>CM042811.1:5050000-9850000 GCA_009982885.2 Hyles vespertilio
CGATATGAACGAGTTAGTTAACTTATTGGCGTCTTTAATTTGATATAGACTCGTGAAGTCGGTTTGTTCTAACTCAAGCTTAATTGCTTCATAATTTACTCGGGTGATATATTTTCGCGCGATTCGAGAATGATTTGTCTCAGCTAGATTTAAAAGAATCGGTTTGTGATCCGTAATAAAAGAGTTTAACACAAGAGTTGTAGATGTTAAATTTGACTTTAAGAAGACATGGTCTAGGCAACTGTCTAGGCGAGTTGATAATAAATGTGATGGCAATAACCCGTGAGACGCGTTTAAGCTGAGATACTCAATGTGTCGGTCATCCATGTTTAACTCCTTAATATCTATATTCAGGTCACCAACAAGGATAATATTCTGGTACCGAGAGAGACTATTATAGACATTATTTAGGGCATCTAAAATTTGTCAAAATATTCGTTACTACGATAGGAAGGAGAGCGATATACTGACACCACAGCCGTTTTATTATCCAATACGCAAACCAAGCAGTTACCACCTTCAAATTGTGGTTCCCAAAAGGTGCATTTTAAATTTTCTGCCGTACAGATGACGACACCGTCGTTTTGGTTGCTATTAGTATGTGTGCTATGTAGCTGGAATCCTTCCAGTATCGGTAGATGAAGCATTAAACGAACTCTCGACTATAGAAAAGTTATTGACGTTGCGTATTTAGCAGTGCGCAGTTATTGGCTTCTTCCACTGGATAACTAAAAAGAGTATTATTAAACTGGTAATTCTATTATACTCACACGAGTATAGAGAGAACAAGTTATATTATAAGATTTTTAATGGCTCACTTGCAAACGTCATTGAAAATTAAAGAGGTTCAATTTGCTTATCGTAATTGCCTTTATGGAACCTTCAAAGGAGTTTCAAGAGGAAAATGTTTTTTACAAAGTCCTCATATTGTAAGTGACCTAATTAGTGGTTAATATTAAGTATTACCAAATGTCGACGAAAAATATTGGTTATGAGTTGTCAAAAAGGTGAACTTGTGCCTGGCATGACAATATGCATTATAGGCAACATTTTTAAATAAACTAGGCGAATTAAATAGAAAACGACTGAGAATTTAGCTGACATCTTCGAGGTCAAAGTTTATGTGTAAAGTCAAAGATATATTTATCAAGTTATAACCTTATAGCCTGACATGAACACCATTTTTATTACGGACGGAATTTGAGCACTAGCAGATTGAGTGCATTGAAAAATTGATCATAATTAATTCAGAAAGAAAATATACTTTTTTGATTTTTTTTTATTTATTAAAAATCACAAAATACTAATTTATGCATAGGTCTCACGAAACCGTATTTCGGTTTGACCGTGGAATGTAAGCTTGTGAAGTTTCTAATGATGCAAGAATGCGACAATCAAACATATTAAGCTAATTGAATATTACACACAAAATAGTAGGCCATTGTCATTATTTCGAAGACATTTGCATATGAGGGAAATAGAGATTTTAACACATTTCGTAGCTGTCGTGCTAACAGTCGATTCAAATTTATACGAGCATGGAAGTTGCATTTAAAAAGTACTAGCGGCCCGGCCCAGCTTCGCCCGGGTACTAATAGATTTCTGCACAATAATATGTACGTATTATACATATAAACCTTCCTCTTGATTCACTCTATCTATTAAAAAAAACCGCATCAAAATCCATTGCGTAATTTTAAATATTTAAGCATACAAAGGGACATAGGGACATAGGCACAGAGGAAAGCGACTTTGTTTTATACTATGTAGTGATGTGGAGAGCAACAAACTGCATTTGACTAAGATCTATCTCTCTCATTCTAACTCTCTCTCCTCACGCTCTCTCTAGTCACTGGAAGTCCACAGATAAGCATATGTTTTCACCAAGAATTTAATGTAGGAAGCGGCCTGTATCTAGTTTGCATTACCTAACTATTAAATACTAGGCGAGGCGCGTATCCAGTTATGACTCATGAGGTTTGTTCAAATTAATGGCAGGTTTTCAGGTGCTTATAATCTATTTGTTTATTAACTTTATATATAAATAGAATATAATCGAATTTATGCCAGAGGCATTACCTTACATTCTAGCTGTGGGTCAAGCAGAAATGGGTCTAAGCGGGTTTATTCTACATTAAAATAGAAAAAAAAAACGGTACATAATACATTTAAATGCACTATTAATACATGAATATATACATACATTCATATATATATACAAAATACAAATATTTAGAAATTACGATAATCATGAAACTATTATAATTAACCTTATAAAACTTTCAACATTATTTGATATTTTTTTCAAGAGCCGTGTAGTGTATTGTATGATTACCTCGATACGGGGATCGAACCTGTGCCCTATCGTTCTATAGCCGGCGCCTCTGCTCCACGGGGGCTGTGATGTTAAATCCAGCTTTGAAAAACTTTGAAAAATATTTTTATGTTTTATATACTGGTGCGAAAAAGTTGTTACAGTGTGCATGTAGTACTGTTAGCATGTACTAGCATCTACTTACATAATACAGAGATATAATTATGCTGTATACAATTATGTACTGTATATCGTGTATTAAATATCCATCCAACGGTTGTTTGTAAGAAATCGCCTAGAGCGGTAAGGTTGACATTAGTAATATGTCATATATTTTTTTGTATGCAGAAAAGAATAAATAAATAATACAATGACATACAGAAAAGGAATGAGTCTTAGATTACATGTTGCACTAAATAAAGTAAGGCTGATATGTGTATTATGCATATAGGTTAAAAAATAGTTTAAGGTTTTGTTGCATGACATTCATTAAAATATAATTAATATTGATGGTTAAAGCAATTAAAAATGTATTTTACCGTTTCTAAATAAAGTATAAAAAACGTGTAATCTTTTTATAATCTGTTCTAATAATAATTTTAATAAAGGCACTCGTAAACGACTAGCGTTAATTAATTTATAGAGGCACTAACTACAGATATGAAGGGGCGATAAACTTTTTACGACAGTCTTTCCCACGACGCCACGGTAACATTACACATCATCCAATAAAACCTTACTTAAATTACTTCTCGATTCGTGAACTGTCTCGCGATCACCGAAATCCATACACCACAGACATAATGATATGTCCAAACAAGCCCCAAGCGGAAGTTGCGAAAGTTTCACGTCATAAACATCCAGTTAAAACTTGTTTACGTACTGTTCCATCGTCATCTTACGTAACACAATACGATAGTATTTTACTAATTGTGTGTTCGATTTTAAATTTGTATTTTACGTTTCATTCCCGATGTTTTTAATCTGCTGCGGTTGAACATGAATTTACGAAATAAGATAAAATGGAGAATAAAAGTGTCAAGTATTTTAAATACAGAAATGTATGGATGGTATAACAGTATTAGTATGGACTTCTTATGTTCTGAGACTTCAAATCAGATGTTACATTTTTACTGTAAAAATATATTTGAAAATTCAAACGCCAAAAGGGAAAATGCAAATGTCAAGGTTTACGCAACATTATTGTTGAAGAGCGGCAATAGACGCGTGTTGCGCAATTAATATTTAGCGAAACTCTCTTATTTTCTGTATCTGATGTTGCAAGCATTTCTGAATGCATTATGCAACGTGGGGTCACGCTGCCCCGGCGTTGCGCAACACATGTCGCCCACATGGACGGAGAAAACAACACTTTCTACCTAGACACCTGTTTCACCTCATCGTGTTAATGGATCCGCGGGGATGTGTTAAAAACACATCGCCGCTGTGCCCCAGGCGAGGTTTTCAAATTTGTATTACATTTTTTTAAGCATTATGAGACCGGGTAACCCCTGATGAAATTACCAACCCTTTATTAGCAGGAAGTGGGTATTCAATAATAAAATATGTTTAAGTTTATCTGTTTTTATGCAAAAATAAAAAAGGAATTATAATACATCTAGAATTATCATACATTAAAATTACTATTTACATAAATACATTTAGGCACCGTAATTTTTTCTCTACTTAACACTAGGGTTGTCGCCGGCTAACCAGGTATCACAAAGGTGCGCTCGATGCGAGCTCGACGCGCCGTTTAGTAAGGGCCGGAGTGGCCAGGGGGGCCGTAGGAGGTGGACACGCCGGAGCCGCCGCCGTGACCGCCGCCGATGCTACCGCCACCGATGCTGCCACCGTGACCGCCACCGATGCCGCCGCCAATGCCGCCGCCGATGCCGCCCAAGCTTCCGCCAGAGATACCGCCGCCAATGCCTCCGAGGCCACCGCCGATGCTGCCGCCGCCGATGCTACCGCCAGACAGACCACCGCCGATGCCGCCGCCGATAGAGCCACCGCCGATACCACCGCCGAGACCACCGCCGAGAGCACCGCCACCAATACCGCCTCCGATGCCGCCTCCGATGCCACCGCCCTCCTTCTGAGTCTTGTACTTGATGAAGTAAACTTCGGGTTTGGAGGGCTGAGTGGGAGCGACGGTGGGGATGGTGATGTCGGGCTGTTCGTCGGGTTTCTTGACCAGCACGTAGACGAGGGTCTTCTCTTCGTTTTGGGCCTGGGCGGGGATGATGGGTGCGACGGGTGCGGGAGGAGCGGGCGCCTTAATGAAGATGATCTTGTAGTGCTTCTGGGGGATGGATCCTCCGGTGATGATCTGGGGGCGCTGTTCTTCGGGTTCTGGTGGGGGAACGTGGACGTAGATGTGCTTCTGCACGAGGGCGCCGCCTCCGAAACCGCCGCCGATGCCGCCGCCTCCGATGCCGCCGCCGCCGATGCCTCCGCCGATGCCGCCTCCGAATCCACCGCCGATGCCGCCGCCGCCGCCGGCGCCGAACCCTCCGCCGATGCCGCCGCCGGATGAGAAGCCTCCGCCTCCCGACGAGAATCCGCCGGAGGAGAATCCGCCTCCAATGCCACCGCCGCCGATGCCGAAGCTGCTGGAGCTCAGCCCGCCGGAGGAGAAGCCTCCGTGGCCGCCACCGATGCCGCCTCCGATGCCGCCACCGAGGCCGCCATGGCCTCCTCCGAGCCCGCCGCCACCAGGAGCGTTGTAACTGTAGCCCGCCTCAGGCCTCGCTGAGCCGAGTGCCGCGACGGCAGCTAATACCTACGGAAACAATCCAAACACTATTACAAGGAGCTCGGCTGTATTGATCGATTGCGTCACAGAATCACAATGGTGATGAATAGAGCCGAGCGGGTCAGTGCGAGGTCACTAGGAAGCTCGGGAGCGCCGGCCGCCGAGCGCCGGGCGCCGAGCGCAGGCCGCACGGGTCACTATTCACTTTCACTGCACACGAATACCTACCAAGAACGCTTTCATGTTGTCTCACGGAGGTGTCGTGGTTGTGTGATGCTCTGTGCTGGCGTCGGCTAGCTTTTATACCGGTGGATCGTCGACGCCTCTCTCCCGGGCTCTTCCTAACATTCGGCCTTCGGGCCATACGAGAATTATGATTTTAATGACACCCGTCCGATTCTTCTTCGGTGAAAACAATGTGGATCTCGGACATTGGACACTTTCACGCTCATCTCGCGCAAATTGACAAATCAATTGTTCTTTGCCCATATGATTTGTCGTTTTCCCATTGTTGTAACATTACAATTGTCTACTATGTGATAAACACTGCGCCGGATTTCATATAATATGTAATGTATTTCGACATAAATTTTTTGGTTTGCTCCAGTTTCACTTAGTATATGCACTTCTTATAACTTTAATCATCGCGAAATATTTAGTAAACATTTTTCTTTAGTTTTAACACATGGATTGTATTGCAGCAGTAATAATAGCTTCCTCATAGCATTTGAGAAAGGTTTTGTGCAAATAGTCTATACTCGGCTAGACTTATTGCTAATCGTCATTGCATATAATATTAGCTATGTCTGTGCACCATCACGATAAATATTCCTTATCGGCAAGCTGATAACCACAGGATATCGTTTTTCTGATTGACCTACTGAGATAAATTAAATTGTTGAATAAGCTTTTAGCTATTTTTTGAATGCGAAATCGTAAAAAAATCTTGTATACGGTGAAACACAAATAAGGTAAACCGTATCTAAAAATATTTCGTTATGAAATTCATGACGTAAGATGATTTTACTGACTTCGAAATTTAATTATTGTTATGATAATTCTTTGACCCCGCTATACTGGAATACTAATTAAGAATTAAGTTATGATTTCTTGTGTTTTAGTCTGTGTATTTTAGTTTAATTTGGCAATAGAGCAACCAACCCCAGAATAAAAATGTTGATTCGATGTAATACGAGTATAGAAATTTAAGTTTTAACTTTATCTTTTGACAGCCTCCGTAGCGCAGTTGGTTAGACGCCGCCTGTGAAACGAGAGGTCGCGGGTTCGATCCCCGCACCGAGAGAAATATTTGTGCGGCCCACAAATATTTCTTCCGGGTCTGGGGGTTTGTGAGACCGAAAAGTCTCTCGTAGTTCCTGATACCCACGACACAAGACTCGATCTTAGTGTGGGGTCAGGACTATGTATGTGACTGTTGGGTGTATTTATTATTAATTATTATTATCTTTTTTTTTAAGTAATTATCCCTTAACTATATGGGTTATTGACCTAGACGCATTTGTCTTATTGACTTTATACCTTTTTAATCTCTTCTTTTTTAATACTTTATATTATATTGACTCATGGTTAATAATAATAGGGTATATACCGGGTATCTCAAGACTGCTACCGAAAACGAAGCCGGGTGGTAGTTTTAGTGACTACAAACACAATGCAACTAAAAATTTCGCAAAGAAACGCGACAATGATTTTTTATGATATTTTAAATATCGTCATTTTTGGGTGGTAAATCCATAGTTTTTGCTAAAATAATAAATTAAACACTTTTATACCTTAGATTATTTATAAATAAAAGGGTATACACTATTATTTTAGGAAAAAAAAATTTACCACCCAAGTATGGTCATAGGAAAAAATAACAAAAAAAATATTATCGCTTTTTTTTGCAACTTTTTCTGTTGGATTGTGTCTGAAGTCGCTTTAACTACCATCCGGCTTCGTTTTCGGTAGCAGTCTTGATATACCCTGTATTTAGCTGCACAAACCTTGTATCAGATTAAATATATCATTGCATCAAATCTCAGACGATATAAGCCGTTATAATTACATACACTTAAATTACCAATATCCTTTCGTTCCCGTTCTAAAATACAAGTCTTGTCTTAGGTTTTTAAAAAGTTTTGGCGAAAGTTCTATTCGTCTCACTTTTAGACCATAAAGCTTATTTCTATGCCAATTTCAGTAAAATGCGATTTATAAAAAAATATTGGAGAAAAGCTCATTTCAAATTGACTGTCCAAGCTGACAATTGTACCTAATATCTCACAGTTCACGGCCCACACCTGCTACCGTAGAACCAATGAGACCTCATAAAATGTTTTACATTATGCCGTGGTGGTGCAGTTGTACTATAAAACGATTGCAACGCAAAGGTCTCGGGTTCGAATAGGGTCGGGCAAAATGATTTGAATTTTTATATTAATTATCAGCCCGGAGCCAGGGATTTGTGCCTGATATGGCGATAAGCTCGCCTCCTATAACATCGTGGGACGGAACACACAAGGCGGATAGTGGGTGCCCTGAGAGCACCTCTGCCCTTTTGGAAAAAGGCCTCATGTTTGTTTATTTATTTATAAACTTTATTGTACACCAGGAAAAACAGAAATTATAACAACGTATAAAATAAGTACAATCGGCGGCCTTATTGCACTGAGCAATCTCTTCCAGGCAACCTTTGAATGGGCATATGAGAAAAGAAAGGGAAAGGTTGGTTTGGTTTTAAAGTCAGCTAAATAATATTGTTTAAAATTATTAAGTTACATTCCATTCATTCCATTATGGAAAGACGGAGTCAACTTGTGTCCGAAGTCGAGAGCTCTCTGGGGCGGGCCTCCGAATGGGGTGAATTGAACCTAGTTCAATTTAACCCTTCGAAGACACAAGTTTGCGTGTTCACTGCGAAGAAGGACCCCTTTGTCATGGCGCCGCAATTCCAAGGAGTTACTCTCCAAGGATCCGAGAGTATTGGAATCCTTGGCGTCGAAATATCAAGCAAGGTCGAGTTTAGGAGTCATTTGGAGGACAAAGCCAAACTGGCGAGCAAGAAGTTGGGAATCCTGAACAGAGCCAAGCGGTACTTTACGTCGGGTCATAGATTGACGCTTTACAAAGCGCAAATCCAGCCCCACGTGGAGTACTGCTCCCACCTCTGGGCAGGTGCCCCAAAATACCAGCTCGACCCACTTGACTCCTTGCAGCGACGAGCTTGTCGAATAGTGAATGATCCCGATCTCACGGACAAATTGGAACCGTTAGGACTGCGGAGAGACTTCGGATCTCTCTGTGTGTTCTATCGTTTGTTCCATGGGGAGTGCTCTGAGGAGTTGTTTGAGTTGGTACCACCGTCGCCTATGTACCATCGCACCACACGTTTCCGCAGTAGAGTTCATTCCTACCACCTGGAGGCGTACCGTTCCCGGACGGTACGTTTCCAGCGTTCTTTTCTACCACGTACGTGCAAGCTCTGGAATGAACTCCCTGCATCGGTGTTTCCTCAGCGCTATGACCTGTCCTTCTTCAAACGAGGTTTAAGGAGAGTACTTTCCTCGAGGTAGGCAGCGACTTTGTTGTGCTGGTCCCCTGGCACTACGGAGGTCCATGAGCAGCGGTAGCCGCTTACCATCAGGCGGGCCGCTAGCTCGTCTGCCTACAAGGCAATAAAAAAAAAAAAACATTATAGTAATTTTCAGTCATAGAGATAAAAGAGTGACGTAAGCGTGTCGCAAATCAGGTTCACTCTGAGTATATCTAGATTTGTAGGTATTAACTTAACCGTCTAACTAGACGCGATAGTGAAACGAGAGGCCACGGGTTCGATGCCCGCATCAAGACAAATTTTTGTGAGGCTCACAATTATTTATCTCGGGTGTTTGTGAGACCGAAAAGACTCGTAGTTCCTGATACCCACGACACAAGACTTAATTGATCTCAATCTGTATGTGACTGTCGGGTGTATTTATTTATTTTTTGACCGATTAGTTTGTATTTTAATTTTTAGTACACCTAACATTAGACGCCTTACAAGCGTAGTCATAGAATAAAGTAACTTTGAACGTAATCTTAACGCCATACATTTGAAGTACCAATTTGTGGTGGTTCCCATCTTCAACTCAAACTCGTGAAGTCTGTATCCCATCGATGTAGGCAGAGATTATATAATGCTATTTTGCTCGATCCTGACGTATTAATTTCATCGGCTTTCATCAACCTATTCATGTATGAAAGTTAATTCAAGGTACTTTTGACCTGGCCTTTGTGCAGTCGACCTGGCGGGGGTGTAGATTCCGCGAGATGGACTACACACATCTTCCACCATAACCATGACCAGAAGGTCAAAATTTCTTGACGAAACTGGTCCTTAGATTTAAAAAATATGCAAGGCTTTGATACGCGTCGTTTTAGTTGGTACCTACTCGGTTATCTTACATCGGGGCAGGAAATACAGCGAGTCTCCGCATCCGCCTCGGCCATACCAGGCCAGAGCGCATGTTTAACTAACCCAGATACGCAGGAAAAAACTTATATGCACCCGATTTAGCTTCATTTAGTAACTACGATCCATTAGTGAGCGTTTATAAAAACTTAGAGTAAAACTAATTAATCTAATTAATAAATATAATAATAAGTAATATAGGTATGTTTGTATATGTGTATGTATATGGATATTTATATACCGGGTATATCAAGACTGCTATCGAAAACGAAGCCGGGTGGTAGTTTTAGTGGCTACAAACACAATTCAATTAAAAATTTCGCATAGAAGCGCGACAATTATTTTTTATGATTTTTTAAATATCGTCGTTTTTGGGTGGTAAATCCATAGTTTTTGCTAAAATAATAATTTAAACTCTTTTATACCTTAGAGTATTTATAAATAAAAGGGCATACACTATTATTTTAGGAAAAAATGTATTTACCACCCAAATATGGCCATAGGAAAAAAAATAACAAAAAAAAATTGTCGCTTTTTTTTGCAACTTTTTCTGTTGCATTGTGTCTGAAGTCGCTTAAACTACCACCCGGCTTCGTTTTCGGTAGCAGTCTTGATATACCCTGTATATTTTGTGTGTTTATGTTATATTTTTAGTTATTAATTGTAGATGATTATTATTTCTTTTACGCCTTAGACTGCCCTTTCTATCTCCTGTTAGTATATCCATCCCATGGTTGCCTGTAAGAGATTACCTAGTGTGATAAGGCCGCCACTTGTACTATTATTCTTATTGTCTAATATCTTCATAGTATTTTTGTACAGTGCAAAAAAGAATTAATTAAATAAATAAATAAATAAATATACACAATATTTACAAATAGTCCTGAACCCTCATTGGTATATAATCTTTAAATGTTAAGTTTAAAAATAGTCATTTTTTTCGTTCACCCAAACCTGGAACAGATATTTGTGGATCAAGCAAACAAACATTTGCCTCTGAGTGGATATCAGACCAAGATACCGACATCATGTTTAATTTTTCTCTGATGGCAAATAAGATTTTGAGGTAGAGCTTGGTGATACAAAATGAGCTATAGTCATTTGACATAATGATGTCGGCTTTTTTAAATTTTTTCATACCATCAATTATAGTCATTTAAACGTGAGATTGAGTCAACAAAGACAATAGGCATAAAAAAGGTAATTTGTATGAACCCCATTTACTTATAGCAAGTGTCAACCGAGTAAGAAAAATGGAACTTAATGAACACATTTCGGTTCGTTTCATTATACAATATTGTAGTCAAAATATTTCTTTGAAATAGTTTTGAAAGACGTAAAAACTATTTAAGCCCTTTGTTTATTTCGGCGAGTTTTAAAAAACACCTTTGGGCGTCGGTAAAACGCATAAATACCGGGCTTAAATAAGGCCTCCGCTATACGAGCGTTATTTTCCCATATTTTTTTTTCCATCAGACCGACATAATAAAAATAAGAAATGTGTTATTGGACATATTCTTAGCCATAGTATCTTTAAAATTTTAGGTTATTTTTATATAATGTATTAATCATCATACTAGATCGTTATTAAAACGATCTATTAAATATTCTGTACATTATAAATTTAAAAAAAGACCGATAAATAATCATGGACAGCTGGTATACTATGGAGACTTTCCCGTTCTCACACCTCCCGCTACAACTCCTATAATCCATGATCAATAGTGGTACGCACTTGACACTGAGCATTTAATCTCACCGAGTTTCCGGGAAAGCCTAATTTGTCTTTAGTCCAATGAAATAAATCAGAAAGTTAAATTAATGCGTGGTATATTTGTACTCGCCCGAATAGCGAACAAAGTACAGAGTGGTTAAAGACCCGTCATAGTGACCCACGTAAGTGTCACGACTCGGGTTAATCCTGTGAATACCCGGATACAATCAGACCGGCATAATTATATCGACAAGCGAGAGATGAACGAATCTCACGTCCGTTGATCTGCACTGCGATTAAAATCAAGCGCATTGTTTTTTGTTGCGACAGTAAAAATAAAAAAAATAGCAAACTGGTCATCCCATGGTAGGTATCACACCACGCATGAACACATACAAGTTTTGGATCATAGGTTTCGGTCAAATCCCCCTTTTGAGGTAATATACAATCAATCTGAACGGGGATGGCCGTCACCTTTGAAAAGAGGATATTTATTAAGTACATATTATGAATTTTAAAATATATTTTACTTTCCTGCAGCGTTTAAAATTAAAAAAGCTACCTTGAAAAGTTGGGGACTGATAGATGTCATGCGCTGGGAGCATGTTATGTTACGCTGTGTGCTAAAATCGTTAGTAATAATGTTTACACTTGTTTCTAATAATAGGCTGAAGCATTCAGCTCACTTTGTAACATGTTAAATTAATCCCCTTAACACCGGTCAATATCCACCTTGATATACTAAGACAACCGTTTAGGTTACAAAAACAAAACTGATGGTTTTAAAAAAAAAACTAAGCTAAAGGGAGAAGTAGTAGGGATATCTTGTTATCTCTTTGTGTTTGCGTTGTAATGATGGTGACATCACAGCTCATGTTCATTTATTTATCTATTTAACACGATATACATAAAAATGATCAAACATCATGAAAAAAAATATGCACAAGTGACGGTCTTATTGCTTGAAGCAATCTCTGCCATATTTAGTATTTTTTTTTTGGTATTTGACATTCACCCCTATTGCTAGAACTGATTTACTACATTTTTTGTATAATTGTTCAGTATTATTCAGTACGGACTCGATTTATTTTTTTTGGTGGTGTATTTTTAAGATCTTTAGATACGGATCGGGATCGCGTATTAATTTCAGTCGTTAGTAGCATATATGCGCGGGGCCTAAAGTGAGCGTTCAACTGAACCCGTGCCGATAGCATGTCGCGATGCTAAGTAAAAGGATTTAGATTGCGATCACATGTCACTGCTCTATGACATAACTTAAATGTTACAATATACTCGTACGCCTCAGAAGCCGGTATAGTAACTTTGCATAATTGAACAAGTATTATGACCTTATTCATATCTCATATTTGTTAATAAACATGTGTGATGTACATTGCTCCTTCGGTGAGTGAGTTTTGAATACATGCCCCCTAACTAGAATTATTGTAGTTTAAACTAATTCATTTATTATTGTGAGGCATTCTCTACAGGTCGAATGAGTGATGCAGTAAGATATGAGGTATGATCTTTTAGGATGATATAATCTTATGAGATTTATAGTTGTGACGATTTTGTTTCTTTAGTATTGTTTTTATTGTTGGGAATATATTTTACGGAACACAATTGTTAAACTTTTTTTAAGATTATGAGATTGATTAAAGTCACACCTTCCAAACATATACATAAGCTATATGTACCCTTTATTTACAAAAGGTGAAAGGTTAGGTAGAGATTATTATAATATCTAGAGAGAGGCTATTTTAGGTGATTGTACCGCTATATGGGATGCAACTAATGGATTTGGGCAACTCATTTTCGATTTCATATTGGAAACCTACACCAATTCAATTAACAGACCTAGAACCTGAATCTAAGACTTACGGCTCATAGCCCATGCATGCACAAGACCATAAATAAATAAATACCCACAACAGTCACATACATAGTCTTGACCCCACATTAAGATCGAGTCTTGTGTCGTGGGTATCAGGAACTACGAGAGACTTTTCGGTCTCACAAACACCCAGACCCAAAACAAATTACTGTGGATCACACAAATATTTGTCTCTGTGCGGGGATCGAACCCGTGGCCTCACGATTCACAGACGGCGTCTAACCAACTGCGCAACGGAGGCTGTCATGACTATAAAGATAGAATTACTACGACATGTTTTCTAGTTATATAAATTAGTATCGGTTAATCAGTAACACGAGCCCTTCTGAGACAACTATCTATCGTAGGATTAGTTGATGAAATAGCTGGTATTGCAATAGAAGGCCAGCGGGTTCGATCCCCGCACCGAGAAAAATATTTGTGTGGGCTGGGCTGTGTGATTTTCGCGTGGATTCATTTATTAACATCAATATATATCAGCTGATGTTACTAGCTTATGCTGAGTGTGGTCCGTATTTTGGTAGCGAACGCATTTTACTTTTATGATTTTTTCTATTATCATTTTAATTATATTATTTTATTATAAATTTGTAATAATTATCGATTTGTGTGTTTTTGGTTTGTCTGTTCATTCAATGTCAAACTTTAATTATGTGAGCTTGTCACATAGAATAATCTTTTCTTTATTTCAATACAATGCCTGCGAGCTTCCTACTTTAGGTGTGGGGTTTATGCCTAAGGTTTAAGACTGATATAATAATCATAACTAACATAAAAATAATACACTCTCAAATTATTATTTTTTATTGCTATATATGGCGAGACGAGCATTCCGTTCACCTGATAGTAAGCGATAGGAACTCTCAAGAACAGTAGCCAATTCAAACAACAACTTGAATTACGACGCAATGTTTGGCTTTCCACTGCGCTCGCCATCCTGAAACGTATGATGTTAATTCTTAATATTTACTCTGGCTACAATTCCTTCAATTCAACAATTCAAACAATAAAGCCCCATTACTTTTAAAATTACCTTCCAACTTTCATTCACAAGCATCTTATCCAACAAAAATTACATCAAAGCGAATTAAAGTACACATAATTAGTATTCAAAACAGTGATAGATCTGCAAGCCATGGACCTAAATAGATTAGTGCGGAAAGTGTGCCGGCGTCTGAGATCATCGGCGGGGCGAAAGGCACTGACCACGCAATTTCACTATATATAAGCAGTGCCTTACTCGATATCTGAGATGATACGTCTGCAGTTCAGACGCATTCACTTAATACATTCATATTTATAATATCTTGACAGCCTCCGTAGCGCAGGCGGTTAGACGCCGCCTGTGAAACGAGAGGCCGCGGGGTCGATCCCCGCACCGAGAGAAAAGATTGTGTGGCCCACAGAAAATTTTTTTCGGGTCTGGGTGTTTGTGAGGCTGAAAAGTCTCTCGTAGGTCCTGATACCCACGACACAAGATTCAAGGTCAGGACTATGTATGTGACTGTTGGGTGTTATTTATTTATTACTTATTATCTGGCTTCGATAGTGCAGTTGTACTGCGGTACTGGGAAAGGTCATAATTTTTTCTATTCATTCAGTGCTCGATAGGTGCATTACCCTCTACTACAACTCGTACGGAACACTTTAGGTGAAACGTCGTGGTCCTGGTTGAAAATCTATTCTACTTCATCTCATATCTGCATCACTCTTAGGTAGACTAGTACATAATGCCGGAGGGGCATTAAATCCGCCTTGTATACAATGTATATCTACCAATCTGTATCAGCCCATATACGTCCCACTGCAGGGCACGGGCCTACTCTACAATCGAGAATACGATTGAGAGTGGTTAGGCCATATAGTCCACCACGCTGGCCTAGTGCGGGTTGGCGGACTTACATACCATATAAATTCTTATGAATCCCTATGGTATGCAGGTTTCCTCACGATGTTTTCCTTCACCGTTTTAGTGCGTGGTGATTGACTATCAATACACACATGACTCCGAAAAGTCAGAGGTGTGCCCTGGGATTCGAACCCGCGACCACCGTGAACATGTTGGCAGTCGCGTCTAGTCCGTTTACCAACAGGCCACCACGCACTTTTTATATCTACCAATCCTTTTTGGAAACTTATTGATCTAAAAAAGAAACCAATAGAAAGAATCATAGACTAGCATATTTGTGTAGGCCTGCAATAGATACCTAACTCGCATCGATTCATGATATTTCTGGACTTTGTCCTTACGGTGTGAAAATATATAGTAGGTTGAATATGGGCTGTTGAATATGGGCTATATATGTATATCTCTCCAAATATGTTCGTTCGCTCACTAGTGGAATCTTTATTGCCTAATTCCGTCTTATAGGATCATGAGGGCACTACAATTACCGCAAAATCCAGGCCCATGGCCTCATAAATAAAAAATGTGTAAGTAGATTCGATCCCACGATCACACGGTTCACTATTCCATACACTTTACCACTAAATTCAATCTTTCCATTGCCATATTTTTGTCGTCCGGAACCATAAATAAAATGGATTGCCTGATTCTGAAATAAGACACATTTAGCTCAATATATCGGATAATTACCTTAAAGAACATGAAGAAACATGAAAATATTTATTAAATCTTTACATTATTTATCCATATTTTGACAACCTCCGTGGCGCAGTCGGTTAGACGCCGCCTGTGAAGCGAGAGGCCGCGGGTTCGATCCCCGCACCGAGAGAAATGTTTGTGCGGCCCACAAATATTTCTTTCGGGTCTGGGTGTTTGTGAGACCGAAAAGTCTCTCGTAGATCCTGATGCCTGCGACACAAGACTCGATCTTACTGTAGGGTCAGGACTATGTATGTGACTGTTGGGTGTTATTTATTTATTATTTATATTTGAGGTTCAAGATTTCCTATCTACTAATAGGTGCAGAAGGAAGATGCACTAGAGAAGAACGGGTAAGAAACCCTAGGCCCTAGCATTGCTTTTTCAAAACCAGTTACAACACAATAATTAACAAAAATTGCAACTTGGTTTTCGTTCTTATTTAGAGCAACTCATTTATCATTTTGAAGCTGTAATTTATTTTCCTTTTTGACGATTACTTAATAAAAATACGACGTCGCCGGCTTTTCATTTCATTTTTTTTCTGAATTACTATGGGAATTTCCTGGATAAATCAATTGTATATTGTATGTGTAGGTCGCTCATGCAATTTTTTACTGATGATCAACAACTGATGATAGAAAATGATGCCTTATCAACAGTATCTTTATTAATATTGATTGTCAAGTCATTACAACAGTGAAGAAAAACATCGTGAGGAAACCTACACACGATTGAGAGTAGTTAGGCCATATAGTCCACCACGCTGGCCTAGTGCGTGTTGGCGGACTTGGCCAGCGAATTGAAATTCTTACAAATTGCTATTGTATGGTTTCCTCACGATATTTTCCTTCACCGTTAATGCGTAGTGATTGACTATCAATACGCACATGACTCCGAAAAATCAGAGGTTAAAATCAGATATTAAAGGACATACATATATCATACAAACACACCTACGAGAAAATTAAATATTTGTTACATACAGGGTATATCAAGACTGCTACCGAAAACGAAGCCGGGTGTTAGTTTAAGCGGCTTCAGACACAATGCAATTGAAAAAGTTGCAAAAAAAAGCTACAATTTTTTTTTTGTTATTTTTCCTATGACCATATTTGGGTGGTAAATCCATTTTGTCCTAAAATAATAGTGTATATCCTTTTATTTATAAATACTCTAAGGTATAAAAGTGTTTAAATTATTATTTTAGCAAAAACTACGGATTTAACACCCAAAAATGACGATATTTAAAAAATCATGAAAAATAATTGTCGCGTTTTTTTGCGAAATTTTTAGTTGCATTGTGTTTGTACTCACTAAAACTACCACCCGGTTTCGTTTTCGGTAGCAGTCTTGAGATACCCGGTATAAATGTAGTAATATTGTCAAATAATTATTGTTACAAAACAACAAGCTGTGTTTAGGTTATGCAACAGAGTTGCACCAGTCAGTCTTTAATCTATATCGAAAATCTGATGACTAAGCGAAGTTCATTTAGTCAGAGGAATCGTTTATTACGTCAGCAGGAAGTTTCTGCTGGCTATCTTGGTAACCAATGAGCCACTATGGTTTCACTGTTTCTCCTGAGCAATAGCACTACTCATAGACCTCGCATGGGTAACAAAATGTATTGCGTAACTTCATATATCGTTTTAATGATGTAACCAATACTTCAGTGCCTCTGACTGACTTGGTGGCCAGTTGTACTACGGTATGATTGCAGCTAAGGTCTCAGGTTCGAATCCTGAGTACAAAGTAACATTCGATTTTTCTATACATTAGCAGCCTGGGGTCAGGAATTAGTGCCCGATGTGGTAATAGGCTCGCTCGACGTCCTCTATTAAATCGTAAGACGGAATATGCAAGGCGAAATGTGGGTGTCCAGGTTGCACCTCTGCCTACCTCTTTTGCGAAAAGGCGTGAGTTTATGAATTTATGTACGTATGTAATTCTTTGTTTACAAGTTTACATCTAAAAGTAAGAAGAGGCATAAGTTAAAGAATATATGGAAGAATGAAGCGGACGCCTTTGCTCAGCAAGGGAAGATATGATGGGCACATAAATTAAATTCTAATGTAGCTAACTTATTTTGTACCAAATTGTTGAATCTGATTTTTGATTGTGTACATTATTAAATGAATACACTTTGATATAACACTCTAAATTTAGTAATAGCAAGATTTTGATCTATATCTATGATTTCTTTGTTTAAATCTTTGTTGTGATCTGACTTTAAATCGGTGGGCCGGGTGAATGTAACGGCCCACAAGGTTACAAAAAAGTATGACGCTAGACCAAAAAAGTTATATATAAAATCAATATTATCAAATGTAATCTATATTTAATTAAATATAGTATGTGAGAGGCCGCCTGGGTAGGTACCACCGCAATGTCTATTTCTCCCGTGAAACAGCAGTGTAAATGCACTGTTGTATTTCGGATTGAAGGTCATTGTAGCCAGAGTAACTACTGGACATATTGAGACTTAACGTCTTATGTGTCAGGATGGCGAGCACAGTGGAATTTTGATACTGTTTATGAGCAGTCGTATCGGTTACCATCAAGCGAACGGCTTGCTCGTCTCGCCATTCAATGCAATAAAAAAAAAAGATTATTTTTGTAGATTTTTGACAGCTCCTCGTTAGCGGAGGTCGGTATGCGCTGTATCTATGGCGTGGCATAATAATCCCCTAAACAACGTTGCCTCTATAAGCGTGCCTTCTGCATAGGCTGTTTCAAAAGGAAATAAACATTCAAGTCGCGAAGCCTGGTCGTGCGTCTAGACATACATAAACGGTTTTCTAAGGCACTAACTCCCTTTTAATCATACATGCGCACTTTGTCAAGCGAAATACTTGAGTAACGTTTACGTACTAAATATAGATTTAGAAAACGTATGGACATCATCTTTATGATTGCGAAGAGGTTTATTTAACTCATATATTTTTGTTTCTTTGTAAGGTTTTTATTTATTTATTTACACTTCATATAATAAATTGTATAGGTGCATCATTCCCTAATAGTCGAACCTAAGGTGATGCAGAAATGTGAAGTCAGAAGAGGTATTTGCGTAAAGTCTTACTTTAAAATAGTAGATAGTGAAGTAGAATAGAGTAAACTAACATAAATACAATTTAAATAGATACACATATCGTATGTGTATTTTTATGTTTAGTTAGTATTAGTATTAATTTAGTTTTCTCTCTTTTATTTATTTATTTTACACTGTCCTCTCTTTCTCCTTCTTCTAGATTCATCCCATGGTTGTCTGTAAAACATTGCCCTGAGCGATAGGACCGCCATTTGTATATTTTTCTGTTTTGTGTATTGCATCTTTTTTAAAATGTGTACAATAAAGATTTTAAATAGTAAATAATAATATAAAACATATAAAATAACAATAGGTATATTATGTAAGCATATATGAGATATGTATATTCATATACTCGTATATTCATATATATGCTAATAAAATAAATAATATATGTGAAACTATTATTTTGATGTGGGTTTTCTTTCACTTAACGCCATCCAGGGTCTTTAACTACCATGTATGGTGTTTGCTATTCGGGAGAATATCCAGCAAATTGAGCATCAAATTCACTCACCAAGCAAAACGCAATGCATTGCTTCACGTCAACTTTTGTTATTTTATGACAATTAATGGCGGGTCGAGCATGACGTTCGGCTGATGGTAAGCGATACGACCGCTCATAAGCAGTAGCAGAACCAAAGAACACATTAAATTACAAAGCAATACTTGGCATTCGACTGCGCTCGCCATCCTGAGATATAAGATCTTAAGTCTCAATATGTCCAGTAGTATTACTGGTGGTAGGTCTCTCATATGTGAAAGGCCATCTGGGAAGGTACCACCGCATTGTCTATTTCTCCCGTGAAACAACACTGCTTAAATGCACTGTTGTGTTTTGGATTGAAGGACATTGTAGCCAGGGCAACTAATGGACATATTGAGACTTAACATCTTATGTCTCAGGATGGCGAGCGCAGTGGAATGTTGCTACTGTTTATGAGCGGGCGGATCGCTTACCATCAGGCGAACGGCTTGCTCGTCTCGCCATTCACGGCAATAAAAAAAAAAAGTTACTCTGGCTACAATGTCCTTTAATCCGTAACACTAAAGTGCATTTACACTGCTATTTGACGGGAGAAATAGACGTTACGTTGGTACCTGTCGAGGTACATATGAGAGACCTACATCCAGCAGAGATCTTTCTGGAAGATATGGCTATCACCCGATAAAATTCTTCAAGAATTTATAAACCAAGTCTTTGTGATATTAACACTAGGAACTATTTACCTGTCTAGTAAATTATATTGCTCGTTTCCGTACACATTACCTTTGAACGGTGTGAAAGCATGCCGACCGACTGGTAACCCAATGCTACAATACTTTGTAATTTTGCTTACAGTCATAACTCATAAGTAAATGAGAAAAAAAATTACAGTCCCCGTGGCGCTGGTTAGACAGCTGTCAAACAAGAGTTCGCAGGTTCGATCAACGCAAAGAGACACATTTTTGATCCACATGTATTTGTGTCGGGTCTGACTTGTTGAGACCGAAAAGCCTCGTAATTTCTGATACTCACGACACAAGAATTGATCTTAGTGTAGGACTATGTACAGTCAGCGACATAAGTCGCTACACATTCACGAGATTTGGAATTGTCTTATCATCCAAAATAATAACTATTTTCAATATCGTATGGCACATCTCGGCATAGATGACTTTACTTGGTTATATTTTACGACTACAGAGTAGTACGTACAAATTTTAATTCATAAAAAGTTTATCAAAACATGTGAAGTGTTCAACGACTTATGTCGCTGACTGTACATGTGTAACTGTCGGGGGAATTTTTTTGTAGTCACTTTGGCATATCTCTATAAAATATATATAACTCAATTTGAAACTATGTTCTCTCGTATTTTCCGATACTCACGACACAAGAATAGATCTCAGTATGGTCCATGTGGTCAGGACTATGTGACTGTTGGGTGTGTTTATTTATTTATATTATATAATCAGTGTAGATCAATCGAATCCATATGCGAAGGCGGGAGTTACCAAACTGGGCGTGCTATTAAAAGCTTGAGCATCGAAAGATGGTCATGTTCTAAATTAAACTCGATCCTTTCACGCGGCGATGCAAATTGATATCGACCTCGTCATTTTCACAAACAGTTGTGTTCACATTATGTTTATCGAAGCTAGAATATAGTTAGTTATTGTCTAAAGCAGAAATCAACAAACTTTTTGCCTCGTTGACCCCTTGTAAGATCACATCAGTTTCGACAGTGAAAAGAAATGAAATGAAATTGGTTTATTGATCATGTAAGCAATTAAATAGCCCTTATGACAAATTAATATATAGTACTCATTGTATATTTACAAAATAATTCTATCATTATATAAATAAAATAAAATTATATCATTATATAAATAAAATTTATTTAGTACCCTCTAGTTATCAAATATTAAATTTATGAATGGAGGTTGTCCTTTACGTGGCATTTTTATTCATAAAAATTTTGGAGAATCTTATACTCGTACTAATAAACAACTTCATAGAAATGAAAATAAAACAATCAAAACACAAATCTAACATTTCTCAACAACCAATTCAACTAAAACAAACCAAAATACTAGTAGATATGGCTTTGGTTTTGTTTTACTTGTCCTATAAAAACGCATTCTCCAATTTCAAAATATATTTAATTTTGTCCGTAACACTGCCACAATGATCTTGAAATTTTAAAAGGAGAACATTTTCAATGCTGCCCAAAATTTCAACGCCGTTTATCGAAATTAGTCTGATCTTTCATTTATGATCACTTTGGCATGTGTATTAGATTATAAAAGCTACAGCGATAGGACCCGCGGGCGAAACACTACTCAAGATAGTTAGCAAAGATTAGTGTTGCTGTTATTACAAATAGATGCTATATGCAATTACAGCAAATGTGAAAAATTGCGAAATAGAATGTTATAATATTCTCAGTGGCATTGTTGTGACCATTAAATCGAGGATGGAGCTAATGCAACGATTTCTTCGCTGCAATTAGTTTTAGTTATAACATCTTACCTAGGTCATTGGATATGTTAATATTTTATTGAGTTACTAGCGGCCCAGCTTCGCAAGTGCAGATACACTTTTTTAAATATTCTATCGTCTATGTTAATTGAGGATAATGTAGAATTCTAATGAAATAATTTTCAAATCAGTCCAGTAGTTTTAGAGTATATTCAATGGAAACAATTAATAATCAAACCTTTCCTCTATATAATATTAGTTTGGATTACAGGACACCCCAGGTTTAGTATATAAAGAAATCCAATGAAAATAGTACCGACTTAAAGTCAAAAATGTCTTGTGTCAAACGCTTTATGGGACTTTTGAGTGCTCCAAAACGTAGGCCCAAAACAAATACGAATAAATAATTATGACGGAAACATTTGTCTCGAGGCGAAGATCAAAGGCTCGACACCTTATGACGTTAACAAAGACTGTTTCTCAGTCACGATGCCAGAAAGGCTTTTATTCGCTTAATTTGTTCATTGGACAAGCAGGTGCCAAGTTGGCAGCCTCTGTGGCACGGATTAAAGGTTACCACTCATTAGATCCACCCGGCACCGCTTTATCGCAGGTGGTACACGGGTGAACCTCGCGTGGTCCACTCGGTGGCAACGCGCTGTTCATTCGGGGCTTGTGAATTATTGTCAATGCGCAATAACGCAAGACAAGCATTCGAGCAACGAGTTGTCACCGAGTGGTTCACTCGCGTGTTCCATCTGCGACGAGGCGGTGCCCGGGGGGTCTAATGAGAACACGCGTGACGGTAAACAATTCCACAGCTTTGTTTTCTAGGAAAATATCATAATTTATTTATTTAACACTCTATTCTACACCATATAGATAAAAGTAGACAGAATTACATGAAACAAAAACATGTACAAGTGGCGGTCTTATTGCTTGATGCAAAATCTGCGAACAGAAGTTGGGGCAGCTTCACGTGCAGTTCATAATTGTTAGAGAGAAACAAATATATCAGCCTATTATTTATTTTATTTACCAGTCGGTATAAGAATGGGGCACGTGGAACGGCAAGTTGTCCCATTGCTTATAGCAAAACCCGCCTTTCAAAGTTTGGCTTCAAACCCTTTGTGTCCTATAACTTTCAAGTATTTTTGTTGATGTTGTTTGTTAGCAGTAGTTTCTACAAATATATTAATATAAAAGAATAAAATAAGTCCGATCTATCACCATGACAGATATCGTTCAGTACAAGGGGCCCTACTCTATAAATCCGAAACGAAGTTCGAAACTTCGGACGATCGAAGTTTATATACGATACGAATGTACCAACATACACTTATGGTCGTTTTTGACTTATACATAGTTTGTTGTATGCTAGTAATTTGGGCGATAGTAAAAACATGTTTTTTTCTTTAAAGTTTTTGACATTAACAAGAGGTAGACGAAGCCCTAATCTGATCTAATGCGAAGAAGTAAATTTCAAAGCATAAGTTTTCATGCCAGCTGTGAAATAAGCAGCTTAACAAGAACAAATGGGTGCATCATTAGAAAACTGCGTAAGAAACTCTCTGCGATCTTTATTCGCGTATTTCCAATCATTTTTTTTCAATTATTTTTTTACATACTAGCATAACAACAGAACTACAATGGAAAATGCAATGTTGTGCATATCGAGTAACATAAGCTAGAAGCGATAATTTCTAGCGTGACATAATTATGTCAGTCAGCTCAAACCAGCTCAAAACCCTACTATATTCATCCGAAACGAAGTTTGAAATTTCGGATAATCGAAGTTTATATACGATACGAATGTACCTACATATACTTATGGTCGTTATTGATTTATGGTCGTAATCATAGACTTATAGTTACGATGTACGTTATACAAATTCGAACTTTTACAGAGTAGGTACATTCGTATCGCATATAAACTTCGATCGTCTGAAGTTTGGAACTTCGTTTCGGATTTATAGAGTAGGGCCCCAGTTAAGTCTGTCGAGATCGTCATGCCATCGTTTTCGGAGTCAAATAAATAAATTTCACATGTCTGAGATAGTTACATTGTATAAAATTTTTCGTGCATTCAAACAATATGTATTTTTGGGGTATTTTGACCTAGTGCATCGGAGATTGACATTTCCTGCCACTCCCATGTTTATGTGAATTATATAAGGGTACGAAAGGCATACAACTTTCTCCATTCTCGTATTGCGTATGAAAAATGCAATTCTAAAATTACATAATATGCATGAAGAATTAATTGGAACCTGAATGCTTTCAAATCAAATCAAATCAAAATATTCTTTATTCAAATAGTCTTTCACAAGATCTTTTGAATCGTCCTTTTCTGCTACCACCGCTTCGGAACGTGTTGTGGCTGTGAAGAAGAAGCGGCGCAAGAAACTCCCTCAGCAACACGAACTGTCTTCTTTTTTTCTGTCTTTTTCTTTTTTTTTTTTTTATATCGCCATTTACAATTAAAATGATTCATGTCACAAGTTACAATAATGTCAGTTTGATTCAAAACATGATAAATTTATTCCCAAGCAGTTTTATCTTCCACATAATCTGAAATTCTATAGTATGCCTTTTTACACAGCTTAGCTTTTATTACTTTTTAAACTTATTAATTGGAAGTTCTCTTAAACTGTTGGGAAGCTTGTTAAAGAAGCGTACACTTTGACCCATAAAAGAATTATTTATCTTGTGGAGACGAGTAACGTGTGAGGCAAGATTATGTTTGTTCCTAGTGTTCTTACTATGCATGTCACAATTACGCTTAAATTGAGTTATATTTTTACGAACATATAATAAATGTTCATAAATATATTGAGATGCAACAGTAAGAATATCTACTTCTTTAAACTTTTCTCTCAATGAAACTCTTGGACCAAGTTGATAAATGGCCCTAACAGCTCTTTTTTGTAAAATAAAAATACTATTTATATCCGCAGCATTTCCCCAGAGAAGAATGCCATAAGACATTATACTATGAAAATAGCTGAAGTAGACAATTCTTGCCGCTGCCTCATCCGTTAAACGCCTAATGGTTTTAACTGCATATGCCGCTGAACTTAATCTACCAGATAGTTTATTGATATGCGGCCCCCACTGGAGTTTAGCGTCGACCGTAATGCCCAGAAACGTAGTAGACGCAACAGGATCCAATTCTTCACCGTTTATTTGTACAGTGGTAGATAATTGCCTAACATTGGGCAGTGTGAATTTAATACATTTAGTTTTCTTAGCATTAAGTAATAAATTATTAATATTAAACCAATGTACAACTTCACGAAGGGCACTGTTTACTTCATCAAAATCTAATTGTTGTCTTTTAATTTTAAATGTCAATGATGTATCATCCGCAAACAACACAACTTCGTGATTATTCCCGACGTGATAGGGTAAGTCATTTATGTAGACCAGGAATAGAAAAGGTCCCAGAATTGAACCCTGCGGTACTCCCATAGTGACCGCAGATCCTCCAGAAAGTTTTCCATTAATATCAACCTTCTGTACCCTATTGCTCAAATAGGAGGACAAAAGATTGAGAGCTCGGTTCCTGATACCATAGTGGCGTAATTTCCTGACCAGAGTGTCGTGCTCTACGCAGTCAAAGGCTTTAGATAAGTCACAGAATACACCAAGTGCATCCTGCGACTCTTCCCAAGCGTCATAGATTTGTTTTAGGAGAGATACTCCCGCGTCAATTGTTGATCGACCCCTCGTAAATCCGAACTGTTTCTGGTGTAGCAAGTTATTGGTGTTGAAATGTGTTAATAATTGAGTAAGAATTATTTTCTCAAATAACTTGCTAAGCGTTGGTAAAATTGAAACAGGTCGGAAATTGGTCGGATCCGAGCTGTCACCGGACTTAAAAAGAGGCAGGCTTAATGTGGGTCGCCAGATTTAAAAATATGCACTTTATTGGGGTGATCTATTTATGTAAAAAAGATGGCGCGGAGACTTGGACCCTGAAGGCAAGAGATCAATCTCGCGTTGAGGCTTTTGAGATGTGGTGCTGGCAGCGAATGCTGCGCATAAGCTGGACAGAGTTTCGGTCCAACAGCTCAATACTGGAAGAACTGAACATAAGGGAGCGACTGTCCTTCATCGTTATTCGAAGATGTCTCCAGTTCTTCGGTCGTGTGTCGCGAAAAAACCCTGACAACCTGGAACGATTTATCTTGGTAGGAAAGGTTGAGGGAAGCAGACCACGTGGACGCAGGCCAGCTCGTTGGACTGATCAAATAAGCAAGACGCTAGCCATGACTATCCCAGAGGCACTACATCTGGCGGAGATCCGTCAAGCCTGGCGATCAGCTGTCCAGAACTCGACCAAGTGACAGGGGTCACGATCCTCAGCATTGAGGGAACGATTAGAGATAGAGAGAGAGATGTAAAAAAGATAGCTTAGTCAAACCAGAGATAAAATGCAAATCATAGGTACTGACAGAATTTATATATCTCTGTCTTTTCTATGAGATGCTTGTATAATATATCTTATAAAGTATTAAATGTTAAAGGAAAACTACAGAACGGTAATTTCCATACGTTTCAATCTATCTACATAACTGATCCCACTTAGGCATACTAGAATGAGAGGGAATCATGATTATAATTTTGGAAACTGAAAAATTGTTTTTGACCATACAGCATCCAGTTATCACGTTCTTCTAACCGATAAATCATGTCCGTAATGAGTACAGATGGATACATAAGAAACAATTCAAAACAGCAATACATATTAAGATACTTGGCAACACTAAAGTTGATAGACATGTAAATAAAATATTTCTTAAGACTTTGTTTAATTCATAATTACTGAGCGAATTCAAATAGTGAAAGTCATTTTGTGGTGCGATTTACTACAATTTTGAATTGGATTTCCTACTTTGTTAACCGCTTCATCGGTGAAGTGAAATCAAAAATTTTTTGCAGTCTTGGATTTGATTTTCAGGTTTCAAAGTCATGCACTATCGTGATTTTAATACTCTAATTAAAACGACTGGTGTAAGCGCCAGTTACTACATTTTACTGCTAGGTCTCTCATATTTGAGAGGCTGCCTGGGTAGGTACCGCAATGTATATTTCTCCCGCCTAACAGCAGTGCAAATACATTGTTGTGTTCCCGTTTGGAAGATATTGTAGCCAGAGTAACTATTGTAATGTGCCTTAACATCTTATGTCTCAAGATAGCGAGCGCAGTGGAATACCAATCATTGCTTTATACTTCTTGGCATTGTTTAGTTTTGCTAGCCTGATTGAATGATTGTATCGCCTATCATCAGACGAAAGGCATGCTTGCCTGGCCATTCATAGAAATAAAAAAAGTTAACACATCTCAATTTCGTTAAAGTTGCGGGCTTAATCATGTTCGATTAAAAATGTAAATGGAAAAGATTTTTTTAGCATTATTATCTTGAAATTCATAATAAATATTAATGTAAAGGCTAGCCGCTAGTAAACGCCGGTAATAAACATATTATGCAAATTTTAATTACCTTTCAATCGACGTTTCGTCTTACGCGTCGATTGATTTATGGATTTATCTGCTAATTATTCATTAAGTAGACAAGGTTGTGTGTTCCTAATATATTTTTATTGGACTTTTAAACATTATTAAGTTGTTACTTCAATATGCGTGGTGGAGAAATTAGCGGCAGCGGGTTCGATTCCAGCACAGAGACAAATGTTTGTGCGGCTTAAATTCGTTTCGTTTGTTGTGAATAAGTGCATAGTAATTTGTACCACAAAAGTCTTATATGTTAGTTATTTATATAATTATAAATCTTGTATAATGACCTAGGCTGAAAAACAAGATGGCCACATATTTTGTCCACCCATTAAAAAAAACTTATCAAAATAATTATATTTTTATACTCCACCCCACAACAAAAAATGCAGGAGAATAAATTTTGCCCTGTTTGTTCAATATTTTACGTTGTTGCTCGGCTCCTATAGATCTTAGCGTGATGTTATGTAACATAGAGCCTTCCTTGATAAACAGGCTATTCAACACCAAAATAGTTTTCTCAATTTGAACCAGTAGTTCCTGAGAACAGCATTCAAACAGACAACTGTTCAGCTTAAAATATAAATATAGATTTAATAGTTACTACGATGTCTAATGGTTAAATTACGTAACTCAAACTGCAGTATCCTTATGTGTCATCATTTAGGACGCAATTGAATCTATTTATAACGGTTCATCTTTATTCACGCTGTTGCTAATACTTGCCATTAATTCGCATTTCAATCGGAACGAGGGTTGCCACTTGCCAGGCCAGATTGGACTTGCCAAGCCAGTTGTCACTTGAAGATCACCCTTTGTATTTTTCAAATGTAAAACAATTTAAATAATTTAATCTAAGCTTGATATTTTTAATGCGAATGTACAGTCAGCGACAAAAGTCGTTGAGCATATTTAAAACGCCAAAATTGATGCACACATAAAGCAACAAAAGTGGGTGACCAGTATCGGCCACAAAAATTTATGAACACCACAAGGCGACAAAAGCGCTAAACAAAGCGGCAAGTTATATTCGGTTTTTTGTATAACTTGCCGTAGCGTATGAATATGGTCTATGGTACTAAAGCCTTTTCGGAAGTCGGCTTGTTCGGGAGGCTGGAAGTCATCAAACCTGCGTTCGAGACGATTTGTGATGACCACGCTCCTGCTCCATGCCTCCGGCGTTGAGCCCTCGAGAAGAACGGAATTGAAGAGCCTCTGAAGGACTTTCAGTAACGGCGTTCCGCCCACTTTCAGAAGCTCTGAAGTGATTCCGTCCTCGCCCGGCGCCTTGTTGTTTTTAAGTTGTTTGAGGGCATTTCTATCTCACACAGGCTGATGTCCGGGATATCATCGCTAAAGTGTCGGATCAACTCGGCTCTCGGGTCTTCGGCCGAGTTAACAGTAGGTTCGGCAACCGAGGTGTAAAGCTGTCCGTATAACCTCTCGATCTCCCTTCATACCTCTGCCCTTGTCGATACCACGCGGCCGTCATCCGTCTTCAACCTAGACAACTGGCTTTGCCCAATAGACAAGTCTCTTGCAAAAACTTTGGAGCCTCCGTTCCGCTCAATTGTAAATCCGCTTAAATGTAATAGTATAAAAGTTTATATTTTAAAATAAATTGAATTTTATATATGTTATTAAGGCAACTATAAACAAATATTTCCTTAGTATTCCAATACGTTTGATGGTTCTTTCATCTGGCCAGAAACAGCCAGAAACAAACAAGCAACCACGTTCGGAACTTAATAATAGCTGATCGTGTGATGCCTATGTTAGAGGTATGCGGAGAAAAACTTTCAGCTTTAATAAAATGACAAAACTCTGCCGGCCACGGGCTCTTCGTCTATTTGGTTGTCAATTTGCGCGCTCATCGTAAACATTTTGTAGATTTTTTTTTTCATACGCACCAAAATATGTACTAATTCTATAAAAAGTTCAAAACGGCAGCCATCATTTTCCATCGGTCTTTCTATTTCGTGATTGACTATCAATACACACATGACTCCGAAAAGTCAGAGGTGTGCCCTGGGATTCGAACCCGCGACCACCGTGAACATGTTGGCAGTCGCGTCTAGTCCGTTTACCAACAGGCCACAACGCACTTAAGTCAATCACCACGCACTAAAACGGTGAAGGAAAACATCGTGAGGAAACCTGCATACCATAGCGATTTATAAAAAAAATTCTATGGTATGTAAGTCCACCAACCCGCACTAGGCCAGCGTGGTGGACTATATGGCCTAACCACTCTCAATCGGTAGTCGACTGTAGAGGAGGCCCGTGCCCTGCAGTGGGACGTATATGGGCTGATACAGATTTCTATTTCGTATATCGGAGCAAAGAACCCATCAGATATTGATTTTGAGACCATCAGATATTGATTTTGAGACCAATCGGATCAATATCTAAAAAGTTAAATATGGCAGCAAAAATGTTCAATCCTAATTATCCATTTATAATATCGGAGCAAAGGGTCTCTCAGATATGGATTTTGAGACCAATTGACCAATATCCAAAAAAGTTGCGGCCACTATTTTCATTCTGAATAAAAATATTATTATTAATTAATATACACTGATATAAAACACGCTGAGAATTTCTCATAAATAAATATTAATTTATTATTATTTAAATTTAACTGAAATAAAATTTAACTTTTAATGCTTATCAAAGCAACAAAAGTAGGTAAACACATCAACGGAAATATTGCTTTTTATAAGTGTTCAGAGACTTATGTACCATTGACGTGTACAGTAATTTTGTTGCTTTTGTTGTTCAGAAACCTTTTGTCGCCTTGTGGTGTTCATAAATTTTTGTGGCCGATCCGGGTCACCCACTTTTGTTGCTTCATGTGTGCATCAAATTTGGCGTTTTGAATATGCTCAACGACTTTTGTCGCTGACTGTACATGTATGTATGTCACGGTTGGACCCCTCAACTACTTAACCAATTTTGATAAATTGTTGTATAGGGATGGGTGATATTGCGGACTTTTTTAACCCAATTTTAATCCCTAATAAAATAGTTTATATGCGCAATACCATCTTGTCAGATCAATTGAAATATGCTATTAAAATCGTGAAAGTTCATCAATTTACGAAACACGCGTTGGAAAATTTCTTCTTATTTATTTCAGTATCCTTTTAAATCAAATATCGCTCACTAACACAGATACTCACACACTCACATATTCACACACACACACACACCCACGCACACAAACTTATGCAAACTCATTAAGCGGCTACTGCGTTTGTTTAAAGGGACGTCATAATCCGTTTATGATTGCCAAAAATGTTATTACTTGTCTATGAATGTATGATGACTGCTCGTAATTTGCTCGGTTCATAAATTTTATGACGAGTAATACGGGCCCTGTAGCCACAATACTCTTAATGTATTGTCATTGTTACTGTAATGGGGTATGTCTCCAATTTTATTAGGTGATTTTATACAACAGAACAAAATGTCTGTTATGTTTTATGTATGAGCGTGATTTTTCATTAATTATACGCGTTTATTTCTACATGGTGTATTTTTAAGTGGGCGTGAATTTGTTGATTATAGTTGATTATCAGATGAAAAAATACAATAAAAACCAAATGCAAAAACAACCATTGGAATCCTACTCAGTTTTGAGGAGTTCCTCTCTAGGTGCGAAGATATTCATCAGGTCAACACCAATTTTGTATGAGACCACGCATGAAGTCTGATCCTTTAATAAATACAGAATTTTCTGATTCAGTTCAGGTTTCTTCGAGTAATCGGTGAACATACATAAAAAATATTGTGACGAATTGAGAAACTTCTCCTTTTTTCGTCTGTTCATAAATAAATTCTTACGTGGAATATGGATGAACGAATGAATATTACAATTTAACTTATTTTATAGTTATAATAAGTTTTATAGATCCAAAATTAAAGCTATTAATTAAAAATTAACAATAAACAAGGAATCAAACTCAGGACTTCGTGATTGACAGTTCATAATTATGGCCACTAATATCAAAACGCAGTATAAAATATATAAAAGGTTTCTAATTTAATAAAAGTTTCTGAAGTTTATAACACAGTTAGGAGTTCGTCTCGAAAACATTGTTTGTTTCGTTAATAAGCCTCGTTGTCAAAATTGTCTAATTAAATGGAAGATTTTTGAATTTCCTCACGTTTAATTCTGTCTGTATCAGCCCATATACGTCCCACTGCAGGGCACGGACCTCCTCTACAATCGAGAGTACGATTGAGAGTGGTTAGGCCATATAGTCCACCACGCTGCCTAGTGCGGATTGGTATGTACAAAATGTGGCCTAAAATATAAAAAAATAAAATGCTTTAACAATTGAGTTTTCATATCCTTTGAGTTTTATCTTACATCGAGTCAGGGAATTCGAATGTTTGGGATCATAGAGTAACACTCCTAGGCGTCGTGATTTTCGAAAATATTTACCTAATTATGACCTCACCCCATAAAATCCTACAAATCGATTCCTGACCTGGGTCTCACTAACGCTATTGGTAGTTTTTTGTTTGTTTGCTAGTTTGTCTAAAGCTTCAGGATGTCCATTCATTCTTCATTACTTAATGACCTGTACTATTCCTTCGAAATTATGCATAATACATCCACGCCAAACTTATTTTTTCATTTTATTGCTATGAATGGCGAGACAAGCATCCCATTCATTTTGTATTTTTTTCTTATTGTCGTATTTGGGTGGTAAGTACACCGTTTTATTTTGAGAGACGCTATGGCACGCAAAAACTATCACCTGACTTACCATCCTACCATAATGATATTTTAAAAAATCACAATACAAAATTGTCGCGTTAATTTGCGAAATCTTTAGTCGCATTGTGTTTGTAGTCACTAAAATTACCACCCGGCTTGGTTTTCGGTAGCAGTCTTGATATACTTTGTATTATCTCGGTATACTGTTATGTTTATTGTGTACAATAAATAATACAAATAAAAAAAAAGATTGTATGAATGTCACCATTTAGTTGCCCGATATCCGGGAAGATACGAATTTTGTACCAAAAGCAAATTACAGCGTGTCGTGTTCACTACCAAGATTAATGTCATTGCAACTTAATGATAATGACGTGAAGTCACGGTTTCAGTCTAAAACACTAGCTGTCTAGTAAATAGTGTCTACATTCTCTATGAATTTGCCAGATAATGACCGGCGAGACATAGCGTATAATTTATCATATTCGTTACGGCACAAATTGTTGTATAACAATATTTTAAATGCATTGTGTAATTGAAAACTAGGCAACGCAAATACAACTGGTTTTTTTAAACTGTGTTATAGGTGATTGTGTATGGTTTTGACAATTAACATTGTATACGGTCGTTTAGTAATGCCTGAGTAAGACTTGTGTTGTGGGTATTAGAATACAGAAGAATTATCGGTCTCAAAACACTCAGATTTGAAAGGAATTCTTGCAGATCACACAAATATTTATCATTGAGTAGGGATCGAACCCGCGCCCTCTTGTTTTACAGCAATCGTTGGGTCTAACTACGTCATAAAGTTTAAATTTTCTATACATAATCTATAATACGGCAAATAACATCCAGAATTACCGTTTCAGGAGGTTTGGTCTTATCTTACAGTCATATGACAGATGAGTTGAATCGAATAAGTATACGCACAGGCTAAACTCAAAACACAATACATAAGTGTATACTATTGTGTACGGAAATCGATAGCTGGACGATACGAAGATACGAAATTCCTGCTGAGCATATTTAGGTAATCAAATTGACTGTTTTTTTTTTTTTTTTTTTTTTTACTTTATGTTTTGCAGCGTGGTGGACTGTATGGCCAAACCACTATTCTCTATTGTAGAGCAAGCCCGTGCCCCATCTATAAATTTGTAATCGTATGTAGCTAAATCAGCTTATAAAAAAGTGCGTGGTGGCCTGTTGGTAAACGGACTAGACGCGACTGCCATCATGTTCACGGTGGTCGCGGGTTCGAATCCCAGGGCACACCTCTCAGTGGAGGAGTGGCGCACCAGGCTGAACGATCCCAGTGCTGGTGTTTGGACCATCGCGGCAGTGCGTCCTGTCCTAGACCAGTGGCTGGGCAGGCGCCACGGCGAGATGACGTTCCGCCTGACACAGGTTTTGTCGGGGCATGGCTGTTTCGGCAGATACCTGTGGCGGGTGGCAAGAAGGGAAGAGTCCGCCGTGTGTCACCATTGTGACAACTGCCCGGAAGACACAGCCCAGCACACTCTCTCGGAGTGTTCAGCTTGGGAAGAGGAGCGCGCAGCTCTTCGAGCAGCCATCGGAGAGGACCTCTCACTCTCAGCCGTGATTCCTTCCATGGTTGAGAGTAGGAGGTCATGGCAGGCCATGCTTACCTTCTGTGAGATCATCATCTCACAGAAGGAGAGCGCGGGGCGGGATCGTGAGCGGAACGATCCCACCCGCCGCCGCCAACCGAGAAGGAGGCGCCGGTGAATGACAATGGCTGACCCGGCGCCCCGCCCAGTGGTCAAGGGGCGCCAGAATTCCACCACGGTATCCCCTGCCTGTCGTAAGAGGCGACTAAAAGGGGTCATCGGGGTCGCTAAGCACACAGCGGGGGCTGTGTGCTCACGTCGGGAGTGACCCCGAGATGGGCGGCAGAACGTGTGGCCTCGTGTCTGTCGCGGACGCCCATCTCACCATGGGCGTCCGAAGTAGGGAAAGAGGGAGCATCTGCGCCCTCCCAACATGTGAGGAGCCATATTTGGCAGTGCGCCGGGTGACACGGCGAGTTAAATGGGCGCCATTCGCCTGTCCACATCGCCTGTCACCCATAACGCGCGTGATGGCCACCGAGAGGTTTTAGTCGGTATGCCGGCAAAAGATCTTTTTAGATCTCGGTAGGGACCCAGCCTGATAACAGGCTGGAAGGCCGGAGACCCCGACACGCCCCTTCCGATCTCCCCCGAGTGTCGGAAGGAAGGCTAAAGGAGCTTTACTCTCGTTAAAAAAAAAAAAAAAAAAGTGCACACCTCTGACTTTTCGGAGTCATGTGTGTATTGATAGTCAATCACCACGCACTAAAACGGTGAAGGAAAACATCGTGAGGAACCTGCATACCATAGCGATTTAAACAAAAATCTATGGTATGTAAGTCCGCCAACCCGCACTAGGCCAGCGTGGTGGACTATATGGCCTAACCACTCTCAATCGTACTGTCGATTGTAGAGGAGGCCCGTGCCTTGCAGTGGGACGTATATGGGCTGATACATATGTACGTCTCACTGCTGGGCTTTCCTAAATTTGAAAGTAAAATTGAAAGGGAATCATGTATGAATATATATAAATAGTTAGTCCGATTCTTAGTATAAGTATTATTAAAACGGTGTATAACGATGTTACCACCGCATCTAACGCAGCCCTGGCTGAGAAGACTCGGCGAAACAAACTCAGTCGGCTACAATTACCTTTGGGAACTGCAGGCTGTGGTCTTCTTAAATAACACGTCGCAACGTTAACTGTCAAAATGCTACACCACTATTTTTACGTCCTTTTATTGGGGGTACTTGAATATACCGGGTATCTCAAGACTACTACCGAAAATGAAGCCGGGTGGTAGTTTTAGTGACTACAAACACAATGCAACTAAAAAATTCGCAAAGAAAACGCGACAATTATTTTTTATGATTTTTTAAATATCGTCAGTTTTGGGTGGTAAATCCATAGTTTATGCTAAAATAATAATTTAAACTATTTATATACCTTAGATTATTTATAAATAATAGGGTATACACTATTATTTTAGGAAAAAATGTATTTACCACCCAAATATGGTCATAGGAAAAAAATAACAAAAAAAAATTTGTCGCTTTTTTTTGCAACTTTTTCTGTTGCATTATGTCTGAAGTCGCTTAAACTACCACCCGGCTTCGTTTTCGGTAGCAGTCTTGATATACCCTGTATAAAATAAATGAACTACGCGACTGGGTTTACTCTTTCAAAACGATATGAAATTCGAATGTTCAGATGTAAGATTTCCACTTCTAAAAATCGATACTATACTCTATTATAATTATCATTTTCTCTAAACTCAGTCTATGGTTGCGACGTACGATAGACGAATTCAACATTTTGTGGAGTATCTAGGCACATTAGTGAAGTTTTACGTACGGCGTCCGAACATTCGAAATTCGTATAGTTTTTATAGAGTAACCACCCAGTTCTGATTATATCCAGGGAATAAGACTCAGTGGTCTTGTTTTGGATCCAATAGATTAACTCTTAATAAATAGGTTAGTCCAACGGTTGATATAGAATTCAAAAGCCATGTCATTACATGCTCCGGTAGCAATGAGGTTAATGATTTACTCATTCGTATTCAATTGAGAAACTGATTTCGTCATACAACGTGAATAGAAAACAAAATCAGAACGGAAGATGCTTTGTATCTGAAGGAATTGGCCATTCATTCAGATAGCTTCTAATTTTCATAATCTTTATTACAGAACCGAAGAGTTTGTTTATTTTAACACGCTAATCTCAGGAACTAATCGAAAGGTTACGTTAAGCATAATCATAAACCAGAACAATTATTAAAATCCGTACAGTACGAGTATTAAGCGAGTTACAAATATATAAAAGTTGGTGGCAGGAACAATAGAAAAGGATACATAACAATACACAACATGCACGACGTCACGTCACCTTCCATAAAGCGCATTATCAAATAACCAATATTTTTAGGAACCATTAAATACTGCTCATAATCAAACCTTGGACACAACCCTATTAAAAAAATATATTAGTATTTGATTGCCTATCATTTTTTCATTGGTTAATATAGCGTACCCTTGCTTGCTTTAATTAGCAAATCCTTGGTTAATATAGCTTATTATACAGGGTATATCAAGACTGCTACCGAAAACGAAGCCGGGTGGTAGTTAAAGCGACTTCAGACACAATGCAACAGAAAAAGTTGCAAAAAAAAGCGATAATTTTTTTTTATTTTTTTCCTATGACCATATTTGGGTGGTATATTAATTTTTCCTAAAATAATAGTGTATACCCTTTTATTTATAAATAATCTAAGGTATAAAAGTGTTAAAATTATTATTTTAGCAAAAATTATGGATTTACCACCCAAAAATGACGATATTTAAAAAATCATTGTCGCGTTTCTTTGCGAAATTTTAGTTGCATTTGTGGTCACTAAAACTACCACCCGGCTTCGTTTTCGGTAGCATTCTTGAGATACCCGGTATAAAATTAATGGGTGTGTATTATTTTATAAAAAAAACTATGTATTACATCCAAATAAAACTATAGGAAAAGAATGTCAAAAATAATTGTCGCTTTTTTTTTACAAAAGTTTTGTTGCTTTGTGTGTGAAGTCGCTAAAACTACAACCTGCTTCGTTTTCGGTCGATGTTTAGATATACCCTGTTTATTAGTATATTGTACACAAAATCATATTCTAAATAAAACAACAGTATGACTACCTGATCACACAGAAGCACGGGGTATTACAAAACAAATGCTATAAAAATGAAGGTAGATAATCTAATTTGAATAGCGCCTACTTTTCCGTTGTCGTACGTTATGTCACCGCGGAGCTTTTGTTTGCTAATGCGGTAAACGAGATTCAACTGTGACGTAATACATTTTCCATACCATTTCTAATGTTTTATACGTGATACATTGCTCTAATGGTACATTATGTGTTGCGTTTCTCACAATAAATAGTTGCTTGTAATCGTTTGAGTGAAGGCGTTTATGTGTATTTAATGGCTGTTATTTTTTAAGGTGGTAGTCTGTAACGGACTGAAGTAGAAATAATTATAAATAAATAAATACACTCAACATCCACATACGTAGTCCTGAGTCAAAACAAAGATGGGGTCTTGTGTCGTGGGTATCAAACTACGAGAGGTTTTTCGGTCACACCCAGACCCGAAACAAATACCTGTGATTCACAAGCATTTCGAGCGCAAATTCCAATCCCGAACGTCTGATAAGATTGCTCAAACTTAAAAACTTACCCAAGTAGGTTGCCAAGTAATTATATCTGATATACAATTTATTTTGCTCGGAAATCATACGTTGGCACGCAATCAGGGGCCCAAATAAACAAATTCCACCCACCTTTATTCGACACGCTTCTAAAAACATTGGGAACGGTCCCAAAAGTAATGCCATTACGTTGAACTAATGTAATAAAACTTTTCAAGTAATAAAGGTTCTAAATGAAGTATTTGGATTTCGTTATGAACTTTCGCCACAGCTTTGGCGAGTAAATTAGTTCTAAGCTAAGAGAAACTTATAGCTTTTGTACGGGGTATGTTTCCCATACTTTTTATTCAAGAAAATAAATGTATGGGTATCAATCGAACATATCTTTTGTCTTTGGTCATCGAAGTAAATGTGATTTAAAATTAGGAATATGTTATTGTCGTTTCTGTGCGTATTGTATTGTGTGTCGCATGAGTAAAACCAGTCTACAAATCTTACGCCAATTTTATTTCTCGACCCTAAACCTTTATTACTTTCATAATGAATTTAGTACATACATTTGTATGGAATCTGATAGCTTACAGTAACTAAAATTTACATCGTGATTCGGGGCCTATGTAGATATGTGTTTTGTTGCAATGAGTGGCGAGACGATCATGCCGTTCACCTAATGGTAAGTGATACGACCGCTCCTGATTAATAGCAAAACCAAAGAACACCTTGAATTATAATGTTGACTATAATACTGCCCTTAATCATGTACTTTAAGACTGAAGTTCTTGATTCAAGGTCTAGGCAAGATTATTCAAAGTTTCAGTTAGAAAAAATCAATTGTAATTTTTTTCAATACCTGGTGGCAGCTTATTTCATTTATTTATTTCGGGTGATAGCATTACTTAACTTGATTAACAAGAGTCTACCCTAGGAATCTAACCGAGAAAACTCAATTCGAAATACATTATACCATACTGACAAAGTGGTGAAAGAAGCCCAGGTAATAACCACTGTAATTTTGCGAGTAAAAGCCAAAAGAATGTTAGGAACATTTCTTACATAATTACGTGGAGTCGGGCCCTTGTTTAGTGAAAACCTCTGTTTCTTTACAATTCACTGGAGTGGCAAACATGTCTTTTAAAATATTCCTTATAAAAAGTATGTTCTCAAACGACAGTATGAACTGAAATGAAATGAAATGTATTTGAAATGAAATGTATTTATTGGTCACGTAGGCAATTAAAAAGCTCTTATGACAAGTCAATACACATAGAACTTAATCTCTATATACAATATATTTTCTATACTTAGTATTACTTATTTTAATTTCTTGCTTTTATTTTTATTTATAATTAGTTTTATTTATTTATTTAGTTTTTATTCATATTTTATTTAAAGTATTAGTTTTACTTTATGGTAATTTGTTTGTCAAAGAAATATATTATTTACGTTAGTCAAATTAAATTATATTATTTGTGGACCATGAATATCACAACGGTGCGTAGCGGTTTATAGTTACTTGTATCTTATTTTTGATTCTTTAAAGTGCTATTTTTTTGTTGTTCTCAAGTGTGGTTCGCAATTATTGGTTTCTATTCCTAGGTGACCTAACTACAAAACCAACTCGGATTTGTATCCAGGACAGATTCTTAAAAAAAATATTAGTTTTGTGTTACATACAAATTCATAAACTCACGCCTTTTTCCCAGAAGGGGTGGGCAGAGGCAGAGGCACACCCACATGTCGCATTCTATGTTCCGTCCCACGATGTGATACGAGGCGAGCTCATCGCTATATCAGGCACAAATGATTGATTCTGGGCTTATAATGAATAGAAAAATCCAAAATCACAAGTGACTACATAATGTCTCGAAAAACAACTCTCGTCCATTTCAGTTAGGGAGCTAAATACAAAAATAATAGCAAAATATTTTATTTACATTTATAAAATGTAAGACTCTCCGGGAAAATGTACGGAAAAATGGTAGCTAACTCCATCCAAAGTTATCTTTTGTATATGTATACCTAAATAAATCGACAACAAAGTTTATTTTTACAAAAGTGCGGTAAAACTTATACATGGAAGTGATTTCACACCTCATCAATAGATTATTGAAAGAAAGAAAGAAAGAAAAACTATTTATTGATCACAGTTGCAACACATAACAATAAACATAAAAACAAACATACACAATAAAATGGCTGATCGCGACTTTGACCGGTAGGTGTATGTGTGTATTGAGGAACGTACGAACGTATTGTACGAAAATACAGAAAAGAAAGAGCAAAAATCGGCTGTATTATCTATCTATACTGTGTATTATAAGATTTGATTGTGTGTTTGCATTCAATAGATATAGATTAGTAAAAGAACAAAGGCCAAACCTTTTGTATAAAATTGCAATATTTCCTATTAGGTGTTACACTGACGGCGTAAACAAATACAAGTATTCAGACAATGTTTCAGCCATATATTTCGCCACCTCGCGACAGTTACAGAATGCCTTTGAAATTGTAATTCAAGTGTTTCACGTTAAATATGGAAAAAGGACGTTACAAACTGCTTGTTACAATGCAAATTGTATGAAAGTGGTGAGAGTTTTGATGCATTTTCAAAAGACGGGTAGTTTTTGTAAAACAGCTGTAACATACTGTAATGAAATATATATATATTACATCTGTATTAAATCAGATATCGGTAATTATAGGGCAGTGTCACTATTAAATAATTTCGGTAATATGTTAGAAAAAGTAATTTTTGACAAAATCTCCGCCACAACGCAGCGGTGTATACTTCAATCTCAGCACGGCTTTGTCAAGTCACGCACAGTCGTTACCAACCTTATTTGTTTGACTGACTATGTTGTTACTAATATGGGAAATGCACAATAGACGTTATATATACAGATTTCGAGAAAGCGTTTGATAAAGTTAATCACAATATTCTTATTTCAAAATTATATGCAATAGCATCAAGGGCAATCTCTTGCGCTGGTTTGAATCTTACTTAAGAAACAGGCGTCAAGCTGTTATAATGGGTGGATATAGATCTAATTTCGTTGACGTCAATCGGGAGTGCCCCAAGGGTCTTTATTATCCCCTCTTCTTTACAATATATATCTTTTTGACATATCGGAGTGCTTCCAGCACTCAAAATATCTTCTTTATGCAGATGACAAAAAAAGTCTTTCGTAAAATTGATAATATCACGGACTGTCATAAGCTTCAATCAGATCTAAATCGTCTTACAAATTACTATCTCAAAAATAAGATCAGTGTTAATACCCAAAAAATGTCAAAAAATTAGTTTTACTAGGAAAAACAGCCCATACATTACGATTACAACTTATGTAACGAATCCATACCTAGTACGGTCGCAAGTCAGAGATTTAGGCGTAATACTCGATGACAAAATTACTTTTAGTGCACACCTTGATTGTATCGTCGGTAAAGCTTATAAGTCTTTAGGGTTTGTAATACGTAACAGTAAACCCTTTAATGATATCCAATGTCTTAAAATGCTGTACTTCAGCTACGTAAGAAGCATATTAGAATTTTCGAATTTAGTCTGGAGTCCATTTTATAAAAAGCTATATTGATAATATTGAAAATATTCAACGAAAATTTATTAAACATCTTAATTTCAAGGCGAAAATTATAGGTAAATCATATAAGGAATCTTGTGAATATCATAAAATAAACAACTTGCAAGATAGAAGACATCTAATTGATATGCTGTTTTTATTTGACATACTAAATAACAAATTTGACTGTCCGGAACTGTTAGCAAAAATACACTTTAACGTACCTTCTAAACGTACAAGACATACTAGTTTACTAGATCTGTACCTACAGCAAAAGCGAAATATTTAAAAATGTCCCCATGTCATCGTATACCCAAAAAATATAACACTGAGTTCTCCTCGGTGGATCTATTTAATACTACTCGACACGCTTTTAGAAAGACTGTTCTATTGTACCTGTATCAGACTAACTAATTCCTATTTTTATTATATGTATAAAGAACATAAAATGATGTAAATAGATATACCCGTTGATTCTTAGTTATAACACCCACACACACACACACACACGCACCCCCCACACATACATACGCTCTAATCGCTCACATACCACCACACGCATCTACCGTTCCTACATTGTCAACATAAGCCCAACCATTTACTAACCATTAATAAATTTATAAATAATTGTTTCTCATTTATATTTTGTTTTAGTCTACTCTTTGTTTATTAATTATTGTTATATGTGTACTTCGTAATTGGCGTATTGTTTCGTTTGGAATTGTAATGTATTTTAAATTGTCAGCTGTGAAGGACCTAATAAATAAATTAAATAAATAAATAAATTACACAAGTCAATGAGGAGATCCTTGGGGAGGCCTATGTTCAACAGTGGACTTCCTGTGGCTGATATGATGATGATGATATATATATTATACAATAAGTCCGATAAATAATAACACTCAACAGTCACACACATAGTCCTGACCCCTCACTAAGATCGAGTCTTGTGTCGTGGGTATCAGGGACTACGAGAGACTTGTATGAGAGACTCGTTTCACAGGCGGCGTCTAACCAACTGCGCCACGCAGGCTAAATGAGATGAAATGAATGATGATGTTCTTTTCGCCTAGTGTTTTCCGTTCCATAATGTGATAGGGGGCGAGTCTATCAACATATCGGGTACACATTTCAGGGTTGATAATTAATAGAAAAATCGAATATTACTTTGTCTGCCCGATTCGAACCCGATACCTCAGCTTTGCAATGCTACCGTAGTACAACGGCCAACGAGGCAGATAAATAAAAATATATTGATTTAATACCAAGAGGTACCCCTGTATTCCCATAAACGCTTTGATTCTTTCACAAAGGATCATTTCTAGCGATTTCACAAGGATATCACTATCGCGACAAAGGAAAGGAGCACAGGAAAGGAGGAATATTGTGATTCAAATTTCTGTTCGAGTTGGAAATATACATAGTTATATATAAACTGGGGCGGATTGAAAAGAAAATATCTATACTAATGATATAAAGAAAGAAAGAAAGAAAGAAAGAAAATATATTTATTATTGCATGGCCAACACATACAAAAAAAGACAATGTAACAAATAAGAAGATTAAAATAATATAAGATTTAAAATAATAAAGCTGAAGGGTTTGTTTGTTTAACGCGCTTAACTCAGGAACTACTGATGAAAATTTTAAAATTCTTTTGGTGCAAACATTAAAATGTTTACATATAATAATAGAGTTTTATAATACCAGTATTAGAGACAAAAACTGATGTTTATAAAAAAAATATAACACGTTATGCACCGAACAGGTGTACCTAAACCCAAGATACACACACATATATGTATATATATATATTTATTGCGATGAATTTCGAGACGAGCATGCCGTTCGCCTGATGGTAAGCGATGCGACCGCTCATGAACAGTAGCAAAACCAAACAACATCTTGAACTATAAAGCAATGCTTGGCATTCCACTGCGCTCGCCATCCTGAGACATAAGATGTTAAGTCTCAATATGTCCAGTAGTTACTCTGGCTACAATGTCCTTCAATCCGAAACACAACAGTGCATTTAAACTGCTGTTTGACGGGAGAAATAGACATTGTGGTGGTACCCACCCAGGCAGCCTCTCACATATGAGAGACCTACCACCAGTAAGATCCACATATGATATGACCACACATGATCCGTCCTATAATACTGGGTCCTTCCGCCGTAGTGCAGAGGCATCTTAGCAGGCCGGCATAATTGTATCGATTGGCATGGGACTGCCGTCTGATGCCAATCGATACTCTGCCTGGACGGCATTTGCGCTACCATCAGGCGCACTATGCCGGGCCAGAATAAAAATAATAGTAAATAAATGGTAGAGCATTCCTATTTTAATATATGTATCATAAATGTAATGTTAATAGAATATAGATTATTGCCGTATTTTATGTAAAAAATCTTTAGGTATTTTGAAGACCGAAAAGTCTCTCGTAGTTCCTGATACCCACGACACTCGACTCGATCTTAGTGTGGGGTCAGGACTATGTATGTGAATGTTGGGTGTTATTTATAATTATTATACCTAGTCAGGTCATAAATTCTGTTACATGTTTAATATAAAATAATTGAAACAAGTTTATTCATTATGTAATCATTTATATACCAAAATGAACTTAACAAAACATAGATTCTTATGACACTAAAGTTTATTCAAAACGACCTCCGTGATTTTGAATACAGGCCTTCAATCTGCGCGGCCAGTTGTCTATCGCAGCACGAACGAAGTCCATGTCAATATCGGCGGCTGCCTTAATCAAGGATGTCTTGAGTGATTCCAAATTGGGATGAGGCTTTGAGCACGCCTTTTCCTCCAAGTGTTGCCATATCTTGTAATCTAACTGATTCAAATCTGGACTGGAGGAGGGCCAGTCTTCGTGCCGGATGAAGTCGATTTCACGCGCCGCCAGCCAGTCTTGTGTGCTCTTCGCTCTATGAGCTGGCGCCGAATCTTGTTGGAATACCCAGTGCCTGTTATTGAACATGGTATGAGAAACAGGTTCCACAAGGTTTGTCAGGACTGTATTTTGATACACAACTGCATTTGTTTTTACACCTTTCTCACAAAAATGTACCTCTGTTAAGCCCCAATAAGAACTCCCAACCATACCATGAGCGAGGATGGAAAATGACCTCGTTGGACACGCGGAATACGGTTACTCGCTTCTTCACTACTGTGTGCGTATACCTTATCATTTTATTTGTTGTAGCTCTCTTCTACGGTAAAAAATTTTTCATCTGAAAAAAGAATTTCCCGATATTTTTTCCCGCGTACCGCTTCAACAAGCGCGGCATCTCTTCAGTCTCAGGTCCATTAGACGAGCATTGAAACGATGTCCTGTTTTTCTTCGATATGCCCGAAGCCCTAAGTCTTCATTTAACACCCTTTTCCCCGTGGTTCTGCTTAACCCCATCTGAAGGGCCAACAGTTTCTGCTTACGTTTGGGATTTCTTTGAATTCGCGCCTTTACAGCTTTTATCACTGCTGGAGTCCTAACAGACCGAGGGCGACCACTTCTTAACCTGTCATCTACACTAGAGTCTTCATTGTATCGTTTGATGGTACGATAAACGAATCTTTTGGTTATATTCAAATTTTTCAGTATGTCAAAATTTGAATTGGCGCGTAACCGCAACGATGCAACGCAATAACTGCAACACGGTCTTCTTTAAGCGTTCACTCCATATATAAAAATGAGTAAAGTAAAGTAAGTCCGCCAACCCGCACTAGGCCAGCGTGGTGGACTATATGGCCTAACCACCCTCAATCGTTTTCTCGATTAGGTAGAGAGTAGGCCCGTGCCCTGCAGTGGGACGTATATGGGCTGATACAGACACAGATACAGATATGAAAAAAAAAAACATCTTTAACCACACAAAGTTTCAATGTCATAGGCATTAGGAACTACGAGACTTCATTTTCACACGAATGTTTGTCACATAAATATTTGTTCCTACATATGTTGGTATTTAACTAAGAACATCTTGTTTTACAATTGGCTACTCTTGAGATGCATATGTGTAGAGTTTTATTCGTATCGAAGTGCGTGGTGGCCCGTTTGTAACAAACCAGACGTTGCCGCCAACATGTTTAATGTGGTCGCGAGTTCAAATCCCAGGGCACAGTGACTTTTTGGAATCATGCGTGTAATTATAGTCAATCACCACGCATTATAACGGTGAAGGAAAACATAGTAAGCAAACCCGCGTACCACAGCGCTTTGCAAAAATTTATACGGTATGTAAATCCAAAATCCGCGAATCCAAACTATGCCAGCGTGGTGGACTATATGGCCTAACCATTCGCATTCGTACTCTCGATTGTAGAGGTGGCCTCTGCCCTCCAGTGGGACATACTTGATACATAAACAGGAAATTTATTCGTATATTGATACGGCTTGAAATAAAAAATAAAGATCGTGTTTCGTTAATTTTCATAAAGGTCTTCGCGAGCAATTCTAATGGATGGCTAAACAGTATTTTTTTACATAAAAAATCCATGTTGTAATATATACGTATGTAATTATCTCCATTATAAAATATATGTGCAAAAGAGAAATTTTCGACTAGTAACATTGTCAAAAACGTTGCGTAATTGCCGACTTTTCCTGTTGATGTCGAAACCTTTGAGGATATTTTATACTGTAGAAGCGAGCTATCTAGCTATTCAACTGTTTTTTATTATCAACTTATTCATAAGAAACCGCTATACCACCATATAAACGTAAATTAGTTAAGCCATGTTAAGAAGAGATAGAAAGTTAATTATGTTTTGCACTATTACTTTATTTTATCACTATGGTTTTTTCTAAACATTTCAACTAACATTGCCACTTAAGAGAAAAAATCTGATTTCATTCACATGGCAATAATTCAGACGTCCAGTTGACTGACGTTCGGCATTTTTCTGCTTAAAGCTTAAACAAAGGTCACGGTCATATTAAAGTTAATGAGCTGTTAAATAGCTGTTTAGTGATTTTTGACGTCTATGAACAACGATTTTGAGACAGCTAATAATATTAACGGCATTTGAAAACTGCATAAGTCCTTATCAATAAGGGAGTTAATAGAAAAGAGCTGTAAGCAATGATGTTTATATTAAATCATTGGCTGTAAGCTCATCTATTGGTCAGAGCATCGACCAGCCACTTTTTGTTCTTTTTATTTCATATTATTTTTGATATCCATGTTGTGTACGTTGCGTCTGTGACTAATAAATCGTTTTCCTTTCATCTTTCTTTCTCAACTTCTGTGAACTTAGGGGAAGTATTCTAATATTTGATTAATTTTGCGGTGGGTCAAGACAATTTAGACATTCCTAAAGATACGCTGAACTCCAGTGCTGTTATTAAGATGTGTGCCATTGTGATTGCTGCTACATAAAATTTGCAGACGTGGTGTGAGGGCGGGACCGTTTAGAAGAAAACATCCCTAGGGAAGCCTTAAGGGTAATTCCAGTATCACCGGCATTTCAACAGGTTTGGAGACTGTATTGCCGGGTGACCGTGAGAGAAGCCTATATTCGGCAATAGACTTTTTTTTGGCTGAAAGAGAGAATAAAACAAAAATACGAGTACAACCAATGGTCGTAAATAGCGTCAGACAGTTGACAACTTCTGTGATTTTAATTATTCATGACTGCGCACAGATCAACCCGTCAGCCCAGCATTTATCATTAAAACTTTAATTCGTATATTCAAATTTGTCATTGCGTACATTTACTACTATCTGATAGCAGATCACAATTGTGAAAACTCATTATATGTGGTATTTTTATATATTATTCTATATGGATTACTTTAGGTATTGTAGTATTTCTTGTTTAATATTTTGTTTGTTGTTAGATTTATTTTACATGTTTTGTACTCACTTACGCCATAGCGCCACGGTCAAATCTAAAATGTTTCCATTAGTGTATTTAGATATTTACGCAAGTGCTATTTTTAGCGATAGTGCGACATTCACTACTTCAAACGCACATTATTTATAAAGTACACAAGGGTTAGGGTCGGTTCATTACACTGCATCGCCGGTACCCAATAAAGTATCCTTTCCTCTTCCCATACTTGTTCCTATCGCTCTTATCCCGATTTGATGGGTGACAACACATCTATGATCCAATCGTTGTGGGTGTTTATGCGCAACAGTGATCACTTACTATTAGGTGACCTGTTAGCTCGGATGCCAGTCATAATGAATAAAATAAATGGAGCACAGATGTTATGTTATACAAGTAGTACAGGCAACGAAGCATTTTTTCCTGCATAATTTGCCAGGAGTTTTTTGTTTTCATGAAGAGGTGGCATATGACCCCACTAAGTTAAAAACCCAAAATACTTACAAAAATGGCGTCCGCTAAAGCCGCCATTTTGGAAAACGCGTTTGAAGCCATATCTCCGGAACCGTCCACTTTAGGCCCATCATGCTAAGGACCTTTCTTGTAGATAATTAAATTTCCCATCTTTTTTGTTCAATATTTTTTTTGTACCATTAACCGTTCGCGATTTACAATGTTATTAATATTCGTTTCATGCCTTTTTGCCGATATCTTTGTTAATAATTGCTTAAACAAAAAATTGTTAATGACTAAACTTTTAAATCAATAAATTCTTAACAACTTTTCACCCACACTTTTTTTCTCTAAAATCAATATTTTAGAAGTTATCGCGCGTTGAATGGTGTACTACCGAATCAAGGTCAATGGAAACGAAGGATGCATAGCGTAATTATGAAATCCAATGATTTCTCCATGATTATCACGTAATTAATTAAATACTGATGGCATAAGGGAACAAAGCAATGAGGAAATAGTAAATTTTGTTAAAAATCCATGTAAAATTTATTGTAAAAAAGGTATAAAATGAAAATTAATAACATTGTAAATCGCGAACAGTTAATGGTACAAAAAAGTTATTGAACAAAAAAGATTGGAAATTTAATTATCTACAAGAAAGGTCCTTAGCATGATGGGCCTAAAATGGACGGTTCCGGAGATATGACTTCAAACGCGTTTTCCAAAATGGCGGCTCTAGCGGACGCCATTTTTGTAAGTATTTTGGGTTTTTAACTTAGTGGGGTTATATGCCACCTCTTCATGAATAAAAAAAACTCCTGGCAAATTATGCATTGCGGACAAGAGTAACCCGTTGCTTCGTTGCCTGTACTAAAGTGTAGGTTGTAGACAGTAGCTGGATGGAGGTCACAGGAAGTCCACTTTTATTTTTATTTTGGTACGGCATAGACTGCATTGCACCTAATCGTAAGCGTAATCCTGTCTAGTCAGAGCATCGAATGTCATCAGAGGGCGGTCCCATGTCATTCGATACAAATGTACTCAGTAAATTGCTTCTTCACGCTACTACGGAAGGACATAAGATTATAGGAAAGAGGGTATACTTGTGACGTCAAATCATTCTACCGCTCGATAGTGCGGAAAAAAATGCTGAACAGGGGCCTCCCTGATGAAAACTGGCGCTTCACATCGATCTCCTGTGAGACAGTTATGCCCCGGACGAGCCTTTCTATTCATGCTGAGTCATGACAGATAACAGCGTGGCTCTACCACTTCTAATTCCAACTTCCAAAGCGTCCTGTTAGGTATAATCTAAAAAATAATGCGGTCAGATTTCGCCCCGCCCACTTTAGAATGCAAAGATGTTACGTGAGCGTTTATGAACCCTCCATAAATACTAAGTGTGCTAGGTCTTGAACAGCTCTTAAGTATTCCTTTGACGCGTTGGGTTTTACAAGATTTTTGTTCTACAGGTCCGCATTTAGTACTTCCTTCAATGATTTACTAAAACATTAAGGCAACTTTTATCGGTAACAGTTTTTACCATAAGGTATCCTGTTATTATTTTGCCGTATCTATTTAAGAAAAAAGGCCGCTTTAAGGGCGTTTTCTTAAGGGCTTTACGTTTAGGTGTTGGAGAAATGTAACCTCCGTTGTGGTTGTTTTTTAGATAACACTGGAGAGTAGAAAAATGTTTAAGTTCTAATTTTGATATTATATTTTTGTTTTCTAGCCTTAGTTACAATACTTCAATTAAACACTCGTATCAGTCAACATCTCTTTTTATTTTTCAATCTTTATATACATAATATTTTCTTCTTATTATTACAACATTAGGGATTACAGTAATAAATCTTGTCAATCGTATACTCGGTCGTAGAAAAAGCCGTGCTTAGTGTTCATATCGACGTAAGAAAACGTATTTGCTGTAAGTAGCAAGAATGGCGTAAGTAGACTGAATAGACAGCTAGATTCAGATTTTTTTTCTGCGTCGAATGGTCTGGGTCTCATATACGAAGACAAAAATTTTGAAAAAAGGGTATAATTTTGAAAAGTTTACGTGTTCAATTTGCTGTTAGTCTCTAAAAAAACGGTGTTTTATCACTCTTTTACTTACAGCATTCATATGGAATGAAAGTAATATATGAAAAGATTATTTACAGCATTCTTTCGGGATGCAAATTGAACACAAGATTACTTACAACGTTCTTTCATTCTGTAATTCAAGTTCGCCATAAGGTTACAGCACTTTTCTTTTGTTGATTTTAAAAATATTTTCTTGTTACTAAATTTTAGCGAGTTATAAATACATAGAAAATAAAAAAAAAACGCATTCTTTAAGGTAGGAATCTTTTCCTTCCGCTTTCTTTTATCCCTATTTACAGTAGTATTGTGGCACGGGGATAGCGCAAAACAGCGTTGGCGCGCGCTGTTGGACCACGATTGCGGTGGTGAAATATTGTTATCACAAAACGATTCCTATAATGATGGTTCCTAATAGCTGTAAAAATTTCCTAGATAATATTATTACTCGTTCGATAGTGTTTTTTAAATTTTATTTATTGACCATTAGCAGGCAGACGAGCATGCGGCCCGCCTAATAGTAAGCGATCAACGCCACTCATGGACCTTCGCAATGCCAGGGATCCAGCACTTTCAGGTTGCTGCCTGCTGTATGGATAGGATTCTCTTTAAACCTCGTTTGAAGAGGGACAGGTCATAACGCTCGGGAAATACCGAAACAGGGAGTTTATTCCAGAGCTTGCACATGGTAAAAAAAACGCTGGAAACGCACCGTTCGGGAACGGATAGTTTCCAGGTGGTAGGAATGAACTCTACTGCGGAGGCGGATGGTGCGATGGTACGTAGACGACGGTGGTACCATCTCAAACAGTTCCTCGGAGCACTCCCCATGGAACAAAAGATAGAGCACACAGATACAAACAGAGTCTCTCCGCAGTCCTAACGATTCCAGCTTGTCCGTGAGATTAGCATCATCGACTATTCGACAAACTCGTCGCTGTAAGGAGTCAAGTGGGTTGAGATGATATTGTGGGGCACCTGCCCAGAACTGAGAGCAGTACTTCAAGTGGGGCCAGATTTGCGCTTTGTATAGCATCAACCTATAATCCGAGGAGAAGTACCGCTCGGCTCTGTTCAGAATACCCAACTTCCTGCTCACTTACTTGGCTTTGTCCTCCAAATGACTCCTAAACTCGACTTTGCTCGATATTTCGACTCCAGTGACAGACTCTTACTCCAAATTTTGTGTCCAGTAGTTACTCTGGCTACAATGCCCTTCAATCCGAAACACAACAGTGTATTTACACTGCTGTATCACGGGAGAAATAGACATTGCGGTGGTACCTACCCAGATGGCCTCCCACATATGAGAGACCTACCACCAGTGATTGATTTTACATGGGCGACTTTCCACGAGACCGAAACCCGGTTGGTTTTGTAGGAAAGGCGCGTGAGCACGGGAGTCAACTCAGGGGCGCACGTCTTAAAAACCACTGCTGAGATACAGTCTGGCCCACTCGACTTGTGGATGTTGAGAAGCCTGAGCTCCCGTCTGACAGCACGCTGGCTGATTTTGATTTCAAACAGGGAGACTCTCAGACCGGAGGATGTTCGGCGGTGAGGCTCCTCTGACATCCAACGTCGAGTTCGAGGCAAAGAATTGGGCCCAGAGATTGGCCTTCCCCTTTGCACTGTGGGCCAAACTGTTATCAGGTTTACGCAGTGTAGGGAGACTGGCCAGGCAGAAATTACCGTCGACAGCCGTAGCGAGCAACCAAAAATCTCGGCTCCAAGATACATAGCTCCAGAGCTATGTAGTCTATGTAGCTATGAAGTCGTTTAAATCAAAAGTTGGATTTATAAGTAAAGAAGTTAGTTTTGCCTCAAGGAGTTTTGCGTAATTTTTCTTGTGAACTATTTTATTTCATTGGGTTACATCGATAAATACTTAGCTATGTTATATTAGTGTACTGTTCATTGATCCTACTTTGAATAATAATTTAAATGTTATCATGTATGCTCTTAGAGAGCAAGCTACATTTTTAATAAACATAATTATAGGCTTAGAGCATGTTATTTCTACCACACATACAACAATACATACAGTACATAATTTATAAAATATTTCAAGTACAGCATTTTAAATGTCTGGAAATATACGTAACTTAGCTATCTTCATAGAAGTGACTAAAATACTTACGACGTTCTTCCGGTCTTTCAAATTAAAGTAAATTGCTGTAAGTAGCGAAAAGCCTACTTCGAGTAACTTTAACAAAATTATTTTCATTGCAGTTTATGAATCTTAGTTTAACAAAACTTTATTCCAAAAATCATCGTTCTGTAACTGTTAATTTAAAAGATATTTTTTTTGCTGTTTTTTGGCTCTGGTGAAAAGTTGGGTTTTGGCTACTTACAGCAAATACGTTTCCTTGCGTCGATATATTCTTTCCCTTCAGCTAAAGAAAGCTCACTGCTGATCATAGAACGGCCTGCATCCAGCGACTTGCAATCTTAGCAGGGTCACTTATCACGCCCGACCGTGTATTATGGGATGTCTAACCGGTGCATAGTCTCCACTCGAGAGTCAACTATATTTACATTTTTAAAAAGGAAATTTGTGTTATATTTGCACGCAAAAATCTTTGCAACTGTATCTGTATCAGCCTATATACGTCCCACTGCAGGGCACGGGCCTCCTCTACAATCAAGAGTACGATTGAGAGTGGTTAGGCCATATAGTCCACCACGCTGGCCTAGTGCGGCTTGGCGGACTTACATACCATAGATATTTTTTTATAAATCGCTATGGTATGCAGGTTTCCTCACGATGTTTTCCTTCACCGTTTTACTGCGTAGTAGTATTTAATATCCCGTTTACCAAGCCCCGGCTTATACAACATCACCCTATGATCAATAGAAGCCGAACATCAATGAAAAATATTTCAATTGCAAAAAGGGGGATTACTGTTGTGGAAGAGAATAAAAAGATACTGCACTCGTTGTTTACCAAGCAAGGGTAAAAGCCTTTACCACGTCACTCTATGATCAATAGAAGCAGAACATCAATGAAAAATGAAGCAAAATTGTAATTTCAGTTGTGGAGGGGAATAAAAGAATGATTTGGGTGAAGTTGAACCAGATCGCTATTCTTCATACAATGATCGTCTAAATCCGGCAGCGCATCGTTTATCTCGGCGATTGATCGATGATTGAGAGAATGAAGGAAGCGAGATCGCCGTTCACCTTTTTGAAACCCCTATTACGATGCAATTGGCGTGTGTTCGCTACTCTGCTCGGCCACTTTCTAAATAAACATCCATCCATAAATATAAAACTGTCGGCCAGCGTGACGTTCTCAAAACGCGCGGTTTTATCAACGAATCGTGTTGTATGGATACGTGATGGGAATTTATGTGGCAGTTGGATTTTCTTAGTTGGCTGTGACATAAGATTGTACAGGTTTGATCCCCGCACAGATATATGTGACGCACAAATATTTGATTCGGATCTGTGTTGTGATACCAGTCTTGTAGTTTCTGTTACCGCCAATAGAAAATTTGGTGCCTTATTTAGTACTATGACTTTTGTGTGTAGATATTTATTGACGGTTTCTTTATGATTGAGTTGGTATCAAACGGCGAGAGAGATTACTGGTGGATATATCTCTATGTGAGAGGCGGCCTGCGCAAGTACGACCGCAATGTCTATTTCTCCAGCCAAACAGTAAATGCACTGCTTATTTCGGTCTAAAAGACATTATGGCTAGAGTAACTACTGGACATATTAAGACTTAAAAACTCATGACTTGGGATGGCGAACGCAGTGGAATGCCCAGCATTATTCTGCGATTCAAGGTGTAGTTTGGTTTTGCTACTGTTCATGAGCTATCGTATCGCTTACCATCAGGCGAACGGCTTGCTCATCTCGACATACATTGGAAAAAAAAAACTGTCTATCCGTCGCTGAAGATAATGATGAAAAGCAAATTATCGGCTTTTTAACATTTTACTAAAATTAACCACTAGTTAGTTCGTGAAAATGTTACAAAAGATAATACAGCGAGGGTGCTGTCCCAAATATTCCCCGACGTAATCTTTTGTCATTCCGTACCCCGAGGTTTGGGTCCTTACATTCTCCACAAGTTAAATAAACACGCCGCGCCTCTTTGATATCAACATTAAGTATTATGTATTCTCTATTATAAATAAAACCACCCAAAATACAAAATTAGTTCTAAATAAATACAATATTGAAATTCATTTTCGCGTTTTAAACATGCTATTTAAATTTCACGAATTTATAGAATGAAATGGATTTATTTAAATGAATTTATATTTAAAATTGAATACACAATTTCGCACGAAGTTACATAAAACATTAATCATTGAAATCGGAGAAATACAAAATACCTTTCTAAACAAATGCAGGAATTATTTAAATATGAATTATTTTTGCGTGTATTATTTTAATTATGTCATCAAGGAAATCGGATTACACGTGTCGTGATGTTGAATATTAATGGTTTGAATTTTATATTAAAATGTTATTGAACTCAAATATTTATAAGGTATTTGTTTAAATTTAATAAGCTTTTTTATGCATAAAATGTTAATCAATTTATTAAGCTATTAGCATTGAACTATTATACTAGAGCGGACATCGGGAACAAAATCTGTCCGTATGATGCGTGCACACGGGTGCACGGTGAAGCGAGAGGGAAGATTATGTTACTTTGTAAGCGTGACAGAAACAAAAATAGAAGGTACCCTTCATTTTATTACAAACATTTTGTTTGCAGTGTCCTCTCTAGTATAATATCTCAATGGCTATTAGTAACATTTTAAAGTATTTAGTATTGTTTTACATGCTTTTTTATAGTTTCGTGGGGTGAACGTTCTTTCTTGAGAATGTAGATTTATCTGTCATTACGACCATGCATCTCATATTGAAATCAAACTATTATTTACGGATTTTATCGTGGATTTTTGCTAAACCTAATCTTGAATCTAATGGACGATAACCTTTTAAATTAAACATATTAGGTATTTTTAATCTATGATTTAGAAAAGTGTCCTTACCAGGAAACCGAACATAGAACTTCTCACCGAGTCCAGTGAGTCAACGCATTACGCATGTTATGTAATAAAAAATGTAAACATTCATTTGGCAAAAATAATGTCGAAAGTAGTTCAGATATAATACGTGTAATCTTTTATACTTGTGATGTAAAACATACAACTGGGTTTTTGTTACTTAACGTTCCGACTAGCTAGGCACTAGACTTGTATAGCCACATACCATCTTGAATTCTTATCTAAGCGTTTTTCTTAGAAAGGAGAAAGGAAATAATTTTATTGGCAGGATTATCTGCGAGTATATCATTAAGCAAGCCAACCCGCACTAGGCGTGGCAAACTATATGGCCTAAACCACTCCTAATTGTATTCTCGATTGTAGAGGACGCCCGTGTCCTGCAGTGGGACGTGTATGGGCTGATACATGTCCATATTACTAAAGTAAATCGAAAAAAAAATTTCGTTATCGTCACAAAGGGATGCCATGTCAGCAATTTTGCCAAATTGTCATCGGACTGTAGCTTTGGTATAGTTGCTTGACTGTGAAGAGGCGCATCGAAACAGGATTGAGGAGGAGAACAAAGGTTACCGACATAGGCCTAAGGATTAGTACGTTGAAGTAGCAGTGGGCTAAGTTCATAGCACGTCATCATCAGCATATTAATCAGTGTTTCCTCAAAGTTATGACTTGGGGATCTTAAGGCTAGACTGAATAGGCACCTTCTAGGAAGGCGTGTAACAACGTAGACTATATAGTTACTTTCCATCAGGTGAGATTACGGTCAAACGCCTAACCAACTAACGTTAAAAAAACCTAGAACTGATGGCCGTTGTGCCCGAATGGTTAATTTGAAACAGCAATAATTCCCATAACTAGTCAGGGCTATTAAAAGGTTAACATATTAAATTAGTAAATAATAACGGCACAATCATTATGTCACTGTGACTTGGAGCCATAGAGCAATGGCAGTATTTTTAGCGCATCTGTATCAGCCAATATACATCTCACTGCAAAGCACGTGCCTCCTGTGCCATTGAGAGTGATTGAGAGTGGTCAGCTTACCAACAGGCCACCACGCACTTTAACCGTAATTGAGGTATAAAACACCGAATTAAACTCAAATGTACATTAACAATGTAAATCAATGTGGCAGCGGACGTGTGATTAATGATTTCATCAGTATTTTTTTTTCTCACGAACGCAACATCACAATGAAAGATTACACATTGTAAAGGTCCGTTTACACACGCCATGCGCAATCACTCGGGAACTGGCCTCTGATACGAATCGAGAACATTTCACGGATTATTATCGCATTTATCCAGACATTTTTTGTATGAAGCGACAATGAATTATCCTACGAATATCCTCATTCCATTTTCGATTTGCTTCTTCAGAGATTATTAACCAAATAAACGCTTTGTCATAAGTTCGTTGGCGTAGTTGTATTATGGTACGGTAACCAATCTGAGGTCTCGGGTTCGAATCCCAGGTCGGGCAAAATTATATTGAACTTTTTTATTCAGTCCGTAGTCAGGGATGCCCGATATGGCGATAGGCTCGCCCCATCGCGTCGTGTGACGGAACATATAAGGCGAAATGTGGGTGTCCTGGCACCTCTGCCTATCCCTTCTGGGAAAAAAGGCGTGAGTTTATGTATGTATGTAATTATGCCGGGATGATGATATATGATTTATTTGAATATTTTCATATGAAAATTAATACGAACATGAAGTAGTTTGTTGGTGGTAGGTATCTCATATGTGAGAGGCCGCCTGGGTGAGTACCACCGCAATATCTATTTCTCCCGCCAAACAGCAGTGTAAATGCACTGTTGTGTTTCGGTTTAAAGGATATTCTAGCCAGAGTAACGTCACGCCATTCATTGCAATTAAACAAAAAAAATAAACGATTTACTTATGTTCAGTGAGGGTCCTACTGGATACTAAAGCTAGAGGAGTTTGAATCTAATAACTAGTGCACATTATGCTACTAAACCCACAAAAGTAACAAATGGAAATGAGTACCGTTTCAGGATCAATGCATCAGATTTTGTCCAATCTTGTATGGCAGTGTTAGTTAAACGTCGACTGTGAAAGAAAAGACCGCCGAAGCTCAAAAAGGTTTGATTCTCATGACACAATATTCCATCTGTGAGGTCAATACTATGTATGAAGCTGTTTATTTATTTAATGTCGTTACTGTGCCGTACTAGTATAAAAAATATATATAACTCAATTTGAATCTATGTTTTTAGTGTTGACAGACAACAGGAAACTATCCATTATTCATTACCGGCGTATCGTGACAAAACAAAAATATCTATTGAGCTTTCATTATAATCGCCAAATCATTGTTGTCTATCCGTCTGTCCTTCAACAAATATGATTGATCCACACATATTACACTTTCACTTTTAAGGTTAACAAGTTTGTTACATTTCGCAATTCGGAGGGGAAAGGTGTGGAATTGGACGGAATTTTGTTGAGAATATCAGTCTGTGACCTTTTAAACTGCGCGAAACTGGCCATGTAAACAGTTCAATTAAAATCAATATCAAGTGTCAACGTGCGTTCGATTTTAAATTTTCGAATTCGTGATATTTAATTCATAATTTAAATTTATTTTAGTTCTGACATTTCATGTAATTAATTTAAATTTCGAATTTAATTTTAAATGCAGAATTATTAATACGTATTTATTTTATTAATTACTTATTTTATTATTGTATTTAAATAAATATTTTATAGCGAAAGGCAACAATATGATTGTTGCGCCATGGATTAGCTAATTGTAAGAGGCGATGAACGCGTGCGGTGGGGTCCGCGCGTCCACCGACCACCCTTCTATTCGAATGTAACGTCAAATGTCAAACGTATAAATTGTGACCCAATATTTGTGCCAATGCTGGAAAGTTAATTGGGTAACGATATTTAGGTATATGACTCATAACGATAAATATATTGGGGAGGGTTTAGAAATACGGTTTGCAACGAAACAATTATTTTGAAATTTTGTAGTGTGTGTTCCCTATCGTTGTGACATAGAAATGCAACAAAAGACGGTGGATTCAATGTTTCATAATGATTTTGAAATTCACAAACTTTGTTATCTGTTTGTAGTGAATCAAAAACTATCCATCGTTTTTAGTATTAACGAATAACGAACCAATATAATTAATTATGTATCTTAGTATTCACTATAATATAAACCATTTTGGAATGTGGAGTGCCCCGTTCCTTACAGTGGACGTATAATATGCGCTGATACATTGACACCCTTGGTGGCACAGCTGGTTAGACGTTGGCTGTGAAACAAGGGGGGTGGGGGGTAAGTTTGATCCCCGCGCAAATAGAAATGTATATGTGACCACTGCTGATCACATAGGTACATACATTACCTGTGGGCCGTCCGCGGGTATTTATTTCAGGTCTCGATATTTATGAGACTGTAAAGTCTCTCGTAGTTTCTGATACCCACGACACAAGACTCGATCTTAGTTTGGGATCAGAACTATGTGTCATATGTGATTGTTGCGTGTATTTGTATTTATTTATTTATTTAATCCTTTATTGCACAAAATTAAAATACAGTGAAGAAACAACCCAATAATAATAGTACAAGAGGCGGTGTCACTCTAGGTAATTTCTTCCAGGCAACCTTTGGATGGATATTGAAATGGGAAAAATGAGCGGGCAGTCTAAAGTATATAAAATAGTAATATGTATATAATATATACATATATATACACAAATACATACCAACAAAATATATTAAAATACACATACATACAATTTACCATATACATCAATATATACATACCTATCCTAACATTTACCAAAGAGGCGAATGGACAAGATATTCCTCAGCTACGCTCTAGTTGAGAAAGGAAATGGTCTTTAATCATTTTTTAAACGTTGTTGTTAGAGGTATGCGCAGATAAACTTTCAGCTTTTATTAATGACGAAAGTCTGGCGGACACGGGCTCTTTGTCTACATGATTACACGGGAAGCCTCATATCAAAATCCGAGGTGCTCGACCTATGAGATTGTCCGTTGCTAAGCAACGCCCGCTTGTCTCCAACCTATTGATTCATCACGTTTTATTTCCGTATATTATTTTCATTTCATTGTAAGGTCGCGAATATATAAGTGCATGGTGGCCTGTAAGTAAACAGATAAAACGCAGCTGCCAACATGTTCACGGTGGTCGCGGGTTCAAATCCTATGATACACCCCTGAATTTTCGGAGTCATGTGTGTATTGATAGTCAATCAACATGCACTATAACAGTAAATGATAATATCGCGAGGAAACTACCATACCATAGCGATTTGAAGGATTTCTATGGTATGAGTGAGAGCTCTGTCGACTCCTTTATAAATATATTCACAGTCGGGAATATTTAAAGAAGATTCTGGATTATTGATCCCTCTCACTTTCGTACTATCTTTATGTGTTTGAACACATGCTTGTGGTACTTACGAATAATGTTATAATGCGCGAACGAATTTCAAACATAAAACTACGAGAACAAAGCACATTTTAGATCACTTTATCAGCTTTCAAATGACATGACAAACAAATTAACTTTGCATTCATTGTAGATTTGCGGTTTGCCAAAATTCAGCACATTTAATTTTAAATTGCAAATGGGAAAGTAATTTCTAACTTTTTACGACAAAAAAAACTGAACTAAACATGAAAGAACAACAGTCATAATTAAACTGAACATGACCGATAAAGTCCGACCGGTCTATGTTCAGCAGTAGACTTTCTGTGGCAAAGATGATGATGATTATGAAATGAATAATTATTCTGGAGTACTCTCCTCGAGGTAGGCAGCGACTTTGTTGTGCTGGTCCCCTGGCACTACGGAGGTCCATGAGCAGCGGTAGTCGCTTACCATCAGGCGGGCCGCTAGCTCGTCTGCCTACAAGATATAAAAAAAAATGCATTGATACAAAAGATTCGCGGATTCGATTACCGAATTGAAACAAACGTTTGATACATGATATTTGTTTGGAGTCTGGGTTTTGTGGAACCATAAAGAAACTCATAACTCCAGATACCAGATTTAAGACTTAATATTGTACTCTTGTTGCTCTATAAATAGAAACAACATTTAAATCTATTGATTCAATTTATATATTCCCGAGTACAATTTAAAATATTTCTAATAATCTGTTAACGTTTTATGGTTTTATTCTACAAAGTATGTATCACAGATCCTAAAACAAATTGCTGTCTGCACAGATAATACTTTAAGCAGTCTAAGAAATGCGCGGGCAAATTTATTTTAAAATTATAATTATTAGACAGCCTCCGTGGCGCAGGCGGTTAGACGCCGCCTGTGAAACGAGAGGCCGCGGGTTCGATCCCCGCACCGAGAGAAATGTTTGTGCGGCCCACATATTTCTCTCGGGTCTGGGTGTTTGTGAGACCGAAAAGTCTCTCGTAGTTCCTGATACCCACGACACAAGACTCGATCTTAATGTGGGGTCAGGACTATGTATGTGACTGTTGGGTGTTATTATTATTTATTATTATTATTATTATAAATTAAATTGAATGACCCTTCTTTAACCCTTTTTTAGTTTCTTTAATCCTTTAAACCCAAAAGATTTTTTTTTTATTGCAATGAATGGCGAGACCCACATGCCGCGCCGTTTGCCTATTAGTTAGCGTTACGACCGATCATAAACAGTAGCAAAACCAAACAACACCTTGAATTACAAAGCAATGCTTGGCATTCCACTGCGCTCGCCATCCTGAGACATAAGATGTAAAGTCTCAATATGTCCAGTAATTACTCTGGCTACAATGTCCTTCAATCCGAAACACAACAGTGCATCCAAACTGCTGTTTGGCGGGAGAAATAGATTGCGGTGGTACCTACCCAGGCTTCTCACATATGAGAGACCTACCACCAGTAAATACATACTCGTACAATAGTCACTTACATTTATAAAGCCAAATTTGATTAACAGAGGGGTCATAATAAATTTTACATGAGCAATGTTCTTACGCCATTCTATCATTCGTTTCATCACATTAGAGGACATTAGTACTAGAATCAAAATCATTAGTATTTCCTTTCAGTTATGTGTGTTTTTGCTCCATTACGTAAGTTGGTAGCTTAGCGCTTCTGTATGTACCTTTTTTGTGGCATAGTTACGTTTTTTTTTGGTGATTTGTTTTAGTCCATAATTGCCCACAACTGAGATGGAATTTCTCTGCAATCAATAGTTTGATCGAGAAGTGTTAAGCCATAGTCCAATACGCTTTTCTATTGCGATTGAAATCTTGTTTAGAGCTCTACGGTATGCAGGTTTTTCTGTTAAAGTTAATTTTATTTTTTATACTATTTTACAAATCTATATGTACAGGATTTTCAAGATTTTCAGCTGTGTGTGAGATATTAACATTTTTATTATTGGAAACACATATATGTAACTATTACAATAAACTTATAATTTCTTTAGGTCAATAGCTTCAGTGGTATTGATTTCTCATACAATAATTAATTATTTCGTCCCCATGATACAGATTTTCCATGAGCGTTGCCCGTAATTATTTTTGGTTCGTATATTACTTATGATACTGATTTTTTTATCGTCTTCTGTTTCACGAAAATGAATACTTAGAACAAATCGTACTGGATTTCGGTCTCTATCTGTTGCCTTTATCGACTCACTCTCGGAAACCTACAAACGAATGAATTAATATTATAAAGTATATTCAGATACAAATACAGGGTATCTCAAGACTGCTACCGAAAACGAAGCCGGGTGGTAGTTTAAGCGACTTCAGACACAATGCAACAGAAAAAGTTGCCAAAAAAAGCGACAAATTTTTTTTGGTTATTTTTTTCCTATGACCATATTTGGGTGGTAAATATTTTTTTTTCCTAAAATAATAGTGTATACCCTTTTATTTATAAATAATCTAAGGTATAAAAGAGTTTAAATTATTATTTTAGCAAAAACTATGGATTTACCACCCAAAAATGACGATATTTAAAAAATCATAAAACATAATTGTCGCGTTTCTTTGCGAAATTTTTAGTTGCATTGTGTTTGTAGTCACTAAAACTACCACCCGGCTTCGTTTTCGGTAGCAGTCTTGAGATACCCGGTATATTATGTTGTTCTCAAGTTGGCGGAGTTATGACATTAGAACATAAGGATAGGTCGTCAACGTTATCAAACGTTACGAGTACTATAATTTAAAATTTCTAAAGGATTTGATTTAATTTTCTTTGTTTAATGCCTACGAAAACTGATTTATGAGTATAAGAATCTATAACTATATCGATACAGTTACTATGTACATGACTACAACACTGTGGGACATGTGACAAATTTCGAAATTTACATAACAAAAGTGAGTCGTATGCATTGCGTAGGAACTTAGCATTCACGTACATTGTATGTACGCGTAATCAGCAATGTATATTTTTGATGTGTCGTCTATCATATTATCGAATTCTTCAAAATGTCGTAATTATTAACCGCAATTTTTGGAAATGAAGGTGAAAATAAGTAAAATCGGGTTTTAATAGTGGTATAAAATTCTTCCTCTATTCATAATCGACACTTTAGCATTGGAACTGTAAGATAAAATAGCACAAATCTGCATTTTTACTCTATTTTGCCGGAGCACCACACTCCAAGACATTTCGACTACGACTGATTTGACAAATCATCCGTTCCGCGGCAGTGATGCTTTTTATGCACCACCTTGCGACGCGTCAAACGCTTGTATTTCCTTTCTAACTATATTCATCTGTTCTGTGGGTCTTACAAACAACCAAACCCAAAACAAATAAGTATTAGTACATACAAACATTTGTCTCACTGGGCATATAATTTATTGTCAATTATAATACTGCAACACGTCCCAGCTTCGCCTGGATGCAGATGTTTTGATTCCACTCCACACCAGATACGTCTTATTTTTCATACAAACTGGGTCACCATGTATACCATATTATCCCATCAAAAACATCCTGTAAAAAAATTCCAAGTCTCGCAGCTCAGTTTTTCTATCGCAAAAAGTTGTGAGATCCATGTAATACCAAGTCGATTAATTTATTTAGTCCTTGATTAAGGGACGTTCTGTATTAAGTTATTACGTAAGTTATTATCATATCAATATTAAAAATTCTTTACGTTGTAAATAAATAGATCGACTTGGCCATCGCATGAAAACATAATGTATCGTACAATTTATGCATAATGCTACTGAAAAGGATAGTACGGCTGTGCCGCTTTTTAGCTCGACTTGGAGGGGGCACTCCCGTGCCCCCAGATACGTACAAACATCTCTTTTGAAATAGACTATATATAAAAATTCATATCAAAATCCGTTGCGTAGTTTAAAAATCTAGGCGTACATCGGGTCAGACGGGAAGAGACTTTGTTTTATATTATGTACTGATAAACAATGATCTTCTTGAGGTGGAATGTCTATGTTTTTATTAACTTCAGCCAATCCAAATTTTATGGTACCCCCTGTATAAGCTAATACAGATGGGTTCAGGAAGTAAGTATGACCCTTCCAATGTTGCAATTTGAAAGTTAAAGCTTCAAAGTTGGAAGGCATAATAGCAATTTGCCATAAGTTACTTAAGGCGAGACAAATTGCGAACTTATATAATAGATGAGGTTTTAAGAATGGAAGTGATGACAAAAGTATAGAACCCTTTGCTAACACTAAGTATGAATATTAACCGTCTTCTATAGATTTGACAGCCTCCGTAGCGCAGTTGGTTTAACGCCGGCTGTGAATCGAAAGGCCGCGGATTCGATCCCCGCACCGAGAGAAATGTTTGTGACGCCCACATATATTTGTCCCGGGTCTGGGTGTCTGTGAGACCGAAAAGTCTCTCGTAGTTTCTCATACCTACGATACTAGACTTAATTGATCTTAATAATCTTAATATGGGATCAGTACAATATATTTGACTCCCAACATTCAAAACATACTCAGGTTAAGTCCTTGTATATCTGCTATTTTGCGCAGCCTTCAGAACTAAACCAAAGTTACGAAATGATTATTTAAAAGTAAAAAATTATCAACAAGTAATATAAACAGAAACATACCAACTAGCTTTTTGATTCGAATCATGAATTAAGATTTCAGATATGAATGTAATAATTCATACATTCTATCAAGATATGGAAGCGTGTTGCAATGAATCAACGCCGACGTTGTCTTAGCTAAAAGATAGATGGACTCACACTTAAGATCAGGGGTTCTCAAAGTTTGTGCCGTTTAAAGTAAATGATGGCATTGTGAAGCATAGGGCAGGGGCGGTCCGTAAATTGTGGGGCCCTGGTCTAATACGACAAAGAGGCCCACTAATTCTTCAACTGATTGTTATTGCGTTATAAAACTGTTTACTGTAAATAAAAAATAGGACAATAAAACTTGTTATTTATTTCAATAAAATTTACCCATTTTTCCTAATGATTTAGCTCTCTCTTACAATTTTGATTTTTAATTTTTAAATATTATAATTATTTTTACATTGTTTATTTACCATTATATTGCACGCCGTGTCGCCTTTAAATTTAAGGGCATTTAGTAAGCGATATAAGTATTGTGAAATTTACGTTGGTGATACAAATAAAATAAAATAAATTTATGTAGCTGCCAACTAGTATTGTATTTATTTTGAACAGCTAGACAGATTAAGGCGTCTAGATAAAATAATAAATATGTATGTGCACCGCAGGCTAAAAAGATTGGGAACTTCTCCTACGAAATACATATAAACATTATGAAGGTACAGGAGTGATATAGCGAAGAAAATTTATACGCGCATTCCATTCACTGGAGAGAGAAGGAAGATAGTGTTATTTTGTAACAAAGAAAGAGATAGAAACAATATTGCGGTACGGCACTGCATTATGTCCCTTCTAGTATCACAATGAGTTAAATCGAGAAAGAGCGCAACATTTCTGCCGATAACAAACATTTGTTTCGGGTCGGACTAAAACCGAAAATTCTCTGTCTCTATAATCCACGATAAAAGGCTAATCACCAATTGCAGTATTTTACTGTTGTGTCTAAATTTATATCCCTAAAAAAAACTGCATGTTTAGTATCAGCCTATTTACTTCCCACTGCAGGGCACGGGCCTCTTCTATGAAAGTTCAATTGAGAGTGGTTAGGCCATATAGTCCATCACGCTGGCCTAATGCGGGTTGGCGCACTTTACACACCATAGAATTTTTGTAAATCGCTATCAATCGCCACGCACTAAAAACGGTGAAGGAAAACATCGTGAGGAAACCTGCATACCATAGCGATTTCTAAAATTTCTATGGTATGTAAGTCCGCCAACCCGCACTAGGCCAGCGTGGTGGACTATATGGCCTAACCACTCTCAATCGTACTCTCGATTGTAGAGGAGGCCCGTGCCCTGCAGTGGGACGTATATGGGCTGATACAGAATGCAGGTTTCCTCACGATGTTTTCCTTCACCGTTTTAGCGCGTGGTGATTGATTATCAATACGCACATGATTCCAAAAAAGTCAGGTGTGTGACTTGGGATTTGAATCAGGTTTGAACCTATGACCACCGTGAACATGCTGGCAGGAGCGTCTGGTCCGTTTACCAACAGGCCACCACGCACATGATTGGTAATAAATTCTAATTCATCCAAACAAAATTCATATCCCAGCTTAGTTGCAAAGATGCAGCGAATTCTTCGAAAATCTTTCGTGCACATCATCAGGCATTTGTAACAGTATTTTAGACGTGGACTTATGTAACAGATGACCCTTTCGAAAGGCTTTGACCGGCTAATGGGAACATTTCGACTTTTTCGCATACACGTTTTGCCATAAACTAATCATTGAATAAGTGTCATCAATACATGTTTTAATTCTGAAATGTGAACGTAACATATGTTAGGACCAAACAAGCACAAGGATGGCAGACAAAAATGGGATCAAGACTAAACAGATTCACCAAATATGTGTTGTGTTTGTTTGAAGATAAACCAGTGGCTGAACGGCGGCCTGGTTGCAATCCGACCGTGCTGAGACGGAGGTCGTTTCGTTTTCAAAATAATGCACGACTTATACAAAATTCAGGGTAACTTTGACATTATTAATAAATTTGCAAAAGTCTAAATTACCTACACTACTAAGAGGTTTTTAGGTTAGACTTATGACAGCAAGTTATGCACGACTGAACTGCTAATGTCTCCTTTACCTTTGGGATTCACTTCCAAGAATTCGATTGTCATATACTCTCATGGGGATGGAGTGGGTGCCTCGCACGCCAAAACTCAACGTCTCAGGTCAGTATTTATGCCAAAAGTCTAAAATGTGTTTAAGCCTTTATTTTTCACCCCTTGAAATATTTAAGAATAATACGTCGTATTTTAATTCCATTATTAGGATGTGTAGGTTGTACAACGATTTATCGAAAAACATAAAATCCTCGATATTATATTGTATAATAGATCTAGTAGATTCAAGCGAGATATATCCAGATTGTGTACGTTATAGTTTTATTATTTATTTTTACTCAATCTTTCTTTTATATCTATTATTAACTTTATTTTATTTTATACTTAATATTTACCAAGAGTAAGCGAGTCGTCTTAGTTTTCTTTGTATAAAATGATGTAAAGGAAAATAGTCTGAACTATTTAAGCATAAGTTATAACTATTAGATTAGGACATAAGCATGGGAATGCAATCTAGTTTTTAACTATTATGATAAAATTCTTGTATTTGTGTCTGATTGTATTCTGTTTTATGTTTTATATAAATAAATATATTTATGATAACGTTATACGTTGGTATTTATAACTAATTCAGCAACTTTTGGAAAGAGAGAGAGAACTTTGAGTGAAGCCGTAAAGTCTCTCGTAGTTCCTGATACCCACGACACATGATTCGGTCTTAGTGTGAGGACTATGTATGTGACTGTTAGGTGTTATTTATTTAGTTATAATTTTATTTATATTTATACATAATTACAAAATGACTATATGGCCTAATCACTCTCAATCGTACTCTAGATTGTAGAGGAGGCCCGTGCCCTGCAGTGGGCCGTATATGGGCTGATACAGATACATAATTAGCTAGTATGTAAATTCTAATGTGTTATATTTAAATACATTTTTATTCACCACGTCACAGCGCGGGCACACTGCATACATTAACGTTTTATAATCGGCCACCGTGCTTAGTGGATTTTTTTTCGTGTCGGGAATAATAATGTCAAATTAATCTCCATAAAACAACAAGCTTTTATTAGTCAAACGTGATCATTTTATTTAACACTTAACCGACTGTGTAAAGAGTGAAGTGTTTTAATTTATTAGAAACAGCGGCTTGATAGAGACCGGGATTCCGTCGATTTTTGAAAATCTATGTAACGACGAAATGACTCTTTTTTGAATATATTCTATCGCTTATTTTTATATTATATTCATGTGAGATAATATGAACTAAATTTACAAATTGGTCCTGTAGTTTTAAAGCAAATTTAATTCAAACAAATAATAATCAAATCTTTCCTTTTTACAATATTAGTATAGAGTTGTATTTATAGCCACAGGAAGTCTATTGCTAATAATAGGATTACCTCAGAACCACTTTTAACACCAATACACTGTACTGTTTCAGCCCATATATGTACGTCCCACTGTAGGACACGGGCCTCCTTTACAATCGAAAGCATGATTGAGAGTAGGTAGCTAGTCCACAACGCTGGCCTAGTGCAGGTTGGCGGACTTTACATATATACATACATATACTGTAGTGACACCACACTCAACTTAAATACCTAAGAAAGGTCGTAGAAAAAGTGTGTACAAAATATGAAGAAATTCTAACAAAAACATAGTAATTTCATTGCAAATTGCTCAGGGCCGCTGTCTATTAAGATTATTGATTGCCCAAACGCGGATCTACGCAATATGAATGAAATCATTAAATCGTCGAAGCAATTTCTTGTTTGTAATTCGAAGCTCTGTATGACTGATTGTGAATTCAATGGTGGGAGTAATTGGTCCCCGTATTTTAAGGTATTGCTGAAATAATGTTTTTAATACATGTATGTAAATAGAACAAAATAGGACCTTTCGAGTCGTATAATTTTAGTAATTGTAGCTCGTGTGGTCTTTGAATCGAGAGTTCAACGATTAGGTGCTTCCATGTATCACATTATTTTTATCTGTTTCTACTTTGAGAAATTTCATATGAGTTGCATGGTCGACAGTTGGATTGGTCGGCATGGCGATAGGCTCCCCTTTATATCATGCGAGTGGAATGATTTCAGAACAGGCGTAATTCCTACAGCGTAAGAGTAGGGGAAGTTGTGACATAGGTGACTGAGAATATATTTTCAGTCTTTACCTTTGACAGCATTAGTCCTAACATGCTTAAAGACAGCATCCGTAGTACCGAGATTAAGAGTCTTTTATAGAACGAGCAGCCACGGGTTCGACTCCGCAATGAGGCAAGTGTTTATGTACAAAATAAATAACACCCAACAGTCACATACATAGGTCTCGACTCTACACTAAGATCGAGTCTTGTGTCGTGGGTATCAGGAACTACGAGACTTTTAGGTCTCACAAACACCGAGACCCGAAAGAAATATTTGTGGGCCGCACAAACATTGCTCTCGGTGCGGGGATCGAAATTCCACTCGTACTCGAACCCCTGTGATTTATGTATGGATTGTGAAAACAAAAGGTCGACATGAGACTTACTGATTGGTAAGTGTATGTGTAAGACTTTGGATATACTTATTAATGTTACATTGATTTCACTTTCATGTCATGGCTATGTATTACTGAGGCTTCATTGAGAGCAAGTGATGAATTGCGCCACGTTTACAACATAAATAGTAAACGTAGGGCCAATGTCGTTTAACCGCACATTAGTACATTTGTTTGATGTTACGCGTTTTGTTTGATCATTTATTTTGGAAGCCGTGACCGGGTTATGACATCAAATTGGCTGATTAAATTAGGCGCCTTTTCTATGACATATCTCCTTTTCTTTGTTACAACTCATTAGGCCAGTATAAATAGCATTAAAAGGTTTGACACGGAGAAATGTAATTTGCGAGTCTCAAATACTCAGTCAAGAATAACAGTCATGTGAGAAGGAAAATATATTGTCAAAACCATGCATAGTTAAGGGTCTCTTCAAGATTTAGTGAAAGTAAAGACTACCTGAATGAAATCTTTCTCGTAGACCGAAGACTAGAGGCTCTTTCAATTTTATTTATTTCTTTTATTTTTTATTGTTTAAGGACAATCAGTGGTAATGACATTAAATTAGATTAATTTAACAAAAACAAAAATATCAATAATAAATTAAATGCATTACCTTTAGTCGGCATTGCATGCATTGACATTTAGGAAAAATATATAAGAAATATATATATATATATATCTATATTTAATTCAAATAGTTCAAAGTCAAGCTCAAAGTCAGACAAGCGATTGTAAAATGTAAAGCAGGTTTTTTTTCTGCAACATGGTCAAAGACACGTTTACGGCTAACAAAGTGTGATTATGGATGAGGGCTGGTAGAAGATGATTCAAAGCACACCAACCAATCCGATTATTATCCGATTGAACTTTTATCGGTAATATCGAGTAGGGCATCGATTTAAAATCGATAACAAGTGACTGTCGAATGTTTAATTCAATGTGTACGAAAAGGAAAAGGACGGTACTGGGTCAAGGATTTGAGCACACGGATTTAACGTTGACACTTAAAAATTGAGAGCATGTTGGAATTGAAAATAAGTCGATGCGCTTTGCTTTGCACCCATTGGTTAAGGACAACATAGTTGTGTGTGTATGTGTATATGTTTCGTCTGTGTACTATTGTCTGTAGATATATTCGACAACCTCCATGGCTCAGTTGGTAAGAAGCCGGTTGTGAGGAGAGGCCGCGGGTGAGATTCCGATACCAAGATATGGTTTTGAAGCCCACAAATATTTGTTCCGAGTCTAGCAGTCTGTGAGACCGAAAAGTCTCTCGCGGCTTCTGATACCTACGACACAAGACTCGATCTTTATGTGAGGTTAAGACTGTGAATGTGACTGTTGGGTGTAAAAAATCTCGGTAAATATGTCAAGTCAGTAGATATTCTGTCTAAACATTACTTTAACATCAACTGCTTCGTAGTCAGATTACAGTACTATTATATTATTATTATTATAATTTTATTGCTGTGTATGGCTAGATGAGTATGTCATTCGTCTCATGGTAAGTGATACGACAGCCCATGGACAGTTGCAAAATCAAACAACACCTTGAATTACAAAGGAATACTTGGCATTCCACTATGCGCGCCATCCTGAGGCATAAGGTTTTAAGTCACATTTCAATAGTAAACTCGAAATTGAATTTCACAGAGAGGAAAGGTGCAAGGTTCTTCAAACACAAAGTTACAACCGCAAACTAATTAGCATAAATCAAGAATATTCATATTTCTATCGCAATGTATTTGGAAAGCAGGATTTGATAAATAGAAACCGGCATTAAAAATCAAATAATCTGTTGGTATATTCGTTAATTCGCATTCGGTTGCTGGAGAAAGGTGTCTGTCTGCTTATTGACACACCTATTATGAAGTTGAAAAAGTTAAGTCATCGAGAAATGAGGAAAAAATTGATGACGGTAAAGTGATCGACAGTGAAGATCTAAGATTGATTCCACAAATCTTTGGTTGTGAAGTTTTTGTGTTTATTGATAATTTTAACAGTGTCGATAGAAGCAGTAAACATAACATTGTAGTTACCATCACAAGTGGTCACTTTACGAAGGTAGTGCTAAACAAGGCCACCTTGGCCAACCAGCGTTCTAGTGGCAGCTGAAAGAGGCCATGAAACGTGTGCTTCTGGGTTCGATTCTCAGGACAGTGAGCAACTTGGTGTGAGTTACCGTTTTAATATTCACAAGGTAATATGTGCCCGTCATGGCATAAGTCTCGTTGTTTATAACATATCATTTTGGAGAATAGGTTGGTGAGATTTCTAACTAACTTATGTAAGATTCAGGCAAGATGTTTTTGAAAAGATGGCTATCACTATAATATTATATAGCAAATAGGTTACCTGATAGTAACCACTCTCAAACGTACTGTCGGTTGTAGAGGAGGTCCGTGCCCTGCAGTGGGACGTATATGGGCTGATACAGATACCTGATAGTAAGTTGCTTCCGCCCATGAAAATCCACAATGCTTTGATTATGGATGTGTTTTCGATCGAATCGAGAGGAGAGCGGGGAGGAAAAAAAGACGGAAAGAGGACAGGGGGTGACAGCGATAAGAAGTAAATATTATATTGATTTGACTAGTAGGTAAATATTTATGACTGCACTGCATTTACCATTGCATTACCTTACACCCCATGACGTAACTGACTACAATGCACTGTAATGTTTCAGCCCTAAATCAAAACTGAGCACTGGACTCCTCGACAACTCGGTTAGGCCACAGTCCACTATGCCTAGTGTATATTAGTGGAGTTCACATTCCCTAGAAAATCTTGTTAATATATCCAGTTAACCCAACTATATGACACTAATAAACAAATTTCGTGAAGGCGAAAAGTTTCCACATCTTAATGAAGGGTGTGGCGGGCACGCCTTCTCGTCAAACAAGCTGTGATGTAAGCCAAGTCCAAGGCGACACTAAACATCCTATATTGTTTCACTTCCTGCCTAACTTTATAGTTTGCGGACTTTGGAAATCATCGTTAATAATATTATTACTGATCGTGAGTTTGTTTGTGTATGGGTTGCGCTCCAGCAAAGACATGGTGTTGAAATTTTATTAATCATATTATTTTTCTGGTAGATATCACCGCACTGTATATTTCTCCCGCAAAATATCAGTAGAAATGCTCTGTTGTGTTTCGGTTTGAAGGGCATTGTAGCCAGAGTAACTACTGGACATAATGAGACAAACATTACGCCTTTTGCTGCGAAGAAGTAGATACAAATGAATAACCTAAGGACACCACATTTCACCTTGTGTTTTCCATCCCAAGATGTTATACAAGGGCGAGCTCATCGCCATAGAGCACATCGGCACAGATTCCTGACTCCAAGCTGATATAATTTTTGTTATTGCAATGAATGGCGAGACGAGCATACCCTTCGCCTGTTGTAAGTGATACGACCGCTCATGCACAGTAGCAAAACCAAACAACACCCTGAATTACAAAGCAATGCTTGGCATTGCACCGAGCTCGCCATCCTCAGATATAAGATGTTAAGTCTCAATGTGTCCAGCAGTTACCTCTGGCTACAATATGCTTCAAACCGAACGAACAAAGGTGCATTTACACTGCGGTTTGGCGGGAAAAATCCGGGAAGTACGTATTTTTTAACTGTAATTAATACACATATGACTCCGAAAATTTAGGTGTGGCCTGGAATTTGAACCCACATCCACCGTATCAGCGCGGATAGTTCATACGCGCATAGTTCTTTATCAACAAGCCAACACGTTCATTTCGCATAGAAAGGATTAAATATAAAGTTAAGAATTACATTAAACAACTTTTTGATTAAATAGTAAATGAAATTTCTTAGCGCTTCTTTGGGCGAGATGGCGAGATGTGACAAGCGTCATGTCAAATAACGAGAAATTGTTGTTAGACTGTTGCCTAGTTTACTTCATTTCAAATCCCATTACAGAAACAAATTTCGTACGTAATACGTACCAAGACTTTCGTAAGATTTATTGCAGACTTGTTTTGCAAGGTTTTAGTCATCTTGTACGCTCTAAGGTGAAAATATATGATAGAGATGGTACACTTTCGTGTTCGCTATCTTTGTCTAACAGATACATGTATAATTAGTACCATATGCAGGACTTGAAGAATAAGGAGTAATCAAACACGATACACAATTTTTTTCTCGCCCGAGTTTAGGCCATCTCTGCAATAAAGGCTTCGATTAACAGGGATTAACCTACCTTCACAACCTCCTTACAATATAATAAGGATAATTATTTCGATGTTTTAATAATTTGATTATAATTTTGTGTCATATGAATAAAAACCTACAAAGGACATTTCGAACTTAACATATCCAGAAAAGCAACTATTTGATAACAAACATTTATATGTATAACAATTTGAAGGACAACCAACATTGGTTATCCATATAACTAATGAACAACCATAATTGGGTGAACCGCAGATTCCAACAAAATCTCTAATAATTCCCACAGTAAAAATTGGAAATAAAACAATACGACCTTAAAGACAATCGCATCTGAAATCTGAATGTTTCTTGCCAAATTGCATTGCGGCATTGAACATTATTGGCAAAAGAGTAGTAATCATATTTGTGAATGTTATAAAAGTCTCTATGCACTAGCGATTTCATCATCTTTCTAAGGCATTGGAAGTCGTCTAAAGATAGACAAATATTAAGGTAAATTCACAAATAATTTCCAACCCTTACAAGGAAAGCAAATCGATGTCCGAAAACAAACTTCAGCCTAATTGGGATTACTTGAGGGGTATTACCAGTACAAAAGACGTCGGCCATATTAATATCTGGAAATTATTTCTCTTATAATCTAAGTATAGTGAAGTTTACCGGTTTCTTATAGAGGATTTTTATATAATCCCAATGGTACTTATTCCTGTCGGTAATTCGTATTCCCATTACCGTCTTTACATTAAGGGCACACGGGGCCCGTGCCCAGGGCCCCCATCATCAGGGGGGCCCCGAGAAGAGCCAGTGTAAAAAAAAAGACAAACCGAAAATTTTCCTCACACATTTACTCACACGTTTCACGACTCCTATCACCTTTTGTACAGTCAGCAACATAAGTCGCTACACATTCACGAGATTTGGAATTGTCTTATCATCCAAAATAATTATTATTTTCAATATCATATGGCACTTCTCGACATAGATGACTTTACTTGGTTATATTTTACGACTACAGAGTGGTACGTACAAATTTTAATTCATAAAAAGGTTATTAAAAAATGTGATTGTTCAGCGACTTATGTTGCTGACTGTACGTATATTTACAAACTTGTAAGAAGTAATCATCATCTATTTCAGTAGATTAGTGATAATATAACTCCACATCCTAAAAGAGATCCCTCCAAACTAATAGAGAAATGCTATAAATGTGTTCTCTGTCACAGAAATAGTAATTATACTATGCAGCAGGTATGCATCATAAAAACGTTTGTTTAACACCAAGGTAGGGGGCCCCCGAGCTTGAAAGGCCTCAGGCCTGAAGGGGTCCTCAGCTCAAGATGCCGTAAGCAGAGAAGGAATGTAACATTGATTTATAAAATTAGTAAAATACAATCAACAATTTGCTGGATTGCTTACCAATTCTTGGATAATTATTCTTAGAATTTATAAAGTTAAGTTTTTTTATAGTAAGGGAGGGCCCCATTCGATGATTTTGCCACGGGCCTCAGATAGTATAGAGTTACCTACGCTACTGAAAGACTTTAGTTACACTTAAAAAAAACAGTTCAATATGAAAAAATCGAAATAATTCCTAAGACACTACTTACTATGTTTTACGTCTGTAATGCGTGGTTTCTGTAAACCAGATGTACTGCTTCACAATCGTTTAATCCATATTTCCATATTTTCTCAATTATCACGTCCTTGGGTTTGCTGTGGTTTGGATTTTGGAAGTGGAAAATCTTTATTCTTTAAATATTCAACATGTATGTTGAGATTATATGCTGTTGTGTGATGTTTAAAAAATATTATCTATGGAGTTCGATCAAATGTAAACTAGATTTCCGATGATCAGTTCAAAAATAGCCAGTAAGACAAGTAAATATCTATATAAATTAATTTTAAAATTTGTGAAAATAATTACCACGGTACCAATATTTTAGAGGAGATATCTTTATGGATAAGTTAATGTCAATAACTATTTATTTCTACACTTGGACCCAACTGGCTCCGCCCGTGTGCAGATCCTTTTTGAATGATGAATCCAGTCCAAATCAACAACATGTTATTTATATCAAAACTTTTGACAGCCTTCGTAGCGCAGTCGGTTAGACGTTACGACGCCTGTGAAACGAGAGGCCGCGGGTTCGATCCCCGCATCGAGAGAAATGTTTGTGCAGCCCACAAATATTTCTTCCGGGTCTGGGTGTTTGTGAGACCGAAAAGTCTCTCGTAGTTTCTGATATTCACGACACAAGACTCGATCTTAGTGTGAGGTCAGGACTATGTATGTGACTGTTGGGTGATATTGTTTTTTTTTGTTAACTCTTTTCCTATTTTCTCCCGTCCCGTTATATCCCGTCCTGTCCCACCTCATTGTCACTCGCGGCATGTAATCCAGTCCCATGCTATACCTTTGGGTAAAGTCAGGATGCCTAATCCGGCATAGTTTTTAAAAACTCACTTTTGTTTACTTGCAAATTATCAGGGCTTATTTTTTGGCAATGTTATTAACAGTGTATTAAACTTTTAAATGCATTTAGCACCTGTTATTTTTTATAAATAAAAAAAAAAACAAATATACGTATCTGAATTCCTTCCTCATCCCACTAATAAATAACTAATTGAATCGTGAGAACGCTAATTTCACAAACCATAAATTAGATTAATTATATACAAAACAATTAGTTTAGGATCAAAAGTTGCCTATTAATCGAGGGTGTCAGCTATCTCCATACCAATTTTTATCGAAATCCATTAACCCGTTTCTGAGTTCATCGCAGACAAACAGAAAAATATTTAAAAAATATATATTTTCTATTAGGTACCTTAATACTGTCCCCTTTATCTCAATAACTAAGTACGAATTGTGATGAAACTTATACAACTCCTAAGTTAGACTATATCTAATTGAAAGCAATTTTTTTTTTTTAATCCGGCATACTTTTTGAGATAAGTGTGGATAAACATACAAACATGCATACAGTTTTAATTTGAAATTCGTGTTCAGGGCGCTGGCATAGACTAACATATCCAACAACTGTGCATCTCTGACAAAATAACATACATACACATCGAATACTGTAATTGTATTGTAAACTTATTTTGAAAAGAGCAACGCTAGTTTCTTGCCCGTTCTTCTCTGGCGAAAACAGCCTTGTGAACTGGGTGGTAGTGAAAAAAAAAATGAGTGAATCTAAATAGTGTATGACATTTTATGGATTCAATAAATATTTTCATTTCATTTCATTTCAATACGTAATCTCTTTTTTTAAGTAGATTAAAAACGAAATTATTTTGATGAGGATTAATACCATATAAATTTAAAAAAACAATCGCAAATAATACATCGTTGTAGAAAAACACTTACTAACCATTTTAATGGTAATCAGTACTCACTAATAAAACATTTTAGTGAGCCTGTGAGAGGGACAATTCCGACAAGATTGATACATAACTTCGAAATGAATGTCGGTAAATGCCGGAGTTCCTCAGGGCTCGGTGCTGTCGCCCACCTTGTTTATTCTGCATATCAATGACATGTTGTCGCTTGGCAACATTCATTGCTATGCAGATGACAGCACGGTTCATGGGCGATACCACTGCGGGCCTCCGGGTTGCCGAGTCGAAACTGGTGAAGGGACGTGAAGATCTTGTCATTGACCTCAACTGGACCTTGGATCTCATTTCCACATGGGGTTCCAGGAATATGGTTGAGTTCAATGCCAAGAAAACTCAGGTGTGTGCGTTCACGTGCAAAAAATCCCCGTTCTCTCCCCTCCCCATTATTCAGGGTACTCCCTGTCAGTGCGGAATGCCCTGAGTATCCTTGGTGTGGATATCCGCTGTGATCTCAATCCAAGGAATCACATCGAGGACGTAATATCTGCCACATCACGCAGGGTAGGAGTCCTGAACAGGGTGTGTCGGTTCTTCACGCCCGGTCAGCTTTATCGTTTGTATAAAGCGCAGATTCGGCCGGGTATGGAGTACTGTTCGCACCTCTGGGATGGATCCGCCCAGTATCTGCTCGATGCCTTGGATGGATTGCAACGGCGGGCCATCCGCATTGTGAATGATGCAGACGTTACGAGCAACTTGGAGTCGCTACAACTCCGGAGGGATGTCGCCTCTCTAAGCGTGTTCTACCGCCTGTATCACGGTGAATGCTCTGAGGAATTGTTCAACTTGATCTCCTCCTCTCCATTCCTAAACAGAACCACGCGTCCTGGCTTGCGAAGCCATAGCTTGTCGGTCCACACCATCCCGGCTCGAACCAAACGGTTCTCTAATTCTTTTTTGTGCAGCATCGTCAGGCTGTGGAATTGTTTGCTGTCTCACGTGTTCCCTCCTTCCTACAATCCTGGGTCCTTCCGCCGTAGTGTGAAGAGGCACCTTAGCAGGCCGGCATAATTGTTCCCATTGGTATGGGACTGCCGTCCGATGCCAATGGATACTCTGCCTGGGCGGCATTTGCGCTTACCATCAGGTGCAATGGCGCCACTATGCCGAGCCAGTTTAAAAAAAATGATGAAAAAAGAAATGATCATAGTAGATAAATGGTAGATTAATTTTTTTCTTTATTTTTCAAAAGGGCCCCAAATTCTTGTGTGCCCAGGGCCCCATCATAGGTAAAGACGGCCCTGCGTATTCCTATTGATGTAAATATTTGTGTAAATATATGTAATAATTGTGTTCGGGCTGTTTTATTCTAGATATTGTCATGCTAAAAATGTGAATGGCTACAAGCAATAGGGCAAAGATATATAAATATATTTTATATTTACTTATTGCTGTCGGTATTGGTAATTACTCTGATAAAATCCTATAGCTGTATCAGCCCACTGCAGCACACGCGCCTCCTCTATAACCGAGAGTACGAGAATGTTTAGGCCATATTCCGTATTCCGCGTGTCCAACGAGGTCATTTTCCATCCTCGCTCATGGTATGGTTGGGAGTTTCTTATTGGGGCTTAACAGAGGTACATTTTTGTGAGAAAGGTGTAAAAACGAATGCAGTTGTGTATCAAAATACAGTCCTGACGAATCTTGTGGAACCTGTTTGTCATACCATGATCAATAACAGGCACTGGGTATTCCAACAAGATTCGGCGCCAGCTCATAGAGCGAAGAGCACACAAGACTGGCTGGCGGCGCGTGAAATCGACTTCATCCGGCACGAAGACTGGCCCTCCTCCAGTCCAGATTTGAATCCGTTAGATTACTATATATTAGAAAAGGCGTTCTCAAAGCCTCATCCCAATTTGGAGTCACTCAAGACATCCTTGATTAAGGCAGCCGCCGATATTGACATGAACCTCGTTCGTGCTGCGATAGGCAACTGGCCGCGCAGATTGAAGGCCTGTATTCAAAATCACGGAGGTCATTTTGAATAAACTTTAGTGTCATAAGAATCTATGTTTTGTTAAGTTCATTTTGGTATATAAATGGTTACATAATGAATAAACTTGTTTCAATTATTTTATATTAAACATGTGACAGAATTTATGACATGACGAGGTATATTTGGATAGGAGACATGCTTTTCGTGAATTGACAGACTGAGATGAGACACAAGGGGATATAGCGGGAGGGAACAAGGCGGCAAAAGCAATATCATCGACGGTAGTCCCATTGAATTTAAATATTTAATTAATCAGTTAGTACGCGAAATAGCATGTTAATGATGTGAACTAGACTCAAAACTATCTGAACCCGGTTGAAGCCAGGCCTGGCCGCTAGTTTTAATATTTCTAATGGGTCATCTCGAGCGCGATGAGACAATGATCCACCGGAAATCGACATGACATAATCTCTTTGCTGTTACGTCTCGTAATAGTAATATTGGCAATGGCCCAATATCCTTTTGTTTCTACTCCGCTGTCATTTTAAGACTGTTTTTGCTTGCCTCAGTGGCATAGTTAGACTACGGTGCTTAATAGTACCGCAGTACGGTACTTAATAGTACCGTAGTATAACTATGCCCTATGTACCCGACCCGGGATTCGAATCCGAGACCTCAACGTTGTAATCAACGTCGGTTGGTTCGGGCAGTGGTATTGAAAATGAAATGAAATGAATGACAATAATTTATTGAATCCATTAAAATGTTCAACATCATTTAGATTCAGTCATTTTTTGTTATCTACCACCCGGTTCGGAAAGCGGTTTTCACTAGAGAAGAACGGGCAAGAAACTCTAGTGTTGCTCTTTTCAAAACCAGTTTACAATGTAGTGAATTATTACAAAATTTACAAGTTGGTTTAAATCAGAGCAGTTTAATAATAATATGTTGTAAATTTACAATAAATATTTTTGATATGAATATTATTACATCTATTCCCAAGCCTTATTATCGTCTAAATATTCCGAAATTTTATAATATGCCTTATTGCATAATTTTTGCTTGCTTATTGGATTTTCTATTCAATTTATTAGCCCGGAATCCGCAATTTGTTGCTGATATGGCGATAGGTTCATCCCTTACCAAATTGTGGGACGGAAACAAGGCGAAACGTGGGTATCCTAGTAACAACTCTGCCTACACCATAAAGGAAAAGGCGAGAGTTTATAAATGTATGTAATTTTTAAGCACCCAATGCACCTTCTTAAATATTGTGAGTTGAAAACATTAAAGTTGCCATTCAAACAGCTTATTATGTGAAATGACTCGCGATTTGATGATTCACCCGTATAAAGTAAAAGTGCTGAGCGACTAGAAGCAAGTAATTACGAATGTTAAAGTTATTATAATACGTTTAGAGAGGTTACAAGTCATACTTTTGAAAACTATGAGCTTATTATTCGGTAATTTTAGAAAATAAAAATCAACTTATTTTATTTATTTTTTGTGTCTTTTTTATTGCATTGAGTGGCGAGACGAGCTTGTCGTTCGCCTGATGGTAAGAGATACGACCACTCAGGTACAGTAGCATACCAGACCTTGAATTACAAAGCAATGTTCGGCATTCCACTGCACTCGCCCTCCTGAGACATAAGATGTTAAATCTCCACATGTCCAGTAGTTACTCTGGCTACAATGTACTTCAATCCGAAACACAGCAGTGCATTTAAACTGCTATTTGGCAGGAGAAACAGACATTGCGGTGGTACCTACCCAGGCGACTTCTCACTTATTATGAGAGACCTGACACCAGTTTTAGAGAAAAGTAATAAGAAATATATAATAATAAATAACACCTTACAGTCACTTACATAGTCCTGACCCTAGACTAAGATCGAGTCTTGAGTCGTGGTTATCATGAACTACGAGAGACTTTTCGGTCTCTAAAACACCCGAAAGAAATATTTGCGGGCCGCACAAACATTTCTCTCGTTGCGGGGATCGAACCCGCAGCCTCTCGTTTCACAGGCAGCGTCTAACCACCTGCGCCACGGAGGCTGTCAAAAATGTTGTTACATCACAGACATCATTTTTAAGCTCTTATAAAATACTTTATTATTACATTTTAGTGTTACATACTCCCAACAGATATAAAGCTCAGACGTCAAACTATTATATAAAAGTACTACTATTGTTTCGTGAGAATCAGATATTACGCGAGATTTTATGGTCTCAGATCATATAGTTTCAACATTTGTGGATAACATTGACATTTGTACATTACTTATTTCGTATTGTATTATATCAGACCATATACATCCCACTGCAGGGCACGGGCCACCTCTACGATTGAAAATACTATTGAGAGTTGTAAGGCCACCACGCTAACGTAGTGCGGATTGGTACATTATTGAAGATGGTCGCTGTCTAGGCAAATATCCTATTACATGCTATTGAATACACGGAAGCAAAAAAATACATTAGTGTTTAGAAGTGCCTCCAGTAAACAAATTAATATCGTATATAATTAATTGTAGATTATTATTTTTTAAGTCACATATTACTTCGCGTGCTGATTGTTGTACATGTGAACTATACGTGACTGCTGTCTATTATAATGCTTTTCCCATATATTTTTAAAGTTAGCTAAAAATATATTATTCTCATAATGTATTCCATTTTACTTCTATTACCTCCAAGTGTGTACCCATATGTTTACAAAGATTCATGATGATCGGCTTAGTAGTTTCGCGTGAAAGAGTAACAAACAAACTTACATTCACATGTATAATATTTGTAGAGATTATATATTATCATCAGCATCAACTCAAAGCCCGGCGTAAAGTTTTATAGATTAAAATAGTGCTCAATTTCTGTTAGAGAAGATCTTTCATTATTGGACATGTAACATTCGAAATAAAAGGTTAAGGACCCGTTGTCTAAATTTATCGTGTAGTCATTGGAACCTGTTATGCGAACGCATTTCGGTGCGCTAATGCAAGTGTAATGGCCGACAAAATTACTCTTATGTAACCGTCTGCTTCTCATTGTCAGACTCCGTGGCGCAGTCGGTTAGACGCCGCCCGTGAAACATGAGGCTGCGGGTTCGATCCCCGCACCGAGAGAAATGTTTGTGCGGCTCGCAAATATTTCATCCGCGTCTGGGTGTTTGTGACTTGTGAGACCGTCAAGTCTCTCGTAGTTCTTGATACTCACGACACAAGATTCGATCTTAATGTGGGGTCAGGACTATGTATGTGACTGTTGGGTGTTATTATTAATTTATTGTGAATCGTAGGACGCTTAGTGCATTGTATTTTATTGACAAGAATTATAGATAGAAAAAAGCTTGTAAAAAAAGATAATTTGAAGATTGTATCTATAGCATTGGAATTGTCTACATTGTATTCGGCGTAAAAGAGCATTTGTAGTTACGTTATTATTTGTCATGTCTTTATGTATTTATTTATATTTTATGTAGTATTCGATGCACCTGTGGCATATAATATAGGAATTCATATTAAAATTGTGAAGTTCATACTATATATTTTTTTCTGTTCCGAGGTTCATATTATTTCATGTGGCGCTGTTGGTTTATCTAATAAATAAATTAATAAATACCATGGTTATGAAATACCTAGTTTGTACTTTGTAGCGGAAATTTTTTAGAACTATATACTTTTTAAGTTTGATAATATGTATTCATAGTTCAGTGTCAAAACACCCATACAAATACTTGTGAATGCAAGCATTTGTCACGTCATGGGAATCGAACGAACAACCTTACGTTCACAGTGAGACGGAAACTGTCACATAAATCAATTATATAAAACACTATCTGAATCGATGAAACAATAAGATTTCATAAAGGCATTCACTGGCATCGTAGAAAGTGGATTGAAACGAGCTTGCATACAGATACCATCGCCGGGAACCGAACCTTAAACGTGAAACAATGGCCCGATCGCTTCCGTCGCGGTGCCGATGGGAATCTTGTTGCGTAAAACACCCATTTTGTTTTTTTTTGTAAGGTTTAAGAATGAGGTCTTAAAGATTTTTAATGCTAAAACACTACAAATATAATATTAGACTTAATGAAAATTTAAAATTTTCTCTTACTTTTAACGTTTATCGACTTTCACCTAAAATATTACAATCAGTTTCGACGCAGGGATTGATTCCTAAAGCCATTACAATTACATTTTCATAGTACATATATATGAATATGTACGACACCGAGACGTGGCCTCTCATTGTGGGCCTCATTAGGAGGCTCAAAGTCACATAACGAGCTATGGAGAAGGCTATGCTTGGTATTTTCTTACGATCTACAGACAGACGACTAACAAACTTTTCGGCTCCAAAACATCTACACACGAAACAAATGTTAATGGATCACAGTTGTATCCATAGAAACACTATAATATATACAAATAATAAATAAATACACCCAACAGTCACATACATAGTACTGACCCCACATTAAGACAATTAAGTCTTGTGTCGTGGGTCTCGGGAACTACGAGAAACTTTTCGGTCTCACAAACACCTAGACCCGAGACAAAATATACTTGTGGGCCTCACAAATATTTGTCTCGGTGCGGGGATCGAACCCGCGGCCTCCCGTTTCACAGGCGGCGTCTAACCATTTGCGCCACGGAGGCTGTCAAATAGTAATGTAGGTAACTTGTCTCGTCGTGACAGAATCAAGAGTTTCTAACTTCACTTAACCAGCTGCACCACGGAGGCTGCTATAATACAAGTAAATAATTAGTTCCTTAAAATTCTCCTCACGACGCAAATTATTCGCGTGACCCACTCGATTCTGTAAGTAGTTTTCACTGGACAATTAACATCAATGAAAGAAAGCCTATACTTAATTAATTAGACATTTACATGAATACTTTCAAGGCCGGGGAGCAACATAATCTACGTATTATACAGGAAAATACACGACTCCAAGAAGGGGTAGGCGGAGGTGCCAGGACACCCACATTTCGCCTTGTATGTCCCACGATGTAATAGGGTGCGAGCCTATCGCCATATCGGGCACAAAAACCTAACTCCAGGATGATGATGAAAAGAAAAATACAGTATCACTTTGCCCGACCCAGGAATCGAACCCGAGACCTCAGATTTGCAATCATACCGTAGTATAACTATGTCATTAGTGATTAGTTCCGTCAGTTTTGAACAGCTCCGTGTGCGAAGAGGCTTAGTTGTTCGAAAAAATAATCAAGAGAGTTGTTTGCTGGTGAAAATATGACAAGAAGATATTAGGTATATTTAGTGACATTTTACTGGTGGCAGGTCTCTTATCTGTGATAGGTCGTCTGGGTAGGTACCACTGCAATGTCTATTTCTTCCCCCAAACAGCAGTGTAAATGCATGTTGTGTTTAAGTTGCAAGGATATTGTAGCCAGAGTAACTACTGGATATATTGACACTTAACATCTTAGGTCTCAAACATTGCTTTGTAATTCAAGGTGTTGTTTGGTTTTGCTTCTGTTCATGAGCGGTCGTATCGTTTACCATCAGGCGAATGGAATACTCGTCTTCCGATTAAGAGCAATAAAAAGCTAGATGCATATTCGTAATTGCCCAGATAAGTACCAAAATGAACTGTACTGTACTGTATCAGCCCATATACGTCCCACTGCAGGGCACGGGCCTCCTCTACAATCGACAGCACGATTGAGAGTGGTTAGGCCATATAGTCCACCACGCTGGCCTAGTGCGGGTTGGCGAACTTACATACTATAGAATTTTTTATAAATCGCTACGGTATGCAGGTTTCCTCAAGATGTTTTCCTTCACCGTTTTAGTGCGTGGTGATTGACTATCAATACACACATGACTGCGAAAAGCAGAGGTGTGCCCTGGGATTCGAACCCGCGACCACCGTGAACATGTTGGCAGTCGCGTCTAGTCCGTTATCCAACAGGCCACCACGCACTCCACCAAATTGAACAATAGTGGAAAACTCATTATAGTTAGCCCTGGTGTATCGGGCTTTAACTACGCCGCTTATGTACCTAATGCCAGGATTGAGGAAAAAGGAATATGTACGATATTGTGTACTCTCCCTACCATTTTATTACATTAGCTGTTATACAAACAGTATTATTTGCGTTTACAATAGGCATTTGAATCAATGTTTGATATACAAACGTTCCATTACCCGAGTGGGTTTCTCAATACAAAATATTAGTGAATATCAACTGGTGTACACAGATCATAGGTCGATCACATGGATCGAGGTCGTATGGGCTCTGTACTTTTTTTTTTGTATTTCAATTTCTCCCACCAAGTAGTAAAAATAATGTGTGCAAGTTTAAATGGCATTACTAGGACTGTTTCTGTATAAATGTGACGCTTATTACGCGAACAACCATGTTGGTTCAGTTTGGATAGCATAATAAAATTTGAAGTTGTGAGTAGAAACTCGTTTATACATTTTAAATTATTTGACACTAAGGGCCGGCCTGGCTTCGCAAATTTCTGTGCACGTACTATCCCGTCACGTTCTGTCTAATGACTTAAGGCATGTAATCCTGTCCTCTCCAGTACCATCCCATCCCTTTACGATTGAAAGAGTAAGAAATGTAGAGTAACAAATGTACAACAATGATTTTCTTGTTCATCTGAGGACACTACATTTTATTTGCGGTCTTCTGTGGATGTGGAAAACTTAATAAATATGTCAAATATATGTTTATCTTGAGTACGGTCTACAGGGTGACTGAAATTTACTTGATCTAGCTACTACTATACCGGAGATCGGATATTTGTAAACACCTGTATAGCGAGCATTGTATACAAAATTTAAAACTCGAGTATCCATACAAGTTATCCATATGTTGCGTTTGATAAAGATATAACAATCTTTTTTTGTCCTGACCACGAAAGCTGTAAATTAATCGAAACTTCGGGAAGATAAAAAATGTAAATATTAAACCAAATCCGCGATAAACTCCGTAAATAATAGTTTTATTTTAAACCTTTTTTATTGCAATAAATGACGAGATGAGCATGACGTTCTGATGGTAAGCGATATGACTGCTCATGAACAGTAGCAAAACCGAACAACAAACCGAATTGTAAAGAATGAACCAGACGCGACTGCCAACATGTTCACGGTGGTCGCGGGTCCAAATCCCAGGGCACGCCTCCGACTTTGCGGAGTCATGTGTGTATTGATAGTCAATCACCACGCACTAAAACGGTAACGGAAAACATCGTGAGGAAACCTGAATACCATAGCGATTTATAAGAATTTCTATGGTATGTAAGTCCGTTAACCCGCACTAGGCCATTATAATATTAATAAATTGTGTTTTATTGCACAATCCGTGGCAACATCCTTTAACAAATAAGTGAGGTTTAGTTACCACACCCATCGTTCTACTTTTACCATTTCCAATACTGATCTTTACATTACGCAAATATAATTGCGCGTCCTATCGCAGGAATATTTGTTATGTATTACATATCGATACACCACAAAGTACATTGAGAGAAATGAAGAAAGGAAAATGCCTTAATTCTCGCGAAAGGAGTCCAATGATGCATAAGAAATTACTGTAATCATTAGTATTATATAATTGAATTGCAACATTGCATCAGGTAGTATGTGGATTGCTGTCTAGACTAACCTGAAGGTTATTTCTCAGCAACCGACGTAATTATGCAGGCTTGTTGGCAACCAGATACGAGTATACACAGGTGAATCTGAACGTGATAACTTAAATATGTCGTTTATGACGGACTTTCTGCGATGTATATTATGCATGTACATGTCATATAACATTGTATATTGTATTATTATTGCGATTGTGTATGGTGACGGAAAGGTTTTGGAGTAGAGGCAAGCGAAGTGTCAATCGTCCGCCTAGAGGGTGGATGGACGATCTGGTTAAGATACCAGGTAATCTATGGATGCAGGCCACTTCCAACAGGTCGATTTGTAAGAAATATATTCAGCGGCTGAAGAGTAAGAGAAAGAGAAGAAAAATGAAAGAGACGGAGAGAGAGAGACAAAAAGAGTACGTTAGTCGCTATACAGGGGGTTTCGTATATCGTACCACCAGCTTTAATAGAAAGTCTCACAAAATACAGGGTATCTCAAGACTGCTACCGAAAACGAAGCCGGGTGGTAGTTTTAGTGGCTACAAACACAATGCAATTAAAAATTTCGCATAGAAACGCGACAATTATTTTTTATGATTTTTTAAATATCGTCAATTTTGGGTGGCAAATCCATAGTTTTTGCTAAAATAATAATTTAAACTCTTTTATACCTTAGAGTATTTATAAATAAAAGAATATACACTATTATTTTAGGAAAAAATGTATTTACCACCCAAATATATAAAAAAAATAACAAAAAAAAATTGTCGCTTTTTTTGCAACTTTTTCTGTTGCATTGTGTCTGAAGTCGCTTAAACTATCACCCGGCTTCGTTTTCGGTAGCAGTCTTGATATACCCGGTATAACAGATAGGCTGTTACTTCGTTGGCTCATGATTAGATGAATTGCTTGTGTTCCGGACCTAGGCTATTAAAAATCTAGCATTCATAACCGGTTTTATAAGACATAACGAGCGCATCTAGGTCATGCCTAATTGCGAATGCTGTTTAGATAAGACCTATGAAATTTCGCATCCGTCGGTTTTAATTATAACAAAGAATGTGTGCAAATCTTCTGTAACTAATATATCCGGTTGTCTTTAAGTAACAATATCGGCAAAGATAGTTCGGCCGTAAAATCAAATGCGATTAGGAACATTCTAGAATTATTTGTATCCAGTATCCACAAAGCCAAACGAGAGGCTGGGGGTTCGATCCCCTCGTCAAAGGTTTCTATGAACCACAATTATTTGGTCCGAGTCCGGGTGTTTGTGAGACCGATAAGTCTATCATAGTTTCTGATAACCTGTGAAACAAGACTTATCTTAATGGGGGTTTACTAAGTATATTAGATATATTTATTAATGCAGGTATATCAACTAATTAATACTGCTATCGAAAACCAAGCCGGATGGTAGATTTAGTAACTTCAAACAACGCAAATCAAATTTTAGCAAAAAAAAAACGCAACGTATTCTTTTGCCTATCATCGTATTTAGGTGGTAAATAAATAGTTTTTCATAAAACTATAATGTACATACTTTCATTTTTAAACAAATTGTTGTACGCAAGGGCTAGTTTTTTATTTTATCAAACACTTTCGAACCCCCTGATTTAGTCCATCACGCAGGCCTCACGAACTATTGTAACTTCGCAATTCACAAACCTTATATTTGTGATAGATCAAAATATATTGGATTTATTAAATATGCCGAAATTTGTAAATTCAGTTTCTTATAAAGTTATACAATGTCACGAAGAAATATCAAAGACGATAGTACGTTCACCTTCCAAATGGGTAGGTAGCCATTCGCTTCTATAACAGTTAGACGAAATTTTCCAGAATCGCTCAACAGGCAATGCAAGCCATTAGAAAGATGATGAAGATATTTACATAATAAAATAGTAATTTAACATTTCAAGAATGAAACACAAACAAGACATTTCCTAAGCGGATTTAATTTCAAACTCGGTTGAACATTTATGAAATTTTCATAAGTCTATTTGTTCTTACAAAAGTCTCATATTGCTTAAAGGTTGTGGGATATGGATTGGAATAATTATTATTTGATGAAATAAAAGAGTGAATGTTCAATTTGCATGCATTCAAATTACTCGTCAATTACCACGGAGGACAAATAACCCGTTCTTAAGGAAAACATGCTCGCATCTATATCACAGAAGAAGTAAGCAGAGGTCTATTGCTATTCACAGTTCGCCAACCCTCAGTGGCTGATTGTATAAGCGCTGTATACATTATATACTTCAAATATCAACTGCTTATCAATTATATTATTAACTTTTTTCCTGGTCGGTTCAATTGCACCATCTCGTCTCTGAAAGAACCAAGAATGCACAGGGTGAGCACCCATGAAAAATTTCGAATGCCTAACCTTTCTTTCGTTCAACAGATAGTTAACTCTACGAAAACGTGCTCAAAAGGACACAAGTCTATTTAAATCTAGGTACATATCAGTGGCTATTCATTATCAGTGGCTATCATTACTACTTTCTCCAAAATAATTTCCAAAATCCTACTCAATTGAAATTGTCTGCAGTGGCGTAACAATAGGGTGGCAGAGTGCGCAAAATGCCACGGGCCCCCGACCTAAGGGGCCCCCGGCCCGGCAGGGCCCTGGTCCGACAGGGTCTCAGGCCCGACAGGGCCCTGGCTCGATAGGGCCTCGGGCTTAAGTCCAACAGGGTGTAAGCAGAGAAAAATGTAACATTAATAACGAAATTCATAATAATAAACAATTGAACATACATTTTATATTTTTCGTCATAATATTTGATCTAAATGTTTTGGTTTTATTTCATTATAGTATAAACTTACTTAGAAACCAATAAATTGTAATTTTAAAAATATGAAGGTAATATTTTCCAAATAAAATACATGTTTTGTTCTTGAAATTATTTTAGTGGTAGCGAAAAACGTAAGAGAAAGAGGGAGTCTGAAGCAATAAATAAAAAATATCTAGTACTTTCGGAACGAGCAATTTATTGATGAGTCTCAGAAATGAAGAAATGGACGAAACTAAAAATTCCATAATTGAAAATTCCGACGATAGAGAATATTCAAACCCACAATAACCACAAACAAGTAGGAGCAAACATGAACTTGAACCATATTTAGGAGTAGAAAATATTAAATCTCCATATTACAGATAAGTGGCAATAAATAATAAAATACATTACTAATTAAATAAATAATTAATGGTATAGTCTGGGTGGCGGAATCGCTGGAGGAGCTGCAATTGATGCTGCGACAGGCAAAATAATTATCAACCACCACCTTGATCCAAGACCTGTCGCTGTAAGTGGTCACCAGCTCGAAGTTGTTTCCGAATATACCTACCTGGGGCAGGCCCTTTATCTAGGTAGAAACAATTTGAGAAAGAGGTTACGAGTCTTCTCGTCACCTTACCCAAAAAGCTTGAAAACTTTTAAAAAAGAATAGTTTTCAACCAGTGCGCCCTACCTGTCACGACCTACGGTGCTTAGACTTACTCACAGTACGACTGGTCCACTGGCTTATGGTCGCTCAGTGAGCTATGGAACGTGCTATGCTCTTGTCTCTTTGAAGGATAAGGATCCGTAATGAGCTTATCTAAAAGAGAACCAAAGTTATAGACATAGCAAACAGGATTAGCGAGCTGAAGTGGCACTGCGCTGGCCACATCTGTCGAAGAACCGATAACCGTTGGAGTCAACGTGTTCTTGAGTGGAGACCGCCTCTTGGCTAACGAAGTGTAGGACGCCCTCCAGCTAGGTGGAGTGACGATTTGCCAAAGGTCTCTGCCACATGCTGGATGCAACAAGCTGACGACAGGGTAAAATGGCGCAATTTGAAGGAAGCCTATTTCCAGCAGTGCACAACAAAAGGCTGATGAATAAATAAAATGTTTGAGTTGAGGGTTATGACAACTGGAAACAAATTGTAAATGCGATAGAGTGACACGCAACATCGAAAATTAATTTGGATGAACGAATCGAAAATTAATTTGATATCTTTTGTATGAACAATGGCGGTCCCATTCATTTTTTTGAGCCCGAGAACTGATATTCTCCACGAAGTTACTAATTTAGCTTTTCGTGACCATAGAGAAAGCGGAGATAGCCTTAATAAAGCAGTTACTAGCTAAATGTGATCCTAATTTAGAGGAATTGTTAAATAAATCCAAAGGGGCAGATAAAATACTTAAGACCGAAAATACAAAATGAGTTAATTGCTGTTTTGGGCCTAAAGATACAATTCAAGATTTTTCTAAAACATACCAATTATGTGAAGTTTATTGGAACTGTGTGATAAAGAGAAATAAAAATGCAATTCCTAAAGCACTCGTTGAACGTTATTATAAAATCCTTTTTAGATTTCATGAAATTATTTATGTTCTAAATCCGATCAGAAATATGAAGGCATGTCATTAAGAGATACTGTGCTGTTCTTTATCGGTTGATATAAGTCACTGCAGGGCACGGGCCTCCCCTATAATCGAAAGTACGATTAAGAGTGGTTAGACCATATAGTCCACCACGCTGGCCTCGTGCGGGCTGGCGGATTTAACGTACCATAGAAATTCTTAAAAATCGCTATTGTATGCAGGTTTTCTCAAGATGTTTTCCTTCGCCGTCACAGTGCGTGGTTTCTGACTATCAATACACACATAACTCTGAAAAGTCAGAGGTGTGCCCTGGGATGCCTGGATGGGACGACCACCACGAACCCAACAGGCCACCACGCACCTTTAAAAAATAATCATAAAAGCTACACTACAATTTTTTTTTTTACATTTACGAAGGGCCCCATTTAATTAACTTTGCCACGGGCCCCCGGTGGGGTAGTTACGCCACTGATTGTCTGGGTTTGGATATTACTGGGGAAATATAATTAAAATTTATATAAATTGAATATTGACGGGTTCTGTTTCTTTGCAATGCCGTACACCGCCAGGGGGCGCTAATGCCCTTATACTGACTGTTAACTCTATCTCCATATATACAACTAGTGGTCCATCCCGGCTCCGCCCGGGTGCAGATACATGTTTCAAAATGGCGGTCAAAATGCTCAATTCCTACTTTCAATTTAGAGTATCGACCAATCGGACCATCAAAAGCGAATAAAATTTCCTCGTATTTGCTAGAAATGTCACTACTGCTTCCCTCCTATAAGTCATAGTGTGATGTTATATAGCCTATAGCATTCCTAGATAAATTCACTATCCAATACTGAAATAATTTTTCAAATCGGACCAGCCGTTCCTGATATTAGCGCGTTCAAACAAACAAACTCTTCAGCTTTATAATATTAAATAAAAGGTATAGATGTATTCTGTGGTGCATATCACCAGTTAGAAATTAGGCACCAAAATCAACTACACAATCAGTCCAATTATTTTCCGATCCACATTTCTGACAGTTACGGAACAAGTTTTAATTAATTTTGTTATTTTCAGTAACTCAATGGCCCAATATAACGAGGTATCATTGTTTTCAAAACGGTTCGAGTCGGGTTTCCTTCGGTTTTGTGAAGGTTTAGACACATTGCGATATAGGGACATGGTGATTAAATATATATTTCTCTCGCAACAGCAGTGCAAATTCACTCTTATGTTCCGGTTTGTATTGTAGTCCAAATAAATGCAGGAAATAGTGAGACTTAGCATTTTATGTGTCAGGAGGAGAATTCCGTCAAACGGTCAAAGATAGCATGGGCGACTATGGTGTAAGCCGACTTAGTCGTACCGTGGTCGTATTCTCGGTTGTAGGAAGGTCCTGTGCATGGACTATTTTGGGCCAATATAGTAACAGTAATTGCTCTTGTGTTCAACCAAATGCGCGTATTCTTGTTAGCGGTCTAACAAAATGAAAACATCATAGAGTTAGTATTTATTTAATTATGTTATACTATATAACTCCATGGAAAACATTCTGTCGTGCGCCTGAAGCCTTTGTTTTGGGTACTTCACTAAATGTTGTGTTGCTATTTTATTTCAACAGGCGCTTCGCTAATGCCGCATTTTATTTTGATAAAATAAAGGACAAAGCGTTTGTATACTTTCGACTTTTAATCGTAAATATTAGTTTTAAAGTAAATATTAGTTTTTTTATAAACATTATTTTTGAGAAATAACAGTGTAATAATAACATTGAATGAGAATATAACATGTCGACAATAATATAATCGGCAATATAAAACAATCACAGATATGTGTAATTTTTGTATTAACGCGTAAACTTTCGGCTTTAAAGCAGTCAAAACAAGACCCTTGAATGTGTTTCAGGTTGCTTTAATCATATATTTTCAACACTTATTTTCAAAACAACAGAGTTTTTTCATGGATTCGAATAAAAAAATTCGTCAGTGCTGTTAGAGCTCCTAAGAACTTAGGAATTTAGTGAAAACTTATGCTATGTACTCACGTGCGCAGCTGTAGCGGGAACCAGGCTGGGCGGCGCCGCAGGGGGTCGAGGGGCCCCGTGGAGCTGGGGGGTCGGAACGCGTTCAATATGCGCTTCACACCTCTAGCACTCACGGCTATTATAGCCCCCATCGCAATGACGCAAACACCGCCGAATACGGCCCAGATAATCTACGGACAAATGGCTTGTCTGCAATATTCTGTGGTTCATAAATCATATTTGTCAGAAATTGAAGTCGTGGCTATTCGTTTCACAGCCGACATCTAACCAATTGCGCCAAGGACAGTGACAATTTGTAAGAAATATATTATTAATAACTATTGATTGGAATAATTATTCCTTCATTTCAACGTGATACCAAAGCAAAATAATAATATAAATAACTTACGTAAGTTCCTAGCGAAACCTTCGATACTTTAGCTGGATCTGGAAAGAAATCCCGTTTTAGAATTGTGATTATAATTGTCTGGAGGATATTGTGTGGTGTAAACCAGTTTAGATAACATACTGCAAATGTATTGAGATGATCAAAACCCAGCAATATACCCTTGGAGTGTGTTCAGAATTAGCTACTGTATCGCACTCAACACTTTTGTCTTGATAATATGCAGAAAACATCTTTGATCATCAATAGAGATCATAATTATAATAATTAATTTGTGGTCTGTACATACTTCGCGAAAATGCGCAAAGAGAGGCAATAAGAAATCGAACTAAACGATAATCCAGCTGAAGGTAACGTCGATCTAACTCGCCGAAATCCCGTCCTCGAACCTGGATATTTTGCGTCAGCGATTTTTGGCTATAGACCCACCGAACAACACTTTTCACCAAATACTCCACACACAACTAAATTACGCGAACGCAAGCTTGGCAGCGGAGGACGCACAGGGAAGCTAACTAAACGCAGGCGACAAACTACTCTCCAATATATTATATTTAAGAGTAAATTAAATGAATACTAAAATTACGAAAATTGTATTATTGAGAAACTGTAGCTATACTTAGATAGTCTTAGCTATAGTGGATTTTAACTGACCCAATTTTTGGGGAATAATTATCATCTATGACAAAAAGTGTTGTTTCAATTCAGTAGCTTATTCTGAACTTAGAAACTGTAGCTATATTTAGATAATCTTAGCTATAGTGGATTTTAATTGACCTCATTTTTTGGGAATAATTATCATATTCTAAAACAAAAAGTGTTGTTTCAATTCAATAGCTTATTCTGAACGTCCTACTATCGGAGTGTACTCCTACGCTATATAGTTATAGGTTGAATATTTATCGTCTCGTCCATTCTTTATATAGTTTCTATTCGCCTCGGCACAATCTTAATTTAAAGGACGTCTGAATAATTTGACGGTACATTGAGCTCAACAAAAGCATCGCAAACCTTTTTGTTTTAATAATGAACTGTCATAAAATGAATGCCTCCGAACAAGGGCTCGTTTGCTCAGGCTATTTGTATTTTAATGGTAAGCGTCTGTAACAATGGATAAAATTCAATGTACCTAAATAAGTAACATTTCCTACGGAAACTTTCCAAGAGTATTTGATTTCTAAACGGGAATTGTGTATAGTTATGGATATTGAAAGTAGGAAGTTATTGTAAACTTTCTGTTATTGATTTTGTAACTAGACTCTATTTTATGAACACCAATTTTGAAAGTAAGTTTGCCTATGATATAAAATTAAAAAGAAAACTCTTAAGTAATAAATCTTGTACAGGAGAAAATTATAACACTAACGCCCGAATATTGGAACGCCATTCAAATAATAAGTTGCTCTTAACAGCGCACGGCCCACTTAGCCAGTACATTTAATCGGGATTAACGTAGTTAAGCGCCATTTATATTTAAGTTGCGTTCCAGTATTTGGGCGCTAGTGAGATAAGGACGAGCGTATGACTATAATAATACATATCATGTTAGTGTACATTTATCTTACAAAACTAAGTTAGTACATGTAGTTATGTCATATATTTAAGAACAGGGCAGTCAAAGCTACCCGTAATGACATTAAGTTGTGAGTTAGATCGGCCCCTCACCCTTGGGGATGCTTGTTACACTTTTTCGTCGAACTGATATAAAATCATCAGGGCGGGCGTCCGTGAACATTCCTTGTGAAAAAGATCACTAAAAGGCAGTGGAAAAGATCACTAAGAGTTCCCCTGCAACGCATGTGCTATTTAAAAACCCTAAACATTACTTGTCTTTAAGTGGATGTAAGAACCTCGGAAGTCCCAGCTAATACGCCGCCACCAAAGTCGAATAAGAATAAATAGGCAGTAAATTACCATTTTATAAACCCATAACCGCCACTGGTAATGATGTCTAGTGACTATCAAATCAATCAATAATTTTGAGGTTTGAGGTTTGAGATTCATTTATTTCTCTAAAGAATACATCAATTCACTTACGGCCGATGCCAATAATGAATCGAAAAAATTAGATTGAAGTCAATCTGGATTGTTTTCTTCTTTTCGATTGGTCTGTTGTCATGTTGCCATAGTTTTTTCACTACTGAGATTGATTATTGGCAATATAGTATCAGAAAAAAGATTTAGCTGTCAATCTAAAATGGCAAATTTTGGATTGGGATTGTTTATTGGCAGCGGCTTTTAAACGAGAAACAATCAACTTATAAATACAAAATTTCGTGGGCCTTGCAAAAGTATGTAACATTTAAAACAAATAAAAAACACAAGACTACGTAAAGACAGAACACAATAAATATATTTCAAATGATCGAATCATACGCGGGTAGTTCTATACAAAATTGCAACTTAAGTAGTAAGTGCCGACTAATATCGAATAACAGAAAGTAAAAAAAAAATGGTTCCACTGAGTACGCTCCACTTTAATAACGATGCATTCTGAATATAAAATTTAAGTAATTTTTTACACGAGTACAAGGATTTTGCGTGTTTTATATCTTTTGGCAGTTTGTTATAAAGTTTGGCACCCTCAAACATAAGAGATTTTTTTCCATAATTAGTTGGTGGAGTAATTAGTGTTATATTATTAGCATTTCTCAATCTGATGTTTTGCATTTGATGTTTTTTAGTAAAAGTAATTTGTGTATGTATATCTTTGTTTAGTATTTTGTAATTTTGGGCATCTATACCATCATAGATGTGATTTATTTTGTTACTTACTGTAAACTTTCTATAAATACTTTTATTACACAATTATCTTAATAGTTAATCACCAACAACTATCAAATATCAGAACTCACACAATTCCACCAGTCACACACTATTATGACTACACCTAACCGACACATAAACGGACAAAGGGTAGGCCTGTCGTCTCAAATAGTGAAACCTATCCCTTTCTTGGTTGACTCCGTATGATACACAATAATAAAACTAAACAGAGAATCAAACAAAAACCCTTTACAGAGAAACTCAGGAAAATAAGTGTTGTTGGTTTTTTACAATTCCTCATAACACTATAATACTAACCAGAATATCCAGCCAAATCTGTGACAACCTAAACAAGGGTCAGAACTCAGATGACCTACCTTAACCGACGAGGATGCGTGAAGAGGTTGATGAAAGTGAATGAACCTTAAGTGATTTTACTGGTGGTAGGTCTCTCATATGTGAGAGGCTGCCTGGGTGGGTACCACCGCAATGTCTATTTCTCCCGTCAAACAGCAGTTTAAATGCACTGTTGTGTTTCGGATTGAAGGACATTGTAGCCAGAGTAACTACTGGACATATTGAGACTTAACATCTTATGTCTCAGGATGGCGAGCGCAGTGGAATGCCAAGCATTGCTTTATAGTTCAAGATGTTGTTTGGTTTTGCTACTGTTCATGAGCGGTCGCATCGCTTACCATCAGGCGAACGGCATGCTCGTCTCGTCATTCAAAGCAAAAAAAAAAGTGATGTGATGATCGGGCAATCTAGAGTAATGTGGCGATTTATGCCTTACATGCATGCTCTTACCATAGACAGTGGCATTCCCAGCAGGGCCGAAGCATCCTCGCTCGTCGATCAAGCTCACGCGTGCTAGAAGTCTCACATCGAAGATAAAGCCAAGGCCTCGCTTTTCGCTCCGCTCTCCGCCCCGCTTCCTGCTCCGCTGACCACTGCTCTCCCCTCCCCGCTCTTCGAGAGGGAGAAGGAGAGAATGCTCCCCATCCCCCTCTGACACCAACCCGTCAGCTTCAACCAAACGCGTGATGGTGTTCGCGAACCAGGGAGCAGGGTGCGCGTTTGACACCATCTGTTTCCCAATGCTGTGGAAGGTTGTGAAAATTTGAAAATGGAATAATGTTCACGCTGTGTTTGAATATGGAGTACAAGTAAATACGGTGGAATTATCTGACATTACCCATAGTTATTACTTATTTCTGATAAGTGAAAATTATTGTTAAACACAACAGTGTTAACGGTTACGAGTCGTTAATTATTTTAAACATTTTTTTGTTAAAAGAGCCAATTGTTAATCGATCTTCATTCTCATAAGTAAGTCTCTAACAATTTTGGTTTTCGCTGGACCAAGAAATTCGCTGATAAGAACGATCTAAAGCATAATTTATACACACATTTTAGATATCCGAACTCAGTAACCTTAAACTCTTTTCTAATTAAAACAAAAAAAAAATGACGTAACCGCAATATAATGAATGTGCTAAATCTGCTAAATCCTTATCAATTTGTAATTTGTGTTCGACACCACGATAAGAGGTGTACTCATCAAGATAATATTAAATGATACATGTTTGTAGGATATACACATGTAACGAGTTACGCTTCCGAAGCCGAAACTATGTTTGTTATTGCATTGTTCTGGCCTTATTACAGACATCTACTCGTATAATTAATTATTAGAAACATTATTGGCCTTGCAAAATTGAGGGATCATGAAAGAAGAATGACAAGAAAGTGCCAAACAAGAGACGACAGCAAAACTGTCGTTTCAGCATGACTGATCAAACCGGCCCATTCCTAATGCAGTCCAAGATGTAGTGAACAGGGTATTAGTTTCGAAAGCATAATTTTAGGTAGGAATTAAAAAACTACTTGGTCTCCGACCCCTTTCCTACAGCTGCTAGCTAAAGTGCGTAGGTACCAGTTTTATCATCATCATTAACAGCCTATACCTGTCCAGCGATGAATGTAGACCTCCTCCAATTTGCGCTAATTCAATTGTATTATTTTCAGAAACACACATCGAGACAATTGTATGGTTACCTCACTACGTAGTTGTGTATATGGAGACCTGGGGGCAGCCGTTGTGGTGACATCGGTTGGGGTAGGTTCCAAGTAATATTGGCGAACAGCTCGTCTTCTACGATCACCGTCTCCGCGAAGACCTTAGGTACAGGGAGACGAGGCGCGTGCCCGCACGAACAGACGCCCGCCACGCACTCTGCCGGCAAAAATATCTACTTATTTTTGTGGTTTTGTATGATAAAAGCTTAAGCGAAAAATAGTTAGACAATACAATTTAAATTTACAATTGTCCACATGCTTATAGAATTATGAAAAGAAAGGTATTTATAATGCAGAACACTCGTTCTATTAGAACTTAGAAATACACTCGCCGCCTCCATCTGGACAGGTCTCGTTCTAAGATACGAAGTTGGGTCGTGAGTACCAGAAACTATTACATTATTATGTCAGTCTGCAAAGTTCTGTCTGTCGGCAAAGCAGACTCAAATAGATATGTACTTATGGAGCATACCTACAAACGTTTTCTGGTTTAAGGCGAGGCTGAGGTTGTTAATAATTAACCTCATCAAGCTATGTGAAGTCTATAGCTTATATGTAGGTCTTCATCAAAGATTCCTTAACTGTGAATCAGCCTAGACTCTCCGACTTTCTAGAACCTTTATTAGGTCATCAGCAAAACCGCAATGTCTATTCCTCGCGCCAAACAGTTGTGTGAATGCATTGCTGTGTTTCGATTTGAAGGGCATTGTAGCCAAAGTAACAATTGAATTTATTGAGGTAATTTATTCAGTAGGGTTTTTTTAGGATGGCGTGTACAGTGGAGTGCCAAGCATTGTTTTGAATTTCGTGGTGTTGTTTGGTTTTGCTATTGTCCATGATTGGTCATATCGCTAACGATCAGATAAAATGCATGCTCGTCTCGCCATTAATTCAATAAAATAATAAACCTGGTATTTAAATGTTCTACTCTGGCCTTACAAATTCAGGGGACACTATTTGCCCGATTGTATAAAACACGATTTTTAGTGTTGCAGAATACTGTATCAGCCCATATACGTCCCACTACAGGGCACGGGGCTCCTCTCCAATCCTCTCAAATCCAGAGTACGATGCGAGTGGTTAGGCCAAATAGTCCACAATCCACATACGAGTATAGTTACAGAGTACACGGTGAAAATATTATAGTGGTGTTAGATTCTGTTCAAAATTATGATTTTTATTCCGTAGTTTTGTATTTTTTGTTTATAACTTGTGTTAATATTATAATACCAACATAATATGTATCAGCCCATATTTGTCCATTGGTGAGTACCGTGCAATACATCATACAATCGCGAAACTTTTACACCCATGCTATAAAAATATCTGTAAGGGATTTAAAATACAGACATATTCATTTCTTCTAACAGCTCATTCATCACACTAATGCGTACGATATTCTCAGAAGACTTACTAATAAATAATATATTTTCTTCTCCAACATTCAAGTGAAATACGATTTCGTTGTAATATTGAATGGTGTATTATTTGTAATATGTTATCACTGAAGTGACGATTGCGTGATTCAAGTTACTTGAAATAAACCGTATGGGTTGCCTTGGGATTTGTGGTCACCATATCGATAGCTTGCCCTGTATCTTTTATTTTGTTATAGCAATAAATGGCGAGTCGTGCATACAATTCGCCTGATGATCAGCAATACGACCAGTCATGGTCAACACAACACACCATGAATTACAAAGAAATGCTTAGCATTCAAAAGCGTTCGCACCCTGAGATCAAGATGTTAAGTCTCAATATGTCCAGTAGTTAGTATTGCTACAATATCCTTTAAACCGGAATACAACAGAGCATTTACACTGCTATTTGGCGGGAGGAATATATATTGCGATGGTACCCAGGCTGCCTCATCTCATGTGTAAACCTACCACCAGTAAGTTAAGTAATTTTTGCACAAACATTTGTTAGTGATAATTACAAACAATAGCGGCATTCGATAGTGTCATTACTTCTTCAGCTTGCCCCTGTCCCATGCTTACATATAGAGTGAGAGTATCAGTATTTTTATGCTTGTGGCCACTCGATAACATATTTGGATTTTACTACATGTAACGTCAACAATACTTCATAGTGTAGACGGAAAAAAAAGTATTGTTTTTTAGTTAGTAAAATACTAATACGGAATTTAGGCTTTATTGTTACATCAACATAGTTTAATTTAGATAAAACAGAATAGTCTTTTTTCAGACCAAAAGACAGATAAGATATTGACAATTGTCCATACACCGTCCGTGCACATCACTCGTTTTCGAGAGCCCTTCAAAAATCTAATGGCATTGCTATCATTAATGGCTTGATAATCATTCGTAACATTCAGTTGTTACAATGTAATTAATGTTTAGGAATGTCGTTTCAGTATAATATTTGCCAAAACAGTAACGCAGTTGGATGATACGCTGAATGTGAAATTTAATATCTTCAGGAAAAAAATTACTTCCTTATAAGCTAACCCATCGACTATTTCCGTGGATTTTGATAGACAAAGTGAAAAGTTACTATAAGACGGCCGGTCTTATCTTAACAACTTAAGGGACATAGATAAAAATTGGTGTTGGGTCTCCCTGGTTGGTGACAAAAAATTATCTCATCATTTGTGATGCCCCTAAAACTTAATTTTCATCTTAAGGGCGAGAACTATGTGTATGATGACTTTGTATACTTGCACAAGTCTTACCTTGCACGAGTAAATCGCCACGTGTGTAGCTACCTTAAGTTACCGCTTACCGTCTAGCTCGACGAGCATGTTGGCGGTGGTGTGCCCGTCCCACGGGTGGGCGATGAGTCGAACGCGGTACGCGCAGCCCGGCCGCACCGCGCACGTCTCCGCCACTGGGTTGGAGTACATCGGGATCGTCCACATCAATGCGTCCTAGGGTCAGATACACATTAATACACTTCTAGATTGAAGAACCGGGGATAACAAGAAGAAAATAAATAAATATATAACACCCAACAGTCACATACATATTCCTGACCCCACATTAAGATGGAGTCTTGTGTCGTGGCTATCAGAAAATATGAGAGATTTTTCGGTCTCACAAACACCCAGACCCAAAATAAATATTTGTGGGCCGCATAAACATTTATCTCGGTGCGGGGATCGAACCCGCGGCCTGCCGTTTCACAGATGGCGACTAACCGACTGAGCCACGAAGGCTGTCAAATAGATTATTCTCTTTTTCTCTCAGCCACAGGTCCACCGAACATACGACTCCACCAAAGAAAAAAATCCCCTTCGATCTTCGACCAAATCTTTGATTTTCGATCGGCTCGATATTGAAAGCGATCTGCATCCAACGACTGCCTGCAATCTTAACCAGACCGTACGTCCGCCATGTAGACGGGCTGACACTTAAAAGAATGTTGGACCATGAAATAAGAAGAACAATATATTACTTGCTAACTAATATCCTGCTTATACGGAGAGAGTTTCTCACATGTCAGGCGAGAATAGTATGCCATTATGATATCAATAATATTGACGTATTCTAATATCTACATGATACATTTTTTTATATACGATAATCGTATCTCCGATGCGAGAAACTCTCCCCCTGTAAATGTGCTTTAACTACCACTTATGCTTAAAATAAGTGATTACACTGGTCAACAAAAAAAATGAAATCGTTTGTTTACTTTAATTTTTTGTTTGTTTCTATCTCAAACTAACGTGTATTTTTTAAATATGGTAACAATTTTTCTCTCACAGCTTTTGTTTTTGAGTTACAGCTAACTACCCTCCATTACTATTTTTACTTATATTTGCGTTTTTTATTGGACATTGAAATATATTTTGTTGTTGTTTTCGACATGGCTTCGTCAAGAACGTGTTGTGTACTTAATCCTGATTCTTTTTGCTACATTTGTGGTGTATTTGCAAAATATCGAAAACCTATATCGGACTTTGTAAAAACTGCGTATCATCAATACTTTAAAATAAAATTGTGTAATCAGGACAAGCCATGGGTTCCTCATATTGTATGCCAGAAATGTGTGGTATGTCTATGGTTATGGCCCAGTGGAAAAAGAGATGCAGTAATGTTCGTAACGATACACGAAGTTCCCTTGTTTCGTGTGTCTCTGGGACAGTCGTGACAAACAACACCTTTGGTCACAAAAAGTTTGGCCAGTGCGGGAAGAGCTAAAAGTTGGTACAAAAAATGCTATAAATATGCCTTTAGTTAGCCGAGATCGCATCATACTTCCACCACTTCATATTAAACTCGGCATAATGAAACAGTTTGTGAAGACGCTTGACAAAAGTGGCGATTGTTTCAATTTTCTTTCACGCAAGTTTCCAGGATTAAGTACAGAAAAATTAAAAGCTGGTATTTTTGATGGGCCACAGATTAGGCAACTTGTGAAAAATCCTAATTTTGTCAAATCAATGACTGAAGTCGAATCCAAAGCTTGGAAGTCATTCGTTTTGGTTATGAGTAATTTCCTAGGCAAAAAGAAATCTGACGACCACGTCGAGCTTGTTGAGTCCATGCTATCGAACTTGCAAGAGTTAGGGTGCAACATGAGCATAAAAATCCACTTCCTGCACTCACATTTAGACCGATTTCCACAAAATCTAGGTGATTTTAGTGAGGAGCAGGGTGAAAGATTCCATCAGGATCTTCGAACAATGGAAGAGCGGTATCACGGGAGGTGGGACTCACATATGATGGCAGACTACTGCTGGAGTTTGCAACGTGATCTACCTAAAGTCGTTCATTCAAGAAAATCGTATAAAAGATCATTTGGTAGAGTTCAATAGAAATTTTGTTAACATCATTTATTAATTTTCTGTACTTTTTTATATTTCAAAAACTGAAGCTGTTAGCAATCTTCCAGTATTTTTTTCATACTCAGGGCCATAGAAATACCCAAAAACAGAAAAAAAATTAAAGGAAACAAGACTTGTGTTGACCAGTGTTATCTTTCACCAATGGATGCTCAATCAAAATTGCGCTACAGTTATTATCAAATGTACTGTGGACTGTAGTCAACTTATCAGACTAGAAAAAATAGGGCAGCGCGATAAATGAGCGTAATCGCCACTACGCAAAAATAGCAACCATACGGCTTTTGGAAATGAAAATATTGGATGATGTATTGACTTAAATATGGACGGGGCGAAGAACTCGTAAAGTGTAGTGTAGTAAGTGCGACACCGCTCCAGTGCATCTCCAGTGTCGCTAGCAAAAATTTTGAAACATTTTGCTAGTAATAAGACGGAAAGTTTATTAAAAAAATAGATATTAATTCTTATCATCATTAAAACAAAACCTATTACAATAAGTTCATTTAATATTCATTTTTGTTTTATTGTTTCGCCGTAGTTATAAGAAAAAAAACTTTTTGATGGCGCAATTTTCCAAATGTACTGAAGGGTCCGTAGTTTTTAAAACAATGGGGCAAAGGCATACATCTTTATTGAGCCTCCTTTTTTATTGCCATTACCGTCGTTCATAGGTCTAGCACCACACTAGCACAAATAGGTAACTGCCTGCCGTAAGGAGAGTACCTACTCACTAATTCTTATTCACTAACCGAAGCATTTAGATGAATGCGAGGTCCACTGTTGACGCAGTGATAAATATTTTTAGAGTGTGTGTTATCTGCTTTGTTTGTATTTCTATGTCACTGTCCAACAATTTTTTTTTTAAAAAGCTAAGAAAAAGTAATATCAGAAGTATTTATCATAGGTATAGATATAGTACGCTACGGAGCTACTTACAAAGAATTACATTGTACAAACTCTAATTACCTAATTACTAACGGGAACTTAAGCGTCACCGCCAATATATTATCATACGAAGTTCGATACACATGACGCGATTATTCACTAATGTGTGTTGTGTCGTGCTTCGCCACGGTACTGAATACCCGAGTTTACTGAGTGTTTTGTTGTGAGAAATGAACGATCAAGTCTTAAATATTTTTATCAATTTATATTAGTTACTGCGGACCGAGTACAGGTATCAAATTTAAATAGCTGCCCTAGGACATTTTATAGACTTCTACAATTTTGAAATGAATAGAAAAATTCAATATCACTTTGACCTACCCGGGATTCAAACCCGAGACCTCAGCTTTGTAACCGTACCCTAGAACATACGCCACCGAGGCAGTCATTATAGTGATTAGTTCTGGTATTTTTAAATAGCTCCGTGTGCGAAGAGGTTTAGTTGTTGGAAAAAATAATCAAGACAGTTGTTTGCTGACGGAAATATTACTCACCCCTGGAATATTATATTCATAGCACATTGGAGTCTGGCAGTCCAAGGTGTCAGTCACGCTGCGGACTTCCAAAGAGTAGTCCCTGGCTGGAGGCCCTGGGAATAAAGGATATAATATATTCAGAAATCAAATGCTCAACACAATTCTCCCCTAAGAAAAGCAAACAATATTCTTTAATCTTTATTATTTATCCACTCTGTATATGGATGATCGAAATAGCATGGGTATATTTTCCTCTGGTAACGATCTTCGGAATCATCAAGCCATCAGTTCTCCGTACTCTTGATCACATCTTGCAAGGAAATATATTCAGCGCGTTGCTGGCGCTACCAACCCTACTTGGCTTACCTTTTAAGGTATGAGTGAAAGCATGGTATGTATGACTTAGTTGTCACTTTTATGCATCACGCCAGAGAGCGTGGTGGCCTATTGGTAAAGGAACAGACCTTTTGCCAACATGTTTTCGGTGGTCGTGGGTACAAATACTTGGGCATTCCTCTAACTTTCTGCAGTAATGTGTGTATTGATAGCTGTCAATCACCACGGTCTGTAACGATTACAGATATGAAAGAAAACATCGGTGGAAACTTCGATTCGGAAGAGATTCTATGGTAAATAAAACTTCGCCAACCCGCACTAGGTCAGCGTGGTGGACTATACGGCCTAATCCCCATCAATCGTACTCTCGATTGTAGAGGAAGCCCGTGTCCTGCAGTGGGATAACTAAGGGCTGATAAATAAACAGACCTATCACTCCACTTTAAGCGTCAAAACATCGTGCCAAGATTATAAAACTATTTGCATAAAAATGCGAAATGATGCATTTCATAACATTTTCTAAAAATATGTTGGGTGCAAACCGAGTACAGGCAAGGTACGTTCTCTTATTGGAACAAATCTACAAACGTTGGACCAAGTGTCGGTTAATTACAAAGCACATAGTGACGTCAGCGCTCATGCGTGCTTATACACGTAATGACCTCACATAATAACAGTTTTTTGAGTTTAAAAATATCGTTACCACGGTAAAATGAACATTTTATGTGTTTTTTTAATTCACACTTAAGAGCTCCTGCGAGTTTTGCTCAAAGTTGGAAAATGTATGATTGACCGTTCCGTGAGTTGATTGTGTGACAATAGCTATGAAACGAGATTCTGCAGGTTCGATCTTCGCATTGACAAGAACGTTTGTAAAACCCATTTTTTGTGCATTTCATTTCTATTTGACATCGATAGAATAGTCTTTGCAATAAAGCCATATTCAATTTAATTTGAATAAGATAATGAAAAACAAGCATTTTACCCAAACCAGGCTGCCAGGACACGTTCAGCTTGAGCTCGTGGTCTGAGTTCTCTAGAGGCAGTGGGAACACTGCTAGATGCTGTGGCAGGGCAGCGTACAGCACCGGGTGATGCATCTCTGGGAACGCAGGCGTGTTGTCCTGAAACAATCATTTCATTAGTACGCACACTATGAATGAAAGTCGCTGAATGTGCGTGGGATTCCGCATGTTAAACCTATCTAGTGCCTACTGCTCTGCACCTGATGGTAAGCGGAAATGCCCAGAGTATCGAATGAATACAAACACCGGTCCCATGTCATTCGCTATAATTATATCGGTGTGCTAAGATGCTTTTTTACATTGCGGCGTATAAAACACCCAGGATTATAGGAAGGAAAGAAAACGTGTGACAGCAAATAATTCTACAGACTTTTTTCTACTTATATCAATTGTTGAACTATTCAAAAGTATTGACAAGTGTCGCAAAAATATTATATTCATCGAAATCTTAGTAAAAAAGTAACTAGGGGTGGATTTCAAGACAAAAAATCGTATAATATATCGAATAGCGTTTTTCATAGTAGCCCCAAGCTGCTTTCAATAGGTCATTATGGAGATCCCTCGGGAAGATGTATAGTATTGGAGACCCTGTGACTGAAAAGAAAGAGGAAAGAAAGTAACAATTTTTAATTTTCTTTTATTTGAAAATAATTTTTGTATCCTGAAAAACATTAGTACCTACTGATTATAATAGGTCTGTATTATAGACCTTCCAGCTATGAGCTATCTTTCAATATAACATGATACTGATTTGACAGACTGAGTAAAATGACCAACCAAAGAATTGGCTTTTGTTACAATAACACCCCTGGGGTAATGGTTACTTTATTTTCGTAATATAATTATTCAGCAGACATGCTCATTTACTTATTTACTTATAACTAAAAATACAGCCTTGTCGTTTGTCAACGAGCAATGCAGCAGCATTTTGGGTATCGTCTATTAGACCGAATTAGGAATACCGAAATACGCTCCAGGGGGTTGTTTATTAATTAATCTGGGTTATTTCAATTTTGGTTTTTAAAGTGCATAAGATTCATATAAATTTATTTTGTTAATAATTTTATTGCGATGTGATGATGATATTTTTTTATGGTAAGCGACACGGTCATGCAAAAAAATCAGTACCAAATAAAACAATAACAGAGCAATGTTTGGCATTCCACTGCGGTCGCCATTCTGAGATATAAGATGTTAAGTCTCCATATTATGTCCAGTAGGTAGTTAGTGTAGTTAATCAGGCCGCAATTTCCTTCAAACCGCAACAAAACAGTGCATTTACAGTGCTGTTTGGTGAGTGCAATAAAGAGTTAATAAATAAACATGTATGGATTGCGTCTTTCGTTTCATATCCTTAACCAACTGCACCACGGAGGATATCAACAAACATACTTATATCAAGGAGCAAATGTAACAAAAATTGCTTGTTGCTTAACTTAATGAAGTTATCCTTCTATAATAAGGTTGAGAAAGGATTTGAAAAAACTCATAGATTTCCTCAGAATAGGCGAATCCTTTCGGCATGTCGCACAGGAGTAAAAAAATACACCCAACAGTCACATACGTATTCCTAGCCCCACACTAAGATGCAAGCCTTCTATTTATATGTGAGTACTGTAGTGTAACAACTATCAGCCGATATATATCCCACTGCAAGGCACGGGCCTCCTCTACCATCGAGAGTACGATTGAGAGTGGTTAGGCCATATAGTCCCTACCCATATTTAAAAGACTAGTAAAGCAGCATTATCTATCGCTGAATTATTGAAGACAGTGCTTATATTTTATTTATATATTTTCCTCTTTGTTTTTGATGTGGATACATATTTATTTTATTCATATGTATATGTATCTATTTTTTATGCATGTATGAATGTGTTTCTTTAGTTTATTTTATATGATTTTTATTACATATATTATGTATTTAGATATATTATATGTATTGTCCTTTGACATCACGTACACCTCACAATACCCCACAGTTGTCTCTATTTTATCCATCCTATGGTTGGTTGTCCGGAAAAGATCGCCTCGAGCGGTAAGACCGCCATTGTACTCTTTTCTTTCTTGTTAAATTCTGTTAATGTTATTTCCTTTTATTTACTGGTGTACAATAAAGCTTTAAACAAATAAATAAATAAATAGTCTACATGCTGCCCTAGTGCGGGTTGATGGACTTTACATACCATAGAAATTCTTGCAAATTGATGTGGTAAGCTGGTTTCTTCATGATTATTTTCTTCATCGTTATAGTGCGTGGTAATTGACTATGAATACACACATGATTCCGAAATTCAGATTTGTTGTCTGTTGTAAGTATTAAAAACTAACACACGGGGAGAAATTCTCACGGCGAATACTGTATGCCATTATCGCTTGACATAACCACTATAGATAATGGTGTTCTGACATATGTTTACACGTATTATTACCATGCAAGTTTTTCTTATCCTGAGATATTCGTATCTTCGAGGCGAGAAACTCTCCCCGTGTAGATGGAGCTTAAGAGAGATTTCTACCGAACACCCAGACAACACATATCTGTGGAATGATAGTTTGGCGTTCTATAGGCAACTTGTCTACCGATTTGCTCACGCTACTGCCAAGGCGTTAGCATGAGCTGCTAACTTCAAGCTTGCAACTTGTCTGTGCCCCCAGTGCATCACATACATATTTTTCTCGGTTCAGTGACTAAAACCGCGGCCTCTTGTTTCATAGTCAGTGCTTAACCAACTGCGCCACAGTGGCTGTTATCGTGAAATTAATTTATAACGGAATAAAGACAAGTACACATACAAGTAGTATTTCTTTCAGTCTAAAATTTGTGAGACCGAAACGTCTCTTATAGTTTCTGATACCCATGACACAAGACTTAATTGATCTTGTTATAGGGTCAGGACTACGTATGTGACTGTTGGATGTATTTATTTTTTCATTGTGTTCAACCCGAACTTTGATACACTGGTTCAATTATTTAAAATTCCACAATTTGGCTATTAGTAAAAGTCACATTACTCGTATATTATTGTGTTCAATTAGATGTGTATAAAACTCAAAGATTTAAAATAGAGTATATAGATGTATATAGAGTACTGTAGAGAATATAGAGTACTGTTGTAATACTCTGTAATTGTGCCAATATTTAACTGATTCGCGGGGAAAGCTAATTATGGCTCCATTTCCGTTGTTTGACCGAAGGTTGAATATGTCGAGGTCAATGGCCTACCAACCCAAAGCGTGAACAAATCTACATTCATCACAGATATATGTGATAATTGTTAACCACGCACTTTACGGTATATGGTATAGGATAAAAACATTGGAAACCTCCAATAGGGAGATTTCCACAAATATCTATATGAAATCCGCCATTCCGCAGCTCTTCGTAGCTCGGTTGTGAAACGAGAGGCCGCGGGTTCGATCCCCACACCGAGAGAAACATTTGTGAGGCCTACAAATACTAACATATTTAGGTTTGGGTGCTTGTGAGACCGAATAGTCTCGTAGTTTCTCATACCCACGACACGAGACTTAATTGATCTTAATGTGGGGTTAGGACTATTTATGTAACTTTTGGGTGTATTTATTTACTTATATAGATAAGCGTGGTGGATTCTTACTACCTATGGTAAAGGAAACTCATATTTATCTGTGGGTAATACATCCTCAAATCGAGTATAGACTATAAAATACTAGCGGCCCGATCCTACTCCGAGCGTTTGCAGACTGCAGATACACTCTTTAAAAATAATTATCATCATCATCATATCAGCAACAGGAAGTCCACTGCTGAACATAGCCCCCCCTCAAAGGTCTCCACAATGACCTGTTGGAAGCGGCCTGCATCCAGCGACTTCCTGCAACCTTAGCCAGATCGTCCGTCCACCTTGTAGGCGGGCGTCCGACATTTCGCTTGCCTGTACGTGGCCTCCACTCAAGAACGAGAAGTATTGATTTTTAGAAGTGGAAAACTTTTATACTACATGTTGATGTTCAACGTTCGAAAATTCGAAGTTCGTATCGGAGTAACCACCTGATGGTAAGCGATACGACCGCTCATGGACAGCTCAAGTCCATCCAGAGTGTCTAGGTCTATTAATAATAATAAATAATAAGATACTAAATAAATAAGTGGTACTAAGGAGCTCCTTCTCATTAACATGACCATTTGCCAACAGGCTCGTCACAACCGAAGGAATTTATCGGCTGCCTGGATAGATTATAAAAAGGCCTATGATTCGGTGCCCCATACATGGCTCATGAGGGTGTTAAATTTGTATAAAATTAATACAAATTTATGCAACTTCCTTGGGTCTTGTATGGGGCAGTGGACCACTGTCCTGAGATATCCAGGTGGTACGGTTCCTCCTGACTGTGACGAGCCGATTAGAATCAAGCGGGGTATATTCCAGGGCGACAGTCTGAGTCCACTGTGGTTTTGCATGGCCCTGAATCCCCTCAGCACTCTGTTGTTGGATTCAGGTTAGGCTACCGTCTACGGAGAGGCTCTGAGCCTATATCTCACTTGCTCTATATGGATGACCTCAAGTTATTTGCATCGAAACAAACCGAATTGATTGAGTTGTTAAAATAACGGAAAGATTTAGCAATTCAATCAATATGGATTTTGGTGTAGATAAATGTGCGGTTATCCATGTGAAGCGAGGGGAGGTTGCGGTCTCTGATGACATACTAGTCTCAGAGACTGTAAGGCTCAGATCCCTCTCTGTGACGGAAACCTACAAATATTTGGGTATGCCTGAGGCTCTAGGTATCATGGGTGCAGATGTAAAACGATCGTTGAAAGAGCGTTTTTTTAGCCGCCTGACAAAAGTACTTAACAGTTTTTTGTCCGGTGGAAACAAGATTCGCGCTTTTAACGGTTGGGTTATGCCTGTACTCATATACTCTTTTGGCATACTCAAATGGACTCAGACCGAATTGGACGCCCTGGATCGTAAAGTCCGAACTCTCCTGACTGCACATCGTATGCATCATCCACGATCATCAGTGATGAGATTGTACATCCCGCGGAGATGTGGGGGCCGAGGTATTCTTAATGCTAAGGACTTGCATAATCGCGAGGTGTGCAATCTCAGGGATTATTTCCTTCACAGTGATGTGGATATGCATAGGGTTGTAGTTATGGTAGATAAAGGATTTACCCCGCTCTCTTTGGCGATTGAGAACTGGCGGAAACCTCTGGTGGTAGGCATTAAGGATCGCGAGGACATATGGAAGAGCAAGGAGCTGCACGGTCGGTTCTATCGAGCCCTTCATGGGCCTGATGTGGACCGACTAGCGTCTGTGTCTTGGCTGCGCTTCGGTAACCTCTTTGGGGAAACCGAGGGTTTTGTCTTTGCAATTATGGACGAAGTTATTAAGACGAACAACTATAGGAAATACATCCTGAAGGACGGTACGGTCGACATCTGTCGGGCATGCCACCGTCCTGGCGAGTCTATCAGGCATGTTATTTCCGGTTGTTCGTATCTTGCTAACGGCGAGTATTTGCATAGACATAACCTAGTAGCCAAGATCATACACCAGCAAATTGCCCTTCGATATGGACTTGTGACTCCTGAAGTGCCATATTACCAGTATGTGCCCCCAACCAGTTCTCGAAAATGGTCATGCAACGCTGTATTGGGATCGATCTATTATCACAGACAGGACTATTCTAGCCAATAAGCCTGACATTGTGATAATAGATCGATTGGCGCGCCGGGCTATACTTGTTGACGTCACCATCCCGCATGACGATAACCTTGTCAAAGCTGAAAAAGACAAAATGTCTAAATATTTAGATTTGGCACACGAGGTTACCGACATGTGGGATGTCGACTCAACAATTATTGTCCCGATTGTCGTTCTGCCCATGGGTTGATACCAAAGAGCCTCGACCAACATCTACAGAGGCTCTCAATCGGCTGTTGGGTCAGAAGTCAGATTCAGAAGGCAGTATTGCTTGACACGGCACGTATTGTGAGGCGGTTCCTCACTTTGGGCTCCTAACCACCGGTGGCTTGGGTTTCGAGCCTCACCACCGGAGGGTAAATAAATTATTTTTTATATTTTTATATGTATATTTTTTATAATTTATATATGTAAAAATAGAAAAATATGTTAAATAAAATAAAGAGAATAAATAATAATAAATACACCCAACAGTCACATACATAGTCCTGACCCCACATTAAGATCAATTAAGTCTTGTGTCGTGGGCGAAGGTCGTGGGTATCGGGAACTACGAGAGACTTTTCGGTCTCACAAACACCCAGACCCGAGACAAATACTTATGAGCCTCACAAACATTTGAAAAATTAAAACGGTCGTCTAATAAAGGTCGCATTTAAAATACCTAGCAAGCCTACAATACCTACAGATACAATATCCCTGGAAAAAATATATATAAAAGTCAATTAACATGAAATAACCAATTTCACTGTAATTAATGATGTGTCAGTAAAAAAGTATGTGTGTGTTCACAAATCACGTCTGTAACAAAATTTTAAAAGTCATTATTACGAATTGGAGTATTGAAATCGGACCCAGTGTTCTGACATGAACTATATGACCCCCCCTGTCGTAAAAGCTGGATCCGCCCTTGAGGTAAACCTTGAGCGGTACCTACTTGAGACTTTTCTAAAGACTACATTTCTATCTACTCGCACTAGAAGACTTGGAAAACTAAAAGGTTTATTCGCCAAAGTACAGTAAGCAGTGATAATAGAAACAGAGAATATAACTTCAAAAAACAAAATCTAAGAAGGCTGCTGAATGGCAAAAAATAACAATGTCGACTGTTTCTAAAAAATATAAATATAAATCAGAAATTACTTTTTAAACACGTTCCAAACACAGCGAATAAAGTTGGTGAGAGCGAACAACAATTTGCACAAACATAAACACTCATCCATAAAACCGTCACTAGGGCTGTGACTAAGGGCTGAAACTGCGTTAAGCGGGCATTCGCGCGGTTTCATACAAAAGTGCTCCATCGCGGGGACCGCGCGGGCGTCCGGTACGGGCAGGCGCGTCCCGCACCCGCGCCGCGTGACCCGCGTGAGGTCGGAATCCGTCGCGGGGGCACGCGCGGTACAACGCGCGGTGTCCACCAGCGGCAGCATGACGGTGATGACATACGGCACCGAGTCATGGCCTCTCTTTATGGGCCTCATTAGAAGGCTCAAAGTCACTCAACGAGCCATGAAGCGGGCTATGCTCGGTATTTCCTTACGAGATCGACTCAGAAATGAGGAGATCCGTAGGAGAACAATGGTTACCGACATAGCCCAAAGGATTAGCAAGTTGAAGTGGCAGTGGGCCGGGCACATAGCTCGCAGAACCGATGGCCGTTGGGGCCGAAAGGTTCTAGAGTGGAGGCCACGTACAGGCAAGCGAAATATCGGACACCCGCCTACAAGGTGAACGGACGACCTGGCTAAATTTGCAGGAAATCGCTGGAGGCAGGCCGCTTCCAACAGGTCGATGTGGAGATCATTGTTATTGCCAGCCTTTCCATAGGGTGATAGGACTGATACAGATTTTATTCTTAAATTGTTGACCTTCAAATTTGGTTCCATTTTCGAAAATAATTCGTCATAGACCGGTATCGAACTTTAAAATATTTGTAAAATTAGTTTTCGTTTTCTCTTAATTTACTGAACTTTAGTCTCCGCGACGGGTACCCGCGACGGGGACCGTCGCGTTCTCACGGAGCCCGCCCGCGTGTCCACGCGAGGAGACGCGCGACGGTTGCCCGTCGCGGGCGCCCGCTTAACTCAGTTTCAGCCTTAAAAGAGAATCTTGAAGGACTCTGCTACCAGATTCCAACAATTTCATAGTTAGGAAGGAAGTCTACCAACCCGCACTAGACTAGGGACTACGCCCTAAGCCATTCTCAATCATAGAGAAGGACCTTATCAAACAGTGGAACGTGAATCGTCAGCCACCTGATATAATAGTACTATTCGATTTAAATAACTTACAAAAGGCCTTTGATAATGCAGAGTAGAAAACACATCCTTAATGAAGTCCTCGTCATCACCGCTTTGTGCAGAAACACACACAACCAACAAAACCAGTGGAATCATCATTGCACTAACTAAACATTTCACTGCACAATAACATGTACGTGTCACATTTATTGAAATAAATGCACGGAACGTTGCCGAATGCGTATTGTTTAATGATTAAGATACGTATTACTATCAATTTTCGGAGCCAATCTGTCGATAATAGGCGTATGGCACTCCACAGACCGCTGACGCGCGATATAGATACAAAGTAGATAAGATTACCGCATTGTTATGTATACACGTATTATATTTTTATTCAAGACTTTAAAAGGATTTGAATTGATACACTTCCGTTTAAATAAATAAATAAATTAAATAAATAACACCCAAGTCCACCCACCCAGTCACATACATAGTCCTGACCCCACACTAAGATCGAGTCTTGTGTCGTGGGTATCAGGAACTACGAGAGACTTTTCGGTCTCACAAACACCCAGACCTATGGAAGAAATATTTGTGGGCCGCACAAACATTTATCTCGGTGCGGGGATCGAACACGCGGCCTCTCGTTTCACAGGCGGCGGCTAACCAACTGCGCCACGGAGGCTGTCAAAAATAAATGGATCGACTTGGCCATCGCATGAAAACATAATGTATCGTACAATCTATACATAATGCTGCTGGCCAAGTCGATCTATTTATTTAAAACGTAAAGAATTTTTAATATTGATATGGTAATAACTAACGTAATAACTTTATATATACTCGGAAATGGAATCCGAGATCAAAAATGTAAACAAAAGTGTTACCGCTACAATAAAATAATTTGTCATGGTAGTTTGTTCACAACCGTTAAAAAAACAGGCTGGAATTATTTTCATTCGTTAAATAAGTATAAAACAAAACCAAATAAAATTATTTGGTATAATATTTACATAAACTACAATTTCAACTTCTTTTTTTAAGTATGTGAAAAAAATGGTACGAAAATATTTTATGCTACAGGTATTATGCAGAAATTCGTAACCTTAGGTCACTGAAATAAAACTTTTTTTTAATTTCGTCTCCTTAACTACCTATACGTCGCTTTGACGCCCGCGACACCTCCCTTTAGTTCATTTAGTTGCTTAACTTGATGAATGTGCATCATGTGATAAAGTTAAAACGCCGTGAAGCTGGTTTCACGTTTTCTGTTAAGTTTTTGTTCTATTTTGTTCCTAAGATTTCTGGCGCTCTTGTTCCTAGCCGAACGCACTATGGTCTTTGAAAATCACTGTGAGTTAAACCTATTAGAATTTGTTTGGGCCCAAGTCAAGGGTCACGTCGAAAGGCATAATAAAACATTCAAAATGTTCAAAATTCAAAAATAAATATAAATAAATAAACATAGTACTCGCAACATTTGAATCTATTCACTAATCAAATTATACCCAATATATTTTTGAGAAAATGTTTTATAACCCTGAAATGTCACTTTTACAATGACATTTGTTTGTTTACATTTTTGATCTCGAATTCGATTTCCGAGTATAGAAGGTCCCTTAAGGACTAAATAAATTAATCGACTTGGTATAACATGCATCTCACAACTTTTTGCGGTAGAAAACCTGAGCTGCGAGACTTGGAATTTTTTTACAGGATGTTTTTGATGGGATCTCACGTCTTTTTGTAGAGTCCTACTTTTTTCCTTTTCGGTACTTCTTACTTCTAGAATATCACTAACGATTTTTCTTAAAGCCTCTGTCTTATGGATTTTTCTTGGTATCAATTTATCATAAATATAGCGGATTTGATTATTAATGTTCTTTCTTTCATTGTAATTGATATTTTCGAGTTATTTAATCTATTTATATGCAAGTTTTTCTTCGTCATGTTTTTTTAGAGGAATGTTGTACAGTTTCATGGGCTGAAAACACCATTTCTTTCTCTATATCCCCTCCTGTTATGCCTCATGTATATAGATATCTATCTACAACTATTATTCCATTATATACAGGTACAATGATTCATTAACTGCAAATGTAACTTTGTAATCCTATGCATTTATAAGGGATTACAAAGTTATTCACGCAGTTGTTCTATCTAGAAAACTAGACACAAATTATGAAATGTTTGAATTTTACCTTACTTTAGACACTAAACACTAATTATATTCTAAATTTGAAGGTTCTATGTCTGCTAGAAGTGCCTTAGACTTTTGATGATTGGTCAGTCAGTCAGTGAGTGACAAAATTAAGAAAGTTTGACATGTTACAATTCTTAAACTACTGGTTCAAATTGAATGAAATTTTAAATATACCGTGTTTACACAATGCCTGCTTAGTAACTGAAAATTCAGGCTTCATGCTTTAGCCACAACGAAGTTATAGGGGGTTGAAAATGGTCTGAATTGCTTCGAGAAAAGGATGTTACGGCCTATAGCTCGACTTGGAGGGGGCTCGTCCGCGCCCCCAGATTTACCACCCAAATATGGTAATAGGAAAAAAATAACAAAAAATAATTGTCGCTTTTTTTTGCATATTTTTCTATTGTATTGTGTCTCAAATCGCTTAAACTATCACCCAGCTTCATTTTCGGTAGCGGTCTTGATATACCCTGTAATTATGAGCTTCGTACATTGTCATAAAAGGAAAAATTAAAAAAAATTACATTTCTTATCTTTCTTGACGGATAGATATATAATTTCCCTGTCTTTATCAGCCCGCATTGCTACTTTTGTTGCCTATAGCCGTCCCACGGCATATTTAAATGCTTGATAACAAAACAATAAATAGACAAAATAGACAATCTAACAAGGAATTACATAAATATCTCGCCAGTGCACGCAAGTTTGAGGCTCATTTCTATTTTGGAGAATAGTTTTTTTATTCAACTGGTCCGGCATACGAACAAACAGGTCACCTGATCATTGTCGCCAATGAACGTACACAATATCGAGATTATAGAGGTGTTGCCAGCCCATCAGATTAGGAGAGGGACGGGACGGAAAAAGCATTTGATGAGGAAAGGGGTATTGTGCATCCGAAAGAGAAACTATCGTCAAACTACTGTGAGATAGTGGCACAGCCTTGGACGAGCCTGCCAATTTCTACCATGTGAAATTTGTGAGTCATGACTGACAACAGTGTGGCTCCACCACTTCAAATAGGTAAGGTTTAAGGCACAACAGAGCGTTGAGAATGCATGTGAGTTAAAACAATAACTGCTTGCTTGAAATAAGTTTGATAACCGCGACGAATATTATACCGGGTATATCAAGACTGCTACCGAAAACGAAGTCGGGTGGTAGTTTTGGTGACTACAAACACATTGCAATGCGACATTTTTTTATTATTTTTTAAATTTCATCGTTTTTGGATGGTAAATCCATAGTTTTTGCTGAAATAATGATTTATACCTTCATCATCATCATCATATCAGCCACAGGAATTCCACTGCTGAACATAGGCCTCCCCCAATGATCTCCACAATGACCTGTTGGAAGCGGCCTGCATTCAGCGACTTCCTGCGACCTTAATCAGATCGTCCGTCCACCTTGTAGGCGGGCGTCCGACACTTCGCTTGCCTGTACGTGGCCTCCAATCGAGAACCTTTCGGCCCCAACGGCCATCGGTTCTACGAGCTATGTGCCCGGCCCACTGCCACTTCAACTTGATTTATACCTTAGAGTCTTCATAAATAAATGGTATACACTATTATTTTAGGATAAAAATGTATTTACAACCCAAATACGATAATAGGAAAAAAATAACAAAACAAAAATCGTCACTTTTTTTGTTTTTTAAGTTAATAATAAGCGACCAATTTCCCGGATAAGTGTTCTAATCCGCGGGAAATTTATCTGTTTTCTAAACTAAACATTTGAAATGCAAATCATGTATATTCGTAAACAAAACACAAATATTTAGAGAGAAATCCCACGTAGATACGTTTCGATGACGTCACATACGAATACAGTTCCCATACATACGAAGAATCTCGCGGTGTTTACTGACAGTGCTGTCATCGACATATTTTGATGGACTAGATTCTGAATCATACGAACCAAGGTTGTTGTTTTTTTAATGTTTTTCTAGCTGGTCTGACGATTGATTTGAACAGTTAGAGCTCAATCTTTCGTAGTGTACGTAATGTAGAGGGGTTACTCTATAAAGACGATACAACTTCAAATGAAATGGCTAAAATCCAGCTCAGTGATGGGACGCAAGGATTGCACCACAATATTCTACATAGATGTAGTATAGTCCGATAGAGTTGGGCGGGATTCTTTCAAAATCATGGAAAATATTGTATTCATACGCCCGATAACATTTTATGATATTATAAATCAATAGATTTTCAGAAATCTTCAAATTAATCTTTAAGTAGCTTTGGAGGTTTTGCAGTATCATAAAAATATTGGTGTCTGCAAATCCGACAGCGGTTGAGTATTATCATAATACAAATTGATATCACTAAGCCGAAATTTTATCTCAACTACACAGACAGTAGTTACATTTTTAGAGAAATCCGTTGTTTTGTTATGAATTTTCAGATCTGAAGATAACATTTGTATACATACAATATGTATATATGTATATAAAAATGTTGTACGTATTAGGCATGCGGCACTCTCACTCACTGACTGAAACGCAACAGCAAAGCTGACGCATCACGTCGATCTTCTGTGAGATAGTGGTACCACACTGGACGCGCTTGCTCATTCATGCCTAGTCATGACAGACAACGGCACAACTAAACAACACAAAACTAAAAAAAAAACTTAGCTTGTACATTTATTTTGTTTGTCAAAGAGAAGAGTTTAAGGACAAATCTGAAGTACCAATCTAAAACCACCGCGAAACATGATCTATTTATACAAAGGCCTTGCATTTAAGTACCCATGTAATCCTAATTGCATTAATATATTAATAACCCGCAACATAGCGCTTTGGCGAAATTTGGAAGAATCTTTGAAGGCTTAGAAGATTAATAAATAAATCAGCCCAGCTGCGGGGCACACGTCTACGATCAAGTGGTCTTTGGCCACAGTCCACCACGCTGGCCTAGTAGGTTTAGGTGGATTTTTCATACCATAGACATTGTTGTTTCCAGTACCTCTATAGATTCCCTCAAGCCTCACGATGACTGTTGGGTGTATTTATTTATTTATTTTTATAAGTCAGATATGTATGCCGTACAGTCCTAGGATAGTAATCCATGACCATTGGGCAGTTTGCATCCGGTCCAAATTCGTCCAAATATAAATTCGTGATGGTCAGCCACAACGAATTTATCTAGGATCTTACTTTTTTATTAGGCAGCTGTAGTAATCTTTAAAGATAGACACATAATCGAATGGGTGATAAAGGCCGTTGGTTAGTAATTAAAGTAATCGACTCCTATAAATCGCTCTGAAAATCATTGTTATAAGGGTTATGTCGTAAATGACTATCTGTCACAGATAGCGATGGTAATAACAGCTCTCAAAATAGATCATATAACATATTTAATCATTGGAGATGGTATACCGCCAATATTCAGAGTAACTGCTGAACATATTGAGACTTAAAATCTTATGACCCAGGACGGCGAGCGCTGTGGAACGCCAAGCATGGCTTTGTTATTCAAGGTGTTGTTTGGTTTTGCTATTGTTCTTGAGCGGTCGTATCCCTTCAGGCGAACGGCATGCTCGTCTCATCATGCATTGCATATTTTTCATACACTACTTATCCTAGGGTTACATATTATGACTTCTTATTCAAATTCTTGTTGCAGAAACATCTTGCTGATAATTTTACTACCGGCTGCTTTCCTGACACCAATTTTATTGGAAGACCCTTTTAAGATAACGTTGGTAGACGACACACGCTCGCACCTCTTCGATTATGATACTTCTATTGATTTTCAGCTTTTAATATTTTTCTCATACTCCTTATCCCAGGCTTACATTATCAGGCGCGATATGACTTCTTATTGAAATTCTTGTTGCAGAATCATCTGGCTAACAATTTTACATGCAGATGCATTTCTGATATCAACATTATTAGAAATAACACTTTTAAGGCTTCTAAGCCGGGTTAATGCGGCAAGATAGGTACCCTAGGTAGACTATGCAAGCTCGTACCTCTTCGGTAATTATACAGTTCATGGTATAAACAGTGGTTCCAGTCCCGTGGTCTACGATTTCACGGGCAGAATTTCGCTCATTGCATAGTGAAGGCCAAATACATGTTCCACGGTAATTCTTCTAATCAGTTTTCCATAAATACCATACGTTTACGTTTCAACTTGTTTTATAATTGTATATTTACACATACAAGTGAGTAAATGCAAACATGTTTTTAGTGTAATGAAATGTTTTACGCCACACCGCCGGGCTTCAGTGGTACGATTTTAAATATTCAAATTCTATTAATAGTTCTGAACGTCTTGAGTAGAAGTTGATTAATTTTGATTGGGTTCCAGCATGATGTATAGCGTAGCGGTAAACGCATCTGCTTTACACGTGTACTTCCTTATATTACGAAAATAACTGTACGTTTGTGCGCTTATAGCTTGTTTGGTACTATTTAAGCGATCTTTTTCCTTTATTGGAAACGGTTCCACCCTCACTGCCACCACGGCAGCTCCTGTGAGCAAGGATCAACAGTGGCACGCATTGTAATGAAACCGAGCATTGAACCTCGGCGAGTCTCCGGGAATGTGTAACTTTTACTATTGTCTTTAACCCGCAATGAAATCAATCAGAAAGTTAAATAAATAAGAGGAGTCGAGTATACGGGAATGTCTAACTTGTCTTTATTCCGAAACGTAATCAAACAGTTAAATTAATATGAGGAGTTAGAAACAAATATAATATTTTTTCAGTAGGCAAATAGTGTAACTGACCTGGTTATGATATTTAAATAACCTTTTTACCGCTCTTATGTAACATGATGGGTTATAGGCAGAGCAAAAGCAGGATTGATATAACAGTAAAGGATTTGATATATAAAGAATACACATACATTGGCATCGAAAAGGATATGACAAATGCCGACAGAACAAACTACATTTGAATTAATTGTTTCGTTTATATACAATACCACTCCTAACATAACATTTAGGTGATCATTAGTCATTACTCAATAGGATCTAGGGCAGTTTGATGATGTCTTCATGTATCATTAAAGCGTAGAAGGAGTATGATTTCTTAACATTAATATACAATATACAGGGTATATCAAGACTGCTACCGAAAACGAAACCGGGTGGTAGTTTAAGCGACTTCAGATACAATGCAACAGAAAAAGAAAGCGACATTTTTTTTGTTATTTTTTTCCTACGGCCATACCTGGGTGGTAATTTTTTTCCCTAAAATAATAGTATATACCCTTTTATTTATAAATACTCAGGTATAAAAGAGTTTAAATTATTACTTTAGCAAAATCTATGGATTTACCACGCAAAAATGACGATATTTAAAAAATCATAAAAATAATTGTCGCGTTTCTTTGCGAAATTTTTAGTTGCATTGTGTTTGTAGTCACTTACAGCCGCTGCCAATAAACAATCCCAATCCAAAATCTACCGTTTGAGATTGAAAGCTCAATCCTTTTTTATGATACTATATTGCCAATAATCAATCTCAGTAGTGAAAAAACTATGGCAACATGACAAGAGACCAATCGAAAAGTAGAAAACAATCCAGATTGACTTCAATCTAATTTTTTCGATTGATTATAGGCATCGGCCGTAAAACTACCACCCGGCTTCGTTTTCGGTAGCAGTCTTGATATACCCACTATATCCCATGGTCCAGAATGATATCGTTTACTATTTGAAGTGAATCTTTTCGGTAATAAGACTTTCTGTTCACCACATTGGCCAATCCTTAATTTCAGCCGTGTTATATAGCAGTCAATTTAAATCATGTATTTCAGCAGCCATATAAAATTATTCCTCTGAGCTAAACCGGGCTGATGTAGTGTATAGCTGAAGTAATTAATAAAGGTAAACAGACTTGCTTTTACTAAATTTGTTTTTATAACACAAGACTGGCAAACTTACACGCGGTATTGCAATGTTACGTGATTACCGACCGACTTCATTTCAAGCGGATTGAGATAACCAGTGCCGAATATTAATATGACCATACGATCATGTGGAGGTGGCTCGGGATATAAATGAATAATTAAATTAAGATCGAGTCTTGTGTCGTGGGTATCAGAAACTTCTGGAGACATTTCGGTCTCACAAACACCCAGACCCGAAAGAAATATTTATGGGTCGCACAAACATTTCTCTTGGTGAAGGGATTGAAGGCCTCACGTATCACAGCTAACGTCTAACCAACTGCGCCACAGAGGCTGTCAAATATATTATGTAACAATAACATGACTAGAGCTAAGTATTTGATTTATACAAAGTCCGTCTTGAAATTCCGGTTCATCCCATGATTACCCGAAATTGAAAATAGCTTCAGCAGTGATCTGCGTAAACCATAGTAAACAAAGCACGGATTAAGGGAGCGTACAGGTAAACACTGATAAGCTCGCGATTTCGTCTGGCAACGGGATTTGGTTATTTATAAACGCATTGCATATAGTCCGGTATGTCGCTGTTTCGTGAATCAATTATTTCAAAGAACTTGCCTTAATCCGGGATGAAAAAGCAGTCTTTGCATTATAAGATTTATCATCATTGGGGGATACTAGGGGATTACTCTAAAAACGATACGAACTTCGAACGTACGGATGTTTGACGTTCGGAGTAAGATATAAGATTTCCACTTCTAAAAATCAGTACCATTCTTTATTATAATTATAATTTTCTCTGTACTTGATCTATGGTTGCGACGTACAGTAGAGGAATCCAACATTTTGTATGTGACTGTTGGGTGTTATTATTATTTTGTGGAGTGTCTAGGCACATTAGTGAAGTTTTACGTACGGCGTCCGAACATGCGAAGTTCGTATCGTTTTTTTTTTTTTTGTTGCAGTGAATGGCGATACTAGCAAGCCGTTCGCCTGATAAGCGATACGACCGCTCATAAACAGTAGCAACATTCCACTGCGCTCGCCATCCTGAGACATAAGATGTTAAGTCTCAATATGTCCAGTAGTTGCTCTGGCTACAATGTCCTTCAATCCGAAACACAACAGTGCATTTAAGCAGTGTTGTTTCACGGGAGAAATAGACATTGCGGTGGTACCTACCCAGATGGCCTCTCACATATGAGAGACCTACCACCAGTAAAGTAACCCCCCAGGCAACCACTGAATATTTTATATTTTACCTCCGTGGCGCAATTATACGCCGACTGTGAAACGAGATGCCGCCGGTTCGATCCCCGTATTAAGACAAATATTTGATCCGCGGGTAATTGTTTTGAGTCGGAGTGTTTGTGAGGGCGAGAAGTCTCTCCTTGTTTCTATAATATTTTGTAAACCCACGACCCAAGACTCTATCTCAGTGTGGGGTCAGGACTATGTATTTGACTTCGCTTTTACAGTGCGTTGGTGTAGCACCGTAATACAAGGATGGAAGGGGTAAGAATGTAAACTCCGATATTTTATATGTCATATCATTTTTGATGCGTGGGTGGATAACAGACCGCAAGTATAATTAAATATCTGTATAATCCGAGCAGCAAAGTCGGTTCCAATGTTTTATATTTTTGTTTGGCCTTAACATTACGGAGGCTTTGTATTCCGTTGAGAGATTACTTGAAAGGTTAATGCTGAGCTCAATATAACTTGTCTCTGACTGTCTTTGTAAGGGTAAGAATATTGTATACCTACCTACCTAAAATTGAGTAATTTTATCTATTTATTTAAGGACATCCAGTGGTAATAACATTAAATATTATATTGTACATAGTAACAATTTGGTCACATACTACGAGTATATGCGCTACCATCAGGTGTCACAACTTCACTGAATAACAAATAATTTCCAAGTTATCTATAGATAGGGCAACAAATATTATGACAAGGAAACTTTTTTATTTATGTTTATAATAAATAAACTCAAAAACTACTGAACGTTGTCAAACGAATGAAGCTTTAAAGAGAAGTAAGGAATTTTAAGGTGATTTTATCTAATGTGGATGGATGAATCGGTAGCGGTGAAACATACCGAATCTAAACCAGCCACCCAGCGGCACCCTAAACAAAAGGGTTGGCAAACATACCCTGAGCAGACGAGAATATCTAAAGAGGCTGATGAAACTGGATTAAGCAAAAGTAACATAGAGTCAGGATCCATGGTCTCTGCCTATCCGTATAGGACGTGACGATTATCGGCCTTATTCATATACACTTAAAAAACAAATTGTAGTTAATAAATATTTTGTCTTCTTACTGTATCAGCCCATATACGTCCCACTGCAGGGAACGGGCCTACTCTACAATCGAAAGTACGATTGAGACTGGTTAGGCCGTATAGCCCACCGCGCTGGCCTAATGCGGGTTGTCTTCTTTGCTCAAACTGAATTCAAAGATGGGTTGACGTGACAAAACATTTGATAGATAAAATAGGTTTTAAAACGTTCTATGAATTAAGATGTCATTAACATTTAAATATATAGAGACATCTCTATATATTTAAATGTTAGGAATTAATTGTTTAATTTTTACATTTTTAACTTCCCAACGTTTCGATTACTTTACAACTTTCGTGGTCACGTGTTCCACCCCGCAAATCCGCGATATAATCCGTAAATAATAGTTTTATTTGAATTCATTGGCATGCAATAAAAATGAATAAACATATACCATACAGTATATAAACATACTCACATTCTGACTATATTCCATGTCGAGTTCATCAGTCGATGTCAGCAGTTCAGACTCTGTGGATATAGGTGTCGTATCCGTCACGGGATGCCCCAGGATCTCCGGGATGGCGTTGAGCACTCCCTTCCCGGGCAGCAGGCCGAGCCGAGCGGTCTCAGTCGGCCACAACACCACTGTCATACAGAACAACGCCATTCGCCATCTAATCATCGTGTACGTGTCATGACTTTGCAAGGCAGGAAATCTTGCACGCACGCAACATAGGGTTTGTTGTTCAATTGTTCTTCACACAGCACTTATGTCATTGGAGGTATTTTGAAAGTTGAACATTAAGTTCATTATAAATAATCAAGATTCACTCAACACTGTCACTTAGGTGATATTTAGTTAAGTTATTTTTAAATTTATTATACATAGATTAATAAACTGCTATAAAACTTTAAAATTTACAAGCTTACACCGTAGAAACTTCTATAGGGCAAATTATGAGAGCATAAAATCGGACTTAAAGGCTATTGATTGGTTTGAGCTTCTGTATGGTCTGGATGTGGACAAGGCTGTTGAAAAATTCGTCACCGCTATTCGAAAAATTATTACTCAACATACACCACTACATACATGTAACATAAATAGGCAGCCATTTTGGTTTTCACGAGGTTTAATAGCATGTCTTAATGAAAAAAAAAATATCACAAAAAGTATAAAAAGTTTCGTAATCCACGCGACTACGATACATTTTCATTATTACGAAGTAGGGCTAAGGCACTTTTACAAAGAGATTATCACGAATTCGTATCATCCACGGAGAAAGCGCTACCAAATGACGTCAAAGTGTTCTGGAAGTTCGTTAATTCCAAAAAGGGTTCTAAATCAATACCACAAACAATGAATTATGGTGATATGTCTTCGTCAGATGGCCAAGACATTTGTGAATTATTCTCCCAATACTTTTGGTCGGTTTTCGAGGCGTCATCATTGCAGCAAACTGTCCATCTAGTACCTGATAATTTCAATACAGCCCTCTCAGGTATTTCCATTAACCTTAAAGAGATTGTTAATAAAATAAAAATGCTAGACTCCAACAAAGGCCCAGGGTCTGACGGAATACCTCCTAGATTTATTAAGATTTGCAGCAAAGAACTTACAATACCTCTTCTTTTAATTTTTAACTTGTCTTTAAAATTTGGATATTTCCCTACTTACTGGAAAACAGCCCATATAATTCCCATCCACAAATCTGGTGACACAGCTGATTGTCGTAACTATAGACCCATAAGTATATTATCGTGCATGGGTAAAATTTTTGAATCTATTATCTTTGATCATGTTTATTATCACATTAAACCTATTATATCTCTTAAACAGCATGGATTTGTTAAGGGCAAAAGCACTATCAGTAATTTACTTGAATATAAGCATTACCTTTGCGAAAGCTTTGCTTCAGGGGGACAAGTTGACGCAATATACACGGACTTTCAGAAGGCGTTCGATAAAGTAAACCACTCATTATTGGAACTCAAGCTTGCATCCTGTGGTATTCATGGTAATCTCCTACGATGGCTTGTATCTTATCTTACCAACAGGAGTCAACTTGTTACATTGAAAGGTTTTACATCATCACCAATTGCTATCACCTCGGGAGTACCTCAGGGATCTCACCTTGGGCCCCTCTTTTTCATTTTATTTATTAACGATCTTGCCAATAAATTAGTTTCCCCGTGTCTTTTATACGCGGATGACTTAAAGATATTCAGATCCGTGAGGGACGAAGGGGACTGTATGTTGTTACAGAGAGATTTAGTGGTCATTGAGGAATGGTGTAGAATGAATCGTATGTTTTTAAATATTGACAAGTGTTGTGTGGTTTCATTTACGAATAATTATCAGCCCATATACGTCCCACTGCAGGGCTCGGGCCTACTCTACAATCGAAAGTACGATTGAGAGTGGTTAGACCATATAGTCCACCACGCTGGCCTAGTGCGGGTTGGCGGACTTACATACCATAGAAATTCTTATAAATCGCTATGGTATGCAGGTTTCCTCACGATGTTTTCCTTCACCGTTTTAGTGCGTGGTGATTGACTGTCAATACACACATGACTCCGAAAAGTCAGAGGTGTGCCCTGGGATTTGAACCCGCGACCACCGTGAACATGTTGGCAGCCGCGTCTAGTCCGTTTACCAACAGGCCACCACGAATAAATTGATAAAGATAAATTTTAAATATGAGTTAGGTGACATTCGCTTAAAGCGCAAATCAAGTATTAAGGATTTAGGAATTATATTTGATGAAAAATTAACATTTCGTTCACATTACGACTATGTTTCAAGTAGATCTCTTAAACTATTGGGATTTGTGGTTCGGGTTACAAAAGACTTCAAAAATCCCCAGACTGTTTTATATATGTATAAGTGTCTTGTGAGAAGTATTCTGGAATATGGTGCGGTGGTTTGGTCCCCTCATTATAAAGTACACACAAATAAAATAGAAAGGGTACAAAAGCGATGTCTGCGAATTCTCAGCTGAAGATACAGATATGGTCGTAAGCTATCTACATATGAGGATAGACTTCTTGCTTTCCATATGACTACTCTTTCTACTAGACGTCAGCACCAAGATCTTATTTATCTACACAAAATTCTTCACTCCACTCTTGACTCTCAAAAATTATTATCATATTTAAATCTAAATACTAATTATATCACACGCAATCCTAAAACCTTTTTTCTTCAAGCGTATAAAAACAATATTCCCTTTAACAAATTTTTTTTTCTTTAATATTATTTTATTTTTTCATTTCCAGTTTTAATTTTATATTATGTTTAGTTCTAACAATAATAACATGTTGTGTATACATAGTTAGGGATACATCCTAGATTATATAACTATGCTATTTTTGTTTTTAACTGTTTAATTGGCTGTATTCTGTTTTGTATACCTGTACTTAATAAATAAATAAATAAATAACAATTGTTATTTGTAATATTAATTGTCAATTGTTTTGCCAATTAACTTAACCTTACCAGAATGTTAGATATTTTGAATAGCATAGCACAAGCCACCATATGAATTATAGTAATTTAGTCATTAAAGGAGAAATGTGGATTGATGTACTGCCTAATTGAGACAGGAATGCTTCGGTGGTTTGGCCATACTGAAAGGATGGATTGAAGGTGAGACGAAATAGATTTACGTTGCAAAAATGGTTCGTGGCCTGGGATGTCCCATGCCGTATCATAAAAACAAATAAAATACATATGAAAAAAGAAAAAATGCGAAATATGATGAAGAGATTTAAGACAGCTGATGAAGCGATAGAATACTAACACAGAATACTAACAGAAGTCAAGCTTGTGTATGTAAGTACCTCACTTTTGTTGCCACACTCACACTACGCTCGGCGTTCGCACTAGGGTTGTTAACTCTGGCTTATGCGAAAACAAGTCTCGTGTTAATAGCACTCGTATTGTTTGATCAATATTTAAAATAAAATATATAAAACACAACAATAAAATAAATAAATTTTAATTGTATTTATGAAGTCGTTGAGAATGTGTATGTCATTATTCTAAGTTTTTTTGTTGTTTTGTATAATATATGGATTATTTTAAAGAAATTTATATTGTATTATTATAATCTGGTGTTTTATATTCAAATGTAATAACTTTTATTCATTAGTTCCATCTTTGCACAAAAAATATCACTATGTGCGTGCCCGAAGCGAGTGAAACTCGCGCTCGCAGTGGTCTCGACTGGTTTCAAATATCGTGTCGGTGAAAACTGTCTTTGTGTGCGTTGATTTTGCGCGCTTTGTATGAAGCTTGACTTCTGTTAGTTTAGTATTCTGTGGCGATAGAGGTATGTATGGACCGTAGCATTTGGCGTTCAATAGTACATACAAACACATATGAAACCTATAGAATGAAGATATGAAAAAATTAAACCTCTTATATAGTGTTTATCTCACGGACAATGCGGATTAACGTTTGTTAATAAATCATTTGTAAAATAGAAGCACATCGTTGAACCGATGCGCATAAAGAAGTTAAAAATACACTGTGATATAAGAAACTTCACGGATTGCGGAATACTCCTTATTATCGATCCATTAAATCTTTCGTGTAAACATATAGGTCAGGTTGACTTGTTGAAGTTTTTTTTATTGCTATAAGTGGCAAGGTGAGCATTCCGTTCGCTTGATGGTAAGCGATACTACCGCTCATGAACAGTTGAATTACAAAGCAATACTTAGCATACCATTGTGCTCGCGATTCTAAGACATAAGTTGTTAAGTCTCCATATGTCCAGCAGTTACTCTGGCTACAATGTCCTTCAATCCGAAACGACAGTGCCTTTATACTGCTATTTGGCGGTAGAAATCGACATTGCCTACCACTAGTGGGAGTATTAGGATTTCAATTTATGCCCTAATCTTATATGCGTTACATTTAATATTTTATTCTTCTTTTTTGATTATGATTCACTGGCACACAAGAACAAAAAATACCATAAAAAATATAGCAAATAAAAATAAAGTTATATTAGTAAATACAGTTGGCGGTCTTATCTCTCTATTCAAATTCTTACAAACAATCTTTGGATGGATATACGAGTATGGAAAGGAAAAGAAGAGAGGGCAGTCTACAATTTAAAACATAAAAGCTCTATCTAATAAAAGATAAAAAAATAGACACAACAAGTCATCACAGCCTTAAGATAGCTACAAGAAAAACATGTTAGACTCCACTTGGTTCTACTATAGGGCTGTAAATGAACAAGTTATGAATACATAAATTAGTGATAATTATTACGGTTTTTTTTTTATGATGGCCTGGCATAGTGGCGGCAATGCACCTGATGGAAAGTGCCAATGCCGCCCAGGCAGAGTATCTATTGGCATCGGACGGCAGTCCCATGCCAATGGAAACAATTATGCCGGCCTGCTAAGGTGTCTCTTCACACCACGGCGGAAGGACCCAGGATTGTTGGAAGGAACACGTGTGCCGGCAAACAATTCCACAGCCTGACGGTGCGGCACAAAAACGAGTTCGAGAACCGTTTGGTTCGCGCCGGGATGGTGTGGACCGTCAAGCTATGGCTTCGCAAGCCAGCACGCGTGATTCTAGTTAGGAATGGAGAGGAGGGGAGCAAGTTGAACAATTCCTCAGAGCACTCACCGTAATACAGCCGGTAGAACACGCTTAGAGAGGCGACATCTCTCCGGAGTTGTAGCGACTCTAAGTTTCTCGTAACGTCTGCATCATTCACAATGCGGATGGCCCGCCGCTGCAATCCATCCAAGGCATCGAGCAGGTACTGGGCGGATCCATCTCAGAGGTGCGAGCAGTACTACATACCCGGCCGGACCTGCGCTTTATATAAGCGACAAAGCTGACCGGGCGTGAAAAACCGACGCACCCTGTTCAGGACTCCAACCCTGCGTGATGTGGCAGATATTACGCCCTCGATGTGATTCCTTGGATTGAGATCACAGCGGATATCCACACCAAGGATACTCAGGACATTCCGCACTGAGAGGGGAGTACCCTGAAGAATGGAGAGGGGAGAGAACGGGGATTTTTTGCACGTGAACGCACACACCTGGGTTTTCTTGGCATTGAACTCAACCATATTCCTGGAACCCCATGTAGAAATGAGATCCAAGGTCCGATTGAGCTCAATGACAAGCTCTTCGCGTCCCTTCACAGTTTCGACACGGCAACCTGGAGGCCCGCAGTGGTATCGCCCATGAACCGTGCTGTCATCTGCATAGCAATGAATGTTGCCAAGCGACAACATGTCATTGATATGCAGAATGAACAAGGTGGGCGACAGCACCGAACCCTGAGGAACTCCGGCATTTACCGACATGTGCGCCGAAGCGTGTCCGTCAACGACTACACGTATTCTACGCCCATGCAGAAAGCCGGAAATCCACGAACACAGGTTGCCGGGTAGACCGTATGCCGGAAGCTTGGACAGAAGACCACGGTGCCAGACCCTATCAAACGCCTTGGCAATGTCGAGGTTCACAGCAAGAGCCTCGCCACGCCGGTCAATCGCCTCACCCCAGCGATGCAGGACAAACGCTAGAAGATCACCCATCGATCGATTATGACGGAATCCGTATTGTCAGTCACTGATCAATGAGTGATCCTCCAGGTAGCGGACCAATTTGGCGTTTATGATCCGCTCCATGATCTTACACATCACTGAGGTGATAGCGATAGGGCGGTAATTGGTAGGGTCCGATCGATCACCCTTTTTGGGGATCGGTTGCACATTGGCCTCCCTCCAAGATTCCGGCACAACACCTGTGCGGTAGGACGCTTGGTAGAGGCGAGTCAGTGCTGGAGACAACTCGGCTGCACAAGTCCTTAAAACCACCGCTGGTATCCCATCCGGACCACTGGCTTTCCGCACATCGAGAGACCGTAACTCACGCCGCACATCACACTGCCTGATGCGAATATCTGCCATTGAGAAACCGCAATCAGGCAGTGTAGGCAGCGCGACTGGGAACCACGGTCTTCGAGGCGGGAATTAGCCGCAAAGAGATTTGCCAACAAGGCAGCCTTCTCTTGCGGCTTGTGGGCCAGCGACCCTTCTGGTATTATTTTTTGTACGTATATATACGGTAATTTTTTTTGTGTTACAGGCGCCAGTGTGACCACACGGAAAGGTCATTAACACGCGAATAGATGTAATAGGTACCTAGATAAAATATGCAGTAGGACAAATGAGCTAGTACGAAGTAATCCCACATCGTGATACTTTACTGTTGGGTGTTATTATTATTATTATTTTTTACGACTAATATCATTAATGAGTGGTAATTAGTAATTATCTTCATGTCTAATAACATAACCAAAATCATTTATATATTCTAGTTAATTGAGTAGGTACTTTTTAAATGTATTAGTAGTTTCTATAATATTTTTAATACTATACCGGGTATCTCAAAACTGCTACCGAAAACGAAGCCGGGTGATAGTTTTAGTGGCTACAAACACAATGCAATTAAAAATTTCGCATATAAACGCGACAATGATTTTTTATGATTTCTTAAATATCGTCATTTTTGGGTGGTAAATCCATAGTTTTTGCTAAAATAATAATTTAAACTCTTTTATACCTTAGAGTATTTATAAATAAAAGGGTATACACTATTATTTTAGGAAAAAATGTATTTACCACCCAAATATGGCCATAGGAAAAAAATAACAAAAAAAAAATTTTCGCTTTTTTTGCAACTTTTCTGTTGCATTGTGTCTGAAGTCGCTTAGACTACCACCCGGCTTCATTTTCGGTAGCAGTCTTGATATACCCTGTATAAGTGTTTTGTAAGTTTTATTATACATAAAAACTCAACCTCTATAGTTATACTAAATTAATTTTATTTCTCCGTTCATTGTTGTCTGGTAGAGATCGCTTAATTATAGCGATAAAACTGCCAATTCATAGCACCATAATTTAGTTTAATTGTTTTCGCCTAATTTGTGTACTTTCAATGTATTGACAATAAAGTTTTTTTAGACGGTAGGCGTAAATGTAAAATTCAAACGGTCTTTACTGCCAATCGCCAAACAAATGACGTCTCAAATAAAGTCCCTGCATTCGCGTTTCCGAGTTTTATAACATTAATTTCTTAGAAACATTGAATACGGGTTCAAAATAAATAAACACACCGGACAGTCACATTCATAGTGCTGCCCCACATGAAGAACAATTGAGTATTGTATCAAACACAGAACAGTTGAATATGGTTAGAAAGGCAATAGCCGTCAAACTGTATGAAAACCAGTGTCGTCTTTTCGGAACACAAAACCTCTACAAATCTAATGTAGAAAGCTTGCAATAGTCGATTTAAAGTATCGATAAAATTATGAAAATATATTTTTGTTATAAGACCGGAATTTATTTTATCGATAGGCTTAATGTTTTTTCCTGATACAGTTATTTAATTAGTATTATGTTGATATACGGAAAACAAATGAGACTACAATATCTAATATTAAAAGTTAATTTTAATTTGTGTACTATTTTACAAATCTATATTTTCAAGATTTTCAGCTTTGTGTGAGATATTAACATTTTTATTATTGGAAAAGCACATACATGCAATTATTACATTAAAATTATGATTTCTTTTCGGCAATAGTTTCAGTGGTTTTGATTTTTCACACAATAATTCATTATATTATCCCCATGATACAGTTTTTCCATAAGCGTTACCCGTAATTATTTTTGGTTTGTATATAACTTATGATACAGTTTTTTTATCGTCTTCTATTTCACGAAATGAATACTTAGAACAAATCGTACTGGATTTTGTAAGAATTCAGTTGTCTCTGTGTGTTTCCTTTATCTACTCACTCTCGGAAACCTACAAACGAATGAATTAATATTATAAAGTATATTCAGACACAATATATGTTGTTTTCAAGTTGGCCGAGTTATGACATTAAAATACAAGGATAGTCGTTAACGTTATCAAACTTTACGAGTACTACAATTTAAAATTACTATAGGATTTGATTTGATTTTCTTTGTTTAATGCCTATGAAAATTGATTGACGAGTATACGAAATCTATAACTACATCGATATATTTACTATGTACATGCCTACAGCACTGCGTGACATGTGACAAATTTCGATGTTGAAATAATAAAACTCAGTCATATGCATTGCATAGGAACTTGGAATTCGAGTACATTGTATGTACGCGTAATCAGCAATGTATATTTTGTTATGTCGTCGATCATATTATCGAATTCTTCAAAATGTCGTAATTATAAACCGCAATTTTTGAAAATAAAGATAAAAATCAATGAAATCGGGATTAATAGTGGTATAAAATTCTTCCTCTATTGATATTCGACGCTTTAGTATTGGAACTGCAAGAGAAAATAGCTGCAAATCTGCATTTTTACTCTATTTTGCTGGAGCACCACGCTCCAAGGCATTTCGACAACGACTGATTTGACAAATCATCCGTTCCGCGGCAGTGATGCTTTTTATGCACCACCTTGAGACGCGTCAAACGCGTCTATTTCCCTTCTAACTATATTCATCTGTTCTGTGGTATCAAAGATCAGAAACGATTCGGGGTTACTCTATAATCCGAAACGAATCGTATGTTCGGACGTTGTACGTCAAACTGTATAAAAGTGTCTAGGTACTCCTCAAAATGTTGGAATCTTCTATCGTTCATCGAAACCATAGACTAAGTTCGGATTGAATGTAGTATCATAATAGTATTGTTTTCTGAAATGGATTTATAAATTACTTCGTCGAAAATTAAAAATTCGAATTTTGTTGCGGATAATATAGTAACCCACCAGCATCACCAAGACTGAGAAACAATTACCTGTGGATCGCACTGAAACAAATATTTGTCTCGAGGGTTCGAACCCGCGGCCTCCCGTTTCTCAGCCGGCGTCTAATCAACTGAACTATGGGGGCTGTCAATAGTGTAGTTGAAAGTGCTGAAGTGGGCAGAAAACCAGATAGTACGAGAGATGACAACCAAAATTTTTGTCTCATAGCAATACGTCCACGGCCGCATCAAATTGATAGATTTGATTATTTCAAACACGAAAATACCAATTTCAGACATTTTTCGCGTAGCGTTTGACCGCACTGAATTTTCAAAAATGTCAACAAATTTTACCAGACTGTATCATAGCAATCTGTCTGATTTTCTGACTGTAGTTATATAATAGCTATAAGATACCGAAAACATATTTTTCAGAAGTTAATAGTGTAGCGCGAACGCGAAAAATAATTTAGAAAAATTAAAAATAAGGCAAAAAATATGATGATAGCAATCCGTCTGAAAATGTTCTTTACGGGTAAATTAGGATTAGTTAATAGGAAAAAAAATATTTTCAGAAGGAAATTTGGATGCATCAAATATTGAGACCATTCCAAATATGTTAAGGAATTTTACCGATCGGTATCATAGCAATCTGTCTGAAAATTGTTGAAGTTGATGAAATGAATTAACCAGATGTAAAAAAGAAATTATATCAGAAGAATTCAGTGCAGCAACTCCTTTATCAGACAACTTTTCGATATCGACGGTGTTGAAGCGTGACTGATTGCAAGTCGGGCAATCACCTTGCTTTTGTCTTGCCAAAATACAGCGCGGACAACATATCTATGCTATAAAAACGTCTATTATAATTGATAATTTTGAATTCTTAAAAACCTACTCTTCCATCCCCGAAAACTTCGTCAATGGCAGATGAGCAAACCATGCCTTATCATTGGTAATAAAAGAAAAAAAAAACGTCCGCGAGCCCTCGGACAACCAGCGACACACCGACGTCCGCCTGAGCAACTTATAGTTTGTTGTCACTTTAAGTGAGCGTCATTTCAACGGTTAGGACAGCTGGTGAGTGAATATGTATAGTAAGAGAGTGGCAGGAGCATAATATGCAAAAATCCATTCCCACCGCAGCAGGAACGTAAGAAGCGCTCAGGCATCGGCCAAGCGACTCCAAAACGTTCTTTTCTCTTTTGGGAGTACATGCGACATCTAAAATGTCTGAAAACATTTTTTTTTCAATCCTGCCTTATTTACGAACGGTAGAAAAAAAAATCATTCGGATTGCTATAATACAGGTCGGCTAAATTTATTGACATTTTCAAAAATTCGCTTCAGGTATATACTACGCGCAAAATGTCTGAAAACCAACTTATTCGTCATAAAATTATAAAATCTATGTACATTTCCAATATCAGACGTATTGCTATGATACCGACTGCCTTTTTTTTGGACACGGCAGAAATAGCCTCACATGCAATTGATACACTTTTGACCGTTACTACCTACCTAGTCGGGTTCAGAATCACATCATCTAACGATTTTATAAAGTTTCGACCGTATTGCTATGATACATGGTTTTGGTCGTCATCTCTGGGACTAAGAGTGTATTAACCCCTGAACTACAAATCGTCTTGTTTGTGCAATAACATGTATAAAAAATCTTTTGATGATAGATTTCCTTCCACAAAGGCGTGGGTTATTTGTGGTTTTATATTTGTATTCACCTTATAAGTAATACAAATATCTTTAGTATGTGTTTAAGGTTTAATTCTAAATAATAATGTTTTTACAAACATTAACACTAGATACATAGACAAGACATTTAAGACGGGAATATTTTAGCCAATAGGCAACTGTATTAACATGTAGTTCATAAATATTTTTTTACACCTTGTGACAAAGTGCTACACGACCGATGAGATAGATTATGACACATAATTCTTATGCCTAATCAGCTGTCTTAATTATTCCGAATTGAAACCGGGTATTGCGCTATAACAGTGAAGGGAAAACATCGTGATGAATCTTTCATAGTCGATTGTAGAGGAGGCCCGTTCCCCACAGTAAAACTTATATTGGGTTGATAGAAATACAGAAACCGGGTATAAAAAGGCTAGTCCTGGTAAGTTACACACTTTTGTGAGTCAATATGGCGGGTTTTACATCTTTATGTACAGTGGGTGCTCCAGGCAACTCGCATATCTACCCAGCATATAAACTATCGCCTAATCTCACCTTTCGCTGAATAATGACTAAACAACAATAAAATTATGTGGTTTTCTAATGCTCTAACCAAATATACAGCAATATATCACAAGAAAGGATTACCATACAACAAAATTATGATAAAACTACGCACCGAACCGATTCGCATATTGAAACATCATAAATATTTATTCCGCCATACGCTTTATTTCCAAACTACTTCTCAAGAATAATAACATTACTCATACCATATATTATCTTTAAATGGTCTATTTATAGGCGGATTGGTTGCATTTTATTTCATTTTTTTACAGCATAAAAGCTTAGCTGAGAAACAGTTCACCTGTTCCAGGTGATCGGAGCTACCAATAAACACCCACAATATTGATGAGTGTAAATGCATTTTCGGTCTGTCTATTCGCAATTCAGATAAATAAAATAACCCAATAGTCACATAGATAGTCGTTTTTATGCATGAGGAATTTAAATGTATAAAATAGCCTAATTGTTAGTCTTGGATAGTCGCTTTTTACATAACACAAAAATTGTCGTCACTTCCAATCACTCAGTATGACGGCGTGGTTATGTTGGACTCATTGATGTTATGACGGCGCTCGGAAATGACGTTGCCATCCGGGTAACCATTGGATTAAGTCAGCATCTAAATCCCACACCGGTAGCAAATAAAACCCTACGGTGGTACGGTTCAATGCAATTACCGACGAGAGGAATCTATTTATTTATTTATACTTTACTGCACATACATAGAAAATGATCTAGATATATTATTATACTTACAAAGAGTACAGATGGGGTTTTACCACTGTATACTTAATTAAAAATAAATAAATAAATTAAAGCAAGAAATTAATATACTACTACTAAGTATAGAAAATATATTTGACTGGTGGTAGGTCTCTCATATGTGAGAGGCCATCTGGGTAGGTACCACCGCAACGTCTATTTCTCTCGTGAAACAACACTGCGTAAATGCACTGTTGTGTTTCGGATTGAAGGACATTGTAGCCAGAGTAACTACTGGACATATTGAGACTTAACATCTTATGTCTCAGGATGGCGAGCGCAGTGGAATGATGCTACTGTTTATGAGCGGTCGTATCGCTTACCATCAGGCGAACGGCTTGCTCGTCTCGTCATTCCGTGCAATAAAAAAAATGTAAGAAAACATAACCATGATTTATTTTTATTCATATAATTTCAGCCTGTAATCCAATGTAGGAAGCTCATAAACTGCTGGCATGCCCTCCACGACTATTTTTAAAACGTCAGATTTGTTGTTTATTACATAACCTATGAAGGAACAATGAAACTCAATTACGCATATGTATGTATAAACAGACGCTTCGTTGATCTAATGTAAACCGTGGGGAAACGGGTTTGATTTCAAGATTTGTCTGCACGAGCATGGGCGTAGCCACGGTGGGGCAGAGTGGGGTACTTGCCCCACCCTGGCTCTGACCTGTAAGGTACTTAGCCAAACCTAAAAAAATAATTATCTAGGTAAAGTACTATCTATAGGTAAACCTCTAAATTGACTGGTTAACGAACTGGCATACGCCCAGAGCCCAAACTGCTAACTCATTTTTGAATGCTAAATTTCGAGGGGTATAGTTTGCTATTTACATATTATTTTAGAGTGCTGCCCCACCCTGAGCCCATGGCTGGCTACGCCCATGTGTACGAGTATCAGCTCATGTACGTATCACTGCAGGACACGGGCCTCCTCTACAATCGAGAGCTAAGAGTGATTAGGCCATATAGTGCACCGTCCTGCCCTAATGCGGATCGGTGGACTTTGCATACCATAGAAATTCTTGTAAATCGCTATGGTATGCACGTTTTCTCACGATGTTTTCCTTCAATATTTTCGTGCGTGGTGATTGACTTTGAATTTCAAGATCAAGAATTCCTAAATATTTTTGCTTTGATTGCTTTGTGTTCAACATCCTCAGAAGTATAATCTTATTACATAGTACTATATAGACTACATTGCGAACATTTCATCTCGAAGCAATAATATGTTTCCTTTTACCAAATTTCATTCTCCGGATACACATTATTAGCGCTACTGCTAATTCACAAAATTATTCTAGAAATGAAAAAAAATATGTAAACGTCTTGCGATGTTTATTATCTGAGGCCTGAGGCGATCTAACACAATGATTTTGGACTACACGAAGCGTTGTCCACTATATACTAAACACCGAAATAGTGTTTGAAGTATATTTTTTCTAAGTCTGTTTACATACGCCGAGTACGGGGCATAAAACATTGACTTTTACGGTGCGCGCAAGGCCGATGCCGGTCAAAGCGTAAAATATTTCTTTGACATTATTCTGTTCTTGTAATTATCTTCAATGTAGAAATCTCCCCCCCACAGAAACTATCAGTATTTTTTTAGTTTTTTTATTGCAATAAATAACAAGATGAGCTTGCCGTTCGCCTGAAGCGATATGACAACTCAAGGACAGCAGCAAAACAAAACAACACCTTGAATCACAAAGCAATGCTTGGTATTCCACTGCGCTCGCCATCCTGAGACATAAGATGTTAAGTCTCAATATGTCCAGTAGTTACTCTGGCTACAATGTCCTTTAATCCGGAACACAACAGTGCATTAACACTGCTGTTTCACGGGAGAAACACACATTGCGGTGGTACCTACCCAGATGATCTCTCACATATGAGAGACCTACCACCAGTAATTTCAATTTCAATCACTAATCCCAGTTTTAGATCAATGTTCGCTATTTTTCAACGAAAATCTGACACCACAGCCACTTAACGCAAAGTAATTGAATAAATAATCCAACAGCACTCGTAATTACAATTCTGAGGATTTTTTAATCAATTCTCTTGACAATGGGGCCAGTTGCCCTTGCCCCTTGATTAAATCTTTAAAGTGGATTGTTTCGACGAAATATTAAGTACATTTGGCATAGTCTGAAGAATTATATTGCTAAACTAGCGGTCGGGCCCGACTCCGCCCGGGTGCATACACGTTTTATTTTTTAAAATGGCGGTGAAAATGTTTAATTCTGACTATCAGTTTAGAATATCGACCAATCGGACCACGAAAAACGTAAAAAATTTCCTCGTATTTGCTAGAAATATCACTACTGCTTTCCTCCTATAGGTCATAGCGTGATGATATGTAGCCTATAGCCTTCCTCGAACTGAAAGAATCATTCAAATCGGACCAGTAGTTCCAGAGATTAGCGCGTTCAAACAAACAAACAAACAAACTCTGCAGCTTTATAATATTAGTATAGATAGATATTGAAATTTCATAGAACCACATAGTCCATATGATTAAGCCGGTTTTGATGTATTTTTTTTTGTCCGCTACCACAAAGCCTGAAGGTTAAATGGGATAAACATAGCGCTTTATCCGGAATTACGTGAATACGACTCGTCAGTGGGCACCTCGAATGACCAGGCTGAACACAAAACTGAATTGCGTGTGTGTCTACACTGACTTTTACACTGTGGTGATCACTACCCGGGCAATGTTTGCTTCAAGAATGGTATACGAATCATAAATACGATAAACCGCCAAACAGCAGTGTAATGCCCTGTTGTGTTTCGGATGGAAGGACATTGTAGCTGGAGTAACTAATGAATATATTGAGACTTAACATCTTGTCTCAAGATATCGAGCGCATTGGGATTCCAAGCATTGCTTTATAATTCAAGGTGCTGTTTGGTATTGCTACTGTTCATGAGCGATCATATTGCTTACCTTCAGGTGAACGGCGTACTCGTCTCGCCATTCACTGCAATAAAAAAATACAGGCGGACTTAGTGCCTCAAGGCATTTTCTCCCAGTCAACCATGAGATAGTGAAGAGAGACTAAAGAAGGTGCTTATAATTAGGTGGCAACGATACGATTTACTCGGACAACACGAATAATCATGCCTTATGTTCCACCCTTCTACTATAAATACAAAATAGGAGTTGGGACTTGGGTCATCGTTCTCCATGCGCTAAGCAGACGAGTTGAAACTTTGAGCAGTTAATGTTTTTAGTGGATTTTGTTTCAATTAACCAAAAATAATAATAAGATATACAGGTATATCAAGACTGCTACCGAAAACGAAGCCGGGTGGTAGTTTAGGCGACTTCAGATCAATGCAACAGAAAAAGTGGCAAAAAAAAAGCGACAATTTTTTTTTGTTATTTTTTTCCTTTCACCATATTTGGGTGGTAAATGCATTTTTTCCTAAAATAACAGTGTATACCCTTTCATTTATAAATAATCTAAGGTATAAAAGGGTTTAAATTATTATTTTACCTAAAACTAGGGATTTACCACCAAAAAATGACGATGTTTAAAAAATCATAAAAAATAACTGTCGCGTTTCTTTGCGAAATTTTTAGTTGCTTTGTGTTTGTAGTCACTAAAACTACCACCCGGCTTCGTTTTCGGTAGCAGTCTTGAGATACCCGGTATAAATAATAAATTATATATTGGTGGCAAGGTTGCAACAGGATAGTCAAATTTCAATGCAGAAAACGAAATTAGGCCAAATAACATAAAACACGAGAAATGCATTCTAGTGTAACTATGGCAGAGTATTGTATCCGGACAAAAGCTCTTCCAAGAACTAGCTATAAGAAGTAAGAACACACACACAACTAATTACATAAAGAGGCCCTTAGTGTTATGATATTTATTTATCTTGGTGGCGGAAATTATCCATTTAGAAGATGAAATGTGGGCAATCACATTTGTTGTTTTACTGATATCAGTTGTTGCGTCAACAGCCACGCCCAGCGCAGACACCAAGTTATATCGCATGATATAAGACCTGTGTATAGCCTGGGGCTTCGACGTTCAGAACGTTCAATTTGACAGCCTACTTTATGTTGGTTTTAAGAGCCGACAATGAAACGTGAGGCCGCGGTTCGAATCCTGCATTAATACAAATATTTCTGTGTTCTTTAAACATACATTTTGGGTCTGGGGAGTTAATCTTTTATTCAAAACGTAGTGTGACGTTGTGGGAATGTCACCTTTATATTTGCGATCTATAGTTCAATAGTCGACATAAATCCTATTGTCTATGCCAATCAACGCCTCCGTTGCGCTGATTGGTTGATTCCATCTGACATCTGTCAGATGTGACGTACGAACTGTCATCGGTGCTCGCTTAAATACGCGTGTAACGGCGCTCGCGTCCTTTTCCCTAACCTGAAAGCCGCGTGCTACCACGCGTCTTTCCGAACCCGCTGGGGTTCTTCGTTCTTCTTCTTCTTCTTCCACTTGGCGTTCTTCGTTCTTGGCGTACTTGGCGTTTTTTCGCTAACTGGCCTGTTCCGTGCCTACTGCCCGCTTTGCTCCGCACCGCTTCCTGCCGGACTGCATCCGAGCCTGCGCCTGCCGCTGACCTGCGCACCGTGCCCGGCCACGTGGCAGCTGACTTCGCCGGCGAGCTGTCGCCGGGTTCCGCCACGTGCCGAAGACCCGGATCAGTGTCCAGTAAAGGCCAGTGACTCCTGTTGCATACCACCAGCAACAGTGCCGGGTGTAAATAGTGATGCGAAATTATTAAAGTCCGAACCACGTAACTACCCTGAGTTCTCATTTAACTACCTACCCCTACCTGCGGGCGGCCTAACCCGCCGCAGTAGCTCGGAAGATAAAAGTGTTCAACTACAAAATATGAATGGATAATTATTCTCTAGGAAATGAACCATATTCTCCGAGCTTATCACCCTATATCCGAACTTATGATATTCTCTGAGCTTATGATGTATGATATAGAATTTGGACATTTAGTACAGTATTTGGGCATATTCGTGCAGTTTTACGTACGACGTTCGAACATTTGTTTATGCACTTCTTCCTATGGCACAAGACATGGTATCTTTTTTATTTCCGCATCGTTCTGGACATTGAAAATAATTGCAGTTAGCGAAATAGGAGCGGAACGGACTAAAGCAGAGCTTGCAAGTTCAAAGCCAGGGAACATTTGATTTTTCAAAATTACCAGTGTTTTGCATAATTAATAACTTTGATGGTGATGGAAAAGATATGGTGACCCTTGCACTTAAAGAGTTCTCCGCAAATTTGGAAATTTGGAAGGTACACCATCGGCACCTTAAACCAGTTAAAAGAAGTTACCCGGCCAGCAGTGGCCTGTATATAACCCAGTATATACCCATATTGATCTAACACCATAGTAACTAATGAAAGTTACTTAAAGCGCTGTTTCAACTCTGCCATATGGATGCTATTACTCGAACACTAATCACATAAACTTGAATGCAAAAAAAAAAAACAACAAAACATCCACAATCCGCGTACTAAAAACATCAAAATCAATCAAGCGGTTAAAAAACAGACCACACTTCACAATGTACTATTTATAGAATCACTTTAAACTTCACAAAACATTTTTTAAAGTTAACTAATATTTTTTAAAGTTCATATGTGCGCGAATGGAGTGAGGGCGGCGTTGTATGGGCGGCGCGCCCAGCCGACAATCGCGGATGTACTGAATGCTGTTTGATAAGAAATTCCGTGGGACGCTACTATGGAACTGTACTCGCTGGTTTCTCGCGTTCGGATATTTTATCGATAACTTTTAAGAGACGGTCCTTTTTTTTATTGCCTTGTAGGCAGACGAGCTAGCGGCCCGCCTGATGGTAAGCGGCTACCGCTGCTCATGGACTTCCGTAGTGCCAGGGGACCAGCATAACAAAGTCGCTGCCTACCTCGAGGAGAGTACTCTCCTTAAACCTCGTTTGAAGAAGGACAGGTCATAGCGCTGAGGAAACATCGATGCAGGGAGTTCATTCCAGAGCTTGCACGTACGTGTTAGAAAAGAACGCTGGAAACGTACTGTTCGGGAGCGGTACGCCTCCAGGTGGTGGGAATGAACTCTACTGCAGAAACGTGTGGTGCGATGGTACATAGGCGACGGTGGTACCATCTCAAACAACTCTTCGGGGCACTCCATGGAACAAACGATAGAACACACAGAGAGATCCGAAGTCTCTCCGCAGTCCTAACGGTTCCAATTTGTTCGTGAGATCGGGATCATTGACTATTCGACAAGCTCGTCGCTGCAAGGAGTCAAGTGGGTCGAGCCGGTATTTTTGGGCACCTGTCCAGAGGTGAGAGCAGTACTCCACGTGGGGCCGGATTTGCGCTTTGTAAAGCGTCAATCTATGACCCGACGTAAAGTACCGTTTGGCTCTGTTCAGGATTCCCAACTTCTTGCTCGCCAGTTTGGCTTTGTCCTCCAAATGACTCCTAAATTCGACCTTGCTTGATATTTCGATGCCAAGGATTCCAATACTCTCGGATCCTTGGAGAGTAACTCCTTGGAATTGCGGCGCCATGACAAAGGGGTCCTTCTACGCAGTGAACATGCAAACTTGTGTCTTCGAAGGGTTAAATTGAACTAGGTTCAATTCACCCTATTCGGAGGCCCGCCCCAGAGAGCTCTCAACTTCAGACACAAATTGAAACCGTCTTTCCATAATGGAATCCCGAGAGTGGCCCCGTTGGCCGATGTACCGCGCGTCACTCGTACTATCATCTGCATAACAATGCATGCCATCAATAGACAACATGTCATTGATATGCAGGATAAAGAGTGTCGGCGATAGCACCGAGCCTTGTGGAACACCAGCATTAATGGTCTTGGTCTCGGAGCAACAGCCGTCCACTACGACTTTTATGCTCCGACTATTCAAAAAGCTGGCGATCCATTTGCAGAGCCCCTCAGGAATTCCAGATTTACTCCCAAGCGAGAATAGATTGCGTGGCTACAGCGATTGACAAAGTTAACAGGGATTTGGCTCATATTAAAAACTGGTCAGATCGTTTTGGTCTGACTGTCAACCCCACTAAATGTCAGGCCATTATTATCGGCAGCCCAAGAATGATCTGTAGATTAGATACTGCACATATACCGCATGTTACTTATAACGGGACTGTCATCGCTTGGAGCCCGGTGGTCAAAGATCTTGGCATTTATATTGATTCCTCCTTGAACTGGCAAACTCAGGTTGCCTCAGTTTGTCAAAAGGTGACAGGTATACTTAGAGCCCTCTATCGCCTGAAGAATTTCCTCCCCATTAAGACTAAAACAATGCTTGTTCAGACCTTAATACTTCCTATAATTGACTATGGTGACGTGTGCTATTTTGACCTGGATGCAGAACACCTCAACAAACTCGACCGACTTCTCAATAACTGCATTCGATTCATTTTCAATCTTCGTAAATATGACCACGTTTCTTCTTTCCGTTCCCAACTAAAATGGTTACCTATTCGCCAGCGTCGTTCTATGCATGTACTCACAAAACTTTTTTCTATTCTTACATCCCCTACTTCTCCCTCATATTTAACGTCTCAATTTCAATACTTAGGCAGTAACCATAATAAGAATCTTCGTTCAAACAACAATCTTCTACTTCATTGTCCTATTCATAGCACAGACTTTATCCACTCTTCCTTCTCTATACAATCTATTCTTCTTTGGAACGCACTCCCCTTCGATATTAGGGCGTCCGGTACCCGTTTGGCATTCAAGATGAAGGTTCGCCAACACTTACTCAATAAATTGGCAGAGTCACTTTAAACATACTTTTCCTGTTTAGACTTTATATATGTATATATGTATTTGTATATCTATGTATTTTGCATGTATATTTATATCTATATATTTATTTATTTTATATATATTATTCTATCGTTCATTTGCATAATGCTAAATACTTGTATTTATGCGCCTACTATTTCACTCTCTGCACCATCCAAAGGTCGACTGGTAGAGAATGCCTCGGGCATTAAGTCCGCCTGTATACAACTATGTATATAAAGCATAAATAAAATTCCATACGCAGGTAGCTTCGCCAGAAGGGCGCGATGCCATACTCGGTCGAACGCCTTCGCAATGTCAAGGCCGACCGCAATCGCCTCACCCCCACTCTCCAAAGCCTCCGCCCAACGGTGCGTGAGGTACACAAGAAGATCACCAGCCGACCGACCGTGACGGAAACCGTACTGGCGGTCACTAATCAACTGGCGATCCTCGAGATACCTCAGGAGCTGAGTGTTTATAACTCGCTCCAAGACCTTGGAGAGTAGGGATGTGACAGCAATCGGCCTGTAACTCGAAGGGTCCGAACGGTCACCCTTTTTGGGGACAGGGTGTACATTGGCGACCTTCCACGAAGCCGGAACCCGGTTGGCTTTGTAGGAAAGACGGTAAAGGCGCGTGAGCACGGGTGTCAACTCAGAGGCGCACGTTTTAAGAACCACTGCGGGGATACCGTCTGGCCCACTCGACTTATGGACGTCTAGAAGCCTGAGCTTTTTATGTCAGATAGGAGGCTCTCACAACGCGGGATGTTCGGCGGTGTGGCGCCCCCGTCATCCAAAGTCGAGTTCGAGGGAAAGAATTGGACCAAGAGATCGGCCTTCTCCTTTGCACTGTGGGCCAAACTGTTATCGGGCTTACGCAGTGGTGGGAGACTAGACAGGCAGAAATTACCCTCCACAGCCTTAGCGAGCGACCAAAAAGCACGACTCCCAGAGCTATCCCTCTGGAGTCGCTCGCCAATTCTGCGGATGTGCTCCGCCTTGGCCTTAGCTAAGGCTCTCTTGTTGGATCTAGAGGCGGCGTTGAATCTCCGTTTCTCCTCCTTTGAATTTGGATCTCGACGCCTTCTTGCGTCTTGCCACGCCGCGTATGCAATGTATGAGTGTATTAACCCGTAATTATACTTGCCATTTATGTATTATTGAAAGCGATTACATGATTTATAATAACAAGTTTACAAAGGGCAGTTTATTGGGAATGCTATCGGTGTGTTATGACTATATTAATGGCTAACTTTAACATTGCACAGAACCTTGATTGCTTTCAAGTCTCAAATACTTACATATGCCAGCCGAATCAATGTAGAACACTAATCCAAGACATTAAAAATAGTTTGAATATTTTACATCTTAACATAAGAAGTTTAAGAAAAAATTTTGACGAACTGCAAGTTTTTCTATCAATCATAGATATTGAATGTGACGTCATTGTGCTCTCAGAATGCTGGCTCCAATCTCTCACAGCTGTCCCATGTTTGCAGGGTTATACAGTACACACATCAATTAATCCAGTTAATCAAAATGATGGTGTAGTCATTTACACCCGAGAATACCTTAATTGCACGGTGTCGAATCCAAATCTAAATGACGCCAGTGGAGTTCTTTGCGTTATTGACAATACTATGGCTATCCTCGGTATTTATAGGCCACCTTCATACTTGCAATTACACCCATTTCTTAACAGTTTAGACACTGTTCTAAGAAAATTGTCTAAGTATAAAACAATAACTTTGCTTGGAGATCTTAATATAGATATAAAAGAACATAATACAGATAATTATTCACATCAATACCTTACTATGGCATCTTTACATGGTCTATTACCGTCTTACTCGGAGCCTACAAGATTAAATGCCTGTCTTGATCATGTTTTGCTCAAGTCTGAACAAATCGCAACCACTTTGATAATAAACAGTACGATAACAGACCACTCGGCAATTCTATTATCCACAAAACTAAAAGCACAGAAATACAAACCCAAACATACAAAAACTCATGTGAATTACGACCTAATTAAAACTGATATCGAATCAGCGAAATTTACACATATTTTAAATATTCCCTGCGCAAACCTGGCTACAGACAATTTTATGAAAATCCTTATTGACATCATTAAAAAGCATACATCTAAAGTAAAAGTTCCTCGTAGACATAGAAATATTAAGCCTTGGATCACACAAGGACTGATGCGTTGTATTAAAAACAGGGACAGAATGAATCTTCAACTTAAAAAATCCCCAAGAAATCTCACTCTTCAATTAACATATAAACGATACCGAAATTTTTGTAACAACTTACTACGTAGCCTCAAAATTGAATACCATAAGAAAGAATTTGCGAAACACAAAAATAATTCAAAAGAAACGTGGAATATCATAAAGAATATTACTCACTTAAATAAAACAAATACTGTATGTAAAGAGCCTTCTTTCAATTGATAAAACCCCAAGTGACTCAGTAGACACAGTCAATAATTTTTTTGTAAATATAGGATCTAAACTAGCAGATGAAATTAAGCTGGCTCGAACTGCCCATACAGATTTTCCTGCCTCTAACAGATTTATCCCCACCATCTCTCAACTTAACTCTTTCGCTTTACTAGAAATAGATACAGACGAAGTTGAAAAGACTATCTTGAGTCTCCGTAAAGTTTCGGCATCGGGCTGGGATGGTATACCAACTAGAGTTATTCAAGATTCACGTAAAGTCTTGGTTCCAATTATAACCCACATTTTCAATCTGTCAATCGTAACTGGTATTTTTCCTGACGCGTTTAAAAAAGCATTGGTTCATCCAATATATAAATCGGGGGACAGGGACAGTGTCAATAATTATAGACCAATTTCTGTGCTTCCTGCATTGTCAAAAATATTAGAGAAAATTTTAAATAATCGATTAGTAAAATATATGAACACTTATACGTAATTGCTAATAATCAATTTGGTTTCAGATCTGGCAAATCCACAGAGGATGCAGTGCTGGGATTAAGTAACATTATAGCTAAAATCTTGATAATGGTGATAAGTGCCTCGGAATCTTTTTAGACTTGGCTAAGGCGTTTGACACTGTCTCTGTTCCTAAACTCTTAACCAAACTCGAAAACATCGGAGTTAGGGGTAATGCTTTGAATTTGTTTGGAAGCTATCTCTCAAATAGGACTCAATGTGTCCAAATAGACGATTGGATAAGTAAGGACCAACCCTTAAAGTGCGGAGTCCCCCAGGGCAGTATTTTGGGTCCCACACTATTTTTGATATATGTGGATCAATTATGTAGACTTTCACTTAGGAATTGTAATATCTTTACATATGCAGATGATACGGCGTTAATTATACATGGTTCTAATTGGGAAGAAGCAAGACAATGTGCTGAGGATTGTCTCGTAACTGTGTCCACATGGCTTGTAGATAACCTTTTAACTCTGAATGTTCAAAAAACAAATTTCATTATCTTCTCAATCAATAAAAAATCTCAACCAACTTACCCCCTTAATATTCAATTGCATTATTGTAACGCTACAAGATCTATTCCCTCATGCTCTTGCCCTAGTATAAAACAAACTAACCACATAAAATATTTGGGCGTTCTAATAGATAACAGACTTAATTGGAGTAAACATATAGATGCACTAATATCTAGAGTCAGAAAAATTGTATACATTTTTAAACTACTTAGAAGTTCAGCTGACCCTGAATCTCTAAAAATTGTGTATTACTCATTGTGTCAATCTTTATTATCATATTGTATAACCGTGTGGGGAGGGACATCAAAAACTTTATTACTCCCTCTGGAAAGGGCTCAGAGAGTAATACTAAAGGTAATGCTGTGTAAACCTTTCAGATACCCAACTGAACAGCTATATCGGGTTAGTAAATTGCTTACTGTTAGACAGCTTTTATTCTCTGTTCCACATTGCGTAAGCATGTCTCTGCACCCTTAATTCCCACTTTACAATATCAACGTAGAATACCACGGATTTATCAAGTTGAAAGCTCTAGAACAGTGTTTGCTACCCATCAGTATTTTGTACTAAGTTCCCAAATATACAATAAATTACACACAAAATTGGACATATATACTCTTAACAAATATGAGTGCAAGAGTAAAGTTCGAGATTGGCTACTTCACCAAAATTATGATCAAACAGAAAAACTGATATCTGCTGAATATAAGATATAATTCTTTTTATCTAATGTCTCTAACAATGTTTATATTTATTAATAGTACAAACAGTATAATTTGATGTACACACACACATACACACACTCACACACACACACATACACATACACACTCTCAATTACTAACGAACACAACCCATTGCTTATGTGAAATGTTTCGGCACTTGTTCAAAGGTCCTAATGTCTTTTTTTTTTTGTGTAATTAAACGAATTGTTTTGTAACCAATGTATAAATCAAATAAATAATACTGCTCTTCAAGACACAGGTATTACACCTAGTTTGAAGGGCAGCAGTCAAAATCAGAATTAATTCTAAGAATAAATTAAAATACTGATATATTTTTAATTTAATTTTAATTTGAATCTGTGTATTTATTTTTACTTTTTGTATTGTGTTTGCTTAGCATGTAAACTTAGAATAGAAGTTTGAAAATAAATAAAATTTATTATTATTATTATTATTATGAGTATGATTGAGGCGCGCAGCAACAGCATAGGCACGATTGTATCCCAAGGCCGGCTGCGACGCCCTGCGGGGATTTTTGAGCTGGGTATGAAAGTGCGTGGTGGCCTGTTGGTAAACGGACTAGACGCGACTGCCAACATGTTCACGGTGGTCACGGGTTCGAATCCCAGGGCACACCTCTGACTTTTCGGAGTCATGTGTGTATTGATAGTCAATCACCACGCACTAAAACGGTGAAGGAAAACATCGTGAGGAAACCTGCATACCGTAGCGATTATAAAATTTCTATGGTAATGTAAGTCTGCCAACACGCACTAGGCCAGCGTGGTGGACTATATGGCCTAACCACTCTCAATCGTACTCTCGATTGTAGAGGAGGCCCGTGCCCTGCAGTGGGACTTATATGGGCTGATACAGATGAAAGTCTTCATACCCAAGCTAATCGTATACGCAACGCAGTCCGCACAGGCGCCAGGATCATCGGAGGAGAAACAAAGCCACCCCCAAGGGTAGGACGCAAAGAATTCTCGCAGTCCATCCCAATCTGCTGACATGTACCGCCAAACTGCGCGAGTTCCAGTCGTCGAAGAGCGGCTAGGACCCGCTCCAGGAGCCCATGAACGGACCAGGCAGTGGTCAGATGATCCAAGGGGAGCATCAGCAGAAGGGTCAGCAGAAGATCCAACAAAGAGGGCTCATGGCTCTCAACGTCTGGAAAACGGGTGGGCTGTGTTACCAGCTGCGAGAGACCATAAGCCAAGGCCATCTCATAGACAGCCCGACCGGGGAGATCAGTGGTCCTGGATCCCAACTACTCTTTGTGATGAGCGTTGAAATCACCGAGGACCACCACCTCCGTGGAAGGGAAATGCTCGAGAATCTGGTCAGTCCCCACTTGGACGCTCTCAAATAATTGAGTAGATCCCGTATCACTGGCGTGGGACCTGTACAGGCATGCGTAGACTCGGGTCCTACCCCTGAGTTCTATCTGAAGCCACAATAAAGACAGGTCTCGACGCTCGAGGCCCCGAAGGCACTTGTCTCACCGGCAACGAGTAACGAGTAGAGTTAGAACTAGAAACGAGTTAGCGAGACGCGGGGAACGAGTGCTTAGTTCCGATATTTGTGTAGCTCGGCTATAAGCGAGTGTACGAGTGAGGCGGGCGATTACTCGCATCACTCGCTCGCGGCAGTCAAGCGTACAGTCCACAGTACAGTCACTGTAAAGAAATGACCACTGGTTGCTCTCTCGGCGTGAGTTCTAATCGTTTGGCGAGTATCACCGAGCGAGTGTTATCTTTCATAGCTCTTGTCACTCAGCGACAACCTAGTGAAGCGAGTACTCGCCGGCAGTGTGAACAGTCAGCGATCAACTGTTTGTATATGCATCTCTTTTGTTCACACGGAAAGTATATCTATTGTACGTTTCTTGAGCGAGAAAATAGCCGATAGTTAGTCGTTTTCTCGTCGTTGGTGGGACAACTGCCGAAGGCGGTGACAACAGATATCACCCCTGACGAAGACGCACACCCCGGCTTTACGTAGGAATCGATGTTCCAATACGTAACCGGGGTAATTTAAGTACGATACATCGTCAGGGGCGGATATTTGCGTCTCCGTTAAAAAGAGCAGGGCAGGCCGCACCGTCTCAAGATGGTGGTGGACGGCGTCGAGGTTGCTATGTAGACCCCTGACATTACAGAAGTCCACAGAAAATGTGGATAAATTTCCCGCCGTGGAGAGCCTGCTTTTCTTTTGCCTTCTCATATATTTTAAAGAGCGTGGGGTAGGGTAAGGACAAGCGTGGTCCTGCCCTCACAATCACTGTAACTCCTGTAATCAGGATCAACAGTGGCACGCAATGTAATGACATCGAGCATTGAAGTACGGCACATCTCCGGGATGAGTAACTTGTCTTTAACCCGCAAAAAAAGTAATTAGAAAGTTATTAATAGGAGTTATAAATAAATTATTTCCCACTTCCCTCCTAGCAAAGGGGGTAAAATTCTTTTTGCGAGGTTATTTTCCTCTTTAGTTCATTGTTTTATCACCCAATAAGTCTTAGTTATAACTGAAGTTAGCAAGACTTTCTATAGTATGTGAAGTCCGCTAAGCTTAGCGTGGTTTATTATGGTCTAAGCCCACTCAATTACAAAATACAAAAAAATACAAAATATTTTATTGTGCATACTTTACAATTTGTACACTTTTTAATAGTAAAATAACTTAAATACATTTGTTTCAAATTCTTAATTTTCGTAATGCAAAACATCATGATATTGAAAGCGGTAGGTACATTAACAAAAATCCTTTACCTTCCGTACTAGTACAAGACTGTGTGACGGCAAGGTAATGATAATAATAATTGATTGTAGAGAAGATACAGTTTTAAACGAAGCTATTTGAAAATATTATTTTATCCAAGTTGCTTTAGGACACAATTGGTTCCCCCAGGGTTTTATACAAATCGGTACCACAAGTTTGCCTTTTTATTTGTTTTATTGATTATTAGATGTCAGACGTCGCTGTAAATCCAACAGACCTCTCAAATAAAAAATACCAATATTCAATTTTTTACATATTATCAAATTTTGCCAGACGTCTGGTATAATTAAATACATGGAAAATATGTTTCACGAGTTACAAGTGAGTTTCCGTGGTACGACGTCCTAGAACAGACGGATGATAATTTTATTTTTTACTCAATTTTCTAAGAGATTCAACTTACTTAATTTTTGCAACGGGCTTTTGTCTAATTTCGTACTGTTTTGAAGTGTGAGTTCAAAAATTGAAATGAATATAGTGTTTCTTAGTCATAGTTACAATGCAGACGAGCGTGTTATGTCGCTGAATCCTCTGTTTGAATTCCATTTGAAGATTTGGATGTTTTGTTAATGCATTGGATTTCCAATGGAGATAAAATCGAAAATATTACCACAATCCTACGATAGAACGTAAATTAAATAAAAAGTAGTCATTGGGCTGCATGATGTTTGGCATAAAGATAAAAGTTATAACATTTCAGACTTGAAATAGACAGGATTTGTTTAACGAATTGTTGAGTTAAAGACTAAAATACCCATGCACTAAATGATATTATCAAGATTAGGTTTTAGATTTCATAAAATATAAATTAAGGTTGTACTCTGTTATATGTATAGTCTATGGCAACATTTAAATAACTTAACACTGGCCACACCAGGCTCTCTTCTTCCGGTGGTGTCATGGCGTCAACATGTCTTGTCTTATATTAAGTATTACTACTATAAGTCATAAATAAATAGTCATTGTGAAGTCGTATATTTATTACTACAGAATAACCCAAAACCATATACATGGTGTCAGAAGTTAAGTCAAAATCACATTGTGCTATTCGAAATCCAAAATGTCTTAGTCGGAACAAGTAACGCCACGTGTATATGAAGAGGTTATGTCAAAAAGGCTCAACATTAGTGGAAACATAAGACCCATGAGTTTGGTGGGCAATCTGGCAAACAATTGGAAAAAATGGTATCAGTCATTTATTATTTTTCTTAAAGCAAGTGGAATGTACGACGAATCCGACGAACGGAAGGTCGCGGTACTGCTTCATTTCATAGGCTCTCCGTGCCTAGAAATCTTTAACTGCTTCAATGTAGATATAGAAGAAATTAAATTTGATCAACTGGTTTCAAAATTTAGCCAGCATTTTACAACTAAAACAAACATAACATATGAATGTTACAAGTTTTTTAGTACAAAACAAAAAGCCGATGAAAGTCTTGAAGAATTTTTGACCAATTTAATTAACAAAAGCAAATGTTGCGAATTTGGCGAGCTTGAAGAGAGAATGGTAAAAGACATATTTATAACGAATATGCATGAAAACTACCAATTTGTGAGAGAAAAACTATTGTTAGAATACAAATTAACATTGGAAAAAGCTAAGAATATGTCAAAAAGCATAGTGTCAGCAAGGGAACAAGCCGCAGAATTAAAAAACTCAACTAATATTTTCTTTCAACGACGTTCAGTGTCACAGTCAACTAAATTGCAGCCAAAACAAAGAGCGAGTTCACGGTCAGAAGATAGATCAAAGTGTACTAGATGTGGCCAAATACATCGATTGAAGTGCCCTGCTAGGAATGCTAGGTGCAGAAGATGTAAAAATATGGGACATTATGAAGCCTTGTGTAAGTCAAAATCTATAAAATTTGTACAATTGGAAAACAGTGATGAAAATGTTAAAGGTAATAATTCAAATAATTTTGTTGTTAGACACTTATTTTTAAACACATCTAAAAATACAGAATGGACTGTAAATTTAATTATTAATAAAAGGAATATTAACTGTATTTTGGACACAGGAAGTGATGCTAATGTTATGTCATATAATGTATTTCAGTCATTAAAGTAAATAAGAAATTTCTGCCTTGTCAAGATAAAGTAACATCATACTGTGGAAATAGTATACCAATATTAGGTCAACAACTGCTTAACTGTCATTATTATATAAATAATCAATCTGAATCAAAATATATTAATTTTATTATTGCTAATGTGTCATCTCCAACTGTCATAGGTAAAAATACATGTTCAGAATTAGGTCTCATTAAGAGGGTGTTTAATATTGAAAAATCAAATGATTTTGAAAGTCCTGATGACCATAAGTCAAATGTAAGCCAGTCAAAGTCAATATTAAAAAATAGTCTTGTACATCAAAATAATTATCAGTCACAGCTAAATGAAAATTATTCTAAAGATCAGTCATATTATGTCAAAAAGAAAATACTTTAGAAAATATTTTGTCTAAATTTAAGTCTGTTTTTGAGGGTTTGGGCTGTCTACCAGGTGAATGTCATATCACAGTCAATAAAGATGTGCGTCCTAAAATTGATCCTCCAAGAAAAATTCCATTTTCATTACATGATAGACTGGAAAAGGAATTGAACTACATGGAAAGTTTGGATGTCATTACAAAGGTAACGGAACCAACGTCATGGGTAAGTTCACTTATATTAGTCGAGAAAAAAGATGGTCGATTAAGAGTCTGTCTTGATCCAAGAAACTTAAATGAAGCCATATGTAGATCACATTATCCTATACCTACTATTGATATGGTAAGATCAAAACTGCATGGAGCGTCATATTTTTCTACTTTAGATGCAAGTAGTGGATTCTGGGTTATTCGTCTTGATTTAGAAAGTTCAATGTTGTGTACATTTAATACACCGTTTGGTCGATATAGATTTAAAAGACTACCTTTTGGTATCAATTGTGCCCCTGAAATATTTCATAGAACTATGATGGAGACATTCGGTAATCTACCAGGAGTGATAGTTTATGCAGATGATATCTTAGTCTATGGCAAGGATTGTCATGAACATAATGAAAATTTACAAAGGGTATTTACAAAAGCTCAAGAAATTAATTTGAAATTTAATAAGAGTAAATGTAAATTTGGTCATACCCAAGTAAAATACTTAGGTCATATATTTTCACATAAGGGAGTATCACCTGATCCAGATAAAATTCGAGCTATCAAAGATATGCCATCTCCAGCCTGTCTAAAAGATCTACAAAGGTTTTTAGGTATTTTAAATTATTTGGGTGGATTTATTAAAAATTTATCAGAAGAAACTGAACCTTTACGTCTATTATTAAAAAGTCAAGTACATGGTCATGGAATGATAGTCATGAAGCTATATTTACACGTCTTAAGGATATTATTTGTCAAGTGCCAGTCTTATCACATTATAATGTTAAGAAGTCTGTTGTTTTGTCAGTAGATGCAAGTCAGTCAGTAGTAGGTGCAGTCTTACTACAAGATAGTCATCCTATTTGTTATGCTTCTAAAACTTTAACTGAATGTCAGAAACATATGGCACAAATTGAAAAGGAATTATATGCTATTGTCTTTGGATGTATTCGTTTTCATCAATATATCTATGGTAAAATAACCACAGTTGAAACAGATCATCGTCCACTTATTACCTTGTTTAAAAAACCTTTAGCAGAGGTTCCAACACGTCTACAGAGGCTAATGCTAAGAATACAGGCATACGACTTGAAGGTTGAATACAAACCTGGTACTAAAATGTATATAGCTGATACATTGTCAAGAGCAGCTCTAGAAGAGTCCAGTGAAGATGAGCTAGATGAAGATGTCACAATACATGTCAACTTGCTGATGAAAAACTTACCTATTACTAGAGATCGTCTTCAGTGGCTAACGGAAGCTACAGAAAATGATGAATGCCTGAAACTTCTGAAAAAGTATTATCAGGACGGATGGCCTGATACAAAGTCACAAGTCAATAAATTAGTCTTACCTTATTGGAACTGTCGTCATGAAATACATTCTGTCAATAATGTGTTATTAAAAGGTAACAGTCTTATTATACCTCAGAAACTAAGGAAAGAAATCCTTAAAATGATACACAGCGGTCACCAAGGCATAGAAAAATCAAAAAAATTTGCCAGAGGTGTAGTATATTGGCCTTTAATGTCACATGACATACAGACAACTGTAGAAAATTGTGAAATCTGTCTGTCTCATAGGAATGCAAATCCACCAGAAACTTTAATGTCACACAAAATTTGTTCTTTTCCTTGGGAGAAAGTTGGAATAGATTATTTGAAATACAAAGATCAAACCATACTTGTTGTAGAAGATTATTATTCAAATTACATAGAAATAGCCAATGTCAGTTCAACAGGTGCAAAAGCATTGATAAATGCATTGAAACCTATATTCAGTCGACATGGAATTCCTGTAAGAATAATGTCAGATAATGGTCCTCCATTCAACTCGCAAGAATTCAAGCAATTCATGGATTCATGGAGTATAGAACATACAACATCGAGTCCATATTTGTCTCGTTCAAATGGATTAGTAGAGTCTGGAGTAAAAATAGTTAAAAACATACTTACAAAATGCACAGAATCAGGCGATGATCCTCATCTTGCTTTGTTGCAATACAGAACTACACCTAGAAATAACTTACCATCTCCTGCTGAGTTGCTGATGTCACGTCGTCTTAGAACACTAATACCTTCTGTTGTAAAACATCTGCAACCTAAAATATTTAGTCATAAATCCTATAAAACAATAAAACAACATAATAATAATAACAAAGACTGTATTATGATAGAAAGGCAAAGAATTTGCCCCAAGTGAAGAAAGGAGACAAGGTCAGATCCATCGAAGTTTGATTATCCAAAACTGAAGCCCGAACTTCCTAAGCCCGGCGGAGTGCAAAAACAGTTATGTAACATCTTATAGCTATTGCCTGAGTAAATTCCAAATATTATACATTAGTGTAAGATCCAAAATGTATCCTTTATTTTCTTAGATATCTCAGGTGAAACGAGCAAATAGCTCTTATCTGTTCATTTAAATGATAGTTACGTTGCCAGTGTATAGTGGTAATCTCACTTATGGAATGAACGTCATAACGTACTAAAGATGGTTAATACCTCTGTATCTGCATCAGCCTATATACTAATATACATACTGATGTCCTGCAGGGCACGGGCCGCTTCTACAACCGAAAGTACCATTAAGAGGAGTTTTAATGGTATGACAAAGTAGAGACTTAAATCGCCCAGCCAGAAACTATTAAGTCTCGCAATCGAACCTACACAATAACCTTAAAACGCGATATATAAAGATACCTACTTGGGTGAATACGGACATCACACCACCACAAGTATTTCCACAAATGTCAATTTTATAAAACAGTTTATGTATTTTTTAAGAATAAGATTTACCTTCTACTCTTCAGTTGTGCGGATTCATAAAGAAAGTGTAAGCTTTACTAAAACTCATTAATAAAACATTGGTCCCGTAGCAACGGAGTGTTCGACGCAATCCCATCTACAGCCCTCAGGGAAACTCTTGATACACAACACCACTGACAAAGGAATAATGCGGTTATAACAATATTACTTCCAACTTGCAAGTCTTCGTTTAATTTACGTCATATCATATTTCGATGACCACGTAACTTGGGTTTGCGAGCGGAATGCTAATTGTAATTTCACTTTGAGATCTTCGGATGGGTGGATATACTAGATACATGCCTTATTTTTATACGTAGGTAATTAAATTTAAAAGTATTTACGTTTTGTTCATGTTCAAAATTGATGATTCAATTCATCAAAAATAAAATGATGCAACGCGCCTGACCAGCGTGATAAACTATATGGCCTTACACCTATCAATCGTACTCACGATGGTAGAGGTCCGTGCCGTGCAGTGGGAACTTTAAGTGGCTAATACAGAAAATAAGGTGATTTGTAGGTAAGAAGAGGTTAAAAAAATGTGTTTCAACTACCAGCCCATTAATCAACTACTGCTGCACACGGAACTGTGGGGTTAGTCTGTTAAAATGATACGAGCTTCGAATGTTCGGATGTTCAACGTCGACGAATAAGATTTCAACTCCTAAAAATCAATATAGTATATTTATAGAGTAACCCCCCTGGTCTATATTCGATAGCCTCTGTGGCGCAGGTGGTTAGACGACGCGGGTTCGATCCCGCACCGAGAGAAATGCTTGTGTTTCGGATCAGGGTGTTTGTGAGACCGAAATGTCTCTCGTAGTTCCCGATACCCACGACTCAAGACTCGATCTTAATGCAGGACTATGTATGTGACTGTTGAGCGTTATGTATTTATGTTTCGATTGAGAGGACTTAAGCAATAGTCCATCCAACTTACATGTGGTGTGTTAGTGGTGCTAGAGCGAGTCTACCATCATTCAAGTTCAAGTCCCAGTCCATAGCAACTCATACTTAGATTTAAATTGCCGAATGTTTAAATCTCAAAATCCATTCTCTGTTTGTTTCTCACAGAAATAGAAATAAAATAACCTTGCTATTGCCCGATACATTTTGTTTTATTTATATATCTACTGGAGTTTCCAAGAGCTTTTATACAATTTGCAATAAATTGATATTTAGGTAAGTACCAATTGCAGTGTAAAAATTATAAACAAAAAGAGCCGAGGTAATAAAAATACTAATGATCTAAATATAAAAAAAATATATAACATTTAGCTGTTAATTTTATATATATGTAAGTGAGGTTTGTTTTCACCAATGGAGTTTGTACGACCGAACATTAAAATGATAAATTTAATTTAAATGCAAGAGAACTCTGGTCGAGGTCGATGCTTTTTTAACTGAGCCGTTTTACTGTTGATTTAGGCTTATAAGATTAGAGACGTGCGGGAAGGCGGAGCAAATAGCATGGAAACGTAGTAAAAATATAAGGAAACTAACCTTGAAACTACAGGTGAGACAATAGATCCAGCGTCAAACTAGATAACCACTTCTAACTTTTCACTAATCATTAAAAAAACACACAAGTTTTGAGAAAGTTAGGTGCATGACTGTAATCAAAATATAGAGTAAAAAGCCGATACACTCTAATCCAGACTTTTGTATAGTCAATACGAAATTGTTATCGACCCTAATTAGATTATCTACCCACATTTAAAAAATATGTAATCAACTTCAGTATGACCATACTACACTTTTATAAGACGGACAGTGTAATGATTTTTATTAATTTATATTGGTTTTTGCTGTTGAGCTAATTTACTATAAATATTAATATTTTTCTTAATTTTTAATTGATTATTTTTAAGTTTACTTGAGGACGAAACTACTGAAATCCATATTGCATATTTTAATATTGAATTGTTTCAACTTGAATTGGGCTGTAACACGTACCGCAGTATCTGGTCTTACATGCGTAGTTGATTTTCCATCAGGTTTCTCAACAAAATTTAACACATGGAACTCAACTTCTGAACCACTGGATGATGGATCAATTATTAGGAATAAAGTGACTAAATGAAAATCTACAAGAAAATACTATCCAAATAAAACGACATTATAATTAATAAAATTTAATATTCTCTCCAGAAATAAAAGCACATCATTTTCAATTTACATCACGAAAACATCAAATCGAAGTAGTTATATGCAAACACTGGCACCGCCAGATAATTACACATTAACGGGTCATTACACGCAAAACGTCGCCATTTTGAAACTAGAAATTTGAAATCACTTTTATTCTTATTCCCAGTCGAATGTTTTTAACTGGTCTAGTAGTGATGACAATGCATGATGGTTGTGCGCAAAGCCACCCAGATGAAGTAGAACATAGTGATTACTTTCTCAATGAGATGGATATCGGGTGGGTATAACTAACCCAACCTGCCCGATACTGAATCTAGCTGGTTGAACAAAACCAGACAAAACCTTTCCGTAGCCGACACGCGCATTGTGGACGGTGCAGAATGTAGCAGGACGTGATGTGTTCTACATTTCATCTTTCTGGACCCCAAATAACCAGGGCTGGTCCTTCTATTTTCAACAACGATGTATGGTAAACAATTGAAGCAATTTTTTTAAATATTTATTCGCGAATTTAGATTCCTTTTAATTTATTTTTAATTACGACGTTTCCATTACTCGTTGTCACGGGGCAATTTACAATTTATTTCTCCCAAACATCATAATCTATTTCAAAGGCATAAGACATTTTGCGTGTAAATTCCCACTTCTAAAGTTACTTATTCAGTCATTCACTCGTGTAATTTGTTTTCACCACCGCAAAGTTAAAAAGTATTATTTTCTCAGGTATGCTGATTGTACCCAGTGTTATAATTCCAACACAAAATTTTAACTCAGTTCAATAATATAAAAAGACCCATTACTTAGTATATAATAAAACCAAGACATGAAGATGTCAACCAACAAAAACATGTGATAGAAACATTAATGTTTAAAATTCATCTATGTAATTAAATCTTGCGGCGGCGACATTTCTAATCACATTAACAATAATACTAAACTACCCTACAAGTAATAAAAATATTTTATTATTATAAATACATAGGAGAAATAGTCTTATATAAGGTTTGTAAAATGGGGCCGCATTGTAATTGGACGAAGATGTTAAAAAAAAGGTAAATTAGAGCCATCTATTATTTGACAATAACGGGATTTTAAGAATCAGGGAAAAAAAATACGCTCACGTTGCTGACAATTGTCATCAGTCATACATTTGGAAAAGCTTGCAGATCGCATTCGACACCATAATATTAATACTGAATTAATAGTTTGTATTACGAATATGATATTAAGTTTAACCTTGCATTTACATTTTGAGTTTGGAATTGGATCAAATTCAATACTAATGACGCATTATTTCCGCTGGTAGTTCTTTATTCGATTCATAGATGGCGCCCCAACTATTAAACGTAGCATATTCTCAGACACGGTTCGTTCGGTTCGTCTACCCACTGTTTCTGAAAGAAGTCACTTCTCCGTCCAATTAGTAGTCTTGGATTTATATTTGAAAATAAAATGATTTAGTTTAAATACATACAAACATTAAAACGGTTATTGATACAACAAAAATGTACAAACATTCGTATACACACCTCTATAAATTTGATAAAATATTTATTATTTCGTTTGTTTAAAACAATTTATGTTCAATATTTTATAAATTAAAATAAAAAACCACTGATGTATTAGAGCAGAGTACTAGAGCAGACATCGGGAACAAAATCTTTGCGTATTGTGCGTGCACACGGGAACCCAGTGAAACGAGAGAGATGTATTACTGCGTAGGTGTGACAGAGATAGAAATAGAAGGAGCGGTACGGTACCGTTCATTTTGTAACAAACATTTTGTTTGCAGTGGCCCCTCTAGTATAAGATCTCAATGTAAAAAACACAATGTAATATAGACAAGAAAATGCAAAAGGTATAACAAAATCGGTGTCCTAAATACATTTAAATTACAAATAAGTTTTGTGAAAGAAGCATGTAAACTTATTGTTGAGGGCGTATTCGTTGGGGAAGGGAAAGCGGTGTATGGTGAAAAAATTGTTTACAAATCAAAAAAATACCATTTTAAATAAATGACTGAGACCACCATACTATAAACCTAACTGAAGAGTGTATAAGGTCCAAGTTCAAATGCATTTTGCTGTGGTGTAATTCCAGCGCTTGACACTACATTTACGATTGTCGTTATTAAAATTGACCAATAACATCACAGAATATTAACCGCGCGAATACACGCTTCTGATTGGTCAATAGCCCCGCGCGTTTTTAAGCTATTGCATAGCTTCTATCGCGGGCTTTGAGCGTGGAGACCGAATCCAGAAATTCCGTAACGAAAATAACCTAAGTCCGACCGAAATTTAAATGTATAATTTTTATTTTATTTAAATATGTGCCAGTACTTTTAAATGCGAATTGCAAAGCTATTGCGTGATTAATTGTAATCTAACCTCTTTCGATATTTAGTTTTGCTATCTATCGATGAATAGCAATATCGGCATTACTGCGCATGCGTAATCCCCCTCTTCGCCCCGCAATCTGGTGACTCATGCCTGCTTAGAGTTTCGGCGTTAGGGCACCTCCTCTTTGTATTTACTTCATGCCATGAAGTTCATGGTACGACTCTACGAAGCTCGCACGTACAACAGTGAATATCTGTACAAATAATCTCAAAGAAAACCAAAGGAAAAAAAATATGCATAAATAAAATAAATAAATAATTATAATGACATAAGTTGATAAAAAATGCTATGCAATAGCTTTACCGCGGTTCTGATATCACAGAAACAGTCTTAGTAGTAATTTTACATGAAAACTGAAGTATTACAGAAGTTAGCAAGCGAAAAACTAGTTGAAATGGAGATTGCAATTATTAGGGCACACACATTGCCTTATTAAAATTACGATTATTCGGAACATTAAATATGAACATTATTTACCAGATATTAAAAGGTGTGAAGTCAAATAGGCTAGCTTCGTGGGAAATTTAACTCATATTTGCGGAAAAGGCCCATATCCAGCAGCGGAACATCTAGACCTGAAATTTAAACTCACACCTCTGGGGGCTACTACAATCAAGGAAGTTGGATATACATATCGTCGTATCGCAATTCTGAGTGTTAAAACCTACTTACTTATATTGCCTTCTATTCCACTAATATAAACTGTGGAACGATTCATTAGTTTGGACGTGTCTCGCATTGAGAATATTCAATTCAATAAGCGACACTTGTCACGACGGACCATACGACATAATACAAACTAACAATTACTGGTTACATTACTAAATATCTTTTTTGTAGCAGCCCCCTTGTCTTCAAAGAGGTAAGGGGAAGTAGTGGAGCTCTTAGTTCGCCGCGTGATTTTCTTTTTAATATGGAGGCTAACAACACAGCGTACACAGGTTCCATCGGGCAAATCATGCGATTTATCAAACAGAAAACTCAAAAACTGATGTTTAACTCAAAAGTGCTTTAAAAAATATAATATGAAGGACAGTGAGGAACAACAGTGAAGGTAATTACACAGTGGGAACACTCATCTAATAGAACTAGACTTAGCCTACGCTTAACACACGCTAAACTATTTTATGGCAAACAATCTTACTATACGAGGCACAATACAGTTTACGGCCATTCAGTAATATATTATCGGACAAAGTATGCTCCATATTTTTAATGAAATAAGAATAAACTAAAAAATATTGTCATCTGTCACTTATGTCTTGACCTCACATTAAAATCGAGTCGGGCGTCGTGGGTATAATAAACAACGAAACATTTCGGTCTCACAAAACTCAGACCCGAAACAAAGTCTTGTGGTTCCCACATTTGTCCCGGTGCGGGTATCAATCTGCGACCTTTCGATTCACATCCGGCGTCTAACGATCTGCGGCATATTTTCATGAATTAGGAAGGGATTTTATTCATTGTCTCCGTGGTATATTAAGAAACACTGCGGTGAAAAGAATGGTCACAAATTCACAAGGAATTAACGACCTTATGCAAATAACTTCAAAAATTATTTTATCGATTGTTTTGTCCCTTTCCAACAACTTTTGAATTTAGTTTGAGCGAAGAAGACAAAACATTAACCCATATACAATAATTTTTGATTTGCGAAGATTTACTTTTTTCATACACAGATTTTTAAACTATTTTAGCTATCGAATGTTCTGTCTTATTAGCTCAAACTGAATTCAAAAGTAGTTTTAAAGGGACAAAATATTCGATTATTCAAAACCGTCTGAATTAAGCATTAAATCTTCGCTGAACAAGAATGTTGGTAAATCATCATCATCATCATATCAGCCACAGGAAGTCCACTGCTGAACAGGCCTCCTCCAAGGATCTCCACAATGACCTGTTGGAAGCGGCCTGCATCCAGCGATTTCCTGCGACCTTAGTCAGATCGTCCGTCCATCTTGTAGGCGGGCGTCCGACATTTCGCTTGCCTGTACGTGGCCTCCACTCGAGAACCTTTCGGCCCCAGCGGCCATCGGTTCTACGAGCTATGTGGTGTGTTGGTATATAGGTTAAACAATTTAAAGGAATTTCGATTTCCGCATACAATTCCACAAATACACACAGCAAATTAAAAATACATCCGTATGAAAACTATTAATTCTATTTTTAAAGCGATATATTACTGAATGTACGGCTGACACCGCAGTCTCAGTTTATTTATCATACACATTAACACATAATTTATTATACACAACAAAATTCAAATGTTTATGATATGTTTGTGTATTTGAACACATGTAATTGATTGCACAGGAGAAATAATGTACTTGGATATAGACATACAAGTTCGCGCGCGACACTGAACGAGCGACGTTGTTAAGGGGTAAAGCAGAACTTTTGAATCAATTTAGGCCCAATTTTTCAACTGACATGTCCATGAAATAAAATATATCCTGACTTTATTATTTTCTCATTTTATTTTCCAATACTTCAACTAACATTGCCATACACAGAGATAAATTGATGCTGTTGTTAAACATTAAAAATTAATATATGGACATGGCCGAACGCGCGTCGTGTCCCGAGTGTGGTCCCGAGGTAAGTGCTACGCGCGCTCCAGTATATTTCTTGTAACTAACTTTGCCAATACCTTTGCCCTTGAAACTGTCAATTCCATACATTCGCAAGGTCAAATACATCTCAAATGTATGGCGATGACATTTTCATAGGCAAAGGTATTGGCAAAGTTACTTGGTGCAACTGAGCCTAAGTCGTCGTTCGGGACGCTTTTGAAAATGCTTGCATGTACAATACGCGAAATCTATTAACTTTATTAAATAATTTAATTTCATCATCGTGTTATCTTTTTGCAACCCCAAACGCACTGAAGGGCTTATCCTTAGTTTCTAATCAATGTCGTAAATTACACAGCAAGGCAGGAAAAGTCTTGGCCATCGCGCAGCAAAATGTGTAATCTTCAACATTTCACGTTCCACAAGAGTGCCGCGCACGAAATTGTTAGTATATACTCGTAATTGTTGGTTATAGTACCTTGAAAACCAAATGTTATATGGAAACGTGATTTATTTTCATTGCATAGATAATTGATCAAGGATGGCCAAGTACAAGTACAAAGTATCAAGACTTGTAGTGTAGATGCTTTTCGGACTAGACAAGGCAATTTTAATACGTCCTGTTTAGTATAGGGCAATCCAAGTTTACAATAACAGCAAAAGTCGGTAATCTAGCGTAGTACGGCATAATAATACCAGCAAAAGGATATATAAGAAGGTAGGTGGAAATAGTAGAGATTATCAAGTCATTATCAGGGATTATTAAGTCAGACGGGTTGGATGCACAGGCGCAAATGGAGTATGAAAGGGAGGCTTTTACCCAGCAGTGAGGCATTATAGGCTGCTAATACAGAAAACAAGTCATCGCTTGTTTAAATGTCAGTTTTGCGTTGACGTATTGAAATTTAGCTATTGGTGATCTAGTTGGTAGATTTTATTCAGATGTTATGTTAACTCTCATTTTTTTCCGTCTTGACCATTTTTCTAGTAGTGGAAAGCTTGCTATGGGTCCCCTCCCATAAATCCTGAGTGATAGGGCTCGAAGAGTATGTTGGATTCACTGGCATTTCTAGCATTATGTCGGCGGGTATTTGATAGTGTTCTTTACTTTGTTCGTTCTTTAGATAGTAGTTTCAGATAAAGCCGAGGTGAATAAGTTTGTAGTGAGCGAGATAGTTATAGTTTTAAAATTTCCTGCTACTTTCATCTCATCTGTTCATTTTCAAAAGCAGATTAAGTATTTAATACTATCAACATAATTGCTTGTGGACAATAATTACAAAATTTAAATCGATTACTCATCAAAAAATATGTTTAACGATTTGGCTTCGGCGCAAATTCCGTTTCGCTTTTGAAATATATCTTGAGACCTATAAGGCTATGACCGAATGTATAATTGAATAAACATTTTCAATACTACATAAGATATTTAGATAATGTGACAAAGTATTTGTCATTGCAAATCATTATCACCGGACCAAAAATGCGAGTGTTTGAATAGCCATATTTTCTAACGTATTTTAAATGTTGAAATAAAAGTTTTTTAACTTCCCGACGTTTCGATTAACAGCTTTCGTGGTCGTGACCAAATGTGAAAATTGAACCAAATTCGCGATAAAATATTTCAATGTGTAATATTCGCGTAAATCTAAGAAACCATTGTTTTTTAAATATTTAAGACGTCGATACAGGCGGTTGAAAGCTTACTTTAATGACCAAACTCTAGTTTAGGATGTTACAATAACTTAATATGTGGGATTTTTTTAAAGTCGACAAAATTGACAAAGTTATATGATTTATAAAAGTCGCTAGAAACATAGTTTCCAATCAAACACTGGTTTTCAAGATCCGCGGTACTAATATGAAATACAAAGGTAAATTATAAGTGTTAACTACTACCCACATAAAAACGACTTATATCAACACTCGATGCAAACAAAAACTCTATTCCAAGGCATCGATTTACTTTTTAATCGATAATAGATAGACATATTATGAATGTTTATTTAAACATTGCAAGTACAAATTATTTTAGAAATAAGAAGGGAAACTCGAAAATGATAACAGCAAAGTCGAAAATACAAGCACATTTATCGATAAAAAAAAGAGAACTCGTCGTTCAGTCACACAATAGGTAGAAATAAAAAATAAACTCTTCAAATGATAATAACGAAAGGAAATGAACAATGTGTATAAACACTACATAGTTTCATAACGCCTACAGATTACTTAATTAAGTTACAATATATTAGGTCCCAATAACTTACAATGATCGAGAACACATCGTTTATATCGATAAAAACTATCAATATTAATTTTACGTATAAAATTACAATAACTTTTCGTCGAATACTGTTCGATAGGGATAAATAAAATAATACAAAATAAAATATAAAAAAATCTAATTTTATCAATGGCACAGGATAGGGGTAAAATACATACATACATTTACATATAAATTAGTATAAATTATGAATTAATATATCGATTTCGACAGATCGTTTTCTAAACTCTAATGTATAAAGATAAATATTAAGACACTGAAGTATACTGGTAAATTGAATTATTAAATCATCATTAGTCGATTCCAGAAACGATCGATAAGTGTATACCTTAAATCGAAAAAATAGACATGATAAATATCGATACATCACAAGTGCATCTTTTATTACTTGACCAGGTAAAAATGTTTATTAGTACTCCCAGAGCGCATAATATTCGAAATACATCTGTCGACATCGACACCGTCACTAACTCTATCAAATGAATAAATTCGTTACGAAGGCAAGATTATTTCTAGACAATATTTCAACACGTCATTCAACTGTGAAATGAAAAATCACAGAAAGCCATACAAAAAAAACTTAGTCTAAAATAAATAAAACAAAAAAATAACGAATTTTATACTTTCAACAAGTCTGATATGTTTTTGCGGGCAATCGATTATTCGAGAACAATTTTCAAAAGATCGAATAAAATTGATTAAATAATTTACAAAAAAAAATAGTCACGAAACATGGTAGACCTTACCTTAAACTGAGTAATCTTAGTATCCTTTAGAAAAATAAATTCATCATTTTATTTTTAATACTCTTCTACTAATACAGAAAGGGTGTGGATATGTCTATGGATTTTTAACAGTGCTTTTATATTGTGCAGATTTTCGTGAAGATCTCGTCTTGTTTGACGATAATTTCAAATCCGAATCATGGTATTGTTAAAACCAATCCTCATATTTATACTTTAATCGAAAATCTGCACAACATAAAAACCAAGTACACAACTCTATAATAAATTGACAAGGATAAACTGCTTACATTATGGTTTGTGACAAATATGTTACATTTTTACAGAATTTAACTGTGGCCAGTGCGGCGCCTGAATATGGTACTTTTACTCCAATTATTTGATTGACCGTATCGTGTAAAATCTACTGGAATTTGGTATAAATAAACGTCAAAACTGATTCCTTATACAAAACAAAAAATAAATTAAATTATCGACATTTCATTACGTACATAACCTAAGCTTGATACTCGGTCAGTTGTAAAAGGGTCTATCTCCACGTAAAGCATGTGGAACATAATACCCCTTGGAGTTGTATTTCATTGTTGGTGAGTACTACGGCGGCACTGTCCGACGCCTGCTATCAGTTGGACTCGGAGTCTGGCGACGACTTCATCATACCCTGCGCGTACGCCGCTAGCAAACTCTCACACACGAATTTGTATTGAATCTGAAAATAAAAAAGGTTAAATAAAATAAATTTCTTAAAAATGTAGTATGTTTTGTGCAAGTTGTTCGAAAGTATGAAGTGTATTATGACATGTTAACGAACCAGGTGTATATACAGGGTATATCAAAACTGCTACCGAAAACGAATGTGGGTGATAGTTTTAGTGACTTCAGACACAATGCAACTAAAAATTTCGCAAAGTAACGCGACAACTCTTTTTAATGATTTTTTAAATATCATCTTTTTTGGATGGTAAATCCATAGTTTTTGCTAAAATAACAATTTAATCTCGTTTATACTTTAGAGTACAAATAAAAGGGTATACACTATTATTTTAGAGAAAAATGTATTTATTACAACTCCAAATACGACCATAGGGATAAAATTAACAAACAAAAATTGTCTCTTTTTTCTGTTGCAATGTCTCTGAAGTCGCTTAAACTACCACCCGTTCTTCTTCACTTCGTTTTCGGTAGCATTCTTGATATACCCTTGTATACGTATTTATAGGTTGACGTGCATGTTCGCTTACATTTACGTGTACGTGCGTGTATATAGTGTGTATACTCGGAAATGGAATCCGAGATCAAAAATGTAAACAAAAGTGTTACCACTACAATAAAATAATTTGTCATGGTAGTTTGTTCACAACCGTTAAAAAAACAGGTTGTAATTATTCTCATTCGTTAAATTAGTATAAAACAAAGCCAAATAAAAATTATTTGTTATAATATTTACATAAACTACAATTTCAACTTATTTTTTAAGTATGTGAAAAAAATGGTACGAAAATATTTTATGCTACAGGTATTATGCAGAATTAAGTGCGTGGTGGCCTGTTGGAAGTGCGTGGTGGCCTGTTGGTAAACGGACTAGACGCGGTTGCCCACATGTTCACGGTGGTCGCGGGTTCGAATCCCAGGGCACACCTCTGACTTTTCGGAGTCATGTGTGTATTGATAATAATCAATCACCACGCACTAAAACGGTGAAGGAAAACATCGTGAGGAAACCTGCATACCATAGCGATTTATAAGAATTTCTATGGTATGTAAGTCCGCCAACCCGCACTAGGCCAGCGTGGTGGACTATATGGCCTAACCACTCTCAATCGTATTCTCGATTGTAGAGTAGGCCCGTGCCCTGCAGTGGGACGTATATGGGCTGATACAGTACAGTACAATTATTAACATTGTATTCGTTTATCATCGACAATAAATCCAATTTCTTATTAATTAACAAGAAATTATTTAAATCATTTTACAGAAAAACATTCATATTTTGAATTTTCGAACGCCTTTTTATTCAATGTTGCAAGTAATTAAATTGTTGAAATTCCGAAAAAGTTCCGGATTATTTTTTATGTAAAAAATATAAAATATTTGAATTTGGAGCGAAATAAATTGTAATAAGCCAAGGGTGAGTTTTATTTTTCATTTATTATTAATATTTTGTATTATGATAGCTAAAAACAATGTAACGTGAATATGTTAATTTCCGTTTACTTATTTATTTATATAATTTTCGTGGAAAATTCATTTATCGGTAACATTAATATAGCAGTGCTACCAACATAACGAACAAGAAAATATCTACGTTTTTGAAGTCGCAAATGTATGACAGCGCTCCCTCTATACCGGGTATCTCAAGACTGCTACCGAAAACGAAGCCGGGTGGTAGTTTTAGTGACTACAAACATAATGCAACTAAAAATTTCGCAAAGAAACTTGACAATGGTTTATTATGATTTTTTAAATGACGCCATTTTTGGGTGGTAAATCCATGGTTTTTGCTAAAATAATAATTTTAACACTTTTATACCTTAGATTATTTATAAATAAAAGGGTATACACTATTATTTAAGAAAAAAAAATTATTTACCACCCAAATATGGTCATAGGAAAAAAATAACAAAAAAAAAATTTCGCTTTTTTTTGCAACTTTTTCTATTGCATTGTGTCTGAAATCGCTTTAACTACCACCCGGCTTCGTTTTCGGTAGCAGTCTTGATATACCCTGTATATAAATACTCTAAGAAATAAATAAAACATAGTACTCGCAACATTTGAATCTATTCACTAATCAAATTATACCCAATATGTTTTTGAGAAAATGTTTCATAACCCTGAAATGTCACTTTACAATGACATTTGTTTGTTTACATTTTTGATCTTGAATTCGATTTCCGAGTATAGGTATAAACATCAGTTAGTGTAGTATCTTCACATGCGTCTTCTCCTACGCTCGCGTGTATACTGGGTATCTCAAGACTGCTACCGAAAACGAAGCCGGGTTGTAGTTTTAGTGGCTACTAATACAATGCAATTAAAAATTTCGTATAGAAACGCGACAATTATTTTTTATGATTTTTTAATTTTTTTTTTTTTTTATTGCATTTAATGGCGAGACGAGCATGCCGTTCGCCTGATGGTAAGCGATGCGACCGCTCATGAACAGTAGCAAAACCAAACAACACCTTGAATTACAAAGCAATGCTTGGCATTCCACTGCGCTCGCCATCCTGAGACACAAGATGTTAAGTCTCAATATGTCCAGTAGTTACTCTGGCTACAATGTCCTTCAATCCGAAACACAACAGTGCATTAAATATATAAAATATCGTAATTTTTGGGTGGTAAATCCATAGTTTTTTGCTAAAATAATAATTTAAACTCTTTTATACCTTAGATTAGTTATAAATAAAAGGGTATACACTATTAGCGACAATTTTTTTTTTGTTATTTTTTTCCTATGTCCATATTTGGGTGGTAAATACATTTTTTCCTAAATAATAGTGTATATCCTTTTATTTATAAACACTCTAAGGTATAAAAGAGTTTAAATTATTATTTTAGCAAAAACTATGAATTTACCACCCAAAATTGACGATATTTAAAATAAAATAAAAATAAAATAAAATTTATTGGCCAAAAATTATTTTTCGGTAGCAGTCTTGAGATACCCTGTATACCTAGTCAGGTCATAAATTCTGTCACATGTTTAATATAAAATAATTGAAACAAGTTTATTCAAAATGACCTCCGTGATTTTGAATACAGGCCTTCAATCTGCGCACCCAGTTGTCTATCGCAGCACGAACGAGGTCCATGTCAATATCGGCGGCTGCAATATCAATATCAAGGATGTCTTGAGTGAGTCCACATTGGGATGAGGCTCCAAGTGTTGCCATATCTTGTAATCTAACGGATTCAAATCTGGACTGGAGGAGGGCCAGTCTTCGTGCCGGATGAAGTCGATTTCACGCGCCGCCAGCCAGTCTTGTGTGCTCTTCGCTCTATGAGCTGGCGCCGAATCTTGTTGGAATACCCAGTGCCTATTATTGAACATGGTATGAGAAACAGGTTCCACAAGGTTCGTCAGGACTGTATTTTGATACACACTGCATTCGTTTTTATACCTTTCTCACAAAAATGTACCTCTGTTAAGCCCCAATAAGAAACTCCCAACCATACCATGAGCGAGGATGGAAAAAGACCTCGTTGGACACGCGGAATACGGTTGCTCGCTTCTTCACTACTGTGTGCATACACCTTATCATTTTGTTTGTTGTAGCTCTCTTCTACGGTAAAAATTTTTCAACTTAAAAAAAAATCCCGATATTTTTTTCCCGCGTACCGCTTCAACAAAGCGCGGCATCTCTTCAGTCTCAGGTCCATTAGACGAGCTTTCAAACGATGTCCTGTTTTTCTTCGATATGCCCGAAGCCCTAAGTCTTCATTTAACCTTTTCACCGTGGTTCTGCTTAACCCCATCTTAAGGGCCAACAGTTTCTGCTTACGTTTGGGATTTCTTTGAATTCGCGCCTTCATAGCTTTTATCACTGCTGGAGTCCCAACAGACCGAGGGCGACCACTTCTTGACCTTTCATCTACACTAGAGTCTTCATTGTATCGTTTGATGGTACGATAAACGAATCTTTTGGTTATATTCAAATTTTACAGTATGTCAAAAATTTGAATTGGCGCGTAACCGCAACGATGCAACGCAATAACTGCAACACGGTCTTCTTTAAGCGTCCACTCCATATTTAAAAATGAGTAAAATTCTAAAAAGTATACATTTTTATTTTCATGAACAATTCGAAATTCGAATTCAATAAACTTTTTTGTGGCCAGCATTCTGAAAGAAAAGTTTTACTGTGTGACAATACTTATGACCTGACTGTGTATAAACATCAGTTAGTAAATTAGTGTAATACCAACCGCGTTCTGTATGCACATGGGTCGCTGCGCGCGCATGTGGCGCACCAGGTCGAGCGGGTACACGGGCTGGCGCCGCTGCGCCTGCGCCGCGCCCGTCTCGGCCAGCACGAGCGCGCCCGTGCGGCCCACGCCCGCGGAGCAGTGCACTATCATGGGGGCGGGGTGCGGGTGCTCTGATGATTCTGTAACAAATTGTTTAGAATTACACAAAATATATATTACAGCTTACGTGGAGCAGGCGCTTAGACGTCGCGTATGAAACGATCCCCGCATGGAAAATGTTCGTGGGGTCTTTCGGTTCTGGATGTTTGTGAGAGTGAAACGTTTCTCCTAGTTCCTGACACAAAAGACGATCTTAATTTTGAATTAGGACTATGTGACTGATGGGTGTTATTTATTTATTTATTTTATTCATTTGAATTACAATAGCTACAGTGTAAAGTGATTTAAGACGAAGATTTATACATACATATATTATTTCATTTATTGCTTGAGTTTTTGATGTGGAGTGGAACAAAAGAATACCTGCACTTGGGTGGAGCAGGATCAGGCTGTTATACTATCGACATGACATAAGCACCGTTTCGACGTTTGTCGGCTCATTAAATTTGGTATTAACTCATAAATAAATTGAAAGAGCTAGTTGTAAATTGTTGTCAATAGCCTCGTCAATAAAATAGATTGTACTCTACAACAGCAACAACTATACAACTCTATATTTTTTACCTTACCATTGTAATCTGTCCTTCGATGACATATACACTAGATTATAAGTAACGGTCTAAAAGACAGTAGGCAAAATAAGAGCACAAATGAGCGTGTGCTCTTATTTGATTTTAATATGTTCCAAACTATAATAAATCTTAGTTTAAAGGAATGAGGTTTATTGTTCCCTGAAGTTGATTATAATTTAAGACTTTGCTACATCTCGTAGTTCGCAATTCAAATGTATAACATAAGCAACTTCGGCCACTTTTGGCGTGTGATTTTGTTCCGGACCCTGTATCTAGTATCATTTATTTGATCGAAGACTCTGTCAAAATGATCACCATACGTTATACGTCCATCTTAAGGTTGTGTGGAAGAAATCGCGATAAAAGACCGCCGTTTGTCACACATATATAAGCGCTTTGTATTAATATGTTTCTTAAGTTTTGTGATGAACAATACGTATTTATAAATAAACTAGCTGTCGGGCCCGGCTTCGCCCGGGTGCAGATAGTTTTTGAGTCCAATCCACATCAAGAACATATTATTTCGCGTGTCTACTAACTATATTTCCCGCGTGCCGTCGACTATATTTCCCTTCCGTAGGAGAGGACATCCCGTGCCAACAATTTGAATTTGAAAGAGTAGAAAATATGTATATTTGGTTTCCTGACTCATCCCACGGGAACACTAAATTTTTCGGGATAAAAAGTAGCCTATGTGTTAATCCAGGGTGTCAGCTATCACTATACCAAATTTCATCAAAATCTGTTGAGCCGTTTTTTCATGAAAGAGTAACAAACATCCATACATACATACAAACTTTCACCTTTATAATATTAGTAAGGATAAGTACGTGCTATGTACTATTATAAATAAATAAGTACGTGCTATGTACTATGAAATATAAAGTTTACCATCGCGTTGATTCCTGAGACTGGAGCAGAGCTGCGTGAACGCGATGAAGGCGGCGGCGTCGTCGGGCACGCCGTGGTCGGGCCACGCCGAGTACTGCAGCTGCGTCACACTGCGAGACACGCCGCTTGCATCCTGCAGGGTAAATACATTTGTATTAGTGTGTATTGAGAAGGGGTAGGCTTACTAGCCCAAAAAGTTCTCGAATGGAGGCCACGTAGCGGAAAGCGCAGCGTAGGACGTCCACCCACAAGGTGGTCAGACGACCTGGTAAAGGTCGCGGGACGTCGCTGGATGCAGGCTGCCTCCAACAGGTCTCTGTGGAAATCATTGGGTGAGGCTTATGTTCAGCAGTGGACTTCCTTTGGCTGATGGATGGGCTAACTAGTCTCAAACACTATAGGCTGATCTTATTTCAACTCGAACATGTGCCGTACGGCGAGTTTATCGCCGTGCCAACAATTCTATAAAGTTTTACTTATTTTTATCAACCCTACATTTCAACTAAATTACTGGCCCACCCTGTAAATTGCCTAGAGTGATAAGTTCACCATTTGCATGTTTAATAATTAGTCAAATATATTGAACCGAATATCTCACAATTTTCATTCAATAAATTCTTCATCTATAGTAAAAATTTAAAGATATTATAACTTATAACATTACTACACACCTTCAAAGTCATCTCTCTCCGTATATAATGTCCGTGATTCTGCTCACTGTTTGTGTGGACTGTTAAATTGTTTGTAGCTTTTAGCGGCGTGGTTCCAACCTTGGGCCAATATTGGTGGCACTTGGCCCGACCCCGTTCTGTCAGTACTGTCAGCATAACAATCAGACTGCTTTCAGATTCCCACACCATTTGCCAAAAATCACCCACTGTCGACGCTAATGGACCTGAACAATAAATTATTACATTTATTTATATTTAAGTATATTACCCAAGCGCGATCGAGGGCGTTGATACTCGAGTGGAATGCACTTCCCCCGATGGCGCCTGAATCGTAGTCTTTTTGTGCACTGTACAAGCGTGCAACTGTGACGTCAACTTACTCAGGTCTCAACTTATTGGGCACGGGTAATCTGTCAGAAATATTGAAAAGACCAATTTTCTTCATCAATGTACAGATTTAGGGAAGACTTGAGGATTGGGTTACTATGCGATTTTTAGCTTAAAAACCTTACCTTGTGTAGCGATGTAAGTGAGGACCACATCCGAATTAGGTATTTCCATATTTATGTACGATGCGTTTATGTAGTCTCCATTAGGACCGTTCTTCAATATCACACGGGTTGAATCATCTGGAGAAAATATATAATATATTTAATCAATTAATTGATATCTATAAAGTAAACCGCGGCGGTTACTCTATCAAAAATGAAGTTACTTCGGATTTCGAATATTCGTTCATTCGAACTTAACCTTTCTGTGTAGTGACAAGTTATCACCAAGAAGTGACAACAGACAAAAGGTTACTTAACCGCATTAGGCCAGCGCATTGTGTGCTTAAGTGCTTATTAATGAAGAACATTGATTTATGACCGGTGCATAGCTATGAAATTTTGGCCGGCAATAACTCCGTAACAAGTTATTACGTACTACCCACATACCATTATCATATACTAGCGGAGGCCAGTGCCTCAGAAAGAGCGGCCTTCTTTAAAACGTTAACAGTTAGCAGTTAACTGTTAACGTTTTAAAGAAGGCCGCTCTTTCTTTAACGCTCTTCGTGACAGATCGCTTTTATTCCCGTTGTTATATCACTCTTATGCAGTCACACATTTTTCCTTCTTTTCACCAGGTTTGTAGGACATTTTATAGATACATACACGTGCACATATAACATCTTAGAAGCCGCCCCTACCCCAATGTGATATCGATATTTTTGTCACCCCTCTCCCACTCTTTCAACCCCACGTAATAAACAAACCGCCCTCAACACCAAAAACCAAACACCGAGTATCATTATCTCAATACTCACAAGGCGCAATATCCCTGTACCGGTTCTTCCCCACATTATGCGGCAGCCTCGCCACAGCGGCCGGCTCGTCAGGCAGGCGTCGCAGCAGCGTGTCGTACTGTCGCAGCGCGGCGCCGCTCGCGAGCCCGTCGCCGAGTAGTAACATCGACTGTTGCAGGGCATCACCGGAGAACTGCTCCGAACCGATGGGCACGAAGCACACTGCTGGCTCTTCTGTGCCTGATTCCTCGGCGTCGTATACCGCTGGGGGGAGGATATTCATTTCATTGTCTTGCCTATTATTTTTTTCTATTTTATAAACTTACATATGAGGCTATCAGCGCAAAAGTGGTGTAACCCACAGTTATTTTTTAGTACGGTTTTGGTGTAAAATACATTCGTTACCATATAATATAAAAGTACACAATTTATGTAGATTCTACAATTTTTAGAGTAAATAAAAAACAAAACATTTAAAATAATGTTCACAAAATAAACTACATCAAAAACAATTTAAGTTAATTTTAATTCCTCAATTATTTCCTAATGATGTAGGTTGGGGTTACACCACTTTTGCGCTGATAGCCTCATATTTAAATAACAACTTTATTTTATAAGCTTCAATACGAGCATATAATAACATGTTTTTTTATTGCAGTGAATGGCGAGACGAGCAAGCCGTCCACCTGATGGTACGGTACCGCTAATAAACAGTAGCAAAATTCCACTGTGCTCGTCATCCTGAGACATAAGATCATAAATCTCAATATGTCCAGTACTTACTCTGGCTACAAATGTCCTTCAATCCGAAACACAACAGTGCATTTACACTGCTGTTTGACGGGAAAAATAGACATTGGATATACTTTCATTATTGTACGGCTCAACCGTACATTTTCTTAGGTTAGCGTTCACATGCGGCGCGTGTAACCAATTTTTTTAACATTTTATAATTATAAAATGCATTTCTTTAGTTCGCAATTAGCCATTGGCCGCACGCACTCGCTTATCATATCATAACTATTAAGTGCTACATATCAGTTTCATCGAATTAGAACTTTATTAAATATACCTTTCAAACATTTTCTTAGCATTTCAATTATCATACAAATGATGTACGATTCATCAAGGAAAAGTACAATAATTATTATGTAATACTAAAGTGAGTTTGTTACGCTTTCAAACCTAAATCGATCATGATGAAACTTTACGTATGCTTTGTTAGGGATACAGAAAATAATTTGACAGGCATTCTCAATCTTTTTCAATCTATGGCGCACATGCATGTTTACTTTTACATCTATATATATATACTGGGTGGAATCGCTTATCGTCACGAAAAAAATTGTGCATGGCAAGTACATGATTTAGAACACTTTGGCATACTTATTTTAATTTTTTTATGTTTTTGTTTATGTAGTGTAAAATTAATTTACCACTACTAGTTACTAATTTAGAATAAGTTATTCATAAAACAACGTTGTTTAGAGAAAGATGACATAAATGAAAAAAATCTTCATAAATACACATTATTGTTACCCTACTTTATACAATATGAATTCGAGTAGAAACTTCTAAATCTAAGTAATAAAATCCTTTGATCGCGCCGCCCTCACCGCCGCGCCGCCGCAAGCGCAAGTACAAAGCGTGCCGCCGCGCCGCGCCGCCCGCTCCCGCGCCGCCGACACCAAACAGGGATCTTGCCACAAACTCAGTCGTGCGAAATTCGGTACCGAGTGACGTTGTACGAAATTATTTTGGTTATTGGTTAGTTTCTTGCGTTCAAAATGAGTGATTACACGAACAGTGAGTATGTGACAATAATGACATGCTATGTTCGATCCAATGAAAACTTGGGTCATGCAAGAAGGATGTATGCAGATCCAGAACATCTGCAGTCTTTGCGTAGGAATGGTATCATGAATGATGAATCCACGAGTTCCCAGCACAAGAACTATTTTAACGACTTATCCGACTACTCGATCATGGTAAGTTCAGACTTCCTAATCATGTAAGAATCCGTGACCTTCGACAGCGAAGTCGTCTATTCTCGACATTATTAAAACGTTTAAATAAAAACATATTCAGCTTTTTCTAAGATAGTAGGTACGTTATGAAAATAATAATGTAAATCTTAACAACTTACCAACAACTACATTTACTTAAATGATCCTAACACACTAAAATTCTAAATAAATCAAAATGTCATATGGTAATATTTAGAGTAATAATACCGATAAATAGGCGCAAAGTAAGTTCAAGGTCGCTGCGCGACAATCAGCTGTTTTGTGGCGTGACTCATACAAGCGCGCGCCTGAGTATTGACATGTCGTTGCTAAGTAAGTACTTTTAAGTGTAGGGTGATTTAGATAATATGTGTTTTGGAGATATCTTGTACTGATGTTGTTTATGGGGTTGTTTGTAGTTTTAAATGATAAATCTCGTATATAAAGTTAATTTCACATACACAATACACTATTAAATTTTCCGGACGATAAGCGATTCCACCCAGTATATAAAAGAGGAACCTGACTGACTGACTGGCTGACGTATCAACGCACAGCTGAAACTACTGGAGCTAGGAACGTGAAATTATGCACAGAGGTTCCTATTCTGACGTAAGGTAGCACTAAGAAGGGATTTTTGAAAATTCATCCCCTAATGGGGTGAAAATGGTTAAAAGCTATTGTATGGAAAATCGAAACCGTTTGAGTTACAATAGGGAATATGCACCAGACTTCAAAATAAGTCAAAATATTTTTTTTGTAATCTTTATTAATATAGAAATATACCTTAAAGATATTTTTTAAATTTATCAACTCTAAATCGGTAAAATAAATACTTAAAAAATGACATTTCAAATTTGCCGCGCATTTTTTCCGAAACGCGGTCTATTGCTTGAAAAGGAAAGTGACGACAATGGTTGCGTTCTTATGAAGTTTTAGCTTGTTGAGTGTATTGTTTTACGTTTGTTTATGAGTTATTTTGTGCTTTCTTTATACTATTTAATAAAATGGATTATTTTGTCACGAAATACAGTTCTGTAGCAATTCATCAAAGAAACTTAATCCAAATACTACGTTGTTCATATCGTGACCTTTGACGTCACAGCGAGTTCGCGTCAACATGGCGTTTAAATGCTTCGAAACTGATAGCAGTTTTGATTATTTTTTTGTACTTTTTTTATTGATATTTTCAAAGACTTATATTTTTTTCCGATAATGTAATAACATACAGAATTGATTAAAAATATAAAAAAATGACATGCATATTCCCTATTGTCAAACTTTGCAATTTAGTTAGTCAATCAATAACAAATATAACTGCATACTTAATTTTCTAAAATTAACCCTAAATGGGTATAAATAAGGGTTGATATTGATAGTCAATCACCACGCACTAAAACGGTGAAGGAAAACATTGTGAAGAAACCTGCATACCGTAGCGATTTATAAAAAAATCTATGGTATGTAAGTCCGCCAACCCGCACTAGGCCATCGTGGTGGACTATATGGCCTAACCACTCTCAATCGTACTCTCGATTGTAGAGGAGGCCCGTACCCTGCTGTGGGACGTATATGGGCTGATACAGAAGGGTTGAATTTTTGTAGAACCGAACTATCGGATCAACGCACAGCCGGAACTACTGAAGTTAAAAAGATGAAATTTTGCACAAGGGTTCCTATTATGATGTAGAGTAGCACTAAGAAATATTTTTTGGAAATTCAACCCCTAAGGGAGTGAAAAGGGTTAAAAGCTGTTGTATGGAAAATTGTAAACGTTGAAATTGCAAATATTAAACTTGACACTTAGGTTACTCATCTAGGAACAAGAGTAACTGCATTTTTTTTCCTATAATTAACCCTAAATGAGTTAAAATAGGGGTTGAAGTGTTGTATGCATAATCGAAACACTGAAGTTATTGATATCAAAATTGGTATTTCACGACTTATTTTAAACGAAAAATAATGGCGTGAACTACTTTTAGAAAAATAACATTAAGGGGGTGAAATAAGGGATGACATTTTCATATAATGTATGGCTTTTACGTCCGTATTATGATAACATAAACACGCAGACGAAGTCGCGGGAAAAAGCTAGTCCTATATAAGTAGTCGAAATAGAAAGGCACATAAAAAGAGATAGAGAATTGCATCGCGGGGCACTAATTCGCTGCGGTGCACACTTTGGAAACTGCAGCAATATTATGTCATTTCCATCCAAAAACATAGCACTGATTTCGAGAAATAGAAATGAAAGAAAATTGTCGTCTTAAAAAAACATATCGACTATTTCTTACCATTAGGTTTGACCATTAATGTGAGAACACCTCTTGTGTTCCTAATGAGTTGGACGACCTGCTCGTGCGTGAGTACATCGACGTCTGCGCCGTTTATCGATATCACCTGTCAACAAACATTATCTTAATATCGGTAATCTAACAAAAATATTGAGTTGCGTTCATTTAACAATCGTACATTACTTAGTTTGTATGTATAGTATGTAAGTTTTTTTTAAAGTTATATAGCCACTCTTGTTAAAACCTAGTATCTGGAGACTGTCCCGACCTCACGGCATCTCCTGGGTTTGCGTGTATTTTCATTTCTAGAATTCTCTGCCATCCGAAGGTTACCAGAAAGAAATCACTCACTGCAGTATGCCTCCTCGTAATGCAATATTTACGTATGATAGTTAATATGTACAATATGAGTAAAAATAAATAAAATGAAATATAAAAATAATTGTTGTGGTATGCAAAGTCTACCAACCCACACGAGTCTAACGTGGTGTTTTCTACGGCCTCACCCGTCTCAATCATACTCTCTATTGTAGAGGAGACTCAAGTCCTGCAGTGGGACGCATACAGGGTGATATTGACATAATATGGTATTTAATTTAAACCACATGTCCCTAACCACTTCAGGTAACATTGTACCAAGTTTAAACAAAAACTGCCTGATAGTTTTTGTCAAAATTCGCGGTTTTGGGTTTCAAGGCTTTTGATAATCTCCTATAGATTAGTGTTTTTCCGATTCAGGTGAGTTCCAGAACCGAACTGAAGCTTAGCGTAAAAAATACTCGTACGTATATGGGATGAAAATGGTGAAATCTGAAATTACGATTATTGAAAAAAATATCATAAATATAGAAAGATGAGGGTTAAATTAAGTACAATGTGTCAACATCACCAATAAGTTCGTGCAATAACCTGGTCTCCCTCCTGCAAATGCAAGCGCGTACGATCCGCGACCCTCGACACGAGCACAGGCGCGCCGCCTCCCCCGCGTACATTGAACCCGAACAGTCCGTCCGAGCCGGCACGCAGGCGCACGCTCACCGCGCCGCCGCCCTCCCCGCCGCCCGCGCCCTCCCCGCCCTCGCCCTCACCGCCGGACCCCGCCGACCCGCCCTCTGAACACGACTCCGACTCGTCCACGAACGGAAACGGGATGCGGAGTACGCGCTCTAGGAAGTCTCCTTCGCTGTGGATTAAACAAAAACATAATAAAAATCCCTGGATCATAGAAATTGCTCCCAGTATAGAGTCTGTTCAATTAATAGTCCGATTAAAAAGGCAAAGATTGTACATTCTATATAAAGTGCACCAAACGGCATTAGGCCAGAGTAGTGAATCCTCGGTTATGTCGTAGTGCTGCGTGTTAGTGGTTTGAAGTCTAGCGCTTGCTCTGCGTACTCACGACGAACGCTGGCGTACCTAAACACCCCGTGTTAGTGTGCAGTGGTATAGTTACTTGAGGTCGGCGTCGGTCCAGGCGGCGCGCGGCGGCGGCTCGGTGTGCGCCCGGCTCTATACACCCCGTGTTAGTGTGCAGTAGTATAGTTACTTGAGGTCGGCGTCGGTCCAGGCGGCGCGCGGCGGCGGCTCGGTGTGCGCCCGGCTCTATACACCCCGTGTTAGTGTGCAGTAGTATAGTTACTTGAGGTCGGCGTCGGTCCAGGCGGCGCGCGGCGGCGGCTCGGTGTGCGCCCGGCTCTATACACCCCGTGTTAGTGTGCAGTAGTATAGTTACTTGAGGTCGGCGTCGGTCCAGGCGGCGCGCGGCGACGGCTCGGTGTGCGCCCGGCTCTATACACCCCGTGTTAGTGTGCAGTAGTATAGTTACTTGAGGTCGGCGTCGGTCCAGGCGGCGCGCGGCGGCGGCTCGGTGTGCGCCCGGCTCTATACACCCCGTGTTAGTGTGCAGTAGTATAGTTACTTGAGGTCGGCGTCGGTCCAGGCGGCGCGCGGCGGCGGCTCGGTGTGCGCCCGGCTCTATACACCCCGTGTTAGTGTGCAGTAGTATAGTTACTTGAGGTCGGCGTCGGTCCAGGCGGCGCGCGGCGGCGGCTCGGTGTGCGCCCGGCTCTATACACCCCGTGTTAGTGTGCAGTAGTATAGTTACTTGAGGTCGGCGTCGGTCCAGGCGGCGCGCGGCGGCGGCTCGGTGTGTGCGGTGACGCGCGCGCCGCGACACACGCCCACCGCGCCCGGAGACGCCGTGCCGGACGACCGCTCGCGAGTGCGGGAACTGCTGCGTCTGTCATACAAAACTCATCAGTAAATATGTAAAATGAAATGCTCCACTATTTTCCATTTAATAATAATGTAAAATACAGGGTGAATTTTTCAAGTGGGCGTGAATGGCCAAATTCGAAACTGTGGGGAATAGCGAAAACTGCTCATAAGACTTACTAGTCCGATTTTGATGGAAAACTAAAAAACTCAATTGAAAAACTCACCCTGTATAGTGGATTGAATTATTCATTTATTTTGAATATAGTTTTTATATTCTATTATGAAAGCATGATGTTATAAAGAGTGTTTTAATAAGACTTAATAAATTGTCCGTTTTAACAACACGTATGCCATATTCACCTAACAAAGCTCCTATTGGTCGACCTGTCCCTCCTCGCGTCCCGCAGCGCCTGCGTCTCGGTGCGCGGCACGGCGGGCGCGGCGAGGCCGGCGAGCGCGCCGAGTGCGCCGAGCAGCGGGCGGCGGCGCGGCGCGCTCAGACGGAAGAACCCGTGCCGCTCCACCGAGCAGCGCCACAGGGCCTTCGCGGCGCGGCCCGAACGCATGTTGAAGCCCAGCACTGTATCGTATGACTCCGACTGGGAGACACGTACACATACATCCTTGATCATCATCATCATCTCAGCCACTGCTTTACATATTGTTTATCCACAGCGCTTTCAGGCCAAACAGCCAGTGTAAATGAACTGTTGTGTTTCAGATTAAAGGACAGTGTAGCCAGAGAAACTAATGGACATATTAAGACTTAGCATCTTATGTCTCAGGATGGCGAGCGCAGTGGAATGCCAAGCATTGCTTTGTAATTCAAGGTGTTGTTTGGTTTTGCTAATGTTTATGAGCGGTTGTATCGCTTACAATCAGGCGGGCGGCATGCTCTTCACGCTATACAGTGCAATAAAAAAAAAAAAAACAATGTATGAATAATACACTCACCGGTTCCCTCTTGAGCTGTATGAAGAACTGTTTCTTCTTGAAGGAAATCTTCACGATTTTACTCCAAGAGAACGTGTTCACTCTGATATTGTTCTGGAATACGACGATACCTATTGACGTGACGCCAATAAATATGTCTTTACCGTTGTAGTCCTGGAAACATACATCATCAACCTTTTGACACCTAAGATCTATTGTCAATGAAAATTGTACTCTATTTCTTAAGGATAAATATTATTTTAGATAATTTTCATGAGCAGTCTTATAATGTGATAGAACATATTAATTCCATGCCTCCAATACATTATGACGTAGACGATAATATTATTTGCTTATATCAAACACATTCTAACATTACACATGTTTGTAATTGGGTCACAAATTATCTCTCAATTTACATTTATAAAGCGCAAATAGCAAGTATTTGCAATAACAAATAAACTCATTTGCAAAAAAAAACGGGCACCTAAGCAATGAACCATTTCAAATGTTACTATTGGTTTGTTTGATAATTATAGGTAGTTTTACTTTCACAATTTTGTAAATTAATAAGCAAATAATCGTTTTCGTCAGTATTATCATAAAATTTTGATAAAATTTATGGGTTTTAATGCTTAAGCTCACTAGTAGTCTATGCTCGCTAGTAGTGCATATGCTCGTGAAGTAAAGTTAACAAAGATTTTTGTTTGTTTTTTCTTTAATAAAGTAAAAGCAGATAAATGTTTAGTATCGAGTGTGACCCCCTCTAGCTGAAATCACAGCTTGAATTCGTCTGGGTATGCTAGCGAGGATATCCCGGATACTTGCTTGCGGAATACGTTCCCACTCCGCGGTAATCACATTCTTCAGCTCTCTGATGGTCTGCGGAGCCGGTTGTACTGATCTCACGATCGCTTCAGAACGTCCCAGACATGCTCTATAGGATTGAACCTGGTTCTGGAAGAAAACCATGTACCCAACCACGGGATGATCGTTTTCTTGTGAGTCGCGCATTGAGAAATCGCAAGTCTTCGTATGTGGACCTTAAGAACAACCTCGAAGAAGTAAGAAATGTGCATATTAGTCTATGGACGGTCAGGAGGAGGCTTCTCGCGGCCAATATACGCAGTCATCGCCCGGCCCGCGGCTCTAAGTTACTCCGTGAGCACAGAGTTGCCAGGCTTAGGTTTGCTCGAAATTGTGAGTCATTGACTCAAGAAGACTGGAATAGGGTATTGTTCTCCGATGAAGCCAGGATATCTCTGTTCGGTGAAGATCGACGTCGGCGAGTGCTACGAAGACGAGGAGAACGCTTTGCAGAGGCTTGTTTTGAAGAAATCACGCCTTATGGTGGGGGCTCTGTTATGTTTTGTGCAGGAATAAATTCAATGGATCGTACAGAGTTAGTCTTCATTGAAAACGACTCACTGACTGGACATCGATACATAACGGAAGTTCTAATTCCTCATGCACAACCCGCATTGGCCACTTTAGGCGAAGACTCAATTTTTATGGACGACAACGCTCGCGCCCACCGGTCTGGCGATGTGGAAGCGTATGTGCAAGAGGTCGGCATTCGTCGTTTGGATTGGCCAGCTTGAAGTCCCAACCTCAATCCTATAGAGCATGTCTGGGACGTTCTGAAACGACGCGTGAGATCAGTACAACCGGCTCCGCAGACCATCAGAGAGCTGAAGAATGTGATTACCGCGGAGTGGGAACGTATTCCGCACGCAAGTATCCGGGATATCCTCGCTAGCATACCCAGACGAATTCAAGCTGTGATTTCCGCTAGAGGGGGTCACACTCGATACTAAATATTTATCTGCTTTTACTTTATTAAAGAAAAAACAAAGAAAAATCTTTGTTAACTTTTACTTCACGAGCATATGCACTACTAGCGAGCATACTCAACTAGTGAACTTTAGCATTAAAACCCATAAATTTTATCAAAATTGTATGATTATACTGACGAAAACGATTATTTGTTTATTAATTTACAAAATTTTGAAAGTAAAACTACCTATAATTATCAAACAAACCAATAGTAACATTTGAAATGGTTCATTGCTTAGGTGCCCGTTTTTTTTTTGCAAATGAGTTTATATTAATATTATATCCAATAACAGCTTACTTAATGTAAACTTTTGTAAAGTGCATATCAAATATAAATATTTAAGGGCCAGTTTCAGCAGTGCCTGATAAAAAAGTCTGATAGTTATCTGGCACTAACTTGTCAGATAAAATTCAAAATTCATAACTTTTGCAACCGGATTTTATATTTGATCTGAGAGATCAGTGGCAAATATTGGACCTCTCTCCCCCCTGTCACTCTTCTTCGACCCCCTCCCTGCCCCGTGATGTGTGACGTAATTTATGGACGACCCCTATACTAAATTGCAAACCTCTTGATAAAGCCGAGGTTGTGGTGACTACGAAAGATGAAAGGTTAATTAAAAATCCAAAAAGAACCATATAACTCCCCAATCCCCCTTCCCTCTACAGACGTTCCTTGTTCAAGACATACGTACCTTAGCCGGGTGCGATTCAACACCATAACAGTCTAATCGTTTAGCGTGTTCTAGAAAGTTCGCCTCGGCGTCCGCCGGCGCCTGGCCTTTGTGCATTTTGTGCAGCTCTCGTATCCTACGCTCGTCCTCGGCGTTCTGTTTGGGTAGCAGGCAGAGATCCGACAGATAGTTCGGCGGGTGTTCTGATACGTTGTAGTCTCCCAGCTCAGCTAAAAAAAGTAGATAAAGGTTTTAATAATAATTTAATAGATCGTCCTGATCCTATATGTAAAATTATATAAGCTTAAATAAATAATGTTCAGTCTAACAAAACTGATAAATCAATTGAAATGTGAGTAACATGGGAAATCCATCAGACTCATGACTATTTTTTTTTTCCCTGGCCCGGCATGTTGACAACACTGCGCCTGATGGTAAGCGCAAATGCCGTCTAGGCAGAGTATCGAATGGCATCAGATGACAGTCCCACGACATTCGATACAATTATACCGGCCTGCTAAGATGCCTCTTCACACTACGGCGGAAGGACCCGGGATCATAGGTAGGAGGGAACAACTAACAACAACGTGACACGCGTGAGTTATTTCTGTTGCACTAAACACAGACAAAGTTTATCGACACGACAATGGAAATACAATATTTACCTTGTATTTATTAAGGACAAATACATACGAATAACGCAACGTTAAATAAATCAATATTAATGTTATTGAAAGGGTAACTAATTGAACATTCTCAAAGTCGCGTTTCTAAGAATAATATATATCTACACAAAGGCCACTTGGCATTCTGATTAATAAATTTATAACTGATCAAATCATCTCGTATGAGTTGCCTGGGACTGGATTTTACGCCCGGTACAGGGATAATCAAGCCCCATAGCATATAGCAGCCTCCGTGGCGCAGTTGGTTAGACGCCGCCTGTGAAACGAGAGGCCGCGGGTTCGATCCCCGCACCGAGAGAAATGTTTGTGCGGCCCACAAATATTTCTTTCGGGTCTGGGTGTTTGTGAGACCGAAAAGTCTCTCGTAGTTCCTGATACCTGCGACACAAGACTCGATCTTACTGTAGGGTCAGGATATGTATGTGACTGTTGGGTGTTATATTTATTTATTTATTTATATTGAGACGGAAATAAGTTAACCAAACTGTGGATAGCACTAGTGACGACTATGAATAAGTGACAGAAAATTGCAGGGAGACGTGGACTTCCAAATAATATTCTGTAGTTATTCATTTGTCACTTTCACAAAATAATGTGTGGAAGCCTGCTAACCTAATAATATTAATGGGAATGCCTAAAGTATGCGAGGTCCACAAGCCCGCATAAGGTTGGCGTGGTGGACCAAACGATTCATTTTCTATAATGTCGATATCTAACTGGCAGTCGCAAACAAGCCAATAGATTCTACAACAAGGATTGTCCTTTCAATTGTTAAGTAGTTGTAAGATAATACCGGTAGAAGGAAAGGAAAAAACACGCAAAGTTGTCGACATTGAGTATTGGGGCCCTACTATATTCATCCGAACGAACGAACGAAGTTCGAAACTTCGGACAAACGAAGTTTTTTATACGATATGAATGTACCTACATAAAACTTATGGTCGTTATTGATTTATGGTCGTAACCATAGTCTTATAATTACGGTGTACGTTATACAAATTCGAACTTTTACAGAATAGATACATTCGTATCGTATAAAAAACTTCGTTTGTCCGAAGTTTCGAACTTCGTTCGTTCGGATGAATATAGTAGGGCCCTTGGTGCGACAAAGATGTATTATAATTACGTCTTACTGATGTTACATATTAGTATCCGCCCGGACATCGACCACATAGTCATTAAAGGCCTGTTGATCCTGTAGAAATCTGGATACCATCAGGCTGGCATAATTATATTGACAAGCCAGAGTAAAACACTCACCTACTCAATCTCTCTAGCCTTCACTGACCTTACTATTAGGCGCATCCAAGTCGTATGTCACGGGTATCAGAAACTACACATAAACATTTCTCTCAATACGGGGATCGAACCCGCTGTCTATCGATTCACAGCCGTCGTCCAACCAACTATACCAATAAGGTTGTGTCCAAGATTTTATTTGAGCAGTAAGTAATAATTCCTTAAAAGCAACGTTTATAAAAACAAACGAATTAGAAAACAGCATCAAAATTGGATGTAAAATGACTGAGATATTAATACATTCAATTCAAAAGGAACACTCGTTGTCTCTTTCGCACGCGTGCACCTTATGGAAAATGACGTCACGCCGTGCATGTTGCATCCTTTTCTATCACTCCTACCACCAACTTTCATATATTTGTAACTTGCTTATTACTTAACTGATTTTAAAAATTCTTTCTGATTATGATTATGCGTAACGTAACCTTCCGTTATAAACAAAAATAAAAATGTATGAAACTAGCCTATTGTCACATAGACTACAGTAGAAAAACAGAACTCACCTTGCACCGTAAAAGAGGCTAATAACAGCAGCGTATTCTTCGGAGCTGTCATCCGTCCATCTAGCAACAGCTTCCTCAGCTGCAAGCAGAGCAGGTACCTAGTGTACTCCTCGGCCAAACGCGAAGGCTCCGGCGGGTAGAACCGAACAGCCAGCCAGAATTGCGCGCTCACCCCCACCTGCTTCTTGACTGACTTGCTGCTGTCTAACCAGCGCTGTGGACAAATTAGATTAGTTGATATAAAACAGCAACAGAAAACCAGTACTGAACATAGCCTAACTCTAATTTTCACGGAGGTTCCTGGCAATCGGACTGAATCTATTTTTCTACAACTTTAATAATTCCTCAGTTCTTCTTGTAGAATACTGGGTGAAAGCATTATTTTTGGCGACATCATAAATACGCAAGTAAATACGTTTAACAGTCACAGAATATACTGACATTACACAACATTCAAATCTTGAGATTTTAAACGCTACGTCGCGACGTAGAAATCTTTATCTCAGCTTTAGGAAACTAAATCTACCTCTAATTTCACAGCAAGCTATACAATTACTCACGAATGCTGCTATAGGAACCCTACCGTTGATCACAACCTTCACCGAAGGATTTTCACAAAGAACTGTTAAAATATTTGTCCAGACGCGGATGTTCTTGCAAAACTGGTAATCGCACAATACACGAATGATCCTAGCATGCAATATTGAGAAACTCAATTATGAGATAGACTTAAGGAAAAGTCATAAAATTAACACGGAAATATTGATGTCACAACGATGGCCAGGCTCGCCGAGTCAATACTCGTTGACCTCAGATGGTTTTTATACCGTGACCGGATGAGTGTTTGTGTACTTCATTCAATGCATCAAGAAAGACTTCAAGCGAGGATTTTTTTAACTTACGAGAATGACGAGCCGAGCATGACGCTCGCCTGATGGTAAACATCACGGCTGCCCATAAACGGGAGCAACATAACACGTCGAGACTTTAGATGTTAGGTCTTCTAATGTGTAATAAATTGTCACAATACTTAACATTTTATTAAATGACATTAAAATCATTATAATATGCATAAGAGACTTTTCGAACCCTCAACAGCCAGAACCGAAATTAAATCTTAGTGCTCCTCTCAAACATTTGATCTGCTTTTCGTTACCCATTACATTTCTCACCTATAATATAATTGATGCTCAGTTCATACGGGCCTGCAAAACTATATTTACAACTGGCGCCATCGAAATATAATGCTCTTATAATTTATTACACCACAAATTGCTTGCCAATGAGTATAAAATTTCACTCACCCGACGAGAATGTAATGCTTGAAGAATTTGTAAAATCACCATTGATCGACGTCATTACAATTATGTAGACGCAACGAGTATTAGCGCAGAACCGAGAGTCATCGTAAGTGAGTCACATAGACTCGGGACTCATAGTCAAAAACACGGTGTGGGAATAACACGTGGGCAGAGTAGAGGGTGGGTAGAGTTACCATAATCAACTAGAATCTTTTAATGCTGCATGACATAGTGACTACCATGCAAATAGAGTACACAATTAAGCTGATCTGAGAGGTCCACTGAAACGGCTTAGGCTATTCCCAATTGGAGGACTTCGCATAAGACTGTATTTGAAGTCGAGCTCTAGGGTATGCATGTTTTTTCCAATATGTTATACCTATATTGATGGTTCTTCTTCTGCCTTTTATGCAATTAATAGTGAATTTGCAGACATATTTAGGTTACGAATCTACAGCCGGCCGAAGTCAACCTTGGCGGTGAAGTCTAAATAAACAGTGATAGTAACGGAGAACTCTTAAAATACCTTGAAATATAACTATTATTTACGGATTTTATCGCGGATTTGGTTTAATTTTTCCATTTTTTAACATCTTTTCGATTACTTTTACAGCATTCGTGGTCACGGGGCGGATTGAAAAAAGCTTAACCCACATACTGGTCGCAAATGGTCAAATAGCGACCACCGTTCACAATGGTAGAAAACCCGTCACCGTTTCAAAACTCTACCCTTTTGTGTTTAATTGAGCTTATCTGTGTATATCCGCATTTAAATACTGATGTAATTTTTTCAATAGATTGTAACATGGCGAGAGATCCTTATCTCTCTCTTTTATATATCTACTCTTTTACGGATGACTATAACGCACTTACTTATTAGTCATACAGTTTTCACTTTACCGCCCGTGTTGGTGGTAACGGACCAGACACGGCTGCCAACATGCTTACGATGGTCGTGGTTTAAAATCCCAGGGCACACCCCTGATTTTTCGGAGTCATGTGTGCATTGATAGTAAATCACCACGCACTATAACGGTGAAGGAAAGCATCGTGAGGAAACCTACATACTATAGCGATTTGTAACAATTTCTATACTATGTAGGTCCGCGCCCTGCAGTGGGACGTATATATGATACATATTCTTTATCAACCCAGTTTAAAAAAGCACACTACAGCTACTGACGGTGATAAAAAGTTGAATATTAAACACGTGTTCTCCAGAACTCGCGGGAAGAGTACACAAATAGCACTGATAACATATCAAGGTTAAGATTAAATCAACACATGAAGATTTCATAACGGCGATTACTTATGCGCGCGCGAAACGATTGTATCATATTTCAATACAATTTTATCGGCTACTGTGGTGTATTTAAAACAACTATCTGGTTAATGATCAAAATAATTAGATGCACACAGAAAGATATGTTATTTTATAACATTTATCGTGTTGCGCGTTTGTGGAGTTATCGCATACTATAACTGTTGACCAGTGGCTTGCCTAGGGTTGTGGACTAGGGCAAGCCCAATATTTTTTTAGTAACAATATGTATTGGTTCAAGAGCAAAATGGTAGGTATTAAGAAAGAAGAACGTGTTCATCATGCGATAGAGGGCGCGCCTATGCGATGTAATTAAATAAAAATAGACCCCAGATTCGAATCCGAGACATCAACTTTGCGCCATTGAGGCAGTCCTAGACCTACCACACGATCTATATAAGATTAGGATAAAATCCAATAAAATAATAACTATCTTTATCACCGTTATGAAAAATCTATTACAACAAGTTGTTTCGAAAAAATCTAATAGATGGCGCGATTTCCACGGCCATCTATTTAATATTGCCAAAATACTGAAGGGCCCATCATTAGTTTTAAATAGATGAATAAAACAAATGTGTAAGTTAAATTACTTGGGCATGCATACGTAACTTTATATTGTAATTATTTTGTAAATTAATAAACGGCACTACAATAGCACAAGTACGGCGTCGTGTTTAACTTCGCGGCCACAAATTATTGTTAATATATTCATGTTATGTTTTTGTGTATGCATGTGATTTTTTTATTCATCATGAGCTTTGAAAGGAAGCTAAGGAATATCTGAAAAACACTACGATTAGGTACTGTCTACGCGAGCATAATGTTTTGAAATCTCATCACATATTATGTATATGACGCTTATAGAGGTTTCTATACGCTGTTTACCGGAATTATGAAAATATATTAATGCATTCACATGTTTTTGTCAATTACTATAAAAGTTTCAGTTAAATTATTTAAATCACTATAGCCGGAACAATTCCAAAAATTTAAGTACATCGTTGGAAAAAAATATACAACACCGACTGTATAACTTATTAGTATGAGAACATCCAGCAATCTATGTAGTTATGTGCACTGATCTATAAAATTGTATTCTATAGTTTTCACTACTTTCGAGAAATACACAACAAATCAGGCGTAGGTTTTCGACCAGATACGAGTAGTTGTTTGTCTACGAAATGTAATGAATTTACCTTTTCCTCGCCGATCAACACTTGCACACACTTCAAACCATCACAAGGCACATTTTCACCCATTATTATACATAATAAACGTAAAATACTATAATGAAAAAAAAACTAAACGTATATGTTCAGTTGTTACTGGTTAATCATCCGCTCGAAAGACATAATAATAAGCGTGAAGCTAGCCACAGGTCCTAAATTATGGACAATTCCAAATTAAGTATTCTAATTCTAATATATTAATAAAAATATTTAAAACGTCATAATACGGTTTCAAAAAATATTTATTTATTTTATATATTATCCAATATAACTTGTAGCAAAACATAAATATTTTTCGATAAATTTGGATCTTAATATGACATGTCAAGTGCACAACTTCACTCCGCGAAGCCGGGCATTTTGCTTGGTACAAATTGCATAAAAAAATAGCTATATGTATAGGTACGTAGTGTCATGGTAATAGCATTTCACCCAGAGGTGCGACTGAGAGGGCAATATACGCCAGAAGCCAGGTAAAAGCACACGAGAGAGAAAAAGATAGATAATACTTTGGTGTGTTTCATCTTTTTAAGATATTGCGTCACGCGTTGATTTTGAATGAAATTATTTTATATTAGTTTTAGACCGCGGCGCTCGCTTAGGCGAGTTGCCGGGCACGGCGCGGGCCGCGGGTGCTCCGTCGCAGGCGCGGGGTCCATTATGGCGCGGTAAATTTAAAAATGATAGACGTTTTGCATTAAACGAATATATTTTATTTAAAGTACTGATTTGTCTTTAGGATTGAGTATATGCGTATTAAGTAAGGCAAGCCGGGCTTTTGGGCTTGTATGGAAGTACCGCCACTGCTGTTGACGTAGAAAGCGGAATTACGGGGCTTACTCTATACTCCGACACGATGTTTGAATGTTCGAACTTTCGACTTCTACGTGCAAGATACAAGTTTTCCGCTTCTAAAAATCAATACAGTTCTCTATGAACTTATCACTCACTTCCAACTTATTCTGAAGTTTCGGTATACGACAGTGGATTTGGGCATTTTATAAAGTGTTTAGGTATATTCTTATAGTTACACGTATGACGTTTGAACACTCCTCATCATGTCGGTGTATAGAGAGTCGAAAATGTCAAGGCGGAGATTTCGGATTCGGGGAATGGTTATTTTATTCATAAAATTATTCTGCCCTGTGTTTCTCCATGATTTTCACTAATGTCTCAGTAAGATTATCTTAAATGTCTTAAATAGTAGCGAGGGCGGTCTAGCCTTAAAAAAAGGTTGTGGACATGGCAACCCGAAAATCAACGAAGTGGGAGTCCGTGTATGATCTTTCTCATGATCGTTATACGAAATAAAGATTTAACTTTGCGATTTTATTATATTGATGATATTATGGCCTTTGATATAATATTATCAGTCTATCGATCTCAATATATATGGAAGTATGACGTCATACGTCCGTTAGGGTTGAAGCATGCCCATCGTGCCCACTACGGTGGACCCGCGCTTGAATGGTAGTAGCGCAATTGGTACTTTTCCTTGGCTACTATAATAATAATTATCTATATATTAATACGTGATCATTGAGGTATTACAACTGGAGCGGACACGTAGAAGAAAAATTGTGCTCATTTCAATATGACAGCGAAGTATAGATAAAGTCGGCATTGTAGCAGATGCGACACTTCAGAAATTTCTACCTACATCTATATACGCCTGATAGAGCCTATAAATTCTTATATTGAATTTAAAGTTTAATTTTATTTTCTTTATTTCGGAAAAAAAACATTATAACAATAAATATACAATTAACCAATTAATTAAATATATAAAGTTAACGGAAACTATAATTAAAATGCCAAATGTGCCACATTTTTGTATTGAAAATAAATTAGAATTTTTAAAAATATATATCCCATCATCACATACAATATCCACTATCCCTATACGAAAACTTCAATTTTTACCTATCTGTCACTACATTAATATTAGTCTTTAATTTCACTCAAAAATGGCGGTTGTCAAAACGACTCCGGTAAATAATTTCTTAAATTTAATTTCGTGCTTCTTTATTTAAATTATGGTTGATTTACCTATGGAATGAAACTCCATCTTTTCTTCCTATTGTTCTGGAATGGTTTTTGCACGTTTTTAGCACGCAATATGGCATTTATGGACCAATTATATTTACACCTAATTAGGTCCGTCTTCGCTGAAACGTCAAGGACGACTGACAGCCTAACGGTACATGTACTCTTGCGAATGTTCCAAACTATTTGGTCTTGATGTCCCCTCCAGTTGTGTAACTCAATGTACGTGATGCAAAAACTTTGGATCCCTTTTTACGAAAATTGCGCGGACGCAGGAGCATAAAATTTGGCACACTTATAGTTTATGTGTAGGAGAAGTGGAGAATGCTAATATTTTTCAATAATAATGCTTATAAAGTACATTAAATCAAAAAATAAAACATTACACACACTGCCATGCATTTCACACACACATCCATACACAAGTATACATACTCTGGTGTCAAATTGTTTCTTTTCTTTTTCATTTTGTTCTTCTGACATAGACATATAAAAAAAAGGTTTTATTTGCCTAATGAGGTAACAATATTAATATTAAAAGAGAATATTAATTTTAAATGAGGCAATAATATTAATATTAAGCCTAATATTAAATGTAATATAAAACAAGATTTTAATAATAATGCATAAAAAGTACATTAAATCAATAAATAAACCAGCATGCATTTGACACACACATACACAAGTATTTGTACACGTATACATACTCTTTGGTCAAATTGTTTCTTTGTTTTATTATAGACATATGTACCTAGTTGAATGTCAATCAGAAAAAATGTTTACTGTGGTTTTGTTGAATATCAAACAGAAAATATTTATTTGACGAATACTACGTGAAATACTGAGCGCTATCATTCATTATATGCATAAAGAAAGTTTTGTAGCAGCAATCTGCAATAACAACATTCAGGTACAAAAAAAATATATAATTTACTATTGCTGGTTCAAAGAAATTATTGTAGTTTACGATTTTAGTAATTGCATATACTTCAGGGGAAATAAGTGATTTTGAGAGATACGTACATTTAAATGTGCACGATTTATCAGAATAACAACATCATCATACAGGTAAAAACTTTTTCTCTTCTTGATTTGGTCGAATTTCGACCGCTAGGCGACCACTAGTAATAAATAAATACACCCAACAGTCACATACATAGTCCTGACCCCACACTAAGATCGAGTCTTGTGTCGTGGGTATCAGGAACTACGAGAGACTTTTCGGTCTCACAAACACCCAGACCCGGAAGAAATATTTGTGGGCCGCACAAACATTTCTCTCGGTGCGGGGATCGAACCCGCGGCCTCTCGTTTACTATGTATGTATATGTTGGTGTATAATAAAACTAGTTTTAGTTGCATATATTTTGACTTGCTCCTGTAAAGTATGGAACTTGACTTAGGTAGTAATGTTTGCTTAGCGTCAATATTTTTTATACACAACAATTTTTTTGGTATTTGCGATGAGTAAATGTTAACGGATAATAAGCTATGTATACTTTCCCGCGTGAAGCAATCGAGGGACAAAATATGACTAAAAAGTGGTTCCAGATAATTATTTAGGGTATAATTTTTCAAGTTGTATTGTATTTCAACACAATTATATGGCAAACACACTAACATAATATAAACTAATTATCCTGTATATTATTACTGGTATCCGATAGGAGATAGGCCGCCCGGGTAGGTACTACCGCAATGTCTATTTCCCCCGCCAAACAGCAGTGAAAATCTACAGTTGTGTTACAATTTGAAGGACATTGTAGCCAAGAGTAACTACTGGTCATATTGAGGCTTAACATCTTATGTCTCAGACCTCAGTATGGCGAACGCGATGGAATGCAAACATGCAACCATTTTTTTTATTTTTTATTGCTGTGTATGGCGAGACGAGCATGCCGTTCGCCTGATGGTAAGCGATGCGACCGCTCATGAACAGTAGCAAAACCAAACAACATCTTGAACTATAAGCAATGCTTGGCATTCCACTGCGCTCGCCATCCTGAGACATAAGATGTTAAGTCTCAATATGTCCAGTAGTTACTCTGGCTACAATGTCCTTCAATCCGAAACACAACAGTGCATTTAAACTGCTGTTTAACGGGAGAAATAGACATTGCGGTGGTACCCACCCAGGCAGCCTCTCACATATGAGAGACCTACAACCAGTCAAATCATTCATGGTCTTGGTCATTTTGCAATCAATTTGCAATCATTCATGGTCGCTTACCACTAAAATAGCATGCCCGTCTCGCCATTCAACGAAATAAAAAAAAGTATACCGTATTACACGCAAGAACAATACGTCAGTACCCCCTAAACTGACTGTTTCATTAAAACATGTCCATGTGCATTGCATCTGTGTCCATTCATGTTCCTGTACAGTTTATTTTTCCATATTATTATGCGACACATGTGTAGATAGTCATGAGAACATTATCCACTACATACATTAACCAAGTCCAGTTAATATTGACTGCCTCGGTGGCGCAGTTGTACTATGTATGGTTACAAAGCTGAGGTCTTGGGTTAGAAATCCGGGTCAGGCCAAGTGATATTGGATTTTTCTGATCATTATCAGCCCGGCGCCAGGAATTTGTGCCCGATTTGGCGATTGACTCGATCCCCCTATCACATCGTGGGACGAAACATATTAGGCGAAATGTGGTGTCCTGGTTAAACCTCTGTGTACCCCTTCTGGGAAAAAGGCGTGAGTTCATGTATGTAATATTGTATCACTACATAATATAAAACAAGGTAGCTTCTCATCTGTCAATCCCTATGTTTGCTTAGATCTTCAAAACTACATAATGGATTTTGATAGATGTTTATCAAGAGATAGAGTGATTCAAGACGAGGGTTTCTATGTACATAATACATATACAGGTTGTTCCAGTTTGTAAGCTAATAACATGTCTCTCATGTGGAGCAGAATAAAAAAAAAACATCTGCAAACAGACAAAACTGGGGAGGGCCGCTAGTATAAAGTAAATATATTAATTATTATTATTTACTTATTATATCTTCTGCATAAAATATTTTAATTACCCATGGTTATGATTACAGAATATTGTGAATGCTAAATAAAGCACTGTGTAATTGAAATTTCAAATAATTTTCCTCTTTGTGTTGTTATAATAACAGAAATAACATCTTACATAAGTACCATATCATATTTGGTTTACAATTATTGAACTGATATTGATTTTAAATTTTATTTAATAAAACAATTGACAAACCTAATATTAAAAAGCCATGCACTAGGTCGTTACAGTTTTAAACCTAAAACATTACACTGATACAGTTACCGGCTTAAGTAGGTCACTCCAGATAATATTTCCATATTATACAATATACATATTGTAAATGGTAGTTAGGTCTTTAAAGTACAACTAGACTATATTTGATATTTTAATCCCGTATTATACAAGTATAAACTTGCATGTCTGTCTGTTTGATCATGTGGGGTATACAGAGTAGATAATCAGAATATATGTGGCTGATAATATGATGAGGATTATGAATTAGAATATAGAAATCTAAGTTGTACTGTTTAAATATACATCTTTATTTATTGCTACTTTATTTCACAAATGGAAAACAGTAACAGTACAATTGGCAGTCTTATCACTAAATGGCAACGTCTAACAGGCAACCACGGGATGGATTTAACAGGATAAACAGAGGACAGTCTAAACTGTAAAGAATAGAACTTACTTGGAAAGGAAAAGTATTAAAAAATAATTTAATGAAATTACAAGTAATCTTTCTTTTCATCAACTCATTAATACCTTAATATTGTCAGGTACAAGTTCTCCTCGATTAAGCTTTATTAATAAAGTCTTCTATGATTTTTGTTGAACCAACTGAGAATTTTACAATAAACATGTGTGGCAAGGATAAATGAAAATATTACTCACAATAATTTCAGTGTTGCTTGCACTTGGCGGAGATCCATTTTCGGTGAATTGCAACCCAAAATAATCTTTCTCAACCAGTTCAAGATGCTGATACACTTGTTCTAAAAGAACACTTCCTTTCGCTTTTTTCTGAAAGAGAAAAAAAATTTAATTAGTCTTTGAGATGCATTCAGTTTTCAAGGGCCTGAACAAAATACATTTATGTGTACAATGGTTCCATTATTTATGTGTATTTTAGATGTTATAATATATGTGGAAAACTCTTATTCATGTTTACATAGATGGTTTAAACGATCCCAATGTAGTCATTGGTCAATAGTGTTGAGGGCAAACAGAACCAGTAAGTTCTAAAATCTCAATGTTTTTGCTGTTATTTACCAGCTGTAGATGACTAATATATATATTTTCAATGGACTAGAAGGACAAAAATATTCATGGAAAAATTACACTTTGTTTTTGTAGTGTTCAGTTCCAAATTGTTGCCTATAGGGAATCCCATTGAATACAATTCATTTATTTAAGTAATAGAAAATATAATTTAATATGTCACAAACACATTTTCAGACCGATAATAGAATGGTGTAAATCAACAACAAATTTATTTTCTAGTGGAATATTTTTTGTAATAGGTAGGTGTTTGTCACAGTATTAAAGGCTTTATTGTTTATTTCTAGATATTAGTCCAGCATAAATACACCTAAATCATAAGTCATGCATATTCAGTTGTCTTACAATTATTGAACTGTTTATTATGCACTGAGTAAAGGAAAGTGAACATTGATGTTGCACAACTGGTTAGGTTATAAAACATGTAATTTCTAAAGAAATGAATTATAGCAAATGATAGGGAAGTAGTCAGATTTATCATTCAAATGTATCATAAGCTAAATGGAAGAATGATGAAGATGTGATAAAATAAGTAATATTATCAAAGATTAAGATGAAGGCACACAAGGCTGTATAGCTTTGTCCTTTACCTTTCCGGTAAGCAGATTGAAACTTGATAATTTGTCATTTGATACGGAACTCGGAAGTCGGAAGAAGTCATGAAGAATGCATACCTCGATTTGAAACGTCTGCTGTGTGTCATCCAAAAACTGGACAGTAACACTGAATATGTTGAGTTTCCTCTCTCGTGCAAGTTCCGAAGCCCGCACATTATACGTTCCACTGGAACTGCTGAAGGCCCGCCGCGACACGCTCTCGATCATCATACAGCCAGGCTGCGAGAGTCAACGCCCGCACTCAATTATCACCACACACCAATTACAAGTTATCAGTGTAAAACCTCAATTAACCCCGACGTGAATCATTTCTGTCCACCGCTCCAACTCAATTTGCACTGTACACTGCACTGTGTTCCCGACGCGAGCCGTGACGTAATGTCCCAAGTGAATTTTCACACTGAATCCGCGATATTCATGTTTGTTATTATTGACAAACTCTAGTTATACACTTCGCCTTATTTTAGTACAAAAACGATTAACACGCGGCGGTATATTATTAAAAATACAGCTTACAACTTTACGTAGTTTATCCTTATTTTATAATTCTATTTATAAATTACAAACTTAATGGGGAATTTAGTAAAATCACTCACACCGCCTGATAAGACATTCCGCCATATTAGAAATAAAAATATTAAATGGTGATGTGGTAGATTAGTATCGATAACTCATTTGTGCTAGCAAAAAAATTTCTATATTTTAGTTTGTTTCAATTTAAGGCGGTATCTAAAGGATAGACCTATAAAAAGTAAAACATGTTAATAAAGTCTAAAATAAGTCACAGTATGCAAATAATCGAAATATTTAATTCATTTAATTATAATAGTTTTTTAGATTTACGCGAATGTTACACATTGAAATAAAACTATTATTTACGTCCGCCCCGTGACCACGAAAGCTGTAAAGTAAAAATTAAACCAAATCCGCGATAAAATCCGTAAATAATAGTTTTATTTCATTTAATTATATTTTTTAATTACCAGAACTGTCCAAACTAACATACCAAACTTGTAGTTTATAAAAAATAGAATTCTGTTATGTCTTATTTAATTTGGTAAGGGATCAGACGCGACTGCCTACATGTTGCCGGTGGTCGCGTGTTCAATTCTTAAAACACTTCTCTGACACTTTTCGGAGTCATGTGTGTATTCAATAAACACTAAAACGGAGAAGGAAAATATCGTAAGGAAACCTGCACACCCCAGTACTTGTATGAATTTCTATGGTGTGTAAAGTTCACCAACCCGTACTAGACCAGCGTTGTAAACTATAAACGGCTTAACCACTTCCAATCATCTTCTCAATTGTTGAGCAAGCCCGTATCGTACAGTGGGATGTAAACAGACAAATACTATACTACAAACAAATGTTAAGTTCCTTTTATTTGAATTAATACTGACACATGTGACCATGTGTATTTATTTCTTACTAATTGTATTTTTTATTCTTGCAACTCATGTAATATGTTGCACATATTGCAAAATATGTCTAAGTAAAAAGTTAAATATAATTCAGAACAATATTTATAATTTATATCGATATAATGTGGGCACATCCCTATACATTCCTTCGATGCTGATGTTACGTTTAGTTTCTGCTTCTTCAAATAGGACTAAAATGTTATGCAAAATGTATAATAAGTTTTGAAATATCCTATTTATTTATATATAAATATTTATCATTGTAATTTTTATATTTATAACAAATATTGATCATTTTATTAATTTAGCGTATTTTCAGATTCATATCCAATTATTTTACTTCTATGTAAAATGTAGCAATTGGAAGAATAAAACGGTTGGTCTTCCTGGTAGTATGGGTGATTAATACGCGGCTTATTCAAATAATTAAGTAGGTACGATGAGTCCTTAGAGTATATACATATAGAGGGAGCGCTGGTACTTGAAAAACGTAGATAAAAATGGTGGTGCCGGGGCCACCTTTTTTTTCCCGCCAATCAGTATGGATTCAGACAGCGTGGGGTACACATGAAATCTTCTACAAAGAAAAATCTTAAAATGCCATTTTGCGTCATTAAATTGTGCCCAAATTCTACCAAACGCATAATTAATAAGCATATAATTAGCTACCATAGGTAACATTGCATATTTATTAATATATCGGGAGATATAATCGACGGAATTTTACTAAAAAAAATTAGAATTAGCGCGCTTTCTATAGACATATTTTTTAGTGTTGCAAATTTATAAAAAATTAATAACTCGATATCCTGGTAAATTGTTTTAACTGTTTTTTAATATAAAAAAATTTATATGAAAAAAACAATTTGACGTTATATTAAACCGACAAAATAAAATTATTGCCACCATTTATTTAATATGACAACGAGTTAAAATTTATTATTATTATTATTACACTTTATTGTACACATAAAACAAATGAAAAAATACACAATGAAAAACACTTAACCTATGTGTAAAGTACAATCGGCGGTCTTATCGCCTTCGGCGATGTCTTCCAGACAACCTTTGGATGGAATGGACTATACAGAAGTAGAAAAACGGGGGTAGACATGTCATAAAGTAAATTATGAGTAAAAATCGAATGGTCTACCATGTACAAACAAAAATAAACATTCAAAGACTACTACCTAACATACTATAAATATATAATACCTACATACATATTTATTATACATATATATACTAAATATATACATATAAACAAAATAAGGATGTGCAATGTAAAAACAATAGAAAAAAAAAAAGAGGAGGAAAAAGAAAGAAAATAAAAAAAAACAAATTGACAAGTAATGTTCCTTCACGAGTCTTTTAAAAATAGGCAGGGATTTAGCTTGACGAATAGACAGCGGCAATTGGTTCCACAAGCGAGCAGCGTTCACAGTGAACGAGTTCGCAAGAAATGCAGTATTGTGCTTGGGAATTTCCAATGTCAGATTCTCTGACGATCTTAGTGAACGTGTGTGTGTATTGCTAAGAAAATTAAAGCGATTTTTAAGGTAAGAAGGTGTGTTGGGAAGAAACAAAATAGAGTAAAGAAGAGAGAGGGTACGAGTATTCCGGCGAAGACGCATTGATAGCCACTTGAGTTTAGTGCGAAATTCAGAGACATGGTCATATTTGCGAAGTCCAAAAATGAACCGTATACAAAAATTCTGAAGACGCTCAAGTTTATCGAATTGGGCTTCGGTGAGATCAAGATAGCTAGTGTCACCATAATCAAGGAGAGGAAAAAGAAGGGACTGGACAAGTGCAATTTTCGTGTGAATGGGGAGAAAGTTCCGTAATCTTCGCAAGGACCCCGCTGCAGCGAACAATTTACGGCTGAGTTCTTGCAGTTGGGGACCCCAGGATAAGTTCTTGTCAATAAAGATACCTAGGTTTTTTACTTTGTCACTGTATGGAATGACACAACCATCAAACATAACCTGAGGTAATTGGTCGAGATCTAGCCTGGCAACCATCCTGGAGCTGCCAACAACAATGACTTGAGTTTTAGAAGGATTGACTTTTAGACCATGCATCTTACCCCAATCACTGATTCGGGCAAGATCTTTATTGATTGAAGATATTGCTTCTGTCATTCTTTCTGCAGGTGCTTGGTAGTATATTTGTAAGTCATCTGCATACAAGTGGTAAGAAGAAATAAGTTGATCGGAAATAGAATTAATAAATAATGCGAAGAGTAAGGGAGATAAAACGCCGCCCTGAGGGACTCCAGCAAATGTATCACACCAAGATGACACTGCATCTTCAATACGTATACGTTGCCGGCGACCCGTCAGGTAACTACGAAACCAGTCAATAACAGTTGGAGATATGTTAATAGAGCGTAACGTACTTAGCAAGACATCGTAATCAACAGTGTTGAATGCATTGCTGAAATCTAACAATGCAAGAATCGTTAACTTGCCGTTTTCCATTGCTGCTCTTAAGTCATCCGTGATGTGTACCAGTGCAGTAGTTGTGCTGTGACCAGGGAGATTGGAGAGGATTCAAAAGACCATGATTGTTAAGAAAGGAGCTGAGTTGACGATGGATGAGATTTTCAAGGATCTTTGAAAGGAACGGTAGGATGGAAATGGGACGATATTCGGAGAAAGAAACAGGATTCGGTCGTTTCGGGAGAGGTATAACTTCAGCGGCTTTCCACTGAGAGGGGAAAATGGAATTAGTTAAGGAAAAGTTAAAAATGTGGCAAAGAATGGGGAGGATTTCGTCAAGGATGGGTAGTAGCAAGTTGCGACTGATACAATCATTTCCGACAGCATTGGAAGAAATTGATAGTACGCTCTTTTTCACATCACAATCAGATAATTGACTAAAGACGAATTCAGAATAATTAGGAGCTGGAATAGACGAAAGACCTTGGATGGTATTGTTTTTGATAGCCCTATCAAACTGGGGCACAGTAGTAAAATAAGAATTTAGTAAATCAATATTAAGGATATTAGGATTACACTCTGTGCGAGATTTTCCAACTCCCATCGAACGCAGAAATTTCCAAACTTTTGCTGGATCACCATTCTCTACAGAATTATGGATATGTCGGCGTTGTGCATTCCTACACATCTTGTTGCAGAGATTACGGATGGCAATGTATTTATCCCGGTTAGACGGAACAGGTCTACGTTTACATTTAGCCTTGGCCACCGCTTTCTTGGACATGACTTCTTTGATGTCATCAGTGAGCCATGGAGACGGAAGGTGTTTTATTTTAACTGGGTGCATGGGGGCATGACTATCATAGAGCCGGATTATATTGGAAGTGAAATAATCCACTTTAAAATCAATCGAGCCAGAATCAATCAAAGGAACCCAGTCAATGTTGCTGGCATCCTCACGAAGCTTCACAGAATCTATTCCACGAAAGGAACGCTTCATCACGACCTTACGCCTCATTCTAATAGGACGAACCTTATATGATAGAAAAAGGAGGTCGTGATATGAGAATGCGTCCGCAGAGCACTGTCCATGAAAATCAACAAAAAATGGAGAGGAGACGAAGATGAGGTCGAGCAGAGAAGGAACGGAGTTAGGGAAGTGATGAGTAGCGCTAAGTGGGAGGACGGATAGATTGGAAGAATTTATAACAGAAAGTAAGGAAGAAGAGCGGTGATCCTTCTTAAGAAGGCAAGTGTTAAAGTCTCCCATGATTATGGTGTGACTGTACGAGGGGACAAGGTTACCGAGGATAATTTCTAGTGATTTAAAATAGTCTATGCGAAGAGAAGGACAATAATAAACTCCAAGTAGGAGCTTAGAGTGGTGGAGTTCAACTTCCAGGAACAAATGCTCGCCTGCATTTGGGGGTGGAGGCTGGGGCGGTCTACGATCGAGAAAGGAATACCAATTTTTAAGTAAATAGAAACTCCACCTCCACCTCCAACAGTACGATCATTCCTGATCAGTTGAAACCCGGGTAAAGAATACGAACTAGAAGGGAGACAAGGCTTAAGCCATGACTCAGAAATAAGAATGGCGTGAAGATTCGTACAGTCAAAGCTGGCTAGCAAATCTGGGAAATGAGCCGGAATACTCTGCGCATTAATATGCACGACATTAAAATTCTTAGCAACACGAGAAAATTTAGACGAAAGGGTGTCAGCAAGCGATGTCGAATCACAAGAACTGCTATTGTCACTACAAGCAGAAAAGAACTCATCAGAATCACTATTACTATCACACATAATATATATAATATACTATAATATAAATAAATAAAAATACAATAATAACAAGTAAATATATATAAAAAAGACTAACTATTAATTCACAGACCAAAGATTCCACCTGCCGGTTGTGTTATGAATTGATTCTATAACAATACAAAAGAAAGAAAACAGAAAGATTTTATGCAACAAAAAAAAAACAAAACACTATAACGTTATATAAAACTAACCGTCGGGCAATAAAAGAGTAACAATTTATTAATTACCAAAAATAAGCATAGACTATATAAAATTAAACTAAAGCAAGAAAAAAAGAAAAAGCAAAAAAAAAAAAAAACAAAAAAAAAAAACATGCCGTCAATACAATAATACGTCTGTAGTACTAGAATGCTAAACAAATTAATATTTACTAATGAACAATAATGCTATGGAACGCAACACAAATGATATCAATGACAGAATACAAAAAAAGTAGCTACCAAGTTTGAAAATAATCAAAATTATCTACAGTACCTAAGTATTGACAGCACAAAACTATCCTTACTAATATTATAAAGGTGAAAGTTTGTATGTATGTATGGATGTTTGTTACTCTTTCATGAAAAAACGGCTCAACAGATTTTGATGAAATTTGGTATAGTGATAGCTGACACCCTGGATTAACACATAGGCTACTTTTTATCCCGAAAAATGTAGTGTTCCCGTGGGATGAGTCAGGAAACCAAATATACATATTTTCTACTCTTTCAAATTCAAATTGTTGGCACGGGATGTCCTCTCCTACGGAAGGGAAATATAGTCGACGGCACGCGGGAAATATAGTTAGTAGACACGCGAAATAATATGTTCTTGATGTGGATTGGACTCAAAAACTATCTGCACCCGGGCGAAGCCGGGCCCGACAGCTAGTATTAAATAAATAACGTAGGTAGACAAAATAAACATACCAAGCAAGTAATCTGAGTTACCTAACCGAGCCGTATTGACCGACAGTATTAAAAGTAAACACTGGTTCTTATCACTTTTTATTGTACGCGCGTTTAGATCTCGTTGTCATAGACCGAACGGAAGAAGTCTTAGCGTTGTCGCCAGTGCCAATATGAGTGAGATCCTGCAATGAGACAACCCGAGTCCGCACGCCATCCGAACCAAGAACAAACACGGATCCTTCCTGGGTCCAGCATTTTGATATGCCGAATTTCTCCCTTGCGGCCATAAAAATTTACTAAGTTTGTGACTAAATATGACTTGTAATATAAATATTTTGTAATTCTCTGATCTTATATAATTGATAATAATAATAATAATAATTATTATTTATTTATTATTATTATTTATTATGATTTATTCAGCGGCGTAAGTTGTTGGATGATGACACACTTGAGCGGTTGCGCACAGACTTATGTTTTGTCCAGGAAGACCATGTATCGCCCGTCAGTGGAGATCAAGCGGCAGGCCCAACACCAACACCTGTTGCTGATTTCGAGCTGACGGACAATTTGGATGACAACGTAAGTCCCCAAGATAAACAGCAACTGAGAGGAGCTTTGGAGTGTGCGATTTTGGAGTTTGCGTCTTTATCGGCGTCTTGTAGACCGCGTCTGCCACGTTTGCCAACGCATAGAAGAAATTTGGCGCTGATGGGAGCTTTGGACTCCATGTTACCTACATACTTGGAGTCCAGTCGGGATCTTGTTGATACGCACTCGATCCTTTACTGCGCGGCCGTCGCAGCATGTCGAGTGGCTAATGTTCAATTCCCAAAAGAATATAGAGCTACTCGAGGTGTTGTGACTGTGCCTGCCTGGCAGCGGAGGATAGAGGATCGTATCAACAGGGCCCGAACTCTCATCGGCAAGCTAATTTCTTTTAAAGAAGGAAACAGCAGGCCGAAGATTATGCGTTTTGTGACGCAGGCTTTTTCGGGGACCAACACAAGTCCTCGAAATTATAGGCTTTGCGTCACAGAACGCATAGACTTCTTCAAACAAAAAGTCTATGCGTGGGCGAACCGCATTCGTCGCTACAGGAGGCGATGGGATCGTTTCCAACAAAATCGCAAGTTCCAAACTGACCAAAAGAGGGTTTATAGATGTTGGGAGAATCCTCCACAAGGTGTGGTGGATGGGCGGCTTCCCAGTGCTCACGAAATGCGTGAATACTGGACGAATATCTGGTCGTCGCCTGTCTCTCACACTGAAGCCTCCTGGTTTAGTGTTGTAGATCGAGCTTGCGAGGCAATACCGGCTATGGAAACCATTTTAATCAATCCAGAAGATGTGCTAACTGCAATTAGACAGACGCAAAACTGGAAGTCACCGGGTCCGGACGGTCTGCACAACTTCTGGTTAAAATGGTTTCCAAGTTCGCATGCTCGATTGGCAGTGCAATTCCAGGATGCGCTTGAGCGGGGATCCCTTCCAGCATTTATGACAACAGGTGTTACTCACCTTCTCTTTAAGTCCGGTTGTACCACGGAACCAAAAAATTATAGACCCATCACATGCCTTCCCACTATTTATAAAGTTTTGACCTCCATAATTAGATCTAAAATTACAGACCATATAAATTCTAACCAAATTCTTTTTTCCGGCCAAACAGGTTGCATGAATGGGTCCCGTGGTACTAAGGAGCTCCTTCTCATTAACATGACCATTTGCCAACAGGCTCGTCACAACCGAAGGAATTTATCGGCTGCCTGGATAGATTATAAAAAGGCCTATGATTCGGTGCCTCATACATGGCTCATGAGGGTGTTAAATTTGTATAAAATTAATACAAATTTATGCAACTTCCTTGGGTCTTGTATGGGGCAGTGGACCACTGTCCTAAGATATCCAGGTGGTACGGTTCCTCCTGATTGTGACGAGCCGATTAGAATCAAGCGGGGTATATTTCAGGGCGACAGTCTGAGTCCACTGTGGTTTTGCATGGCCCTGAATCCCCTCAGCACTCTGTTGTTGGATTCAGGGTTAGGCTATCGTCTACGGAGAGGCTCTGAGCCTATTTCTCACTTGCTTTATATGGATGACCTCAAGTTATTTGCATCGAAACAAACCGAATTGATTGAGTTGTTAAAAATAACGGATATATTTAGCAAATCAATCAATATGGATTTTGGTGTAGATAAATGTGCGGTTATCCATGTGAAGCTAGGGGAGGTTGCGGTCTCTGATGACATACTAGTCTCAGAGACTGTAAGGCTCAGATCCCTCTCCGTGACGGAAACCTACAAATATTTGGGTATGCCTGAAGCTCTAGGTATCATGGGTGCAGATGTAAAACGATCGTTGAAAGAGCGTTTTTTTAGCCGCCTGACAAAAGTACTTAACAGTTTTTTATCAGGTGGAAACAAGATTCGCGCTTTTAACGGTTGGGTTATGCCTGTACTCATGTACTCTTTTGGCATACTCAAATGGACTCAGACTGAATTGGACGCCCTGGATCGTAAAGTCCGAACTCTCCTGACTGCACATCGTATGCATCATCCACGATCATCAGTGATGAGATTGTACATCCCGCGGAGATGTGGTGGCCGAGGCATTCTTAATGCTAAGGACTTGCATAATCGCGAGGTGAGCAATCTTAGGGATTATTTCCTTCACAGTGATGTTGATATGCATAGGGTTGTAGTTATGGTAGATAAAGGATTTACCCCGCTCTATTTGGCGATTGAGAACTGGCGGAAACCTCTGGTGGTAGGCATTAAGGATCGCGAGGACATATGGAAGAGCAAAGAGCTGCACGGTCGGTTCTATCGAGCCCTTCATGGGCCTGATGTGGACCGACTAGCGTCTGTGTCTTGGCTACGCTTCGGTAACCTCTTTGGGGAAACCGAGGGTTTTGTCTTTGCAATTATGGACGAAGTTATTAAGACGAACAACTATAGGAAATACATCCTGAAGGACGGTACGGTCGACATCTGTCGGGCATGCCACCGTCCTGGCGAGTCTATCAGGCATGTTATCTCCAGTTGTTCGTATCTTGCTAACGGCGAGTATTTGCATAGACATAACCTAGTAGCCAAGATCATACACCAGCAAATTGCCCTTCGATATGGACTTGTGACACCTGAAGTGCCATATTACCAGTATGTGCCCCAACCAGTTCTCGAAAATGGTCATGCAACGCTGTATTGGGATCGATCTATTATCACAGACAGGACTATTCCAGCCAATAAGCCTGACATTGTGATAATAGATCGATTGGCGCGTCGGGCTATACTTGTTGACGTCACCATCCCGCATGACGATAACCTTGTCAAAGCTGAAAAAGACAAAATGTCTAAATATTTAGATTTGGCACACGAGGTTGCCGACATGTGGGATGTCGACTCAACAATTATTGTCCCGATTGTCGTTTCTGCTCATGGGTTGATACCAAAGAGCCTCGACCAACATCTACAGAGGCTCTCAATCGGCTGTTGGGTCAGGAGTCAGATTCAGAAGGCAGTATTGCTTGACACGGCACGTATTGTGAGGCGGTTCCTCACTTTGGGCTCCTAACCACCGGTGGCTTGGGTCTCGAGCCTCGCCATCGTTGGATAACTTTTTATATTTTTATATGTATTTTGTTTTTAATATATATATAAAAATGTAAAAAAAAGACTTAAAATAAAGAGAAATAATAATAATAACTCTTTATTATAACACCATATACAAAAGATAAACAAAAGACAAAAACAAAAGAAAAAAGAAGAAAACAATAGTTATAGAAAAATAAAGTTGGTGATATAACTGGCGGTCTTATCGCTTTAAGCGATCTCTTCCAGACAACCGGTTGGTAAAGGAAAGATCCAATGGTTATGGACGGTGCTTATTATTAACAATAAACTTACATACAATATAAATATATAAATACCGATATAAACGAATAAATGCAAGATATGATACACTTAAATACAATATAATACATAAACATACATATATACATAACAATAATAGTGAATGATGATAAATCTATTGCGAAAGGTAGAAAGCTTTCACCCTTGATTTAAATATTTCCAGCGAGGACGATCGCTTAATTGTAAGAGGCAAAGCGTTCCACAGCCGCACTGCCTCAACAGTAAAGGAACGGTCATAAAATGACGTCCTATGTGCTGGAAACTGCAACATCAGATTCTCTGATGACCTAAGACAATGTGAATTAGCAGTATGTAGGAAGTTAAAACGTTCCTGAAGGTAGCGCGGAGAAGAGGGATTAAACAGAACACTGTAGAGAAGAGACAGGATATGAGCATTTCGGCGACGACGTATAGGGAGCCACTTGAGCCTGTTACGATATTCAGAAACATGGTCATATTTGCGCAAACCAAATATAAACCTGATACAAAAATTTTGAAGGCGTTCAAGCTTATTTAGCTGGGCCTCAGTAAGATCGAGATAGCTGGTATCGGCATAGTCGAGAATAGGGAGCAAGAGAGCTTGTGCAAGCGCAATCTTAGTGGTAGTCGGAAGAAAATTACGCAATCTACGCAACGAACCAGCAGAGGCAAACAATTTACGACTAACTGCCACTATTTGAGGGCCCCAAGTTAAACTGCGATCGAAAATAACACCAAGATTTTTCACAGTGTCGCTAAACGGGACCACAACCCCTTCTAGCAGCACGTGAGGCAAAAGAGACCAGTCGATCTTGCAGATAGTTCTTGGGCTTCCTATAATAATGGCTTGTGTTTTTGTTGGGTTCAATTTAAGGCCATATGCTTTACTCCACTCGGATATTGCATGAAGGTCGCTATTCATCAGACGAATAGAGTCATTCAGCTGGTCGAGCGGAGATTGACGATAAAGTTGAAGGTCGTCTGCATAAAGGTGGTAGGAGGAAGAAAGATTACAAGAAATTGAATTAATAAACACTGAGAAAAGAAGGGGAGATAGGACGCCACCCTGAAGAACACCGGCAGATGTGTTGCACCACGAGGAAACCGAATCCCCTAGGCGAACACACTGACGGCGACCAAACAGGTAACTATGAAACCATTCAATCACACTTGGAGATATGTTGAAGGAGCGAAGTATAGCTATGAGAATGTCAAAATCAACCGTGTTAAATGCATTGCTAAAGTCTAGGAGTGTCAGCACAGTTAACTGACTGTTTTCCATCCCCAGACGAATGTCGTAATTGGACATAATTTTTAAATCGGTCTGACTTTAATCCGGATTTTGAATATTGGCCGTCATTTAAATTTTAGAGCCTTAGCGCGACTTCTGGTAGGAGGTATATATTTAATATTTAACGGCCGTCCCCGTGTACCGGTAACATAAATTCATAGACGGAATTGAATATTTTGGCCGCCATTTTGAACTTTTTTGTTATCAACCCGATCGCTCTCAAAATTAATATCTGGCAGTCCCTGGGTACGGATAACATAAATTTATAGTCAGAATTGCATATTTTGGCCTCCATGTTGATTTTTTTGTTTTTAACCCGATTGCTCTCAAAATCAATATCTATAGATAAATGATAGATGTTAAAGATATGTAAACAACCAAATCTATATAATGTTTTTTTAGGATACCCCTGGATCGAAAAATAAGACGCCAAAGCGTTAATATTATAAAAAAGAGTCGTTTAGAAGACTGTTGGATACCTACAAAATATTTTTATTATAATTAATATTATGAGAATACATTTTTAATTTTTAAATCGTAGTGAACCAACAATGTAGACGGTCGACCTGGTTAAGGTTTCAGGAAGTCGCTGGATGCAGGCCACTTCCAACAGGTCAATGTGGAGATCCTTGGGGAGGCCTATGTTCAGCAGTAGACTTCCTATGGCTTTTTATGGCTGAAGAGAGAGAGAGAGAGGGAGAAGGAGACAGAGAGAGAACCTTATATTTTGATTCTGAGAGCTCTGGCAGCCACAATACTTTACCTATAAATGTGGCTTATTGGTACCGAGAAACCCTGAGATATTAATTTTGAGAGCAGTCGGTTCAATAAATTAAAAGTTCAAAATGGCGACCACAGTTTTTTAATCTACGTATTAATTTGGTTTATTAGTGCCGACTGCCGAGATACCCTCAGATGTTGATTTTGAGAGCAATCGATTCAATGACTAAAAATGGCGGCCAGTTTTTTTAAATCTGACTATGTACTTGGCTTATTAGTGTTGACATAACGTGAGATGTTGATTTTGAGAGCAATTGGTTCAATAAATAAAAAGTTCAAAATGGCGGCCACAGATTTTTAATATAACTATAAATTAGGCTTATTGTTGCCGAGATACATTCAGCTATTGATTTTGAAAGCAATTGGTTCAATAAATAAAAAGTTCAAAATGGTGGCCACAGGTTTTTTAAGCCTTACTATGAATTTGGCATATTGGTGCCGAGATACCCTCAGATACTGATTCTGAGATAAATCGGTACAATAAGTAAAAACTTCAAAATGGCGGCCACGATTTTCAATACCGAATACGAACGAAGCTCGGCTATCGAAGCATAGGGACTAAAACATTTACCATTTCACCACCAAGCATTTTCAATATTGCAATGCTATTGTATAATAATGCACAGGTAAAATTACGTCGTATTCGCAGTGAAAACGTATTCGGAATTATAGATAAACGTGTTAAAACAGTCGCCACAATTTTTCATTCTTTAAAATATTATGTATCGATATTGCTATTGGGACCAAAAAACGTAATTAAATTTTGATACAGTTGGGGAAAATATGTTAACCGGCAACCCTAATGCAGCAATGCTACCAACATTACGACCAAGAAAATATCTACGTTTTTGAAATCACAAATGTATGACAGCGCTCCCTCTATATGTATATACTCTAAGGATGAGTCATATTTTAAATATTCATATCATGAATGGTATATTACGTATTAACATTTTGTTTTATCATTACACAATATTTGGCGGGTTTAATTACTATGAAGAAGACCTACTTTTACGTAATTATTTGTAATTTAGTTTGATACTAAAGCTAATTTGAACTTTTTAGCCAGATGAAGTCCACTAAAGCCTAAAAATAGATAAGACACAATTATCAATTTATTGTATTACCAAACATAACATAATATATTTAAGCTCAATACTGTAATTTGGTGTGCAATAAAGAATTATTGTATTGTATTGTATCAATAATGGGATGGAAATTTAGTGTAAGCATTTTTTAAATAACTTTATTCATGTAAGCAACGATTATTATTGGCACATTTTTAAATTCCACTAGAAAACTTTGGAAGTAATGATAATCATTAAAAAAATATTTACTATAGATTTCGTACTAGATTCGCTTAGGATTTCTGGTCAAGGTGAGTACAGTTCAAAAGGTTAGATCCTTGTGCCAGATAGTTCAAGTCTTGTAGTCGCTTGAGTGCCTTAGGCCTTGCCTCGTCCCTACTACGGCGTACCATTTTGATTCCCAACGGAAATTCGCAATTTAAAATTGCATTGATATTGCAGAGCATTAGGACCATAGCTTATGTGGAAATATAGGTTTCCAGATTCAGAGAGCTCACCATTCTTACCGTGGTAAATTATCATTTTGTTCCTTCTTGAGTTTCTAGTGTACCAACTACCAGAGTTCAAGCTTATGGTAGTGTACGCAATGATTCTAAAATATAACTTTAAAAAACTTTCCGAAAAAAATGAAAAATTGATTGTTTCAAAAATATTGATGGATTAATTCAATGTACGGCCAGTATTTAATAAGGTTTTAAGGATAAGTCATGAATAAAACAAGCAATCAAACAGTTATCTGCCTTTATTTTGCTTCTCTTCATAAACCAGCAGCCATAATCGTTCGATCTGTACCATTATAGGAAGAAAAAATTAATACGCTATTACATACTGTTACAGTTTGGTTTGAATATGTGTTACAGCTGAAATTATGTGTAGATTCTCATATTACTATTATTATATTAGATACAAATGGATCATGAAAACCAGGGTGCAACGCGATTTTGCCGTGTTATATTTAATTATTTCGTAACGGGACTAGCAGTTTTTATCGTAAAATTATATTTGTACTTAGCATTCTATGCTTCATTCTATTACGCTAATGTTTGTTGGGAATCAGATTTATCATTTTAAATAATTTTTTTTATTTATTTGGTAGAATGGATTTATTTTGAGCAGTATTTGTGTCTGTTTTAGTGTACATGGAAATTAATTGTAGTTTAAGGCTATTGAAGAGAATAGTATGAAAAATCTGATTCCGTATACAATAAGTACGTATGACGTGCAACACCGCATCGCACAATATTCAAGAGTGACTGGTTACCGTACTGCTCGATGTGGTTATATTGTTGTGTGTGTGTAAGTCGATAAAAAACCCCGAGAGAAAAATTTTTGTTTATGGCCGAACATTCCATTTTTAAATACACATTTTTTTGCATTTGTAATAATTTTTGAAAATATAAATTTTGATAATATTTTTTCTTTTGTTCCTAAATATTTAATCCAAATAGTTTTATTATCCTTAATATTGTATTTACAATTTTTCAACAGCCGAAAAATATGTTCAATTTTTTTTATAATATTATTTTTTAACGACTCTTGTTAAGTAGTAGGTAACAGTACAAATATTAATGATCACAAGTTGGTTTTCATTGGTCATTAACATACAATATTACAATTACAGCCTTAAATCTATTGGTAATACAGTTAACAGCAGGTCTTCAGTGGAAAACTATCTAATAAATTATTTACATGAACCTATATGATACGTCGACATAGATAAAGTACAAATTTTAAATTGATTTTTCAAAACTTTTTTTCAGTCAACTCAGTATTTATATACTAGAATTGTAAAATCGAAAGGGTTTTTTAAATGACTATCATATTTCGTTTTAAAACATGAATAAGGCACCTGTCTCAGCAGATTAGGTATTGGACAGTTTTCATACTTAATAGTTGAAAGTAAATAAATAAAAATGCTAAAAATTTCTTACCGTCATCAGAGACTGTGTAAAACAACTACGATAAATATGTATTAATCGATTACTTTGATGAGATTTTTTAATATTCTGATCACGATAATCCGAAATATGTTATTTTAGAAATCGCTAAAAGTTATCCGTGCATACTTGCCGAGCTCATCACTTAAAACATAATTATATAATAATGTCAAATTTTAGTATTTTGGAAAATCTATACGTATTTATATTTTCAAAATCTACGTTTCCAAATGCGAGGCAATTTTATTAGTTTAACAGTCGATGCTCGGAAAATATGCACATAACGTCAATGTATGCTTTTAAGACCCCCTGTTACTTGTATTTACTATGAAAAACGTGCGTATTCGATACCAAATGAACAATTGCAATGTATAAAAGAATGTTAATTCCGCCACAAAACCCAACTTGATATCTACATTACAATAAAACATTTTTTAAAAGCCTAAAGTATCATACTTTATGGAACTAATAATACGTCTTATTGAAATAAAATTATCGAAACAATATGTACAATGTAGGACAATACATTTATGCTATACATACCGTTTTATGTCTACCTATCTATCAACAAAACCTACTAAAGACAATACATCTCAGTAGGCTACTAAGACTGACGACACATTAACTACAATATCAATATACTTAAAACTATAAAGTGCAACATTGGCTAAATAGAACGAATCAACTCAGGAGTATTTCAATAAATTAGTGTAACATCTACATTACAAATTTATCGCCGAAAGATATAATGTTGTACTTATTTACAAAATGCAATATTTTTACAAAAAAACGTTAACTAGCGCTAACCCAACGTCGTTTGAACATCTCTGTGTTCGATGTGTTGGCGTGTTTCATACTTTCTTACTGTAACTTCCATATTTACTTGTGTCGTGGCCATTCAATATTGTTACTATAGAATCATTATGAGTTACGATTGTTTGTATCGATTAGACAAGGATAGAACACGTTTGACAATTCTTTATTTGTACTAATAAAGACCTATAATAATCACTACGACATTTCATTCATATCATTGTGAACTACATCGAGACGAATATTTCAGTCGAATTTGTTTTATATTATAATACATTTACGTGACACTTAATACTATAGCTAATTTTCTTGTTTCTTGGCTGGAATCGCATTATGTTTTGCGGTTAAGGCCAAATTATTTTTTTAATTATTATTATAAAAATCACCGTCTCCTAAACATTGCAAATTAATTGTGAAAAACGAGATCACGAATCTACGTGCGTAATGTTTTGAAGCGTAAAGAAACTTTGTAAATACACGATCGTATCTGCTTTTCAAAACAAAATGTCGTTTGTTGGTGTGATGATGACCCGTTGATGCTTTAGACCATGCCCTTGGACATCATTCTGACGGTGTTCTTTAACGCTTGGCGCTTGTTGCAGAACCATATTCGGATCACTTCACGTTCGTAGCCAAGCTGGTGTGCCAGTCCCGTGATTTCGGTACCTGGAAATAATATCAAAATAATTAATCGACGTTGTATTCGATGATCAAACGTAGATAAGCGTTTGACAGGAGTTTAAAATATATTTTAGCTTCACAAACACCCAGACCCGAAACTTATGCTTGTGGTTCACACAAATATTTGTTTCGGTGCGGCGATCGAACCCGTGGTCTCTCGTTTCACAGGCAGCGTCTAACCAACTGTGCCACGGAGGCTGTCAAAATTATTTTTATATGCCAATAAAAATGCAAAGATATCACATTATGTGAAGTGGTTGCCGTTACTCATAATAACCGTTGAGAGCAGCCATATTGTCCACCACGCAGTCCTAGTACGGGTTGGCGGACTTTACATTCACATGAAATTCTTACAAATCTCTATAGTATACAGGTTTTAGAAACTAGCGCTATTTTTTCATTACTGGGAACGGCATATATAAGGACATCTTAGAAAAAAGTGTTATTTACAAAGACGTTATAAAAATATTTAAATATTATGTGGAAAACAAGGTGTTACAGCACTTTCGTTACGGTTCGTACTTTATATATGTATGTTATGGGCCAAGTGATTAATCGGGCATTATTCATAATGCCCGGGCAATATGAATAATGCCAAGTGCCTATTGGGCAGAGTGATGTAAAGCGAATCAAAATCAAAACAATGAGCCAAAGTGGTAGAATTTAGAATAGGGCAGCACGAGGGCACTCCCATGAAAAGGTAACGCACTATTCCTGAGAAATATCTATTATACCTAACCCTTAAAACACTTGTTGTCAATACAAATTAGCTTCTGCATCGTCTCCGGCGCTACGGGAAGTTCAGCCCTTTCGCCTTTGCGTAACAAAAGATAGGCACCCATGCTCACCTCCGCAGCTTTGGCTTGCCTCAGCTGCTACGGCTCGCACGGTTGCTTATCCTTCGTTACAGCGGGTGGGGGCTGTTCTCCCTCCGCGCCTCCGACTTTTTATATACACTCTAGGGTCGGTATCCAAAAGACTACGTGAAGTCAGGGTGTTCCGAGTGGGTTTTGGGGCACAGTCGACTTAACTGATCCATAAAGTAGGTACACTAATTTTCTTCTGAAGATAATGTTTTGGACGTTAAAAAACAACATAAGCGATCAATTCAACCTATCTAATTTATGGGTCTATCGCAGATGCGACAATGCGGCAGCGCACCACGTAAAAATCATCTATCTATTAATCACATTGCCCGATCATCATGTAGCCATATTCATAATGCCCGGGCAATGTGATAAATAGGTGAGTTTAGATTGTAATTAATCACTTGGCCCGATATGGATCGGCAATATTCATACTGCCCGGGCATTATGAATACTGCCCGCATTAATCACTTGGTCCATAACATATACACCGGTGTAAACTGAACAAATTATTTTAAAGAACATTGACCACAATTAAATAATTACAGTCTGATATAAATTAATTTCAGACGTACATAATGTTATTGGACATTATTGTAAAATAATCGATAATGAAAATTATGTATGCTAATAAAGAATGGACGTCATAATTTATTTGTACAGATGTTAAAAATGAGTGCATAAAATATAAATAAATTATGTTTTAAACAAAATGTGGAACGTTTATGAGTTTCCGTCTAGGTAACCTACATTACGCCGGTCTATCTAGACTCTTGGACGGCATGGTTCCATTTCTAGTGCATAAAAAAAACCTTGATATAGTTACAGCTATGATCCTGTTATGCATGCACATAATATCATTATCATAAATGATAATGTATGACTTTTATGTAGGTATAAATATGTGCTTGAATGCGATGTTTCATTTACATTGTAAAAGTGTCCATGAGACATAGACGACTTAGAGGTTCTGTTGTCAGTTGTTAGTTATAACTTTAATGTCGGCTTGTTCAATTTTATGGATTGTGACATTATGGACTAAATAATATATAGAAACTATTAATATTACTATTTCACAATTATCACACACTGTAACGGTGAAGGAAAACATGCATACCATGGCGTTTTGTATTGTTGGTGGATTTTATGGTCTAATCTATCATACTATCAGCCCATATACGTCCCACTGCAGGCACGGGCCTCCTCTACAATCGAGAATACGATTGAGAGTGGTTAGGCCATATAGTCCACCACGCTGGCCTAGTGCGGGTTGGCGGACTTACATACCATAGAAATTTTTATAAATCGCTACGGTATGCAGGTTTCCACAATGTTTTCCTCACCGTTTTAGTGCGTGATGATTGACTATCAATACACATATGACCCCGAAAAGTCAGAGCTGTGCCCTGGGATTCGAACCCGCGACCACCGTGAACATAATAGCAGTCGCGTCCAGTTCGTTTACCAACAGGCCACCAAGGTGCGTGGTCATCATATATACGTAATTATAAATATTACTTGCATATTGACTCCAATGTAATTCTAATTTCTACGAATGGGAAACGTTATTTATATTTCAGGATACAAAATTTATAAATATTTAATAAAGTTTCCATCTTTTGATAATATCGGCCTCCGTGACGCAAAAAGTTAGATGCCAGCTGTGAAACGAAAGGCCGCGAGTTCGATCCCAGCACCAAGTGTGTGATTTTGACATTTGTGTGATTCAACAGGCATTTGCTTCGTGTCTGTGAGATTGAAATAGTTTCTGAATCGACACAACACTCGATTTTCTAGTGTGGAGTCAGGACTATGTATGTGACAATTGGGTGTATTAATTTATTTAGTATCTATCTGAACTACTTTTTGACTTACGATTAGCTGTATTGTACTATACCGTAACATTAATTTATCTGCTGATGGAAGCATGTTTGTATCTGCCATTATAATGTCCGCTGTACATAGTGGTCAATGTTTTATAATTTTGACCATCTTAAGTGTCGCGATTGTCGTAATAAAATTCGTAAAAAGTAGTTTTATGTGCAACATTCGCGTACATCTAAGAAACTATAATAAGTGTGTCGTATTTCTGGTTCACCCTATACAGGGTGATATTGACATATTGTATTTAATTTAAACTACATATTCCTAACCCCCACAGGTAATATTGTACAAAGTTTGATCTAAAACTGCCTGATAGTTTTGTCAAAAATCGCGATTTTAGGTTTCAAGGCTTTTGATCAAACCCTATAGATACTGCGTCTTTTTTGGTTCAGATAAGTTCCTTAACCGAACTGAAGTTCATCTAAGCAGTAAGAATACTCTTATCTACAGGGGAAGTCCAAAAATCGTGAAAACTAAAATCACGATTTATGACAAAAAATCTTTTCATATTGCTTTCAAATTATATACAATGTCACCTGGGGTAGTGAGAAACATGTGGGTTAAAGTAACATGTGTAAATACTTCCTGTATATTCAGGTACAATTGGGCCATTTGAATTGTATCGGTGAGTTTCGTATCTCCGGTTGATACTTTGTGGCTACGCTTACCATCAGGCGCATTGAATTTCACTACAGTGCTGGTATAAAGATGTCTTACCGTATAAAAATACAGTATATAAATAAATACACCCAATAGTCACATACATAGTCCTGACCCCGCACTAAGATCAAGTCTTTTCGGTCTCAGAAACACCTGATACAAATACCTGTGGATCTCACAAATATTTTTCTCGGTGCGGGGGTCTAACCCGTGGCCTCTCATTTCAGATCCGGTGTTTAACCCACTGTGCCACGGAGGCTGACAACATTGAGATTAACATCTCCGGTTGTGGTACTCGATGGTTATGGTTACGCTTTCAGGCGCATTTAAATTCTCTACACTTCTGGTATAAAGATGTATTACTATATCGCACCTTTAGATTCAAAGTGACCATATCCAAAAAAACGATTGACTTTTAATCATATTTTGACTCAAAATGACCTATCGACCCGTTATTAAAGAAGGACCTATTTACGCACGAAACGCAGAAATATGTACATATTTATTTTCGATCCATAAGTACAAATTTCTTATGTTACAAATCTTTGATGAACGATTCCAAAAAAAAAGAAATTTTTTTTTTTTTTTTCAAATTATTCTAATTCTAAAGGTGCGTTATAAAAATGCAGTAAAACCAACATACCAGATGGATGCGTGTTCCTTTCGAAGTGTGCATTGAGCAGTTCCAAAGCCTGCGGAGTGAATGAGGTCCGTCGCTTGCGTTTCTTGCTCGGTTCCATGCCTATGAAGTCTGTCAGGTGGTTCTGTCCAGATGCGTACCTGGAATTGAAAATGTAACCTTATTAAGATATTAATTGGGTTTAGTTTTGTTTAAGGGTTAGTTTTAGCCGACCGCCATATGAGTATTGCAAAGCGATGAAATTATGTTGGTTGTGATTATTTTCGTTACATTTTTGTATTGTAGATCTTAGGAGAAAACGTTCACCGAGTTATTGTTTTGATTGTAAGCCCGCCAACAGTCATAATATAAATATAATAAAATAAAATACACGATCTACCTAAAAACATATTTTTATCTAAGTACATACTCCTATTTCTTTTCTCATAAGTTTCACTACTCCTAATCTCACAGAAAGAAACGCAACAGCGTGGCTCTACCACTTCTAAAACTGTTAAAATCGGGTTCTATTCTTGGATAAAAGTGATTAATATTTATATTTTCGAGTCACTTAGTAGATCAGAGTACACATTCACTGATTATATTAGTATTCTGGAAGGAAATCCGACACGCCAAGCAAAACCTTATGATGCGGCTCGAAAATTCTAGTTTAAAATACCCATCTCCAAATTGTGGGTCAGAGGGGTGGAAAGCGACCCCAAACCCCACAATAGGGGGACACCTCACCCAGATATTCAGTTATAGTATGCTTCATTAATTACCGACCAATGAGATACATAATATTTCTTTTTTAAATTTAAGTTTCGTAGTTACTCATGTACATTTTCGATGTAATGAGTTGTGATTGGTCTGTGATTCGGTAATGTTCGGTTTCATGAAACAACACGACCGGTAACGATGTTGTGATTTGTCGATTGATATGAAAATGAATGCTTATTAACATGCTCATTGTACGTTGATTTTTGTACTCGTGTTTTCAGTGAAACATATCATTTGTGTTTAAATTTAAACTGGGTGGAACTTCGGCTGTTGTGATATTTACTATCTCACATTTCTACATTTCGAAGTTACGTGTGTTTTAATTTTAATAGTTGGGCTCGATCCACCCCTGAAGGATTTAGTGTAGAAATTTGTATGCTGGAGAGGTCCTTAGAAAAACTTCGAAGGGTTTTTAGATCTCTCAAAAGTAATTAACTTAGCGTAGGGCCTGGAGGCCTAAAGCCTCTCAATCATGGGGCAAGCCTTTGTCCAGAAGTTTCGTTGTTAAAGGGCTGATAATAAAGGATTTATATTACTGTAAAAATAGTAGAATACTAGCATGAAACTATGAGATCTAACAACACAAATAAACGCCTGCGTATCATAAAAACATATTTTGTCTCATTCGGCCACTGTCATGGCTTCAAGTACAGCCGGCTTCTTTACCAACTATACTATAGAGGTTGTCTCCTATTTTTATTTATTTAGTGAACACCCCAACAACAGCCTCGTTGGAGCAGTTGTACTACGGTACGAAATACGATTACAATGCCGAGATCTCGTGTTCGAATCCCGGATCGGGCAATGTAATTTTTATATTAATTATCAACCTAGTCAGGAATTTGTGCCTGATATGGCGATAGGATATTCTCGATTGTAGAGTAGGCCCGTGCCCTGCAGTGGGACGTATATGGGCAGATACAGTTACAGTTACATGACGATAGGCTCTCTCTCAATCACATCGTGGTCGGAACCCACAAGGTGAAACGAGGGTGTCTTGTTAGCATCTCTGCCTACCCCTTCTGGGAGAAAGACGTGATTTTATGTATGTATATAGAGCGCTCCAACTATTTTCTTTGTCCATAGTATCTCATTCATAAGCTTACGCTTGTACCCACTTAGGGTAAGCAGAGCCACTAACACCATGGGGGTTACTCTATAAACTAAAACTTCTTATGTTTGGACGCCGTACGTAAAACTTCACTAATGTGCCTAGATACTCCTCACTATGTTGGATTCCTCTATCGTACGTCGCAACCACGGACTAAATTCGGAGAAAATGATAAGTATAATAGAGAATAGTATTGATTTTTAGAAGTGGAAATCTTATATCTTATTCCGGACGTCGAACATTCGAAGTTCGTGTATTTTTATAGAGTGACCCCCATATTTACGCCCCGCTTATTTCCATCCTACAACACCATGGCTTATCAATGTTAATAGCCATCTAATAAAATATTCAAGTTCACATTGAAAAATCAAAATGTTGTCAACTACGTAGGGACGGATGTTAATAATAAGCCTTGCTCCGATTTCATAATGTCAATGTTGTTCCAGCTATCTTGCATAAATGAATCTTTTTATTTAACCACTCGTTATTATGCAGTGCTTATGCAGTTGTGACGTACCGTCTTGTCCGAGAATTTTAATGTATCGATGTGTTTGTTGGTTCTATTTATTATCGGTACTTTCCTTTAGATAGCTATAATATAGATTCAAACAGCCTCAGTAGTATTTTTCGACATTGATTGACAAGAGACTGCTGGTTTTATTTCCATCATTTGAAAAATCCATAATCATACTTTTTATCTAGACTGGTCAGCCATGTCATGTCATGCTTCAGACCCAAAGTCTATACGATTAATATAGGTACTTTTAGGTATGGACCAAAAGTACCTTGAAGTTTTTGAAGTAAAACCTAATCAATGGCTTCCGAACTATGTGATCTTATGATATTTCGTTGAATTTAAAACAAATACCATCTTATCAGAAGCACGATACATCCAACAAGAAATATTTTTTCGAAGAAGTCTAACTATGTATTGGCTTAAACTTTACACCGTAAGCCTTGTTTTTCATTCACGCTTACGCAAAACAAATTAATTCTACAAAACGTGTTAATAAATTTAAAAACCGAGAAGCTCAAACAATACTCCATATACACAACAATTAATCTAAATTACGCGACATCTTAAATCATAAACTATTCAGACGAATTAGCCCGAGTTTTACTAACTGAGATGCTTGTTAAAAATTACCGTCAAGGATGGCGCGATGGCAGATCCGCCATTTGCAATGTTAAACGCATCTACCGTTGCATCGGTATAATGAATTTTAATGGTGCAAAATGTAAAATCAATAGATCCTGTAGCGGCGTCTTATAATCCTTAATGTGATCGTCGAAGATTTAAGTCACACCTGGCTTGGAACGGAAACTTGTCTGATTGATCCTGTTTGTCACTCATGCATTTATGAAATCGATTTTGTAAACAAAACTGGTGTTATAATTGGGGAAAGATCGAGCAAAGTGGAAAAGATTGAAAAGGAAGTTAGGTTTTGACGGGACGTAACAGTTAGAAAGGCTAAAAATCTGGCTTTATTTCAGATGGAGAGTTCCTTAAACCTCCTTCTAGCATGCATTGGGAAATGTAAGGTACGATATTTTGGAGTGTGCCTTCTATATCGGCTCGTGAAAACTTTAATGCCTGGCTGGTCATTGTCGACTAAATTAATGAATGTGGTGTTTCAACGGACAGAAAGACACAGGAGACAGTAAATATACGTGAGGTAACAGCCTTGCCAGAGGACACTGTGGGACTTTATAGACAGACATACTTCGAATTAAAAAGGACTAAATTTACTTTTTGAATATAAAATAATAACCACCGATTAAATTTCCCCACTTTGCTCTCCTTCTTCCATTTTATATCATCAATTTTTAAAAACCGTCTGTTGGTAGTCTTTGTAAAGACAAAATGAACACTTTAAGAGTAAAATGGGACTGACTTTTTTATAGGATTTTCAGAAACTAAACAGCCACAGATAGTTGAGGGAACAACAAATTAGAGTAGAGACCGCAATTAGGCAGATGTAGTGTAGTAGTCTAAGTTCTCTCAATTGAACTGCCGATTTTCAGGAGACCAGTGCACAACAGTGGACTGCTGGATAGTTACAGTACGTTACACCAAAGTGTAGGTCATCCTGCTGCACAGTAATTAATTTTGGAGACTTCAAAAACGGGCACGTAGCGAATGGATGGCGTCTGCTCAAGACCAGGGTAGTTGGCATTTACGTCCAGCTGGCAACTGCGATGGCCGGAGCATAACAAGCTGCATTTGTAGCGATCGGCAACCGTCGCCATAATCTTTATTTATGTCTAAAGAACTGTAGAGCCTTATAGCTCTTAGAAATATTTAATAAATATAATTGATAATTAGCATGTTAATAATTCAGATCTTATAACGCTTTAGTTCTGTTTTTGATCGAGTAATAGTTTGGTCCGATTTACAAATCACGTTTGTCGAAATTTGCAGGTTTATAAGGAGCGATTCTCTTACCCGAATTCCAACCAGGAATACCATTTTTTAGTCTATATTTTTTTTTTAAATATAGTATTTATTTATTTAGCCAGAATGGGACATGTTACAAACTTTGATTACCTTGACAATATAACAAAAAATATTTAATGAATCAATGTTAGTAAATGTAGTCATGTGGATGATAACACCAATGATTCAGAAATATCCGTTAACGGGTTAGTTAAAACAATAAATAAATGTAATAAAAGCAAAAGTGCGTACACATGCGTCAACAAAAATGAGCAAGCGTTACCTACAACTGAAATTAGGAACACGCTTTATATTGCCATTGGATATGTACCTTTTGTATTCCGATTCGTCGTAAAAGCTGCTCGATCTAAAATGAGAAAAAATATCAGCTATAACGACGGAATCAAAACAGTAGCCACAACCGACAGTGTGTATTCCTAATTTCTGTGTAAAGGGCGAGGTGTGAGAGTGAGAAGCGATAACAGAACGTCCACTACGCCTAGCCGGAAAGCGATAGTTAGTCCAGATTTGAGAAATGTATATCGCAACGTCGCTAAGCGTTACAGGCCAAATGTTCACGTACACGGTGTCACACAAAACCACGAACATAATCACTCATAATTACCTTTCCTCTGCCTCCTTCATCCAACGTTCGAGCACCGGTTTGATTTTCTGCGCACTTTTTGGTGTTATATCCAATTTCTCAAATCTGTATCGAACATAAATTTAATGTTAGATCAACGCACCGGTCAAACAAAAAGTTGCGACGCGAAGCTTCGTACGCGGACTTTCTATCTCGAATAGCATACGCAGGACATTGACATCACGTTAACAATTACAAACAGAGATGAAAAAAAAAAACAATAGGCAATTTAGCCTGACCGGGGTAATCAGTTTGATTAATACCGAACGTGGTAACGAAACGACCAATTCAATTACAAGCGAAAGGTAACGTATGCCAATGCCCTGGCTTTTGAATTGCGCAAAATGAATTAATAATAGAATAAAATAATAAAAAATAATGATAACAATACATCATGCCACATTAAATGGAAAGTTAGATTACTACTGTGATGTTTGTAACAAATGATAAAGTTCTCATAACAATAAGTCATGTGGTCCGGACACGGTTGTTGGGCGGCGGTGGGACGCTTCTTAACATCGTGCGGGGCGTGTGTCGGCCGGCTGTTATTACGACGAATGCAAATAACCTAGCACGTGTGAACAGGAAATAAGAAATGGCGTCAAAACCTTTAATTACAAATAATTGCGGCGCACGTACCGATGCACGGATCGCCGGGCCAGATAACCTTACTAAACGTTCAAACATTACGATAGACACTACTCGACTGGATAGAATGAGCAAAGCGTGTACTTAATGCATGTAAGGTATCTTTGAATTTACCTCCGTTAATATTTACAAGTGCGGAGGCAAATTCATAGATGATTGTATGGATAAAAAACAAAACACATACATGTTTTGTTGTTGTGAAGACAGTTGAGCTGCTAGCATCTGCGAAGCCAGGGCACTGGGGACGGTAACAAGTCATATGTTAGATGTGTCATCTTGTAGGGACGAGATCGTCACGTATCTCATCTAGCACTGAAGGAATAAAGCCGCACGCTTATTTACATGTATAGACTGCTGTAAAACCTCAATTCAAAACGTTTCGATCGCATTGAAAATGTTTTCTATTTTATTAAACCTTATTATATTTAGATATATTTTTTATTCTTTATTTTTGTTTTGTGCGAATCATACAAAATGCTTTTGATAAGTATAGTTATAACGGAGACAACACCCACTATATTTTTTATTGCTTTCATTGTATTTATATTGATTCTTCGTTTAGAACGGTTAATATAACCAACAACCTGAAATGACCCGTGTTACTCGATATGAAATTGTAATCATCCCGGCACATGGATAATTCAATGTTATTCCATCCATTCACATTGTCAACAACACAACCACTATCTTAAAGTCGCATCAATGGACGGATATCAAAACATTCTACTGTATATAGTAAACTACACATTACAAATAAATCTAACAACACAAATGTACAAAGAAATACGTAATTATGTTGCCAAAATAAACTTTCGTCGAACCGAACTATTAACTGGTTTTAATCAAGTTTTTTAATTAGCAGCCCCATTCAAAAGGGTACTTATTATGAAAATTGGAACAAAAGCACCAATTTAGCGTAGAAATGACGAGTTAAACGAATTCTTTTCTTAAATAATAATATGTTTTAATTAAAATGCAAATTAATTAAGTCCAGTATAATGAAAGGGGTAACTACTATGTAGCGGCGTCACGACACCAAATTGTAGAGAGAAGAAAGAAAAAAAAAATAATGGAAAATGAAATCACGACGGTTCAAAAGACAGGGGAATTTTACTCTTTTTAATTACACGAAAAAAGTAATTACCGGCAAGATAATTAATTAACTGGAACAAAAGTAACGATTAATGATTTTATTATACGAACGAGCTCGTTCGGGGTGCGGATTGAAATCTAAGGTTCGGTCCGTCGCGTGGCGTTTTGCATCGAAATTCGATTTGTCCCGCTGGCAACACCGTTTCAAATGATTTGATTCAATTAAACATAACAGACGTAATGCCTTCGCGAGTAATTAATTTGTCCCTTTAAGTATAGCCCTCGGGATACACGATACGCAATAAAAATACAATTCGGCATTTTATAATGTTAACTTTTTCGAAACGAATATACTGATGTCGAAAGCAAAACCAAAGTTAGCAGTTACTGTCTGTCCAATTAAAATTAATATATTTAATGCACTATAATTATGAGACAAATAAATACAATTGTTTAATTAATGTATTCTTCTTATACCAATTTGAGAAATTTATAACAGCTTTCAAACTGCTGCACTTTCAATATTCAAATTTATAGGATTACGAACTACAAATTGTATTTCAAAATGTTGTTCGTCATTTCATACGTACAATGAATCATTTAACACCCTCCAGACGATTAAACAATACTTGTAAACGCATCGCAAATGAATGAAACAAAAATAGATGATATCTAAAAAATAATTAGTGAAGACGTGGCCAGGCCTAGCTGAGTAAAAAATGGTGTAAGCCACGACACAGCGAGCGGAACGGAAGCCGTCCAAATGGTAATTAATTAAACGAATTGTAAGCAATGAAAGGAGTCGTGCTGTTTTACAAATCGCTTCAATTAACGATATTAAAAAGTTTGGAAATTATATCCGACTGACTTTGAGCGTGACGAAAACTAAGGACTTGGACGATTATTTTACATAATAATGTCACCCTGATTTTTATACGTGTTCGCAATCATCATCGCGTAACTTTGACGCGAATTTAGCTAGATTCTGAAATCTTTATTTCATGTCAATACAAACGTGTAAAGCGTGCAACTTTATCCTATCAGAAAACATTGAAAGACTAAATAATTTTTACATTTGAGCAACATTGATGTAAACACAGCTCCGAATTATAAATAAAATTTCATTTTCAAATTAAATTTAATAAATACATTCTACATTACTTTGAATAAATAATTATCTGAAAAAATATGAGAGCTGTTTCAAACAGTTCCAGATTCGGAGAAAATTGTAATTTAAATATAATATAAAACAGTTGTATTAATTATTATGTTAATAATTAATATTCATATATTTTATCCCAATCAGGAACTATTGGAATATAAAACATTGCGTCAGTCATGTTTGACATAGACAAATGTTGGTGTTAATCTTGATGAAGGCTGGATATTTTAAAGTATTACCTGCAGATTGCGCTCTGACTGTACGCCGGCCCTTCGGTGACGGACAGGGCTTGGCCCACCTGGGTCTGGGTGAGACCCAGACCGAGCCGCCGTAGTTTGAAAGCCTTGGCGAATTCCTTGATGTCTTCCAAGTTGATTCCATCCACCACGTTGCTTGAAGATTGGCTGATCGTAGGCTGGTCTGTGAAGTAATTTTGCCTTTAGTTTTGTCGAAGCACACACGTAGAAAGACTCATACCTAAATATTTTTTGAATTTGCAATACCTTACAATATTTTTGTAGATATATATAAAGTTGCAATAAACAATTTCATTTAAAAATTCAAGTAATGCACTCGAGTACATTTTCGAAACGAATGACATGTAATGAGTTTTTCTTCCATTACCAGGAATAACATCTAGACATTAGTAAGCGCAGTTTATCGAGTTACCGACGGAACGCACAAGTCAATAAAAAAGTAAGCAAAAAATTGCCACAAATCCGTTTACGATACGATAATCGTATAAATGAATGGTATAATTTGTACGCGATCTTAAAGCCGGCTCGTTTAAGCGCTAAGCGAAATTATAGCCGAGTTTAGTGGGCAATTTATGTAATTAGTAGATGGTGGCGGCTCCTAATTATGCGGGATGTCATTAGTGTGGAGACGTGGTAGCTCCGCGGAGGCAGGTCCGCGGGATGGGTTGCCAGCGCCACGCCAAATTACTACTGTCGGGTTAAACCTACTACAAACGCTGTAATTAGGTGACCTGCAAATTTGGCAGTGCTGAAAAATTCCGTGAATCGAGATGTTTATGCGAAACGAGATTTAAGCTCAAATATTTGATTGCGATTTAAATTCCGTGGAACAATTTCATCGGAAAAAAACACATTAATAGCATATTATAGTTTAAGATAGAATGTAAAAATTTAGTTGTGGGTATTGAAAGACGTGATAGTAACTCAATTGTAAATCCTTTGTACAGTAATTCAAGTTGAGTGTAGACACACCTCTGCAATACTATAAAGGAAATTACGAATCTGGGAACAAGATTTACTGATGGCAACCCAGCAGCCGCGAATGCCTCCCATCCCTGCTTAGGTAACCGATGACAAATTACTTTCGCTATACCCCGCTAGTTTAAGGAGTAGTCTGCATCAATTAAGACGAGGTAGGGTTGGTAAATTGGCAATCGTTTCTCCATTTACCGGTGTTCGAAGCGCAGACGATTTCTAATTTCGTTTTGTTGCCGAATTAGGGAGAGTGTGCTGTGTAAGAAATACTGATTTGATTCCTGGTTCTAGAAATATTTATTTTATTCGACAATTATTGGATTAATAATTATAATTTGACTATTTTTTTATCACTTTACTTTTCTCTCACTAGCATATCTATTATTTTTGTAAAATAACTTATCTTTATGTTTTGATAAATCTTTCATTTTGATTACGTTTAAAATATTGCTTCTTTTTAGGACATTTTTTTCACATATGAATGAGCATTCGTTTGAATAATATATTAATTATTGCCCGTAGGTCTATCTAAATTAATTGAACTGTATTGAAATTGAATCTAATCCATATTTATAGTTTTTGAAAAGTAACGTATCCTGATGACGCTACTAAGCGAGTAAGCAGAAATCAGTGTTGCGCGCAGCAAAAATTCATTTACCATTCGGTAATTTCTCCCCAAGTTATACGTTTGTAGGGGAAGCATTATTATTTGTCGGTAATGAGTTTAGCAACCATTTTAGGGGACGTAATGCAATATAATTCATATCCGTAGCTATGATTGTCTTCCGTCTCCTATATAATTATTTTTTGTCAGGGTGCTTACAAAATATATAATGTTATATGTATAATTTAGGTTTCTTTAAAAGTTGTGAGATTCTGTATTTTATTTTTATATTAGGTAATCTTACTATTTTTTTAAGTTGATAGATTTCTTTAACTGTTGAACGTTCTGTATCTGTCTGTATCAGCCCATATACGTCCCACTGCAGGGCACGGGCCTATTCTACAATCGAGAGTACGATTGAGAGTGGTTAGGCCATATAGTCCACCACGCTGGCCTAATGCGGGTTGGCGGACTTACATACCATAGAAATTCTTATAAATCGCTACGGTATGCAGGTTTCCTCACGATGTTTACCTTCACCGTTTAAGTGCGTGGTGATTGACTATCAATACACACATGACTCCGAAAAGTCAGAGGTGTGCCCTGGGATTCGAACCCGCGACCACCGTGAACATGTTGGCAGCCGCGTGTAGTCCGTTTGCCAACAGGCCACCACGCACTTACACTGTTGAACGATATAAATATTAAAATGTTGCATTATTATGTGTTGTTGTCGAATTGTTTTTACAATTTACATACTTTAGACGTACTCTAAAATACTATTTCAAGAAATATGTAAACAATATCACATAACAATAACTAACATTATCTTTTTTATTATTTTATACGTAAACTATCCCATCTAAACAAACACAAATAATCCTTTCGAGAAATCGATAGAAAATTGTTGTATTCTGTATTTTGTATAAGCCCATATACGTCCCACTGCAGGGCCCGGGCCTCCTCTACAATCTACAGTACGATTGAGAGTGGTTAGGCCATATAGTCCACCACGCTGGCCTAGTGCGGGTTGGCGGACTTACATTCCATAGAAATTCTTATAAATCGCTATGGTATGCAGGTTTCCTCACGATGTTTTCCTTCACCGTTTTAGTGCGTGGTGATTGACTATCAATACACACATGACTCCGAAAAGTCAGAGGTGTGCCCTGGGATTCGAACCCGCGACCACCGTGAACATGTTGGCAGTCGCATCTAGTCCGTTTGCCAACAGGCCACCACGCACTACAGAAAATTGTTGAATTTTAAAAATCTATGAACGACGATATAAAAACACGCAAGTTCCTATTTTTTGTTGCCTTACTTTTGTTGAAATTCAGACATATTACGGATAATATTATTCACTTATAATACTACAAGAGCTTCAAAATTATCGGGTATTTCCCGATAGGTTCGTTGCAAACAAATGAAGGAGTCAAAACTTGACGACTTTATTTGTTTGCAGGGAACCTTGAGGGAAATGCCAGATAATTTTGAAGCTCGTGTGGTATTCGGGGGATTATTTTTCCGTCCCAAATTTTAATTTCAAACTCATTTTCATGCAAAATCTCCAATTTTTACAATTGAATTCAACCTGTCAGTTTGACGTGTGGTTAATTTGACTGGATCATGTTTTGTTTTTTATATATAGCAACTACCAGAGAAAATTTTCAAAAAATTATCAGTATAATACCATGTAGGTTGTACCACGTGACGTCGAATGGTGCAATTCTATTGGTCGATATTTGGGTCGGAAAAATAATCACATTTATTTTACACGAATAATTAAACATCACCGCCAATGAAGTCAAGTCTAAGACCCTCTAAACAATAGTCAAATCCCAAAAATTTTAATAAAGTTCATCAACCCACTTGCAATCAACCCTTTTAACATAAAACAGTCGTAATTTCATAACAATTAGATCTGCTTTCGACGTTCAATTACAAGCGATATCGCGTGATGCGAGCGCACCCATTAATTTCAAAGATAAGTCAATTGGGCAGAGTCGTTACTCGTGGCGTCCAGAATTCAATAACAATAATACATCAAGATACCGCTCTGTTAATTGTTTAATACATGTAATAAATTAATTAGACGCAATTAACGTTCGCGTGTCTATCGAGCGGGTACCGGGAAAACTTTTTGGATAATTTCTTACCTATAACTATTTTTAACAGGCGTAGATCGGGCGATTCTTTAAACGGTCCATTAAAATAATGTGTATTATTAATAAATAAAAAACGTATGACCATTATGCACGGTGGGTCCAAACTTGAATTCCTGCTCGGGCTTGTGAATCTCAGGATCATTTTATGTCTTGTAATGAGCGACACGTTTTGCGTTTATGGCTTTTTTAATGTTTTCTTTTTAATATTCCTTGAACGATATATCAATCCGTCTCAAATGTTTTATGGTGGTCAACCGAATTAACGAAATGTGAGGTTTTGGGGCCTATTTCAGTTCGTGAGACTTGCAGGAAGATTTTCAGTCGGAAAGATATGGGTGATTTTATTATTTGTTATTTAAAATACTTATAATATAATAACAAGAGATATTTAAGCCACATAGGCTTTCTTTTAACATGGATATTTTAAAAGCTTTTTAAAGTTTTTTTTTCTTGACAAAAAATATCAATGATCATAACTTCATCACGTTTCTTCCGTAAATTTTTTAAAACCATTTCTTCTATTTTTATTGATTTTTTTACTATTCTTTTGATACCTGCTTTTTCAATCGCTCGCTGACCCGTGTTACGTGCCAGCAGTTCTTTTAACTTATTGTTCTCTAATTTGTGATGGCAATTATTTCGTATTGCAACTTTCTATTGTCTAATGTTTTTGGTAAATGATGGCTATCGTGTCATACAACGTACAATAATTGATGTACGTAATATGGCATTTGTTTCGAAAATTTCTTTTAATATAATTGTGGAGGTTCATTTGCCTTAAATAATTGCGTTATTTTGACATTTATCAGCCGCTGCCAATAAACAATCCCAATCCAAAATTTGCCGTTTTAGATTGACAGCTCAATCGTTTTTCTGATACTATATTGCCAATAATCAATCTCAGTAGTGAAAAAGCTATGGCAACATGACAGGAGACCAATCGAAAAGCAGAAAACAATTGACAACAAAACAGATTGACTTCAATCTAATTTTTTGGATTGATTATTGGCATCGGCCGTAAATGTCGACTTATGTTACCTCCTCTATTAGATAGATTTCAAAAGTGTTATTATGATAAACCAAAGTAAACTGTCGTAAAAATTAAGTACCTATCAATTTCATTGATGGATTACAGTTACATAACTACATGGTACATACATATGTACAGTATTTAAGCATAACTATAAAATTTAAAGAAAATAACAAATATAAAGCATGGTAACATTGTCTTAATTTATCAAAAAAATATATAAAAATAATAATAATATGGTTATATGGTAGCTAGCAGGGGAACCTCTGCCTACCCCTTCTGGGAAAAACGCACGAGTTTGTGTATGTGTTTGATAATCATATTGTCAAATCGAAAAGCCGATATATTTATAAAAACGTTTTTGCGACAAATCACTGTGTCAATATCGATTTGATTCAATCCTAGTCCTTTTTAAAACTCAAAAAATCTTATAGATGCGATAAATAATTTGTTAAATTATGTAGTGCTGTAGGTATTACTAACATTTCAAAATAAGTAATCATACATAAGCAAATGAAAACAAGAAATGCAAAGCAATAAACCGTAACACAAACTGCATCATTTACAGTCGAAACTAATTTACATACTGTTTTATGAAACTCTCTAATCACATCACTTTACACTTAATGGTTTCCTTCTGAAAATGATCCATTAATATCAGTTTTGCGTTTGCGAGCTAATGCCGGGATCACATGCATACAGTAATATAAACTGAAAAATTCGTCACAGCTAATAATAACAGCTTTCCGTTACTCCGACATTCAACGGTTTATTATTGTTAATTAAAAATTTCGTGTCATTAGGTGTAGCATGTATACTTTACGATCGGATTGTTGGATGCAATAATAAATGCTATACCCATGACATAAGACCTGTTTTCGTGTTCACAACAATAATATTTTTACACGCAGATTATAAAATTGTGAATAGATGTAATGGGTGAAATTACGCGCGCCGAATCGACACAATCCATGTTACGATTACAACGAACAATCGAATACGAAATCGATTATAATTAACTCGTATTACCAATGTAACTGTAAGTTACCAATGTTTCTTTGAGTATTTAAGCGTTCTATAAAAGTTTTTTTAATGTAACAACCTCGAGGGCGCTCCGTTCGACTTGCCTGTTATTAAAATCCCATTTTGTTAAAGATCCGATATTATGCTTAAGTTGACAATTAAGTAAACAATACCGGAAATTAGAAGTTTCCGATTGGCCTGGATATTTTAAGTTGTTTGAAAATCGTTGATTGTTATGCTACTTTTTATATTATTCTTATACTTAGATTACATATTTATTTATACCAGCTCTTCTTAACCGGTGGTCCCTGGAACTTGGAACTTAGTGGTACGCAGGACCATTCTAAGGCCAAACTTAAAATAATTTTGCATGTTTTATTCACAGCTAGATATAAAGACCTTATTTATTTACAACCAAACCAGATAACCAACTCGGTTAATAGCTATTCAGAAATTTTGTCAAACGGTCCCTTGGGAGGAAAAGTTTAAGAACCACTGTTTTACACTCTTAGAATAGAGTAAGCGATAATCTTGGTGAATTAACACATGAGAAAGAAGATGCCTGATTGACATCTGAAGAGACAATATTAGCCATATTGTACTCCTGTTTCATGTTATTTGTATAAACCGAAATAAAACAATAGCAGGTATCCAAACAGGCGCAGAAAAAGAAATTTAACACGTCGTATTCGTTACGATAAATGCAATAATTGTCAATGAAATGATACATTGAACAGAATGTTAATAATTAACAAATGATCGGCTGTGTAAAATTGGCAATGGATAAAAAAAAATATTAATTACTGCAGTGTTCGCGGATACGGAGCACATCCTCGCTGCCAACACCCTGTTAATGTTTATTTCGTGACCAGTCTCTAATACATATAAATAAAACACTTGGAAGTAGATATTATTAGAGATCTTGATATATTTGTATCAGTATTTTATTGTTCTTTAATATTTTTATGTGTCTAGAAAAAGTCTAGGTCTTTTAAAGCATTTGTACTTAGTTAAAATATAAGCCTTATTTTAACACCTTAGGTACATACTTAGTATAACGCATTTTGGTGAGGGACCTACGCGTGGTGTCAAAAATGCGAGTACTGGCAATGCGTCGGCTTTAATTGCTAACATCTGAAAAATATTGTGACTTTGCCATGGAATCCTGGGTGGTAGTCCCGACACTGGTTTAATAATCCATTTAAAAATTGCGGTAGAACTTATATAATATGTATGTAACAAACAAAAATTCAAGTCTTTTTCCCAGAAGGGGTAGGTGAGGTGCCTTCAGAACACCCAAGTTTCGCTTAGTAATATGTAATAGGGGGTGAACATATCGCCATATCCGGCACAAGTCTTGATTCTGGGCTGATAATAATAGAAAAGTCCAATATCAATTTTCCTGACCCGGGATTCGAACTCAAGACCTCAGCTTTGCAATCAAACCGTAGTACAACTGCGCCAACGAGGCAGTTAGATGTATGAATAGAAATACACCCAATGGTTGTATACTTTATTGTAAATTAAGCTCTTCAATTTGCGGTGAAACGGCACATAGTTACGTGTGATTAAACTTATTTAAAGAACATAAACAATCTTACAATCAACCGAACTGGCACCACCTAACCGGAAAGTGGGTAACAAATGGTCCAATATAGTGTAGTACCAATTTACGTATTAAGCCGATTAATTGCAATTAAGCGTGCACGCCGAAATGAGCCCTAAATATCGAATGGAACGATTTTAGAAAAAAAGCAGTTTGTTTTTATAGCGTACGAAATGTAATTCGGAATTGCATTTTGTTATATTTTATACGGGTAAGCGTAGTATTGGACGTTCATCTCTTCATTTTTAGCTATGGTGGACCATATGACGAAATTTCTGACCAGCTATTGACCACCCAGTTTGTCGACTAGTTGTATTTGAATATAGTGTGTAAATAAACAAAGGCTCTTGTTTCTATCCATAAATAAAATATGCACAAAATTATTTTAAGGATGGTCTTAGTCCGCCAACCCGAACTAGGTCAGCGTGGTGGACCATATGGCCTAACCACTCTCAATCATTATCTGGGTTGTGGAGGAGGCCCGTGCCCAGCAGTTCGAAGTATATAAGTTATGGGTTGATACAGAAAAGATACTCAAATGGATAAAATTGGCTTGCAGCATTGAGATTATAAAAAAAATCTTACAAATTGATCAAACATCGGAAGTGAGTACGGAAATCATACTAAACCTTGCAACTGAAGTCAAAGTTTCATGTCGAGGCCCGAAAAATCGTCTGTAGGTTTTAATACCCATAAAAAATCTTCTTTTCTAGTGACAATGTGACTGTTGTATTTACTAAGCGCGATATAACAGACGATACAACTCCAGATGCAAACAAAACTGCAGCAGTTTATCGGTTTCTTGAACTGACTCTAAATCACCGCGTCCGTTAGGTCATAAACACCATTATGTTTTAAGAGCGTTGATAGACACGTAATTTTAATTAAATTTTGACCAGTAATTTACATTTTCACGCTAGTTACCGACCAGGATCGGAAACCGGTCGGCTCGGTGCAAAAATGATAATTGAGGAGATGTGAACGATTGTATGGATTTCAGCATTGCCATTGTAAAAAATACTCTTTTTAATTGTTCAAATGCTTTTTGTTGCTAACGTTTAACGCTATTGAGATTTTATTATTCATGTTTAAAATATATTTAGGTAACATTTTAGGAAAGTGTTGCGTCTTTCGAGAAGACAAACCTTATCTGTGATCGTATTGTACTCTACTGTACCAGCCTATATACATCCCACTGCATGGCACGGGACTCCCCTTCTATTGAGAGCGGATAGGAGTAAAGTACGGGTTGGCGGACTTTATATACCATATAAATTCTTTACAAATCGCTATTGCATGATGGGCTTCTCAATCCTTTGTTTACGCCATCCATTCCGTTTAATTTTACCATCGACTTTAATTATTTGTAATGGTTTTTAATTAGTTAATTAATTTAGTTTCGATACGGGAACGTTTGAACCGATCGTTTGTCGGCCTCTTTGATCGTGCGGTTAAAATCTTTATTCTTTGTGAATAAGTTTCGGTATCAGTGTTCTTGAAGTTACAATTCTGTTATTAATGTATGGCTATAATTACCTCGAATTTAACGGCCACGTGTATTTTAAACAAATCGTTACCTAGAATATTTTAATTTGAAGAATATTTCATACATCGTTTTCGTATCTATTTCCAGAGGTCACTGAAAAATCACGAGTAAAAGTCGCTATTATGGCTTATACTATTTTTTAGACGATCAGTCAGTATTATATTTATATTTGATTGATAACTAGTTTAACAATGTTAATAGTCTATTTATCTTTTATGTCTCTTAGCTGTAGGCATGTCGAGTATTTTATTATTAATTTAGATACATTATCGTATGTATAATGGCTGTTTTGGCGTCTGCGTATGTTGTACCACGATACTAATTGTCTCATTTTCCCCTTAATTGACTCCTTAAGACCCTTAAGTACTGATAATTACTTCACAATTTCCATTCAAAACAACAGTTTCGCTAACAAGAATATATTTTTAGCATTCCACGTTTAAAGATAGCCTTTGAAAGCGCAAAGGTCAGTGAAAATAGGCTTTGTATGGACTGCGCTGCATTTATAACTCATTCAATATCAGGTCAGGTAATAGATCTCATCAAGATTGGGTGAAGAATCAATGCATTGTGGTGGAACCGTTTATTTTAATTTTGGGTTCTGTAAATAATTATTTCTACTTCATTGATCTTTTGTTGTGGTTCCTATTTCTTATAATATATTTGTATTCATTTTTAAATTCTTATTTATTTAAGAGGTTTTAAGTCAATCATTTGTATTTATATCACCAACTTTAACCACATAAAATCAATAGTTATCCAAAGATATACTCCATGCATTTAATTATAGGGTTATTTACCTTAGGATACGATATATGTAATCTTTCAGTCAATATTAAACATAATAAAACCCCAAATGTTCCTATAGTTTTCCAATCAATACCGAATAAAATAGATACAACAGTAGATTACGTAAAATGAACGGGTACATCATTATTCACCAAGCAGACTTAGAGAGCTAAACACGCGAAATTAGGCCCCGAACTTTAAGTACCCATTTAAAACAATAGCTTTGCAAATCCGCTGACGTTATTTATAATCCACGATTTCATTATAATGAATTAATATTTCAATGTGATTGAAAATTTAATTAATTTGCATGATACTTATTTTATTGATGCTTTCTCATATACTTGTTAACGACTACTTGTAGATAATGGAAAATTTAAATGATTTTTTAGTATTTTATTTCATTGTCAAAACTTTAAAAATCCTGTCACATTCATTAAAAAAAATGATTTATGTTGTATATATGATATTTAGTTACGAACTTCACTGGTAGTATTTGATGTAAATGAATTAAATGAATTAAATATTTATTCTAAAAATTCTTGCATAACAATTGAGTGTTCAGCAAATAAAATGACTTATGTGTGGGTGTTTATTGTAATTGATTTACTATTATGTACACATACAGCTACACATATAACCCAGATAGATACGAAAACCCTAGACCCAGCTAGAAAGTCCATCACCTACATTATAAAATTCTAAGTGTAATCGTGTCGTTGACGTCGCGTCGTCGTGCCCGCTAAAGTGACCGATGGGTTCGTGCCCGGGGCCCCAGTTCTATTGATTACTATTTAATTCGTTGTTAGTGGATACAATTACTAAATTACTCAGTTCCTTTTCTACTTGCTGTCCGCGCTAAATGTGTCTGTATAAATAAATTTATTGGATATTCCTCAGTGCATTTGGGAATGGTGGTTTACTGCGGACTGGTCGGTCCCAATTCGATGCTTTTGTGTTAGATTGAATTATTGATGTTGGATAAAATGTTTAGAGGTATTATTAATGCATATTGTTAGCGTAAGATATTGTATTATTGGAATATTGAATGATTTTATCTATATCACTGTCACTTAGTCCCACCAGTGGGAAAGCGTCTTAATTCCCATTGACCTAATTAGGGTTGGTAGGTAGTCCTTGGGATTTTAGACAGCTATCCTTTAGATATTTTTCCTTCATTGTCCAAAATAAACATTAATTATTTCAAAGTTAACATGGTCTGAGTTCAAAACTAAGACCCTGAAAAATAATACAATTTAAGAAACACACTCCACTATTTTCCTAATAGCGTATACCCAGCCAAACGTTAGATGGCTCAAAGGGCTCGATTGCATTCACTATTGGCATTGCTTTGGTCTTAGTTACAGATGATAATTACGCGGGAAAGGCGCAGTTTGGTGCGGAAATAGCAAGGAATCGATGGATACATTATGCAACAATTAAGCCACCGGGTCGCGCCTGCTACTCTGACGTTGTTTGACGTAATAAGTGCATTTGTGAAGACGCTCCTACTGTGCATACTTTTATCGGGGTTCTGGGGTTATTTGTAGAAATTGGGAGTTAAAACTAGTTAAATTATTATAAAATATATATTGGGTGGCTATTTAACGATTGTATTATATTCACATACTCCTAATCCCATAATAAGATAGTAAATATATAATAATGGATGTAAATATCAAGTAAATGATGAGTATCATACATATACTATAATCTCACAAAACTGCTGTCCGAAATAAAAATTGTCTTGGCGCAAGGATCGAATCCCCAGCATCATGTATCCTGAACTCACAATACCATAGACAAATAGAATATTAAATATTTCAATAATATTAATACTGAATACATCGAAACTCAATGCATTATCCCAGACAAATGTATTAAAAGTGTTGTAAATCCATTTAAAAATCCGTCCGACTCTAAAAGCGAATGAAATGGGCCAACAAAAATAACTTTGTCTTAAATAAATTGGTATCGTCTGGTGCTTGGGCGGATAGCTAAATTAGTTTCAATTAACTCGCGTGTATTATAAACTAAGTCTAGACACGTGTTCTGTTTCGCCAGTGCGAGTATTGCAAAGTATTGAACGTGATCGGTGGTAGATCATATAAAAATATACTAGGGTTACTCTGTATTTCGACACGATGACGATTGTTCGAACATTGCAATACTAAAACTTATTTGCTATGATGTGCATGCCATTCGCTTTATGGTACGCGATATGACTGTTCATGAACAGTAGCAAAAAACAGCACCTTGAATTACAAAGTAATGCTTGGTTTTCCGCTGCGCTCGCCATCTTGAGATGTAAGATGTTAAGTCTTAATATGTAAGTAGTTACTCGGGCTACAATATCTCTCAAACCGAAACACAACAGGGGACGAGAGAAGTAGACAATGCGGTAAAACTTATAAATATACATACCTAAATACTTAAAAAAAATTTCAAATCCGCCCTAAATTTGAAGTAAATGATAAGTTTCTTAAACAATGTTATTGATTTTCTGGTGCAAATCTTTTATTCTATATGTTGACGTTCAATGTCCGAATATTCGAACTTCATTTTGGAGTATAGAGTAACCCCCCTGAACCGGTAAACGCTATTGTCCTATAAGTAGGTACTATGTGTACTGCAGTTCAAATATAAAGCCTATATACCTGATCGAATCATCATCATATCAGCCACAGGAGGCCCACTGCTGAACATAGGCCTCCCCCAAGAATCTCCAAAATGACCTGTTGGAAGCAGCCTGCTTCCAGCGAGTTCCTGCAACTAGTCAGATCGTCCGTCCACCTTGTAGACGGGCGTCCGACATTTCGCTTGCCTGTGCCTGGTCAACCCGAAATACGGCGAACGCACATGGTTCACTTATATGGAATTTGCGCATTAATGGCGGTGATCTCTATCATGGTGGATGCGAATATTCTGCCACTAGTTTTAGTGTATTTGTAATTTGTATAAAAATATATAAAAAAAAACAGATCAAGTATCACAGATCTGGCACAGATGTTTTCAATTACAGTAAAACATTAAATGAATTACCAATTTAAAAACTAGAACAGTGTTATTATGTCGTTAAGTTAATTAAAAAGTAACGATTGTAGTAAAATTAATTACCAATATGCACTTATGGTGAAAATATATGCAGCTTATTCACTCCAAAAATAGCCTAAACATTTACAAGCCTCAATCCATTTATTTCGAAAATCCAACACGCATTAAGACATTGTCCCTCAATTGAGTTCCCATAATACATTAAACGGTCCGTTGAACATGTAATTACAAGAAAAAATAAACAAAGCATAATTTTTATATTCAACTAAATCAATTTAATGTGCTCTGATAAGATCACAGTGGCCGCTCACCTACGTCGAACACAAGCCTACTTTGCGCTAATCAACTTTAGTGTTCGGGACGCACTCGTAACTTCTAAACAGTGCAGCCAACCGTCTCTGTACAACAACTCTTTATAGCATTAGGTGAAATAACTCCTAGGACACTGTTAGACTTCGTCACAGCTAATGGATCGCCTCTATGCTTAGAACGCGAAACTTTTATAGATAAGTACGATCTAGTTACCGAGTTTTGTCGAAAATAGCGTTTATGTTCGCCGCGTTTTAATGGCAAATGAGATTTATTAGTGTTTATGTTTTACATGTATTGTTTCTATATTGGAATGTTGTGTTAGATATTTATTATTATCTAGTTTAAAGGCTATTGTTAGCATATTGGTTCGTTTTGCCAAGAATATTATGTTATTATACTCGTAGTATGTTAGCGTATATTTTGTGTCTTAATGTGAAACTATTGAAATTGAGCACGTTTTGTATATAATATTATTATTGTATTCTTTATTTTATTTGCAATATTAAACTACCAAATAAACTTCTAAAAGTGTTATCCCCTTTGAGGAAGCCGGTTACATTTTAATATGGTTGGGTATACCAGATTAAAATGTAACCGACTTGATAGAATGAAATACCATACTAAATATTTTTTTAATCTGTATCGACTAATTGAAATTAACCTATAAGTACAATGCAGTCCAGATAGGATATTGGGCGGTATCACAAATTATTCAATAATATTATGCTGGCTTGTTAAATGGCTTGAATATCACGTTTATACTAATGACCGAATGTTGGTATACGTTCGCTAGAATAGTGGACGTAACTTAACGTAAGCCTTGGTAACTCACGAAAATCACGTCTCGGGTTCTGTATAATACATCTGGTTTTGAGAAAGCTGATCTGATCTTACTGGTAGGTCTCACATATGTTAGAAGCCACCTGGGTAGGAACTACCGCAATGTATATGTCTCCCGCCAAACAACAGTGTCAATGCACTGTTGTTTTCCGATTTGAAGGACTTTGAAGGGAGGTTTGTAGCCGAAGTAACTACTATATTGAGATTTAACATCATATCTGTCAGGATGGCGAGCGCAGTGGACTTTTAACCATTGCTATGTTATTCATGGCGCTATTTGGATTTGCTACTATCCATGAGCGGTCGCATTGCTTACCATTACGCGAATGGCATGCTGGGTTCGCAATTCATAGCAATACACACTTTACACTTTGATTTATGTAGCCGTTTAGCCACGGTTTTTTTCCGTTCAATTAAAAAATAACTTGGTAAATTAATAATACTTACTTGGCGAATCAGCGAGCAAATCCCCATCATCCTGCGAGGGAGACTTCACAGATCCAGGAGACATCTTGACCTGCGCGTGCGGCGACGACACGGGCCCGGAGGCGGCGCTGCCGGCGCTGCTGGCCGGCCCGGCGGCCGCGTGCGACGTCGTTATCGTGATCTCGCCATTCGACGCAGCGAGTCTGCACAGAAAGTTAAGTCACAATTGTATTTTTATTTTGTTGTTGATATCAGTGCGTAATGGATGTAATTATTGTTGTATTATTAGGATTTTTATGGTTTTGTTTTGTGATTCCTAATATACGATTTGAAGGTTCAGTGTCATGAATTGCAAAGGATTCGGGATATTGTCTTTTCTGTCATGATTCATTGATACAAAACCCAATTTAGTACTGCAGCTTATCTAGAACCTAATTAGTCACAGAACAGTGAAAGAAACCGTAATATTCCTTCGAATGTATATTAAATCGATGTAAGTAATCAAGGAGCTATTTCCCAGTATTAGCTCTAGGTGGAGTCGGTAATAAACGGTATCGACATGCGAACAAATGAGTTTTGCGCGTATGTACCCAGCGCATTAGCGGCAATTGCTGGTTAATTAGGGCCAATGACTACATATCGTACTGGAAACTTTTAGATATGCCAACGAGATTAATAGGCCTAGTGTAATGGTTTCTCGGAAATCGTTTGTTTGGACGCCCGACGGTTTCGTTCATGATTGACTGTTTTAGTCATTTTTGTTCTGGTGTGTTGTTTTCATAAGCTAGGTTAGGTTGTGGTTCAATTAGATCATTGACCTTGTTAGCTTCTATTCGAGATTTCGAACTAAAGGTACCTAGCTTTACAAATCCTGGGCAAATCATATTAAAAAATCACACAAAATTTGGAGCCTAAATCGAATCCAAGAGCTCACGGTTCATAGTTCATACGTGCTAGCAATCGACCAATGTTCTTTCTAGAATTTGTGTCCTACGATTCTGACCTATATCAACGAGCTGTTTAAGTTTATTGAAAGTATGATATCTATCGCCCCTTCAGAATAGTGCTTATGTTAATTGCAGCAGTTACTATTGTAATGCCGTATTGGTGGATAATACAGGTCAGTCACTTTTTTCTACTGACATATAAAAAAAATACGCCCAACAGTCACGTATATAATCCTAACCAAACAACAAGATCGAGTTTCGTGTCCTGGGTATCAGAAGCTACATACGAGACACATTTCGGTCTCACTTATACCCAGATCCGAAACGAATACTTGTGGATCACACAAATATTTGTCTCTGTCCGGAGATCGAACTCGCGGCCTCACGTTTCGTAGCCGGCGTTTAATCAAAATAAAAAAATTATAATAAAAATCTTAACTTAAATTGTCGATGACATTTTCTAGTCTCAAATAACATCTATCCCACATTGATCCCACATAATCAAATAAATCCGCGTACTTTTCACATTACATCAATCAGTGTGTATATGAAGGGATGTACAGTGCACCCCGCAGGTCCTCGCGACGCGACGGTGCGGCATAGTGTTGCGAAGTGCACTGCAAGTGGATGCGGCGCGGTGTACAAATGAGGTGTGCGCTTCATTAAGTGTGCCGCTGCATTAGCAGTAATTGCCGGCTAATTAGGGCCCATCCGTTGCAACGGACTCACACAAACACCTCTCAATATACAACACGCGGTGGGACTGCCGAGTTTAGTTTTTATGCGACAGATTTTACTTTTGAGCGTTGTTTTGCTTACGTTTTTTTTTTATTTTTACTTTAGATTTTGAGGATAAATTTTGTGTTAGATATAGGGTACTTATGTCACTCTTGATCGGATCAAATTATTTGTTTAAACTTGAAAGTTCTCCACCCGATTTCCAAACTTAACATCTTATGTCTCAGGATGCCGAGCGCGGCGGAATGTCAAGCATTGCTTAGCTTTTGGTGTTGTTTGGTTTTGCTGCTGTCCATGAGCGGTCGTATCGGTTACCATAAGGTGAAGGCATGCTCGTCTCGCCATTCACCGCAATAAAAAAGGCATAACTGACAACATTGTGGCTTTACCACTTTTGACTTTTGGTAATATGACATTGATACATTTTACTTCATACCTACTCAAAATCAAGACTAAACTTGATATTATTAAGTATGTGGTATTGACCTCCACTGAGGTATGTAAAGCTATCCGCAATGAAATAAACAATCTATAACCAATAATTAGTATTAATTTCCCATGATAATCAATTTCTTAAAATAAAGTCGCGTTAATAAAATTTGCGGTCGTCGGACGAGCCGCATTCTCGGCCGGCATTTCGATAATAAATTTAATTACTGGCTCATTTTCTTGTTTCGAAAGTGACCTTTAAAACACATGTCGGCAAAATTATTGCAGCGGCTTAAATGACAATGTAAATCATTGGTTTTATTGACACGAGACTGCGGATTTACAAATACAACTTAATGTGTTTCAATTCAACAAGACAGCCTCCGTGGCGCAGTTGGTTAGACGCCGCCTGTAAAGCGAGAGGCCGCGGGTTCGATCCCCGCACCGAGAGAAATGTTTGTGTGGCCCACAAATATTTCTTCCGGGTCTGGGTGTTGTGAGACCGAAAAGTCTCTCGTAGTTCCTGATACCCACGACACAAGAGTCGATCTTAGTGTGGGGTCAGGACTATGTATGTGACTGTTGGGTGTTATTTATTATTATTATTATTTATTATTAATTACGTGTTTTTCTCTTTACTCGTTCATTTTATTCTGCTTAGGCGTTATCCCGGCCGGTGCCAGGGTCCGCCATCCGACATTCTACATTTCACCCGGTCTTTCTTAATAGTTAGGTCATTTGCTCTCATATCTTCTTTGGCGATATCAAGCCAGTGCATCTTTGGTCTACCCCTCGGTCGAGGTTCTAGAATGTTGAGGCTCAGCACACATTGCTGACGTACTCCTACGGCTTTTGAGTTTTTTATCTTTACTATGATACAAAATTACCTTGTGGCGTTTTAGCAGCATGAGTTGCAATTCGTGACGTTGCATGTTCTATCACCGTACTGGTACCGCAAAATTTATTGCAAATCTTGGGATCCCATGTTCGATTTCTGTGTCGAGACTTCTGTTTCATTGAGTTTGGAAATTGCAGTAGAACTTTTGATGGGGAAAATCAACGCATGTATATTATAGGATACAATATTGATACATTTTGGTATCTATAAAAATCTATGTTGAATAAGAAGACTTGTGCAGATTACATCTCATAATTCGTGCAACAATAAGTAATTTTGTAATGTTTTTTGTTTGTAACATGACAGATCGTGCGATACTCTTTAATAGCCTTAAGGTGCGATTACAATAAACGTGAGCTCAAATTAAGGTCAATAATTACCTTTTAATATGTCCGTATTATATTCATAAACGTTTCGTGTGTAGTCACTGTAATTTTTATAATGAGTAATGGGTCGTAATAGGTTTGAATGTGATTCAAATACATTTGTAGAAAGTATTGATATCGTATGTTTAGGCGTGTTGGCTTGTTAATACGTTAACAACGTAGACGGTGGGCCGAGTTCGAATCCCAGGGTACAACCCGGTTTTTCCGGAATATCATGTGTATTGTTAATCATGTAATTAGATAGGTATTATTTGTCCAGCTACAAAAAAGACGAATTTTCCACTTATTACCAATTAGTCTCTGTATCAGCCCATATACGTCCCACTGCAGGGCACGGGCCTCCTCTACAATCGAGAGTACGATTGAGAGTGGTTAGGCCATATAGTCCACCACGCTGGCCTAGTGCGGGTTGGCGGACTTACATACCATAGAAATTTTATAAATCGCTATGGTATGCAGGTTTCCTCACGATGTTTTCCTTCACCGTTTTAGTGCGTGGTAATTGACTATCAATACACACATGACTCCGAAAAGTCAGAGGTGTGCCCTGGGATTCGAACCCGCGACCACCGTGAACATGTTGGCAGTCGCGTCTAGTCCGTTTACCAACAGGCCACCACGCACTGTGACCAACAGGCCACCACGCACTGTGTATATTACCAATTAGTGCGAATTGATTATCACTAGATGTCGTTACCAGTATCTTCGTAATCAATTTTTTACGTTCTCAACAAAAAATGCACTGTAACTTTTTATGTTTGATACTACGTATGTGTGCCCAGGTCAGTCAATATGGTGCATACGGGTGTGACGATAAAACATCTTAACCTAAAATAATACTCAAAGCTTTGCGGAAAGGAGATAATGCCTCAAAATACAATTTCAAAAAACTATAACACGGAAATATCAAAAACAAAATTGCAGACATCCTAAATATTTCCACAAAACCATCTCACTCAGTAGTAATAACCAAATGGCAAAAATACGGTTGAAAAAACTAAAGATTTCCCTTTTAAAGTAACTAGATACAAGCTAATTTAACTTCATTTTATAAATACTTAAGCTTCCAGCCCGAAGTGTTAACATAAAAAAGAAAAACTCGCATAAAAAGTCAGCGCTTAGTTCGCACTCCGATGCAAAGCAACGGAGACATCTTTAGAGCCAACAAATTATAATATTTTTATTAAACTAGTATTTAATTTAATTATAAATTTGATTTTTTAACGGAATTCAATGCCGAAGATTGGAAGTTATTTTCCAGGGAGGTACAGATAATTTTCTGTGATTCCAGAGCAAGTTTATGTATTGTTTAAATATTTCTAGCTTTTCGAAGAAATCTATGTTGGACTGTGGACTTCATATGAGTAAAGAGCCTCATAAAAATAAACACATAATAAAAAAATGAGGCTATTGAAATATGAACTATGAAATTCTGCATTAAAAGTTACATGTATGTACATGGATCATAATTCATATTCAAAAGTGAATTACCGCAGTAGCGATCGGTACCAACTTTATTGTAACGAAGGACAACTAGCAAAAAAAAAATCATTTTCCATATTTATAATAATCCAAAAATAAAAACTCATGTTGTAATTATACATAAAAAAGTCAGTAATCCAATTGACAGCTTGCAATTTAGTTATCGACTCGCACGCATACTTTAGTCGCCAAACCACTTGAATAATTGAGTATTAATTTTTGCGAGTTTTTGTTTTAATTATAGGTTTTTTGCATTGTCTCAGTGTGGGAATACGATGTGAAAATGTTGATTTTTATTACCCATATAATAATCTATTAATATGCGTAAAGAATCATACGTTTTATTGTTGTTAATTCTTCACTAATTTGTCTAGTGTATGTGAACTACTAATTTTATGGTCTTGTAAATGTTTCTGTTTTTGTGATTATTGTGTTGAGAATGTACAGTAAAATATATATGATGGGTTAGATTTTAATATTTATTATTCACAATAAATACTCAAATAGGTTCAAATTAGTGGTGATATCGCAATGTTAGGAAAATGATTCAGAAAAATCTGTATTAATAACAGTTAACCGTTAAACTATATCTATCATGTCTCACTTAGAACTGAATTCATAAAATATAATATGAATACAAATAAAACCTTGCTAAATCCCTTTTAAAATACTAGAAAGTTGCGTTGCGTCTCCACACATTTCACTGCGCGCATTTCAAACGATGTTGTCTTACTATTGACGTGTTTTTTTTAGATACAACACTGTAGCATTTTGAGTTAACATTTCGATAAAATAATTCTTTACAATTCTACAAATAAGTGATATAATTGTTGAATAACTACATGCAAAATGTAACCTTGATAACTGGCCGACCATATAAACAGCTTGTTTATACCACAATGATTTACTATTTTAATGTAGCTTTACTAGACGTCAAACGACACAATATTTATCTAGATTGTAGGCCAAGAAATGAGGTATTAAACTTAATTATGGATGCGAGAATTAATGGTAGTAACCGGTAATTATGAGGCCGCATTAAGTTAATGTCGTTGGTGTAGACACGGCGCACAGTCGCAAACATCCGAGTAATGAGCCGAGCCACTCAGCTTATCTGTTTTTACTATTATTTTATTGTGATACACGATATCATGTCACATAATCGGCCTACATATTATATTGAGGAGAGACGGACATAGACCATGAATGCCGTGAAGGAAAAATTGTCATTACAGTTTTAGAGAAAGTTACGATCTTGTTACTAAGCCTGAATTAACATAAAAAGTTGAATACAATATCGTTCTTTGAAGGTAGTATATTTTTTAAGTACTAAATCAAAAGAAAGAATGTTAATAAGACATAATGCCAGTATTGAATACCATTAGACGTAGACGAGAAAATTTAAAAAACACGACTTAGAAGATAATTTTAATTATACCTAGGTAATGGACAACAGACAACAGTTCTTGTGATCCATTATTATTGAATAAATGTAATTATACGCCACAGATTTAAATGATATTTTAAGTAAAACGTGCGCTTAATTTTGTCATGATCATTTTCATCAAGCTACAAATTCCGTATAATCTAGGAAATATAACTTTGTTTAACTATTTTTTATATCAAATTTAACAAGGATACTTCTTATAAGTTCCGTAAGATGTCACTATAATCAAAATAGAGTTACAATATTTTCAACTCTATTTCTACTACAAAAACCGAAACATATGTACATTAACAAATCATAAACAACAAAAAGGACAGCTGCAAATTGGCTCACAATACTTAAACCCGGCCAGACCACGTAATCTAAGAGCTAATATATTCGGAGGCGATATCGCATAGGATCTATTTATCACCATTACTTGCGGGATTAGACGCGTCACGGGCTCCAACGTAATTATAGACGCTGGAATACTTAATACCGCGACTGTACCTAATTATATGGCCGTATTAACTGAACTGCGTTGGTTGGGCCTTGAGCGTTTTACTCTACATTTGATAATGTGCAGTTTTATACCACCTTTTATGGTACTGCTGGCTTTTGCGCGCTGATCTGCTTGCTTATCATTGATGTTACTTGGGATATTTCAATATAGGCTTGTTCTGTAATGTAATATAGTTGATTATGATGATGTATCATTATTAAGATTTATTAATAACACGTGTTAAAATGCAATCATAGATCTCTGCGCAACAAAAACGAAGTCTGGTGGTAGTTTTAGTGACTTCAGGAACAATTCAAATGTAATTTTTACTAAAATACTTATTTAAACCCTTGTGTTCCATTGCGTATGTTAAAATAAAATGGATTACATTATTATTTTAGGAAAATACTACCTATTTTTCCATCCAAACATAACAATAAATAAAAAAAAGCACAAAGAAAAATATTGTCGCTTTTTACTGTCCAATTTTTTGTTGTATTGCATCTAAAGTCCCTAAAACTTCCACATGGCTTTGTTTTCGGTGCCTGCCTGGATATGCTTGTATAATAATTAATTAAATATAAAATAATTTCTAGGATATGCGATGTTTACAATTAAATCGGACACAGGAGCTTCAGGACAAGGGTGGTCCTGTAAAATTAATTTCGAGAAAATATTTATTTTTTAATACTTAGTACTAACTACTTCTTATAGATACCAAGACTTAATCAAATCGGACACGAATGATTAGTTTAAAGGTTGTCAATACATAGCAACTCGTCCAGTTGCTCAATAAAATTAATTAGTGCAATTAAAGTTTTGCATTTCCTATAGTAATAAAAGCAGGACTTTCGTCAAAATTAAAATTTTTAATCCTCAAAAAATATTAATAAAAAACTCAGAATATAAACATACATGTTTTTTTAACCAGTATTTAAAAATAAAAAAAGGTGTTATTTTACAGCCGATCTAAACTTCCCACAGAAATTAAAAACTAATACATTTTTAAATACCCAATTAATAATCAGTTGATACTTATCACATAACTAATTCATATATTATGACATGTTGCGAATACTACTCCATTAACCCAAGGAAATGGCGTATCAATAAAAATCTAGCGTTTTTGCTGATCGTATTATTCGATTAGATTTCATAATGTATGGACAGGAAAACATATAATTGATTATAAACAAGTAGAGCGTGGTCCGAGCCAACACAACAAACAGCCGGACAGACAAATGCATAAATAATGCCAAATAGGCTATGTAATTGGCTTTATATGACAACTACTAAAGCACGATTATGTTGAAGTTGTGCGTGTATGATATTTTTTCTATACCTTGATTACATCCGTAAGCTTTGTATTTGAAGGGGTAGGCAGAGGTGCTAATATTATTTACGGTAAAAAAGCTTATATCAGTTTTAAAATGTTATAAGGCTATAAGAAGCTGAAGAGTCTTAAGTATAATTTATCACACAAAAGGCGATTGGTTCTAGAATAATCTTTGGAAAAAGTATATTTTTAAGAGATTTTTGACTGTACAATTTATATCGTTCTCAAAAAACCTATTTTGCAATGCATTGTCCTTCTATATACTTAATAAGCCACAAGATATGGAATTGGGTTTTATATATGACCCCTACATGCGAATGAAAAACGCATTTTACTTACAAAATATAACTACCATTGTTCTGTGCATTCTACAACCTACTATTAAATAAAATCGGGGCGCATTAATTCAAATGTAATAAGTCATTAAATTGCGCATCAGGAGTCATCTAATTAGACAATCACAATAAAAGGCCGATGGCGAACAAAACGCGGTCGGTCCGAGGTAATATTCGCTATTTTTATTATTTTTCCGCACTGCCAACACCAGAAAATTGTTTATAAAGTGCGTGAACACAGCATTATATATGTAATTATATGAGTAACACCGAGTTACATTACATCCTGTGTATAATTAACATTAAATACCTCATTAACGTAGATAATAGTGGCCGATGGGAAGTTTTCCTTGTAGTGCCGCCTGCATTGTGTATACTTATACGCAGTTTGTTTCGTGAATATTGTGAATTTTGTGCAGGAAATAGATTAATTATTTTATTATTTATTTTTAAATCGATTTTCCGTAAAATTTCGATTATTTTATTTTATTTTAAAATTAGGTGACTTAAATTTCGAATTGAGATATTAAACATCGAGTGTAATCCTTATTATTTCAATGTATCGTGTCTTTTGAATAAATATCTTATTTATATTATTTATTTGTTACATATTTTTTATTCGGTTTAAAGCAGTCCACTACAATAGAAAAGTCTCTATTTCACCCTGTCTTCAGCTTGTTTGATCTTGATAGCTGTTGCAACATTTTAATTCGAGTGGTTATAAGACACATGCAAACTTTTACATAAACAACTATACCGGTCAATAACATCTATGTACTTTTTACCAACGCGACGCTCGAACCTTCAGTATATCCCATAAACATACCAATTAAAAATTATACCACCACAAAAATTCATTCTATTTCGAAAACTAAATATAAACGCGATTCGGATACATTATTTTCGTAATGCAAAAATACTTGGACATTTGAAGAGCGCTTGAGTGCCGTCCGCACTCGGTATCATAATTATGTTTTTTTACATTCCATTGTTTACTGGCTTACTGCACCGTCCCCCACATGTCATCGGCTATGCGTCACTGTAATTTTGTTGTATAATTAACTGTAATAAGGGACAATACCTCGACGATAGCATCTGTCTTTTTTATTTCGTTTACATTAAGCATCATGAATCGCATGAGACACGTAACTCATTATTAATTAAATGAATAATTTGTTGGATGTGTAACTGAAATGCTATTGGGAAATACCTTAGAGGAAAATGTTGTAGGTTGAGGAAACGATTGATTGTTTTGTTGCTTTTTTAATGCCTAAACATCACACACCCACCACGCTGGACGGGAACAAAATTAATAATGTCAATAGTAATTAAGTCAAAGAAATGAAAATACTGTTTTGGCGAAATGATAAATTAGTTAGTTTACTATTTCACCTCCATTCCGTTGAGCTTATATCAACAAAAATACTATAGGGTTGATTTTAAAAGAATGATTTTTGTATGTTCAATTTTAAAAAAATACACGTGTCTATTCCGTTGTTTCTTATATTTTTAATTGACATGTCCGAACTCTAACTCATAGTAAATAAACATTAAAAATCTCATTAATATGATAAAATGCAATTGGGCTTATTTAAAACGATGTCGAATTCTTAAGTTCCCTTCCGCCCCAGCAGACATCGAGATTTAGCAACGTATTTATCCAAAATCCCATTAATATAATGGATTAGAAAGTGCGTTTGTATGTTTGCTTGAGTATATCGGAACCTGGTTTGGGATTGGCACCGGCCACACGGGCTATTGCAAATTGGTTTGTCTAGAAATGTACTTAAACCCGTGTTGAGGACCCAAGGCCAATTAAGCTCTAAAAATTCTAGCAGAATACTCTTATCTTATAGTTAGAAGCATAAATTGGGTGTTTTTACGTCTAATGCTTCTACAACAAATCTCTAGCGGACTTATTCAAAGACAGTTTGTAGAACAATTCAATTATGAAATGTTTTGTCTTCTTCCGTCTAACTGAAATCAAAAGTCGATGAAAAGGGACAAAATGTTGGAACGTTAAAATAGGTTTATAAAGCTATTATTTTAGTATTTTACAAGCTTTCACTATCATCTAACGTGTCTATTCAGGCGTACATGAATATCTAACTACCAGCCTAAAGTAGCCTGTATTTTAACCCATAGCTTGAATAGAATCTACCGTAAAAAGTGTCTACAAGCATTTGCGCACAAAGTTACAGGTAAAACAGTGCGTTGCAGTCAAACATTACCTAAGGAAATAATAGCAGCTTTGTACACTTGAACGGATAGGAGTTAGGACCGTGACGGATGAGGAAAACTGATTCATTACTATGTTCCCGTAATAGTGGGTCTTTTTCCGCTGTATATTTTTGTAGAATATGTGACACAATATGAATTGTAGGGGGTTAAGTCCTGGGCTATGTTTTGAAGGTATTTGTCGAGTTTAAGTCACGTTTTCAAAGACTAAGTCCGTGATGAATTAGATATACATATATTGATTTTGATTGTATAATATAAAGCTTCACTACTGAAACAGTTTTGGCTCTTTCTTACTAGCCTAATGTTGTTTGGTCGAGTATCTTTCTCATTTTTTTAAATTATTATCGATAAATATTCTCCTATGTGTGTATGACGTCTATGTCCTTTTTCACTGTTTAAGTTAGCGATACTAAACTGTTAATAAGTTGTTTAACGTTGAAAAGAAAGATAGAAATTGAAATGAAATATTTTAAAAACCTTTAAGCCACTGGTTGTGATCTAAATCCAATCATATCGATCTTGAAATCTCGTAAATTATTGTCATTTATATCACAATATAAAACTACAGTAAAGACAAGGCGCGAATGACACAGAAACATAAATAAACAGCTACAAATCTTCACAATGAACATTGATTAGTACGTACACGTTCGTCGGTGTGCGGCTAGCTTCATTCCAGTAATTACATTCATTGTCGCATAATTACTTTGGCAACACTTTACTTTGCACCCACGCACACCCTTTCGGTGCATTTTATATCTACTGGAATAACGGTCTTGGAATGATCAATTAAACTGATAATGGAACTATATCAGCCCGCACGTCCCACTGTTGGATCCCTAAGCGTATTACCAACTTCTACCGTCACCTATAAATTAACCTTTTAACTTAGGTCCAAAAACATCGTTGTTCTACTGACCGGTAAATGAATCTGTGATTTATCGGGTTATCAATTGCGGAATGTAATAAGAAAGGATCTTACTGAAGAAAAGTCTCATTGCATCATCTTTAGCCACGAAAAGTCCAAGGATGGAAGCCTGATCGGATTGTCGCCTATCTAGTTTGCTGTTAAAAACGTTTCTAGCAAAGTCAAAGATCCATGCCCGCCTTCAGAAACAATACAACCGAAACTGGTGACTTAAATATTTGCCGAGGCTAGTAAATAATATGATTCTTTGTTACCGAAAATAGTTGCTTTGAAGTCGAAGCCACGGCATTTTAACACAATTATAATATTCAAGTTGATATATCAATGAATCATGAACTAGAAAAGCGGTCGGTACCTTTACGTATGTATAGGTTGTGTGGTCTATTGGAATCTGTTTATCTTTGACTATAGCCTTAAGCATGATTAAAGAAAATCAGTATAGCAGTCAATGAATAATGCCAAGAAATAATAGTCACTTACCTATTAATACTGTTCAAAGCTGCCGAACTAGCGTTGTCTCTTTCGCTCCTCTCTCTTGATCCTCCAGCGTATCGTTCAAAGTTCTCCCGCTCCTTGTAATGTCTCTCAGGTCTTGGAGATGAGGACCTTCTCCCTTGCATTTGCTGCGGCATATTATTCTGCTGCACCGTCTGCAGAAGGTTGTGATTCCCTTGCGGCTGCTGCTGTTGCAAAGCTTGCAGCAACTCTTGGGCATTAGCTGCTCCATTGGACAAAAAGTTTGGCAAACCAGGGTTCAGCAGCGCGTTTGATAGGGTTGGGTTGAGCATGTTTGGTCGAATGTTGGGTTGTTGTTGCGGGTTGGAGTTGAGAAGCTGATGCGGTTGGGCCATTGCTTGGAGGTTGGCTAGAGATGTGGACACCACTTGGCCGTTGTTCAAGGCAAGGTTTACCATCTGGTCGTTGGAGTTGACGTGGTTTACTGGTATGGTGAGGATTGTCTGTGTTGCTATTCCTGTGTGACAAAACGGACAAGGTTAACCAAACTAAAATAATGTTGAAAAGTTTTCCTAATTTTTCATTATTTATCATTATAGCTCTCAGCCACTAGCTGTCTGATGAACAAACGCTTTAAGGATTTTCGAAGTTGTCTGCTAAAAGTGCCTGGTATCCATCAACCTCACGATCTTTATTGCATTTTTTTTCAGTAATTAGAAAGAATTTTACTACAGAACTTACCTTGGGAAGTGGGTATGAGTAGTTGGGCGCCCTGTATGCCCTGGACTAGTTGTCCCGACGCCAGGATGAACTGCGGCATCGGAGAGGGCATCGCTGGGGGAAGCATGTTGCTGTTTCCCACCGGATTTGGTGATCCCATGCCTACGACAAAGAAGAATTTTCAATTATACCAACGTTTATGTGTTACTTCATGCATCTCCCTCTTTTCAGCCACGAAAAGTCCACTGTTAAAATAAGACCATCGCCAAGAATCTCCATAGCAGATAATTGAAACCATGACAAGCTAAGTCATGCATACTTTATGTATTTTGTATCAGGCAATTCAATAGCAGTAGTATACCTCCCGCCAAACAGCAGTGTAAATGAACTGTTGAGTTTCGGTTTGAAGGATATTGTAGCCAGAGTAACTAATGGATATATTGAGCCTCAAAATCTTTTATCTGAAGATAGCGAGCGCAGTGAAAAGTCAAACATTGCTTTGTAATTCATGGTGTTATTTGGTTTTGCAACGGTCCATAAGCGGTTGTACCGCTTAGCATCAGGCGAATGACAGGCTAGTTTCGCCGTTCAATGAAAAAATTACTACATTTTTTTATACATTTCCTCCTTTAGGTACTGGAAAAACATACTAACTACCCTGAATTAAAATTCTTGTCAATGTACTATTATTTAGTGACGATTTCCAGTTTCTATTCAATGGCATTCAACCCAACTGCGAGTATGCCTTTTAGCCTAAAAATAAATCAAATAATACATTGTGGTCGAGTTTCTTATGTGGTTTATTAGTTTATGTCACATTTTCCTGCTCGTTTTACCTTCTGTTTACAATAACTTGATGTATTATGAATCTATTTACCTTAATATGTTAATCTCATTGATATGTTGTGAGTTATTAACAATATTTGTATAAAACCGTATTAAAGTTAGTCTTTTTTACATTTGGATAGATTTTAATTAGTTGTCCAATCAGTCATACTTTCCTACATATTATATTCGGCCATGAAAGCCATAATAATGCTCAAACCAAACACGCTGGCTGAAAGATTTAATAAACAAGACACCATAGGTTAAGAATTTTTAAGCCAGAGTTTATGAATTGCCTTAACAATTGAAACATTGCCGAATTGCAGGAGTTAGTTTAACGTCTACTAAAAATCGAATTACCATTACAGTTACCAAATATTGGAATCCGCATAACTGTTCAATTGAAATGATTTCTATTAAAAAGAGAAAAATACGAAACGGTCATGAAAGTAAATGTTAAATTCGCCACACTTCGCAAATGGTTCGATAAGAGTAACACATCAGTACTGGTTGTTTCCTAATCATTATAATGTTAGAATTAGCTTTGGCAAATAAAATAAGTAATTAATGATGGCTGGAACATGTGTTTTCTACATTGTGATTTAGTCTCGGTGCTTGTTACTTAGTAATGGCGATAGTTTACCAGATTTTGATGCTTCGATACTTAAGGAAATACTGGTTACAATATATTTCGCGGAAAATGATGTGGTAGTTTCAATGTCTCATTCATGTATGTGTTAATATGAATCGAGTGACGCAATTTTTTATTTAAAATTTTCTTCTTCGTATTGCACACCTAGCATTTTATATGACAACAATTCTGCAATGCAGATCATAGTGGTAATTTTATATGGCGGCCTAATTCAGGATTTTGCGTTCTGTGGTCGTGAACGATGATGATTCATTATTATTAATATAATAGAAATATTTCTTCGGTAAATTATTTGTTTGTTTTTAATAAGCATAACCTTGTGTAATATTTATCAATTAATTTGCTATCGTCCATGAAATAAATCGTAATCAAGGCGTTAATTCAGATTCAAGTAAGTATTTTAAGAAAATATCTTATTTTCTTTCTATTTTGTAACTCTACCTGAAGTGCAAAACGTAAGGTCCTCGGTTCAATCCCAAAGTCGGCGAAACCTTTTTATATTATTTTTTAAACACACGGTTTGTTTAGAATGCAATGTTCTCGAAAGGGCTAACCGCGACCGCAAATGGTTGGACGGAAAATTACAGTTTTATACCATATAGCGCCGGCTAGTAAATATAGCTTAAGTGCAGATAAATAAAACTAAGTCATATAGGATTTGTATATTTCTCAATGTTACTTCTATCCTAAGCCCACATCACTGACTTTTCGGACTCATGTGTGTATTGATAGTCAATCACCACGTACTAAACGGTGAAGGAAAACATCGTTTGGAAACCTGCATACCATAGCGTTTTGTAAAAATTATATGGTATGTAAAGTCCACCAACCCGCAGGCCAGGGTGGTGGACTATATACCGGGTATCTCAAGACTGCTAGCGAAAACGAAGCCGGATAGTAGTTTTAGTGACTACAAACACATTGCAACTAAAAAATTCGCAAAGAAACGCGACAATTCTTTTTTATGTATTTTTAAATTTCGTCATTTTTAGGTGGTAAATCCATAGTTTTTGCTAAAATAACAATTTAAACTCTTTTATACCTTAGATTATTTATTAATAAAAGGGTATACACTTTTATTTTAGGAAAAAATGTATTTACCACCCAAATATGGGAATAGGAAAAAATAAAAATAAAAATTTTGCTTTTTTTTGCAACTTTTTCTGTTGCATTGTGTCTGAAGTCGCTTAAACTACCACCCGGCTTCGTTTTCGGTAGCAGTCTTGATATACCCTGTATAACCACCAACTACTCTCAATCGTACTCTCGATTGTAGAGGAGGCCGATTCCTGCTGCGGGACGTATATACGTCCCGTCCCGTCTGTCAGCCCATATGGGCTGATACAGTGCAGTATTTCTATCCTCCTAACTAGGTCATTATATTTTTACGAGGAAGGAAATATTGAACAGGCTTTTATTTCATAATATTCTTTTGGTAGAATCTAGTTTATTAAAATTACTGTTATAATAGATTTCTATCAGTATCTAAGAATATTGAGGTTATTAATTCTTAGTAACACCAAGGAATACTATAGTTTCTATCGACTGGGAATAATTATTGTCAGGTGGCCAATGCATATACAAATGTTTACAGATCATATAAAATCTATTATGATCTCAACAGATATGATATCGAAACATCTCTAGATCGTAAAGATACACAAATAAATCGTACGAAAGTAACGCATTAAAAATATCTTAATAATTAAATCAGTTAATGTTAATTCCCAATACGAGAGAAACGCATAATGCGGAAGATAATAGACGATAGGAAATTACACAAATCCATCGGCACCCGAGCACGACTAATTTACCGCGAACAAAACGGCTACAAACGAACATTTTTATGTGGTGATTGACTTAATACGAATACGCTACGTTGGGAGAGTAATGGTTTAAATAAAGGGAGGTTATACAACCTGGACTATTTAAATCAACATCAGGTGATGGGTAGAAACTTTGATAGGGCAATGTATTTAAATTATAGATACACGCAACTCATTATAATTATTTATCCTTTTATTAAATCCATCAAATGGGTGTCTTTAAGACATTGCTTTCGTGCAATCGTTGTTGTGCGTCGTGATAAGTCCGCCAATTGTACTTTTTATGCTTGTGATTTTCGTTTTATTTGTATTTTTTGTGTGAAATATAATATAATTAAAGGAGATAATTACCAATGAGCACATAAACTTGTAGAATCATATGGCTATATCGTCAAATCTTATAAAATTAAGAGGAAATAGAAAGTTCAAAGAAGTAGAGAATAAAGATTGTGAAGTCTCCAGCAATCCCGTTTTCTCTACGAAATGGTGCAAAAGTTATTGCGTCAGTATCGCAATAGCTTTCAGTGAGGAAGTTGCAAAACCGAATAACACTACAGTTTATTGTGCTTGGATAGGTCATATCTACTGGAGATGCGTGAAATTAGTGATCCCGTGGATTCTTAAAGATCGGGAAGACGCTTTAGAAACAGTTTAAAGACTATACAAAAACTTTATGCAATATTTGTATTTTTGAAAATGAACCTAAAATATACCAATAAGTTAAATCACGGCGAATACAAAAACAATGTTCGCGAAGTATGCACGCGCTAAATCAATCGTCCACACACCATCCGCATGCCTTACAAGCCCGTTAAATTCAACATTAACATAACGTATTCATTTATACCATGACATTTCACATTTTGTAATAAATGCTCTTTTCCTACGGCGCATCAATTAAGAACCGAAAAAAATGTATAATTAGCTCTATTAAGACAATAAAACTCTTAATGATACCGCAACACTCGTAATATCCGTGCGTTCGTGAAAAAAAATATGTAATTATACTCATTATTTAAATAGGTTTTTTCGTCCATTACGGCGTAACCTTAATAGGCGGGCCGTCGGAGCCGCTATCTTGAACTCATTAAATCGATTTGATTCGGTAATCACCTAATTACGGACCGCGTGATTTTCAAGTTAAGAGTTTAATGCGCAAACCGTGTATATACTGATTATCCCAATCTGTCTAATTCGGTCTAATTAGCGGTCTGCCGTGCCAGGAGATTGAAAAAAACCCGACGATGTCCTGGAAGGGTTAATTAAGACGCGAATGTGACACACGAATGTTTAGATTAAATAGAAAAATATTTTCAGCATTCGAAATGCGAGGGAAAATTATATTTCAGTTAGCGAGATGATTATGCGCGGGTGATACTGCAATAGCCTTCTTTTTGATATTTTTTATCATTGTTCGTAGTGTTCGAGTGTTGCTTTTAGATTTTATTTATTTATTCACTTGTAAAATGTTTGTTTGAATTTACGTTTGTTTGAAATTTAAAGAACGATTTAGTTTTAATTTGACAATATTCGAAATGTCAACTTTTTTGGAAATTGTATTTGGATCGATTGGAATAATGATTGGAATCGACATTTGTTCAATTGAAAATAGCACCCCAGACCTTAATGAACTTTAAGGTTTATATAGGAGATTTCTGGTTAACCCTTATATATCCGAATAAAGCGTAACTCACAACATCAGGTTAATCATCAACAACAATGCTTTGCTAAATCATAAGTAAAATCTAGGCTATTTCATGAACATCCCTAAGTTCTTTACCAGGCGCGTCGACGCTCAGGTTGACAAACGGATTGACGACAATGTAAAATGACGAGGTTCAAATATTCACAACATACAAAATGCCCGCATAAATTGCTGGTTTTTAAGTGCAGACTATTTCTTGAATATTGCGAACTCTTTTGAATTAGTGTTTCTTTTATTGCAATGAATCGTTAGACGAGCATGTCGTTCACTTGATGGTAAGCGTTACGACCGCTCATGAATAGTAGCAAAACCAAACAATGCCTTTAATTACAAAGCAATGCTTGGTATTCCACTGCGCTCACCATCCTGAGACGTAAGATGTTAAGTTTTAAAATGTCCAGTAGTTACTCTGGCTACTATGTCCTTCAAACTGACATACAACAGTGCATTTACACTACTATTTGGAGGGAGAAATAGACATTGCGGTGGTGCCTAGGCGGTCTTTATAAGAGGCCTGTCATCCATAAATCTAAGCTGTCCTTACCAGGCGCACTAACGCTCAAGTTCAGCGGCGAGTTGATGACAGGGTTGGCGGGCATGGCAGCTAGGCCCTGCAGGTTGGCGGCCAGCTGCGACATCTGCTGGGACATCTGCTGCTGCAACTGCTGGGACATCGGCATGTTCTGCTGCATGTTAGCCAGGTTTTGCAGGTTTTGGAACATCGACGCCACTGTTGGAAATAATTTGGGTTAGATTTTGTTCTGTGTCTGTTACGGGGTTATGGATTCGTCTTTATTTATTTTAATTCATTTTAATTGGTGAACAAAGAAATTTCTTTTTTTTTTAGCATAACATTAGATATTATTAAATTGTAAAGCATGGAAAATTGTATATACATAACTAAATATGTGTCTAAAAGCATACAACCTGATGTAGATGAATGATTTTATTTCAAATAGGTCTCTCAGTCCTTCCTGGTACCAACGAATGTACCGACATAGGCAAGCGTTAATATAATTCCAAGTCACTCGTATAATTAAAGTGATTCACCGAGCGTACATCGCACCAACTCAATGTTTTATTTCTCAAGACTATCAAATTGTAATAAATTTTAACAACCAATGCATTTCTAATCGCAAGTATAATGTTTATATCTGTTGGCGCAAGAGTTCCACCATTCAGCAACTTCAGCTTGTGTGTCATAGAGCAAATATATCATTGACATAATAATAAAACGTTATGAGCGCGTTAGATTTGAATATAATAGGATATCGAAGCAGTTTATCTTAATGTGATTCGTAAGTAATGCTTTTCGGATTTTGATGGTACTTCAAAAATTTTGAACAATTGTTAACGCTTGATTTTAATGACTGTTTTGTACAAATTCACTTGATATTTACCGTCTTTGTAATTGTGGGTAAATTTTTCAGGGGCGGCACGTATCGAATTGAAAATTGTATGAAAGTACGTATTGTTAATGTTGTTTACTTTTCTCTGTGATTAGAATTTTTTACCGAACGTATTTTTATGTTTTTGTATATTTTGTTGATTTGTTACAGGTATTCTTCAAAGCTGTTTTATTGTGTAGCAAGTTAACTTATAGGGTAAAGGTTAAAGCTATTTATTCTAAAACTTCATTCTTTACATTCTAGTGTTTCATTCAACAAAACCATATGGGAAATGATTTTTAGAATGAACTTTTTATTATGTAGGTAGAATCACGAACTTTAAAGTTTTCTTTTCAATACGTGCTGCGTTTAGGATATTTTATACTGGCATGCCAAACTAACACAGTTGAGTCAAATTATCTTACAGAATGATAATGTATTTATATTCCGGGTATTATGTCAATGTCCTTTCTCTTCAGTCATATAGAAGTCCACTGACCATTGGCCTCTCAAATATTTTCGTAGTGACTTGTTAGAAGCGCCTTGCATCTAGCTATTTCCTATAAATGTACTAGGTCTTCTATCGGCCCTTCAGGCGGGCCTCCAACTCTTCGCTCACCGTTGCGTTCAGTTCAGCCAGTTCAGTAATTAGTTTTTTGAACTATGTGAACAATTTAATACCATTTACGTCTCTAATTCGGTAGGCTATGTCGGTGATTTGTGTTCTCCTAAGTTCTACAGATCTAATACCTGATCTTATCTCGTAGGTAAATACTCAGCATAACTTAAAGCTCATGAAAGTCACATTTCAGAACTATAAAAATGGTTCCTGATACTACAAGATTACAATTTTGACTCAAATATTATATAGGAGAAGAAGCCTAGTTTATCGAAGGTTAACTTATCGGATTAGGCGTGCCAGTATAAAATATTTTATGTAGTTAGTAAGTAATTATGACTGTACAAACTCACTGTCATAAATGGTGTTTCCGAAATTACAAGAACTAAAAACTTTAATCAAATATTTAACAGGAGTCACCGCATAGTTTGTCGAATGTTAACTAATCAGTCATTCAATCTTTGGTGTACTAGTAGAAAATATTCTATGTAATTAGTAAGTAATAATGGTTGTACAAACTCACTGCCATAATTCTTATTCCAGATATTACAAGAAATTCAAAACTTTAATCAAATCTTTAACGGGAGAAGTCATCGCCTAGTTCCTCGAAGGTACTTGTCAAATTTGGCGTGCCAGAACAAAATATTCTATATAGCAAGTAAATAATGATGGTTGTACGAACTCACTGGAGCCATTCAGGTGCGGCTGGTGTTGGTGGTGCGGCGTGCGCGCTCGCGGCGACGGGCTGCGCGGCTCGGCTAGCTGCGCGCGCGTCGCACCGCCCTCCGGCGAACTCGCGCCGCTCTCCCGGTCCGATTCCGCCTGCTGGCCGACAAAATATACTTACAAGACTGTACTCTATTAGCCCATACAGGTTTTTTGTTTGCAATGAATGGCGAGACGAGCAAGCCGTTCGCCTGATGGTAAGCGACACGACCCCTCTAAAAAGTAGCAAAATTCCACTGCGCTCGCCATCCTGAGAAATAATATGTCCAGTAGTTATTCTAGCTACAATATCCTTTAATCCGAAATACAACAGTGCATTTACTCTGCTGTTTCATGGGAGAAATAGATATGGCAACATAAATCCCACTACAGTACACGGGCCTACTCTACAATCAAAAGTGCGATTGAGAGTGGTTAGACCATATAGTCCACCGCGCTGGCCTAGTGCGTCAAAAATACTTCAGTGCCTTATACCGAAAGTTTTCGACAGTTGTGTATTGCCAGTGATGACATACGGCACCGAACATACAAATTCCCTTGAAATATTGTAAGTCCTTATGTGTTTGATAGGCGACAGCTTCCGTGGAGCAGATGGTAGGACACTTAGCTGTGAAACGAGAGGCCGCGAGGCCGCGATCCCCGAAACAAACGTATGTGTTGCCTATAAGTATTTTTGTCTTGGGTGTTGGTGTTTGTCAGACGGAAAAGTGTTAAATGTAAAAGTGTAAAATCTTAGTGTATCTAAGTGGTTGTTAGGAGTATTTATTCATTTATGTCACTTAAAAAGTTCAGACTATAAAACACTGCAGTCTCATCCACCATGGCGTATTGTAAGGCTGCGGTTCTACTGAAGCGGAGATGAGTGGAGCGAAGCCGAGATGTTTATTCCTCCTACTTATCTCCCCTATGCTCCACCCTTCACTAACTTTAAGAAAATGCAGCCTAAGAAAGGATTGTTAGTGATACACAAGTGTTGTTAGTTATATTTTAATACTAGCTGTGCCCACGACTTCGTCTGCGTGGAATTTAACAAAAAAGTTAATTAGTTTATTTAGTTTTTTTTTTGGTTTTTGCATTTTTATTTTAATTATCAACCTTTGTAACGAAACCATACCGCGATCTAATTCTACGGTGGCGCCATCTCTTAGCGAGCGGCGGTAAACTCCCATTACACATTTATTTTCAGTTTTTTGTATTAGCTTTATTGAAAAAATTCTTTATATACGATATTTTGAAAATGTGATATTGATTCGTTGGTGGCATGCGCGTGAGCTGCGCGCGGGCATTGCAACATTACTTTATTTTTCTAAAATAAATGTAGCCTAAGTTACTCCTTGTTATATCAGCTACCTGACAAAAAAAAGTCCCGTCAAAATCAGTCCAGCCATTTCAGAGATTAGCCGGAGCAAACAGACAGACAGACAAAAAAAAATTAAATATCATTTTTGGCCCAGGTATCGTGTATATTTTTGTTTTATTTTCACTCTTAAAACAGACACTTCAATTTTATTTATATGTATAGATTACAATTAGATTTTTCTGCGGGAGACAGCCTACGTGGTGTAGTTACGTGTACGTAGTACGTGGTGTAGTGCTTAAGAGAGAATGAATATTATTCAGTCAGGATAATAAGGGGAACAATCTAGTCGCTACTGACTAAAGATTTCATTTGTGAGTTAGTTATAATTTAGATCTGAATTGACTGATTGAAATAAAACTATTATTTTTATTAGTTTAATTTTTACATTTTTGACTTCCCGACGTTTCAATTACTTTCCAGCTTTTGTGGTCACGGGGCGGACTGAGGTATAAGTCATCCGCTCTGTGACTGTTACAATTCAACTACCCTTATTTTACAATTATTAAATTAAAAAGTTAATTTAAATAGTTAGTCTGTATTTGCGAATGTAAAAATTAAACCAAATCCGCGATCAAATCCGTAAATAATAGTTTTATTTCAATGAGTAACATTCGCGTAAACCTAAGAAATCATTATGAAGATTAACTGTTTAAAGAATCATCGAATAAAGTTGGCGCGATTAAATATAATGGAAAAGCCTCAAGAGTGCTCTAAATAGAAGCCTGAATCAACTAAAAGTGAATTCGGAGAAATAATATGAAGTTCAAATATATATAAATTGTTATTATAATATAAATTGCTAGCGGCCCGGCCTGGCTTCGCCCGGATGCAAATACACTTTTTTGAAATTATTATACTATCTTTGTTTATCAGGGATAATGTAGGATTACAATGATTTATGTTTTTTTAAACGGGTCCAGTAATTTCAGAGCATATTTAATGCAAACAATCAAATATTTCCTCTTTGTAATATTAGTATAAATTAAAAGTTTAGATGATTCTATTACGTGATGTTTCGTTGAAAACTTTACAAAACCATCTAAAATATTGATAATATTACAACACGACAGTATTAAGGATAAGTAAAATAATTTTGTCGTAACTCTGCCATATTATAAAATAAATAATTTAAGATAAATATTTTAGAAAGAAAATTTAAAAAAATATCTGCATTGACTATTAAGGTCACCACCCATTATTTTCCTTTTTTCCATGCTAATAATGGATAGCCAGTGCTGAAGCTCGGCGAGTGTCTTAGGGACAATAAATTGTCTTTAACCCCGTAAAGAAAACAAAAAAAAAACAATTTATAATATTACTGTGTAATAAATTCACCTACCTACCTACCTATAAATCAGAGTGAGTGAATAGAAATTGCATTTAATTCCTATATTGGTAATAGAGGATGTGATGGAAGTTAGTGACAATTTTTTTTTTCATTTATTGTTTTATAATCTGTTAATGAAAATATTCTGTAATCTGATGACAATTTAGGGTATAGGTACCTGATGATTTAATTTGAATTTTAAATTCTTAATTTAAAAATCTACTAAATATATATGTTTGTGGTATTTTCCATTTTGTTCAAACCTATCCTCATTATTTTTCACCTTTTATTAAAGTATGCTTAGGGTTAAATTATTTTCCGAATATTATTTGTGAGATGGAAAAGCTACTTGGTTATAATGTTTTTAAATAATGTGATTTATTTATTACGTATTTCTAATACATTTTATGATAGATTAATAAAAAGTGTGTAAGATAAAAATTAAAATTATTAGTAGCTGTTCTTGTGAATATTATAGTGACATTTAATCACGGTGTACACAGCGTGATGAAAATTTAGCGTAATTTATATACTATAATTTTTTTTTTGTAGGAAAAATATTGCGCAGATTTTTCAACCGCGATAGATCGAGTGGCGCGAATAATTAATATAGAATATTAGAAATTTATTTTGATGTTACAATATATTTTCCTTCTCTGTCAGTGCACATATACCCTACGGCGTAATGACGTAAATATTAATATATTTGTAATAATTCCAGTGCAAACGCATTAACCAATTCCCACACATTGTTCCGCATTAATGGACCAGTTCTATCCAATAAATCTTAAAAAGAGACGTTAAATTATTGCCAACTTCTAATGATAATCATACGTAGGTGTCACATTAATTAACAGATCGATTTAGGTAATAAACAACAGTATAATAGCGGAAATGATTTTTTAAACACCAATTTTATATATTACACTCATTGTGTTGGCTATAAACGGTTTTATATCTTTAATGCTTGTAAGTATAAGGTCAGCCTACTTGACTTTTTAATTATTACCCCTATTAAAATATTACGGCGAGGAAACGCCTTGAATGTTTAATTTGTGATAATTACCGATTGTACTGTGAAAAATTTTGCTTACAGATGTTCTTGCGTTCTCAAAGTGATTGTTTTATTTGTAATCATTTATATTAATTAACTATATATTTATTAACGTTTCCTTATGATTATTTTAATTAAATACAGTATTTTTATGGCGATTAATAATAGTGTTTATAATAATTAATGTGTTTTTTCTAATATTAATGTTTAAACAAGGTTGCAAAATGTTCGCATTAAATTAAATTAAATTGCCGTATTGTGAGAAAAAATTGCGTCAAATATCGAAATCGTCAATAAAATTAATAAGTACTTACAAAAGACAATGTCATTCTATCCAGTTTTTCACTTTATTTCACACTGTACAATGTTCTCATAGTTCTTCATTAGAATAATGCGTGGAATGTTCCGGAAGTTGGGGATAAGTCGCGAAAACTTTCTTAACTTAACACCGGCCCGTCGCTTCGTAGAAAAATGTCGAGTCGCGAAACCGATTCCCGAGTTCCGAGTTCTGAGTCCAACCGTTAAATATCGCTTTTTCAAAACGCGCCGATACAATAAACTTTGTTCCACGTTTAAAAGTTCAAATTTAGAACGGAACCCACAGACAAGAGATAGGAGTAACGTCCGCGAAAAAGAAATGCTCCGCGCACTATCGACAAAACGTTCACGTTATTTTTTTAATTTATTTATCGACGGCAACACATACAGCCGCGCGGGCTAGTTGCACAACGCGGAATGAAAGCGCGTCATCAGTTTAAAAAATCAACCCCTTTGGTGGTGGCGGGAAAAAATGCGGCCCCTCTGGGCGGTGGGTGGTCCCACCGAAATCCTTGCCAAAGCGAGGCGATCGCCATCGGCCCGACTTGTCACTTGTCGAATAAGCATGATAATTAAAGTTTTCCCGTTTAGTGTTTGCTTGTTTTAGTCGGCTAATTGTGTTGACGTCTTGTGTGTTAGATTTTTTGTTGGAATTTTTGGGTTCCGCTTTTTTATATGATAGAGGTTAGTCTAGTGTTAATAATCCTTAATTAAGGATTTGATTAGTACTATATAAATATTTGAATTAAAAGTTGTTAAAATAAAAATAAAAAAAATTATTTTAAAAGATCGCCAAAGAAATCAATGTCTTCGAAATTTTGATCGTTTTTTAAACGACCAATATAAAACTTGTATGGTAGTTTTTCTGCAAATTTTCTTGGCTATTATAAAGTTTGTTTTACTCTCGTGTTTAGTTTACATAGATGGCGTTAGTGTCACATGTAACGGATTAAAAATATTGGGTTTGAGCTCTACAAATTACGCTCTTCTTTTATAGGCGTGAAAGGAAACATTTTGTTATGCAGGAGATTCTCAGAACATGGTTATTAAAAAAATTAGGTAAAATAACGCTATGTTATGAAGAAAGAAAACTAACTAAAAAATTGAGTCATTATGTTCTTAAATAAATTAGTCTTAAATTAATTTTTATTTCGCGAATACACTTATTAAATAAACTTGCGTGTTAGAGAATTAATGTTTCTTAGCTAGATGTCATAGTATTGCTTGAATAACTTTATTTTATTGTATTTTTAAATTTAACTACAGCTTTTCCATTGTCGTTTCAATACGACTAAAAAGGTTACAACATCTAAATATCAGGCAGTTATCAACATTCGTAAATGGAATATTAGAAAAAAAACGTCATTTATTAAAAAGTACAATCAAAACCCAACGGTTGGCGGTTAATGAAAAAAGTTGAAAAAAAATTATCATCAACAAGTAACATTCGGAATAATCAGCGGTACACGGAAAAAATCAGTAATTATTCAGATGAAGTTGGACGGCCGAAGGGGGTAAAGGGGGCAAGGGCCGGCCAAAATAAAAACGGCGTTGCGTAGGGGCGACACCCCCGGTCCTCGCCTCTACAAATGTTATCTAACTGCGTTCGTTTCGCGCCGCGGCGCCGTTTCGCTCTGAATTAGCGCCCGGACCGGCGAAATTTCAATTTGTACTCCATTTTTTTCTCGGATAGTTGGTCCTAATGGAAAAGGCTAGGCGATCACGGATTCCGTCTGAAACCTCGGGCGGCCGATCTCGCGGAAGTTTCGCTCGCTTTCGGTCCACTTTGACGCCTAAAACTAAGGAAGGCGGGCGGGATGTGCCACGCGTGCTGACGTGTAAGACGCTCCGGCGCGGCGTCTGCGGAGCGCGGCTCGCCCGGCCGGCAAAGCGCGGTCATTATCGGCGGCTCGCGCGCACACACACACGCGTGCCATTGTCCGCGCCGATGTGTGTGTAGATTTTTACTCATTAATTTTAAAACGCTCCGGATTTTTTTCAGGGCGGGTGCTAGGGGGTCGACGCGGGGTGCGAGGGGGGCGAAAATTGGCGATGGCCGCCGGGTGGGGTGTCACCGAGGGGGTTATTAAATAGATTGGTCCGCGGCCGAACGGAGCCGCCGATCTGCACTTGTACCTCGCGTCATTAACGGGTTGAGAACCGATTTTAAATCGTGAAATAACAGCCTGTTACAGGAAAAGTTGAGCGCGGCTTATCGGACTCTCCTCTCGGTGTTGTACAAGCTTAATTGCATTAATAGTGTATTTTGATGAGGACAATGGGTGTGTTCATTAGGCGAGGTGTCGTGGTGTCGAGGTGGCGACGTGCGTCGTAGCTCCAGTAAGACGCGCGGCGAGTTGCGGGTCGGCTGTACGGCGCGGCACGTCGCAGGGCGCACACACGGCCCTTGTCCCGCGCTCGTGCGGGCGGCGATGGGGTGTAGGGAGGGAAATGTGAAAAATACTCGAAAAAAGGCGAAATTGTAGCAGATATATAATTAAAGTCCGACGTACAGCAACAGCGTACAGCGATGTATTATGCAGACTCGTTCTCCGGTGTCGCGCGGTGCGCATGTACTTGTCACGGTTGTACACTGGAGTCAACAGGCTGACTCTTGCGGCTATTAGCTAACAATGCATTCGATTGTTAATCCAAATGTGCGTCAACTCAATCTGTAGCAATTAGCGTTTGCATTAACAGATCGGCGTGAGCTTTTACAATATTTTCTAACTAAACTAAACTATACTTAGTTAACAAATGCATGCTTGCTTTTCCAGCAAATGTTTCTATTTGTTCAGCTCGAAGGACCAAAAATATTTTGACCTATATTTTATTATTTTAGCATCACTGGAGAAAAATACTAACATTTTTTTTCCATAGATACCTACGAATTAATCTAATATACAAAACTGTAATTGAAATTGAAATAGACTGCAAAGACAGAGGTAAGACTTTATTCGCGAAACAACTTTGACATTTACATGTAGGTGTTTTCTTAATATGAATTACCACTAGATTCGATTGCGAAGGAAAATGACGCGAATAAACCTGCATACTTGAAATTTCGGCAACATTTTTGTGCTACGTCAGTCGTACGCATCCGCACTAGGTCAGCATAACCGCGTCACTTCTAGGGCTAACTTCTACTCATGGAGTATGTCTTGAGTCTAGGCTGACTAGGCCTAGTCCTAGTCTAGTCTAGTGTTTATGCCCTAGAAATGAACTCTCTAAGATGGACAACTAAATTATTCAAACTGAATGATTGAGAATACCTTATTTTTTCCATACAACGGCTATGGCTACGGTCTAATGGAAAATCAACTGATACCTAGAAAAACATTTTAAGGGCTCTTAAAATTTAAATATACATACGTATATATTTCAACATCAAACGTATAAAATAAATTTATGCAAGAATATAGACCAGACAAAAAGAAAACAGAATATAAAAGAATTAAAGATATAAGTCTTGCGATGTGAATACAACTATCTGGTTTTAGTACCTCTACTTCGACCACATACTACTTACTGCATATATTCTGTTATAGTCTACTTTTCAAGCCTATACATGCTTTTTACAGAAAAAGGAACTACAAAAGTATATTATACGAGCGATATAAGACGAACGGAATGGGAAGCGAAACACCTGTTCAAACAAGACGACCACTCTGAGTTTATAATTATTGAGCACTGCACTTCGAACATTATGTGTAAAGTCATCCAATACCCAGTAATCATTACACAACATGTTCTTAAAATCGAAACCCAACTACACAATTCAGGTGAAATAAAGCATTTAAATTCTTCAAAACCCAGGTCAGACCCTGAATCAGTATATTTCAATTAAAAAGAAGTGATAAATACTCAAAGTCAAAGAAAATTCAAAACCCAGGTTTGAATTATTACAATTAAGAGAAGTGTAATAAAAATACTGTTAATTTGGCTGTACGGTTTAGTCCTTCGCCTTTTCGAAATGCAGAATTAAAGGTCGCCTAAGATCTTCCGTCGCTTAAAGCAACAGTGCTTTCAAAAGCTTCTTTCAAAATAAAAATTATAGTTTTTCTCTCTTCACGTTTTGTTATATTGTAGGTATTGGTCATATGAATACTATTAGATTGCGAGTTTAAACATTACGAAAACATCATGAACAATGCGTCAAATAGATATTTTTAAAATACATTTGTAGTTCCAAGTGTCGTCACACGTAAATAGATATTATATGATCTGTATCAACTTTGGCTGTATGGTTCACTCCTTTGCTTTTCGAAATGAAGAATAAAAAATAAAATGGTCAATTTTTATGTAGCTATGACATACATTGAAGCACTCGTATCGTAATTCATTGTAAACTGAAGAGTGCGCACGAAGCCGACAGATGTTTAGAAGGGGCCCCGAGTTTAATTTAACATTAAATTCAATAATAACCCATTTATTGCGTGATTTCCCTTCAATTACCTTTCATTTATCGCACTGTAACGAGGTTACAGATGTGAACGATGTTTCGATGTTGACTTTACCTATGAAATAAGGGGCCCAGAATGAATCCTGTGTTTGTATCAACTATTTTCGTCTATATTTCAGAAATGATTGTTTCTAGAGATCAAAGATAGATAGGGAAAATAAAGCTCAATTTTAATAGACATTGAAAAATATTTGTCGTCTTTAATGTTACTAAGACACTGCTTCATCTGAATTCATTTCGATTTGTATGTTAACTCGTTTACTTTCTATGCAGACTTTTTGGTAATATCTTACTTGTTTGCCCTACAGGTATGCCCAAGCTTTTAAAATAAATAGGAGCTTTTGTGGTAAAGTAACAAAATTATACCTTAGCTTCCTTTCTGCCGAAATTCACTTAATTCTGTACAGCTATTTCAATGTGAGTAAGAAACAAAAACACATTATTAGGACTCTCCTATCTGTGCACAATATTAGTTTTATTGTCGATAATAAAACTACGAGGTTTCTGTCGCAAATTTTTTCATAATTTAATTAGTTTTGAATTTATGACAGGCACTGCATTATAATATAAAATATTATTATGAAATCAATTTTGTCCATGATTCATCTTACCAATTATTTTTCTAATAATGGCGGCTCTCTGGTTGACACTTGAGCGGTGACGTCATACATTCAAGCAACCCCCGCCGAGCGGCGCGTGGGCACTCCATTCGCGCCCATTCATTCGATTGTTCGGTCATAATCGTTCTAAATTTGAATTTTTGAAAGTCGAATTCTATTCATCGATTGGAAGCAATTAGCGGAAGAACTTAATTATAATTCTTTTATGTTTTTAGACAATGGAAATTATATGCGCTGCCAGTGTCTGTTTAGTAGGGGGTTGTGAGTACGTATATACGGAATAATTATGCGTTATTATTTGATTATTATTTGCATGGATGAAAAAATTTTGTGTAGTTCCTTAGTAATTTAACAAGATTTCGCCCACTATCTCCGTTGGTGTTTTATAATATTATAAATTATTAAAATAATATATGAGTGGGATTAAAAAAAAGGCAGTTATGCGAAGAAGGTTTGATTCTTCACAATATGTGCTTTAATTTCTAGTGAAGGAAAAAAATGTACTTAATACCATTATCACGGCCACAAATATTTCAAAATATCCTCTCAGCTTGCAAACAGAAGCGTGCCGATGTTTCCGAACCAGACGATGTAAAAGAAAGTTTCCCGTCGTGTTTTAATTTACACGAGTTTAAAATTTAAACTGAAAAAAAATCGTTAACAATTTCGTTTTCGTCAAAGGACGTAGCGCATCCCTTTCGATTCGGGCTAAGTGCTTTTACGTTCGCAGCAAAAGTAAACAGTTAGTGCACACATCAAAAACACCGTAAGTACACCTGTACAATCGATATTCAGCCGAGTCCGCAGTAGTTTTTCAAATATGCAATTTACTGATTTTCAAAAAAAAAGAAGCCTCCCGCTCCGGTCGCCGGGCGGGGGCCACGGAAAATGGCGTAAAAACGAGACGAAAAAAAACCACGGCGAAAGAGTAGGCCCACGTATGGTAAATAAAATCGAATGCCCCTCCACTGCGCCACACCCTCTATATCCTTTTCTAATACGCGTTATTGTGCGTTTTTATAATATACGTGTACGTATTGTGGATATATGTGGAAAAAATATTGGTATATTTTTCTAAAACGATCATTCTGCCTTACGTTTTGCGACATAGGCATCGAAAGAAAAACACTAAGAAATTGAGTTTGTAACAGAAAAGGAATATGCAGAGGTGGCATGCGTTCTTCCCATGATTCTCCGAGTTTCTGACCTAATAATATATCCCTAATATATAAGGAAGCAGGAATCACTATGCAGGAAAACTGTAAATTCGGGGATTTAAAAATGTTTTAGGTCTAATACGAAATGATGGAGGCCATTTTTCTGATTTTAACTTTCTTCGTTTCGATTGTAGAAAAGGACCCTAACCTCCCTATCCTATCCAGTAGGATATTTTAAGAAGCTGATATTAGTAAAGATAACCACATAATCGTCGAGCCTAAAGAAGAAAGCAGAGACTATGGAGCATAGATCTCCATTTTCTCAATTCTAAAATACTAATTTCAGCTCATCCACATAAATCAAGATATTATTACTGTATTTTGTTATGAAATCAAGGAAAATAATAAATATGAACATTTCTTCAAAGCCGGGCTTACAAACACGTAACATTGTTCGCGATAAAACTGTCCGCGCGTTGTGAGTCGGCCGTAGCGTTTTGACAAATTATTACTTAGGAAAATAAGCCACACTACATTACGGAGTATCATTAAAAACACATAGAAAGAAACGTAAGCCGCAATTAAAGCCCGTTTCGCAATTAAAATAATGGGTGTCACACCTATGAGACAATTAGATGGCCAGGACAAAACTCTATGTTTTGGTCGCGGAGCCTTCATTAGGGATAATCAAAAAAACTTAATAAACCATAATGGTTGGTTAATGGTAAAGTTTTTAGCGCGGTCTCTTGATACGTTGATAATGTATGCTAATTATGTGCGGTGTGACGTGCGGGGTTTGATGTCGCAAGGACGAAAGTATAGACTGAGTGTATTTGTCCGTTTTTTTTATTTTTCATTAATAGTTGTTATGTTAGTGTTTTGGTAGCTGTAAGACATCGCAAAGATTAGATATTCGTGTATGTTATGTTTCCTTTTAATTAGACTTTTTTGTTATTTGTTTGTAAAATATACACTCTGGACTATCTTTATTAAAAAAATGATAAATAATATGTTACTTTCTGCGTGTAAACTTAATATTACATTTCTTTAAATATTTTCAGGTATATTCTATCAATATTTAATAACGAAATAGAAATTGTATACTTATAAAATATTGATAATAGTCCAAGACATCCAAAGAGAAAGCCAGGCTTTACCCCCCAAAAGAAAAAACGCAGCGTAATCAAAGCCCATTATAATTTTCGGCCCCCCAACCTGTTTACTGCCAAATAATAAAAGTAGTAATGGCCGACATTTCTATTAATGTGCCAGACGTTTTTCCGCGCCAATGTACTAATGGCGAAATAATTGAGGCAGTGTGTACTTGCGTCTACTGTTATGTAAAGCACGATAACTTTACGATATGTAAATTTTATGAGGAAGATTATGTGGCACATTACAAACTGGGTGGGCCTGTTACAAAATCAGAGTTGTAAACGAAGATGCAGAAAAATGAGTCTGTTTGCCTATTTCTCCCGCCTAACAGCAGTTTTAATGCATTGTTGTGTTCTGTTCAGAGGCCGTCTGGGTAGTTACCAGTGCAAGGTGACCAGGTTTGAAGGACTATAGCCAGAGTAACTACTGGATATATTGATATTGACATCTTATGTCTCAGGATGGCGAACAAAGTGGAATGCCAAATATTGCTTTGTAACTCGTGTTGCTATTTGTTTTTGCTACTGTTCATGAGCGGCCGTATCGCTTAGCATCAAGCGAATGGCATGATTATCTAGCAATTCATGGTAATGAAAAAAAAAACGTTTCGGTGGAGCAAGCGGCGTAAGACCTCAATTGTATGTGGCCTTTTTAGTTCTAATTAATGTATTTTTATGAATACTAATGTACAATGCATTTGGTATCTAGGACTGGGAATTCTATTTTTCTTTCTTTCTCTGCCTCAGGAAGTCCGCTGTATTACATGTCTCCCCCAAGCATATCTAAATCGACTTGTTGGAAGCTATCTAAATCCAGAAACTTCTTGCAGCCTTAGATACCTAAGCTAATACGAATTATGCTTTATGCTTGTAAGTTCGCGCCAAACATCTCTAACTTTTTAAATCATTGTGGATTAATCGCCTCATTGAGCTAGTCACGAGCTATAACATGGATTAAATATAAATATTTAAACGATTTAAAAGTCCAACACTATTTTGGGTAGTTTTCTATTTTAATACCTTATTAGTTCCCTCATGAAAATAAAGCGATACACTCGCCCTTCTTTCACATAAGTTCGGCGAACTTTCCCACTGGTCGCACCTATGCCCATGCTATCAGGACAAGACTGAATTTAGCTATAAGTTTTGCCATAATATTGTATGCTATCTGAAAGTCTTTCGCCAAGAAAATTCTATATTGTAAAGAAACTTTCTTGCTTTAACTTAAGCGATACGGATGTCTTCAAAGTTTTCAAAAAGCCTTAAACAACTTTTTCTTAAACGAAAATTATATATATATTATTAGTTATGCCTTTGAAAACAGTAGCAATATTGCTAAGTTATGAATTTAAAATAAGCACATTAAGTTCTTACTAATTCCAAGTAAAATGTTATGCGGCTTATCTGTTTTATGAAATCCGTTTACCAAATGACATACAACCCAGTTTTTTAAGGTAATTATTTTACTGAATGTGAATTCACTAAATTATTACATGTGTAATAATTTAGTGAATAGTGTACAATTGATTATATATTTATTATACTTTTTTTTTATGATGTCCTGGCATGCCAATGCCGCCCAGGCAGAGTATCCATTGGCATCGGACGGCAGTCCCATGCCAATGGAAACAATTATGCCGGCCTGCTTAGGTGCCTCTTCACACCACGGCGGAAGGACCCAGGATTGTAGGAAGGAGGGAACACGTGTGCCGGCAAACAATTCCACAGCCTGACGGTGCGGCACAAAAACGAATTTGAGAACCGTTTGGTTCGCGCCGGGATGGTGTGGACCATCAAGCTATGGCTTCGCAAGCCAGCACGCGTGGTTCTGGTTAGGAATGGAGAGGAGGACAATTCTTCAGAGCACTCACCGTGGTACAGGCGGTAGAACACGCTTAGAGAGGCGACATCTCTCCGGAGTTGTAGCGACTCCAAGTTGCTCGTAACGTCTGCATTATTCACAATGCGGGTGGCCCGCCGCTGCAATCCATCCAAGGCATCGAGCAGGTACTGGGTGGATCCATCCCAGAGGTGCGAGCAGTACTCCATACCCGGCCGGACCTGCGCTTTATATAAGCGACAAAGCTGACCGGGCGTGAAAAACCGACGCATCCTGTTCAGGACTCCAACCCTGCGTGATGTGGCAGATATTATGCCCTCGATGTGTTTCCTTGGATTGAGATCACAGCGGATATCCACACCAAGGATACTCAGGTCATTCCGCACTGAGAGGGGAGTACCCTGAAGAATGGGGAGGGGAGAGAACGGGGATTTTTTGCACATGAACGCACATACCTAGGTTTTCTTGGCATTGAACTCAACCATATTCCTGGAACCCCATGTAGAAATGAGATCCAAAGTCCGATTGAGCTCAATGACAAGATCTTCGCCTCCCTTCACAGTTTCGACACGGCAACCTGGAGGCCCGCAGTGGTATCGCCCATGAACCGTGCTGTCATCTGCATAGCAATGAATGTTGCCAAGCGACAACATGTCATTGATATGCAGAATAAACAAGGTGGGCGACAGCACCGAGCCCTGAGGAACTCCGGCATTTACCGACATGAGCGCCGAAGGGTGTCCGTCAACGACTACACGTATTCTTACACGTCACTCACGTATTATTACAATAGGTGTAATAAATTACTTTACACCACAATTTATTAAGTATTTAAGTTAATATTTTTATTGAAACTACGTTATTTAAATAAATTAGTTTCTTGTAATTAAAAAGCGCCTTTGACAATATCTAAACAGATAAATATGGCCCTACCATCAACACAGAAAATTTTTATTTGTAATTTTTGTTTATTATCAAAAATTGCTCCTATCACTTCCAAATTAACATTTTTAAATAACAAAAAAAAAAACAATTCACCAAATACTTCTTAATTTAAATTTCAAAACGTGCACAATTTCACGTTAATAAAACACACACAGTACAGGTTAGTTATTTCATTATACACAAACTTGCAGTGACGTAATAGTGTCTGAGTAAGGCCGGACTGAGCCATTAAGGAGGGGAAATTAGTGTATTATTGACTGATTTCCCTTTTCAACTAGCTGATAGACGACAGTTCGCCGGCTTTTCGATTTAAAATACAGACTGCCTGTTTACTACATTAGCTCTCGTGATGTCGATTGTATATTGCGTTTTTTTTGGCGTGTATGTACTTGTTTAATTTCATTTTTTACAGTTTTGGGAATAAGCGGCGTTAAACGTACAGCCTTGTTTAGGTTGTGTTCTTTTTTTCTTATTTGTTGGCATTTGTGTTGTTTGTGCACTAGTTTTATTATTTAGGTAGTCATTTTGTATTTTTTTATTTAGTTGCGGGAAAAATGTGAAATGAAATTTTATTTTATAATAATTTGGAAATAAACGTTTGACAATAATAAAAACATGAACAATCAAAGTTGCATTAGGTAATCATTTTTGATATATTTTTTAATATTAACAAAATAATTTTAGTATTAGCACTGAGATAATTCGCCAACCCAACCAACCCGCACTAGGCCAGCGTGGTGGACTATATGGCCTAACCACTCTCAATCGTACTGTCGATTGTAGAGGAGGCCCGTGCCCTGCAGTGGGACGTATATGGGCTGATACACACACACACACACTGAGATAATTCAATTTCAGTTTCCACGAAAAACATACGTACACTCATTACACATACATACATCAAAATGAAAAATTCTAACAAAAGTTCCGCGCCATCTTATGCACATGTAATTCGCTAATATCGGAATACTTGACGCGATCAAAAATCGATGAACCCAATCGAAATCGCAGTAAACCGGTCGGCACTCACCCCCGCGACACGACACCGATTGTAGGGGCTCCAATTAGTTTTTATGGTACGCTTCATTACAGCCAGTGTTAATTATTATTGTGCTGACGAACGCCCTGTTCTCACTCGACGACCTAATTAGAACGGGTGCCGCGTTTTTTTTCCGTTTTTGTTTTCTTGTCAGCAAATTATGAGCATTGGGGTGTGCTGCACTTTGTGTACGTACGTGGTGCCACTCGTGAAACACGACGCGTTGCGTTCGACGATTCATTTGGTTTAGAATTGCGATTTCGAAATCGAATATTAAAAACATTTATACATTTCGTTCGGAAAATTACGCGCCACTTGGCTGTTTGGAGTGTCCTTTGCCTAGTGTCATCAAAAGCATGGAGAAAATATTATGGATTTGTTATGTCGTGATTGAATTTTTATGATTTAAAATCTTAGAGTATATACATATAGAGGGAGCGCTGTCATACATTTGTGTTTTAAAAAACGTAGATATTTTCTTGGTCGTAATGTTGGTAGCATTGCTGCATTAGGGTTGCCGGTTAACATATTTTCCCCAACTGTATCAAAATTTAATTACGTTTTTTGGTCACAATAACAATATCGATACATAATATTTTTAAAGAATGAAAATTTGTGGCGACTATTTTAACACGTTTATCTATAATTCCAAATACGGTTTCACTGCGAATACGAAGTAATTTTACCTGTGCTTTATTATACAATAGCATTGCAATATTGGAAATGCTTGGTGGTGAAATGGTAAATGTTTTAGTCCCTATGCTTCGATAGCCAAGCTTCGTTTGTATTCAGTATTGAAAATCGTGGCCGCCATTTTGAAGTTTTTACTTATTGTACCGATTTATCTCAGAATCAGTATCTGAGGGTATCTCGGCACCAATATGCTAAATTTATAGTAAGGTTTAAAAAAACTGTGGCCGCCATTTTCAACTTTTTAGTCATTGAATCGATTGCTCTCAAAATCAACATCTGAGGGTATCTTGGCAGTCGGCACCAATAAACCAAATTTATAAGTAGATTAAAAAACTGTGGTCGCCATTTTGAACTTTTTATTTATTAAACCGATTGCTCTCAAAATTAATATCTGAGGGTTTCTCGGTACCAATAAGTCACATTTATAGGTAAAGTATTGTGGCTACCATTGCTCTCAGAATCAAAATCTAAGGTTCTCTCTCACTGTCTCCCTCTCCCTCTTTCTCTCTCTTCAGCCATAAAAAGCCATAGGAAATCCACTGCTGAACATAGGCCTCCCCAAGGATCTCCACATTGACCTGTTGGAAGTGGCCTGCATCCAGCGACTTCTTGAAACCTTAACCAGCTCGACCGTTTACATTGTTGGTTCACTACGATTTAAAAATTAAAAATGTATTCTCATCATATTAATTATAATAAAAATATTTTGTAGGTATCCAACAGTCTTCTAAACGACTCCTTCTTATAATATTAACGCTTTGGCGTCTTATTTTTCGATCCAGGGGTATCCTAAAAAAACATTATTTAGATTTGGTTGTTTACATATCTTTAATAGATAGATATTGATTTTGAGGGCAATCGGGTTAAAAACAAAAAGTTCAAAATGGTGGCCAAAATATGCAATCCTGACTATAAATTTATGTTATCCGTACCCAGGTTGCTTTTGCTGAACAGTGTATAACGGTTCCGCGGTCAGGGCGACCACACTTAACTCAGCCGTACAATATAATCATTATTATGAATAATTTATGAACTGCTCTGAATTTCAACTCCTGTATGATCACTGTATTGTAAACTTATTTTTGAAAAGAGCAACGCTAGAGTTTCTTGCCCGTTCTTCTCTGGCGAAAACAGCCTTGTGAACTGGGTGGTAGTGGAAAAAAAATGACTGAATCTAAATAGTGTATGACATTTTATGGATTCAATAAATATTTTCATTTCATTTCATTTCATTTCAGGAACTGCCAGATATTAATTTTGAGAGCAATCGGGTTGATTACAAAAAAGTTCAAAATGGCGGCCAAAATATTCAATTCTGACTATAAATTTATGTTATCCGTGCCCAGGGACTGCCAGATATTAATTTTTAAAGGACTCGGGTTGATAACAAAAAAGTTCAAAATGGCGGCCAAAATATTCTATTCCGTCTATGAATTTATGTTACCGGTACACGGGGACGGCCGTTAAATATTAAATATATACCTCCTACGAGAAGTCGCGCTAAGGCTCTAAAATTTAGATGGTGGCCAATATTCACAATCCGGATTAAAGTCAGACAGATTTAAAAATTATGTCCAATTATATAAGATCAGAGAATTACAAAATATTTATATTACAAGTCATATTTAGTCACAAACTTAGTAAATTTTAACTCATTGTCATATTAAATAAATGGTGGCCATAATTTTTTTTTTTTTTTTTTTTTTTATTGCATTGATTTAATTTTTTTTTATTTTGTCGGTTTAATATAACGTCAAATTGTTTTTTTTTTCATATTAATTTATTAATATTAAAAAACAGTTTAAACAATTTACCAGGATATCGAGTTATTAATTTTTTTATAAATTTGCAACACTGAAAAATATGTCTATAGAAAGCGCGCTAATTCTAATTTTTTTTAGTAAAATTCAGTCGATTATATCTCCCAATATATTAATAAATATGCAATGTTACCTATGGTAGCTAATTATATACTTATTAATTATGCGTTTAGTAGAATTTGGGCAGAATTTAATGACGCAAAATGGCATTTTAAGATTTTTCTTTCTAGAAGATTTCATGTGTACCCCACGCTGTCTGAATCCATACTGATTGGCGGGAAAAAAAAAGGTGGCCCCGGCACCACCATTTTTATCTACGTTTTTCAAGTACCAGCGCTCCCTCTATATGTATATACTCTAAGTTTAAAATATATGACACATGTTAATGCAATCATAGATTCATACGATCACTGTTGTTTTCAGCGAATGATCGGCAAATGACCAAACAGATCAGCGGATATGTATTGTCTACCCTTGAAGGTTGTTGACCTTCGGTAATCTCACTCAGTACAACATGCAAAAATTGTATGTTCCAATTATTATTTAACAGTAATATTAATACTATTCATTTTTTTATGCCATGTATGATTATATCTAATCAAGAATGTCTACAACTCTTGGAGATCGTAAATGCTTTACCGGATTTTGATAAGAAAGCGATGCATTAGTAGAAGACGAGAAAACTTTTGGTATCGAACATCTTTCCTTCTTACAAATTGAATATCACGTGACCTTAGAGTATTTATATACCGGGTATCTCAAGACTGCTACCGAAAACGAAGCCGGGTGGTAGTTTTAGTGGCTACAAACACAATGCAATTAAAAATTTCGCCTAGAAACGCGACAATTTTTTTTTATGATTTTTTAAATATCGTCATTTTTGGGTGGTAAATCCATAGTTTTTGCTAAAATAATAATTTAAACTCTTTTATACCTTAGAGTATTTATAAATAAAAGGGTATATACTATTATTTTAGGAAAAAATGTATTTACCACCCAAATATGGCCATAGGAAAAAAATAACAAAAAAAAAAATTGTCGCTTTTTTTTGCAACTTTTTCTGTTGCATTGTGTCTGAAGTCGCTTAAACTACCACCCGGCTTCGTTTTCGGTAGCAGTCTTGATATACCCTGTATAGAGGGAGCGCTGCCATACATTTGCAACTTCAAAAACAGATAGATATTTTATTGTTCGTGATGTTGGTAGCACTTCTATATTAATGTTACCGATTAATGACTTTTCCGCGAAAAATATATAAATAAATAAGTAATGGAAATTAACATATTCACATTACATTGTTTTTAGGTATCATAATACAAAATATTAATAATAAATGTAAAGTAAAACTCACCCTTGCCTTAGTATATTTTTTTTTCTATCCAAGTTCCAATTTTTTTTGTATTTTCTACCTAAAAATTATTCCGGAACTTTTTCGGAATTTCAACAATTTAATTACTTGCAACATTGAATAAAAAGGCGTTCGAAAATTCAAAAATATGAATGTTTTTCTGTAAAATGATTTAAATAATTTCTTGTTAATTAATAAGAAATTGGATTTATTGTCGGTGATAAACGAATACACAGTTAATAATGAACCCCTATAATAAATTTGGATGGTATTCGATAGCGCTAAACTACTTTTTATGATTTTTCTTTTTCATGTAATTCATGCGTATTCCGAGCTGTCACAATTCACACTGGATGTAGAGAAGAAAAAGGTGGCCCCGGCACCACCATTTTTATCTACGTTTTTGAAGTACCAGCGCTCCCTCTATATACAGGGTATATCAAGACTGCTACCGAAAACGAAGCCGGGTGGTAGTTTAAGCGACTTCAGACACAATGCAACAGAAAAAGTTGCAAAAAAAAACGCCAATTTTTTTTTTGTATTTTTTTTCCTATTGCCATATTTTGGTGGTAAATACATTTTTTCCTAAAATAATAGTGTATACCCTTTAATTTATAAATACTCTAAGATATAAGAGAGTTTAAATTATTATTTTAGCAAAAACTATGGATTTACCACCCAAAAATGACGATATTTAAAAAATCATAAAAAATAATTGTCGCGTTTCTATGCGAAATTTTTAATTGCATTGTGTTTGTAGCCACTAAAACTACCACCCGGCTTCGTTTTCGGTAGCAGTCTTGAGATACCCGGTATATATACTCTAAGCATAGTATGTATTTTATTGAAACTGCAGAACTTATTTAACGCGAGACTTTGTTATTTCTAGCTAATTGTTAAGATTGTAAGGTAGCTCTACCACTAATTAATTAATTAATTAAATTAGCTATGACTTCTTTTACAAACTCTTCCGATTCCTATCTAGCTATCTACTACAAACGGCATGATTTAATTTAGGTGTAATCATCAAACTAGTCTAATACGAGTACAGATCGGTCTAATCAATAGCGAGTAACTTCCTGTGTTATTAAACGCCAGTGTGGTTCTACAGTACTACTGCTTTTACTTTCATAAAGCAGCCGCAATTAAACAGGTTGTGGTAGCGAGACGTAAATCCTACTTGCTTCTTTATTTTATTGTGTTTAGAAACGTTACATTACGTGAAATTGAAGATGAAAGGTATTTGTCTTCATCACATTCGGAATGATTTATAATTGTATTGTCTTAGTAATAAGAATTCAGTGCAGGATAATAATAAGTTGCATGACATTGCGTCAAATAAGGTTTTTTCTTAGGGGTTTTACTGTTTTACGCCAGACAATCTTGGGGTACATTTAAAGATACACTAAGAAGCTGGAAATATATAGAATTTAACAAAGAATAACTATAATTATCAATAAAGTATTAATACATACATACATAAAGTCACGCATTTTTCTCAGAAGGGCTGGCAGAGGTGCAACCAGGACACCTACGTAAGCCTTGTATTTTCCGTCTAAGTAAATACTTTAGAGAATTAACTGTTATTGCCTTGTATTAAAACTGTAAAATTATTAATAGATACGAAGGTCCCTAGAATTTATATCATAATTAATTTCAGCGTTAGAAAGTTCACTGCTAAACATAGACCTCCTCCAAGGATATCCAATTCTATTTTTTTTTTCTTATATTTATTGGAAAAGGCCAGTATGATTCAAAATAATACATACTGGAAGAAGTAGAGCCAAGCTGTTGTCAGTCATGACTCAGCGTAAATGGGCAGACTTGTCCTGGGTGGTACTATTATCTCAGGAAATCTACATGAAGCGATAGCTTTGCGTTTCATTCAGTGAAAAGAGATTGCTGGATGCCCAATATCCTTTCCTCTTCCCATCGTTATTCCTCCTCACTCCACACCTAATTTGAAAGTTCGGCAACATATCTATGATCCAAGCGCTGTGCATGTTCATGGGCGCCAGTGATAACCTAACATCAGGTGACCTGATTAATCGATTGCCGGACCTATGCAATAAAGAAAAATATTCGGGTCTGGTATGGTAATATAGAAATCGTAGTGTCCGATACTCGCCAAAAGACATCTAACCCTTTCACTTTTTATTCACCCACTGCTGAGCACGGTATACTACAAACTAGAGTTCCATTCAATTCATTCAGTTCTGTTAGACAGCGCCTGTGAAACAAGAGGCCACAGGTTCGATCCTCGCACCGAGAGAAATGTTCGTGCGGCCCACTAATATTTCTTTCGGGTCTGGGTGTTTGTGAAACTGAAAAGTCTCTCGTAGTTCCTGATACCCGCGACACAAGACTTGATCTTAACGTGGGGTCAGGACTATATACATATATGTGACTGTTGGGAGTTATTTATGAATTCAGAGAGAGAGAGAGAGAGAGAGAGAGAGAGAGAGAGAGAGAGAGAGAGAGAGAGAGAGAGAGAGAGAGAAGGGTTCATAAACATTGTATCTATGGGTAAAGATTAAATGCATGATGTGAACTTGCTATACTTTTATTAAACGATTTAATTTCGCACTAATTCTTAACGTTCGCGGTAAAATGGCCGCACCTCACTCAAAGCGGTGCTGTAAACCCACCGCTAATTGGTCCGATTAGAAATTTTAATCATTTTATAGATTTCTTTTGTAATTTTATCGTGTTCTTTATGGCCTACCGATTAGTTTTCAACATAAAATAGTTTGACTAAATTGATTGTTAACATGTTATTTAGTTGATTTCACCGATTAAATGGATTTTTTTCACCGCCGCTTAACATTTGTCGTGTATAATTACGTCGTATGAAGTAGGTTAGATGATGTTTGGTGTCATAAAACTATAATTATGTAGCGTTTAATGAAATGTTCTTATTATTTCTTAAAAAGTATTAAATAGTAGTTAAGGCTGAGGGAGTGTTTTAATTCGAGTAAGTGATGTACTGTTTGTTTTCGTTAAATAATTATTACTTGACGCCTCATTGTCCTTGCCTTGTATGTTTCGTCCAACGATATCATAGGGAGCGATCCTATCGCCATATCGAGCACAAATTCCTGACTCTGAGCCTTTTCGACCAGGGATTCGAACCCGGGACCTTAGCTTTGCAATCATGCCGTAGTACAACAGCGCCGCCGAGGCATCGAATTAATCAAAAAGAAATAACAAATAGGAGGAGTTGGAAACTAATAATTGTCCACTACTAAAAATAACCCTTAGATAACAAATAGACAGTATTTATAAAGACAAAATATGTCTCATTTTGCGTTAAAGTGCACGTCAGCTAAACAAATAAGATTCGAGCGACAGTGAGTGGTCACCGCCGCCCATAAACACCCGCATCTTCAAGGATAAAGTGTTACGTGACCCTTCATAATCTCACTGACCTAATGAAAACTCCACGATAGATCTCTGAGACATTGATACTGAGGGATTACTCTATAAAAACGATACTAACTTCGAATGTTCGGACGCCGTACGTAAAACTTCACTAATGTGTGATACTCCACAATATGTTGGATTCTTCTATCGTACGTCGCAACAACGATTCGACAAGTTCGAGGAAATGATGAGTATAACATAAAATAGTATTGATTTTTAGAAATGGAAATCTTATATCTTATTCTGGACAGCGAACATCCGAACATTTGAAGTTCGTATCGTTTTTATAGAGTACCACTGACCACTAACGAAGCTGACTACAATGTAGTTCAAATAGAGAATTATTTACATTTCAAGTTTAAACCGAGCGTAATAAATCATACATAATATATCAGGTTAGAATGTACGCAAGTCAATTTCGCGACATAAATAATAGTTTTCTCCTGTGAGCTCGCAGACTAAAAGCAACCCGTTAAGTCCAGTTACGTCAAATTTCATACAAAATTTAATAATCCCGATTTCCTTAACCAATCCGCAGTTGGAAATTGTACTTTATTCGTATGGAATAAGGCTGTGTTTAGGCGGAAAACGGTACAGAAAATTGTGATCAATAATTTAATCCCAAAATCCAGGAGAATGTACCTACATGACGGTGCTTAATGTATTATTCAATGCCAATAAGCGGTATTCTTGTATTAATATGTTATAAACTGCATGTTGGCTCCGGTTTAGCTTATTAGCGATTAAAAACGGAAAATTTATAGGCTGCGTAAGATTTTATAACTGGACCATGTTTCTTGGACCTATATTGTGTGCATTGTTGTGGATTGAATCTGTTTAGATTTTTTATAGGCGTGAAAGAGTGCATTTAGTATCTGTCAGCGACAAAACTGGATGCCACAAACTGAAGACGGTGAAATGGCGCAATTTGGACTTCTATGTCCAGCATTGGATATCAAAAGGCTGATGATGTGATGTGATGTGTGAAAGAGTGACTACCATGGCCTAGATTTTATATGCACCTAAACATACGTCATGTATTTTTGCTTACTGAAAGAACATTTCAACTTAAAACAATTACTGCGCGACCTGGGCTTCCTTTACAATTGAAAGGTCTACCACGCTAACTTATTACTGGAAAACTTCTCACATACATTCTCATAAACCTCTACGGTATTTAGGTTTCCCCACCATAATTCAACAGGCAATAATTGCGTAACAATTACATTGCATCACCAAACGGATCTAAGTCAAATTTAGCGTCAACACTAAGGAGTGGTATTTACTATTTATACAACACACGTCAACAGCCACGCATTGTGCGTTCATTTCGCGCGCATTTTAATTAGCCTTATTAACAATTAAAGGCACTACGATGTGGGTCAAGACGGTTAAAAGGAATAAATCAAGTGGCAGCTATGATATCATGAACAATGTGTTTTGTTTTGCATGCGCTAATGCCTTAATTCGACGCGATAGGGCCGATTATCGCCCGTCAAAACCTCACGCCTGGCGGATAAATTTAAAGGTCATATTAGTCATTATATTTTATTTTCTGATCATTAATTTACTGGAGTTGTGTTCGTGATTGATAATATGTGTGAATTGATAGCATTGTTCATTAAAAGGATGTTTGTTTGAATAAACACTGGACGGTTAGGTGTTTTCAAAATATATGTACCTAAATGTTAGCTTGTTTTTTTATATACCCCTAGCAATATTGTGCGAATGGCGAAGCACAATATTAAGATAATATATGGGTTACGATTGTAAAACTATTAGCTTATCTAAAATTCCTTTACCTAATTAATTAATTGTGTTGGCAAATTTTTGATCAAATTAAACACCATTTTCCATCTCTAAAAACTACCTGTAAGTGAATTGCTCTACCCCTCTTTTCTTTCTTTCTTAATGAAATGAAATGAAATGAAATGAAATGAAATGAAATGTATTTATTGATCACGTAGGCAATTAAGGAGCTCTTATGACAAGTCAATACACATAGAACTTAATCTCTATTTACAATATATTTCCTATGCTTATTATTACTTATTTTAATTTCTTGCTTTTATCAATTTATTTATTAATTTTATTTATTTTTAAATTAATTTTATTTTTATTTATAATTTATGATTAGTTTTTTTTAATTTATTTAGTTTTTATTCATATTTTATTTAAAGTATTAGTTTTTACTTTATAGTAATTTATTTGTCAAAGAAATACATTATTTACGTTAGTCAAATTAAATTATATTATTTGTGGACCATAAATATTACAACGGTGCGTAGCGGTTTATAGTTACCACCGGATCCAACGCGGCCCTTCCTGAGAAGACCCGGCGAAACAAACTCAGTGGGCTTACACTACCACTGGAACTACGCGACGCGACCCAGTCCTGAGTATATCCAGCGACTAAGACTCAGTGGGCTTGTTTTGGGTCCAACTTAAGACAACGACCATAAGTATTTCCGATACGTCCCGTATGTTTAGGCTTACTGCCGGATCCAACGCGGCCCTGACTGAGAAGACCCGGCGAACAAACTCAGCGGGCTTTACTTTACCACTGGATACTACGCGGCGCGACCCATTTCTGAGTAGATCCAGCGAGTCAAACTCAGTGGGCTTGGTTTTGGTCAATTTACTAAAATAAGTATTTGTGACTTGTCTTACAAGGATTTGCCATATTAATTATTATTTTTATATGATTTTTTCGATCGGTCGTCATATAATTTAATTGATTTATTTGATTGTATATAGCTTAATTTTTGAGTTCACAATTTTAGATATTTTTAATTATTTAAATTAGGTGGTGTAATAAGCGAATAGTTCAGGGCCCCAGGAGGTCGCAATGTGCAAGAGAACACCTAATCCCAGGCTTTTTTATCCTCAATATATTCCTTAATATTATAATAACCCCTAGTCATAAGTTTGTTTTAATATGGACCCTAAATAGTTTGTCCGGTAGCTGCGTTATCCTATTGGGAAGTTTATTATAAAATTTAATACAACTACCCAAGAAAGATTTTTTTGACTTTTCTAGTCTAAACGAGGGTATTGCTAGTTTATTTTTATTCCGCGTATTAATGGTGTGGGTGTCACTGACCTTATAAAACTTATTAATATTTTTACGAACGTGCATTATATTCTGAAAGATGTATTCAGATGACACGGTTAGTATATTGCTTTCTTTAAAAACAGATCGCAAAGAATCGCGGCTTCCTAGATTATAAATAGCACGGACTGCTCTTTTTTGTAAGATGAATATCGATTCGATATCAGCCGCTGATCCCCATAAAATAATGCCGTATGACATTATACTATGAAAATAAGCAAAATATACCAATCTAGCCGTTGCAACGTCAGTTAGTTGTCTTATTTTTCGGACCGCGAACGCTGCGCTGCTAAGTTTAGCTGATAATCTCTCAATTTGTGGACCCCATTGTAATTTTTTATCTAGAGTGATCCCTAAAAAAATTGTGGAATTAGCTAAATTTAGAATTTCTGAATTTAATTCGATACGCGTGTTTACGCTTGCCACGTTCGGTAAAGCAAAACGGACGCATTTAGTCTTACTAGCATTTAATAGTAGATTATTAGCAGAAAACCAATCCGAAATTAAATTAAGAATATTGTTAGGTGTATCTAGATTATCGTCTTTCCGATTAACTTTAAATATTATAGAGGTGTCGTCAGCGAATAAAACTATGTCTGACCACTTCTGAACCATGCAAGGAAGATCATTTATGTAGACTAAGAATAAAAAGGGGCCCAGAATGGAGCCCTGCGGAACCCCAATTTTAACTTTTGATCCTACCGAAGTGAGCCCGTCCAAAGAAACCTTTTGTTCACGACCCGACAAGTAAGACATTACGAGATCAAGTGACGTATCACTGATTCCGTAGTACCTTAGCTTCATAATAAGTGTTTGGTGGTCAACACAGTCGAAAGCCTTGGAGAGATCACAAAAAACTCCTAGAGCATCTTGAGATGCCTCCCAGGCTTCTAAAACCGACGTGATTAGTGATGTCCCGGCATCTTGAGTTGAGCGACCCTTTGTGAAACCAAATTGATTCCTATGTATTAACTTATTTTCATCAAAATGTGCTAGCATTTGATTAAGTAAAAGCTTTTCGAAGATTTTGCTAAGAGCCGGTAGTACAGAAATGGGTCTATAATTCGACGGATTGTTCGAACATCCTGACTTAAAAATGGGTACGACTTTACTAATTTTCATTAAGTCGGGAAAGATACCGTCACTTAGGCAGGAATTAAAAATAGTAGCTAATAACGGTGCAATGTTAACAATAATAGCTTCTATAGCTTTAACAGACAGTCCCCATATATCTTCTGTAGTTTTTATTTTAATTTGCTTGAAAGCCTTTATTATTTGACAACTGGTTACCTTTTGAAAGTTAAACTTAGACATATTTCCAGGAACATTTTCCTTTAAAAAGATTCCGCTAAATCTACTGATGAATCTAAATGTTTAGTTAAGTCTAATGGTATGTTAGTGAAAAAATTATCAAGATAATTGGCAATAGTAGATTTATCTGAAATAAGGTCGTCATTTATGCGGAGAGCAATTTTGTTGTCATTTTTTTTATTTTTCCCAGTTTCAGTATTAATAATTTGCCAGGTAGTTTTTATTTTATTATCTGACAATCTAAGCTTTTCACTTATATAATTTGATTTAGCCTGCATACATACTTTTTTAAATAATTTTGAATATAATCCGACATATTTTTTAAAGTTGACATCAGGTGTATAGGACCTTTTGTCATATAACTCATACAAAATTTCCCTACTACGTCTAATGCCTTTAGTGGCCCAAGCACTAAATTTTATTTTAGAGTTAATTTTAATAGTTTTAATTTTACATACTTGGTCAAACTCTTTACGTATAATTTTAAATAATGATGAGTACATGTCGTTTGGACTGCCATCAAGTGTAAAAGTATCTATTTTTGATTGTACATTACTGTTAAATTGACCGAGGATTTTCTTAGATAACGGCCTAAAAGTTATTAATCTACTGGTTTTGTCTACGTGTTTTGTTAATAAGCATCAACAAAACACGCGGGGCGAACCGACATAGGAATAGTCACAATGAACACGATAATTATCATTCGTTCTCTTATATATCACGACATTTAAATGTTTTGTTATTAATTTTTATTATGATTCATATACTTAATCGTTTTCAAATCAATTACATGCTTTTAAAATATTAATTTTTATCCCATTTCTCAGTCTAGTATGTCTTTACCTACTTTTATAAACTTACTTTGAAAGAAGACTTTTCTTCGATGGTTTTTATTTCTGAATTTTTCAATAACGATATTGACCTATGGTATTTAATTCCAACCACATGTTCCTAACTCCTGGTAACATTGTACCAAGTGTGAAAAAGGATAGCCTGGTAGTTTTGACAAAAACCGTGATTTTAATTCTCGACGCTTTTGATCCACCCGTATATATGATCTGTGCATTATATTACGAGGTCCCAAATGGCAAATTTGTTTTACTTCTTTTAATTTATTTTATTTTATTCTTTGTTTTGTTTAACTGCAGTTTATATAGTATTACTAGCCTTAATTATAACTAATTAGAAATTAGAATTACTACCAAATACCTGTTTTATACCCATTACAATTAGGCCCTGCAACATAAAGATGGTAGCTGGTGCTTATTGTACAGGGCTGTCCTAGTTTAAGCACCAGCCGTTTCTCATTAATGTTATATCTTAGCCTAAGCACTTCCGGCATAAGTAAAAATTATTTTGTTTGTTATCTAGGTTAAGGAAAGTTTTAATAAAACATTTTATTATTATTTTATTATTATTATTATATATATATACACATATCATTTTAAGGCTCAGATTACCTCCAGAACTGAAGCGAAGTTTAGCTAAGAGGTAAAAATATCCGTGTATTTGCAAACAACATACCACCAGGTTATTGTTCTCCGGGAATGACGAATGACTTGCCAAATTATACTTTTTTCAAACGAAATGTCACCGACTCGCCGTGTCACCCCGCTACACGACAAACAACTTCACAAATCGTACATTAAGAACGTAATTATTAAAATTATGCAACTAGACTTTATATAATAAATTATAATCAACATCCGACTATAAAATCAATATGTAATTTATTTAATGCCCGACCTTCGTCCAACCTATTAATTATTTAACAATCCACGATTATGGCATTCAAATTGCAAATTATGTTTTTCTAATAGTTTTGCAATTATATCTCTAATAATGGAAGTGTGTTAATTAGCCATATTATTATGTGTGTGTCGCGTTTTGTGTGGGAAATAAGACTTTTTGTGAGATAACTGTTTATTCAATGGATTGTTAGGTAATGACTTTGGATGCGGCGTATGATAAGATGCTTTGGTAATGATGATAAGAAAAGTAGTTAAATTAAACTATAATGGTGAAAGTGTGAACCTTTTTTTACCTTCTATCATGCGGCAACCCAGTATTGACATGATTTTTGCTGTTATTGTTGATGAAATAATATTTAAGTTGGTATATATTACTCCAGAAACATTTAAGACTTTTAATTACTAACTTTATATTATTATTAGAGAGTACTTGAATATTTTTAGATTGACATCAGTTGATTTAATGAATTTTTGCGAATAATCATATATCTTTAGAGGAATAATGTATTATTTTTTAACGTCTCGCAATCTTACAGAAGGGAAGGGAAATACTCAATCTGACAGTAGTACTTTCTTGTCAATGGAACTTACAAAACTAATACAAGCGTATATAATAATAAATAATAACTTAAGACATAAATAACTTAGTCAACGCACTATCAATTTTGAAATCTACAAGTTATATAGTATGTATTTATTACTAAGAACTAACATATCTGCTAATGATTGTTAAATTTAATTATATTTGTACTTGAAGTGGATAATAGCCGTAAAGATCACCCAGACGATTACGTTTTACAATCGAAACGGAATAAAACTGAACTCTGCTAGTCAACTTTAGCAATTCGATTGGAATCGAGCAATAACTAATCGATTGTGAGAGTTTATATCGATATCTCGGTATCCGTCCCACTACTGGGTACGACACATTATTATTAAGTGGGATTGGGCTAGGGCGGGTTAGTTAACATTTAACTGCTGAATGCAGCTGAATGGCGGAGCACAGGTATGCCAAGCATTGCTTTATAATCCATAGTATTGTTTGGTTTTGCTAATATCCATAAGCGGTCGTATCGCTTATATCACTCGCTTATATGCTCGTCTCACCATTCATTGCAATTAAAAACATTATTCACCTGAAAGTAAGTACAAGGCAATGTTTTGATTAGCACAGTCGCATAGACGCCGCCTGTAAAACGAGAGGTCGTGGGTTCGACTGGTTCGATGATATTTTTTTCGGGTCTGTTTGTAAGACCGAAAAGTCACTCGTAGTTTATGATACTCATGACACAAGACTTATATCTTAGTGAGGGGTATGTATTATTTATGTAAATTATTTATTATTAAAAAACAGATGTATCTTATAAATCGATAAATTTGTACAGGATAATTCAAAGTTAGATATGTAGAGGCTGAAGCCGAAACTCAACTCAACAGCCTCATATCAGTCAGTCATTTCCAACCATAGTTCACGGTGGTCGGTACCCAGACGTATACGAAAATCTACCACCTGATTGTATCACATTCATCTCATAACAATGTTGCTTATGTTAATTAAATTAAACGGTTTGTTCGCAAAAAGTCGTTTGCCGATATAACTGCGACATTCAAGTACATGTGGGAAGTTATATGTAATTATCTGTTTTATAGCTATTATAATTATGTTTATGTACGGATCATAATTACCGCTAATGATTAGTAAAAACAGCTTTATGTGCCACATACAGCAATTTTATGGTTATTTGTGATTGTATTATTCTAAGAAAATAATGTTATTTCTTTTTATTTTGTTTATATTTTAACATTTTATGTGTTCGATTGATGTCATAAAACTTGAAATGGCAATAACTTGTTTTTTTTTTATATGTTTATAGTACTTGATATTTATAATATATCAAGTGTCTGGTATTTTAAATGTTCATTGTCACAGTTTATTACGGTTTTAAACTAGTCCTTATTTTTAATAATGAAAACTTGCCTGTTTAATTAACAGTGTTTTGATAGCTTTTTAATTATGCTGTATTAGCAATATTTTGTGGCAGTAAATACTAAAATTATATTGTATTATCTGGTTGTAATTGTTTTTTTCTTCACATAACCTTGGAATTGTATATTGTGTATGATAAAACTTTCGATACTGTTTTTTTTTTATTGTTGTACAATATCATAATCTATTGCCACATAACTGAAGTAATGAGACGATTTTTCACTCCGTTTATGTTATGAGTACATCAATGTCTCATTTCAAAGAATCAAATGTGTCGCGTGATTAATATTATTTATTCAATGATGTCAACACGGCCGGCTGTTTGCGAAACAACCCAAATTCGCATTCAATCCGCACCTTATTTGTCCACATATTTAATATTCGTTTAATTACTATAATTAGTGAGAGAACAAAATGCTGTGAGCATTAAGAAAGCGTAATTAGTTACCTACTCTGGAAATATTGATAATAAAATTAATTACACCACAAATTATAGCATAACGGAATAAATAAATACGAACAAGTTTTGTTCTTTAGACAACTCTAGTCACTCACACGAAATATTTTCGCAATGTGAGCGATGAAATGTCTTTGATTCGTAAAAAGCGCATGATTTTGTATGTATATAAGTCTGGGTCTCTAATATGAAAAATCCTTTTATGGACTTGTGAAGAAAGGACTATGATTAAGTAAGATTGGAGTCCGCGTCTTGGTAAACGTAGCGTGGGACGCCCTCTGGCCAGATGGCGGGACGACTTGTATAAGGAGTCGACAGCTACTGGATGCAGAAAGAAGCTGACCAAGCTCTGTAGAGTATCTTGCCTATGTTGAGCAGTAGGCGGCCATAGGCTGATTTTAATAAAATAAGGATGATTGTATGTTTAATTGAGTAGAGTTTTTGTTTATAAAATAATGTACTCGAAGCCTTAATAATATTAATAACTCAAAGGTCTTTATCATATTTCAATTGCATTACGTATAATGCCAACAAAAAGATTTGTATGAAAATTATCGGCGATTACATAAAGTGCCCTTACTCAGAAAGGGAAAAGGTAATATTCAATAGATTTGACATTTCCGAGATGTCACCATAAGTGTGATGTATCGTACTGCATAACACCTTTGGTATAAGAAAATTATATATATATATATATATATATATATTTATAAACAAAGGTCCAATATATGGCACTTTAATTCTTAACCAACTTTTTTTATAATGTTACGAGTATCACTTTAAGTAATAAAGGAGAAACCCGTCATAGTGAATCAAGGAAGTATTCATTCTGTAATCGCACATCTGATTTTGAGAAAGCCCACGTAATTGTTTCGACTGGCAAAACGTACCCATATCTTGTCCGTGGGTACTATCACTGTTCAACTCTTCACTTGCCATTAGCTGTATAATGTATTGTTTTCATTTTACTGTGTGAGTTTATACAAATGCACCTCGATCCTTTATTCTCAAAGGCGCCAATGATTTAATTAATGTGAGTGTTTATGTTGGATGACGAAACCACATGTGAGTCTCTGTATTGTGGGTATTTCTGAAGGTGTTTGCTATGTTATGCTATCTTAATCATCTTTTCAGATTGTAGTGTAAACTTATAATAAAACAAATTTTTAACTTTATGCCGAACTTTTTAACATGTTATCCCTGTCACATCCCTTTCTCCCTGACATATATTGTTTAAGTATTTTCACAGTTGCAACCGCCTGTTTTGAACTATATAGCGACGGCTCACCATCGACTTCCGTACACATTATCACCTAATTACACGCCGATAATGATCGCGAACATTCGCTGCATATTTTACAAGCCCCATTGTTTCGCGGGAGTGTGCTGCCGCCTTTATACTTGGCGTGTGATCGCCCGCCGTTCAAAATGTATTGAATGCTTCACATTATAGTTTTAATAGGAATATGTTTCATCTATGCACTAGGTTCTATTCAATGCAGCCTACGTGATTAGGAGCTGGTTGGAATAGGGATAAATGTTTGTGCGAGCATAATTTTATTAGGTATTTCGATTTTGGGTGAAGGTAAAAAAGTTTTTCTTGGTACCTAGTTTCTCGGACACAAAATTATTATGTAGAGTCAAAATTATGTGTATGCTGGTTGGATATATTGATATCTTAATATAGCAATATCATTTTCACTCCTTATTCTACCCTCTCACGGCCTCTGAGGCCTCTGAGGGTCACGACCATCAATAATGAGGAATTCGACTCAAAGAGGAGGATTCTACTTATTTGCATTTTCAACAATCGATTCAACAAATAGCGGCTGTGTCACCTCTACAATATAGTTGTGTGCCGACTCACACAAACACAGCACATATTAGCGAGGACTAATTATCCTTCATTATAACTAATTGTACAACACAACCCACTAAGAAGTATTCGCGACTATTAATGACAAAAGCAATTAGGGTGCACCCACACAGCCACACGTTATTCACTGTCTGTTGAAGAATGTTGATGCATTCGTGTCTTTGCTGTGTAAAAAATTATGTTGGGTGTTGGGTCCAATGTTTGATCTGTTTCGGAGTATTTAGAGTTTTTCTATATATTTATAAATGTGTTAATAGCACAGGAGATTGGATATACTTGGATATATTATGTATATTTATTTTGACCCAAAGTTGATTGGCGTATTAGAATTTCATATTTTTTGAGGATTTACATGATCGAATTGAAATTAGATTAATGTAGATAAAAGACAATTATTTATCGAACTTAAGTTTGCACTCTGTTTGATTAAACAGTGCTCCATCTTAGCAATTACCATCAGCAAATTTGCAATTATTTGACCATTTTAAGCGTCAGTAGATTATAAATTACAAAAATCAAGACGTCCTAACCATTTTATCCAATACAAGTGAGTGTACGACAGAATTCCAATCCTTATAACTTACAAGTAAGCATATCTTAACACATAAATACCAATCAAAGTCTATTATAGTGATATTTAATACGTTTTCATGCTTTGTGTATGTGTACGTCACGAGCTCTCATTAGTCGAATGCTTAATGGTCCTAAGTATGCGGGCAAGATCGCCACGTCAGAACGGGTAATGTACTGTTTCCATTGCCGTACGACACTTACGTAAATGACCAGAGCGTAAGTAAAAAGTGCAATGTAGTGTTTATTATAAGTTGGAAAACTATCTCACTACATAACCTTAATTTTCGAACACCATCGATCTTGAATAGATAAATAAAATATTGTTTCTGTAATTAATAATTTCTTTTTTATATGACCCAATGTAATGCAAATAAATATCAGCTAATGTTAGAGGTTAATGACTCATGCGTAGCTTTTAAATTGCATACGTGTTACATTGCTGGTTTACGAAATATAAATTACTAAAGTAATACGTACAAGGCAAATTTATTTTCCGCTTATTTTGAAACAATTAAATTAAAATTCAAGTATTTGAGAGCGTTCCCAATGTATTGTGAATAATATTAATACTTAATATTGGACACTTATTCCTTCCATTCATATAAATATGGTATTCATGTTAATGAATCATATGTTAATGTAATTAAAACAATTAATATATTAGAAATATTGTTTACAACAGATCTGTGGGTTTTTTATACCTATTAAATGTCCAATGACTGAGTAAATTACCTATATAAACAGACTATTAGAAGTCCTATGATATAGCTATATATATGGAAGAATTAGTTTACTAACAAAAAGGTATCTGTAATATCAAACATCGCTCAATTTAAACATTTTTCCATAAAAAGCCTTTTTATTATATTACGGTCAAGTGTGAGGGCTCTTGCTCTTGCTCTTACTCACACTTTCCAATGAATTTAAATGTGTTCCTATTTAAAAAAAGTTTATGTAATAAATAAATACACCCAAAAGTATTTTAGTCTTAAGATCAATTAAGTCTTGTTTTGTGGATTTCAGAAATTACGAAAGACTTTTCGGTCTCACAAAAACCCAGACCCGAGACAAATATTTGCGGGCCCCATACATTTGTCTTAGTGTGGGGATCGAACCCGTGGCCTCTCGTCTCACAGCCAGCGTCTAGCCAACTGCGCCACGGAAAGTGCATGTAAATGTAAAAGCTATCGCCTGACAGACAGAAGTAAAAGTACCTATTAGGTTATGAGAATAAAAAAATATGCCAATCTTTTTTTATACTGGCCTGACATGATGACTACACTGAGCCTGATGGTATCCAATGTCTTTAATGACGGCGGTCCCATGCCATTCGATATATTTTCGATCTAATAACATCTATAGCCTTATACAAATCTTGATAGCCCTTGCAAAGAATGTAAGGCTGGCTTATAATCGCAACTCAATGGAAACCAACATTTATTCGGAGGTGGCAGGCATCGCCCGCTCACTGCTAGAGCGGCGTTAATGACAATAACTTGCTATTAACGTGCACCCGGCCAGTTACCGTAGCCCCCGGTGTCCCTGCCCGACGTCTCGCTACAATGCTCTTTAATTCCGCCGGGTTATACCCAAGACTGACTTATTAATAATTTGTATCGGTTTAAACACACTACTTGTGGCTGTATTATGTTGACATTTTACTGGAGATTTGTGAGATTTTTGTGTAAGGATCATAGGTTTGATCATTGGTTTTGTTCTGTGCCGAGACAAAAGTTTGCTTATACAGATATTTGTTTTAGGTCTGGGATTCTGGGTGTTTGTGGGACCGAAATGTCTTATTTTTCGATACACACGGCAGAAGACTTGATTTCCTTGTCGGGTCAGAAATATTCCTGTACGTGTATGTGAGTTTTGAGTGTATTTATTTTTGATTTCCTAAAAGTTGTTCAGCATCAGACGGTTAGTTTTGTAGTCGGTTCGAATTCCAATTTGTTGCAAAAACTGTCTAGTTACATCATATATTCCCTAATAAATTCCATTAGGAATCGCAGCTAGCGATGAAGCCGTCTATTGTAACCATGCCTTTAGTTTTTTAAGTGTTTCGTAAGCGTCTTTATTTTTGGTGTACGATAAAGCATAAATAAATAAATTTCTATTAGCTAAAGCTTAGGATACATGTCTTTAATCACGTACATGCTGGCAATATAACATTCGTCACCGATTTAAATTCAAACCGTACGATTCTCTTCAAAACAACTGTGTCATTAGCACTATTATTATATGATGTCATTTTATTAAAAATACATTCAACAACGTTTGTTTACAAATGAATGAGATGAACTTAGAAGGAATTATGAATTAGTGATGTCATCAAATGAATGTACACTTAGTACTGAACCCTTTTAAGGAATATTATGTTTTGTCGTGTGGATTAGTAACTACGAGGGAATTTTCGGTCGAACGGTCGCAAAGCATATTGTATCTTTATATTGATTATATGAATAATATTTTTTTTGTGCTTAACTTAAACCTTTGCCTTTGGTTACACTGCTGGTTTCGCGTTTACTGAGCTGTAAGAAAATTATTTGATATTTTATAGCATAGATGCATTTAAGTGCTTCTTAACTACCCCCAAAGGTAAAATCAAGTGAACTACTTTTGTTTTTATTGCAATTTATGGGGAGACAATGCCGTTCACTTGATGGTAAATGACACGACTACTCATGAACATCAAAACCAAACATATCAAAACCAAACACGTTGAATTACAAAGCAATGGTTAGCATTCCACTGCGCTCGCCATCCTGAGACATAAGATGTTAAGTCTCAATATGTCCAGAAGTTATTCTGGCTACAATGTCCTTCAATCCGAAACACAACATTGCATTTATACTGGCGGGAGAAATAGACATTGCGGTGGATGACTCAAGCGGTCTTTCACATATGAGACACCTACCTCCAGAATATTAGAACATGTAACACATTACGTACTTACAAGAACGCAGATATCGTAATAAATAACAGTAGGAGAGACAAAAATTTCCACGGCGAGCCCTCACAAGCCATTAAAGGCGCACCAACACAATCACATTTAAAAAGCCTAATCAACGTGCACGGATTTCGTTCGCAATCAAGCGAGCGAATTTCCACAGGCGGACGCAATTGGAAAAATATAATTACGCGCATAATCCATGCCGGATTGGATTAAAAAATGATGGAAAAAAAGAAAGTGTTTTAGGGTGCGTCATTATTTTTTCGCCGGGGAAAGGGATCGAGGCTAATTACGACAGATGGATCGGTGTACTGTATGTAATAACGCTAATTAATCGATCGGCGGCACCGACGTGAGGCTTTTTTCGAATTTCGCGTCAAGGGTTTTTGGTCCTGTTTAATTATTGCGTTTCTCGAAGCACCGCGCAGTGGCGAACGCTCAAATGCCTGGTTATTGGCGTGCGCTATCCTGTTAATATTAAGTGCCTGTTTAATTAGGATTGTGTGGATGCTATTTTAATTTACATATTGGTGAAATGTGGACTTGACGCCTATTGTATCTGTATTCAAAAAAGCCTTGTTCTTACTATTGTAACAGGCTGCCTCGAGGAGAATGTAGCAGAAATTTTGAAGTAAATTATTGTCCAATTTTGATTGATGGGTGAGATCTGCTTTTTTTGTGAAGTTAGTACTTAATAATAATTAATAGTGAAGTTTTATGCTGTTCTCAAGATTTGTGGCTATTTATGTGACCACCTTTGTACACTTGAATGCTCTCGTCTGATCCCGAAAGCTTTAGGAAAAATGTTTATGGACAATTTATAGTTGATCGAACATATTATTTCCCATTTCGTTATTAACCATTTAAAACTTATAAGCGTAACAACCTCCAAATAGACTGACTCAGAAATCGAACCCGGGGCTTCACGGATGACAACCCTTACGTGCTGCCACTGGACCAGGGATGCGACCTATTACTTAAATGGCGACTTACGTTTCAATATTTCGCGGTATGAACGAATTTCCTCAGAATCTATTGTTTCGAGTACACAACGGGTGAAAAACTTTACCTTTGTTAAACATTCAATTGTTCTTTTCAAAATAAGTCATTTTTCATCGACACGTAAGATCAAAAGATTTAATTTTTTATGTTTTCTTTGTGTTATATTGTTTTATATTAAGAATGTCAAGGATTTCTAAAAATTTTCCGTTAAGACATACATTTTTTAAAAGCATCTTGTTTATTTTAATAAACGACCTAAGCTTAACCTACCTTTTGAAATCATTACAATTTTATAACATAAAACTTATGTTATGATTGCAAAGTAATTGTTAGGTATTTTGAGTATGCAAATTGCAATACATGTTACTACGCATAGCTACAAATCACTACAACAATCATAATAATTAAATGCAACTGTACTATACTGTACTGTAATGTACTTAAGATAATGCGTAATTGATTATTGTCATCTTTTTGGTCCCCAGGTTCTTATACATTTTTCTCTCAAAAATTAATTTGGCAAGGATATAACGCCTTAGTGCAAAATAAACTTAGCCTACAGTACACACAAACAGTGCGTCTATTCCACAACAAACAGAACAAATGGAAACAAAACTCAACAATACAAAAATCTAATTGCATTATTCCAATTGTTTCCAAAACCAACACTAATTGCTCAAAAAAACGTCCAGCCCGATCAGCTTCGAAATCGATGTAATAAAAAAAAACTAAAATTATCGGTTTTGGTACGAAGTGGCGAAGGCATGACTACACAACTAGTGGCGAGGGGTACACGAATAGAGCCACTTAATATCACCCTTTTACCCCTTCATTATAATCACCCGCACACATAGACACTATCGATCCGGTGTTAGTGTACGTACACAGTGCGTTTATAGAAGTGATTACTGTATTTAATTTGAAAATGCTAAGTAGTTGCCTTGTTTTATCGTTGTGTTAATGCGCCCCTGTTTCTGTGTGTGGGTGTAATTATGTAGCGTGGTAGGGGTGGCTTAACCCTTTCTGTTCATATCGCGCGCGTCGCGAACTGATCGCGATGGTAATGTTTCGATTAATGATTTTGTTTTACTTTCCGATTGTAATTGCGTTACGTAGACTTTTTAAAAATAGAATACGGTGTTCGAATTTTCAATGTGTTCCGGTCATTTATAAATTCTTTTTTACACATTTCTTGTATTGTAAAAGATAATTTAGGATTAGGAGACATCTTAGGAAATTGAAGGAATTTAGGTGATCAATCATGAAACGATTATTAATCGTTGTAGTATTATTTCACAATAATATGTAACAGTACAGCATATTTTATGAGATAAATATTTAAACATAATTTGATTAGGTAGAAGTGTACATAATTCATGAATTGAATCTGCTCTTTTGTATGCACTGGTTTAAACCATGATTTTTCTTTATCTGTATAGAATAGTTAGAAAACAAGTGAATTCGGCGGTTCTTATTGTCACTCTTGTGAAAAATTTGCAAGTCCCATTTGCGCCCGCGGATAACAAATGAGAAAGCAGAAATAAGGCATACTTTAATATATAAAAATATATATAAGAAATGGTATGAGCTAATAAAAATGATTTGTAGTTGAAAAAAAATATCACCCGAAGATCAATCACATTTAGTATGTACGCAAGACAAATTAAAAAGTCGTCTAATAAATAAACAAAGTTAACAATGTCGTTTATGTTATGAATACTTCAAACATCCAAAAAATATTATTCTAAACACACACAATTATAATTAAAATTACATTATTTACAACATAACGTTGTTTGTTATTATGCGCGGCCCGAAACTGTAATTGAAGTTAAAATAACGATTAATTTGTGTGTGTAAAACTGTGAAAGCACGACATTAGCAATTCGCAACAACACTTATACAGGAGTAATGACTCGTCTGTCCATATAATCATAGAGCAACCATTACTCCCTCCTTGAAGGGTGACCATCTTTGTGGACATTCTGCGGATTTCTTTATAGTTGAGTTATCTATATACAGGGTATATCAAGACTGCTACCGAAAACGAAGCCGGGTGGTAGTCTAAGCGACTTCAGACACAATGCAACAGAAAAAGTTGCAAAAAAAAGCGACAATTTTTTTTTGTTATTTTTTTCCTATGGTCATATTTGGGTGGTAAATACATTTTTTCCTAAAATAATAGTTTATACCCTTTTACTTATATATACTCTAAGGTATAAAAGAGTTTAAATTATTATTTTAGCAAAAACTATGGATTTACCACCCAAAAATGACGATATTTAAAAAATCATAAAAAAAAATTGTCGCGTTTCTAGGCGAAATTTTTAATTGCATTGTGTTTGTAGCCACTAAAACTACCACCCGGCTTCGTTTTCGGTAGCAGTCTTGAGATACCCGGTATGTAAGAGCAAATATACCTCCTACAGGGTACAGGCCTCCTCTGTAATCGAGAGTCCAATAGAGAGAAGATAGGCCTTAGTGCGATTTGGCAGGCTTCAATTTAGTTGAGAGACAAGACTTATAGTGTGACTTTTATGTCTGTACACATATATATAGTGTGACTATGTCGTTTGACTTTTGCGTGTAAATTAAACATCTGATTCAATATTGATATCAACCAGGATAGCTATCTTTGTATAGGTTGGTAGAATTTATTTTAATGTATCCTATTTTAGGTGTCGAGTTTAAATAAGGTTTTTTTATGCATTTCGGTGTATTTTAAATATCGTTAAACTTTATAACATACTTTTTATATATCTCTAACTTCACAAAATAGGTATCACAATGAACTTTCAAAGAAGCAACAAGACAAAGTAATTTAAAAAAATAATATTGATATCGACACGATTACAATTAATTACATTATTTTAACAATGAAGCATAGTGTTTAGATATTATTAAAAAATACGGAAAACAACCATTAAATCCATTTGTATAATTGCGTAATAAAATGTTAAATTATTTAAATAAATCGTATTAAAATCGTATTTATTATGGAAATTTTTGATTTATCGTAAACTAGCGATAAAATGTAATTAAGGTTTATAAAGACATACTTGTAGGTTGGTATCGATCCACTTTTTTCATCTTGACCTTTTGCTTAATTTAGAAAACCTTTTGACAAAAAATATATAAAACATTGATATAAAAAATGACTTGTTGATGAAAAAATATAATGTCAGAATGTTGGAGATCCGTTAATCGGCTATAAATACAATTCACTGGATTAGTGACTAGTTTTAGTTGAGCTTCTTATTAAGAATTTTTCCAATTTTGTTTTCTTTTTGTTCGCAATTTTGTTCGCAAGTGAATGTATGTCAATATTTACTTAAGGGGCACACCTAGTGTGAAATTTCAAAAAAATCGATCTATTGTTTTTTTCATATTTCGGTAGATTACACCTTTAAAAATAACATATTAAAATTTCAAATCGATATCTCAAATAGTTTTTGAGTTATAGCAATTTAAAGAGCAGCCGCTCGGCAGCTAGAGAGTCTCATTAGCTACGAGACGTACCTGAGGTATTGTTCAGAGTCTACTGTCCCTTCCAGCCCCTATAACACGATTCCGGTTTCTATTGTTGGCTCTCAGGTATACTAAAATATATCATTATAATAATTTCTAGAAATTTTTAGAAATTTTTCGTTCATCATCTTCATAATGGCTTCAAAACTATTGAATTGTCAAATAATTTTGCAACTGCAATATTTAATGACGGTTATTCGTCAATTTTGAAGATATTCAATGTAATGGGAGTGATAGTTGGACCTGCAGCAAGAGATTTTGCGGCTCTTAAGGACGAGACGAGAGTACGAATCGCTAATCATCGCCAAAGGGCTTCTTCAAAAGAAGGTCGATCATCTCGAAGAAAAGCTTCTTCAGCTGTACAAGCCCTTTTCAAAGAAGAGGAAGGTGAATTATATGGCCCTGGAATAGCAGATTAGCTGTAAGTATGATTTTAAACCACTTATAACAGTGAAAACGATCATTTTATCTTTAAACGCGTTTTTCTCGAAACAGCATTTTCCGAATTTGCTGCAGTGATTACTCAAAAACAAATGATCCGATCACTATCGATTTTTTTTACATGTTCTATATATAGTTCTCCGTACAATGACCTATCGATTTTTGATCTGATAAAAAAATCGAATTTTGGCAGGCCAAAAACGACCAAAATGTTGGGTAAAATTCGACTATTTTTTTTAAAACGTCGCCATATTGTCAATTTTTGATTTATTTATTTTATCGTAGGTCATTGTACAGACAATATTATCTAGTTTAACGAGTTTTTTTTTTAGATTTCATCCACAGAGAAGGCCGGAATCACTGCAGCAGTGAAGGACCTTTTTTTTTCGCGCCGTTGGAGATCGACTATAACTTAAAAAATATTTAATTTTTTTCTTCAAAAATTTCACTGTATATTCTTGAAACATGTATAAATATATTCTTAAAATTTTGAAATAATATATAAAGTACTTTTTTTAATAAAAATTCCCAAAAATCACCTTTTTTTTAGGCCATTACACTAGGTGTGCCCCTTAATAATAATAAGTTTGTTTTCAAAAATAGGTAAAAACATATAAAAAAAAACACTTACTTCACTTCATATAAATATGGACTATATATCGTAATTTTCTATTCAGAAAATTACATGTCCGTTGAAATTTCGTATCACAGTCACCCTACAAAGGGGGTGTACCCCCACGACATTAATTCCGTGAAATGAACCTAATTTACATTTAAATAAGGACTCGCCTTAGCCGGGATAAGTTGTGAAACTAGCGGCCTGAGGCTCTCTGCCCAAAGCAACCTATTTCATTACTATAATTCAATTCTGCGTTATAATGCGGGGATATTGTTTAAATGTAAGTATAATGGCTTCTGCACAATTTGAATGCATATTTTTATTCGCAATTGGAATAAAAGGCGTCATGGGAATTGATAGGTTGTTATTGAACCGACAGTGTATGGATATTGGTGTAAGTGATGCGAAAGAATGTTTGCACTGACCTAAGTGGTATAGTCTCTGCTTACACTTACGATACTCACTCGTCATATTATGAATTTTTGGATAAAATATAACATATCGATTGTAATAAAATCTAGTATTTTGTAATTATAGATAACGAAGTCAAAGGTTTCGTTATTAAAGTGGATATTAACCTATTAGAAACAAGGGACCATATGTCAAAAACATCTAGCCATTAACCACCCAATTGATTGACTGGTTTGGTTGTTAATACAGTAACGAAATGTATATAATTAAGTGAAATGTATATAATTAAGTGTCTTTCTTTCTATCTATCTATTAATAACTAATGCTGAAATTATTTTTAGAAGAGTATGTATTTCGAACGAACAGATGTGCTTTCAAATGCCGATAGTAATCAGCCACTTTTTAATAAGCTTTAATATAATTTTACAAATTAGTAGATCAAGATAAATAATATAATGCGATACCAATACCAAGAGCGTAACGAGCTAATAAATACCAAAACAGAAATATGCAAACTTCACCTCTTAGCGGATAATGATAAACTTTTAAAAAATAATTCCCAATGAAAACCCGTACCATCACTTAGCATCAAAAAGCTAAAAATGTGAAAAAAAAATTAATAAAATAAACAAGCAATTCCTCTCTCTATAATTTCTGATCCTTCGAGTTCACCAAAAAACTTTTTAACAACCTTCGATTCAATCCGTTCGCGAAAGAGGGTCATCAATAACAAAATTAAAAAATTCTCCAATTTGAATTTTAATTGCGTACGATTATGAACCGTATCGCGAACGGCAGCCAATCGCTGACGGATTTTTAATTTGAAAATATATCTAAATAACTCGGCGCCGTTTTAACTGGACAGGTGTAGGCGCTTCATTAGTTGGCACGTGAGGCCGGCAGAGGGCGCACTATTCACTAGCCAAATAATTTGGATTAAAAACATCCCATCGATGCTACTCAAGTAACACGCGCTTCTACATTTTAGTTGTAAACGAGGCCACGGATTTTAATTTTTGTTCTAGTAATATTTGATCAAAGTATGGATGTTGTCAAGTGCGTGATGGCCTGTTGGTAAACGGACAAGACGCGGCTGACAACATGTTCACGGTGGTCGCGGGTTCGAATCCCAGGGCACACCTCTGACTTTTCGAAGTCATGTGTGTATTGACAGTCAATCACCACGCACTAAAACGGTGATGGAAAACATCGTGAGGAAACCTGCATACCATAGCGATTTATAAGAATTTCTATGGTATGTAAGTCCGCCAACCCGCACTAGGCCAGCGTGGTGGACTATATGGCCTAACCACTCTCAATCGTACTTTCGATTGTAGAGTAGGCCCGTGCCCTGCAGTGGGACGTATATGGGCTGATACAGATGGATGTTTATGATATTGAAAAGTTTTGTTAGTTTCCGATATCCACGACACAAGACTAATGTCAAATTCAGGTCAGGACTATACTATAAGTCTCTTGGATGTATTTTTTTTGTGGAGTTAAAAGTTTAATTTCATTTAAAAGCAAAGAAAAAATAAACATAATGTGTAAATATTGAGTAATTTAAGGCTCAATTAAATCTAATTTCGTATTTTTTACCAGCTTAAAATTATTTAATGACTGTACACGACATATAACTAGCAATAATTAATACAATTTATACAAAAAATCTAGACGCACCGAGATCAAAACAGTTCAAAACGGGGCGTGTAAGTATAATCCTTATAAATTTCCTTTTTACACAAAGCAATATAAGTAATTAGCATAATTTCGTTGAGTAAATGAAATATGGTAATGAGGGGGGGTTGGCAACCCCTTCTAGAGTGGGAGGGGGTGTGACGGGGTCGGTCCCTTCTAGTCGCATCCCGCACTCGTCAACCCGATGTAGTGATGATTACAATTAAATTATACGCCGTTCGACTCAGAATGATTTCATGTTTATTGATATGTGTAAGTATGTAAAAGTGTTATATGGAAGGTTTCTTTCGACATGTGAAGATGTATGCAGATTTTTTGGACACAAAAATCTGAAATTTACATTATCATCAGCCATTGCAGTCCACTGCTGGACATATACCTCTCCCAATGTATGCGACAGGGCCCCGTCTGCTGCTTTATGCATCCAGTCGCTGCCGAACCTCTTATGCAAGTCATCCCACCATACTGAGATTGACATGGTACGGTCAATTATATATTTTATATTTAGTAAGTCATTCTGTATCAGCCCATATACGTCCCACTGCAGGGCACGGGCCTACTCTACAATAGTAATCGATTGAGAATGGTTAGGCCATATAGTCCACCACGCTGGCCTAGTGCGGGTTGGCGGACTTACATACCATATAATTTTTTTATAAATCGCTATGGTATGCAGGTTTCCTCACGATGTTTTCCTTCACCGTTTTAGTGCGTGGTGATTGACTGTCAATACACACATGGCTTCGAAAAGTCAGAGGTGTGCCCTGGGATTCGAACCCGCGACCACCGTGAACATGTTGGCAGTCGCGTCTAGTCCGTTTACCAACAGGCCACCACGCACTTCAGTAAAGTAAGTCATTCACTCTGTAAAAATATTTTTACAATAAGATGCATACTTTAAGTATTGTGAATCTCTCTACATCAAATAACTTCACTAAACATCAATGCGCGGTAACATAATCTAACTTGTAATTTGTACTTGGTGTACTTGTAAGTCCGCCAACCCGCACTAGGCCAGCGTGGTGCACTATATGGCCTAACCACTCCCAATCGTACTCTAGATTGTAGACGAGGCCCGTACCCTGCAGTGGGACGTATTTGGGCTGATACAGATTAATATAACTTCATTTTGCATCCAAGTTATCTAATATAAAATACCAAAAACGATTCACTAATTACAAACCTCCCAATTATGTGTAATGAAAGAAATGCAAATGTAATAATGCGATTTAAAATCGCGGCTGAAGTCGATAACTCGCCCGCGGCGATCGGACGCCAGATTGTATCAACACGAAGAACTTATGAATTTAAATACTCATTATACGTGATAGCCAACGTTTGAGATTTTAAATACGAATCAATGATGGATAAGTTAGATGTTATTCTATTTTACTAGACTGCAGTCTAGAGACTAGTGGTATCGTTCATAAACAGTCTTATTAAAAACTTTTTTTTCAATGAATGGCGAGCCAAACATGCCGTTCGCATGATGGTAAGCGATACGACAGGTCATGCAAAACCAAACAACACCATGAATAACAAAGCATATAAAAATAAGATGCTAAGTCTTAATATGTTCAGTAGTTACTTTGGTTACAATATCCTTCTAACCGAAATACAACAGTGAATTTACACTGCTGTTTTGCAGGAGAAAAAGACATTTCAGTGGTAAATATCCAAGCGGCCTCTCACTTTTGAGATCAGAGTCTTGTCTTGAGAGATATGAGAGTCTTAAGTTAAAGTATGTCAAGTTAAGTCAGTAGTATGTAGAGCATAACATTAAAATACTGTATGGCAATACACTGCGTTCATCACCTAAGATATTTGGGAATGTCACTTAATACCCAGCAATAACTATAAGAAAAACTTTATCTTACTGCCAAAACTGCATTTAATAATACCTGCAATAGAGCGTTTTACAAAGTTTGAATACAGCTCTTTCTGGCGTTACAACCCTCGACATTTGACACAACTAAAAATATAAAAAAATATATATGTATATTAAGGTCGTCACATAAGGTGACCACTGAAAATCAGCGTTGTGTTGTGTTTTACACCACATCATAACATTAAGCTGAGTGGCCACCTACCAGTCACAGTCGCGACCAGCCATTTTTCCATTATTAACTTGTTTATCTTTATACGTACGTGTTCTATGTACGTTGCGTCTGTGACTAATAAATAGTTTTTCTTTCATTATTAAAAACGGAGTTACAAACATTTTTTAAAATGGTCCGCAAACTAAGCTAGGCTTGTATTTTGGGGTACCACTATGACGACAAATTTCAAAAACAATAAACAATGCCAATTAAAGAACAAGTACTAATAAAATCAAACAGGAATCGAACTAACGATGGCCCTGCGTAGTGGAATCGTGATAAAAGGTCTTCTGAACAATACCTCAACCCTCGCGTCTAAAATGGAATGAGATAGAAATAGTTAAGACGTTAAAGATAGAGAGGGATAGCGTTCAATTGGAATTAATTAATTATAATTAAGTTTTAAGTTGACGCGCCGGTTACGGGTAAGCGTAGACTTTCGTTTATTTTGTGTTTGTGTGAGTTGGGTAAGGGTAGGGTCGTAGTGGGCGCTATGTTATAAATAAATCTAAAAGCATATATATTTTGATTAGCAATAAATAATGGGGAGAAGATAACACGGTTTTATGTTAAACGTCTGGACTAAGTTTTGGTTATTGTAGCGTTTCTCGTCCTATATGACATGAACAATAATTATATGGACTATAAAATTTAAGGCAATATTCTATTTTCCTGGGGAAATTAAATGATTCAATATGAAATATTAAATTGTATTATCTTCAATTTATGTAAATAGATAATTTTAAATAAATCATAGTTGAGCGTAATATCTCTTTAATATTTTTTTTATTAAAAATACCGCATAATTCAATAAATACCTACCGTTACTTTTCTAAGCTACAAATCTGTAGCATGAAGCTGTATTCATTGCAAAATAATTTTCTAAGCTATAATGTTATAGCAAATCTCCATCAATGTGACAGCTCCGTTAAGTTTGCATGTGTTTGTATTCTAGTATCGATTTGGAACTATGGGGCAAGAGATAATGAGCTGGGTAGGGCGGGTTGTAATAAGTTTTTGAGGTCGATGTAGTTTCCAATGCTACGCCTCTGTAACGCCACTTCGTTCATTGTGATATCAAAAATTTATGGGACCTTGCCAAAACTTATGGGAGCTGGAGAAAAATATTTAAAAAGTACCTTGTGTGATTGTAGATTATGAGTGTTGTGTCGGATAACTTGTCAATTAAATGAATAAATTAAGATATGTTTGGTATAGTTTCATATTAGGTGTAAGATCAAGATAAAAAGTTTTGAAAGCGAATTTTTATACATTATCGTAATGTCAAAGCTTATGTTATTGTTAAGACATGAAATAATCAAAATAATGTTTCGTTAAAAAAAATAACGGCACATTTTTAGAAAATATGTATTCAACTTATCTGTTTTTTATATTATTTAAATAAAACATATTTTTCACGTTGTATCATAACAAAATTAGTAATTTAAATAATACATGAAATAGTAATGCAAAATAATCTCAAATTAATATAAAATTGACTTAAACGCAACAATAACAGCCAGACGAGACAAACTCCGACGAGGTTGTGTTGACGGTACATTCTGTAGATTGGAATCGGTTGATGAGACGGCCGAATAAGATTATGCATCGGCAAGCGTTGATTTAATAGCGTATCAAACGTAAAATCCTGGATTAGAGAGTAGCCAGAAAGTGAGCAAAAATCGGTGAATTTACAACTTTAATAAAGGGTCTGGTTAGTAAGTCGAGATGCAAAAAATATACCCCCTGTATATTATGAGAGTATCTGCAGAAAAGATAAACTTTCTTTAAAAAACATTGCTTCTCATTATAATAAGTCTAGTTTACGTTTAATAAACATAACGCAAAAAGGTATAGAACATCTGCCATACAAATATTTTTGAAAAACTTACCTACGCTAAAGAATGTTAAATGTCTACTGCAGAAAACACTAAAAACTAGCAGACCCAGATACATATTTGTACGGCATATGTTTCTTACACACAACTGTTAAATTTTTCAAACCTGCATATCATTTTAAAAAGCAAAAACTTTTTTAGACTTCTAATTATAAATTAAAGATTCGAAATTCGAATACGTTACGAATTCGAAATTTAAAGTAAGATCTGTGCAAGGAAGCCATGCGAATACATTCAGACGTGTACGTCATAAAACTATTGCACTGCCTCAGCACCTGCCAAAGTACAGGCGAGAAACATCGGCATACGTGGGGGCACGAATTAGGGCCAGCCGACCGTCTCCACTAGATATAACAACGGGGGGCCGCCCCCCGGGGCCCGCTATCGATTTTGGATGAGAAACTGGACTAGAGACATGCGAAGCTTAATAACAATCCAGGATAGCCTTGCGTTTGCTACGAGCGGATTGTTGCTTGTTTTAATTTGCCGCTGTGATTTTGTTGCATTGTTTTGTTTTGTTTTGCATTTTTGTTTTTTTTTTCTATTTTTGTGTTGTCGTCTTATTGCGGCATGGAAAGTGAGATGTTTTTGGTTTCTAAACAGCGACATTTAAATTGAGATTTTAATTTGGTATATATTAGATTTCGCATGGATTGAAATTATACTATCAAGGACGTTTCAGGCTAAGGTGAAAGAAAGAAAATGACATTTATTTTAGGTGGTGTAGTGATTTTTTGAATCAGATGTTTCTGCAACTTGCATAATATTATACACTTTACGTAAATAACACATGAAGTCTGGAATTAAAACAAAATGTTTTCCTTTTTTATTTGTTTTCTTTTTGTCTGATAAAATGAATCCCTAATTGAAAAAAATACTCAGATAAAAAATTAAGTCGCCTAAAGAATTTCATACTACTCAATTCCTACTTTTTGCACAAAAATGCACAAACAAAAATAATAAGCCGATAAGCGCAATGATCAACCACCGAGTGAATAATAAATAGCTTGGAATTAGAAAATCGCGCTCAACACTCGAGTAATGAAGAGTGCAAAGCAAGTGGTTCCAGAAGCATCTAACTCGATAAAAAGTAAATAAAAAAATAAAAAAACTGGAGTAGGAAAGTGCGAGGGAAACGCAAAGGATTCATTGGAGGGTCCCGACGGACAGCTCGGTCGCATCGCGCATTACCGGCCGCGTTAAACCCCGATTATAATCGTATCGGTTAATTTAAAAAAAGAACTGTTAAACAGGATTCATTTTGAGAAGGTATTGTATGGATATGTTTTGGAAACGCAATTGATTGTTAGGATTTATTTGAGTGCCGTATTTTATACGTGGGAATATTTGTGACGGGCCTGTATATACTGACCGTATTAAACACCCATGTTGATTAATATCATATTTACAATAAAAAATATATGAAACATCTCAAAACACTCCACCACGCCTTCACACCTATAAAAATAAAAACAAAACGCCGAAAAAATCTAAGTTGTTGAATTGAAACGTATTGAAACGTTAAGAAAAAGGCGAGAGAAAAACCAGTTGCTGGTAACAAATCCCGGCGGCCCGTCGTGGTACAAACCGGGGTTTAATCTGTGCTCAAACGGCGGCGTGCCCGCCCGCCCGTCGGCAAAGCACATATTTGTTCGCGCCCCGACGTTTTTGACATTCCTACCTCGCCTCAACTTTTCTTAGGGCTGCGGTTGTACTGCGCTTTACACTTGTACAGGGTTGCTGCTGATCGTGGCAGTTTTTCACCGTATTCCAAGTGATGAATGTTTTGCAATTTTGCGTGTCAACCTTAGTTACTAGTGATGTTATTTTTTGCACATTTGTTTTCGGCCAGTTTCGAGAAGTTCTTTTAAAAAAAAATTACAGCATAAGTATTTGGTACTATTAGTTTGCAAGGTTTAATTTATTTTCGTTTCACTTTTTATAAAGAAGTGAGGATATGCAAGAGATAGTTACTATACTGATAAGCGACAAAAATAAATCAAGTCGATTTTCTATAACGTTTTAATTAGCGCACACTGCTCAAGAAATATAATCATATTTATATATATCTTGCGTAACTTGTTTATGTTAATGTACTTGGTAATTATATTGTAAATTACAGAGCGTAGGCTTAATATAAATTATATGCTTAATTATTTTGAATAGCTTTGCGATTTTATACTTTGATAATAAAAAATAACATAGTATTAATTCTATAAATAACTTTAATTATAGGTACTGCCTCGTTACATATTTAATCTACAATAATATGATAAATAAGTAATAAATTCATTCCAATAAAAGCACAAAATTAAATGAATGAAACATAATTGGGTATTGAGTACAGGAAGGCAAACTTATATGTCGCGCTGTTTTCACTCAAGCCTCATTATTGTATCACAAACAGTGACATCAGAAAAAACTTGTATCACAAAAACATTTCTAACAATCAATTCACGCGACATCCCTAGCCAAGGCAATGAAAAGTCGGTTAAGCTAATGTTATCGAGAAATAAAAATGTATAATAAAATACAAACACGCTGCGCGAGGAAACAATTTGCCGCGGGAGACTGGAAGATTTCATGCTTTTAGCTTCCAATGCCGGCGTAAAACCGACTCTAATGCACCAAATATAAGCTTTAAAGTCCACTGACAATACCAAGGAGTAAATTCCTTAAATTTTCACGCGGCTTAGACGAGGCTTTGGACTTTAAAGCTTAGGCGCTAAGGTCGATTGTCGCGTGGATGTTTAGCGCAGTAATTCAGGAAGAAAAGAGAGTTTTCCGGCTCGTCGCAGCCCCGTGACATTCGTGTTAAGCGGGGCCGAGGGAACTGCCATTCATAAAGGAGCGTTCGTGGAGGGAGCTACTTGTTTCGTAAACTTGTTGGATGTATGGAGCTTTTCGGGAACGTGAGTTTTGTTTTGCGTTTTTAGGAAATACTTCGTATGTTGCTTGCATTCTGCGGAATGTTTCTTTTGTTTGAGTTTACTAGTGGGCCGGCTCGTGAACAATGACGATGCCAACACCAATTGATTGAGGGGGTAGATAACAATACCCGACTACTTTCTGTCGGCGCATTTTTTGTTATCTTAAACGCTCGTGTCATGTGCATAATTTGTACACACCGCCTACGTTGAAAACATTGTTTTACATAAATTATAATAATTACTGTGATGACAGCTGTAAATTGTGTGCATGAAAACAACTTTTTTATGGCGTATTTCATAACACTTAGATAGATTAAAGCGTTTCCTTACGCGGACAACCGACATCTACCAATAGAGTTGAGCGCCCCTGCATGCAAAGTAAAAAACGTTGGGAACGCATGTGTTTTTTTCTAATCGGTGGCGCGGCAAGGACACGCTCACGGCGGCACCTGTTGAGTCGGGTCACGTGACTTTTTTGCTACAAGGACGTACGCCTCCTTCGTTCATTCACGGGCGGGCTCGCCCCCCGCTCCTTACGCGGGGGTTAGGGGTTTTTTTGTTCCCCTACGTGAACTCCCGAGGGCTTTCACCTACGTGCATTTTCGAGGCCACGTCTGGAATGTTTTGAGGTTATGTTTTGACGTTTTCGCGCGCTTTTTGCGCTCCGTGCGTTTACGAAGTTTGTTAGCGGAAGGATACTTTTAGTTTGATACCGGTTTGTTGGGTGGCTGTAGGTCTGTATTACGAAACGTGCCGATTAGAAAGTGGATTTTGAGTGGCGAGGACGGATTTTTGTAAGAAGAACCGTTGATATACTTAACATGCTGATTAATTATATTAACAGTATCTACAGCAACATTATTCTATAAATAGAAACTTATCTATGTTAATGGTAATTAGGAAATGAAATATTCAAATTAACACTTGGGGATCTGGCAAAAGTACGCTTGCTATTTCTGTTACAATCGCACAAAATTAAAATTAAAATAAGTGGTATGTAATGAATTGAATGAATATCTCCGAGACAAACATCAGATTTTTGTAAATAATTACCACTAAGAAAGAAAAAATCAGAGAATAATATGAACTAAGAACAAAAGAAACTAACTGTGCCGCAAGTCATTATGACAGCTAATCGTATTATGTCGCCGTATAGAATCTTGGTAAAATCTGGGCAACCTAGAAAGAATTAGGACAATAATGCTTATAATTTGATCGAAGGAGCTACTAGCAACATTACGAAACTATTAAAATATGTAAATAAATGTAATGATATTAATTTAGTTAGAGCTGGAGACACAATTTTACGTGTAATGCAGGTGGCATGAAATATAGGTCAGCTTAAAGATACTATTGTGAAAGGTTGGCGAAATAAGACAAATAAATGCTTCTAAATAAACAACACAATTTACATAGGATCGATCGCGAAATGCCAGACTAAATGTACCAATCACTGCACACATACCAAAAATATAGCTTGCAAACCGTAAGCAGTAAAATGGACCGTTCTTTCTACCACATAAGACTGACTTTGCGAGACACTAGAGAAATTATTAGTCTTAACCGGATTCTAATTAAACCCTGTCCCTGATAGTGCACCGTGGAGCTGTAGACTGCGTAATTTACATTAATCCAATAATTGCATGGAGGTTTCCTAGTTAGAAATTCAAATGAGATGATGTACAGCTAGATGGGGTGGCAAGGGGAGTCTTTGGGGAGGCGAGACGCGGCCAAACGCCGCGGGTGAACGCCGCGATTATCGGCCGGTTTGCGTGTTCTTAATTAATTGCAAATAACCATGAACGAATGAGAATGGCCGGGTATTAGAGTGTGATTACGATAAATAAGGATTTTTTTAGTTAAACCTGTTTGAGCGTGTCGTCGGAGGTGATACGAAATTGTTTCATACGTTTAATCAAATTTTTCTCGCCTTGGTAATTGATTTGATACATTTATCTTGTTTCGAGTCCATTTTTAGTGATATAAGATTTTTTATACGAATCTTATCGATATTTAAGGTGTTCTGAAGCTTTACAATAGGAATAATTTTGGCGATGTCATATTCAAAGACATACCAATATCTTCTTCATCCTGAAACTACAGTCCTAAAATTGAGCGTTTTTGTGTCAATCTTTTATTATACAATTGTGGCAAACAGATATAGAAATTCTATCTGTACTTTTGGAATAGTTCAACTATGCGAAAATTCTTGGACGGATCACAGCAATGTCAACTGCTGTTACGGAAGATGGATCTACAGAAATGTTGAAAACTATATTTATTATGTTTATCTTTATTCAACCTTTCAGAGCTATATAATACTCTCAAATAACTACTTCCATCTTGCTTTTGTTCGAATTAACCAAAAATAGTTATAAAATCACGTAGTATGTCGACTTAAGATTATATCTTCTTCCGCCATAATTATCCGGCCTAGGCCGATGTATCTTAACGCTTCTTTTAAAATATTTTCAATGAAAAATGAGGTTGATATTCTTCAAATATTTAAAATACACCCGAGGCTACGGCTACTATTTCATATATTTAATACGTGTAATAAGACAAAACTTGGGCTACGTCTATAAATCTTGCCTACGTTATAATTTGTCTACTTATAGAAGCTAACACACAAGTTTATGTAAAAGTAAAATAACATTTTGTCATACATTAAACTATACAGCGTGTAAATATGTACGTCTGGCAAGTTATTGTAATGTTTGTATCTTAATGTCGGCTCGGTCTTGATTAATTAAATTGTTATGCTAATGAATACTGGGGATTTTTGGTCGATATCGCCGAGTATTGCTTGCGGAGACGTTAATTTTGCTCCATGCTTACGATTTCGTGTTTTATTTTATGTTTTCGCATATGGAATTTGCTTTGCTCTTTTTCTGTTGTGGATTTGATCACTATTCATAAATTTGTCGATCAGTGTCGATCAGAAAATAATGATAAACCTCACTTTATATTGATTAAGGTAAGAATTTGTTCTGATATGTGGATCAACTAAACATTTAAATTCACAATTTAATGAGGCACAATATATTATGTTCCGAGCACAAGATGCTAAATCACCTTGGACTTAGCAACTGCAAAATTAGTATGATAATTTATTCAGCTACCTTTTTGCATTCAATTTATACATATATTTTAATTATAAAATACATAATAAATATCTAATTATTGAAGCACAAAGAGGACGATTTATGGGCAGAATCGGAAGAAAACAAAAAGATTTACAGAATTGGGAGCATTCGTACAAATCGCAGCGCCATTATTTGTAGGGTAACCGTACCAATGATTGACCGTCTAAGCGAATCGCAAGGAACAGAGCTGGAATGAACGGGCAGCGTCGACGCCTTAGTAATTTCCGAAATCGCTTGTCGACCATCAGAATAGTGCCGCGCAAGCTTCCACTCGAATCCGAATAAATTAGATTTAGATATTCTAATTTATATTACCTGTTATGCCTTATCCTTGTCTTATTCACCGTGTGCGATAGAGACAGCAGTAATGCAACGTCTAATTTATCTATACGCACATGTGACATTTTATTAGATTTATCGTTGCAGTTTGTACATTCATATTGTCCCATAAAAGGCGACTGACCTTGGACAAAATCTTGAATGACAATTGATATTTTATTGCTAACGGTATTTAATTGTCTTATGATTGCGAAATTAGAAACTAACTTAGTTTTAAAATTATTACACGTAATTGGTACGACTAATTATTTTCGTCATTACTAATACAGTTAAATTAAATTGTTTTATGTTTCGCTCGGTACCTATATAATGACGTCATTTTGTGGTTTCCAACGTGGTTAGGCTCTACGCAACTGATTTTTTAATGAGACCTCTTAAGCATGCAAGTTTACTCACGTTGTTATCCTTCGACGTAAAGCTATCAATAATAAACTATTGTGCAATATGGTCATATCTGGATCACCTCTTACACTTCTTATATTCTACCTTCCCAAACACTTTAAACTTATATCATATTTAAAATTTCAATTAAAAATTCCCAATAGTTCAATTTATTCACGTGAATTAGCAATGTGCCAAAACAAACCGGTTGTAAATCAGTGTGAAGCGAATAGGCACCCGTGCGTCGTCACTAGCCCAATCAGAAATATAATTAGATTGAGACCGACGCCTAATTGTGATGGTCTCAAGTTGCGAGCCCCTAGGTGCGGGTGAGGACCGGCCGCCGCTTCGCAAAATCAATAGTTGACCTAACCTACACCCCTGAAGGAATCCACTGTGATGTTAATAAATAAATTCGAGCTCGCATGATTGTATCTCAAGGCGAAACTGATTTCACATTACCATGCTAAATATCTATATTTAACAAAGCCTAAATTTGATGTGTGGAGTCTGTACCTAAAACATTTTGTTAGAATGCTTTATTCCATAACAGCTTTACTCAATAGATTATCATACTTTACAGCTCGGAGCAACAGACATATTAATCATTGCAACACTGTAATTCGAAAGTTATTCATTGAAAAAAAGAAATTAACAATGAATTAATAGAATGGTTTCAGAATTAACGACGTATAATTTAACCGCTCCACTTAACACGGGCAGAACAATAAGTTCCCATAAACGTCTGACGGTTATATAAAATAGCGCTGGTTGAGAAACCGATAACTGTTCTTTCAACCGCTAATCACCCCGTGAATTCCGCACCACTCGACGGACAGTCCGTCATAACTCTCAACTTTAAAAGTAATACCATCAACTCGGTGTTAACTTAATTTGAGTCACTTTAACAAGTCCAATTAAAGGAATTTGTGTTTCTCTTATCTTCAATATAACATTGAGCATAATTTCAAATTATATTTCAAACTTTCCGATAATGAAGGGTGGATGGGAGCGGGTCGGTATGGGTTGCGGGGCGCAGGGGGTGCGCCACTTCGCTTATTTCATTAGTTACATAAATTCTCCTATTGAGGATGGCTGGCAGAAAGGGGACGGTTTACCCTTATTACGAGAGTCTCCTTATCAATACAATTATTAATATAATAATATTATTATTGTAATAATTTCGGAGCGAGTGGAGAGAGTCGTAGCTTAACTTTGCCAGCAATAAAGGGTGGTGAGAGATAATGGAATGGAAAACAGTTTGAAGTTTTATTGGGAAATTGGTAGCGGCTAATTGGCAGCATTATCGATCGGCCGGCGACTCAAGGAGCAGGGGTAAATAACATTTTTAATGAAACGTTTTCGGTTATTGGTGATTGAAGCCAACATTTTAACTGTAACTCTATTAATGGGTTCTTAAAAGTTTACTCGAGTGCTCTTTAAGGTGCTATCAGGCTTGTTTCCATTAAAACTGATAATGAAATTAACTCACGCTTTGTACCGCATGTACCGCTGTATTTACTTGTAAAAGATAAATTTGATAAAAATCTAACTAATATTTTAATTGAGTGAGACTGCGCAATATTCTTTAAAACTAAATATTTCATCATACAATTTAGAAATAGAAAAGCATGAGCAATCACGCTATGATATTTAAATTGAACTTAAGCTGCTAAAATCTCTATAATGCAAACTTAATAACATAACCACTAAAAAGCGTAGACGCACAGTCATCGACCCTTCTTAGTTGAGCTCCAAGCACATATAGAAATTGAAACTAGGTTTGGGTTAATCCCGACCCCAGAGATCCACAAGTATAGCCATAATTCCTTAGGGCCACGTCTCATTATAACACTAATACAAGACTCATCCCGAAGTTACGGTGAATACATTAAAGGGTTCAATCCTTACTGATGAGACATCGGCCGGGGGTGGGCGGGGGTGCCACCCCGGGAGGCGCCCCGGGCACTGGCCTAGGGGGGGAAATAAGGCAGGCATTATAGGAGATAGCGTTCATTTACATTGTCCAATAACTCCAAGTAGTGTCCGAGCGAATATTAGTTTATGGCGTGCGGTGCTTGTAATATGTATGTGCCAATTTTATGTACGTTCACCCTACATTCAGTCCGTAAGGTCAAAGGAATGGGGTTGAATAATTTTCGTACTGTAATTAATTCGATTTGGTTTTAATTAACGGGACGCCAATTTCAATAAAAAAATGTAGTCTCCGAAGGATTTCTGATTACAAAATGTCCGCTGACAAAAATTAAATCGAAGTATTTGGAATATTTTATTGTCGGCGCGAAGTTATGCCGAGTTATGTCTGGGATAATTAAGTTTTCCTATTTTAACGCTATTATTTTTGTTTCTTTTTAATGTGTGCTAATGTCGGCGGTATGATTGATTACGTTTTAATTTATGATAATAAAATTTTAATGGAAACTGCTGTTTGATTGCTATTAATCATGCATATGTATTATAAATATTGTTTAATTAACACAACATATTGGATTCCGCGCGGTGCACGGCAGTGCTTGGAACTTGGACATCGCTGCGATAGTCGGACCTATGTACATAAGTCAACATTGTGTTAGTTATTATATATTTATCAAAAACTAAATATCCTACTCAAGTATCATAGGTTTTTAAACCATTAAATTGTCGTGATATTTAAGAGTAGTTTCACAAACTCATATGTATCAGTATTGATGTGACGTGCAAACTCCTAATTTATTTTTATTTACTTGTATGTAAACCAATGTTGAAATGAAATGAAATGAAATGAAATGAAATGAAATGAAATGAAATGAAATGAAATGAAATGAAATGAAATGAAAATGAATTGTTAAACGAGTGTGTGCGTTGTCTTGTGTGACAATATATATATTTCTTCTTTCTTTAATATACAAAATACCAATCAATAAATTACCAAATCAACCTAATATAATAAGTATCTCTTTTAAATATTCTATGAAAAAACAAACAATATTTCGATACAGTGCATTGTATATAAATATTTACAAGGCACAATAGGTAATCCGTTGTCGCAGGCCGCGCCAGTCCTGTGCCAGCTAAAACATAATAAGACAGGGTAACGCACGCACAGGCCGAAATGTACGACATTACTATCAGAGAGTGGCATGCGGAGGACGTGCCCCCACGTTCTAGTAGGGCTGTCACGCACCTGACCATATAAGTAAATAATAAATAATTAAATACACCAAACACAACAGTCATATGCAAAGTCCTGATCCCATATTAAAATCGAATCTTGTGTCGCGGGTATTAGGAACTACGAGAGACTTTACGGGCTCACAAATACCCAGAAAAGAAACAAATAACTGTTTGTTTCGGTGCGGGGTCGAACCTACGGCCTCCCGTTTCACAGAAAGCGTCTAACCAACTGCGCGACGGAGACTCGATAATATATTAAATAAAAGAGAATTATATAGATAATAAACAACTGACCAAATTTTCAGCATTAGAGCAGTCCGTAGACGACCTTATGCAGTACATAGGTCTTTTCTACAACTTGGAAGATTGACACTATTGTGCGCATTGGCAGATTTCACATACTATGGGACAATTTTAGTAAGATCTCTATGTTTGACAGGCTTCCTTACGATGTTTTCTTTTACCGTTTAAGGCAACAGGGTACATCACCTAACTATACATAAATTGGAAATTATGCAACTGGTTGAGTTTAATTCAGCCTATATTAGTCCAGACTTATAAGAGACATGAGGTTAGTTTGGCTGCTTGTGTTTATTTCGATATATTTACGATAAATTAACATACCTAACAGCAAGAATGAGAGAAAAATACAGTTTTGGCGTAAAATATATTAATTACTAAGAAGTGTTTAAAATTTTTCTATTTTATACCAACCTGACAAACGCTTTACTGCCGGAATAATTTAAATATGTATATTATTAATAATTTAAATACAATTAAAACTTTCGCGCAAAGAGGCAGCCCTGCGCGCTTGGAACACATAAATACACAGAATCAAGATGCATGTATAAACGCACACATACCGAGGTCCTTACCCCACACTATCACAAAGGGTAGGCTTTATTCTCATTCGGTAAACGTAGATGCACTATCCTAATTATTGAGACTGGCGTGGTATCCTATTGTTGGACCATTGTATAGAATCTTTATCTAATCTTTGTGTTTGAAACGTTAATTAATACTTTTGAATTTAAAATTGAGTTTCGTGACCAAATTACTCGTTCAACCTTTGAAGTTAAGTCGGGTCGTGTAAAGGTTACTTTCTACTTACTTTTGTTTTATTGAAATATGTAAAGAGTTTTTAATATTGTGTTTATTTGTTAATTATTATTTTGTTAAAAAGTGTATTTTATATCATATTTCTACTCTCATTCTTGTTATTCAGGACTCGATGACAATTCTATTTGTTATAACATCTTACCAAAATATAATTCAAAAAACATATCAAGAATATTGTTGAGCATGTAATCAATACAGAAAGGCCAAGGTTTCTGGTAATAATGTTTATGAAAATACTAATTAATTTCTTCAGTTTCCAGCTGCATAATACGCATTATATATATTTTTTTATAATTAATAATTATTTACTTACTTAGACTCTGTGTTTTGTTAAAATAATTTAAATTAAAGAACCCTAATGCTACCTATGCTTGGATATGTAATACATTATTTTCAAACTTTTCTGTCGTCATTTTCCCGAAAAATATCATAAAGACAAAAATAAATAATTTGCTGCTGTAAATAAATAAAAATTATCTCTATAATCTTATAAAATAAACATAGAACAATGTGAAGTAATATTCTAATACTGGACACTACTGCTTCAAAATGTTCTCTCTCAAACGGCAATGTGTACAATCAGATCCATAAAAATCTAATATCACAACATTCAAATCCCCATACATCAAAGTTTAAATTGACATTAAACGCCACAGACAAAACAGATAAGATTATCTTTGAACTTAGTAAATACAGCTGAAGCTAACGTGTTTAGTCGGCCCAAAGCCTAGATTATTGGTAAATTAATTTGTCCGACTACCTCCCGCCAGATGACCCCCTCTCACTGCCCCGGCCACTAATGTAATTTTCCCAAATAGTATTAGTTATTTTCACAGGCTATGATTTTAAGCATATCTTCTTGACAAAACAATATAATATCATAATATAATAATAAATTTATAAAATATAGGTATTCCAAAAATGTAGTGTAATCGTTGTAGATTATTTTTATTTCATTTATGCCCTAGACTGCCCTTTCTTTTTCCTATTTAAATATCCATCCCATGACTGCCTGTAAGAAATTACCTAGTGCGATAAGCCCGCCACTTAGACTATCATTGTGATTTCTTTGTTGTTTCTCTGTACCTACAGTGTAAAAAAGGATGAAATAAAAAAATAAAACGCCGCTTTGATATAATTAAGTACTATAAGTTCGAGTCACAGTTCGGGCAGTGATATTGGATTCTTCTATTCATCAGTCAAGAATTTGTGCCTGATATGCTGGTAGGCTCGCTCCCTATCACATATAAGGACGGAGCACACATGATGAAACACGGGTACCCTGATAGCACCATTGTGTACCCCTTCTGGTAAAAAAGGCATGAGCTTAGTATTTATGTACTTGAAGAATCTACCTCTGTCTCAAAGAAACTATGCCTTGCTATATTTTCTTTGATGAGATTGTCCGTTCCTACTATCCTTAGCCTCGTGCACTTTTAAAAGGCCCTCAACATATCCATGCTTCGAATATAGTAAAGGTTATGAGCGGTAGTGATAATTTAGGCTTTCAGTGACAGTGGTACTAATATGATAGTCAGTCTATTCCTAGAGTAGTGCAAGATAATAATAAAATGACTACTACGATCACGGCTACTAGATATATACATATACTGCAACCAGAAAACCCATATTTCGCCTTGTATTTTCCTTCCCACTATGTGTTAGGGGGTCAGCCTTTCGCCATATCGGGCACAAATTATTTACTCCGGGCTGGCAATGAATTGAAAAATATTATTACACTTTGCCCGACCTGGGATTGAAACCCGAGACCTCAGTGTTGTATTAATACCGTAGTACAAATACGCCACCGAGGTAGTTATAAAAAAACTCTACCATATAAAGGACTGATTTAATAAAATAAAGTAAGGAAACACATGGCATATCTAATTGTTTTACAGTTTTAAACTATGAATGAATGAAAGAATGAATGAAATATGAACTATTTGTACACACGATTTAATTGTGCTACACATTATTTAGAGCAGAAAATTATTGCGTTTAGTTTTCAAACATTTTAATAAATTTGGCAATCGTCAATATGTTGGTGGAAATGAAAATAGGATTTATTTTGTAAGAGAAAACTATGCTGCGTTATTGATATTCTGTTTTTTTAGTACTGATTGATATCTTGAAAGAGTTTGTAGGTGACGAGAATGTCTGGTAGAAATATTATGAATTTGTATCTTTTTTGAGTGTTAAGGGAATGAAAGTGCTTCGAAGTTCTTGATCTTAAGGACTTAGGACATGCGTCTTCGATGATTTATGATTTTCCTGTTTTTATGCAGCATTATTGAAAATTACTCTAGAACGTTATTACTTATTTAGCCTACAGTTATGTTAGACAGTGCACTGTCTCACAAAATACCGTTATGATATGATATATAACGCAAATTATCATACAATTTTTGAAAAATAATTTTCCCGTCCCTAATTAGCTTTAATGCATATCACATTTGATTCCCGAATAATTTTTAAAATTACTATACGCTATACTATTAAATAACTAATGGCGCAGCAAGCTCAAGCTACACTGGCAACGCTAATACTTCACTCTAATATCCAAGTAATCCAGACTCCCAGACAAAACCCACAGAGAATTTCACTAACAACTATCAAGATCCTAAATCTTCGATCATAATTCCATATTCGGACGTCTGGCCTAAACATAAATTCATACGTGGCCGCACGCACGCATCGTACCGTCAAATAAACTGGCAGTTTAATCAAAGCCATTAGACAAGTGAGCCAAGCACCTACGACCAGCGAAACTTGAGCCGGCGACTTCGCCACTACTTCCCCACCTTCGTATGGAGCAGACGGACAGAGAGGGGGCGGGGGGGTCTATTAAAATCGGTGGGTGGTGTAGCTGATGCCTTTAACGCCTTGCTGGCTGTTGACCAACGCCAGGAGGCGGGAGGCCATGCGTTCTTAATAAAGATGGCGGAAACACGGCACGTTTTGGCGGGCGAAATTTTGGACGATGATGAAATTATGTCCGCAGTTGTGGACACTGCAGTCCTATAACGTCTCGAGTAGAGGTCCAAATCTTACAAGATTTCACCTGCTGCAACTAAAATCGATTGGATCTAACCCTATTTTCTTGCAGCAAAATGTTGGAGAAATATCCAGATTTTTCTATACTACGGGTACATTTTTTTCCAATCTGCTTTAAAATGACAAAGGCAGTATTACTGACCCCCATAAGGAAATAAAGAAGAAGTAATAGAGTTAAAGTTAAATTTATAATTAAATGTATTCTTAAGTCACAAAAAACAATATTTCGGGTCAGAGTGATTTCCAAAAGGTCTTTAATTTCTGGTAACCACGACGTAAGACTTATCTACCATAGTACATGACTGTCTAGTGAATTCATTTTATCGCTTGAAATCTATTTTAACCATCTTTGCAGGTGAACTTACTCATTGTCAATATGCACGCAAGAGTTATGTTTCAATTACAAGTTGCTTTACGATACTTCTGTCACCTTTTAAACTTGCTATGTAAATGTCGATGCAGAAAATTACATTCCTCTATATTATTCACAGTTGGATAAAATTAATTGGAACGAAAGCTGAGGAAAAAAGTTTTAAAAGATTATAGGATTCTTATCATAAAGCATGTCATCATATATTAGTTAAAAAATACGCATTCAAAATTACAGTGTGTAATATTTTTGGAACACCATGTATAAGACTGGAATTTTGGGAGCATTATGTATACTAGCAAAACTGTTTATGCACCGGGCCATCTCAGACGCATAGAGCACGGGGTAGATGGGGCACATTTATTAAATACGCCACATACATTAAACCGGCCGATACAACAACTATAATGAGAGTCCACGGGCCGCGTAACTCATCTCTGAGGCACCCAGTTAAATTATTCAAGGGAGGGTAATCTTATTACATTTACATATTAATCAACGGATTTTAATTATACCCCTCCGTCTCCCCCCCGCCTTGATAATTTGCTTTCGAAATGCGACTTGCCTTGATTGAAGACACGTTTGTGTGTGTGATGTTCGTTTAGTTTGTTTGTGTTTAAGTAATTTTGTATTCAAAACTGTTTGACATTGGCGGTGTAAGCGTTGTTTTTGTTATGTTGGACTTGTTTAATTGACTTACGGCTGACGACGTCCGGTACTTTACCTGCAAAGAAAAAACACTAATTAGTACAACGGAAAATATTAAGAACTAAAATGTAATTATCCATTTCTAAAATTGTTTACTATTATTATTACATTACATTACTAAGAGCAGTAATAGCTCCATGATAATCAAAAAGGGGTTTTTAAAGACACAAAAAAGTTAAACACGAAATTGAAGGCTGGCAAACTCGAACTACGAATAACTTAGTTACTGATTCAATGTATAAAATCAAGTACAAAACACCCAAAAAAATACCAATAAAACAATAAATAAGACAATGACAATATTTATAGACATAAGCTAATGTAAAAAAGTGAAACATTAAATAAACCGTGCGTACACGGGTTTAATCAGCGAGCTCATTTGTCGGCGTGGACTGCGCGCATTTGCGTCTCCGTCCGACCCGTACTGGGCGGAGCGCGCAATCGTAAACCATTGGAGAAATATTATGAGGCTACCATGGTAGCCCGCGGGATGCAATTAATAAGCATGTTAATATCATACGGGAATGAAGTGGTGTTTATGTTGAAACGCTGACTTAGCTACGTAAGTGTGAAATGAGAATAATTATCGACGCTGTTGAGACTGAAAATATACCTTTCGTATTATTTTTTTTGCAGAATTTATGTTGTTCCTCTCAGTCTCATTTCAAGACTTGCACTGTTTTTGTAGAGATTTGATTAAGAGTATGATCTAGTACAAGCTATTCTTAAAACCATTGACTTTAATTTACCTGGTCCTAAAATCGCACTGCACACTGTCATGTGCAATATTAAATAAAGCTTAATAATTACGCTGATTAGGTTTTTAAAGTAGCAAAACCTCTAAAATAATTTCCAAAGTCTACTAAATCGATAATTGAAGAAGAATATTTATGAGCATCTAACTATCTAGCGATGGCTAGCAAAATGCTTAAACTGTGTTTCCTGTCTAATTTAGCAAATATATTCAAGACGCAGACACTGGAAATAGATGCAGATGTAACTTTAATTAATAATGATTTGTCGTTCATCTCTAGGCCGAGTTACTTCTTAAGGAGACGTGGTAGTTTTGATCAATCTGCGGATTAATTTGATAAAACAGATTATTTTAATATTAGACTAACGATTGAAGCTGTTATATTGCTCTTTAAGGCTGATGCGGATTCAATTGCTTGGCTTAAATATTTATGTACAGCAAAAAATGTAAAGGTTTAGGAAATTTGTATAGATGTATTTAAAGAAACACGAATCCACAATGATAATAGAGAAATGATATCTAATTATAAATATCAGTTAATTTGCATATTTCTACTAAGGAAATATATCAACACATTATCTGAGATAGAAAACAGCATATCTCGAGTATTGCTTAGTGCAAATAATACATCGCTGCCCCAGATAGCAATAGCGATAAGATTTACACGAATGGTAAATTAGAAATCGAATAATCAAATGGAGGTTAATCTTAATAAGTTCTTGTTTTAATAAATAAGGAACGAGGCAAACCAAACAGATTGATGGCACGATTATTATTTAAATTAGGGTGGAGTCGGCAAACGTGTGCGGATTTGGAATTTTTCTCTTTTGTATTTGAAAACTTTTTTGGTATATTTTGGATATAATTTAGAAATATCAAAGCAAGATAATATATTAGCCATTATGAAAGGCAATTAATCGATGGACTTTTTGCAACGTAGTTTTAGTTACCCTGTTTGTTTGAGTACTTGTTTTAAATAAGTCTTAGTTCTTTATTTATTTATTTATGAATAAAAAATTGAAATTCTAATACTTAATTACGTTTGTTACATATATTGTCAAAACTAAAATGGGTTTTCTATAATCAAACACTGTTGTAATGAGATACTAATGACCTTTACAACGGTAAACACAAATATTGCGGTAAATAATTAACTCATTAAAACCCCAAAAATTGCGTTTAAATGTAAGTATAATTAGGCACTCCGGCGTGTACCGCGAAAAATACAATTAACGGGAATGCAGTCCTAATTTCTCGCGCAATAAATTATCGCCCACTCTCGGTGTACGATTCTCCCCAGCTTCCCTCAAACGCAATCCCCCGTAATGGCGCCTCGTCCTTATTAAACGCTTGCATCATGCGAGGAAGATAAATGCATCTCGAAATTAATTAATAAAATTGCATCCATAAGTGTTCAACCCAGATAAGGGGCAGTCAAAAAGAGTAAAGTGAACATTTTGGCTTCTTGATTGGCCGTAGCATTCTTGTTTTGTTTTTTTTTAAGTATATTTCGTATGAGCTACGTAACTGCCTTGGTACCAGTTTTGTTAGCTGTATTGCAATGTTTAATTAGTGTATCCTTCCCTACCTTGCCGGTTTGTTCAGTAGGTTTCCTAAGATTTGTTAGTAATGCTGAGATAAACTGCGCTAAGTTGATAAAATGTTTTCCAACATTGTTTCACAACTATCTATACTTTATCAGTATATATCTTGGTGTTGGATGGAAGAATCCAATCATACTAAACAGTATTTGTCTACAATGCAAGTACAATAATAAAAACATCTTCATCCAAAATTTACCATACTAATTTGTTGATGCAATGTAACGTTTTGCTTTGTCGACCATGTTGGTGGCGAAATAAGTCAAGTAGCTCACACAAGACAGTTACAGATGTTCAGTAGTAGACAGATTTTTCAGACTAATATACAGAGTATATCAAGACTGCTACCGAAAACGAAGCCGGGTGGTAGTTTAAGCGACTTCAGACACAATGCAACAGAAAAAGTTGCAAAAAAAAGCGACAATTTTTTTTTTATTATTTTTTTCCTATCGCCATATTTGGGTGGTAAATACATTTTTTCCTAAAATAATAGTATATACCCTTTTATTTATAAATACTCTAAGGTATAAAAGAGTTTAAATTATTATTTTAGCAAAAACTATGGATTTACCACCCAAAAATGACGATATTTAAAAAATCATAAAAAAAATTTGTCGCGTTTCTAGGCGAAATTTTTAATTGCATTGTGTTTGTAGCCACTAAAACTACCACCCGGCTTCGTTTTCGGTAGCAGTCTTGAGATACCCGGTATACTCATATTTAGCTACATGGTAACAAAACACAAAAACTTAGAAAGGCTTGAATCACTTCAATGGATGTAACAAAAGTATTGTCAAAGACTGCAATATTTAAAATTGTTCTAGCCACAAAACCGGTTGATTTGAAATGTAATATAACATTAATCTGTGAGTTAATTAAACAAAGAGCCAATGGTACGAAGGTGCACGCAATCTCTTACCTTCGTTTTGCATATTGATTAGCATCGTCGATCGACTTAGTACAGATACAGCTTCTGTTTGTTGCTAACCGCTAATTATTACGTTTTGATCATGCTGTTTTTGGTGACATGATTATTCTTTTATTTAATTTCGCCAGCAAATTGTATAAGAGTCGCAATTTTCATGCGATCAGTTGGGATTTTGTTTGTCATCTAGTATTGGTTATCCTCTTTTGTATAGGCCCTAATTTCACAGTTACACGATTCACGTCGGTAGATTCTACTTTTTTTACTGCAGAAAATAATAGCATACGGATACCAGCCAGCCCTTGCTTTTTGAACCGAAAAGTTTACTCAAATTAGGTCGCGCGATTTGAGAACCGAATTCGCTATTCAATAAGCTGTTACATCCCATCTAAAATGAACTAAGGTTAGAGATAGTTCAGATATAACAGAATATCGATTATAAAAATGAAATCGAAATTGTTAGCATGTTCATCGCCTTAAAAATCAACTCAGCCGAATACATTATCAAACTAGTTAACATTTGCATAAACTCATCGCATACCAATAGCTATTGTGTTTAAATAATACATCAAAAACGTTGTTGGCCCATAAATAACCTATGCTAAAGCAATTGTTCATAAATTATGCACATTTTATAAATAGTTTAACACTAATTAATGGCTGTATAAATCTTTCATTTGGATTTGTTATGCTTTCTACCAATTTTTTGTGGTTTGACTGGATAATGCACAAATTCGTTAACTTTAAAATTAATAGCAATAAGCTAAACATATCTCATCACAGAATTAACATTTTTATCTACCTTCTTGTGTATATAATAGTGTATATTCGGTAAATATATAGTCTTGACTACACAGTATTTTATCTTCTTTCTAAGCTTTTAACAGTTATTTAAAAAGGTCACATGAATTGTATCATGTTTAGATCACTAAATTCACCAAATCTGGTTATAATAATACGTAATTTAAAAATACAACAATTGGAAAGGAGTCTGAAGGTTTAACCTAGAATAAGGGCGTAATGTCAAACTCATTAAAAATTAAAAGCACAGCTTATCGACGGTTCTTGTAATTATCGCAAATATGGTCTCATAAACATCGTTTACCGGCGGTTCATTAACGTTCTTACGTATTGAGTAACATTTACTGTGGTGTTTAATCTCATTTAGTGACAGGAAACCTACTAATAGTGCCGCAATTATGGACTCGGAGCGAAACTTAATGTTTACAGCGAAAAATTAAATTAGCTGACGAAGGTTTGAGCAGGAAGCGAAGAAGACAGTAAAGGAAATCGTGAAGATTTTATAAATAAAAAACTAATACATTACTGCTTTATCAGAGTTTTAAAATAACATACAAATCTCTAAAACTTGACACATTTGTACTTCTTCTTCTTGTAGTGCCTCTCCAACTAGTGAAGGTTGGCAGTCAGCTCAGCATACTGTCCCTTGTCTCACATTTATACTGGTGGTACGCCTCCTTGGCAGCAGTGTAAACTCTGTTGTGTTCCGGTTTGAAAGACATTGTAGTCAGAGTATATTATTATGGATATTGAGACTTAACATCTTTTATATCAGGATGGAAATCGAGCGCAATGAAATGGCCAAGTATTGCTACTGTCCATTAGCGGTAGTATCGCTTACCACTAGGCGAATAGCAGGTCTCACCATTTATAGCAATAAAAAAAGAAACATTGAAATGTGCACGGTATTTAAAGACATAATAAAACTGTTCCACAAAGATAAAGTTATCTTGATTCTGACAACGCGACACCCGGAAATAGGCAGTTAGATACCGATCCGCGAACCGCCTACTCATTTACTAATATTAATGAGGTATCCAATAAAAATGTCATCGTACATAAATTATGTACCGCTAAATATTTTAAAACATGTTTAAACGTTACAACATCGAATAATAACATAATCGAAAGCGCTACCAACTCCTGGGCTACTCGGAGGCCGCTACAATCTTACTTTAATTGCATGTAACATAAATTATGGCGACTTATTACAATCCACTCCCGTTCCGATACACGCTGCCCCAGGGTGTATTATGCGATATGCACTAGTTATTCTATACGATGTCGAAACGTATCAAGTTTGTTTGAGTGTTTGCGTGTTTGTTTGCGCGCTTTTGTTACGGATATTAAGTTCGGCTGCCATTGTTGCAGTGTTTGATGTGTTTAAAGGAATTAAGGTTTTTTGTGTTTTATTATGATGCAAAAAAGTATTTTTTATGATAAGGTTCGTATTTATTAACATAAATCTGTGGGCCCGAAAATGATATTAAAACGATTTTTATAGAAGAAAAAACTTGCAAAGAATATACCAAGCAAATATTTTGTAAAGAAAAAACATCCTTTGTTTTACGACATATCGACGAGTCCTTGTTTTGGAAAAATAATACTTTCCGTTATATGTCGAAAAAATATTTTTGTTCACCTAACTCACCGTTATATTTTCCATTTTTGTTTTATTAGTTGGTTAAAATGCAGCAGTGAGAAACTCTTATATTTACACTCTAAAATTGATATTTAAAATAAATTAATATCGGTTGAAGTGTACAAGGAACGGCTGCAGAAAGTAAAAAACTCTATATACTTATTAAATTAAAGTAATTTATACGGCAAGATTGTTGTCGGTTTTGCTAATGGTATTCTAGATACAAATTTTATTGAGAAATATCAGGTAGTGGTGGTATTATTAAATATTATAGAGAAACCGTGTCTTGAGCTATCGACGCCCACAGGGCTTATAAATCGTATCATTTCTATTGATACAAAGTAAATACGGCAAATTGTTGTGGATTTAATTTTTATGTAGTAGGCTTATGATTGCTTTTGATTTAGTAGTTGTAATTTCATATTTTGTAATACAATCATTTGTAATTTTAAAAATCTCAATATGACATTATTTTTTTCGAAATTCAATATTTTTTATATTTATGAAAGTATTCTTACGGAAAATCCAACATTAGAATTTTTAGTTTAGATGAATAAATTCACATAACATTTACGTCTGTATAGTGTCATACAGACGTAAATATTAGTCAAAACATCAATACATTCCATAAATTCGCATCAACTTTTAACAAAAAAAAAATATATATATTCTACTTTGAAAGTCCCATTAAAATGCCTGAGAAATGATGTCGAACGCTATACTCGGAATTGTCGACTGACAAACAGAATAGGCCGCCAGCGCAGATTATTCATAGGCTCATTATCATAAAATTAACCGATAATAAATCATATAGCCGTTCCAATTAAGTGCAACAAGCTGTACAAGATCGGATAGTGTGGATTATTAAAGAACGCGGAAAAAAAATTATTGAAACGAATATGTTTAGAATTCGGAACGATTGTGATTTCATTTGTGATCTGATTCATTTGTGTTGTAGTTTTAGTAAGAATAATCGTAGTTCGCCGTAAATAGACTTTTTTGAAACTACATAATATGTTGTCAATCTTCATTATTTGTAGCTACAGGAAGCCCAATGTCGAAGAGGCTTTTCAATGAAAAAAATACTGAACTCTTAAGAGTGGAAACTTTATTGTTGGCAATACTCTTTTTCATCAATAATTATGTTGAAAAGAGAGTTAATTTAACTGCCTAATTGACATAATATTTTAAGGTGACATCACATACTTCGACTCAGAAATTCCTCCCGAATCTTACGGTTCATTGCTCATACGTCATAAGTAAAATTGTAACGGTTAGTATCAAAAAAATATTAAGGCAGATATTCGTTATGTTGAGAAATAGAAAAAAGCTGGCTTGTGAAGATTAAGGACATTCAGAAGACCAAACTGAATTAAAGACTACATTATATTTCGAATTTCGTGGAGTTCATTTTAATACAATTAATTCCTAGATTCTAGCGAATGTTACATATATACATACTAAACTCACGCCTTTTTCCCATAAGGGGTACGCAGAGGTGCTACCAGAACACCCACATTTTGCTTTGTATCTTCCGCCCCATGATATGATAGCGGGCGAGCCTATAGCCAATGTTAAACATTGATATAAAACTAATTTTGAGGAATTTTATCGCGGATTTGATTTGATTTTTAATTTTATTAACTTCCAAATGTTTGAATTACTTTAATCACAGCTTTCAAATCCGCAAAAAATGTTTTATAATAATTGGTTCTAGTAATTTGCATTTCAAAATTAAAAGCAGACAAATAACTCTTCCCCGACACCAACATAGCAAAGCTAAATGCGCAAAACAAACTGTATCAAGGCAATGGATGTTAAATTACACTGAAAGTTCATTTAATTGAAAAAAGGAGCCGAATCCATAAGATAGTTTCCGTCGGGAGCGCGCAACTCGATCCCGGTAATGATCTAATTACGTTGATTAATGATACACATTTATATCCATCGTAAACGTACACTTTCCTATCCGGGGAGACCGTTTCAAGGACATTTGATACACCGTACGCTGTTCTATTATGCCACAATAGGGCGAAGATGCTGAAAACATAGGCTTCATAACTTCCACGAAGACTAAATATGAAAACCTTTGTGTTTCTACTGATTTCTTTCACGCTTTGGGACTGTTAAAACCTCTTTTCTAATAAACCTTATTTCGATTATATAGGAGCGATTGCATAGATGGGAAATGATCAACTTCTTCCAAGAATATCGACAATACATGAAGAATTGTGAATGTTATTGCGATCTTTGAGGTTGGAGTAAAGGAAATGCGGAGAGAAGCTATTATTGAGTTTCCGGGAACCTCAATCAGGGAATAAAATATGGTTGCAAAGCGGCTATTCTACGGAGATTCCGTATACACCTACTTAGTAGATAGATTTCTTGAATACTGTAAGTATATTCATAGTTACGCCATATCATTCTGTAGTTGTTTAAGTTTAGGTTACCCGAAAATATTTTAATTTGTATGGAAATGTTGATTTTGGTTAATTGAATATTATCATAGAATCTAGATTAGCTCAAAGGCAGAAAGACTGAGGTAAATTGCTTTAAATTAATTTCGTAACTGGAATTGATTCTATTTATTAATTGCGTCATTTGAACATTAATACAAAAATTATCTTGTGTCATTGCGCAATTATAGCATTTACTAGCGGTCGGGCCCGGATCCGCCCGGGTGCATACACGTTTTAAAATGGCGGTCAAAATATTTAATTCTGACTATCAGTTTAGAATATCGACCAATCGGACCACGAAAGCGAACAAAATTTCCTCGTAATTGCTAGAAAGATCACTACTGCTTTCCTCCTATAGGTCATAGCGTGATAATATAAAGCCTATAGCCTTTCTCGATAAATGGACTACCCAACACCGAAAGAATCATTCAAATCGGACCAGTAGTTCCAGAGATTAGCGCGTTCAAACAAACGAACAAACTCTGCAGCTTTATAATATTAGTATATATTAATTATAATTTGTATCCTACTTAAAGCGTTAGAAACTATATTGTCGTGTATTGAGGTTTGATAACATCCAAGGCCGACGGTTTATCGTTTTCTTTGGTGTCCAGAATTATAAGTAACCTTAATTTCTCATCCGCGAGTAATGAGTTACTTTTACCAAGTCATCTAAGAACGTATTGTCAAGATGTTTGGTCTTAGTTTTAATTATATGGGGATGGAAAAAGTATATTTAATATATTTTAAGCTTTAATTACGTCCTACAACCGAGTAAGGTGAGTTGAGTTTTCATTTCGGTCTTCTACAAATCCTTGTCACTTTGACTTGAACGTCTCTACGTCAATATTTTCCAACGATGTGAATTTATGTTACAGAAACTCCACTGCCAAACTTAGGCCTGGCACAAAATTACTACATTGCTCTATAGGAAATACTCCTCATCCTGCGTATTCCTTATTTTACAATACAATAAAAATAAACTGCATCTATTTCATTCAGTTACCAACACCGGTAACCGCTTAAGGCGTTCTGCCCTATTCCAGCAATTACTCGCATTATATTAACTATAAAAATTAAATAGTCATAATTACAATCTAAAACCTTCTTATGGTCATTAATAACTTCTTGCTACTTCAAGATATTATCTTCGGTATGATTTCTTTGTGTGCTATCTAATCAGAAACAGTAAGTGTGCATTTTAATTATAAGGGTGCAGAAACCGACGCTTTGCTTGCGGCGGTCGAGTACCACGAAAAGTTTGGACTTCATCTCATTATACGGTTAATCCTATGTGTCAATTGAAGTGTTTATTTATTTATTCCTTACGGCACAAAAAAGGAAAAAAGCTTTAAGAAACTACAATAAATAAACAAAAAAATACAAATGTCCTCTTTCTTCTTCTTCTTCTTTTCAAGTGTTGTTTGGAGAGTCATATATTATTATTTGATTTAAAATGTGTTTAGGTGATGATGACTGTATTAATTTCGGAAGTTTTTAATACGATTTTTGTAATATGAACTGTGTTAGCATGCGCAATACTGCATATTTTGCTCAAGACTAAGGAGGACTGAATAAGGTCTGAAACACGACCGCAGAAATGACTCGATATATTATCATATATTTTATTTATTTATTTATTTATTTATAATTCTTTATTGTACACAAAAATTAATAAAATAATTTTACAACTAAGGAACTTATAACATAAGTACGTACAAACGGCGGCCTTATCGCTAACGGCGATCTCTTCCAGACAACCTTTGGATGGATTGGAATGAATAGGAGAAGGAAAATCGAAGATAGTCATTAAAAAGGAAAGGAAGAAAATCATGTACAACTAAAAGCTTTATAAATAGGCATTATTTATATATATATATATATATATATATAATACAAGTATACACTTACATAAACTACACAAAGTAAAATGTGACTTTACTACATATATTATACTATAAACGTAACGAATAAAAAAAAATATATATATATATATATATATATATGAGAGAAAATATATTTATACATAATATATTACTGTTCTGACAAATAGTGCGTTCTGACTAATCTCTTAAAAATAGGCAGAGATTTAGCAAGTCTTATTGTCAGGGGTAGCTCATTCCATAAGCGAGCAGCATGGACAGTAAAAGATTTGTCGAGGAATGATGTGCTGTGCTTAGGAATTTCTAGAATCAAATTTTCTGAAGACCTAAGAGATCGTACATGGGTATTGCTTAAGAAATGAAAGCGACGTTTTAAATAATTTGGGGTCGTGGGATTAAATAATATGGTATAGAGAAGTGAAAGGATGCGAGTATTTATATTGGTAAAATTATTCAAAAATGTAAAGCGCATATTGACATACTATAGATGCAAAGTCTATTTCAAATTTAGCTGTTGAGGAAAATTATAATGGCGCAAGTGATTTTAGAATTACCTAGAGCAACAAAAGACTAAAAAATACACATTTGTTAAAAAAATATGTGATATTATTTATCGTGATATTAACAATACGGCGCAGAATTGAATAAATACATTTCCTACAAATTGAAACTTGGAAGCAAAGCGTTGAAATGTAAAATGTGTTGTTCACTAAACAAAGACCGTTGTCATTCCTTCCCAGCATAACTGTTTTGCGATTTAAATCATCCAAGGTGATCGTTAATTTTAATTCCTCCGTGTACACCGATGATAACAATTAGTATATTTTTTGTGCTTTTTCAACAGCCGGCATATAATTATTGGTAAATGTCTCTAGTTTACGTTGTATCACTATAAACTCCTTGTGATTATCCGTCGCCGGTTAATAATCGTCTTGGCGATATTTATTGCCTTTTGCTCGCTAATTATCAGGGAATTTTGATACTTGAGTTATTGGTCTACGCCGGCGAACGGGGACCTCGTTCATTATATTCAATTTTAATACAGATATAATTGCCACGGGGGAAAAGTTCTAGTTTTCTACGTGTTAAATACATGCAATACGTACCGCGGTGCCGATGTATATCAAATGTAGATTAAAAACGTACCCAGCCCTGTATTTACGTTTCCTGCATAACCTTTAATTATAAATGTTTGTTTTGTTTCAATCTATTCGCCATATTTATTAACTGGTGCCACAATTAGCCGCCATTATTCTGTCAATGCGATATTTTTAATTAAACGAAATAATACTCGTGAAGCTATAACTTATCTTTATTTATCAGACACGTTTTGTATTTCGTTTTCGGAGTTCACACACGCAAAAGAAACAATATGAACACCGAACACTCACTTGAAGAGTCGTAGAGCGATCAGTCTCGAATATGAAATGGATTGAGGTAACGATGTACGGCCGGTAAGTACTTGGCGATTGAGCGTAATTCTCTCTCTAAAAATCCTCCACGAACCGTGCGTTTTTATTTTAACACAGAATTTAATTTCCTGTGCTCACGTGTCACGGGCCTCAAAAACTATTGCGCATCGCTCAACCGGTAATACAAAGCAATCTAAATTGGAAAATAGGCAACGCGCAGTGTGTGCTTACCAAAACGACCATTCTGAGTGCGACGCGATTAAAAAAAGAAGTCTGATGCCGATCGCGCCGCGGGAGGGGTGTGGGGCCGCTACCCCCCATTTTTCGTATTTTTTTCCTTTTTTTTCGGGAGGTGGGCGCGCCCGGGTGCATGCAGCCAGCACCCACCTTTGTTTCGCATAAACAAATTAATTTCGGACGCTGTTTTTGATGGTTAATGTGTTCGAAAATTGGGATTTTTCATATGAGAATCGATGGCTTGGAAGGTGGACTTAGTAAATGGCGGACGTCTGTTGAACAGTTTATTTAGGGGAACATATGTTGTGTTCGCTTTGTGTTGTAGTTTTACCTTACAGCGGCTGGGTCGACGAACTGAATTATAGACATGCTAATCTTTATGAAACTTTACGCGACAGTTCGTAACACCTATCCTGCAAGACATTGCGTCTATTATAGAGACTGTTAGTAATACTAAACATACATTTGGATATATAAATCCGACGCAAAAAATCAATCCGCCCAACAAAGGATAGCACGTGCGAGTGATCAGCTGTGTGCAATCTCAAACGGCCGGGCATAGAAAAATATCTCGACCTAGTTCGCCTTGTACACCGTACAACAGCAATTCACGCGAACACAGATGGAATCAAGTGATAATCAGCCACTTCAGATACACGTTGCGCGTACAGCGACGGGGGACATACCCCTTTCCCTCATTAAGGGTGGGGGTGGCCCAGGACAATGCATGTTTGTACTGCTTTTTGCCCATTTTTTTCATTATTTCATTTCATTTCGCCCACCTCCCACACGTCCGCGCTCGCGATTGTGTGCCTCCGCTTTTTTATAATTCGTTACCTTTTTTATCGGTCGCTCCATTTTCAGAGGATGGGCAGAGTGCGGCCCGGCAGACGGGCGGTCGAAACGCAGCGTTTCATATAAAAACTCCAACCAGATATGAATATCTGCCGTTCTACGTGTCTGAATTGGAGTACAATAGCCCAAGACTTATTGTCGATTTATTTAAATTATTTGGCAAGCGAAATAATTATCAGTTTATATCATGATTTAAAACTATAATAACTATAATTCCAAATCACACATGCATCGATGGATAACATTTTTAGATATATTTAGATTATTAATTGTTTAATTGACTACAAATTTAAGAATAATATAAAAATCCTGGCAAAAAAATAAACTAAAAAATCCTACCTTTATGTCTACTAAAAAATTGTGTCAATGTAATTGTAATCTACTGATATATCATTTAGTCACCACCAACATTTACTAATATTTCCACCAACCACTTAGGCAGATACGAAGTCCAATACTCTTACAACTGCCGCTGCATATTGCGTAGACTGAAGGACATAGGCCCTTTAGTAATAAGAGCAACGAAAATACGATAAAGAACTATTAATTTTCTGAGACATGAGCGTTAAAATAAAAGTCCGAAGCAGCCGCGACGCCCGTCTGCACCGCGAGTTTCATATATCTGATGGCCGTTCGATCTAAGTTGTGCATTACTCATATTGTTAATAGAGTCTTTGTTGGGTGCCGCGATAGGTGCATATTGTCTGGTTTCACTCTCCACAACGATGGAGATCGAATAGTCTTATTGGATATAAAATGTACGTTATTGCCACTATTATACAAATGCCGTGTATTGGTGTCGTGTGATTTGATTTAACGTATCACTGATTGGGGAATGAACGGGTTTTTGAATTGGACATGTGGGATATATTCCTTTTGGTGTGAGTACTTCTTATTCTGATTTAACTGTATTGAAATTTAGTTTTCTTCATGTTATTATTACTTTACATGTGATGTATCTATTCTTAGATAGCTTATGGTTTGAATAGGCAGAAAGTCCGATCGAAACTCTTTTTGGAATTTACAAGATGTCTTTGTATTATGTATGTACATAAAATCCAATAATTATATAAGAAGGGTTAGCAAAACTGAGATCAGAACCTAAACATATCAGATTTTACATGAGATTCAACTTGTGATTGCGCTATTATATCAGTAGCCGATAAAGAAATCAGTTTAGTATTTTTTTTTATTGCAATTAATGGCGATACGAGCATGCCGTTCGCCTGATGGTAAGCGATACGACCGCTCATGAACAGTAGCAAAGCCAAACAACACCTTGAATTAAAAAGCAATGCTTGGCATTCCACTGCGCTCGCCATCCTGAGACATAAGATGTTAAGTCTCAATATATCCAGTAGTTACTCTGGCTACAATGTCCTTCAATCCGAAACACAACAGTGCATTTAAACTGCTGTTTGACGGAAGAAAAGTACAATATCCATGGTCATAAAATGAAACAAAATACATTAGTTTTTAGTTACTGTATGTTTTGTAATGCATTTGTATAATATTATATTATATTATGTATATGTATAAATATAGCATTCTAGACTATTTTAAGAGGTTTCCTAAAGAATAGGTACTGATACGAATGCTGCTTGCTTGTTCTTGGCAAGCTGTTCTACTCTCTCATATCCACTGAAATTTACCCTTAAAACTTGGTAGAAATAATTTCTCAACATTCACTCCACAAATATTTTTAATTACATGTTAAATCACATCGAAAAAAAGCTAAGGATTTAATCCGCTGTGTATCGGCGCAATGTTGAGCAAATACCGACAAAAAGAAAAAAACAATTAAATGAATACACAAAGATACTCCACGCGTTCCGCAGTGCGCATTTGTAAGTGTATTGAAAAAAGTACCGAACGGCTGTAATGTACGTGATTCCGCATTTTAATTCGTCTGTAATGTCGGGACATCTCCCTTTTTAAATGTTTATTGCTTGACTGTGTTTTTTTTACCTCGAGCGCATTATTGAGTGGGTCGCAGACGCGTTGCCCGTGTGCATACACGATCGCGTTTTGCATTACAACAAACGACGCTTGCGCAGGGCTGCTGAGAAATAGCTGTCTTAATAATAACTTCATGTTATTAAACTCATAATAATATTTAGTTTATTTAATCAAGAAAATATTATGCATTTTACTATGTATATTTTCGTTTTTGATATGTAAGTTGTCGAAAGTATAATATATAATAAAAGGTCTCCATTAATAATGCTTCATATTATTAGAAAACTTTTCTCGTAATACTATTTTGTTATTTAGTCAAGAAAAGATACATTTTAGCAGTTGTCGTATATGATAGGTAAGTTGTACAAACCAACCATCTGATAATAAGAGATATCCACCGCCCATAAAAACGTCAAAAATATTAAAAGAAATTTCAGTGTTTCCGGCCTGTGCGGAAAGTTTTTATTTGCAGATTCCTAGAACATATCAGTTGAAAATTATTGCAGAAGTGGATTGATTCTAAAATCCAACTTTACTAATGTAATTAAAATTTATTTACATTTAAAAACTCCTTCTGTATCTCTTTAAAAACGCAGACCGAAAGGTAAAACTTCAGTACTGGCTTATAATAATTAATATCATAAAGCTGTTTAATAACAATTGAAATGTACGTAAAACACAGGATATTTTCTGATAATTTTGTGTAAATAATGTCACATACTGACATAAAATGTGAATAAATGTATTTTTTCCTATTAAAATTTTTAATCAGTTATTTAAAAGATCATCCGATAGAATATTTTTATAAATTAAGTCGTTATTTTGAAGATAATACAAAAATAACTATTTTAAGAGAAGACAGTGGTTCAGAGAGTTTCGAGCTTCATTTCTTCTTCTTAATACTTGGTTTTGGAGCGGTAGTAGTACTTATTACCCAATTAAATTATCTTACAAAAGTATTTAAAATCAGAATATTTTAACTTTCGATTTTATTTATTACATTGTGTCCTATGGTTGTTTCTATTTTAACCGTACTTATGTGAAGTCCGAACTAGGCCAGCGTATTAGATTCAACCTCCTTTCAGTTCTAGGGCAGGTCTCAGCCATGTTTATTGAAATAAATTTGGACCATAATAAAAATCAGCCTGCTTGACCTGGGTTCTAGCATAGTCTTACAGACCACTGACGTTGACAGTCTTGCAAGAGACGTATCATCTTTTATCATCCTTCTCCTCTTTTTCATTTCTTTTTTCCTACTTCAAGAGTCTGTCTCATGGGCGCCGATATTCACTTATCGTTAGGTGAAACATTCGCTCCTTTGCCAAACTTAAGTAATGAAAAAGGAATAAGATAGCTCTCTCTTTCTCTCTTCAGCTACAAGAAGTCCACTACTTTTTTGTTTAATTTATTATTTTAAATATAAATACATAATTTACAATATAGCTGCTAACAAACCACAGAGATTTATACTAGAGCTAACAAGAGTTTACAACAGCAACAATACGACAATAAAATGTACTTTATAATATTATCTATTAGCACTTCACAAATACATGGTAGGTAATTCCAAATTCAGTAGACACTGTAGATACATTAAACAAAATAAAGTTATTAATTGTTAATAAAGAACTTTTTCAATTTATATTTAATATTGGAAGGTGTAATTTTATTAGCTAAGTCGGTAGGCATATCTTTAATAAGACGAGGTATAAGGTATTTAGCTGTTCGCTCCCCGTACGCATTGTTTGCGCTCAGTGCAAAAAGTCGGTTTCGAGCTACGGCCCGTGTGTATACAGAGTGTTTAATAATGTTTCTTAGGGACGAATCACAATAATATTGTTTAAGCAAGATATATTTTACTTATATTTTACTGAACATCATGGATGCCTCTTCCATGGAATGCCACATATACCTGTCAGAAGCGGCCCGTATCCAGCGACTTCGACCTTAACCATGTCGTCCATCCACCTTGTAGTTGGGCGTTTGACACTTCGCTTGCTTGTACGTGACATACGAAGAAATGTCTCGATTTTAAACGTACGTCGACACCCCTATCTCCAGCTGATAGATGGCACATTAAAGTATTATTATAGAACATATAGATTATTTAATCGTCCGTACGAGCCGCTCAGTACCATAAATTGTTTTGAATATTCATTGGAAAATAATTGGATTTCTGCTATGTTCTTATGATCGTAAAAGTGTCATGATTACTATTCTCATGTTGACATGGATTTTTGACGCGTTGGCAATTATAATGTGAACAGTTCGTGTGGAATTAACAGATCGATGTTGAGAGAAACATCTTCAAATTATTAAATTGTGCTTTATTATGTGCGCGAAAAATGTAGTTGGTGCTTTCGATTTTTTATTCTGGTAAGAGTACGATTGCATTATTGCAGTATACAATTATTTAAAACAGGTATATACAGTGTACTGTTTATTTATTAGTTTATATATATTTAAGAAATATGTATCATTAAAATCAATGTATATTTTATAATGCGAAGTATCCATTATATGAATGCTTGCTACATATTTATGTTCATTTTGAATCAAATAATTAGATTTTCTACAAAAGGGGATTGCTCTTTTGTGTTTTAAATTCAGAAAAAAGGGTTATTTTTTTCTGATACGCAACACACTGGCTACACATAAAACTCGCGTTGCCATGGTAACGGTGTTCTATAATTAAAATTAAATTTGGGCGCATTAGACGGCCAGAATCATGTGCTAATTGCGCAGAGCTACCAACAGTCGCGACGCGAGCCTGACAAACGACTTTGATCAATCACGGCCGTCCTCCGTGGGCAGCCCTGGCCGCGGCTGCGAGGAGATTTATATTAGCGGCAACCCTAGCTCGGAGGCGCCGGCATTTGAGGTTGTCAATAATAATTTGCAGGTGATTTTAAACTTTATTTCAATGGCAACAAGTGCTATTGTTGAGTGTTGATGAAGTTTTGACTAAAGCATTAGGTGACATAAGTAAAATTGGAGCTTTACTTCATTGTACTTGTATTGACCAGTCATGAATGAAAGATAGGGAATCGGGAATTTTACGATTTCCATGGATTCTTTGATTTTAAACGGAGACTCTTTAACTTTTTGCTTTAAGGATTACAGATTGTAGGTAATATCGCCGCATTACGTTTTATGGATTCTGATTTTTAATTTAAATATTGAATTATTCTCTTAGTTGTTTTGAGATTAGTATTGTTTTCTTCTTGTGCCTGATAGGTGTGGAATGTTGTTTTCGTGCCATATGATATAATATATTATAATATATTTCTTAATACAATATTTTATAATATTTCTTAGCTACAGTTTGGTATTATCCTACCCTTAGGGAATATATCTTTCATATCACGCCTGTTTAGTGCAAATAGACGGACTTGAAATAACTTTTAAATTCTTATGTAAAATTCTTAGGTATGCGGGTTTTCTCACGGTGTTTTCCTATATTATATGCCAAGAAAATTTAATTACAGACGCCACAGTGTGTTTGTCCTTCTTTTGATGTAATAATGGGGCGATAAATCGATATTATAATGTTTGCATAGGATTTAAGTAGACTTGTGGACTCATACTTGGAGAGTGACTTAGGCTACTTTTATGATAAAATAACTATTTTTTGCATAGGATCAGGAGTGTAGCTGAATCTGGTCAAAATTGCGTACAAAAAAATATTAAGTTGGAAATTTACGCAGACCACGTGTAATGAGTATTTTTGTTGCTTATTTTCGTATTTATAAAGTAAAAATTAGAGCAAACCCAAAACGTGAGTGCGTGGTGCCTTTTGGTAAACGGACTAGACGCGACTGCCAACATGTTCACGGTGGTCGCGGGTTCGAATCCCAGGGCACACCTCTGACTTTTCGGAGTCATGTGTGTATTGATAGTCAATCACCACGCACCAAAACGGTGAAGGAAGACATCGTGAGGAAACCTGCATACCATAGCGATTTATAAAAAAAAATATATGGTATGTAAGTCCGCCAACCCGCACTAGGCCAGCGTGGTGGACTATATGGCCTAACCACTCTCAATCGTACTCTCGATTATAGAGGAGGCCCGTGCTCTGCAGTGGGACATATATGGGCTGATACAGAAACAGAAACGTGACATACGCCCTTTGAAGTCTGTGGTCTCGGTCACATATTATTTATTTTTTGAACAAAGCTAAATCAAATTAAAGTTTATAATAAAACATCAGAGACAAAGTTTAAGTTTCTCGAAACTACGAAATAAAGTATATTCATACATTGCAAATTAACACCGGTTTAAAATAAAACAATCATTAAGTTCACATAATGACACCATAAAAATACCTTCCACCATTTTCACTATAACTTTTGTAATTTACAAGCCAATTAAAATAAAAAATGGTTTGCACCCCCGCTCAGCCACCCCTTTAATTATGATTTTTTGCATTTTTTAGTGATCATAAATTCGCTTGTCTGTGTTGTGGGTTCATAATTTTACATTGTTTAAAGATACACTGGGTTTCACGGTTTTATGCAAACATATTAATGTGACTACGGTGAGTTTAATACACTTTTGTACTGGTGTTATTTACGAAAAGCATGTATAATAGTTATCATTTTTTTCGTACTTCACGACTCTGTGTTATGAGGGTAGATAGAGGGCTTACACCGTCAAATACAATAATAAATATCCTTACAATTTACTCATAGACTCTTCTCGATTATTAGTTTATTTGGCCCTTTCTAAATAGGTCCTCTGTTTCATATGACGGTCATATAAGTCCCACTGTTGGGCACAGGCGTCCTCCTCGTTTGAACAGTAATTTAATTTATAGTTAACTCTGCTGGGCTATTTCTATACTTTTTATACTTTAGAATTTCCTTAGAGGTTTCTCAAGTATGGAGGATTCTTCATAATTTATTCATTTATCGTGAAAGCACGAGTGTAGATAAGGTACTATTATTCTATTTTTCGATTTAGAATATTTGCTAAAGGGAAACTTTTTCTTAATTTTTAAAACATTTATACGATCTAAAATAATAATTTTCTTATACAACAATATTTTCACGGGATCGATGCCTCGCTATGTTGACGTCGTTTAATGGTATGTTTCATTTAATTTGTTTTCAATATTTGTTTGCGTTGAATCAATTACATAATTTATAATATAATACTATTGTAATAATTGGCCAATATTTAAAAAAAAGATGTAAACTGAAGTGCTCTATTATTAGATTCTAGAATAAGTTTTTGTGGCTATAATTAAACAACTTTTTTATTGATATCGGAATCGCTTAATAACCCACATCTTACATATATGTGAGAATATTACAGTATACTATACATAATAAAATTATATTTTGATTTATATATTTTTAATTCATAATATTATTTATATATTTTTGAAGGATACTCTAATTAATGATTACATATTTTGGCAAAAGAAAAACATATGATTTATATGTTATTTGCTTATTTAGATGTCAGCAAATAAAGTTTACAATGACTTCGTTAACGTTCATTCCATTCAGAAAACAAAATAACCGATTGTTTGTCCCGAACGACCCTTTCGGCAAATTGCCCCTTCCAGATCAGATTAGAGTCGAGTTTAGAAAAAGTAGAAATGTCCCGATCACCGATACGATCCGCACACGTTCGATACCCGACGAATGGGACGCTTATTCAATGGAATCTACATTTGTAAATGTAAATAGTGTATGCGGTAGTAACGAAAAAAGGTAAAATTTTCTAACATTACGCGTTCAAAGGAAGTAGATACAAATTGAACGGCAATCGGCTCGGTGGCGGCCGATAGCATACCTCACAAAAAGCCCAATGGTTAATGAAAAAACTACACGCAGTCAATATTTGATGAGAGCCAATTTAAATGTTCGTCCACTTGTAGACATCGCATAGTTCGATTCTGCAACGTCCTGTGCGGCCCACATGTGCGGCTGGGGTGGCCTCACCCCCACCCGATTTCCCGAAAAAAAAGGGGAAAAAAGAAGAAAAATAAAAATGGCGTGCGCACCGCGCGTGTGTGCGTCGAAAAAATGCAGATATAATGCAAGTAATAATAATAATAATAGGCGATCGGGCGGCGCCGCGACCGCCCGCCCCCACCCAATTTTCATTCAAATGTGCTTGGGTTTTTTAAACTATTTTTTTTCACCGCCCCGATATTTTTTCGGGATTTTCCATTAGCACTGCGACTGTCCCGACAGTTCGTCGTGTTGTCCGGTGTATAAGTGCTTTACCCGGTCTTTTTGTGCAATGCTCGCTTGATAGTAGATTTCATTAAAAGTTAAACATCTCGCGCGCCACTAAAACACGTGTTCGCTGCTTTTTGTTTACGCCTACATTATTTAGTTTTAAGACACCTTAGCTAACTTAATTTTATTTAGTATTAAGAAAACTAACTAAACGGCTTAATAACGCATTCAGGGTGTTTTAAGTATACCGTGGCGTTGCACTTTTTGTTTAAGGCAAAATATAATGATAAGAAGTAATTTCTTATAGCAAAGATATCCTATACATACAAAAGCTCTACAATTCCTAAGTAATAAAGAAAACTATACAAATGAAGGAACAGCTGATACGTTGGTGTATCAATGGAATTACATTGAAGAAACTCCAACATGGGGTCTAACTAGACTGGTCGAAAAGTAGGTGAACTTTGCGCTTATTCAAACGCCGCGTAGCCTTGGGGAAAGACAAGGAATTCCCACGCAGAATTTATACTTTGTTGATCATTTTTTGATTTCTTTGACATATATAATTAAGGTTATATTATGCAACATTATTAATGTCGTAAAAAACATTTTAACGGAATACAAATTGGAAGTTTGGCGCAAATTCCAATTGTACGGGGATGCCAACATGAGTTTTGTGGAAAGTTGGCATAAATTAAAATATTTCAAACATAAACGTAATAGGAGGTAAAAAAACGCGTGTACGGGCCGAGGACGGGCGGCCGGCGAGCTACCACGACATGACATTCAATTTAAACTCGCACCAACAGAACCACGCGTCCAATAATTAACATAATGTACTTTTTCTCCGTTTTTTCACTTCCCGTTTGACACTCCATCACTCATGGAAATTCCATTTTCAATGCTGCTATATGAGGGGTGGGGCGCACGGGGTGGTCTTTGCATCCGCGCAATGGACATGGCGGTTTTGGGGAGACGGGTGGACGAAAAAAAGATTGTTAAAAAGGCTGGCCCCCGCTCCGGCGGTGTGTGAGTGCGTGTGGGTAAAAAAGCGCTCACTAATCGATACTATAGATTCTGAGGCAAGTAGGTTGAGCTACCACGCCGATTGGTCGGCGTCGGATCGCGTGGCGATTTTTTTCGCGGGGCACTAACGAAGCGGCCTGTGTTTAGTCTTTGCGTCGACCTTTTGAGCCCAGTATGTCGTCTTTTTACGCGCGAGCGGAGCTCAACACTTGAGGACTCGGTTCACACTTAACTTTATCCCTGTTTTTGTTTGTACGGTCACGTATTACGCCGGTTACGTAGCCGCGCTCCCGACCCGGGACCGCCGAGCTTACTTTCTAATGCACTTATTTTATATCTATTTGGTTTTGCGTGGAATTTTACGTTCTGTTAAAAATTATGAGATTGGGAATGTAATTCGTTTTTCGCACTTATTATTTAGTCAAGAAAGAGCTCTTATTTCTCCGCTATTTGTCTTGAAAAGCTCAAAACTCTAACTACCCTCTAGAATGTTCTAATTTGACATACATATTAGACAAGCCGAAAATTTTTAGAAAAATAAAATAATATAAAAGGTTTCTCAAAGAAAAAAATACTTGAGCTGATCATAGTTTGTTATGGTTTCCAAGCAATATGTTTTATTAACAAATTCAATTCAATCACACTAAAATCATTTTCACTTTACATAGCTGTCAAAATGTGTCCAAACACATTCACGTGCTGATATTAATATTCGCCGATGTGTTTTGCTGCGGCAAATAAATAATTGTACAAAATGTATGAATAACGATGTAGATTTTTTTATAAAAACATTCTAACAACACTTAAAAATGACAAGGATTTTTTTTTCAAATTATAATTTAACCATTTATTAAATTCAAGGAATGTTATATTTTATATCCTTATACTGAAAGTATATTGTTTTACGTAGATTGATATTTTATTCACAATATATCTGATAAGTCAGACATAGCTTTATGTCTAACATATTCTTAAGGCTTATTTCTTATCATCATAATCAGCTACAAGTGTTAGAACATAAAATCTTGAACATAAGCCAAAGTTTTCCGTGAGAACTTTAATATAATTTTAATTTCATAAACAATATTACTTTGAAAGAAAAAATATATTACTGACCCACATGTAAAAGTATAATAACAATATATTCTGTAAATTGGCTTATTGCTACTTATGGTATTCTTACTTACTCTAATTTCTTCTAATTAGCACGATGAAAAGAAATGCATATGCTTCATATATATATTTTTTTTACATTGACCTGATCGATGATTACACAACCGACCTTTTTAAAAGCTATTTTGTTTTTTTAAATTAGTAACGATTAAATAAATTAGTTCGGACAAGAACTACATTCCTGTATCATTATGTGCATACCCGATGTTACATTGTATTTATTATTAATGCGACATTTACATCTTAGTAAAATAATAATTTAATTAATCTTAAATATTCCATGATCTGTAATTGAATCGGTTGTTCTAAATAATTCTGCAATTATCTTTGAATAAACAAAAGTCAAGGCGTCCGTGCAATAATATCTGATCACATTTTATAAAGCTTTATAAATATTTTATATTTTAAAATATTGCCCTATTTTGTTCACTAGATTTTTTCTGTATTTTAAGATCTACGAAATATAATTTTCTTGAAATATGCACAAATACCTAGGTATGTTCTTTTCTGTAATTTTTTTTCTTTGTAATGTTTTCTCTAAACTGTAACCACTCATTTCTTCCGTGCTTTCGTTTATTTCAGTCCATCTTAAGGATGTCTGGAAGAAATCGCCGACAGCCATAAGAGTGCCGTTTGTTACATATATATATGTGTGTAACAAAAGCGCTTTGTATTATTATTTCTGTTAATGTATGTGATGTACAATAAAGTATCTATAAAATATAAATAAATACTAAATATTTATGCAAATATCAAATGTATCTATACTACAAAAATTACCAGGTCTAGTGCTGAATTCGTAACCATCATCAAAGATAATCAGTTTTCCTTAATCTATACTAGTCTTCCACTAGCATAACATCAGCAAAATGTTTATCAAAGAATCAATCATACACATTAGCTATGGCCTACGGTCCGTGACACACTTCTCTATAGCCGGAAGTTCAGGGTTCAAGGGAAGGATCTAATACAATCACACTGAATATCCATTTTAAATTAACCATAATTGTTATTAACTATCGGCTTAAATATCGCTACAACTTTATGATATTAAAATAAGTAAATTTATTTCGCTTTTCGGAAAATACTTTTTGTGACACTTACATTAAAATAAGTAACTGTATTGACTTTTCAGAAAATGTATTTTAGTGACACATAGGGTACGACGTCATTTAAAATTAAATTACTTGAATTGATGAGACGCTAATCGTCAGTGGCTTATTCAATCTATGAGAGCTAAATACTTTTTTATATTATTTTTCCAAATACATATACGAAAACATAAAACATACTTTTACGAATACACGCAAAAACTTAAAAAAAATATTAAAAAATATGAAATAAATACCAAATTAATATCTCCTTAACCCACATGTGTTGGCAGCAGTGTGAGGAGTGACGAGAGAGTGAACTTACCTCATTCTTGAGGTTGATGGGCTCTTGTTGCGGCCGGGGCGGCGAGTGCCGGCCCGCCTCGGCGCCCTCCAACATATCAGCCTCGCATCCCGACTCGTCTGCACAACATTGCATAACATCGTTAGGAAACGTGACATATTTTTGCAAGAAAAATTAAGAAATACTTATTTTTTATATTTGATGTCAACGGCACTATATATTCTTTCAGCACAAATAAATATCGCGTTGTAGGAAAAAAATATAAGATCATATTGCATTTTTTTAAATAAAGATCATATTTAGCATAGAATCACAATAAATTGCAAACTACTTACTTATTAGTGCAAAAAGATGAAATGCCATTGATTTTATTTTTTATTTGTCAAATATTATTTTAATACAGATTTTTTTGACTCTGTGGTAGAACACTCAAATTGTAAGAGGCCGCCTGGGTAGGTACCAACGCAATGTCTTTTTCTCCCGCGTAATGAAGCAAACGCATTGTTGTGTGCCGGTTGAAAGAACATTGTAGCTAGAGTAACTACGGGACTTGATGAGACTTAATATCTTATAAGTCAGAATGGCGACCGCAGATGAATGTCAAGAATTGCTTTGTGATTCATAGTATGATTTGGTTTTTCTGTTGTCCATGAGCGATCCTATCACTTACCGATTATGAGCTTACGAGCATGCCATTGGTAAGCGCCTGGTCTTACCAATGGCATGCTCGTCTCAAAAAAATCAGAGCAATCAAAATAGTCTTAATATTTTTACTCTAAAATAGACTTGAACGTGTAACTCGAACACATTATTAAATTAAAATTTATTTTTAAATATTTCAGTAGATATTATGCATTAGATATTCTCTTATTTATAAAAGTAAATGAAATTAAATAACGTCGTGTCAAAGGCATAACAATAGCGAATATAAATACACCAGTCATTTCATATTAAGTGGAATTCATTCTAGCCATAATATATTGAAGTTCTAAGAAATTAGTAATATCATAACTCCTTAGAGTATTTATATACAGGGTATATCAAGACTGCTACCGAAAACGAAGCCGGGTGGTAGTTAAAGCGACTTCAGACACAATGCAACAGAAAAAAATTGCAAAAAACAGAGATAATTTTTTTTGTTGTTTTTTTTTTCTATGACCATATTTGGGTGGTAAATTATTTTTTTCCTAAAATAATAGTGTATACCCTTTTCTTTATAAATAATCTAAGGTATAAAAGTGTTTAAATTATTATTTTAGCAAAAACTATGGATTTACCACCCAAAAATGACGATATTTAAAAAATCATAAAAAATCATTGTCGCGTTTCTTTGCGAAATTTTTAGTTGCATTGTGTTTGTAGTCACTAAAACTACCACCCGGCTTCGTTTTCGGTAGCAGTCTTGAGATACCCGGTATAGAGGGAGCGCTGTCATACATTCGCGTTTTGAAAAACGTAGATATTTTCTTGTTCGTCATGTTGGTAGCGCTCCTATATTAGTAAAAATTGAATTAATTATTTAGCAATAAATTGCTATAAATTCCTTTGGTAGCCGAAATTATATTTAGCTATTATCCTTTTAAAACGAGTTTGAGTGGAATTAAATAGACCTAAACTACTTCTTTTTAATTTTTTTTCAATTAATTTATGTATGTTGCACATCCTGTTCAAATATTAGCCAATAGGAGGGCAGAAAAAGGTGGCCCGGCACCACCATTTTTATCTACGTTTTTGAAGTACCAGCGCCCCCTCTATATACAGGGTATAACAAGACTGCTACCGAAAACGAAGCCGGGTGGTAGTTTAAGCGACTCCAGACACAATGCAACAGAAAAAGTTGCAAAAAAAAGCGACAATTTTTTTTGTTATTTTTTTTTTCTTGGCCCTATTTGGGTGGTAAATACATTTTTTCCTGAAATAATAGTGTATACCCTTCTATTTATAAATACTCTAAGGTATAAAAGAGTTTAAATTATTATTCTAGCAAAAACTATGGATTTACCACCCAAAAATGACGATATTTAATAAATCATAAAAAAAAATTGTCGCGTTTCTATGCAAAATTTTTAATTGAATTGTGTTTGTAGCCACTAAAACTACCAACCGGCTTCGTTTTCGGTAGCAGTCTTGAGATACCCGGTATACTCTAAGCATAACTCCATGCGGATTTTAGTCACTAATATAGAACTGCTTGCGTCTATACAAATCAAACACTGAAAACACATAAAAGTATTTAAAAAAGAGTTTTTTTTACAATAATAAGTCAACCTAAATAGTACCATCATTATTAAAAAGAAGACATCTAAATATACACAGTACATGATAAGTGACAAACAACACGGTAACAAAATCGATTGCAAGGAGGAACAGCTAAACTCCGCAATCCTGAACATTAAATTCAGAGGCACACGCGTTCCTTTTACGTGAAACAAGTAAACACGAAAATCTCGACCTACCCCAACGTGTCGGCAGGGAGAGGTCAAGATAGGATTTAGAGGGAAAACGCCGGTTCTTCCGACGACCTTTTTATTTTTTTTCTTTTCACGGCCATCACACGTTCACGAGCCCGGGCCGTGGAAACATTTTCACACAGCCTTATTTTTGTTTCCTTCACGCCTTCTTTTAACGCCTAATTTTAACGTGTTATTTAGTTAAAGCATTTTGGGTTTTATACGAAGATATTTTGATAAAAGAGACTGAAATCTTTATTTATCTGATATTAAAAGTATTAAACTAATTCGAAATTGTTGCTTTATCTGCATCAAAAACATCGTAATTTATCGAAATATCTATTGCAAACAAGATATAGTGTATATCAAACATAAACACAACTAGCACCGACACAATTCTGAAGACGCAAGCAAATCCATATTTTTGCAAACACACACAATCATGAATCAAACGTGCAAAACCCGACCTTACCGATACAAACTAAGACACCACCAATCATTGTTCCGCAAATAGCCTCCGCCGGCCTAAGCAACACGAACCGATGCCAAAACCTAGCACCCGTCGAATATGATTGCTCCTAATGCGCCGGGGGGTGAGTGGGGACACAAGGGGGGCACTGCGTCGCGCCGTGTTCCTGACCGAGCAGTAAGTCTGGCTTAATCCTATCGGAAACGCGGGCCCCATTGAAGATCGGCATAGGATATACGCTGGAGGGCTATGTAGTGACGTGTGTGACGATTTCTGAGAATTTTCGAATGTTCTAGAGAATGTTCGTTCATTACGCACGGACGTTCGGTACGTCATGTCCTTTGCAATGCGTTTTAAGCTTGTTACTCTGTGTTTACTCGTCTGTATTCAATCTCCTGCTAATATAATTTGCTATTGTGTCTATTTATAGCATTTGAGCAGTTAGTTTTTATGGGAAATTATCATTGTAACTAACTGACTATCGTACCTCATATGATTGTTTTAATGATATTGGAGTGTTCATATGTAATCAAATGCCTATATCTCGGAAGGGTAGCCAGTGCTATCCACAATCCGCAGAGCTGATATCCGTCTCAAAATTTGATAGGAAGCAAACCAAATCACATCGGTTGTAATTTCTAGGTCAACTAATATGAAAATACAAAATGTTATACTTGTAATATTAATTATTTAAAACTTTTGATAAGACGTGCAAAACCGATTTGGGAATACAGTCGATTTCAAATTAGCCCATATACGTCCCACTGCAGGGCACGGGCCTCCTCCACTTTCGAGAGTACAATGGCCTGACCACATAGTCCACCACACTGTCCTATTGCAGGTTAATGGATTTTAAAAACCATAAAAATGCTTACAAATTGATTTTATATAATTTATATTAAAATGACAGTAATTTTTTTAGCAAGCTTAACCTGTCTAACATTTTTTTTATTGCAGTGAATGGAGAGACGAGCATGCCGGTCCCCTGATGGTAAGCAATACGACCGCTCATGTACAGTAGCAAAATTAAACAACGTCTTGAATAAAAAAGCAATGCTTGCCTTCCACTGCGCTCGCCATCCTGAGACATAAGATGTTAAGTCTCAACATGACCAGTAGTTACTCAGGCTACAATGTCCTTCAAATCCGAAACACAAAAGTGCATTAACACTGCTGTACAATACACAAATAATTATGAAATAATATTGAATTAAAATCGTACGTAAAATGTCTGAAAACATCTCCAGTCGGTTATTTAAGCGATCGTGACGTTTATAGAGGTACTTACTTGTTTAACTTAAGTCTGTTAAAAGTTTCGAAACAGATCATCTAAGTCTCGAAAGTGGAAGAGTATACTTTTACTAAGTTTAAATTATCTTCGCGATTAAACGTTGGATAAATATAAATACGGATAGCAAACTACTTGTACAATGTTCTACAATAATTTGCTTTTATGTAATAAGGGGCAAAGGAGAAGAATATTCCAATATTGATTAAAATGAAAGAGTCTTGTTCCTCTCTTTTTCTTGGCAAGCAGCATTGTTGTATTTAATGCGCTTATACTGCATATGCTTTCATGTATTATTATTAGTATTTTTTTTTTCAAAATTAATTCGTTAATATAAATCTATCATAAATCATCTTCAATAAAAATAAAGTCTTGTGATAAAATACGATAAAGCTTTGCCATCACATATTAGCGCCATCTAGTAGTAACCCAACAACACTACTTGCTAGAAGGATTTGTCAATCCTACCCTCTGTATCATATATGTAAACCATACATCCGCAATTATATCTAATTATCTCCGCTCTATAATGAATCGAGCATTAGGACTACAATACCTTGGGAATGAAAAGTCCTCGCTCCCAAGAATATCAACATTAATAGACGGAGATGTTATCGCAAGGAATTGTATTAATATGTCCTTACTCCTTAGAATTATTTAATGATGACTAATATTTTTTCTATACTATAAGTGTGGGAATTGGAGAGCCAAACATGAACTATGGAATCTCATGATACATTTACTTAGGTGAGTATTATCGGATTTGCTTTTTTGGTGAATTTGAAACTAAAAAGAACACTAGCTGTTCTTCTGTTATTATTAAATTTGCTGCGATTTCTTGCCGCATGCATTAAAAACGCTCAATTAAAACTAAAACGAGATTCCAAATTCTAAAATTAGGAGAGCTAATATTCCCATCACCAACAAAATCAGGCATAACATTCGATCCGACCAATCTCGAGATAGGTCCTGCGATAGCGTCCTCGTGCGGCCGGCGAATGCATCTAGCCGGCTGCAGAAGGGGGGGACATTACAAATTAATAGCACAAAGACCGACCACAGATCGCCGCAGCAAAATTTACAAGCAACAGACACTTATAGCGCTGTGCCGACGATAAAGGCGGGCTTTAGTTACCCTGCCATGTATATTAAACCAATAGCCGCTATTGTTTAAATTTATATTATTTTTAGGTTATCAAGTGTGTGGATGGTGCGTTAGTTTTTGTTTCGTTTGGCGATAGTGTGGATGACGTGTTATTCGGATTTGTAAGTGGTAGGGTTGTTGCTTTATATCATTGGCCAATTAATATTTTAATATTGTAGAACAGATCGTTTTTTAAAGATAATTAAGTTTGTTTATTTTTTTATGAATACTACAAAAGTATAGTATTGAAATTTTAAGCCTGACACAGGGTATGATCTTTTTTTTTCTTAATCTTGCGATGTTTATGACATTGCGTTTATATTTACAAACCTCTGAATGATGATTCTAATATTTTGAATACATTTTTAGTAACAAGATTTATAATTTTAAAAACTTACCTCTAGTACATAAGCATTAATTTGCATAAAAGAGGTGAAATATAGTCAAAAAATGAAAACAGTAGAAAGAATCCAAACTGTAACATATATTGCATTCAACAAATATCAAAACAAATGAACCACCACGTAAATTCTAAAACCTAAGCATCTACCCATTGATCTGTGTTTAAAAACACTTGACTCGAAAAGGATTCAAAGAAATGGGCAGAGAATGGGAGGTGCAAGTCAATAGATCTTAAATGTACCGGAAGCGATAGCCCTCGGTCGTTTTTTCCATCGCCGGCTATCCTTTCCATTTCATCTGAGCTCTATTGTATGACGCGCTATTCAACTTTGTCAGATTGGTGGCGCCACCTATGATATTATGAGTTTAGTAATTTAAAAATCTAATGGTTTTGCATTTTGCAAAAATAAAAACGAGTGAAAGATATTGATAAGGACAGCGTAACATATTTTTGAAGCGTATTATTTTGCACCTGTTTGCGGCTTCTTATCTAAAAATTAAAATATAAAATGTTTAAAACTGAAGTATTTATGATGGCTCTAATCTCTGAAACTTCCATTGTGATTGTTAAAGCCTTTTTGCATATTTATGATAACCTAAAATTATCAAGGTATAGCTTATTTAAGACCACACTACAACTTTATGGACCTGAACAAAAAGGAAAAACAAAATATATGAGAAAAACAGATATCTTTTAGTGAGTAATCTATTCCATAACATTTCTCCACCCCACACAAGTTCAAAAAGATATCTTACACAGAAATCAAGCATCAAGAATCAAAATACTTTCGCCATATGACCATTTAACTTGGTATAGTTACTGCCCCTCGTAACAGGGTGGTCGAGTGTAAAGGGGTTGGGGTGAAAACGGGGTGGAATTTCCTTAACGCGCTGTGCTACAGAAGAGCCCACAGAATACTGGTACAACGCACTGTGTTATGCGTGTTGAATACTGCCAACTTAAGAAGTTATTTGTACGGATTTAATCTATAACCTATGATAAATAAAATAGTAATATGACTTTTTGGTAGATTGGCAATGTTTAGATTGAGTTGAGTTTTACGGTATGAAAAAATCGCACTTGTGTTGTGCGGAATTTGTGTCAGTATGGCGATAGGCTCGCCCCCTGTCGCATTAGGGACGGATATAACTTCGTCTAACTACGCATAGTAGGAATTGATATCTTTTGTATACCCTTTTGGGATATAAGCGTGAGCTAATGTGTGTATAAAAAATAGAAAAGATATGATTTCTGTATGATAGATGATGCTAATACTATCTAAAATGCTAATAAAGCCAATATATATATACCGTTAAACTGCAACCGTTAAACAGTAAATGCACTTATACAGTTTGAAGGACATTTTAGTCTGACTGGATATATTGAGACTTAACATTTTAATTCTCAGGATGGCATGAGCTGTAGATTGCTAAAATTAATGATCAGTAATTTTCACACAAGAAGTTAGATATGATTATATTATTTGTATATAGTGGTTTATTAGAAGTTGCGTATTAAACACTGTATTATGACTCAATTAGGAAATTAGTTCGTGGTATTTTTATTTTTCCATATCTTTTTTGTGCGTAATCGGTATTAGTAAGCATGATATTTTAAAGTGCATGGTGGCCTGTTTGGATGAGACGGGCGGGTGGATTCGGCTGCCGATTCAGTATTCACAGATTTGAAACACAGGGCAGTTCTAATAATTGTTGATATCATGTGTATGTTGTTAGGAGTACCTGCATATATAAGAGATATGAAAGTACTAGAATTATTTTAAGCCAGTGTGGTGACCCACTCAATAAAATTATTGAGAGTACAGAAGTCCCGCGCTCTGCAGGTATGCGTATATGGGCTGATATATTGTTATTTAAATAATAAAAGAACATTTGTACTTATATAGCAATAGCATTCTAAGATCTGACCAGTATAACTATAATTATGTTGGTCATTAATTCATTGTGGGACAGATGGAGCCAGTTGCCATTAATTTAATTTAGTAGTCAATAAATGATTTTGCGTTAATTCCTATAATGGCAGATATGTATACCGGCTTAGGTTCTATATTTGACTAACGTAAATTACGTATTTCTTTAAAAAAATAACCATAAAGTGTTAACTAATACTTTAAATAAAATATTAATAAAAACGAAATAAAGAAAATATTATGTATATAGAGATTAAGTTACCTCCGCTGAGCCATGGGTCCAGCACAACAAAATCAGTGCATACCATAAGGAAAGTACTCTCTTTAAGCATTGAAGAAGGACAGGCCATAGCGATCAGCGTCAGAAAACACCGATGCCGGGAACTCATTCCAGAGCTTGCACGTACGAAACGTTACGGTAAGAAAGAGCCATGAGAAAGTACTATTCAGGGTCATGTTTTACGAAGTTTTCAGTTAATATTCAGTTAATAAGCTCTTTCCATTATTTTATTTCTCGTCTGTACTCTTATTCCATTCCCATTGAAGCAGCTACCAACACGTGAAAACTATGCACACTGGTTTCAAGTACTTACATATTTGATTCTTAAGTTTAGTTTAGTTGTACAGTAAGAACCGTAACACAAAATTCAAATAAGAATGCATTGTTAGGGGTATTTCTCTTCAAAAATAAACAAACATCCTAAAATTGAATTTTTATATGAAAAATCATAAAAATTCCACTCGTAGGAATAGTTTTATTTTCCACTCAGTTACGTCACATCCGAATAGAAACACACCGAAACCCTTTTGTCCGATATTTTTTTATTCCGTTCGAATATCATTTGCGGAGGCTTTAACGACTGGTTCTCTACAAAAGTAAGCGGACAAATTGCTTCTAAAACAACAAAAGCTAGCCGGAAAAATTCACAATCGCACCGAATCATTAATCTCAGAAACAAATGGAAATCGGCCGACATCTGCTATACTCGGGCTCGAAAAAAATGGCGGCCGTAGTCGACAGTTGTCACGTTATTCTCGACGGGATTAATTAGAAATGCGATTAAAAGCAAACAAAACAGGGAATGGTGAACTTAAATTAATGAAAAATTACCACCCTCCGCGAGCACTCGTCAACTCTTTTTTTTAACGGGGTCGCTCCCGCGCATTAAGCGGCTTTAATTTGAATTCGGAATTAGAATTACGCGCGTTTTATAATTATTGTTTTTTTTTTATTTCGGCCAGTCACTGATTTCTGATTGTATTAAAGCGTTTCGTTTTACATATTTGAATATTACTCGCTATATCTTTATGAACTTGCATAATTAAGGTTCTTTATTAGATAATGAACAAACGAGGATTAAACTAAATAATCAAAATATTTAAGGTATGTATATTTTACGTAAGTACCAAATATTTTCAAACATTTCAATCTTATTATTTCTCTACACGAAATCTAAATTACAGATTATCTGAATATAGTTATGACGATATAATTACATTGATGACTCGTATTAGATATATAAAAACCGTTTATGACACATAATAAGTAACATCTATTACCTATATAACTCGTAAGTTAAATGTCAGCCGATGATATAAAATTATGTTTTACGCGTCTATTGTTCCTAATTTGAAAAAAAAAACATGGTGTTCCCGCGCAATTTTAAATTTAGAACAATGGAGGTGAGGAAATAATAAGTGATTGGAAGGCGGGCGCAAGGGCAATCGTGGCTGTACCGGCGAGTGCTTTTGCTTTTGTACGTGGAGTAGAACCCGAGGGCTCTCGTGCCGCTAGACACAAGACCAACTCTTTATGAGCTATGTAATGTTTTAATTGTACTTATTATGTAAATCATTAACTTATAAAATTATATTTTTAATTTATGATAGGAGTAGTTGATTATTAAACTTTAAGGTGAAGAGAATAAAATTGCGTTTAGTTATTACAAATTGAAGTGTGTGTTTTAAAAAGATAATTCGGTAGTGAATAATTTACATTTTTATCGCTTAATATGCCAATAGATTCATACAGCCAACACTGCAAAATCCAAAACGAACAGAACCTGACCCTAGCGCAAGTCGCTTACGACCAATATAAATTGGCGCGTTGACGCGGTTCTTTGAACTGTTATATTAATAGTTTTATTAGTCTCACATCACAGGGGAACAATCGTAACACTTGAATACAGGAACGCGTAAATTTCTCACATTCTAATGTATAGTATTTCTAATGTCTTACTTACAGACATTTCAGCTTAATGTCTGTCGTATGGTCGTATATTCTGGAAATTATTGAGTTGACGGGCTCTTCTTGCATACAATCAGGCCGACAATTATATATAGGATAATCTCAAAGTATCTTTAGTATGGAGGGAGCGCTGGTACTTCAAAAACGTAGATAAAAATGGTGGTGCCGGACCACTTTTTTCTGCCATCTTATTGGCTGATATTTGGTTGTCACAGTACAGTGTACAGGTTGTCCAACATATATGAATTACTTAGAAAAGAAAAGTAAAAATAAATAGTTTAGGGCTATTTGATTCCACTCAAACTCGTTTTTAAAGGATGATAGCTAAATATGATTTCGTTTATCAAAGAAATTTATAGCAATTTATTGTTAAATAAATATTTAAATTTTCACCAATATTGAAGCGCTACCAACATTACCAAGAAAATATCTACGTTTTTCAAGACGCTAATGTATAACAGCGCTCCCTCTTTATTATAAATAGTCTAAGAGCAAAATATAGTTATCTCTTTGGATATCATAACTGGACTGCATTTTCTCTTTCTCTCTCCAGCCACCGGAAGTCCACTGCTGAACATAGCGTTCCCCAATGATCACTCAACCTGTTGGAAGGGTCTGTATCCAGTGACTGGAATGTACTACTCTTATCATAACGAGAACGTTGTAATAAGTTGTGTCACAATAATTAATTATACATTTATCTAATCAATAATTATAGCATGTTATAGAAATGACATTGAGGATTAATAGTTGGCATTTCAAAGTTTATTAGGAAATGTTTAGGTTCAGGCAAATGAGTATGTTTGCAACAATAATAAGAAACAGTTCTTTTAATCAATGTCACCTTTTTGGTCGTTTGCTCGGTCAAGTACTAAGGCTTTGCTTAAATTTTATTTAGTATAATAAGGATTTGTTTATTTTCCCTGTATGGCGATAGTCTTGCTAGTTTTATTGAGAGGTATAAGCTCGCATAACTGTGATACTAGTCATCTCGCCTATCGGTGATACAACTAAGACATTATTACAATATACATTTTTAAATTAACATACCGGGTATCTCAAGACTGCTACCGAAAACGAAGCCGGGTGGTAGTTTTAGTGACTACAAACACAATGCAATTAAAATTTTCGCAAAGAAACGCGACAATTATTTTTTATGATTTTTTAAATATCGTCATTTTTGGGTGGTAAATCCATAGTTTTTGCTAAAATAATAATTTGAACTATTTTATACCTTAGAGTATTAATAAATAAAAGGGTATACACTATTATTTTAGGAAAAAATGAATTAACCACTCAAATATGGTCATAGGAAAAAAATAACAAAAAAAAAATTTCGCTTTTTTTTTTCGACTTTTTCTGTTGCATTGTGTCTGAAGTCGCTTAAACTGCCACCCGGCTTCGTTTTCGGTAGCAGTCTTGATATACCCTGTATATTTCCACAGAATTACTATTAATTTCATAATATTCTACTTTGCAAGGATAATTCTTAGTTTACGCGTGACAAATGACTTGATGAGAAAACTATTATGCTGGTGGAATTATAATCGTTCCATTCCATGATGCAGTGTTACTATTTGCGATCGCAGGCATACAAGAAAAACACAAATGATATTTGGATTGACACCAAACTCCACACAATCGTAGGAAAGCATGACCAGAAATTGGACAAACTAATACAGATAACAATACCATACACATATTTATCCAACATCAACCAATACTTTGATCCAACAATATCCAAATGTTTTACTGGTTCCCGTATACAGTCAAATCTACTTATCAACTAATATGATCCAACAAAAATGACGTACAATAAAATTAACATACTGTAGCACGGCATTGCGTTAAACGCGTATCGCATCGAACTATAACGATGAAAACACAAATTAACCCTCACACTCACATTTACAAATATCGGTCAATTAACCGTCGAGCGAGATAACAATTGAAAATGGTTTCGCTTTCACCGCGGGCCGCGTATACCCGCTAAATATAATATAATAGACGGGCATGTACATCAATGCATGTCCACCACGTTTTCGGACTGGCCACTTTCAATTTTCAGGATACAAGCGCCACGCGGGTGTGTGAACGTACGAGTTTTACGATACATTCCTGCTGTATTTATTTAAAAATCGAACTGTTTTTAAAATAAGAATTCAGTTGGTCTAATAGGTAATTCAAATAAGTTTGTATACGTATAAGTTTTATTTTTAATATGTATGCTGTGAGTTACAGCCATTTATAATATAATATTGGCTTACTTCGATATTTTCTGATCATATAAGAAGTTTTAGAATGAAGTAAGGGATTTAATGTTATTATCCTTACATATGTGGAAACAATAAATTAATCTAACGTGTATTTTAATTCTTAAATTACTTTTTTTACTATATTTGTGTTTTACTATTAGTGAAAATTATTGAAATATATTAGCATTTTTTACCGTTAAAACACAATATTACTATTAAAAAATGCATACGTGTAGGCAAGTTGTGTTTAGCCGTGCGTTTCCTGTTCCTGAGATACCTAACTTCCTGATATAAACCAATTAAGTACAAACAACCAGTGTTTTCAAATTGGACGAGGGAAATCGCTAAAACACCATGTTTGTGTTTTTTTTTATTTACAAACATATCATTTTATGATTTATTCACTTGAACTTGAATTCCCTATACCCTTTGAATGTACCTTGTAGTTTTTTCTATCTACAGGAATGTGCACATTTATTTTAATACATTTAGTACTCTTTTAATTTCATATAAATTTATATAACTTGTAGTCAAAGATGCAACTCAAACACTCAGATCCGAGGTGAATGTGATATCCAAAAATAGTTTTTTCCCTTTACTGAGATGGCATGTTCGCCAATATATATTATATCTACAATTCATGTTGATAGCCTCCGTGGCGCAGTTGGTTAGACGCCGCCTGTGAAACGAGAGGCCGCGGGTTCGATCCCCGCACCGAGAGAAATGTTTGTGCGGCCCACAAATATTTCTTCCGGGTCTGGGTGTTTGTGAGACCGAAAAGTCTCTCGTAGTTTCTGATACCCACGACACAAGACTCGATCTTAGTGTGGGGACAGGACTATGTATGTGACTGTTGGGTGTTATTTATTTATTTATTTATTTATGTGAAACTTTTATTTATCTACCTCACTTCGATATACAATGAAGCACCATGAAAAATAAATGAAATAACCTTTGTCCGGCAAAAGAAACACAACGACGTGGTCACTTCACCGCTCGCTGCATTCGCGTCACCGACCACACGCACGTAAGCCTCGGCTTATTTACACGTATTTTAATTAATAATAACCTTATTAACATTTATTATTAAAATGGGAAGCGGGAAATACCCAGGCACGTGTTAGTCAGGTGTGAATGGTGCTTCTATTTATGAATAACTTTTCTTATTGCAGGACGTTTCAGTGACTCGTTATTACGATTTAGGAATTATTTATTTAACATAAATGCACGTAATTGCTCGCCTGTGTTTCGTTGCGGTAGGCAGACAGGATAGACTGCCGAGTGCTACTATTTATGCATAAATATCTCGATTTACAATCGATTTAGTTTTTATTTAAATAAGAAGGACAGCTTTTAAACCTTAAAATTTAGAACATAAAAGATCAAAATATATTGGGTGGACACACCATTGACTTCAACTAGGCTAGCGTAGTAAACTAACATCCTCTTAAATCCTAGAGGTTCTTAGGCCTTAGGTGCTTAAGGTCTAGGCCCAAAAATGGGATATATTTCGTCAGACACAGACTTTATATTCCCTGAACAAGATTTGATAATAAGCGGTGTTTCACATTCAGATAATGATATTTAAATGTATTTGGTTCTAAACGATTTAGTTTTGCAATTCCATTTAAGTAGATACTGTTATTAACATTATTTACAAACGTTCGAAAACTTAAATATTGATAACAAGTTATACCGTCCTGATCATCGGACCGTCATCTAGCGGAAAATTGTTTTAACACTTCATATTGGATAATAAGGAAGTATGTAATCTTTTATACGTTAGCTTTTGGAGCTATTATTATTAAACCTAAATAAATAGACATTTTAGTGTATAATAATAAATATAAGTGTCTTATATCAGCTTTTGTCTAAGAACTAGATAAAGAGGAGAAATAATGTTCTTTGGAGGACTTCAAATCTACATTATGGTATACAATACCGCCATTTTATAAACCTATGACAAGGCATAGTCGTTAAAAGACGATAAAAATCACTTCGAGCCTTTTATAACTTGTATTCCTAAAGATGACAATACATGTAGAGAAGTTCTGGGTACAAAGCCAATGTAGGCTAGACTTCATAAACTACGGCAGGCATATTTTAATAAGAGAAAGGATTCCAGCCAACAAGTATCAACAAATCACATAGTCCACGCAATACAAATAATCCGATGTGAACACGAGACGTATTGCTGCGTTGTAAACAAATTGAAATGTTGAAGGGATCCCTCACCTTTGCGTTCTAACTTCAGCGCGGACTTGTTATTTTGCGATATTTATACCATTATATTGCTCGCTACTTCATCATGCCATAAAATATCAGAATTCACAATTGTATTTTTATCGATTACAAATATCAATTAATCGATTAGACATAATCCCAGCATTTTTTATCGACGCCCTGTTTAATATATTCAAGCTCGTGCCGTTCGGCAAACGAAAAGATTTTAACGTTTAATCTAAACAATAAACTTAAACATCTGTGTGCTTACACAATACACGGTACAATAATAAAAATTGCTCATCCATAAAACGTTCTTAATAATATGCATTAACAGCCGAAACACACACGAAATTCAACTCAGTTTTAATAAACTTAAAGTTGAAAGTAAATTGTGAGTAGTGAGTATTCATTAGTAGATCGAATCAAAGGGTTGGCAAATCCAGGTCCTATTGTTAATAGTCACGCGTCAAATAAGTATTAAATATAATTACACACGTTTTTATATTTCCGTTTCTATAGAAATAATGGTCGTACATTATGAATCCTATAAATAGACGTAGTTTTAAATGAGTCCCTTAATATTATTGTACACAATTTGAATTATCGTTCACCATTATTTTTAACTATTTCAAATCCTTAATGTTTCCTTATGGTAATTTTGTCCCATGACATGATGAATAGTTTATTCTCAAAACTGTTGATATCAAAACATTTTGCATTATTGGTTAACAAAGTCGCGATAAAGAAGAAAAAGGGATATGATAAACAGCCTATTGGTGTGCCCTTTATAAATACAAGAAATAATATCATATATTAGAGGAATTTATGGCCTGTTTGGAATCCAAGACCATTTATTCAAAGACCAAGAATCTGAGTTTCGCTAGACCGAAAATAGTCATGCTTCTTAAAATTTTATATGTTATTATGGGTGAAGACTATGAATCTGACAGCTGAGAGTAAATTTTAATTTTGTGTTAATTTATTGTACTATAATATTGATAAATAATTACATGTGTAATTAATAATATGGCGACTAGCAAATTCGCATGAAATTATAGGTTAAGTTGTTTCTATGTCTAGCCTACTACTTTCATTACATGAATTAATTTAATTTTCCTAAGTAACTGCATTGCACCTAATGGTTAATGCAACATTATCCAAATAATGTATCAATTTGCATAATATCGATACAATCATGCTGACCTCCTCGAACTATCAAACAATAAAACCGTAATAATCACAAAATGGCATTGAAGTGTCCCTGGAAAATATAACTATAAGTGGAAGAACCTTTCCGCTGCCACTTAATAGGGTGAAAAGGCGATTCAGAGGTAAAAAGTGTAATTATGTTGATTATTTAGGCCTTAATGCGCCGACTATCCCGCGCCTCCCCGGGCCATCATTAATCGACCCCCTCCTCCCCTTTCCTTTCGCCCTTTATTATTTCGTTTCAATTATTTTTGTGATTATCTTTTTATGGCGGGCGAACATTAAAACTCGAAAAAATAACAGTCGGCATTAAACGTAATTAGAATCGAAATTACGAGATGTCAACACTGGTGTTGGCTTTTTGTGTTATTAGGGTTCAGTGCGATAAAATTTGTGAGACTTTTACAATTACATCGGTCGTCTTTATAGATCTTATGATTTTCTATGTTTCTATTCTTTTTATACGTCCATCTACAAAGTGTTGTCTGATAAATGTTGTAGATGTTGCTAAATGCATGTTAATTTCTAAATGTATTATCTCCCTTAGCTTTATAGCGCGTTATTTATTAAGCATTATTACTATTTTCCTAAGCTTTATCATTTTAGCTTTCGCCTGCTTTGCTGCGGAGGGGGCAATAATTTGTTTCCAACTTTTCCTATTAGTTTTTTGTTTATGATTAATATCGATGCGGGTTAAAGACATGCTAATGTCCCTAAGAGCCTCGCCATTTCCGGAGCTTGGTTTCATTTCTTTGTGTGCCACTGTTGATATATTGTATATAGAGATTAAGTTCTATGTGTATTGACTTGTCATAAGAACTCTTAAATTGCCTACGTGATCAATAAATAAATACAATACAATACAATATGATCCAGGCTAACAGGAGTTGCAGTGGTGGGTGTGTGGGTGGGAAAGTCTCTAAGGCTTTATTCCGATGATGACTTATGGTACCCGATCAGGATAGGATTAAACAGTATTAAATGGGCTTTGATAACCTGACAATCTATCAGAAAGTTAGAGGGATTGTAGTTGCGTTGTCGAACTTTGGTGAAGGAGGTAAAGAAAAACCCATTGAAATCGGGGACACATATTCTCTTAGAAAATTTACGTGATTACATAATAATTTAAATTGAAATATTATTGAATGCAGATTTACTTTGACCAGGTAAATCAATGCAAAGTATTAATAATGAGTCGTAATAAGGTAACTAAAATACCAGGAAAACCTAGAGTTTTCCTGGTATTTTACGCAAAACCGCTATTTTTGACCGCTAAATACTCGAGGAAAAGCATAATTATTTTTGGAATTATGAATTAAGTTATGTCAATCGATATAATAGGACATTCAAAGGCGGGATGATATTATTAACAATAATACTAGGGAATAAGATGGATCCTGGACTCACCTAGATATAGCTGAATAGGAAGAAGGAAAATATATATTTTAATACCTGGCGCTATGAGAGGAGGTTGAAAAAGCAATCGAAAGTTTGTATTTTGATACTAGTGATTTCAAAGACCAATTGGTTACAAATGGAGATCGAATAGAATGTATTTGGTTTGTAAATTCAATGCCTTGAATGTTGGTTATTTAAAAAATAAGCGAGGTGGTCGTATGTAAAAGAAAAATACGCAGGCAGAGCAATATAAAAACAATAGTGGTAATACAACTTACATTCAATTAACATCAATAAATCTAAACATTGAAGACGGTTTAAAACAGTCAAATAATATAAAATAAAGGCCAAATGCAGCAATAAGTAAAGCGAGCACCCTTCTGCCAAAGAATCAGTATATAATTAAAGATAATGAGACGCTATTCAGATGTCCGTCGGGATCCTTTCGCTTCAACGACGACAGAACGCATAGAGATGGCACCTAATTTATTAAAATGTATTAATTCATTCAATTCGGTTTCGAATAGTGTCTATTATGTTATTTCATTTGGACACTGAATGATAAATTGGACACTAAAGATTTCTTATATATCAACAATTTGCTCGTCAAATGTTAAAAAAGGTTTTTTTTAATTCTCTCATATTTCGTCAGTCCCTTTGCTTTCATGCTCTTATTTTAAATTTAAGTATATCAATGATATACTTAACAGCTATACTAAATAATTATGATAATCAGTATGACTCGTGCAAGAAAATAAAAACGCGTCATAATATGAACGATATTATATAGCTGCCAGGCCTCCAAACTTGAAAATGAAACATAACCCCTATAACCATAAAATAATTTTGTATTTGCTCACGATCTCTCATAATAAGCATGAAATAAATTTGCTAATTATTTAATTCATTCGCCGTGTCTATCCAAATATCAGTTGGTAGCTCTATGGCACGTCCTTCACGAAATCACGACTGACGAAGACAGAGCTTTCTAAATGAAAGGGGTTTTTAATTCAGTTAAATTGTAACTCGTCTCAAATATAAATATAGCCGGTAAACGAATATTTCATTATAAAAATGTTGTCCAGTATCTTATGCTAACTATAACAGCTTGTTAATTTGGGGTTTTAGCCTTTTCTAAATGCGATAATTTGGATAATGTAGTAATGGTGATCCACATAGATTATCTATTGGGGGGAGATACTCTCTTGCTGGTCAGCACAAATATGACGTCACGTTGGGATCGACACAGAAACTGTATTGTACTGTATCAGCCTAGACACGGGCCTTCTCTACTATCAAGAGTATAATTGAAAGAGGTTAGGCCAGGCACCACACTGGCCTAATGCGGTTCAGCGCACTTTACTGTGGTAAGCAAGGTGTTCTCACGATGTTTTCCTTCACCGTCATAATGCGTGATGATTGGCTGTCAATACACACATGACTACGAAAAGTCAAAAGTGTGCCTTGGGATTTGAAACCGCGACCAGAGTGAACATATTGGCAGCCGTGTCTGTCCGTTATGTACTACACACATAAACTCAACCCGAAAAACCCCACTTCAGTGGGCTTATATGAAGTATTTTCCACGTTTGTGTACCGTGGTTGATATTCCAATGGATACGAATGTCCTAAAGACAGTGCTTCTATATATTAATATCAAACATACAGGATCAAAACCAAAGGTCAAAGTACGAAATGTAATAAGCACCGCGAAAATAAAACCATCCCAAACATTACCTTAAAAGTTACTCTCAATGATATTAATTAGTTACGTTGCTTAACTGGCAACATTCACTTGTATCGGCCAACTTTAGTATCGCTAAGTTTATTTAACATCGATAAATTCTAATTTTGCAAGGACAGTGCTGAGCCGAATGCAGCCCTGCTACTTATTTTGTATCGAGTTGCGACACTATTGTTTTGAGTATTTCCATTGATGATTTGTGTTGAAGTGTCTTTACTTTAAAGGAAGACGTGTACAGCAATGTACATCTTTTATGGCGATATTGTCAATCTTCGTTTTATATTGCAATAATTAGTATGAAGGAACCAGTGTTATTTGAGTCTTGTTACTTATGATTTAATTATTGGACCTGGGTTGCTGGAAAGATATTCTCATCCGTAAAGATATTCATCAATGGTTATATCGAGCATATTCCGCTATAATATAAACCCATCTACTCGTAATTATCTCATTCCGGATATTTGTACGCACCAAGCTTCTTGCTAGATATTTTTTTATGTCTAGGAAGGCAAAAGAGCCAGCAGTTCACCTGATGGTAAGTGGTATGAATTCAGAACAATTATGTTAGTGAGTTACCGACCTTTGACGAACTCGTAACTCTTTTATCAGTCTAGATACCTTAGAAATTCAAAAGTCTGTGAATAACACGTTCTAATTTTGAAAATGAGCATAAATGTGATTTAATATATTCCTAATCCATAAAGAAAATAATTTGAAACAGCTAGGGTTGGTACACAATTCGGTAGCACTCGCAAGAAGCAACATTGAAATAGTGACCCCGGCTTAAAAAACAAACGCAAGGCGAGCTCTAATTAAAATGATTAACTTAATGGTCTTAGTCATTAGCGATTTTAATTCGGAATCGTCTATTTTTTTGTCCATTGAAATTATAACTCGGCCAGCCATTTTACGATTGGCACAGCGATTTTTAACTTTTACGAGCAATCGTAATGCGTTAATTTCGCTATTGTTTGTTGTGTTTATTTTTGCATGTAGCCTTGGACGCGGACAGCTTTGTGGGAAATTATTTTCGAAAATTTCATGCTGTTTTTTATGTGTTCAATTGAAGTGTTGGGTTGCCCATTCAATATTATCTATTGATTTGAATGTAGTGGTCTGTGGTAGTATGAATTATTGAAAGTGGTGATTTTTTTATCACAGTTATGGCGGGACGAGCGTGCCTTTCGCCTGATGGTAAGCGATACGACTACTCATAGAAAGTAGCAAAACCAGACACCATGAATTCCAAACCTTAGCAGGCCGGCATAATTGTTTCCATTGGCATGGGACTGCCGTCCGATGCCAATGGATACTCTGCCTGGGCGGCATTGGCACTTTCCATCAAGTGCAATGACGCCACTATGCCAGACCAGTATAAAAAAAAATAAACAATGCTTGGTATTCCATTGCGCTCGATATCCTGAGATAAAACATATTAAGTCTCAATACGTCTAGTAGTTACTCTGGCTACAATATCCTTCCAACCGAAACTCAAAAATGCATTTACACTGCTATTTGGCGAGAGAAATTAATATTGCGGTCGTAGGTACGCAGACGGTCTCTCACATATGAGAGACCTACCACTAGTATGTGTTCCGAATACATACCACATAATATCTAAGACAGAGCGACCCAAGTTATTGTATTTAGTTTCGGGTTCATCCTATCTACACATATATCTATATAATGATGCATATATAATCGTCACGCCTATATCACATAGTGGTAGTTAGAGACTATAGATCGCCACTTTGCTCGATCCTGACAAATTACTTTCGCTACATCCACTTTCATCAACCTTCATGGATTCTTGTCGATTAACAATTATTTTTAACTGACCCTTGTTGAGGGTATCATCAATGTATTACTAGGTATCTGTTACTATCAGACCGGCATTATAGTGTCAATCAGCAAGTTATATCTTACTGAGTTTAAGGATAATTACAGCCTAGTTTCCGTGTAAGTATTTAATTATTTGCATAATAGTCTAATGTCCTGTATCTGTATGACGAATCTTGCGATGTAAAAACCCACAATACTATTACTCTTATGACAATATGTTTTCTTTCGTAGAATACTAATAAAGAAATACTGAGTTTATAGATTTTTTAAATACTGAAATGCCCATGCGTTAGTAAAGCATATTTGTGAGTGCAATGGTCGTTGATAATTTACCTTCTGTAATTTTTTGATATGAGAAATAGGTTACTACGATTTGCCGTAATGTTTCAGACGGAGCAGCAATCATAAAGCAAGTCAATTTTTTACACATGATAATCAGGTAAGCTGATTCCCGGACTTTTAGTTCAAGAGTTGCAAAGTCGTAAACAGTAAGAATAACAATTTAAAAAGAAGTTCATCAATATAGTTGATAGATCACTAAGAACTAAAGTAGAGTAACTACTGGACATATTGAGACTTAACATTATAACTCAGGATGGCGAGCGCAGTGGAGTACCAAGCATTGCTTTGTGATTCAAGGTGTTATTTGGTTTTGCTACTATCCATGAGCTGTCGTATTACTTACCAGCAGGCGAACGGCATGCTCATTTTCCATTGATAGCAAAAACAAAGAATATCCATATATTCAGTGTTTATATTAGGGGGACCTAATTAAAGTAACACGAATTCGCTGGATGCACCGATTCCAACAGGTCGTTGTCCACTCATTAAATAGTCAATGACGGAGGCGTGTGTTAAGTATTGGACTTTTTGTAACAGAAAAGGATGATGTTAAAATTCCAATAGGACATTGAGACATAAGATGGTCTTAAGTATTCTAATAATAATATAGATCTCAAACATTTCTTGTGGTAGGTCTGTCATATGCGTGAAGCCGTCTAGGTAGGTACCACCGCAATGTCTATTCCTCCCGTCAAACAGCAGTTTAAATGCACTGTTGTGTTTCGGATTGAAGGACATTGCAGCCAGAGTAACTACTGGACATATTGAGCCTTAATATCTTATATCTCGATGTCGAGCGCAGTGCAGTACCAAGCATTGCTGTGTAATTCAAAGTGTTTGTTTTGCCACTGTCCATGAGCGTTCGTATCGCTTACCAACAGGCGAACGGCATACTCGTCTCGCCATTTACAGCAATAAAAAACACTTGAAGCCACAGACCTCCTCTACAATTCAAAGAGATCAGGCCACAGTCTACCACTTTAGTGAGAATAGTATTCTAACTAGTGTTCCTTATTCATAGACTTCGGTCAAATATATACTAGATATAGGGTCCGGAACAAAATCACACGCCAAAAGTGGTCGAGGTTACTTATATTTATACATTTGAATTTCGAACTACGAGATGTAGCAAAAAGTCTTAAATTGTAATCAACTTCAGTTTTAAAACCTTATTCCTTTGAATTAAGATTTATTATGTTTTTGGACCATAGTAAAATGAAATAAAAACACACGATTAGTGCTCTTATTTTATAATTTAGTGTATATTTGATCGAAGTTCATAGTTTTAAAATCTATTTTGGTAATTAAATGTTTTGTCTTTTTCTTTCAAACTGAATTCAAATGTCGGCAAAATATACGATTGATAAAAAAGATTTAAAAATTTATATGAATAAGCCCGTAATACTTTCAGCATACCATTAAATACTTCAAAAAATGATATTCTTTCTCTATCTCATAAATCCATCCAATGGTTGTCTAGAAAGATTGCCTAATTGCGACAAGACCGCCATTTGTACTTTGTTGTTTCATTTTCCCTATAAACAATAAATAAATGTCAAATGTTTTATATTATTTCATCACAAAATGACCAATTAATTTCGAATGTAATTAACCTCCAGTTATCGCGTAAACAACGGCTAATTAAAAGTTACATCGAAGATTTGACTCTGGAGATAGCGAGGTCAAATGGATTTTTAGAATATTGTAAAAATACTCATAATTAAATATCTTTCATCAGCATTGTAATTAAAATGTCGTTGAATTTTTAAGTTTCTTTTTTTTTACTATAAATGTTATATAGGCTTCAATAATTGGTTGACGGTTCTGTATTTTGTCCAACTGCCAATGACAAAATTTTAAAATTTCATTTTGCTTTTTGGGAGCATAAATACTATAGGATTAAATATAACAACTTAGGTAATTTGACGGTTAATAAATATTTAATTATCGTCTAGATTAGTAGGACTGACAATTCTAGAATGAGGTCCTAACAGTTTAATAGTCAAATCCATACGATTTGACAACCTCGGACTAAGTCGAAAATCCCGTCGTGAACCACGCATGCTTGTTGCGTTCCGGGGTTACTCTGTGATCCGAAACAAATTCGAAAGTTCGAACCTCCGAAGTAAGTTATAAGTTTACCATCTCTAAAAATCAATACTCTATGATACTTATCATTCACTAGAACTTAATCAATAGTGATGACATATTATAGAGGATTCTAATTTCGAACATTTTATGGAATAACCAGATTACATTAGTAAAGAGACATACGACGTGCAAACGTTCGAACTTCTTTTCACATCATAGAGTAACCCCCAAGACTGTATATTAGGTAATGTATGTATGTCAGATGACGAGCAAACCGACATATTATTTATATCGACCGCGTCTGAACTTCACTGCACTGACTATTGTGACTACAATTATTATACTTGCATAGAAATAGTCGGTACAATGTAGGATAGTATAAATGTTGCATCAGAATTTGAAATCATTGTTTGTGGTACATTAACTAATATTAATAATTTGAACGCTTGAAAGTGTTGCTACCGCACAAATAATCGACCCCGACGCTCGCTAATGACATGTTATGTTTTCTTAATTATGTTACGCACTTGGAAAATAACAGTAATTATATATACCGTAACGGAAATGTGGTCGCGCATTAGTTCGGATAACAAAATAATGTTCAATTGATTAGGCATTAATAGTTTCCTTGGTCTGTTAATTACATCATTATTTTGATTATGTTAAAACTCAGTTTTGTTTGTTCCACGTGTGTGGTCTCATTATATCTTTTAAATGTACGGTTTTAATTAGTATTGTGTGCCACGATTTGATTGCTACGAGGAAAAGAATCAATCGTTTGTAAAGTTCAGTCACTGTTAAAGATGTTATTTTGAATTAAGAATTAATTTAATTTAAATAATAAATTCATTTTAATAAAATAAATAGAGATGTATTTTTGTAATTTATAATCCGGATTAAATTAATCAATTCAAATTTGACGTTCGATATTTAAAATATCGGTTAGTCTATGCAATTTCGCATAATATATTCTCGACTTACATCCCGGAACAAGAGGATTATTTTTGGAGCTCCACTATCGTAGATTCGCAGTTCCCCTTCCTCGGAAGACGGCACTTGATACAAATAACGTGATTATACTATCAAATTGACGAGAGATGATTCGTACAATTATTATAAGTAGTCACATCCCTCTATGCACAATGGCACTCTAATACTATATCTACTGCTAAACAACTTCACATTACAATCATTCAAAATGTTTATTGCAATTAATTTACCAACAATGTTTTATGTTAAAAATATAAATTGTTAATAAGTTATTGAAATGTACAATATTTACTCAATGACGGAGAATTTATTTTATAATCAATAAAATATTAATGACATAATTTAATTCTGCAATAAATATTCAACATAATTTCTAAATAAATGTGATTCCAAAACCGCTTAGGTATGTCATTATCACATAATTCTTATTACGCATCCCGTAAATTTACGAAATGTAAAAGTTAATAATTTAAGCAAAAAAATAAGCACATACTAAATTGTTGCCATTAATCAACGTCGCGAAAATGCTATTTTCGACAAAAATCAAGCTCGTACCTATACTTTGCCGAATCCGCGAGCAATCGTACCGGCTGGGAACTTAATAACAATAACTAAATGAAGGGTTGCGGCTCTTAGAATTTTAATGAAATATTTGATTTATGCCCACCGAGGATCAGGTAGCTTATTATAAGAATGTATCATTAAACATTACGTATATAATTAAAGGCAAACTTAGCCCGCAGCTACCCCAATTTGAACGGGGCCTGTGCATTATAATTTTAATAAAATTGCCCGACGTCCGATAAAAATAAAAACACACGACAATGTAATAAGAAAATTATAACACATCTGATTGATGTATTATTTGGTAATTTATTGTGTGTAATTACATCGTGTAATAGTGGCCGATAATGCCGCGGCGGGACGATTTATTAGTATTTATTAAAGTATGAATTATTGTATAATTAGTGGGATGAGAGCTTCCAAACTAAACAGAGCGGTTGTTTTAGGGTTGAATTTATGGCCGGTTCTCGGAGGCGATCTAATAGCGCTCGTCGGCGAGGCGAGGCAGGCGAGGCACGAGGCAGGCAAGGCGAGGCGAGGCGAGGCGGTGTAGCGCTGGCCGCCGCGGCACAAAACACCCGGCCACGTGTTCCACGAATAGGGTTTGGGTAACTGTCTGCGCTTAGCGTAATGCGATCGCAGTGCACGGCCTGATCTCGCTAAACACTTCATGTTCAACGGTCTTTGTTAAAATTGCACCCGTTTATGCTTTATTTGCTTGAATTACTGTTCGGATTGTTGCAATTTTACTTGCCAAAGGATTTGAACAAATTATTGCCAACGTGTATACGTAAACTTATCACTGTCATATTTTACGCCACTAAATTGTTCAGAAAATTTCCAGAATAAATTTATATATTACTTTTATTGAAACTAAACAAATAAAAATTAAACAATCAAATCCTTATTCGTGATTTCTATTTTAAATTACGAAAGTTGCTGGCAAGTAACAAAATTACGTCATAAATAAGGGAAAAAAATAAAAAAGTATTTATTTAAAAGACCACCCTCCCACGTTATGAATGTTTTTTAACGATCAACAAAATCGATTCCACATGTCAGCCCGCCATCTATCTACGCTCAACGTCTCATTCACTTAATCCCCTTAATCGATTAATCGGTTTTCTCGATAAACCTATATCGATAACTTCCCGTTCGATAGAATTAACTCCTCATACATAAACAAACACGGTTACTGTACTGTTAATAGTTTTTACGGGGCCTTTAATGTACAATGCAGAAGTGTATTAAGTAATCTAAACTGACGCGGAGATTTAAAAAACAAAACGTATTTTTTTAAGATCTAAAATATGAATAATAGTTTATGTATTTAAACTTCCCGTACATATCCTTATATTATTTCTACATGATAGCTAACCATGTTGCATAGGGATTTAGTGAAGACTTTTACTACTGGCAGGCGTCCTAAATTTAGAAGTAGTTCGAAATTTAAATATTGAATTAAAAAATATAAAGCATGTAAGACGTATGTTTTCTTTATTCGCCAAAATTCTTGATGACATTACTTTTAAAATATAGACTAACTTTAGTCCACTCAACACACCATGCAGTCCCGTATTCGTGATTATAAAACTCAAAAGGGGGTCCCTTTTGAGTCAATAATCTACACCAAAAAATACGTTTATCAAAAAATGTTCTTATAAGAAATTTGATTGCAATTTTCCAACATCTAACAAGATTCCTAAGGATGAATCATCAGACAAAATTATTTTTACCATCACCGATTAATTTTTTTGGGACCCTCCAGTGACTTAATTACGCGCCTGGTCTCACTACAACGTAGATCGTACTTAAGATAAAATATTTCACAGATGTTGTAGACCAAAAGCTGTTATTATGTGCCGCTCATAATTTATGCATTGACATTATAATTACTTTAAACATACTCGAGTTGGTTTTTGTAATGACGGCTGAATTAAATTTTTCAACTTTCTACGTGAGTTTGGCGGTTTTATTATTTTTATGTATTTGTACGATTTTCGACAAGATTTTGGAATCAGATCACACTTAAACCACATAAAAAAACACCCAATAGTCACACAATATAGTCCTGAGTACTGTAAGATAACAAATATACACTAGATTGTTTGTGGATATCAGAAACTACGAGAGACTTTTAGATATCACAATACAGAATCCCGAAATAAATATATATGGACTAAATATTTTTCTCATCGTGAAGATCGAAAACGCACCGTCTAGTTTTATAGCCAGCTTTTTACCGGTTACGTCACGAAGGCTGTCAAGGTAGGGAAAACGAATAAGAAGTAACAGCATTGCTGTATCCATTGATCAGAGCGATTGCCGCAACCCCAAAGTTCAAGGATTTTCCTAGGTTGCAGGGAATACTAATAAGATGTATAGGAACATAGGCGGAGGCCTATGTTCCTGATAAAATTAGCCTGAAATTGGCCTCCTCCAAGGATCTCCACACCGACATGTTGGAAGCGGCCTGCATCCAGCGACTTCCTGCAAACTTAGCCAGGTCGTCCGTCCACTTTGTAGGCGGGCTGGTGTTAAAAACGATTATTGAATCTGTTTCGTTTAAAAATCATTCATACGAACCTGAATTAATGTTGTGTCGCACCCAGACCCGAATGAAATATTTATTCATCACACAAAAAATATATTAATATCGAGTTAACTTCAAATTCCGAGATGCTTTTTTTATGACGAATGCACCTCCTAGGATTTCTTAAAGAGAAGCAGTTGTTAAACTAAATGAAATTGTTCTAAAGTATCGGGATTTTAACTTTTTATTTACAATAAGTCATGATCAAAATCATGGTGAAAAAAAATTATGCGTCTACCACATAATACAAGAGTGGAATAAGGGCCACAAGAACAAACAGAAGATACTAAAGAAAAAAAATATATCGTGATTTTCGAATTTCATTTAATAGTTTCTCGCGAACGGAGTTTTGAATTTCGAACTGATTTTTAATCGTTCAATTATTTCGCGAATGGCCAGTTTAGTCAGAATTTTCAGGTTCAAGTTTCTGACTCGGCTCAACGATTAGTTCCTTAGCTTTTCCCTTAGGCGCGACTCGAATTGTTTTTTTTTTAATTTTACCACGCCTGCCTTCAACTGGCTGTTTAGAAAAATGGGGTAGAAATATTCTAAATTAAGGCTTTTAATCGCGAAATGATTACATATCAAAATATATTCTTACTAGATTACATACAAAATTTGAAGACGTTTCATACAAAAATACGTTTGCTGTATTCATTGATTATTTAGTTGTATAAAGGATTTGTGTTAAAATAAAAATAACTTCATAATTCCAGGTTTTCATGGAAAAATGTTATTGAAATTGTGTGAGCTACGCCTGTGCAAAATTGTTTCGACATTAAAAGTATGAAATGTCAAACGGCACCTCTTAGTTTAGATTATAGAATCTAGAATCTATATGGATAGTAAAGTAAAACAAACCCACATTCAAATTTGTAGCAATAATTAGGATATGAGCTGACTGAAATATTAAACAAACTCCAACATCTTAATACTTTGTACCACGAAATCATTAGATATCTCTTGATTAAAAATCAAAATATGCATCGCATCAACACAGAGCGCATGACAACCCAGTTTCTAAACTCCCATATTCTATTACTACGAACAAATTGGAAATTCTAGGAATACGTTCGTTAAAAATTACACGTCAGATATGTTCCCCGGAACAAAGGACAGGCAGGTGTCTATTAAAAAGATTTTGTTGTTGTGCACCCGTTCGTGAAATTTCTATATTTACGTAGAAACACTACATAGATATGTATGTATATCGGTATGGCTTTTTAACCGACTTCAAAAAGGACGAGGTTCTTTCTTTTAATTTTTTCTTTAAATTGAACTGAACACGTCAAAAATTATGGGAATCTACTGGATCTATTTATTGGAGAATAGTATCAAGATTTTTTCCCATTTTTCTATATGCAGTGTTATTTTATAATCCTTCCTCGGTGGTGCTGTTGTACCATGGTGCGATTACAACGCTGAGGCTTAGGGTACCCGGTATATCCATTCAGAAGAGGTAGTCTACCACGCTGGCCTAGTGCAGGTTGGCGGGCTTTACATACCATAGAAAGTGTTACAAACTGCTATGGTATTCAGGTTTCCTCACGATGTTTTCCTTCACCGTTATAGTAGACTATAGTCTTACCCCTCTCAATGTTAGAGCTGACCCTGCTATATAATTTACTAGCGGCCCGGCCCAGGTTCGCCCGGGTACAAATAGATTTCTGTACAATAATATGTACGTATTATACATATAAACCTTCCTCTTGAATCACTCTATCTATTAAAAACCGCATCAAAATCCGTTGCGTAATTTTAAAGATTTAAGCATACAAAGGGACATAGGGACAGAGAAAACGACTTTGTTTTATACTATGTAGTGATGTTACATGAGCTGGATCATAAACCGGGATATTACAGGCTGGTGGTACTTACCAGAGCCACTGGCAAACAGGAAATCCCTGTGCAGGGAAGACGTCTTCAGATAAGGGTAAAACAGCTTGCCGCCGTGTCGGGTACTGGCGTCACCAACTGCCGCAAACGAAAACAATTAGTTAGCACTATCTCTCTCTATGTCTATCTCTCTCTTCAGCCACAAGGAAGACCACTGCTGAACTTAGGCCTCCTCCAAGGATCTCCACATCGACCTGTTGGAAGCGGCCTGCATCCAGCGACTTCCTGCGACCTTACACTAAGTGAGTGTAATCACTATCTATTGTCAAATATATTTCAAGCTCTTCCTGTTAATTTACTGTAGAGGGCGTATCAAGACTGCTACCGGAAACGAAAAAGGGTGGTGGTTTTATTTACGGCCCGGCTTCGTTTTCGGTAGCAGTCTTGATGTCCTGTATGATTTAGGTACTTCGTTTCGGGTTAAATGCATCCTAGACTATCCCGGAGACTTGCTGAGCTTAAATGCTCGGTGTTATTAAAATGCCTGCTTTTGTTCCTGGATCCAGGATTTGCAGTAGTGAGTGTGAAGGGATAGTCTCTAACACTAAAAGAATGTAATGGTACAAGAAATAATCTCGATTTTTTATACTATAGAGATTTTAACACGATGCTATGTGTCCACCCATACGTTCGAGATTGATAGATTTAGTGTCACAATCGAATTTGTATTGTAGAGGAAAGGGCTGATACAGTACAGTACATAAACGTCTCACTGCAGGGCACGGGCCTCATCTACAATCGAAAGTACGATTGAGAGTAGCTACGCGCCATAGTCCACCTCCCTAGCCCAGTTCGGGCTGATAGAGTTTACATACCATAGAAATTCTTACAAATAGCTTTCGTATGCAAATATTTGTTTTAAGACGCGATGTTGTGGGTCCGAAAAAAATTGTGTCTTACTAGTAGTACGAACTGTTAGTCGGTTGTTCTTATGTGAGAGGCTGGCTGGGTAGGTGCAGCTGAACCACTGCAATGTCTATTTTTCCCGCCAAACCGCAGTGAAAATACACTGTTGTGTTCCGATGTCAAAGAACATTGTAGCTCGAGTAACTACTGGAAATATTGGAACTTAACATCTTCTGTCTGAGGATGGGGAGTGCAGTGGAATGCCGAGCATTCATGGTGCTGTTAGGTTTTGCTACTTTCTTTGAGCTATTTGGGTATTTGGCTATTGGGTGTCTAATATACGTCTGACAAATGCATCATCCAAGAGTTAAGATATAGGTTGGGGATTAAATCTTTTCAGGGATAAAAAAATTGAGCTGTACCAATATTTATTTGGAATCCTACACACAGAATTAACAGTTTGCTAAACGTGTTCACGATAGCTATGAAGTAAATAGTTGTATTTTTATATTGCTCTAATGGTAATCTTAAGAGCTAAATAAATAATTACTGGCGCATGAAATTCTAGTAACCTCGTTATAGTTTCGCTGGACATTTAAAAGGTTTGAAATACGCTTAATTAATGTCTCAGATATACCCATCCCAAACAGTTTTGTTTCCTGATTTCAGTTGTTCCAGATGCCACTCATTTGTAACACCTAAATGGATCTTGACTGCAAGGAACACGGCGTTGCTTTAATATTTAATGTCTAGCGCTTCCGGGCCTATTAGTGTAGGTCTATTTTAATGCCTAACTCACTTCTATCTATTTTAATAATTCTTCTATTTTAAAACAATATTTTACGATGTATTGAAAAAAAGAGGCTTTCCTACCTACTAGAAATTCATTATCCTGTAAGGCAGGATTACCAGAGGCTTGCAAAGAATTGATATTCAAAGTTCTTCGAGTCTAGTCAGAACACTACCCTGTCTCTAGCGCGTAACAAAACAAATGAAATTGAATACAAAAACGAGTAGTTAGAAATATAGTCATCGATTGATTGACAGATCTCAAGAATGTTTATTATTATCAATAATTTTTAATTTGTGTGTATCTCATCGTCATAAGTTGCAGGATGCTCCCTGCCAAGAATTTTCGCTGTTGTGTATTGTTCGTGGAATTAGGAGACCTGGGAGGGGAAGGCCTAATACTCCCTATCTTCTTGATTTCGCTCCATTCCCTTTTCAAGAGTTCACCCATGCACAAGCGATGCATATACATTTTAATAGGTAGCGATAACTCTTTATCAGTTAGTAGATGCTGGATGTGACATGTCGAAGACATGGTGAAATGGCGCAATTTGGATGATGCCTGTGTCCGGCAGTGGAGTGTACAGTGGCAGTAAAGACTGATGATGATGATAATTCCTTACTATCGATTGAGCTTTTTGCTTCGATGTCGGACATATTATGTCAAATAATTTTTAAATAATTTGATTTTTATAGTGATTGTTAGTAGCCGGCATCCAGCGACTCTTTCAGGTCGTTGCTTATACGTAGTCTCGAGGACTTTTGGCTCTAACAGTTAGGTACATTTATGTTATATGAATTACTTTGTTTGGTAGAATTTAACGTAGTTGTAGGAATACAAATTTTATATTTTTGTGTATCTTTGGAATGACAATAAAAATCAATCATGCTAAAATTTTTGGCCGCGTGACGTAAGGATTGACGAAAAGAGAAGATGTCGTATAACAACTTGACCTCTTAGACGGTGTCAATCTTCGTAATAATCGCTTCCGACACTACGCAATTACATTGCAAACATAAAAACCCGCGCTAAAACATCACAATAAAGTATTATCGTTAAATGAACTAGCATCACTAATGACTTTAGCATGAAAGTGTAATAAACACCTCGAAAAACAACCGCAAAATGTGAACGAAAGTACCGGAACAAAATACGTCGGGCCACACATCGTACCGACGCGTATCTTCCCGTTTCGTTTAGAAAGGACTCCTCGGGTGAGTCCTCTGAGGGGTGGCGAGGGTGGCAGGCGGGAGGGGCGCAAGGAGCGCGCGGGGCCTGCGCGATTTTTCACCCAAGAACCACGTGTTAACCACGTGCATGGAAACTTTTTGGTAAACTTCCTTCATCGCGCGCTCTCTAGCACTCGTTGTTTCTTAACGCACGCTAGTATCCACAACTCAAAACAAATGACGTCACAACAAATTAATTGTTAATGTCAATTCCGTTCGGAAATTGCCTTTGTCGGCCGACGCAAAGGAACAACGGTTCAAAACGTAATCGTTCAGTACTTCAACGTGTAGATTAGTAACTTATGGATATTAAAAATTTAAAATAAAGTCGATTAGTTCCAAATTTGTGTATGATCATTAATATTGATTGATACGTACCGTGTCTAACGCACATAAAATTTATTGATTATCGACCAAAGATTTCACCGATACACAAGGGAATTAATAATAACCTATGTAATAGTAATAAAATAGTCGCTTTCTAAACACAATGCATCGACGGTACCAAATCATTTTGCAATCAACATATCAACTAAACCGTGTCTAGAAAATTCTTAATTGAACTAATGAGAAGTAATTACAATTTTTATTGCGGCCATAATGATTACGATGCCTTAAAATAATAAAAGCAATTAGACATTGATGGGCGTAACGGAGGCTTTGTGTCTGTCTTCGTCACACCTATTACATGTCGTGGAGATGGAAAGAGAGGGCAAATATGATTAGATGTAATTGTTTGAACGGTTATAAAAGTTGATGTCAGCGACGGTGTTCTGTTTGTCGTTAAATGTGCGAGATGTTTCCATTTCCAATGTTTTTGATGGGTCTACATAAAGATATAATGTCTATTGAAATATTACATTTGCCAAAATCAGGTTTTATTTTTGGACATCAGAACAGCGCATATCTGTCGCCTCATTAGTGTAAACTTTACAGTCTGTGAAAAGTCAATCGTGGGTTTGATTACAATTTCAAAAATACAGATAGTGAGGACCTGTTACTAGAAAAAAAAATTGTTATTAATTTTCCAAAGATTTGATGAAGGTATGCCATCATATAGATGAGCACGCATAAAAAAACAAATGAAAGGTATTCCTTTAGTAATAAGAATCTCATCTTTAAGTTGTAAAAGTTTAGAAAATATACTTTACTTAACCTCAGATAATAAAATTACAAAAGTAAAGAAGTATGTAAAATGACTTCAAAACTTTCGACTAATTTTCGTTTCGATATGGGTTTTGTGGGTCCAAAAGACCTCCGCAGTTGCTGACTCGCTTGACTGAAGACGTTATCTTGTGAGGTTAGGATTATATGTTAGACTGTTAAGTTTTACACTTTTTGATTCAGAAACACAGTTAGAAAGTACCTATATATATGTCATTTATTTTGTGTGGCTGGCGTGTGGCAAAATTGGAACTACAAATCAAGTTTTAAATATATGTTGTTTAAGATATGTTCCTTTTATAATACTCCTAATCTTATAGTATCTTATGTTCAATTAAATGAAATGTGGAAAAAGAAAATATGTTCCTAATATTTTGACAACAGCGTGACAACCAAATATTCGGAAGCGGTAACACTTTAGACGATCTATAGTTTTTTTCTGCATTAGAAACAATTTCGACAGTGAATTAGAAATTTGGATCAAGTTTTGGACAACATTAGTAAACCAGAAACTTACACTTTTCTCGCGAATTGTATTTTAATGGGGTCATAGAAACTGAATATTTAATTTATAATCTAGTAGCTATACTTGAGAATGGAACCTAGGAACTCACTGTTCACCCTATACTTTTGCCAAATAAGTAATATCTACCATAAAATGTAACTTATAAGTATTTTTGTTATGATATTAAGGTAACACATATAAAATTAGATTTTTTTTCCTGTTAATTTTAATTTATATCACATACAAATTCCCGTTTCCTTAAGTGGAAAAACCAATTGGTATTTATATAACCCAATGCGATAAATATGTGTATATTACTAAATGCAAACATTTTTGCAGTAAAACGTTATATAATATATGCAGAATATGGGTAATTAAGGTCGCTAGGTAAAAATATATTTAATGTTTAATAAATTAAATAAATAAATTCACCTAAATTTCAGAATAGTTCTGACCACCCAAATACGATGCTTCTTGTATTGTACGAGTATAAATTAAAAATTACGAGATACTTTTGGTCTCATCTCATTAATTATTTAAAGGAATATTTATCACTTTATTTGCATACCTTCTTTTATCTGTTTTTTCATTACAATCTGCGTACAGTTTCGGGGGATCCGTTCAGAAAATAAAAAAATTTTTTTTTAATTAGTAATATTTGTATGCTACGAAATTATATAATTATTGATTGAATTACATATTAATATTAAATTAAGTTTTTATTTTGGTTCGTTCCAATAATTATAATCCGACATCGAATTATTAATAAATTCTATTTTTACCTAAAAATTATAAAACAATACCTATCCCTAATAAAGTTAAATTATATGTTTTAGAAATTATTTAATTAACGTGGTTAATATTTGAAACTTAGAGTATATATATATATATATATATATATATATATATATATATATATATATATATATATATATATATATTATATATATATATATATATATATATATATATATATATATATATATATATATATATATATATATATATATATATAGAGGGAGCGCTGGTACTTCAAAAACGTAGATAAAAATGGTGGTGTCGGGCCACCTTTTTCTGCCCTCCTATTGGCTAATATTGGAACAGGTTGTGCAACATACATAAATTATTTGAAAAAAAATTTAAAATAAGTAGTTAGGTATATTTAATTCCACTTAAACTCGTTTTAAAAGGATAATAGCTAAATATAATTTTGGCTAATAAATGAATTTATAGCAATTTATTGCTAAATAATTAATTCAATTTTTACTAATATACCGGGTATCTCAAGACTGCTACCGAAAACGAAGCCGGGTGGTAGTTTTAGTGGCTACAAACACAATGCAATTAAAAATTTCGCCTAGAAACGCGACAATTTTTTTTTATGATTTTTTAAATATCGTCATTTTTGGGTGGTAAATCCATAGTTTTTGCTAAAATTATAATTTAAACTCTTTTATACCTTAGAGTATTTATAAATAAAAGGGTATATACTATTATTTTAGGAAAAAATGTATTTACCACCCAAATATGGCCATAGGAAAAAAATAACAAAAAAAAATTGTCGCTTTTTTTTGCAACTTTTTCTGTTGCATTGTGTCTGAAGTCGCTTAAACTACCACCCAGCTTCGTTTTCGGTAGCAGTCTTGATATACCCTGTAGGTGCGCTACCAACATTACGAACAAGAAAATATCTACGTTTTTCAAATCGCGAATGTATGACAGTGCTCCCTCTATATATAAATACTCTAATATTTGAAAATCGAATTCACTCGTCTTTTTCTTCGCTGCTGACGCTACTACTATCCAAACCTTTTATAAAAAATTGGAAAAGAGTGGCTTAAAACAGTGAAAATGTGAAAAGAGAATTCGCACGTTTTTTTAGATTAGCTAAACTATACTCGCCTCTTAGAAATTGCAACTCATTGCTTTTCAAATCTAATTCGCGGGCAATTGCACGAGTTTCACTAGCATACTGCCTCCATAAATCCATCCATTAAGATTTTAAACATTAAATAAATAACAATGACCTCAAACGGGCAGCAGTTTGTTACAATTGTAATCATAATATTAATCAAAGTAGCTGTATGTTAATGACTGTGCTACAATTAAAATGACTGATTCACACAAAACGATACTGCTAGGGACAAATGAGTCACGTGCGCTGTAATTAGGTTCTAACCGACGAATGGTGGGTTTGAATTGAATTTATTAAAAGCAAATAATGGAAACCGGATTTAAGCGGATCTTGCGACCATGTGTATTTTTTAATCTGTATCAGTCTAATTCTACAGTCGCTTGCTACAATTTGCGTTGTTCTTTTAATTACCGATTTCAACATTTTTGTCTTGTAATGAATATCGCATATATGACAAAACCAAAAATATTTATGAAATTTAAAAACAATAATATGTTAGTACATTTAAAAAATCGGAAATATTATGAAAATGTTTAATACCTATATTTTTCTTTGTAATTATTAATATTAGTTGTATTAATTAAATAATTGAAAACAATTAATTTATATAAACAATTAAAAGCTATTTAAATTTATCTGAAAATATTTCATCAAATCGTATTAATTAAATTTCAAAATCATTTTGTCTGTTAAACAGCGCATACGCACCGGAAGAAGTGGAAGCCATCTAACAGCGACCTGCCGACCTGGCAGAGGTCGCGACAGTCGAAAGTCGACGGCGGCTCGGAACCGCGGTTTGTAGTCAGATGTAGTCTGTAGTCTATAGAGGCTAAGCTCTATGTCTCCTGTCTGAGAAACATTCCATTTTTAAATTAATTAATTATGAATTTCGAATTCACAAGATTGAATTTGTAATTGTTATCTGTCTAAATATATTCGTAATTCGAATTTTCAATTTGAATTTATTTTACGTTTTCCTGTATATTTGGATTGAGTAACAATTTATAAGGTTATACATCAACATGTTACTAAAAATAATGCGGAAAAAACAATATGTATTGCATTTTATAAAACTGCGCCGGCGCAGATCTAACTTCCTTTTTAATATGCTTCAGATATTTTATTTTTTTATAACGTGTAATATTAAGAGCATTGTGAGAGGATAAAATGACTTTTCTTTACGAAGTAAATTTGAAAGATATTATGGAGATGTTCGATAATGTGATAGGCATATAGTATTATTATTATTCTTTGATGATTTTTTATAATTTTAATCAAATGTTCATGTTGATAAAAGTCATTGTGAAGTAATGATCTGTCAATAGTATTAGAAAAATGATAGATCTTAAGAAATAATTTTGAAGAAAGTTTCATTCAAGATTATTTGGTGTTTGTTATGATCATTCATTCAAGAAATGAAATAACTTATTGTATTCACTTTTTGTTTTTCAATTCTGTAATAATACTTTTAATAAAGCTTATATTGCAAATCAACTAACGTTTATAAATTCATATAAACAACTGATGCGATATTTATAATATTACTTAACTTCAAGAAAAGTATTTTAAATGTATTATCTCTCACATTTTGTACTTTAAATCTCAGTATCTGTATCAGCCCATATACGTCCCACTGCAGGACACGAGCCTGCTCAACAATCGAGAGTACGATTGAGAGTAGTTAGGCTATATAGGGCACCACGCTGGCCTAATGCCGGTTGGTTAAATCTCAGTACCCTATTTCAAATTTTAGTACTAAATATACTGAGATTTAAAGTCGCGTAAAATATGAGTTTCCACTTTCCAGTACGTTCCGTGGTACGGGTAATGTATTTATTTACAATCGATGTGATATCAACATTGTTGTCGGCTGACATGCGGTGGTCTTTTTGATTCCCTCGGGGAAACGGACGATTTCATATACTATTATATGTCGTTTGAATTATCAGATGGTTATTAACGTGTATTGTTGATTAGGTTAATTTGTTTTACGTTTATTTTTTTATTTTTTGTGATGTGATATTTTTTATAGGGTTGAAATATTGAAGAACATGCGTATTCTTAGGTGAATATTTACATATATAATATTTATCTTTTGAATATTTGTTGTTTATAAATATTTGCGAATTTAATTGTTAGAAATTAAAAGAAAATACAATTTAGATTTAATGTTATGATCGGAGATGGTATTTTAAAATTTAATATTTTTATTTAAATCAATAATATTAATTAACGTATTGTGTATCTACTATATGATAGGTATGACATGTTTAGTAAAACATTCTATGATTAATTTATTATTACTAATAGGGGTGATTAGTAGATATTATAATATTGCAATTCAAAGAAATAAAGTATTTATTTAATTAAAAAATAATCTGTGGCCCAGGATCTGTGTAAATCTTGCATTAAACCTAAGTATAAATTCTATTTTCAAATTAAAATACAATTAAATAATTGGTGTCGAGAAAAAAATATTTATGAAAAACGCAAAGGAATACGGCCATTATGCCTTGTCAACGACTTGGAAAAAAGGCTAAATAGTCGACTACAAAAATTACGTTCGGAAATTAATAAAAAGTCGAATAAAAAATACCTACAGAAAAATCCGACACATGTATCCGAACCAATCAGCTGTTGGTTAGCAACGGACGCCCCGCCCCGCGGTAACTTTTCCACATTTTGCACGTAGAAATTATATTTTACTATTTCATTACTCGCTCGACACGAGTGAAAAACTTTTTTGCGCGTTCCGTTCAACTGTCATTCGGTAGTTTCGAAACTTCCGCCAACTTGTACACAATTTAAACAATCTACTTAAGTTGTTCTAATAACATTACATGAAATAAGACTTTAAATTAATAAATCTCCGGAAATATAAATAATCTAAATTAATTTTAGAGACACATATCTCGAGGACCAAAACTATACTATTAATTTCCGCATTCGCAATTAATTATAACGTAATTAAACAACACGCATAAAAAAACATAAAAGTATAAACTAAAAATAGAGTAATAACATTATCGATAGTATTGAAGGTAGTACGTGTTACTTACAATATGCGAGGAGGTACAGCGGGATTGTTTTGGTAGTTGCGAGGTGGTTAATGAGCCGGCGCTCGCTGATTCATCACTTTGCACACTTGGCAGCGTCTCCGATATAGTCCGACAAGCAGTAGACACTGCAGCACTCACTCCGGCCGGCCGAGGAGACTCAGGCTCCCGCTCCTCACAACTCACAACAAAGTTTGTGCGTGGAGGCGCCCTCCACTACGACGCGCGATACGTTAATTTTTTCCCCAGCAAGTGAGGCGAGGCGCGCCGCACAGACACAGCCGTCCACGTCAGTACGCTGACGTTCACTACTCGCGACTCGGCTAAGTCGAGGAGAAGAAGGCAGCGGTCTCGTGCAACACGCCTTTCGTTCGTCTCTCTCTAACGCGGCTATGCCCGCCCGACCATTTTTACGGTTTAACCGACTCAATTCAATTCAACTCAACTCAATTGTCGTGGCGCGAATGCCTTCGAACTGGACGCTAGAGCGAGACGCACATAGCGCCACGAAACGTGTCGCCGGTGTCGCTAATTAGGCACTTTGGACGCGTTCGCGAGACGCGGAGTGCGTCGTCTTGAGGCGACGTGTATTTTTAGAGGGAAACGTGGATGCTCGGTGCGTTTGAACGGAGATTGTGCGATCGGAAAAGCGTGGCGGAGGCTTAATGTGCGTTGGAGACGCAGCACTGGTGGCGGATAGGCGGTTTCGCTCTGTCGGCGGCGGGCGGCGGCGGCGGCGCGGCGCGCGCGACAGAGACCGCCGCCGCGCGGGAGGCGTGCCCCGCTCTCTCGGCACACGCTCTGGGTGTGTAAAGTTTTAGGCCGAAACATGTAAAATGCATCTTGAAAAAAAGTTATGTATTAAAAAAAGAAGCTTAGTGCGCGGTGGGGGGACATTAATGCCGGGAGGTGGTGAGGATGGCTTTTTTCGCATGCTGTATTTTTGGGGGTGCCAGCGCAACTGGACAATGCATTACCGGGCGCCGATGGACGGCTCCACCGCGTCACCTTAGTGCCACATTTGGATGCGAAAACAACGTTTGAATGGGAACAGGCCTTTTAACGTGATTATGTCACAAAACGAATATTAATGATACGTATGAAATGACATTTTAAACGTGACGCAATAAATAAAATTATGAAAAACAACCGTTCCAAACGGCGATGATTTTTAATCAAAAAACTATTAATTAACATTCAATATCATTTGAAAAATTACTTTCTACGTATTCAAATTTTATTCCTTTCGAATGGCCATCGAAATTATGCGCAATTATTAGCACTTTTGAATGAATACTTCATCGGTAACGAGTTTAATTAGAAAGTGGCAGGTTCATGATGTCTTCGGGCAATGGCACAATAATTTATTGTCGTTTAAAATAAAGTAATTGACTCAACATTTCATAAATATTAACACTTATAGATTATTTCAATAAATAAGAAGCTACATTCCGAATAAATCGTGAACACTAGTAACTTATCGTATTCTTTTTTAAAACTTATGTACGCAGACGAATAAAATATACAATATAATGGCAAAAACAATTTTTTTGGCCGAAATTATACAAAAAAATATTCATTTTACATTTGGTGCCAAACCCAAAAATATTATCATTCTTTTCAGAACAAGATTATCGATTATTGAAAAATCCGTTGCCCGCTTTTTTTACCTACATCTACACGTAAGACATTTGATTTTTTATTAATCCTGAACAATTTGTACATTTTATTACGTACTAATTTTTTAAAGTCTTTTTTACATTTAAAGTAAAACTTCTTTAGTTGTGGCCTGTTGGCTTACCGCGTCTTGAAAGCAACGAAATATTGGAACGGAAGTATCACAAGTCAAATGAAGTGTGTTTTGTTGCAGTTTTTTGTCATAGATTGAAATATTATTACTCATCCATTTCGCTCATAATACAAGAAAATAAAAGTTTTTAATTAAAAATGCATAAAAGAAAATTTCAGTAATTACAGCTACTTTTGCCAACCAGTAACATTCTTCGATTACTACAAATTAAACAAAATCTTTTAGAACACATTTTTAAAAAACAAAATTTCAAAAAGCGAACGTTCTAATTTCAAATGTGTCGCGCGCAAAATCACCTCACGAAAACTTTATAACAATATTATTTGCTCGCAAATCGAGTTCTTCTGTGGCCGGTACGTCCTGCATGTAAGGTCCAGGCACTTAACTAACGTAATTACAGACGACGCTAGGTAAACAAACTGAGCTAACGCACTAACGCTTGCATTATACCGCTTGGTCATCGAAGTAACTCAATCATAGGATCGGTAGTCCAGCGTCTCCGCACCGTAATAACATCACCTTCACTTATAAAAGGCTTGTATAATAAAGAGCATAACATACATAAAATGAAAAGGTAGTTACGCCCTTTTAGTATTTTAAGATTTTTGATAGAAAATGACGTATATGGAATAATTTTGTTGTGCATTGGTTGATAGAAAGTATGATTTATAGAATGCGATAAAAATGATACAAAAATTACCTTGCAAGCTTAGAGTCTTGCAAGTAAAAATTAAACGTTATTATCCTAGTATTTTTAGGCAGTTTGTTTTAATTTTTTTATGCGCGTAGATATTATAGAAGTGTACTAAATTAGAACAAACACGTAGCCATTGTTCCAAAGTGAAAAAGGTTTAGTTTTTATTCCGAATCATTACAAGAATGAGTGGTTTTAACTGTTATTAAATTAAATAGAAAATATCTCTCACCATTATGAGCCGGAAAAAAAATATTTAAAATGCTAGTATTAGAAGAATCATATTATGTTAATTTTCTCTTTTAATTAATCATACTGCGAAGAAGACCATATCGCAATTAAAGTTGCAAGTTGCAATAAAAGTTTTTATAATATATATAATAATATAATCTTTATTTCAAGTACCAAAGACTCATAGCTTTTTACAATAACAAAAATTAGTCACATTACAAATGAAATAAATCAGAATAATAATAGATAAACATACAATAACAAAATACGCTTAAATTGTCAACATCATGCAACATGTAGCCCACAGCAGTGATTAATGATGGGGCAGTCAAGCCTACCTGCAAGCACCGCTAGCATGCTGTTGGCGCTTTCACGCACTCTGCGTACTAAAGAAGCGCCTCTCTTGCGTATTATCGTGTGGAAGCAATCCACTCGCGCTTCCGCAAACATTGTTGAAGCACTGCAGTAGCGTGGCAGCCCCAACAACATCCTGAATGCGTTGTTAACTGGACCCGAAGGGCGTTGAGCGATTTTTTAGTGTATGTTGTCCACAGATTGCATGTGTAAAACGTAGTGCAATAGGCTCTAAAAAGAGTTATTTTAACATCAGTAGAGCACTGCGCAAACCTGCGAATCAACATGTTGGCTCTGATACACAACGCCCTTCGCTCCCGTTCAACATCACCATCATCCCTTAGATCAGGTGTAACCAAATGACCCAAGTATTTAAAACTATCTACTCTTTCTAACTGCGTATCTTTAAGTTTTATAATTTCCATTTCTAATACTTTTCTTGAACCACCCTGAAAAACCATGCATTTGCTTTTCTTGGCATTATACATCAAGCCATGTTCAGCCGCATAGCTCTCACAGATAGTCACCAGTTTTCTAAGTCCGCAGACCCAGGCGCTCAGCAGCACCATATCGTCCACGTAGCTTATGTTGTTAAACACACGCCATCTATGTAACAACCTATATGTTGTCTACTGAGCGCCTCGATCAACCCATTAATGTACAGGTTGAAAATGGTAGGAGAGCTCAGACCTCCTTGCCTCACACCACATTCCAACCTATATGGGTCCGACAACGTGCCTGCCCATTTAACGTTGTTAATTTGGTTCCCATACCAGTACTTAAATATTTCAATAAGTTCGTTTGGTATATGGGATGATCTCATTTTATTCCATAAGATGTCATATGAGACCAGGTCAAAGGCCTTGGAGAGGTCGAGAAAACAAGCGTAAACAGAGGTTTTTCTAACAGTATAGTACTTAACAGCACTCTTAAGACACAATATTGCTGTTTCTGTTGACAATCCCGGTCTAAATCCGAACTGATTATCATGTAACTTAATGTGATTTTTTAATTGTGTATCAAGAACGCTGTCAAACACCTTTGCAATTATTGTTGCCAGGGAAATAGGTCTGTAGTTCGATATGTCTGATAAATCTCCTGCTTTATTTTTAACCACAGGCACAACAATAGTTCTCATCATATCGGAAGGCAAGTAGGAGTGTGAAATGCAAAAGTTGTAGAACATAGCCAACACTCTGCACATATGTGGTGGCCCGCTGTACATGTTCCACACTTAAATCATCATGACCAGGGGATTTTCCAGTTGATATTGATTTTATGGCCCTTAATACATCCCTTGCCGTGATTCTGGTATCAATGTAACCACTACTTACCCCACCCCTCTCCTGTGAAGAAGATGGCCCTAAAGGTGATCTGACAACAAAATTATTTTTAAACTTATTTGCGATGCATTTAAAGTCGTTTGTACCGTCTACAGACACGGGAAGACCAGGACGACTTCTCAAACGATTTGTATTCTTCCAGAAACCGGTAAAATCTTTTGCGCGATGCTTTACTGCAAGAATATCCATTTTTAATTTTTCTTGATTATTTAAACACCATTTCAAACGTGATTTGAATATTTTTTTGGTCTCGCGCATTTTCGTGTACATATCACCAGTGGTAGGACTACCACACAGTAACCAATCACGAAAACTCGCCCTGGCCGCCCCATGGCTGTCGCTGACCAATTAATTCCATCCCACAACAATATTTGGACATTTAGTCTGGTTACGCTTGCCTCCTCCACTCTCCACCGACGCCTGTGCTAATACTAAAACGATGTCGGAATACATTTTATCGATGATTATTCTGTGAGTAGAGTCATTACAATAATGGTCACAACACTGTCGAAACTCATTGGGAAAATCAATAAGTCTGAGAAGTTTGTTACATTTTAAGCCATATTGCGTAATCTGATCCAGGGTTTTTTCTCCCCACTTAATTCTATTATTTATTAAATTCGGAATAATACGTAACGGAGCGAAACAATTCAATTTACATTCGCATATAACAGGAAAATGATCGCACCTGAAATTGTTGGTTATTGTTCTTTCTATTATATCCGCTTTACAACAAAAATATGCGATAATTATGATGAATATGATGCATAAAGATGCGATTATTAATTCAATAAATAGACTAAAACCTATGCAATCATAAAATAATAACCCTGAATTCCTGATACTGTGAATCTAAGCTATACTTCATTTTACTCTTGGATACAAAACTGCGTACCCAGAAAGAAACGGTCATTCCTCCACAAAAGGACCAAAATCACAAGATGAAACGTTGTAAAATTAATCTTACAATAATTTGATCTTCCTTTTTTTTCTCACGCAATCTAAAATATGAGAGGAAATAATAAATTCGGTGCAACACATTGGAAATACCGTTTTTTTAATCGATGCCAAATAGTAGAATTTATGAAAAGAATGATTTTATAGTCTGGATCTTATTTCTTGTCTGCCTGTTATCCCGGTATTCCGCGCGTTAGCGTAATTTATTTCTTGTAGCTTCTAGCATAGTTTAAAGGGAATCTAAAATACACTGTTTAGTACACAAATTATGAATAGTATCCTATCTAAACTTACCACTTTTAGAAGAGCAGTCTATTGTTAGACGTAGGACTCTTAAAATATACGCGACCTAGTACGATCTTCGCTTTCTCCATTTAGCTTCTTACTTATTCGTGCTCTTTATAAAAATACAACTAGAATAAAACCTTATTCAGTATGTCAAGCAATATAATATGGCCGATATAAAAATGTTGAACATCTATAAGTGATCTAAAACAGCGCTATTACCGAAAATCGTAAGTCGTACTTTTGAGCTGTATCCATGATAATGTTTCTTTTTTTTATTAGAATGAATGGCGATATGAGCACTCATTCGTTTGATGGTAAACGATACGAACACTGATGGACAGTAGGAAAACCAGACTACACCATAAATTACAAAGCTATGATTGGAATTCCACTGCGCTCGCCATTCTGAGACATAAGATGTTATGTCCTAATATGTCCAGTAGTTACTCTGACTACAATGTCCTTCAAACCGGAACTCAACAGTGAATTTACACTGCTGTTTAGCGGGAGAAATAGACATTGCGGTGGTACCTACCCAGGCAGCCTCTCATATATGATACAATTCAAAATCGAAAATTGCACTGAAGTGTTTCTTGGCGACAGAAAGAGGCAAAACATTTCGCATAAAAGGGACTTGCCAACTAGTTAAAAATAGTTCATAATTCATAGCTTTTTATAAGTTTTACCGCTTCAAAATAGTGTAGCGTAATAATATAATTTTATAATTTCTACCGCCTTTCTAAAAATAATTGAACAAAACAAATAAAAATTTTTACGAAATCCAATCATGCACATATGAACATAGGATTAGAACCTGGAGAATCACTTGCAAGCACTAGCACTATTGTAGTGGGTATATCTGCGGGCGCCCCAATTAATTCTTCAACGCGCCTACATGTGTTTCTATTTGTGAAGGTGCGTTTTGAATGACTAACTCCATGCAACGGTAATAACCGGACATTCGACACGTCGCTGTCGGTTTTTTTAACCCGTCACGTGACGTAATTCTACTGTTCTGTTTATCTGTTGATGTCACTAAATATTCGTATCTTGGATTAGTTTGTTTGTATAAAAGACCTAAGCTAATATCTGTGAGTGAAGCACGATGTATGTTGTGTCCATTAATACTGCTATCGGGGTCAAATACAACCTAAGCCATTTGTCTAACTTTAGCATAGGATAAATGTATACATTAAATTATTGCTAATCAACCCATTATCAATTTAAACCATAAGCATACCATTTTTAAAATTTTTGCTTGCAACCAAAAAAAATAAGTGCATGTGATGTGACTGAATTATATTTGATAAATAAATAAGAATGACTAATTGCTGTCCTTCACATATTCTTCAGCTATAATCCACGCAAAAATCCACGTAGAATATTCTTAGCAAGCTTTAGAGGCAGCTTGCATCCAGTGACTTCCGGCAACCTTTATTAGGTCATTCGACCACGTAACGGGTAGATGTGCTATGGTGCTTTTGCTTGTACATGGCCTTATCTCGAGAAAATATTGTAAATGAAACCTCCTTTTTCCCTAAACGTTAGAAACATTAGCTATTTCTAAATTCAAATACCTTGAATGAAAACTTCTTTCTGATCTTTTTTATGAAAATGTATTCGTAGCGATAAAATGTATTGTGTATTAAAAAGAACCATCTTATAACACACTTTACAAAGTTACAGTTTTAAGGAAAATATTTTTACAGACTTGATACCTTTTTAACGTCACTGAGGGATACGTGAGATAGCATTACTTTATATACATGGGAATTGGATAATGGTTTCTAAGATGGGTATTTAATTTATATACGAATACAATTTATTTTTGTCCCATTGCTGGGCTAAGGCCTATCTTTATTCCAGTACTTAACCCTGACCTCGGCGATCTCTAGCTATTTTGGCTCAAATGTATTCATCTCGTTTTTTCATCGCGTCCTTGGTCTTCTGCGTTTTCTCCGGCCATTCGTGGGAATCCTTGTTGCCAGCCTGGCCCAACAGTTTGGGTATATTTAAGTCACGAGTCCTGCCCAGTTCCATTTTAATTTAGCCACCTTGCGCCCTACATCCACAAAGCGAGTTATAGTGCGCAATTCCGCATTTTGGATGCTACGGTTTTTGTTCAGCCTAACTCCGAGAATACTTCGCTAATATACTCAACTACATTGCTCGCTGGCAAACCTTGATTTAGAGCTTCTGAGACGTTCTTAATGACCTCGTTTGGGCGTCATAGATCAGAGCAAAATGCAACTGCTAACAATTTTGCGTTTAAGAGAGAGCGGAAGATTACTACAAAGAAATTCTGTTAAGGACCAGTAGCTCTTTCTAGAATTTTCGGCTCGTCTGGAAATTTTCCAGACTTGTCTATTCCTGAAAGAAACTAAATATTTATTTAGTAGCGTGATTAAACTGTGTATTGGCGCAGGTTCAATCCCCGCATGAAGACACATCTTATATGATTCCTAAATATTTTTTTCGACCGTTGCAAGGCCGAAAAGACACATACGAACATTTATTTCTATGTGTCATTTTTATATATATTCATTTACAGTTAATTTTCATTATATCAGTGTTTTTTATTGCATTACGAGTATAATGCAGAGACAATTGTAATAATGTTTAAATAAAAATATCTAGATCCCAGGTGTATGTTAATCGGAAAGCAATACCGTTTACTTAATAGCTATCTCAACAGGCTGTTATCAAACATCTAAATTAGAAATAGACTTGTCAAGTTGATCGGTTACTTCATAGACCTTATCTAAACACCAGAATGAATTACTTGCTATTGTTACTGTCCTTAATGAAATAGAATTTGGAATAGCAATAAGATACTGGTGTTAGAATTTGGCAAGTATTCTGTATATAAACTAATATTATGAAGGGGAATTTGATTGTTTGCATTGAACACTAGAATCCTACAGTGTCCGTAATGAATATAATATTTCCAAAAAATATTATATGCAGCCCGGCCCGACCGCTATTATTCATAAATAAACTTAACAGTCATAAACATGATCCTTAGATGAAATTGAGGTCAATTTAGTCTTGTATCGAAGGTCAGAAACTACGAGAGACTTTTCGTTCTCACAAACACCGAGACCCGAAGTTAATACCTGTAGATCACACAAAAATGACGAGTCTTGGAGCGGGGATCGAACCCGCGCCTTCTCGTTTTACAACTGAGGTAAAAGCAATTGGGCCATTGAGGCTGTCTAAAAGATTTTGAAAGTTGTGAAGTTCTTATTTCTTTATTTTTTTTTCCTCCACGTTCTCTAAGTCCGTGTAAAAATCTACGAAATATAATAATTATTTCGTTGGACGAATAAGCAATTAAATATCGCTTAAAACAATTCAATGCAATAACAGTTATATTAAATTATGCTAATTAATTGCGCTGCTATATTTTTTTTTTCATTAATTAGTTATTTTACGTGCAGAATAGAATTCATATTCATATTCTTATATTAATTTACTTTTTTAGTATTAATTCAAGGATATTTTTATCATTTACCAATTATGTCCAAAGTTCACTATAAATATGTAAGAAACATCGTGAAGAAAACTTCATTCAATAGCGGTCTGTAAGAATTTCTTTAGTATGTAAAGTCCGCCAACCCGCACTAGACTAGCGTTGCGGACTATTTAGTCTTATCACTCTCACGCCCAAATACTGGAACGCCATTCAAATAATAAGTTGCAGCGCACGGCCCACTTAGCCAGTACATTAAATCGAGATTAACGTAGTTAAGTGCCATTTATATTTAAGTTGCGTTCCAGTATTTGGGCGTCAATCGTACATTCGATTGTAGAGAAGGCCCGAGCCCGGCAGTCTACAGTGGGACGTAGATGGGCTAGTACAAGTATCTAATGTTTGACTTTACTAAAGGTATTTTTAGAACGAGGATCAAATGCTATTACGGGATCCAACGCGACCTTGCCCGAGAAGACCAACACTAACCTTGAACAAATAGTTGCTGGGTTGTAATTCCCCAACTTCGCCAAAATTACACTATCCCAGTCCAAACCCCGATAATTGAATGAACCAATTCCTAAAGAATAGCACAAATTCTATCTGGGTTAAAGACAAGAAATAGCACTACAAATCGAACATCAATTCATTTATAATTCTAAAGAAGCCATTCGGAAATACATTGCCGCCTGAAACGTTTTAAAAAGACAAGACGGGCGTCCAAACAAGTTGTGGAGCTAAATGACGTCACAGTGACGTCACGACTTGAGATCCGAGTTGCCGCGTCCGAAAGTTGCCGAATCGTTTAATAATTGATAAGCCGACGCTATTACGTGTGATGGTGCGATCGCTATTCAGTTTTATTGGTTGGAATTATTAGTTCGATTCGGGTTGTATTATGTGTTTTGATAGCGATAGACATAATAAAATAATAGGTACAATTGTACTAGCCTTTGGACATTTAATACATGTTAATTAAGTAAACTGTTAATGCTTAATGTTTTTAAATTAGTTTTTTTTGTAAATTATCTCTGCTGTAATTATTTGTTAAAGATTTGCTTTAACAATTGATAATAATTTAATTGTAGATTTTAAATTCACGATATCATGGTATTTCTTCCATAAATAGCCGATTATAAAATAGATTACAATACATAGTTCAGAAATCATCATTCACTTTACAAAACTTAATATTAATATAAAAAAACGATTTATATAAAATCTCACTATCCATTTCTGGTCTTTCTATTGACATGGTCATAGGGAATTTTCTTAGAAATGTGCTCATAGCTATTGAGAAATTTCTATCACGATACGTAATACGGTACAGTATTAGATCACTGTCTACTGAAGCCGTTGTCTGGGTCGGATCTAAAAATTAACTAATCCACTACAAATCTAATGGAGTGTTATTTCCTACTTACATACATTTCATTTGTGTATACCTAATAGTTCTATATTTTATACAACGCTGTCGTCATTATTGTAATGATAGGATTTATTGACCAAAAAATGATATTGTAGTAACTTTAACTACAGTAGTAATATGAATTTTCTTTGGTATAATGGTTTATTAGATTTCCGCGAATGTTACACATTGTAATAAAACTATTATTTACGGATTTTGTCGCGAATTTGGTTTAATTTTTTACATTGTTTAACTTCTCGACGTTTTGATTACTTTACAGCTTTCGTGGTCACGGGGCGGACTGAGGTTGACTGAAGTTAGTCATTCACTCGGTGACTGTTAATTTAACTGGCATTAATTTAGAGTTATTAAATCAAAAAGTAAATTTTAGTAGTTAATCTGTATTTGCGTTCGGATCTACGCAGAAGGAGCTCACTGTGTCTGGGAGGAGGTCTGGCAGTTAGTCTTTTGGGTACCGATTTAATTAAGTGTAGAATTTGATCCCATGCTTGTGCAAGCTTCAAGCCATATTTTCTATAGAATTATGATTTTCTTTGGTATGTGTCGTCTGTCAACTTTAGTGCAAGGCCGGCGTGGTGGACTGTATGTAGGAGATATGTCCTGTGGGCTGATACATATGCAGTAGGAATAAGACAAGACTTCTTTTATGAAATCCGGATATTGCTTTATTACAAGTTTATTACAAGTATTGTACATGTCCTTTGCCGGTTGTAATCACTTGAAATGTAAAAATTGTAGTGGATGTCACATCAAAATTTGTCAAATCCGTTGCTGTGAATCATATATGAAGATAAACTAATATAAATAATCATACACGAAATTGGATATTTCCTAAAAAATGCATGCAACGCACGATGAGACAATCGGATGCTTGCCTGCAACAGTTTGAATTATTAGTTTTTTTTGTTGCAATGAATGGCGAGACGACCATGCCGTTCGACTGGTAAGCGATACGAACGCTCATGAGCAGTAGCAGTACCAACAATATCATGAATTATAAAGCAATGCTTGGCATTCCACTGTGCTCACCATCCTAAGACCAAAAATGCTAAGTAATGTCCCGTAATTTCTTATTGTATGGTACTGCCAAAGTCGTCATACTAAACCATTCTATTTTTGCATTGGTCCGGCAAACGAGCAGACAGGTCACCTCATGGTAAGTGAACACTGCCGCCCTTGAACATGCACGATGCTTAGATCATGCATGTGTTACCAATCATATCAGGAAAAAATCTGAAAGGAAAAAGGTTTGGCAGAGCTGTCACTTTGTGTCGATCTGTGAGACAGTTGTACCGTCACGGAAGAGCCTGCCCATGCATGCTGAGTCGTGGCTAACAGCAGTGTGGTGTACTATATGGCCTAACAACTCTCAATCGTAATCTCGATTGTATAGGAGGCCCGTGCCCTGCAGTGCGACGAAAATTGACAGATACAATTAATTAAAAAAAATGCTTAAATACAAAAAATCTTACCGAGAAGGTGTTTAATAAAAATAGGTGAATAATATTTATATTCAGAAAACATTGTAAGAGTTGAAATCCTATAAGGCTTATAGTACTTTATTTTAAGTTCACTTATCACTGCTAGGCCAGCGTGTGGAAGCAAGATATAATCCTTTACTGAGAGAAGGAAATGTAACAAAACATTCTAACTTTATGTAAATTCACCATCGAATAAAAAGGCAAAATTTCCAACAATTATTAAAAATCGTAACTAAATACCTAAGAAGTTTTATGTAACAAAAATAAAATTGCCGAATTTAATATAGGAGAAAAAAAAACTGGCCACCGCAAACCGAAAACTTGCACAGAAGGGAGAGGCGAGACATGAATAAATTAAAAGAGATGTTCGGCGGAAGTGTAAAAAGCTGAAAAAACTTTCCAGGATTGTTAAATAACTTAGTAGATCCTTTGTTTGATGTTGTTACGGATTGAATTTGCTTTTCATATTTGTATAAGCTGCAATGCGTGAAAGAAAATTTGTAAATTCATCTCTCTCCTTCTCTTCAGCTACTAAAGTCTCCTGCTGAACATGGACTATCCAAGAGATTTCCATACACCCACATTGGAAATGGCTTGCATGCAGCAATTTGCCATTTGCAACATCCAAACTTAGCTAGGTTGTCTGTCACCTTGTAAGTGAATGTACGGCGCTTTGCAAGGCTTACAGTATTGTATTTTCGATTTGAAAATCTGAAGATACAAAGCGGAAAATATTTCTAGGACATGAAATACGACAGCCACCCAAAAATAGGGCGGTTGAGAGCGAACTGTGAATGGAGATGCCCGGTTTCGAGACCCGCACCGAAACAAAATGTATAAGTACCCCATAAATATTTGGTCCAGACTGGGACCCAAAAGTGTCTCTTAATTTCTATTACCCACGACAAACTGAATATCATATTTAAAGGTCAGAATTGCAACTGTCAAGTGTATTAATCATATTATATATTTCCCAAAAGTACATTGTCTAGCTAATTGTTTCACACAAACTTTTCCTTCGAATTCAGTTTATTCGAATTCATAAATCAATTAATATAAGCTAGCAGACCGATGGTTCAAGGGAAGCGTGGATTTCGCAGAAACTAAGCATGAATAGTAAACGTATTGATTCCTGGTTACAAGAGTATACCAATTATTAATCTTTTCTATAATTGGTGCAATTCTAGGAACTGAAATGGGTGTTAATTTGACTTTTAGTTTATTTGCACGAGTGTTTATGCCGTGACTCAGGTGTCGAAGTTTGAGACGTAGACGTCCTGAGCTTTGGTAGTTAGGTATAGTGATGGAAAGAATAACATGGCATAAATCTAGTTAAAACTGCTTCACAATTAGACTTAACTGGCTCTTATAGAAGATAAGTCGATGAGATTGATTTAATCTACTTACACCAGTGTAAGAAGAACTATCGTGAATCATTAAAATTTAAATACAAAACACAGCTTAGTCTTCGCAACTCCTCAAACCATTCAACTACTCGAGACATCAAATACATTTCAATAATCTAATTAAACAAAACTGAAAGATATTACTAAAGTTCCAAGCAGCCCTTCATTTCAAACGGGAGCTACTTTTAAACGTAATACGCAATCAGATAAAAGTTGATGAATCTACCAAACAAAGTTCCAGCCTCTTATTATAATAAACTGATTAATGACTGAGTCGTACGATTCATTATCGAAGCAAAACTGCCTTCCGAACAATAATGATAATGAGTGTAATTAATTATAGGAACTTGGTTCAAGACGCACTTCGAGGGTGCGGTAGGAGGCGATGGATTAAAATAGTTTCCATTTGGTTTGGATGAGGCATCTGCTTTATGACCTTGAGAGAATTAAAACTTTCAGTTATATCGGTGTATTAGAAGACTACTTACAGAGTTGCCAACCTTTCGAAAGGAGAAGTAAGCTACAAGTTTAGATCTGAACGTACATAAACTGAAGAAGATCATGTAAGATGAAAAATCTTTGAAGAATTCTATTCAGAACATGGAGTCGCTAATGAATAGTGTATGTTATTGCTAATATCGATCTGATAGATTTCTTAACATATGTACGAACATCATTTAAAAGATATCATACCTTGGACCAAGATTTCTTAACGAGTAATTCAATAGGAATTGTTCGTTAAGAATTTACAAACACATAAGACTCTAAAGAATATTAACACGGTACAAGCACACATTTGTAAGAATCAAAGGTGCTATCTACATCTCAGCTATGGGTGAAAAAGAAACTAAAGTACATCGTTACACCTAGAAAGAAGATAGATACCAAGATATCAGTTTGAAAGTGATTGTAAATAATAATAATATAATAATAACACCCAACAGTCACATACATAGTCGAGTCTTGTGTCATGGGTATCAGGAACTACGAGATACTTTTCGGTCTCACAAACACCCAGACCCGGAAGAAATATTTGTGGGCCGCATAAATATTTCTCTCGGTGCGGGGATCGAACCCACGGCCTCTCGTTTCACAGGCGGCGTCTAACCAACTGCGCCACGGAGGCTGTCCGAATATATAATAGATACCGCATCTACGTCATCATAAATGAATGTAAAAAGAAAAGGGTGTGAGACGGGAGGTCAGGCCGTTGTCGCGTCGCTGATGGCTTTAATCATTATTACTTATAATTAAAATTTAGATGGAAATATCTATTGTCCTTTTGACCTTTTGTTGCGCTACGCTGCAAAGCCAATCGGCCATGTTGGATCAACTATTGGCAAACAATCTCCAACTTTGCGATTCATTTGTAATGTGTTATTTTAAATTGGCATAATACTTTTTATTGTAATTAATATGATATGTAAGTATATTAGTTAGAAACATTCGGAAAATATTAGATTCATTGCCAGCTTTTGGTAGCAAATGGAAGAAGAAAATAAGTATGAATTGATTAATTATTATTGAATTGCCAGAATTCCAATGACTGAGTAAAACGAGATGCCAAAATTATGTTTATGTAAATTTTCTGTTAGAATTTGTTACCAAAACCTCAAAAGCATAACTGTATTTTATATATCTCTACCAATTCTAGTAATCTAAAAGATGTTTGACATGAAACAATAAAATGAAAAATGACTCCACTATTATTCGAAAAATGTTGACGATCCCCATTGCACTAATCATATTAAAATAATAAAATCCATAAGTCACCAACATTTTCCAGCCGTATCCGCTTTCGCTGTACGAGTAACTGAATGCGCAGTTTTTGTGTTTAGGGTTCCGTACTAAAACGGTATAAAATAACCTTTCGAGGACGAGCTTTTATAATAAATAATTAATATCTGTATATTAATTAGTAATTCTTATTGACTTTGAACTATGCATTAAACATTCAGCAAGAAGCAAAATTTGTTGTGTTTCGGTGTTAAGAACATTATAAGCGCAGTTACTGGGCATATTGAGACTTCTCATCATCATCATCATCTTATGCTTCAGGATGGCGAGCGCAGTGAAGTACCAAGCATTGCTTTGTAATTCAAGGTATTGTTGGTTTTGCCACTCTCCATTTGCGGTCGTGTGATTTAACAACAGAACGGTACGCTCGTCTCGCTATTCGTAGCTATTGAAAAAAAGAGGGTTTCATAAAACAAGTAAATAAAAATATATCTAACTATATTTGGAAAATTATTTGGATAACATAACTTAGTAATTGGTATTATTTTCCGGATCACTTTAAACTTGCAGTACCAATATGGATTGCCATTGTATAGTGCAGAACCCCCGGTGCACGATTCCAACTCGTCCTTGGCAATTTTTTGATTTTTTTTTCCTTGCAGTATAATTATGTACTAAATTGCTCGTTGCTATCTTTGCCTCTTTAGCAACTGTCCAAGCTTAAGTTGTTCAACTAATTGTTTTGCATTATCTTTTCGTTGTTTTCCTTGTCTGGCACTTAGACTATTTTATTTAACTGATCATTAAACTCTTATTGAAACATATGCATCGTTATAGTCCATTGTTTATCTGATATGATTTAGAATTTCTGTTGTGACATTACACTCTAAGCCTACTGAGCCGTTGGTCTCGTATGGATAATGTGCTTTGTAATTCAAGGTGTTTTTTGATTTTGATACTGTTCATGAGCAGTTGTATCGCTTACCATCAAGTGAACAGTATGCTTGGCTCGCCAATAAAAACCTAACTAACTATAAACTTAACTCCAACAACTCTAACACTATAGAAATTCTTGCAAAATCGCTATAATATGCAAGGTTTCCTCACGATGTTTTCCGGAAGTGCGTGTTGATTGACTATCAATACATACGTCATGACTCCGAAAGTCAAAGATGCCCTGGGATTTTAACCCGCGACCATCGTGAGCATATTGGCAGCCGCGTCTGGTTCGATTACCAACAGGACACTACGAACTTAACTCGACTAGTTCTGATAAAAAAGATCGTCCATTCAAAAACCAATCGTAAACAAAACAATAGCGCATGACGTAACCGATAGTTTATCCTAAGTATAAAGGTTGAGGGAGCCGCTCATTAGGTCCGTGGTATCGTCCATAAATACGTTATGGCGGGGTGGACGCCGGGAGGGTGCAAGGTGGCGGGTTATCGAATTAAAACTTCACTAGCAATAGTAGAGTTGAACAGCGTATTAATACACCATGTATAATTCGTGCGCTTGGACAAACTAGCGCGTTTTCCATTTGTGACGATTCGGAGTATTTTTTTTAATGGTATGGTTAAGAAAATTGTGTCGATATGGATGTTTTTTTGGTATGGTCAATACATAAAATGAAAATGTTTTTGTGGTGCGTATATTGGATAAAAAGATCAGTGAATATTTCTTGGCAATTGGTTAAGTTCATAATGATGATTCAAACTTATAAGCAAAATCAACATTTACTATTATTTCGGTAGGATCTATTTTTGTCTTTTCCTAAGACTATTTCAAAGTAACATCAAATAATTTTTATGCTCACGTGCTATGTATGTTTGACGGGATGGGTGACAGAGTCTATTCCCCATCAGTTAAATTAATTGCATCTACGATTTTTCTAGATCATAAATCCGGCAAATAACTCGTTGGCTACGTGTCAATTGATTATTATTAGTGCTTACTCCGTCATTAACACGTACGACACTTTAATCCCATTCGATGTAGTCCTTTTCAGCAACAGTCTTCTTAACTAGAACCTCACTGGCCGTAAAACTACTAATGTTTACAATAAAATGTAGATTTAGTAATAAAATATTTTTATAAGAGAGGGTAGTTTGCGCGGAGTGGAAAGCGGCCGGCCGGGCGTCGCGGGGCGGGCGCGAAGGAACGATCGAGGTAAGGGTACTCGCTACGTAATTAGATTTTCAAAGTCCGAATACACTGCTCGTACTTGTCTTCATAATAATGTTACAAGACTTGGGCATTTTGATACTTTTTCAGTTTTATTTCATGTTTAATATCAGCAGAGGAGATTATTTCGCTAATGTATTTTGATTGACTGAAAATGACTGCAATGGTTCAATAGTGGCCATATTTAAGGAACTGCATAGTTCTGTGTTTGTTTTAAATATGATCTGCATTTATATCAGCGCATATGCGTCCCCCTGCAGGGCACGGGATTTCTTTATAATCGAGGGTAGAATTGAGAGGGGTCAGGAGTAAAAATATCACCTTTGGGTCATACACAAAACGAGGCGAAAAATTGTATAAAAAAAACATGGTCGGGATTTTTACAAAATCAGTCTCATTTAATATGATATTATCAGAATATTAAAATTAAAACATAAAACAAGATCGTTTCCTCGATTAGGCTAAAAAATGAAATTATAATATTTTTTTTTCGAGCACAGAAGGGTCTTGAGTTTACACAAAAGAACAAACATATCAAAAATAGTTACAAAGCAAGTGTCTCCATCGCTGAATTTATTTTTTGTTTTTTCGATGGTGCAATTGAGTTATCTGAATCACTAAAGTTAAAGAATGATGAACGGACATCACATAATTCGCTATCATATGGAACATGGTTTTATTCCGATACTGAGTAATAATTTAATATTATTATAAGCTACATTTACAGGCAAGCAAAATATTGCTTTACTTGTTAAATCATTATTACTTAATTTTTTCTGTAGACATTGTCTTTCGTGTGGACTTATAAATCCACAGAAAAGATGTCCACAGAAAGGACATTCTTTAAAAAAAATTAGCAATGCTAATTTAGTTTTGAGGATAGCCAAGTAGGTAAATTTATTCCACAACTACTCCCCTTAAGCTATTTCGGCAGCATGTGAATTAATAAAACTAATAATTATTTACTCAAGTGCACAAGGAACAGAAAAGAAGCACCGATCTTTGACAATAACACTATTAAAGATCTCAATATCTTAATGAACAACCTACGCTGGGCTCAGTCATTAAATCCAACGTGACCGATGCCACCCGTCAGTGTGGCCAGTAAATTTTTTTTTTTTTGTAAAATAGTATTTTATTCAGGCCAATTTATTCGGTTGAATTTAAGGTCCACAGAAAAGTCGCAGTACCGTGTAACCAACAGTTTATTGAAATTTTTGTGGAGTCACTTTAACATATATTAATATACTCAGTAAAATTTTAAGAGTCAGTATATATACTAATGATATTTAATATAACTTAAATAGATAACGCATATCAAGTATGAGAAATATCTATCAAAATATGCCAAGTGCGTTTACGAACAGCCCACAGAAGGGGACATTTTTGTTGTTATATTAATCATTACTGAAGATAATTCATTATTTGGTATATGTCTTAATAGTAATACTTGTAAGTCATTTACCAAAATTAAGTCAGAGAATCAATCCAGAAATTTGAAGATAATATTCATTCTGAACATGCGTATGTGTATGACCCCTTTAAGATAGTAGATTTGGTGTTAGATAACATTCTGAAAGTGTATAATGTGAGCGCAACCTGTTGCAAATCTTTTGATAATATAATTGGTTGTAATTTTTGAAATGAACTGGCCAGGACATCGACAAAGGCTAATCAACTTAATAGAGCACTAAGAAAAACTTGTTAATGAGTAATCTAACACTTGTAAACATTACTTTGGAATTATTTTTTGCAGACGCTGTTGGCGTAGTTGGTAACAAACGAGAGGCCGAGTTTCGATCCCCGCTCCAAGATAAATGTTTGTGTGATATAAATATTTGTGTTGGGTCTAGGATTTAGTGAGACTGAAATTCTGTGGCAGTTTTGACACCCACGTCATCATACTTGTATCAGTGTGAGGGCATGACTATGCGGGTGACTGTTGGGTGTACTTAATTATTAATTCCATTTTGGAAATAAAATTTCCGTCCAAGACAAAAAAGTGTGAAAATTAAAATAAATCATTAAGTGCGTGGTGGCCTGTTGGTAAACGGACTAGACGCGACTGCCAACATGTTCACGGTGGTCGCGGGTTCGAATCCCAGGGCACACCTCTGACTTTTCGGAGTCATGTGTGTATTGATAGTCAATCACCACGCACTAAAACGGTGAAGGAAAATATCGTGAGGAAACCTGCATACCATAGCGATTCATAAGAATTTCTATGGTATGTAAGTCCGCCAACCCGCACTAGGCCAGCGTGGTGGACTATATGGCCTAGGCACTCTCAATCGTATTCTCGATTGTAGAGTAGGCCCGTGCCCTGCAGTGGGACGTATATGGGCTGATACAGAATACAAACAGAATTAAATCCATGAATTGGTATATCATTAAGATTAATTATTTTTCTGCCACAGGGTTTAAAAGGCAGATTTTGACAGAAAACAACGCACAACAAACTAGCGCTTTGAAAACCAACCTATTTTTTCAAGGCATGCATAAATAGGTATATTATTTTTATTTTTATGAGACGAACATGTCATTCGCCTAATGGTCAGGGATACGACCGCTCATAGACAGTAGTCATGCTTGGCATTACATTGCGCTTGTCATCCCGACACATATAGTGTAAAGTTTCAACCAACCAGAACAAAACAGTGCTTTTACTATGCACGTAATTTTTTGAGTTATACCCACTTTAATATATCTGTTTTTGTTCAAATTATTGTAGCACATGCGCACGCCGCGTGTACTGCATAGTGTGCGCCAGCGACGGCGTGCACGTCGCAACTAAATTAAAAACGGAACAATATTTTTTATTACCAACGCAGAACTGTGTGCACATGAGGCGTTTACATCGATTGCATAATTGTTTTGCACTTTTTTACACTTATTTAAATATTGCACTTTTTATGATCTGTCTACTCACTTTTGTATTTTCTTTTATTTTTAATGTATTATTGTTATTGGCTGGCTTGACGCGCGGACGTCACTTAAGGTGTCCACTGAAAATCAGCGTTATGTTGTGGTTTTCACCACATCATAGCATGAGCTGAGTGGACACCTACCAGTCACAGCCGCGACCAGTCTTTTTTTGTATTTTTATTCTGTGTTTTATATTAACAATGCCTGTGTATGTTGCGACTGTGACAAATAAATCGTATTTCTTTCTTTCTTTCTTTTCTTTCTTTTACACTGCTGTTTGGTGGGAGAAATAGACATTTTTTCTTTCATATGAAATACCTACCACCAGAAAATTTATAGTTTATAATAAATACTTTGAAATTACAAAGTACCAAGACATCTCCATCCGCATTCAACATCGAGGTATTGGATATTTAGTTTGCTTTGGGCCGGCGGGGCGGGCGGGGCGCGGTGCTTAAGTCCAACTATAAATTAGGAAGGGTACAGTTTCATTAATCACCCATACGCCGTTATTATTAATTAACCCCCTTTACCAACCACCGACGGAATTAACTATCGACCGGTAACCCACACCACCGTGTCAACTTTAAACTTGTGACTCGAAAAAATTATATTTTGAGTATTTTACGATCTATTTCTGAACAGATTACCCATAAAAGGTCAACGTGGTGTAGATAAAATATACATCTCTATGGTAGATATGTACCTTTGCCAGCATATGGGACGTATATACGTAAGTAGATATGTACCTAACTATAGTATTATGGTAATTCTGGAGAATTTGACGGTATCGTCTCAAAATTGTTAGCTATTTTTTATTGCGATGAAAGGTGAGACGAGCATTCCTTTCGCTTGATGGTAAATGATACGACCACCCATGGATAGTAGATAACCAAACAACACTTTGAATTATAAAGCAATGCTTAGTATTCCCCTGCGCTCGCCATTCTGAGGGATAAGAATTTAAGTCTGTTTATGTCTATTAGTTATTCTGGCTACAAAATCTGGCTTTTTTTTTTCTTGTAGGTAAAATCATAGATCCTACCTAGATAGTCTCATAGACTATCCAGGCCAGACATGACGGACTCTAATAAGATGAAGGCTAGAGTTCAATAGTGGGCCCTTAATTGTAACGTAAGGTTCGCACTTATAAATCCCATTGTTGGCCGTAGTCTCTCTCTAAAATTGGTTGGTAAGGTCTAACCCTTACCCAATATGTTAGTTTACTACAATTTGGTAGCCTACACCCACAGAACAGATGAATATAGTTAGAAGGGAAATACAAGCGTTTGACGCGTCGCAAGGTGGTGCATAAAAAGCATCACTGCCGCGGAACGGATGATTTGTCAAATCAGTCGTAGTCGAAATGCCTCGGAGCGTGGTGCTCCTGCGAAATAAATTAAAAATGGAGATTTGTGCTATTTTTTCTTGCAGTTCCAATACTAAAGCGTCGAATATCAATAGAGGAAGAATTTAATACCACTATTAAGCCCGATTTAATTGATTTTCACATTTATTTTCAAAAATTCGGTTTATAATTACGACATTTTGAAAAATTCGATAATATGATAGACGACAAATCAAAAATATACATTACTGATTACGCGTACATACAATGCACGTGAATGCCAAGTTCCTACGCAATGCATACGACTCGTTTTTGTTACGTCAACTTCTAAATTTGTCACATGTCACGCAGTGTTGTAGTCATATACATAGTACCTATATCGATGTAGTCATAGATTTCGTATACTCGTAAATAAGTTTTCAAAGGCATTAAACAAAGAAAATTAAATCAAATCCTTTAGTAATTTTAAATTGTAGTACTCATAACGTTCATTTTCGTGAAACAGAAGACAGAATATCATCATCATCATCATCATATCAGCCACAGGAAGTCCACTGCTGAACATAGGCCTCCCCCAATGATCTCCACAATGACCTGTTGGAAGCGGCCTGCATCCAGCGACTTAAAACTTAAAAAAAAAACTTAAAATTAAAAAACTTAAAACTTCAAACTTTAAACTTAAAACTTCTTTTAGACAGAATATACAAACCAAAAATAATTACGGGTAACGCTTATGGAAAAACGATATCATGGGGTGAAATAATAAATTATTGTATGAAAAACCAGAACCATTGAAGCTATTGACGTAAAAGAAATCATAATTTTATTGTAATAATTGCATATAATATGTGCTGTTCCAATAATAAAAATATTGATGTCTCACACACAGCTGAAAATCTTAAAAATCCTGTACATATAGATTTGTAAAATAGTATACAAATTAAAATTAACTTTCAATATTATTGTAGTCTCTATTATTTTCCGTATATCAACATAATACTAATTTAATAACTGTATCAGGAAAAACCATTAAGTATATCGATCAAATAAATTCCAGTCTTATAACAAAAAACCCGTATTTCGATAATTTTATCATAATAATAATAAAGTATCAAATATATTATAGATAATTTTATAATATATTTGATATTTTAAATCGACTATTGCATGCTTTCTATATTGGATTTGTTGAGGTTTCGTGTTTCGACAAATGACGACGCTGGTTTTCATACAATTTGACGGCTATTGCCTTTCTAACCATATTCAACTGTTCTGTGGTATGCAGATTTCCTCACAATGTTTTCCTTTACCGTTATCATGCGTAATGATTGACTATCAATACACAAATAACCTAAGAACCTGCGACCATCGTGAACATGTTGGCAGCCGCATCTGGTCCGTTTACCAACAGGCCACCATGAACTTTTAATTCTTTCATAACCACACATTATTCTTGTAAAAGTCACATTGGGCTGTGGGTTCAATCCTATGTGAGCAACTATCACATAAATGCATATTTATTTTTTGAATTGATTTATAACTAAACGCTTCCTGTTGCGGTGAGACAGGAGAAATCGCTGTCTTCATTCAAGAAGCAAATAAACTACTACTTATTATTTGAAAGGCGTTCCAGTATTCGGGCGTCTGCGTAGTTGTACTAATGGTGCGGTTACAAAGATGAGGTCTAGGGTTTGAATCCCGGGTTGGGCAAAGTGATATTGGATTTTTCTATTCATTATCAGCACGGAGTCAGAAATATGTGCCCGATATAGCGATCGGCTCGCCATCTATTACATCGTGGATATTACAAATCGAGCAATTAGTTCTGTCGACCCAATATTAACTAAATATGAATAAGTTTACAATCGGTCAGTTAAACCTTCATAACGATAGGGTAGCGACGTCAGAATTAGACACGTTAATTCACGATTATAAATTAAATGTCGTTCTAGTTCAAGAGCAATACCAACATGCGCGATTACGTAGTAAGATAGTACAACTCGATAACAACTCACGAGCAGGTATTTTTGTATCGGGTTCAAATCTTACCGTTACTTCAGTGCGTAACCTTATGACGTCACACTGTGCTGTCGCTGAGGTGTCTAGTCCGATTTGTAAGGTTTATGTTGTGAGCTGTTATTTTCAATACTCAGATGCTGTGGGTCCCCACCTGCATCACCTCCGCTATGTCTTGCGGTCCCTCGCTGGACATAAAATTATTATAGGTGCTGACGTTAATGCGTCATCTGTCCTTTGGTATGGCAAATATCGCTCCACCGATACCGAGCGACGTTGCGCTGTAGAAGATTTCATTGCAGAAATGAATCTCGAGATACATAACACCCCCGATGCACCACCTACTTATAGTAGCCCTATGGGCGAATCTTCTATTGACGTCACACTTTCTAGTGGAGACGTCCGTATTGATAGGTGGCGCGTCCTGCCGGACGCGTCATGTAGTGATCATCGCCTGATTGTGTACGAATTCTTCCTAATCCTAGATTGACGCAGGGTCCGAAACATAACAATTTTAATTTTAGATATAAATCTAGAGGCGCCAACTGGGATTATTTAGCTCGATATTTGCTCGGCATGCCGGGGACTTCACTCGCAATGATTTGTCAGCTGAAACCTGTGCTGAGATTATGTCGAACACGTTTACATATTGCGCAGACGTTACCATCGGTCGAGGTTCCATCACAAACACTCGGAGGTGCGATTGGTGGAATGACTTACTAGTCCAACTACGTCGAACTTTTCGCAAAGCGCGTAGGCGTTTTAACGGACTTAAAAGACGTTGTGTTACAGGGGAAGCATTAACATCTGCTTTAAATAGACTGAGAGTTGCCAGATCTCATTATAAAGCCGCCGTCCAAAAATCGAAAGGAAATTTGTTAAGAAAAATTGTGGCTAGGTTAGATAGTGAAGGTCCGTGGTCTCCTTTATACCATGAATTTAAAGCAAATAGGTCGATCAATTTGGCTTATATTGAAAATTTAAAAATTGACAACAACTTCACCACTGGTATTGAGGAGACAACGGAAGCTCTGTTACAATCATTAATTCCGGATGATAATGTTGAAAATGACACAGAATACCACAGGCAGATTAGGAAGTGGGCCGTAGAACTGCCGAACTCTTCAGATTCAAATCTGTCGTCCTTTGATGAATTTAGTGAAATCGTACGATCTTTGCCCCTAAACAAGGCTTCCGGTGACGACAAAATATCCAATAAAATGATAAAAGAAGCATGTAAATCGGCCGGCGATGCATTACTTACTGTTTATAATAGATGTATTGCTGAAGGGGTGTTTCCGCGAGTATGGCGTACCGGTTTCATTCGGATAATACCCAAGAGTGGCGATAAATCACCGCATGATCCGAAGTCGTATAGACCTATTACACTCTTGCCGTCGCTAGGGAAACTTTTAGAACGTCTTATCGTCCCACGGTTGCTACCGGGTGGACCAAAATTTCACGAAAATCAGTTCGGATTTACTACGGGTAAGTCAACCATCGACGCGGCAGTTTCGGTTAGAAGAGCGGTAAGTACATCGGTGCGCAAATATGTACTTGGTATTTTCCTGGACATCTCCGGTGCTTTCGACAACGCTTGGTGGCCAATGCTGCTTCTTAAGTTGAAATTACGAGGTTGCTTTAAAAATATATATTCACTTATTTACTCGTATTTCTCGCACGGAACAACCAAACTTAAACTTGGACACTATGCCGTGTCGAAACCACTGACGATGGGTTGTCCACAAGGCTCAGTCTTAGGTCCTTATTTGTGGAATTTAGGCTTCGACGATTTTCTTACGATTCCCTTACCGTCAGGGTGTTCTTTGACCGGATATGCGGACGATGGCCTCTTGCTCATAGAATCAAACAGTAGGTCGGGACTAGAAATAGTGCAGACGCGTGTTTAAAATTAATATGTGATTGGGGCCATCGAAATCGCTTAAAGTTTGCACCACATAAAACGTTCCAATCACCGCCGCGATTTAAATTTAATAATATCACTGTTAAGAAAAAAGAATCGGTTTGTTATCTTGGTTTAATTTTGGAAAGGAATTTTTTATTTCTTGAACATATTAAAAACGTCGGGGAAAAGTCGAAAAGGAACTTTTTTGCTTTGACAAGAATATCAAAATCAACATGGGGGCTATCTTTCAATACACTAAAAATCATCTATGGAGCAACTTACTTAGGATGTATTTGTTACGGATCTCCTGTATGGGCTGATAGGGCTACTATCGGCGCTGTGCGAAGAAAACTGCTCCAGAGCCAACGCTTGGCCTTGATATTCTTGTGTAAGGCATATAGTATATGTTTAGTATTGTATATAGTTTATATGTTTATATGTTTCTTTGTATTTAGTTTATTGTATATCGTATAATAATATATGTAATAACATTTGTAATTACTTGTATAATTATGTTCTTTTTTTTTCTTTTCTCTTATCTCTTAATTAAGTATTCATACACCTACTTCTGCTCATCTCTGCATCACCTAAAGGTCGACTGGGAGAAATGCCACAGGCATTAAGTCCGCCTTGTATACATTTGTATATGAAGCTTAATAAAATAAAAATAAATAAAAATATAGAACTGTTAGTACCGAAGCTTTGCCTGTCCTGGCGGGTGTACTTCCAGTCGACCTGGAGGTGCAACGTCGCGCCGCCATGTATTACTCTACTAGGGAGAATATGGATAAAAGTTTTTTAACCGCACGTGAACTTTTAAAAATTGATAGATTATTTAAACCGCTTTCAGTGGTATATAGCGAACTATTAGATGAATGGCAAAATAGATGGGAGGTATCTTTGAAGGGACGACATCTATATCAATATTTTCCTTGCGTTCGTGACCGTTTGACAAAGACTTGGTTGGATGTCGATTATTGCGTATCACAGTTTCTCACGGGCCATGGTAACTTTAGGTCTAAACTTTACTCTTTTAAGCTTGTTGAATCGCCTGCGTGCCCATGTTCAACACCTAATTGCGAGTATGAGCAGTCCGCGCATCATATACTTTGGGAGTGTAGTCTTTGGCAGAATGAGCGTAAAACTATGCTGGATAGTATGCAGATATCATCTGGAGTCGTATACTACATGGACCTTGTAGAGACTAGGAAGAACTTCCGTGCTTTCCGGCGTTTTTGCCATACTTATTATTGGAATCAAGTCTAAAAGCTCACATAATAGGTCCCATTTAAATGTAGTGATGATGTGATCCGTGGTGCTATACAGCTGGCTTCTCCGGCTGTAAAAGTCTTTTTACGAGGTTATTTACCTGTTTAGTTCATTGTTTTGTCGCCCGCTTTGCACGGAGGGAAGTGGACAATAATTTATTTCCAACTCCTCCTATTAATTTCACTTTCTGATTAATTTCGTTGCGGGTTAAAGACAAGTTAGACATTCCCGGAGACTCGCCGAGCTTCAATGCTCGGTGTCATTACATTGCGTGCCACTGTTGATCCTGGCTCACAGGAGTTACAGTGGTGGGTGTGAGGGTGGGACAGTCTCCCTATTACATCGTGGGACGTACGTGGGCCATACAAGGCGTAATGTGGGTGTCCTGGCTCCTCAGCCTACCCCTTCTGGGAAAATAGCGTCAGTTTACGCATGTATGTATAATTGTTAAATACTGGATCGAACATGATTTGTCCGGGATTTGTTAATATGATATTCCCGAGGGACTTGTGGTCAACGACCGCCCGAGACGGCCCCAAAACTTTGATGTAACTTAATGTATGTGTATGTTGGATCAACATCACATAAGCGAGTGGACAGTTACAAGTTTATACTGACAAGCATTATATTTTAATAATGTTAGATTATAATATATTATTTTCATTAGGTATCTTTCATGAAAACCAATTGTGAGTTTAAGGCTAGGAATCCTTATAAGCGTCTTTGTTAATTGTTTAAGAAATGCCTCCTGAGACAATCCGGCATAATGAATAAAATAATTTCACCTATACAGGGTCATATACAGGGTGATATAGACATAAGCATGTTATTTAATTTAACCCATATGTTTACCGTCACCTCAGGTTACATTGTATAAAATGTGATAAAAATCTGGGCTAATATTTTTGTCATAAATCATAAATTTAGTTTTCAAGTTTTTTCGACACCCCGTATAGATACTAGAATTTTTACCACTTAGGTGAACTTCAGTTTGGTTCGGGAACTTACCTCAGCGGTAAATGACTTGCACCTATATTGGTTGATGAATAGTCTTGACAACTAAAATCGCGACTATTGACAAAATTACCAGGCACTTTTTCTTATACCAAGCGCAGTGTTAGCTGGTGTGGTGTGGAATATGTGGTTTAAATTAAATATCATATATCAATATCACCATGATGTCCAAATTCCATATTATAGTACGAGTTTTGTGTCATATCAAAAGATAGAATTTTTCGGTCTGTTCACAATCCGACTCGTGACGTATTATAATTTTGCATCACATAATTTGTCATGATGTGGAGATCAAACTCTAAACTCCTTGTACAGATAGTGTCTAGTACAGTTTATTAACGAGCATCGAAATTTTATAATTAATATGTAACCTATTAAAAAGTTTTATCTACAAAAATGTAAAATATCACGCGATACAAACAGGTTTATTTTATAGTCAAGCGAAACTTAGCCAGGTCAGCATAGCAACAAATAATGTTCTATTTTTATAATTCTAACAGTTTTATAATTACTTCTAACAGTCACAGTCAATATTCCAAAGTAAGTCTCCTATTGAACGGAGGCCTCCCCCATAGATCTCCTTATGAAACTGTTGGAAGCTGTCTTTATTCAGCAATTAGGTACCCGCAATTTTTGTTACTTCATTAATACCACACAAATAGCCACGACTTGACACTAAGTCGCAGGATGGAATGAAAGAATGAAATCCTAAGCCTCTTTATTTTCAAGATAAGGTGTGGGCCATCAAGAAACAATCAAAAAAACCTATTATTAATTTTTTACGTCATAACTATGGAATAATAAAAAAAATTATTGCAGTAACGTCCGATTCTCACTAGTTTGCGTGTTTCCATTGAGTTTAGAGAAATTATGACGGTAAAATTACGGATTCTCAGTACGCAGCTTTATTGTGTTATTTTAGTGATTCTTGTTTTAAAACTACACTCATTCTATGTACATAATTTGATAAATATTGTTACTTAATATTAAAAGCAACTTTGCAATATTCTATAGGTCACTCCCGCAGGACCCATTGTTCATAGACAAGTCTGAAAGAACTAAATTCATCATCATTTTTTCTAGTACACCCATTTATGATTTGCGCACACCCAGTGAATATTTTTTTATCTAACTCAGGCCCTGAATATATTTTTATCCAAAAATGTATCCAAAATAAGCGTCGAATCGGTCAATGCTATGCAGGATGGTGAAATCAAGCAACCGTTGGGATAAAATCAAATAGAACGAATGAACCAGTGCCTATTATTAAACAACTTACCTCGATTTTAAACATACCCTGGATTTATTTTACCTAAGGTCAACCCGAAACACGAAACATTGACAGGATCAAATATAATGGGTCTTTAACTGCTGCGAATGGCCATAAAAGCAACAACTAATAATAAAACTGTTCCAGATATAAATATAACAGTTTGTTTAAAAATGTTTGAGTCAACAGCATGACGCCTTACCCACTGATGTATCAGTCTTACTCCCTTGTTTATAGCGGCTATTCGGATAGGAATATTCTACCAGCAATAGCGACTGCTAACAATGAAACTATTCCGGATAAAAATGTATCAGTTAGACGGATGACAGTCAACAGTGTTAAAGTCTTACCCACTGATAGGTCGGTCTTCCACTGCTGTCTATAGCTCTTATTTGGATACGAATATTTTACCAGTGCGTGGTGACCTGTTGGTAAACAGGCTAGACGCGGCTGCCAACATGTTCAAGGTGGTCGTGGGTTTGAATCCCAGGGCACACCTCTGACTTTTCCGGATCATGTGTGTATTGATAGTCAATCTCCACGCACTAAAACGATATAGAAAAACACCGCGAGGAAACCTGCATGCTATAGCGATTTATACGAATTCCTATGGTCTGTAAGTCCGCCAATCCGCACTAGGCCAGAGTGGTGGACTATATGGCCTAACCACTCTCAATCGTACTCTCCATTGTAGAGGAGGCCCGTGCTCTGCAGTGGTACGTATATGGGCTGATACAGATACAGATTTTACCAGCAATAGCGACTACTAACAATGAAACTATTCCGGATAAAAATGTATCAGTTAGACGAATGGCAGTCAACAGTGTAACGCCTTACCCACTGATGTATCGACGCAGCGCGCCTGATTTATCCGCTGGCGATAGCGACAAATAGCTACGGATTTACGCACAAGAGTACTGTTACTGGCGAAACACTGCGCTGTGTCTTTGTCATATTTAATGTCTGGAGGATGGAAGGGACTGTTTATGTTAGCTTGGACAATGGATAGTAATCGCTCTGTAATTGTCTTGTTGCTGGACTGGCAAAATTTGTAAATGAGATTCAGGGATTGTGTTGTCAGGTGTGCATTGAGATTACATAGCGTAAGTTGGTAGATATCACATAAAATACTAGCTTAAATTAGCTAATTACTATTTTATGTATACGACTATTTTACATATTTGCGTACCTAGTAATTTTAGTTATAAATTAAGAAATAAAATTAACTCCTAAATATGTAATAATTTTTAAAATAATTAAAACACTAGACAACTATAGGTAATATTTAATCGCATTGTAAGGAATTCGTAGATATGACACTAAGGCCTTGCTTTACTTTAAATATCATTAAATACTTTTTTTTTCCAACGCGCTAAGACCCGATACATACATATCTACTTATACTTTTCATATCGGTCTACGGACATAACCAATACAGTCGGTCAACAGGTGTTTTTAAATACAGTTATCTATTTAAAAACAATCCTTCTACACGTGGATCGACGCCCCGGTCCCACGTTTTACACTGCTGCTACTTAACAAAACACAAAAATTAAAAATGACGTACACAATCCGCGTATGGAAACGTCCCTAATGAGACATTAGCATCAGTAATTAGATAACCGTGAAATTAATGGCCAGCATTATTTTATCTGTAAAATAACTCGTAAAACATGTTTTATAATTATTTTTTCACCACGTACCAATTATCTTTAGTTAACTGGTGCCGACAAAGTTCGGCCGGGCGCTCTAACGTGCCGTACACGCTATAAAAATATATGAGGATTGTTTAATCAATTATCAACGCATTCTACGATATAACGGCCATGTAAGAAATCTATGTATTATCACTAATTGTGCTATCGCCTCGTTTTATTTATATGTTCAACTTTACAGTGGGTGCAGACAGTGAAATAAACGGTCGTAGGTTCTATTCTCAAAACTAAGTTCCTAAGGGCTATTCTAGTTCTTAGTAACTACAAAACTTTCACAAATGTGTATTTTGATTTTGATAATGTGTATCTCACTCACAGCACGACTGGTCCGCCAGCTCAGGGTCACTCTGCGAGCTATGAAACGTGCTTTGCTTGGAATCTCTCTGAAAGATAGGATCCGTAACGATCTTATCCGACAGAGAACCAAAGTTGTAGACATACCACATAGGATTAGCAAGCTGAAGTGGCAGTGGGTTGGCCACATTTGTCGAAGAACCGACAACCGCTGGAGCAGCCGTGTTCTTGAGTGGAGACCGCGTCTTGGCAAGCGTAGTGTAGGACGCCCACCAGCTAGGTGGAGTGACGATTTGCGAAAGGTCGCTGGCAGATGCTGGATGCGACAAGCCGAAGACAGGGTAAAATGGCGCAATTTGGAGGAGGCCTATGTCCAGCAGTGGACAACAGTTTAGGCTGATGATGATGATGATGAATATGTATATAGAAATAGGTCATCATATTACGCCGGTGTAATGTATCAACCAGCGACATCTATCATCAGTTATCACTTTGCTAACTTGACTATGAAACAATATTACGAATAATATATACATCAATTCTTATGTTAAAAATACAGAAGTAATTCAGTAATGGACAAAATTAGACCAAAGATCTCATGTCTCAGGATGGCGAGCGCAGTAGAATGCTAAGCATTGTTGTGTAATTCATGGTGTTTAGTTTTGCTACCATTTGCCACCATTGTCAATGAGCGGTCGTATCGTTGACCATCAGGCGAATGGTACGTCTCGCCATTCACTGCTAAAAAAATAAATGAAGTAACAATGAATAACAGCACCAGATAATTCTTAAACAGTGCAACAACACTATGATCAAAAACAAACCGAGGGACCGAACAAGACGCTACTAGATATGCTAATTAATAGAACAAACAATCTACGAATGAAATGAGGCTTTATTTACGTAAGCGGTTGCAGTTTAAGCGGCCCTCTGCGATCTGGACTTGGAGAATGTCCCGCCACACTGAGACAATGCAAAACTAATACAAATTACCATATAAATAAATATATACACCCAACAGTCACATACATAGTCCTGACCTCACGTTAAAATTAAGTCTGGTGCCTGGGTATCTGGCCTTCAACAGGTCACTTTGGGAATCATTGGGGGAGGCCATGTTCAGGAGTGGACTTCCTTTGGCTGATGGATGGATGGAAATATTTTTGGCGCCTTTTCAATTATGGATGCAGCAGTTACTGTAAAGGATACTTTATACATATATGATTTTTTTCTTGTATTATACCTAGCAATTGACTGCTTTTTGGCTGTAAGACAATAATTGTATTACCAGCTTCTTGGTACTTGAAATTGATACTTGAAATTATCGTGAAATGTGATGACTATTTTCCTGAATCAGTAGATTGTGACGCATGAATTCTTATAAGGAACATACAGAAACTCTTTAGTGTATATATCTGTATCAGCCCATATACGTCCCACTGCAGGGCACGGGCCTCCTCTACAATCGACTACCGATTGAGAGTGGTTAGGCCATTTAGTCCACCACGCTGGCCTAGTGCGGGTTGGTGGACTTACATACCATAGAATTTTTATAAATCGTTATGGTATGCAGGTTTCCTCACGATGTTTTCCTTCACCGTTTTAGTGCGTGGTGATTGACTATCAATACACACATGACTCCGAAAAGTCAGAGGTGTGCCCTGGGATTCGAACCCGCGACCACCGTAAACATGTTGGCAGTCGCGTCTAGTCCGTTTACCAACAGGCCACCACGCACTTCATCCGGGTATTTCGTATATATCCTTATACGAAATACCCAGATAATGAAATAATTTCCAGCACATAATTTAAACTAGCGCGCTAACTATCCTATTGTGGACTGAACACATCCACCAGACTATCCGTCGGCTGACCCACCCTTATAAATAATAGTGGTAAGGCGCACCCCCCTCCAACCCTCTCCACACCCCCCTCAAGGGTAACCTACCCTCCGGATCTCATTTCCAAATTGCATTTCTCAACCAAATCTCGACTTTGGTATTTAAACGTATTAATCGATTTTGAACCCTAGCATTTTGGATATAAAGGTGGTAGTGAAGTTCAATGCTATGCCAGTGTTAAGACTATGGTAAGAAGGGGCTTGCTTGTACAAGCGCTAAGTTGTATAATGAGATATGATAATAAACGCTTCACTTGAATATTGATGTCTAAGAGTTAGGAATGCACTTGGCGTATTTATTGCCGTCGAGTTATAATTAATTTTAAATAGAATTGCTGAAAAGAGCGGTCAGTGCTCGTGCAAAATTAATGAACGTCTGACTTGGGAAAGTTTTGCTTCGTATCAAGTTTACAATTTGTAATTATAATGCTGTGTTTGCTAATACTGCGGCGTATTGGAGTATTATTTATTAGATATTAAGATATAGTAATTAATGGTCGATCTTTAGGTTTATCTTAGTGAGTAACTCGTTGAAAATGATGTAAATGGCCAAATTATTGCTACTGCTTAAAGACATATTCTTAAAAAGACTTAGGTCTGGTCTGGTCCTGGATAGATGATAGATGAAGATAGACTAATGAACCATAAAGAATTATTATCTAAAGACTTTATTTATTTATAAATTCTTTATATCATACATCAATACAAAAAATAAGACTACGCGTTTAAATAAAGGTTACGATTGGCGGTCTTATCGCTTACTGCAATTTCTTCCAGACAACCATTAAATTGACTCGATTGAAAAAAAGCTAGAAAGAAAAGGGTGGTGAAAACAAGGCAAAAACAATAATATTAATCAGAAATAGAAAAATATATATTTAAAAGTATGAAGAATGCAAACCTACTTAATATTATACTTATTTTCAACTTAATAGTATTTTTATGTTTTTCATATCACATATTATTTTTAAGGCAATGTCATAAAACTTTTCGTAAGCAAATCGTGGTGGCAAACACTAGCTAGTTGGCTAAGTTCATGAAATGCGTTGTGAGTCATCCGCTGATACTTCGTGCACAATTATCGGGCCTCGCCTAGTACTTATGACAATTAATTGTTATGACTGCTTATTAAAGAATAAACCAAGAGATCACGCAGAACATGCGAAATTTACACATGTGACTGAAAATGAAATGAACATTTTTAAAATTTGTTAAACAATTTATTGAATCTATTAAGATATTCTATATCATTTAGACTCAGTGATTTCTTTATCTACCACCAGGTTGGTTGGTTTTCACTAAAGAATAACGGGCAAGAAGCTCTAGTGTTGCTCTTTTCTAGGCCACTGATTTTGTTATAATGCTTTGACCTAACTTTCTGTAGTAATTTTTTCAGGTGTCTAGACAACTTAAAGGCCAGTAACGCATCTCGATGCCTTATGGTGTTGCAGCGGCTTATAAGATGGAAAGTAAGTAATTCCATCCATGAATACTTAAAATGTGTACATGTGTACATGATTGACTGGCAGAAATTGCTTCAAGCTATAAGCCCGCCACTTGTGCATATATTTTTTTCATGTATTTCTGTTAACTGTATCTGGTGTACAATAAAGAGATAAAATAAAATAAATGTGTACTCCATACTTCAACGCACTAGCGTTGTCTGTCTTTGAGGATGAAGAAAAGAAGAGAAATAGCGTTGTTTTGGTTTCCTACACTACTACTCAATACAAAGAACTAAGATTCAAACATAACTGCATCCAGCAATTTCTTGGGTCTCGAAGCCGACACTGTAGCAGCCAAAACACATTTTTTTGTTAATAATACCAATTTTTTTATGGTCCAGTTAATAAAACTAGTTTAACTTTGTAATCGGAAACGATGTACATCCGCATCGCAATGTCTATTTCTCCAGCCAAACAGCAGTTTAAATACACTGTTGTTTATCGGATTTAAGGACTTTGTAGCCAAAGTAACTACTGGACACAATGAGACCTAATATCTTATTTATTTATTTATCTTAAACACTTTGTACAAATACGTAGTACAGGCGGACTTAATGCCCAAGGGCATCCTCTACCAGCCAACCGTAAGGTAGTGCAGAGAGACGGAAGCAGGTGCTTATTAATCAAATAGTCAATAAGCAAAAAGAGAAAATATATAAAACATAAATGATAATATTTAAACGGATATATAAAATTTTAATTATATATATGTGTATATATGTATTTACTAATATAATTTTATATATACAAATATATCCATAAACAACTAAATAAATAAATACCTACATTAGTGGGGAGAATCTGCTATTTCTGCGAGGAGTAATTGCCGAACCTTCAACTTGAAAGCCAGCCGTGTTGTGCACGACCTGACTTCAAGTCATCTTAAAGTTCATCTTATGTCTCAGGATGGTGAGCGCAGTAAAAAAAGCAAACATTGCTTTGTAATTCAAGGTGTTGTTTGGTTTCTACTGTTCCTGAGTGGTCGTATCGCTTACCATCAGAGTTCAGACGAACAGCATGCTCGTCTCGCCATTCATTGCAATAAAAGACATAAAAGTCTTCAAGCTTTTAAAAGTTCCATCTAAATATTTAATCCCTCACAATTCCGATCAAGCATATACTGCGTCAAAAGCAACAATAGCGTCTTGGTGTGCAATTAATACTTTTATGGCGGCGCCTAAATGCGGCTGTGACTACATCAAGCTCTATTGTCTCAACTTCTATCTAAGGATTGATTTAGAAAATTAGATGACTGATTCAGAGGTGTTGACTTGTGAGTCACAATTATTTTCAGCAGTAACGCATTGTCTTAATAATTTAAATCGCATTTTTCTTTATCTGCATCAACTGAAATACTTCAATTTGTACTGTATTAGCTCATAAGTCCCACTGCAGGGCACGGGCCTCCTCCACAAGACCACAAACGATTGTAAAATTGAGAGTAGTTAGGCATCATAGTCTACTATGCTGACTAGGGCGGGTTGGCGGACTTTACATACCATAGAAATGTGGTTCTATCGTCGCACCGAGACAAATTTATGTGTGACCAACAGGTATTTGATTAGGGTCTGGGTGCTTGTGAGGCCGAAAAGTGTCTCGTAGTTCCTGATACCCACAACACAAGACTTAATTGTTCCTAATGTGGGGTCAGGACTATGTATGTGACTGTTGGGTGTATTTATTTATTAATATCGCCCTGAATCGATGATTTTTGTCAAGCCAAAAAAAAACTATATTTATAATGCTCAAAGAATATTACTTGCCAGATTCATTCTCCTTTTTCCAAACTGAACAATAAATAGACGATCCACACTAGAAATAAATATTTTAATTAATATTTCGATGAAAAACTAAGTTGATCTTTGTGAAGCTAAGGTCATGTTTTAAAGTTCAGTTCTTTTAAATATGATTAAATTTCTTTAACCAATTCCTAATTGAAGTGGATAAGCTGTACAAAATTAAATTTATCTTATTGATCTTTAATCTGTTAACCAGTCTGGATCTAGTGGCAGCAATTTAGCGAACTGTGAACTGCTGAGAATTTTTATTAGTTCTAATAATACATTTTGTAAAGAAGGTTCAGTTTGACTACGTTTAATATGTTATGAATAATATTTCCATATAACAATATATATTTTGTTTAATCTTTAACTTCCAATATATATAGGGAAAATCCTCGATGTCATATAACTTCATAAAAAACACAAAACCCAAGTATCTTGCTAACAGATATACAGATTTAATTAAATATTTATTTATCTAAGATTTATATCTACTAACGGACAGGAACAACTATACCGGGTATATCAAGAGTGCTACCGAAAACGAAGCCGGGTGGTAGTTTTAGTGACTACAAACACAATGTAACTAAAAATTTCGCAAAGAAACGCGACATTAATTTTTAATGATTTTTTAAATATCGTAATTTTTGGGTGGTAAATCCATAGTTTTTGCTAAAATAATAATTTAAACTGTTTTATACCTTTGAGTATTTATAAATAAAAGGGTATACACTATTATTTTAGGAAAAATTGTATTTACCACCCAAATATGGCCATAGGAAAAAAAAATTCTATTGCATTGTGTCTGAAGTCACTTAAACAAACACCCGGCTTCGTTTTCGGTAGCAGTCTTGATATATCCTGTATTTGCCCCTTCTCTCTCCTTTCTCTTATGTTTATCCAAAGGTCCTGTAGAGATTGCCTAGTGCAATAAGGCCGCCCATTTTACTTACTTTAAATATAGCTACAATCGTGTTTGTTTTTCTTTGGTGTATAAATGTATATATAATAAAGATATACATAATCATATTTAACTACCCTCATTTTTTTCAATTCATTCATTTTAATGGTATATTGTTATCAAAATTCTAATCAAATATTTAAGAACAACCATTATCGATTATTTTTACACTGCAGCAGTACACCTATAATTAAAACATGTTTGCAGAAAATGTATAAATTCTACTCTCAAAACCTATCCCATACATAACTCGTGACGTTATTCTGTAGAAGTTCGCACAAGGCTCTTAGTCTGCGAGAGCATCGATCTTCATTCGTTTTAATACACTTAAAACTGGGTTACAACTGATCACGCATGTTCGATGTGATCCAATGTTTGTACCGGATTTGTTAGATCATTTAATTTTAGCTTCACATACATGGATTTTAGTGCTAAATTATTTTAATTTTCATTGTTAAATATATTTTAATATCGCTATTTTAATTTAAGGACCTATAATTTTTTTAAGTCAAGCCTTCTTCTATATACAGGGTATATCAAGACTGCTACCGAAAACGAAGCCGGGTGGTAGTTTAAGCGACTTCAGACACAATGCAACAGAAAAAGTTGCAAAAAAAAGCGACAATTTTTTTTTGTTATTTTTTTCCTATGGCCATATTTGGGTGGTAAATACATTTTTTCCTAAAATAATAGTATATACCCTTTTATTTATAAATACTCTAAGGTATAAAAGAGTTTGAATTATTATTTTAGCAAAAACTATGGATTTACCACCCAAAAATGAAGATATTTAAAAAATCATAAAAAAAAAATTCGCGTTTCTATGTCCCGGTATACCGGGTATCTCAAGACTGCTACCGAAAACGAAGCCGGGTTGTGGTTTTAGTGGCTACAAACACAATGCAATTAAAAATTTCGCCTAGAAACGCGACAATTATTTTTTATGATTTTTTTAAATATCATAAAAAATATATTTATTTAATTTTTGGATGGTAAATCCATAGTTTTTGCTAAAATATTAATTAAACTCTTTTATACCTTAGATTACTTATAAATAAAAGGGTATACACTATTATTTTAGGAAAAAATGTATTTACCACCCAAATATGGACATAGGAAAAAAATAACAAAAAAAATTGTCGCTTTTTTTTGCAACTTTTTCTGTTGCATTGTGTCTAAAGTCGTTTAAACTACCACCCGGCTTCGTTTTCGGTAGCAGTCTTGATATACCCTGTATATAAAAATAACTCAAAAACTACTGAACCGATTTGGTTTATTTTGGTCTTGAAATATTTGTGGAAGTCCTGGGAAGGTTATAGGAATGAGAAAAATTGGAAAATTTCTAAGGAAGATACTAAAAACCTTTTTTTTGGGTATCGTTCAAGCGTAAAGCGTCCAGCCAATATAGGATGATCTTTGTTTATTTGACAGGAGACGTAAAAGACGGTCAAGCTTCAACTACCATCCAACGTAAAATGATCTATCTTTCCATTGTCTTTCATTGACGGCTGACGAAATAGAACAAAATTCAAAAAATGTGTACATCGTGTATATAATATTATCTAGATACGGCGTATTGCGCCTAATTTTATAAAATATAAAATAAAACGATGTCCATATCTACCAAAATAGCCCATTGTTTTTTGAGAATATTGCAACAGTTTTAAACAAGGTATACTCTATCGAAGCGTTTTGCCGGAGTACACCAAAATATATCTAATTATATTTTTCGTTTTCATAAAGGTCATTGTTTTTTGAACTAATACTTTTAGATGCGCTGGGGGACAAATTTAACTCTCGCATTAGTATTGTTTTCAAACTCAAGAATAAAAAAATATTGGTACGTTGATGCCGTGTCTAGACATTATAATGAAACGATATGCAGTATTTTTTTTTGTTGTTTTAACATTTTTTGTTTTGTTTAATCCAAATTTATATAGTTTTACTAGTCTTTAATTATAACTAGTTACCTAGAATTACTTTAAGAATTTTTAGTACCAATCCAAGATACCTGACTTTGAATACCTCACAATTGAAAACTTGAAATTATACGCATAAGACCTAATTAATTATTCAACAGTTTCTTCTGATTATAACTAATGATCGTGTGTACAAAGCGGTTACGTCGCTTACTTGCCAAAATCAACAACATTGTAGTTTTTGTTTGGATGTCTGATGCGAACAATTAAGCGATTCGAGCGCTGCTTACAGCTATGTCCTCTCGTAAAATCTGCATAAGAAGCCAGCCTTGAGGCGGACTGCTTGCGGTCAGCCGTTCCACAATAACCGCACGATAATAAATAATTATAATTAATGTCTAACACTCATTTTCATTTAAATTAATTTTCATTAATAATGTATTCAAAATTAAATTATATTTAAACATATTTAAACAGGTACAGGCCACCAGGAGTGCTTGGTGGCCTGTTGGTAAACGGACTAGACGCGGCTGCCAACATGTTCACGGTGGCCGCGGGTTCGAATCCCAGGGCACACCTCTGACTTTTCAGAGTCATGTGTGTATTGATAGTCAATCACCACGCACTAAAACGGTGAAGGAAAACATCGTGAGGAAACCTGCATACCACAGCGATTTATAAAATTTCTATGGTTTGGTAAGTCCGCCAACCCGCACTAGGCCAGCGTGGTGGACTATATGGCCTAACCACTCTCAATCGTACTCTCGATTGTAGAGGAGGCCTGTGCCCTGCAGTGGGACGTATATGGGCTGATACAGTAAACAGGAATAATATTACTGAATAACAATTACCTATGTCGCTTAACATTTTAGTTTTTTTTTTTTATACACTGGCCTGGCATAGTGGCGGCATTGCACCTGATGGAAAGTGCCAATGCCGCCCAGGCAGAGTATCCATTGGCATCGGACGGCAGTCCCATACCAATGGAAACAATTATGCCGGCCTGTTAAGGTGCCTCTTCACACCGCGGCGGAAGGACCCAGGTTTGTAGGAAGGAGGGAACACGTGCGCCGGCAAACAATTCCACAGCCTGACGGTGCGGCACAAAAACGAATTTGAGAACCGTTTGGTTCGCGCCGGGATGGTGTGGACCGTCAAGCTATGGCTTCGCAAGCCAGCACGCGTGGTTCTGGTTAGGAATGGAGAGGAGGGGAGCATGTTGAACAATTCTTCAGAGCACTCACCGTGATACAGGCGGTAGAACACGCTTAGAGAGGCGACATCTCTCCGGAGTTGTAGCGACTCTAAGTTGCTCGTAACGTCTGCATCATTCACAATGCGGATGGCCCGCCGCTGCAATCCATCCAAGGCATCGAGCAGGTACTGGGCGGATCCATCCCAGAGGTGCGAGCAGTACTCCATACCCGGCCGGACCTGCGCTTTATATAAGTGACAAAGCTGACCGGGCGTGAAAAACCGACGCACCCTGTTCAGGACTCCAACCCTGCGTGATGTGGCAGATATTACGCCCTCGATGTGATTCCTTGGATTGAGATCACAGCGGATATCCACACCAAGTATCTATTTTTGGTATACGATTATTGGCACTTTTGTCTTATATAATTTGTAACTAATTATATTGACATATTAATTAAATATATGTCATATATATCAGTCATGTGGCAAAACTTGAAACTATTAAATAAAATTTAAAAAATATCTATTATACGCATTTTTTGGGATATTTTTTCATAATCTGAACTACTAGAATTTAAACTAATAAGTTAATAGTATAAATATATCTAATATAATAAAATGTAATGGGATTAAAACTGTTCCTAATAATATGACAACGCATTCGGACGCCAAAATAGTGAAGACGATTATTATCGTGGATTTGACTAACCGAGTTAATTTTATATTTTATGTAAAAGACTCCAAATGTATGAAATATTAAAACATTATTTTTACTAGCACGTTAGGTAAAGCAACTGTGCTACTGACTATCAAGTAAAACTTAGGTCTTGTCTAAATTCATAGTTATGAACGATCCAAAAAATATAGTTAACGATCACCATGCTCAAAATAATGATCTTCACATAATCTGTCCTCCAAATCGAGCTAAAAGCGGCACAGTCGTACCATCCTTTTCTCGAAGCAATTCAGACCATTTTCAACCCCCCATAACTTCGTTGTGGTTAAAGCAAGAAGCCTGATTTTGAGTTACTAAGCAGGCATGGTGTAAACACGGTATATTTAAAATTTCATCCAATTTGAACCAGTAGTTTAAGAATTGTAACTTGTCAAACTTTCTTAATTTTGTCTCTCACTGACTGACTGACCGATTATCAAAAGTCTAAGGCACTTCTAGCAGACATAGAACCTTCAAATTTAGAATGTAATTAGTGTTTAGTGTCTAATGTAAGGGAAAATTTAAACATTTCATAATTTCTGTCTAGTTTTCTAGATACACCAACTGCATGAATAACTTTGTAATCCCATATAAATGTATAGGATTACAAAGTTACATTTGCAGTTAATGAATCATTGTACCCGTATATAATGGAATAATAGTCGCAGATAGTTATCCCATCAAAAACATCCTGTAAAAAAATTCCAAGTCTCGCTGCTCAGTTTTTCTACCCCAAAAAGTTGTGAGATCCAAGTAATACCAAGTCGATTAATTTATTTAGTCCTTGCTTAAGGGACCTTCTGTATAAAGTTATAAAGTAAGTTATTATCCTATCGATATTAAAAATTCTTTGTAATCCCATATAAATGTATAGGATTACAAAGTTATATTTGCAGTAAATGAATCATTGTACCCGTATTTATAATGGAATAATAGTTGTAGATAGGTATCTATGAGGCATAATAGAAGGGGGTATAGAGAGGGAAAGGGTGTATTCAGCCCATGACACTATACAACATTCAGGTAGAAAAACATGACGAAGAAAAACTTGCAAATAAATAGACTAAATAGCTCGAAAATATCAATTACCATGAAAGAAAGAACATTAATCAAATCCGCTATATTTGGGATATATTGATACCTACAAAAATAAATCTTTACGTTTTAAATAAATAGATCGACTTGGTCAGTAGCATTATGTACAAATTGTACGATACATTATGTTTTCATGCGATGGCCAAGTCGCTCTATTTATTTATAACGTAAATAATTTTTAATATTGATATTATAATAACTTACGTAATAACTTTATACAGAAGGTCCCTTAAGCAAGGATTAAATAAATTAATCGAATTGGTATTATATGCATCTCACAACTTTTTGCGGTAGAAAACCTGAGCTGCGAGACTTGGAATTTTTTTACAGGATGTTTTTGATGGGAGGTACATTTCCTCGTGATTTTCATCAGTAAATATAATTAGTAATGTACATTATTTCTGCGTCCACTGTAGCGCGGCTTGGCTCTTCGACTCATTACTACGGTTCCAGATTATTGTTTCAAGTCCACACAATGGGATGGGACAAGAGTTCGCGCCCCTTCTGCGCGCTGCCCACTACCGCCGACACGATGTCGACATACATGACTTTGAACAGTCTTTATTACTGAAATATTTTGGTTAAATTTTAGTTTTCTTGAAAGTAATTCGTACACGTACAGTCTACACATATGTAGACGTAGTATCAAACATCAACATTATATTTTAGCACAAATACAAATGAGTGTCATCTAAATATTCACAGGATAGAGACATATCTCTAGCCTTTATCTTTTTACCAGAAATGGAAAAGCGTGACATCTAAATTTAATTCACAAGTATGTCACAGGCCGTTAAAAGTTACAACCAAAAAAAGGGTTGAAACCTAAAATAATGGGCTTTTTTTAAACTGGATAAAGTTAACAGATATTACGTAGACTACCTACAGTTACGTATGCCAACGCTAACACTTGAGTCGTGCTCATTAAGAACTCAACTATTTAACTCTCAATTTGCTTTCGTAGCTCACTTTATTAGTAAATATGGAACTAAAAATTAGGTAGCCTACAATACTACAGACAATTTCTTGTCTAGACATCTATTCTAAAGTACATATTATGTAATAATTACAATAATTACGAGAAAGTCGTGTCCAGTGGAGAGGCGCGAACTATTCGCCGATGCGCTATTTGGCGACAGTAAGTAATTTACAACCGCCTCTACATTGTATTTGTACAACATTAATGTACTGCTTTATTACGCATACAGCTTTTAATGAGCTCGACGTGTCATTATATACTTGTGTGCTAAATTAACATACTGTTGTGCCAAATACAAGGTTAGTCATAAACGGTATATAAAACCTAAAGAGGGAGGCTACGCTCATCATAATGAATAACTTATAACATGGGATCAACCTTGACAGCTTGAAAAAACATTCAGCTGTCCCATAAATTTTGCAAATTTCTTTAATTATTTTTGTATGAAACAGCTGATTTCTATTTCACGATTACATAGGGTAAAACAAGACTGCTACCAAAAACGAAGCCGGATGATAGTTTCAGTGAGAAACACAAGGCAACTAAAAAAGAAACAAGACATATTTTTTTGTGGTTTTTAAATGTCATCCTGTTTGGGTGAGAAATGCATAGTATTTGTTAAAAAAATAATTTAGCCCTTGCACACCTCAGCGTTTGCATAAATATCAGTAGCAGCTTGATGTATCCTGTATGTAAAATTTCCAAAAAGTGAACCGAAAGGTACGCAGACTGTGATAGACTAGATATAATTACCTATACATATATTGGTACCTCTTGATATAGAAGTAAAGCCTGCCCATAGAATTAAAAAAACCATGATGCATACATTTTGCATGTGTAGAAGTCTTGTGTCATTTGTATCGGAAACTGTGAAAGAGGTTTCGGTTTTGTATGATCTATTCCATTCAACAAACCTTTATGTGTAGAAATAGAGACCGTAAATTCCCAATTTACAAATTTTACCAACCAGCAAGCATTGGTAGAAAAGTCTTATCATTTGGGATCCCTATCACACCCTGGACCCTGGACTGATTTGTTAATCTTATATGCTGTGGTCCCTACCACAGTCTTACTCACACATTTGTACTCTTCTAATATTAAATACTATTGTATGAGCCAATCTACACATACTTCTAAACAGTTGATATAACAGCCTCAATTATTAGAAGATCTTCAGACCAGCCAGATTTATATTATTCTATAGGTCCGGCAAATGAGCAAACAGATCACCTGGTCGTAAATAATCACTACCGCCAGATCAGGTACCCATAACACAGGATCATGGATGTGTCGTTGGCCCATCAAATTGGGAGGAGAGCGAGAAGGAAAAAGGATAGAAATAGGTAAGGGGTATTGGGCATTCTAGCGATCTCAGTCACCGAACAAAACGCGACAGCAAAGTTGTGGCCCCGGCGAACCTGGTAATTCATACAGAGTTATGGCAGACAGCAGTGTGGCATTACCACTCCCAAAACCTGCTGTCAAACAGTCAAAATCTTAGTTTCAACACCATTAGAACATATTTCTCACTATCAGACAACATATGAAAATCATTGCAATTATAGATGCACACATAAAATATACAAGGATATACCAATTTAGCAATAGAGCTGAGACTTTAAAATACCCTCTGTGCTCTTCGTCACGTCAATCACTTATAGCCAATTGACTTACAATCGCGTCGAGATTACGTCTGCCAGCTGGATTAACAATAACCTACCTAGTTGCTATAGTCGGTTTCTACATTTTATGAAGTCAAGGTTATTCTATAGTTCTTAGACCTGATTAATGAATAATGTCGTTTTGAATATAATGCTTGGGATGTTTGAGCTTATGACCGGTCTTACGATTGACGGATCAGGATAAGTTGAAGAATTAATGATATGATAAATAGGAAACCTGGTTTTATCCACGATAACATTAGACCAAAAGTAAGTAAATAAGTAAGCAAGCGAAAGGAATCACTTCATATATCTATGAGACCTTCAATTAAACGTAAAATGACTAAACATTCTGAAATTCACTGCTGTTTACCCTTGCATCAATGTTTAGAACAAGCATCCAGCTAAACGTGAAATTAGAACATTTTAACACGCCCCACTAAAACCACAATAAAAATACAAGAACCGCTTTGTTATGCAATGAAATACACAAAAACATCGTCTTAAACAAGCGGTATAGTGTCATGTAAAAGTATAAAGATCGGTAAGGTGCCACGTCGCAAGCGTAGCGCTGTGAAATATGGGACCACCGGCCGGCCTTACGGGCGCCCTCCGACGATAAGTATCGCTTAAGAGCTGGATTTAATGATTTAACATTATTATGGTGTGATTTAAGTTGTTCTAATTTATTGAAAAAAAAATTATGATATGGCTTTTCACTGCCGTTTAAAATATTGGAATATTAATATCTCGAATGACATCAATAAGAACGTATCACTTAAAAATAGAGTTATTTATGGTAATTTGTTCTTAGGCAGGAAAATGTTTTATTTAGTCATTTTTCAATGACACATTTTCGATGGTCCCATCTTGGTTCAAAAAATACTAACGCAAAACGAATTTTAATATAAGTATATATGTATAAAGTATTTTTTAACTCTAAAGGTTACTTTCAAAGTCTATGTAATCAATAAAACCATAAAAAGAATACGTAGAAGAAACCCAAACCCAGTCTGGGGTATTTAGCAGTTTTTTTTTATTGCAATTAATGACGAGACTAGCAAGCCGTTCGCCTGATGGTAAGCGATACGACCGCTCATAGACAGTAGCAACATTCCACTGCGCTCGCCATCCTGAGACATAAGATGTTAAGTCTCAATATGTCCAGTAGTTACTCTGGCTACAATGTCCTTCAATCCGAAACACAACAATGCATTTATGCAGTGTTGTTTGCAGATACACACAAGCCTAGCTTTGAAGCCTACCCCTACAAGTACAAAAGACCTAATAAAGGCCTGTAGGAATAGGTGGATGAGAGCCACTACCAACAGGCATCTAATCGTAATAAATCGTATAAAAATCGTATAATAAAAGACAATATTGTTGACTATAACAACTTAAAAAAATGGTTTAATTTTTACGTTTTTTTAATTTCCCGACGTTTCGATTACTTTACAGCTTTAGTGGTAAATAATAGTTTATTTCTTTAATATTCGATTAAATGTAAGAAAGTTCATTAAAAAATTATAACAAAATTAAATCACTAATTGCGTTAAGTATCAGCTCTGTACAATTACCGTTTTCTCCCAAACATTGTTTTTTATTTGTCTTGTTTGAGCCACGTAACCGAGTAGCGATGTTCCGTTGCAGTATATCTGTTCGGTCGACTATGTTTTTGTGTCGGCCGTCTTTTGTTGGCCACGACCTTCACCTTTGCACAGGGTGTTCTGCTTTCGTTCGCTCCTTTTGCCTTCCTTTCGGTGTTGGTATTGATTTTGTTGGGTTTAAATTGATTTAGAAGTGCGAGTTTTATGTAATTACTGTTTTAGAATAAGAACTTTATGGTGTGATATTTTTGTTTGTTACATTTTTTTGTGTGTATACAGTATGTTTTATGGATATGTTTTAGAACTGTTTTCAACGTGAACTTCCTACGGGTATAGTTTTTGTTCGTAAGCTGTTGGGTGTTATTAGTGTTTATGAGATAGTAGAATATTTATAAAATGAGGAGATTTGGTTCGTGATAAAGATTGATTAATGATGAAAATAAATTAATGATTCGTACTGTACTAATTCCTGGATGGTCAAAACGATGTGTAAGTGAGTTATTAACTTTTTATTTTCTGGATATTTTTTTTTCATGTCGTGAAAATTTTAACTAGATAAATACATTTTATAATATTTCAAATTACATATTTATTTATTGTTTAATTTTTCTACATATTATTTTTTCGAGCGGGTGCTCTAAAAGGATTACACTGCTTACGCCCGGATACTGGAACGCCATTCAATAATAAGTTGCTCTTAACAGCGCACGGCCCACTTAGCCAGTGAAACATTTAAGCGGGATTTCGTTTTTGACAGGTTCATCTCGGGTCCCACTAGTCTGCTACTTGTATGAAGAGATTCCAACATATATTGCTAGTCTCTGATAATAACACTATGTCGTCTGCATATCTAAGATGGCTTAAGTATTTGCCATTTATGTTCAGTCCGCATTTTTTCCAGTCCAGTTTACTTATGATAGATTCTAGTACAGCTATAAAAAGTTTCGGCGATAAAGGATCTCCCTGCCTTACTCCTCTCTTTATAGGAAAGCTTTCGCCTATTGTTTCTAGTTTTACTCTGCTAGTGCTTCTACTATAGATGTTTCTTATCACCTCTATGTATTGAATTTCTACTCTTTGAGCTTTTAATGCTTCCCAGATACTTTGATGAGATATTGTATCAAATGCTTTTTGATAGTCGACGAAAGCGAGATAGAGGGGTCTTTGTTTTTCCTGGTACTTTTCAATAACTATTTCTAAAGAGTGTACCTATATGGTCTATCGTTGAAAATCCTTTTCGAAATCCTGCTTGTTCTGCTGGTTGACATTTATCTAGTGTTACACTTATTTTTTTCTCAACAATAGAAGAAAAAAGTTTGTATAGAGTCGGCAGAAGGCTGATAGGCCTGTAGTTGGCAATGTAATTTGAGTCTCCTTTTTTGTATAGTAAGATTATGTTAGATTCGGACCACTGCGTAGGTATAATCGCCGTTTCTATAATGAGATTAAATAGGTGCGCCAATGGTGTGGCCAGATGAGTTGCTCCGTATTTTATAGCCTCGTTTGTAATTTTATCTGGGCCTGGGCTTTTGTCTGTTTTTAATCTTTTTATAGCTTGAAGAACTTCCATTTCATCAATTTGTTGAATATTTTCTTCAATACTCGTCTGCAAAGATCTTTCATTAGTCTGGGTGGTTTCTATAGCTGAAAGCTGTGTCCAGGATTTGGCGCTATATAGATCTCTGTAGAAGTTTGTTGCTATATCGATAATATCTTTGCGTTTGTATGATATTCTACCCAAATTTTTCAAGCCTTCAATCCAAACTTTGTTCGTTCTAAGCTCCTTAATAGCTTTTTTCATACTGCCTTGTTGTTCTAGATGTTTTTCTATAGTATAAGCCCTGTAGTTTTTGTAGTCAATTTTGATATATTTACTGGTTAACTTATATAGGGCGCTCAACTCATTTTTTTGACTACGGGATTTATTTTTAGTTTTTTTGTAGTATTTGTCTTCTCGTTAAAAGCGATAGTGTTCTTTCTGACAAAGCTTTAGGTTTTGTAATAAATTTACTGCTTGATTTTTTGGTTCCCAAGCTTTGCATTATAGCTTTCATCAGCGAGTCATAACAACCTTGAACAGTACATATTTTAGGCCAATTTAACAAATGTTTTTCAAGATTGATTTTGTATTCGTTAATATCTTTATCATTTTTTAGGGTACTTTTTTGTTTATTTGAATATGTCACTCTACTCTTGTGTGGTTTTGTTAAGGAAATAGTGCCTCTGACTAGTTTATGGTCCGATGAATAATTAAGATTCAAAGTTTCTATATTTTGAAATATTTTTGGTTGATTTGATGTTAGATAATCTATTTCATTTTTATACTGTCCGTTTGGAGATCGCCACGTCCATCTTCGGCTTGATTTTTTATTGAAGTATGTGTTGATAATCGATAGTTTCTTTTCAAAAGCAAAGTTTATTAATCTTTTTCCTCTTTCATTTCTCTGCCCATATCCATATCTTTTTGTTATTAAATATTCATCTGGGGCTGGCCAATCTTTGCATTGAAGTCGCCCATTACAATTATTTTTTTATGCGCTATATCTATGGCTTTTTCTATCGTTTTGTAAAATTCATTGATCTCTTCATCATCTGCTGACTCGGTAGGCGCGTATACTTGTATTATGCTAATGTTATATCCTTGTATATTGAGATTTAGTAATGCCACTCTTTCTGTTACTGCTATAAAGCTTTCTATATATTGTTTTAGAGTCTTTTTTATCAGAAAGCCAACGCCATGTCTTCCTGGTGTCTCTCCTATATAGCACAGAATAATTCTACATCTATAATACCCTTCAATCATACATTTGATATCTAAGCTAATACTAACCAATTAATGCCTTCAAGATTCTTCCATGGACAGAGTCTGATGATATATGTGAGAGGCCACCTGGGAAGGTACCACGGCAATGTCTACTTCTCCCGCCAAACAGCAGTGTAAATGCACAGTTGGGTTTCGGATTGAAGGACATTGTAGCCAAAGTAACTACTGGACATATTGAGAGTTAACATCTTATGTCTCAGGATGGCGAAAGCAGTGGAATGTCAAGCATTGCTTTGTAATTCATGGCTTCGTTTGGTATTGCGCATGCATTGCATGAGCGATCGTCTCGCTTACCATCAGGCGAATGGCCTATTTGTCTCTTCATTTAAAGTATTTTTTTTAAAAGCCTCCTTTGATTTGTATTGAAACCGAGTGAAAATTAGTTCATGATTTTAATTCGCGCGATTCCATAATTATTTTTAATGTTGCGGCTCCATGCAAGTTCATAAAAACGGACAAAAGAATGTCCTTTTTATATAAATAAATATACCCAACAGTCAAATACATACTGACCCCTTACTATCGAGACTTGTGTCGTGTGTATCGAAAACTACCTGAAAGTTTTCCGTCTCTCAAACACTCAGATCAGACATAAATGCCTTTGGAACACACAGACATTTGTTTTGGTGCGGGGAGCGAACCCGCGACCTCGCGTTTCATAATCAACGTATAACTTGTGCCACGGAGGCTGTCGATATTACCTGTGATACCAAATAATCTTTTAGATAGCCGCGTTTTTTTCTTGTGTTTTGTTTTTGAATATGAAGAATAGTTTAGTTTAATCAAACTCATTTTTTTTAGTACCTTTGAATATGTTCCGCGTTTTGTTTCAAAATCTCTTTTATTTCGTCCGTTAAGAGTACTTAAAAGCAAGTTTTAATTGGCTCTCGTCAGCGCATGTAAACACATCTTAAGCGCACTTGTACATGAAACATTAAAACTCGTAACTCACAATTGGCCTCACGTTACAATTTGCACTAAATTTATCATACAATAACGTTTGTACCTGAAAATTATTATTCAAATCGAGCGGCATTAATCAATGCATCGATAAAAGAAAATGCGAGAGACGATGCTCCTGCGCACGCTAGTGATGCGGCTTATTTAAATTCAAAATATCGATTAAAGCTGATTATTTTTAAAAAAGATCAACTGTCACTGTAGACGGTATACTACACACGCCGGCAGAATTAGAGGAACACGCGTTAAATATTGAATTTCTTAGAAAATATTATAATAACTGAATGTTTTTATTTTTAATATTTAAGGTGAGGTAAAATTTATAACAAATTACTATAATTGAGTTAAAAATACTTTAATTAATGACGCAAATACAATTAAACAGAAATACAGTAAAATGAAATTTCTGTATTGTCAAATGTAATCTGGGGGCACGGCAGTGCCCCCTCCAAGTCGAGCTAAAAAGCGGCACAGACGTACCATCCTTTTCTCGAAGCAATTCAGACCATTTTCAACCCCACATAACTTCGTTGTGGTTAAAGCAAGAAGCCTGAATTTTCAGTTACTAAGCAGGCATTGTGTAAAACACGGTATATTTAAAATTTCATCAAATTTAAACCAGTAGTTTAAGAATTGTAACTTGTCAAACTTTCTTAATTTTGTCACTCACTGACTGACTGACCGATCATCATAAGTCTCAGGCACTTCTAGCAGACATAGAACCTTCAAATTTAAAATATAATTAGTTTTTAGTGTCTAAAGTAAGGGAAAATTCAAACATTTCATAATTTGTGTCTAGTTTTCTAGATATGCCAACTGCGTGAATAACTTTGTAATCCCATATAAATGTATAGGATTACAAAGTTACATTTGCAGTTAATGAATCATTGTACCCGTATATAATGGAATAATAGTCGCAGATAGTTATCCCATCAAAAACATCCTGTAAAAAAATTCCAAGTCTCGCTGCTCAGTTTTTCTACCCCAAAAAGTTGTGAGATCCAAGTAATACCAAGTCGATTAATTTATTTAGTCCTTGCTTAAGGGACCTTCTGTATAAAGTTATAAAGTAAGTCATTATCCTATCGATATTAAAAATTCTTTACGATTTAAATAAATAGATCGACTGTATCGGATTCATGTCTGGTGATCTTGCTGCGTAATCCATTTGCGCGATTTGGGCCTGATTTAAGTAGTCACGAACCATTTGCGCTGTGTGGGGTCGCGCATTATCATGCATAAATAAAAAATATTCGCCTATGGATGGTGCAAAAGACAATACATGACTCTAAGATCTCTGCGACGTATCTTTGTGCAGCTAAAGACCCATTTTCTATAAGTATTAACTCCGCGCATGCTTCCAAACATATACCACCCCATACCAAAATTGACCCTCCGCCATAAGACACGTCTTTCAGTAAAGTTTGCTCGATTATCTCCAGATGTTCTCCCTTCCTTCTATGCAATTCACACCAAAACTGCTTTCATCACTAAACAAAACTCGGCTCCACTCATTTGTCCAGTCGCGGTGTCGATGAGCAAAAGCTTATCTGGCTACTTTATGTACCACCTCAAATTTTGGAGCTTTGGACGGAACGTAAGACTTCAGTCCAACTTCATTTAAGCGTGTTCTCACTGTGCGCTCCCTGATATTAACATTACAGACTTCATGTGACAGGTTTCGGGTCTGAATAGCCGTTTGACGACGATTTCTCAAAGTTTGCAGCCGTATAAAATAATCATCCTGGGTACTGGTTCACCATTTTCTGTTTTATCCTGGCTTCCACACATAAGAGCCTATGTGCCTGTAACGTTTAACGTTGAGAAAGACGACAGATACCGACACACCCAATGCGCGACTTACTGAACCCTACCGTTGACAATTTTCAATCATTGTTACCGCTCTGGCAACTTCAGTGGAAGGTAAGCAACTCATTTTATATCCTACAAGACAGGTACTCTCAAAACAATAACAATAAAAATATCTTAAGTGACATAAAATGAAATTAAACAACATTTTGTGAAATCACATGAAAGTGAAAAAATCTTAAAAACACTTGAGAGCGTATAATTAACGATAAATCTCTAAATATCCAATAATCTTTTTGCATCATTTTATTTTTTAATTGTGCTAAAATATATATACAAAGACCATTTATACAAACAACAATCAAAAATAAAAAAACAACTAATTTTTGTGCGTGTTCCTCTAATTGTGCCGGCGTATGTATATACTCTAAAAAGGTTGTGTTAGTGGTCTCTTAAAATAATACTGAAACGCTACACCCAGTATTACCTACTAGATCAACTGGATCATCATAATATATTCTTAGACATAATTACTCCACGTCTGAACAAGCCTACCCTTACCAACTTCTAAAAAACTAGCACGCACTTATTTTTACGCGATTGCTTGGTACTAGGTTTTTCGATAACGATACCTCATACAATAGACTACTCGCTAATCATCTTAAGTCATAAGAAGTCTATGTTAAAACCAGGTCTTCTTCAAGGATTGCCATAGCTCAAAAAAACTAATACCAGGAAGCTTAACGTCAGTGTCGGGTATCAACAAACTATCTTATAAGCGATCCGCTTTTAACAGATCGTCGTGAAATTTTGGAATTATTTAATTACATTAAAAAATATCGACATCGATATTCCATAACGCGGACATCTCAACAAGAGGTATTGCGTGAACGCGCCTGTGTGCGTGAACTGCCCACCAGATAATGAACTATCTCAACTAATATATTATAAAGTTCATTATAAACAATTATTTATTGTTAGCGAATGTTTATTAATAAGCCCGCCGATACGCGGCTACCGTACGTGTCTGCTAGATAGGGCTGCTGAAATTATTGCCTCTTACTTTATTAGTTGCCCTAATGGATATTGAAACTTTTTTGCTTTGTTGTTGGGTATATTATAGTGACGTCATTAGTTATTGTTGATGGCAATTGTTTACGTACTGAATTCTTTATTCACTTATTTTTGTCTGTCCTTAAAACTTATTATTTTTATTCCGCATTGTGAATGATGCAGACGTTACGAGCAACTTAGAGTCGCTACAACTCCGGAGGGATGTCGCCTCTCTAAGCGTGTTCTACCGCCTGTATCACGGTGAATGCTCTGAGGAATTTTTCAACTTGATCCCCTCCTCTCCATTCCTACTAGAACCACGCGTGCTGGCTTGCGAAGCCATAGCTTGTCGGTCCACACCATCTCGGCGCGAACCAAACGGATCTCTAATTCTTTTTTGTGCCGCACCGTCAGGCTGTGGAATTGTTTGCCGTCTCACGTGTTCCCTCCTTCCTACAATCCTGGGTCCTTTCGCCGTAGCGTGAAGAGGCACCTTAGCAGTTAATTGTTTCCATTGGCATGGGACTGCCGTCCGATACCAATGGATACTCTGCCTGGGCGGCATTTGCGCTTACCATCAGGTGCAATGTCGCCACTATGCCCGGACAGAGTAAAAAAAAAAATCAAAAAAAATATTTTGTTAGGTGGCGGGAAGATGTTATTAAGGTGATAGAAATATGTTGGAAAGGGGTAGTAAGACCTTTATAGACCTTTGTAGAGAACAATTGAGGAGGCTTATTCTAAAAAGCAAAGACAATCTACAATACGGTGTCTAATATAATCATTATTTACTTTAACAAAAATGTACTATGGTAATCAAATGAAATGTAACTTAATATAACTAAAGATAATGGGGGTGGCGTGACATTTTTCTTCAAGTAAATATTTTAAAAAACACTTAGAGGACTGATAATAAAGGCCGTTATTATATTATTGTTATTATAAAGCTACTAGGGTATGCTTGATGATGTACGCAGGGCAGTCAATATGGAGCATACAATACAGATAGATAGCAATCTCTGGCTGCAATGTAAAAAATATGTGAGAGGCCATCTGGGTAGGTACCACCGCAATGTCTATTTCTCCCGTGAAACAACACTGCGTAAATGCACTGTTGTGTTTCGAATTGAAGGACATTGTAGCCAGAGTAACTACTGGACATATTGAGACTTAACATCTTATGTCTCAGGATGGCGAGCGCAGTGGAATTTTGCTACTGTTTATGAGCGGTTGTATCGCTTACCATCAGGCGGAAAATCAGAACGGCTTGCTTGTCACGTCATTCATTGCAATAAAAAAAATCTGTTGCTTCATCTTTTATTGCGCACACCTTCCTGTTTCCTCATTCATATATTTGGGATTCTTTGAATCGCGAACAACCTTCTGGATTAACGTGCTCCATTGAAGACCACATCATTGCTTAACAATAAGCAGATTGCGGTCAAACGCATATATATATATATATAAGAATAACCTGAGTTGCCCGTACTCACACAAGCTTGGCAGGGGCTAGATAAACGCAGTACAAGAGCCCCCGTTGCTGGTGTAAGATTTGCTACTGTCCTGGTTCGGCTGCATTATCCACAGCGTGACGGGCTGGAAGGTCAGTGACACAAACATACCTCTTTTGCCCTTCTACGAAGTACTGAAAGGAGAAATTGATAGCTCCATAAAAAAAAGTACCAGAGCAACCTTACTAATACTAGTGCTAATCCCTATCACGTTAAGGTAAATATTATGTATAAATAAATTTCAAGAAGGATAGGGAGGTACGCGAAAAATGACAGGAATACATTGCTTAAAAATGATAAATAGAATAGCTGAAAGCGCACATGTGTATGTACATGATCGGTTTTTTTCGAATAACCGAAAAAAACAATCTCGAAAACTTTCATAACATCTAAAAAATGTTTTATACCTAAAAGACCGAATTCGTGGTATTGATCAGAAAGACTGCATCAATCGGATATTGCTTCGTGGAAGCCCTGCTCTCTGAATATGAAAGTACAAAGCCGTTGGGTTAGATTGTACGTCGCCTGTTACAACATTAAATATATCAGCCTGGTCTAGTTCGTCGAGAACTAAAGTACCCATTGAGTGTGATATGTGGCCGAATATATTAGGCAGTTAAGAATATGTTATAAAATTCAATCATTGATGACTATCGCCTTAGTGTTAAAAGGAAGTGGAAACAATAGGAAATACCCATGCCATATGTGTCAATTGACTATCAGTACACAAATGATTCGGAAAAGTCAGAGGTGTTTCCTGGTATTTCAAAAGTATGTTTCTAAAATGTACCAAACAATATATGTAGGTCCAGCGATTGTAAGTCTTATATTCAATACAACTGATTTTCGCAAAATTATAAACCAAATTATTCTACAACGTCTGTGGAGAGTCATGTAGCGCTGACCTCATGACATACTAGGGACAGAAAAACAAATAACTTTCGATACGTCGAATTTGGAGTTCCACCGGGGCTACACTATAGGCATACACCGTCACCGGTATTTTTCTGCGAAATTTAATTTTTAGCTGTGCTTTCTATTAATCAATCAAGAGGGCGTAAGATATTCGACAAACCTTTCTGCACTACTCATCAATACTGCTGCAAAGAGATAAAATAGTAGAAAATATGAATCTATCTCCCTTGTACTTTTTAACGTAGCTAATTTTATGTTTCTAAACATATTAGGTGGCTTTTTCTCGTGATATTTTTATACTGGCAAAACGTCGTGACTCTCTCTCTCTCTCTCTCTCCCCTCTCTCTTCTGGCGCAGGAAGTCCAATGCTTAACATAGGCCTCCCCCAAGAATCTCCACATCGAATCGACCGGTATACAGCGACGTCCTGCAACTTCAACCAGGATGTCTGTCCGCCCATCTTGTTGGAGGGCGTTCGCATCTCTTGCCTGTACGCGGCTTCCACTCCAAAGCATTTTTGAGAGAAGCTTGAGAGAACCTAAAAATGTTTAAGTATCAAAAAACTAATGAAACCGTAACTTATACATTATGTGGTAAAAATGAGGTAAAAGAGCATGAAGTAGACCAAAAGATCATTTGGATGATGAATTGACTGAAACCAGCGGGCAGAGACTGGATGAAATCTGCAATAATAAGACAACAATGGAGACAGTTGAAGGAAGCCTATATCCAATATGGGGCTATGAATGTATAGTAGTTTTGTAATATATTTTATATTCTTTTTTTATTTTATTTTTAGTAATATAAACAATCAGTAAAATAATTTGTAATATAAACAGTCAGCGATAAGACCGCCATTTGTACTTATATTTTTTTGTTTCTGTATGTTGTATGTTTTATGTGTACAATAAAGATTTAAATAATAATAATAATAATCAAAGCACAATAAAGGATAATTATTAGTATACATCAAGACTCAAACTCATGCACCTATAAGCGTCTTGGCTACCAAGCTACAATCAAGGAACATCTAATATGTAGGTCTAATGCACATCAAGAGATTAATGGACAGTCACCTCACCTTTGCCTCTCTTCGAAATGATCTACGTAAGTAGAACTACGTATGTGCATATTAAATTATATGTTTTCCTCATTATATTATGTAGGAGCTCTTACTTCATTATTATTTATTTCAATATTTTTTTATTTATTATATTTTATTGTGTTTATTAACTTATATTATTCCTCTGCTATAGAACATAATATGCAGTCCCTCGCTTTTTCAATATTAGCGATTCGAAAGCAATTTTACACTACAAAAACCCACTTCTAAAAACTGCTAAAATATTTTATGAAAGTTTATTATTAAGTTCGTACTGATACCATTCAGCATCTCTTTCAAATTATGATATTTATTATTACCTAAAAACACATTATGAAACAAGAGTGTTTTTGTTTTACAAAAAGTCACAATCCCACGTGTAAAATGAAAAACGATTTCCAAAAGGGGTATTTTTCGTTAATTGCCTCGCATTATAATGTCCCGTACTTTAATTTTAAATAGGTATTCTAACATGGACTTTTCCAGAAATTATCTATGTTTAAACCAATTTTCTATGAACTTAAAGAATATTATACACGCCAAGAAGAGAACTCGCAATTCTTAAGGCACAAAACCGTTCTTAGATGCTTAACTATTCAACGTTAATATACGAAATTTTCAGGTAGCTTCATTTTATAAATACACTAGTCTTCCCGCCCGTTGAATCGCACCCAGGACACCACAGTCAAAAGCCCTTGCATACAATCATAATTACCACGCGCACACATTAAGGCCAGGCTTATATGCATTGTTATTGCATGGTTGCATCCCATAATGTATCCTGTATTTTAAAAAGAATCATCGAATTATCAATTATAAAATTAACACCAGGGCTATTACAAATTTACATATTTTTATATTTCTTAACATTAATTGTATTTTGTATCAGTCAATACAAGTCCCACTGCAGGATACGTTTATCCTCCACAATCAACAGTACGGTTTAGAGTGGTTAGGCCAGGTTTTACGCAGGTTTCCTCACCATCTTTTCCTTTACCGTAATTGTGATTTCTTCTTAATATTTTATTTAATATATTATGAAAACATCTTTATTATATCATTATATAGATCTTAACATACTTTATACTTTGCTCTTGTATCCTGCGCTATTTGTAGTTTTTTTTTAGTTATTATCTACGTTCTCCAATTTTAGATGACGGATTAAGATCAATAGAATTGTTGACAAATTCGAACCGGCGACCTCTCGGTTCCCGGTGGGTACCGAGCTACAACGGTTGTCTAAATAAAACTGATGTAATATAGGCCGTAAAATAGTTTTATCTTTCAAGTATACCGATTGATAATATGCCTGATTTCTTTCAATATGAAAGAGAGAGATAATTAATTACAATGAGAACCTAACTTGGAAAAGTCAGAGGTTTGCGCTTTGAGTTATTATCCGCGAGATTTTTGGTCCGTTACTAAACTAGATTATAGCTGAAGTATGTGTAAGTAATAATCTTTCTGAATGGGTGCCGCAAGAAGGTTATAGGCAAAGAGGCAATCTCCAAAAGCGATGGTGGCGGGACGATTCCTACAATTATAACAGGAACTGGATGCAAATTGGTCTCAATAGAAAAATGTAGAAGAGCTTAGGGAGGTCTTTGCCCAGCAGTGGGATCTTTTAGGCTAATATAATAATAAATATATTTCTAAGTCATCATCCATCAATATTATAAATAGTTCGAATAGAAGGAACAAAATGCAACGAACGCGCTAGTCAACTCGGCACTTGAATTTGAACATATAGGTAAGGCTTCGACTGCAATGTATTACATACACCATTGAAAGAGAATAGGCTTATATCTTTCGATAAAATCACCCCCCCCCCCCCCCCCCCACATCAAGGGTGGCGTACGAAATTTGACGAGCACTTCATAAATAACTACAAAAACATAACTACAGCGCGTAGTTTTCATTTATCGACATTTTAACCCCCGCACCGAAGTGGTCCATTCGGGGGCGTTCGATAAAAAAATAAGTCCAAAAAAGTCGCGCGCCACCCCTAGGCTCGGCGGGTAAAAAAACAGATAAAAATGGGTCCCGGCTCGTAATTTAAACGTCGTACCAGTTGTCGATAACCGGTGGCACAGATAGCAAATATATTCCATTTCACTCATTATTCAAACTGATTTGGTTGGAGTTTAGTTGTCCACTTAGTTTGTCCTTGATTGGTTGCCACTTGGCTGTCTTAAACCCGTATTAATATTATCAAGTCTTATTGTTTCTTCATTATGTCTTGTCGTAGCGGTCCACTGTTGGATATAGGCTTTTCTTATTACCACTGGTGTCACCGTCATCTCAAATAAAATCTGAAGGTAACCTGAGAGCATCTGTTACTTATTCCCATTATATGGTAAATACATAAATGCGTGATATTGTTAAAAGCAAGTGGCGACATCAGATATCTAAATAGAGTGATACTGTATCAATGTATATGCTTATTACTGAGAATAGAAGCTTAGAACATAACCCACCAACCTGGTCTAGTAACCGTAACTAATTGTAAAGATCTTTTTAGTGAGATCTTCAAACAACACTACACGCATGACTCCGAAAATGTAGGGTGTATCCTGCGACTCAAACCATCATTCACTGTCTTTCAATTTACCAATACACCGCTTTTTTCGATATTTTAAAAATTACATACATACATAAACTCTCACCTTTTTACCAAAAGATGTATGCAGCGGTGCAAGACACCCACGTTTCGCCTTGTGTGTTCCGTGAAGAGGTGTCTAGTATCGTTACATAGGGCACAAATTCCTTACTCATGGCTCTTAATGAATAGAACAATCTAATGTAGAAAGTTAGTACAAATTTTCATCATAATATTGGATAATTTGTACAAAAAATTCCAAACAGCAGTGTAGACGCACTATTATGTTCCGGTTTAAAGGACATTGTAGCCAGAATAACTACGGGACATATTGAGACTTAAAATCTTATGTCTCAGGACAGTGAGCGCACATATTGAGACTTAACATCTCAGGATGACAAGCGCAGTGGAATGCCAAACTACTGTCCCAGTTGTATCACTTACCATCAGGCTAGTGGCCTGCTCTTCATTCATAGCAATAAAAAATAATTCTGTATAAAACGGACCGCGTATAGAAATGGTTGGCGACGCGTGTGCGCGGGGCACACGTAATTTATAGAGTAGCCGGGCGCAGTGCGTGCATTCACACACGACGCTCCGCTACTCAGTCACGTTATGATAACGTTATGAGCATCGTTTGTCTTATTTCAATTAGTTGGTGTTGGCGAGCTTGTAAATTAGTACGCTAATCTTGTAAATTTTATACATTATAGTTCCATGTCTTGGAAAATTTTTATTCATTGGGGACACGCTATGGTCTGTAACTATGTAGCATTTACTGGTTGCTTAAAGGAATGATTCGTAGTTCCTATAAAATGACATAATTTTTAAATCTCGTATAGTGGTTTCAATGTAACTTGGTGGTATTAGTGTCCCATAGAAACAAAAGCGAAATGCAAGCTTTGCTGATGGATTTTGTTTGGTGATTGTGATTTCCGGAGTCCTAATACACCTTCCCTCTACGTGCTAAATTTCCTGTCCTTCCTCGTTTCATTTTAAGAAGCTGGCAATTGACTTACGATTCATACATTGTGGAAGGTTATGAATAGTGGTAATCATGTATGAATTGAGCAGCTCGCTCTACTTATCAATCCATGGTTTAAAAATCTTTAGCCGTCGGACACGGTTTTTGCCACTCTACATTTTCTAATAGTTTATGTGGTAGACATCAACTATATCTACATTATTCCTTATACGTACGTCCCTCAGAGCACGGGCCTCCTCCACAATCAAGGATATGATTGAGATTGGAAGGCGTAAAGCCTATATGAGTCCCTACGCTGGCCTACTGCGGGTCGACGGACTTTGCATACCACAGTAATTCTTACAAATCGCTATAGTATGTAGGTTTCCTCACGATGTATTCCTTCACCATTATAATACGTGGTGATTGACTATCAATACACACATGCCTAAGAAAAATCATAGGTATGCTCTGGGATTGGAACTGGCACTGTAAGCTTCGTTTGCAGTTGCACCTGATCCGTTTATAAATAGGCAACCACGCACTTTGACGTTAACTATAGACCACTAATTATAACTTATTCGATTACCAGAAGAAATAAGTATCAGTTAAGTATTTCTGTCATTTTCCTTTATGATCTTTCAATACACTTTATTCAGGATTGAAAGAGGTGAAGTGTTAGTGTTATAGCTAAGTCCTACTTGACGCTGTTTAAATCACCATTAATGTTATTTGATCCTCATGGCGATAATAAAATGTTGAGAATGTTGTTACAAATATTTTTTGCGAATAGTAAATATGAATAGGGCCAATTTAAATAAGACCCACCCACGATAGTTAAGAAAATGACTTTGAAACTAGAGGCCAAGGGTTTCATTTTACCTATTATTCTTTTTGTAATTATTTTACAGATCAGATCCTTTGTGGAACCAAAAAACCTCTTGCACACTGTTACTCATGCCACACGGTTTGTATCACATTATCAGATGGGAGCTATGTGCATAATTAATGCATAATTTACGGCTACAATGTTACAAATAACAACACAAAATCACGATGCCTCAACGATCGACATCCTAAAATTTTCCGCTCTGCTAATAAACCACTTATCATATCAACATTCGCAATGCTGACCCAATAAAGCGCAATAATACACCGCAATAAGTGGACCAAATAGTCCTACTAAGGCACCTATCCTGGCACCGCTCGCAGGATCTCTAAACATAGTTACAATGGCTAGTCATCATTCAATTGTGCCAGTGGAAACCGTCCGTTTATCTACAATGAACGATCATTTCGTTGCATTTCTTTAAGTTTCATGAATTATGTATGAAGTGTGCTGTTACGGGACATCTTGTTTCTGCTCCTCATTCGTCTGAATTGAAGATATCTAATGTTGAGGTGGCTTTTGCTAGTGTTGTTTCTTACCACGCACATGCAAGCTTTGGAATGAACTCCCTGCTTTGGTGTTTCCTTGTTTAAGTAAGTTAAAACACTTCATGCTTGCAAAATTAGTTCATTTTACGCACGATTCGAATACTTTTTTGATAGTAATTCGTGCTCTGGTTACTAAGCGCTATGTCCTGTTCTTCTTCAAACGAGGCTTAAAGAGAGTAAGCTCTCCTTTAGGTAGGCAGCGACTTTGTTGTGATGCTCTCCTGGTATTGCAGAGGTCCATAAGCAGCGGTAGCCGCTTACCATAACGAGGGACGCTAGCTGGTCTGCCTATAAAGACAATAAGAAAATACACTTCAGCGAAACCCAGTGTTGAACTACTAAGTCCTGTAATTTGACACCCACGAGACAATTATGTTACAGACTGTCTACCATGTGTATTGACAGAATATCCATAAAGAAAGATAAAATTGACATCAGCGATATTATGGTGTTCACTTTAAGGTTTTCTGGAACCAATGAGAGCTCGAACAAATTTCTATGTTGATTCGTTTATGATTTTCAACCAGCTCTTGTTAACCAACTTCATCAAAGGAGTAGATTCTAAATTCGACTGTGTTTCAGTTATACTTTTCAAGCACCTCAATTAGTTGCTGGTTTGTCACGGTAAATGATAACATAAACAATGTAGAGGCACACGGTATAAAAAATAATTATTCTACTAATAGAAACTAGAAAGGCTTGGTTAGAATAATTCCTCAGTGATATTATAATATTGTTCTCATGTGTCTTTGAGTAAGTATAAAATGTCTGTTAATAACTTTAATATAATCTGAAATCTTTTCTTTTCTAGCTTATTATATGAAAAATTATAGATAATAAATAACCTTCAACAAAGGAAATGGTAAGTTTTATCAAGTTATCTTAACTTATGCGTTATAGCTTTTTTTTTAAATTAAAATCAACATGTCTTCTCATAGCTAGACACAATATATTCAAACATAGTCTCTTTATAATTTCTCAAACAAAAACCCACCGTATAGAGACACCCTTCAGAGACCTGCAACGATGGAAACAGGCGTAGAGGTCGGGAGGAAAAACGCATCGACCTCAAGCAGTCACTCCTGATTTATTATTATGTGATGCGGCCCGCCAGTCTAATGGCTCTATTACAGACCTCGGTATCATGTGAACGGGTCACGTTGACCAACCGTTTGTGTGGCGACCTCTGAGAAAAACGGGTTGGACATGTATCTACAATATTTTCCTGTGTCGTTTCAGCAACCTATAAGAGATTTACTAAGTTATCTTACTGTCCTTTTCTTCTTTTATCTACTACACATGGTATAGTTGGACTTAAAATTAATTGTATTTAATGAAACGACGGGCTTATAGGGACTTTAAAATTATTTGAAAAAAAAAGAATATTATCATTCGTAGAGATTGGATGATTTCCCAGAAAAGCCAATCTGAAAAACTAAACGTATTTCGGAAACTACAAATCGGATTAAATTTTTTAACAAACCCACTTTTATAATAGAAATAAAAGCTGTATAACTTCACGCTATAACCCAAAATGGCCGAACAGCAAGCATGAAGATAAAAAAAACGCGTGGCTGAAAACGTCAGAAACAAATATACAATTATTATTTTTAAATATGACTGACTTTCACAATTAATACGAAACTTAAATATTCATCAATGTGAAAAAATATAAATCTAGTTATAATAGCACATTAATTGTACGAGTTTACTGTACAAAAAAAAGCTGAAAACACGTATTTAAAAATAACGACCAACGAAGTCTCATTATGCCTAATTCAGTGGTGCTTCCATTCACGCAAATATATTTCAGCTACGGCGGACAAAATCTATACACAAATACAGGAAAGCGTGATATGTACCCGTCGCGTATTTATAATCGGCTGTTTTATACCTCGCTATAACATTTCGCAGCGTAACCAAATAAGCTCATTTATTACGACCGGGGCAGAACAAAAACAAAAATTTGAATAAGGAGGGCATTATTTATCGCCGCCCCAATGAACGCTGTTAATGTGATTTTTTAATAAAAAAATAAAAATATATTATACACGAACCAGCCAAACGAGGATCATGTATCATCGCTTTTTTCGGCCAGTCATTGTCCGCGCGTTTTTTTTTTATTTACGGAAAAGTGTACGTCATATTAATTACTCTGTAAATTATCGAACACTCGCTAAAGTTGAATGTTAAATAGTTTGCTGGCTGTCTTCATCCTGTCGTATTTTATTCGTTGGGAAAACAAAAATGTAATTTATAACTATTTTACATGTAAATTGAATGTTATTCGAAATATAGTTTTTCGCAACGATAGTTTTCGTGTTAGCAGAGATATGGAATAAACATATGAACTACACGCCGAAACAAAGGCAAAACACCGTACCAAACCTACCTACCTAACCTAATTAAAAAAAATTAAAAAAAAATCGCTCCCTCAGAACGCGCGTTGTCACGTTCCATATTCGCGCGTTAATTACACGTCATTCTTTTTTCAAAAAGCGCGCCAATGACGCGCGCAATTAAAGCCGTGTACAGACAACGGGAAGACGCGACATAAAGCCGGCGCGCACAATGCGTCCTCGGCGAAATTCGCCGCAGGGCTAGCGAAATTAACAAGGCGATTTACACTTGACACTACACTGTTTTTCACTACTTTCCCCAACGTTGTGCGTCCACACATTGCCAACTTTCGCTGAAAACTTTTTCTTTAGGCACGTTCCTTTCTATACAGCTTACGTAAGGCCAGTACATAATTTTCCTGTATGCGATGTTTTTAACCTGTGGCATTGTGAGTAAAAAGGTGACGTAGTGTGAACGCGTAGGTGGGCTCGTCTTCTCCACATATCGCAGTAATTGTGTGAAAATAAAGTGCTTTGTATCATTATTTTTCTGTTTTATTTTTTTATGATTTGTTTTTTAAAGAAGTCTGTTGTATTATTGTTTATTGTAAGATCGTATCGGGCTTTGTTTTTGTAATTTTAAATTAGTCAGTTATCTCTTTAGAACATCTTTTTGGTTGTTTTTGGCTCGTTTTTATGTGTTTAATTCATGTAATACAGCTGCATTCGACCATAAAATTGAATTATAGCCACTTTATCAAGTAAAATTTTCAATTACTTTTGCAATATAATTTGCGTATAAAGTGTCATCGAGTGTCATATAAACACAAAAACGACCCTAACATTTCTTATCTATTGTGTATTCTCTTTATTTCCCACGTATGTTTACTAAACGAATACCAAATTCCAGTCATATCAAACGCAAAATCGTGACTTAAAATATTGTTATCTTAATAACATTTACAGGCTACGATGTTAAGATGGAAATCAATGAGCTCTCAATTCGTTGTCAGCTTCATAGGTACGCCTGCTTGCCAATAAATTATTCCTATATTATTTTAATTGATTTCTCACCCAAGTCAGCGTCATTGACAAATACTGTCAAACAGAAATACATCTCGAGAAATCACGAAGACCATTAAAACAGAGCATAAAGTTAACAACGGCAAATACAGGACCACCAGAGGGCATACTTTGACATTCTTCACGTTCTGTGTCAGAAACGCAGTTCACGTTATAAAAAAATCATGCAGTGTGACTGAACGTCAAAGTGTCTGTGAGCAAAGTTTTTATTTTAAGTGTGTTGTGCGGCGCAATTAGCAAATTCTGGCCATAAACAATAATATTGTAGAAGATGGTTATTGTACTGTCAATAATATGAGATAACTGGCCGCATGTTAGCTTTTTCTTTCTTATAATTACGTGCGTATTTTCAAAAAAGGAAGTTTTCAATAATTATCTGTATTCGTTTTCTTCTTCTAATTTTTAGTCCGTGCTTTTCTTTTATTAAAAATATAATTAATGTTTCAAATTATATATATAACATGCAGGGTATATGTAGACTGCTACCGAAAACGAAGTCAGATAGGTTTGATGACTAGACACAATGTCAATAAAAATTTCGCAAAACAAAAGCTAAGATTTATTTTTGTATTTCTTAAAGCATAATCGTGTTTGGGTAATAAAGACGTAGTTTTTTCTAAAACGATAATTTAAGCACTTAACAAAGGTTTGTGTTTTTCTTAAAACTATGTATTTACCACCCAAACATAGAAAAAAATCGCCGCTTCGTTTTTGTGAAATTTTTAGAGTTTGAACTTCCTATTATATACATTAAAATAATTGACGTAAAGTCTCCATTATTTTACTTTTAATACATGCAGTAAAATCGTAATTAAAAGCATTAACATACAACGTAGCCAAACAATCAAACGGCATAACAAAATTTATATTGTCAAAACATAAACGGTTATAGAACTTGCACAATTATGTAAATTTTATGTCACCCCTAATTGCCATCTTATTTAAAGAGGTTTTTGTTAATTTCCTTGAAGGGGACGAGGCACTTTCAAGATTTTCTTTTCCCCAAATCGCATACAAATGTAGTTAAGAAATCCATTGATGGGGTTGCAAGGGGTGATGTTTTTAAATTATAATTATGCTTTTTAAATTCCAAACTTGAGTAACACTGGGGAGGCAAAGGCGTGAAAATTGTGATTTGCACCATATAAAATTGTATAAAAATTGTAATGGTAAATAACAAATATGTGATGAACATTAGCGCATTAATGCATTATAAAGTAATTCATTTTTGTACATTGTGATAATTTAAGAGGCAGTAATTTATACTACGTATACACATTATAAGTATATATTTTTTATTTTGAATTTAATAATACTAATATAGGTGAAAAATTACGAATGAAAAACTAATTGTTACAACAAAGGAATGTATCAGTATTTTATAATTTATAAATTAAAATTTATTTCAAATTAACAAAACGAATCATTAATAATACCATTCACCGCAGACGAAAACAATATGGCGTCTCGCAAGGCCTAATATTAACTTTAAATCGATAAAAACATAAAATAACAAATGCCAAACTATCGAATTAACCGACATTGGGGGCGCGGTAAGGTCAGGGGTACACCACCCCCACCGCCTGATCATTTATAATGCCAAAATGTTTTAATTAAGATGCTGTAAAATGTAATTTACATGCAAATTCGGTTTATGTTAATGTGCCGCGTATATCTGTTTGGGTGCGTGCTTGGTATCTAATTTGGCGACAGTATGTACCGTCATTATCTTGGTTCTAATGAGAAATCTGGCGAGGCTGTGATGTTTGCATAATTAAAGTTGCGGTCCGTTCTGATTGTTGTCGAGATAAAACATACGCTTCTAATGTGTTTGGAATTGTGTATTGATGGCGCTTTTTTTTCAGGCAAAGGAATCGGTGTGTGAGGCTTTGTTTTTAAAATTGGAAATAGTCGCAGGTTTGAGAATGGTGTGACCTATATATGTACATACGTGCATAAATAGAAGCTTACGCGCTTATTCAGAGGGGTAGGCAGAGCTTCCACTAATGTTACGGCAGTCAAATTATTACACAATCTAGCGATATACCTGAACTATTGCTAGTACTGAGTGCGTGGTTTGTTGGTAAACGGACCAGATGCGGCTGCCAACATGTTCACGGTGGTCGCAGGTTTAAATCCCAGAGCACACATCTGACTCTTCGAAGTCATGTGTCTTTTGATAGTCGATCATCACGTACTATAATGGCGAACGAAATCATCGTGAGGAAAACTGCATACCATAGCGATTAGTCAGTATTTACATGGTCTGTAAAGTCCGCCAACACGCACTATGCCAGCCTATGGTGGACTATCTAGTCTAACTAATAGAGGGAGCACGTGCCCTGCAATGGGACGTATATGAGCTGATACAGTACCTGAACTACCACATCATAGTAAGAGTAATTTACACATTTTTGGATTGATAATTATTGTAACACATCTAAGTTCCGAGACATATTGAGTATCATAAATAAAACAATTACGTGATCAAAATTTTTCCTTACACCAAATTCAACACCCACATAAAACTCAATAATACAAGAACAATCAGTGAAATTAACATAGAAAATAAACCATAGTCACAAATACAGTGGCAAATTCTCATTAAATCAATTAATTAAACGCAAACTTGAGTCGAATTCGTCGTCAACCAGTCCTCAAGACATTCATTAATACCAACCCGAGCACAATTCCGCTAATTTATTCCAATAAAAAGGGAATAATTCCGCCCCTCTCCCCTTCTTACACCCCGTTTTATATTTATATCTACAACACAAGTTGTTAGATAATGATTGTTGGTACAATTTTGCTGATGCAAGATTAAATAAGTATGTGTGGTACTGGTGGTAGGTCTCTCATATGTGAGAAGCCATCTGGGTAGGTACCACCGCAATGACTATTTCTCCCGTGAAACAACACTGCGTAAATGCACTGTTGTGTTTCGGATTGAAGGACATTGTAGCCAGAGTAACTACTGGACATATTGAGACTTAACAGCTTATGTCTCAGGATGGCGAGCGCAGTGGAATGTTGCTACTGTTTATGAGCGGTCGTATCGCTTACCATCAGGCGAACGGCTTGCTCGTCTCGTCATTCATGGCAATAAAAAAAATATGTAATGGTATCATATTTATGTTACTAACAATACTATCTTATAGGTAAGTATATATACTTTTATTGTTATGAATAGCGAGACCTATGCCATCCGCCTGATGGTAAACAATACGACCGCTGGACAGTGGCAATACCAAAAAACACCATGAATTACTTAGCAGTGCTTGCCATCTTGAGATATAACATGTTAAGTCTCAATATGTCCAGAGTAACTAACTCTGGCTACAATGTCCTTTAAACTGGAACACAACAGTGCATTTACACTGCTGTTTGGCGGGAGAAGTCTTGACCGAGGTGTCTGTCTTCTAAGACAAACATGTAAAAAATTGTGTTGCGTTTTCTTCAGTGTGTGAAATTGCGTGAAAATCACTGGTGACATGTAAATGGCTAACATCCGCTCGAATAGCGACTACTAATATTTATTTATTTATTTATTTAATTCTTTATTGTACACAGTAAAAAGAAATAACAGTTTAGAGACAGTATAAAACAACAAAGTACAAATGGCGGTCTTATCGCTCTAAGGCAATTTCTACCAGACAACCATGGGATGGATATATGAGTAGGAAAAAAAGAAAGGGCAGTGTAAAATAAAGACAAATGAAATGAAAACATATAAATACATATTGTATATACATACTTATATACATTTATAGACGAATAAACATACATATATAAACACACATATATATATAGTATACTAATACTATATATTTATTTACTAATTATTTTTTTAGTTTTTTTTTAAGATTTATTAATTTTCCAATTTAAACTAACAGCTGTACAGCACTTATACCGGGTATATCAAGAGTGCTACCGAAAACGAAGCTGGGTGGTAGTTTTAGTGATTACAAACACAATGCAACGAAAAATTTCGGTAAGAAACGCGACAATTTTTTTTTAATATTTTTTAAGTATCGTCGTGTTTGGGTGGTAAATCCATAGTTTTTGCTAAAATAATAATTTAAAGCCTTGCATATCACAGCGTCTTTAAAAATTAAAAGGGTGCACACTACTATTTAAGAAAGAACTATTTACCATCCTAAATCGACGATAGAAAACAAAAAAAAAATCGTCACAAATTTTTGCACAAAATTTGGTTGCATTGTGTCTGAAGTCACTAAAACTACCACCCGGCTTCGTTTTCGGTAGCAGTCTTGATATAGCCTGTATAATAGTCGTGTAGCAATTTGAAAGCCAATTACAAGTCTTCACGTATAGAATTGATTACAAACATATAAAAAGTAGAAAATTACTTATAATGGCTATGTATGCTCGATTTTGAGCATGCCGGCATTATTGTGTAGCCACGAATGACAGCCTTCTTTCTAATTTGGTTTTATCCTGCCGCACTACATGATATTTGAACCTAGACCTAAGACTACGTTCTACAGACTAGTCTTTAGAACTATTTCTTTGGAGCTGTATGATTTTAGTAAAGCTGATATTTTCTTCAATGTTTATAGTTTCTAGCTCAGTACTTCACCACTAGCAATGAGGCCGCCGACATCCATTATTGTCAAATAGCAGCAATAGTTAAGCCAATTCAGTAAGTATCCAACAATCTATCAATCTGCATTAGAGTAGTGCGGTGTGATTATATTACTGCCAAGAATGAAGAGAAAAAACAGGATTTACGTTTAAAAATCGATGTTGACGTCTAATACATACGTGAAATGGAACGTACGTCGATTCACTAAATAATAAAATGGAATGTGATAGTTTTCGATTTTTAATTCTCGTTTCAATTATTTCGAATTTAGAATTTGATGAATTTAAAAAATCTATTACATAATTTTTTTACGTCCAGAATCTGGGAGAGTTAACTTTGTTGAAAGCCATTGGTTGCGAATTAAATTAATTTATTTTTATATTTATTAAATAGATAGTACACACTACACGTGTACACTTTCTTCCGGTATTTGTCTGCCAATTTCGTCCGAAGCGTTTTACCACCAAATACCATGATAATTTGTCACCCATTTTTTCCCTTTACTAATCGGTCCGCACATTTCACCTTTTATGGAATCCTAAAACTCAGTAGTCAGGTTTGAGAGAACAAAACGAAAGTAAAACGTGTGTAGAGATACGGTCTGCACGCTCCGTATGGTAACCTTAGCCAACCGTGTACGCGGCAAAAAGACACGCCAAACGGTTTTAAAGGATATTACCACAAGGATGTATGCAGCACTCGTTTGTTTGAAAACACGGGATTTTTGTGTTGCAAACGCCTGCATGGCTATGATCACCTGATACTTTGAATTTAATTCGTAGGGACTTTATCTGGCTTGATTTAATTTGATACCGATTTTTTTTCTGTTGTATGTAGGCAAGCAGGTTATAATATAAGCAGTGGCCACATTGTTTTGTTAGGTATATTGTTTTTAGAATACTTGTCCATAAAATTATATTAGCTCTAGAAGAAACTCCACCATAATATTTAAACGGTGAGAAACAATTGTCACCGTATAATGTATTTAAGTCCATTTAAGTATATTTTACCATAAAAAAATGTTCAAAAATACAAAAGTTTAAAATATTTGTCCTCTTTTGTACAAATAACACGCATGCACATGCAATAGAATTTAGAATTAATTCAAATTACAATTGAATTTCGAACGCCGCACCGCGCCGTTCGCAAAATCAGCTAATTTAAAAAAATAACAGTCTCCCTGGAAGTTGGTACATAATTTTTCCTCGCTAACCCTTCGCTATTCAATTCGGCTAAATAAACTGAATTATATGCTACTTAAATGAGTGTCAAGTCCCTGAGCCGGCCCGCGGCGCCCCCACGCCTGTAAGGGCCACTCACTTCTTCACCTCACCCCGAGATTCTTCTGAGATTGTTTCATAAGAAGCATAAATGAGTAAGGCGGTTTTTTGTCATTTTTTGAATATGATAAATATGGTCATGCTAGCTCAGTTCTGCTCTTTGTCGATACCAATGAGCAGGCCCATTGAAAAGCTGTTAGCACTACCGAGTAAAATGATAGAGCGAAGTTTCCGCCGGTGATCTACAGTTATCTATTGCCAGCTGATGTAATTATGGTGTCTTGATAAAATAAAAACATAGGTCCGCTACATCCCGAAGAAAATACAGCGTGTGAACGTTATTCATACTTAATTGATATTCGTGCTTAATAATTTACAGACGCTGGACTCCAAAGAGGTTGCAAAATGCAAATAATCATAAAAATAATAGCAAAACATATGGTTTCATGAGACGCTTACGATTATCATTTGGAAAAATAGTATAATTTTATTTTAACTTCATCTTATAAAATTTACAACCAAAAGTACCATTGACAGATATTTTAGCACCAAAACACAAACTCAGCAATACCATATATTTATATTTAATACCAACCAAAACCACAAAAACTGAAAAGTAAACTTACACGGCTTGTGAAATGGAGTGCAAAGACAAAAGTAGGCGGCCGCCCTTCGTGAAACGAATAGGCCGGGCGGCGAGCTTTTCTCACTCTCTTAAACGCTCTCGCTGACTGTACCGCGACGGAACCGTCTTGATACTCGGAAAGGCGGTCAAGTGCGGTCAGCTGGCGATTTAAAATTTAAAAAAAAATATATTCATCTTATCCGCTATGTCCATCCCATGGTAGTCGGTAAGAGATTGCCTAGAGCGATACGAATGCCACTTGTACTCTTATGTTATAATTATTAATAGTTATTAGTTTAGTTTAAGATTTATTTGGCGTACAAAAATAATTTAAAAATTGGGGAATAGCCATTTAAAAAATATTTTTTGCCTTTAAGTAGATAACAATAGATTTGAGTTATAATTTGAGTAGATACAAAATAATATGGCCTAAATTTTTTTGTGTGCCAAAAAAGAGAAAAAGTAAATTAACGTTATTTATATGTAAAATTTATTTGGTACAAAAACGATACCTCCTTATTCCACCCACATAATTTAGCAGTGAAATATTATTTTGTGCCTTTTATATGTCGACAAATATATTTGTATTCGCCATTGAATTATAAAGACACCTAACAACACTCACATATACGAACTCAAAATTCACTCCTACTATAACCAACCAAACCTCGGCCACATTGAATCCCATTAAATTCTATTTAAACATTTTCCCAGTATCAAGACGGTTCTGTCGCAGTACAAGCGACAAGTGTCGGTGAAGAGGCCCCGGCCGCGTCGCGTCACGACGTTGTCGCAACATGTCTACCTACTAATATAATAATGCTTAAGTACACACCTTCATTATATTGGTATTAGCTTGACTATGAACTTCCTTGTGACGTCATAAGCCTTGCTGGCCTGTTAGAGCATTGGTTTAAGGTCTTTTCAGTCGGATATCATATGGTTCTTGAAACAGTTAAGTTTGTCCACATAATTAACGTTATTTAAATACTAATTACATATATTCGCTGCATCAAAACAAGCTGAAAGTTACTATGTTCATTGTTTTTTTATAAGCTTATGAACCTGACTGAACAATGAACATTATAGCATTTACTTTTTCAAACATACTTCAATTGTTAATCAGGGAGTTTGTATTAAATATTTAAATTTAAAGAATAAAATAATATAAGCAACACTAGTTGAAATGATACAACAAGTATTTTTACGCTAAGATTACATAAATCATAATATGATCGTTTTTATAGAACAGTAAATATTAGTTTGTTGAACTGTACCTATGTTGTTCCATAATACAGCTAATAATTACAATGGCATGATAAAAACCTACATACATAATAATATAGTATGTTATTAAATTAGTTATGTACTTAGTTCCGAAATATTCACTACACAATTTGAAACTTATAGTCAGACTGAAAGATTGTTGTGAAGTTCTAGCTATCTTGAATGTCTTGAATCTACTCAACTATTGAAGTATAATGAGCACGGAATGACTTAGAATAATATTAGTTTGTAATTAAGCTCCTCCGTTACTAGACATTGGTATACTCTGTAATAGATCAAGAGCCCGTGGCCGCCAGACTTTCGTCTTTTCGTCGTCGTCTATGCCTCTGACATAGTTATCACATAATCAGCTATTATGGAGTTACAATCGTGGCTGCTTTGGAAGTTATGAGCATGTTTCTGGCAAGATGAAAGGACTATTAAAGTGTCGGAATAACAAGGAAATATTTGTTTATAGTTGCCTTAATAACATGTATAAAATTCAGCTTTTATACTATAACGCCGGCAAAATTACATGTTATTAAATATTACGCTATCTTCAAACATTAACTATCAAAGAAAATGAATATATAATAATAAATATAATACAGAATAGTATTGATTTTTAGAAGTGGAAATCTTATATCTTACGCCGCACTCTGCACATCCGAACATGCGAAGTTCGTATCGTTTTTATAGAGTAACCCCCCTCACTCTGACGATGTATCGTTAGTGAAACATCCCTAGTAAAATCAAACGCAGCGAATGTGTAAATGGAAATTAACATAAAAAAAATCAATAGTTAAATACTCGGTATCGGTAAACAGAACCAACCCTTCAATACTCAAATGATTCAAAATTACAGATAAAAAAGTATAAAAAGCTCCGAACTCCATTAGAAACAAAAATAAATTGAATTACAACTCGATCGACATTTTCGATTTGGGAGCCTAACTCAATTAGATGGGAACGCTGATGGAAAAATAAAATAAATACGAGGAACAAAAAAAAATTAAAACAAAAAAGAGTCCAGATATAATTTGAAATATCTCCGTAAATGCAAAGTGCGAGTGGTGTTATTTTATTCAAATGAGGGTGAACTTTTTTCCAACCCTTTCTCGTCGCGCCATCAAAATGGCCTGATATTCAATTAAAAAAAGAAGAGCCCAACCCCGCGACTGAAAATTAATCAGAAAAAATGCTTTTAACTAGATCTACATTTTAATGAAATTATTATTGACGAATATTATATAAATGGGAGTGCTCTTTTGTACAGATTGTGCCCGTTATATTGAACAACGTTGAATCGTCTACACTTGTTTTATTAACACTTTCAATTTTATTTCACGATTTTATAAAGTAGTAACAAAAGTACGATATTCTTTTAGTTGTTATTGCCTAGTGAAGCTAAATGAATTTGAATTGGTAAACTTCAATTATATAAAATACATATAAACTCACACTTTTCTCCCAGAATGGATAGGCACAGGTACTCCAGGACATTCCGCCTTGTATGTTCCGTCCCGCGATGTGAGTGGGGGCGAATTTATCGCCATATCGGTCACGAATCTTTAACTCCAGTCTGATAAACAGAAAAATCCAGTATCACTTCATACGACCCAGAATTTGAACCCGAGACCTCCGCTTTACGATCATACCGTAGTACAACTGCGCCAGTAGGAAGTCACTTTAACAATGCCATTAATATAAGGATTAGTTGCTATTGAGAAATATAATAATGTAATAACCGTTGATTAAATTTATGCTTTCACATTATTGAGATTGCTGTAACTATTATTAAAATTTAATAATTTTAAGAAGACGGATTTAGAAATTACAGAATGTATCAAATATGTTAAAATTCACATTGTTAGATGATGTCGAAATTACTAAATTAATCATGCTATGTAAGGCACATAAGCAAAGTTGTAATATGCAAACAATTTATCGAATGAAACAGATAAAACTTTTAACACTGACTATAATAATCATGCTTACAAATCAACGTGCCAAACTTATATGGAATGAATATCCTTATAAACTGTGATCCTTGATGGTTGTATATTGTGACTCCCAAACTCTCTTCATGTTGTTTTAAAGCAAAATTATTTAATCATAAGAAAAAACCAGCAGCGGTACGTAATATATTGAATAACACAGATAACATGCAAATAAAATAATGACATGCAACATTTTTAGGTTATCGACTTACCCCTTTCCAAAAACAAAATATGTTTTAAATATAATTTAATAATAATTTCCACAACCAGGACAAAAATATTTTAGCAAATGGCATATGACAGGCGCTGTTGAAGCCACTGAAATATTCTAAGCGTCATAATCATACATGATTTCAATATGCATATGAGGTCATGAAAAGTGCTTTTCCGGATACAGAGATACGAATTAATTGTTGATCTCCATAACTCAGTCCTGCCCTCACACCGTCATGCTGTCAAATATGTCCAATATCCAATGAGATCCATTAGATCACTAATTGTATTTGTGTATGATTCTAATTTGAAATCCAGATAACTGAATCAGATTTACATATTCAATATCATTACAATAAACACATATTTATTAAAACGTGGTTTTAAATATATATTTTTATCCCGTAATGCGTATATTTTTATATTATGGACAATTTTACCTAAATATTTTAATTTTATTTATTTATTTTATTTACCGTCAAATATACTGACATAAATAACATTTATAAAAGTGGGCAGTTGTATAACTAGTAACAAATAGTAGACGTCGCGAACTCAAAGAGTACAGTCCAAACGTAAACTGTGGAAAGTCCGATTCTCTTTGACGCTGGCAATTGGTATATAAACATTGACAAAAGTGTTATTGTATGCGTGTGTGTGTGTTAAGTGATTCAGTTTTATTAGTGGAAGTGAGTGATTTGTAAAGATAAAGTGGTGAATTCATAGCAAAAATTCCAATTCAAGAGTATTCAACGATGTGACACCACTGCAGGTAAATGTAGAAATATAAAAATACAATGTTTATGTTGATACACATTCACAAAATGATACATTCTCTTTGCCATAAAAAATTGCTATATTTTTATTAAACTGATTACACACTAGTTTTTACGGATTGTATAGCGAATTTGTTTTACCTTATATCTTTTTTCACTTCCCGACGTTTCGATTAGTATGCGCAGCTTTCATCCGTAAAAATAGTTTCATGTCAATGTGTAACAACGCGTAAATCTTAGCAACCATTATGTTTACAATGTGCTAATCATTACACGTCGGTGTGACGCGGGTCGGTGTAATTCGAGACTCGACTCGTCCAAACACATTATTATTCACCGACGGCACGAAATGAATTCGTTTTTATTCAAACGCCAGAATGATATAATTAAAATTTGAATACAAGATTAACTCGAGAAAAATTCAATATCGAATTCGCTCTGTTACGCTGTTATGATTCGCCGAAAGGATTTTAGGGCGGGCACTGTCTAATATAAATTAGTTTGGCTGCTATTGCAATATGCATATTCCGTCGGCAACTTTTAATTTATACGTATCAATGTTTTATTTCAAATAGTATTATTTGGTTAATTGCGTTTCATTTAAAATTTCGATTTCTTTATTTTCACCAGTGGATATATTTTGTCTTAAATATAATTGTAATACTTACATGTATGTACATTGTAATGAACCTCATCTTAAACCATAGCCTCGTTACCATTAAACTCTTCTTTGGATAGGTATGTTTTAACACTATTATTCGACTGGAGAACACAATCACACAATCACAGAAACATATATAGATACAATGACCTTTCAATAGCAGTTGATAAAAATCCAGACATTGTTGTTGATATCTTAATATTATGTTAATACAATAGTATCGATATAAGACATCTAAAGCTTCATATTCTCTCATAGTTTGCACTTAAGTTTTCACCGAGGCACCACGTTAAATATCAAGCATCGAAGCGAAGACGGTCAAACAAGTAAGAATTGATTAATCAGAGCAATTCAGTTGCATGGGAGCCAAATATATCTACATCTGGCACTATACATAAGTTGTAACCGAAGTCACCGAAACACCACGTAAAATATCATCAAGCAACGAAGCGAAATGACGGCGCGTCTCCATGCTGCACCGTCAAACGGACGGGCGTACATAAATCGAGGAGGCTCCCCATAATAGCGAGCTCACTCAAATCTAAGCCTAAAGCCCAAAAGCCGGACTTCTCCCCGTAATACACTTAAAACGCCTGAGCTTAAATCATCGTCATCGTTTGTTGAACAAGACTCTCCGGTCACATATCAGGCCTGCGACGGCTGGCCCACTCCAAAGCATATGTAAGGCGTTCCATTAAGAGATGCGATTTTTCTTTTATGTTTTTGTTGTGTCAGCCTATTATGTCATGTACTAAGCAGTATTGCATTTATAACTTTTAATGCCAAAGGTTTCGGTATGTAACAATACAGCTTTGTTTACCCAATTAGTAATGTTTAATGACTAGTTGTGTAATTAATCTGTCATTGCGACAAACTTCCAATAGCAGATTTTCTACTGTAGTACCGTAATCGCTATTCAATACTTTGAATACTTGAAAAACAATCTCAAGCACATAGGTTTCATCACGCTGCTTTTTTCTCCATTAAGGTATGGCATACCTTTCTATATCCTCCAATATGCTCCCAAATAGCCAGTCTCTCAATTGATCCTAAACATCCGTCCAACAATGTCTCTCAGAGGAAACCTGCTTCAAAGGCATAAACACCCGCACGAAACAACCCTGTATATTCACAACCGTCCCCACCCCACTCCCTTACCCCGTTTAACTCCCCAACCCCCCAATAATTTTCGGCCTAGGCTCTCTGTAGGCATAGATTTCTAGTCTCAGCGTACAAGGTGGGTGTTTTGTGATAGGTTACGTAGGTACAGCGTAAATACGGAAGGATATTCTCTGCATGTATATTTGATCATTTATAGAGTAAACGTATCTCGAGACGGATCAATAATGTGCTTACAGTGTACTGGACCAAATCAAATATCGTGTTGCGTGTCTGTTTTTGGTATTGAATCGTTCTTTTATCTTTGAAATGTAGGTTTCTTCTTGTGCCTTGTATACATTTAGAATGCGTTTTTAAATTGCGCGAAGAAGTGATTGCATCGGAATGATAGTGCAATGTCAGATAAAATACATCTCTAACCAATCGATAGATACTATAATATCTAAATAAATTTATCTTCTATAATAGATTTTTAAGAATGTTATAGTACCAATTTAAAAACGGAATATACCAATGGTATAGTTACATCAACTAACTTGATGAAATTGTAAGATTCGCGAACCGTGGAGTTGATGATTCGATTATCAGACATGGGATTATATTTAACAGAAACTTTTATCACTCGCATTAAAACTAACAATCAAACTCTTCAGCTTTATTTATTAGTATACAAGTAGATCGGATAATTTCTTAAAAGGGGTAATATGACAGAGAGCAAATTGTAAAATGAAAAACCAAACACTTTTGCAAGCTATAACTATAATATTATATACGGACTCAACATAATAAACTTAGAGTATATATATATAGAGGGAGCGCTGGTACTTCAAAAACGTAGATAAAAATGGTGGTGCCGGGCCATTTTTCCCTGCCCTCCTATTGGCTAATATTTGAACAGGTTGTGCAACATAAACAAATTATTCGAAAACAAAATTAAAAATAAGTAGTTTAGGTCTATTTAATTCCACTCAAACTCGTTTTAAAAGGATAATAGCTAAATATAATTTCGGCTATCAGAGGAATTTATAGCAATTTATTGCTAAATAATTAATTCAATTTTTACTAATATAGGAGCGCTACCAACATGACGAACAAGAAAATATCTACGTTTTTCAAAACGCGAATGTATGACAGCGCTCCCTCTATAAATACTCTAAGATAATAAATATGTGTGGGGCTTTTGAATATGCTTGATGCTAAATTACGGCTCCTCCACTGTCGATACTAGTTGTCTTATTAATTATATTAAAGATCAAGTTTCTCAGCTCTAAAGTACTTTAATATTGTTTTTAATGACGTATAATTTAATTCAATATGCGGTCAGCAATAATGATGGATAATAACGTAATAATAACTTGTTTAAATGCTTATCCATCGACAGAACGCGGGTAACAAGTGACATGTAGCTGTCAAAAGTGACAGCAACCGAACCGCGAAATGCGAAAGCGTTCCATTCCACGCAGAAAATATTTAAACACAAAGCTAATAGCGTAGTTTATTTAATTAAATACCCTAGTTAACGCAGGCGATGTTTGCGTCAATAATGTATATTGTAATAGTTTCGCGTTGATAAATAAAATATAATAAGCTGTATAAAGGATCCGTGCGTGAGCGCAGGAAAGTCGGTTTGGATTTATGTTGGAAATTGGCGTGCTGCTAGATCCATTTTTGTACGTAACTGGATTTCATAGGGTTAGCAGACTTTATTAATAGATCTTGTATAAAGGAAAGTTATTATAATTAATTTAAGCAAAATTTCATAAATAATAGCAAATTTGAGAAGCAGAAGAAAAAAGATAACTACACAATAAAAGTAATAAGTTAAATTCGATATATTATGTATACCATCTATTGAATAGAATACAATACACACATATACTGAAAAACAAGAAATGTACATCTGAAAGCAATAAACACAAAGGCGATAAAAATTACTATAAGTAAGAAAGCCCTCCAGAAATCTCATATCCGTAACCTTCAACCAAAAACCAAAACGGCGACATCTAGCGGAACACACCCGAACTTCCTCCCAAAAATATCTGATCTAAATATCATAAAAGCCTTAATAATGTATGCAACCCTATGTAGCAACGGCCAAGTGGTATCGGCGCTAGATTTATTCCTGCGGCGTCGTGATTTGCGAGACATTATGATAAGTGGGCGAACGGCAGCCGAGCAATTAGAACACCGCATATAAAACCGGACAGAAAATTAAATAAATTAACTGATACACCACAGTAAATTGCATTTTTAATTTTTATTCAATATCTCATTATTTATATCGTATGGAAGTGGTGAGTGTGCCTACATTAAGGGATACGTTTTTTGATGTGAATTAGTTTAAAATATTTTTACATAATAAGAAATGTGTTTGCGTACTTGTAGATACATTTTCCTAGAACATTACGATTATTGGTAAATTAATTTTAATTGAATCCACATTCTAGGATTTATAAATATACACAATATCAAACATTTCCAAAGCCTAGCAACAGTCTTCTGTACTAGGACACAAATTCATTACTCCAAAGCAACCGTTACTCATGATCTCAAACCACAAAATTTCCATTTAAACCGCGATCTTCCGAGCCGCTGATAAATGATGTTTAAAAATAACCGAGCCATTGAAAAGCGTTGGTGTAATAAACGCAACGTCAATACGAACAAGTTGATTCATTACAGCGCAATTAAGCGGACGATAAGAGTTGTAATTACGTATGCTAATCGGGAACTTAATTCGATGCACTTGCTGTTAAGGGTGCGGCACACGGGTCTTGTATTTTTGAGGTTATTCTTTGGCGTTGGGAAACAGACCAGACAAATGTCACTTTTCTGTTGGCGTGAACGCCTGCGGATCAAATTTATTGAAATGACAAAAGTCACGTGACTGCCAAATGTCATTTCTAGGGGCCTAGTGTGTTTTTAAAGTTAGGATTTTAAGATTTGGTTTTGCAATTCTTCATGAATGGTCGTATAGCTTACCACGAGGCGAATGACATGCTCATTGCTTGTCTCGCCATTCATTTCAATAAAAAAAGATGTTTACTGGAGTAATATGTAATTCAAAATTTGGTTCTTTTTATGTTACATAGGTCAGGTTATTGTTATTCTGCCCATGTGCGGTCTTATAGCTTAAAATCAGCCTAATGGTATGCTCGTCTCGCCTTCGTTGCTGGTGTTTCTAAATTGAAGGGAAAAGAAAAGAAAGCTATTGAGACGCTGTCAAAAAAAATTGGCACCTATATCAACTTGTGAGTTGTGTAGTTAAATTAAAATCTAAAATCATTGTCTTCGGTATTTCTGGTACATGAAGGTGGACAATCCGTCACAGTCACGCGAGAAAATATTGTGTAATATTCATTCAAGACAACGTTTATGGCACGGTCGGTTAAAAATTGACTATGAAAAGCTTTCTGTCTTTTGTAGGGTCAGGCCAGCCTTTTTTATATTGCCGAATATTTTTACAGAATTTTACTGATAGCCGGCGGCCTTGTATCATACCAGGAAACTATTCCGTATAATATGTCAAACAGTCTTTATCACAGAAACTAACTTATAACTTGGCAAAACGGAGTACGATGCGACGACAATTGGCATTAAAGAAAAACAAGTATGGCAACACTATTAAAAATGTAAATGTGTTTCTTGAATAATTTTAGACGTAGTTATTTCTATACATTTTCGTATGGTTTCTGATTGTTTTTGATATTTTAAAAGAAAAACAGAGAATATTAAATCTTAGTGCCCTTATTAAAAACAGACTCTTTTTTGTCAAGCTATATGTTGTCCGAGAAATTATACTTTGGATATAACCGCTCATATCCCACTATCGATTAAATGCTATTAGAGTCTTCACCAATAAGGCGATATTACATTATACTTAGCCAAACACCGCACGGAAATATTCTAATACTCTCTCATGAACATAAGTATTCGTAAGGAATTCTCGGCGCATATGCAACCTGCTTTAGATACTGGTAGCCCGTATTCAAGCCTGGCGGCCCTTGTTTGCATTACTGGATATTATCAATATATTATAATTAAAATTAAAGTGTAATGCGTTTTACTGCAAGTTTCCTGTACGATAATTTCTATCCAAGAATTGTTGTATCTAAACGCACCATTAGAGTTATCGTTTTGTCCTTATAATCTCAACTTATGTTGCAGATATGCTTTTAATAATGGAATGTTGGTTCTATTTATTCATAATAGGATTTATATGACAAGCCGCGTTCGGTCAGGACAAATGTTTGATAAATCGACAAATATTTGTTTTGAGACGCCTTTTTGTGGGATGAAAGAGTTGGTTGTTGTTTGTGATACTCATGATGAATCACCCATAGGGGTTTATGGCTTAAATGTTGTATCTATTGAGCTATTCGCATAAAATATGAGAATAGGTAATATCAAATTAAATTGTCAAATTTTTGTATCGAAATTATTTAAAATCTGTTCCGGTTGATATCATGACAGTTATCGAAAGTTTTGATCCTAAGAACGAGACAAATAATTGTGACTAAAACAACGTTCCATGTCCGGCTTTGATTTCACCCGGAAATTCTTTGTACTTAACACTAAGAAAAAGGCTCATCTTTATATAGAATCTAGGCTATGTTACTTTGTGTCTATTCATTATCCTCATTAACATTACGTCACCGTTCTAGATCCTTCTCTTCCAGTAAACATTATCTTACCTCGAAGGCCGCCTCGACATATATTTAAATAAGGTGTTATTATCACATAAATGTTATTGTGCACTTTAATTGCATACTTAATTCACAATGCATGTACGGAGATAATACATTTCAGTGCGTTGATTAAATAAACGATTGTTACAATTACGCACAACGGGTTTCCGCCGGCTTGTACTCGGAAACTTTGTATAACTATTGTTAGATTATGTTTGTTGGAGGTCGAGATTTTTGTGTACTAAGATGTTTTAATTTCCTGTACTTTTTTTATACTTCTAAGGATTTAAACAACCGTACGGCGCGCCTGATGGTGAGCACTTATTTATTCATTAAGAAACAAACAAACAGTTACACATTGAGACTTGTAAATAATTGATTAAAAACAATAGCATATAGATTTCTGCAACACCAGAAGTGTCACTCCCGCGTTGCCGACCCTGTAAGAACCTTTTTACTCTTCCTTTAAAGATCCCCATGCTATACTCTTATGGGAAAACCTGTGCAGGTAGCTCATTCCACAGCCAGATATTTTGCATTTAAATATGACTCGTTATCTTGAAAATTGTGAGGTAGGTTTTTTCAACACTAGCGGGCAGCGCTAGCGCCTATATTCATCAGGGGTAATGTAGGATTTTTTTCAAATCGGTCCATTTGTTCCAGATCCAATAAAGGAAACACACAATCAAATCTTTCCTCTTTATAATATTTATATAGACTAGTTCAATCGATTAAAATTGTATTAAACAAATATTTATTTTGAGCATTATTAAAGGACTTATATAGGTCAGACAAAAATTCATACATCGACGGCAGAAAGCAATCTTGTGGTAACTCGAAAAATGCAATTTTACACCAGAACCAAAAAAAATATTTAAAAAATGAATAACTTCATACTAGAAGACTTAGGAATACCATTTTTAGTAATAAAATTTTAAAATAAAACCTTACATTTTAACGAGGAAATTCAGAGCGGTATTTTTTTCTCAATTAAATAATGTATAAAACGCATATACGCAATTTTGGAGATATGACAAAATCGCTTTTTTGCGGTCGTACATGAAGCCCATGTTAAAAGACACAAGACATGTTTAATATTCTATCGAGACTTTCTTGTTATTACTTTATGTCTGTTTTAATACTGTTTTTAATAACCTGCCATTTTATGGCACTAAAACGTCACTACACGTTTACAAGTAACGTCATGTTCTATACTCGGAAATGGAATCCGAATTCCGAGATCAAAATGTAAACAAAAGTGTTACCACTACAATAAAATAATTTGTCATGGTAGTTTGTACATAACTGTTAAACAAATAGGTTGGAATTATTCTCATTCGTTAAATAAGTATAAAACAAAGCCAAATAAAAATTCTTTGGTATAATATTTACATAAACTACAATTTCAACTTATTTTTTAAGTATGTGAAAAAAAAATGGTAGGTACTAAAATAATTTATACAGAAATTCGTAACCTGAGGTCACTGAAATAAAACTATTTTTAAAGGAGATGGTCCAGAAATGTATGGACCTTGGGCCGTTTGTAGTACATTACACCAAATATACTTAGTGAAATTGGCATTCGATTTCTGTATGAAATACTATTATACGTTGCATATTAGCTTTATACAAAATAAATACCAAGCCAAGAACAGCAACACTACAAGGAGACAATATGGCGTCCTAAAACGGCATGTTTGACCACCGATGTCAAAACTTGACATTTATGAAAAATGAAGTCGTAATTCGTTTTCCTTTAATTCAAATATTATTTTTAGTCGTCTGAGCTATAAATTACTGTACTCTATATAACTCGTAAATGTTTTTACGTCAACGGAATTAGTATCATACTTAATTCATCATCTAATACAATATAATATAACATAATGTCTATACAATAAATTGCAACAAGTCTGCCAGAATCTCGTAATGTTTATAGTTATTTAATATTAGAAAGTGTACCTATATCTGGCCGTAAGTGCGGTGCATAATACCAGCTAAACAACCTATTTAAATAATCGACAATAAAAATCTGCTGGGCATGAGATACAGCACGGCACAGACTGATCACTTGTCGCGACTGCTATCATATGAATAAATAATCATTTTATTATTTTGCATATGCACTTAATAAACTCTTAGTTATTATAGTCCATACAAATGAATACACTATAAAAATTGAATCGAAACTGATAGCAGCCATGTATATTTCTATAAATTAATGTCTAGTAAAAGAACTTACTAGCAATTATTTCTGTACAAACTAACATTTTAAACTTTATATTTGGTCTACCCTTAGCCACCTATTTAAAAATAATATTATCCTAAGGTCTAAGATATTATTTTTCAAATAATATATTTGACATTAATTCTAACTGGTTATTTGAGCACACATAAGGAAAAAGTAGGATTAATTGATGAAAGAAAACTAAAATCAAACAAAACTTGAGGACAATAAAGTAAAACCAGATCTTGCTTTATGTATTTTTTATTTATATTCGCCTAAAATAATCTCCAGTCAAAACAACTAGGAACAATGCCGGTGCTCCCATATTGTACTACTGGCTTTTTTTTTTTTTTCTCGCGGGGAAAATCCCTTTACGGACCATCCCACCCCCGAAGGGGCGAGGGTGTGTCGGACTCACCGGCGCCTTCCGAGCCCAGCGAGATGTTGTGCCGCCCGTGGATGTGGACGGGCGGCCGCTGGGTCGGGTCCCTACCACATTACGCGCCGAAATACCGACTAAAAACCCCGCGTCGGCCACCATTGGTGCACTTGAGAGACGGCCCCGGGATACCGATGAACGGACGCGCCAAGACCGCCTCTTTGTGCACCGCCGCTTAGCGACGCGGCAACTGACGCGTGTTGCGTCACGTCTCGGGGGCCGCCAAGGTAGGGACGGCGGCCCCGCGTGGCCTCTGCGGCGCCGGGTTAGTTGTTGTCCCGGCGCCTCCTACGTCTCCTGTGGCGACTAGTGGGATCGGTCTGCTCCCGATCCCGCTCAGCGCTCTCCTTCTGCGACATAACACGTTCGCAGAAGGAGAGCATGGCTCGCCACGAACTCCGGCTGCCGACCATGGCGGCGACCACGGCCGGCAGCGAAAGGTCACTTCCGATGACCGCGACGAGAGCGCTGCGCTCCTCGTCCCAGGCTGAGCACTCCTCCAGCGTGTGCTGGGCCGTGTCCTCACGGCAGTTGCCACAATGGTGGCACTCGGCGGACTCCTCCGCTCCGGCTATGCGACACAGGTACGCACCGAAGCAGCCGTGCCCGGTGAGCACCTGCGTCAGCCGGTATGTCGGCGCACCGTGGCGCCTGTCCAGCCACTGTTCGAGGACAGGTCGCACTGCCGTGACGGTCCTCGTACCAGCACTAGGGTTCTCCAGCCTGGAACGCCACTCCTCCACAGCGGACCTGCGGAGGGAGGCCAACATGGCCTCGACCTCTTGGGGAACCAACCTCTGCCCACGCCCGGACGCCTCCTCTCGCCGGAAGAAAGCCGACGAGAGGGTCTTAGCGTCCAGCACCCAGGGCAGAGTTCCCACCAATACGCAGGCCGCCTCGTGCGAGACCGTGCGGTAGCCCCTGATAATCCACTGCGCCACCATGCGCTGCGGACGATGCAGCAGGCGGACGCAACGGTCGCCCAGGGACTCGGCCCAAACGGGACACCCGTAGAGGGCCATGGACCGCACGACTCCAGCATAAAGATTTCGGCAAGGGATGCCAGGACCATCAGTGTTGGGCAACAGGCGCCCCAGTGCGCCCGCCGCCCTCACCAGCTTCGGCGACAACTCCGCAAAATGCGCGCGGAAATCCCATCGACTGTCGAGGACGAGACCGAGGTATTTCATCCTCGAGCCGACGGGAATCCGCACGCTCTCCACTGTGATGTGGGCCCCAGGCGAAGGCCCACACCGAGGACCGTGGAAACACACGGCCTCGGTCTTGTTGAGGGCCACCGTGAGGCCCAGTCGCCGAATCCTGCTCACCACCAGTCCAGTACCGAACGAGGCGAGCAGGGCGGACCTCTGGAATGTCCTGGCCGTCGCTGTCACCAGTGTGTCGTCCGCGTAGCAGACGACAGCGACGCCCCGAAGGTTGGTACCACGCAACACCCAGTCGTAGCCGATGTTCCACAGGAGCGGCCCAAGAACCGAGCCCTGTGGAACACCGCACGACACTTCCCTACGGTGCCACCCGTCGGCGCCCGGATACACAACGCACCTGTCAGAAAGGTACGAGTGCACCAGACGCCGAAGGTAGGGCGGCACTTCGTGGCACCGCAGTGCTTCTTCGATGCAGGCCCAGGGCATGGTGTTGAACGCGTTGGCGATGTCGAGAGACACCGCCACCACGACCCTACCCCGGGACATCGCACGCTCCGGTTGTGCCTTCACCCGCAGAATCGCGTGGACCGTCGACCGGCCCCGCCGGAACCCGAACTGGCAATTGTACTACTGCCTAGCCCAACTTAAAGGCTAAATACCACAGTATGATCATGGTATGAGTACAGCAACCCACTGTCCGGTGTCCAGCTATGTTCCTTTCAACATGAAGCACTTGTGGGTGTTATATATGTCCAAAAGAATCGAGATTGATACAATCTTCTTACGGCGGAGTTGGAATAAAATCTTGCTCATTGTCTACAGCTTGATTTATTTGCAGCCAGCAGTTTGTACAAATAATTGCTTGTTCTGATAACAAAAACAAAATAAAAAAAGATTAAATATTGAAGAATTATGATGAATAAATAACTCTTTGCAGTCACATGTGTTCCCTCCTTCCTATGATCCCGGGTCTTTCCGCTATAGGTTAAAGAGGCATCTTAGCAGGCCGGCCCGATAATTGTATCAAATGTCTTGGGACAGTTGTCTGATGCCATTAGATATTCTGCCTGGACGGCATTTGTGCTTACCATCAGACATAGTGTTGTTATTATGGAAATAATAATAATATAATATAGTATACATAACACAAGATCATCTGAGTATCCAGAGCGAAATAAAAGAAAATGTAATTCATTTAACAATTTAAACAACAATATATAAAATATCACTTCTTACATATTTATGTACTAGTAGACTTATCCTGTGGACACAATGCAATTCAGCTCTAACATGAATACTTTTGTAATACTCCTTACTTTGTATTGACCTTGATTAATTGGCATAAAACATACATTTCCCAAGTTTATGAAGAAAAAAGAAAATAGAATACTTACTTCTTGTTCTGCCATTTCAGCAATAAAACGTCTTGAAACACTCTACACGAGAGTGAATTGGCATCCCAAAATTCTGTTCAATGTTAGAAACCATTTCATATAAACAATTGCAGAAGTATAATTCAAGTAAAGCGCCACTTTCGATGTACTGAAAAGCAGAATTGTGGGTTAGAAAAGAAATGTGAACATAGAAAAACATCAAAGTATTACTTACATGTGGCATTCTAAATAATATACATGTTTACTCACCAAAATACGAACTAGTAATTGCGTTTAAACGTCAGGACATATCATCTGCGAGAATCAGAATCCATAAACAAAGCCAGGTCAACAGAGAAGCAAATACACATTTGCGAAATGTATGCGAATAATAAAAAAATATCTGAATAACGGCCACAGAGTTTTGCAATTACTGTCAACTTGTCAAGTTAAACATTTTCGTTCTTAAACTAAAATCATGTAATATAAATAAAATAATAAAAGTGACTTCCTTAACAACATATATCGTCTTTTAAAAAGTAAAGAATATAGAAAAAGAAATATAGACAATAATTATAATTAGTAGGGGGTTTTTAAAAATAAGACATATTCAAGTTAAAGATAATGGGTTTGCGCATTTTTGAACGAAATGACAGTTAGGCATCATGGAGGACAGATTATCTAAAAGAAAATATTGCTTCTGTACTAAAACAATCACATTTTTGTATAAAGCCCCCCGTTGTCCAAGAAATCTAAATGCATTTTATTTGAATTCCACATTTTTTTCTAGAATTTGCACTAAACGTACACAATACGGCCCAAAATAAAACATCTCCTTTAGTCTCCTTATCTACAAAAACGTCGCTTTGACGCCCGCGACACCTCCCTTTAGTTCATTTACGCCCGAATACTGGAACGCCATTCAAATAATATGTTGCTCTTAACAGCGCACGGCCCACTTAGCCAGTACATTTAATCGGGATTAACGTAGTTAAGCGCCATTTATATTTAAGTTGCGTTCCAGTATTTGGGCGTTAGTAGCGTAACTTGATGAATGTGCATCATCTGATAAAGTTACGTCGTCGTGGTGTTGGTTTCACGTTTTCTGTAAGTTTTTGTTCTATTTTATTCCTAAGATTTCTGGCGTTTTTTTTCGTAGACGAACGCACTATGGTCTTTGAAAATCACTGTGAGTTAAACCCATTAGAATTTATTTGGGCCCAAGTCAAGGGTCACGTCGAAAGGCATAATAAAACATTCAAAATGTTCAAATTCAAAAATAAATATAAATAAATAAAACATAGTACTCGCAACATTTGAATCTATTCACTAATCAAATTATATCTAATATGTTTTTGAGAAAATGTTTCATAAGCCTGAAATGTCACTTTTACAATGACATTTGTTTGTTTAAATTTTTGATCTCGGATTCGATTTCAGAGTTTAAATACTACAATACATATGTATGGACGTAAATCTACGCCTTTTCTCAGAAGGGTAGGCAAAAGTGCTACCAATACATCCACTTTTCGCCTTGTATGTTCCTTCCCACGATTTGATGGGAATTACTTATAATTACTTAATTACGAACCACATTAACAATAAAATTTAATTACAAATAAAAACAACAATCAAAACTCAAACCGAATGCTTTATTCCAAAATAAATCCACACATCTCGTCGGCTAATATCTTCCTTTTTTGTAAATCCATTAAATCGTACGATGACACCGCCATCACTAATTGACACAATGAAATCGTTAAAATTGTGTATAAAACGGTCAAAATATTGTCACAGCAAACATCGAGTAGGAAGCGAACTATCCGATATCCATTAAAAATTAACTGTTATGCCGTATTAATACACCTCAAAGCAACTATCAACCACCGCCAAAAACAAACTGGACATTACAATAAGCGCTTGTTTGTGTTGTGGTGTGGAATGTAGCATGTCGCTTCTGAAGTTTGAATTTTTGTTCTCGAATTAAGAATTTAAGACAGAAGTTTTATAAAAAGAGAAACTGTATTGCACCTTGTAGTAGGAAGTTAACAACACATAAAATTATTCCTATATGTTGAAATTTAATATTAATCGTCACAGGATTTAAACAAAGTTGAGTCAATTATTATGAATTATGAAAGATTTTACTCTTGTATGCCAATCAACTAGTAGGTTCTGAGTGTCTTACACTAGCAGCCTAAAACAACTAGTCAGGTCAAAGGTACAATCAAAACCAACAGTTTTAGTAAATTGACATCTCCATATTGGTACCTAATATCAGCCAACTCGTGGGTACCAAATATCTACCAATCGCGAGGAAACCTGCATACAGTTGCAGTTTTCCTCGATTTATAAGAATTTCTATGGTGTGTAAGTCCGCCAACCCGCACTAGGCCAGCGTGGTGGACTATACAGGATATATCAAGACTGATACCGAAAACGAAGCTGGGTGGTAGTTTTAGTGACTTCAGACACAATGCAACTAAATTTTGAGCAAAAATTTGTGACGAATTTTTTTCGTTATTTTTTTTCTATCGTCGTATTAAGATGATAATGCTGCTAAATACATAGTTTTTTCTTAAATAATAGTGTACACCATTTTATTTGTAAAGACGCTATGGTTTGCAAGGCTTTAAATTATTATTTTAGCAAAAACTATGGATTTAGCACCCAAACTCGACGATATTTAAAAAAGAATTAAAAAAAAATGTCGCGTTTCTTGGCGAAATTTTTAGTTGCATTGTGTTTGTAGTCACTAAAACTACCAACCGGCTTCGTTTTCAGTAGCCGTCTTGATATACCCGGTATAGCCTAACCACTCTCAATCGTACTCTCGATTGTAGAGGAGGCCCGTGTCCTGCAGTGGGACGTATATGGGCGGATACAAAAAAAACAGCCAACTAAACCAACCCTGAACCAGCATGAGGAGGGTGGCGAATGTAGACGAAATGAAAGTATAAAAAGATCGAGAAAGTGAAGATCCTAGCTTTTCCCATCCCTATGTGATACAGGCGTAGCGAATATAGTTATGAAAACAACACTACTTATGACAATTTCATAAATATAAATAAATAAATAACGCCTAACAGTCACATACCTATTCCTGACCCCACACTAAGATCGAGTCTTGTGTCGTGGGTATCAAGTACTACGAGAGACTTTTTGGTCTCACAAACTATAACTAAAAAAATTGTAGGCCGCACAACTATTTCTCTCTGAACCCGCGCCCTCTTGTTTCACAGGCGGCGTCTAACAGACTGGGCCACGGAGGCTGTCAACAAACATTTATACCACGTAGTAATAAATATGTAAAATCACATGCCTGGTTTTGCCCCACAGCGGAGTTGCCCAGTTTCAGTTGTTAATGCCTTGTGGTCCATAAATTCATTACGGAACTCTAGCTCACTATTTAAATCAAAATGGCAACAGCTGCAATGTTATGTCACGTATCTGAAAGATCATCTATTTCTCCGCCAATCAGCAGTATAAATGCACTGTTGTGTTCCGGTTGAAGGACATTGTAGCCAGAGTACTACTGGATATATTGAGACTTAAAATCTTATGGCAAAGGATGGCGAGCGCAGTAGAACGCCGTGCATTGCTTTGTAATTCATAGTTGTTTGGTTTTGCTACTGTCCATGAGCGGTCCTGTCGCATGTTATCAGGCAAAAGGCATGCTCGTCTCACCAGTAATTGCAATAGGGAAAAAGCTATTACTTATACGTTGTAATATGTCTGTTTTAATATTCTTTAAATTGGACTTTAATTTCATCACAAGAAGTCCACCACCACCACTCTGGCCTAGTGCGGGCAGACTTTTAGATACCACATAAATTCTTCCACATCGCAATGGAATGCAGGTTTCCTTACGATGTTTTTTCTCACCGTTATAGTCCGTGATTAAGTTGTTTTAGAAATGACAAATTGTCAACGTGGTCTATCTAAACATTTTAATATGAATTGTAATGAATAATTATAGTACCCACCTTCACTATAATGTTATGATAGCACACTCAAATGTATATATAGCATATCCCTATATCACAAAAAGTGGTTAGTAAATAGTTCAGGTTAGTAAATAGTTAGGTTCTATTAATATTAAATGGACGAGTTTTGTACATAGAACTAAAGATAAATAATGTTGCATTATAATTATAAGCAAATAACCCGTCGCGAGCAGCGTCATAAATAAACAGAAAAAACTTGTATTGTTTCATGAGACTCCATTAACTGTTTATTTATCGATGTGTCAATCTTAATATGGCGACATCTTGCGGCATATGTCAGAACTATTTTTGATCACAACAAAGATACGTCAACTGTAGTTTAATTTTATTAATAACCAATTACCCCGAATCTACTTGTCTTATCGACAGTCCTTCGCTCCAATAAAATGCAGTCAATAAATTGTCCTTTACAATAATGAACACGCCATTTTTATCAAATACAAACTTAATAAACAATTAAAATTCCCTCAAAACATACAAATAAATAATCACAAAATATAATGGCACTTCATTAAGAACATCTTTGTGATAACATTTATAGGTCTCGTCTGCAAATTGACACGGTAGATAAGAACACAGCACGGCCCAAAAGTCGTTAACACCTCGGAACATACGAAAATAGACACGCGAAAGTTCAATACAATACTGTCACACCCTATTAAAAAAAACCTTGCAGTGTATCCATAAAAGCGGCAACGGTCATCGACCGCAAAAAAACTATCGCACACATGAATAGAAAAAAATATATTAAAAAATGAACAAAAATTTTGTGAACACTCAAAAAGAGCGGCGATTGTCCGCGGTTTCGAACCCTGTGCCGGCCCGTTATTAATTCTTGGACAGTCAGATCGGACGGACCGCAACGGCAATCGAAAAATAAAATAACTATCATTCATTGCGAGTGGCGACGTGTTTACCGAGGTAGCTTTACTTCTTCTATACGTGTGTCTAGTAGATCATACCGATTAATATTCGTGAAAAATATTGTAATTTGATATTATTGCTGGTTAGACCATATAGTCCACAACGCTGTCCTAGTGCGAGTTGGTGGACTTTACATACCATAGAAATTCATACAAACCGCTATGATATGCAGGTTTCCTCACGATGTTTTCATTCACCGTTTTCGTGCGTGGTGAATGGTGATTGTCTCTCTCGATCAATCTCGATTGAAGAGCCCCGTGCCCTGCAGTGGGTCGTATATGGGCCGGAATAGATTATTCCTGAAATAAATGGCTTCTATTGTTATTCTTTCTGGTCGAGAGCCTATAGTCTATTCTCCACATCGACCTGTTGGAATCGGCCTGCATCCAGCGACTTCCTGCAACCTTAGCCAGGTCGTCCATCCACCTTGTAGGCGGGCGTCCGACATTTCGCTTGCCTGTACGTGGCCTCCACTCTAGAACCTTTCGGCCCCAACTGCCATCAGCTCTACGCGCTATGTGCCCGGCCATTGGTGCCCGGCCCACTGCCACTTCAACTTACTAATCCTATGGGCTATGTCGGTAACCTTCGTTCTCCTACGGATCTCCTCATTTCTGATTCGGTCTTGTAGAGAAATACCGAGCATAGCCCGCTCTAAAACAAATTAATAAACTAAATTCAAATTCAAATGGGTATTGTAATGTAACAAATTATAATTAACAGGAAACATAAAGTTATACAATAATAGTAATAATTAGAGAAGGTCTGTCTCCAGCAGTGAGATTCATGGCTGAAGACGATTGTGATCTTCGGTTTGATAGCTCATAATAACTCCTGTTTTATTATTTTCTCCGATAGTAATTAGTATTACTTTGATTTGCTGAAATTGAACAGAACTTAGAATAATTATAATATTGCGTTTTAATGATGTGCAAAGATTAAGATAATATTAATTATATTTATATAATAGAATAGGTAAGAGAAGCAACGCAAATGTTTAAGTTTATGATAATTATTTCTTGAATGAATAGACGTAAGATATAATCATCATAATATAATTGTATAACAAAACAAATATTTTTTATATTTAGATTTATTTTTAACGGATCCCAAGGAGTTTGAGGCAATAGCAGAGCAAAAATATTGTTATGGTGTTATTAAGGTAAATTCAACACGAAGAAGACTACCAGTAGAAATACTATTTACCATACATTACAAAGCAATGCTTGGCATTCCACTGCGTTCGTTATCCTGAGACATAAGATGTTAAGTCTCAATGTGTCCAGTAGTTACTTTGGCTACAATGTCCTTCATACCATAAACAGTGCATTAGAGCTCCTGTTTGTCAGGATAAATAGACATTGCGGTGGTACCTACGCTGACAGCGTCTCATATGAAACACGTACCACTCGAAAATAAAGCAGACTTAAAAATCCAAAAGGAAATTCCCCGGTAATCGAACCCAGTCCTACTCATACCAGCTAACCAAAATCCGTCGGGGCCGCGCACTTTTTCACTATTTTGTAAATAATTACGTTTAAACCAAAAAATGTCATTGCCATTCGGCGCGGAGTGAAGCGATTGTTTTAACATCCGCGCGTTTGACTCTCATTAATTTTGCGTATTGATTCAAAGGGCACGGTGGCTTGTCGGTTGAAGATCGAGACGTTAGTGCGGGTACGAATCCATGTAGTAACTTTTAAGAGATTTGGGTATTATATTGGGTTTTAATGATGCAGGAAAATGTTGTTATGAAAACATTATGCTAGTCTGATATTTTTTACGGATTATGTAGTCCAAATATAATTAATTAGTCCATCTTCTTCTCTACAATTGGGAGGATTTATCATCACACTGGTCTAGTGTGAGAGATGTAATTCACATATTTACCTGCTTTACAAACATTTTTTTTGATATATTGAGGCTTAACATTTCATGTCTCAGGATGACCAGCGTAGTGAGATACCAAGCATTGCTTTGTAATTCAAGTCATTGTTTGGTTTTGCTGCTGTTCATGAGCGGTCATATTACTTACCATCAGACGAAACGAAAGCTAGTCTCGCCATTCATTGAAAAAAAAACCTATACCTTTTAATAGAGTGATAAAATGATAACGGCTACAGCCAACGTAAACATCGACAATGATATGGGAATCGAACCAGTGCAGTGGTCTCTTATTTCGCAACGGACTCTCAACTAACCGCGCCACAAATGCTTTCAATGATTGCTTGAAGAAGTACGTAATATATAAAACGGTTTTCACTAGAGAAGAACGAGCGAGAATCTCTAGTGTTGCTCTTTTCTAAAACAGTTTACAATGTAGTGATTATTACAAAATTTACAAGCTGATTAAATCAGACCATTTTATTAGTAATTTGTTGTAATTTTTAAAAAAAATTATATTTTATTATAAAAAAAAATATTTTTGATTAAAAATAACCCACACAATTAGCCAGTAATTTCACAAACTAAATACAATATCGTGTTGGTTAAAACATTACGAACACTGCACTGATTATAATGAATTATTCAATACGCGAATATCTGTAACGCAGCGGTCTGCGTAGACCTCATTCCCATTCAACCTTATTAAACTTATCTTTAACTTTTGAATTCATTATGTAAACTATCCCTAATTAATTCGTATCGAAACATAGTGGAATTTGTAATTTTGTTGAGGCAAAAATTTTTGTTCTACGCTAAACTATTATCATATTTTAATCATTTTCTGTTTTGAATTTAGCTTTCGAGGCTTTGGGATTGACTAGATTAAGCAATTTATTAGTTTATTGGTTTATTAAAATATTTAATAAGTTAATTATACTAACGTAAACTACAGTTCGTGTATTTATTTTATGTTATAGTGGGAAAACGAGTATACGGTTCTCCTGATGGTAAGTGGCGGTTATGCCGCCCATGAACATCTGCAGTACCATAGAGCATAGAGATGTGTTGCTGGCCTTTACGATGAAAATACGTTGTGTCTTAGTTTATTTCCACTTCATATAAAATAGAGAACAATGAGAACAAACAAACAAACTCCAGTTTAGGACAAGTTGTATGTTTTGTTTTGAAGTAGGAATTCACGTTATACGATAAGGATTCTAAATTCAAACCTTTGACATTTTAATTCACAACAAAATAACACCTAAATTATCTTTCGAACTAAACTATTACATTCTAACTCTTACAGATATTTAAAAAACTTTTAAAATTATTTACGTTAAGTATATACATAAACTAAAGACCTTTTTCCAAGAATGGGTAGGCAGATGTGCTATCAAGACGTTGCCTTGTGTTTTCGGTCCCACGATATGACTGGGGTGAGTGAGCCTATCGGCTTTTCGGGCACAAATTCCTAACTCTGGGCTGATACTAGATAGAAAAGTCTAATATTGCTACACCTGACCTGGGATTCGAACCCGAGATCGCAACATTGGGATCGTACCGAAGTGAAACTGCGTCACCACGGCAGTGTTAACATTATATTTTCATCTTTAAAACTGCTAACTAAGTTATTGATTCAATTCTAGAATATTTGGTCTGTATTCCTAAATGTTTTCATTATGGTCAGGCAACCTTCTGTTGTGGGTTTTTAATTTGAATTATTATTTTTATTGTCCCTTGTTGAATTGGAGAGATAATGTCTTCGTGCCTTTTTTTGGTGATAACAGAAGACTTTCAACCTTGTTAAGAGCTCTATCAGTGAATTATAATATCTAAATAGCGATTAATCAAGTAGCCAATATAATTCATTTATCTAATATATATCTACGACTAAAACGGGGTACTAAGATATTGTTAGGAGTAAAATCTCCTCTTAATTGTAAAAAAGTAAATACCAAAATATTTAAGAATATCTTTTATAGCCCAGTAATCCCTAATATAATTTAATAAGAGCGCCATTGAAATCCACAAGAAAACATTGATAGCAACCAATAGAACAGGAGCTCGGCAAAAAACCAAATCGTGACTTATCCATGCATTGAAACAAACGAGGGCTGTCTGTCAAGCAAATCTGTCATTTATTGCGGCCGCTGGGGCCGCTTTCGCCGCATTAACATTTTATTAACATTTCCCTCGCGTCATTAGAGTTGAAATTTGAATATCTACGGATCGGAAATGCACAAATTAAGCGAGTGATCTGTTGCCAGTAATGAGCTGAAAGGTAGGTAATGACGGGGACTCTGCGACGGAACAAAACAACACTCTTGCTTACCTCAGCGGGACGGGGTAACGAACGCCGGGTAACATACGCGGAGGAGGCTTTCACTTCGCTAAATGTTTATATTCTGAAAACTATATTGAGGTTATTGCATCTGTAATAACTCCATGGGAGACATAGACAAATATCTATAGAGTTAGTTACGTATGTGGTTGAAAAATAAGTCGTATAAAAAAAGAAAAATTGACAGGATTTATCGTCGTTTAGTTTATCATAATTCTTGATATGCTGTTCATAACCAACATGGGCCATGGGATAGTCAATTTAACACAAAAACTTTTCTTAAGAATCCCGAGTCACTGACACTTCTCGTAAAAACATTATTAGTATATTTGAAGCATGTACAAATATCAAATAATATGTCGAAGTTCAAAGGCCAGTCATATCAAGACAGAGTGACACGTAGCGATAGACAATTCCTCACCAATCAACACTATACCATCTGCAACTGCTTCATCAGCTTAAAGAGGATTTCCAAAAATCTCTTCAAAAAAAAATTCCCGTTCCATAGCCGGCTACCATCGGATACTTATTAATAAGGAACGGTAGGTCTCGAGGCACACAGACAGACAGACGGACACGCGGACACGGCGAACGACATTTGTAATGATACTAAATAGTGGCGTGCGGTAGGTATCCTTGCCCAAGTAATGCGTTCACAAGTCCGTGAGGACGGCTACATGCGTCAAACACTAATGGATTTCATTACTACATATTTCCAATTTACTGTACTTTATAAGCCCATATAGGATCCAAAGTAGCACACCGGCCTCCTCCTCAATCGAGTTGAGAGGATTTAGGTTTAGTCCACCACGCTGGGCTATTGGGTGTTGGTGAACTTTCCATTCCATAGAAATTCTTACAAATCGCTATGGTATACAGGTTTCCTCACGATGTTTTCCTTTACAGTTACAGAGCGTGGTGATTGACTTTCAATACAGACATGGCTTAGAAATGTTAGAGTACCGTGGCATTTATTTATTTCCAAGTCATCACATAAATTTTGCTGTTTCTATGATTTTGTTGAGGGTTCAAGACAAGTTAGACATTCCCGGATACTCGCCGAGCTTCAATGCTTGGTATCCTAATGCGTGACATTGTTGATCCTGGCTTACAAGAGTTGCAGTGGCTGGAGTGACGGCGAGATAATATGCTTAAAATCTCAATGCTAGGTGATAATGTAATCGTCACGTGCAAATGGTAGGTCACGGTTCGATCACCACACTCAAACAAATGTTAGTTCGATCCACTTTATTCTGATCTCGGTGTTTGTGAGACCGAAAGGTCTCTCCTTTCTGATAACTACGATGCAAGACTAGTAACTGAGTAGGATGTGAATATTGGGAGTTTATATTTTCAAAGTCGTCTTCACGACACTCGTATCGCCTTGTTAAGTGGATTCATTGCTTGTAATACGTTGAATTCTTGTGGTATTGAATATAAGGCCTCTGATTACTATTTACTTAATATAAAGACATTTTATATATTTTCGTATTCAAGGATGATTTCGTTTATGCGTTTTATTCGTTTTATGAGATTTAAAAATTCCAGAAACGTCTTCTCATAATTCTACAAGTGTACATGAATACGCTCAGTCAAATGACGCTTAAATCATATGATCCTAGTTTGGTAGAATAAACTAGTCTACTTACCTCATGAAAATTAAGCGTTAGATATTATTCGTTTAGGTACAGCACAATTATAGATATAAATACGAAATGCATCAACTCTCTCAACTACTATCAATATTATTGCTCCACCCACCAACCATATTTCCACCATCCGCGCCGTTTAAGCCTAAAAAAGCTGTACCGATATGATTGAAAGCCGTCCAGTCAATAAGTCAGAAGCACCTATCTTCGTAATGTCTCGGCAGTGCATTTACATATTTTAATGAGCACCGCGGCCTATCGCCGTAGGTAGCCAGGTAGCCTAGATCGACCGCTCTCACTCGCCTTTTGTGCTTGCTTGATGGATGAAGTTTAATTGTAACGTTTGAGCCATTAATTGATATAGGTATATGTTATTAATCATTAATATTATGTTAATTAGGTGTTTGTTTAATGTTGCTATCACCCAACTACAGAATTATTTCTTGATCTGTTTATGAGCGATCAATTGGCTTGGGAATTATTTACACATTAATATATTTATCATCTTAGATATTTATAATAAACTTATAAAAAAAATAACTCGAATGTTATTGAATGTTTCACTACTGACGTTTAATTAAATTAAGAAATATTTAAAGTAAAATAGTTAAAAAAATAATCTATACATATAAATAAAATTGAAGTGTATGTTTAAAAAGTGAAAATAAAGAATATGTCCAATTACATATCGTTATATACACGATACCTGTGCCCAAAATGATATTAAAAATTTTGGCTGGACCGATTTTGACGGGACTTTTCTTGTCAGGTAGCTGATATAACAAGGAGTAACTTAGGCTACATTCATTTTAGAAAAATTCTTTTATTTTAGAAAAATAAAGTAATGTCGCAATGCCCGCGCGCAGCTCACGCGCCTCCCACCACTTCTCCCACCAACGAATCAATATCACATTTACAAAATATTGTACCGGGTATCTCAAGACTGCTACCGAAAACGAAGCTGGGTGGTAGTTTTAGTGACTACAAACACAATGCAACTAAAAATTTCGCAAAGAAACGCGACAATGATTTTTTATGATTTTTTAAATATCGTCATTTTTGGGTGGTAAATCCATAGTTTTTGCTAAAATAATAATTTAAACACTTTTATACCTTAGATTATTTATAAATAAAAGGGTATACACTATTATTTTAGTAAAAAATGTATTTACCACCCAAAGATGGTCAAAGGAAAAAATAACAAAAAAAAATTGTCGCTTTTTTTTGCAACTTTTTCTGTTGCATTGTGTCTGAAGTCGCTCTAACTACCACCCGGCTTCGTTTTCGGTAGCAGTCTTGATATACCCTGTATATAAAGAAATTTTTCAATAAAGCTAATACAAAAAACTGAAAATAAATGTGTAACGGGAGTTTACCGCCGCTCGCTAAGTGATGGCGCCACCGTAGAATTAGATCGCGGTATGGTTTCGTTACAAAGGTAAATAAAAATGCAAAAACCAAAAAAAAATTAAATAAACTAATTAACTTTTTTGTTAAATTCCACGCAGACCAAGTCGCGGGTACAGCTAGTATTAAGTAAAAATATTTAGTAAGCCCATATACCGTCCAGATAAAGCAGCAAACGGCATAAGACAGTGGCCCCATGCTATTGCCATCCAAAGAAACTGGTGGACTGCCTGGAAAAGGTTGGCCAACCTTTTGGTTCGCGCCGTCTTTTTCACCATCAATCTACGGCCATGGTTCCTAACCTGGGGGTAATTACCCCCGCGGGGGTAAAACCTGTATTTTGCGGGGGTAACAATGAGCTGGTTATCGTCTTAAGTGAAACAAAACCTAATATTACAAACTTGTAAAAGCTAAGCAGTACCTTGTGGTACTGTGGTGGTATACATTTTTTAAACTAATAGAAATTTCAAAAGCATAATTATTGGTTATGTGCAATTGTTTTAAGTTTACTAAAGTCTACGTATAAGGTATTAACACGTGTTGTTTGAGATCATCCTTGGAAGGAGGGGTAAAATCAGTCACCCTTAGATCTTAGGGGTAACGGACCTAAAAGGTTAGGAACCACGGAGCTACGGCTTCACAAGCCAGCACGCGTTGTTCTGTTTAGAAGCGGATATTCTGTCACTAACTACATTTTTAGTTATAGTAATTATTACTTTTGTGGGATTTCGTACCTAAAAGGTAAAAACGTACCTATTACTAATTTAAGAATACTCGGGAAATTTAAGACTATTTGTTAAACATGCTAATCACCAAAATCAGATAATCACAATAAAAAAGTGCATGAAAAAAAGAGAGTGACAGTAGGTACCGACGACGACGAGGTTTCTTGCGCTGTTTCTCCATACATACTGCTACACGTTCCGCTACTGTGATACTATTAATTACTTAACGAGCTAAAGATCTTGGGTAAGATTTCTTGAATAAAAGATGCTTATATTTTGTTTATGAAAGTATACTAAGCGATACATTTCGCACTTTCCTGTAACTTTAATGTTAGTGTACTAACATTCCGCGTGCAATATTCTAAAACAGACATAAATAAGCCATGAAGTCCATTTCACCTTCGGTAATGACATGGCGCATTTGTTATCACGCGAACAAAAACCCGTTGAACATTTCCAACATAATCAACAGGCTATATTCAGCGCGGCAAACTTTTTATTGTTTGTATTCCTACATAAATTAACGATAATTAATTGACAGTATTATTAGCTTATCTTTAAGTATATCGGAGTTTTTAAATTTGGAATTGGTGTTTGAAAATTAATTATGTTTATCACTAGCGCCTCTTTATGTGAAGAATAAAAGTGTATTTTTTTACCAAGGAACTTCATCTATAATGCTTATCAGACTGTTGTTGTTGATTTAGACTACTTTTACATTATAATACAATATTAATAGTGGTTTAATTAATTAGCAACTTTGTTTGCCTTTGGTAGGAATCTAAAATGCAATACCTATTATTATGAATGGCCGTCAGATTGTCATACTTTTTAACTGTAGTTGTAGAAAGGGTGTCTCTGGCTAAGAATGAAACTCCATCTCTTCGATTAAAATATTATTCTCTGATTATTTTACATCCATTTTACTCCATTACACGATCAGACAACGCACCAACAAGACAACAATCAAAAGATATTGTTTTTACATTTCTAAACACCTCATTCCATTTTCACATTTTAAATCTATTTCTTTTTAAACAAGCCACATTGAAGTTTGAAAGAGTATTTAATGTTATTGGTATAAAAATATAACGATTTAGCAAACAAAATGTCCACTACTCACAATATAATCCTAAAATATTCACAATAAAATAACAAAATCATTACACTATTAACTTTCAAGTTTATTTTATGTTAATTTTAAACATAATATTTAAAAAAATAGGTAAAACTAGACTCAAACACTTGAAACATTAAATACAAACAAAATGCATAATAAAAATGTAACTTACTTTTTTAACATAAAACGTATCACAATCGAAAAACAGAATCCCTTTGCCGATCCACCCTCCATCGTACAAACAAACGAATAGCTCGCTTTGATTAAGAAATTAGCAAAACAGCCCAATTCACCGCTGATTTCACTAGCAACCCGAGAGACTTGCCGTCAATTAAGAAGCTCTAATTATCTAGCACGTCGCCAGACGGCCAATGAATATGCATCCACTGCCCGACTCTACAAAGCTTAGGTAATGCTAACACCTACTTTCGGGGTACCTGTCGGATCTTATGTTGTCTTAGTATTTTGGAAGATATTCGGACGGATAATGGAAAAGCTGTGGTAGTGACGTAGGTGTGACTCGTTTTGACCTCAGCTTGTGTATATTGTTTAGATAGGCTGGCATAGTTACGTTGACACCCGAAATAATATCTTGTAGGTATACAGTCCCTTGCCATATTATTAGACCCACGCAGCAAACACGTTACTTTTTCATCGTAAGAGTTGATATTGGTCAAAATTACGTGCTATTTACTATTTTGAGTTTTTGATACTATAATTTAATCTAATACCAATAAAATGAAATAACTTTTGACTAAATATTTTATACTAGTCCTTTAGCCGCCAAAAGTGCCTTAATTCTTCGAGGCATGCTATTTATGCATTCCTGTATAGATTTTTGAAGCTGAGGATTGTAATTCCACTCGAAAATTAATTTATCTATGAGTTCTCTTTTACTTGTAACTGTATTTTTTGATATTTTCTTCTTCAGAAGCTCCCAGACATTCTCGATAGTGTTCATATCTAGCGAATTTCCAGGTCATTCCAAAACTTTAATATGTTGCTGTTGTAAAAAGCTTGTTATGCTATTTGCTTTATGGCAAGGGGACCCATCGTGCATAAAAATTGGTTCATCTTCTTCAGAGAACCATTCTTTAAGTTGGGGTATTCATTTTGTTATAAGAACTTTTTTGTACTGATCCTGGCGAATTGTCTTCTCTACGATATACAGGCAACCTGTCCCTTTGCCTGATATAACAGAACAAACCATAACAGAAGGTGGATGTTTTACGTAAGGGACAATGCAGTCGGGTTTGTATTTCTCGTGTGGTCTTCCCCGTACAAACGTTGATTTTTCTATCGAAACTTGAAAGACGGACTCGTCGAAGAAACAAGCCTGTTATGATATTTTTTTTTATTAAATGTAGTTCGTTGATTGATTATATTCACTTCTCATAGTGAAAAATATTTTATTACCTTTTCCCAATTTATTTTATGGTAAAGTTTTTATATTTACGGGCTCAATCAAGCCATTTCTTTATCATGGTCGGAGTCAACATTGGTTTCCGCACAGGTTTCCGCGCATTCAATTTATTTTCAGCAAGAGGCCGCTGCACAGCTCCCTGAGAAATGAGTATTCCGTCATCCCTAATGTTCTTCGTTAATAAACGGACCGGTAATTTTCTATTTTGGATACAAATATCTCGGATTTTTCTGTCTGTTCTTAGAGTTGTAATACGTTTCCGTCCACACGCACCTTTTCGTTTTGGCGATAAAGTTATCCCGCGATATATTTTTTTTTTTTATTCTTCACCGAACTTCTCGATATACCTGTCGCTTTAGCAATTTGGTATTTGGATAATTCAGTAGCCTTTAAGAGCCCCCGTACTTGCCCAACTGTCTTGGAAGAAAGATCATGATTTTTTCCCATCTAAATATTCAAAAAGATCATATTTTCGGTAATTTTCTCACTATACATGCTTTATGATTACAAAAAACAACAATATAATAATATTCTATCATAATGAAACTAAAATTCCATCACAAACTTACCTTTATTTGTAAAAACAACCCTTTTTAATTTCAACAGATTTTTATGTTGTGAGTCAGTAAATTCACTCGCGAGCCTTTAATGATATTTATTTATTTTTTATTGTGTTGCAAGCATTGATATATTTAGCAAAATTTTGTCAGAATAAGGGATTTTAAAAACTAACACATGTTACGCCTGTATAATGGCGCTAATGTCTTATAAAGTGAGCAAATTTAATTATTTTTGTTTGGGTCTAATAATATGGCAAGGTACCGTATATTCCATATCGATGGCAGTGCACTGGAAGTATCAACTAACTTGGTCGCCTTTTAGGAACCACTGCAATGTCTAATACTGTTGGTAGGTCGGTTTGAAGGACATTGTAGCCAGAGTACTGGACATATTGAGACTTCACATCTTATGTGTCAGGATGGCGAGCGCAGTGGAATGTCAACTTTATAATTCGAAGTGTTGTTTGGTTCTGATATTGTTCATGAACATATCGCTTACCAACAAGAGAACGGCATGCTTGTTTCGCGATACATTGCAATAAAAAAAACTGTTCTGCTGATTCCAAAGATCTTATGAAAGACTATTTGAATAAAAAAATCGATGTGATCAAATCAATTGATCAGTCGGCAGGTTTGTTTGGCACGGCCATGATTTCGCTTGCCTTGGGGATTCGACGCCATTGCCTGTTTAGGTGTACAGTCTGCATCTCTTCAAAGGGTATGGCCCCTTAATTTCCACTAGTGGCGCCTGATTTATTGGTTGATCGGAGTTTCATGATAGAGTTCTCGTAGCTAGCGAAGGCATCAATTTACAAATACCTGGAGCTGGTAACCCGTGTAACAGTACTATATTTACGTACATATACCCTCTAGATATAGCATAAAGAGCCTACTTAAAATTACCATTAAGTATCTTTAATGTTTAGTAGTAGTTTTATTTCGATATTTATAGTCTTGAAACATACATTTTTCAAATCAGGTGAACCATAGTGAACTCACATGGAAATAAAATACAAAAATACTTCCAATTTAAAACATGGGGAAAAAATGACGCATCCGTACTCGAGCACACGTCACGACATCGACAAACTGGAATAATTTACAACCTGTATACAGATATATGGTACATGAAATTCATTAACAAAGCCGCCTAATAACTTCCCCCGGCTGGGGGTCAGCGGGGGTCAAACACCCATCCAGGGAGGGGCCGAGGGGGTTGACAAACAGCACCCTGTAATGCGCTACTGTTGAATTGCAAAAATCTCATTATGGTCTAACTGTCGTTATAGGAGTAATTAACTACTAAGGATAGAGGGATGTGTGGAGTCGGATTAGATTTCAGATTTCAGACAACGGAAAAAAGAAGACAGTTCGTGTTGCTGAAGGAATTTCCTATACTGTTTCGTCTTCACAGCTACAACACGTTCTGAAGTCGTTTTAGTAGTAACTGGTAAGTAGCGATTCAAAAGATCTTGTGACAGACTATTTGAGTAAAGAATAATATTTTTATATCATTATATTCTATTGGCCTGCGACGAAATTCGGAAATAAAAATGAAATTGAAACTGACATGGGCATAATAAATACAGATTGACTAGATTGTTTAAAATGACTATTAATGAATATAATTTTTATCACGAGATAGAGATAATCGAGAGAGAGAATTATATATAGATTAAAGGAAACCCAAACCTGGACATGCACTTCCTCCAACGTTTATTTTATGTCCATGTCAGATCGTATAACTCAAAACATCTAGCTTGAAATTATGTCAATCATACATACATACATTGACAAACCCGCATCCATGTGGCAATCTACGATCCAAATCGTCAGTTTGAAGAGAGCCTTTTGCTTGCACGATCACCGGGATTGTGTGCTAATCGATTCTGGTTTACTCCGCCGTCTGTGGTGCATGAAGTACTTTAGATTTTGAAGAAATTATGTTATGGATAATTTTGGCAGTATTTACTTATATAGCAAAGTAGAGGAATATTCTCCATTTTTCGTCTTTGTTTAACCTTAACTACCTTAACTTAACCTATTTATTTATTGATATTGAAGAGGTTTCTTCTCCCTAACTTCTGCAATGCTTAATAGTGGTTTAAAAAGTCCAGTGTCTTTGCTAAATTAATGTGTAAAAAAGTACTGAAAATCGTATCTTTATACTTCTCGCTCCAAGAATCTGTCACCTGCAAACAATTTGACTGTAATTATAGACAACTTAAAATATTTTTCCTTTCTTACCCCTTCAAGATTCATTAATCAAACTAAAAGTTCGGTAAAGCAACTACCACGTCCATAATATTGTAGGAGTCCATTAAAGGCAATGATTTCTATCGGACAATCACACTTATTGGCAACACCACTAATCAAGACATCTCAAGAATTTTAGCCTAAATCGACTCCAAACCTCCGTCTGTTTGATGGTAATTGTGTTTCGTTTATAACGAGGTTTTTTGGCGGGCGACGCCGCGGGCGCGGCAACGGCTCGCCTGTGCAATGCATTTGCTATGCTCATTTCCTGCCTTGTACAACAAACATATTTAAATCATTATTCCTTGCTCGTTACTGCATAGTGTATGAGATTGACGGGAACCCCGGACGTTCGTCTTGGTCTAGCGGGGAATAAAAGTTGATTGTGGTATAATTTACTTTTTTGAGTGTAATTCTATATAGTAAGTAGAAATGTAGAGATCAATCTAGAGATAGTTTGTAGATTTCGGCTGGTATAATTGTGTCGAATCAGTTTAACTGGATGTCGGCATTCGATAATCTATGCTTACAAAATTTAACTTCCTCTAAGATGAAGTGCCAACTAGTGCCAACCCGCACTAGGCCAGCGTGGTGGACTATATGGCCTAATCACTCTCAATTGTACTCTCGATTGTAGAGGAGGCCCGTGCCCTGCAGTGGGACGTATATGGGCTGATACAGTAAGGTGAAGTGATCACTTTTAGTGCTCTAAAAAAAAGCTAAAAAAGCTGAGTGACTATTAATTGTTTCTTGTCAGAGATAACTAACATATTAATCACGTTTAGTCACGTTTACTGGTCTCTCTTTTGTGAGATGCCGCTGTGGGTACCACTCAACGTCTATTTCTCCCGCGAAACAGTTGTGTAAATGCATTTGTGTTTTGGTTCGAAGGACATTGTAGGTAGAGCAACTACTGGACAACTATTAAGACTTAACATCATAAGTCTCTGGATGGCAAGCGCAGTGGAAGGCAAGCATTGCTTTGTAATTCCCGGTGTTTTTTGGTTTTGCTACTGATGAGCTACTATTAATGAGCGGTTGTATCGCTTTCATCAGGTGAACATCATGCTCGTCTCGCCATTCATTGCAATATAAAAGTGGCGAAGACAGAAATAAGCATAAAACGAAAAAAAAACTTTTTTCTCACAAGTTTATTAAAAAATCACAATACAAAGAAACCAACTAATCATCAAACGTCAAATCTATCGCATCGTCTTGTACAACGTCCATTTCTTCATCCTTGTCGCTCTCAACTGTCTTGGATGCTGAAGGTTGGTCCGGAGTAGCAGACTTAGCTGGTGTCTCCACAACCCTCGTTACTGGCACCACCGTCTTACGCCTCTTGTCTTTCTTCGCTGAATCAGGGGCTAGGGCATCGAGACGAGCTTTCTGATAAACAAATAGACGACTTTGATTAAGTTGGTACAATATTACCAACGATGCTAAAATATCTTGTCTACAGGGTATATCAAGACTGCTACCGAAAACGAAGCCGGATGGTAGTTTAAGCGACTTCAGACACAACGCAACAGAAAAAGTTGCAAAAAATAGCGACAATTTTTTTTTGTTACTTTTTTTCCTATGACCATATTTGGGTGGTAGATATATTTTTTCCTAAAATAATAGTGTATACTCTTTTATTTATAAATAATCTAAGGTATAAAAGAGTTTAAATTATTATTCTAGCAAAAACTATGGATTTACCACCCAAAAATGACGATATTTAAAAAATCATAAAAAATAATTGTCGCGTTTCTTTGCGAAAATGTTAATTGCATTGTGTTTGTAGTCACTAAAACTACCACCCGGCTTCGTTTTCGGTAGCAGTCTTGAGATACCCGGTATATGACCTATGAGGTGTTACTAATGTGACCCGAACTTAAAGTTCTTTCAGTCCTAATTATGATAAGGTACGAGCCTATTGCCCTTACTGATTACAGTCGCTAGTTGTCCCAGTCAACGCATAATTGGAATGTAAATTCGTCCATCAGGTTGTCGTTGTATATGCAATATTTTTCAAGTTAAAATATCTAAGAACCTTTAAGTCAAAAATCGACCTTTCATGCATTCTTGCATGATAGAAATGAATGTGCCTGTAGTATAGAAAAATTGTTCATTGCTTGATAAAATGATAAACTTGCGCATATTCGAATTTCAAGCATCGCAGTGCTGTCATTGCTACTAAAGTTATTAAACACCAGAATGAACTCAATAATGCTTTTGAAATAGACTAACTGGCAAAGCATAGCCTCAACAAAATCGAAATACAATTCGTAATTTCCGCGAGCGATGCCACGTGTAAAACAGAGTCCATCATGAATCGAATTCCGGTAATATTAACAACAATTTCAAATGTAAATTCGATACTGAATGTTTAAATAGCCGCTGTGATGGACCGTTTTATTTATGCAATTGCTGTTTTCATGCTGAAATCATGCGCCTAATTGGGTTCAAATCACAGTATGTGATACGTGCCCCGCCATTGTTCCTCTTGTTTAATGTAAAATTGCCCTTACAGAATGGGAATTCGGTGCTACAATTTAGTTCGAAGCCGTGCATGGTTTAATGAAGAGTTCTTAAATAATAGATAAAGGTTCATAATATGATATGAGAGTGAGAGAATATTTATTCGCTAATTATGAATTAACAGAATTAAATTAAGCAATAATACTGAGGAGGAGTTAATTTTTAACAACCGAGCTTAAGATATTGGTAGTTAGAACGGGAAATAGTTATAGTAAAGGGGACTGGAATAAACTGCATGTACTGAATGGGGATTATAACGCCGACGTCTCAGGTTTGAATCCCGGGTCGAGCAAAGTGACATTGGAGTTTCTATTCATTATCAGCCCGGAGTAGGGAATTTATTTTTATTTATTTATTTATTTAATCTTTATTGTACACATACAAAAGAACATAACAATATAAAGAAATAACATCTATAAAAAGTACAAAAGGCGGTCTTATCGCTAATAAGCGATCTCTACCAGACAACCTTTGGATGGATATAAAAGGAAGGAAAAAGAAAGGGCAGTGTAAAACAAAGATAAGTTAAGCTCCAATAGATATAAATTATAAAATAGATAATCATAAAAAAAATATATACATATAAATGACATAATAAATACACATACGTCATATAATATATACATATATGATAGCGGCATTTTTACAATCGATTTGGATAACTTCCTTTGTATTCTTTATTATTGTTTTTAAGTAATTATTTCATTGATAATTGTAAATTAATTTGTTATACATTTTTAAAATGTTTGTTGATTTATTTATTCAATTAAAATGTTTGTCATGATCGGACTATTATACTTTGTTAAAATACTGCTTCCGGTTTGTGTGAATTTGTGCCCGATATAGCGATAGGCTCGCCCCCTATAACGTGGGACGGAACATACAATGCGGGCGTTTTGGTTGCACCTCTGCCTATCCCATCTGGGAAAAAGGCGTGAGTTTAAGTTTATGTAAAAAATTTGACTGCTGTTTTTATTTAGTAAATATTTTTTTTCACATAATCATAAAGTGTGCTTCTCGTCTGTCAAATACAAATCTGTCTCGATTTCGATGGAATCAGAAATTGAAGTACTTTTTATTGTTTCTATTATGGGTGTTAAAAATCCAAAAAAAATCTCTTGCAAATCCAAATATTTATTTATTTATTTATTTAAATCTTTATTGTACACAAACTTAACAACAACATAGCTAAACAGAAATAACAATAACAAAGAGTACAAATGGCGGTCTTATCGCTCAACAGCAATATCTTACAGACAACCATGGGATGGATTTAAATGAAGGAGAGGGAGAGAGGGCAGTGTAACAAATAAAGAATTACTTGAAGCTAAATAATACTAATTAAACATAACTACTAATATACATACACAAAATACCTTGGTCTTCAATTATACAATGTATGTAATGTAAAGGCCTTATTATAAGACAGTTTTTAAACCAATTTGAATTAATATTTTGTTCCTTTGAACGACTTTTGAATTCAGTTTGAGCGAGGAAGACAAAACATGCTATGTTTCAAACCTGTCTATGAATAAAGCCGTAAGTCCTAACCCTCAAGCTCGCGGCATCAAAACACGTATATTACTTGGAGTTAAGTACTGTATCACTTTTATTAACACTCCAACAATACGCCGATTGTGCAATCATATTTCCTCTATTCTTTTCCAACATCATGTATTACAACTCGTATATTTAAATGCCTACAATCTACTCTTGAACTATGACAGCATAATAATCTCCCGACTCGGTCATCCTTCACATCAGCCGCTCAAAAACTCCGTTCTGTATTGAAATCTTAATTCTATCCTTTTTAATATAATTGCCAGCACCATCGTCGTACTAGAATATTACTCATGAAGAGTCTCGAAGAAAGGATAACCCGTACAAATTATTGATCTCAAAAAGTAATACTAAATCAATGGCCATTTCTACATCTTTGTAGTATCAATCTAGCAGAGCAAACTGAAAAACTGAACTTACCAAAGACGGATTTCTTCTAACCAAAAGTTTAACATCTTGATCGTTGATTGTACTCCGTTTGGCGTGTCTGAAAAGTTTTTTTTTATATAATTACTAGCTGACCCGGCCACGCTCCGCCGTGGCTTAGTTAATATACGATTAATATTATATTCATTTTTTAAGCATAGTAAAATAGCCCGGCCCAGCTTCGCCTGGGTGCATATATTTTTTGATTCCACTCCACACCAAATACATGTTATTTTTCGTATAAACTCTTGTATACATAAACTCTTTTCCCGATCCGTCCCGTCCTTTCTCTTTATTATCCATCCCGTCTTATACCGTGCATTTACATTTCGTCCTATCAAATCTGTCAGCTATCCCAGCCTTCTCCCGTACCTTCCACTCTATTATATCCCGTCTCTCCATATACCTACATGTACATAATATAAATATTGCCTTATGAAATGTTTACATTAAAAACTTTAGCGTTTTTTCTGTCCATCCAATATTCCTTCCCTTATTTCAGCACCAAAATGCTGTTTTTACAAATAATATTGCACGCCATTACTTTTTGTTAGTAATAAAGTAATAATAACTATTTAAAAAAAAGAATTGGCCAAATTGGTCCAGGCGTTGTTGAGTTATGCGCTTACCAACAAATTTTGCGATTCTTTTTTATATCATAGAAGAAGATATAGTCCTTCCCGCTGGCTTAGTGCGGGTTGGCGAATTTTATTTCACGTAGAAATTAATTCGATAAATCAGAGGTGTGTCCTGGGATTTGAACCCGTGACCATCGTTAACTTGTTGGCAGTCGCGTCTAGTACGTTACCATATACAAATTAATAAAACCTTCATACTGCCTTACCAGGTGACGTAAGTAATAGAACAAATAATTAAAAATATAAAACTGCATATCGCTTCATTATAATGTCTAGATACGGCATCAACGTACCAATATTTTTTTTATTCTTGAGTCTGAAAACAATACTAATGCGGAATATAAATTTGTCCTCCAGCGCATCTAAAAGTATAAATTCAAAAAATGTCCTTTATGAAAACGAAAAATTAATATTACCTAGATATATTTTGGTGTACTCCGGCAAAACGCTTCGATAGAGGATACCTTGTTTAAAACTGTTGCAATAATCTCAAAAAACAATGGGCTATTTTGGTAGATATGGACATCGTTTTATTTTACATTTAACAAAATTACGCGCAAGACGCCGTATCTAGATAATATTATATACACGATGTACAATTTTTTTGAATTTTATTCTATTTCGTCAGCCGGCAATGAAAGACAATGGAAAGATAGATCATTTTACGTTGGATGTTAGTTGAAGCTTGACCGTCTTTTACGTCTCCCGTCAAATAAACAAAGATCATCCTAAATTGGCTGGATGCATCACGCTTGAACGATACCCAAAAAAAAGGGTTTTGGTCATCGTTTTGGTATATTCCTTAGAAATTTTCCAATTTTTCTCACTCCTTAAACCTTCCCAGGACTTCCACGAATATTTCAAGACCAAAATCAGCCAAATCGGTTCGTGCGTTCTGGAGTTATAGCGTCAGGAAGGAAAACCCGACTTATTTTTATATTTTATTATTATAAGAAGATAAGCAATACATACAGAAACTCACGCTTTTTTTCCAGAACGGATAGGCAGAGGTGTTACCAGGACATCCGCATTTCGCGTCGTATTTTCCTGTGTATTTTCCTTACGATGATGTGATAGAGGGTGAACCTATCATTTCGCACAAATTCCTGATTCCGGGCTGATAATGAATAGAAAATCCAATATACTTTCTTAATACTGATACGTTATTTAACTATTATATATTCTTAGAATTGGTAGGTAACAATTTTTATATCATATTCAAAATGCCAAATAAATAAATAACACCCAACAGTCACATACATAGTCCTGACCCCTACATTAAGATCGAGTCTTGTTTCGTGGGTATCAGGAACTACGAGAGACTTTTCGGTCTCACAAACACCCAGACCCGAAAAAAATATTTGTGGGCCGCACAAACATTTCTCTCGGTGCGGGGATCGCACCCGTGGCCACTCGTTTCACAGGCGGCGTCTAACCGACTGCGCCACGGAGGCTGTCAAATAATAAATGTCTACCCACCCTTAAGATTATTTTTATACCTACTAAAAATACGTTTTGTTCTGCTTTAATTTTTTATATTTTTATTATTATATTAAACTACTATAATTCATAACCTGGCGATTGGTACAAACATTCATTTATAAGATACATTACGAAAGTTATAAAGTATCGAGCCATAAAGTTTAGCCGTCAATATAAGCAGTGCTTGTAAACCTTGTTACATTCTATTCGCCTTACATTTTACCTACTTAATTATATTACCCACTTAGCAAAAGCTTCCAAGTCCGTTCCGTAAACAGAAATTTTCTTATAAACCAGTTCTGCTACAATTTCCATTGCTGGCTTCGTAACGTCCAGACCCAGGAAATGGCATGTTTCCGTACAAATTGATTTAACGTCTCGGTACAACGCAGCCCGGCCTCTCTGAAAATATAGATTGGTTTTAACGCCATCTGTGATAACTATTTGCAACTATTTTGTGAACAGTAAAATTCACAATTTCCCCATTGGTCAGTTCATTTCATTCGGTGCAGCTCCGCTAAGATGTCGTTACTGAGCATAAACCAATAACCTGTGCCCTTCCTGTGCCAATAACCATTCAGCAAAAGTCAAAACAAAACCTCAAACAACCTCAATAATCAACAGTGCTATAATATTTCTTTCAGCTTCAGAATTTTAAATTGGAAAATGGAGAATGTGATTGAAAATACGAAAAAAAAAATCGTCAGATGAAAATTAATACAATTAAGTACATTTTATATCTATATAACTAGCCACTTGGTTAAACTTACGAAATGGTGCAAAATATAATTAACATTCAACTTTATTGCAACTGTCCAAATACATCCTAATAAAATAATAAACATTGTAAAATTATCACAGTTTCTTAGTAAGAATAAGAGTAACTTACCTGAGCTTTATTCAAATTTTCAAATGTCGACATTGTTATGCACAGTAATGATATGTATCTACAAGAATAAATCTTATCTGGAAAAATCATATGTTTATTAGAACCACATAGTGTCAGTATCTACTTGCGAAACTAATTTTGATTATATATTATCGCAAAGCAATCACAAAACAAAACCCACAGAAAACACCGGTTATCAACATAACCTCAAAGTTGCAAACTTCTCGACGTCAAAGATTTTAAATTATTAGGCGCCAAAAACAAATTCCGCGATATCCACGGGGAGTAAAATTATCATAATATTATAGTAACTTGTTCAGGTCGCATGTTAAAGTCTAAAATAAGGTCAAAAACTTTGAATTGACAGCTTAGGAATTAATAGTACCTACCTAGGTAATACGTAGGTCTAAGTACGTAGGCAGACCCACTACTAACATTCTTACCTACCGAGTACTCGTAATGAATCGCTCATTACGAGTTAATCGAACATATTCCCTATTATCAGAGATTTACAACCAGTCATCACTTTGCAATAGAATAAATAAATAAATAAATAAAATAAATAAATAAATAACACCCAACAGTCACATACATAGTCCTGACCCCACATTAAGATCGAGTCTTGTGTCGTGGGTATCAGGAACTACGAGAGACTTTTCGGTCTCACAAACACCCAGACCCGAGAGAAATATTTGTGATTGTGATAGAAGTCTTGAGCCTTCCTAATATTCCTATCAATTTCCAATTTGCTCAAACTGAGAAATTAGAGGTCGTAGGTTTGATATTCCCACTGACACAAATTCCTAATCGTTTAACGATGGATAATTGCACGGATCTAAATCAAGACGTCTTTCGACCAGGGAAGTTAGATACCTGCCATAATGTGTGTGCGTGGACAGTGGAGATCAACCGTGGGGTCTGAATTGTTGAATTGAACTTTTGGGACGCAGCCAATGTCCACAACGTGCCAGACTGGAAGTCCAGCGATACCCCTTCCAGCCTTCCCTCAAATACCGAAAGGGTAGTTAAGCAGCCTTCCTGTCCAAAAGTAGGTGACATCAGGCCGAAAATATATCTTACTTTCCAACACCTATGACATTAGATAAACTTGTACACCATAATATTACCATAAATAAGGTCAGGAATCAACAATAGACTGCTTCCATGGGACTAAGCAGGGACTATGACTGTGAATTACTGTTGGGTGAGCCTTTGAATTATATTGATTAAATAAATATTATAGCAAATGTGATTTATACCTATAATTATGAATGACTAGAAATAAAACAATTCATCGTTTTTTGTGTTTTAATGAGCATTCTGTACAACATATGTAAAACAACCCAGTTAAAAAACACATAAAAGTATTGCTGAATAGTACAAACACAATGGGTAACTGATTATAATTTTTACATGTACTTAACTTATCCTATTTCACCAACCAGTTTTTTTACCATTTACTAATTAGCTGGCAATCTTTCGTATGCTGACCATCTATTTATCGTAGTTGCCTACAAAATACAAATGAAAACTGGAAAAGTACCAACTCGCACTGGGTCAGTGTGGTAGACTTAATTTAATCTAAACAATTATTCATAAAACTTTTATCCTTTTATGATAAAAGGACTCGAGTCAGCGTTAGAACATATAATATGAGCCAATATACCAATTAATAATAATAATAATTGGTTCCTTCGGTTGGTGAAAATAGGATATGACCCAATAATTTCCAGAAAAAAATAAATCAGCATAAAAATGATATTCTTATTCGTTTCATTCCTTTTTTTCTTATAAATTTATTATCTTCATATCAACAAAGTTACACCAAACATATTTTTTAATAGTAACATCATTCAGTCATACATTGAAAACATTTATACATATTTTTTTGTTATAATTTAGATTATTGACAGTTTTTTTACTGACTGTACTATTTTATTTTTATTATTTAACCAGTAGGCGCATAAAAAAAGGCTATTTGTATATATACATTTACTGGTGGTAGGTCTCTCATATGTGAGAGGCTGACTGGGTGGGTACCACCGCAATGTCTATTTCTCCCGTCAAACAGCAGTTTAAATGCACTGTTGTGTTACGGATTGAAGGACATTGTAGCCAGAGTAACTACTGGACATATTGAGACTTAACATCTTATGTCTCAGGGTGGCGAGCGCAGTGGAATGCCAAGCATTGCTTTGTAATTCAAAGTGTTGTTTGGTTATGCTACTGTTCATGAGGGGTCGCATCACTTACCATCAGGCGAACGGCATGCTCGTCTCGCCATTCACGGCAATGAAAAAAAAAATGATGTGAAGTCATTGAGGTATTACAACTGTGAAGTTTAGTAAATGCTTAATACATATTATTATGTAAACAAAATGCTTAGTTGAATATCTTTTTTGTCGTTTATATATAAATATCAAGTATCTGAAGAATTGTAATCCTAATACCTATATTTCCTTAGTCTATTTGTTACTTTTCCGTGACAGTGGTACAAAACGCCATGAGGACAACTACAAAGGTATTGTAATTTTATCAAACAATAGAAATTGTGTCTCATGATATTATTATATATTCATAAGCACACGCAATACTAATACAATGTTTTAAATTTTTATAACAAAATTAATCATTATGAGTATATTTTAACAATATAATTTATTAACCCAATTCATTATTCCTGATATGTGACCAAAAAATATTTTACCAAAATGTTATATTATAGTTTTAACTTGTTTAATTCTCAAAGATTAAATCAAATGGTTACAATTATACCTTTCTACTTACAACCATCCTTAACTCAGACACTTCATGCAGCCTTTATTAGGTTGTCTGTCTTGATTGGGGTTGTATTCCGACTCAGCACTTGTCAATAAATCATTCAATAATCAAGATTATTAAAACCTGCTTGCGCCCAAATACTGGAACGCAACTTAAATATAAATGGCACTTAACTACGTTAATCCCAATTAAATGTACTGGCTAAGTGGGCCGTGCGCTCTTAAGGGCAACTTATTATTTGAATGGCGTTCCAGTATTCGGGCGTTATTGTTCTTATATCATTAAGGGGGGCAAGGTTTCCCAATCTTTTCAGTTTACTTTTTTTTTTCAGCACCCCAACCTAACTGGTCGAAATAGATAGACAGGCACAAAAATAAAAATTGGGACCGAGAGAATTGCTTTATACCCTCTTACATTTTCTAAGGTACATTAGAGCGCTTTGGCGCAATCTTTGGGGACCTCTGATGCAGTAGAATAGTGTTCAACATTAGTATTCATATTTTTAAGAAATCTAACAGAACTGGTAATCATGGAAAAAACAACTAATTGCTGTTTTACAGCATTACTTTACATATCTTCTATTTTACTTCTTTGTGTTAATTGAAACAAGCTATTAATGTCTTCAGATACTCAATACATTAGGATGCATTATTTAACTTTCGCAAAAATATATATACTTCTTTTATTAGTAATTTTTACACTTTCTTCACAATTTGCACAACATCTTCGTCACACAGAATGTGCTCAATACCAACTTTCTGCGGCTGATGTTTTACAGAAGATCCCCATACCAAGGCACTGAAATTAAAATAATATGTTTAGACAACATTTTTAGATGTATCTCAAGTAAATATACAGGGTGGTATTGACATACTGTACTTAATTTAACCTACATGTTCCTCATTACTCCAAGAAACATTGGACATAATTTTAAAAAGATATGAAGAAATTTTTTGTCAAAAATCATTATTTTTGTTTCCATGATTTTTGGACACCCATATAGATACGAGTATTTTACCACGTTACTGAACTTCAGTTCGGTTCGAGAACTTACCTGAGTCGTAAAAAGAATCGGTATCTACAGGGGTTGACCAAAAGTCTTGGAACATAAAATCACGATTTTTGACTAAACTATCAGGCAGTTTTTAATTAAACTTTGTACAATATTACCTATGGGGGTTAGGAACATGTGGTTTAAATTAAATACAATATGTCAATATATAATATCTGTATACGGCCTCTATCATAATGAATCGAATGTTTCATCTTCTTCACTCAAACTAAAGTCAAAAGTAATTTGTAAGGGACAAAACATTCGACATCTAAAATAGGTTTTAAATAAAAACACCCAACAGTCACATATATAGTCCTGACCCCACAGTAAGGTCGAGTCTTGTGTCGTGGGTATCAGGAGCTACGAGAGACTTTTCGGTCCCAAAAACACGCAGACCCGAAAGAAATATTTGTGGGCCGCACAAACATTTTTCTCGGTGCGGGGATCGAACCCGTGGTCTCTCGTATCACAGGCGACGTCTAACCGATTGCACCACAGAGGCTGTCTGTCTTTTGAATATGAATAAGGTAATTAAAATGCAATATTTATCAGTCTCTGTGATGATGCTATTAGCTAGAAAATCTTTATAGTAACAACATAATTGAATCTTTGTGAGCGGTTAGTACTATGATAGGAAAAATAAAATAAACAAATACTCACTATTTAAATTCCTTCACTATAGACCTATGTAGTTTGTTACAGAAGTCCTCAACACTGGTTCGGTCAGCGTGTAACACTACAGGCGCGTTGTAGTCTGGCAGCTGTCCTTTAGGCTTAGTGTATATCCTGATTAGTTTCAAATACTCCCACATCTTCTCGAGTAAATCATCAAAGTTCCATTTGTGGTGAGCTGAGATCGGAACGCAGTGCGGTATCTTGTAGATTACGTCTAACTCTTCTATGCTGATTTGATCTAGAATTAACACATAATTAAATTAAGTATTTTCAATTTAAAATTATCAAACATTTTTTTTACATTCTCTTTCCCATTTTGAAAGGCAGAAAACGCTCATATGAGCCCTGTGATATTCTATATTCTAAAGTTTTAATTTGAAGTATTTGGATGTTTATAAGCAGCCGCAATCACTCACCAAGAAAGTAAACCATTTGAATGAGTACCAGTTAAGTTAAAAAGGACCAATTTATTACTGACTAGCGGCCCGGCCCAGCTTCGCCCGGGTACAAATAGATTTTTGTACAATAATATGTACGTATTATTATTATACATATAAACATTCCTATATAGGCACGCTGCCGCCGCCCCGGCCGGCCAGTACCGCCGCAAGCGCTACGTCCCGCAATTTTAAATCTGTAATATCTTCGAAAATATTCATTTAAATCTTGTGCTGTAAAGGACCACATAGATCTATATTAAATCAACAATGTATTTAAGCTATTTAATTGGATAAGGATTGATGCTGTATTGGTTAAAATCGCTTCGAAAATTAGCCATTATTTGTCGTAAAAAGTAAATGACAAAAAAATGTTATTGTGGGATATCCATAAGAGATAGACATATACCATCGCGGAGTTTTCTGTAGACCTTTTCAATGTGTACAAATATGTAGTACATTATTTTGATAATGTCGTAGGGTTCAGCCTGCGTTTGCAATGTAAGCGGCAAAATATTGATAATTAACGACATCACATTAGAAACCTCAAAATAACAATATTTCTCCACTATTTAATGGATGTTATTATACACGTAAACCTTTCTATTGGATCACTCTATCTATTAAAAAAAACCGAATCAAAATCCGTTGCGTAGTTTTAAAGATTTAAGGTTTTAAGGTCAAAAACGTTATTTTTTTCCCTCATTATATGGATACCACAGCATTCACCATTATGATGAATACATCGTAAATAAGGGATTATACCATTGATATCAATGTTACACTAGATAATACGTTTTTAGTGAAAAATGTGTCCAACTAGGTGTGGTGCATGCACAGCAAATGAATCAGGCAACAACGCTAAAGCGCCATGAAATGTACGAAGCTTTCGACCTTTTGGTCGCGAGAAAACTATACCCCAAAAGCGGTCTAGCGCTGCATGGTTATACTGTTTGGTTAGACGACTAATATTTGTTCCACGCAGCAGCGATTTAGTTACAACTTTTACCAAAATCGAATGAGATATTTGTATAGGATAGCTTCTCTATCCTCCTAGCGCCCAGAAATTTTTGGAGCTCGTCATTATGCAATATAATAGTAAACCTACTGTTAGCTCGGCCGAAGACCTGAGAGCCGAGTTAATCCGACACTTTAGCGATGATATCCCGGACATCAGCCTGTTTGAGATTGAGATGGCCCTCAAACAACTTAAAAACAACAAGGCGCCGGGTGAGGACGGAATCACTTCAGAGCTTCTGAAAGCGGGCGGAACGCCGGTACTGAAAGTCCTTCAGAGGCTCTTCAATTCCGTTCTCCTCGAGGGCTCAACGCCGGAGGCATGGAGCAGGAGCTTGCTGGTACTGTTCTTCAAAAAAGGTGATAACACTTTGCTGAAGAACTACAGGCCCATCTCGCTCCTGAGCCATGTCTATAAGTTGTTTTCAAGGGTCATCACAAATCGTCTCGAAGGCAGGTTTGATGACTTCCAGCCTCCCGAACAAGCCGGTTTCCGAAAAGGCTTTAGTACCATAGACCATATTCATACGCTACGGCAGGTTATACAAAAAACCGAGGAGTATAACTTGCCGCTTTGTTTAGCGTTTGTGGACTATGAGAAAGCCTTTGATTCGATCGAGACCTGGGCTGTGCTACAGTCTCTTCAGCGGTGCCACATAGACTATCGGTACATCGAAGTGTTGAGGTGTATATACAACAACGCCACCATGTCGGTCCGAGTACAGGATCAGAGCACGAAGGCTATTCCACTACAGAGAGGCGTGAGACAGGGAGATGTCATATCTCCGAAACTGTTCACTGCCGCGCTGGAAAATGCCTTCAAGCTCTTGCAGTGGAAAGGATTCGGCATCAACATCAACGGCGAGTATATTACTCACCTTCGATTTGCCGACGATATTGTAGTCTTGGCAGAATCGCTGGAAGACCTTAGCACTATGCTCGAAGACCTTAATCGAGTTTCCCAACAGGTGGGTCTTAAAATGAACATGGATAAAACGAAGATCATGTCGAATATCCATGTTGTGCCCACCCCCATTGGAGTTGGGGGCTCGACTCTCGAAGTTGTAGACGAATATGTCTATTTAGGACAAGTGGTCCGGTTAGGCAGGTCCAACTTCGAGAGAGAGGTCAATCGGCGAATCCAACTCGGTTGGGCAGCGTTCGGGAAACTTCGCGACGTCTTCTCGTCCAAAATACCTCAGTGCCTAAAATCGAAAGTCTTCGATAGTTGTATGTTACCAGTGATGACATACGGCACCGAGACGTGGCCTCTCACTGTGGGCCTCATTAAAAGGCTCAAAGTCACTCAACGAGCCATGGAGCGGGCTATGCTCGGTATTTCCCTACGAGATCGAATCAGAAATGAGGAGATCCGTAGGAGAACCAAGGTTACCGACATAGCCCATAGGATTGGCAAGTTGAAGTGGCAGTGGGCCGGGCACATAGCTCGTAGAACCGATGGCCGTTGGGGCCGAAAGGTTCTCGAGTGGAGGCCACGTACAGGCAAGCGAAGTGTTGGACGCCCGCCTACAAGGTGGACGGACGATCTGACTAAGGTCGCAGGAAGTCGCTGGATGCAGGCCGCTTCCAACAGGTCATTGTGGAGATCATTGGGGGAGGCCTATGTTCAGCAGTGGACTTCCTGTGGCTGATATGATGATGATGATGATGAGTCATTATGACCCAAAGGTCCTTTTATAAGAACATAAATGTAAAACCTGTTACAGCCCAAGTTTTTTTTTTCACATTAGTGTTATCCATTTGATGTACGTACGAGTAAGATTTTCAGTACTACGTTGTGATAGCCTATAGATGCTTTTACAATTAAAATTATTTTATTGTAATCCGTAATGAAAATAGTACTTTGGTTTGTCCAAATATCAAATACTAATACTTTTTGAATATATCCTTTCAAAAGTTCCTTGGGCTGCAATCATAGTCGGGTCCCGAAAACGTTTGGGCGCTAGGAGGCTATACATAGTAATATATCTCAATGGGTTATATGGTTTATACTCACCAATTTTATTAAGCAGATAGATGCACGGTACATATATTCTGTTTCCTTCGATGACGTCGATGAGGTCGTCGCTCGTCGCGTCGTAGCGCAACGTTATGTCAGCATTGTGTATTTTATATTCAGATAGAATTGTTTTCACCGTTTCTAGGTCTAGTTCAGATTGTGGGCACTGCAAACATTTAAAAATAGTTAAGTTTAATGTAAGTACAAAGCTTTTGAGTCTGCTTGAGATTATCTATTTTGTTATCAATATTACAAGCAGATCAATAATTTCAGATTTAATTACTATCAATTTCTTGATTACTTTGCTATTAAGTTAAGATTGTGTTTATATTTTTAGATATGTTTTATTATGAAATATATTTAAATAACAAATTCAAAAGTTCTTCATAATATTTCATAGCATATGTTTATCAGGGATATTGTAGGATTCTAATGGTAATTGAATTTTTCAAATCAGCCTAGTAGATTCAGAGCCTGTTCAATGCGAAAAATCAAATATTTTCACTCTTTACAATATTAGTATAGATAACTTCCTCTATCACTCACGGTAGTATTCAAATTGATTCCACCCTTGTCTTTTTTCCTGAAGTGTATGTTGGGTGGTTGCTTGTTTAACCGGAGCCCGAATCCTTCCAACTCGTGTTCCAGAAGTTTCTTATGCTGAAGCGGTTTGAGAACGTCCAGTACTATGAATACGAGACTGCATGTACGCGCCACGGCTATCACTTGACGACCTCTACCTTTGCCGTCCTTGGCGCCTTCAATAATACCAGGAAGATCTAGAAGCTGAAAATAAATGATATTTAAATATCCAACTTACGTTCATCTACATAGCCCTGACTCACATAATATACAAAGTTTTGCATCATATCAGAAGCTATGAAAGGCTTTTCCCTCCCTTAAACATTCTGGTCCCAAATTAGTATTTTCGACACCTCATTTGTCTTTGTGTGGGAAAAAACCCACAGCCGCAATGTCTATTTCTCCCGAGAAACAGCAGTGTAAATGCATTGTTGTTTTTCGGATTCAATTCATTCGATATTGTAGCCAGAGTAACTACTGGACATATTGGGACTTAACATCTTATGTCTCAGGATGACGAGCGCAGTGGAATTTTGCTACTGTTTATGAGCGGTTGTGACGCTTACGATCAGGTAAACGGCTTGCTCGTCTCGCCATTCATTGCAACAAAAATAAATAAAAAAAAGGCCTCGTGGTTATCAGTCGATTCTCAAAGAAATATATCTAGGGTTAATGCAAATCACTTAATAGAATGTAGTCTTATTTGTTTAAAATAAAACCAAAATATAACTCAATATATTGAATACAATAACTAACTTTAGGTAATTAAATAGCTCTGAAGAAATGTCATCAACAAAAAGTTCCAGAATATTATTTTTAATTCTCTATCATTTATTTATGCCCAACTTATTGCACATTTTGATCATATCAATGCAACTCAAAAAGATTGTTTTGGATGTTCATTGGCAGCAGCAATTGCTTATCATCAGATGAACACTTTGAGAATATTGTAGACTTTAATAAAAGAAAAAACATTATGAATAATACCTGTATTTTAGCACCCTTATATTTAATACAGCCTGGTACTGTCGTCAGGGTTGTGAACTCATATGCTGCCACTTCAGAGTACACACCCGCCAAGTTAGAGAGCAATGTGGACTTGCCCACCGATGGGAAGCCCACAAAACCAATACGGGCATCACCGGTTTTGGCCACATCGAAACCTGTAATCATCCTATATATTATTCTTTCCTACAGAATAAGAGAAGTAAAACAATAATCGTGGATCGATCATTATTTTTATGTGATATTTAGAATTTGTTATAATAATTTTATGTTTAGTTGAAAAATACAAACTGGTTTATTTTCTTATAAAGGATGGGTAAAAGAAATGAATAAATATAACTTTTATTTTCATTTGTACCTTTCTGTTGACAAGGTTTCTGTATTGTGCAATACCTTGAATAAATATTAGTGCTGTTTATATTTGTATGAAGTTTATCATTAGGGGAGAGCAGGTAGGATTCGTACAGTGGGAGCATTCGTACAGCGCTTGTATTTACACAACTAAACACGCTGACGGGTTCGTATTTGTGTGCGTGAATCGCACTCGGGCGCTAGTACTACAGAGCGAGACGGAACGACGATCAGTGCGCCATTTTTGTCGTGATGAGTCGAGACGTGTTTTCACACCGCGTAAGTAATTATTATGTTTATTTTTAAAATCTATTATTTAATAGGGTTTCTCTTGATTGGTTTGTGTGATTTATTGTAGTTTATGGTCACAAACTTTAGTTTGTAAAGATTTTGTGGTGTTTGAGTTAAAGTAAGAGTACCTATTTTAATTAGAATTTCTTTACTATTTTTTCGGCTTGGGGTGCATTCATACAGTTATACGTGGGGTAGATTCGTACTGTACGAATGTACCCCACGCATAATATACGCATACGCTTTGATAGGTTTAATACATTTTAAACAAGAATATCATTATTACAGAACTATGCCGCGAATTTACAAGAAGAAAGGGACTAGGACGCAAGACGTCGATGAAGATGCAATGTCATCTGCAATGCATGAAGTTTTAAATAAAACTTTATCCATCAGAAAATCCGCACAAAAATATGGCATCAAACCGACAACTCTTGCAAGTCGTTTGACAAATTATCATAAGAAAGCTGCTTCGATTCACCAAGATACTGCCAGTGAGCGTGTATTTAGTTCCAAATTCACGTCAAATCAAGTTTTCACTGTAGAAGAAGAAACTCTTTTAAATAAATATATCATTGAATGCTCAAAAATGCACTACGGTTTGACCATAATACACATCCGTAAATTAGCATATGATTTTGCAAAGCAAAATAAATTACGTTATCCTCCTTCGTGGGATAATAATATGATGGCCGGTAAAGAATGGTCGGACAGCTTCCGTAGGAGGAATCCAAATTTAAGTCTAAGAAAACCAGAGAACACAAGTGTGGCCAGATCATTTGGTTTTAACATATCAGCTGTTAACCATTTTTTGAAAATTTAGAAAAAGTTCTACGAAAATACAAATTTTCTTCAGATCGAATTTTCAATTTTGATGAATCGGGTATATCTACAGTGATGAACACGCCAAAAGTGTTGGCTGAAAAAAACCAAAAACAAATTGGCCAAATTGTTGCCCAAGAAAGAGGTGAACTCGTTACGTTTGGTGGTATCATTTCTGCTAGTGGGAACACAATTCCTCCACTCTTCATTTTTCCCAGGGTGCACTATAAAAATCATTTCTTGCATGGAGCTCCAGAAGGGAGTTTAGGAGTTGCATCAAAGAGTGGTTGGATAAATTCCGGTATATATTTGGAGGTTTTAAAACATATTCAAAAGAAAACATCATGCTCTAAAGAGAATCCTATTCTGCTTCTGATAGATAATCATGAAAGTCACGTCACCATTGCGGCGGTAGATTACGCACGTGAAAATGGCATTGTTTTTCTATCATTCCCGCCCCATACTACGCACCGTCTTCAACCCTTGGATGTGGGTGTGTTCGGACCTTTTAAGGCTAAACTGAAGATTGCATTTAATGATTGGAATATAAATAATCCAGGAAAAACTCTGAAATACCTTGATATTCCTCAACTTGCCAAAATTGCATACTTTGAATCATTTAATTGCAAAAATATTATAAATGCTTTTGAAAAAACTGGAATATGGCCGTTCAACAAATTAGTTTTTAGTGATGATGACTTTGCACCCATAAATATTTATCATTCAGACTCTGTCAACCCAAATATAAGTGGTCATAATACCACAACCGATGCTGCTAAAAACATAGATCTTACCACAACCGATGCTGCTGAAAACATAGATCTTACACAGCCAGAAATATCACAGAGATTATTATCTGTGTCACCTTCTTTAATATCTCACCAACTCGACTTACCATCTACTTCAACAGCTGTAGGATTAATATCACCGGAAATCATTCGACCCTTCCCGAAAGTAGATAGAAATGCATCCAAAAAAGTAAGAAAAGGAAAAACGCCCAGAAAATCTAGAATATATACAGACACACCTGAAAAGAATAGATTGGAAGAAATTGAAAAGGTGAAAGACATGAAAAAACTAGAACAAGAAAGAAAACAAAGGGCTAAAGAAATAAAGCGTGCTTTAAAATTAGCGGAGGAAACAAATTTAAAAACTAAACCAAAGAAATTGAAAAAAATAGTAGAAACTGATAGTGAAAATGAGACTGATATAAGTTTACGAGAAAGTTCTTGTTCTTCTGTTGAAGAAAGATCTGATATTGAGAATGAAACTCCAGTTGTGACGGAAGATATCAAACCAGGAAGCTTTGCATTAGTGAAATTTGAAAAGAAAAAAAGTGTTTTACACTATGTAGGACAGATTATAACAAAATACAGCCCCACGGAATATAAAGTTTCATTTTTAAGAAGGAAACCTGGTACCTGGAAGTTCGTTTTTCCCAATACAGAAGATAATGGAACTGTATACTTGTCTGATTTGGTTTGTATACTTCCTCAATCCAAATCGACATCTACTTCGCGAACAGCTAAGATATTTAGTTTTTCCAAAGATTTAGTCATGTATAATGTTCAATAAGTTGTCTTTTGCATTTGTTTTTTATGTTATCTTGATATTTGATTAATGATAAAGTTATTATGTTGTTTTGGTTGATCATAAGGCTGACTCTGTGATTTTGCTCAACATTGATCTCAATAAAGAGTATTATTTTTACTATAATATAGTTTTTAATTTCTGTGTATGAACGCTCCCCACTATGTACGAAGGTATCCCACATGGTGAACGAAGCTACCCCGTGGTGGGGCAGATTCGAACACTTTGCCATTTTTTCAAAAAATTGTCATGGCATCCTAATACTCTTATATACTGCAATTTACTACTTCTATTGTCAAACATAGATATCTAAGCTACATAACACGACTGAAATTATTTGAAAAAAGTTAATAATTAAAATTATAAAATTCTTAGAAAAAAAGTGTACGAATCCTACCTGCTTTCCCCTATATCTAATTCCCTTTATCAACATTTATTTTTGTTTACCAATTTGTGGCTTCTTATATTTGTTACATAATAGTGTAAACAGAGTGTTTTTTTTTTATATTTACTACCTTATTATTAATGGAATGAAAAAAAAAACAAACACTGCAGATAGTAAAGCTAAAATGTTAATAGTTTCTTTTTACTATAATGTACACTTCACATTACCAATTGTAAGTAAGTCAACAGATCCTGTAATAACGTTAATTGGCTGTCTATTTCATAATTAGTAAGTTTCTATTGACTAGAATTTCCGTATTTAGAAATGCTGTAAAAACTTGCCTTCGCCTGTAGCGCCGCCGCCACCTTTTGGTGTGATCAGTTCTCGTCTGAGTTTAGCGAGACGAGCCTTCAATATACCCAAATGGAGCGCTGTTGCTTTATTTTTTTGTGTGCGGGCCATCTGAAATCCATTTCAAACTTACGTGTTTGAAACTTTTTCTCAATGAATAAAAACATATTTACGTGTTTTATTGATCGTATCGAGTACTTTCATAGTAGTAATTGTACTTTTTATAGCAGATAAATCATTATTTAACTCATAACCTCTCATACTAACCTCGGACTCAATAGCCGCAATTTTCTCCAATATTGTAGACATTTTTGCGGTTTTGTTTGATCGGTTTTATTAATAAGAGTAGTGAAAATAAATAATTAGCTTAATAAGTCACTGCTTTACACAGTAAATTACATAAATAGCAGGAAAGCGTGTCAATCTTGGTTCGTGTACAATTTCCAGAAACGATCAACGAATTGACATTGACATTTGTGAGAGTTAGAAAATTATCTCAGACTAAAAAAGTAGAAGCAAGTTTCACCACATTCTTTATTAAATTTTAATTTTATATCGAAAATAAAGATGAAATAATAACAATCAAATGTGTTTTAAAACTATTCTTTGCAATATGAAATTATTATATAACATTGAAGTGTATTTTATTGCCATCTATATACGTTGTGTTGTATTATTCAAACACACTCTTTACAAACCGGTAAATAATGTTTACAGTCACCGATAGATGTCAGAGTACTCCGTAAATAATGAAAACCACGTGGAAATGCTTTCCCGAAGGTTTGCGCATCGTAACTACAGAATGAAAGGAACGATGGAAAACTGTTTGCTGGGTTTGTCTCAGTGCCACCTTGGATGTCGGTACCGAGTAGTCTCGTACTCTCGCGGGTCTCGATTGAAGTTTCGAAAGTAAATTGAGGTCGGAAAAATGTTTTGTTGAAAAGTGCTGCTAACATTTAAATGTGTTTGTAAAATAATCGTGTATAGTTAGAATATGTTTTATGTGTAAATAACTCTGTAATATCTTGTATATAAAATATTAGAGTAATCTCATGGTATAAATCGAATTAATTTAGCTGTTAGTGTTAGTTAAATTTGGTAAGTAAATTGAGGATTATTTTTAAATTTAACAATTTAAGATTTTTTAAAATACATGTACCTATATTAAAACAACGTATAATAGCGACATGAAGCGTTTTTAATGTGCTTGTATCATAATAATAGGAATTCATATGAATTCAATTGTTAATTTTGTTAGAATTTGCAACTTTTAGAAGTTTTATAAAATAAGGATAACAGAAAAAAAGAGTGGATTCTATGTTTAAATAACTATATGTTCATGTTTTATTGGGAATTACTTTTTATGAGACAATTAATAATGGAAATTGAATTCTAATGAAAACTGAAACAACGCGTTTTTATGTTGTGAGATATTTTTATTAAAAATATTATTTAAAATATTGTGAATAGTTATACTAAATATTTTTATTATTAGGGTCCTTTCACTTAAAAACAATCCCACAGAAGAACTAATTTTTTTATTTATGAATATTTGTCTTGAAAATTTTAATTTTTGAATAAATTACTTGTTGACAAAAGCTTTTAAAAATGCATTTGGATTTATGGCGTGGTTAGTCCTTGTCAATACTAGGAACAATTTTTGACATCGGCACAATTTTGAATATTAATTCCTATTAGTACTTATTTTTAGTTAATTATATATTGATGACGAAGAATTGTTTGTTTCTCAAAAACTGTTTCATGCGTTCCTAGGTTTTATTCTCGGAGATTTTTTTATACTTACTAGCATTTTGCTTGGTAGGGAAAAAAATGAGTGAATTCTACCTACCCAGTACCCTTTCGGTGACTTCCTTCCTTGTTCCTTTAGGACTACTGGGGTAAATTGGTACACACACGAAAATAAAATCCAGTTTCCAACCTTCAGATACATATACAAGCTGTTAATACATTATAACATTATATTCTCAAAGCTGTTTAATAAATTAAAATACACTAGCGGTCCGGCCAGGCTTCACCTGGGGCAGATATTTTTTGAATTCAGTTCACTTATAAACACAATTTTTTTTGCGTGACAACTATTATAAATATTTAAGCTTTACATTACTGTCCTACTTTAAACTTCCCAACGCATTCCTTTGAGTTTGAAAGAGTATCGAATATATTTTATAACATCCCACAGGATTACTACATTTTGTTGAGATAAAAAGTACTCTATGTGTTAATCCAGGTTGTCAGCTATCTCCATACAAATTTTCATTAAAATTGCTCCTGTAGTTTGAGCGTAAAGAGGTAACAAACATACAAGCTTTCGCATTTATAATATTAGTAGGATAATCTGGCAAATCACAAATTCCCTTTATACGTCGCAACTAGTTAATATTCGGTTTCGTCAATCCCGCGAGGAGATCGCGGCTTACCCCTCGGGTGATATCATTCAATTTGCTTACGGGGGAGGGAGGGGAATTATTACATTTGGCTCGCAGACGCGTGACAAGGTTTTGCCAATAGTTTCCCTATGACATTTTGATGTATGGGTTGGTTGGGTTTACGTATTTGCGTAAAGGCATTTGTTTGTTTATTTTTAGGGTTCTGTTTAGAATTTATAAGTTTTATGTCAATCTATGTTACAGTTTTATAAATTTTTATGTATATAAATGAATGTGTGTATGTTTATACTGATATTTATTTCACTTATTTTATGCCTACCAACTACCGTGGTCTGTCTCTGCACCACCTAAAGGTTAAATGTCAGAGAATGCCTCGGGCATTAAGTCTGCTTCTATACAAAATACATATATAAAGCATTAAAAAAGCGAAAATTTGTATGAGTTGAAAATTTCGAAGAGCCATATTCAACTCTGATTTTTTTGTGGTAATTGCAAAGCACCTATTTGGTTTTCATGGCTGCGTTATATTCTCTCTCTCTCTTCAATCGTACTCTCACAGCTGAAAATTGTGACTAATTTGATTTCGTCAACCAGTTGTCTCCATTTGTCGTTTTCTGTAGCTTGGTAGAGTGCGTCGCTGACAGGTATTTTCCTGCTTTATCCTAGGCTGGATTATTATCGTGTAATGGAATATAATCTTATTTTTCAAGCCTTAATTCGTAAAGAACCTGAAATTACACCACCAGAGTTTTAAAAATTCTTATGTGCATTTACTTTCTGGTTTGGTGAAACAGTCTTAGTACCTAATAACTTTTTCTAATGAAAATGGAGCATAGCATATGGGCTGCTATTTCATTATTAGAATGCCGTAATTAGCCTAAACCAATGCATTAAAAAATAATGAAATTTGATGAACCGAACGTAATCTAACCAAGCAACGTTGACATCCATTTTTTTAAACTGCCATCATATAAAGAATGGACTATATGGCCTAACCACTCTCAATCGTACTCTAGATTGTAGAGGAGGCCCGTGGCCTGCGGTGAGACGTGTATGGGCTGATACAGATACAGAATATAAAGAATCAACTCCCGTCGAGTTAAATAAAAATGCCCCTAGTTTGACTTTTGTATGTGCCACGTATTTATTTATTTACAGTGTTTGCCTCCTCTGTGGTACAGATGTAGTGTGTACAGGAATTATAAATCCGATTCTACACATTAAGCACAAACTTCACGTTCCACAACCCACATTGACCGGGTCTTATTGTCGAACCGCCTCTGCTGAATGCGAACGCAATAAATATTTAAGTTTTATTAAGCGGGGAACTTATGTACTTTGAAGTTAAGTGTGTTATTCACTGCTCCCGTTTGTAATTTCTGTGTGAAATTGCTTTGCTTGGTTTTTTTAAAGGAATTTTAATTTTATTTACTGGTGAAGGTAGAAATGCAGTTATGGTTGCTAAAAAGATTTAGTGGATGGAGTTATGTTCATATTAACTCTTTCGCACAATAAATCTACTACCCAATGGAAACAACATATTCTAATTTAATAATATTTTTTTCAATTTTGTTATAATGGTAAAATTATATTAGTATACAATCCAACCAATTCATGAAAACAAGCTTAATAGATTTATACATTTAACCAAGAAATTAGTAATATTTTTAATATTATTCATTTTTAGGAGGAGTTTGATCCTTCTATTCTTTTCTTGAGCGACTTCTGTATTTAGTTATCAATAAAATTTATTGCTATACCTGTAATATTTTCCTCACATTGAAATGAATATCCAATAAATGGTACTACTTTAAAGTAGAGAGAGGGCTTTGCTCTGCAGTGGAACAGCGTAGACTGATGAATGTGTGTATGGAAATAGTTCCACTTAACATTCGTAGACTTGTCTACTATACATTTCTCCTGAATTTATCCCCTCGTACCCATGTCCTTGATGACTATTGACAGTTGAGGCTGGCGGCTGGATGAAGGATTCCCGATGTTTGGTACTTCAAAGGACTCAAGTAGTCTACGTAGTTTTATATACCGTATGTCTGTTCTTTACAAATGCAGTCTTTGAATTTCAATGGAATAGTTTGAGGGTTTTTTGTAAGTGTATGGGTATTCAGTGCTTAATGATATGTCGTGGTAATACATATAATTTTTAGAAGTTGGTTGAATTTTTGTTAACTATGTAAATGTCGAATGCCTGTGAACGTGAATAATAATCGAATTTAATAAAATAACATTATTTTATCTTATTTTAATTGAAATAAAATAAATAATTAACGTAATTTTAAAAATTAAACATAAAAACAAACTTAAAGTAGTAACTATTCTAAATGGATTACGTAAATGTTATTTATGATTCAATGAACAACCTAACAGCTCTGAAATACTCATGGACGAATATACTTTTCTAAAATAAGCCTAGTAAAAAACCAAAAACGTAATAGAATAACAAAAGTACTCTTACACAAGTAACTGTATAGATATTCTCTATTAATGAAAAGACGTAATAGAAAAGTAATCTTTACTATTACTTACATAAGAGGTCACTCCCAAATGTACATTAAACAAGTTTTATTTTCAATCAACCTAAGCTTTTTTGTTTCAGAACATGGAAGCAACGTGATTCCAAATTCAAAAATGGAAATGTCAGTGCCAATTAAATTTAGAATTTGAAACGATTGGACGATGTCGTCCGAAGTATCATTGGACGGGCGAGACAGGCCGAGCTGTCTCCGAAGGTTGTCGAGCGCGTGTGCCAGGGCTGCCTGCTCGCAAATAGGGCTTGTTGTGTTGGTAGTACTGTATGTACTGCTTGGTGCAGTGTTGTTTGAGTACTTGGAGTCGGGGCCGGAGGTGCAGAAGCGGTCGGCGATACAACGGTCGAGGGAGGAGTGTTTGAAAGAGCTCTGGGCGATTACAGGTGAGTTTTATATGTTTAATGTTATATTTTTTAATTTAATCAAATAATTCCTTAATGTAATTTTTTTGTTATAATTTATGGCTAAAAGATTGTCTTTATATCCTTCGCTGATACTGTTAACTTCTTTATGAAAATCACTTGAATAAAAAGTACAAAAAGAAACAAAAAGTAAAAATAACTTGCATTATTTTACCATTGAGGCTCCATTAACTGTTTTTTTGTCTTCAACTTGATACCAATATAGGCATCCGTACGTATTTGTGTTTCATCGAGTTACATCAATTTTATACAGTTGTATCGCTATGAAAAAAGTATGCATTCGACAAACCCAAGATAAAAGGATACATTCAACCAAAATGCTAGAGACGGGAAGAGCACAAAAATACGTCACTGACGAGAAGAAAAAAGGGTCTCAAAGACCCCAGCAAGTATTTCTGGCGACATCTTGCGGGTTACGTAACAGACACTGCCTTTGATTCCGCTCCGAAAAAGTAGTGAGATATAAAATGTTAACCCTTTGATGCAGGCTATGACTGTTATTGAGATTTCTCACGCCTTCCGTGTTTTTGTAAACAAAAGTGAAATGAGTCGAGGGTTTTCAGATACTTAAAAATAATTTGAATGTTTTAATTTGAATTCTGAACTAACCGACTACGAGCAACTGTGTTGTTCGATTGAGTCTTAGATTATACTAAGAGAAGAACATAGGAACTTTTAAATATTTTGAGTACATAATTTTGCGTAGCTGAGACCAAATCTTTTACAAAAATAATTGCATATTGCGGTATTGCTATATTAAATCACTTGAGGCAAACCTATATTAATTAAATTTAGTTACAATAAAATTGATTGTTGTCTTATATTACAAAATAAAAAGCAATTCCTTTCCCACAAAGCAAATCAACATTTGTTTGTAGAAGAGGGCAGGTCGAAATTAATTTCGTGTTATTAGTATTAAAACGAAGAACAATTTGACGCTCAACGTTATTAATTACAAATCAACAGATGGCATTTTCCACGGGTCTCATTAATATCGCCTTTTATTTAATTCCATTGTACCGAATAAACAGATTTATTTAAATCAATATATTGGTCTTTTATAGGTATACTATTTTCGATAACATCATTCTGAAATTAATTTTGTTTTGGTATTATCATATTAAAATGTTTATTAATCGATTTCAAAACGAAGGTTCTTTTTTCGACCAATTTCGATGTATGCTTAGAATTAAGAATATATATTTATTTCGTCATGGACGTTTCAAAGAACCAATGCTTTTATTTCAATGCAGTTTTAAATAATCGATTAAACCTGGTATCAAGAGTTGGATAAATTTCGAGTAGAAATCTTCGACGGAAAGTTACATATGTATATTAAATTATACTGCTTTTATTTTATATCCAAATTAAATTAATTTTGTGTTTATACTCTTTGTATACTCGTAGTAAAAGCCAGGTAAAGATGGTTTTTATAAAAAAAAAACTAAGATCATTTATATACGTCATGGCATGCATTGGCGTGAACATTTCTTTTGAAATCTCTATTTAGCCTTAAAACCTTAAACATAAGGTACAAACATTATAAATGTTATCACGGGGCATGTTCACTCCGCAGGACGTCAGTGTTGCCACGATTTTTACATAAAAAATAAAATTAACGGCACGCGGGACTGCATATCACTGCGTACAAATCTTTCGTCGCACTTTGATTAATTAAAAGCAGTAACGTACTGTTTATTTGGTCTCGTAGAGTTTTTACTTGGCAACACCACGTTGCGTGCAATACTGTTATGCAAATTCAATTAAAACAAGGTGTAAAGTTAATAACATTATTTTATAGCTGATTAGTCGGAGTTTTAAATCAGTGTTTTGAAGGAGTATCGTGGAAATTCCTACCACATGGCGTTTGATTGTGTTGAAAATGTAATTTTTACAAGTCAATAAGTAAAGTAGGTACTTTGATTTAGTTCTATGAATATTTAATTGGCAACTATTTCATGATCGTGTCGATGTTAGGTGGTTCGATATTGGTAAATTTGGTATCCATAATAAATATATTTCATTGACCTTAAATTGGTGTGGGATAAAGGCAGCATGGAATCATTAGCAATTTAACAGCAATTCATTAGCTTAAAAATATAATAGGCGAATCAATTACGTGGATTGTAAGACATACTTTCCCTATGGAAGTTCGGAATAGGTATGGATAGAGAAATTGTGTTCAATAATCGGAGTACTCATCATAATTAGCCATAAGAAGTTTGGTCTACTCCTAAACGTAGGCTTTTCTAAGGATTTCCTCATCATTCCTTTAGAAGTAGCCTGTACCCAGTGACGTCTTGCAATTTCTCTCAGGTCTTAATATTAGTAATTAACTTTCTTAATTTATTAGTGTTATTTTGTAGAAACGAAATTAATACAAGAATTCAAGTATATTTTTGAACAAATGTAGTCAATGGAGCGACAACAGGATATTTTCGCATAATGGCTTTATGTTCCCGAACTTAATGTACCGCAATGTAATCTCAACTAGCTTAAATAAAACAAACGTTGTTACAATTCTGGTTGTATATCCGAAATTCGATATGTATTGAGAAAATTACGTCGTGGAAATTTATGGCCACAGATAGGTAAGAGGAATAAAATCTTTATTATACACAATTTAAATTAACTTGAAATAGATCCATAGTATGCATAATGCTCTGACTTTTCCGAGTCATGTGTTTATTGATAGTCAATTACCATGCATTATAACGATGAAGGAAATATCGTGAGGAAACCTGCATACCATGGCGATGTCTAAGAATGTTCATGATATATGTATAAATTTGCCAACCTGCACTAGGCCAGCTTGGTGGATTATATAGCTTGACCCCACTCAATCGTACTCACGAGTGTAGACGAGGCCCGTTTCATGCAGTGAGACATATATGATCTGATACAGATGCGGCAACAATTGTTATCTAGATATTGTAGATGTTTATAGGATTAGACTGAAAAAGACAACTGGTCCGCTGTACTAACGCTAGCTTCTATTCTATAAATATGATAGACCCGTGACATTGATATAAAAACTAAGGATAGGCCCTTCAGTCATACAGCATTTCAATAATATGACTGTGTAAATCGCGCCAACATAAATATTAAATTAACTTAATTTAATAGATTTTGTCTAAAGGGTGGCAAAAAATATTATCTTCATTTTTATTAACCGTTCTTTCCTAACACAAGCAAGCATTTTCAAAATTATCCGGGCGCGTATCACTTCATCATTTATTCAAGTAAATTTTACTAGTAGGCAATATAATTTTAAAATATTATTTACAGTTGGTACTATAATTATGTTGAATAAATCGGATTATTTCCCGATTCATATGTTGATTTATTTTGCAAACATTTTATCCGTAATTGATTGAATATTAATCAAAATTACATAATGATAATATTTAAAGAGTCTTCGGTACTGACCCGCGGAAACTTGTAAAATGCATAATTTATTAGGCACAGTACAATGGACACTGAGTAGAAAACTGTCTTTTGTCTTGCAAGTGCTCGCTTGCAAAGAATATTGCGTCCTGCCTTTGTGACTTACATTTCTGTCTCTTCTTATGTGGTTATAATTTTGCGATGATCGTTGATGTACTGTGGATCTTCCAAGCTAAGGATAGAATAGTTTTTTTGATGCTTCGCGTCTGTTTACTCAGTTTTATTTAATTTTGATCTTGGATCGGAGCTGGATTCGAGAAGGTCAGAAGTTAATTGTCTCGACCTAAATGCTAATGAACTGGTGGAAGGTATTTCATATGTGACAGGCCACCTGGGTAGGTACCACTGCAATGTTTCTCCCGCCACAAAGCAGTGTAAATGCATTGTTGTGTTCCGGTTTGAAGGAAATTGTAGCAAGAGTATTCTACTGGACATAATGAGACTTAGCATCTTACGTCACAAGATGGAATACCAGACATAGCTTTATGATTCAAGGTGTTTGGTTCTATTACTGTCCATGAACGGTCGTATGGTAAGCGATACGAACTATCAGGTGAATGCTATGCTTGTCTCACCATGCATATTTCACCGCAATAAAAAAGTATAATTTCATCGTTACAAAATCGCATAGGTATTGGACATAATTACCACTCCAATGATGGGTTAATACATTTTATACAAGGTATTTCAAGACTGCTAAACACAATGCAATTAAACATTTTGGAGAAATAAAGATATTTTTTTCCCATCGTCGCATTTGAGTGGTAAAAACATAGTTTTTTTTCTAAAATAATAGTGTACAGATTTTTATTTTAAAAGACGCTATGGTATAAATTATTAACATAGCAAAAACTATGGATGTCCGAACCAAAAAAGATGGCATAAAAAATCATAAAAGCAAATTGTCACATGCCTTTGCGAAATTTTCAGTTGCATTGTGTTTGTAAACACTATACCTACCACCTAGCTTCGTTTTCGGTAGCAGTTCTGATATACCCTGTATAAGTTAAGTCTTATGACAACAATACATATGTATTTAACTATTGTCTCCTTTACGATCATAACAATACATACGGAGCAATCAGGTGCTACGACGACAACTCTCAAAGTACGTGTTACTGCGAATCCTTAATATCTCCTAAAGCTTTTTATCCCTTCATAAACGTCTTGTAACAAATTCTAACATTGTAACAACTCAAATCTCTTTGTCTGGAGTTACGGGAATAAATTATTTCCATGCCAACTCGCTTCCGATTAAGACTTGTCTTTCGCTTGCTTAGTTAACAATTCCTTTATACAGGGTATATCAAGACTGCTGCCGAAAACGAAGCCGGGTGGTAGTTTAAGCGACTTCAGACACAATGCAAGAGAAAAAGTTGCAAAAAAAGCGAAAATTTTTTTTTTGTAATTTTTTTCCTATAGCCCTATTTTGGTGGTAAATACATTTTTTCCTAAAATAATAGTGTATACCCTTTAATTTATAAATACTCTAAGATATAAGAGAGTTTAAATTATTATTTTAGCAAAAACTATGGATTTACCACCCAAAAATGACGATATTTAAAAAATCATAAAAAATAATTGTCGTGTTTCTATGCGAAATTTTTAATTGCTTTGTGTTTGTAGCCACTAAAACTACCACCCGGCTTCGTTTTCGGTAGCAGTCTTGAGATACCCGGTATGTACTTTTGTCGTGATTATCATCTTCTTTGCAGATGGGGGGCATTTGATCCAATGTAACGTTACTGAATTATACTTAATTAACTGTACTAACGGGCAAAACAATATTTACTTCTTTAGGATCATTTTCTATATCTTCAAGTGTCGAATGTCAATGCTGAGTCATATTAATGGTCAGGCTCGTCCGGGGCGGTGCAACTTTTTTACAGGAAATCGACACGAAATGTCGACTTTGTTGTCGCGTTTAATTTGGTGAGTGACATTTCTGGATGCCCAATACCTTTCCCTTTCCTGTCTTCTTTTTATTCCAGCTCTTTTCTCGATTTGATGGGCCGGGAACACATCCATGATCCCAGGGTTGTGTATGTTAATGGGGGGCAGTGATAACTTACCATCAGATGACCTGTTTGCTCGTTTGCCGGGACTGTTGTATAAAACAAAATTGGACCATAAAGACTAATGTATTGAATTCAAAGCAAGAAAATAGCTTTCAGTTCTATTTTACTCCCATTCTTGTACAATTGCGATGGCTAAAAATGTAAATTGTGATTATTGTCTTGGAGAATTGCAAATACATGGCTTTGTTGTAAATATTAGCCCATTTAGGGTTAATATGAAAGTCTTGATATTTTTGTCACCAATTTCAATATGATAGGGGGTGAGCCTATCGCCATATCGGGCACAAATTTCTCAAACAGAAGATTCTACGTACATCAAAGAGTAAATGTTTTGAAGTGATTCAGATGAGTTATGAAAGTCGAATCCAATTTTGTATCTCTCTTCTATCTACATAATATTATTCATAGATATGAATTGTTTCCCCTCGTATTAGGTTTTTAAAAGCAACGATAATATATATTTCCTCTTCAACCCAAATTTCTTGTTTATTCCATCTAACATAGAACAATAAATCTCTTTCCAACTTTTATTTACTTGTTCCAAATAACCAGAGTACATTACCCTTACGCGAAATTTCATGCGTGCTAAAAAATCGTGACTTGTAGTTTCTTTACGACCTTTTTATATCGCGATAAAAATGAGCGAATGACTGTCCCTTAGGTTTTCCCGACGCCCTTACGAACTAATAAACTTGAGGTAAACTAGTCAGGGTTGTAAATTTGACTGGCTCTTTATAACATGTTGTGTACTTAATGGTTTTTTCTCAAATAATAGGAAATCATTATTTAGTTATCGCTTACTTCTACTGTGTTTCAAGTTTTGTATTAATTTCTAAATTTCGTTTGAAGGCTTTGTGAAATAAGATTAGTTTTTATTACATTAGCAACTGACAATGGCTTAGCTGTTTAGTTAAGTCTGCAAACCTGCACTAGGCCAGCGTGGTAGACCATATGTCCTAACCCTTCTCAATCGTACTCCCGATAGTAGATGGTGCTCGTGCCCTGCAATGGAACGAATATGGGCTGACACAGAATTAACTGTTTATATAAGCAATTTATTACTCGAGAGAAATAGATGTAGTTGATAATTAAACCATTAACAAGTCAAATATCGTTTTTGCATTCTCTCCTCCTTTTAAAGTAAATAAAATTTGGCCAGTTTCTATGCATTTGTAATATAAAGTTCTAATAATTTCCGTATTTGCAAACCCTACCATAGGATTTTCGTTTTTCTACTGCTAGATCAAATAGCCCATGACTATTTTCATTTTAACATAAGTTATAATATACATAAGTGTTGTGTACTCCTTTAAGTGGTTTGTGCATCAGAATGTAAATAAAGAATGTCTCAGTTGTGATAATGTATATACTGTTAGAGAACCTCAATTTAATAAAATAAAAGTAAAATAAAATTATACAACAAAGATTGTATTATTTGTAATGTTTTTAGTTGCTTCTAACTTGCCAGTCATGTTTCTTTGTAGTCACATTCTTACGATAACCGATGCCTAGGTAATAAATTACGCTTTACTGACGGGTTATTTTTCATATCAAATGCCCTCGTCGTGCGTTCAATAGTTCTATTATGGTAAAAATTGTAGGAATCTTTTAGGGATTTTTGTACTGGCATGAGATATGACTACAATGCATCTTTGGTAAGTGGGGTTGAGTTATAGAATGCCTACCTAATATCCACTACATAGCGAGAGATTTATTTTATTCGGTAGGTCTGGGAAATGAGCAAAAGCTGCCACGCATGTAGTTCAACAATATTTGGATCAAAGATGGCGGGCTCATCAAATCGGGGAAGGAGAACGAAGGAAAAAGTAAATGTAGAGGAAAGGGGTATTGGGCATCCAGTAATCTCACTCACAAAACGAAATGAGACGGCAAAGCTGACCTCTCACATGTTAACATAATTATTCCTACCTGATATATGAATCTGGAAATACATAAACCCGAAAAACAACACATTTGTGTTTCATATTCTACCGCTATATATATATATATATATATATATATATATATATATATATATATATATATTCTTATATATATATATATATACTTCAATATATATATATATTGAAGTGCGTGGTGGCCTGTTGGTAAACGGACTAGACGCGACTGCCAACATGTTCACGGTGGTCGCGGGTTCGAATCCCAGGGCACACCTCTGACTTTTCGGAGTCATGTGTGTATTGATAGTCAATCACCACGCACTAAAACGGTGAAGGAAAACATCGTGAGGAAACCTGCATACCATAGCGATTTATAAAATTTCTATGGTATGTAAGTCTGCCAACCCGCACTAGGCCAGCGTGGTGGACTATATGGCCTAACCACTCTCAATCGTACTCTCGATTATAGAGGAGGCCCGTGCCCTGCAGTGGGACGTATATGGGCTGATACAGACAGATATATATATTGGTCATGCATATTCTATACTATATCACAATTTCAGATCGCACTAACATATTTCGTGCAGGAGAAAGTTTGAGATTTGTGCGTAAGACTAGGTAGATTTAAAACTCTTACAAAAACGCGTCAATCTCGTGAAGTACATTATTATTACTGGCCCATATTTCATACAACAATGTTCTCACACAAATATTTACACAACCTGTTGTAAACAAATAAAAACTACAATCACATTTCGATTACAAAATAATATTGTTATTCAATATTATAATCTTCATAACACTCAGTTCATTTCGGTCCACAAACGATGTTTCATTTATCATCCCATTCGTACGGTAAAATACACAATGTGAATTCATAATCGAAAATATGTCAAATTTTATCGTCATTCCGATGAATTATTGCCGAAATTAATGCCCATATCGTGCTGTGAGCTATAAACGTTACACAAAGGTAACTATCGATTGTTGACGAGGCTGTTTACTTTTGCTAGTTGGCTGTTTCTGATTTAACTTTATGAAAACAGAGAAACGTGCAAACTATGGAGATTAGGTCTCTCATGTGTGAGAAGACGCCTGGGTGGGTCCGCCACAATGTCTATATCCCCCACCAGATAACAGTCTAAATGCACTATTGTTTTCCGGTTGGAAGGAGATTGTAGCCAGAGTAACTACTGGACACATTGAGACTTAATATCTTATGTCTCAGGATGGCGAGAGTAGTGGATCGAGTGAATCGCTTACCGTCGGGCAAATGGCATGTTCGTCTCGCGATTCATTAGGAAAAAAGAGCTTTAAGTAAATAGTCTTAAGATTGGGAAACAAACATAACAATAGTAAATATAAACATGCATAAAATATTATTACCCATCATCATCATCATCATCATATCAGCCACAGGAAGTCCACTGCTGAACATAGGCCTCCCCCAATGATCTCCACAATGACCTGTTGGAAGCGGCCTGCATCCAGCGACTTCCTGCGACCTTAGTCAGATCGTCCGTCCACCTTGTAGGCGGGCGTCCAACACTTCGCTTGCCTGTACGTGGCCTCCACTCGAGAACCTTTCGGCCCCAACGGCCATCGGTTCTACGAGCTATGTGCCCGGCCCACTGCCACTTCAACTTGCCAATCCTATGGGCTATGTCGGTAACCTTGGTTCTCCTACGGATCTCCTCATTTCTGATTCGATCTCGTAGGGAAACACCGAGCATAGCCCGCTCCATGGCTCGTTGAGTGACTTTGAGCCTTTTAATGAGGCCCACAGTGAGAGGCCACGTCTCGGTGCCGTATGTCATCACTGGTAACACACAACTATCGAAGACTTTCGATTTTAGGCACTGAGGTATTTTGGACGAGAAGACGTCGCGAAGTTTCCCGAACGCTGCCCAACCGAGTTGGATTCGACGATTGACCTCTCTCTCGAAGTTGGACCTGCCTAACCGGACCACTTGTCCTAAATAGACATATTCGTCTACAACTTCGAGAGTCGAGCCCCCAACTCCAATGGGGGTGGGCACAACATGGATATTCGACATGATCTTCGTTTTATCCATGTTCATTTTAAGACCCACCTGTTGGGAAACTCGATTAAGGTCTTCGAGCATAGTGCTAAGGTCTTCCACCGATTCTGCCAAGACTACAATATAATACAATATAATAATATATTATTACCCAATCCCAGAAAATTTCCTCAAATAACTGAAACAATCACAACGATGTTCACGTATAATTAAAGAAAAGTTAATTAAATCTTACTAGTAGTTTGCTTCAGTAATAATACAATATACAAAACATAGAAATACTCGTATTTTGACAAAAACTGATCAATGATTTAAAATTACTCGTCCTTGAAATGACACAAAAAAGTAAGTACTCTATATCCCAGATACCGTCTTGTTCGTTCTAACACGAATTTGTTCTTACATCGACAATAACCGTTTGACGTACAAATTAAAGCTTCGAACAATTCTATACAAACTTGCGAAAAGTACAAACGAGTACGACTACGGATAGAGTTGTTTACAAAAGCCATTTTAGAAGTTTTAAGTCTAGGTATTTCACGTTACAGGATTCCGGTTAGAAGCGTACACGAGTAGTGTTATTTTTATTTAGACTTAAAGGAAACAGATTTAGTTTTTATTTTACATGCAAACGTACACTCACGCGTTTTCTCCGGAAGGGATAGGCAGAGGTGCTAAAATTAAACCCACAATTTGACTTGTGTGTTCCGTTTCACGATAAGGGACGAGTCTATCGTAGATAATGAATAGATAGAACCATTATCACTACCCGAGCCGAGATTTGAACCCGAGACCTCTATACTGTAGTAATTTTACCCTATTACAACTGCGCCACGGAGGAAGTCTTTTTTTGGTATAATATATTTTTTTATTGACATTGATGGTTACTATACCTCTTTGATAGTAACAGCAATGCCCGAAATACACAGGCTAACCCAGGTTTTTTTATTACAATGCATGGCGAAACGAGCATGTAGTTTACCTGATGGTTAGTTAAACGACCGGTCATTATTAGTATCAAAACTAAAAATACCATGAATTGCAAAGCAACGTTTGTTATTGCTCTCGCCATCCTGAGACATAAGATGTTATGACTCAATATATTCAGTGGTTACTCCGGCTACAATGTCCTTCACATTTGAGCACAACAGTGCATTTACAATTTGGTGGGAGGAATAGACATGGCGGTGAAACCTACCCAGACGGCCTCTTATATACCTATATCAGTACTTTTTTACTGGTTTTAAGTCTCCAGCTGTAATTAAAGTTTGTATTTACCATTTAATTCCACAACGAAAACAAAAAATAGTACATATTATGTATGTTAGTTTCTTGTTTTGCGAATCCGTGATGTGATTACAATTTTTTTATACATTCATATGGTAAAGAATAGGCTATTTGACTAATTTCTGGAACCCATACCACACTATGAAGTGGGGTCTCTAGACCTTACAAATAAAGGTTATTTTTAATTATGATATCTATATAATTTAAAAATAAATTTACAAAATACACTGAATAATTACACTATCAAAACGCTTTGTCGGACAATATGGCGTCCAGTTCGTAAACATTCGTTCAACAGATTCGTTCGCATATGTCACTCATTCTCAAATCAACCATAGATCAATTAATCAATCAATCGTCCGAATGAGTTTTTGTCAAAAAAAAAAATATAATTCTTTTTCTTTCTTCACATTTTATTGCATTGGACATGTTGATATTATTAATTCACGGGTATAAATGTCAAATAACGCGTTTTAAAGGTATTTTTAACATTTAATTTGTATCTCTGCTGTTATTAATCCCATTCATTTCCTGTACGTGAGTAGTTCATACTAATGCATGACTCATAGCCAATCAAAATCGTTTACGATCACGTGACGCGAACTCAAAATCAATTAAATTGTTAGCCAAAATATACAATATTTTTAATGTATGATAATGAAATTTGTTTTAAAATTAAATTATCTACACGGATGGAAACAAATAAGTCTATATTTTTTATACAGTCAAATAGCCTACTGCCTATTTTGAAATAATAAACAATTAGTTCAGTACATTAACATAATGCAGAAATAACGAGCGCGTCTATAAATTTGAAAAATATTCAATGAATATAATTTTGCCACCCGATTTGGGCGCGTTTGTAAATATTGTTCTTTATTGCTTTGTCTCGTCGACTTTGATCGGTAGCTGTTTGTTATTTTTTTGTTTTATAAAAACAATATTTACCAAAGGTGAACTAAAGTTTGTGCTCATTAGAGCCCGTCATCGTAATAAAGTATTGAAATGTATAATTTTCGAATAAATTACATGTCTATGAATTTAGGCAAGTTTATTCATTTTATTTGGAACGTCTTTTTTATTTGTACCTATTATCCTTTATTTATCCTTCATGAATATAGATTGCAACGCACATCATATTATTATATTCATATCATTGTAATTCTTTGTAGGTAGTGTTTTATTTATTATTTTTTTCATTTTTATTCATATTATATTCTTCATTGTACACCAAAATGAAAGCCGCTGACAGAGCTTCTAAAAACTAAAGGCATGGTTAAAATTGGCGGTTTTTAGTGCTAAGAATTTCGAGACGATCAACCCATCGTAAACGATACGATCACTCATAGACAGTAGCAAAACCAAACAATACCATGAGTTACAAAGCAGTGAGACATAAGATATTCTGAGACATAAGATGTCGAGTCTCAAATGTCCTGTAGTTACTGTGGCTACAATCTCTTTCAAACCGGAACATGAAACTAGATGAATAAAAATTACATATATTTTTTTCAAGCATGCTCCAATTTTATAATCGTTTCAAATATTTGGAAAACCATTTTTATTTGTATGCTATTTAAATGAAATTTGATTACAAATGGCTATTCAAACAAATAGAATGTTTCCGTTTTATGACTCGCGTATAAAATTTGTAATTTTTAAAACCGAATTCCACCAATACATTTCAGGTGGGTAATACTATTGCACTGTGATGTATCAGCCTATATACGTCTCACTGCAGGGCACTAGCCTCCTCTACAACCGAAGGTATGATTGAGAGTGGTCAGGCCATATAGTCCACCACGCTGGCCGAGTGTGGGTTGGCGCATACCATAGAAATTCTTAAAAATCACTATGGTATGTAGGTTTTCTCAAGATGTTTGCCTTCACCACTAACGGGTGTGGTGATAATAATAATAATATTAGTCGTTAAAATATGTACTTTGATTGTATGTACTATGGAATGTATGTATATTTTGAGTTCGGGTCTGTATTTGTTGTTGAAAACCGCCGGTGAAATATTTCGTAGTTTAGGAACTTCCTTATTATTTAAGCTCTTGCCTCGGAACTCTTTAAAAATTTTTTGGCAAAAACATAAGCTATTGATTTTGTGGTTCTTTCTAAAAATCCTTGGTTTGACTTTCTAGTTTGCTTGAATTTTTAGTTTGATACGCGTATTGGAATTTAGATTTTGAAAAATCGCATGTAACTTGGACAGGACTGTCATTGGTACCCATCATACCGATTTGGTCATTATTTTCTCACGGCTTCTGATAGCCAGGAATTTTTAGGATGTGCAAACGAATTAACATATCTAATGTAATGGTAATATATTGTATCTACGAGCCATAAAATTGCGTTGTTTTCTTTCAACTTATCATTCAGCTTCTTCAGTTGCCGTGAATCATCCCGAATGGTGTCTGATTATATTTTGTATTATTGTAAAATGATCGGTAAAAAATACGTTACAATTACACGGGTATATTCGCTTGAATAGAATCAGGTATACCCGGTAAAGAATTTTAACCGTTGTCGAAATGCAAATGCGAACCTTTTTGCGGACGCGGCGGGACATTAATGCAGTAACGCGTCCACACCAACGTTTACAAGATAATAGCATTTTTTACCAACACGAAGCTGATTTCAGTCACAATACAATATTTACATGTGGTATTTGTTTCATTAGATTTTTAATTGAAAGAGCAATAATAGGTGGCGGTGGTCGCAGGTTCAAATCCCAGGGTATATGTATGACTTGTCGGAGTCATGTGTGTATCGATAGTTAATCACCACCACTAGAATTATGAAGGAAAACATCGTGACGAAACCCGCATATTTCTATCGTATGTAAAGTTCGCCAACCCGGATTAGGCCAGCGTGGTGGTCATACGGAGTTCGCAATCCGAGAACGTTAGAATATCAAACAACCAGCTTAATCATATAATGATAGAATATCAGACTGTCTATGTGGTCTTCAGCCTTATGAAGCCCCTATTGACATGTTGGAAGCTGCCTCCATTCTCCCCTCTAGCTTATAGGCGGGTGTCCGACCCTTCATGGCCTACTAGATTTGTACAAATAATGAGTAGATAACTAAAACGTTTAAGAAAAACATCGTGAGGAAACATGCATACAAAAGCGATAAATAAGAATTTCTATGGTATGTAAGTCCGCCAACCTGCACTAGGCCAGCGTGGTGGACTATATGACCTAACCACTCTCAACCGCACTCTCGATTGTAGAGGAGGCCTGTGCCCTGCAGTGGGACGTTTATGGACTGATACAGAATGATTCGATAATGTACTGAATTACGTCGCGCCGACAAAACCACACCACAAAAGTGTATAATTATTTGTGTTAAAATTGGAAAGATAATTAAGTTGTTAAATCCATTAGTATGCCATGTGTTAATTAAATTATATAAATGTTTATGCTAATGATTATTGTTTGCAAAATGGTTTATGACAACAATGGGTAGGTAGCGTTTGCAATTTGTTACAAATTATAACTGGTTGTTAGCATAATAGAATTTGTTTATCTATATTTAAATGGATATGGGAATAGTTGAACCTCTTACATCATCACTACATAGTATAAAACAAAGTCGCTTTCTCTGTCCCTATATCCCTTTGTATGCTTAAATCTTTAAAACTACGCTATGGATTTTGATGATAATTTTTTAATAGATAGAGTGATTTAAGAGGAAGGTTTATGTGTATAATACGTGCATATTATTGTACAGAAATCTATTATTGTGCCCGAGCGAAGCTAGGCTGGGCCGCTAGTATTTTATATAATACAGGGTATATCAAGACTGCTACCGAAAACAAAGCCGGGTGGTAGTTTAAGCGACTTCCGACACAATGCAACAGAAAAAGTTGCAAAAAAAAGCGAAAATTTTTTTTAGAAATTTTTTTCCTATTACCTTATTTGGGTGATAAATACATTTTTTCCTAAAATAATAGTGTATACCCTTTTATTTATAAATAATCTAAGGTATAAAAGTGTTTAAATTATTATTTTAGCAAAAACTATGGATTTACCACCCAAAAATGACGATATTTAAAAAATCATAAAAAATAATTGTTGCGTTTCTTTTGGAAATTTTTGGTTGCATTGTGTTTGTAGTCACTAAAACTACCACCCAGCTTCGTTTTCGGTAGCAGTCTTGAGATACCCGGTATATTTTAATGATTGAATGAAAAAATGACTGTAGGTCATCTGATCTAAGTACAATTCAGATAGTGTAATTATCCGTCGCGGAGAGACAACAATATCTTGTTGGTTGTCCCAATCATACCGGTTCATAATTGTGTTCTACAGTGGTGGACATGCATACCTTGAAAAACGATGTATGTATTAAAAGAATACGTAAAAATATGTAATAAACTATAAAGGATAATATTGTATAGATGGGTGGTTGCATTGAGCCAGCATGGTGAATTTCATGGCCTAAACCCTCTCAATCGTAGAGGATCGTAGAGGAGGAGAGGGAGAATCGTATTGGAAGATCTCTCAACTGTAGAGGAGGCCCGTGCCCAGTGGTGGGACCTATATGGGCTATTACAGTACAGTACTTTTGTCATAGATTGCAAACAATGTTTCCAAAATACGAATGAAAGTAGTAAAGTAACACAGTAAGTAATAGAGTTATTTTTTTCTGTCTCCAAAAATGCTTTCCCTTAGGAATCCGGCAGCATTAAAAGGATAAGAGGTACATACACCGTACAGCCGTGCGTTCGCGCTTCAGAAACACAACTCAAAATACGATGTTATTTAATTTGCCACTTCTCAAAACCGCAAAAAAGACACGTGAAAAATTCTTTGAGACTATAACGAGGCGTCCTTACCTACACTGTAAAATGAATCTTATCTGGACCCAAAAAGGTTGCTAACGACTTGCAATTTATTTTAAGATCAATCCTTTCAGGGTTTACAAAGGGATTTTACGTGGAAGGCATTCGCTCTAATGCTACTCGTTTCCAATGATTTTTTCATGCCAAAGTGTTCTTGTTATATACGAATGAGGGAATAAAGTAAGTACTAAAATGACACTTGAGGTCGAGTGGCGCTTGCGGCTTTTTGTATTTGAATGACTTCGTTAAACTGGATGTTAAGTGTCTCCTTACACTGAGCAGTGGAAGTGGAAAAATGATATTTTGTTTGTGATTAAATGGAATAGGTTTTCAGGTTCAACCACTTGCTCAAGTAGAGATTAGTTAATTTGAGTTCATGGGTCAATCTATAAACTTTATAACATTTTTTGCACTTAATACACTTTTCCGTGGTCTACCCTTTACACTTAAGACTGATCTATGTTTATTCTTTCCTAAATTCACCCCATGGCTGTCTGTAAAACCCGATCTTTGCCAATTGTACTTTTTATGTTTGTGGTTTTCGTTTAATTTGTGTGAATTAAAGTGTATCCAAATAAACTGCTTTGAAAAAAAAGAATATTAAATATAAAAGTAACACCCAAAATATATAGTTTTGACCCCACACTAAGATCGAGTCTTGTGTCGTGGGTATCAGAAACTACGAGAGATTTTCGTGTCACAAACCGACCGACCGTACAAATATTATTTCTCTCGGTGCGGGGATCGATATTAAATTGCTGGTACGGGGAGTGATGCTCGCAATGACTATACAATATGTAAGACATTTGGGATAAACAAAAGCCCAAGAAACCGTGGGTGAAAACGATGCCATCTTTATTTATCCTGTATTATATATTAGTCCTGTATTATATTAATTATTATATGTATAAACGTAAAGATTTATAATGGGCTCTCAAATTGGTACACAACTGTTAAATAATTGTGTTAGAGCTGTTATTAATCAATGACAATAAATAAATAAAATAAATAAATGCATTATTTTGTGGAGAAAATCATTATACGCCGCGGCACATAATTTTATAATAGTAGGTGTATGGACTGTTTATTAATTTGACAGTGCAATTAAATGTCAAGTAATAAAGATACTGCGATTTAAAAAAAATGATCGTTTAATAAAAATACTTTTCGATACAACATATTTAACACTCTTTATTGCACACATACTTTACGGAAATAGTGTCATAACACCAACGACAAGCACACAATCAAAATATAATATAAATATCTATACTTCTACATTACGTAAGTTCTTTTTAATATGGGTTAAAATCAATACGCATTATATTACTTTTCACAAGCAACAGCAAAAGTAATTAACCGGAATAAACTTTGCGCAAACATTAAACACGAATTTGACCCGCGGACAAATTGTAAGCACTTCGCTAATGATCAAAACATTTCAAAACACCAGTGTATTGTCATCGGTTCGTTTACGAAATGTTGATTGTTATTCCGTTGTATTTACATAAAAAACAAAGCGAAGCGGTGTGAAGGCGGACCGGAATTATTTCCGGTCGTAAAAGTATTACCGGAAAAGTGTTTACAATTTCGCAACCGTGAAACCTCCTTGGATGAATTATTTCCTGCTCTCAGTCCGGCGCTGGATTTGTTCTATTTTTAAATTATTTATTTTTTTATTGATCAAATTGTTGTTTGAGCCATTGTAAGTTTCGTTCCTAGTACCTATGTATGATTCATGAAGTGAAAATAATACCTAGGCTTAGCTTTTTTTAATATATTTGACTTTACTTTTTTTTCTCTGGCAAATACACCAGATGCAAGCTAGTCTCTTACTTGTATTTTTTTAAATATCAAGCGATAGTTTCATAAAATAAAATATACCATAATATTTTTTCCAATTAATTTGAATGCCACGTAAATTACGTCTGTCTACTTCCAAATTTATTATTCATTTTCCATTTGTTACAAAAAAATTCGTCGTATATCCAGTGAAAATAAATATGAAACATTTAATTCCGGAATTACGAATATACGAAACAATATAAAAGTTAATGCGTAAATTTAAATTCTTTCATATAATTACAAGAAGTGAGGCCGTGGAAAGTTTCTAATTCATTTATTATTTACTAGCTGTCGGGCCCGGCTTCGCCCGGGTGCAGATAGTTTTTGAGTCCAATCCACATCAAGAACATATTATTTCGCGTGTCTACTAACTATATTTCCCGCGTGCCGTCGACTATATTTCCCTTCCGTAGGAGAGGACATCCCGTGCCAACAATTTGAATTTGAAAGAGTAGAAAATATGTATATTTGGTTTCCTGACTCATCCCACGGGAACACTACATTTTTCGGGATAAAAAGTAGCCTATGTGTTAATCCAGGGTGTCAGCTATCACTATACCAAATTTCATCAAAATCTGATGAGCCGTTTTTTCATGAAAGAGTAACAAACATCCATACATCCATACATCCATACATCCATACTTACAAACTTTCACCTTTATAATATTAGTAAGGATTACACAACTTGCGATGCGATTTGAATAATGCTACTTAATTTGAAAACTTTAAATAGGAGCGTTTATTTCGGTTGTGTGGGGGATGAATTTTATTTATGAGAATATTTTTAACTAACAATTTTACCTAACTTTGTCTACATTTGGCTTATTTATATTTCCTCACCTCAAAGTTATTGTTTGTATGTAGTCATTTTTCAAAGTGCGCTTTCAGTGGCTTTTCACTTATCAATAACCCTGAAGATGTCTCTGTCGACTTCAATTTAGGAGAAATCTGAGAATGTTCTGCTAAGGTCCCTGGTTCGAATCCTGGGTCAGGCAAACTGAAATTGTATTTTTCTATTCAATATCAGCCCAGAGTCCGAAACTCGTGAACGATAATTTGAAAGACTCGCCCCCTATCACATCATGAGACGGAACATACATGGCAAAATGTGGGTGTCCTTTGTCCGTTTAAAAAACTGATCCTAGATTTATTCCACAAAAATTTCATACCTAACTTTGTAAGAATGTTCGAGAAATGTTACGCGGAAAAAGCCCAGCATTTAATCTGGCTAAAGCATTGAATTTCAGGTCCGAAATCTCGGACGTAATCTTTAGCGAATTGAGCTGTGAGATCTTAAAGAAGTGGGCGTTGTTTTAAATTACTGTCTTTTGTGGGATACAACTGTTTTTTACTTGTATTTTTTTCATATAGTCTTGTGCTTTCCTGTTGAAGTGATAGCTAGATACATTTCTTTTGAATACGGAAATGTAGGTGTTTTAACTGTCTTCGGGGATATGGAGATAAGAGGATGCAAAGAATTAAAAATATATTAACAAGCACAAGTCATTAGTGTTAAGCATATGTAACATTGACAGGCTCTTATTATTTATTTATAGGACTATATGGCCTAACCACTCTCAATCGTTCTCTCGATTGTAGAGTAGGCCCGTGCCCTGCAGTGGGACGTATATGGGCTGATACAGTATTATTTATTTGGTTTAGCTTAGCATAATACATAACTTTTTTATTTTATTATATATATATATATATTTTCGTAGTCTAACATTGTCTAAGATATGTATATATTTTTTTATATAGTTATATAGTTTATATAGTTATAAGATTATCGATGCTACTGTATTAGGTCTTAACCTGTAAAAGTAGTGTTATGTGGCAAATAAATAAATAAATAAATAAATAAATAATTAAATTACAAAAAGTGTAGTTAGCGTAAATTACACATGAACGAAATTAAAAACAACATCAAATTTAAAATAATATTCTTAAATAAATCAATGGACCACTACTACTGGCATACTCGTTTCATATACTTTTAACAAACGCATAAACACAATTAAAATTTCACGGTTCGTTTACCGTAGTCATAAAAAAACACAAAAAAGAATCCGTGTCATTGTTGCAAAATATTTAGAATAGACGCGAAAAACAATGAAGGAATCTCGGTCATGCCTCCATCGTTCGCTTAAGGAAACCGCACGCAGTTACCTCAAAAAAAAAAAAACTAGACAGTAATGAGACCGCGTGAAGAGTTCATATCCCTAACGACGAAGGATAAAACAAAAAGTCATCCCTACACGCTAATTTGCGCTCTATCATCCTCATTTTAAACTTTCTTTTCACTTGCAAAGTTACTGCTACAGCAAAATTACCTAAAATCAAAGTAAAGAGAGTTAATGTAGCGCCCTTTAAGTATCTTTAAATTAATAGCACTGCTGATGTTGGATTCGCTTTGATACCTGTATATAATACTGACGGTGTAATACATTTTGTGAAAGCTTTTGAAGTACGCAAGTGAAGTAAGCAAGATTTATAAAGAACATTTTAGGTTGAAGTATGTTGTACTTCAGTGAAGATTTTTTAAAAGGATGGTGTTGTGCATTCAGGCTTAGAGACTAGTTTCATTTGTTCTATGAGCATAAAGGTGGAATCAACTAGAATTTTAGATGTGGACTCTGTCCAAAATTCTAGTACATTTCAGAGAAAGTGTACTCAATAAAAAAGATATGGAAATTTGAAAATATAGGTGCAGCAAAGACCATTGGGAAGGGAACACGATTAGAGTGATACTGGTGGGATTATTGTGTCTCCTGTAATCTCCTTGATCGATCGCAAAGCGGCAGTTGATTTATTACTCAGCATCGATATTCTATGAGACATTAAAATTACCAGCCAAAGTAAGTTATATAGTTTTTAAATGTTTATTTATTTATTTCATGCTTTAGATACATAAATTGTATAAAAGTGGACTTAAAGCCTGAGGCATTCTCTTCCAGTCAACCTTTGAGTGGTGCAGAGAGAGAGAGTGGAGTTTAATTGCTTACTTGTATGGGTTTTCGAATTATTGTTGAACTTTGGGTTTTCTATTGCTACCTCGGAGAACCTTGGAAGTTACATATCTTCGTTTCGCCTTTTAATGCAGAGTTTATAAATCTTGAACCTTTTCAATGGCCTTCACGCGCATTAAGGTTCAAACGTCATATCCCAGAACAAAAAGAGTCCCGAAGTTCTTTCCTCTGCGTTCTTCCGAATGTGATCACTAATTATCACTTTTACCAACAAATTTTAACCAAACCATCAAATCCTAACAGGTGTGTTCAAATGTATAAATCACGCATCTTATTAACAGAACCCGCGTTTTTCCAACATTATTAGTGTCGCTAAATCACGAACAGCGACCATTTATTTTGTGTGAAATTATGATAATAAAGCCATTATATGCAACCTCATGGCATGACTAGAGCAAATTTACAAGACCATAAAACGCTAAGCAATAATAAAATTAAAGTCTGCCCACTGGTTTGTAGGCCGTTTGTGTTGACGTTTCACTAGCTGTGAGGAAAAATAGGGCGGTATTTTTTTCTTTTTTTTTATTATGTTTTTTAATTTCCTGAACCTTGGGAAGTTGTTTTGATAATGCTTATTGGATAAGGAAATCTAAATATGATACAAGAAAGCTTAAACCAGGATTTATGTCGCCTATGCCTTACGGTAGAAATCTGTTGTTTATGAGTAGATATTTTCTTTGTATGTATCAATCTTAATACATCATAATAAAGTTCTCATTGTGGGTTATTATGTAGTTTCCATCCAAATTTACGATAAAGTTTTGCCTCATGTTGAGCGCCTATCACGAAGTGGTGAGTATGATTTTTCGAATTAATATGATATTTTGCACAGAAATATTGCTTATCATTAACCTAAGTTTTAAAAGCTATTATTACAATATTTCATACCCTAATCCTTAATATCTACAGAGTACCTATAATCTATCATAACTTTAACCTGAGATAACTATAACCGGTCATAAATTTACCGATTTTAGTTTATTTCATCACATTTACCTACACATATATACATAAACTCTCGCCTTTTTCTAGAAAACGGAGGGAGAGGTGCTACCACACACTTTTTGCCTCGTATGTTCGATTCCACGATATGATAGGGGGAACCTATCGCCATTAACATACACAGCATCTGTTTATAAGGTCCGCATAAACAACACATAATATTAAACTTAAATTAATTACGTATAATAGGCGGCACATAAGCGTTACACCCACGGGTATTATCGTGAGTTAAGGGGCGGAAACATAAAGTCTAATGTCCCCTAATGCACACAAAGTGGCTCCATCGGCTGATGTCCATTAAGTTACTCAGTTGATTTGCTTGAGCGCCTCCAGTTATGTAGTGGTTTAGGTGATATTCTACTGAAATTGTATACTATATTTGATGTTATATGTAAATAATTTCGGATAACTTATTATACTTACTTTCGACTCCTCTAAATTTTTGATGCCATGTTCTGGTAGTCAAGCACCACGTACAATAATGTTGAAGGAAAAGGAAACCCCACTGTAAAAATGTCGTAAAGTCTGCCAACCAGCACTAGACCTGGTGGGCTATATTACCTAACCTCTATCAATCATACTCTCAATTATAGAGGAGGTCCGTGCTTTGCAGTGGAACGTATAGTAATTGAAGCGTCAGACAACCATCAGTAAGGTATGAAACGATTTTTACCGAAAAGTCTCTGGTAGTTTCTGATACCTATGACACAAGACTTAATTAATCTCAATGAGGGGTCAGGACATACTTAAGTGACTGTTGGGTGTATTTTTATTATTTATATAGATCTCTGAGAAATTACTTGAGGGCGGCTTATGATTGGCAGAGTAGACTTCATACCATGACTAATAATGATGATGAAAGTCAATAAATAAAATAGTCAGTCTGACTTATTCCTCAACCCAGGCTACTCAATATATGAAAATGCTTTTATCCACCCAATCCATAATCCGATAAATAAACAGATCAAGCCAACAATCAAAATTATTACAGCAAATATCGAGGGTAGAGCCGCGCCGCGTCGAACAAAGCACGCAACTCCACAAACAGACACTTTCATAACAAAATCCGGTTGAAAATTGGGGAAGTCATTAAGGCGCGGTGCTGGCAATTAGGAATCCGCCGCGATGAGACTGAAAATAATTCGCAAATATTGTACTGAACGTACGGCCTCTGAAATGTGAGTTGGCTATTTAAGGTATATGTGGGGGAACTGGAGTTGTCGATAGGAATTGTTTTGTATGCACTATATGGTGTGCAACATACATAAACTCACGCCTCCTTCCGGGAAGGGGTAGGCAAAGGTGTTACCAGGACACCCACGGTTCGCCTTGAGGGTTTCGCTTCATAATGTGATGGGTGAGTCTATCGCTATATTGGACACAAATTCCTGACTCCGGGCTGATAATGAGTAGAACAAATCCAATAAAACTTTGTCCGACCTGAAATTCAAACCCAAGACCCCTCAGAATTGCAACCACACCGTGGTCAAACTGCGACACCACTGTCGGTGGTATTAGTATGTACGTATAAAGATCATTGTAACTGGTTCTGCCTATATTGCTCACTGCTGGTCAAGGGACGCCTCTACAATCGATAATCAATTGAGGAGTAAGTCCATAGTATAACGGTGTCCTATTGATGATGACCAGAATGATAAAAAAATATCAAGTAAAATGCAAGTCATGAGTACCGTTGGATCTGATTAACCGTTGGTTCTGCCATACCTACCAACTTGGATCCAAAATTTATGTCTATAAATGTCTTTCTTACAACTGTGGATGGAAGAGAGATGTGTGTCTTATTATCATAGGTGATTACGACATAAATTATACATGAAAGTATGCTTGTTACGCCTTACATAAAAATAGCTCAATTAATATCTTCAAAACATTTCAACTTCGCAAACCTTTGACACAATATAGCTAAATTATTAAAAGCATTGCGTACCTTTTTGTGGCGGAATGTAAAATTTGAAATGCTTCAAATTTTATGGATTCCTACGTTTTAACTTTACCCGAATGTTATTTCGACGTTCAGAAAGGCACGACATTTCTGAAACGCCAATTTTCTGACGAGGGTTTCTGTAGGTGAATTATTACGCTGTTTACCTGTATTTTGTAAGTTTTTTAAAGCTTCAAAAAGGTGAGTAGCTTGTCGACTGATACCTAAAAATGCCTATGTTAGTAATATTGTGGTTTATCGACTAAGTGCGGATTTACCGATATTAAACAAACATTGTCTATACTAGTTCTATTGTATTGTCTATTAGTTGTTACTTCCGTTCCTCTCTTGACACTGTCTGTGAACTGTATATTATTTGCATACGAGTATTAAATCTATGTTAATCCTGTTTACCTCTGCATATTATTTAATCAAAACCTAATAGCCTATACATAGAATTGTTAATATGCGTATCAAATACGAGTTCCGTGTTGGGATTTTGTATAGAAACAGAGAGACGATTATCCTTTAGCAGGTTTTTGGGTATTCGTATTCGCCTAGGCGTTTTGCTATGTAACAGAATATTCGATATATCGTGCGATTCTTCGTACTGAAGAGTTAATTTAAGGTTCTAGTGAGTCTATTTTAGTTTCTAGTAACTTCGATTTTACTATGACGTTAAATATTCTTCATCCCGGGTATATGTAAACTGCGACTGAAAATGAAGCCAGTTAGTAGTTTTAGTGACTAGATATTATAATAAATAAATAAATAAATATACCCAATAGTCACATACATAGTCCTGACAGTACACTAAAATCAAGTCTTGGTCGTGGGACTCGGAACTATAAGAGACGTTTCAGTCTCAAAAACACCCAGACCCGAAACAATATTGAATGACACAAATTTTTGTGTTGGTGCGGGGATCGAACCCGCCGCCTCAAGGTACATCGAGCGTTTAACCAACTTCGCCACGGAGGCCGTCTATATACCGGGTATCTCAAGACTGCTACCGAAAACGAAGCCGGGTGGTAGTTTGAGTGGCTACAAACACAATGCAATTAAAAATTTCGCCTAGAAACGCGACAATTTTTTTTTATGATTTTTTAAATATCGTCATTTTTGGGTGGTAAATCCATAGTTTTTGCTAAAATAATAATTTAAACTCTTTTATACCTTAGAGTATTTATAAATAAAAGGGTATATACTATTATTTTAGGAAAAAATGTATTTACCACCCAAATATGGCCATAGGAAAAAAATAACAAAAAAAAAATTGTCGCTTTTTTTTGCAACATTTTCTGTTGCATTGTGTCTGAAGTCGCTTAAACTACCACCCGGCTTCGTTTTCGGTAGCAGTCTTGATATACCCTGTATACAACTTTCAATACTGTTGAATCCTGGAACAGTCGATATGAGTGCAAAACAAATGCACTAGAAGTCGATTTTAACACGCGGCATAGCAGGATATGTCCAATATTGTATTGCGCAATAACCCCCAGATTTCGTGCACTGTTATGGGTGCGTAAGTGTATTTTATCATTGTAAGTATTTTGTAGTTCACTGCTGGACGAAGTTCCCTCCTAAGCTACGCCAAAGAGCGCGGTCTGTTGCTTTATGCATCCAGTCGCTGCTGGCCCTCTTGTGCAATTCGTCGCATCATCTGGCCAGAGGACGTCCATGCTACATTTGCCGAGACGTGATCTCCATGATGGTCACTGGCAAAGTGGAGGGTAAAAGAGCACATGGACGCAACCCAATACGGTGTTCCGATTAGATCCGTACCACACTTGGCACCACTGTATACGAAGCCATACAGATTGCCAACTTCGAGATCGATGGCGTGACATTATACGACAGAAGTTGATTAGAGGAGGTCACGATCCTCAGAATTCAGGAGCACTACACAAGAAGGAGGTCTTTACTTTAGAAACCAACAAATAGGGAAAAATAATTGTGTCAACCGGTATGAGGCCATGCTCTGCACTTACCATCAGGAGCTCAGTCACTTTGTACACGTAAAAAGGCAGAAAGGAAAGGGAAAAGTACGGGATTGTGTACTTCCGGCAATCTCGCAGGCTTGTAGGATATTCTCATACTTTGTTGGCTCGTGTGTACTTACTGCACTTCAAATTCATTATGAAATAAAATATATAATTTAGATTAACAATCTTTAGTGTAACAATATTTATTATCATTTTCTGTTATGGGTAGTCCACTACTAGACATAAGCTTTGTATAAGGATCTCAATTTTCAGCATCTAAATCATGTAAGAAAGTGTATTTATCTACACAGACAACTGTGCTCTGAAGTAAAAGGTCGTGAATTAAGGTAAAAACACTTAAATCCCGAGCTGTCCTCAAGATTTCCCTCGACATGTTTGAGGTTGCCGTGAATTTGAACGGATAAAATCGGAGTGCGCACAGGTCAGGTGGTGGACTATATGGCCTAACCACTCTCAATCGTACTTTCGATTGTAGAGTAGGCCCGTGCCCTGCAGTGGGACGTATACGTGGGCTGATACAATACAATACAATACAGGTCAGGTGTTAAGTAAACCGTTAAGAGTGGGTTTATAAGCCAACTGAAAATTAAATTGAGTGTTTTCAAAGATATTGATTTGGAAGTGCCTGCCTTGGTGGCGTAGTTGTAACTACGGTACGGTTATGAATCCAAGGTTGGGTAAAGTGATTTTTCTATTTATTATCAACACGGAGTTAGGAATTTGTGCCAGATAAGGCGATAAACTCGTCTCCTATCATATCATGGGACGGAATATACTAGGCGAAAATTGGTTTTCCTGGTAGCATCTCTGCCTAACCGTTCTGAAAAAAAGGAGTGAGTTTATGTATGTACGAGTATGTTTTTGATCTGACGAGGTTAATTTTGCGAAATGTTCATCAAATTCATAATCATAAATTGTTAAACAGAATGAATAAAAGGCATGTTCCATCAAATTGGTCAAAAGAAAAGAATGGTATGGTCATGTAAGTAAACCAAGTATGTATATTTTAGACTTTTTTAGATTGATAATTATTTCTCAGCGATGAATAATTACCGTCGTTCATAAAAAAGCTATAATAATAAGGCCTTCATTAAGAGCTTGAAATGACAAATTATAAAAAAAGGTATAAGATGCCAAAATAATATATCTAATCATTAAAAATGTATTTAATTAATTAGGTCCTTTCACCAAAAACATAATGATGTAATGACTTAATTTCGACGTAAATGTACTTACAATTAAATTCTATTCACCAGTGACATTCATTTCGAACTGATTCGCTTATTCCTAATGCAATTAGAGACTATTGGAACAATTCACTGATTCAATTGAACTAATCATAGCTTAATTGCAAATTGGTACTGTACATATTTGAATTAAAAAATCCGATGCTGGAGTTTGTTGACAAATAATATTATTTATTTATTTTAATTCAATTAACACGGTTACACACATATTACATGAATTTAAAATTATTCTAATATTAGGATACAAAGATTTAACACATATTTTATAAATTGCGAACAAAAAAAATATTTGCAAACAAAAAAATAACAATAAAAATAATACTAATAGGTACTATATTATATTTACAGAATATTAAAAAAATAATTATTAATTACGTTTTCTTTGAGAATTGTATTAAAACTTAAAGATATCTTTAAACTATAAACTCAAAGCTTTGTTTCCATACATATACTGCGTAAAACCATAGGTTCATTTTAACAACAATTTTAATCAATACAACAAGCATTATGTTAATAGCGTAAAATTTAAAAATCCCTCTTTTCTGACACATAGAACTCAATACTAAACCCTTGGAATTATAACCAAGTTATGTTAAAAATATTCAGATGTACATTATCTGTATTTTTTTTATTCCCAAGTTGCATATGATATCTAGGGCTGGAAAATTCACAGTAGTTGAATTTTAGATGGCATTGAACTTCGATCCATCCAAGTGTGAGCTTGTCTGTATATACCTGACTATAATACATGTAGTTTGTTTATTATTGTACCAGCGGCTCGGCCCGGTTCCGTCTGGGTGCAGATACACTATTAAAAATATTCTATGGCCTGTGTTCATCAGGGTTAATGTAGGATTCTTTTTTTGGCACTGAATGGTGAGACGAACTTGCCGTTCGCCCGATGGTAAGCAATTCAACCTTTTATAAACTGTAGCAGAACCAAGCAATACCTTGAAATACAAAGCGATGCGTGGAATTAAACTGCGCTCGCCATCTTGAGATAAGTCTCAATATGTCCTGTCTGGCTACGAAGTCCTTTAATTCGAAACACAACAATGCATTTACGCAGCTGTTTGACGGTTCTTCATTTATTTCATTAAAAATGTGAAAGAATTTTTCAAATCTGTCGAGTAGTTTCAGAGCCTAGATGCAAACAATCAATTATTTCTTGAATATTCTATTAGTATGGATAAATAAGTTCCTCATTTGTACAAGCCACTCACGCACTCACTCCACGCATAGTGTCAAAGTCGAAACAACGAATCCTCAAAGATACTCTCTCAAAGATTAGAGTAATAAGCGAAGAATATGGATAACAAAACAGCGGTCGAGAGCCACTAGACAAGCGCCGCTCTGGCTATTTCCGGCCGGTCAAGGCTCTCCGATTGTTAGCTATGAAATATTTTATTACCGTTAATTGAAATGAAATGAAATGTATTTGAAATGAAATGTATTTATTGGTCACGTAGGCAATTTAAAAGCTCTTATGACAAGTCAATACACATATAACTTAATCTCTATAAACAATATATTTCCTATACTTAGTATTACTTATTTTAATTTCTTGGTTTAATTAATTTATTTATGTTATTTATTTATTTTAAATTAATTTTATTTTATTTAGAATTAGTTTTATTTATTTGTTTACTTTTTATTCTTATTTTATTTAAAGTATTAGTTATGTCTTTATGGTAATTTATTTTTCAAAGAAATACAATATGTATGTTAGTCAAATTAAATTAATTAGTGGACCATGAATAAATTGAGTTTAGTACTATATTTATTATCACTCATAATTTTATTTTAAAATTGTTTTTCACACCAGCGCGGAGCAGTGACTATCATAATTCATTTGAACAAATGGTATCTATGATGGTACTTCAGTACTATAATTTTATTATTGATAATTAATTTTTAAATTTAATATTTACATCACGCTACGTTCTAAAGTGGGGAACTGAACAAAAGTCTATTTGGAGTCATTGTGGTAGGGTTGAAATAAGTGCGTATCAGAAATCTTCATTTAACGTGACATTAATTGTTTTTTTAAGTATGATTTTGTCGCGCAATTAATTAATAATAGACCCAATACATACTCAAACTCACAGTCCTGATTTCACAGTACGATAAAAGACTACCAGAGCCTTTTGAGTCTTACCATTGAGCACCGGAAATATTTGTGGGCCAAACAAAAAAATGTCTTCTTGCAGGGATCGAATACACAGTGTCTTTCGTCATTTCCCATAGCCTATGAGAAATACGCAATTGAATGCACTATGAGAAATACGCAATTGAATTCTAGAAACCAACATTGTGTTCCAGAATCAGACCAACAACAATAACTTTGGACATTGCTCTGCTAATCACGAAATTATTTACAAACTTAAACCATCCGAAAAATCAAATAAATTACATCATAAACTATTCGTCCTAAATAACAAAATTACTCCAGTTCAAATTTGAAATAGCACTGACATTAATGATACGCTGTTAAACTCGTGCACTATTTTACCTGTCAAAGCTAATGAGGGCAAGGTTGTAGAGAATTACTAACGAGAACAAACACACCAGGTCTTATACAAAGTGACATCAAATTGCTCATTATTCTCCAAGAATTTCGAATGGAGCTGTCTGTGATTTGATACGTTCATACAGTAGCTCAGATGATGATAATACATGCATACACGAACTCACGCCTTTTTCCCAGAAGGGGCATAGAGGTGCTGGTTGCTACCAGGATCCCCACATTTCGCCTTGATGTTATAAAGAGCCTAAGGCCATATCTGAGCTTATGGGCACAAATTCCTTCTAATATCAGCCTATGTACTTCGAATTGCTAAGGATGGGCAAAATATAAAATTGATAATAAATATATAATATTATATTGATATAAAATTGATAATATTCTGTTTAATTTCGTTTATAAGAGTCTATTTTTGTTTTGTTGTGTATAATTTTTAGTACTCTTAAAATTATTGTTACTGTTAAAGATATTTCTTTTTTCTTATGTAATTATTTTATTAAGGAGCCCATAAGTCTTATTCAGTAGCAGACTGTTCATCCTTATTCATATTGGAATTGTCATTATTGTTCTGATATTTACGTTAACTAACTCTATGCAAGCTGTACTCTCCAGTAATTGAAGATGCACGCAGAATGATAAATATGTAGTTTTATAAATATGTTATGTGTTGTCTTCGTTGGAGATTCTAATAAATAAAAATAAAATAAAATAAAATAAAAATAGGAATTTAAACAAAGTACCAGGCTGCCATAGTAAGAATTAAGATTATTCGAATTTAGATTGAGCTACAAGGTAAATATTATATCGTTTTAAAATGCCATAAGTTGTCATATGTGTAGCCCTTTCATTAAGTTAGTACGATAGAGTTAAAGGATTTTTGAAAGGTTTCCAGGCAGTTAGCCAGTTATAAAATTATAAGCCAAATCATTTTCTAATTTGGATAAAATGTCATTTTGCGACCTCATTTAAACATTGGACAAGGGCTGACAGTGGGAAAGCGTTTTTTATATTTATTTTAAGCCTAGACGCCCAGTCTTCAATATTTCACAAGACCCCAACATCAGACGTCGCCCCTGTGTCACAGTGCTAATTGCCGTAAACCGGAAACGGATCCGACATCATTCTTCACTATATCACTAGACGTTAGGTATTTTATACATATAGATTGAAGATTAAAGATGTTAGAGATGTTGTTTGTTGATGGTTGTTGTTACGGTACTAAGTATTTTGGTACCAAATTTAGTCTCATGATTGATATTAGGAAAATGTGTAGTTTGAAACTAAGTCCTAGTTGATGTAAATTAGTGGTGCAATATTTTTTTTTAATTTTATTTATTTCTTTAATTGATTTTATATCGTGACATGGAAGACTTACAGCTATATAAACCTAAAATAACCTCTAGAATAGACTGACAGCCAATAACAAGATTTCACTTTTAGTAATATTTTAGGTAGTGGTAAGCAAACAAGTTCTGTCCAATATACGTCCCTAGAAATTATATTATGCTGTAGGGAAAAGTCAAATTGCTGCTCATGCGGTTTTGGAGTGCTGTTGAGTGTTGCTTTTTTTATTTTATTTATTAGATTGGTGGTAGGTCTCTCATATGTGAGAGGCCATCTGGGTAGGTACCACCGCAATGTCTATTTCTCCCGTGAAACAACACTGCGTAAGTGCACTGTTGTGTTTCAGATTGAAGGACATTGTTGCCAGAGTAACTACTGGACATATTGAGACTTAACATCTTATGTCTCAGGATGGCGAGCGCAGTGGAATGTTGCTACTGTTTATGAGCGGTCGTATCGCTTACCATCAGGCGAACGGCTTGCTCGTCTCGTCATTCATAGCAATAAAAAAAAAAAGATTTGCCAAAAATTGTTTGTCTCAATACAATTTCATAAAAAATTTCAAGCCATAACGTGAAATACGGGTGTAACAATTTCTTACAGGCTAATAAATTTACTTTTTAATTATAATAATATCATTCATGATGACTTTTTATCTGGAATCACCTTTGCTGGATTTTAAAATGTACACTAAAACACAGACTAAATATGAGGCAACTAATACCAATTAAAAACTGCAAATGAAAATAATTTTAATACCACCAGAACAAACCTAAAATCAATTGCAATTTCGCTTAATGCACTTAAAACCGCGGGCAAAGGGATATAGATAAATTAGGGTTGAATTACGAAGGGAATTGAAATTTATTTCGTGAGCTGTGTAACAGATTGCAACTGATGGATATAAGGTTTATGAGAGCGTTAAGGGAACGTCGACTTTCATATTTCAACGTACTTGTCTTATTGTAATTTATGTTGCCTTGAAACTTCGTGACGAGTTTATTGGGTTCCAGTTTTACAGTTTATGGTTGGGAAGTTAAAGCTGATTTATCTTTATTGTTTTAATGTTGCTTAAAGAAGGAATATTCGTGATTTGTACTTAGACAGTTAAGGTAAACAAATTATATACCTTATGGATTATTTTGATTATATTCTTTGATTACAATGTCTGATTTTGTTAATGACCATAATCAGAGTAGCACCTATATGTCATGAAAAAAGTACTTATAAAATATAATATATTAATTAAAATGATACCTTTGTAATTATAGTAACCAAATCTTGTAACTATAATCCAAATAATGTTACAGGTACTTTGAAAATAACTAGCTAGATTAATTATTACAAATTATATATATTTCAAAACACCTGAAGCAACGAATCAATGAATCAAGCCATCCTGATGTAAGCAAACCAATCCTTTGACCAATATGATCCAATATATTTGGCAAATAACAGGCAAACATTTCAAAGGAAAAAATCTCATACAAATTGAAAGCAAACATCCTCTTAACCCTTGCCGACAAACATGACAGGCGAGGATAGTTCCTAACCCTTCGTAGCTCTTCACTCAAGAACACGTCCTCCCGTCAACATCTAATGAATTCGCATTTAATTATCTCTATTAAATTTTACTATACATATATATTGTCAACTTATTTTTAATAATTTATTAAATAGTATCAGTACCTATCGTCTCACTAAGAGCTCCTCCATTAATCAGGGGATGTTTTTACCAACTATTTAAAGTCTAGTTTGAAAGTCATTTGTAGTTGATGTTAATACTAGTAGTACTTTTGGTCATGAAAATTGTCGATATTCTTTAAATTACATGATATTAAGTAAATTAATTAGGTACAGTATCCGTAAAGCGGGGAAGTTAAAAAAAACTAAATCCGTGGTGAAATCTATATAAAAGTATTTTGATTAAATAATTCCGGTTAATTAGATAATATTGATACATAAAAGCCGTCGGTTATAGACATCCCTTATCCAACGGCAGCACGCAATTTCCTTCACCGCTTGACACAAAGTATAAACTCGCAGCAAAATAAAATCATTTTAATACCATACATTTTGACTGACACGTTTCTCAGTATATGACGTTATTTATGAACGTGTCATCGTCAGAAACTTTATAATTTATTTTTAGATATCAAAGTCGATCAATGTTTGTGAAGAAAAAATCAATTAATACATTACCTTTTACATTTAAACATACGTGACATATTCCAAAGGCAGTTGATTGGAAGAGCGCTGCAAGACGCGAGTATGCGGGTTTGAAACTCTTGCTGAGTCAAATGTTTTGATAACTATAATAATTTATTTTGCGGTTGAGACTTGTAATACGTGAAAGTCTCTCTGAGTTTCTGATACCCATATCACAAGTATTTTTTATTACTGTAATGAATTTCGAGACGAGCATGTCGTTTCCCTGATGGTAAGCGACACTACCGGTTATAAACAGTTGCAAAACCAAATAACATCTTGAATTACAAAGCAAAGCTTGTCATTGCACTGCGGTCACCATCCTGAGACGTAAGATGTTAAGTTTCAATATATCCAGTACTCTGGCTACAATATCCTTTAATCTGAAACACGTAGTGCATGTAGTTAACTTAATATTTTGTATCGGACTAAATGTGTGCATTTTGGGTATATTGAGTTCCATAGCATATTTAATGTCTTAATTTTACCGGCTGTCTCGATGGCCCAGTTGTACTCTCTATGGTAGCAAAACTGAGCTCTTGGGCTCGAATCCCTAGTCGGACAAAATGACATTGCATTTTTCTATTAAATATCAGCCTGGAGTTAATTTGTGCCCGATATGGCGTTAGGGTCGTCCACTATCTCATCGTGGTTTCACACGAGGTGAAAAGAGGGTGTCCTGGTAGCACCTCTGCCCACCTCTTCTGAAAAAAAGGCATGAATTTAATGTATGTGTAGTTGTTTATTAACAGCGTAATTTAATATTCGTCAATACAGGCCTACACCTTTAGAATTAAAGTGACCTAACTAAATAATCTTATTTTTTGGGCAACGTTCATTAAAGATTTGTAACATAAGACATTTTGTTCCTAGCACTTCTACCTACCCCGTCTGTGGAAAAAAGGCGTGAGTTTATGTATGTATGTACATTTTGTAATTATGGAAGTTATATCGAGAGGGCTGAAGTATACATCTTTCTGTCTTACATGCGTCAAATTCTTTAATAACGGGTCGATGGAGGTAGTCATTTTGTCTCAATATGTGATTAAAAGCCAAAATCTATTTTTTTTATTAGGTCACTTCTAACCATAGATGTAGTATAGAACATAGATCGGCAATGTGTCATTTTGAGCGCGACCAAAACTGATTTACGATTGTGTGCGTGAAGTTTACATGTGTGCTTGACATATAGTGGTGTACCATGCACTTTCGATACTATCATATCGATATCGATATAGCTGTCGGCCTGTAGTTGTGAAATAAAATGTTATGGATATATGCGACATTTTATTATATATTAACAGAAACTTATTGGTGTGTTTATTTCAATACAGATTGATAAACACACAAATAAATAAAGATAAATTGTCATATTATTTGAAAACATTTTGTTTGAGATGTTTTGTATGGGTCTTTATGTTCACCTGAACAAAATTATTTTTTCATTGTGATGTATACATAGTACATATACTAATTAAATTGAGAACAAAAAAAACCTTTTATTAAAATAAAACTATAATTTACAAAGTTTTAGCGTTTACGGTTTATTTTTTAATTTCCCGTTGCGAAGTTTCGATTACTTTACAGCTTTCGTAGTCACAGGGTGGACTCAGTCTGCAACAAAATCCGTGATTAGTTTTTTTCAATGAGTAACATTCGCGTAAGTCTAAGAAACACATTTTTAATATATATGTATACTAGAGTTAAAAAATATATGCTTATTTAATGTGTTACAGTCAATTAATTGACTTGTAACACATTGGGAAGTGTTGGACGCCTGCTAAGCCGCGTTGGAGGTGTACGGAGGAGCTTGTAGGAAGTCGTTGGATGCAGGCAGCTTGCAACAAACTGATGTAGACATTCTTGTGGAAGGCCTATGTTCATTAGTCGCATTCCTGTGGCTGAAGAAAGAGACAGTTTAATAAACTATGAAGCTTTTCTCGATCACGTCACCTAAACTAATGTTTTTCCTAAGAGAATTATAAATTTTAAACCTATACCTAATGTTATGGTAAATGAATAATGTTGCTTCAAGGTTTGGACGATGATACTGTGCATAGAAGTATCGCATATTTTATAATAATATTGAATATGTTCTTGTTTTACTATTATAAATTGATAGCCTCTTGGCAGAGACTGAAACAGGTTCTTAATTCATTAATCACACACATGAAGTGTTATATTAACTATTCCACAAATATAAAAAACTGAGAAAAAGTAAAGTAATAACTAATATTGTAGAATGAATACGATAATAATGGCCGGAGAAATATGGCCGGGATAACGCTAGGTAGAAGAAGAAGAAGAATGCACACTATCACAACCATAGATGTAGTATAGAACATAGATCGGCAATGTGTCATTTTGAGCGCGACCAAAACTGATTTACGATTGTGTGCGTGAAGTTTACATGTGTGCTTGACATATAGTGGTGTACCATGCACTTTCGATACTATCATATCGATATCGATATAGCTGTCGGCCTGTAGTTGTGAAATAAAATGTTATGGATATATGCGACATTTATTATATATTAACAGAAACTTATTGATGTGTTTATTTCAATATAGATTGATACATTAAACACACAAATAAATAAAGATAAATTGTCATATTATTTAAAAACATTTTGTTTGAGATGTTTTGTATGGGTCTTTATGTTCACCCGAACAAAATTATTTTTTTCATTGTGATGTATACCTAGTACATACACCTAATTAAACTGAGAACAAAAAACACTTTTATAAAATAAAACTATAATTTACAAAGTTTTAGCGTTTTCGGTTTATTTTTTTCATTTTTAATTTCTCGTCACGAAGTTTCAATTACTTTACAGCTTTCGTAGTCACAGGGTGGACTCAGTCTGCAACAAAATCTGTGATTATTAGTTTTTTTCAATGAGTAACATTCGCGTAAGTCTAAGAAACACATTTTTACTATATGTATACTAGAGTTTAAAAAAATATGCTTATTTAAGTCAATCAATTGACTTGTAACACATTGGGAAGTGTTGGACGCCTGCTAGGCCGCGTTGGAGGTGTACGAAGGAGCTTGTAGGAAGTCGTTGGATACAGCAGCTTACAACAAACCGATGTAGACATTCTTGTGGAAGGCCTATGTTCATTAGTCGCATTCCTGTGGCTGAAGAAAGAGACAGTTTAATAAACTATGAAGCTTTTCTCGATCACGTCATCTAAACTAATATTTTTCCTAAGAGAATTATAAATTTTAAACCTATACCTAATGTTATGATAAATGAATTATGTTGCTTCAAGGTTTGGACGATCATACTGTGCATAGATGTATCGCATATTTTATGATAATATCGAATATGTTCTTGTTTTACTATTATAAATTGACAGCTTCTTGGCAGAGATTGAAACAGGTTCTTAATTCATCACATAATCACACACATGAAGTGTTATATTAACTATTCCACAAATATAAAAAAACGAGAAAAAGTAAAGTAATAACTAATATTGTAGAATGAATACGATAATAATGGCCGGGGAAATATGGCCGGGATAACGCCAGGTAGAAGAAGAAGAAGAATGCACACTATCACAACAACTATAGCTCCATAAAAATGTAGGGAAACATGTGTTGTCATCGACTATTTTATCGACAACCTTTTATTGATCGAACCTGTCAGTCAATCCCTAGCAACTTTTGGTTGAAATTATTGTAAATTCACGTATTTGATATTATTTTTTATACGTAATGGATATTATTTATATAATGAAATACTATATTCTTTTCTACCGATATGTATACACAGATTTCCATTTAATTCTATAATATCGTCACAAAATAGTATTGTGCAAAAGTGGCCGGTACCTGTGAAAACTTTAATTATTTCGGATTTTTACGCCTGCATGAACCACACCTTGGCACTGCACAATGCACTATAATAAACTACGTTTAATAAATATAACCAAGTACTGTAAAATTAAATAAATTATGAAAATAAGCGAATTTTGTTGCTCGCTTAGTTTGACATATTTCGACTCTGGGTCACTGCAGGCTACTTCTGTGTAAACGTATGGTCGCATCATGCATCTCGCTTCAACATATGAGTTAAATTATTCTATCTCTTTCACATTGCCGATCTATGTTTATACTAAATCTATGCTTCTAACGGTACTATTTCTAAAGGTGCGTAATGTTGATTAATAAATATTTTTTTGAATTAGGTCACTTTAATTCTAAAGGTGGGTACGTAATTCTGTCTGTATCAGCCCATATACGTCCCACTGCAGGGCACGGGCCTCCTCTATAATCGAGAGTACGATTGAGAGTGGTTAGGCCATATAGTCCACCACGCTGGCATAGTGCGGGTTGGCGGACTTACATACCATAGTTTTTTTTTTTTATAAATCGCTATGGTATGCAGGTTTCCTCACGATGTTTTCCTTCACCGTTTTAGTGCGTGGTGATTGACTATCAATACACACATGACTCCGAAAAGTCAGAGGTGTGCCCTGGGATTCGAACCCGCGACCACCGTGAACATGTTGGCAGTCGCGTCTAGTCCGTTTACCAACAGGCCACCACGAATATTGATAATTAAATCGAATGTGCGTAAGTTTATAACTTGCCCCGCATCGAGACAGTGACTTGCTGGGTTTGGTCGGCAATTGAGTAATCCTGGAGATTTAGTACGCCTACCACCATTCATCATAACCTCCGCTGGATTATCTCGACTGTATCATATTTAGCTTGACGCGTGTCCTCGTTTATTATATGATGTATTTAGCGAAATATTTCCTTTTCAATATTATAAAATTGACTAGTTTCTTATATGCGAGAGGTTGCCTGGGCAGGTACCACTGCAATGTTTATTCCCCTCGCCAAACAGCAGTGTAAAAGCACTGCTGTGTTTCGGTTTGAAGGACATTGTAGCCAGAGTAACTACTGGACATATTAAGACTTAACATATTATGTCACAGGATGGTGAGCGCAGGAGAATGTTAAGCATTACTTTGTTATTAAAGGTGTTGTTGGGGTTTACTGCTGTTCGTGAGCTCGTCGTATGGCTAATAATCAGGCGCACGACCAGCAAGTCTCACAATTCAATGCCTAAAAAAATAAATATCAGCAGACCATTCTAGAAAAAAACATAAAAATTTACTTTTTAAATTGGGTAAGAGTTTAAGGAAGATTTAGCAAACTTTGTAGTTGCTTTGTACACAAATATGCTTCTTAGATATAAAATGCGGGAAATTTATGTAACATCTTAGTTTATGATTGTTTTGTCTTAAATTGTGTCCTTTTTATTTAATCTTATATACTCATAGAGTTGTCTGTAAGAAATAGCTCAGTGTAGTAATAACGCAATTTTATACTTGTACACGATAAATAAATATATTCAATTTTTAATTATTAACGCGTCGTTGTTGTGCAATAAATAAATAAACTGTAGAATTGTTAAATGAAATTGATTAAAATAGTCAATGTATTTCATTCATTTGTCGTATAATGTACCATTTATTTTATTGCCAGTCACATTGGAACCATTGCAAATAGCGAAACCTTTTATATCAATTAACTGCCACATCACTCAAATAAAAGCTTTTAAAATATTACTTTCATATTGGCTCCGATGTAATTGCACGAATGGGAAACGTTATTTATACTTCAGGATACAAATGTACAAAATGTTATAAGGTTTCCATCTTTTGATAATATCGGACTCCGTGGTGCAGTTGGTTAGACGCCGGCTGTGAAACGAGAGGCCGTGGGTTCAATCCCCGCATCGAAAAAAATATTTGCATGAAGCGAGGCTATTTGTTTCGGGTCTGGGAGTTTTTGAGACCGAAAAGTCTCGTTGGTCTTGACACCCACTATACAAGACTCGATCTTAGTGTTGGGTAGGAACTATGTATGTGACTATTGGGTTGTGTATTTATTCGTTTTAATTTTTATTAATTTATGATTTACTGGTGTGTTTTTTAAAAGATAATTGAACCCTTGTCCTCACGATTTAATATAAACACGTGGCCAAACTTAGAATTATTATTTAAACGATACTGAATGATGTTTCGTGAAACATAATTCAGAAGTCAGTACATAATTACATGAAGACAAGATTAATCTAGGCTGTATTTCCGAAGTACATAAGCATGGAAACTTCCAAACGTGTCGAAGATTATTTGTTAATTGGCTCGGGTCCGTCTTACGAATTAACCTGAATAGTATGGTTATTGATCAGATAGATCTCATTAATATTCATATCCAAATGGAAATGTCTTGGGCTGATCAAAATTATTGAACACTTGATTGCTTGTTCGTAACTGTGTCTCAACTAATGGTTTTGCTAACTATACATAGGTATATAAACTTCTGTAACAAATATTTTATGAGGATAATGTCTCCCAGTAGTATGTCCCTTTGCTATCGAGTCTAATGGACACTTATATGATATTGATGATATAATAATTTTAAAAAGTGGTAGAGCCACCTTGTTCTCATGACTCATGACGCAGCATGAACGGTCAGGATCGTGCTGGGTGGTTTTACTGTTTCACAGTCAACCAACGTGAAACGACAGCTTCGCTGTCACGTGTCGGTGCATAAGATTGCCGGATGTTTAATAATTTTTCCTTCTTTCCATTCTGTTTCCGTCCCGCTCCCATCTTATTCTTCCATGATCCAAGCGGTATGGATGTTCATGGGCGACACTGATGACTTTACATCAGGTGACTTGTTTGCTCGGTTGCTGGACTTAAGTAAAAAAAAATGTGTTTTTTTTTATTTTTGTATGACCCTATAAGAAGAAGAATAGGGAGGAAATTTATAGTCTTTTGTTAAAACAACTTGCCAAAAATTTTAAACAGCTCTCTAATAATAAATAAATGTTTATTTTTCACCAATAACTCTTCCTAATTATTTGTGAGTTGTAATACTAAATTAATATAATGGTATGGTTTATAATAAAATTTATAATAATCATATTTCGAAATTTCAAATATAAATTAACCACACAAAATATTCAAACTAGGGTTGGCACTTGGCACACATTAGCCTGGCACCATCCCTAACATGGCTACGTCCATAAAATTGATCTTAAAAAAAACTCCCGCTAAATCATGCCATTCCTTATTTAAAATAGATCAGCAAGGTCGTGCCAGGGCTGGCAGTAAACATGCCAAGGTCGAGTCGTGTCGGGATGAGCACCCTTCACCCAGCGTTGGATGACGTCTTAGCTACTCGGACTAATTTTACTGTACTCTCCGGGTAATTGCGTTGTCAGATTTTTGTACTGATAAGTCAAGATGTAGTGGTTTAATGGCGATGTGGATTTTTTTAAATAAACCAGTGTAAATAAATAAATACGCCATTTTTTCAATAAAAAAACGTGTGGAAACATACTTATGTATTGATGTCCAAAAATGAATTAAATAAATATAACCAATAGTCACAGTTCTGACCCCACAATAAGATCGAGTCTTGTGTCTTGGGTATCAGGAACTACGAGAGACTTCATTAGCTCCTAGACTCAAGACAAATATTTTTGGCCGCATAAACATTAGTCTTGGTACAGGCAGGGATTGAACCCGTGCCTCTCATTTCACGGCCGGTGTTAAACCGACTGCGCCACGGAGGTTGACATTGCGTGAAACATATAGAAATTATATTACAAAGAAAGAACTAATTGTAAACGAATATATGAAATTATAACACAAAAATAAATATTCTTAATCCAGATCTCATTTAGCGAATGTTTGTATTGAACTCGGCCTCTCTTTAATATTAATGTTTTATTGTTTACTTATAATAAGAGTTTTTATGAGCAACTTCATATTAAATTGGTAATATTGCAAAAATATAATATCCTTTCGTTTAAGCAGTAGTCTGGAGTCCACTTCAATATAAGGATTACTCAGTTTAAGTAAAAAATCGACCTAGGTTTTCATGGTAAATAAAAAGAACTAATTTTATTAAACTAATACAAGTTGGTACGAGTAGAACAACAATTACTTTTTTATAATTATTAGCGAAGGAGAAATTATCGACTGCCTCATAAGTGGACAAATGAGTTCTATAAAATTTCGATAATCGATTTACAAAAATATTCTGTCCTTGTTCAAAACAAGCATGACTTAAATAATTGCTCTAGAAATATATAATCAAAACAAGATAAATAAAAGTAAATACAGATAACACCTAAAACAATCAAGCGAGGATCGCGACGGTACCGTGCAAACTAAAGATGGCATCTCAAAATCATTTTCTAACTTCCGAGCGAACTTTCATAAATATAATTAAAAAACCATTTTAATGGCTTCACAGTGGCCGCGGCACAATGCAAACTACAACAAGTTAGAACAAACTCGGCTGGAAATAAAAAACATCTCCATTCCGACGGGAAGACTTAACAAAACTTCATAAGACTGGCTAATTACGTAGAATATTTTTTTAGCGTCAAGTTTAATAACAAGTCTTTGATCAAATGTTGATTACAATGTTTTTCTATCACCTACGAAAGTTGAAGGTATGAGAAATAGTGGCGCAAAGTTATTTAAAAATAAAGGAGAATGTTTATATATTATTATGTTGGTACATCTAAATTCCTACCTTCAGCAACTAAGTTCAACAGTTAACAAGCTGTGGAAGTATACATAAATATTGATGTTGATAAAACATAAGTAATAAATACACCCAATAGTCACATAAATGTTCTTGACGCTACACTAAGATCGAATCTTGTGTCGTTTGTATCAGGAACTATGAGACTTATCGGTCTCACAAACACCCGGACTCGAAACAAATGCATCGGTTCTTACAAGATTTTTTGCCAATCCGAGGATCGAATGCAACCTCCCGTTTCACAGTTACCTACGTGAAGCATAATCATCGCAGAATGATTAAAACAAAGGTTAAAAAGGTATGAAAATTGTAAGTGTTAAAGTTATTTAACACTATTTTGCGTGCCCGCGGGTGTTGAACCGTTTAGGTCCACTTTTAGACAACTCTTTACCATTTTAAATATTCATTAATGCCTTTACGAATTCTCACTGACTCGGAGCTTGTCAAAAACATCATTAAAACCGCTATCTACGGCTTTAAAGTGTCTTAGTTTCGAGACAAAATATACCTATCTCGTCATCTTCACTTTTCTCTTAGCTCGTTTTATGAAAAGCTGCGGAATTTATAATTACAGATGGACATTATTTTAAAGAACAATTTGTTTGATAGCCGAAAAACAAAAACATAATCAAGGTAGTAATTAATTAATATGACTAATTCAATCCAATCACCAGTGATTCCAATTTGTCATCTCACAATAATATTTGTAGTCCTGCTTTTCTATTTATAAGGAAATTTGAAATTCGAATTGATCCTTTGAGCAACTTGACTTTTGTTTTTTATCTGTTAAGTTACATGCTGGCCATAATTTTAATTGTAATGAACAATTTGTCTGATAACCTGAAAACAAAAACCTAATGACGGTTGTAATTAATTAATCTATTTATTAATACGTGATGCAAAAACTTTGGACTCCTTTTTACGAAAATTGCGCGGACCCAGGAGCATAAAATTTGGCACACTTATAGTTTATGTATAGGAGAAGTGCAAAACGCTAATATTTTTCAATAATAACGCTTATAAAGTACATTAAATCAATAAATAAAACATTACACACACTACCATGCATTTCACACACACATACATACACAAGTATTTGTACACGTCAAATTGTTTCTTTTGTTTTTCATTTTGTCCATAGACATAGAGTACTGACATAGACATATAAAAAAAAAAGTTTTATTTGCCTCATTTAATATAAAAAATGATTTTAATAATAATGCATAAAAAGTACATAAAATCAATAAATAAAACATTTCACAAACCAGCATGCATTTGACACACGCATACACAAGTATTTGTACACGTATACATACTTTGTGGTCAAATTATTTCTTTTGTATAATATAGACATAGTTGAATGTCAAACAGAAAAGTTTGTTTACTGTGGTTTTATTGAATGTCAAACAGAAAAGTTTTATTTGACGAATACTACGTGAAATACTGAGCGCTTATACAAATTGTGTAGCAGTAAGATACATTTAAATGTACACGGACTATCATTATATGCATAAAGTTCAGTAGCAGCAATCTGCAAAAACAACATTCAGGTACAAAAAAATATATATTTGTTAAAAAAAAAAAGCAATTATTGTAGTTTACGATTTCAGTAATTGCATATACTTCAGGATAAATAAGTGATTTTGAGAGATACGTACATTTAAATGTGCACGAATTATCAGAATAACAACATCATCATACAGGTAAAAACTTTTTCTCTTCTTGATTTGGTCGAATTTCGACCACTAGGCGACCACTAGTAAAGCTAATTATTCAATTCTATGACCAGTGATTCCAATTTGCAATCTTACAATAATATTTATAGCCCTTCTTTTCTATTTAAGAAGATATTTGAAATTCGAATTGATCTTTTGAACAAAATATATGAATTTAGTTTATTTATCTGTTAAGTTACACACTGGCCATAAAACTTCCAAAGACAACAAAAGAAAAAACATCACTCGCAAAATTAGGAGAACACAACCAATTTCAGATTTAGAACACATTCGGTATTCGAAAAAGGCCACAAGGCTCGGCGTTTGTGCTTGGCGCGTTTCCAAGTTGTGCGCTGGGACACCGCGCCGCGCCGCATCCATATCTGACGTACACATTTGGGTCATAATAATATTTATCTGTGGAGCACCGTTGAAACGTTTAGTACAAACGTTTGTGAACGCTCTCTCGTCCGGAAAGGTATGTTATAGATAAATTCAGTTACTTCAATTGAATTGTTCTATTATTTGTGCAATGGTAATTTTCCAAACCAATGGTCTTGGTTTTCGGGGACCGTATTTTTCAGTCAGTACTAGGATTGGCTTGAAAAGAACCACTATCTCCCAAAAATCTTTAGTAAAGTCACAACGTTGTTATTGCATTTTTTTTCGGTAACATTTTTAGCGAGTCAAAGGATCAACTTCTCTATTTCCCTCCCATTTTTTCATCCATTTCATACGCCAGCAAGTCATCACATACCTAAATGGGTTAGTTATGCATCTTTCCATGAAATAAGCCACGTGCAACTTGCACGTTCATTGGACCTGCGTTACATAGAAAATATTATCAAATCACATTTTTTGTATCAAAATTATATTACTGCTACGATGCGGTAATTACAACGCAGAGGTATCGGATTTCCATCTCATGTAGGATATAGTGATATAACATTTTCTATTGATTACCAGCTCGCAGTCAGCGATTTGTACCTTCTATCACATCGTGGGACGAAACAGTCCAGGCTAAACTTGGGCGTCTTGGTAGCGCCTTTACCTGCCTCTTCTCCAAAAAAAGACGCGAGCTTATGTATGTATGTATATATGTCGATAAAATTGTATTAAAAACATTGACATAAGTATTTGGACAGAGCGGAAAGCACGTAAAGTGTTGCGATGTAAGTGGTGCAAACGCTCCAATACATCTGAAGCGTTGCTTACTTGTATTATATAAGCAAAGCATTATGCACAGTTCAATAAAAACGAAAATACTGTTTTTTAACACGGTTTAGACGAAATCTCTAAAATTAAGTTAATTTAATACTTATTTTAGCACAATTTTCACGGTAAACTTTTTAAACTCCAAATGTACAAAAGGACCTGTCTTTAGGTTTTAAATCGATGATTTTAATCAAAATATTGTGATTTGCCTTGTCTGATAGATAAATGATCTTTTGTCATTAATTGAACGTACCTGTTACCTCAAAGAGCATTTGATTGGAGTTTCAATTGCCATTGCTGTATATCCGACTATATTAATTAACTAGTTTCTCGTTGATAATTATGTTTGAGCTAAGCCTTGTGAATGCCTGTCATATGCAGCAGTGTACTGCAAAAGGCTGTTTGCAGTAAGATTGCGGCTTGTATAGTTCTATTGAGAATATACCTGTAGCTTTAATCCTGTTTTAGATTAATCCGCATAAATGTTTTAAATGCAAAAGCAATACTCATTGTGAGTTGCCTATATAAATGTATTCGTTATGTAGTAGTTGACATAAAAATAATAAATACACCCAAAAGTCACATACATAGTCATTCCACATTAGGAACAATTAGGTCTTATTTCGTGCGCATCAGAAACTACGAGAGAGTTTTTGGTCTCACGAACACCCAAATCCGAGACAAATACTCTTTCTTCTTCTTCACAAACATTTTTTTTCATACCCGTGGTTTCTTGTCTTTTCTTCACAGTCTTCGTCTAAATAACTACGCCACGGAAGCTGACAGTTTTTCAGATGATAAAAAATGGCAAAATCTCTCCTTAATTTGTACGAAACATTTTGCAGTCACGCTAAAGCTCTTTTTATTAAATATTTGTTTAGTATTTCGACTCTCGATTGCAGAAGGCTTATGATGGGTTGTGGGACGTCTATAAGCTGATGGAGATACAGATTTCTACGTTTTCGTACTGAAAAGCCTTATATAGTCTTTGATTAACCCAGTAGACACATAAGTATGTACTATATTTTCAGCACTAGTTATTTTGTTTGCTTGTATAGATTTATATCAGATTTTAGGTTTTGTGAATTATACCGGAGAGACCTACCGTCTCTCATATGTGAGAGGCCGCCTGAATAGGTACCATCGCAATGTCTATTTCCAAATATTGCTTTGTAATTCAAGGTAACGTTTGGTTTTGCAAATGTTCATAAGCGGTCGTATCGCTAACCCTCAAGCGAACGGCGTGCTCGTCTCCCCATTAACCAAAAAAAAATCTTCAAAACCAGGATAACAAAACATTCTTTTGAAAAATAAAATACCAGTTTAAACATCACTTTTTGTAAATTTATCCAATCGAATTCTCTGTCCCGCTTCAGTTGTTTTTACTTCTGTTCTTAAGCCCCATTCATCTAATCGCTCTTAATCGGGGTCCTGTACGGACGCTCCCGAGGGTACAATCTCTGATTGGACACGAACCATTTGTTTGAAATGCTATTGGATACAGTTTATGTAAGGAATTTGGAGCTTTGTTTTATGTTTATTGGTTTTATTAAGATGTATTATGGTAAATATACTTTGGCTGGTAAATGTGGAGTTGTCGTTTTGTAATTTATAATCTACTAGCGATCTGGCTCGTCTTCGCCCAGACGCAGATACTTTTCAGTCCACTTTAGAAACAGTTAAACTAAATGTTACTAACGTTACTAACTTTAAACTTCCCATCCCATTTCCTTTGGGTGTGTCAGAGTTTGGAATATATTTCAATTCCTTGCACATCCCACGAGAATACTACATTTCGTCGGATTAAAAAGTAGCCTATGTGTTAATCCAGGGTGTAAGCTACCTTGATACCTTTTGTGAATATAAGTCCAGTGGTTTGAGCGTGAAGAGGTAACAAAGAGACAACTATCGCATTTATAATATTAGCAGACTATAATTTTACTTTTTTTATGTGACACCCAGACTATTAGATCTGTGTTTATTATCTCTCTCTTTTATAATGTCCTTTCTTTCGATTCTAAGTCAGTCTTCTCCAACCCCTGATTTTGATTATTTTGTCGACCCATCTTCCCAATTCGCAAATTAATACCCACGCTCAAGCATCAAACATTTGCACTTACACAAGCGTGTCACATAATCGTGTCTCTATAATCTAATAATCGGTAACGCGTCGTTCAAGGCGACTGATACAAATGTCATTTGTCCAAATCGAATTTATTAGCGTTGTGAAGCGAACCGGACTGTGACAATCCTAATCCACGTGCCGAGGTTTCTGTGAAAATGAATGTAATTTTAGTTCGATTTATTGTGAATTGTTGTAGTTGTTTTGTGTTTTCCAGTGTCGTGAAGAAACCGATGCAAAAAAAAGGTTGTTAATTCGTCAGAATGGTTTTTGTATGTATGTTCACCGACTACTCAAAGACGCCAAATTATTAAAAAAAAAATAGATTATTTTTTTTGAATAATTATTTTTTGTGTATAATATAGTAAAGCCTTTAAATGAACTAAACCTAAGATATTACATGCGTAAGTACACATAATTTCGTTTCTTAAATTTTGTATCACTGTATCAACCCATATACGTCCCACTGCAGGGCACGGGTCTACTCTACAATCGAGAATACGATTGAGAGTGGTTAGGCCATATAGTCCACCACGCTGGCCTTGTGCGGGTTGGCGGACTTACATACCACAGGAATTCTTATGACTCGCTATGGTATGCAGGTTTCCTCACGATGTTTTCCTTCACCGTTTTAGTGCGTGGTGATTGACTATCAATACACACATGACTCCGAAAAGTCCGAGGTGTGGCCTGGGATTCGAACCCACGACCACCGTGAACATGTTGGCAGCCGCGTCTAGTCCGTTTACCAACAGGCCACCACGCACTTCTTAAATTTCATTAACTTATATATTGTTTTTCGATCTTTGCACAGTTTTTAGGATTCACTTTTAATAAAAATGAATATTACTTTTAAATGATAATATGTATATATTTTAATCATATTCATTTTTCAATCCAGTTTTTTAATTTTCCTATGTTGTTTTTTGCACCAATGCTCCGTTACAAAATGACTGAAGCATTTAGCTTAACCCCGGCTTTGTGAAAACCTTCATACAGAAAAATAATTTTCACCAAAAAGTATTTGAGCTCGTTTAAACCGCCAAAACTCGACACAAGGTAGTAAAAATTGGAAACTCTTTTGAGAACTGCAAAAGAACCATCTAAGTTAGCGAGCTGCGGCGCAGTGGAATTTGTGACTGAATGGACCGCTAGTGAAGGGAAGTCTTGAAACACTCCACGCGTCCGAAAGGCGAGGGCAAAAGGAACAAGAGATTTTAATTTCGTGACTCCAGTCTTTTGATACTTAAGTTGTGGGTTGACAATTGAATAGGTTTTTTTTTTAAATAAAATATGTGGGGCAAACGAGCAAACAGGTCACCTGATGGTGAGTAATCACTGCCGCCCATGAACATTCACAACGCTGGGATTATAGGCATGTTTCGGATTGTTACATCGGGAAGAGAAAGGAAGGTTCTTCTATAATTATGTTTCAATAAGCTGTTAATTAAACTCTGGTTTGATTGTCATAATTTGTATAAATTATTGGTAATAATAATTTTTAAATTTTCATGTGGTTGGCAGGAAAAGTTCGCTTATAATATCGTTATTTGTAAAAAAGTGGTTTTATGGAGTTACCACCATACCAATTGTTCACTTATTTTTATGGTTATTTTTCTTTTAATCTTTTGTGGGGTTCATTAAAATATTGTGTATCTGAATGACTTTTGCATGCACGATTTAGTAAATAGCAATAAGAAAGCGTAGGTGTTATGTAATACCTCCTATATTGGGCCTTTTATCTGGTTGTAAACACTTCAGGAAAGGAGCACCGCCGCACGATGCTTTTATAGATGAGACCCTTGAGCCTCATCGGCATCCTGCGGTCGCAGAGTATGCCCGAGACCTCCCTCCACTTAGCCCAAGCAGCGCTTATACGGGCTTTGACGTCAAGGTCGATGTCACCGGACTCATGCAGTACGGACCCAAGGTACTTGAACTTGTCCGTCTTCACGGCAAGTTCGTTCCCTATCACGATGCTTTGGGGGTCCGACTCCCGCAAGCCATGTACTCGGTCTTCGCTACATTTAACTTCAGACCACCGCTCTCGAGCGTCTCCCTCCACCGGTTGACCTTGCGCTCCAAAAGTCGCCGGTCCTCTTCCACCAGTGCAATGTCATCGGCATACATCAACAACCAGGGCGCAGGGTCCTGGATGTGAGACGTAATGGCGTCGAGCACAACACTAAAGAGGAATGGACTCAGCGCCGAGCCTTGGTGCACACCGACATCAATCGGGAAAGGATTCGTATCGCCAACGGCGGTCCGAACGAAGGACTCGGATCGGAGGTACATGTCTCTGATAATGTCCACATAGGCTTCCGGTATCCCTTTCACCTCATCGCCCACCAGATTGCCTGTCGCGGCACACAGTCGAAGGCCTTCTGCAGGTCCAAGAAAGCCATGTGCAGTGGCTTCTTCTTCGTCCTGTATGCCTCGCCGAGCATCCTGAGTGCAAATATCGGGTCGGTAGTACCACTACCAGGACGGAAGCCATATTGACACTCAGAGACAGTACACTCTTGGCGGAGCCTGGACTCGATGACGCGTTCGAAGAGCTTCATGGTATGACTCATGACCTTAATGCCACGATAATTACCACATTCCTGAACACAGCCTTTACCCTTGTATACGGAGTTATCACACTCAACCGCCATGAGTCAGGCATGTTTTTGGTATTCAGGATGCGGTTAAATAACGCAGCAAGAAGCTCCACACCATGAAGCCCCAACGACTTCCACGCCTCTATCGGAATATGGTCAGGCCACCAACAGTCACATACATAGTCCTGACCCCACACTAAGATCGAGTCTTGTGTCGTGGGTATCAGGAACTACGAGAGACTTTCCGGTCTCACAAACACCCAGACCCGGAAGAAATATTTATGGGCCGCACAAACATTTCTTTCGGTGCGGGGATCGAACCCGCCGGCCTCTCGTTTCACAGGCGGCGTCAAACCAACTGCGCCACGGAGGCTGTCGGAAAATATAATAGTTATTTAAACATAATCTAATTTCATTATAATATTAACTTGTCTTCTTGTATGTTTATATTTTTATAGAACTACATACTTGATATATAAAATAAATGAACGGAAAAAATATTGTTACATATTTTTTCTCATTTCTACGTGTCCTTAAAGGCTTATTGATGTTTTTATCCTCGGATTTGACGTGATGTACCTTATCGGTTATCCTGAGGGGACTGTTCGTTTTTCCGGGAAGAACCTATAGTATGTGTTTCTATGAAGTACTATTTTACTGTACCGTTGGTAATCCTCTTAATAAGCTTATGATAAAGAAATATTTTGATGGTTTTGTTTTTTTAAAATATTCAGTTAATATTTGTTTTATGTATTTAATGAAATATTTCAGTTAAGTTTAACACGTAGTTTGCTATATCCAAGTAATAATAACTTAATAGTCGTGAAGTCAAAAAGAAAACAACTTTTATGAAAAATCCTAAATAATGGTTTGAAATAAAAGGGAACATACTGGGTGGAATCGCTTAGCGTCACGAAAAATATTGTGCATGGCAAGTACATGACTTAGAACCCTTTGGCATACTTTTTTTTTTGTTTTTGTATATGTATGGTAAAATTAATTTACCACTACTAGTTACTAATTTACAATAAGTTATTCATAAAAAAACGTTGTTTAGAGAAAGATGATATAAGTGAAAAAAATCTTCATAAATACACATCATTGTTACCCTACTTTATACAATATGAATTCGAGTAGAAACTTCCAAATCTAGGTAATAAAATCCTTTGATCAAACCGCCCTCACCGCCGCGCCGCGCCGGCGCAAGCGCAAGTACAAAGCGTGCCGCCGCGCCACACCGCCCGCTCCCGCTCCGCCGACGCCTTCCAGGGATGTTGCCACTTCCTCAGTCGTGCGGTACCGAGTGACGTTGTACGAAATTATTTTAGTTATTGGTTAGTTTCTTGATGTCAAAATGAGTGATTACACGAACAGTGAGTATGTAGCAATGATGACATGCTATGTCCGATCCAATGAAAACTTGGGTCATGCAAGAAGGATGTATGCAGATCCAGAACATCTGCAGTCTTTGCGTAGGAATGGTATCATGAATGATGAATCCACGAGTTCCCAGCACAAGAACTATTTTAAAGACTTATCCGAGGCTACTCGAGCATGGTAAGTTCAGACTTCCTAATCATGCAAGAATCCGTGACCTTCCACAGCGAAGTCGTCTATTCTCGACCTTATTAAAAGGTTTAAATAAAAACATATGTAGCTTTTTCTAAGATAGTAGGTATGTTATGAAAATAATATGTTCAATTAAAATGTAAATCTTAACAACTTACCAACAACTACATTTACTTAAATTATCCTAACACACTAAAATTCTAAATAAATCAAAATGTTATATGGTCATATTTAGAGTAATAAAATACCGATAAATAAGCGCAAAGTAAGTTCAAGGTCGCTGCTCGATAGTCAGCTGTGGCGTGGCGTGACTCATACACGCGCGCGTCTGTGTATTGACATGTCATTGCATTTTTAAGTGTAGGGTGATTTAGATAATATGTGTTTTGGGCATATCTTGTACTGATATTGTTTATAGGATAGTTTGTAGTTTTTAATGATAAATCTTGTAAACAACGTTAATTTCACATACACAATACACTATGAAATTTTCCGGACGATAAGCGATTCCACCTAGTATAATATTTAAAAATTTATAAAAATAAGCAAAGTCATGATAAAAGTCCAATACAAAACTAGGAGTTGTCGCCAATCTCAAACTCTAATACTAGACTTAAAGTATTATAAAACATTCACAAAGGCATATCAGATAATTTTATTAACCCTCAAAATACGCAATACAAACAAACATCAACACTTAACCCTCCCTTCCTTATGCCTAAACTAATTCGCGGTCGTCACCCACATGCCTTCCAAATGAAAAGATTAAGGTGTCCAGCATCCATTTAAATTGGAAACATAAGATCACGTCCGGACCCTTTGAAATGAGAGTCCGTAAGTGAATATGTTAAAAGGGTTAAGGGACGTATTTGTCATTCATAAATCGTCGCGACACGAGTGAAAACCTAAGTGGCTGTCGACTGTGGAGCTTATTTATAAACTTATTGTGTTGGACAGAAAATGTTTATTATTCAACATTGATGTCAAAAAATAATGCTGTATGTTCTGTAACAATTTAGGAATGTAAAGAAACGAAAGTAAAAGAAAAAACTAATCAAAATATATTTCAAGGTTGAAAGTCATAATTTATTTATGTTGTATTCATTATATTACGATTAATGTGGTTTAAGTAATATTTGGACTAATATATAATACATACATATATTATTGAATATCTGTAAACAGCGTTAGTTTTTATATACTATGACAGATGTACTTGTAACACAACTTGTAATGACTGGCTGTAGTTGTATCAGTGAGTGACCGCCATTCATCGTATTTTTATTAATGCACAAGCTTGAAGGATTTTCAATATGTTTTTGGAATCAAATATAATGTTAAAGGTTGTGCAATGGATTGTGCCATTGATTCTAAACAAGCTGCTTTAGGCTTTTGTAATATACAAAAATAGACTTGTAAATATCTCAGTTAATAACCTACACCTATTATTGAATCCAGACCTTTATTAGGCATTATTTTGCAACTAAATCTAACACCATAATCATCAGTCAACAACTGGAATACTAAATCTGAGAGCTAAAGCAGGCGTCTTAGCATCACATTTAGAAATTCATTACTATTTGGAGAGTTCGTTGTTCTCACAAGATAATAGTCCTGTGGTTCGACTGCATACAACGATATGGATTCTAGTACCACGTGACAGAATCCAACGGATTATAATAGCTTTAAACTAAACGTTGCCTATTTAGATGGCTCTATTTTAATTTCCAACGCTATATTTGTACAATATTACTCAAACAACATTACATTTTTCGGGATAAAAAGTAGCCTACGTGTAATCCAGGGTAACAGCTATCCCTATACCTAATATCAAAATCGGTCGGGTCGTGTAGCAAATGTATATATATATATATATATATATATATTAGAATTCCTGAATAATCCCATGGGAAAACTTAAGTTTTTGGGAATAACATGTAGCCTATGTTTTAATCCATGGTGTCAGTTATCACTATACCAAATTTTGTCAAAACCGGTTTAATCGTTTTTGCGTGAAAGAGTAACAAACATCAGAAAAGAAAGAAAGAAAGAAAGAAAAGTTTATTGTTGGTACAAATACAAAGAAATTAATATTAATAATAAAAATAATCCAACCCTAGAAACTAAAAGATATAAAGTATTTACAATAAAACAAAGAAGTGTTAGTTATATAAAGATAACAAAAGACAATAATATTCTCCAATACTACTTGTGCCAACAACAGGAACCCTCATTCAGCTTATTACTGCAGTACAGCATAAGCAGTACCACAGCGCTGATTTTCAATGAGGGACCTTAGTGACATCCGGGCACTACGTCGGTGTGCGGATATAGGTACTTGTACATGTATTTTAGAAAAACATTGATAATTTATACAATATAAACAGGAAACATAAAACATTTAGAAACAAAAAATAAAAATATAACGAAGATTACAAATTCAGAAAGGTATTAAGTAATCGGCAAAAATTCGCCGGCGCCGACAGAGGGCGACTAAGACCGAGTATCTGCAAATACACAATAATTTAAAACCGATAAAGTAATAATTATTAAATTATTACTTTATCGGTATTTCCATACATCCATACATCAATATATTCTCACAAACTTGCACCTTTGTAATATTAGAAAGGATGGTGCTAAAAATTGTTATAATTTTGTTATAATTATCTGTACAAAGTAGATGTAATTTTTTGTTAGATCCATTGTTACCAGAAATAAATAAATAAAATAAATACCTCAAATTGTTTTCCACCACAAAGCAACATAATACTGCAAACAACTTACCCGTACGGAGTCTAAGGACTCACAACTCAAAAGTTGGTGACGGTTCGTCTCACTCGCTTTGCTCTACAACCATAAATTCCCAGTGGATTCGAGTGCTGGCCTGGAAATTCGGCTAATTATTCAAATTGTTGCGAATTTCGCGACACGGCTCATGTCGTTGCTGGGGATCTTTTATGATTTAATTCGTTTGAGCGATGTGAATGGTTTAATTGACGGTAAATAGGTAGGTGATCATTTTGCTGTACTGTCATTTTATTAAGAATTTTTATGTTTTTGTAGATAGGAAAATAAGTGTTTATTTAGTGTTTGTTGGTTTACAGTACGATTTCTTAATATTTATTGGGTAAAAAATTGAGTACGAAAATGCATGAAGAGATTATTGACATTTGAAGAAGCGAAAGAGATATATGTATGGACCGTAGCACTTGGCGCTCAATAGTCTCTCCCTACCCCAATGGGACATAGGCGCTACTTTATGTATATGTATGTAAGTAGGAGATTAAAACGGCAATCAGCAAAAGCCTCTGTCATTGTTCTTCACTGATATCTACTGTTCTGTATCAGCCCATATACGTCCCACTGCAGGGCACGGGCCTCCTCTACAATCGAGAGTACGATTGAGAGTGGTTAGGCCACCACGCTGGCCTAGTGCGGGTTGGCGGACTTACATATCATATAAATTTTAGAAATCTTTATGGTATGCAGGTTTCCTCACGATGTTTTCCTTCACCGTTTTAGTGCGTGGTGAATGACTATCAATACACACATGACTCCGAAAAGTCGGCGGTGTGCCCTGGGATTCGAACCTGCGACTACCGTGAACATGTTGGCAGTCGCGTCTAGTCCGCTTACCAACAGGCCACCACGCACTTTTAGTCAACATAAGGAAATATTTTCGTAACGAGTCCAGATCATCTCGTCAGCATTTTAAAATACATTCAAAAAACATATTACATAAAGCTACACTAATTCTTTATAAAGCTGAACCACCGAAAACGCACAAATGTTACACCAAAAAAAGCAACCTTTTCAACCATCCACTTTAACAATAAACATGAAATAGTTGGCATATCATGTACTTATCCAAAATCGTCATTAAGCAAGCCGCAGAAATCTCGACATTACGGTTAGCGAGTCGTCATCACAACAAGTGCTCTCACGCTATTTCCGCGCGGCCAAGGCGCTGACCCCGTTTCAGGCACTTTGCCGATTGACTTTGCTATGTCGTGCCACTAGAGGGCTCTCTGCCCGCTAAAACGTTACTGTGCCGGCTTTTAATTTTTTTTTCAAATTATATTAAAACGTTTAAAATTTAGAGCGCTTTGTTGCGGTTCAGCACAACGGTCTGTGATTATGCTGTCATTTACTCTGCCTGTATTAAGAGTGAAACTAGATAGGAATGGAAGGTAAAATGCTGGGTTTTTTTTCTATTCAATGTTTTATGTACATTGTACATTTGATGCTTTTATTGTCGATGCTTAAGCATTTTAATAAAAACACGAGAGCGTAATTAACATTGTGAAATGAGAGCCTATTTTAATTATTACTACCCTGATTATACGATATACATTTGGCTTCAGAGCGACATCTAGTTGCATATCCTTAATGAAGCTGATATTTTTGTTTCAATATTATGGCTTTTACATCCAACGTAATTGGCTACGTACTGCTACGCAATGATGCTACGGCGTAGCGTCGTAGAACTCGCGTAGAATTCTTTAAATGGTATCATTGATTAACCTAAAGTCCTGTCTAACTATACTATTTATATGAAAAAAATTTCATTTGTGAACTATAAACTATATTTCACCCTCAAGAAGGACAGTTGACCTTGTATGGGTTCCAGGAACCCGCTGCATGTAGGTCGCTTCCAACAGGTAGAACGGAAATCCTTAGGGGACTCCTATGTAGTGTGGTAAGCGATGGAATCCCTGCGAGTTGAGATGATTACTATGCAAGTATTTTTATTCTTCTATTTGATGGTAGTAAGCATTTATAAAATATTTTTTACTATACCTGCGTGCTTTAACATTTTAAGGAGAGACAGCTTACAGCCTGCAATTTTAAGACGAATATTTATAGATCACGGGAACGTATAATTAAATATTTAATCATCATCGAAAAGTCATCTGCGACATCAGGTGTAAATATAAGCCAATACATAATAGCATCAATAATGTAATTACCAAAATGCTGCGTCGCTTAATTCACGATTCGTTCCATCAAAATCATGCATAATTAAGTTAATCGATACGCAACAAAGAAATTAATTATTTTGCCGATTTTAAGTTAAAATGCCGGTTTAAAATGTACTCGTAAATTCCTTTGGCGCTACCTCAAACGTTTCGTTCGGAGCGATGAGTTATTTCAATCAATTATTCATTATTCTACTGTGTTTAGGGATTTGTTTGAAATTTAATATAGAAGATTCGACTTGGCACTCGATATTTGTCATTATTAATGAAACTGAGAGCTATTAGTGTGATAAATTTAAAATATTATAAAAGGAAAAATACTTGGCGGAACCCGCATACAAATTGATATCTTTACAATTATTTCTGTGATATATGAAGCCGGGTAAGAAGAAATAAGTTAACATGGCTTATTTGCTTAAGTGCCAATCGTAGAGGACGTCCGTGCTGTGCTTTTTTTAAATACAGCTATTGATTTGACAGCCTCCGTGGCGAAGCTGGTTAGACGCCGGGTGTGAAACAAGAGGTCACGGGTTCGATTCCCGTATCAAGACAAATGTTTCTGTGAACCAAAAGCATTTGTTTCGAGTCTGGGTGTTTGTAACACGAAAAGTCTCTTGTAGTTCCTGATACTCACGACACAACACTCGATCTTAGTGTGGGGTTAGACTATGTATGTTACTGTTGGCTTGGTGTCTTGTATTTAAAACGGACTTAATTCCTCAGGCATTCTCTATAGTCTACCTTTGGATGGTGCAGAGAGAAAACAAAGTAGGCGCATAAATTAACAAAATATGGTTATGTTATAAATAGTACTTCGATATTCTAGAAGCCCTTGTCAATAAAAACATGATCTTATCGCATACCTCGACACCGTATCAGACACGCAAACGTGGCGTTATGTTTCGATAAAATACACGATTGGTCGACTAACAAATTATATGAATAACTATCGACTTATTGGTATGGTAGTTAATGTCTATAAACTTTAATCTTGGACGAAAGTTTGAATCCATGACAGGCCTTTTTTACACCAATGGTAATGATCATTTTGTAGCAAACAAGAAATTTCCTCATTTGCTGGTTGGAACTTATTTATTTATGGTTTTATTTATGTATATATATCATAGTAGTATATTATATTTGTGTATAATTTGTATTACGTTTTTTAATATGTTGTATTCTTTATATTCTACACTGCCTTCTCTTTCTCCTGCCGTTAAATCCATCCTATGGTCATCTGTAAGATATTGCCTAGAGTGACTAGACTGTAATTTGTACTATTTTATATTTTTATTTATGTATATTTTGTTGTATACAATAATGATAAATAAATAAACTATGAAAACAATTAGCTATCATAGATAATTCCAAATTTTATCTCTGGTAAAATTCCTATAACCACTAATAACCGGTAAAATAGTTTCTCCGCCACAGTAAGTTTTACCACAAGCCAAGCTGGTAGAACTGTGACTTGTCAAGCCGTCAAAACTTGTGTTGAAACGTGTACACAACTCGGACAGACAATTAACGTGAAAAATGTATTGTGAGAACCTAATTGAAAACCGGTAGGGTCGTACCGCCATTAAATCTTGGTATCGATTGTAAAATTCAATCGATATAATTCAGAATCATAAAGTCTTATGTAACATGTGTTTGTGTTGAACATGGGACGTTTTATTGTGTATGGGGTTTGTAATAGGTGTATGTGTATTCCAACTTTTAATATGAGGGGGTTATAGCTTATTTTTGAGTGGACATCAATATGTCGCTTACACCAAGCCTTTTTAAAATGAAATCGTTCAAGTGTTTGGAAATTTTTGTTCGTAAACGGTGTAATTTTGGTTCTCTTCCAATATTGTTATTCTATTTGTAATTTTTAGATGTATTTAAATTATATTATTATTTGAACCATGAGTTCATATACATTCATATACAGATTCTACATTTACAGGCTTTGTGGATGTCTGCAAAAAATATAATATTACGAAACATTCAAATTCCATACTTAATTTAATTCCGAAAACTTCAATATTTTTTGCTTCACTCCCTCATCTAATCCTTTACTTCGTTAAATGGATCTAGTTGCCAACTATGAAATATCATCTAAGATCCTTGTAAGACAGGTCGTATGATTAATACAACCACATTGGCCCGGGTTCGAATCAATCAGTGACGTCACAGCTGCGACGCGACCTCAACGTCACCCTTCCATTAATTACCCGATGGAAGTCTAGAGTAAACTCTTCAAGAAATAAAAAAAGTTCGGAATTTAAAAGTTTGCAAATTAACTCTTACGATTGTAAAGTCCATTTTGTAACTGAGCGGGTTTTTTGTCGATTTCTTTTTAGTAATTATCCTTAATTAACTCGCACTTTTTAAAGATGAAGGATTTGTTAAGAAAGGGAATGGGATGGTGAGATTTTTGTTTATAAACTGTTGATGCTCTGTCTTAATTCATTTGACAACCTCCATGACGCAGTAGGTTAGACGCCGGCTGTGAAACGCAACGCTGCCGGTTCGATGCCCACAGCGAGATAAATGTTTGTGAGGTCTACAAATATTTCCCTCAGGCCTGAGTATGTGAGAACGAGATGTCTCACGTAGTTCCTGATACCCACGACATAAGACTCGATCTTAGTGTGGGGTCAGGACTATGCATATGACTGTTGAGTGTATTTATTTATTTGCAATATTGTAACTTATTTAAACAATTTCAAAATTTTACTTATTTATTTTATTTTATTTTATATTTGTAGGAAAACTTACAGCTAGTAACAATATAATGTGAGCTTAGAAATAGAAGGCCAATAACAAGTTTTCACATATACAGACTAAATTAATGAAATAATACAGCAGTAGTCTTATTAATTAAATAAGTTGGGTAGATGTACAAGGGAAACAAAGTTTACGTAAAAAAAAGGAAAATAATTCTTGTAGTAACATAGGGTACGCGAAAATTAATTTTAAATAATAATTCTGAACACTCAATAATATTATTACATATTTGAAACATGTAGGTTACATCTGCTATTTTTCTACGCTCATAAAGCGGTAATAGGTGAAAATGTTTACTAATTAGTATTTACTTGAAAATATGAATTGTATTTTTCTGTCTCTGATATACCTCGAACGGTGAAACTGAGATATTGGAACTTAAAAATTTATATTCAAATTAAGTAATAATTTTGATTTAAATATTCATTCACTCTCGTTATTTATTTTAGTGAGTACTCCATTCCCGTACATATTTACAAAACTTCACATTGGGTTTTTGCGACACAATAGACACCAGTTAAGCCATCTCGTTTATTCAAACAGAAAAGTTCTGTCAATTTCACGCGAGTTCTAGTTTGGGCAATATTCCCTTTTGCAAAGTTACGAGGTCAAAAATATACTAATTGATTCGTCTCAATCATGAGTGTTAGACTAGCATAAGTTGTCAGAACAGTGTGGGCTCCTATTTAGGATTTTCGTTAACGATACAGGAGTTCCCAATTTCAATATTGGAACTAATCAATCAAGGCTGTTGTGGAAATGAGTAGGCGTGCCCCATTTATCAAACATCCTGTAGATGAAACTTGCGTCTTAAAACGTATCATCCAAGATGTAGAAGAAAAGCGGTAAATTGCGAATTTGTTTAATTGCAAATGATGTTTATTGAGTGTTTGAATTTGAACCGTAGTTTGCATATAGTATTGGTATGTGAAGTCTGTCGATCCGCACTAGGCCGGCGTGGTGGACTATGTAGGTACAGTATGACTGAGTTTTGTATGTACGAATATATGCATGTGAGGGATATGTATGTGTGTGTCAACGTTGAGGCGGCTGCGCCCGCCGATTAAGTTTACCTAGCAGTCGCGAATAAATACAGTTAGAGTGAACACGCAGTCATTTCCTTTATGTTTAACCTTTCCCACATAAATATATTTTCCTATTCCTAAAGTGGTGACCCCTGTAGCTGTGTTTATTAATTATTAGATACCGTTATAATTCGGAAATCGACGATGACTACCCCAGGTATGAATATACCCACGCGCGCTTTGGAGCAGAAACTCGAGTCGCGGCAGGAAGATGCGCTGGCAAGCATCACGGTATCGTCGCGGATAGCGGAATGTTGGGCGGACCAGCCGCGACTGTGGTTCGTCCAATTTGAGGCGGTGGTTGCTAGCCAAAAACTCAGCGATGCTGCTAAGCAGAACCTGGTGGTGACGAAGCTGACCAAGAGCGCCATCCAGCAGGTTAGCGATTTACTGCTGATGCCACCGGAGGAGCGCAGATATGAGGCACTCAAGGAGCGGCTGCTGCAGGTGTTTGAGGAGTCGGAGACACAGGCAGTTCCAAAAGTTGCTGGGAGAGATGGAACTAGGCAGCCAAAAGCCTTCCCAACTACTACGGCGCATGCGGGGCTTGGCACGTTCGAAAATTCCAGACCCAACGTTGCAAATAATGTGGAATAGCCACCTTCCAGCAGCGGTGCAAGCGGTTTTAGCAGTCACGGAGGTCAAGGAATTGGACAATTTGGCCGTGATTGCCGACAAGGTCATTGAGGCCACCCGGCCAGCAGAGTTATCGGCGGTGGCGGACATCGAGCTCGAACCATATCGTAGTCCACGTAGACGTAATTCTCGTAGGTCGATGTCGCGCACTAGGGACGCGAGTAGGCACCGAAGGGATCCTGAATGGTTTGTGCTTTTACCACTACAAATATCGTTCCAAAGCAACCAAGTGCGTAGATCCGTGCAACTGGAAAGAGCCGAAACACGTTGCCACATCGGAAAACTAGCGGCGATACAACCGGCGGCGGAGGTTTGTATCGACGCGTCAAAACGCCTATGTATTTTCGATAGAAACAGTGGACTAAAATTTCTAATAGACACTGGTGCGGATGTGTCGGTTATACCCGTTTCGTTTACTAAATCGAAAGATTTCGCGTGTGATAAGTATAAACTTTATGCGGCTAACGGTACCGAGATAAGGACATATGGCGTGCGTACTTTAGTGTTAGACCTTAGTTTAAGAAGATCTTTCCGATGGACTTTCATTGTGGCGGCTGTTAAGCAACCTATAATTGAAGTAGATTTTTTAACTCATTATAGATTGTTAGTTGACTTAAGCGCACGGCGACTCGTAGATCAGGTTACGCGTTTGAATGTTATTGCGTCAGTCATATTAAGCCACGGCGAGTATGAATCATCTATTAAAACGTTGATTAATAACAATGTATGGCATGATATTTTATCTAATTATCATGATATTACCCGTCCGGTATCATACAAAGATATTCCAAAGCATTCGGTGTGCCATCACATTGAGACTTCAGGACCACCTGTCTATGCGAAGGCGAGACCACTACCTCCGGATAGGTATAAAAAGGTTAAGGCGATATTTCAGGATATGTTAGACTTAGGTATTTGTAGGCCCTCCAAAAGGCAAGCCCGTTACATGTTGTGCCCAAGAAAAATGGAGAACTTAGGCCATGTGGAGATTATAGGCGATTGAACGCGATAACAAAACCCGATCGTTACCCTATACCACGTATTAACGATTTTAAATACTTATTAGCAGGAAAAAAGATTATTTTTAGTAAGTTAGATTTGAATAGGGCGAATCATTTTATTCCGGTTGCATCCGATGACATTGAGAAAACGGCAATCATTACACCTTTTGGACTTTTCGAATTCCCGCGGATGACGTTCGGTTTGCGCAACGCTGCACAATCGTTTCAGAGATTCATGGACACGATAGTGCTACGTGGTTTCGATTTCGTATTTAATTATATTGATGACGTTTGTATAGCTAGCGAATCGGAAGAAGCCCATAAGGCGCATTTGAAGGCAGTTTTCTCAAGGTTTAACGAATTTGGTGTTACAATTAACGTATCTAAATGTATATTTGGCGTATCAAAATTAGATTTTTTAGGTTATGAGGTGTCAGCGGATGGTGTTCGCCCGCTTGACGATAAGGTAGAAGCAATTGTAAATTTTCCGAGGCCTGAAAATATCGAGCAATTGCGTCGTTTTCTCGGTATGGTTAATTTCTACCGCTCTCACATTCCTAGGGCAGTCGAATGCCAGGCAGAATTAAATGCGTATTTACATAACACCAAAAAGCGCGATAAAACATTAATTGAGTGGACTGATAAGGCGATTGAGGCTTTTGAGAAATGTAAGGCTAGCTTAAAAAGCGCCATTACATTATCCTATCCATTGCCAGATGCTGATTTATCTTTAATGTGTGACGCTTCAAACACTAGTGTAGGTGCAGTCCTACAACAACAAGTTAACAACTGTTGGAAACCGCTGGGATATTTTTCTAGGAAGTTAACGCTCACGGAAAACAAATACTCTACGTATGATCGCGAATTGTTAGCAATATTTATGGCCATCAAACATTTCAAAAGTTTAGTAAAGGGACGAAAATTAACTACTTTTACCGATCATAAACCACTTATATAGGCATTTACAAAAATAAACAGCGATAAAGAAAGTCCTAGACGAATCCGTCAACTTTCTTATATAAGTGAGTTTAGCACAGATATTAGGTATATAAACGGTAATCAAAACGTAGTGGCCGATGCTCTTTCCCGAATAGCAACAATAAATTGTCCGACGTTACTGGATTATGCAGCGCTAGCGGAAAAGCAATCGAGTGACGCATATTTACAGCGAATGATACAAGCGTCTAATTGCAACTTGCAGTTTAAACAATTTTACATACCTGATGGTGAGAAACAAGTTTATTGTGAAGTCTCACACAATAATATTAGACCGTACTTAACGGAAGATTTTAGGCAATTAGCTTTTCGTTCAGTACATGACCTTAGCCATCCTGGAATCAAATGTACTAAACAATTAATCAAACAAAAGTTCTTTTGGCCAGATATGGACCGGGATATAACCAGATGGGCCAGAGCCTGTCCCGTATGTCAAAAAGTTAAAATAAATAGACATACTGTGTCAGGAGTAGGGAATTTTGAAAGGGTTGATAGATTTCAACATGTGCACATCGATATCGTAGGACCTTTGACGATATCGTCTGATGGATATAGATATTGCGTGACAATGATCGACCGTACCACGGGTTGGCCCGAGGCTGTTCCTGTGCAAAATATCACAGCGGAGACCGTAGCTAGAGTAGTTTTTGAGTGTTGGATTTCTCGCTTTGGATGCCCTTCGAAGCTTACTAGCGACCAGGGTAGACAGTTTGAGAGTGATTTATTTAACAACCTCATGAAATATTTAGGCATTCACAAGTTACGTACAACTCCTTATCATCCACAAAGCAACGGCATGATCGAACGTTGGCATAGAGCACTAAAAGTGGCTCTCATGGCACGTTTGCAATGCAACAAGTCATGGGTAGACGAGCTTCCGATCGCATTGTTAGGTCTGCGTGCAGCTATCAGAAGTGATAGCGGGGTGAGCGCAGCGGAATTAACCTACGGTAAGCCGTTTCGATTACCGGGAGATTTTTACGACCAATCGAAAATTCGTATGTCTGACTCGGAATATTTACAGTTGCTTAAGGATACTATAAATAAATATAAACCACGACCAAGGAGTCATGAAAATTCGAGATCATTATTCGTGTCTAGCGATCTTAATACGTGTAAAAGTGTTTTCGTTAGGAACGATATAATGAGAAGGTCACTTCAGCCTCCATATGATGGTCCATATACTGTCGTAAAACGACAAGGAAAGACATTTATTATTAAGATAGGTGATAAGGAAACTTGTATATCAATTGATAGGCTTAAACCTGCATACGTTATCGATAGTGATAGTTCTAGGTTAGATATAACGGATGATAGTAATAACGATAATAGTACTAATATTAAAAGCAATAATAACGAGGACACTTCTAGCAAAGTTTTAAATCATAAAACAACGCGAAGTGGCCGCGTTATAAAAACACCTTTACGTTTTGCATAGTATGCAACCTATTGTATTTTAACCGTATTGAGTAATTTTGAATAAGATTTATGATTAACGCTATTGCGACTTAATTTAGTTCATATATTATACACCAATATACACCTTATTACATTTTATTTACTTTTAACTTTACATTGCATTTTTGTGTAAATTACATTTTTATTGTTCATGCAAAAATTTTGTCGTACGGTTTCATTAATTTTAAGACGTATGCAACATAATTATTATTGGGCACACGTATAATTAGGCAATAATTTTGTTTTGATTCACGGCAATATAAAATGAAATCGGGTATTATTAAAATGTGTTTATTGTTTGTTTTAAAGTTATATTATGTACTTAGTGCTTAAAATATTTTTTTCTTTAAGAGGGGGGTTGGTGTAGGTACAGTATGACTGAGTTTTGTATGTACGAATATATGCATGTGAGGGATATGTGTGTGTGTGTCAACGTTGAGTAATTAGAGGCGGCTGCGCCCGCCGATTAAGTTTACCTAGCAGTCGCGAATAAATACAGTTAGAGTGAAGACGCAGTCATTTCCTTTATGTTTAACCTTTCCCACATAAATATATTTTCCTATTCCTAAAGACTATATGTTGCAGTGGGAGGTTTGGACACTTTTAAATAATTTTATTTATATTGTGTTTTAATTCGGTTTCAATTTTAGAATAGTTCTCAAATAGTTTTAGATAAGAAGTGAAAATCATTATAGTAATAAAAGTGGGACTGCCTCAATGGCGCAGCATTATCACGGTATGATTACAATGCCGAGGTCTCAGGTTTGAATCCCGGGTTGGGTATAGTGATATGGGATTTTTCTATTGGTTAGCCTTGAGTTAGGGATTTGTGCCCAACATGAGGATAGGCTCGCCACCTATGACATAGTGGGACGAAACACACAAGGTACAATGTGGGTGTCCTGGTAACACCTCTGCCTACTCTTTTTGAGAATAAGGCGTAAGTTTATGTAAATATACATGTTTAAAAACGGGAAGTAAAAAAAAATGGGAAAGGAAATCTCGCTGAAAATAATTTGGACTGTTATCACATTTAAAATATAAGGAACAGGGGAAAAGCCAATTTGTATGGCAAATTACAGGTTAGTGCAGAGAAAGAAAAATAACTTGCCCACTTTCAATACGCCTTTTACATAGACCGAACTGCATTTGGCTATTATTTGTAACATTACAATAAAAATGAGAACGGATTAAATCCACATATTCATCTGAAAATTGTTCAAGTCTTTTACTATTTTCTTATGGCAAGTGTAGCTCTCTCTTTATTTAAAATAAAATATTTCATGGATTACACCTTTATATAAAAAGAAAATATATTTTGACATTTGAAGCGCAGTTGGGTTGACGCCTGCTGTGAAACTAGAGGCCGCGGGTTCCATCTCCGCAACGAATGTTTGTGTCATCTACGGGTACTTGTTTAGGGCCTGGGTGTTTGTGAGACAGAAAAGTCTCTCGTGGTTTCTGATACCAACGACAGAAGACTAGATCTTAGTGTGGAGTCAGGACTATGTATATGACTGTTGGGTGCATTTATAAAACTTTACAACTTTAGGGTATAAATTATATTTTTTATAGAAACGGCTTAGTCGACCACACTGTCTAGTAGAATATACCTTAAATATGTTGTTTCACAAATATACAAAAATCTATTGCTTTACTTAATTTTTTAAATTGCAACTTATTAATTTCTCGATAGTACGTACAATATTAAGACAAAAATATTTTTCAATGTTGGTATACGAGTGTTGGTAACATTTATTGAGATATCCATGGTTCCCACATTAAGTTCTATGTTCTTCTTCTAGTATAAAACTCTCAAGGAGTTAAATAAAATCTTAATATTAAAGCCACATAAAACTCTCAGGCAGTTAAAAAATTATCAAAATTAAAGCCATACAGCACAGGTGTGTATAAAGCCATCGAATCACCGAAAATACTTTAATAAATAAATACATTTCATTTATTTCCAACATCTGAATATCCTGGTGGTTGGAATAATTTGAATTGTCCGTCAAGCATTCGCATTGTATCGTGGCATTTTTAATATCTTTTGGATGTTGTGAGGTTTAATCAACGTGGTAATTGTTGTTCAACATCATTACAATTGTCTTCAGCGATAGGAGTACTGCTGAATGGAGGATGCTAAAAATGTATAGGGACATATTGGCTTAAACAGATACACTGTTCTAACTATATTTTTTTGAATTCATGGCGTTTCTTTGGTTTCCCGTATTATCAGGCGAATGACATACTCGTCTCAACATTCAACGCAATGAATAAAAACAACTTGCCCGAACCGGGATTCTAACCCGCGACCTCAGCGTTGTAATTATACTGTAGTACAACTGTACACCAGAGGTAAAACTCCAACGATTGCAGCAAAATTCTTATGTCACACGGTTTTCTTACATATTTTGCGAAAACAACCCATCTTTGCAATAAAAAAATGAATCTATTCTTAATAATAACAATGTTGCCCTCTCACCGACATTTACAATAGCCTCTTAAATATCAGCGGGAGCACTAAAATTATTTGCCATCCGATAATGGGGGGATACTCTATAGTCCAACACGAAGTTCGAATGTGCGGACGTTGAACACCAACAGAGAAAATAAGAATTTTCCATTTTTAAAAATTAGTACTATTCTCTATGAATCTTATCTTTCACTCCGAACTTAATCTGTAATTACGATACAGCATTATATTTAAAAGTATTTAGGCATATTCGTACAGTTTTAGGAATGAAGTTCAAACATTCGTCAACGTGTCGGAGTATAGAGTAACCAAAGAAGATAATTTGGACCGTTATAACATCTCAATAAATAATATAAGAATTTTCCACTTCAAAAAATCAATAATAGTATTTATGAAACTTATCATATCCCTTATACATAGTTTAAGATTAAGATACGTCTTAAACAAAATTTGAACATTTTGTAAGGTGTTTAGGCATTTTAACTGCTAAAATAACTATCTAATAATGTGAACGCATGTTGTTGATTTCTTGTTATTGAAGGAACACGCAGCATAGATTAATTTGTATTTCGTTTTTTCTTTTAGTATATTCTTCTTTGGAAATCCTTTAATAAAAAAATAGAATAAAATAAGATATGCGTACAGTTTTACGTGGAATATTCGAACATTCGTCGTCGTGTCAAACTACAGAGTATCTCCATTTCGATACAGAAGTTTTGTAAAAAAATATCCATTGCTAGACGACGAGACAGTATTGTTCCCAGTATTTGTGTTTTATCGTCATTAACAATTCAATTTTAAAACAATACGACTGGATGTTTATCTGTGTAATCTACTGGTGGTAGGTCTCTCATATGTGAGAAGCCATCTGGGTAGGTACCACCGCAATGTCTATTTCTCCCGTGAAACAACACTGCTTAAATGCACTGTTGTGTTTCGGATTGAAGGACATTGTAGCCAGAGCAACTACTGGACATATTGAGACTTAACATCTTATGTCTCAGGATGGCGAGCGCAGTGGAATATTGCTACTGTTCATGAGCGGTCGTATCGCTTACCATCAGGCGAACGGCTTGCTCGTCTCGCCATTCAATGCAATAAAAAAAAAAAAAAAAAAAAATCTTTTTATTATGTGGTTTTGTTGATCCTGGCTTACAGAGTTTAGTGGAGTTTGGTTGATGTAATCTCAAAATGTTTTTACTCCAAAGAAATTGTTGTAGTAATTTGTAATTTATTTATTTGAACTTAATAAGTGCGTGGTGGCCTGTTGGTAAACGGACTAGACGCGACTGCCAACATATTCACGGTGGTCGCGGGTTCGAATCCCAGGGCACACCTCTGACTTTTCGGAGTCATGTGTGTCAAAACGGTGAAGGAAAACATCGTGAGGAAACCTGCATACCATAGCGATTTATAAAATTTCTATGGTATGTAAGTCCGCCAACCCGCTCTAGGCCAGCGTGGTGGACTATATGGCCTAACCACTCTCAATCGTACTCTCGATTATAGAAGAAGCCCGTGCCCTGCAGTGGGATGTATATGGGCTGATAAAGAAGAAGAACTTAATACATTATGTAGGTATAGATGGAGTTAATTCTGTCGGCGTTTTCTCTAATCAACTTTAGGAGTAGCAGGCTTCAGATGAAAAGGGCGTTTTTAAGATACGAAAAATGGCTAAGAAAGTAAATATAATTAATTTACTGTATAAAACCTTATTTTGATGAAGGAGACTTGCTTCGGTAGCATTTGGTCACCAAGCGACCACAGTACGCCGACTCGGAAAGTAGAAAGCATCCAAGTAGCACGCCAATGTCCTACACGTTTCTAGTTCGACTCATGTCTAAGTATCTACCCCTCGGTCAAACTAGAAAAAGTCCAACTAGTAATCTCGTCGAACAAAGATTTCCAGCTCGGCGTCCACTTAAATGAAACTTCAGCGCATTTAAATGTAAATTCCCAGTACATTCACTAAATATTTCTCCCTCCGAATGAAGTTGTTCTAAATGTTGATTCGTCCAATCTGGAATTTTTCGCTAACTACCACCGAGGGCCAATGTTCGGACCCTTCGTTAAATGAAAAGATCTAATCTTACAAGTACTTTTTATCCAATTTTGCGTCGAGATCGGTCGGATTAACTTTTGTTTAAAATCCCAAGCGATTAAAACACTTTAAATAAATAAAGTTTGAACATCCCGACAATGAAAGGGCCATTAAAATATTTTTATTGATGAATATAATGGAATAAAATCTTTATTAATAAGTAAAAAGAACTTCGGAGATGTTTTAAATTAGTCCGCAGGGTTACTCTAGAAATTGACACGACGACGAATGTTCTAACTTTGTAGTACAACTGTACGAATATGCCTAAATATTTTTTCTATTCATTTATTCTTTACTGCACAAAAAAGGACAAAATAATACAATATTTAACAAATAAAATTAAAGAGTACAGTTGGCGGTCTTATCGCCCTAGGCGATTTCTTCCAGACAACCTTTGGATGGATTTAAGAAAAGTATTAGAAGAGAGGGCAGTATAGAATTTAAAGAATAAGAATATAGAATTTAAATACATTACAAAATGTTCGAATCCTGTATCGCACGTTATATAGACTAAGTCCGGAGCAAAGGATAAGTTTCATACAGAATAGTATTGATTTTTAGAAGTAAAAACTTAAATCTTACTGCTATAGCTTTATATTCGTGACATCCATGTAATACCAAATTGATTAATAATTTCAGTCCCTTCTTAAGGGACTGTGTCTTCTGATGTGTCTAAAGATAAATTACGTAATTAGCTAATCTTTTTTTTGCTATTAATCGTGAGACGAGCATGCCGTTCGCCTGATGGTAAGCGATACGACCGCTTATAAACAGTTGCATAACAAAATAACACCTTGAATTTCAAAGCAATACATTCCACTGCGCTCGCCATCTTGAGACATAAGATGTTGAGTCTCAATACTTCCAGTAATTACTGTGGGTACAATGTCCGTCAATCCGAAACACAGCCGTCTATTTATACTGATGTATTTGATTAGATGATTGGCGGGAGAAATGGGCATTGATGTGGTAGCCAGGCGGCCTCTCACATATGAGAGAACTACCACCAGTTAACCTTACAACATCGTATAGTGAATATATATTTTTTGTGTTTTAAATAAAATAGATTGACTTGGCCATCGCTATAAGCAATTATATTTAATATAGTATGTGAGATACACTGTATTTTCAAACGATGGCCAAGTCAATCTTCAATCTAAAATGGCCTGAACTGCATCGAGGAAAGGATATTATGGCCGTGCCGCTTCTTTGCTCGACTTCCACCCGGCATTACCACGCCCCCAGATCATAATGATTGAAATCGTTATTGGATCACATTCACACATTCTCTCTTTCTCCCTTCAGCTTGTCTATGGCTCCATCCAACGTCAAACATAGGCTTTCCCCAAGGATTGCCATAGAGACCTACAAGCAACACACGTAGTTATAGTAAAACGGTTTATTTTGTCAAATAGCGAGGGTACAATTCACAACGGACCGGCCCATTAACCTGTCCGGACAACATTTACCGAAAATTACTTTTTTCGCAAACTTCGTACAAAAGGGATTTTAATGGAAATGATTTTATTTGCACATAGGCCGTTTGGCTTATGTGGTGTTTTGTAAATAAGTGACTCAATGTTTTGGATTCTGTTGATGTATATGGTGATTATTTCAGTTATGCATTTTGTGTTTATGACGTGGTCCGATGTATAAATTAAAAAAATAGAACAAACTATTTTCTTATCATATTCCTAAAAGTATTATGAGACATATATGAGGGTCTATATTCATAAGTGATAATAATATTATGTAAGCTGCGTAGCAATGCTGAAATCAGATTGATAAGGAATAGTACTACTTGTATTATGCATAATTTATTTTTATATATTAACTCACCGGTGAAGGAAAACATCGTGAGGAAACCTGCATACCATAGCGATTTATAAAAAATTCTATGGTATGTAAGTCCGCCAACCCGCACTGGGCCAGCGTGGTGGACTATATGGCCTAACCACTCTCAATCGATTACGATTGTAGAGTAGGCCCGTGCCCTGCAGTGGGACGTATATGGGCTGATACAGTACAGTACAACTCACCGATGCTGCTGGGACACCATTAGAAGGTATATTTAGTTTAATTTGTAAGAGTGAACATTTTGTTGACAATATGTCTGCAGCAACCATAACTTCCTAAATCCTTTATATTGCAGCCAGAGTAACTGCTAGATATAATGAGACTTAATATATCACGTCTCAGTAATTCTTGGTGTCGTTTGGATTTGCTACTGTCCATGAGCGGTCGTATTGTTTACCATCAGGCGTATGGCTTGCAAGTTTCGCCATACAATGCAATAAAAAAAACATTTACCGATTTTGTAAATAAACTTTCACAATTATGCTTGAAGCTATGTGAGTTTCTCTAAGGCTGTTCTTGCCTATCATCAATAAGCTATAATTTAGTTGTATTAATCACTCAAGAAAATCACCTATCATTTTTTGCCGGACGAAATTCCCCGTCAATTTTTCATGCTCGCAAACACCGCCTTAATCTGTCAAAGTTCACGGAACACTGGCGGTTTGAATTAATGACGTTATATCGTCCCGATAACATTCAGTATACAAAAGGATTATGGAATGTCTTCTCATTAAGGGTCTTGTAAGTAGAGATATGTTCATTAATTTTGCTGATGTAATTTGGGTGTAAATGTGATGTAATGGTAGTAATAATTTATTTATTATATTTTTGATAGATTTATTATTATCGTTGTCAAGTATCCCATCCTAAGCTGAACGTATGCCTCCTCCAATAATTTACGTAGTAACCTGATAAGAGCCCCCAGTATCCAGCGGCTTATAGAACTAATTATACGTACTACCTAGGTAGGTACCACTACAATATTTATTTGTCCCATCCGATAACAATGGAAATGCCCAGTTGTATTCCGGCTTAAAGAACATTGTAGCTAGAGTAACTACAGAAATATTGAGATTTTAACATCATATGTCTCAAGATGACGATTGTGAGTTATCGTCTCGCTTACCATCAGGCGGGTGGCTCGCTTCGCCATTCATAGCAAAAAAATAACAAAACTATTTTATTATGGGTAAATGTCAGGCAAGAGTCTCGAACAAAATCATTAACCAAATCCCTCTATAATGAAAATAAAAATATTGTTCCGAACCCACCCGTTTGGAACAAAAGCAAGTACAAGAAAGTCCATAATGCACATTTTAAGTATTTTTTTTATGAAATTATAAAGCGAATTCCTTAAACGTTCGTGCTCTACCGCACTAGATCTTGGATAAAAAGCGTATTATCAAAATCGCTTCAATAAACGGGTCACGACAATAAATTTTGTATATTCCTTACTATTCATATTTTTTTCATAATTGAATTGTAATGTTTTTCTTCGATAAACAACAAAGTAGTTAATCTTATCTATATATTAATACGTGATGCAAAAACTTTGGATCCCTTTTTACGAAAATTGCGCGGACGCAGGAGCATAAAATTTGGCACACTTATAGTTTATGTGTAGGAGAAGTGGAGAATGCTAATATTTTTCAATAATAATGCTTATAAAGTACATTAAATCAAAAAATAAAACATTACACACACTGCCATGCATTTCACACACACATCCAAGTATACATACTCTGGTGTCAAATTGTTTCTTTTCTTTTTCATTTTGTTCTTCTGACATAGACATATAAAAAAAAGGTTTTATTTGCCTAATGAGGTAATAATATTAATATTAAAAGAGAATATTAATTTTAAATGAGGCAATAATATTAATATTAAGCCTAATAGTAAATGTAATATAAAACAAGATTTTAATAATAATGCATAAAAAGTACATTAAATCAATAAATAAACCAGCATGCATTTGACACACGCATACACAAGTATTTGTACACGTATACATACTCTTTGGTCAAATTGTTTCTTTCCTTTATTATAGACATATGTAGTTGAATGTCAATCAGAAAAAAATGTTTACTGTGGTCTCAGACTAAATACTCTCTAGACGTAGCCATAACTGGAACGTGAGAAATAAGAGTGAGACCGCAAGTTAAAAATTAGTGTGCGTAAAAGAGACAGAGAGTTTTTTTCTTTGTCCTTGTCACCGTGGCCGGTTTTTTTATTTGTCAATAAGCGCAGTTTGTCAAGCAAATATACGTCAATCAGTTTTTCCGATATTTAAATAGTTTTGGATAGTGTAAAGCAGCAATTTATACAAATATTAGTGACTATAGTGTATATGCAATGGTGCGTTGTAGTATTTTAGGCTGCAAAAGTCGCAGTGAACGAAAAATTTGTGGAATAACATTTCACTCGTAAGTTACTTATTTATGTTACATTATAATTATTTTGTCGTTTATTGGTAAATAATGTTGTATTTTAATATCAATACAAATTGTTTTACTTAGAGAAATATCGATTACATTTAGAAATTCTACAAATAATATTAAATAACCTTAATTTCTTAAAAGTTTAGTGTTACCTTGTTATGAAAATTGGTTTACCCTAGATAATACTTGCATATTATTCCTTGCATACATAGCGTTATTCATACGTAAAAAAATAAAATTACTTCTTATTTTAGGTTTCCTACTAACAGTAATTAGAATTAAATGGGTGGAAGCTAATGGACACCAAAATTGGCAACCAACAAATAATTTTAAAATTTGCTCAATACATTTCGAGATAGATTCCTTTCATTATAAAAAGAAGAATGTTATAGTGAAACCAAAAGCAGTCCCAATAAAATATGTCCATGTAAGTAGGTGATCATTAATTATTTTTAACACCGTTTTATTAACTTCGCCTATATGTATGTAACAGAATCTGTGAAGTCGATTTTCGAGCACTTCAAAACGTCGGATTGACTTGAAATTTTGCATACGTATCCAGGACTGATGACGACGCAATAATTTAAAAAGTATATGATATTATTTTATATTTTATCCAGAATAATAAACAAAATATTATTGTTGAAAAAATATTACCTATACCGGGTATCTCAAGACTGCTACTGAAAACGAAGCCGGGTGGTAGTTTTAGTGACTACAAACACAATGCAATTAAAAATTTCGCCTAGAAACGCGACAATTTTTTTTTATGATTTTTTAAATATCGTCATTTTTGGGTGGTAAATCCATAGTTTTTGCTAAAATAATAATTTAAACTCTTTTATACCTTAGAGTATTTATAAATAAAAGGGTATATACTATTATTTTAGGAAAAAATGTATTTACCACCCAAAAATGGCCATAGGAAAAAAATAACAAAAAAAAATTTACGCTTTTTTTTGCAACTTTTTCTGTTGCATTGTGTCTGAAGTCGCTTAAACTACCACCCGGCTTCGTTTTCGGTAGCAGTCTTGATATACCCTGTATAATTGGTAATTTGCGCGCAGTTGTCTTTCTTTGATAAGACAGCCGAAGATAGATGTTTTAGTGCAAGCAATTAAATTATAGTTTAAAAACTAAAAAAACAAGCTTTCATATAAGATCGAACTAAAAATTAAAAAATAATCATAAACTCATTATCATTTAATAATAAATATGATATACGAATAAATACGATTTAAATCGTACGGTTGGCAACGCTTATGTTGGCCTGTGTTAGTACCCACCAAAAGTAGGAATTTTTCCCAACATGGCCACACTGAAGAATTATATATCTGTCTCTTGTGCGGCCACGGCATGGCTACGTCTAGAGAGTATTTAGTCTGAGACTGTGGTTTTGTTGAATATCAAACGGAAAAGATTTATTTGACGAATACTACGTGAAATACTGAGCGCTATCATTCATTATATGCATAAAGAAAGTTTTGTAGCAGCAATCTGCAATAACAAGATTCAGGTACAAAAAAAATATATAATTTACTATTGCTGGTTCAAAGAAATTATTGTAGTTTACGATTTTAGTAATTGCATATACTTCAGGGGAAATAAGTGATTTTGAGAGATACGTACATTTAAATGTGCACGATTTATCAGAATAACAACATCATCATACAGATAAAAACTTTTTCTCTTCTTGATTTGGTCGAATTTCGACCGCTAGGCGACCTCTAGTATATATAAAAATGAAACCCGTTTCGCGTTGTCACGGCATCACGTGTGAACGGCTGAACCGATTTGGCTTATTTTAGTCTTGAAATATTCGTAAAAGTTTTGGGGAGGTTTTAGGAGTGAGAAAAATTGGAAAATGTCTAAGGAAGATACTAAAAACCTTTTTTTTGGGTATCGTTCAAGCGTGATGCGTCCAGCCAATATAGGATGATCTTTGTTTATTTGACGGGAGACGTAAAAGACGGTCCAGCTTCAACTACCATCCGACGTAAAATCTTTCCATTGCATAGACGTAGTATCAATAGACTTGACATGCATTTGACATATATAGTCCATCTCACTTAGACTTATGCATAAACCTTAAAAAATGAAAGTGACAAAACACAATTTGCGGTCCTTGTCATAGTTTCACATAATTTTGTAGGGCAACACTGCGTGTACCCAAACAAATAAGACGTGCGGTTTGTTATAAACTTGAATTACTGAGTATTTTACGAATATTTGCGGTCAAAAATGTATGTAAAAGAGTGTTGAAACTGATTATAAGACAAAAGGTATGGTGTGCTGCTTTATTATTGGCTGTGATAGCCGATCTAAACGATAATATGAAAATATAACCTCTCACTGGTAAGTGCATTTTATTTAGTATATTGGTAAAAATAAATGTAGACGTTCATTATTACTAACATCTGCAATTAGTATTTCATAGAATACATTGAAAAATAGGATTATATTTGCATAAAAAATAAAAATGCTTTTTTTTTTACTTTATGTCTGTCCCTTACGGTGGAACTCGAATGTCGAGTCCATTTGATACTACGTCCATGTTCCATTGTCTTTCATTGACGGCTGACGAAATAGAACAAAATTCAAAAAATGTGTACAACGTGTATATAATATTATCTAGATACGGCGTCGTGCGCGTAATTTTGTTAAATGTAAAATAAAACGATGTCCATATCTACCAAAATAGCCCATTGTTTTTTTAGATTATTGCAACAGTTTTAAACAAGGTATACTCTTTCGAAGCGTTTTGCCGGAGTACACCAAAATATATCTAATTATAATTTTTCGTTTTCATAAATGACATTGTCTTTTGAATTGATACTTTTAGATGCGCTGGGGGACAAATTTAAATTCCGCATTAGTATTGTTTTCAGACTCAAGTATAAAAAAAAAATGGTACGTTGATGCCGTATCCAGACATTATAATGAAACGATATGCAGTTTTATATTTTTAAATATATGTTTTATTACTTACGTCACCTGGTAAGGCAGTATGAAGGTTTTATTAATTTGTATATGGTAACGTACTAGACGCGACTGCCAACAAGTTTACGATGGTCACGGGTTCAAATCTCAGGGCACACCTCTGACTTATCGGATTAATTTCTACGTCAAATAAAATCCGCCAACCCGCACTAAGGCAGCGGGGTGGACTATATCTTCTTCTCCTATAATATAAAAATGAATCACAAAATGTGTTGGTAAGCGCAAAACTCAACAACGCCTGGACCAATTTGGCCAATTCTTTTTTTTAAATGTTTATTATTACTTTATTACTAACAAAAAGTAATGGCGTGCAATATTATTTGGAAAAACAGCATTTGGTGCTGAATTAAGGGAAGGAATATTGGATGAACAATAAAAAACGCTTAAGTTTTTAATGTCAACATTTCATAAGGCAATCTTTATATGTACATGTATATGGAGAGACGAGATATAATAGAGTGGAAGGTACGGGAGAGGACTGGGATACCTGACAGATTTGATAGGACCAAATGTAAATGCACGTTATAAGACGGGATGGATAATAAAGAGAAAGGACGGGACGGATCGGGAAGAGATTGAACAGACGGATGAAACGGGATTGAGCCGGACAGTAGGACAGCTACGTCATGTTTAGGTATACAAGAGTTTATAGGAAAAATAACATGTATTTGGTGTGGAGTGGAATCAAAAAATATATGCACCCAGGCGAAGCTGGGCCGGGCCGCTAGTTAAAAATAGAAAATAATATGCTTAGCCAACAACAATTCCATTCTAGGGTTCGGTACGAAACACAAAAGGATAAAAAGGATCATCGCAGGGAATTTATTGTTTACGAATTATGATCACGCATGGGTAAACGAGAGGGTTCCTTGTAATACAATAAACCACGGCAGCGTAAACCAGAAACGAAATAGCTTTCACTCGTAAGGGATAGGAGACTCACGATTGAATAGCAAAGCGAACACCTTCACAAAACTACTTCTAAATCGAAAGATGCAATCTCCATCTTAAAATCGATGATTTCATCACGCTACCTTGAAGGGTAAGCAGTAAAAGAAACTGTGAAATGGACCGGTGTAATAAACGCTCCGCTTTGCTGGGAATTTTTAAGTTTTTTCAAGTTGAATGTCGGAGTTTTTTAATCCAATCGAGTTTTAAGAAACCGATTTATGTTCAATAAAAGGTTCGGTACTGAATTTTAAATTTTCTGTCGTAATTGTAATTGGTATTTCAAAGTATTTTATTAGATTACTTCTTTTTGTTACATGTAATTGTCTTATGAAAAAATCTTAATATTTAAATTGAGTTCATAGAAAGGTGAAGAATTTCTAGGGTATGTAAAGTCCGCCGACAATATGGTCTAACCCCTCTTAATCGTTCTTTCGGTTGTAGAGGAGGCCCGTGCCTTGTAGTGGGACGTATATGAGCTGATATAGATAAAGAATAGAAAAGTGTAATTGTTTAGTGCTTCAAAATAATTTAAAAAATATATTTTGTCTGGTATTTATCATGGTGTCACTGATTGATATAACATAGAGACACGAACACTTGAATATCAGAAGACCTCGGCTTATCCAATGTGAGTTAATGGATATTTAGGTTATATTAAACAAGTTTATGAGTCCAGGAATTTAAGCTTCCTATAAAGTATCTACTGCGTATTTAAATCAGTTGGCATTTCCAAATATTAACAACTACATCATAAGGTATGCTTTAGAAACACTAAAAATAAAATGTTAAATATTTACCTTTCAAATGAGATGAGACTGCGGTCAAGTCGCAATCAAAAAACAAAAAATTGTCCTGTCACAACCTTCCTTTTATGAACAAAAAAATTTAAACTTTTAAAATGTAAATTCACATTTAGTGCCATCCTTTTACTTTCGCTTGGACAAATAATCAAGCTTGAAATCAACAATTCCAATTGTTATAGATTAGCCGGCTCCTTAAAAAGCTACCGTAACAAGGGTTTAAGAATCTGCTATCGGCAGAGATCATTAATTCACCCGCCCATTTATCTACAATATCGTAGTGAACAATGAAAGTGACAAAAGGTCCAAGGGACAAAATGTGCGAAAAATCCTTGCAAATGAATAAGTCGCCATTTTCGAGGTTGCATTGAAAACGACGCTTCCGCGTTTTTATAGCATAAAAGATAACGCGTTTTAGGAAATTAAATTTTTACATTTTATTTTGACTTTTTTGCTCTGGAAATTGTTTTATTTGTGTTGATAAATTTGTCCTGCAAAAATAAATCGATTTTTGTAAATATTGCCGATAGTCTCGCTACAACTAGTTTAAACGGAATTGAATGGACTAGAATAACCGGTTAAAACTGCTATCTCAAAACCCGAAACAACACAAACAATATGCGAAAAAACACGAAACGACTAATAAGGTGTCGCGTTTTATTCAGTCAGAAGAAATGCCAATACTTAAGCTCATGGCTTCAGCTTTCGATATTTCGTTCTATAGATATTGAAGGCTGGCAACGAACCTGAGACCTCCAAGCTCAAAACTCAAGTATGGGTTTTAGTCACTTGCCATTTCATTGACAGCCTCCGTGGCGCAGTTGGTTAGACGCCGCCTGTGAAACGAGAGGCCGCGGGTTCGATCCCCGCACCGAGAGAAATGTTTGTGCGGCCAACAAATATTTCTTCCGGGTCTTAGTGTTTGTGAGACCGAAAAGTCTCTCGTAGTTCCTGATACCCACGACACAAGACTCGATCTTAGTGTGGGGTCAGGACTATGTATGTGACTGTTGGGTGTTATTTATTTATTTATTACTAGCGGCCCGGCCCAGCTTCGCCTGGGTGCATATGTTTTTTGATTCCACTCCACACCAAATACATTTTATTTTTCCTATAAACTCTTGTATACCTAAACTTGACGTAGCTGTCCTACTGTCCGGCTCAATCCCGTTTCATCCGTCTGTTCAATCTCTTCCCGATCCGTCCCGTCCTTTCTCTTTATTATCCATCCCGTCTTATAACGTGCATTTACATTTGGTCCTATCAAATCTGTCAGGTATCCCAGTCCTCTCCTGTACCTTCCACTCTATTATATCTCGTCTCTCCATATACATGTACATATAAAGATTGCCTTATGAAATGTTGACATTAAAAACTTAAGCGTTTTTTATTGTTCATCCAATATTCCTTCCCTTAATTCAGCACCAAATGCTGTTTTTCCAAATAATATTGCACTGCCATTACTTTTTGTTAGTAATAAAGTAATAATAAACATTTAAAAAAAGAATTGGCCAAATTGGTCCAGGCGTTGTTGAGTTTCGCGCTTACCAACACATTTTGCGATTCATTTTTATATTATAGAAGAAGAAGATATAGTCCACCCCGCTGCCTTAGTGCGGGTTGGCGGATTTTATTTGACGTAGAAATTAATCCGATAAGTCAGAGGTGTGCCCTGAGATTTGAACCCGTGACCATCGTAAACTTGTTGGCAGTCGCGTCTAGTACGTTACCATATACAAATTAATAAAACCTTCATACTGCCTTACCAGGTGACGTAAGTAATAAAACAAATATTTAAAAATATAAAACTGCATATCGTTTCATTATAATGTCTGGATACGGCATCAACGTACCATTTTTTTTTATACTTGAGTCTGAAAACAATACTAATGCGGAATTTAAATTTGTCCCCCAGCGCATCTAAAAGTATCAATTCAAAAGACAATGTCGTTTATGAAAACGAAAAATTATAATTAGATATATTTTGGTGTACTCCGGCAAAACGCTTCGATAGAGTATACCTTGTTTAAAACTGTTGCAATAATCTAAAAAAACAATGGGCTATTTTGGTAGATATGGACATCGTTTTATTTTACATTTAACAAAATTACGCGCACGACGCCGTATCTAGATAATATTATATACACGTTGTACACATTTTTTGAATTTTGTTCTATTTCGTCAGCCGTCAATGAAAGACAATGGAAAGATAGATCATTTTACGTTGTATGGCAGTTGAAGCTGGACCGTCTTTTACGTCTCCCGTCAAATAAACAAAGATCATCCTATATTGGCTGGACGCATCACGCTTGAACGATACCCAAAAAAAAGGTTTTAGTATCTTCTTTAGAAATTTTCCAATTTTTCTCACTCCTAAAACCTTCCCAGAACTTTTACGAATATTTCAAGACCAAAATAAGCCAAATCGGTTCAGCCGTTCACACGTGATGCCGTGACAACGCGAAACGGGTTTCATTTTTATATATATAAGATTGGTTTAGGGAAGTATTGGAATCCTTTGCTTTTTTTGCTTTTCAAGATTTATTTCCATTGTATTCAATTTAAATGCCGTATGGTTTTCTATTTAGATAATTGGATTGACATACTTTTTTAGAACTCTCATATAATTAAGCGTACTTGTAGAAAGGCTTACAAAGTGAGAAAACATTATATTTATTTTATTTACTCATACTCCAAGTTTTATGTAATAATATTAGGGCCTTTACTTTAATTTACTTTGGAGACTACACACTTTTTAAAGGTGGTTAAAACTCTTACGTTACTATTGGACTTCATGAACATCAGCGTGTTTAAGATCTACAAAAATAAAATAAATAACACCCAACAGTCACATACATAGTCCTGACCCCACACTAAGATCGAGTCTTGTGTCGTGGGTATCAGGAACTACGAGAGACTTTTCGGTCTCACAAACACCCAGACCCTGAAAGAAATATTTGTGGATCACACAAACATTTCTCTCGGTGCGGGGATCGAACCCGCGGCCTCTCGTTTCACAGGCGGTGTCTAACCGTCAGCGCTACGGAGGCTGTCTGTGAAATGAGATGTAACTAACTATCACGCGTTGCCCTCCTCAGTTGTAATATGAATACAAATAATTATAATACCTAAATATATTAACAACAACAAGTCAGCCAAAGCAGAAGAAGAGGATGAAACAACAGATGATCAAAAACGAAGCTTTACGAAAGTATTCGGTCGTTTTGATCACAAAAAAAATCTTTAAAATATACTCGTAAATCCTAGTACGGAATATATTTTTACATTTCAAATTTTTCTGCAACTAGTTTTGCCATCGCATCGGATTTGGTCGCATTTTTTTGTGTAATATTGCACTGTCCAACGCTTTTGAATAGAAATGTTATCCGCAAAACGGGCGTGCGGGTCAATTTGATTTATTAAAAATCGAACAACATCGGTCCTTTCGACCCGGGTGAAAAATGCAATTTATGTACTTACAGACTGTTTGCATTCCACGTCGAATTCCTTCTTGTTGAATGGTTTAGTCGTTGGAACTTAATTGATGATGTTAACATTTGTATACCTTGAGATAAAAGTGTCTATAATTAATATTAGAGAATTACATTTATTAATCCAAATACAATCTAGACAAATGTTTGTCCTATTGTTAAATTGAATTTTCTATCTCCCATTTTCCTAAAAAACAGTACTTCATTAGATAAAATCATGCTTTCTTAATTCATTTTTCATTCGCAGCGTAAACTATGACGTTAACAACCTAAAGATGGATCATAAAACTCAAAGAAAATTAGGACGGGTCGTGAAGAGATCTGTAAATCGGGCGTCGTTACATCTGAACGAGCGATTTACTCCCAGGAGTGGGCAATAAAATCACAAGGGAATCTCGTCAGTCTTATTAAAGGGCCCCTTTTGGTCATTACTCTGTTTTGGCGGAAAATTAAATCACTCAGATATCTTTTTGTATACGACAGTAAGGAGTTATTTTATGACAACAGCTGCATTGCTTGATAAAGCCGCCGTTCCTTACGGCTGTGCCGTGCTTTCTTTTGATTAAATTCTTTGTGGATTGCGAGAAAAATACGCTGGGGGCATTTTCTACCCGCTCTCTTTATTTAGTAAAAATGTTCGCCCGCCGGTATTTTTGGGTTAAGTGAGAACTATTTTTAGAGATGGAACACATTAGTTGGGGTGCACGAGGGCGTTGTGAATTTTTCATAGTTTCTGGAGCCGGGGGAATGAAATGAAAGCACGGATGTTGGTGCAGTACCATATAATATTTTTATATGCCATTTGTATTAAGGATATTCGTTTTAGTCTGCAGAAATACTTGAGAAGAAAGAACGGAAAGAGGTAACTGGATTTCCAGAAGACCTATTTTTCAAAGACGAGGTCATTGTGTAATAACATAGACTTACTGTTGGTAGATCTCTCATATGTGAGAGGCCGCCTGGGTAGGTACCACCGCAATGTCTATTTCTCCCTCGAAACAGAAGTGTAAATGCACTTTTTTGATGTAAACGACATTGTAGTCAGAGTAACTACTGGGCATCTTATGTCTCAGGATGGCAAGCGCAGTGGAATGAATTGCCAAAGCAATTACAAATAATTCAGGGTGTTTGGTTTTGGCACCGATCATGAGTGGTCGTATCACTTACCATCAGGTGAACGGCGTGCTCGTTTCGTCATTTATTGCAATAAAAAAATACATTTTCAATTTATGAAAAAGGACTGATGAGACTGATGAATATTGTCAAGTAATTTAATACAAGCATACCTTTGCGTTTAAAATTCCCCATTATATAATGTACAGTACATGTGTAGTCAGGAAGAACATTAACTCCTTACTTATGGGTTTCACTTCCCATATTCCAGGCGTAATATTCCCCTTCCGAACATTTTTATATTATTACCAGCGATAAATATTTATTTCCAAGGCACCTTAAATGATGCAAAGCGTATCATGTTTTTACATCTGGCTTCTCCAGTTCTATATGAAGATCTTATATGAAGATGCCACTTCTTTGTCCAATGTTTTTGATGATATTTTCTGAAGCTTAAAAACTGATTACTGTTCCTCCGATATTTGCATAGCATTGGTTCTCCATATTATTTCTGAGGCACTACTGTAAATCTAGGCTAATATTAGTTTCAGCCTATGACAGATTATTAATATAACAGAAGAGGTATATATTTCTCGTTGAGAAGTATAGTACAGAACTAGTTCAATCTCTTGGTTCTCGTAACAGGGTAAAGGTGTTTTATGCTCCCTTAAATGTATAAACCTATAGCAAGCCAAAGAACCCTCAATATAATGTGCTATATGCTACATGTTGGTATAATCCAACTTTAGTTGCAGTAAATAAATAATGATAATAAATAAGGCATAAAAGCATTTAAAAGCCTTTTAAATTAAACATAGTCCCTCAAATCAGCCAAGGTCTCTCAAGAGTTAAAGATAGAATGTACAAAGCAGAACACAACATATCTTTAATCCAATTTTTGGTAATACATAGTAGGTTTCCGTATACTATTAACACATTCGCTCTTCCCATTGATGTCATTAATATACGGCATTGTTTATGTACTGTGTCCCGGAAGCCCGTTAACACATTAATTAGGGAATCAATCCCAGTCATGTTGTTTCAAATTAATCAGACGTTTTGGCACATTCCGTCCTGCGAAGTGAACACGTTCGATAGATGCATGTTGTTCGATGAACGTAATTGGTTGATAAAATATTGCTTCATGTGAGGTTTGAGACAGAGACGATTCAATAGGGAACGTAGCGATGTGAGCTAGAAACAAGAGAATTAATAACCAGTGTTATAGTGAGGATTCAATCAATTTAATTCAATTTGTGGCAGGCTTATGGTTAGTAGTGAAATACCTGTGGCTGATGTAGGTATGTATTAGACAAGATTAAAATTAGTCAAGAATAAAATAATACGTATGAACTACAAGGTCACATTAATGTGGCAAACACTGCGTCGATGATACTTTAACTTTTTTTCTCATAATTTACTGCATAGAAAATTCTACAGATACTTTGAAATCGTACAAAACTATTCTAATTGGAGCAAACAAAAACCAAAGAATGAACATGAATGCGTAATAAAATCCTTTCGTAACGATTTTACCGGATAAGTACGGTCATATTCTCACAGGGCGGAGAAAAAAAACTTGATGGCGCAACCCTTCCGATTCCTTGGGCCATTTGACACGCGATTCCATGAGAAAGTTTCAATAAAAGCGAATTTATGGACATTGTATTGTTGGACTGCTGGTCCGATTGAATAGGTGGGCTGAATGATGCGTTTGATTTCTTGATTGTGCTTTGTATGAATGTATTGTTGTTCGTTTCTTTCTGAATGTTTGTGTAATTGTTCTTGTTACAAGAATAGACGACTGGATTTTTTTTTAACACGAATGATCGTAAAACCACGTGTCCGCATATTATGCATGTATCCACTGGAAATATATTTATTTAAAATAAATGTGTAATAAAAGACATAATATTTGTTAATGTTCGGAGTGCCTACGCGTATAATAATCTCTCATCCATCCCAATTACTCCTCGAATAGTTTTGATCCACTATACCTGAAAACATTGTCCGTCTTTGTATAAACGCATAAAATTAATCAAATAGACACACGATGGAAATTTTATTATCCGTGAAAAATAAACAGGAGATAGCAACAATGTCTGCGATTTTTTCCATCGCCAAGCGTTTTATTGGCGTTCAAGTCGTTGAGTGCGGCGGTGGCGCCCCCACCGCCTCGCTTTGTTAAAACATCTACAATTCCCGGTGATTTTACGAAATAAGCCCGCCCATTGTCTGTGTCGAATGCCACTCGATCTCAGATCAAACTGCGCCATTCGGAGATTTCATTACGATTTGACAATCTTATGGCAGGCGCTTGAAAAATAATCAGCTTTTGTCACCTACTATGGGTCCAGTTGTGGCAATGACATTGGTCTTTCACTTAGAGTTGTTTGTTTATTAAGTGTTTTATAGCTGGATTATATAAATGTGACATGATTTAATCTAATGTTTTTGCGTCTCTAGTAAACTGCCACTCTTAAGGCCTGGTCTGTCGAAGGATACGCGCGGCACTGCGGTAAGCGGCAACGTCATGACGTCATGCAACGTAGTTCACATAACAACAAAAAAGGTGGTTCACATATAGGTTTCACTCTGTGCGTAAAACCGTTGACCAATGGCAGAACCGTTCATTGACAACCAACGTTACTATGACAATTTCGCATTGAAGTTTTCTTGAATTTCTATGACAACAAATAACAATCATTTATGTTCGAAAATATATATAATTGCTTAAAAAAAATGTTTGTGCGTCATTTTAAATAAACTGGGTATATATGTTTACGAGACAATTTTCGCAATATATATACGTGATAAAAGTGGTTCGTATCATTCTAATGAAATACGCGTCTGTTGAATACATCTTTTTTCGCCTAAACAACTTATTGTCAGATCAAATTAAATTTCACTGGATTTATGTAGATATCCTTTCTTAAATTATCGTTATCGATCGTACCGTAATTGGGTAAAAATAAATTCCATAACGATTAAATTATTTTCCTATAAAATTATCACGAGCAAAACCTGGAACAATGCTGATGGACACTTTTTACAATAATAATTATATTTTAGTATTTAACAGAATTCATAACACAGAGCTCAAAATATATATGCGTAGGTGCAAGTAGCACAAATTACAATATATATAGAGGGGTTTTTAATGCAATGGGAATGGAAAAAAGGGGAAAACACAGAACTTGATACTACGTTAAGGAACTACATATTTAAGATTGCACCATGTCATAACATGATGCTCTCTAGGTGCTAGGAGAGTGGTGCTAATTGTGTCGAATGGCGATAGTTTATTATATCTTGCAGGTAAATTTTGTAAATAACTACGACGATAATATACAACCATTATACAACGAATGTACATATGTATATGGACTGATACACAACTCATATAAAAAGCGGGTGCACTTAAACGATTGATGTTTTATTGGGTTTGTTGTTTGTATTTCTTTCTATGCAAATATAGGGATAAGGCCAGCTAGCGTAGTGGACTATAATATGGCCTAACCACTCTCAATGGTATTCTCGATTGTAGAGGAGACCCGTGCTCTGCAGTGGGACGTATATGGGTAGATAAAGTGCCATGGAAATAGGGATTAAGACTGAATGTATATAGATACCTACTAATAAATTGTCTCCAATTGTTACCCTGATCAGTTGGGAACTAATTCCGTTGCAATATTTTGTCAAAAAGCATGGGGTACTAGGTACTTAGGACAATTAACATACAGTTCCGTTCGTCATTTTTATAACAATAAAATAAATGTAATTGACTCCATTTTATAATCTTGTACTTATTAAAGATTCATTATTTTTACTTTTCAATTGTATCTTTTTTACCAAATCAAAGTTTTAAAGGTTTATTCCTACGTGGTGTAATATTGCGCCATTGCCATTGGGCACGTATTGTGCGACAGCACATAGTCGATATATGCGCCACAGCCTAAACAAAAGTTTAAACCAAACGAAAATTTATAAAAATATTGTCCTCAAATAAATCCATTGCGCAAATACGCTTACCGCGACGAAATGATGAGAATGACGGCACGTTGTGCGATGTATCCGCCCCGCGCTTCACCGCACTTGCCCCTCTACACCGACGCATATTGTGACAGTACAAAAGACCAGTCTACCCGTCACCCGGTTGACCCCTCACCGCAGACGCTGGCTGACGCATACTGCGGCGGAACGTCATGTCAATGTCAATGTTTTTCATACAAAACCGAGTTTGACATCGCATTCCGCACAACGCAACGCTGTGCGTAGCTTCGACAGACCAGGGCTTTTGACAGACTTAAAGAAAAAAGTTTTTACCCAAATACACCATATATACAAGCATCCATAGTTTCACAGTTGATTTCTTCCTTATCACACCACGGACTTAGATCACCTTGATTTTATTATAGCTTGTGTAGGCAGAAAAGTTTGCTACTAGCGCCACGCATGTATTTAACAATACCAGCGATTCAATCAAGCATCTGCTAACCAATTGAATACTCTCTCCGAACCTAATACCAAATTCCAAGTTCATAAGTAAACGTTATCCGCGGTCGAAACTACATCTCCGTAGAAAGAACCGATGGTAGTGGTCTCACCATACTTTAGCATACATTGTGTGCCGTTCAGTATATAGCAATCATGCAAGATTAATGGCGCGAGATGTCGAGATGCAACGACTTGCAATGAAGTAAATCACGCGTCAAAAATTCGGCCGCTGCGGACAAATGCATAGGTTCTGTTCACACGACTAGACAACTTCACAACTGTTACGCGATTTTGAGTGTCTTTTGGTTATGATTTATCATAGGTCCTCAATGGCTTGTAGCTGTTTATCAGGGTCGGAGCGTGTGGTTTGCAAATATACACGTGATACAGAAGTCGTTGTATTTAGAGGAATGTAAAATACGTATAAGCTCTAATTATGCTAAGATTCCCTACTATCAAATTGGAACGCTTGATGAACTGTAAACAATCTATTTGTCCCGCCAAATAGCAGTGTACATGCACTGTTGTGTTTCGGATTGAAGGACATTCTAGCAAGAGTAGATTGCTGGACATATTGAGACTTATGTCTCAGGATGGCGAGCACAGTGAAATGCCAAGGATTGCTTTGTAATTGAAGGCGTTTTTTGGATTTGCTGTTGTTCATGAACAGGTCGTATCGCTGACAATCAGGCGAATATTAAGCTCGTCTCGCCATTCATTGCCTTTTTTATTATTAAAGATGCCAAATTTCAAACCCGTCAGTAGTAAGTACACTAAATATCAATGCAAGGAATAATGTGGTTTGCTAAGCCGTGCATCCCCAAAATATCCTTAGAAGATTCGTTGAAGAAGCCTCTAATCTGTCTGGATGAAAGTTACAAAATTTCACTTTAGTGAAATTCAATACCATGTATTGCATGTATGAAAAAATATATTATACAGCGCTTTGAACGTTAATAATCCTCACATTCCCACAAAAGACCTAAATTACGTCAACGCAACCGCAAAAGCGAAAATATGAAACATAATTTAAAATTGGAATGCGCTGACCCATGTCCGGCGACATATTTAAAAAAAAACATATCTAAAGCCGAGTAAACACAAAAGTAAATTGGGAGCCGCACAAAGGAACCTCGCGGGACAGCTATGAAGTGTAAAAAGATTTCAACAATATAGCACTGCTTTATAAATGATGTTCGCAACAAAAGGCCCGAGCGCGGTCAGTTGTCAGATAAACCCGCGTCCAGACTTCTTCCGGGGCTTAGACTGAAAAAGCGGACTGTGTGGCTGTTTCGCATTATTTTGACATTAACTGCACTGTTACAAGTCACTGGATACATAGTGTTATGCTAAATAGTTTTGCGACGAGTCTGTTTTGGTTATTAAATTTTGTTTTGCGTTTCTTTTTAATATGTCATATTTACGTTGTCAACACTTTTGTAAACGCTGGATGTTTGCTTGGCTTGGGATCCTAAGAATAATAAGATAATTTCACTTATCAGTCGAATTGAATATGTTTGTTTCAAAGACAAATGTAGACCATCTTGAAATATTAAAATAGGTTTAAAGTATTTTTTCTTATAGCAATAGATGGCGACACGTGCGTGCTATTTGATTGATATTAAGTAATACGACCGCTTATAGACAGTAGCAATACAATGCTTGCCGTTCCACTGCACTCGCCATCCTGAGACATAAGATGTTGAGTCTCATTGTCAAGTAGTTACTCTGCTACAACATCCATCAAACCAGAACACAACAGTGCATTTAAACGGGTGTTTTGGGGAGAAATAGACATTGTGGTATAGCATCTACAATAAATTGGTCTATGACATTGAGTATTACACTGGAGCGGACATCGGGAACAAAATCTGTGCGTATGGCGCGTGCACAAGGGTACACAGTGAAGCGAGATGGAAGATAATGTTACTGCGTAGGCGCGACAGAGATAGAAATATAATTTATCTTCATTTTGTTACAAAAAATTTGTTTGCAGTGTCCCCTCTAGTATATTATCTCAATGGTCTATGGGAAAATTTTCACGACTAGCCTTATATAAAAATTGATTTATTCGTACCAGTTAAAAGGTATTTAAATCCCGGTGAAATAAAATTATTAAGTAGGACTAATTGTTTAAAATTTAATTGGGTCGTCAAGTTTCTTGAGTCATAAAATGTTGATTTGACATTTCATAACTTTCTTTTATTGAATCAATAAAGAAAAGTTGGGTCCCTAATTTGGACAAGTCTTGTCATTATTAAATGGACTGTGAAATGGAATAAATAGAATTTGTTTTTACATTAAGATTAAATGTGATAATATTGCTATTTTACCTGTTTTTATCCGACCTTTATTTCCATTAGAAACAAGAAGATTATGTAGGTAATGATTATACAACAAACCGCTTTACTCCTATGATCTATTATGACAACAAAAAAACTTGAATACGATGCCTGGGTTCGACAACTGCCCTTACATTTAACCTCAACATTTTAACGTGAAGTAGGCTACAGCATATGCAAATACAGAAATCAAAGCCGGGTCGTAGTTTTAGTGACTACAAACACAATGCAATTAAAAATGTATTTTTTAATATAATTGTGTATGGGTGGCAAATGGATAGTTTTGCTAAAATAATATTGCAGGCCATAGCGTCTTTAAAAATAAAATTGCGTTCTTTATTATTTCACGAAAAATGATTATGATAATGATATGCATTACCACTATAATAAAATATTCGCTTTATGTTGCTATTTTTTTGGCATTGTGTCTAAAGTCACTAAACTATCACCTGTCGGTATTTTCGTATACCCATACATAGTCAAAGTAAACAGAAGACAATACCATTCGTCTTCAACATCTTCAGTTCATAACAACGACAAAAATAGTATCAATAAGTCTTTTCCTTTGCCCAGCAGTGGGACACAGTATAGGCTATTAAAAAAAAAGTCTTTTCCAGTACATCTTCATTCGCATACTTTTTACTGCCTGCCAATGCGAGAGTGCTCGACTGCGAAACTGCTCGGAATGTTTGCGGCCCATCTGCTGCCAATATTAATATGGACCTGGATATCTGACCACGTCTCAAAATATTAATGTATGCACTCGTCTATAAAGATCTGGTGGACATTATTTCGGGGTTATTCAAATAATCATATAAATAATGTTTGAGTGTTATGATCACGTTTCTATATTCGAATGTGGTTAGTAAATTTTTTGCATGATAATACGAGCGATAATTGATTAAATACGTATAAGAATTACTCAAAATACTATCTGTAATTTATTGCATTAAGACTGTATTCCATGGTATATATAAATGCTGGTCTATTAAAGAGATCTAATAGCAAAATCGATGGTTTATATTTTTTCATAAAATCAAGCGATTTTGTGTGTGCTAAAATCTCATAATGTTCTTCTCTTTAATTTCTCCTCTTCTATTTGAAATTAATTTATTTTCAAAGCAACTAGCAGTTACCGTATACTAACTACTATATACCTACACCGAGCTAGTTCCACAATTCTATAATGTACATTCCACACAATAGCATCAATAAGCTAATCACACCATAAATAGGCATAGCTGCCAAATAATGTTACACACAAACGATAAAGGTTAATCTAGTATGACGTACTTACTGAATACATTGGAACTATACAGAAACCCAATTAGTAGTTGGTAACATCAAACAAGTGTGGCAGTTTGACTAAACATCATTCACTTTGTAGTTGGACAAAGGAATTGTTTTGTCTTGACCATTGTGTTCCGTTCCGCAATCGGAACAAAGCACTAACCCCTTTTTTGAGGCCTAGTTTTGGTGACGTATTTGTAAAGGTTGATGCAAGCCCTTTGGGGCCAGGAAAAGTTGGACGTTTTAATGTGAATTTAGGTTCTGAAAAAGGTCATATCAAGTGAAAAGGAACAGGTTTCAATTGCTTTTCCATGATAAGCTCAAGGAACTTAAGACCAGAAAATTTGCAAATCTTATTAATATTTTAGTTTGGATATTTTAAAATAAAAATATTAAACAGGTCGGGTGGTGTTTTCGCCAACTGCAAGTATACGTGTATAAGTTCTGTGCGTATTCGAAATTGATTATTTATTTAACAACCATACAATTATAAATGTAAATGTGAATCAACCTTTAGCTGGAATTTTATGAAATATTTCAAATTAAAATTTAATCGTTGTTTTATTTTGTTTCAGGTAATCTTTGCACTAAACAAATATTTAATTGGTAAGTTATCATGATACTATTATATGCATAAAACATTAATTTTAGTAGTAAGCTTAAAAAATGTGAGATTAGCTTACTTCCTACAATCCATTCGATTACTTCACTATATAATATACGAACTTTAACCAACAACCCACAAATCAATATTATTTCTAAAAACAAAAGAAATGTTATCAAATCACACAAGGAAGAAGTGACGAAAAACTCCTTTACAAAGGAGTTGTGTTTCCTATAACAAATCTGTCTGTGTTAACACTTAGAGTATACTCTGAATAAATTGGATTCCAAACGGAAATATTTGTCTGCTATCGCTTTTATACTATTTGATCTGCCCACTGCATCGAGTATTTTGATTGTATTGTATTTCCAGGTATTTTTTTGGTGGCTGGCTGACTTTAGTGATGAAATATCAATGTGTTTACATGTGCATGTGTGTGTTAAACAAGATTTATACAACGTGTGAGATGAGCGATGTGGCAAACTTTCGCCAACCAAAAATCAATCAGCAGTTCTCTTTATTTAATTTTGTATTCAGAAGTACACATGTCATTAAATAAGGAAAATAATTGCTTCGACTGTATTTATGAGTCCCTCGGTAGTGTAATATCCACATTCTGTTAGTATGTTTGGGTATACTGACGTGACCATTAATTTTTTGTGCCAGAGCTGTTTAGTAGTGCAGAGATCCTGTTTAGTAGTGTACGTACTGCAATACTAGCAGTCACACGATTATCCTGTTTATATTATCCAGCTAACAGGATAATCGTGTGACTGCTAGTATTGCAGCACATGCACTACTAAACAGGATCCTGCAAAAAACGGAAGGTTGCCGTGTGAAAGTAGCCTGAGGCATACACCATCCTAGTTTAAAAAGGTGTATTTTTTTCCACAAATTGTTGTTTATTTAATTATTTAAAACAATATCATATTCTATAACAACAGGTATTACAAGGTACAAATAAACCATTAAAATATATTAAACATATTTGCAGACCTTACCAGGGGGATTCTGGCTTTTCTATAGCGCTCAGGGTCATGTGCAGATAGCCTCGCATGGGGTCCTTATTTATTTAGGACGGGAGGACAAACCTAATGATCCACTTTGCCGGCTCACAAAAATACCCGTTAAGACCTTAGTAAATGTATTTATAAATATTAGAAAAAAATGATATCCAGAATTTACATAAAAATTGTTGTAGATTACTAAAAAACTTGCAGAATTTTATAAAAACAATGACTGCAAAGTGACGTCATCCACGTCAGTTACACAAAATGAATAAAATAGAGGATAAAATAAAACAAAAGTGTATACGTTGTTTTTTAAAACGAACTAGACTGTGCTACCGCTTGTTAGCCCAGAGCTATGCAGGTGAATATATTTTACAATCAAAATATTTATTGTACAAAGTAATATTTTGGACCGAACGCGTATGGAAATCACTGTCAAACAATAAGAATTTCACAGATATGTAAAATCTACTAACTTGAACTAGGGATCTGTGGTAACCTAGGCCAATTTATTGAAGCATGATGCCAGGCAGGTCGCATGTCGTAAAGTTCAAATCATTCTGAGAGACGACTAAACAAAATGTTATGTCACTCTGTAAATATTGAATTAGTGAATTGCTATCTGTAAAGTTGCTTTCTGTAAAATATGGCTATTGAATTGCTTTCTGTAAAAGTGCGTGGTGGCCTGTTAGCAAACGGACTAGACGCGGCTGCAAACATGTTTACGGTGGTCGCGGGTTCGAATCCCAGGGCACACCTCTGACTTTTCGGAGTCATGTAAGTCAATCACCATGCACTAAAACAGTGAAGGAAAACATCGTGAGGACACCTGCATAGCATAGCGATTTATAAGAATTTCTATGGTATGTAAGTCCGCCAACCTGGGGGTTGGTGGCCACATAATTATATATGGCCTAACCAATCTCAATCGTATTCTCTATTGTAGAGTAGGCCCGTGCCCGGCTGTGGGACGTATATGGGCTGATACAGACAGACAAAGATGAGGCTGGAAACAAAATATTTCATAATAGAAATATCCATTACCATGAGGCCCAAACCACCCAAACGCAATGCACTGCTATTCAGTCGACTGAGCTTTAGTAATCGATGTAAGTTGGAGTAAATACCGTCAATATGGCGTAGTCAAACTGGTGGTAGGTCTCTCATATGTGAGAGGCCATCTGGGTAGGTACCACCGCCATGTCTATTTCTCCCGTGAAACAACACTGCGTAAATGCACTGTTGTGTTTCGGATTGAAGGACATTGTAGCCAGAGTAACTACTGGACATATTGAGACTTAACATCTTATGTCTCAGGATGACGAGCGCAGTGGAATGTTGCTACTGTTTATGAGCGGTCGTATCACTTACCATCAGGCGAACGGCTTGCTCGTCTCGTCAATCATTGCAATAAAAAAAAGTCAAACAACAGGATTATGACGTGTAGCAACGTCATCAACGAAGGTAAATTGAACTGAAATTTATTGTGCTGGCCAAACTAAATTAATTAAATAACTGAATTATTGGTAAATCTACATGTAAATCTGACACGACAGCCTCCGTGGCACATTTGCTTAGCCGCCTATAAAACGAGAGGCGGCGAGTTCGATCTCCGCACCGACAGAAATGTTTGTGCGGCCCACAAATATTTCTTTCGGGTCTGTTTGTGAGACCGAAAAGTCTCTCGTAGTTCCTGATACCCACAACACAAGACTTGATTTTATTGTGGGGCCAGAACTATGTATGCGACTGTTGGGTGTTATTTATTTATTTATTTATTAATCTCCTAAACGATTTTTAATGAAAGCAGCAATTTCTTTAGTGGGCTTGTTTGGACTGAAACATTTAATAATTTTCAACTAACTTAAGTCCTAAATGATTGTATTTTAAAATTTTAAGAGAAAACAACTACCACCCTAGTAACATCATTGACGATGAACCAATATATCTAGAATTAAAAAACTAGCTCTACCACTTGTTAGTCCTGCTAGTAAGCCACTAAATGCGATCCGTTTGAGGTATATAAAAGTATGTCGTCGGGGATGAACGCTCGTCATCGTTTGGTTGACGACCGCGCGTTACGTTTGATGGCGTATTTACATAAAAACCTTATGAAATGTTATAAAGATCGTAATTCATCCTTCCAACTTAATATACCTAAGGTTAGGGTTTTCCTTCTTACAGTTTTGTGGTGGAATCTATACTAATATTATAAAGCTGAAGAGTTTGTTGTTTGTTTGAACACGCTAATCTCAGGAACCGCTGGTCCGATTTGGAAAATTCTTTCAGTGTTGGATAGTACTACATTTATCGAAAAATGCTATAGGCTATATCATTACGCTATGACCTATAGAAGGGAAGCAGTAGTGACATTTCTAGCAAATACGAGGAAATTTTATTCGTGGTCCGATTGGTCGATATTCTATATTGATAGTCGGAATAGAACATTTTGACCGCCATTTTGAAACGTGTATCTGCACCCGGGCGGAGCCGGGCCGGACCGCTAGTGTATAATATTATTACAGTTTTGCTATGCTTATTGTAGGACTACGGTGACAGCTATGTGTTTTGCTTTACAGATCAAGTCGATGGAATATTTCCAATACATACAATTTGTTAAAGGTGAATCCATTATTAAATTATTTTCATTTTTCGATTTCAATAAGCCTTAGTAATAAAAGACTGTACAAATATAGTCTTAACTTTATAGTAGTCTCACTTAGATAACCATAAAAATATTATTATGATTGATCAGTATTTTAAAAAAATAATACAAGAATAGACATTAATAATCTATAACAGGTTTTTCTATTGCAACGCCATTGGGCGTGATTCTCGGTTTTTGTGATCTATAGTCAACGTATGTATGTAAAGATAGTCTTTTGTCCTAATCTGAAAATATCTTTCAGTTATCGTAATTATTTACGTCAACTCTAGAACATCATATTTTTATGTACTCCGCTTCTTACCGACCGATAAGACTTATAAAATATACAACTATAAAAGTCATTTAACAAAAATATAAAAAGGAAAAATAAACTTTATAATTTGTTAACAATACTCTCGGTCATAATAAATTATAGTCTACCTAGTTTATTTTTGTATTGAATGAAAAACTGTTGTGCTGTATATTCCAGGGGCCCTACTATATTCATCCGAAACGAAGTTCGAAATTTCGGATGATCGAAGTTTATATACGATACGAATGTACCTACATATACTTATGGTCGTTATTGACTTATGGTCGTAACCATAGACTTATGGTTGTAATAGAATGTAATGTACGTTATACTAATTCGAAATTTTACAAAGTAGATACATTCGTATCGTATAAAAAACTTCGATCGTCCGAACTTTCGAACTTCGTTTCGGATTTATATAGTAGGGCCCCAGTTTTAATTTATTACTCTCCTGTGATATCGTAGTTTGAATTTTGATAATTAATTACGTTTTTTTGCTTTTGTAATTTTCTCGTCTTATAAAATATGAATGCTGATACTAAACAGTATATTAAAATCACGTGACACACTCAGATGGACTCTTTTTAAACTAATACAAAACAATAATGTTATATGTAGCGTAGCTGAACTACGGTACGGTTACATCCCTGAGGTCTCAGGTTCAAATCTCGGGTCGGCCAAAGTTATATTGGATTTTTCTATTAATTATCGGCTCGGACTCAGAATTTTGTGCCCGATATGGTGAAAGGCCCGACCCCTATCACATCGTGGGACGAAACACACAAGGCGAAATGTGAGTGTCCTGGTATTACCTCTGCCTACCCCTAATAGGAGAAAGGTGTAAATTTATGTATGTATAAAAACTGCATAAGACCGCTACAAAAAATAAATTTTAGAAAGATATGTCTCACGGTGGTGGGAAAGGAATATAAATGTAACATAAACGGTAATGATAATAAATATAAGCATATTAGCGATACTCAAAAGCCCTATAAAATTTTAGACCTTCTTAAATTCTGCGTACAAGAAACAAACTCACTGTAAATATGGGTAATCCAAACAATTATTCAAACACGGGGCGACGAGGCTATACCAATAATTAAATCAACGATTCATAGCATCCGATACTCGCTCATGAAAAATGCAACGCGGCAATTTGCGGGATGGTCCCGCGAGGGATAATTTCAGACTTTTTACGTAGACGTCTCGCCGTGGCGGCATTATACTAATATCATCAACTTACGGGATAATACATTCTTTTTGGGATGGAATTGTGTTGAATAATTTTGGGAATTATCCGGAGATATTTGTGGAGTCGCGAATCGAGGTCTTGAGTAACTCTCAAGGACTATATCGGCATGAAACGAATATTAATAACATTGTAAATCGCGAACGGTTAAGGGTACAAAAAAAAATATTGACCAAAAAAGATGGGAAATTGAATTATCTACAAGAAAGGTCCTTAGCATGATGGGCCTAAAGTGGACGGTTCCGGAGATATGGCTTCAAACGCGTTTTCCAAAATGGCGGCTCTAGCGGACGCCATTTTTGTAAGTATTTTGGGTTTTTAACTTAGTGGGGTCATATGCCACCTCTTCATGAAAACAAAAAACTCCTGGCAAATTATGCAGGAAAAATGCTTCTTTGCCTGTACTAGATCGCTCGACTTTAATTTCATCAGACATGTCAAAATAGTCATTGATTTTCTTAACAAATGATATAGGCTTGAGCATTTGATTTTGATCCCTAATCTCGTAAATCCTGACTTGCCAGCAAGGGTGGATAAAATAGAGTAAATAAATAAATACATACAAAAATCACTTAGTACTGACCTCACATTTAGATCGCGTCTTGTGTCTTAGGTATCCGAAACTACGAAACACTTTTCTGTCTCACAAATACCCAGACCCGAAAAACATATCTATCACACAAATATTTGTCTCGAAGCGGGGGACCAACTATGATCTAAATATGATCACAAAATTTTAGTAATTGATGATGTACATGCAACCCGTCATAGATTATAAAAAATAAAGCAAACAAAACTTTAATTCATTTTCAATCCATTGATTTGTGATGCTTTGCTACGGAGGAAAGTGAGCAAAGATATAAAAGTCCTATTCTTTACTTTATAATTATTTTATTGCAAGTTAGATGTCCCCGGGGACTTACCGAGCGTCAATGCTGGGTGTCATTAAAATGCGTGCCACTGTTGATACTAGCATATAGGAGTTGCAGTGTGAGGTCGGAACAGTAAAAACAAATTCCAAAAGCAAAAAGTCTTTAAATGCGAAAGTATTTGCATTAGAAATAACAGAAGCAAAAGGAAAATATTATGTACCTCATGAATGTTTTATGAGGGAGTGAGCGATGTGCAGTGTGCAGTCGACGACGCCACGCGGCCGTTTATACAGCCAATGGCATTATTCAAAATATTTTCAGGATAGTGCATGAATTTATTTGTAATATAAATCCTGAGACTATATCGCTTATCATCTGTATTTTCACTCCGGTTTTCTAGACAGCTGATATACTGAAACGTAGTATTAATGGCGTATTGAGCATTAAGTTGTTGATTTTTCCATAGGTCTTTGATGATTTGGATACTAAAGGTTGGAGAATGAATACAAAAAATCTAAATTGACTTTTAAAGAGCTGCAAGTATTGCTAATTAAATTACTATAAAAAAAAGTAATTATATCTTCGATGAAACGTGTTACTTGTTTAGATAATCATATTGTATAAACTAATTGCGTAGGGAAATGGGACGAAGTTGCTAGGGATGAGTTCTTAGGTAAACTAATGAATCTAACGATGAGTTAAGTTTCAGTGATCTGGCTTATTTTCTTTGCATTATATTGTCAATTCTAGTTTAGAAAATATGAAGAAAGAAATATTCAATAGTTCAGGTCAATATTTTTTTATTTCAATGAATGGCGAGACGAGCAAGCCGTTCGCATGATGGTAAGCGATTCGACCGCTCATAAACAGTAACAAAATTCCAATACGCTCGCCATCCTGAGCCATAAGTATATAGTAATACAGTAGTCATAAATACGCGTCAAATTTCATAATTAAGTCAGAAATAAAAATACTGAAAAAAAAGCAGTGTAAAAAAAAACTTGTACAAACATCAGCAAAGTCAAGTAATAAATAATATTTCATACGTAGAAAGTAAGCTCATGTTTTATTTCATTGTATGAATAAAACTTACCGGTCTAAGAGCAATTCTACTAAACCTAATTATTCTTCGTCTCCCCCTACATTCAGCCGGACTACTAACATATTAATGATTCCTATCATTAAATATGGATTGACTTTATTAACATTAAGTAATTATACTTATGTTAGACATCGGTTGACATAGAAAAGGAGCATTTGTTTCTTTATCATCTCATATAATCTTAAAAGCGTTTATACCTTCCGCGCGCTTTTTGGCTTAAAGCCAGGACTTTTCAAACGAGTTAATAGCCACCAATAAACAATTTAAAGGAAAAATAATTAGTACTAATTATAGAAAAGGTTGTCATCTAGGGATTTTGGTGGAAAACATTATAGATTGATGGATAATTTGTGAGTACTATAAGGATTACTGAACACAAGTTTCGTTATTTAGGCTTTAAATGGCAATTTAGAAGCTTAAGATATCCGAAATCACTAAATATAAGATGAAAATAAAATATTATCAGACTAATAAGACCCTTATGGAGGGATTTTGCTGATAAAAATAATCTTTTTGTGTTTAGATCCTGAAAAATAAAAATTTTAACTACGACTACAGATATTCCAAGGTCAAAGGTTAAAAAATCGATATTTTTTTTACACATTGACCTTTGAATATCTGTAGTCGCAGACACCCTACGATAAGTAGGTTTTGAGACAAGTTTTAGGGTGTTGAAATAAAGGTTTATACAAGTTTTTAACCGACTATCTCTCATTCCGAGATTCTTGCCCTCATATGACTAATATGCCTGGACTACAAGTCGCTAGTTTTTTAATACATATGATGTCTGGTGTAGTGCAATACAATGATATCGACTAAGATAACTATATCTGATACTCTAAAACTGAACACAAAAGACTATTATTAAATGGCTCAATGTTAGTGTTCAACATCTTTACAATAATTACATAACGAATTACAATAGTTACATAACGAATTACAAGAAGTAAAAAATACTTTTGTCACGCTAAACCAGCTGGAGATTTTGAAGATGGATATACATAATCTAAAAGCATTGTTACCCACACCTATTAAACGAGTGAGCTATGTAGACACATGTCCGGATGATTTACAACATTCATTCAATAAAACAAATAATAAAAACAACTGCAACGAACGTCAAAACTCATGTTCACTTAACATGATGCAATATGCACCGTTATCGCAAAATATGAATAGACATGATTCACCGAGTAAGCAGGTAGCTGTTGAAGCGGTTCGCACGGTCAGCTGTGATAAAATCGTAGAGGGCCGAGTAATGCCGTTATCTCCGATCGCTGATTCTAATATAGCATCAAAACAATTAATACAATGTGAACAGATGTGCGAATGTAGTATTGATGCGAATGTAATTAACTTATCTCAGCCGTCATGTTCACAAAAGAATATTGAAGAAACAGATAAAATAACATGGAACCTAGTGAATAATCGGAAGAAAAAACAAAAATATAGGTATTTGGGTGAAAGAGGAAAAGCAGAAGCCCCTATATCAACCTTTAAAGCGGCTAATAATAAAATACCTATCTTTATAACGAATGTCCATAAAGACACATTAGAGTCGGACATTGTTGATTATTTAAAAATGAAAACGCAAGAAAGTGTTTTGTTGGAAAAGGTAAACACGAAAAAACCATTGGATCACAAAGCCTACAAGTTTTTTGTGTCCGAATCAAAATTATCTTTGTTCTTGGATGAAAAAATATGGCCTGAAGGAATTATATTTAGGCGCTTCGTTCACTATAAATATCGAAAAGCGGGTGGTGAGCCCGGTGACATCGGTCCATTACATAGTAAGCATGAATAGTACGACGTACAAGTTTGCTAGCTACAATTGTAAAAATGTGAAAAGCGCCATCAGCGATATTCGGCGTTTGTGTGACGAGTGTGTTATAATAGCACTGCAAGAAACTTGGCTGCTTCCCGAAGAGTTAGCCTACCTGAGCTGCATAGATAGCAGATTCAACTATAAGGGGACATCCGCTGTCGACACTAGTGCGGGCCTACTACGCGGCAGGCCATATGGCGGTACTGCTTTGTTATGGAATACCAGTGTGTTTCCAAATGTGACCGCGTTAAATTGTAAAAACCCTCGTGTTAGTGCTATTCGTGTTAATTTAGGCCAAAGTTCCTTTATAGTGGTGTGTGTGTATATGCCCACAAATAAACCGGATAATTTGACGATCTTTACGGACTGCATGGGGACTGTAAGTGCTATTAGTAATGATTATGAATTTGATCCTATTTTTGTTTTAGGGGATTTTAATGCTCATCCTGGTGAATTATTTTATAAAGAATTAATTAGTTTATGTGAGGAATTTAAATGGGTAGCTATAGATATATATACACTGGGGTTGTCTTCTGACACATTTACTTACTTAGATCAAGCGTGTGGTTCTAAGCGCTGGTTAGACCATTGTGTGGTGTCACAAATAGCGGCTACATCTGTTTGCAATGTTTATGTTAATTATGACGTAGTATGGTCCGATCATTTTCCTGTTATATGCGAATGTAAATTGAATTGTTTCGCTCCGTTACGTATTATTCCGAATTTAATAAATAATAGAATTAAGTGGGGAGAAAAAACCCTGGATCAGATTACGCAATATGGCTTAAAATGTAACAAACTTCTCAGACTTATTGATTTTCCCAATGAGTTTCGACAGTGTTGTGACCATTATTGTAATGACTCTACTCACAGAATAATCATCGATAAAATGTATTCCGACATCGTTTTAGTATTAGCACAGGCGTCGGTGGAGAGTGGAGGAGGCAAGCGTAACCAGACTAAATGTCCAAATATTGTTGTGGGATGGAATGAATTGGTCAGCGACAGCCATGGGGCGGCCAGGGCGAGTTTTCGTGATTGGTTACTGTGTGGTAGTCCTACCACTGGTGATATGTACACGAAAATGCGCGAGACCAAAAAAATATTCAAATCACGTTTGAAATGGTGTTTAAATAATCAAGAAAAATTAAAAATGGATATTCTTGCAGTAAAGCATCGCGTAAAAGATTTTACCGGTTTCTGGAAGAATACAAATCGTTTGAGAAGTCGTCCTGGTCTTCCCGTGTCTGTAGACGGTACAAACGACTTTAAATGCATCGCAAATAAGTTTAAAAATAATTTTGTTGTCAGATCACCTTTAGGGCCATCTTCTTCACAGGAGAGGGGTGGGGTAAGTAGTGGTTACATTGATACCAGAATCACGGCAAGTGATGTATTAAGGGCCATAAAATCAATATCAACTGGAAAATCCCCTGGTCATGATGATTTAAGTGTGGAACATGTACAGCGGGCCGGACCACATATGTGCAGAGTGTTGGCTATGTTCTACAACTTTTGCATTTCACACTCCTACTTGCCTTCCGATATGATGAGAACTATTGTTGTGCCTGTGGTTAAAAATAAAGCAGGAGATTTATCAGACATATCGAACTACAGACCTATTTCCCTGGCAACAATAATTGCAAAGGTGTTTGACAGCGTTCTTGATACACAATTAAAAAATCACATTAAGTTACATGATAATCAGTTCGGATTTAGACCGGGATTGTCAACAGAAACAGCAATATTGTGTCTTAAGAGTGCTGTTAAGTACTATACTGTTAGAAAAACCTCTGTTTACGCTTGTTTTCTCGACCTCTCCAAGGCCTTTGACCTGGTCTCATATGACATCTTATGGAATAAAATGAGATCATCCCATATACCAAACGAACTTATTGAAATATTTAAGTACTGGTATGGGAACCAAATTAACAACGTTAAATGGGCAGGCACGTTGTCGGACCCATATAGGTTGGAATGTGGTGTGAGGCAAGGAGGTCTGAGCTCTCCTACCATTTTCAACCTGTACATTAATGGGTTGATCGAGGCGCTCAGTAGACAACATATAGGTTGTTACATAGATGGCGTGTGTTTTAACAACATAAGCTACGCGGACGATATGGTGCTGCTGAGCGCCTCGGTCTGCGGACTTAGAAAACTGGTGACTATCTGTGAGAGCTATGCGGCTGAACATGGCTTGATGTATAATGCCAAGAAAAGCAAATGCATGGTTTTTCAGGGTGGTTCAAGAAAAGTATTAGAAATGGAAATTATAAAACTTAAAGATACGCAGTTAGAAAGAGTAGATAGTTTTAAATACTTGGGTCATTTGGTTACACCTGATCTAAGGGATGATGATGATGTTGAACGGGAGCGAAGGGCGTTGTGTATCAGAGCCAACATGTTGATTCGCAGGTTTGCGCAGTGCTCTACTGATGTTAAAATAACTCTTTTTAGAGCCTATTGCACTACGTTTTACACATGCAATCTGAGGACAACATACACTAAAAAATCGCTCAACGCCCTTCGGGTCCAGTTTAACAACGCATTCAGGATGTTGTTGGGGCTGCCACGCTACTGCAGTGCTTCAACAATGTTTGCGGAAGCGCGAGTGGATTGCTTCCACACGATAATACGCAAGAGAGGCGCTTCTTTAGTACGCAGAGTGCGTGAAAGCGCCAACAGCATGCTAGCGGTGCTTGCAGGTAGGCTTGACTGCCCCATCATTAATCACTGCTGTGGGCTACATGTTGCATGATGTTGACAATTTAAGCGTATTTTGTTATTGTATGTTTATCTATTATTATTCTGATTTTATTTCATTTGTAATGTGACTAATTTTTGTTATTGTAAAAAGCTATGAGTCTTTGGTACTTGAAATAAAGATTATATTATTATATTATTTACCTCTGAAGTATTTGTATCGAGTGCACCCTGCTATTCATAGCAGTAAAACGTTGCTAGCCTTTCCGTTCAATCGTCTTACATACGAAAATGTTATTTTATTTCATTCCTTATTGACGCCAGCATTCTAATAATAAAAAATAATTTCAAGGAAATCGTCGCCAATATTTTCATCGTATTGGGTGGAACGAGTTTAATATGAACGTGGGCCATATTCATATATTTTATTTATTAAACCGCCCGATATTAGATTACATCGCGAGGAAAACGGGAATGAAAAACCGTTTTCGTCACAAATTGAACGAGAAATTAACGAAATTTTAATAATAAAATTACTTGATTATTGCATTAGGTTATTGAAATAATTTATTTATCAATATACGTGATACGGTGATATATTTGCTGGCTTCAAGAGGCCGTGAGTTTAATCTCTCCACAAAGACAAATGTTTGTGTGAACCAAAAGTATTTGTTTCGAGCCTGGGTGTTTGTGGCACCGAAAAGTCTCTCATAGTTTCTTATAACCATGACACAAGACTTGATCTTAATATGGGGTCAGGACTATGTGTGACTCTTGGGTGTGTTTTATGTTTATTATTATTTGTTATAAAATAATGTAAGTATTAGTTGATATCAATTAAATTTTGTTGTGCTACTACATCCTAACTAGATTCAGCTCACTTCTAAATCTCTCTGTAAAATTTATATCAATGTTATATCTAAAAATATTTATGATACAACTATTTCCACTAGATAGAGTCCGCATGTAAGCATAATTAATTTATTTTCGGATCTGAAAAGTGTCGAGTTATTGAAAATATTATGATTTCGAAAGGATACAATCCCAGGTGGAAAGAAGATACTCTTATATCTTTAATCTGGGGGCACGGCAGTGCCCCCTCCAAGTCGAGCTAAAAAGCGGCACAGCCGTACTATCCTTTTCTCGAAGCACTTCAGACCATTTTCAACCCCTCATAACTTCGTTGTGGTTAAAGTAAGAAGCCTGAATTTTCAGTTACTAATTAGACATTGTGTAAACACGGTATATTTAAAATTTCATTCAATTTGAACCAGTAGTTTAAGAATTATAACTTGTCAAACTTTCGCAATTTTGACACTCACTGACTGACTGACCGATCATCAAAAGTCTAAGGCACTTCTAGCAGACATAGAACCTTCAAATTTAGAATATAATTAGTGTTTAGTGTCTAAAGTAAGGAAAAATTCAAACATTTCATAATTTCTGTCTAGTTTTCTAGATACACCACCTGCGTGAATAACTTTGTAATCTCATATAAATGTATAGGATTACAAAGATACATTTGCAGTTAATGATTCGTTGTACCCCTATATAATGGAATAATAGTTGTAGATTGGTATCTATATATATTATATATGAGACATAACAGGAGGGGGGTATAAAAAGGGAAAGGGTGTATTCAGTCCATTAAACTGTACAACATTCCTCTAGAAAAACATGACAAAGATAACCATGCAAATAAATAGACTAAATAGCTCGAAAACAATCACTATGGAAGAAAGAATATTAATAATCAAACCCGCTATATTTGTGATAAATTGATACCTACAAAAATAAGAAAAAAACATAGGACAGAGGCTTTAAGAAAAATCGTTATATATATTCTAGAAGTAAAAAGTACCGAAAAGGAAAAAAGTAGGACTCTACAAAAAGACGTGAGATCCCATCAGACGTGAGATGCCAGTAGCATTATGCATAAATTGTACGATACATTATGTTTTCATGCGATGGCCAAGTCGATCTATTTATTTACAACATAAAGAATTTTTAATATTGATTTGATAATAACTTTATACAGAACGTCCCACAATCAAGGACTAAATAAATTAATCGACTTGGTGTTACATGGATATCACAACACTTGCGGCAGAAAAACTGAGCTGCGAGACTTGGAATTTTTTTACAAGATGTTTTTGATGGGATTCGTGTATTATAGAACGCATTAAGGTCATCAAAATGTTTTGTTCCCTAAATATGAAGCCTTATACTGTTATTGGTTTTAGCTAATTTGCTTTTAGCAAGAACTGTAATCGGTTTAGTGCACAATAGTTAATAATTAAAACAATAGGCTATTTGACTGTATAAAAAATATTGACTTATTTGTTTCCATCCGTGTAGATAATTTAATTTTAAAACATATTTCATTATCATACATTAAAAATATTGTATATTTTGGCTAAAACCCACAATTACAATTTAATTTATTTTGAGTACGCGCCACGTGATCGTAAACGATTTTGATTGGCTATGACGTCATGCATTAATATGAACTACTCACGTACAGGAGGGATTGATAACGGCATAGATGCAAATTAAATATTAAAAATACCTTTAAAACGCGTTATTTGTCATTTATACCCGTGAATTAATAAAATTATCATCTCCAATGTAATAAAATGTGAAGAAAGAAAAATAATTCTAATTTTTTTTGACAAAAACTCATTCGGACGATTGATTGATTGATTGACCTATGGTTGATTTGAGAATGAGTGACATATGCGAACGAATCTGTGAAGCGGATGTTTATAAACTGGACGCTACATTGTCCGACAGAGCGTTTTGACAGTGTAATTATTCAGTGTATTTTGTAAATTTATTTTTAAGTGATATAGATATAGTAATTAAAAATAACCTTTATTTGTAAGGTCTATAGACCCCACTTCATAATGTGGTATGGTTTCCAGAAACTAGTCAAATAGCCTATTGCCTTGTCTAACAAAGCTGCCGATTGTGATTATTATAAATTTAGCTATAATTTATTTCTGGTGTACAATAAAGAATATAAATAAATAAATAAAATGGCATTCTTAATAAAATAAACGAACAATATAAAATTTTTCTACGACTACTAAATACCAATAAAGTGAAAACAGCGCTAAATCACTTCCCCAGTGACCCAAAAAACAATGGTATTAACAGGTTTATTCGAACGCTGGGTGAATGTTGAAAAATATCATTAATTAACCAAAAGTGGGGAGCGGCGGAAGATATTTTCGTGGCGGTTTAATTAACTTCGTAGCCAACTTTATTTTGTTAAACCTCAGCCGATTTATTATGAATTTCAACGCCGTGAGACTGTAGCTGTAAGCTCGATGATACATTTTTAAATTCACTTATATTTCTTTTATTGTAAGAATGGTTTTATGTTGTGTTTTGTTGCCTCTGCGTCTTATTGCTCTACTTTGCTTCAAGGGATGCAAATGTAAAAAGTATCCAGTTCATTGCTTCGTTTTACTTATTAAAGGAGAAAAATTATTTATTTACACTTCATACAGTACAAATTGTATAGATGGACTTAATGCCTAAGGCATTCTTTAATAATTGAACTTATGTAAGTTGATACAGAGATGAGAGGAGGACTTGCGTAAACAATTTAATTTTTAAACTTCATATGGCTGCTTAGTCCTAACATTGCTTAAAAAATAAGGAAGTCTGGTTTATGCAATATCTTTACTTATTTATATAGTACCATCACGAATGTATTATATTTATTTCATTTTATTTTCGGATTATTCCTGGGTTACTACTCGACAACCTAAAACCACATTTCTCTATACCCTAGAGAAGGCTATCTAATATAATATATCTACTGGTGGTAGGTCTCTCATATGTAAGAGGCTGCTTAGTTAGGTACCACCACAATGTCTATTTCTCCTGTCAAACAGCAGTTTAAATGCACTGTTGTGTTTCGGATGGAAGGACATTTGTAGCCAGAGTAACTACTGGACATATTGAGACTTAACATCTTGTCTCAGGATGGCGAGCGCAGTGGAATGCCAAACATTGCTTTGTAATTCAAGGTGTTGTTTGGTTTTGCTTCTGTTCATGAACGGTTGCATCGCTTACCATCAGGCGAGCGGCATGGTCGACTCGCCATTCATTGCTAAAGAAAACTCTCAGAAATGTATTCATTCGTCAAATAGGCCCTGAAATGTATTGTTTTGATGTCAGAGTGTTCCGCTTTAAGCACTAGAATCTAGATAAAGCGGACCCTCAAGTGATCCCTGAAAGCATCTCAACTAGTGTTCTGCAGAACCAACCTGAGACCATCCTTAATATAATTTTATATTCATTTATTTTTGGATATATAGCGAAATGTATAATGCCTCAGTGGCGTAGTTGTGCTAGGGTACGGTTACAAAGCTGAGGTCTTCGGTTCGATTCTCGGGTTGGGCAAAGTGATATTGGATTTTTCTATTCATTAAATTAGCCCGGAGTCAGGAGTTTGCTCGATATGGCGATAGGCTCGCCACCTATCACATCGTGGGACGGAACATACAATGCGAAAAGTGGGTGTCTATGCACCTCTACTTACCCCTTCTGGGAAAAGGGCATGAGTTTATGTATGTATGTAGATAGCAAAACTATTTATTTATACGGGACTGAATTAACATACAACCAAACCAGTCAACCAACGGTATGGTCAATAGCTAGACAGATTTTTAGTAAAATACTCCCTGATGACTAAAAGGTTATGAACCACTGATCTATATCAAAGATTACGTGTCATGAAGTTTTAGAAGCGAAAATATACCCGTCTTTCCTTTGAGTTTCTTATTTTGTCGGAAACTGTACTTTACGCTATAGTGTTGACTGGGATAATGAAGTTTCGCGAAGGTGGCTGATAGGAATCTGGTCCAACAGGTTGCATAACGGTTCAAGTTTTCTCTTCGGTTTTGCCTGTGTTAAACTTTGGATTAATATGCAGTATAGTTTTTACTTGAGTAATAACATTAAGAAGTTTGTAAATTTTCATACAAATTGTTATAGACATAACACATGAAGGGAGAAATAAATTGAATTAACTTTTTTTCCAGTATATAATAATTATCTCTGAAATAGGACACGGTAAAAAATATGCCAATCGTGAAGTCAGTCTTCAGGAAGTTCTATAACTTGTGTTACTTAATAATTATAATCAGCAAAAGGTTAATATTTCTATGTCCTATAAGTTTACATACATACATAAACCTAATAGTACTCTTACCGTAAAATGAGATCGAGTCTTCTGTCGTGGATATTAGAAATTACGAAATAATTTTTAATCCCACGACCATTCAGACCGAAACATATTATGTATATTTACTGGTAGTAGGCCTCTCATATGAGAGAACCCTCCTAAGTAGTTACAGCAATGTCAATTTTTCTCGGCAAATAGCAGTGCAAAAGCACTTTTGTGTTTAGATTAGAAGGACATTGTAGCCAGAGTAACTATTGGACATATGGAGATTTAACATCTTATGTCCCAAGATGACGATCACAGTGGAATGGAATGGAATCAAACATTGCTTTGTAATTGAAGGTGTTGTTTGCTTTTACTTCTGTTCATGATCGGTATCGCTTACCATCAGACGAACGGCATACTCGTCTCGCCATTCATTGCAATATAAAAATCTTCAGTTTCTGTTTCATAAACATAGCACCATTATTTCAGTTGAGTCAATTAACTTTCCTTATTGTGGGGCGGTGCATAATGGAATTCCTTTGAAAATTAAGGTAGCGAGACTTATTAAAATATTGTTCAGTAGCTTGGCGTCTTTAGTAACACTTGTGGTTTGGACTCCCAAGAACAACTTCGTATACAATGTTTAATATGAAAATGTGCTCCTTTGTGCCTTACAAATTAATTTTCGTGTCTGATCGAACTGTCTGCTTTTATGTTGGGTTAATAGAAATTTCTTGTTAATTCTTAGGTAAGATACTTTCTCGGTGTATCTTGAGCCTAAGATGATAGTTGATTGTTTAATTATGAGAAATAAGTACCTTTTTTCGATATATTTTGTTTTTCATGTTACGTACGTTCTACCTAAATTATATATTTAAAAATTAATCGTTTTTAGATTTACCTGAATGTTACACATTGAAACCTTATTTTTAAAGATTTTGTTCATATTTTCAATTTTCAACTTCCCGACTTCAATTACTTTACAGTTTTCCTGGCCACGGGGAGCGTCGGGAAGTTAAAAAATAAAATCAGAACTAAAAATTTAAAACATCGAAACATTTCGTAATAGTTTTATTTATAATATAATATGTAGTTTTTTGTTTGAAAACTGTGTGACTCATGCAATTTCATATTTTATTTTTCACACCGTCATTAACTCTACCGCTATCGTTTTCACAAGGTTCAGTAGCTTTAAAACTCTCACTACGCTAGCGTAGTTCACGTAATTAAATCGATTAATTTCCCTGTTGCTTAATGTACCGAATCCGAGATAAACAATTAATTACGCGGCATCAACGCTCAAGTGCATGTAGTTGGCCATCTCTGTTTTGCGGAATCCTCTAGCGAAATTATTAGTTGCAAAGTACTTGAAGATATCATGTTGCATGCCACAGCATCGGAAGTTACAGCACACTCACGCCTAATTGCCGAGGTTTGAGAGCAGTCGATGGCGGAACATTTAAGAGTCTATCGATAGTTGAATGGTACCCAGTAGACAAATTTGAAGCCATTTGAATGAATGGTTCAGTTCTACAGATAGTACGATTGATTTAAATAAATTATGAGCAATAGAAGCTTGGTTGTCAGGAATTCTATTGTCTATTTCTTCCGCTAAATAGTGGTGTAAATGCACTGTAGTGTTTCAGTTCGAAGGACATTGTAGCCACTAGTATAATATATATAATAGCTCTTTCAAAATATGCTGTATTTTTAGCAATGTCCCTTTATTAGCTATAGAACATAAGTTAAGCTCTAGCTTATTTGACAAAACTCACACAAAGCTTGATAATTAAACCAACCTTGTTATAGTTACAGCCTGTGTGCGCTGTCATTATAATATTAGACCTACAGAGCCATCTAGGATATTCTAGTGAACAAGAAAAATCATTTAATTATTTTTACCATCATCTCTTACTTCATCATTATCATCACAAAAATCAAGTATGGTAACAATAACATATCTATGAACATATCTACATATATCTTAATTGTTCATTTGTAGCTGAAACAAATCTTCTGAACCACTTGTACAGTGAATTTGCGGGTTCACGAAGTTTGTATCAAATTTACTCATGCACGACGTGTTACTGTGTGCTTAGCACATTGCAAGTACTTGCAGTCTCTGCACAATGACTGTGACTCCCGTATTTGAGTAACATAATGGCTTTTAGTTAGGTGTGCGAGCTGAAGTGATTATCCAGCTTGCAACTTATAGCTAGTATAATAGGTTTAATGGTATCTTTAAGGTTAAGACATTGTTTCTAAATAGGGATCTGTTCAAATGCACAAACGTAAGGGATGGATGTTTGAAGTTTTATACTGTACTACTACTTACTGTTGGATATTGGTAGGGCTTATATTTAACAGTTCGCTTAGATAGGTACCACCGCAATGTCTATTTATCTCGCAAAACAGCAATTTTCATGCTCTGGTGTGATCCGGATTGAATGACATTGTTGCCAGAGTAACTACTGGACTTATAGAGACTCAACGTCTTACTCTCAAGATGGCGGGCGTAATGGAGGCCAAACATTGTTTTATTTCATGGTGTTGTTCGGTTTTGCTACTGTCCATGAGCAGTCGTATCGCCTACCACCGCGAATGGCATGTTCTTCTTTCCGTACGTAGCAAAAAAAATCATAATTCTAAATCATAGGATAAGACCTAACTACTTTGTTTTAATAAAATTCGTTGTGAGGATATCTTGGAACTTTTTTAAGCCTTTGGAACATCTTAGGATGACGAGTGACCAGTGCCCGGCCCAATACCACCTCAACTTGCAAATCCTTTGTAAAATTTGTTCCCCTACGGATTTCCTTATTCTTAATTCAATCTCATAGGAAAATAACGAGCGCAATGTCCATAGCGCGTTGCGTGACCTTGCACTTTCAGAGGAGGTATATATATTCTGTATCAGCCCATATACGTCCCACTGCAGGGCACGGGCCTACTCTACAATCGAGAATACGATTAAGAGTGGTTAGGCCATATAGTCAGTCTACCACGCTGGCCTAGTGCGGGTTGGCATTATATATATATATATATTATTATTTATTTATACTTGTTAGTGAAGTATATTAATTGTAAAATTTCGTAGTCTTCTGTTAACTGCGTATCGAACAGGCCAATCAACGGTTGAATATTTATTCCAGCAGCTCAAACAGCGGAATCGCGATAAAATAACCATTAACAAGTGAATTGCCATCATTATAGCTGCGAGTGTAATTCACGCAAATAACTTAATCGCCGGCAACTTGGCATTTGCATAATAACACCTATTTCAACGTCTTCTTTATTACACTTTACTAAATGAAATTTGATTCTAATGTTGAAAATTTGAATTATAGCCTTTTGTGTTTTAAAAGGTGATTATTAAGTCATTTGAAATGTTATATGATTTAGTTTTTGGGCAAAGGTCAAGGTTGGTGTCAAAATTTTGGTAGTGAATTTACCACCTGGTCGGGTATTGATATTCCTACTTCCTACATCCAACTAATATCATAAATGCGAAATGTTGTGTTTGTTGTCTCTTCGACGGTTTGATGAACCAATTTTTTGTGGAATTATGCATGGAGGTAACAGACACCCTGGATTTACGCATAAGTTACTTTTTATGCCTACAATGTTGTATTCCATTGGGCCGTGCAAAGAATTGAAATAAATTCGATACTCTTTCAAACTTAAAGGAATGGAATGGGAAGTTTAAAGTACGGAAGTGATGTTGAATTTAAATGTTAAAACAGTTATAGTAGACTGGACTCAAAAAGTATCTTCATCCGTGAAAAGCCAGACCGGACCGCTAGTAGATAAATAAATATTCAAAACCGAATTGTTTTGTGGAAAACAAAGATCATTAAACATCCAGAATCCTTAAGAAATACATATAGTGTTAACCACAATTGTTTCAATATGGATTTACAAATATGTATGTTAAGTTATGTTATGTAAATAAAACAGTATCTTAAAGTATCAAAATAATAAACAACAAATACGAAATACAGCAAATTGGTTGAACAGTGTGTCCCATCACAATCTGTGATTCGATTTATTTTGCAATTCTCGGCGTGAAATTTGCCACTTCCCTTATTGGCAGGCAACGAATCACAAAGTAGTTTTGCAACATCAGATGTATGTATGTACTTTTTGATGTTTTTAGGCTTATAGATATATTAAAATAATATTTTAATTCAAGTAAGTAATAATGTAGATAGTTATCGATTTATTTTCTCCTATTAAGCTCGCTAAGCTATTAAGTCTCGATTCAATCAATTCCGATCGGTCTTGGGCATCCTCTATATCCTGGGTGTTCTTCATCTTATCATCTCCATTGTGCTCATATTAATCTTAGGTGTTCGTGTGACCGAAAAGTTTCTCGTAGTTTCACGACTCAAGACTTAATTGATCTTAATGTGGGGTCAAAAAAATGTATACGAATGTTGGGTGTATTTATTAATTTAATAGTACGGCCATTGAGCTAACGCTAGTGCTTTTTTGGTCTACTAGATCGAGGTCCGGGAATGTTGAGGCTCAGTTTCACTTACCCACGTACTCCTTTAGCTTTCTTAGGAAGTGACAAGATACTATCTCAAACGACATACGCTCTCACTTCAAAAGTCATCCATCCGTCCTGTCATCAGCCAGCCACAACCAACTAACTTTCAAACTATATTATAATTTATATTCTTTAAACATTTCAAGCTAGTTCTTCTTTGATCGACCTTTGCTATGATATGTCTAAAAATACTAACGTTTGTGTTTTTATTTATCATGGTTTTAACGTCAATCGAGAGATTTAGACATAAAGTTTACCAACAAAAATAGTAATGATTTTACTACGCCAATAAAGCAAAAAAAAAAAGATTTCTTCAATAAATACGAAGACACACAATCTTGGTTAAGAACATCAATTATCTTCGTAATAACATCCCAAGCGCATGGAAATTGAGTAAATCGCTCGTTATTCAAGCAAGCCAAAACAAATTTGTACTGTAAGCGATACCGTGCGTATTTTAATGAACCCTATTGGGATATTGAACAAAATATACGTCTTAATGTAAATAGAATTTGATGTTGGAAATGTGCTCATGTTTTGTTTTAGTTTTGGGCATGTAACTTTATATCCATACAAGGCCAAAAATTGCCTTTCCTGGCCTTGGCATTTATACCAAACACTAGTAGGTTCTACGTTTTGCTTGTATATAATTATAGAGTCTCAATTCGACAAAATAATGGTTACCAGGTAATATACATATTATGTAAAATAGTCTTACATAGCATAAAAATTGCAATTTGCCTTACAATATCCTCCGTATTCGTTGTAATGTTGCTTTTTGATATAATATTTGTTTTATCCATAATCTTGGGAGGCCTGCGAGATTTTTATGATTTCCATTTATGTTGTTTTCTCCATATTGAAAATATTTCTATAGCCTGATTTTTTGTCGCTGATTCTTGTTGCGTTCTTGTTACGTCAAATCGGCCCGCTCGTTCCAACATTGTCTTTTAATACTTACTCGTCAGAGCCACGAATTGTAAAAACCCTCCGGCTTAGATCCAATTCTTTGCGAGCCATTGCAGTTCCTGAGTCCTGACTGATACGAGTAGCAGTGGTGGGCGTGTAGGCGGAAAACTATCCAGAAAACCTCATTTGTCTTGTTTGTGACAAATAAAATTGCTTTTCTTATTTACCTTTCTTTCTAAAATCTCTTGTTGATTACTTATTTCCCAAGCTAGCGGAGTCGTGCACACACATACTCGAAATGCAATCTCGGTTCCTGCCCCTGACACCGCACCGTCGATAAACTGCACGAATAGTCATTTTAAACCTCGAATTAATACGTCCGCTCTTATATCGTCATACTTTTATCGTCTCTTCCAGTTATAATGTTATTATTGTTTTGTGGTTTTGGTTTGTAGTACACGGTACTGATCAAAATATTTATTTATAATTACCATAAAATAGTTATATAAAAGAATTCATAGCTTATGAACACTTTGAAATATACCAATTGAATTTAAAATATACCAAGTAATTAAAAACTAATTGAGTTAAGTTCCAATTTGGCGTCAAAAAGCCTATGTTTTGCGCGTTCTCCAATTCAATAATGGTCGGTAAACCTTTTTATATTATCCATCAAGGTTTGAGTAAATAATGTGGCCCATTGTAGTCATATACCGATAATAGACGACCATACAACTCTTATGATAGGAAGACTGATGTCGTCCGTAAACTGATATTTTTACCTGCAACATATTTGGTGAATGGTGATAGGGATGAAAGAGACAAATATGAAACTGCTAAGCTGGTATAAAGCGTAGTTCTACTTCTCATTATTATAAGATATCTTTTATAATATTTTAACTATCTTCAAGTAACGGCTATGAGCTGTCCATTTTTTAATTATCTTGAGATATCTGTAAAGGCTTAATGGGTTCCTGTAAAATATTATTAATAAAAATCATTTACACCTTTTTTGTTGTTTTATTACTAGGAAATAGAATATTATCTTTAATATATAGTAATTTTATAGCACTAAGTATGCTTTCTTTCCGTATAAAATAAAGAACATTAAGTAGTTGAAGATGATGATAATAACTTATTGTAGTCTAATGCCATAACTCCATTCTGCATACAAGCAAATACTCTTCACAACTGTATCAGCAATGTAACAGTTGTCTATTAAAGCTGTTGCAAAAAGTGGAACATTTCCCCCCTAGTTTACAACTCTTCAGAACAAATGGCATTGAGTTAGCTCCGATTGCCGGCACTAGACGCTCACAAGTATATCGATACGAATGCACAATGTCCATTGTCTGCTGCCGATGGCAACCTCGTTTCTGACGCGATGAATAGCCAACTATGTATTGAGACGCGTGCCCGTGTTGTCAGATGTTTGTTTTCCTTGCTGGAATTTTGTTGCCAGGCATTTTTTGTGGGAATAACGGATGCCAAAAAAAATGGAAAAGAAAGTAAAACCAATTTATTTGTCACAGACCCTCCATAAAACGTACAAGTGAAATTAGATTATAATTAACTACTTAAAAAGTGACAATGATTATACAATAAAAAAATTCATTAAAATAATAACCATTAAAAAAAGAAGTGTAAGTACTCGTAGTAGCATATTGTGGCTGTGACAGGCAGGTGACCGCTCAGCATATAAATACCATGCAGTAAGGCAAACCACAACACGACATTGATTTTCAGGGACCACCCTTGTGTTATGCAGTGGCGCGAACTAAACTAATTAGGTTACAGCATTAATTCCATTTTTGTCATTCTGTAGTGCTCAAATATTAAAATCTGTTTTATTTATAATATCAGAGATATTCTGATTAAAATTAGTTCTAAATTTAGAATGAAGACATTTATTTTGATAATCCAATTTTAGAAATAAAAAGCAAAGACCACATGGCAATGTTGGAAGTTAAATCGGAAAACCATGTACAGAGAAGTTAGCCACTTAAATGTACATAACAGGACGGCGGTCACTGATCAATTTTCTCAGTTTCTTGTTAGTTACTTTACAAGTAACATCGTATATGTATAAGGGAAAATATGCTATTTAAGGCTAAAAAAATAGAATATAACGGTTTCTTAGATTGACGCGAATTTTACACATTTAAACAAAGTATTTTTACGGATTTTATCTCAAAAACCAGCAATCTTTAAAATTATCATATTTTTTAATTTTATAATGGAAAAATTAAGGTAATTAATTTGTGACAATCACTGAGTGGATGATTAATACCTCAGCCGACCCCATGACCACGAAATCTGTAAAGTAATTGAAACGTCGTGAAGCCAAAAATTCAAAAATTAAACCAAGTCCGCGATAAAATCCTTAAAAAATGTCTTATTTTAAAATAGAATATCGGTTGAAAAATCTTTCCTTTCGCTGCTATGATTTATGACCAGTAAAACTTGCCCTAACGGAAATCTCATTTATGATATTGTAATGAGATGTCCTAACGTATGTTTGGTATAAATTGAATAAGAATCAAGGTCTACAACTAAATAGCTGAATATCCTAGCTTGTATATTTTCAAATGCATTTTATTTTTCTGCAGATGTCTCTTGCTTAGACTACGTGACCATTTAGGAGCCAAAAAAAGATATTCAACTAATGGCTAAAGAGTTTCTCTAGTAGTATATGCTGGCCTGCTCATTAGCTTCGGCACACTTACGTTTATGATCAAGGATTATAAGATGAACACTTTAATCTGTACTTAAACAGGATCAATGTCTAGTTTCGTACTCCATATAACTTAGCCCCTTGTTAACTGTAATCGTATGGCAATAGAATTAATATAATGAGTTATGAGGCAGTTACACGAGTTGCGTATTAATTAATTATATTAGAGCATTCGGTATACTAGACTGTTATTACATTATTAGGAATTGGTCTTCATAAGTATCTATATCAGCGCATATACGTCCCACTCCATGGCACGAGCCTTCTCTCAAATTGAGATTATTATTAAGAGTAGTTACGCTATATAGTCCACCAAGCTAGCCTAGTGTGGGTTGGCGGACTTTACTATTTTCTTTGGACCATAGAAATTCTTATAAATTGCAATGGTATGCAGGTTTCCTCACAATGTTTTCCTTCACTGTTTTAATGCGGGGTGATTGACTATCAATACACACGACTCCGAAAAGTCAGAGGTGTGCCCTGGGATTAGAACGCGTGACCACCGTGTACATGTTGGCAGCCGCTTCTGGACCGTTTACCAATAAGCCACCGTGCACTACACAAATACAGAATATACCACGAGTTAAATTATCTCAATCTCTAGAAAAATATTATAAATTCACTTTCAAGCTTAACGCTATTACTATCTGAATAACACCACGTTTTCAAGTGTCTAAAGCAAATAACTCAATTTAAAATCCCGGTGATTCCTGGAAATCCCTCGTACCTGGCCACTCTTCCCCGCGAGTCCTGCTATTGTTTCTACGTCAACACTTCCCAGCTGTAAATGAATGCAGAACTGGGACGTTTATTGTCGTTTATATCGTCGACACTGGCGCGAAATGCAAATGTTAACAAAAAATATGGAAAACGCTTTCAAGGATTTTACTTGCAAGATTTCATGTGGTGGATGAGGTTTGATGTGTTTTAATTACGGTAATGGAATAAACAGCATGTTTTAGGAAAGTAATTAAGGTTTGTTTCAGTGAGGAGAATATAATTATATTAAAGCAGATGATCACGAGAAGACTGGGGGCTAATTGTAGTGCATTTAAACTAAAATTAGACACTTGTTGAATGGAAGAATGATTTCTAGGAGCCACTGGCTAGGGAAGTATTAAATATTGTGAACAAAATCTTGAAGTTGGCAGAACTGGCGTGCAAACTCACATAATCTAGCATACATTATTATATTATACAATATTGTATATATTGCCAACACGTACTAGGCCAGCGTGGTGGACTATATGGCCTAACCACTTTCAATCGTACTGTCGATTGTAGAGTAGGCCCGTGCCCTGCAGTGGGACGTATATTGGCTGATACAGATACAGATATATTGCAGGCCACTTCCAACAGGTCCATATGGAGATTCTTAGGGGGAGGCCTATGGTCAGCAGTGGAATTTCTTTGACTGAGATGGTGATATTTTATAAATATAAAAAATAACGTACATTTCCGCATATTTATAGCCATCACACCTTTGCTAACATTGTAACGTTGTTGTACGAACCTAAAATTTATCGGTATATCTGACCACAAAACTAAACTGCACAAAGAATTAATCCATCCTGGACGGTATATTGTAGAATGTTTGTCTTAGGGAACTTAATAGATAAAGCAGTTTTGGATATATATATGTTACCGGAAATGTATGAAGTCTAGGAATTGTATACAGCTCCTAGGAAATGTATACAATTCCGAAGCTATTTAGGAAATGTATAAAATATTCTTTCAATAATTATTTTATACATACATATCCTGGGAAATGTATACATTTCCTAGGCATTGTATAAAATTCCAATATCGTATTAGGAAATGTATAAGAATAATGGTTTTTTGTAATAAAACAAGTTGTTCAAATGAGAGTAATATTTTTTATCACAGGTAACAATCATAGCGTTAAATTCTATAATACTTAACTATTATAGAATTTATATTATATATTTAATTTTTTCTATATTACTAACCTAACCTACCACTTTACTGGTGGTAGGTCTCTCATATGTGAGAGGCTGCCTGGGTGGGTACCACCGCAATGTCTATTTCGGTCAAACAGCAGTTTAAATGCACTGTTGTGTTTCGGATTGAAGGACATTGTAGCCAGAGTAACTACTGGACATATTGAGACTAAACAACTATGTCTCAGGATGGCGAGTGCAGTGGAATGCCAAGCATTGCTTTATAATTCACGGTGTTGTTTGGTTTTGCTACTGTTCATGAGCGGTCGCATCGCTTACTATCAGACGAACGGCATGCTCGTCTTGCCTTAAAAGCAATAAAAAAAATATATTGAAAAACCTAACCTAACCTAACCTACACGCATTGACCTTTTACGATCGGATGATGCAATACCCTCCCCTCGCTCCGCTATCCCCGCTTACCCCTTGATATCTTAAATATCTTACATTTCCGATTACGATTTAGGAAATGTATAGATTTCCTAGGAAATGTGTCTGATGTAATTTATTTTACACATTTCCGGGCGATTTTAGGAATTACATAGATTTCCTAGGAATTGTATACAATGACGGATTACATACATTTCCGTTAATATATATATATAAATTATTGGGATAAACAAAACTAGCACACAGGCAAACAATGACAGTGATAAATTCGGTATCTATCCCGTAATGTGATGGGCCAAACCTATCATCGACGTCACTAATCCTAAGAGATCCAAACTTGTTTATCTTGATATTCAGTACCCATTCCAATCCGCAAGAGTTGTTTACTCAGAAAATAACTTCGCGAATGTCTACAACCATCTCATAAATAAGTATAGAGACAATTCAATAAACCTATTATCCAAACGCCCGAAAGTATCACGAGCGTCAATATAATCTAAGCTTGTTGTCACTTGACATTTCAGTTCAACATCACGTAAACTAATATTTGTAATACATTTTTCGTACTTCGTGTGAATATATTAAATATCATTTGATGGAAATTTTCATATCCAATTTTTATAGTCTGTTCATTTTAAGTTTATATTAAAGGAGTAGAAATAAGAAGCGAACATCATGAATTGTGATAAAGGTCGCTGGATGTCACTAACGGCCGATGCCAATAATCAATCGAAAAAATTATATTGAAGTCAATCTGGATTGTTTTCTACTTTTCGATTTGTCATTTACCATGTTGCCATAGTTTTTTCACTACTGAGATTGATTATTGGCAATATAGTATCAGAAAAAAGATTAAGCTGTCAATTTCAAACAGCAAATTTTGGATTGGGTTTGTTTATTGGCAGCGGCTGTTAATATGAAGTTGATCTATTTTTAGTACTGACCATATTTTGGCTAGCAATTGTGATATTTATGAAAGGTGATAAAGGAATGGAGTGCCGAGATAAAAGGACCCGACCTCTTCGATCAAATATTTTGGGACTCTTGTCCCAAAATATTCCTCATTCTATTTTCTATATTATATTCCTCATTTCATCCTATTCTTATAGGAGACGCAATTATTGTTAACAGAAAAAGCGACAGTAAATAGCGCAATATTATCACCCGGTCAAAACAGCTCATTAATATTAAAGAATCCACGATTTCCACCAAGGCAGTAACACTTACAAAAATTTAGTATTGTTCCAACAAGCGATAAACGGAATTTAAGTAAATTATAATTTTATCGAAGACATTAGCCTCGCCGAGTCAATAACAAAGTTGTGATCTTGTGCAATGAAAGCGCCAATTCGCAATAAACGCGCTCAAGTGAGAAATGAAGATAACAACTCTTTACTGTACCACCGCAACGAAGCCACGATATAAAACATTTTTTAATCACAATGTAAGATTTCTGCATACCGGGTATCTCAAGACTGCTACCGAAAACGAAGCCGGGTGGTAGTTTTAGTAACTACAAACACAATGCAACTAAAAATTTCGCAAAGAAACGCGACAATTATTTTTTATGATTTTTTAAATATCGTCATTTTTGGGTGGTAAATCCATAGTTTTTGCTAAAATAATAATTTAAACTCTTTTATACCTTAGATTATTTATAAATAAAAGGGTATACACTATTATTTTAGGAAAAAATGTATTTACCACCCAAATATGGTCAAAGGAAAAAAATAACCAAAAAAAAATTGTCGCTTTTTTTTGCAACTTTTTCTGTTGCATTGTGTCTGAAGTCGCTTAAACTACCACCCGGCTTCGTTTTCGGTAGCAGTCTTGAGATACCCTGTATTTATACCTTACATTTATACATACAGAAACTCATGCCATTCCCCTAGAAAGAAGTAGAAGAAGAAGAACAGTTGTAACTAGGATACCCACGTTTCGGCTCGTATGTTCCGTACGATGATGTGATAGGATGCGAGCCTATAACGACAGGCAAAAAATCCTAACTCCGGGCTGATTATGAAAAGAAAAATGTAATATAATGGTTTCTTAGATTTACGCGAACGTTACACATTGAAATAAAACGATTATTTACGGATTTTATCGCGAATTTAGTTTAATTTTTTACATTTTTGACTTCCCGACGTTTCGATTACTTTACAGCTTTCGTGGTCACGGGGCGGACTGAGGGATTGGTCGTCCGCTCTGTGACTGTTACAATTCAACTACCCTGAATTTACAATTATTAAATTAATAATTCAAACAGTTAATATGTAGTTGAAGTGCGTGGTGGCCTGTTGGTAAACGGACTAGACGCGGCTGCCGACATGTTTACGGTGGTCGTGGGTTCAAATCCCAGGGCACACCTCTGACTTTTCGGAGTCCTGTGTGTATTGACAGTCAATCACCACGCACTAAAACGGTGAAGGAAAACATCGTGAGGAAACCTGCATACCATAGCGATTTATAAGAATTTCTATGGTATGTAAGTCCGCCAACCCGCACTAGGCTAGCGTGGTGGACTATATGGCCTAACCACTCTCAATCGTACTTTCGATTGTAGAGTAGGCCCGTGCCCTGCAGTGGGACGTATATGGGCTGATACAATACAATACAATCTGTATTTGCGATCCCATCTACGCAGAAGGAGACGCTCACAGTGTCTTGAGGTCTGGCAGTTGGTCTTTGGGTTCTGATTTAATTAAATTTAGTATTGGATCCCATGCTTGTGCAAGCTTCAAACCATCTTCTCTATTGAAATTTGGATGTTTTTTAATTTCAATAGCCTCGCGAAACATCCTGGGCAGGAAACGGTGTTCTTAAGCAAGGACTTGGGGCTGGTCAAAGCGGAGGTAATGCTTGGAGCCTTCTTCTATATGTTCAGCAACTGCAGACTTCGTTGAGCGTCGATGTTTGATGTCAGCTATGTGTTCTTTCATGCGGGTCCCTATGCTTCGTTTTTTTGACCTATGTAGCATTAACAATTTGAAAAGGGAAGATTCGAAGGCGATACGTCAAGATATATCATCTTTATTACGTCGAAGCAAAGTGCCCAAACCAAATCTCCCAAAACACTTATTTATCGCTTTAAAGAACCTGCGATCGAGAAAGGAATTAACTGTTCTCCATGCAGATAAAGGAAATGCGACAGTAGTGATGGATACTTCAGATTGTAACGAGAAAATTGAACATCTTTGGACATTCTTATCGGATGACACTACATATAAAATAGTCAAATCAGACCCGACTAATTAAATATTAAAGTCCACTAACGCTTTAATAATCAAATACTCCGAAAAGCTAGATCTGAATGTTAAATCACTCATCCCATCGTGTGCAAAACCTCCGAAATTGTATGGATTGCCGAAAATACACAAGGAGAATGCTCCACTACGTCCCATTGTGAGTCAGATCGACACACCAATCTACAGACTGGCTCAGCACGTAGCGCAAGTGCTCTCACCGCTCAGAGGTAACACTAGAGCATCTGTGAAGGATTCATACCAGTTTGTCAGTGATATTAAACATCTTCAATTAGCTGACAATGAAACAATGGTTAGTTTTGATGTCCAGTCACTTTTTACAAGTCTTCCAGTACTGCATCAAAATTGTCTCTAAGAAGTTAGCAGAGAAAGACATGCCTCTTGAATATGCAGAACTACTCAAATATTGCCTCACATCTGGCTATATGTTGTGGAATAATCAATTCTATGTACAAGTGGATGGCGACGCTATGGGCTCACCTGTATCTCCAGTAGTCGCCGATATTTTCATGGAAGACTTTGAGGAGACAGCCCTTAGTACAGCCCCAGTCTCGCCGAGATTTTAAAAGCGGTACGTAGATGATACTTTTACAATTTTACCATCTGACCAAGTAACTGCATTTTTAAATCACCTTAACTCCTCAACAATAAAATTCAATTTACTATGGAGTTAGAACATAATAAATCTCTTGCCTTCTTAGATGTTTTAGTTCGTATTATCCATATTATCCGTAATCCCGATCAGTCCTTAAGTCACACTGTGTATAGAAAAAAGACCCATACAGATAAATATCTAAACGGTGATTCTCACCACCATCCAAAACAGTTAGCTACCGTGGGTAAATCCTTGTTTCAGAGACCGCGAGGAATCTGTGACGAGAAACACCGGGCGACTGAGCTGCAACACGTCAAGCAGGTTCTGCGAGACAACAAGCTCCAAATTCCACGACGCCCTCACAGAAACCGAGTGAAGCCAGCCACAGTCGAACGAGTCCCCGTTGTCTTGCCTTACATAAAAGGAATCACAGACAAAATTGGCTATATGAAGCTGAAGCGTGCTTCTATAAAGACCTACTTCAAGCCGCCCAAGAATATTAGTCAATTTCTACCACCTGTCAAGTGCCATATACCCCTGCAAGAACCGGGCGTATACAAAATAGATTGCGACTGTGGCCTCTACTACATAGGTCAAACAAAACGAAGCATAGGGACCCGCGTGAAAGAACACATAGTTGACGTCAAACATCGACGCTTAACGAAGTCTGCAGTTGCTGAACATATAGAAGAAGGCTCCAAACATTACCTTCGCTTTGACCAGCCCCAAGTCCTCGCTAAAGAACACCGTTTCCTGCCCAGAATGTTTCGCGAGGCTATTGAAATTAAAAAACATCCAAATTTCAATAGAGAAGATGGTTTGAAGCTTGCACAAGCATGGGATCCAATACTAAATTTAATTAAATCGGAACCCAAAAGACCAACTGCCAGACCTCAAGACACTGTGAGCTTCTTCTGCGTAGATCGGATCGCAAATACAGATTAACTGTTTGAATTAACTTTTTAATTTAATAATTGTAAATTAAGGGTAGTTGAATTGTAACAGTCACAGAGCGGACGACCAATACCTCAGTCCGGCCCGTGACCACGAAAGCTGTAAAGTAATCGAAACGTCGGGAAGTCAAAATTGTAAAAAATTAAACTAAATTCGCGATAAAATCCGTAAATAATAGTTTATTTCAATGTAATATAACTTTTCCCGACCCGATGAACCCGAAATCTCAGCTTTAAAATCATTAGTACAACTGCGCTAACAAGGCTCTTTATACTTTGAGAATTAAGAAAACATCGCAAGGAAACCATACCAGAGAACTCCTAACGAAAGTTTCTACGGTTCAAGTCTTCCAAACCACCCTACGCCAGTTTGAGGGACTGAGGTTTTAGCGTTCTCAATTAAGTTCTCAGGTGTTAAGGAGTACCACTTTCAGCAGGAGACGAATTAACATTAACGATTATACGATATCAGCTCATATAACAAGTATTTTTGCTATATCAGAGTTAACTCGAAAAATATTTTCGTTTGTAAACCGAGCGGACTGGCTACCTTTCTATCCTCGATAAACTATTGTGTTTAGAGTAAACTGCGGCTTTTAAATTCTTGTTTTACCGACCTGTTTCTTGTGAACTTGAGCAATATTAATATTGTTTATTATTTTATTAGAGGTTTGTGGCATTGAATTCTAAATTAACCGTCTGATATTATTGAAACAGAAATAGAATAACGTAATGAAAATATGTCTTTTATGAAGAAAACATTTGCTAAAATTCTGCAAAGACACCTACAACAAGAGTTTATGCTAAGAGGGCACACACATTTCGCCTTGTATGTTCCGTCCCACGATGTGATAAGGGGTGAGTCTACCGCCATATCGGGCACAAATTCCTGGCTGATTACTAATAGAAAAATTCAGTATCACCTTGCCCTAGCTGGTATTCGAAGCCGAGACGTCAGCTTAGTATCGTACCATAGAATAACTATGCCACAGAGCCAGTCTGTAAAGAAATAGTGTGTAAATTAAATTTTACAATTATCAACACACATAAAAAGTGTTAATCATTGTAGGTAATAAACGCTTTCAATGTCAACGTTTTCTTCAGATAAAATGTTAAAGCTTTTAAAATCATTTTTATTTCAATATCGAAGGTGTTTTATAAACTAAAGGTCTCGTACCCTCTCTTCTAAAGTTTCTGTTAACATAATACTTTATTGTCTGGTTTTAAATTGAAATGAAACAAGCCGACAGTCCGTCTAGCAGCCTTAGAAAGTATAATATCAAGGATTGTTCTATTGTGAATTCTTTAGTAAATTATTTGTCTTCGTAGTAATGAGATTCTACAACTTCACCATCATCATTATTAGCCTTTTAGTACGAGAGATGACAACCAAAATTTTTGCCTCATAGCAATACGGCTACAACGGCATCAAATTGATACATTTGATTATTTCGTACTCGAAAATACCAATTTCAGACATTTTTCGCGTAGCGTTTGACCAAACTGAATTTTCAAAAATGTCAACAAATTTTACCGGACTGTATCATAGCAATCTGTCTGATTTTCGACTGAAGTTATATAATAGCTCTAAGATACTGAAAATATATTTTTTAGAAGTCAGTAGTGTAGCGCGAACAAAAAAAAAAAACATTTAGAAAAATCAAAAATGAGACAAAAAAAATGATGATAGCAATCCGTCTGAAAATGTTCTTTACGAGTTCGGTTCTTTAAATTATGATTAATTAATAGGAAAAAAAATATTTTCAGAAGGAAATTTGGATGTATCAAATTTTGAGACCATTCTAAATATGTTAAGGAATTTTACCGATCGGTATCATAACAATCTGTCTGAAAATTGTTGAACTTGATGAAATGAATAATCCAGATATAAAAAAAATATATCAGAAGAATTCAGTGTAGCACCTCCTTTATCAGACAACTTTTCGATACCGACCGTGTTGAAACGTGACTGAGAGAGTGCGGACAACGTATACAACGTTGATGCGACCGATGGGCGTTTCTTTAAACTGCATATACTAGGTACCATTTTGAAGCTCTGTACTAAAAATCAATTAAATAGGAACAGTAGTTTAGTCATAAATGATATTTTAAGTTTTTGCCCCGTTTGAACACGATGTAGCTTTTCTAACAGCTGATTACGCCTAACGCATGGTCATTCACCTTAAAACGATAAATCTTCCTAAAATCTGCGCGTTGTTGCCGCTCTTACACAAGTCACACAACTCGCGCTGCGGCGGGGGCGGCGCGACTTGTGTAACACGCGTCGCGCGCGATGTTGCCAATTTGTTATCTATTCGTATCTACAGGTCAATGAAATTTATTTACACAGGATGGTTGCGTTTTACTCTAATTTGGAAGCTATTTAGTTTGTTTGAAACAAACAAAATCTCATTTTTTGTATTATTAATTTTTATGCCGTGCCGAATTAATACCAAGGACGTATAGCATACATAGTGTAATTTAATGCCCATCGGTCGCATCAACGTTGTATATGCTATAAAAATGGATAAAAACGTCTATTATAATTGATAATTTTGAATTCTTAAAAACCCACTCTTCCATCCCTAAAAACTTCGTCAATGGCAGATGAGCAAACCAAGCCTTGTCACTGGGAATAGAAGAAAAAAAAGTCCGCAAGCCCTCGGACAACCAGCGACACACCCACGTCTGCCTGAACAACTTATAATTTGTTGTCACCTTAAGAGAGCGTCATTTCAACGGTTAGAATTGCTGGTGAGTGACTATGTATAGTAAGAGAGTGGCAGGAGCGTAACATACTAAAAACCATTCCCACCGCAGCAGGAGCGTAAGAATCGCTCAGGCATCGGCCAAGCGACTCCAAAACGTTATTTCCTCTTTTGGGAGTACATGCAACATCTAAAATTTCTGAAAAAATCTGAATAATTTTATTGCAATCCTGCCATATACACGAACGATTGAAAAAAGATTCATTCGGATTGCTATAATACAGGTCGGTTAAATTTGTTGACACATTTAAAAATTCGCTTTAGCTATATGCTCGTACTACGCGCAAAATGTCTGAAAACTAACTTATTCGTCATAAAATTATAAAATATGTACGTTTCCAATATCAGACGTATTGCTTTAATACCTACTGCCTTTTTTTTGGATACAGCAGAAATAGACTCACATGCAATTGCTACACTTTTGACTGTTACTACCTACCTAGTCGCGTTCAGAATCATATAATCTATCGATTTTATACAGTATCGACCGTATTGCTATGATACATGGTTTTGGTCGTCATCTCTGGGACTATTTCCGCATCCGCTACTGGATGCACGCCACTGGGTTCGTTCTTCAACTAATAGTCTCCAACTGCTGCCATCCATCCTATGAATATCGTAGCTCCACCTTGTTGGTCTACAAATTAAAGTAACAGAATTATTCTTATTTGATTCATCATTGTTATTTCAATCAGAATTCTATTCTAATTTAATTCTACCTAGAGTCATTGAGACATATCTGCATTATCTACAAACTTTCTCTCTAATGGTTTTAGCACAACAAGGTATCGTTGCAAGTCTATACGGATCATATCTTAAGATTTCTGTGGATGTAGCACACATAGCATTGCCATACTGAAATTATACAGCTTGGTATTTTTGACAGAATTGAAATCCTACGCTACAATTATTTTGAATGTTTTTGCTGTCACGCCAGTAATTCTGTCGCAATCAACAGAAACAGCATCTGTGCTCTGAAATGTTACGCGGCGGAATAAAACGCGAACACCCTGTATTTGCCAAAAGAGCAGTTTCATCAACATTATAATTCCGGGACAGTTACCAATTGTGGTTGACACATTTTCCACTGTATAACTTTGAAGATTTCGTCTCCTGTCGTCGGGGCATGGTCTTATTACTTCGGGACTTCCTTTGAGTTTCATGTAATGAAACTTAAAGCAACAACAGATGGATTGGACGCTTTTAGTTCGTACAAATGTGTTTGGTTGGGTATTGGAACAATTTCCAATTCATGTGAGTCATCAACGGACTATGTGCGGTTTGAGAACTATTGCCACTTGCCTGTACTAAAAGGTACTTATTTTTATTTGTAAAAGCACAATAATTCGTATATGACGTATATAACCAATGTCAATCGTACTATAGATCGTAGAGGAAGCCCATGCTCTACAGTGGGATGTATATATTAGCCAAGCTGATGAAGAGACAGACACAATAAAATTCATTTTTCTTATGAGATATTTTTATACTAGAAAATTAGGCTTAAAAATCTAATTACCGGCCTAAATAATTTTCAACAAAATACACGCTACTTTACCATCAAAACCATCGATGTAGCTTTTGAAAAAAAAATATGCAAATCATCCTTGTTAAATTTACGAAATTTCAATTTATTTTCAACTCTTTTGTGTTATATTATGCATTAATGTTTTAAACCTGGATGCTTAAAACCACAATAATATTTGTTAACCTCAACCTGGCCGATACAAACAAAAGTTTCGCCTTTTATTGTGTTAAATCACGCAAACTTTTTGAAATCGTGAATTAAATAAAGTATTGGAATATTAAATTATATTTTTTTATTAGCCGTTGATTTTGTATAATTGGTATGTATGGTAGAACGGCCTTTTAGTTCGATTAATAATCACCATAACTCTTGCGTTTAAAATACGTTAATTAATAAGTTCTAATTCAGTTCAATATTTTTTCAAAGCCTAATTTCTTCATATCGTCTTTAAATTATCAAGAGCCAAATGGTTCAAAAAGGGGTATAAAATATTTGTTTCAAAATTTATGCGCATCTCTTATAGATTGACTTGCAGTGTTTGGTTTACCAAAACCAAAAATACATTAAAATTTGTTTCCGCTGTTTTCTCTACCGTGTTTCTTTACAGTAGTAATAAACTACAAATGTGACATATTACTAACCGATGACAAAAAAATTTTTTGAAATCTATCCTTTTAGTTCTTTGGTGGTTATAAGTGTAGGTATTAGAATAAGCACTCACTTCCAGGAACTAACTATTGTATATTTTGTAAATTAACACTTAATACATTCACAGACAGAGTAAAATTATAATTATGCGACTCGGAGCGAGATGTGCTCGTGACGAGAGATGGCAGACTATCTTCTTTCATCCAAATAAACCGACCCTTTTATAGGACTACCCGAATGAGGATCGGTGGGGATAAATCTTCCAGAAAATATATTTAAGCCATAAAATAGGGTCTATCCTTTCAACTAAAAATTAAGGTCGGCCCAAACATCTGGGCTATTGTCCAAACAGAAAGGTTTACCCAAACATGTGTACTATTGTCTAAAAAACATAAATTTGTTGCAAAGGATTACCGCCACTAAAGAACTTAAATATAATAATACAGTTTTATTGCCCCGGCATGAACGGGTCATTACAATTAGGAAACAATAATTTAGAACAGCATCTTTTTAACTAATATTATACAATAAGGTACACAAAAATTCTTACTTAAATAAAACGACTCGCAGATGTTTTATGGTTAAACATCTGCAGTCATATTTTAAAATGAAATGCGTGTTTAAATAATGTTCAAATTACAACTAATAAGCGTGTTATTTTAAAAGCTAAATATAAGTTGGCGTATTGCAACCGCCACAGTTCCTTAGTCGCTCACCAGCCTCAAAACTTCTAACAGGTTCAAAATGGCGATAATCAAGACCACTACGGTTGTTGTCCAGTCCAGAATACAAAGGACAGTCTCTGATGATTCTTTGCAACATCATTGTCAATGAACGCGGCCCACGTTCCGCGATGCGTTCAGACATTTCTTATTGTGAAAGTTTGCATTGAGGTGAGCGCTGCATACCATTGTAGTACACCGTAAAACGGCCGAGCCGCGCTATCACGCTATTGTCGCCGCTAGGACGGAACTTTGCCGGCCCGAGTTTAAGAATGTTGCGTTTTAAATTACTACAATTATAATGTTTTCTTAGATTTACGCGATAACCATTTTTTAACTTCCCGACATGTCGATTACTTCACAGCTTTTATGGTCTCAGGGTGGACTGAGGTCTGCGAGACCTCAAGACACTGTGAGCTCCTTCTGCATAAATCAGATTGCAGTACTAAATCTGCGATATGATCCTTAAAAATAGATGTATTTCAATTGTTTAATATTTTTATAATTGTAGATTTTAGTCTTTCAGTTATCGTATACGAGTTTATACTCGTATAGCCGATTGACAGCCAGTCCAAAAGTGTTGTACATTATTGTAACAACACTTTTGGGCACAATTAATGTAATTAATTTTGGCACATGTATTAAAAATATACTTTCAGCAAGTGCTATGTTATTTGTAGTACATAAGGGTCTTGTATTCAGAGATTGCTTGAATTTGTTTGAGAGTTAGAGATTGCTTCCTTTTGTTCTTTTCTCAACTACCAAGGTTTTAGTTTGATTCCTTTCTCATTTAAATCAGTTTCAGCCCGAAGTATCAAAACTCGCCCCCTCTCCTTACTTACGTCACCAGTCACGTCATTCAATACAGTATCCCAGCGTGAAACTGTAGTGAAATGAAAAAACCTTCGTTATTATACAATTCGTTTAAAATACTGTCTCATAGCACGAGTTGGAAACAGAGCTTTACCTGACAGTTCAACACTTTGTCAAGCCAGAGAACTGTTTTGTGTTTTATAATTATGAACTATAATTAGGTTGAGGTACTTTGGTGCTTTAATATTTGGGTACAAAATTTATTTATAGATACTTTTAAAAATTGGAACAAAAAATATTTTTTGTGCCTTTCACTAACCCCTTATCCACAAAGAATTAACGCAGTTTTTCAAATGCCGTTAATATTAGCTGACACAAAAACGTTATTCAAAGACGTCGAAATTCACTAATCAGCTATGTATCAGTTCAATAATTTTAAAACGGGATCCTTGATTTAGCAAATTTTAAGCAAAAAATTGGCATCTGTCCGCTGGACGTTTGATATTACTGACAAGTGAAGGAAATCACAGATTTTGTGTGAAGTGGAAATATTGGAGACGATTTTTTAGGCATTGGATTTATTAGTTAAAATATGAATAAAAAACGTTATGAATGGCAAAACTTTATTAACCTTTTATCTCATCTGTTTTTTTATATTCTGGCTCGGCACAATGACTGCATTGCACCTGGTGGTAAGTGCAAGTCCCGTCCAGATAGATCGAATGATATCGGACGGCAGTCTCATGCCACTTGAATCTTGCAATCTTGCAGACCCGCTAAGAGGCATCTGGCTCTTCACGCTACGGCGGTAGGATCCAGGACCCAGCAAGGATTCCAAGGAAGGAATACGCTATCACATGTGTTCCCTACTTGGTAGGAAACCTTTCCACAGCTAGACGGTGAGGCAGAAAAAATAATTGGAGAACCTTAAACATGATTTAACTAATATACGTTTATGAGGTTGATTGGTATGTTATAATACATGTTAATGCATAATCTAATTTTGTGTTACCATAATCCGTTAAAATGAATAATATGCTGCGTTTTTAAAAATCATATTATTGAAAATAGTTTCGTCTTTTAATCCCTTTGAACTGAGTTCTTCATTCCAACATTGGATGTATTTGCTGGTATTCTAATATCACATGCCCTTTTTCCACCTACTATATTCATCCCGTAATGGAAATTTTCATTCGTAAAATATTATATAATCCTTACACAAGGATTTCTTTTCCTTAATTACACTTGTCGCTCAATAAATGTTCTACTAATGTAAATTTAACCGCGTGAATGTTAATCACGTCCACGACATTCCGCAGCTCATTTTACCCATATCGTTTTGTTAGTCATACTGCATACATATGTACAAACACTAGCATTGACGTCATAAAACTCAACGTGTAATTGACTTCTATATTTACACATCATAAATCATATTTATTGCCAAATAGCAAGTCATTTCTGTACTAATACTAGGATTTGATTATGCGATAGAATCCAGCAATTTAGCTTTGTGTGAAGTAGATACAGAAAGCAATTAAGTTATATTTGAAGAAGATCCGATGACTTAATGGTACCGCGCTTTTGCTGCCTTATACATAATATGTAGATAAATTGTAATAAATAAATACACCCAACAGTCACATACATAGTTCTGACCACATTAAGTGAATTCAGTCGCGGGTATCAAAAACTACGAGATTTTTTTATTCACACAAACACTCAGACCTGACACAAATATTAGTGGACCACATTTGTGTCTGTGCAGGGATCGGACCCGCGCCCTCTCGTTTTACAGTGGACCTCTAACCAACTGCAAAAAGCGGAGGCTGTCAATAATGGTAATGGTATGGAAGGTTTTCTGCAAAGCACTGGTTTTATCATGCTCGAGGTGCCCCATTCTTTCTGTAGTGTAGTCAACACTGACTACAGCAAGGCTTCATAAACTTTAAATGTCTTTTTTCAATTGGCAATGTCTAGTTTAATAGCGCGCACCTAGAGAGACTTAGGTGTATCTAGCTTATAATAATGATTATATTCTTATTATTGCTGACGGATGACGTTAATTGACGCTGGTAACTATGATTATATATTAAGATATCCTATTAATTCTTCTGCCTACTTCAGCAAATAATGAATCGCTGCCTAGTCAGCACTACGTACAAGAATTCTAAAAAAATGGCCTTCGTTAAGCAAAATCTTCGTGACAATATTGATAGGTATCAATTTAACTGGAAATCTGGTTTGATTCGAATAATGAATCCTTTCGAGCAAGCGTAGGAGTGACGTAATGAAGGTGAAAGCGAGTTTTCGACTCTTTGAGACGTTTCAGTTCCGAATGCCTTATTAATCCGCAATTTCAGTGAAATGTGCTAAATTTGCAAAACGCATCTACATTTTTGATGAAGCTTTTTCGAATTTATCGTATCTTATTCGCAAGCAAAAATGGTATCAGCTCATTTTAAAACATACTAGTTAACATACAAATATACATAAAAGTACGCAAGAGCTCTATATATAGTCTGTTACATATTGAACCTAAAACTTCTAAAGAACTTACATGTATGTGACTTACAAATAAATGGGTAAACTACGATCAAAAGTAGTATACAAATGAAACCAGTATTTTCAAGACAAGTTAGCTAAACTTTAGATCCATTTTTGTATTTTCACTTCAACGTAATCTACGTAGAAATTGATATAAGCTTACTCAGAGGCGTGAAGGAAACGTCTTAAAGTCCTCAAAGCTGAAAAAGATTCTTTGTGGAAAATCTCTTTGTCTCAATTTCTATCAGCTTTACTATAGTTGGAGTCTTAGCGAATACCTCACAAGGATGCCGGATTTAATAATATTGCTTTCTCTTTTACTTTTAAAGCGAAACCTCGGCGACTGAAAGCAGGAAAGCTTGAATTTGTATTTTTCGCCCCTTAAGTAAACAAGGTCAAGTTATTTTCAAGCGTATTATCAAGATTCTACGGCACATTCCTTTAATATTCAAAAATAATAATAAATACGCCCAAGTCACAACATAGTCCTAGTCCCACACTAAGAACAAGTCTTGTGTCGTGGGTATCAGGAACTAAAAGAGACTTTTTAGTCTCACAAATACCCAGACCCGAAACAAATAGTTGCAGTTCACACAAATATTACCTAACCCCCTATTACCTAAACCCCCGGCCTCTCGTTTGACAAACGGCGTCTAATCTCTGGAAACTGGCAAAAGTACTTAAGATAGGCAATCGGAAACATTAAATGCCTTATGGATTTATAGTGATTTTGATATAACTGATTGAGTCAGATCGTCCACACTCTTGATGATAAGAAATTTGTATTTATACTGGAATGAAAAACATGCTACAATATAACTCAATGCAATGAAGTGTCCAATGACGAGAGATTGTTGTACTTTGCCGATCGACACATTTAACACAGCGGCCTACTCGAAATTGGATATGTACACAGACTGCAACGAAAATGCAACACACTTGTTTCGTTAACTGGATAGTTGGTGATCTGACCTTCGTATTTATAATGGTTTCTTAGATTTACGCGAATGTTACACATTGAAATAAAACTATTATTATCCGTACGGATACGTAATCCGTAAATAATAGTTTTATTTCATTTCGTATTTATGTTAGCTAGGTAGGTGATCACTGAAAATCAGCGATGTGTTACAATTTTCAAGCCACTGCAACATTGTACTGAATGATGAGGTTATGAATGTAGGTACTTCGGTTATCAAAGTAGGAGCAAGCTTCCAATTCCATTTTTGAAATTTTAGTGCTCATATTTATTTACACCTGCTGTGCAATATACCACAATATACAACAATGTTTTGTATGTGTTTGAGGTGTTAATATTATTTTTTGTTTTTGGTCTCTGAAACTCTCACTAAATAAACGAATGAAACGTAGGACTTACAAGGTGGACGGACGACCTGGTTAAGGTTATTGGAAGCACTGGAGGCAGGCCACATCCAACTGGTCAATTTGGAGATCCTTGGAGGTCTACGTTCAGCAGTAGACTTCCTGTAGGTGAAGAGAGAGAAACGAATAAGACAGCAATGCTGTTACTTCAGCAATAATTAATTAGTATGATAAACATAGTATTTATTAAGATGCATTAAATAAACTTTAATTACCTTTACTACCTTGCCGTATCCAAGCAACTAACCGGTGTAAAATTTGAAGCGACGATGAGATTTTGAAACTTCCTTGGGAAACTCAAGTTGATTCGCGTTAAGCCTTGTCCGAGTTTTACATAAATAAAGATGCTTGTGCTTTCATAACACTTTAATCCAATATCAGAAGAATATTAAAAGGCTCTCAAGAATATCAGACTTTCATAATGAATAGTGTATGTATCCTCATTTCGTAATTTCTTTGTTTTTTTTTTCTTTTTTTACTGGCCCGGCATAGTGGCGGCATTGCACCTGATGGTAAGTGCTAATGCCGCAAAGGCAGAGCATCCATTGGCATCGGACGGCGGTCCCATGCCAGTGAAAACAGCATGCCCATGGAAACAGTTATGCCGGCCTGCTAAGGTGCCTCTTCACGCTACGGCGGAAGGACCCAGGATTGTAGGAAGGAGGGAACACGTGAGACGGCAAACAATTCCACAGCCAGACGGTGCGGCACAAAAAAGAATTCGAGAACCGTTTGCTTCGCGCCGGGATGGTGTGGACCGTCAAGCTATGGCTTCGCAAGCCAGCACGCGTGGTAAGGAATGGAGAGGAGGGGATCAAGTTGAACAATTTTATGTATTAATAATGTATTAATAATATTTATTATGTCCTAATTACATATTTACTTATTACCTTTATTATGATAAAATTAATATTTATTGGATACGGCATTAAAATAATCCTATAAATATTATATGACAATATGGAGAGGACCAACATTATGATAAAAAGGTAAGATGATAAAATGGTTAATGTATGTAGGTCCTTTTGCTTATACACTGTTTACATTGAAAATAACTCAAACTTTATGTATTTTTCTCGTGTACGTGTATTTATCTTATCTTTTTTTTCGCTGTGTAGACAAGCAATAAAGAAATTACACAATAATAATAGTATGTAATAATAATGAAAATTATTATTTTTGAAGCCTTAATATGCTCTATATTTCTGCTATTGCTAATTGCCCCCACAAAATATGTAAACAATAAACCTTAGCTTATATTATAATAACTATTTTTCACATCTAAAGTAAAACACACACAACTGACTGATTTTTTATTATTTTTAAATTGGTTCCTAAAAAACTCACTCCCTTACAGCCAACACAATAACGTAGAAAAATATTAACCGGTTGGCTTAGTGAATCATAATGGCACATCGCAAAATTTAGCGTATTAATATAATTTGTGAAATGTTATTATCGACTTCACATGCTATTTTTGATTGCTATTGCTATTTATTCCAATACTAGTATGTAACGTAAAGTAAAAAACGTAAAGTGGCGCCTTAATCACACTAGGTATGTATGGTATATTATATCCTTGTGTTTTTTACCATTTTATAACATTATAATCTACTAGTGGCCTGTGCCAGCCTCGCCTGTTACACCCACAAAAATATGTTTTTACGCCATCATATTAACAATCTAAGAATTTTTCCGCTTTTCTATATAATATGTATTATGGATATCATAAACCTTTCTCTTGAATCATTTTATGTATTGTTGTAAACTGTCTTAAAATCCGTTGAATAATTTAAAAGATCTAAGCACGCAGACATCGAAGTGACTTCATTTCATACCATGTAAAGATTCACCTAAAATCTTATTCCGTAAAAATCGACGTGTTGATAAATGACGTGAAATTGTTTCCCTTGATATTTTTTGCGTGTCCTCCAACCTTCCTTTTGGAGTAAATCCCCGATCCTCACCCAGTCTATTATTTATGGAATCATAATCAAACTTTATTGATATTCAGAAGCCAGCTTATTGCCAATATTGAAGACAGGTGTATTTATTGAAATAATATAAACGAACGAATTAAGGCGTCCTCCACACTTTGCAATTACAACATTATTTCATTTGTCTATATTGCTTTGTTCTTTTCGTGCTTGAATGCGTTTTCAATTTCTTATTCGTGTAATATATTTAATTTATATACATCTACTGTTGTATTCAACAAAATATGTAATTTAATTTGCGGAGATAATATGCCGGTTTTATCGTTTTTTAGTGCCATTTCAATTGTTTATTTTTTAGATTTAGATTTTTATTAATACGCACAGCAGTTATAACTGACAATTTATACAAATATTATTTAATAATATTGCATGAGTTTTTTAATTTCATATTATTTATTTTGTTGAAGTGTTTGCATCTATGGCATTAAGATAGTATCATCATAGTAAACCTTAATAACAGGAATAGAATACGATAGATTTATTCAAAAAACTTAAAGCAATTTGTGTAGAGTTTGTTATTATGTAAATGTCGATTGTACGTTAGCAATCGATTCGAACAATTTCCATTAAGCAACTATCCTTGCTATCGGATTGTCTTGCATTAGATACTGCAAATTGAAATCCCGTGGCTCCCTTAGTCCCTTGTAATCATCTAAATAATAGTGTAGCCAACAATAAACTCGCGTTTGGGTTGACGTTTAGGCAAAATTTCGTACATTTAGAGTCAACGATTATGGACATTGGAACTTTTGGTAATGGAAAACTGGCATTTAATTTCCTGTTACCAGTTCATTAGTGCTATTGAAATCATGGCAATGACTGGTTTTATACAAAATGTAATTAATTTCTGTACTAACAGACTGAACGAGTTAGGCAATTGTCAATAATGTAGTATTAAATAATGAATAAGTTTTAACCTTGTACCATGGGTTTAGTATTAAAATACCAGCTTTTATTTAGTTTGCGATAATATCGAATTCAACAGAAAGGACTTTTGAGGAAAGTTACTGTGTTCCTTTTTTTTTGCATTGAATGGCGAGACGGCCGTCCTGTTTATATGATGGTCAGTGACCGCTCATAAACAGTAGCAATACTAAACAACAAATTGAATTACAAAGCAATGCTTGGAATTCCACTACGCTTGCCATTCTGAGACATAAGATACTCTGGCTTCAATACTCTTCAGATGGAAACACAACAGTGCATGTACATTTCTGTTTGGGGGGAGAAATAGACATTGTGGTGTTACCTACCCAGGCGGCCTCTCACATTTGAGAGTTCAGAGGCCTACCACAAGTAATATACCAGCATATACGTCTTAAACATTTTATTTAAACTAATACTTACCTTCTTCAGATCCTATTTTGTAGTTACTTGCCTACTACCCACTACATTTTCATCCCTTCTATTTTGAGTTGTCCTTACCGAAGTCTAACATCCGCCATAATTTACCTACTTCCTTTAATCTACATTTTTGTTGTATTATTCTACAAAGATTCTTTATTGTTACCTGCCGTATATTAATAACTCCATTATAAATTAATTTACGTAGTGCTATGCCTTTGTTAATGCTGTGTATGTGAATACGAACGTAAATCTTAATTAGCTGTTCCTCACACCCGCAGTAAAATCAACATTTAACTGAGCAAGAAGTTCCTGCATGTATATTAGATAGTGGTGAAGATAGCTGTATCAAGTGAAGATATTGTTTTAGTTTTATAATATTTATAAAACCTATGTTTCATAGAACTAGCGGTCTTTGAAACATTGGAGCTATTTCGCGTGATAATAAACTAACATATTTAAAATCAACGTTACAGCCGTTCTTTAAACTGCCCTTACCTTTGAGGTTGAAAGAGTATAGAATATATAAAAAAAAACGAAAAAAAAAAATTGTCGCCAGGCCAACACATAAAATAAATATAAATTAAACATACAGGGCTTCAAGCAACATGTTAATATTTAAATGGCCAGACAACAAAGATCCCCCATTCAGTTTTATACTGCAATATAATTTGTATTTCTTGCATATCCCATAGAAAAGCTACATTTTGTCTTGATAAAAAGTAGCCTATGTGTTAATCTAGGGTGTCAACTAGCTCCATGCCAAATTCGGTCAAACTGGTCTAAGAGTTTGGCGTGAAGAGGTGACAAACACAAAATTTCGCATTTATAATATTAGTAGGGGAATTTTATTATTTTGAAAAAAAGTTAGGGTACTGAATACATAGAAAACAAACTGACGCTTAGTTTAAAAAAAAAGACAAAACTTATTACTTTCGACAGGGTTGACTGAAAATCTGCGCTGTTTGTTACTTGCCGATCAGCATAAGCTACAATTATGAAATTACTCTAAAGATCCAGGGGTTATGATCAGTAAAATATAGTCAGTAAGACTTGCCGATCAGCATAAGCTGAGTAATGTAAAGGAAAATACACTGTGCAGGAGTTGGGCAGCACTGGTGCGTTTGGCAATATAATAAAACCTACTTATAGTGGTCTGAATCAGCTAGTTAACGCCTTGACACTGTATCGATTAAAATAAAAATGATATTATAAAGCATGTTTATTATGTATTACCTCGTCCCGATAACTTACAGCCCCGTCCGCTTCATCGCTCGGTTGCTTGATGAGTTTCATACTTCGTTTGCATAAACATTATCAATTCTCCGGAACTCATTTAACGGTCATCGGGTTTTCCTCACATATGACCAGCCAATAGCCTCTTGATTTTGTTAATGCTTTTATTCTTGTAAGCCTTGATTGCCAATTTCAATTTGGGAAACATGAAATCGATTATGTACTCGTGGTAGGTTACTATGGGAGAGGCGGCCTGGGTAGTTATACCACCGCAATGTCCAATGTCTATTTCTCTCGCCAAATACTATTGTAAATGCATTGTTGGGTCCTGGTTTTAAGGACATTGTAGTGTGAATAACTACTGAAGTTATTGAGGCTTAATATCTTATGTCACGAGATGGCAAGCGCTGTGGAATGCCAAGTATTTCTTTTAAATGGTGTTATTTGGTTTTGCTACTGTCTATGAGAGACCATATCGCTTACAATCAGGCGAATGGCAAGCTTGTTTCGCCATTTATCGCAATAAAAAGGAATTACCACAAGGTGTCATACATTATGATAATGATTGTCGTTTGTAAAACCTCACCCTGTGATCGAAGGTCAGTACTATCTCGTTTTTATCAACTCAGTTTTGTTATAATATTGTTTATATTGTTCTTTTGATGAAGCCTGACAAACTAATAAATATTGCTGCAGATCCACCGAGCAAGACGCGATAGCAAGCCTATTTGTAGAGATCACTATAAAATGTTTAAGTAAGAGGCTTATATCAAGCTATGCACTAAAGTTAATGAATAAATTCACCACACCAAGATTGAGTCACTAAGAAAAGTCTCAGAAACCAAGGGAGACTTTTTCGGTCTTAGAAACATTGGGACTCCAAACATATGTACATTTGTAACAATGCGGAGATCAAATCCGCGGTCTCTCGTTTCTTAGTCAGCCTCTAACCAACTGCGTCACGGAAGCTTCCATCTTATTCATGATGCATGTGATGACGATCTTTTATAGAACCAATATTGAAAAAAAGAAAGAAAAAAATACGATTTATTTGTCACAGTCGCAACATACACAGGCATTGTTAATATAAAACACAGAATAAAAATACAAAAAAAAGACTGGTCGCGGCTGTGACAGGTAGGTGTCCACTCAGCTTATGCTATGATGTGGTGCAAACCACAACATAACGCTGATTTTCAGTGGACACCTTAAGTGACGTCCGCGCGTCAAGCCAGCCAACAATAATACATTAAAAATAAAAATAAATAATAAAAAAATACAAAAGTGAGTAGACAGATCATAAAAAGTGCAATATTTAAATAAGTGTAAAAAAGTGCAAAACAATTATGAAATCGATGTAAACGCCTCATGTGCACACAGTTCTGCGTTGGTAATAAAAAAAATATTGCTCTGTTTTTAATTTAGTTGCGACGTGCACGCCGTCGCTGGCGCACACTATGCAGTACACGCGACGTGCGCATGGGCTACAATAATTTGAACAAAAACAAATATATTAAAGTGGGTATAACGCCAAAATTACGTGCATAGTAAACACATAATAGCAATGGTTGCCAATGTTACGGGAAACCACGCCAATCGGGATGTGACGGCAACACAATAATAATGGAAAAGTACATAATTATTGCACGCACCATCAGCAAACCGAATTAAGTTTACGACGCGAATTTTATGTATCTTAAATGAAATTTCATGTAAATATAATCGTGTGAAGCCGCGAATGTCATCAGGTCGCAACATAAAAGTCGTGACGTATTTCAAAGCATCGGCTCCATTGAGATAATATACTAGAGGGGACACTGCAAACAAAATGTGTGTAACAAAATGAAGGGTACATTCTATTTATGTCTCTGTCACGCCAACGAAGTAACATATCTTCCCTCTCGCTTCACTGTGTACCCTTGCGCACGCACCATACGCACAGATTTTGTTCCCGATGTCCGCTCTAGTATAATACCTCAATGATCGGCTCACAATATGTACATAACTGGCGGTCGGTAAACACAATCAACTTGAGTGGATGTTAACGGCGTATTATAATTTAGACCCCGCTGAATCAGACGATGTTGACACTACATTTGTTATTTTATTCTGAATGTTATTATTTATTATTATTTTTTATTGCTATGAATGGCGAGACGAGCATGCAGTCGCATGATGGTAAACGAAACAAATGCTCATGAACATAAGCAAAATCAAACAGCATCTTGATATACAATGCTTGGCATTCCACAGCGCTCGCCATCCTAAGACATGAGATGTTGTTTAAGTTCGTTTTTTTAGTTTGATAATCCATTTATGAGGTGGATGTCGTTGGTATAGAAAGAGGTTGCCGAATATCTCTGGGTTTTTCTATTTATTATGTCGGTAAAATTATCCTGAATCTATTTATCATTACAACGCTGAATATTTATTATGTTTGGTTAAATACGAGTAGTTGGATACCTTCGAAATGCTTGTGGGGTATTCTTTACAGTGCAAGCAACTTAACAAAGTTAAGTGAAGCGATGAAGTATGCATGAATGCGAAACTTCACAAAGATAATATTCCTGAACTTAAATAGAAAGCAAATTTTTAAGAATACATTACAGACCTTGTACACCTGTCTTCTGAATTGTAGGTTGATAAGGAAGTTGCAGACGATTTTTTGTGCGGTTTCAATAATATTCCGACAACACAAGTTGGAATGTTGAAGTTTAGTTGACAGGAAGTTTATCTTCAAAATCCGTCAACGATTTTGTTGGAGTTAGTTGGTGAATTTTTAAAACGATTTGCATATTTGAAAAAACACGCCATGTTATTTAGGGAGTGAAGTCACGAACAATGAAAGGAGCAAAGGTAGCTATTAGAAAAATGTTTTATGGCTTGCGGCTTTGTTGGTGCGCTATTGGCGTTTTATATTAAGATTGTGTCAAAATATAATTACTTTAGCGGTAGTCGTAATTAACGTGGCGATTAAGTAGTAAACAAACAACACACAGTTTTAATTTTTTTATTCATACAATTATCTCATTTTTCTCGTGATGATACGTGACTGCTCGTGGACAGAAGAAAATCACGGAACACCATGAATTACAAAGTAATTCTTGGCCTTTCACTACGCTCGCTATCTTGAGACGTAAGGTGCTATGTCTCAATATGACCAGTAGTACAATTTTTTTCAACCTGGAATACAATAGAGCATTTACACTGCTGTTTGAAGGGAGAAATAGACATTGCGGTGGTACCTACCCACGCAGCCTCTCACATATGGGGCATTCCACGCGAAGCGGACAGGTAAAAAATCTCGATGTTTCTGATTTCAGAAATATTTGAGTATGTTCTACCTATATATGTCCTTGATTCGTGTATCAAATATTTTTTTAATATAGTGACTGGTTAAAGAATTAAGGACCTTTGAAATTTTGGCCAACTGGTGGGCATACAGTACTTCAAAGCCGATTATCTAGTCATAAAATTATTGATTAAAATAATTAAACCACTGGATTTAAAACTTCATTTAATGAGCTTTTTAATTGCATTTTTGGATACAAAAATAAATTGTTTTTTTCCATATTTTTTTTATTTTATTTTTTTTAACTTCGATTTTCACAAACTTAGACCATTTCGATTTTTTTTATATTTTTTAATGAAAATAGCTAGTATTGTATAGAACATCCTTGCCAAGTTTTATTATGGGTTGGGAAGTGGTTTACGAGCTATACTGGAAATATGCGCCGCACCGCGCCAAACGCCCGTCATGTGCGTGAGCTTGCAGACATTATTTCTTTAGTACTTTGATATAATATTTGAAATAAAACGAATTATTTTTATGTGACTAACTACACATTTATTTACAGGCTTTTACAACTTTAAATGTCACACTGCTACTTGTGCGTGTTACCATAACACCTTCAGTAGTAGGAATGAAGGCATGATATTTTTTTGTGCCTGGTATTGTCGCTGCCGACTCAAATCTGCTTTTGAATGACTCTTTTCGAGCATAGAAAATGTGCGTTTGTGGAATTGATTTTCTCGCCCAATGATACAAACGCTCAGCTGTGCTATTGCTTCGTTTGTAGTCTTGGGTAGTTCGCGAACGACCTAGGTGGGAAGAGCGCTCCTTTAGGTGAACTATGCGAACTAGTTCATTGAAAATCCCGCTCTTAGTTCTTTTTATATTTCTTTTAGCGTCCACTATACTAGACAGTGGCGCTATGTTTTCGATTATTTCGATAAAAGATTTTATGTGCCATAACAAAAAAGTCAACTTTAATTCATACTTTTCAAGTACTCTAATATAATTACACATTATATTAGGAACTAGCCTAGCTGTTGACTAATCATTAATATAAATTATTTTATTTTTCATTATTTAAATAAAAAATCTCATTACATAAATGGACGTGTAAAATTTTCATGTAATACTTTGTATTTTTTAAATAAAAATAAACAAAACTTACAATAAACATAACTATATTTTTTTCTTTATTTATTGTTCTTACTAAATTATTTCAAAAAAAGAAATAATGAAGTAATAGAGCGAACTAGTTCATCCTTGGATTATGAACTAAATTAAGCGCTCTCTGTAGTGACCGGTTAGGCCCAAGCCTATTCGTTTGACGCCGATTGTAGACTAACTCAAGTCGCTAGACGTTTTAAGTTGCCGCCAAGTCCATCACATGGCCCTTTGCCGTGAGCAGTGGCATGAAAATGAAATTCTGCTTCTTACCAAAATCCTGTTTAAAATAAAACAGCTAGTCTACAATCGGCGTCAAACGAATAGGCTTGGGCCTAACCGGTCACTACAGAGAGCGCTTAATTTAGTTCATAATCCAAGGATGAACTAGTTCGCTCTATTACTTCATTAGTTCTTTTTTTGAAATAATTTAGTAAGAACAATAAATAAAGAAAAAAATATAGTTATGTTTATTGTAAGTTTTGTTTATTTTTATTTAAAAAATACAAAGTATTACATGAAAATTTTACACGTCCATTTATGTAATATGAGATTTTTTATTTAAATAATGAAAAATAAAATAATTTATATTAATGATTAGTCAACAGCTAGGCTAGTTCCTAGTATAATGTGTAATTATATTAGAGTACTTGAAAAGTATGAATTAAAGTTGACTTTTTTGTTATGGCACATAAAATCTTTTATCGAAATAATCGAAAACATAGCGCCACTGTCTAGTATAGTGGACGCTAAAAGAAATATAAAAAGAACTAAGAGCGGGATTTTCAATGAACTAGTTCGCATAGTTCACCTAAAGGAGCGCTCTTCCCACCTAGGTCGTTCGCGAACTACCCAAGACTACAAACGAAGCAATAGCACAGCTGAGCGTTTGTATCATTGGGCGAGAAAATCAATTCCACAAACGCACATTTTCTATGCTCGAAAAGAGTCATTCAAAAGCAGATTTGAGTCGGCAGCGACAATACCAGGCACAAAAAATATCATGCCTTCATTCCTACTACTGAAGGTGTTATGGTAACACGCACAAGTAGCAGTGTGACATTTAAAGTTGTAAAAGCCTGTAAATAAATGTGTAGTTAGTCACATAAAAATAATTCGTTTTATTTCAAATATTATATCAAAGTACTAAAGAAATAATGTCTGCAAGCTCACGCACATGACGGGCGTTTGGCGCGGTGCGGCGCATATTTCCAGTATAGCTCGTAAACCACTTCCCAACCCATAATAAAACTTGGCAAGGATGTTCTATACAATACTAGCTATTTTCATAAAAAATATAAAAAAATCGAAATGGTCTAAGTTTGTGAAAATCGAAGTTAAAAAAAATAAAATAAAAAAATATGGAAAAAAACAATTTATTTTCGTATCCAAAAATGCAATTAAAAAGCTCATTAAATGAAGTTTTAAATCCAGTGGTTTAATTATTTTAATCAATAATTTTATGACTAGATAATCGTCTTTGAAGTACTGTATGCCCACCAGTTGGCCAAAATTTCAAAGGTCCTTAATTCTTTAACCAGTCACTATATTAAAAAAATATTTGATACACGAATCAAGGACATATATAGGTAGAACATACTCAAATATTTCTGAAATCAGAAACATCGAGATTTTTTACCTGTCCGCTTCGCGTGGAATGCCCCATATGAGAGACCTATCAACATTCTTCTGCCACAAAAACAAAAAAACGAACTGCTCAAAATAAATACCTTTTAGTATTAATGAAAAAATCATGAATACAAACACATTTATCAGCAGAATGTGTGCTCTGTAAATATTTCAGTAGTTACCTATTCCAAACTCCGCCGGTTGCCAGTCAGAAGTCAAATATTGATTCGCAAGTATCGGGGTTCGATGCAAACTGAATTTTGTTATATTTGCACATTTAGCTGGGAAATGTTTACGTTGGGAAATATGTTTATCACACATCCCACGTGTTGAATCTGACTATGGCACTCCGCATGTTTGTAATTTTATTTGGAAGGTTCGTATTGGAAATGCTAGGTATTTTGAATTGAAATTATCTGTAAAGTATCAAGATTCGTGTATGCTTTCAAGGATTGGACGGTTTCAGTTGTTGAATGATATTTTTAACTAAAATATATTTTAATACATGTAGAAATAGGTCAAATCAAATAAAGATAGTTTTGATAATCTTAAATATAATATCGTCTTCTATTTGCGTCTTTTATTCACGTCTTCATTTTCCGTTCACGTCTTCGATCGTTCTCTTCTATTCCGTCCTTCCATCCTTCAACATCTTAATCATACATCCTCTAACTCTTTCCATCTTAAGTATTTTCATTAGTCATCTCTTTCACATAAACAACGTTACATAATGAAATGAAATGAAAATTAAAATGAAATGAAACAACGGTACGATTACATAGCTGAGGTCTTGGGTTCGAATTCCGGGTCGGGTAAAGTGATATTCAATTTTTCTATTCATTATCAGCCCGGAGTCAGGAATTTGTTCCCGATATTGCAATAAGCTCTATCTAGGAAAATACCTAAAGTCAACCCAAAGTTAACCTGGGTATGATACCTTATATTTTTAGCTTTGTACCTAAAAACTACCGCTGCTAAAGTCCTTAAACCAACGAAGCGTTCAACAATAATAGATACCAATACCAAAATATTATTTCAGTGGAAGTTGATCGGAAAATAAATATTTGTTCTGTGAAGGCCGTCAATAGTTGCCGCCGTTTGGTAGACTGGAAAAAGACAAGATTTATACGAAAGACAAATGTTTAGTATTCATTTTTTTAGGTTGAAATTCTATTTTTTGCAAATCTTTTGTTAGTGAATTACATTACAGATTGGTAACGGGTACATAAATTTATATTTTCATAAATATTAAGATTCAATGTGATTGTTTAGTTTTTTTTTTGCATTTTTGAGTTTATTAGTTGAATAGCTTAAAACTGTTCAAAGATTTTAACCTTATTTATATCTTCCTGAACTTCTTTTACATCTATCGCCTTGATATACCGGGTATCTCAAGACTGCTACCGAAAACGAAGCCAGGTGGTAGTTTTAGTGACCACAAACACAATGCAACTAAAAATTACGCAAAGAAACGCGACAATTATTTTTTATGATTTTTTAAATATCGTCATTTTTGGGTGGTAAATCCATAGTTTTTGCTGAAATAATAATTTAAACTCTTTTATACGTTAGATTATTTATAAATAAAAGGGTATACACTATTATTTTAGGAAAAAATGTATTTACCACCCAAATATGGTCATAGGAAAAAAATAACAAAAAAAATTGACGCTTTTTTTTGCAACTTTTTCTATTGCGTTGTGTCTGAAGTCGTTCAAACTATCACCCGGCTTCGTTTTCGGTAGCAGTCTTGATATACCCTGTATATTATTAAGCTTATTCATAAGAGTGTTGACTTTTTTCAAGTAAAGGAACTATCCTTAATAAGGTTAAAATATTTGAAATAAAATAAAGAAGAAGAAAGGAAACAGATATGTTAGTAACAACAATACAAAACACACCTACACACTACATACCTTAAAAACATTTTTTTATAGATTTTATCGCGGATTTAATTTAATTTTTGTTTTTTTATACTGTTCGACGTTTCAATTACTTTACAGCTCCTTGGTCAAGGGGCAAAGTTATACCAAACCCCCGATAAAATTCATAAAAATCATTGGTAAAAATAAGTTTTATTTCAATGTGTAACAATCGCGCAAATCTAAGAATCCATTAACGTTAAAATCGATCAGATATTATGTTTATAAATCTGTTAAGAGTTATGCTTTTTAAAGGCACTTCATCTCCGCTGAAACGTTAAACTTTTCATCATTTTTTGTTCCATTTTATACCTTCTGCCGAAAGTCTTACGTTTGTTCATTATAGCGTGAGTAATTGATCGATTAGGCTACATTTTTTCTATTATTACAATAAAAATCCAGTAGAATAAAATCACAAATAGATATAGCAGATTCGATAAATAAAATTGACTTTTAAAGCATCCTTTAAAACTTTTTATTAATATTAATTAATTATTAATTATTAATAACACCCAACAGTCACATACATAGGTATCAGAATCTACGAGAGACTTTTTGGTCTCACAAACACCCAGACCCGGAAGAAATATTTGTGGGCCACACAAACATTTCTCTCGGTGCGGGGATCGAACCCGCGGCCTCTCGTTTCACAGGCGGCGTCTAACCAACTGCGCCACGGAGGCTGTCAAGTATATTTTATATTATTGCTATATGTAATAAATCACTGAAGCACTATCTAAATCAGTAAATTTATCTCCTGAAACCTACTGGGAGTCTCAACATACAGATTATTGAAATAAAACTATTATTTACGGATTTTATCACATTTTTCAACTTCCCAGTCTCTTCTACAGTTTTCGTGGTCACGTACAATATTCAAAGATTAATTTTCTTTCGAATTGATTAGTCCAAAAAATAATTCGATTCCGCACCTTCACTTTACTTTTAATTCCACGGCCACAGTACCTATGTCTACAAATTAATCCCTCGCAATCCAACGGGAGTTGCAAGCAGGTAAACGAACAAGGCCAAACCCGTGCGGCATTATAAAAAATATCGAGCCGTCCCGAATGGCATTTTTATTGCCACCGCAAAATAATGACGGTCCCGCTCGTAGCCGATGCGACAAACTGAAAAATATATTTTTCCTACTACCGCCATTTTTGTGCGATCCGATTTACAGTTGGTTTGGCGGAGTGTTGTAAATAAGATTGAGAATACATAAATAAACATGCAATATAGTGGTCTTGGCTGTAAACTAGCATACGTGATTTTATATTATGAGTGTTATAACTACAACTTACTTTTCGACCCTATAGTATCCATACATAAAAATCCATATATGTATAAATAAATCAAGAAAAATATTAAACAAAAATCTAATCTATGTAAGCGTCAGTGGCGCAGTTGGTTAGACGCCGACTGTAAAACGAGAGGACGCGGGTTTGATCGTGGTACAGAAACATTTTTTTGTGTGATCCACAGGTATGTATTTCGGATCTGGGTGTTTGTGAGATCTAAAAGTGTCTCGTAGTTTCTTATACCCACGACACAAAACTCGATCTCAGAGTGGGGTCAGGACTGTGTATTTGACTGTTGGGCGTCTCAAAACCATAGCATATACAGCTAATTTCTCACTTATTCCACTAAGAAGGTTCAAAGAAATAGCGAAATATACAAAAAGAACTGGCATACTAGTTACCGCTACGTATGGATCTGGTAAAAAAAGTAATTTGAATTCACAGCCGTTTGGTACACCCTACACCGAAATGAGTGCAGCGGTTTTATGAAACCTGTGCGCCTCAACTGCCGGAATTTGTGCCATTTATTTCCCACAAAGACTTTTTAGGCGGAGCGTGGAAATATTGAGTAACCGTCATATATTTGGTCAGGGATATGGGTGGTTTTTTCGTTAGTTATTTCGATTACATGGTCATAAGGGGCTGGAAGATATATTGTTAGAATGATTTGTCGATGTCACCGTATAGGAGTGACGTGGATTCGAAAATTAGTTCGGTATTTTCTAAAAATTGTAGTCATTGGTGTAGCGTATTTTAAAAATGGTAGCAACCGTAAAGCTCCTTTCGAAACGCTATTGTTGACGGGAAGTTTAAAATTTAACAAGCCTGCTTAGGCGTAGGATTAGGTGTTAAAAACTGATTCGTCAACTTTATTTTGGTCAAGTATTTTGGTTAACGCCTAAATCTCCTCCCTTATCATAGGAAGCATGATTTAAGGTATAATTTAGAAACATAATGAATGATAACTTTAAGAATGACATCGTTTTCCAAAAACCAAAAAGTCTCTTGGATTTTCTGATAACCACGATACAAGACATAATTGATATTGGTGGTCAGGACTATCTGTGAGTGTTATTAATATTTCGCTCTTATTGCACTTACCAACTACGATATAGTGACAAACTTTATCATCCGCATTCTTGTTCATTTTATGCATCTCTCCCGCAGTCATTGCTGACCTGATTTATTGACATTATTGACTGATGTTGTGTGCAACAGGCGGGCCTATTGATCGTGATTCGTGACGCCGGAACACCATTGAGTTTATTTTCATACTTTTTATGCGATAATCTATTGTTGATACAAATTGAATATTTACTTTATATAGATAGAGTTGTCAATTTTCATAACAATTGCACATTGAAATATTTTTTACGGATTTTATCGCAAATTTTGTTTTATTATCATTTTTTTAATTTTCTGATTTGGCGATTTCATAACAGCTTTCGTCGTCACAGACGGTCTAAATTACTCACTCAGGCAAAACAATAAAACCAAATTCGCAAAAAAAAAACCGTAGCAACAAGATTATTTCAAAATTTACTTATGTTATTCCAACTTTAAGTCTTTTATATTACAATAACTCTATAAGAAACTGACCCTAGGTTAATCGACATTGTAATTTATAAGCTGCAGTCATTCGGTTTAGAAACAAATACTAGCGTAATACAATTACTTTAAAAAAACGATTTTTCTGATTCCACAAAATCCACACTGAAACATTTGAAGTATGCAAACACTGTTGAGTAACTGAAATTGCGTTCTGTAATTTTAAAGCCAGATTTATTCGTTTATTACATGTATATTTATTAGTTATAAATTCATACAACTTTGAAGACAAAGGGTCTTCGCAGTGGTCTAGACACGTGTTGGTTACCTAAATTTCTAATCAGTTACCTACAGTAGTTACTAGTTACTAAGTATGAGGATGACCGCATGCGGTGTTTTGGATGACTGGTCATTTGTAAGCGATCAGGTACAAATAAGTCTGACTCAAAATCCAAACTCAAAGGAGGAGAAACGGAGATTCAACGCCGCCTCTAAATCCAACAAGAGAGCCTTAGCTAAGGCCAAGGCGGAGCACATCCGCAGAATTGGCGAGCGACTCCAGAGCTATCCCTCTGGGAGTCGTGCTTTTTGGTCGCTCGCTAAGGCTGTGGAGGGTAATTTCTGCCTGTCCAGTCTCCCACCACTGCGCAAGCCCGATAACAGTTTGGCCCACAGTGCAAAGGAGAAGGCCGATCTCTTGGCCCAATTCTTTGCCTCGAACTCGACTTTGGATGACGGGGGCGCCACACCGCCGAACATCCCGCGTTGTGAGAGCCTCCTATCTGACGTAAAAATCACCCAGCGTGCTGTCAGACGGGAGCTCAGGCTTCTAGACGTCCATAAGTCGAGTGGGCCAGACGGTATCCCCGCAGTGGTTCTTAAAACGTGCGCCCCTGAGTTGACACCCGTGCTCACGCGCCTTTACCGTCTTTCCTATAAAACCAACCGGGTACCGGCTTCGTGGAAGGTCGCCAATGTACACCCTGTCCCCAAAAAGGGTGATCGTTCGGACCCTTCGAGTTACAGGCCGATTGCTGTCACATCCCTACTCTCTAAGGTCTTGGAGCGAGTTATAAACACTCAGCTCCTGAGGTATCTTGAGGATCGCCAGTTGATTAGTGACCGCCAGTACGGTTTCCGTCACGGTCGCTCGGCTGCTGATCTTCTTGTGTACCTCACGCACCGTTGGGCGGAGGCTTTGGAGAGTGGGGGTGAGGCAATTGCGGTCGGCCTTGACATTGCGAAGGCGTTCGACCGAGTGTGGCATCGCGCCCTTCTGGCGAAGCTACCTGCGTATGGAATTCCTGAGGGGCTCTGCAAATGGATCGCCAGCTTTTTGGATGGTCGGAGCATAAGAGTCGTAGCGGACGGCTGTTGCTCCGAGACCAAGACCATTAATGCTGGTGTTCCACAAGGATCGGTGCTATCGCCGACACTCTTTATCCTGCATATCAATGACATGTTGTCCATTGATAGCATGCATTGTTATGCAGATGACAGTACGAGTGACGCGCGGTACATCGGCCAACGGAGCCACTCTCGGGATTCCATTATGGAAAGACGGAGTCAACTTGTGTCTGAAGTCGAGAGCTCTCTGGGGCGGGCCTCCGAATGGGGTGAATTGAACCTAGTTCAATTTAACCCTTCGAAGACACAAGTTTGCGTGTTCACTGCGAAGAAGGACCCCTTTGTCATGGCGCCGCAATTCCAAGGAGTTACTCTCCAAGGATCCGAGAGTATTGGAATCCTTGGCGTCGAAATATCAAGCAAGGTCGAGTTTAGGAGTCATTTGGAGGACAAAGCCAACTGGCGAGCAAGAAGTTGGGAATCCTGAACAGAGCCAAGCGGTACTTTACGTCGGGTCATAGATTGACGCTTTACAAAGCGCAAATCCGGCCCCACGTGGAGTACTGCTCCCACCTCTGGGCAGGTGCCCCAAAATACCAGCTCGACCCACTTGACTCCTTGCAGCGACGAGCTTGTCGAATAGTCAATGATCCCGATCTCACGGACAAATTGGAACCGTTAGGACTGCGGAGAGACTTCGGATCTCTCTGTGTGTTCTATCGTTTGTTCCATGGGGAGTGCTCCGAGGAGTTGTTTGAGTTGGTACCACCGTCGCCTATGTACCATCGCACCACACGTTTCCGCAGTAGAGTTCATTCCTACCACCTGGAGGCGTACCGTTCCCGGACGGTACGTTTCCAGCGTTCTTTTCTACCACGTACGTGCAAGCTCTGGAATGAACTCCCTGCATCGGTGTTTCCTCAGCGCTATGACCTGTCCTTCTTCAAACGAGGTTTAAGGAGAGTACTTTCCTCGAGGTAGGCAGCGACTTTGTTGTGCTGGTCCCCTGGCACTACGGAGGTCCATGAGCAGCGGTAGCCGCTTACCATCAGGCGGGCCGCTAGCTCGTCTGCCTACAAGGCAATAAAAAAAAAAAAAAAAAAAAAAAATACAATATTTTTTGGGAATGATAATTGTAATTTTATTAGCAAATCTATTGTTAATATCTTGTATTTGTTTTCATGTATAGTTTATTTAAAAGTTTATATAATTCGTAAATATGAAAAATGGACTGATGTAATAAAAGGTCGGGAAAAAGATACTATAGGTCCTTATTCCTTCACTACCAAATTATTTCTTGAAAAAAGGTGCAACATCGTGTTGACCTAATTTGTCATAATATCTACGGTCATCTATCTTTTATCTCATCAAATCAATCTTTGATCAGCGTTGTTGCAAAACAAATATACCTGGGTGTCTTTTCAAAGTCAATTTAACCTATAGTGCATGTATTCTCGTACACGCCTCTGTCAGGTGCCTATTCTGTAAACTCCTTAGATTATATACTCGTCTAGATGACACATCACACCTCACCGCGCGGCTCAAATAAAGTCTACCAAATTTGGTAGACTCGCTTCTCACGTACGTCAGTGTCATTTGAACTACATATGGATAACGTGCTCTCGAAAAATAATTAATTATGCCGGTTTGTGCTGTCGAATTGTATCGCAATTGTGTGGGAAAACTGTATAATAATACCAATATCACTTTCTATCGGTAACATTATTGTTAAACCACTATTATTTGAAGAAAACATGAACTTTTAATTCATTATTTTGAAGATGAGTTTCATTGGCCAGGGTAGTCAATTTATTACTAGGAAGATTTGTTGAAACTATGGGAGAAACTATAAAACACAAATATCATTACATAATATTTCGATCAGAATAACAACAAGAAGAATGGCATTATTTATTTAATGAGTAAATAATACTTACCTACACGATATTAATGAAACCCACGATGACATGCACTTCATAGTAATTTTATTAATTCTTTGCCTTGCATGTGTATTACCATTCAAAATTTCACAAACGGGGTACTGCTATTGTCATCTTTGAAGAAACAGCGAGAACTTATTCAAGGTCCTAATAATATTTTTAGACTTCCTACGGATTCCGTACTAGCAAATTGCTGGAGAGACATTATACAGCGGAAACGAAAAGAAGACCATTCGTAGCCTCACATGACTTCAGTTGTGTGTTCCGAACATTTTACTTATGATGATTTATATTTTACATAAATACAGAAATCAGATAACAGCCCAGGCAATAAATCCAAAGAGTTAATTCTATTCGGAAACAAACACTAGGAGATGGGTTTAGATCTTTATTGTTTTTACTAAAATGCGTTATAAATATAATTAATAGTATGATTACTTCAAATAAAGAAAAAATATTTTATTTAACCTATTTTGTATATCAAATAACGGGGAAAAGTTAAGTTAATAATCTGGAGTAGGCATCCCTAAACACACACACCTTGACAGTTGGATTACAATAATTACACGACCGGTACTCACACATATCAACGAAAGTGAGGACACTTTTAGCGCATCGTTTGTTGACATTGCTCAATCTAGACGAGTATATAATCTAAGGTAAACTCCCTACTATTTCAGAAATCTTTTCTTAGCTACCTAACTTTCATGGCTTTCTGATGTGTTGTGAAATTTGGTTCCATGTTGTTTTTAGAATTTTACAGTAACAAAAGTTAACTGATTCTTTAATCGGAAAAAGAGTTCAAAAGATAGTGAGAACTCTGTAGTTTGGTTTATTTGGTAACTTGGATTATTTGGATACTAACGAAGGATACTAATGAAAATATTAGAAATTAATTCAATTTAAGCTGGATGATCTGATGTAGATGATGATAATAGCAGTTGCGAAAAATAAATTGTTGATTAAATCTGGTTAAGGATAAGAAATAAGCTAAACACGTAATCTAGTTTACCTTTTAGATCCCTTTAATGCAATCAACAGCACAGAAATACGAAGCTGAGTATTTAATCAGGATTTTTTGTAGAACATCGTAAAGGCTTTGCCGTGGATATATTTTATAGTCATGCAATTTGTTAACGCGGTGTATCGCAATAAAATAAATCCGCTATAAACAGATCCGACGCTTCCGGCACGCGCAGTATCGATGTTTGTTACTTGCTAGTGTTAGGATTTAATCAAAAGATATTTGCAAAAGTACTGGCAAACGCAATCGATTGACATAATATAAAATGATTGTTTGGAAATGACACCCTTAGTTACGGATTTCGTCCATGAAAAAGTAGAGTTGCATAAAGTGCATAAATGTGATTAAAGAGATTTAGTTCTCCATTTAAAATATAAGATAATTTATATTATGGTATTTAAGATTATACCTGTAGACGAATGAATTAGTTCCACTCAATGCGATAAACTAGATTTTCTATTAAATATGTAAATAAAGAGAAAAGTGGAAGTATCAAATGGTTTTACTAATTCACTTAAAATGAGAGTAGAATTACGGCCGTTCTCTATATCCTATCTATCTTTAACAAGAGGTTAAAATGGATATCGTTACTATGTCGATACCACTGTATGCTTCTTGCTATGCTTAATAAAGATAGACATACAATATTATCTTGCCTAGATATGTATAAATATATGCACCTTATCTAAATATCGCTGTCTTTCTTTACGGAAGCAAAAAATGTATCGAAATTTCGAGAGAAATCTCTTGTTAAAGATAGATAGATTATAGAAACCGGCCGTTAGTTATGAATGAGTTTAACAAAAGGTTCAAAGAGTTATGGTCATAAAGTATTTGTAGTCAATAGAATAGATCCCTGCCTTTTAGAGTGTATAATCTTAGACTAGTTCGATTTTCTATAGTGCAGAACTTTATACATCTCTGATGCTCTGACTGGGTTTCAGACGTATGAGACTGCGAGTGAAATGGTTTATCAAAATACTTTAAGCGAGATTTAAAGGCTATGCAGTAGTAAAAGATTATAATGTATTAAAATATTTTTGATGTTCACACATTCTTTAATATTATATGTTTATAATAAATAATAAATAAATAAATTACAAAGATGAAACTATGACAATGGAAAGAAAAATTAATGAGCGAAATAACTATATCATAACTAACTAACGTAACTACATAGATCAACGTAAAACCATCACCTATAAGGTCTTGAATCGACGATACCAGTGTATGTATATGTTATGGGCCAAGTGATTAATGCGGGCAGTATTCATAATGCCCGGGCAGTATGAATATTGCCGAGCCATATCGGGCCAAGTGATTAATTACAATCTAAACTCACCTATTTATCATATTGCCCGGGCATTATGAATATGGCTACATGATGATCGGGCAATGTGATTAAAAGGTGATTTTTTTACGTGGTGCGGTGCCGCATTGTCGCATCTGCGATAGACCCATAAATTAGAAAGGTTGAATTGATCTGCTTATATTTAGTTGTTTTTTAACGTCCGAAACATTATCTTCAGAAGAAAATTAGTGTACCCACATCATGGACGTAATATATAATACGTCCATGACCCACATTGTGTACCCACTTTATGGATCAGTTAGGTCGACTGTGCCCCAAAACCGACTCGGAACACCCCGAATTCACGTAGTCTTTTGGCTACCGACCCTAGAGTGTATATAAAAAGCCGGAGGCGCGGAGGGAGAGCAGCCGAAGCTGCGGAGGTGAGCATGGGTGCCTATCTTTTGTCACGCAAGGGCGAAGGGGCTGAACTTCCCGTAGCGCCGGAGACGATGCAGAATCTAATTTGTATTGACAACAAGTGTTTTAAGGGTTAGGTTGCTATAATAGATATTTCTCAGGAATGGTGCGTTACCTTTTCATGGGAGTGGTACCAGGGGAGGTGCGACATTCCCCTCCCCCCTCCACTCCTCCCAACCCACTCCCTCGTGCTGTTCTATTCTAAATTCTACCACTTCGGCTCATTGTTTTGATTTTGATTCGCTTTACATCACTCTGCCCAATAGGCACTTGGCATTATTCATAATGCCCGGGCAATGTGATAAATTGATTGGTTATAATCACATTGCCCGCTCTTATTGGGCATTATTCATATTGCCCGGGCATTATGAATAATGCCCGATTAATCACTTGGCCCATAACATATATACCATACCAATATATCTGCTACAAGACGGACATCTCGAACTAAGGTGTTATCTAACTCATCCTAGCTTAGTAGAACAAACATACTTCCCCAAGTTGGTAATTGGTATTCAATCACCAAGCTTTTGGAATGGTCATGCACCACACAATATCATAGAAACACATAGCTTCAAAAATTTCAACTTCTTCCAACCATTCAAAGATTCTGTCGCTCATTTTGTGGGTTGTATTTGGCTTCCTATATCTAAGAAAAGCTAAGAAGCTGTTTGTTTCGCAACTAACTCGGCTATCAACTGTTTCTAGTATCAAGAATTCAAAACCGCAAGCAGGTTCATGTATTTGTTCCTCTTTATTTTGTCCTTTACGATTTTTCTTATAGGCTGAAGACACTTGTGTTTAATAGCCTCCTGAGACACTCGCCGAGTAATGGTGCTGGGTGATATTATCTTTTATTATAGCATGCGGCCAACGGACTAATAGGAAAGAGAAAGAAAGGGCGGTAAGATCTTTCGCAATATTACTACACAAAGTTATGACTGATGCATAAAAATGGATTAGCCTGCATGGTATGATAATTATTGATCGTATCTTGGTTTGTCATTTTACAAAAAATCTTTATTATCTTTATTACGATAAGGTTATAAAGCTGAGGTCTCAGGTTGGAATCCCTGGTAGGGCAAAGTGATAGTGGATTTTTCTATTCAATATCTGTCCGGAGCCAGGAATTTGTGGGCGATATGGCGATAGGCTCGCCCCTGTCACATTATGGGATGGATCATATAAGGTGAAATGTGGGTGTCTTGGCACCTCTGCCTACCCCTTCTGGAAAATAAGCGTGAGTTTATGTAAGTTTATAAATTTTTTTCCAACTGGCAATAGATCAAAATCCATCCGCTTGGTCTGCAATCTACTTAATCTAATTTACGGTGCTATCTTTCATGTCCAAAATGTGTTACCAATGCCCCTGGTACTATATGTACAGTCTAATTAGTCATCTCACGGTAAAGCTGAATAAAATATAAACGCATCGAAATTCAAAAACGGGACATCGTTAAAACCGGCTACTTACTGCCAGTGTCACCTGTCACTCTCATATTTATTTTGTTACGACCACTTTGTCATTTTTCATTTCGTTGTCCACTGCAATACGACAGCACAATATTGAAAATTTTATGCGTACGTGCCGGGCAATCGACGCCTGCCAATCTGTACCAAACGATATTGAAGTTCGTAATTTTTTAAGTACTTTTACATAAAAATGCTCAAGTAAACGTTCTGCTTATTTAGGTTGCTGTTCGCTTTTCATAGTTTATTGGGCACAGAAACATTAATTTGTTTTTAACGACTTACTGCGAATTAATTGTATCGTAAGGTAGCAATTAATATTGTTACATGCAGAAATTTGAAAGCTCCTAATTTACTATAAAAAACTACTTATTTTGACGTTTTGTTCTAGTTCTCTTATTATTGTATCCAATACCATATTATTAGCTTTAAGTCTTTTGTAAATAAAAACATTGTCTCTAAAGAGGAGCTTTAGATTAGAAATGAATATAATAGTTCTGTGGTGGCAAATATAAACTTGGGACTTTGGACTTTAATATGTTTTGGTGGTTATAAGTGTAGGTATTAGAATAAGCACTCACTTCCAGGAACTAACTATTGTATATTTTTTAAATTAACACTTAATACATTCACAGACAGAGTAAAATTATAACTATGCGATTCGGAGCGAGATGTGCTCGTGACGAGTGATGGCAGACTGTCTTCTTTCATCCAAATAAACCGACCCTTTTATAGGACTACCCGAATGAGGATCGGTGGGGATACATCTTCCAGAAAATATATTTAAGCCATAAAATAGGGTCTATCCTTTCAACTAAAAATTAAGGTCGGCCCAAACATCTGGGCTATTGTCCAAACAGAAAGGTTTACCCAAACATGTGTACTATTGTCTAAAAAACATAAATTTGTTGCAAAGGATTACCGCCACTAAAGAACTTAACTATAATAATACAGTTTTATTACCCCGGCATGAACGGGCCATTACAATTAGGAAACAATAATTTAGCACAGCATCTTTTAAACTAATATTACACAATACGGTACATAAAAAAAATCTTACTTTAATAAAACGACTCGCAGATGTTTTATGGTTAAACATCTGCAGTCATATTTTAAAATGAAATGCGTGTTTAAATACTGTTCAAATTACAAATAGTAAGCGTGTTATTTTAAAAGCTAAATATAAGTTGGCGTATTGCAACCGCTTTAAAAGCTATATCTAAGTTGGCGTATTGCAACCGCCACAATGTCATCGCAGAAAACATATTTACAATGTATAATTGTATATATTAACGAACTACCAAACATAACCAATCATCTCATGACATTATTTGCTGATGATAGTGCGGTTTTATTTACTGGAAACCATTCGATTGTTAACAATGAAATTAATACTTTTTTAACTGATGTTACAGATTGGCTTAACTCACATAATTTAAAATTAAATCTCATGAAAACAAAAGTTATGAATTTTAGTCAGAGACACCAAACCTCGACAAATTTTAATGTGGCATTCCAAAACATTCCAATAGAAGAAATAGAAGAAATAAAATTTTTGGGGATATATATGACAATAAACTAAACTGGAAGAAGCACATAGATTATGTCACCAAACGTCTTAATCAGCAATCATATGCTCTTTATAATTTGAGAAAAAAAGCAGACAAAGCTTCCCTCCTCTGTGCTTACCACGGCCATGTATCCTCTATTTTAAGATACGGCCTAATATTTTGGGGAAATTCTCCTAACAGAGAACTGGCGTTTAGAGCTCAAAAGCGATGCATCCGAGCGATAACAAACATTGTTTCAACCGATTCCTGCATACCATATTTTAAAGAGCTAAAGATACTCCCACTTCCGTGTATGTTTATATATGAATGTGCTGTTTTTGCTAAAACAAATATCCACCTTTTTAAATTCAGTAACCGGGCCAGACGCAATGATAAGATGACATGTATACCCCACAAAACTGCATTATTTCATAAAAGTGTGTTCTACTTAATTCCTGAAATATATAATAACCTGCCAAAGTCAATTAGAGAATTGAATGATCTCAATAATTATAAATGTTCATTATTTAAATTTCTAAATAACAAATGTTATTATAGTTTAAATGATTTCTTAATGATAAGTAAAACACACGATATTTTTGTTTTGTATAGTAGTCTTTATATGTTTTTGGGTTCTATGTTATTACATTTTAAGTTCAAATCATTGTATGTCAGCACCGCGGGTCATAGTTAACAAACCAAACCATGGACCACATTATTATTTTATTTTTTAATAATTAATAATAATTGAAATTGTGCCCAATTGAGTTTATGTTTTTGTAGTATTATTTTTGATTCTGTTTTAAATTTGTAGTTTTGTTATATTGTTGGTTATGTTTTTACATTTTAATTGTTTGGTTGATTTTTTAAAGTTATATTTTTATTTTCCTTAATTATTGTATGCCAATGTGGCGGGTCATAGCTGTGCGAAGCAGATACCAATGTAACACCTATGTATTTACCTATGTACCACAATAAAACATTTTGAATTTGAATTTGAATTTGAATGCTTTTTTGTCTAACGACAAGAAGATAATTTATGTTCTTGGGTGCTACTATATAAATCCGAAACGAAATTCGAATCTTCGTGACGTGTAAATGTTCGGATTGCCGATATATTCGAATCATTCATTCTTCGATACGAAGATTCGAATTTCGTGTTACAGAGTAGGTTTCGAAACGAAAAACGTCACGAAGATTCGAATTTCGGATTTATATAGTAGGGCCCCTTACCCAACGAAATATCGCATACTACTGTTGTCTATATTTCCTTGTTACATACCTGATATTTTACTCAGACATAAATCAACGCAAAACAATATTTTACCAATAACATTAAAATTCACATTACCAACACATGGCGCCTAATTCACAGTTGACATACATCGGTGCGGGTATAAGCTAAATGATTCGTTTAATTTTATTTTATCCAAACGAAGCGAATAAAGTGATTACATTTGGAAACGTTGCCGAATGGAATTTATAACCCGGTTCTATTGACATACGTATTAATACACGCACTTTCAAATCTGCTGGATTATAACACATTGTGTTAGCATTGTTAGTCCACAAATCACAATAATGATTCCGGAAAAAAATAGGTTATGCTAGTTTGAGGGTTTATTACTGGTGGTAGGTCTCTCATATGTGAGAGGCCATCTGGGTAGGTACCACCGCAATGTCTATTTCTCCCGTCAAACAACACTGCGTAAATGCACTGTTGTGTTTTGGATTGAAGGACATTGTAGCTAGAGCAACTACTGGACATATAATTGAGATTTAGCATCTTATGTCTCAGGATGGCGAGCGCAGTGGAATGTTGCTACTGTTTATGAGCGGTCGTATCGCATATCATCAGGCGAACGGCTTGCTCGTCTCGTCATTCATTGTAATTAAAAAAAACATTAAAATGTTTAGGTACGTCCATCAAAATAATACAAACAATATGATATTAGACTAATAACGAGTATATCAAGAGTGCTACTGAAAACGAAACCAAGTGGTAGTTTTAGTGAATTCAGACACAATGCAACATGTATTTTTTTGCAAAAAACCGATACATTTTTTTTTGTAATTTTTCTTATCGTCCTTTTGGTGGTAAATAAATAGTTTTCTTCACCATTTTGGTGCGTACTGATTGAACACACACATGAAAAGTCAGAGATATGTCCTGAGATTCAAACCCGCGACTACCGTGAACATGTTGGCCGCCGCATCTGGTCCAATCACCCACAATCCATAACGCACTTCAACACAATGAGTTACACCAGAACTCTATAATTTTCGAAACTTCTTTCATACAAGAACTACTCGTATAGTAGTATGCATAGGTATGACGTCCCTATGACCTATACTATTTAGGTGCACTAACATAGTTATGCCTTTATTTGTACTGATTCGATGCAATGTGATTTTTATGTATTGTGGAAATATTTGATTTATGTTTTTACGACTTGTCGCCTGTCAATCGAACCTTTTGGGAAAAGGTCCAATCGTTCACTCAAATCGAATCGATCACAGTAAAATATGATCAGCTTTATTTGACGTGATTGGTATAGTACTACAAAGTGAGTTGATGGGTACAATTATTTAAAATAGAAGTCACTGGAATTTAAACAATCAAGCATAATTTATTAGTACCTTGGCTTAGTATTTTTTTATGATAAAGGTCCGGCAAACGAGCAAACAGGTCATGTAAGGATAAAGGATTGGTATTGAGCATCCGACTATTTCACTCACCAAACAAAATGCGACAGCAAAGCAGTCGTTTCACGTCAATCTCCTGTGAGATAGTTGTACCACCCCGAACGAGCCTGCCCATTCATGCTTATTCATGTTTAACCAAAGCGTGGCTCTACCACATAAAGAAATATAGTATCATTAAAATAACTTTAAAATATATTATTGTAGGTATAAATGAGAGCAGCGTTCTCCCATGAAGTAAAGAAAATAGAAGAAAAGCGACGAGATTATATATATATATATATTTATAATGTCATGGGCATAAGAATAAGTCGCCCTATTGATTTATCCACAGCCAAAACTTTTCATTCGACATTAATTAGGTCGGTTGGTAATTAGTGGCTATACATAGAATTGAACCCCTATTTAAGTCAATGAATGGAGTATTAGAGAGTTAATTTTCCCGAATGTAGTTGAAAATTTAGAACTTTGGTGAAATGCAAATTACAAAGTTATCGAAATATTTTGACGTGAACGTTTGTATAGTATGCGAGAACATTTTGAATTTTTGTAAACATCATAAAATCCATACTTAGCGTACGCCACTATACTACAGACTAATTTCATGAAAGATTAAATTAATTTTGATTGAAGGTGGAGGAAGGAAATTGAAACAAAAACAAATAAAATACTTCAAATCAATCAAACATCTATGTGTTTTAGAAAAATAGAAAATATGTACATAACGCATTACAATAAAAACATGAAATATTTTTGTCTCAATCCAATATTTTTTTATGCAATATATTATAATCATAACTGACCTCAACCATGTTCCTACAAGTCTATAGTTAGACATCCTAGTTTGTCCAGGTCAATAGGCTTGCGGCTGACGTCACGGTTAAATAGTGCGAACAAAACGATATTTCTCCGCCCTTCACCGACAGAACGTTGGATAATTTGTTAAGACAATAATCGAGCAAAGAGGTTTCGTACTACTCTGGTTCGGTTTATGTCCAAGGAGGTTCTTTTTAGTTTATTTGATTATTGATGCAAGTATAAACATTAAATTGGTATCCAAAAGTTTAGGTCTAATTACTAGATCTGATGTTGGTCTATGTAATATGAGTATAGCCGTTTTTGTGACGAGAATTTTATTGTATTTCTTTTTTTTATATTCTACACTCAATAAAAACTTTCTTTCTATCTTTCCTTCTAATACTTAGTTGTCATGAAACCTAAACAAAGAAGATGGCACTAAGAAGATGGTTGAGGAGAAAACGTAAAACAATTATTCACGTTACACATTTAAGATCCCTGAGGTCATCAGAGAATTTAACACTGAAAAATCCAGCGCATTCCACAAACTTTTACGACAAATCCTTCACTGTACAAGCTGCAAGGCTGTGGAATGCATTACCAGTCTCAGTGCGGCGGGCAAAGTCCCTACCCATATTTAAAAGACTAGTCAAGCAGCATTATCTATCGTTGAATAATTGAAGACAGTGCTTATATTTTATTTTTTTTATATTTTCCTCTTTGTTTTTGATGTGGACACATATTTATTTTATTCATATGTATATGTATACATTTTTATGCATGTTGTATGAATGTGTTTCTTTAGTTTATTTTATATTATTTTTATTACATATTATGTATTTAGATATATTATATATATTGTCCTTTGACATCACGTACACCTCACAATACCCCACAGTTGTCTCTATTTTATCCATGCTATGGTTGGTTGTCTGGAAGAGATCGCCTCGAGCGATAAGACCGCCATTGTACTCTTTTCTTGCTTGTTAAATTGTGTGTATGTTATTTCTTTTTATTTACTGGTGTACAATAAAGCTTTAAATTAAATTAAATTAAATTATTGTGGTATAATCAGCGGTATTATTGCTATCAGTAATTTGTTCCAGTAAAGCTCGTGCACTGGAATAGAAGAAAAAACGTAGTGCAGTAATTAAATTTTAATTTGAAACAAGACAAAGATATTAGTCGGAAATAAAACCATGTGTTAATTATTTTGAACCAGACCGGTGATAACGTCACCGGTCTATATTCGTTTATTAATTCATTATTGCTATCACGATACGTTATAATAACGGATTAACGATTTATCCGAATATCTGCGATAACTTGTTACTTTTATAGTAAACACGCATTTGTCAATGTTTCACTGCCGACTGCTGGATGTTGAATGCCCCGTTTACGGTCCGGAGGCGCTTTATATTGCAAACTGTCATACTCCCACCCTTACTCTGACTGTGTGTAGTGAAATAGAATCACAACCGGATTTTCTTTAATTAAATTACTTCTACAACTACCCGTAGATTGGTTAAAGCTTGTTTAACATTGTTTTAACAATCCTTGTGTTTTACATTTTGACTTTACATAAAATCGCCCCGACTTATACGTCAGGTCATAAATTCTGTCACATGTTTAATATAAATAATTGAGACAAGTTTATTCATTATGTAACCATTTATATACCAAAATGAACCTAACAAAACATAGATTCTTATGACACTAAAGTTTATTCAAAATGAACTCCGTGATTTTGAATACAGGCCTTCAATCTGCGCGGCCAGTTGTCTATCGCAGCACGAACGAGGTCTATGTCAATATCGGCGGCTGCCTTAAGCAAGGATGTCTTGAGTGACTCCAAATTGGGATGAGGCTTTGAGCACGCCTTTTCCACCAAGTGTTGCCATATCTTGTAATCTAACGGATACAAATCTGGACTGGAGGAGGGCCAGTCTTCGTGTCGGATGAAGACGATTTCACGCGCCGCCAGCCAGTCTTGTGTGCTCTTCGCTCTATGAGCTGGCGCCGAATCTTGTTGGAATACCCAGTGCCTGTTATTGAACATGGTATGAGAAACAGGTTCCACAAGGTTCGTCAGGACTGTATTTTGATACACAACTGCATTCGTTTTTACACCTTTCTCACAAAAATGTACCTCTGTTAAGCCCCAATAAGGAACTCCCAACCATACCATGAGCGAGGATGGAAAATGACCTCGTTGGACACGCGGAATACGGTTGCTCGCTTCTTCACTACTATGTGCGTACACCATATCATTTTGTTTGTTGTAGCTCTCTTCTAAGGTAATTTTTTTTTCATCTGAAAAAAGAATTTCCCGATATTTTTTTCCCGCGTACCGCTTCAACAAAGCGCGGCATCTCTTCAGTCTCAGGTCCATTAGACGAGCTTTCAAACGATGTCCTGTTTTTCTTCGATATGCCCGAAGCCCTAAGTCTTCATTTAACACCCTTTTCACCGTGGTTCTGCTTAACCCCATCTGAAGGGCCAACAGTTTCTGCTTACGTTTGGGATTTCTTTGAATTCGCGCCTTCACAGCTTTTATCACTGCTGGAGGCCTAACAGACCGAGGGCGACCACTTCTTGACCTGTTATCTACACTAGAGTCTTCATTGTATCGTTTGATGGTACGATAAACGAATCTTTTGGTTATATTCAAATTTTTCAGTATGTCAAAAATTTGAATTGGCGCGTAACCGCAACGATACAACGCAATAACTGCAACACGGTCTTCTTTAAGCGTCCACTCCATATTTAAAAATGAGTAAAATTCTAAAAACTATACATTTTTATTTTCATGAACAATTCGAAATTCGAATTCAATAAACTTTTTTGTTGCCAGCATTCTAAAAGAAAAGTTTTTACTGTGTGACAATACTTATGACCTGACTGTGTATATTACTTCTTAAAATATACATCAGTATCAGCTTATACAGGGTATATCAAGACTGCTACCGAAAACGAAGCCGGGTGGTAGTTTAAGCGACTTCAGACACAATGCAACAGAAAAAGTAGCAAAAAAAAGCGACATTTTTTTTTTAATTTTTTTTTCCTATGTCCATATTTGGGTGGTAAATACATTTTTTCCTAAAATAATTGTGTATACCCTTTTATTTATAAATAATCTAAGGTATAAAAGTGTTTAAATTATTATTTTAGCAAAAACTATGGATTTACCACCCAAAAATGACGATATTTAAAAAATCATAAAAAATAATTGTTGCGTTTCTTTTCGAAATTTTTGGTTGCATTGTGTTTGTAGTCACTAAAACTACCACCCGGCTTCGTTTTCGGTAGCAGTCTTGAGATACCCGGTATACATCCCACTGCAAACCACTGGCCTTTCTACAATCGAGAATACGATTGAGAGTGTAAAGTGTACGATTCTTAAAATTAATACACCGATTATTTATTAAGATGCTTTCGATCCCATACTTAAATATTAGTACCTAACCCTCAGAATAATAGTATTCTACCGGGGCTATTAAAATAATAAAAGACTTATAAGACCTCACTACGTAACATGCCTGGCTTCCTGAACAATTTATTCGTTTATCGAATAATATTATCGAACCCGCTGCCTCGCGTTTATTGTCACCATCTCCCCCATCGGGGCCTGATGCCAAAAAACGCTAAGCAAAAGTTATGAAATTATCCAAAGGCCATACAGGTAAATGAAATTTCATAAAAAAATTCTTCCAAAGCCGGACAAAATATTTTATCGACGTTGTAAACTCCGCGAGTTGTATGAGATTTTTGCATCTTCACAAAATGAAAACAGAGGAGAATTCTTTGTGTAGAAATAGCTTTTCCATTGAGGGATAACTTCGGCTAACAACGCTTTTTATTGGATAGTTTTGTGTTTTTAATAACGCCAAAGATAGAATATTTTGCGTAAATTATTTTATAGTTTGACTAGCGGTCCAGCCCGGTTCCGCCCGGGTGCAGATGCGTGTAGATGGAAATACACTTTTCAAAATGGAGGCCAAAATGCTCAATTCCGACTAACAATTTAGAATATCGACCAATCGGACCATGACAAACGAATAAAATTTCCTCGTATTTGCTAGATTTTTCGCAACTGCTATCGTTCTATATGTCATAGCGTGATATATAGCCTATAGCATTCCTCGATAAATGTCCTATGTAACACAAATTTTTTTTTTTCAATTCTAATTAGAAGTCGCTGAGATTAGAGGTAACAAACAAACAAACTCTCCAGCTTTATATATTAGTATAGATTACAATTTTACAAGAGCCTTGGTGTGTTGAATTTTGTATTAAATTTTCTGATAGTCTAGTCTACTTGGCTTCGAAAATACGCAAAATAAATACGCATCGACAAAATTAAAAAAACAAAATATTTTGTGTTGTATTACGTTAATATAGTCCCTCTATATGAGATTTTGTCATTTATATTTCATGTAGGTACAGAGATCAATCGGTTACAAAATATTATGTAGAGAAGAAGACATGTTAATACTTACTAAAAAAGTACGAATATAAATGCATGTTACTTATATTATGAAAATATACACAAACGCATTGCGTTAAATAGATATATTTTTGAAATTTTATTTGTAGTTCCAAATTTCACCGCAATTCAAACGAATTTACACAGTCTTTACAAAAAAGGAGTTGACAAAGAAAGCATTGTAAGCTATAATGGTGGCTACAATAGGAACATTAAACGAAAATGTTTAATGACTTGTACAAAATTTAATTCAGTATATCTATTTAGCTTAAATATTTTAGTATCATAAATAGTTTATATCGTAGACCCTCAAGCTATTTACTAATCAAATGGGGCTGTTTTTCATTTTTTACTACATTTTAATGTGTTTTGCGTTTTATTTCGTACTGAGGGCGGTGTAAATAAAAAAAAACTTTCTATTGTGGTAAGATTTTTAGCGATTCATACATTAGGATAAAATTAAAGTATTTATAAAATTTTAGTTTTTATAGACTCTTATACAAGGGTATAAAATCAATACCTAATAGAACATTGTATAATAAATTCAGTACCTACCTCATACTAAACAAATGAAAACACATTCAAGAAATTGTATTTTTCTACTATTGACAGAACATTTAAATGGAGAGGATTTAACCTTAAATGGAATGACCTTTATATTGTAATATCAATAACACCCACATAGAACAATCTACCTACACTATCTTACAGGTCATTTTAGAAGTAATGGACTGATTGGAATAACAAAACGAATGTAACTTTATATTTAAATCTGTATTTAGAACGTTTAACGTGTTTGGATTCCCGCCTAAAGGTCATTCGTTATTATTTTATTTTCAAAGTGGACGAAGAAATAACAAGCTATACAGCCTTGACTGGCATGAAGTGGATTTCTTTTTAATTAATTTACTCTGGAGTATATATTTCAAATATGTATTTTTAACAATATATTACGTGGAATATATTGTGTTAAGAATTACATTATTACTACATTTTATAAATAGGAATATACCTAACTCTCATTGTTTCAGAACAATAATTTACCATTATTGTATAAATTCAGACAACTTTAGCGCAACAAACGTAAAATTAATTTAGTTTATATAGCAATTAAAATAAGCGACCTACATCGCTGTAATTCCCACCGAAACTCGTTTCATCATTTTCGTTGTTGACAGAACGTCAAAGGACACATCCATACAGCCAGGGGTGAATAATTTTTTAATTTTTAAAATTTAATTTATTCTTTATAGCTGTATTAATCAACAACAATGTTGTGCGGCGAAGCACGAAGTCACCGTAAATTGGCACGTAATACATCCGTTTTTCGGTATCCAATTAATGTGCGCGCTGATTCAATGGACAGCGCGGTTATTTCGCGTTCGACGAATCTACGTCGACGTATCGGAGTCTTAATTAAACTACCATCGATTCGGCAACGTTTCAATAGAATTGTTCCAGTTTGTGTGGGTTATGTTGGGTACTAAGTGCTGAATGATTCTTTAGGTTTTCAATTACAAGTCTTTCAAACCTTTAGCTTTTGAGCGGTGGTGGGAAAATAATTCTACATTTTCCGTTTTGTTCACCTTATTCTATCCGTCCCCTTGCTTTCTTTCCCTTACCTTTAGAAAAAAAGTAAAGAAAATTATTCTTCAAAATCTATACATCGCACAACATACATAAGGTTAAACCAAAACAATAGAAATAGGAGGAAGTTCTGATTTATATTTATTAAGACGATTAACAGTAGCTTGCTCTGCAGCTCTTTTTTTATTTCTGCAAAGTATGATAAGTACAATAAAAAATAAAGCAGGTTAATCGCCAAGGTGTGAAAAGACTTAAGATTTTTGCCATCAATCTTGGTTACTCCTCATCACAGAATCAATGTGACGTCATTTAAACAATATTAGAAATTTACTCGACACTTTGCACTTGCTAAGCTTCTTATGACTTGAAAAAATAACCATAAATGGTTACATATATCATTCTATAAGACTAACGAAAAGCAACTAAAAATATAAATAATATTACAACAAATATTTTGAAAATGGAAATTAAGTACTTTGTATATTTACTTTTTATAAGAGCTATTCAATTGTTTACATAACCAGTAAACGAATTTCATTACAAATCCACGCCAATATACACAAGCAAATGAACAAAAAAAGGTTGAATTTGATACTTCATTGCCATCAATTACATCAGTCAGATGCATCAAACCGGACCGGTTCACTCCGCGGAGTCCTATCCAGTGACGTCATTCAACGAATGGCTGGATGTAATTTTTGTAAAATACCCCTTTATACGCGGATTTCGCTGAATTTATGAGTCACGCCGCGTGCTCACGGGAACAAGTTTGTGACATGTGTGAATTATTTTGTTGCGGATGTTAAATTATTTCATTAACGCCCGAATATTGGAACGCAACTTAAATATTATGTTGCACTTAACTACGTAAATCTCGCTTAAATTTACTGGCTAAGTGGGCCGTGCACTGTTAAGAGCAACTTATTATTTGAATGGCGTTCGAGTATTCGGGCGTTAAAGAACTAAACTGTAACTGGATCCTTCGTCTGTGTAATTTAATACTTTATTAAATTTAAATATTTATTTGGCAGCCTCCGTGGCGCACTTGGTTAGACGCCGGTTGCGAAACTAGAGGCCGCGGGTTCAGTCTCCGTATCGAAACTTTGTGTGAAGGATAGGTATCTGTTTTGGGTCTGGGTATTTGTGAGACCGAAAAGTCCCTCGTAGTTTCCGATTCCCACGACACAAGATTCGATCATATTGTGGGGTCAGGACTATGTATGTGACTGTTGGTGTATTTACTTATGTATTATGTTTGTTGAGCGATATGACCGGTCCTTATCAAACGAGGCTTAAATAGAGTTTTCACTTCACGCTCGTCTATGCCCTTAGCATTGTAGAACTCATGAAGAGCGTTAGACTTTTACTAATACCAATGCTAAGTAAGCATTTCTTTGTAATTAATGGTATTTGGTTTTGGTACTATCAATGAGCGATCATACATATCATTTCCCAGGAGTCGAATGGAATGCTCGTCTCGCCATTCATTGCAATAAAAAAAATGTGGAATTAAAACAAAAGATAATAGACACTGGCATTTCGACAGCTTCCGTGGCGCAGTTGGTTAGATGCCGCCTGTGAAACGAGAGGGCGCGGGTTCGATCCCCGCACCGAGACAAATGTTTGTGCGGCCCACGAGTATTTCTTCCGGGTCTGGTGTTTGTGAGACCGAAAAGTCTCTCGTAGTACCTGATACCCACGACACAAGACTCGATCTTAGTGTGGGGTCAGGACTATGTATGTGAATGTTGGGTGTTATTTTTTTTTTATTATTTAAAACCACTTATTCAAACGCTCCAAAATACCTCAGTGCCTAAAATCGAAAGTCTTCGATAGTTGTGTGTTAGTTGTTACCAGTGATGACATACGGCACCGAGACGTGGCCTCTCACTGTGGGCCTCATTAAAAGGCTCAAAGTCACTCAACGAGCCATGGAGCGGGCTATGCTCGGAGTTTCCCTACGAGATCGAATCAGAATGAGGAGATCCGTAGGAGAACCAAGGTCACCGACATAGCCCATAGGATTGGCAAGTTGAAGTGGCAGTGGGCCGGGCACATAGCTCGTAGAACCGATGGCCGTTGGGGCCGAAAGGTTTTTGAGTGGAGGCCACGTACAGGCAAGCGAAAGGTCAGACGCCCGCCTACAAGGTGGACGGACGATCTGACTAAGGTTGCAGGAAGTCGCTGGATGCAGGCCGCTTCCAACAGGTCATTGTGGAGATCCTTGGGGGAGGCCTATGTTCAGCAGTGGACTTCCTGTGGCTGATATGATGATTCAAACGCACAAAACATATTTCTAACATTTTCAGTGATGATTCATAAGTCCTTTTAAATCTGTTTAAGTGAATTATATTAGTAATTAGTATTTGGTTACCCATCGAATCATTTTGTCATAATAAATCGGTTATTATTATAACATTCATTTGATGTCCGACCCATGTTTGTTTGCCTAAGCTGAAATATTCGTTGTGTATATTGATTTCGGATAATTAATTGAAATGAACCGCAGTGTGCGCCTAATGTACGGATTAGTTTGGCAATTATAATTATCGCAATGATATTTCATTCATAAAGCATGTTTATTAGTAAGTAAATATCCAGGATCGGTTTTAAAGCCATTGTTTATTTATTTTTAACTATTATGAAACAATTTTAAAATTATTTGATTCTTATGCAGAAATACAAAGATTTTCCTAACAATGCATTTTTCATAAGGATTTTTTTTATATTTTTCTGAAACATGTTAAAAAAGTTTATCACATCAAAATCAATCAAGTATCAAACCACTGGTATCATAAGGCTCTCAATCACACCATTCCTTCCTGCTCAAACATTTTTCTATACACTTCTGTGTAATTTACTTCGCCAATTAGCATGCATTGAACTTTATTCCACATCAACATACAAATAATATTGCGTGCCTTAAACCCTTCAATAAATCCTGATCAGCGTGTAAGCTGCGACAGTGAATATGCATCAGTAAGGCAAGTGCGCAAAATACTGGCAGCCGGCATAATTCAGGAAGGAATGTGAGAGCGATAATCGTATTTATGCATGCCTCGCTCACTGTGTGCCTGCGACTGACCTCGATGAGAGGGTACAGATAATGAAGTAATGGAAGCGACACCGAAGGAACGGCTATGGGATTTTTATTGGTTTTGTAGGCAGAAAAACATTGGCCGTAAGGTTCTAGAGTAGAGGCCACGTGCAGGCAACCGAAATGTTGTAGGCACAAGGTGGACGGACGCCCTGCCCAGGCCGTTTCTAATAGGTCGATGTGGTGATCCTTGGGGGAGGCCTATGTTCAGCAGTGAACTTCCTGTATCTGAGATGATGATGATGATTGTAGGCAGGTGACGTGGCGGTTCGTTTCAACAAACGAGCCGCCACGTAAACGTAACGCCAATAATGTGAAAATAATAGCCCTTACCAACGTAAGGGCTATTATTTTCGCATTATTTTTTAATTTGTTTCCTTGAATGCCGGGATGAGCATGCCGTTCGCTTGATGAGTAACGGATACGACTGCTCATGAACAGTAGCAAAACCAAACAACACTTCGAATTTCAAAGTAATGCTTGGCATTCCACTGCACTCGCCATCCTGAGACACAAGATGTTAAGTCTCAATATGTCCAGTAGTTACTCTGGCTATAATTATCCTTCAAACCGAAACACAACAGTGCATTGACAAGTGACACTTGATTCAATTAATATCACTTTAAAGAAGGTTTTAAAGAAGATGAGTGGACAATGTTTTTAAGTCTTATTTATTCATTTTAGTATTTCAATGTTTCAATGCAGATTAAGGACAAAATTTACATTCATACTCATTGTGGGCGTAAGTCTATATCTATATAGTTTCTATTACTTAAACTCTCAAATATAAAAAAATATACTGAGGTACGGTATTAAAAAAAATCGCACAAATTATTAACGTTTCGACGATGGAACTACAAAACCGTTAACAAAAGAGTCTCCCTTCACGGAGAACTGATTTTAAGCTCAGAATGTTTTTATTGTTTCATTTTTATCCACTCAGAAATTGTTATTTTATTCATGCTACGTGACGAGTGGGTAATGTCTTCACAATAAAAAAATTTGGAATGGTTAGGGAATAATTTTGCACCAATTGCTTTATCAGTATAAAAGTACTATCATTTATGTGGTAGAATACAATATTCATTTATTGCGCTATCGTACACAAACATGACAATTTATATTACATTAAAAATTTAACACTTTAAAACTATTACAATTATTTTACATTAAAAAGTTTATCTCTCCGAAAAATCAACTTTCATCCATAATTTCAACGACTTTTTCACCATCATCATTACCAGAACTATCATCGCCAATCTCTAAAACTGATACGATAGGTTTATGGTAGCTGAAGTAAGAAACGAACAGTTTTGATTGGAACCTATTTAAATGTCTAATAAAGACCGCATCAATAGTAGTTTTGTATTTCGTTGTGCTAAGATTGCGATCATTCGACATAGTTAAACCAAATTCATTATTTAAAAATTCAATTAATAGTTGATTTTTATCGTCTGCGAAGTTTATGTTGAAATCTCCACTCAAAATCATTGGCAATTCATCAAAGCTTTATAAACTGACAGCTAACTGACAGCTGTCTACTCTCCATCCGTCTTACGCTTTTCGTCTTACGATCAGGTCACGTGTCCTGACGCGAGTTTAAGATTTTATACCCATTACAGAAAAAGTGCTCAACGCCGCTAAAGAAGTTTTCACTTCAAAAAATATAATTCTTATTCCGAATAAATTTGCATTGTGTTTTGCTAGTGGTGGAATAATTCTCTCTCTCTTTCTCTCTATTTCTCTCTATCTTCAGCCACAGGAATTCCAGTGTTGAACATAGGCCTCCCCCAAGGAACTCCACATCGACCTATTGGAAGTGGCATGTATCCAGCGACTATTATTATCTCTCTATGAATAAGACCGTTAGTCTTCAGTTTTAATCTTCATCAAATCGAGCTCATGACACCTTTCAGTATTTTCGCTATTTTCATAGTTTCGAATTCGACCAACCACGCTTAGTTGCAAAATTCACCCTGTATGCCTAGGTAGTACAGGCCCTTAATTAACTACAGCCATTCATACTAACATTAAGTAATATAACATTATTTTATATTACATTTATATACTTTTGCATATACATGGTATATAAAGACTGCTACCGAAAACGAAGCTGGGTGGTAGTTTTAGTGACTTCAGACACAATGCAACTAAATTTTGTGCAAAAAATTGCGACTATATTTTTTTGTTATTTTTTTCTATCGTCGTATTTGGGTGGTAAATACATACTCTTTTTCTTAAATAATAGTGTACAGCCTTTTATTTTTAAACACGCTATAGTACGCAAAGCTTTAATTTATTATTTTAGCAAAAACTATGGATTTACCACCTAAACTAGACAATATTAAAAAAATAATAAAAATTGTCGCGATTTTTTGCGAAACTTTTAGTTACATCGTGTTTGTAATCACTAACTACCACCCGGCTTCGTTTTCGGTAGCACTCTTGATATACCCGGTATGTATCTGTATGTGTACTTTACGTATTGTTTATATATACCTATATATATGTCACCATCTTAACATAACCATATTTTGCTAATTTATGCGCCTACTATGTTTTCTCTCTTCACCATCCAAAAGTAAACTGGTAGCGAATGCCTCAGGCGTTATGTTCGCCTTTATACAATATTGTATTTAAAACATAAATAAATAAATTAATAAAGGCTGTCATTATATTGACGATTAAAATACAACTTATTTACACTGAAATTAAGTTGACATTACATTGACAAATCGCTCTAGCGGTCAGCTCCCTTAGCCAAGTTCCTAGCATTTCCAATCTATTCTCTTTGTTCAATCGCTAACGCCTTGACCTAGGCGATAACGTTTCGTATGCACTAATCAAATTGTATCTTGGATAGCATTTGTATGGAAGTTAGCCAATGGCGGTGTACAACGTACAAAAGTCATTTCTTACGTCAAGGCGTTAACGATTGTAGAAAGAGAATAGATTGGAAGCACTTGCAATTTGGCTAACGGGGCTGGGGCCCTACTATATAAATCCGAAATTCGAAACTTCGTGACGTTTTTCGTTTCGAAACCTACTCTGTAACACGAAATTCGAAACTTCGGATCGAAGAATGAATGATTCGAATATATCGGCAATACGAATTTTTATTTTTTTATAATTTTTTAATTTGAATTTTCATTTACATTTTTATTTACTATATTCATCCGAAACAAAGTTCGAAACTTCGGACGAACGAAGTTTGTGACGATACGAATGCACCTACTCTGTAAATGTTCGTATTGCCGATATATTGGAATCATTCATTCTTCGATCCGAAGATTCGAATTTCGTGTTACAGAGTAGGTTTCGAAACGAAAAACGTCACGAAGTTTCGAACTTCGTTTCGGATTAATATAGTAGGGCCCCTGGACGTAGGTACAGTCAGCAAAATAAGTCGCTACACACTTCACATTTTTTGATAACCCTTTTGTGAAGTAAAATTTATATATTAGTCTGTAATCGTAAAATATAATCAAGTAAAGTCCCCTTTGTCGAGAAGTGCTGTAAGATATTGGTAATAATTATTATTTCGGATGATAAGATCATTTGAAATCTCGTAAAGGAGCGACTTATGTTGCTGACTGTACTTACCATATCTAGACTCTATACATCGCAAGCGGTAGGAGGGTAAGCGTAGCTTGCGTCAGCGCGTTAATATTGCACAACTTTTACGCGTACAAATAAAAGTTGAGCCGCTCAACTTGGATGCGTTTGTTTGTGGCCCGCAACGCAAATGGACTGTTTCAAACAATTTGCCACGCTTTTTATACGGCATTCGTGTTGTCTGGTAGCTTAATTTTGGATATTGTTACAAGTGGCAGATGTGCGTGATATGGTTGATAAAATCTATGTGCCTAAGTTAAATTAGTAAAAAGCAAGTTAGGAACATAATGTATTGTGCCTAGTCCTTAACATACCTGGACCCATATTTAACTTGGTCAAAAACCATAAACACTAGGTTTAATATTTTCGTCGATTTCATGAACATAATATAGGACCTAATATTCTTATAATTGAGAATGCCACTGAATTTACTGGTCTTTCATATATGAGCTAGGTAGGCCACTGCAATGTCTATTTCTCCCGTCAAACACAGTGTAAATGTACTGTGTGTTCCTGTTTAAAGGACATTGTAGCCAGAATAACTACTATACATATTGAAAATTAATATCTTATGTCAAAGCATTGCCAGCGCCGTGAAACGCTAAACATTGCTTTGTAATTCATGGTTTTGTTTGGTTTTTGCTACTGTCTATGAGCGGTCGTATCGCTTACCATCAGGCGAGTGGCATACTCGAGTCACCATTCTATGCAAATATGGCTCAATATAAATTGCCAAATACAGTAACGATTATAGACCAAGAAAGCTAACCGGATTTATCTCACTGCTAAGGTCCTCAAAATATATTCCATAGACAAAAAATGGACAGTAAGAAGATATCATATAAATATTTACGATAATCCCTATCAAAAATTAATTAAATCAGCTCACCCACAGTTTCCCAATATGTTCTCTCATGAGGATGTAATAAGTTTAATACAACTAGGAGCGAACCCTCGTAACTGATGTGTTACGGCACATTAACTCAATTCGGATACATAACATTATGGGTTGTGTTGAGGTACTTGAACTTCGTTACGGTTTGTGGTTTGTGGGAATTGTATCTCTTGATGTGTTAAGTTTTCTAATATCTATTAAGAATTGTAGTTTTAATGCATTAACCCGACCCGGCTTTGCATAGATGCTATCATTCCATCCCTCATGACACTCATTTATCAATTGATCAGACGCATTTCTCGTATACCTAATTTTTTTGGGCCTGACTTCTTGTCTGTTTTATCTTTTTTTAGTTAGGGACTTTTATCCAACTATCATCGCCTTCAAATACAAAAACATAATTGTAAAGTAATCATAGAAAATTTTGATATTGTAAATTTATACTTATTTTATACTGTTAGTTTAAAGATTCACGGGTATCCCATAGGCAAATTGCAGCAGTAGTTTTGTAGGGCAATGTATTTGTTAAATGTTTTTATTTTGTGAATGATTGTAAGAAATAAATAACAAAACAAGCTAATGTTCGTCATTGCCGGGCTTCTAAAGGGGTTCAGCGTGATGGTAATAACATATTAAACATTTACAGTAAAAGTGTTCACAAACCAATATTAAAATGCACAAATGCCCATCCTGGACCAATATCAGTTTTTACAATATTTATCCATTATTATATTGCGTAAAATTTAAACAAATATGAACACTATTTGCCAGGATTTACATGAGCATATACGAAATCCGTCCAAACTTTTTCAGATTAAAAAGCGCGAAACCACGACCGGAGTTGTAGATTCGGGATTTTTCGCACGAGCAGCGAGTGGCCTGATGCGACCGGATTTCCACAATTCGTTTCGGCAACCCTTCATGAGATACAGGCCGAAGCGGACACGTGTTTATTTTTAGAAAAGTCCGTTTCAGTTTTGCTGAAAGCTTCGAAATTGAAACTGTATTTCAGGCGTTTGAAGAACGCTATCCATTCTGTTCGGGATAACATTTAAAAATCATTGAGTTTTCCGTCTGGTCGGCTTGTGGCGTGACAACAGTACGCAGCTATTTTTAGTTTATCTGGAAACTGAATTTGTTTTAGTAAAAAAGTAAAGATTTATTGTCACAGTAATGCATTCAACTTTTTAAAACATAATAATTGTAATAGCTTTGGCCTATCTAGCCTCTTGAAAGAAAGAAAGAAAGAAAACTCATTTATTAGTCACAAATAAGATGACGCACACACTCGTTTAACATAAATTTATATATATAACAACGAAAATAAATTAAAAAGGAGTTTGTACGTCGCATAAATGTGACACGTAGGTGACCACTCAGCTTATTGTTGCACTGCGACGCGAGCCACAGCGCAACGCTGGTTTTCTTGCTCGCAAGAGCTTCAAAAATTACTAAATGAATGAAATAAAATACCAACTATTTTATTTTATTTTTGCCTTTTAATCTGTCAACGTACATCATAACTACTGTTTATGGAATTTAGTAATGAAGATTCAAAACGATTGTAAATTACAATTTTTATTGGCATTATAATTATTTTAATATATTTTGTATAGTATGTAAATTTGATTAATTATGGAATAAAAAGGTAAATAAAAATGAATAAAAAAATGAATAGCTAATAAACTACTTTCTCTCGCAATCTTAAGACCTGGGTAACCATCACAGCTTAAAATTATTTTGATGTAAATCACAGCAAAGTCCTTATAGAATCTACTAGTTATTTATTACATTTCCTAAAACGTAGGACATTCTTCAAAAGCAGGTACGAGTATATACAATAATATTACGCAAATAAAATACACTTTTTGCGTTGGTTTGTCAGATATCATTCTAAACCCTTCAGACTTTCTCTCGTCACGCGTATTCTGTTTAGTTATCTTTTCTGTATACAGACGATTGTTTAGCTACCTTGTTGGTTACTCTATAATCCAAGACAAATTTCGAATCTTTGAACGTTGGACGTCTGAAGTAAGTTATAAGTTTTCCACTTCAACAAATCAATACCATCCATGATGCTTATCATTCATTCCGAACTTAGTCTACGATAGAGGATTTGAACATTTTGTGAAATAGCTAGGCACATTTGTACAGTTTAAGTGCGTCTCCGAACGTTCAAACATCGCTTCAGAGCCTAGGTAGCCCACTAGAGTGAGTTACTAATTTATCTGGGGGCGCAGCCGTGCTTTTCTCGAAGCAATTCAGACCATTTTCAACCCCCTATAACTTCGTTGTGGCTAAAGCATGAAGCCTGAATTTTCAGTTACTAATCAGGCATTGTGTAAACACAGTATATTTAAAATTTCATTCAATTTGATTAAGAATTGTAGCATGTCAAACTTTCTTAATTTTGTCACTCACTGACTGACTGACCGATCATCAAAAGTCTAAGGCACTTCTAGCAGACATAGAACCTTCAAATTTAGAATATAATTAGTGTTTAGTGTCTAAAGTAAGGGAAAATTCAAACATTTCATAATTTGTGTCTAGTTTTCTAGATAGACCAACTGCGTGAATAACTTTGTAATCCCATATAAATGTATAGGATTACAAAGTTACATTTGCAGTTAATGAATCATTGTACCCGTATATAATGGAATAATAGTTGTAGATAGATATCTATATACATGAGGCATAACAGGAGGGGATATAGAGAGGAAAATGGTGTATTCAGCCCATGAAACTGTACAACATTCCTCTAGAAAAACATGACGAAGAAAAACTTGCAAATAAATAAATTAAATAACTCGAAAATATCAATTACAATGAAAGAAAGAACATTAATAATCAAATCCGCTATATTTGTGATAAATTGATACCTACAAAAATAAGAAAAATCCATAAGACAGAGGCTTTAAGAAAAATCGTTAGTGATATTCTAGAAGTTAAAAGTACCGAAAAGGAAAAAAGTAGGACTCTAAAAAAAGACGTGAGATCCCATCAAACACATCCTGTAAGCAGCAGCATTATGTATGAATTGTACGATACATTATGTTTTCATGCGATGGCCAAGTCGATCCATTTATTTAAAACGTAAAGAATTTTTAATATTGATATGGTAATAACTAACGTAATAACTTTATATAGAAGGTCCCTTAAGGACTAAATAAATTAATCGACTTGGTATTACATGCATCTCACAACTTTTTGCGGTAGAAAACCTGAGCTGCGAGACTTGGAATTTTTTTACAGGATGTTTTTGATGGGATTATTCTTTACTTGAACTACTCAAGCCATTTTTGTGTATAGCAAATTCACATAAATTAATCTTCATTGAATAGTATTGTTAAATTGTTTTTGAATATAATATACATGATCATTGGCTTAATCAACTCTCCTGGTAAACCATAAATCTGGATTAATTTCATCATAAATCTATTGTATTTTTATACTTATTTTAAATAATGTTAGTTTGAAGATTCACGATGATCCTACAGGCAAACAGCAGCAACAGCTTAGTGCAGCAATGTATTAATTGGGCTGTATTTTTTGTAAATGTTTGTAATAGATATCAATAAATTAGAGGATGTCAATTTTTGCTTTGTCATTAACCGTGTTTTGTGCTATTGTCCATATTAAGCGGTCATATCGTTCACCATTAAGCGAATGAGATGCTCATCTATTGATTCATTATCATAAAAAAATGCGAAAGATCGGTTAAAGTGAAAAATATTAAGTAAGTTTGCAGTCTCTGATACTGACCGAAATAAAACCTGGTGGATTAAAGTACATACATAAACTCACGCCTTTTACCCAGAAGAGGTAGGCAGAGGTGCCAGGGCATGCACATTTCGCCTTTTATGTCCCGTCCCACGATGTGGTAGGCGGCGAGCCTATCGCCATATCTGGTACAAATTCCTGACTCTGAGCTGATAATGAATTAAAATATCCAATATCAGTTTGCCCAACTCGGGACTCGAACCCGAGACCTCAACTTTGTAACCGTACCCTAGTACATCTACCCCACCGAGGCAGTAGAATAAATTATTAGTATAATAAACGTTAACTATATAATTCATACGGAAAACCAAAGCTAAAGTCAGACAAATGGCTTGCACCGAAAAGCTATTATACTAAATCCTATTACTTATCAAAATTACAATGCTTTACGACATTGAACCTTCGAACCCCTTCATGGCATATTTAAATTCAGCCTGAAAGGAAATTAGATTTTAGTTGGTTATAAATTACATTTACGATCGTTTGATGTCGTAAATCCATTATGTTAATTGGCCAAAAATGCATGGACCAAATGTTCGTGTCGATGGCAAATGTTAGATCAAACGACCTCGGAATACTTATAAGTTGGAGCAAGAATGTTCGACTTTGAAGATCGTTTTAATTTTCCTGTGATACATCGTAAATATTTTTGATGTGTTCGACTTATATTGACACAATTATTGACTATGATCGCTTATTTTATCTCGTAAAAAATACATATTAAAAATATATTTTTTTGTAATTTTTGACACGTAAGGAAGACAAATGCTTTTACTATCGAAAATTAACCGCACACAACACAGTACAAATTATAATAATGCAACTATACAACAATGCAGCAAAAATATATATTTAAAAGAAAATAAACAGTAACATGGTGCTGTGTGAGAGCAGAAGCACAAAGCGCTGATTTTCAAATGTTACCCTGGGCGACGCGACATACAGAAGCTAAGCTAGCCCAGCAACAATTACAGTAATAACAAAGACTTCATAAATAGAAAAATAACAGTGTAAGCGATAAGTAACAATAAAATATTTTCAACCTAATTTACTATGTCGGATCTAAGTAGATAACTAGAGCTAGAGGTTTATGAAAGCAAATTAATTGGTACTTTAAGTTCAAACAACGTGGGTTTTCAAAATCTATAAGGCTATAGTTATAATTTCAACACAGGCATCCCTTTAATGGTGGCGTCCTGTTGAAAAACAAACAAATAATAATCAAAAGTTATTTTTCAAACCGTGACAACTTGGAGGGGACACCGAGAAACACCGATAAAGCTTAACAACTCAAGATTTCCTTATAAAACTCGGGTCGCGGCGCCGAAATTTTGATGAGCATCGCAATAAAAAAGTTTTTTTTTCCAAGTTGCCTACAGCCCAATTAAAGTGTCCTCCGAGAGATGGAATGACAAATTCATTAGCCGGTTGATTCGTTAAGAATTGTTGCTGTGAAAAGAAACAATTAGAAATTCTGTTATATTGTTCTTTTATTTTGTAATTAAATCGTAAACATTGTCTTACTTGGTTTCGAGTTTTGGTTTTATCAAAGATATTTTATTGTTATTCTTTAACACCGAGTTTTGTGGCTAAGAAAAATATACAACTAAATTAAAATACACACATAGATTGTTAAGCTAGCTCCAAATATCTCCTTTATATTATAACTATAGATTAAAGTGATTGTTAGACAAGGTGGAAACTCATGTTGGTTGAGAATAACAGTGCCAAGCAAAAAAGACTAATGAATACATTAACAATTTCTATTGTGCCAGTATAACAGTACAATAAAAAAGTATATTTTTTAAACGGCCAGTAAAACAATGTCTTACAGATGGTCATGGTTTGCAAGTCACCTTTTCCCTCCAATTCTATCAGATTAGAATTTACAGGTTTTCAAAAATCGAACCCTATATCAGATTAAAGCAACACTCCTTGGAACAATTCAGGCGTGTTATTCCGACCAATCAGTGCGTTTTGCATTTGAACATGGAAATCGTGCTCGTGGAAGTGGCACAATATCCGATCCAATCGCACCAATCACAGCTTATGATTGAGACTGGCGACGTGTTCTCTCGAGCGTCGACAGCTTAGGTTAGCCTCGATCGTACGTGCTTCAAATTGATTTAGATAATGCTTGCCTAACCAGTGGGTATGCGGGATTTTTAAACATGAACTTCAGATAGCCTGCCTTATGGATTAAATCATAACACGTACACATGGAGTATATGGCTCAAACAATCTCAATCGTACTCTCGATTGTGGAGGAGCCCATGCTCTGCAGTGGGGGCTAATAAAGATACATACACCTGGCAGTCATAGTGACTATTTAAATGATTAGGTACGAGAATATAATATTAATAATGAGTAATGAGATTAAATAATTAATCTTTACTTCGATGAGCTCAGTATATTACCATGTCGAATATTGTAGTACCTAATACTAAGAACTGAGTTGTGTCACTTTTTTCTTAAGGCTTGTATGTCGGTTATAGATATTAGACAGTTCTGTGGATTATTAGTATGAGTCATTATGTATGAGAATTGCAAAACCTGGCCTCTTTGATCCCCATTGGATGCTTAAGTCAATAAATGCAGTGAATTAAAACAGTTATAAAAGAGACCACGAAATAAATCTTTGCATCGAAACAAAAAAAACGTTTCATGAGTATTTTAATGTCCAAAATTCTAATGTCGTTTTTGGTCTCCATGAAACAAGACTTAGATCCTGCCACAGGATCAATCCTGTCTAATGTCTTTAATGGACGAGCTAAAATACACACACAGCAATATACACATATCTACACTTATGTATGTCGTTTCCAGAAATAATAATTCTGCTAATACCCGTGGCTGTCACCAAACGACGCGTTGTGTAGTTTCCATTTACATGACTAATTAGTTGGCAGGGGACCAGCGTGTACAAAGGCACCGCTAAGGTGCTTCAATGTATCGAAATCCTACGGATTATTGTGGCGTTTATGAGCAAGATTAATGCTTAAACCACGTGACGTGCTTGTAATGGATCTATTAAAATATTGACGAGTATAGTTTGTAATTAATGAGTTGTAGAAACATCTATACAGGGTATCTCAAGACTGCTACCGAAAACGAAGCCGGGTGTTAGTTTTAGTGGCTACAAACACAATGCAATTAAAAATTTCGCACAGAAACGCGACAATTATTTTTTATGATTTTTTAAATATCGTCAATTTTGGGTGGTAAATCCATAGTTTTTGCTAAAATAATAATTTAAACTCTTTTATACCTTAGAGTATTTATAAATAAAAGGATATACACTATTATTTTAGGAAAAAATGTATTTACTACCCAAATATGGCCATAGGAAAAAAATAACAAAAAAAAATTGTCGCTTTTTTTTTGCAACTTTTTCTGTTGCATTGTGTCTGAAGTCGCTTATACTACCACCCGGCTTCGTTTTCGGTAGCAGTCTTGATATACCCGGTATATACAGGGTATATCAAGGCTGCTACCGAAAACGAAGCTGGGTGGTAGTTTTACTGACTCCAGACACACTGCAACTAAATTCTGTGCAAAAATTTGTGACGAATTTTATTTGTCATTTTTTTTCTATCGTCGATTCATGATGGTAAATACATTCTTTACCACCCTTTTATTTTTAAAGGCGCTATGTTATGCAAAGCTTTAAATTATTATTTTACCAAAAACTATGGATTTACCACCCAAACTCGACGTTATTTAAAAAATAATAAAAAAAAATTGTCGCGTTTTTAGCGAAATTTTTCGTTGCATTGTGTTTGTGATCATTAAAACTACCACCCGGCTTCGTTTTCGGTAGTACTCTTGATATACCCGGTATATGTATATGGCCTAGCCACTCTCAATCGTAATCTCGATTGTAGAGGAGGCTCGTGCCTAGCAGTGAGGTGTATATTGGCTGATATCTTATTAGTATAATGCCAGTGGTAGTTAATCATGAAGTCTTGGGTACAATTTCCCAGTCCGACAATCCTGTTTGTGATAATTTTCTGTACAAAATCTCACACAAGCGGATCAGTACCCTGGACTGGAATTTATACGCATAATGGCAATAGGCTTAAGTTGGAAATAAACTTGCGGCCTATAGGTACCACAAATGTCATTTTTGTCTAATAGAGCGTCAAAAACTTATACAAAAAAAAGGACACTTGTCTTGTGATTAAGATGAAAAAAACTACTAGAAAATGATCGGTCTAACAACCACCCAAATATGAAAAAAGTATTTATTTATAAACCAAGTATAATTATTCGTTTTCAAGACTGTATAAGTTTACCTTTAATATTCTCTTACTTCTCACCATTCCCCTAAAATAAAAATAAAGTATTCTGTTAATTGTTCTTCAACGTTCATCCACTTACAAAGACAACGTCACTCTCAACCCTATAATTGAAATACCTGAATTATAAATACAAAATAAAAATCTAACCCGTCAAAGCAGACATACATTGAAAGCTCTACTAAAAATTGTATCAAGTTGACTTAAAACATAGAAAATTACTTTATACCAACTGAATATTTGAAAACCTTAAAGCGATGCCAGCGTGCCGTCGCGTTTGTAACGGTTGAAATTATAATGCTTAGAGTGGCTTCGTTTTCATATTAAATGCACGCATTTTATGCGATGCTTAGTAAGTATCCTATGCTTTATGTTTGTTTACCTGTTGCCGTGTTTTGTGTGAGTGAGATGCATTTTTTTATTGCAATTGCAAGACGACCCTGCCGTTCGCCTGATGGTAAGCGATACGTCCGAATACGAAAAAAGGATTTTTGACTATGTGGCGTATTGGAAGAAAAAAAATTCATTTGCCTTAAATGTCACGTGTTTGACTCCTAATGTCTGAATCAAACGCTTGTGCGATCAACTAGTTCCTAATCATTTTTAACGGATTATGAGAAACTTAAATGTCATTTTATTTTTTTATATATATATTCATTTGGGAATGTAAAACCATCATAGTAGATGCTTACGTATGTCGTTTCAGGTTGGTATTCGGTTTTATGCAGACAGGATAATAGGTTTCGATCAGAAATAATTAATAATCTCTCGCCCATACTCTGACTAGGCTGATACAGTACACTATAGAAAATTAGAGAAAAATTGTTGTGTTTCGTGCAATCGATTTTCTCACAGTAATGCTTTACACTACATAACGTATTTATATCAAAGTGCTTTAATAATATTCGCCTGTTCGTTTATTACTTTGATTAATGTTTGTTTTTCATGGAATAGGGTTTGTTGGTAGATTACTAATCAATATTCATTGTTTGCTTACAAGTATTACAACCTCCATAATTTAAACAAGGGCACTGACCTTTTTTTTCACTGTGTAATATTGATTCATTTAAATGAAATTGACGTAATTTTTTGAATGGGTAACGCAAACGGAAAGTTATATAAATAAATATACCTACTCATCAATTGTTCACACACTCCTAATCTTACAGTAAAGTACTGCATTTTGTGTAGTATCAGAAGCCTTTTTTGTACAACCGAAACATGTATAGGCCACTCAACTATTTTAAATTACACGTTTTATGAATGTTGGCTACTTATAAAATTTCTAGTTGCATAGTTTTTACTGTATATTGTTTTCTAATAAATTAGCTTAATTTTAACAAACACAATGGAATTTAATAGAACACAAAAAAATGACGCATTTCGTTGCAATTTTTTTTGTTGCATTGTGTAGTCACTAAAACTACCATCCGGTTTCGTTTTCGGTAGCAGTCTTAATAGACTTAATATAATTTTATGCAGAAAAGAATAGTTTAATCTCCCCTGGATTAATGATAAAAAACGCAAAAGAACTTATGCATAATAGCGTTGCTATGTACAGCAAATGACTGACTAATTGGGAATTAATAATATACCCTGCAGACTGGATGCAATGAAAGAAATCACTAGAACAAATAAATCCAAGTCGGCGGTTCATTAAGTCTGTCGACTGTTTGATCGGGAGCCAAAACAAACAACACACCTCATGGTCCAATATTTGATGAAAAGCACAGCCAAGTATTACGGTCGGTGTTGGCCAATATTTGAACAAATAAGGTGAAAGGCACCCGTTGTTGACATTGTGAAATATTTGCAGATATATTTTGTACTATTTTAGTGATTTTGTTATAACCAGTAAATCGGTGAAGGAAAACATCGTGAGGAAACCTGCATACCATAGCGATTTATAAGAATTTCTATGGTATGTAAGTCCGCCAACCCGCACTAGGCCAGCGTGGTGGACTATATGGCCTAACCACTCTCAATCGTATTCTCGATTGTAGAGAAGGCCCGTGCCCTGCAGTGAGACGTATATGGGCTGATACAGATACAGTGATTTTGTTACGCAAGTCGTAATATTAATGTAAAAGTGAATTCTTTAATGTTTCCCTTTTCGCAGTATTTGTTAAGCTTATATATTTTTTATTTATAGATTTTTTTGCTTCTGTATTTCTATATATAATCCATGGAAATTTGTTTATAAATTAACAAAATATAACGGAACGATTTTACACAATAATTCATCAATACTTATAAAATTATATGCTCGGTGTTTCCCTACGAGATCGAATCAGAAATGAGGAGATCCGTAGAACCAAGGTTACCGACATAGCCCATAGGATTGGTAAGTTGAAGTGGCAGTGGGCCGGACACATAGCTCGTAGAACCGATGGCCGTTGGGGCCGAATGGTTCTTGAGTGGAGGCCACGTACAGGCAAGCGAAATGTCAGACGCCCGCCTACAAGGTAGACGGACGATCTGACTAAGGTTGCAGGAAGTCACTGGATGCAGGCCGCTTCCAACAGGTCATTGTGGAGATCCTTGGGGGAGGCCTATGTTCAGCAGTGGACTTCTTGTGGCTGATATGATGATGATGATGATGACTTATAAACATTTTGCGGAAATAAATAAACTGTGATATTGAAACAAAGATATATAAAAAAAGATTTTTCAAACAACACAGTACTTTTCGCAGAAGATAGATTTTTGAATCCACGAAATAAAATTTAATGACAATCCTTTGCACATTTGTCTCATGCCAAAAATCTTTCGTTACAAAAAATATTTGGGCGTTGAAAATGTTTTTTATCTAGCTTCATCCCTCTGATCCCTGTATGTACCTTAATAAAGGTTTTTATGGGCTCTGCAACAGGCGACCGTATACCACGCGAGATTTTAAGGGTGTTGAGAAAATTTCTGCTTTAGAATTTTGTAAATAAATTAACTCAAAATCACATATTCCAAGTTTATGGTTATGACTTAGTTATTACTTTATTATAAGGCTAGGATAATATGGTGTTTATTTATTGGCAACATATAAATTTAAATTAAAATGATTTATTTAACGATGAATAAAATATCGCGAGGATACCTGACTGCTCTAAAATCTTCAAGAAAACTTATTGTACATTTTAGTAGACCACTTAGGTCTTTCATACTGGCTATATCTAATTGCCTGAGGGGCCTTAACACAGCAATACAACGATATTATTAAAACACAATCTAAATTCAATTTTAACAAAGTTATAATAGGTTTTCCTCGGCAAATGCGAGTAACAAAAGTTGACTCTTAAAATGAATCAACCTGTATTCTTTGGTTTGTAGTCAGGTACCTAAACCGGACGCTTACCCATTACCGCATGTCGAAACCAACCGTTTTCATGTTTACACAATACACGCTAGACCAACTTGGAAATGCAAGCAAAAAGAGACCTTAAGACAATGGTATAAAGTTTGTTTTTGATCTAGATATAGGTCCGCAGCGAACTGTGATCGTCCAATAAAAACTGCGACAGTGTTTGTTTCAGTTTTTCTAGATATTTTTATTAAAGCAAATGTGTCTACAAGGTCTATTGATAGGTTATAGAATAGCCAAAATAGTTACTATACCCTTGAAACTCCAGCTTATTTTGAGATATCAACAAATACACTAGAATTTATGTGACAGTGTCCATTTTGGAGTAAATGTTGATTTTTTCGGGAGCATTAAGCAAGACTTATAAAAAAATTAGAAGATTCTTCGTTCTTATCTTCACCACAGTTGAAGAGCAAAAAGTGGACGGTGACCTCGTCATTTTTTGACATTTGACTACAAGAAAAAATACTGAATATAATATCGATAATTATGAAGATTCTCGAAGCAAATTAACGGTGTATAAATTGGCAACAACGCAAAAAATGGAACGACTCAAATGAAAGTAATCATCGGCCAAGGTATCCTTAACATTCTCATCTAAACAAAATACAGCCCTTATTTTTACTTGTTAATAATGCTAACGTCACCCGAAGCAAAGGGAAAAGAAGTGATTAAATGTTGGCAACACATCAAACGCAGCGGCGGCCGGCGCATAGCCCAATTAAAAGTTCCACGGCGCGGAGTGAGGGGGTAAGCAGAACATATTCTCACCTGTATGTGAATAATATTTGTCCGAGTTATTTTCTCTCATTATAACTTTATTGTGTGCTTATTGTTATAACAAGTTAAATCTCATATAAAAGACAATGTAACTATACGTTTTGCCTAAAGAATATATTTTATTTTATGGCATAGGTCCGGCAAACGAGCAAGCTGGTCACCTGATGGCAAGTCATCACTGCCGCCCATGAACATCCAGTAGGCCGATTCACGTATTTTAATAAGTTTAATTTCGGTCAAGTTTCGATCAAAACAGCCCTTTTCGTATTCTCGTAATTTTGACAATCGCTGTCAAATACGCTCGCGTCAAGTTCGCGTCACGCAAACGTTTTAGCATGTTTATAGTCCCACAAACTTATCTGACCCGGTGAGAGAGTCGCTGTTGTCGAATTTGGTGTTGCCATTAAAATAGATATAGCAATAAAGTGGGTGAAGTAAGATTTTTCAATTCGATCAATAGTGTCAAGAAAATTAGTGGACCAGTTTCCTTTGCATGTTATTTTTCCTTCCCAAGATTTCTAACAAATCGCTCCCCATACCCTTAAACAAGTGTATCTGTATCAGGGGCCCTACTATATTCATCGAACGAACGAACGAACGAACGAAGGACCCTACTATATTCAACGAAACGAAGTTCGAAACTTCGGATGATCAAAGTTTATATACGATACGAATGTACCTACATAAAACTTATGGTCGTTATTGATTTATGGTCGTAACCATAGACTTATAGTTACGGTGTACGTTATATATATATATACATTCGTATCGTATAAAAAACTTCGTTTGTCCGAAGTTTCGAAATTCGTTCGTTCGTTCGTTCGTTCGGATGAATATAGTAGGGCCCCAGTCCATATACTATATGTCCCACTGTTGGGAACTGCCCAATTCTACAATCGAGAGTGCCATTGAGGGTGGCTAGGCCATATCATAGGCCATATGGTCCACCATGCTGGCCTAATGCGGGTTGGTGGACTTACATACCATAGATATTCTTATAAATTGCTATGTTATGTAGATTTCCTCCCTATGTGTTCCTCCACCGTTTTAGTGCGTGTTTATTGACTATCAATACCCACATGACTCCGAAAAGTCAGATTTGTGACCTGGTATTCGAGCCTACGACCACCGTGAACATGTTGGCAGTCGCGTCTGGTCCATTCATCAACAGGCCCCCACGAACGTAACGATAAATTCTAGTTTATTATATGTACTTACATGTATTGTACTAGTACGTACAAAATTTTGTTTATGTGGTATTTATTTTGAAAAGCTGACAACACAGACCTGTGGCGGCAACTACGCGTTGATACAATTTTTCTAAGGGTTCTATTATTGGTGCTTGAGATGCTTTTCTTCCTTCATAAAATATAATACCTGAAGTCTAACGTTCCTAGCGTCACTTTATCAAGTTCTCGGCATATTTCACTAGTTTTAAATGATGCAAGAAAAATAAATACATTGAGTAAACAACCAATGGCAGATATGTCAGCGACTGGCAGATAGACTGACATTCCAAATGACGTTATTGTTTCCACTCTTGGCTACCGGGCCAGATAACTTTGTGGCTCTATAGCATATTCTACTGCTGCGTGTATATGTCAATGTCAAACAAATTTCATACGTCTGACGTACAGTTGACGCGCAGCTCACGCGCAATTCACGCGCAGTTCACGCCGCAGCTAAACATTTACAAGAATACCATTTTGTACCAAAGCGTAAACTTAATTGTAACCGCACCGCAACTTGATCGGCGCGTCAAAAAGTTATGTGAATCGCCCTACAGAACGTTTGGATCATAGATGTGTTGCCAGCCCAATAAATCGGGAGGGGAGTGGGAAGGGAAAAGGATGGGAAGAGGTTTTTTGCCGGAAGGGGTATATTTGTCAGTATTTTTTTCATACGAATCCAAATATTATGCATGAAGCTCTTTTTATTTCTTCACTGTGTTTGACAGTTTTTTTTTCCTTTGATACTATGATATATGTATTATGATAGCCATAAATTAAAGCATAACATTGTATCCCCTTGCGATTAAGAATACGTTTTAAAAAAGTAAGAAAGAATACAATATATTCATAAAAAGTACACGGAGCTTGGAACGAATACCATAGCTACTGCTGTATCATAATGTAAAACTTATCTATCCAATATGCTGGTTTCATACATGATGGACCAACCCGCATTAGGTTAGCATGGCGGACTATAAGGCCTAACAACTCTCTATTATACCCTCGATTGTAGAAGGGGCCCGTGCCCTGTAGTGGGACGTACATATATGGGCTGATACAGAATGGTAACGTGTGTCAGTTAAGGCAAATTTAGTACGCACAACATGCAAATAACCTTTAAAATTACCCGTTTCGCTACGGAGAGAAGTGGAAAAAAAATATTTACAATTTCCCTTATTCTTTAACCTCATGATTAATTTCGTTGCGGGTTAAAGACAAGTTAGACATTAGCGGAGACTCGCCGAGCTTCAATGCTCGGTGTCATTACATTGCGTGCCACTGTTGATCCTGGCTTACGCGAGTTATAGTGGCGGGTATGAGGGCGGGACAAAAATCTCTTTAAAATTATGTAATACATCATATACTGCAGTAGACTAATACACATTGAAAAAAAAAATGAATAATAAATGAAAATAAAGACAGTTTGTTTTGTCGTAAAAGTTTTTTTTCACCCTTTTTGCTTCGGAAAAAACGGTGGTAAAACTACAATATATTAACGATTCAAAAGATGTTGTTAAAGATTACTTTTAAAAAGAATATTTTAACTTCATTCTAATGTATACTAAGTTATTCAATATTGATGACACTGCTATAAAAATATCTTAGTTCAGTTCCCAGTTGGAGCAATCAGTTCTGAGAATCTCGGTTCGAAAAACATTTTTATTGGGATTGGATGTGGCTCGATACGATAGCTCACGGTCCGAAATATCGTTTGCGTTTGAATAAAAAATGGAAGATTGCTTTCAATCCGTTCGTGACCATACTTCAAAAGGCTTTTATTACAGCCTTGTACATTTAGACCAGCTTAGATACCTTCCACTGCTGGAAATTTTGATATAATTTACACTTTACCGAAGGCCAGGCACAAAGTTTCCAGTCTTCGTAATTCCTTACAAAAAAAAAGATGGGTCAACTTTGTTAAATTTATACCTGGTGTCATTTGAACCCAAAACTAGCAAAACGAACCCATGAACATAGATTTATAACAAGACGCAAGGGCGGATCCAGCCTTAAAAAAAGTTTGTGGGCATGGCAACCTGAAAATCAACGAAGTGGGAGTCTGTGTATGATCTTGCTCATGGTCGTTATACGCAACTAAGATTTACCTCTGTATTTGTATTATATCGATGATATCATGGCATTGATATAATATTATCAGTCTATCGATCTTAATATACAGTTGAAGTGTGATGTCATAAGCCCGTTAGGGTTGTGGGCATGCCCATCGTGCCCACTACGGTGGAACCGCGCTTGGCGAGACAAGAATCCCATTCGCCTGATGGTACGCGATACGACTTATAGACTGTAGCAAAACCAAACACCATGAATTACAAAGCACTGCATCCGCCATCTTGAGAGATACGATGTTAAGTTTCATTATGTCCATTAGTTACTCTGGTTACAATGTCCTTCAATCCATCCTTCAAATAGATTTCGGTAAAACGATGTTTAACATATTATTTTATATTATGTCTACATATTATTATGAGCACAGCCGAACATTTCACGTATATGTTGAATTACGTGCGTAGTACATAACATTATTTCTTATATCAGATGTGAACTATGTCGGAGTAAGATATCTCTAGCTATTTTACTGAATATTTAAATATCGCACTTATAATACAATTGCATCATTATATCATACAGAGTATTACATTTCCAATGAATTTGGCGTGAATAACTCTTTTATTATATGTTATTACTAGGAAAAAAATGTTTGATTATATTTTATGCCTTTATGTTAAAGAGTGTTAACATTTGATTATTTATTTAATTCTTTATTGTACACAGTAAAAAGAAATAACAGTTTAGAGACAGTATAAAACAACAAAGTACAAATGGCGGTCTTATCGCTCTAAGGCAATTTCTACCAGACAACCATGGGATGGATATATGAGTAGGAAAAAAGAAAGGGCAGTGTAAAATAAAGACTAATGAAACTAAAACATACATATAAATACATTACATGTTTTTTGTGTTACAATTTTGTGTCTGTCTGTCTGTTTGTTCCGGCTAATCTCTGAAATGGCTGGACCGACTTTGACGGGACTTTTTAGTCAGGTAGCTGATATAACAAGGAGTAACTTAGGCTACATTTATTTTAGAAAAGTTATTTTCTGTCTGTTTGTTCCGGCTAATCTCTGAAATGGTTGGACCGATTTTGACGGGACTTTTTTTGTCAGGTAGCTGATATAATAAAGAGTAACTTAGGCTACATTTATTTTAGAAAAGTTCTTTTATTTTAGAAAAATAAAGTTTTTTGTTAAATTCCACGCGGACGAAGTCGCGAGCACAGCTAGTATTAATATAAAAGCATATTAAAAATACGTTGAACCGTAACAAAGACAAGGATCGAACGCGCTCTCGCGTGTCGGTAAAATTGGCGCCGCTTTCCTGCACGGTGCACCCAGACCAACAGGAAACTTAATATTATACACCAAATATTGTAACAGCAATCCAATTTATACAGTACATATAAAAACATATTTGAATTTAGAATACAATAAATATAGCAATGGGGAATATGCACGTAACTTAAATATGGACAAAATATATTTTTTGTAATCTTTATTGCTACTGAAAACACACTATACAATAATGTTTAATATTTATTTTAATTTGATAGTGAAATTTAATCATCAAAAAGTGGCCTTCCGCGCAAATTTCCGAAACGCAACACTATTGGTGGATGAAAACGTGACGTCAGAGTTACACGAGAGGTCTGCTGTCAACAAGCTATTTGTATGGTTTCTTTTCTGAGGAATAATTGTTTTTGTATTGTGTCTCTGTTTTTTTTTATATTAAGTGAATAGTTTTATGTGTTCACAGTATTAATTAATTGTGAAGAGAATTAATGCCATTATTTTATATTTAATATAATTTTCTGTATCCTCTTTGATGTGAAACCCAGAAATAATAGAAAGATTTATAAAACGAGTCTGGAACTTGCCTCTTACTCAAATACTCATTAATTCTTCTTTACTGGTAGAAGGTCTCTCATATGTGAGATACCATCTGGGTAGGTACCACCGCAATGTCTATTTCTCTCGGCAAACAGCAGTATAAATGCACTTTTGTGTTTTGGATTGAAAGACATTGTAGCCAGAGTAACTACTGGACATATTAAGACTTAACATGTTATGTCTCAGGATGACGAGCGTAGTGGAATGCCAAGCATTGCTTTGTAATTCAAGATATTGTTTGGTTTTACTACTGTTTATGAGCAGTCCTATCGCTTACCATAAGGCGAACGGCTTGCTCCTCTAGAAGTTCAATGCAATAAAAAAAATAGATGTTTCTATTCATCAGTAATACTTATAGTCATACATACATAAGGATATAAGAATTCTTAATAATATCTTTACGACTTTTCGTAAACTAGTTTATGTTTTTGTAGAGATTTGTAAACAAAACAAGTAGGTAGGTAAACGTAAGAATGATATTTATATGTATTATACTTAATTTTAATATCCTTACTTACATCGAAATGGTCTTCACAACAATATAAACAGCTCAAACTCGATACATTGTCTCTTCTCATAGCCTTGCACCACTTTATTCTTAGATTTTCACCTTTCGGCATAAGGAAATATACTTTGTCAGGTGCAGTGTTTATGTTTTTTTGGGCATATAGGGACGACACAATATTTGTAATATGTTTTTTTTGTGCTTTTCCATGGTAATTAAGTCGATATTCACTCACTTTCTTTATTTTCTGGTAATAATATGTTGAACCAAACACTGCTGTTGACATCGAACTTGTGTAATCGTGACGTCACGAACAAGCGCGCTAATATGGCCGCGTTTATATCGCCCAAAATTGATAGCGATTTTAATATGTAATTTTTTGCATAATAGTTTATATTTGGACGTGATATTTGTATGTTTGGTAATGTTATGACTAGTAGAATCGTATAAAAAAAAATAAAAAAAAATCGTGCATATTTCCCATTCAGCTTAAAAAGTATGTTACAAATCATAGTAGCCCTGTGTATAAAAGAATTTTTGAATTTAGAATACAGCAATCGAATTTTAAAAGTATTGTTTTCATGGCAATTGTTGCAAACATTATGTCAATGTCAAGTTTGGATTTAAAAGTTAATAACTAAGAATTTAAATTTCGAATATTTTGTTGGTATTATGCCTGCTTTCTGAAATGGAGGTGGTCAAAAAGAGTTTCAGAGTGTTGCGCTTTTCTGTAAAATATGGACGGACGATTGTCTCAAGTCCCTACCATATTCAACTACCTATATTCTATTTATTTTGTTTCTGTAGACTGTTGCGGTGAGAGCAATTTAGCACGTAAATCATTATTATTAACATTTACAATTCGTAATTAGGCGTATGCGAATGTGTTAAAAAATAATCATGTTTTTCAGTAATTATTCAATCAACCTGGTTGAAAAACAATCTTTATATTTATTGTTTTTATGTTCGAACCTCGGTTATGATTATCGTGATGTGGTTATGTATGTTTAGAGAGTTGTTATTGGCAGCTAAAGGCTAGCTGGCACGGGTTATATTAATTATTAATATTTAGATAATCAGGTTTTAATTTAAATTATGTTTACGTTCGATATGAGTTGTGTGTTTAATAATTATGTATTTTAATATGGTTTACCTGTAGAAAAAGGTCACTCCAATTCTGATAATTTTGTATTCGCGTTCTGAAATGGAACAGTTAATATTTTTGCTTTCGAGGGAAATTCGAAATAATGAAGTCAGCTCCGGTAGATAGTACCTAAATTATCCCCAGGCGATAGTATGTCAGTACAAACATTGCTCTTCTCTCCAGATACCTTGCCATATCAGTATGAATTAATAAATGGCAAATTATTTCAATTGATTTTTGGAAAAAACTGATTAATAATTACATAGATATATACATACATCAACTCACGACCTTTTCCGAGAAGGGGTAGGCAGAGGCGTTGCTAGGCCATCCACGTTTCGCCATGATGGTTAATTACCGGTATAAATATGTTCAGAGAATACTATCGTTCTTAATATGCATGGATGTATGGAAGTACTCTTTCACGCAAAAACAGCTCGACCTCTCTGACATGCTGTAGTAACACACAGGCATTTTTATTCCGAAAAAAAAGTAGAGTTCGTCAAGAATTCAAAAATACATATTTGCTACTCCTTTAAATTCAAATAGATGGCACGGGACAGGAGAGGACAGGATCGCATGCTTTTAGTGATGGCACAGAATGAGATAGGACCAAACGGGATAGGACGACAAGCGATATAGTCGACGACTACATTGAGTTTAAATATAAAACTGTGCGCGAAATGAAATGTTATTGATATGGACTGGACTCAAAAACTATAAGCACGCAGGCGAAGCCGGGCCCGACCGATAGTCACTTTAATAAATATACAAGTTGTATGAAGTAGTTTAAATGCAACAACACAAGCACTGTAAAGCCGAATTCAGGGTTAAAGTACTGGAGCGCGAAAACACGGGAATTTTTCATATAAAATTCCCGACGCCTATCTCTTTGGCATGGCCGAATGATTCCGAAATAAAAATTGTGCTCGTATAAATCTCGATTTGAGAGCTGTGTAAGTTTTACCGTGTATCGTTGAAATCGCGCGAGCAGGAATAAATACACCCGCCGCTGCTAGTGCTGGTATTCCAGTCAGTTTTTTCTAAAAGGTTTTTAATGTGATTTTTTTGGTACGGTCTAGTTGGTGTCGGATTTTTACAGCGTGGATACGATGCTTTTTGCCTGGGATTAGCATTACCAGTTTATACTAATTTTGGAATTTTACTGTAATATCTCTTACGTGCCTCATTAACCCAATATTGTAAGCGTGGCAGTTGGGGGTATGGGCGGGTAAATTATATCTGACATAATTATTTATTGAAAACAGATCTGCAATTTTCTAGGATTTTGAAAGTACATATCATGTTTGTGTCCATTTGTATAGCAGTGATTAAAGGCATGAATCCTGATTAAATTATACCCTTTAAATATATCATTAAAACCATCTAGCTATTTCTAATGAATGAGAAATGAAGTTCGGCTGATTTCACGACTCATTCTATTTAGCTGCTAAGTTATACCTGAAATTACCAACAAACATTACAGCATTATTTATATTTCATCCTCAAACGTAAAGTTGTAACCTCAAACTGTTATATTATTCGGCACATTTAAGGCCAAGCGGAAGAACGCATTTTTTGATGCCACTGAATGAAGAACTTTATCTCTATCTCATTTGAGTGCAAAATTTAGCGACATTGCTCCAGAATGAGCAAGGATACCTTTGCTGTCTCCATTCAATTTTACACTTAAATGTTATAGAGACACAGCTCCTTACTCATCATTTATACAATTTGAAGCATCTTTCCGTTTGATCTATACTGACTGTGAAAGACCGATTTGTCCATGACACCCAAACTATTTTATTCTTGAACTTAAACAATGAAGAATATCCTTCCAAATATTTTAGTCGAAGTTAACTTTGACAACGGCCTTATCTACAAATGATACATTTGGTTGTTTGTTGTGGTTATTCAGATATGTTTGGATAAAGTGTTTATAAATTAGTTTTGGGAGAAAAAACGGTAACTTTTATCTCTCTTTGATAATCTCATTGTCTGAATGCCTTTTTTTGCGAAACTATCACATCATATAATTTTTCTCTTTAACAGTGAAATACTCTTTGATCAAACATGTCAAGTTCGTAAAAATCTAAATGTTTGTCTGTACCATAAACATTTATTTCAGATCTGAGTGTTTGTGAGACTGAAAAGTCTCTAGTAGTTCCTAATAAACAAGACACAAGACTTAATCTTAGTGTGGGGTGTGGGCTATGTATGTGACTGTTGGATGTATTAATTTTTATATATCTACCAGAATTTATCTGCATGTGTAGTCCACCCATTCGTGTGTGCTGAACGATAGTCTAAATTCTCTTCATTGGGCTCTCGTTAAACAAGGATTCCCGTTCCCATGTTACAATGATTGGCTCTTATATAATTATCTAGGATTAAAGGACAACCGTCGGTTTACCTACGAGGTGGACAGACAGACTAAATTTGCCTGAATTTGCGGATGCAGTCCGCTCCAATAGTTCGTTATCGAAACCTTTGGGGAGAGACTTTGCTCAGCATTGGACTCCCTGTAGCTGAACAGAGAGCGAACAGGAATCTCATTTCAGCTTCCCCAGGCTGCTAAAGCATATCCTCCTTATAAACATCGCTGTTGAAAGAGCCGATTGAAAGAGTCGGTGGAAGACCATCCTTCACAACAGTACAGGATCTTACATAGGCATCCACGTAAGTGTGAAGCTTTTGGATTTATCAGGATATATTATACAATTAAGCCGACTTAATTATATCGGCAGACGAAACATCTGATAGTGACTCTGATGACGAATTTTCGATGGATATTTGACTTCATTATGATCTGTAGTCATTTTATGCTTTGGTGCGGAAGGAATTAGACAATTATTAATTTTGCTTTCAACTCCTCCTATTTTTTTATTCTTTCTAATTAATTTCGATGCGAGTTAAAGACAAGGTAGTGTCTCTAAGAGACTCACCGAGCTCTGGAGCTTAGTGTCAATTCTTTGCATGCCACTGTTGACAGGAGTAGTTGTTGACTAGACAGCTAATAGGAGTTGCAGTGGTGAATGTGTGGGCGGGAAAGTCTCAGTCATTTTACCAGTATAAAATTTTAAACATCAAAAGATATCACCTGTGAAATTAATTTAAAACACGTCTTTTATAGTTAATCCGGGTGGAACGTTTACCTGTGTACACGGGGCGGATGCGAGATCACGAACTCAATTCCGACGCGATGACGACACGGATCTAGATACAGCCGGATTTCGATATGCTTCGTTCGGCAAATTTTTACCCGTAAATTGATTCTATGGATCCATCGGCAGTGTTGTAAAATTTTCGTAAAATGTTTTTCTAGCTTAAAGTTGTATGACGTCAACAAAATTAATAAGCGCCTACTGGTGGTAAGTCTTTCATAAGTGGGAGGTCGCCTGGATAGGAACTACCGCAATGTCTATTTATCCCGCCAAACAGCAGTGTTAATGCACTGTTGTGTTACAGAAGCAGTGTAAATGCACTGTTGTTTTATGGTTTGAAGGACATTGTAACATCTTATGTCTCAGGATGGCGAGCGTAGTGGAATACCATGGATTGCTTTGTTATGCATGGTCTTTTTGGCTACTATCCATAAGCGGTTGTATCGCTTACTATTACGCGAATTTCACGCTTGAGCCGCCGTTCATTTCTATAAAACTAAATTAGAATATTTGAATGCGAAAATTTATTATTCGTTCCCGAAATGGGAAACAAATACAAATCGATGGCATTTTGATCTTATTTCCGCTTTAAGTACTAAATAAACAAAATAGTAGTGTCTATACATATATTTTTTAAAACATCTTATGAATTGCGAATTTTTACAATTATAACGAGTATTAACAGTGGTTGTAGCTCCTACAGAATTTATATTTCCCTTTATCAGTGTCAATAAAAACACCATATTTTTTTTTATAATCACCTATTATTTTCAGAACTTTTATACAAATAAATAACTTCATAACTAAAAGAATAAATATTTTAAAAACACCGAAGGGTGGCCAAACAGAATCGAAGCCAGTCCATGTTGACCCATTAATTTAATTTCGGACTGATTTCAACTTTAGGGTCCAACGTTCCTAATATTGAAACGATAAATGTGATTTATGTTCGGTAGTTGCTTACTCAGATAGATATCGGAATTAGATTCATTATTTATATGATTTATTTTAATCGCTGTACATTTAGATACGGTATAGTATTCACAATGGTTCCATAAATTGATTATTCATATACACGAAAATAAACTTTTAAGTTTTTTTTTTTTGTTATTTTGGAAGTGCGTGGTGCCCTATTGGTACATGGACCAGACTTTGCTGCCAACGTGTTCACGGTGGTCACGGGTTCAAACCAGAGGTACCTTTGTCATATTGGCGTCACATTGTGTGTATAGTGCTTGTGTGATAATCAATCACCACGCACTATAAGAGTGAAGGAAAACACCGTGAGGAAACCTCTATATCATAGCAATTTATAAAAAAACTTTATGTAAAGTCTGCCAACCCACACTAGACCAGCATTACACACAATTTCCTAATTTCAATTTCTCCCTCCAAACAGCAGTGTAATTATTTTTCTTAAAATGATTTTGCATCATTTAGTTTGTATGACATCAATCAAATTAATAAGCCCTTACTGATGGTTGGTCTCTCGCATATGAGAGACCTAGGTCACCTAGGTAGGTACCACCGCAATGTCTATTTAACCTACCTGCAACACAAACACAGCAGTGTAAATGCACAGTTGTGTTAGGGTTGGAAGGACATTGTAACCAGTGTAACTACTGGACATATTGACACTTAACACCGTAGGTCTCTTCATGTATGTATTATTCAGTGTTATTTGATTTTCCTACTGTCCATGAGCGGTCGTATCGTTTACCATCTGGCGAACGGCATGCTCATCTCGCTATTAATTGCAATAAAAACAAACGCTTTACCTTTTTAAACATATTTTATATCATACCATCTATAGAAATAATCTAACAGTTAAATAAAAAACCATTACTTCATACACGTTTGAAGATCAATTCATGACAGCAAAATACTTAATCAACTTCAACTTCTTTGTAATAATTGCAAAATCTCATTAATATAGAATCCAATTAACACGAAAACTCATCGAGTGAAAGCCATGGATTGTTTACAGATTATTCAAACGGAATTTTAATTAGCCGTTTAGAGATGCGATCACGTAGAAAAGATTTAAACAGGCAAAATAGACTCAATGGAATAACTCCGCTAATCATTTGTGATTTGGCACAGGCCCCGTTTATCGTGAAATGGTTGGTAATGCTTATGAAGGCGGGCGGGGTTTGGGTTTCTTTGTGGGACCCTTTTAAAGAATGACGTCATCTATATCTATTTATCTCTTAACAGCCTTATGATAGTTTATTTTAGTTATTAATTACTTCGTCTTCTTCGCTCAAACTGAATTCTAAACCGTTCGAAAGGAAGAAACATTTATTCCCCAAAATGTATATGAATCATATTATTATTGTATTCACTATAATATGCAAATGTTAAATTAGGGATAGTTAAAGCAGAAAATGATTATTTATATTGAAGTGGGGGTCATACACCCTTACAATGACCTGAGTACGTCCACGTGATACACAGTTTGTCGTAAATATCTTCTAATTTCTGTCGATTCTGTTCACTTTGGAGCGCGAGGTTTTAAGCCGATTACAGGTTTTCGTTTACATTGCTAATAAATATATAATTTATGTACATTTAAACAAACAATATTATGGTTTAGTAGCTACTTGTTTAATTTATATTTACATGTAAACAATGTGTTTTTATCTGTTATATAATCAGGCTTGTATAAAGGCATTAATAAAAGTTCATATATACGGTATACCACATAACCTATGGAGACTACAGGTAGTGGAGTGGACACTAACTTTATGATATTTTTCTTGTAATCTTTCTGTATTTGTTTTCCCATTTCAATAATAAATTTTGTAGCATTGAGGCTAAGTGCTTAGATTTTTGTTTCTTGATGGACAATAAATTGAATAAACAAATGAACTGTAGAATATGGCACTTTACTCTCTGCTTACTTCTGCATGTTTAATATTATCTTATTCATGGAAAATCGCGTGGAAATCTGAAATAAGTACTTGTCCTTTCTCTGGATTATATAATATTTATATAATCTAGAGAAAGGACAAGTGTTATTCTGCTTAAACCCAACCCACATAAGATTCTCAATAATTTTTAACTGTGTTTATTTTGCACTTCCTCGGTGGCGCAGTTGCACTACAAAACGATTGTAAAACTGCGGTCTCGGGTTTAAATTTGGGTCGGGCAGTGATATTGGATTTTCCTATTCAATATCAGGAGTCAGAAATTTGTGCCCGAAATGGTGATATACTCGCTCTCTATCACGACAAACACATAAGGCGTAAGGCGTGTATTCTGGTAGCATCTCTGCCTACCCCTTCTAGGGAAAAGCGTAAGTTTATGGATGTATAAATATCAATCAATCATTTATTTACTTGTGATACATAGGTATTACATAGTTGGAATAATATTAAATTAAGTGCTCTATGCTCCGCCTCAATTGGCATATGAGTATGCCAAAGTTATTGGCATAAATATATTAATGCATCTATTTTACAGCATCAAAATTTCTAGCTACTAACACTGCTTAATTATTATTTTTCACCTCTTTTGGGAAAAAAGCGTGAGTTTATTGTATGTTATTTCGCAACCATTTAGTTGGTGGTGGTATTAATATTCATAATTTTCAGTATAACGAGCATTGTACATAGTGTGTTGTTTCAGGTTCAGTTTGTGAATATTAGGACACAATCATGCTAAATATATAAATAATTAATTCACATGCATAGTCCCAACCCCACATTAAGATCAATTAAGTCTTGTGTCGTGGGTATCGGGAACTACGAGAGAATTTTCGGTCTCACAAAGACCAAAACCCAAGATAGTTGTGTTAAATACTTGTGGGCCTCACAAACATTTATCTCGGTACAGGGATCGAACCCGCAGTCTCTCTTTTCACAGATGGCGTCTAACCAATTACACCATGGATACTGTCAAAATGGCATGGTTATATTTTTTTATTTTATGTATGGATGTAACATAATTTATTTTAAAGTTTATAGCGACTATTTTAAGTTGTCTGCTGGTCTTTGCCATTGATGTTCTATAAAAAGTAATTAATTACAGGCCCGTTTGAAACTTTCCAATTTGTTAAGATCAGTCACTTTTTCCTTAAATCTAAAGATATTCTGTTATAACGTCGGTTACAATAAGGGGATTATAATGGTTGGTGTAACTGGAAATTGGCTTCCGCGCCCGAGTACTAGGCGGCAGTGTCGGAGTGTCAATTATAATTTGAGCTCCACTCAAATTAACCACTCTCTCAATCCTCCCCTGTTTAGTTAAATCAAAAAGTAAGGTCCAGTTTCGTTTACTAACTTTGACGATAATTACTATTTTGAAAATATCAACACCATAAATTTGAGATTTCATGTGTATGGCGATTCCATTGTCAGAAAAGTTGGTTAAAGTTTGGTTAGAGTTAGTTACTTCTGTGCCTAGGTGGCACTTCTGAAAGGTTGAAGGTTGAAAAAAATAACGAGTTCCGGATGAGATGGAACCATAAAAGTATTCAATATTGTAAATTGTACTGTGCAAAATCTCGTTATTTTTATTGCACATTTTTACATTTTTGCATATGCAACAATGCTGCCTGTGGTAATGCAAAACTGTTGCCAAAACGCGCATGCTGAATACACAAATATAAGCCATTATATTTGTAAAATTCTTCCTAACAAGGATATTTTTGTAACGGAGTGAATGGCGAGATGTAAATTTTTTTTATTGCAATGAATGTCGAGACTAGCGTGCCGTTCGCTTGATGATAAGCGACGTGACCGCTCGTAGATGGTAGCAAAACCAAACACCTTGAATTACAAAGCGATGCCTGGCACTCCACTGGACTCGCCATCCTGAGACAAATGAGACATCGGATGTTAAATATCAATATGTTCAATTGTTCATCTGGCTAAAATGTCGTTCAGACTGTAACGCAACACTGCATTTACACAGTTATTTGCCGAGAGAAATTTAAATTGCGGTGGTACCTACCCAGGCGACCTCTTACATAATATGAGAGACCTACCACAGTAAATTATATGTTTAATGATGGTACTTTAAGTAATTCATCAATGTTTTGCTTGCAATTGGGATCAAGCATTGCAATTATTCAATAGGTCGATGTGGAAATCCTTGGGGAAGCGTATGTTTAGCAGTGAAATTCCCGTGGTTGAAACGAGAGAGAAAGTGCAAAGATTATAACACAAACGTCCATGATATAATATAATTTTTTTTAATTATGGCTTCAATTACTCAGGAGCGTGTGTAAAGTTTACAACTTTAAGTTACGCGAATCAAGTTACCTGTGAACTTACAACTGTAATAAAATTCTTCGCAAACTGTTATTGTTTTTGGACTTTTAATTAAATGTTTTCAAATTAGATTTGCACAACAGGGACTTTATGATTGTGAAAACAATAAAACAACAATTGATAGAAGTAGTTCTCTGTAATGCGATTTCTAAATCGGAATTTCCATTCACGCTTCGTAAAAATTTAATCAGAATAGAAAATTTTCTCAATACATTGATTTTTTATGTTTCGAAAGCTACTTTATTCCTTATTTTATTTATATGATAGTTTTGAAAGCATGTATGTTTCAGTTTACATATTTCATATCTAAGAATTGATAAACAGTTATTTATTAATTAAATGACATAAGTTACTGATATACAAGTTAAAATAAACAGTGAATACTGACTGACTTTATTTATTTACCGTTGTTTATACGAAAACCAATTCCAAATATTGCTTTGATAAGTCATTTTGTTTTATCCTCCAACCTTCGTCAATGACGACACAAAGTGTCACTGTTTTCTTTGCCCCAGGCAAAGTTTTAATGACAGTGCGGTTAAAACACTCTCAGATTAGATCTTATTATACCTACCACGTTAAAGACATATTTACAAAATTTGGTCCTATTTCTTTAATGTGTGGGGTTTTTTATCAATTTCTTTAATGAGTTTGTGGGGATCTGTGTCTTAAATAAATAGAACTTCCTATTTACGCATAATATTTTGCATATATCATTATGGAAGAGATATCTATCTTTCATCATTATATAATTATGCTAGTTTGATCGCTACTGGATATTCTAATAATGCAAGACTTAATGTGCCCGCCTTGGTTGCACCTCTGCCTACCCCTTATGACGTTAAGTATGTATGGATATACTGTACCCAAAACATGCCACACTTCTATAATAGCCCACATACGTCCTATTGTGGAACACAGGGCTCTCTCTACAATCGAGAGTGCGACTGAGAAGGGTTTGGCCAAGTGCATCACCATGCTGGCGTAATGCAGACTGGATTGTTTGTATCTGTCAATATAACCGGTTCTCCACTATCTTGATCAGTGGTCGCTATGCGGACATATGCAAATTTCCAGCCACTACCTTCAGGATTTCCATGTTAACATTTCCTTTTCTCTTGTTGCAGAACGGTTGAATGTCCTATACGAAAGAAACTGGACGAGGTTGGTGCACGAACAGCTGCGGAAATTCGAGTCATCCATCGTCGCGGCTGCAAGGCAGTCTTCAGATTCACAACCTTCAGAATTAGCGTTGGACTCGAAATGGACGTTTTCTGGAGCACTTATTTACTGCATCACGTTAATTACTACTATAGGCAAGTATTTTATCTACATATACGAGTATGAGGAGTACATAACAAGCAAAGATTATTTCATTCAATAGTTATTTGAAAAACGTCTCCTGTGAGTATATCAAACAGCTGTAGATTCGCGATAACCTTAAAAATGTAATCTTGAAGGATAATAGGAATACGCAGACTTCGTTGAAATTCTGGAACCATTAAGTCATGCAGACATCAAAAAGACTACATAGCATTTGGCAATAATATCTTGGGTATCTCGACCAACTGGTCCAGTTGCTGAACTGACCGATACTGTTTATTTAAGTTTTAATATTATGTTATACAGGATATGGCAATGTATCACCAAGAACGGCAGCGGGCCGGGCAGCGACAGTGGCCTATGCAGCCGCTGGCGTGCCATTGACCCTCGCATGTCTAGCAGGACTGGGAGCATCACTGGCAAGACTGGCAAGATTGGCATGGCTGAAGGCAACTAGGAGAAAAGTACCTAATTCATGGGGGAAGGACGGCGAGGTATTACAACTTAATGAAGTTTCTAAATTGATATGCAGTTTAAGACGTGATCAGTGAGATGTGCACTAGAATACTTAAAATTTTACATTATTTATAAAATCTAGCATAGATAATTACACATTAACAAAAACTGATTAAAAAATAAATTACTTGAATAATACTATTCTTTATAAATCAACAAAGTGACTAAAATGTACTTGGTGGTAAATGTAGAAAAATCCTTATACAGGTCAACGTGAAACCAGATATTCACCGAATATATCTGAAACACCACTTAATATGGGAGGATTTTCAGTACTATAATTCAGTAGTAGCTATTAACGCTAATGCTATTATCCCACCATTGGAAATACTTCTCAACAGAAAAATTAAAGAATAAACCTTCTTTGCAGCTGGAAAACCATCTGCAACTCCACGAACAGCAAAGGCTACTACCACAGCCAGCGGAACACAATCAGTACACTTCCTTCCCGCCCAGAAACCATCGCTCTCCTGGGACTGTGAAGGCCAGGGCGGGAGACAGGGGGCAGTACTCCCAGGTGTTTGAAAGGGCTCCGGCGAGCCCTAGAGCGGCGACGTTGGGCCGCGTGAAGCGTAGTGCCTTGACTGATGGTAAGTATTTTACACGCTTTTTATTAGCTTCACCTGTATGTTTGTATGTTTGTTAGTATGTTTGTATGTTTGTATGTTTGTTTGTAACCGACTTCTTTGGGCGCGATTTTGACCCACTTTAAACGGCCAGATTTCGTTCAAACTTTGTAGATTTATTTTCTTCAATATTACATAACATATTCAAACGTATATTCATTCAGTTGTGGCCATTGATTACTGGGCAATTCAATTTTTCATTTCAAAGACTATTTTAAAATCTATTTTGGGTATCAAATGTTTTGTCTTCTTCCCTCAAACTGATTTTAAAAGTCGTTCCAAAGGGACGAAACTTCGCTAACTAAAATAGGTTTCAAAACTAATGTATGTGCCTATAATGTATGAAAGTGAGAAGCTCTGTCATATCATGCCTAATAGTTATAAGTCTGCGTGGTTTAGTTAATGCTTATGAATAGGTCTTTAGTTGTCATCAGATGAGCATTCTGCACGCTTGTTGTTCACGTTTTCAAAAATAGTTCAATAAGATCACATGTGTTGTTGATATCGAAAATATGAACAAAATAATTTCTAATAATATGGTACTGCGAAAAATAATGAAATATTTTTCCGCCTATAAAATCATTAAAAGGCTAAAGATCAGCACATTTCACGGCAGTGAAAGCCAATAAAGAACTGAATCTAAATGCTCGTTCTGATCGCGTAGAAATATTAAAACAAATCTCGCAGCAGTGATTTTTTTATGAAAAGCTAAAAGTCGGGGTAATTGAAACGATTTTTTGAATAAAACGCCTTTTGAATATTTAAATACGAATGTGCACGTAAGCCATTTTGTATAAAAAATGGAAATTTTAGCCTTCATTTAACTTTCATACCGTAACACCGTTGTAGTATTCAACCGATATATTATAACCTTTGGCTAAGTTGCCTGGAGGTATTAAAATAGCATAAAACACTACATGAATCTTAAATATGCACTGGTGGTAGGTCTCTCATATGTGAGAGGCTGCCTGGGTGGGTACCACCGCAATGTCTATTTCTCCCGTCAAACAGCAGTTTAACTGCACTGTTGTGTTTCGGATTGAAGGATCCGAAACACAACAGTGCATTTAAACTCATCCTCATAGAACTACGGCGTTTACCGGTAGTTTCCGCTATCTGTCAACCAAATGTTGGAATAATATTCCCCCACCTTTGAAACATAAAATCGAAGTACTCATTTAAAAAGCATGTTAAAACCATGCTTCTAGAGAGGCAAAAATCAAATGTACACCTAGTGGTTGGTTGTTAGCGGATTTTGCTGTGTGATTGGATGGCGAGCGCAGTGGAATGCCAAGCATTGCTTTATAGTTCAAGATGTTGTTTGGTTTTGCTACTGTTCATGAGCGGTCGCATCGCTTACCATCAGGCGAACGGCACGCTCGTCTCGCCATTGACAGAAATAAAAAAAATATATATATATATATTTCTTATTTAAAGAGAGTCCACCAAAATTAACATTGAAGCAATGCATTTCACATGCAAAGACATAAAGTACGTGTGAAAAACATTCTTTATTTTTTTTAATAAAGCCAACGTAGATTAATAAAACAATTAGGCAAAATGAAGATTGTTTTTCTTTTACATCCTTCGTCTAACCTTTTACTCGTATTCATGTAAATTGCTATTATTATTCTCACTTTTTATAGAAATTTTATTTCTTATCGCTCAGCTACAAGAAGTATGGCTACCCCATTGATTATGTAATGTTCTTTATTTAAATATAACCTTCTTTTCAGAAGCTCATTCATCATCAGCTCTTCAAACGCAGACGTTAGATAGGAAGAAGACGACAAGTATGAAGTGCCTGGCGACAGTCCACGGCCCTGGCCGAGGAAGGGGCAAGGGTACTATCCAAAGGCCTAGAGGTCCGGCTGTAGAACAGCTCATTGCTGAAGAATGTGGGGAACTGACGCTGAATAGGAGTCAAGATGACCTGGATGATTCAGAGGATCCTGATGAAGCGTAAGATAATTTTATTTATTTCTTTATGTATGCTTTAAAACTTACAGACATGTTTACAATAGGCGGTCTAATCGCTAGCTGTGAGCTCTCCTAGGTAACCTTTATTATATTATTATAATAGTTGTAGTTCTTGAAATTTCAGTTCCAGAAGAGGCTCCTGTCCTTAAAAAGAACTTGGATGAGGTCGATAATAATTATTCATATACCTACCTAATAACTGAAATGTCAATTAAAATAATGCTTCGAAACATTTAATAGCTTAGCGTCTTGGAATTGTATGTCTGTAAAATTATAATGAATTACCTAAATTACATGGCGCAACTTATAAAGATTAGGTATTCAGTATTATTATAATATTAATAGCTTTCATCTTTATTTTATAGCAAAAGTACTTTGTCTCATAGATACAAAAATCCTGCATTGGTTTAAAATGATTCTAGAATATACCTTGCCAAGTTTTCCTATTACGTTTCCAGACGGTGTTATTGTAAATATCGCTAGCAGGTATTGGATAAATCCAATATTATTACTTGGAATTGGCAAAAGAGCAAACGCTAAAGAATCTGTAGAAAATGCTGTTGATTTTAAAATTCTACTCAATATTAATCCGACGATGAACTCTCCAATACAGAGCGTAAATTCAAACTAAGAGATTCTTTTTAAACATTTCTTAATTGGTAGATTCTGTTCTATATTACATTGATCCGAGATATTCTGTACATAACAACTTTCTCTTGAAAAAGTACGTTTTTAATAAACTATATTTTCTTCTACAGAGAGTAATGTAGTTTATCGCAACTTTTAAATTTGAAATTTATAAAATCGTTGATTTTTGTATTAAGGCAATATGTAATTTTTATAACGAATAATTTTCTTTGGTATTAGATATATATTCTGTAATTCCATTTTCACCTTCCTGTTATGCTTTGTTGACAGAATATGTCCACACGACACCCCATCACGAGTGCCTTTGATTTGGAACGAGGAGAATCACAAAAGCAAGAGCTGCGCTGTCCCCAGCAGTAGCGCTTCGACCGTGCAACATCACCACGGCATTGAACACTGCCACATCCCAGTCGGCATTGTCCTGTTCCTCCTTCTCGCATACATCTGCGTGGGAGCCGCCATATTCTCCGCCTGGGAAAACTGGAGCTTCCTAGACGCCGCCTACTTCTGTTTCATAGCATTAGCAACCATTGGCTTCGGAGACTTCGTCCCCACAAGCTTCCTCACTTCAAAAACTAACACAGACAGTTCGAAAAGTGAATATGTACAGATGATAGCGTGTTGTGCGTACCTTGTTTTCGGGCTGATATTAATAGCGATGTCCTTCAGCCTCCTCCAAGACGAAGTGGTCGCCCGGTGTTCGCAATTAGCTAATAGCTTAGGGTTGTCTCGTCAATGACAGTACGAGAAGAGCGAATGTCGCTCCACAGACAATCATCTAAGAATGTTATGATCGTTATTGTAAGAAGCCACTGTATGGATCCACATTTATTTTCCTCACAGGATCCGACCCCGATACTTATTATTATTGGACTTTGTATTCATATTATCATTGTATCATAAATGAAAAATTATTTTCTCATATCTCGAAAAAGGCAAAATTAATCTTTTAAAAGTAAACTTTTTACGGAATTTGTACTCAAAAATGAATGATGTTTGTAATGTAAATAATGTATATTTGTAAAAGCAAGGCTGAAATTGTAATGAAACAATAAAATTGTGTTGAACTGTATTCAATTTTTATTCATGGCTCACCCTATTTTTTATTTACATATCGCAATAACACCAAATACGTCAAAATATAAAATGTAAATATAATATGTAACATTTAAGTCATGTCTAGATAACGCTTTCAGATACGATCTTTCTGAAAACATAAAACAAAACTGGTCGTAGGTCTCTCATATGTGAGAGGCTGCCTGGGTGGGTACCACCGCAATGTCTATTTCTCCCGTCAAATAGCAGTTTAAATGCACTGTTGTGTTTCGGATTGAAGGACATTGTAACCAGAGTAACTTCTGGACATATTGAGACTTAACATCTTATGTCTCAGGATGGCGAGCGCAGTGGAATGCCAAGCATTGCTTTGTAATTCAAGGTGTTGTTTGATTTTGCTATTGTCTTTGAGCTATCGTATTGCTAGGCATTATGCGAATGGCTTGCTTGCCTCACTTCAAAGCAATAAAAAAATACAATTAATATAAATATCAATAGACAGAAATATACCGGGTATATCAAGACTGCTACCGAAAACGAAGCCGGGTGGTAGTTTTAGTGACTACAAACAGAATACAACTAAAAATTTCGCAAAGAAACGCGACAATCAATTTTTATGATTTTTTAAATATCGTCATTTTTGGGTGGTAAATCCATAGTTTTTGCCAAAATAATAATTTAAACTCTTGTATACCTTAGATTATTTATAAATAAATGGGTATACACTATTATTTTAGGAAAAAATGTATTTACCACCCAAATATGGTAATAGGAAAAAAATAACAAAAAAAAATTGACGCTTTTTTTTTTGCAAGTTTTTCTGTTGCGTTGTGTCTGAAGTCGCTTAAACTACCACCCGGCTTCGTTTTCGGTAGCAGTCTTGATATACCCTGTATATGAATTCTTAAATATGCTACTGTCCATGAGCCGTTGTATCGCTTACCATCAGGTAATACAATGCTCGTCTCGCCTTTCATCCAGGTGTTAAACCTATAAAATGAATATAACTAGTAGTTTCACAACACTAAAAAAGTATATTAAACATACCGTTGTATTTTTGAACATGTTCTTAATGAAGAAACAACAGTAATCTGTAAGTCTATAAGTTTAAAATTAGACAAGTTGTTCGTACAAATCGCCAACTATCCCGTCATACGCAAGGGAATAGTGACAAAATACCCTGATTTTTCCGCTGTTTCCTTAAAACTCTCGGGAGCATTATTGCTTTTTATCGATAGATTCAACTGAGACTGAGCTATATTGTCATATCATGTATACATCGTCAATTTTTTATTGGCCTGTGGCATTTTGGAACTAAAGATACAATTTCAAAAATATCTATTGAATGCATCGTTTGAGATATTTTTTCATAACATAAACAAGTTTACACTCATAATCTAATATTAAAATGTTCAATATAGTAAAATGAGAAGAGAAAAACTGTTCCTATTATTTTGACAACAGCATGACAACAACGCTTTCGAACGCCAAAAGATCGTAGACAATCTCTACTAAATTCTTCTTCCATTTGAGTTAGAATATTTTAGAATATATTATAGATGGTTATGAAAGAGTTAATTGTGTATTTCAAAACTTATGAAAGTTAAGGAAGTACATGTGATTTATCTAGTGAAATTGATTAAGCGCTTTGCTAAATAGAAGTAAATGAATAACGCGAAAATAAGATGAGGCGAGATTGAATCTAAAAAATATAACACAGCAATTTTTCTAAGTAATCTAGTCTATCCTGTAATAAATTTAAAACGAATAAATAAATGGAGGAATATAACTCAACTAAGCTGCGAACCCATGATCATTTATAACTAACTAGCGGCCCGGCCCAGCTTCGCCCGGGTACAAATAGATTTCTGTACAATATTATGTACGTATTATACATATAAATGATCATGATCACGGTGGTCGCGGGTTCAAATCCCAGGGCACACCTCTGACTTTTCGGAGTTATGTGTGTATTGATAATCAATCACCACGCACTAAAACGGTGAAGGAAAACATCGTGAGGAAACCTGCATACCATAGCGATTTATACAAATTTCTATGGTATGTAAGTCCGCCAACCCGCACTAGGCCAGCGTGGTGGACTATATGGCCTAACCACTCTCAATCGTATTCTCGATTGTAGAGTAGGCCCGTGCCCTGCAGTGGGACGTATATGGGCTGATACAGATACATATAAACCTTCCTCTTGAATCACTCTATCTATTAAAAAAACCGCATCAAAATCCGTTGCGTAGTTTTAAAGATTTAAGCATACAAAGGGACATAGGGACATAGCGACAGAGAAAGCGACTTTGTGTTATACTATGTAGTGATTAATAATCAATTACCATAACATAGCCAGAGCAACTACTGGATATATTGAGACTTAACATCCTATGTCTCAGGATGGCGAGCGCAGTGGAATGTTGCTACTGTTTATGAGCGGTCGTATCGCTTACCATCAGGCGAACGGCTTGCTCGTCTCGCTATTAACTGCAATAAAAAAAAAACAAACAAATACCTTATACTTGTTAAGATTATAAGAATAAGGAATAATTTTATTTTTAATTACATTGTAGTACTTGTTATCTCGTTCATAAATCAGTTTTATAAGTCATGATTTACAGAGAAAGGAGTACTGACTTTTATGGCCCCAATTATAAAGGACTTGTTTGAACCGAAATTTCTCGGAAGCGTAAAAATCACTTATAAACCGAGAACTATCCTCGTTGGGAGATAAAAAGTTTTTGCGAGCTAATCTCAATATAAGTTTCGTGTGATTCGATTTACTTTCGCAATGTTTGGAAAATAACCTATAAATACTGAATTAAGTGTATTGGTACATATTTTTTCTAACAAATTTCAAATTGAGACGGAAAAAGGCAGCATTTATAAAAACAATTAAAATTTATAAAGTTCTTCGACCCGTTCAGAGGTATAATAGTTTGGTAGGCTTAGGTCTGTTCAATCTTTGGTAATAACAGTACACAACAAAAAAAAATTACTCCCGGGCGCCCTTGCACAACTTGACTGACGCAATTTCTATTATAAATACTGACATTCAACATATTTGTGACTGGAGCCAGACCTATGGATTGATGGTTAATCCATCCAAAACCCAGGTAATTGTAGTCGGTAGCCCCAGTTGATTTCAAAAATAAATTGGGATCTACTACCATCCGTTATATGTAATGGCACTATCATCCCACATAGTGAAACCGTTAAGAATTTAGGCTTATTTCTTGATAGGGCTCTCACTTGGGGTCCGCAGCTTCGTGAGCTTAGTCGAAAGCTGTTTGCCTCAGCAAGGTCCTTGCGAAGGTTGAGCAACCTTCTACCCATTACCACGAAGATTTCACGTGCACAAACTCTCCTTCTCCCCATCCTTGATTATGCTGATGTCAGCTATCTAGATCTCACCGAGGACCAACTTAATAAGCTTGAGCGTCTCCAAAATCTCTGTATCAGATTCATATTTGGGCTCCGCAAATATGACCATGTTTCTGAATTTCGTGCTAAGCTCAAGTGGTTACTCATCCGTCATTTCGTCGGAATACTCATATTCTTTCACTTCTGTATAATATTCTGTTTAATCCTCTCACGCCTTCTTATCTTAAAGATCGTTTCATCTTTCTCCATGATTCACATTCAAGATCCTTGAGGTCGTCGGAGAACTTGAAACTGAGAATGCCCTTGCACTCCACAGTATTCATGGACAAATCATTTACTGTCCAATCTGTGCTGTCCAAGCTGTCCGACTGTGGAATTCACTTCCAGTTGAGTTGCGACTGGCTGAAACACTGTCATCATTTAAAAGAAAGGTCAAACTACATTTCCTCTCACAACAAGATTGTAGCTGAGATAATTTGTCCATTCTTATTTTGGTATATTTTTAGGATAGGTATATAGTATGTTTATGTATATGTATGTATAATAAGTATGTTCGTATATTGTCTATGTATGTATGTATATATATATATATATATATATATATATATATATATATGTATAATTAGTGTGATTATGTTTATTTTTAATTATTAATTGTAGACTATTATTATTTCATTTACACCTTAGACTGCCCTTTCTATCTCCTGTTAATATATCCATCCCATGGTTGCCTGTAAGAAATTACCTAGTGTGATAAGGCCGCCACTTGTACTATTATTTTTATTGTATAATATCTTTTTAGTATTTCTGTACAGTGCAAAAAAGGATTAAATAAATAAATAAATAAACAAAGGGTACAATCTAAAGTGCCCGCCTACATTGAATACATTAAACAAACGATCGCCTATCATTTAAAAGTACCGTAGTTTCTGTTACCCAAGACTCAATCTTAGTGCGGGGTCAGGACTATGTGTGTGAATGTCGGATGAAATTATTCATTTTATCATTTTAGAAATGATCTAATCCAAAGCAGTTTTTTTTTAAATTCACAACGTTACAGATTCACAGTCTGATGTTTTATTACCACGTCCAAAAACCATATTTAAATAAGACTGCATAATCCAGTACCAATAAATATCGAGGCAAAGACGCCGAAAGTCGCCTGAACCAATCACGAGAGTGATTTCAACAACTAACTTCCTCTATGTAGTTAGCAAATTCTGAAATATGTACCCACCTGTTACAGAAGCCGTTGGCGCCAACTTAATAAAACTTTTGAATGCAACCTTTGGCGAAGTTCCGCGTCGACCCGATGACGAAAGATTGATGAGATTTGAATATTGAAAGGAAGTTGAGATGTGGTTAAATTATTTTGAGGTCAGAGATAAAAGATATTTTTGTAGTGGGACTTGATTTGAAAGTCGAGTCCTTCATATGCTGCATTTTTACCGCAAAAGAAGAATTTATGAGCAAGGCATCTGATGACAATCATCTACATATACCGGCAAATTATGATTATCTACCACAGACACTAGTCTTAAACCAATTTAAAAAATAATTCATGTTAGACAGACACTTGTGTAAAACTCACAAAACCATAATATATTCTGCAATAATATATGTACATGTAAATCCTATTGAAATAACTCTTGGTTAATGAGTCGAACAACAGCGCACGTAGAAGATGAGTAATTATTTTTAAAACAGTGAGAAATGTTTAAAATGTAAAATTTGTAATCATAAAGTAATACATTTTTAAGATGGTTTACAATAACAAATTATATGTATAATAATACGTATAAAATAGATTTCTAATAGCATATCATTGAAAATAGAGGGATGTCTATTAAACATGGGTGCAATTATAGCCGGAATATGCAAAGTAACGTATTAAACCATTACTATGAGCGCGACGATTAAATCCTGCATTTTGCGGTTGTGAACACGGGTTTAAAATCATTTTAATAGTTTATACACAAAATTATAGATTTACAATAACATACGTAGTTTAAAAAATCATTTATATTTATCAGAAGAGAAAAAAAGGAAATATAAATTGATCGCAAATATAATCCATACAGGTATTTGTTTTCTTGAGACCGAAAAGTCTCTCGTAGTTTCTGATACCCATTACAGAAGATTTGGTCTTAATGTGGGGTGAAGACTATGTATGTGATTGTTGGGTGTATTTATTTTATATTGAGGGTAGTTTGTTGTCTCTTGCTTGTCGGTGGGTACGTCATTTTGGTGTAGTTTCGTGTGCGCTTCGCAGCGCATAGCGTGTGCTCTACCGCTGAGCTGAATATTCATCAAGTTTTCGTGGACTATCTGGTGCAAAGTAGTGTTTAGTAGGTGTATAGCCACCAACGTCGTCGGCGCCGACTATCCATCAGCTTCATCAGACCATCAGCTTCGGGTACTCCGGTAAGTAGGCATAACGCATTTTACCTATCGACTGAGTTATTAATTCTTCATTTCATATTTTAATATGCGTATTAGGTTTCGTCAAGTGTGTACAGACCACTGGTAATTGAAACGTATCGATTGTTATTGTTAAATTTCGATATACATATTGGGATTTGCAAAGTGTGTACAAACCACTTCAATTTACTTGAAACCTAGCAAATAGTGGATTAAATTGACAGTCTTTACTTCTTTTAATTACATTTTCCAATCGCCTCTTTAGCTTGTGTGATAATTACGCTGGACAAGAATATTAAGGCCATTGAAACCAAAATAACTATTGGAATATTAAGACTTAAAATCTAATGTCTCAGGATGGCATGCGTAGTTGAATACCGAGCATTGCTTCGTAATTCATAATGTTCTTTGATTTTGCTACTGCTTACGAGCGGTTCTATTGTTTACCATCAGGCGAACGCCATGCTCGTCTAGCCATTCATTGTTATAAAAAAGTGATATGTTTAGTCTGCTACCAAATCAAGGGCGTCGTTAAACAATTCCCAATCGGTGCTCCGTGTTGCTCGAACAGAAAGCTCCGAGACAGATTACAGGGGTGGCTTTCATTTGTCTTGCTCCGACTGACATGCTGCAAAAAGGTTGATCGATGCGCCGCCGTTTTTATAAACACCTGTTTTGGTGTTCACTGTTTATTTTTTGTAGGCTTTTCGTGTAGGTCATTAGCAATGTCTTCGAGTTTTAACAGGTTTGATGCGTGGAGACTAAGGGTTCTAAGAGGAACTATTTAGTTATGATATAAGACTTGTAAATAATTTGACGTAGAATCCGTGAATTGTAAGTTATAGAGCTGGTGTACATACCACAAAAAATAGGTACTGCAATTACTTAAAAAAATATATTAAAAAGGACTTGCTGCAAAAACTACTGCAAAGCAAAATTAATATTTATGTCATTGTACTTGTACATGTTAATTTATTTTGTATAATATAGAAGGTGGGTCGCCGAGTACCAAACATGTTTAAATTTAAATTAATGTTTTAGGTCATGGCTCAATGCAATAAAAAAATACCAACCCCAAATATATGAATAGCAAGTAATTTACCATCTTGATTCGGGATTAAAGTTACGTGAGTATTGGAATATTTTATTATAAAAATACCTAAAAAGTCAATTGTAGCAGGTTTTCTATATTTTATAAACATGCAATGTATAGCAATAGAAATCCATTTACCAGTATTGGCCGGTAGTGTACCAGATTTACGAAAATGTTATAAGCGAGTGCTGCACTTATCGAATATTTGGTACTTAAAGCCGGCAAATGCGCCTGCATTAGTTTAATAAGTGGATTATACTCACATAATACCTTCAGCTTAGCTGTTATTTTTAAAGTATAATTTCACGGCGTATTTTAAAATGTCCGACAAATTGCTTAAGAACAAATAAAGTAATAAATAAATACACCCAAAAGTCACATACATAGTTCGGACCCTACACTAAGATTGAGTCTTGGGAATCAGGAACTACGAGAGACTTTTCGGTCTCACACACACCCAGAACCGAAACGAATACCGGTGCATCACACAAATATTTGTCTCGCGCGAGGATTGAACCAGCGGCCTCACGTTTCATAGCTGGTGTCTGACCGGATTTCATGCTCTTAGGATGAAATTAAGGATACAATTCTGACCTTTTTATGTGTGTATTAAAAGTAATATAATTGTTCATAAAGAGTATTAACGTGACGAAAACATACCATTGCAATTTGTAAGAATTTCTGTAGTATGTAAAAACCTCCAAACCCCACTAAGCCAGCGTAATTATGTGGCCTAATTATATGTCCTAACAACTCTCAATCGTACTCTCGTTTGTAGAGGAAAGGTATCATGCAATGATATGCGGGCTGATACAGATACACAAAAGGAATAAACTCAAGACTTTACAGATATTATTTTGATATACTTCTTATAACAGTCATAGTCTGCTTTTAACATTTCGTTAATTGTTCTATATATTGCTTTCACAACATTTCCGAATCACATCTCACTAAAATCAAGATAAATCTTCAATTCGCGCGAACTAATAAGGGAAAACTTAGGAAAATGTGAGTTTAAAAGTTAAAGTTGGCTGCAAAGGCCATTAGTATTAATACACAGTTAGGTCTTACTAGAGAGCACTCGAGGCAGCGCTTTCAACCTGTACGTGTTAATATCGCTTTTTATGGAATACTTTAAATACTGGCCAACATTTATAATCATGAATTAGAAATTCCTGTTATAATATGTTATGCAATTAATTAATTAATTTGGAAATGATATATAATTTTGCATATTTTTGTTGACCTGCCATGCCTTTGTGTTGATAAAATTCTAAATAACAAAGGTGATCAGAGTTTTGTAATATTGCATCAAATTGAACTTTCAAGAGCTGAAATGATTCACATGATTTGGAAAAGAGTAGAATATATTTTCTATGGAAAGAGACACAATAACAAATAAGACACAAAATCAAATAGGACCATTACTAATTCGCAATATTAAACTATTCATGGATCTTGGTTTCTTAAGTTTACGCGAATTTTACACATTACAATAAAACTATTATTTACGGATTTTATCGCGAGTAGAGTCCGCCCCGTGACCACAAAAGCTGTAAAGTAATCGAAACGCCGGGAAGTCAAAATTGTAAAAAATTAAACTAAATTCGCGATAAAATCCGTAAATAATAATTTATTTTATTATTCATGGATCTATTAATTATTATTTATTTATTTACTAAAACACAAAGATAAAAACACATATTAGTCCCACGAAACCGGGTTACGTTTGACGTTACGTACGTTTGATGAGTCTCATTTACACATAAATGTACAAAACATTTGCATTAGACATTAAAAAAAACGAAATAACACTTATGAAATTAAAATTTAAACAATGATAAACAATGTATAAATAAAAACAGGATATAACTTTAAATTATAAAATCTAACAAAAATATCACTTCCAAACTCATAAATAACATTAAAAACTCTAGATACATCACTACTACACAAAATATATGTAAACTGTAACTGTGAGTATACCAAGAAAGAAGAGAAGAAGAAAGTAAATATGCTATCTTTATTTGTCCACGTCCTCTAGTCTGATCTGTCTCGGCTCTGGGTGTTTGTGAGACCGAAAAATGTCTCGTAGATTAAATTGATAAGAAGTACAATAATAATAATTACACAAGACTAAATTGATCTTAATGTGGTGTCAGAGCTATGCATATAACTAGCGGGTGAATTTACTTATTCATTTATTACTTCAAAAATAAATATCAAATATTATTTTAAATTAAAAAGATATATTTTTTATGATTTAGATACAATATTGTTTATGAACTTTTAACAGGCTGTTACATCTAATAATTTTGAATTGAGAACTTACTAAGGATAAACGGCGTAAAGGTTTTTTCACACTGACACAACATAAGATTTTCACACATTGTGTTCCAAAAAGGTTTCAACACCCAAAACATCAACTACTTCGATCAAAATAAACCAGGTCCTTTAGACTCGACATAAAACCGTATTAGGATCCTTTCACCAGTACTTTCATTACAGGCAGCAATTGAATTTGAAACTAAACCCGAGCAGAAAAAAATAGACTTCGCTTGTGAAAACACGGATGGCTATTTACTTCGTCCCCTTCATGCTTAATTCTGGGCATGTGTGCCTGTATTACGGCTTTAGGTGCTCGAAATCACAATTAACATATAGATGCGACGGTCGCCCCGACCGGGCCCCTTTTAACAGAATTACAAAAGACACGTTCTCAACATGGTCTTGTAAAAGTTTCAGCCTGTATAAACAAGGCAGATTAAAATATATCGCTCGGAAAATGAACGCGCACCGCGGATTATATTTTTTAACTGGGAACATTAAAGAATTAGATGTTAGTGGGGAATAAATATGACTAAATGTAACCGGTGGTGGAACATAATATTTATTGAATACTTTATGTATATTATTTTACGTCTCATCTCGCAATAATACCACCTGTATAATCACTGCTATGTATCTACGATTTACAGCTTTTCTACAATAACCATTTCACAAATGTATACTAATAACACTTATTAACAAGTATATACCGTCAGTATAATATATATTTATTTTTGTGAAATTTGCCTTAAAATTATATTTTAATTACAACAATGTAATGATGATGTTACATTAACTAAGGCTTAACTAAAGTAATCAACCTCAAGACATAAATCTGCATAAAGTATGGACATTATCCTTTTCTCCCACATGTCTATTATATAGCCTACTATTGTAACGCAGGCCAGGATACAACCTTGCCGGTAACACATCGTTACAGTTATTCAAAACATGAGATACACCAAGCGAGCGAAACGGTTGCCAAAATATTACATTCCTTGTTACATTTTTTCCTGTGACGTTTATAGACATTGATTTATGTTAGGGAAATTATGGAGGATCATTTGTTTAATATTTAGTTATGTATCGGTAATTTTAGTGGTTCGTGATGTTAAAGTTTTTATTTTAGATAAGTTTGCGACCGCAGGGTAATAAGTGCGCAGTGACTGATAACTAACGTTTTTCCACCATCACTTTCAATATTATTCTTCAGCACAAGGCCTCTCGGAAGGAATGTAATTTGCACATCAACATTTTGGAAGCGGTCTGCTTCTAAAACCTTTTTTTTTAATAGTACTCTTATCGTGTTTAGTTATTGTGAATTGAAGAAATATACCTCAGCGTTATGAAGCACTTTGTTTAAAACCTAAAATCTTTATATCCAATTAATTTAAATTATATACAAAATTCAATATATTTAACAGGAGAATTTGCAAGTAAAATTACGTATATAAAATTAGGTACATCATGTTTAAAAAAATCAGAACCCAAAAACGTCCTCCTACATCTAGACTCTCAAAATACGGCTGCAAAATTGTCAGTACACGTCAGAATTGAGTCAATTTTGTAACTCTCCTTCGGGATTGGTCATTAACCTTTTTTTACGCAATAATCATAGCAAACGAGCAGGTAGGAACCGCTGTATAAGTGCGCATCCGGACGCGTTGGGGTTGCCTACACGTACGCGAAATATCCGGGATCATAATATTCTTTGAAGCACAAACCCCAGGATCTTATTGAGTACAAGTCCGATAGATGTACAAGCGACCTTTCAATTCTTTGAGGCGTAAACCCCGGGATCTTTAAGAAAACTTTTAAGTTGGTAGTTGCTTTAGTACTTTAATATATGTACTTATATTGGCTCGAAGTTAAGAAAACACGACAGATTCCAAATTCAAATGCAATATTTTGGTTATTTAATTTTAACAGAATTTATGGCCAGTCTAAGTACATGGAAAAGGGAACAAGTTAAGGGAGTTCAGTAGGGTGACAGAAGAAGAGGAGTGGGCTGCAATTATTAGGTTCTGTTTGTAGGTATCAAAGGTGATTTGTATACGTAGATGCATATTTATCTTCAATCACTCTCAAATATTTAACTTCATATTTTCAATATTAAACTGCTGCTTAGGAGCACGTAAAGCAGCTAGGATGGTTATGTTATAAGACATCGAATTCTGTACATTTTTCATAACGTAAAAGAGTAACCAAATACATACAAATTTATCCGTTTCTGATATTGATAAGGGTGATTATTATATTAAAATCTCTGAAGCTTGTTTAGCTAAACATACTTTATTAACTTAATATACTTCACCCGAAATACAATAACTTAAGTCTTTTGAAGTGATGTAGGTCCGAAACCTGAAAAGTATATTGAATTAAGGAGAACCAAAAAAAATGTTTAGGAACCAACCAGTTACGAATAGCTTTTATAAATGTTTTAATAATATTTTTTCTGAATATAAATCACAATACCCTCAGTGGATTCAGAATATAATACAATTCTAATACAAAAAACTAGGTTACAAGTTCGAAGTCCCAAACACAAGGCGTGAAATCCCGGGGCGCTCCCGGATTTCCCGGATATCCCGGATGCCTGGCGTCCCTGCGCCGAGGGATTCCTGATTTACGGATGTAAGAGGATGGAGGTAAATTGGAATTTGTGACTAAACGAAGGTGCCTGCCTACTTTCTCGGGATTAATGATAGGCAGTTACTTACTTTAAGGTTTTCTTGAGGCTTTTAACCGAAGAAGATGACGTCATTAATTCTATTGGTTTCAATTTTTAGGTAATTTTACATTTAATTAAAGAAGACAAAAACTTTTTAAAATATATTTAAAGATAAAGTGAAAAGAGTTCCTCCAAAAATTATGTTTTAATTTTTTTATAGCACTGAATGACGAAACGAGCCTTCCATTCGCTTGATGGTATACGATACGACCGCTCATGTACAGTAGCAAAATCAAACAACACGGTGAATTACAAAGCTATGCTTGACATTCCACTGCGCTCGTCATCTTGAGACATAAAGTGTTAAGTCAGTAGTTGCTCTGGGTACAATGCCCTTCGAACCGAAACACAACAGTGCATTTACACTGCAGTTTAGCGGGAGAAATACACATTTAATACAAAATTTTACTTCACCAACAAAGTAATTAAATTCAAGTTGAATAACATTTTGTTTCATGATAATGAACGCAAGTTTTACCATATTCATAACAAATTATAGCATTAGCGAAAATTCGGTAGGCGTATTTACATTAATGAATGTTATGTATGCTAAATAATTTGGGTGTAAAAATTGTGAAATACTGAATTGAAGAATTGGGAAGAATTGAATTCAGTTGAAATTTGTAGATCATTGGTAAGTCCATGACTATTTAAATTTCGAACCATATAAACATTCGTAAAAACAATCGGTTTTAAGATTTAATAAAAGGAATCTCGGAGGACTCGTAGTCAGTGTAAATTCGTAAAACGTAATATTATACTCTGATATAAAATACGCATAGTAATTTTGAATAAATTAATCACACCACACTAAAAATACCGATTATTTTTCCAGCGAAATTATCAAAAGTCGGTAAAATTAATAAACTCAAATGTCAGATGGTAGAAATAGCACGAAACAAGGTATTGAATTGCTAAAACCAGATAATTACAGTACTAACAAACCGACGAACTACGAAAACGGCTGCCTCACTAGGACATCAATCACCTATTCATCCAACGCACTAAATAGACACGTCACGAAACCTTCAGAAGGTTCTGCAAATTTACACAACACCACTCCTGAAATCATTAATAAACAACCTGAGCTTTATTATAAACTAGTAGAGCTCAAAATCGCTAAATAGTTTTATAAGATGACGAAACAACTTGGTAGAATAGATCTAAGAAAACTTGGAATGTACAAAGGGGGACTTTGAAAAATATTACCTCAGCTGTACAGTAATGGGCAAATGGATGTAAAAAATTATATTGTGCACGTGATGGGGCGTTTACTACGTAAATATGGATTATGAAAATATATTTTACTGCATACTATTGAATTTAACAAAATAAAAGATGGCGAAATATATTTATCAATATCAGTGTCATTATTACTTAGTTTGAATACATCAGAATTTCGGAGTTTTGTATATTACAGTTATAATAAAAAAAATGTGCCTCGTAGAGAGTGCGTAAGGTTAAAATAGTTACAATTCAGTATTATATAATTATAGTGTGCATCATATTATATTTTAGCCCTTTAAAACATGAATACAAATAAGACTACAAATGTTGTTTTGTTGATTTTTTATATAACGTAATTTTATAAAGGTAATACAATAAAAATAAAAAATATTTCGAAATATGCATCGTCTCCTCGCTAGCACTCCTACAACTGACTATGCATACTTCGTAGAAATCTCAACTCACTAACACAATATGATGCGAGTGATGCTCTCGACGCAAACTAGTTCTTGGTTATTGTAAGAGCGACTACACGCGTAGATGATTGTGAATAAGGTCTTATGGAAATGTCAACCTCCAGACTTTTTGGCTTTATTTTCAACGTTCATTTGTTGAATGCTTGTCGTCTATACCGTTTGCTGGAACTTGTTGACCCAAGCTTTGATTAAAGTAAACCCTTGGACAATCACATGTAGAATATCCGTATTAAATGCTAAACAGGATTTTTTTCGTGACTGCCACGGTAGCGTAGTTGAACTACAGTAAGGTTGCAAAGCTGAGTTGTTGGATTTTTCTATCCATTATCAGCTCGGAGTCACGAATTTGTAGGCCATCGGATCGTCTCCTAATACATCATGGGACGGGACATACAATGCGAAATGTTGGCGTCCTGGCACCTCTGCCTAACTCTATTAAAAGAGCACGAGTTTATTTATGCATGTATGTTATTTTTTTGTATAAAAATTCCATCGTTGTCTGACGGTTTTGAGAATTTCAGTTTTTACATTTGCAATTTTTGATCCACCCTATATTATATTATATGTGTATATACACACACACGCCAATAATTTTTATATATTAGTGTCATATATATATGTATATTACACATCTGAGTTATGTAGGTTAGCGGTGTATTAAGACTTAATTAGATTGGTTGCACATAATACCTACGCATAGTGTGAAAGCCACATTTGTGTCTTATACAGACATCCTACGTTCTTGGAATATTAGAAATAATAATAATAATAATAATACTTCGGTGACATAGTTATGCTATGGTACAATTGCAGCGATGAGTAGTACATAAACTCAGGCTTTCATCTCAGAAGGGGTAGGCAGAAATGCTACCAGGATAACCACGTTTCGCCTTGCGTGTTCCGTCCCACCATTTGTTAGGGAGCGAGCCTATCACCAAGTGAAGCTTATATATGTATGTATGTATCATCCAGGTATAGCTAGTAGATATTATATGTAAACTGGATCACTACTAGCCGAATGATAAAACTTTACGGGATCCGCTTAAAGGATAAAATATTTGTCCATACATATGTAATACGTACACAATATGTATTTCATACAATCTTTATCTTAAAAAAATGTATTAAGTATACTAAACACGTCCTGTGTTGTATAAAATGTTTAATTAAATTAAAATTTTAAAAATATTCTGCTAATATTCTATTAAAAATCCATTAAACATAACATAGACTTTCGAAATTCTAACCTTCAGTAATGATTAAAAGTTCTAGTTCAGAACTGCAATAAAAAGAAGCCTATTCAATGCAAAGTCAATACTCAATTGAATATCACTGCTGAATAAAATCACTATAAAAGTGAGACGTAGTCTTCCTTTGTGAACGGTTTCCTTCAGAATATTCTCGAAGATAACCATTTCTCACTTTAGAACACGATGATATTGTTAGATATTGTTAAGAATTCATTGAGCCCATCTCTGATTTATGACGGAATTATATTTCATACATTCAAGATCTTCATACAATCATACATGCAAAATGTCGAAAGATTTCATCCTTCCCTAAATTCATTAATTCAGTCTGAGTGTTCAAATTTTCAAAACAAAGCTATTGTGAACGCCTCTTTAATTAGAGCTGGTATTAGGACCTTCGAATGATCCTGTACTGAGTAATAGATAAAAAAAACGGACTCTTTTTTTATTTCAATGAATGACGAGACGAGCAAACCGTTTGCCTGATGGTAAGCGATAGGACCGTTCATAAACAGTAGCAACATTCCACTGCGCTCGTCATCCTGAGACATAAAATGTTAAGTCTCAATATATCCAGTAGTTACTCTGGCTACAATGTCCTTCAATCCGGAACACAACAGTGCATTTACGCAGTGTTGTTTCACGGGAGAAATAGACATTGCGGTGGTACCTACCCTGATGGCCTCTCACATATGAGAGACCTACCACCAGTAAGTACTCTATATCTAAATGTTAAACATTCTTTTTTTATTTCTTTTTTAAATTTTTTAAAAATTCTAATGGATTCCGAAATATATTTTTATTTTCAATCTTTACACGGACAGCACTGCAACTATTACCAGATAAAAGAAATAGTTCCTTTCAAAGTTGTTACTTCCAGGAACTTCGGTCTCTTTTGAAAGGATTTAACAAAAATATTGTTATCAAGAAAAATATTTTTTCTATACCACTCTGTAGGGCCGCACTAGGCCAGCGTGGTGGATTATATGGCCTAACAACTCTCAATCGTACTCTCGATTGTAGAGTAGGCCCGTGCCCTGCAGTGGGACGTATATGGGCTGATATATACTCTGTAGGGACTGTAAGATATAGGCAAATTAAGCTGCAAAACGAAGTATAAACTGATGCTAAATGGTTTCCCCGGCAGAAATAACTAATGCGTAGTAATATTGTAAGTATAACCGAGAATTTATGTAAGCTGCAATGTAAGAAAAGTTGGTACGAAATAAAGATTTTGTATTTGTATTTATATGCAACGGATTATAGTAATGTCCAATTTTGCAATATATAAATCAAAATAAGCAACTGAATCATCATCATCATCAGCCTATCCCTGTCAACTGCTGGACATAGGCTTCTCCTATGGCACGCCACTGGGCTCGATCTTCAGCCCAACCTCCCCAACCGCTACCAACCATCTTTCGGTTGTCATCACTCCACCTCGTTGGAGGCAAAAACAATTACAAGCATAATATTTTAATGGTGTCACATTCATATTATTTCATACCTTGGGAAGGAGTACATTATACAAAAATAGTCTATTATTTAGCCTATCTAATAAGGGCGCTGAAATTGAATTTAATATTAATTTGGCAGCCCGATATACTACCACAGAAAATGTTTAGATATTCTTTATTTTTATTAATTGTTGTTAATAATCTGGAAATTTCTGATCACAAAGCAAACAAAACATTTATTTGTGTTGCCATAAGGTTTATTCTTTAATTATTATTTTTTTTATTCTGGCCCGGCTTAATGCGCGGGTGTCGACAACATCGTACACTTTTTACCAAGTTATACATAATGTTCCGATAGACGTCCTATTTAGTAATAGAACTAAGTTCAGAAATGCAAAAATAATAACCAGAATAATATTTCAGTTTCATATTACGAAATATATTTTACATTTAACAAAATATATTTTACATTTAACAAAATATATTCAAAATCTTTTGAATACTCCTAATTGGAAATCGGTTGGCTATTACACTTTCCTGCGAGCTTCGGAACTGAAATTATATTTACCCCATGTTAATGTTACTGCCGCTAATTGTTTCCTGAATGCCTCCACGTTGGAAATCCGCAACATTAGCCGAAACCCTCATTTATTTCATCAATAATGGATTATATACATACATACATATATGTATACATAAAGTCACGCCTTTTTCCTGGGAGGGGTAGGCAGAGGTGCCAGGACACCCACATTTAATGATTATAAAAATCCAATATCACTTTGCCCAACTCGTCACTCGAACCCGAGACCTCAGCTTTGTAACCGTGCCCTAGTACAACTACGCCACCAAGGCAGTCATTGGATGGCAATCATGGATTTTATACTTCGCTTATAAAATACAATATATTGTAGTCAGTATGCCAAGAGGGTCTGTTCGGTGGTCCAACAAATGCGGAGTAATGTTGGACAATATGCAAATAGCGTCTGGTGTTGCATACTAAACGGGTCTTGTGGAATCTAAGAAGAATTTCAGTGCTCTCCGGCACTTTTGCCGTATTATTGGACTATATTATTGGACTGCCTCGGTGGCGTAACTACGCCACCGAGGCAGTCCGTGTACGTTAACGTAGTACAACTGTACTACGGTAAGGTTACGAAGCTGAGGTCACGGGTTCAAATTCTGGGTCGGGCGTAATGACATTGGATTTTTTTATTATTTTTTATCCTGGAGTCTGGAATTTGTGCCCGATACGGTGATAGGCTCGTGGGACACATCGTGGGACGATGAATACAGGCCGAAATGTGGGTGTCCTGGTAGCCCTGCTGCCTACCCCTTTTAGAAAAAGGCGTGAGTTTGTTTACATCAAATCCAGTTTTACATGATTAATTTCAATGATGATTATTAACAATTCATTGTCTGGCTTATTTAAATGTTTTTTTTTAACTATTAAAAAATTACTCGACAAAGGATATGAAGTCTATTACATCGCTTTGAAATAAGAAAGTAATCTTATTTAGTTATATTGACGGGAAATGTTATATGTATGAAAGATCTGGAAAAAATCGTTCTATGACCAAATCAATTCAAGAGAACGAGATCACTATTTTGTATTAAACAAAGTTCGAATCCCTTACACTTCGTTAAATAATATTAAAAACCTACAGAATCGTATATTAAAATATTCTTACTTATCAAATAAATGTTACGTAACTCTGTGGTTACACGCGTATTCTATGTTTCGTTTGTAAAGAGCTTATTAGTTTCGAATATAAATAATTGTTAGTTTTCGTGTTTGCAACATGTTTCTAGTTCTGTCGTGGTAATTAATTAGTTTGTAATTAATTGGAACAACCTGCCAAGTTTTTGTTATGAATACAATAAAGTGAATGTTTACGTGATTGTTTTTGTATTATGGAAAGGAATGAGAGCGGATATACCAGACATTTATTTATGTCAATTTGTAATAATGTACAATTATTGAGAAAAGAAAATTTTTGGTCAAAATAAATAAGGCTGTTTTGCCAATTAAAACAGAAAGATAGTGTGACGTTGATTAAATAGGATTATGGAACTTAATCAACCATAAATAAATACACCCAACAGTCACATACATAGTCCTGACGTAACATTAAGATCAAATCTTGTGTCGGGGTTATCAAAAACTACGAGAGACTTTTCGGTCTCACAAACATCCAGACCCGTAACAAATACCTGTGGTTCACACAAATATTTGTTTCGGTGCGGAGATCGAACCCGCGGCCTCCCGTTTCACTAACGCAGTGGCCGAAGTGGACAATTACTGACTCAATGCGGGTTACTTAAGGGGTAAAACATCATTCGTTCATTCCGCCCGAACCAGTTTCCGTTCTAAAGTGGGGAGGTATATTATACTAATACAGTTCAGCAAAGTTAACTAATGTTTTGTCTTCTTCGCTCAAACTGTATTCAAAAGTCGTTCGAAAGAGGCAAAACATTTGATAAGTTCTACAATAGGTTTATAAAATGTCGGTTTATTAGGCTGAATGTACAGGGTATGTCAAGACCGCTGCCGAAAACGAAGCCGAGTGGTAATTTTAGCGACATCAGATACAATGAAAACAGAAATTTCGCAAAAAAAAGAAAACGCTACATTTTTTTGTTATGTTTTAAATATCATCGTGTTTGAGGGGTTAATTCATAGTTTTTTATAAAATAATAATGTTAACCTAAAATTGAAAAATATTAAATAAGAGGGGATACATTATTATTTAGCAAAACTATGTATTCACCACCCAAATGAACAATAGGAAAAAAACGTTGCGATTGTTTACAAAATTTTCAGTTGCATTGTGTCTGAATTCACTAAAACTACCACCCGGCTTGGTTTTCGGTAGCAGTCTTGATACTCCCTGTATAACACTCAACCTAGAGTATAAAGTGATCAAGTTGTAAACTGACGTAACCGCATCGACGCCATCGTGCAATTAACAGCCCTGTTATTAGCGACCATTTCACTACAACTATGTTTAGCGGTTTTAACTCTCGCGGTTCATCTGGGGGGTTACACTATGAAACGATACGAACTTCGAATGTTCGGACACTGTACTTAAAACTTCACTAATATGGTTAGATACTCCACAAAATATTGGAATCCTCTATCGTATGTCGTAGACTAAGTTCGAAGAAAATGATAAGTACCTACGTATAATAGAGAATAGTATAGATTTTTAGAAATGAAAAACTTACATATTACTCCGGACCTCGAACATCCGAACATTCGAAGTTCGTATCGTGTTATAGAGTAACCCCCCTGGCCGCTGAATTATTTATAATTGTTCGAATATTGTTGAATTGAGGATGTCAGCGCTTTGATCGTGAACATTATATTATTATTCAAGTTACTGATGGGCTCAAAGTTCTACACTGATGATTTCGTCACAAGCTTACAATAGGAAACAATAGCAGTGTAAATGAACTGTTATATTTCGGTGTGAAGGACATTGTAGGCAGTGACAGTGATATTTTTATTTATTACTTACAATAGTGCCTACGCTGGCTCCGACTGGGTGCAGATAAACTATTTTTGAAAATATTCCATAGCCTCAGTTTACCAAGCATTATTTTATTTTATTTTATTTTATTCGGAAAACAAACAGCATCTTAACTTATAATACTGACATTAATGATTGACTAATTACCATTTACATGTTTTCGCATGTTACTACGGATACATTATGCTTGTTAATTTAAACTAAACATTCTAATTCTTTTTTTCTTTTTCTCAGTGTTACAGATGATAATACGCTTAATAACGAATTAATAGTAAGAGTTAAATAAAAACTTAATAAAACAGTCATTGAACCGATTCAAACCAGTTATTGGCTATAGCACGTTTAAATGTAGTTGAATTTGAAATAAATAAATCTAAATCTGTTGAATCATTGATATCATTAAAGAAATTGGCAGATCTTATAAAAAATGAGTTTTGTCTATAATTTGTGGCACTGTGGGTAACGTGGATCAGTTTCGTTCGCCTGAATGTTCCTAGTAGGAACTCTCAAGTGAATCCGGGAAAGAAGTAATGGACAATCGATTTTACCTTGGATTAGTTTAACAAGTAATGAAATGTCCGCTGCTTTCCTTCTTACCGATAGTGGCAAAATGTGGTGTCTTTTACATCTCATGTTATAACTTAAGTCATAATTTGTAGATCTGAATTCCACATATTTTAAAAATTTTCGTTGTACTGATTCTAGCCTATCCTTGTAAACATCGTACCGTGGATTCCAAATTTGGGAGCAATACTCGAGGATGCTGCGAACATATGAACAATAAAGAACTTTCATAGTTTTAATATTACGGAATTGGGTACAAGATCTTAATATAAACCCATAGTTCGATAGGATTTTTTAACAATATAGTCCACATGTTTGTCATAAATAAGTTTAGAGTCATGCAATACGCCTAGGTCTCTGATATGGTCAACACGTTTAATTGCAGACCCCTTAAGTGTGTAGTCAAATCTAGTCAGATTACATTTGCGAGTAAATGTTATTGCATAGCATTTATTTACATTTAGATCTAATTTATTTTGAAAGCAATAAGACTCAAGTCTTAACAGGTCTTCTTGTAATAGAAGACAGTCGTCTTGAGTATAGATTTTTTTAAAGATTTTCATATCGTCCGCATATAACAGAAAATTTGAGTGTATGAAACAGGAAGGTATATCATTGATAAATATGTTGAATAGTAAGGGAATTATGAAGGATTGTAACGGTGAAATATTTTTTCCAATCGATTCAGTAGTTTCAAAACATAAGTTGTAATATTATTATAGGTTTACTAACAATTCGTGGTGAATGTCAAAATTGTCGGAACCCCATCTCCAGAAATAGTAGAAACAGAATATTCGAGGCACTTTCGTGCTAAAGATGAATCATGTCCAATGTAATTCTGTAACGAAGTATGTGGAATATTTTGTTAATAGGGTATCGAGGAATTCTACTGGGTACAGCTAACTGTATGTTTTTCAGTAAATTACTGCAATTTTCCTGTGACTACTTTATGGAGAAATATGCCAGGTACGCACGTTGGTGAATTTTACACCGGTAATAGAGATTGTTGAAACAATAGTCAAATTACTAGACTTTTAAGTAACGGTCATCATAGCAATTTCAACTTAATAATAACTAGTACGAGATAAGTCAATTACACGATTCGTTGTATCTCTATGATACAGCTAAATATACGAAAAATAAAATCAATGTATTATTGACCAACATAAAAATGAATAAACAGTATATTCTATAATTAGGTTTAATGCTACTTACATGAAGAAGAAGAAAAAGTATCAGCCCATATACGTCCCACTGCAGGGCACGGGCCTGCTCTACAATCGAAAGTACGATTGAGAGTGGTACATTTACTTAACACTATTACTATTTTATTTTTATTTATTTTTTTAAATTGAGGACTTCCAACGAAGGATACACGACATATAATGAAGACAATGGTATAGCATTGTTGTGGTTTACATTTCGACGTGATCTTCAATTATAGGAGACCACAGCATGCAAATTTAAATAATTATACAATGACAAAATGTATTAAAAATAATTAAGACTGCATTTGAAATTAAGTGATGAGTTTAAATTTAAATTAAGTAATGAATAATAAAGTAATTTTAAAAGTGATTATAACATAGATTGAATATAACATAATGGAGAAAGAATATAACATAATGGAGAAAGAATATAACATAATGGAGAAAGAATATAACATAATGGAGAAGAATACAACATAATGGAGAAAGTAATTAATTAGGTTTATCATTTATTACATAACAATTGCAAGACTTGTTTTCTGTAATGTGAAATGTTCGTGATGTCTATGTCATGTGCTTTTTCAATAGCATTATATTGTCTACAGAGCCTTGGTATTGCAGAGAAATAACCCAAGTTGGTCTTTGATAACGGAATATATAAGGTTGTATGTGCTTTTACGTGGAATTCTAGTTGGAGCGTTAATACTAAGTGCACCTACAAGCTCACTGCAGTCCAAGGTACCGTTAAACATCTTTTGTAGAAAGTAGAAACAATAGATCAGTTTTCTTTCTGCGTGCGGCTAAGGTACTCATATTGTAGTGTATCAGACGGTCAGAGTAATGATATGTTTCTTTAGCCAACTGATCTCTATAAGAGAGATGATATACAAGAAACGTCTTTGAACACTCTCTAGGCGTTTCACATAAATATCATAATGAGGGCTCCATATTACGCTGGCGTATTCCAGTATAGGAAGTACGAGGGCATTGTAGAGTATTATTTTCATTATTTTATATTTTTTTACTATTAATACTATATTCGTGCAGTTCTAGTAGTATGTAAAAATCGAGCGAATCTTTGGAAGTAGTAGAGTCACACTGTTGTCAGCCATGACTCAGCATGGAAGGGTAGGCACTAGGCTCGTCCGGGGCAGTACAATTATCAAGCGACAGCGTTTCGTTCAATGAGTGAGATTGCCGAATGCCCCTTTACTCTTCCCATCCTTATACCTTCCCGCTCTATCCTACTGATTTGTTTAACAACAACACATCCATGGCCCAGTGTTATAGATATCCATATGCTTCAGTGATCACTTACCGTCAGGTAACCTGTTCACTCGTCTGCCGAAACTATGCATAGAAAACAACCAAACTGCTTGTCCATTTTCCTCTTCTACAATTATAATAAAGATTACAATACTATCTACTTCTTTTCCTACGGCACTATGCATAAAAAGATCAACCAAATTCCCATTTCCCTCTTCTAAGATTATAATAGCTACTACTTTTCTTAACCCACAAATATCGATTGAAACCAGTCCACAAGCAACAGAATAAACAAACATCACGCACACAGCAGATCTGTCAGTATCTACCGGCTCGCTCCATTTCGCACGCTGTATCTTTCAGAACACGTCCTCAGCGCGTCGCCTGAATAAATACGTATATTTTATTCCACTATGCGACTGGATTCTGATGGAATCTGTATAGTTTGAAGCAACATAGCACATGTTGCTTCGTTAATTGATTTTGGATATGGGGTGTGGAACATTAGATTAGTTTTGCACATGTTTTGTCTATCGATAAATCTATCTAGTGGTGACTGTTTTTATTGAAACAGGATTCATTCCGATTTCGATTTTCCAAGCTAAATGTGTTATTATTTTATTTTATTTATTAAATTACACACCAACAGTTAATAAACTAAACATGCATTTTAAAACTTGTAAAATTTATGGACTAGTCTACTCACTAATTACAGGTATGAAACAGCATTTGTATTAAAATTAAATTATATACTCGTAATAACAAAATAATCAAAGATAACAAACATAATTTTTCAAAAATACACATAAAATAACTGCACAGTATAGAAAATAATAAGAATTAAAATAATTATACAATTATAAAAATTAAAGTCATGAATTAAAATTTGACAGACCCGATTGCAGCACTTGTTTTTGAAACAAAGGATAGACCCCGAAAATAAATCAACAGACACAGAACTCTGAAGATCATTAAAATTACATTGTAGTCTATTGAGTGGTGAAAACTTCCCCACATTGGATCGATACCGGCGTGTACGGAACGTATTCCTATCAATGTGACTAGGTCTATGATTCAGATTAGGAATATTGAAACTCAGCTCCTCCAACAGAGAAGACTCTGAGATAGCACCACTAATAAGTTTATGCAGAAAAGTTGCATCAAGTAAAGATCTTCTTTTTTCCAACAAATTCAAGTCGGTTACAGACAAGAGCCCAATACAGCATCTCTAACGTCTTAGTTCTTTTGAAGTGCTTCCCACCTCTTTTGAATCCCAACATCCTGTTACTGCTCTGAGCTATATGATCAATATGGCTTATGAAGTTTAATTTACTGTCTTTGTTTCTTTAGTTGATAATTTTTTGGCCGTAATTCAATATATGCGGATATAAATTATACGCTGTAATAGATGAACAATATAATTACTCACTACTCTCAAAGTTAAAATAAGCCTCCTGGGTAAAATTAAACGTATTCAAGGCACAGGAATATTAGCTCCCAAGCGTATTTGCTAACATAAAGTATATAATATAATAGTATGTAGAAATTTGCTCAATCAAGCACGTCACAATAATCGTATCATTAGGCATAGCTCAAATAAAACTTCCCTAATTCTCCAGAAATTTTCCGACTACCAATATTGTGAAAATAATACCTGCTTACGACCCATCGTCCCTTCTTAAAAGTTTACCGTAATAATTTTATTAAATATTCTTTGTCAAAGTTTTCGGGGCATGGAAGTTGCTTATTAATATTTTATGAGATCCCAACACACTCTAATGTTAGGCCACCTTTATGCCCGGTTTACAGGGATCTAGTGACTTCCATTGAATTAAGCTGGCGTTTTAGCACGTTTTATACTTCATTCATCATTTAACAATGCACTTTGTTTTTATACTTAATTACGATTTAAAAATGATAGTTGTTCTTCGCAGATCGATTTTTTGATTTAGTACCCTGATGATGAATTTCATTCATAATATTTGGTGCACTAAAAAGTTTTTACTGTATTCAGTTGCTGAAATTATAGATATCTCCATTAAGTTGTGTTGCGCGAATCACACCATAACATCAGGTGTTATAATACAGCATAGTATAACTGTAAAACAGTATGCCTTTAACACGAATTTGTGCCCGATATGGCGATAGGCTAGACCCCTATCACGGATTCGTGGGAAGAAACATGCAAAGCGAAATGTGGGCGTCCTGGCACCTCTGTTTTACACTTCTATGAAAAAAGCGCTAGTTTATGTATGTATATCTGTAACCTTAAAATAAATATTTGTAATGACGTTTTAGCCCAAACAAGAGTTAGCTGACGAGAGTGACCCCGTGTCACTCTGTTGTACATTACCAATATAATTTGATAGTTATTTATCACTCTACATATGATATCGTCTGAGGTAAAAATAACCTTCTCCCTTTCAATAACCTTTCAATAATTATTATCTAAAACTGAGTTATACCAACGATCCTCTAAGTATTATTATTAATAGTACGCACTAGCAACAATTATCTCTTCTCATCAAGTAATTTACTAACTAGTTTCAGTAAAATTTATCATGTTGGTAACATTAATCGGGCTTACGAAATAATCCCTGAAGATTAAACTATGAAAAATAATATAACTTGGGCCCATGTGTACAGATCTTTATCACTCCTCATATCACACAACTTCGATTGAACTTAGATAGTTTGACAAGAAAACCGATGCGAAAAATCACAGGTTATTGAGTTCAGCAAAGGGCGGTCAAAATGTGATTACTTTGGCCAAGTTCATGTATTACTTATGAGCAAGTTTGTCTCAGGGAATTATCTAAAATTTGTAACTTGAAAGTTTTATTAAGTTTAAAATGGCAGCTATCAGACACTTCGATAATTTGAACGGTTAGGTGATCAATTATAATTTTCTTTTCTAGAATTAATTTTAAAATTAACTTGTGTTTTGTTCTGATTTGAAGGACATTGTAGCCCGAGTAACTACTGGACATATTAAGACTTAACATCTTATGTATCAGGATGGCGAGCGCAGTGGAAGCCAAATATTGCATTGTAATTTATGGTGTTTGTTTGGTTTTGCTACTGTTCATGAGCGGTCGTATCGCTTACCATCAAACGAACGGCATGCGTGTCTCGCCATAAATTGCAATTTAAAAAAATGGTTAAAATCCTTAATGCAACGTAAAAGTTGAATAACACTGTAATTGAAACATAGCCAACGTAAATACACTAAATGGCTCATAAAACATTTGATGATGTGATTCTCTGAGCTTTACTTAAGAAGTTAACATTAAAGTGATATATCAACTTAGGGTAGGCGTGGATAAATGTTTGTGCATCAACGGCGGCGCCTACAGGTTACGGTTACGGGTGTTAATTATCTTACCTCTTACTTGTTAAAGTGCAGCGAACTAAGATTCCGAACTTTCTCCTCCAATGATAGATACAATACAATTATTTTCCAAATTCTCTAAATATCAAACAACCGTAATCCAACGGTTGCGAAAAATATCAGGATGAAACTAAGAATCCATCAGATAAGAAACACCTTTTTGACTTGCAAGAGAATTGGCATTTAGTTGCCCAGAATAAGAAAATTTTGTTGACGAAGGGATAACATGTAAGTGATAATAATACGAAATCTCTTCACATGAGCCTTCCGCCTCATACCAGCTAGGTTATTCACAACGAAAGAAAGATAAATCACAGCCTACACAGTATTTGTGAATTAGCTAAAACAGTACCCCGAAATCACTTCAACGCAATTGTATCTATGAAAAGTCGTAACCACCTAAACTTCAAGCCCCTCAAACTTGACGTATGGTACAGAAGTGTAATTGGCATCAAAAAGACACAACTTCCGAACCCCCAACTTGAAAATCATGCTGACAAATGTAATAAAATAAATAAATTTCATAAACGCTTTGGAAATTTATCAACAGATAAACGAGGGAAGTTTACAATTTTCTCTCGTGACCGCGGCAGAGGGCTGAAGCTCGTAACTTTCTCTTTAAATTAAGCTGTAATCTGCCTTGTCATTGTGGACACGACTGTTATTAAAATTTTCAATATTTCGAATCCTCGTAATTGTGAGTAATGGAGATATGACGAAAATTGTTTTATTTATTGACATAATTATATGGACAGGGCGGAAAGCGTGTGACGTGTTCCGACGTAAGTGGTGCGCGCACATCAGTGTATCTCTAGTGGAGCGTTACTGAAATTAGTCAGCAACGTCCAATTTCAGTATTACTGGAAATTTAATAAAAATGAAGATATTATTTTTATCACCGATTAGACGGAGTATATTAAATTAAGGTAATTAAATATTTATTTTAGAGTGATTTTCAATGTCATCATTTTGATACTCCATATTATGTTGTGAAGGGCATATCTTAGTTTTTAAATTCATCGAGCTCTCGGGTTCGAATCCCGGGTCGGGAAAAGTGCTATTGGAATTTTGTATTCATTGTCAACACGGGGTCAGGAATTTATACTATCACAGCATGAGACGGAACGCACTAGACGAAACTTGGCTGTCCTAGTAACACCCCTGCCTACCTCTTCTAGGAAAATGCGTGAGTTTATGTATGTAGGTATTGTTTCAAATTATTAGGGTATTTTTACATTGCGCAACTTTTCCAGTCTGTTCCATATTTATTCAGTAATATGTCTTTGTTTTCGGAAATAATATGGCTTAAATGACACAATTTACCTTTTGTTAGGCAACGTAATTGTGTAAGAACACGATTCCAAAATAATGTAATAAAAAGAAATAGACATTTAGAATTCCCTTAAAAAGCGTGGCAATTTAAGTAGTATTATGCCACACTTTAAATCAAGCAGCATTATACTAGTTAAGGGGAAAAATTGCTCCGTAAGTCAACGGTAGGGAGAAAGAAATACGAGGTAGGGAAATTGCAAGGAAATGAATGGGCACAAGCTCGCAGAAGTTTAGCCTGGATCTTAGTGCGTTTCATCTTAGGATTACGTTGCAGTTTAATTTATTTAATAATAGTTCCTATATATTTTTTATGAAATATGCATTAGCGCGACGGAATCATTACCTAAGAGAGAGCAATTACACTTTGGTATTTCGCGAAGAAAATATACTGTATGGAAAAATAAGGAAAATCGCGACAAAAAACCATCGGCCATTTATTAATTGTTTATATTTTTTTTTAGTTTCTTATTGTTGATTTACTATACACATGAAAGGATTGTTTTCATTGTAGTGGGTATTCAAATTTTGACTCGAGGTTTAAAATCATGTATATAATATAATCCATTAGTAAAATAAAATATAGTATAGAAAGGCGTGAGTTTATTTATGTTTTAATGCATGCATTTTACAGCATTCACACTAGCTACAAAAACACAAGTTAATTATTTTCCATTAATTACTGCCAAATGGCCCAAAATAGGCTATACTCGGTTCTAATACCCCTGACAATGGCCAACGCCTTTATTAAAATCCTTTCATTTATAAGGTCTCGAAAGATAATACCGCAGGTGGGATCTTATTTCCCGGCCCTTAGAACAATCAATTATTGATGGCCCGGTGTCAAATTCTTGGGGTTTCGACATTTAATTTAATATCTAAGGCACTGTTTCTCGAGTGATTAAGTTAGGTTCTTGGAAATGTTAATTTTATTTAATTTTATTTTCATGTGATTATGTTGTAAGTTTTTGAATAAATATGACTTTTTTGTGTTTACTGGTCTCTCATATGTGAGAGGCCGCCTGGGTGGGTACCACCGCATTGTCTATTTCTTCCGGCAAACAGCAGTGTGACATTGTAGCCAGAGTAACTACTGGACATATTGAGAATTAACATCTTATGTCTCAGGATGGCGTGCGCAGTGGAATGCCAAGCACTGTTTTGCAATTCAAGGTGTTGTTGGGTTCTGCTACTATTCATGAGCAGTCGTATTGTTTACCATCAGGCGAACGGCATGTTCGTCTTACCATTCATTGCAATAAAAAAAAACACTAAGAGGTTTTTAAAATATTTGTAGGTGAACCAATGCGATATCTCAAAAGAAAGTTAAGTAACAACAATATTATGTTAAATTGAATTCGATCATGCAATGATTTTGCTTCTTACGTTTCCATAATTGTAATGTTTCTGAATTAATGATACACATAAAAAATAAACATTTTCAGAGTAAATGAAATAGTTTTGCACTGAATAAAAAATAATATCGATCAGGCCAGAATAAGCACTTCCCGTAACAACCTAAATCCCAAAAATAAATGAGAAAGTACGCGCCCAATGATATACCGGAAGTCCCGATTCTGCTCCAATAGATTTGCTAAAGATGAAAATGGCCTTGGGCTTTCTCCAAATGTTCATTTTTTACGAAGCTTCAGAATTTCTTTGAGTTAACATCATGAGCTCAATCATATAGGACCGCCTAAAAGAGAATTATTTGAGCATAAACGATAATGGCTTATTACGATAAATTTAAATTCCTAAAGAGGATATATGTTTCTTTTCATATAGCTACATTGTAAATTGGGCTTGTTGGGTTAGTCGCACTGGCTGTTTTATATTATTTTGATATATTATATCTAGTCTTGATTAGGCTAGAGAAACGACAGGCCGTTGCAGCTGGTTCGATTCCTGCACCGAGACAAATGTTTATGAGACCCGCAAGTAACTTAACCAACCCATTTGTTTCGGGTCTGGGTGTTTGTGGGACAGAAAAGTCTCTCTTAGTTCCTGATACTTACGACACAAGACTTAATTGATTTTAATGTAGGATCCAGAATATGTATGTCACTGTTTGGTGTATTTATTTATTTATTCATCGTGGGTGGAATTTAGACTCTGTAACATTACCTCAATATAGTTAAGACGTTGATATTGTTACCTGCCTTATTAACCAGAAAGTTTCGAATAATTTCTCTCCATTCTAGACAAATACGAAAAAGTAATACACAGAAATACGAAATAATACACCAATTTATGAATAAATCGAGGACAAACCAGTTTAGTGGCGCACCACGCGTCACCAAATACTAAAGTACGCGAAATAAAATATGAGACTCAATATAAAAAGTTTTGGCAGAACTATCAGCACAATATACAGAAGTTGCGGAGGAACTTGTTGGAAGTTATCGCCAACAATGACGTGGCTTGTTGTCGCCGAATTTTGTTATGAATTTACTTTATTTCGCAGTTCAAAGTTTTCTCATATGCCCTGTTGCGGCGTGGCAGGTAAATGGAAAAGCCGACAAATGTTACAGACAGATTGTTAGTGCCAAAAGTCTTGTGTTTTGTGAAGTATTTTCAAGTGTTATTAGTAATAAAATAAATATACCCAACAGTCACATACATAATCCTTACCACACACTAAAATCACGTATTGAGTCGTGGGTATCAGAAATTAAGGAAGACTTTTTTGTCTCACATACACCCCTACCCTGCTCTTTTGTCCACAAATATGTGAGTCCTATAAGTAAATAATTCTTAATAAGTATAGAAAAGTCTATGGTTTTGATAATAAGAAGAAAACACTCCCATTTCGGCAACAGTGGTTCTATATTGATTATTGAAGCGTTATCTCACACATATGTAAGGCTAGATACGATTGACCCAGATTAAATATTCGTTCATCTGGCTAATTAGTTTGAATAAGTAGAATTTAGACAACTTCACAATTCTGTGAACAACACTAATTTCATGATAAATTATCCCTTCATCGTTTATACCAGCAATTAATTTCATTTTATTTTATAATTTAATTAAGATAGGCAGAAACTAAAAACCCTAAAGTAGTTACTACCGTATACCCATCTTCTTCAATTGTTAATTGTAAATCTTAATTAACAGTCACAATTAAAAACAATTTTTATTGGATCTATTTCACACTCTTATTTCAAAACAAAACACGTAATTCCGCACGTCACTCCGATGTTTTAATTCCGCCCACTGCAACACTATCAAAAGACCAATATATCGTACATTCAACATGAAAAGACAGCGGGCAATCAAGCACCAATCGAGTGGAAGTCCACGATCGCGCCGACTAATGGCCCAATATATCCGACGTGGGGCGATGCCTCAATTGTCTTATCATTGTTCCAATATTATTGTTTATCTTGTTTACTTGTCTTGGGTCGCTTTGGCATGTTCTTTTGTTTTGTCGTGACGGGTTAATTATGTTTTTGCTGATTTAGTTAAGATTATGTTTTAGGGTCAACTCTGCTGGTTATTTATTATTAAATTATATTAGACGTGGGTTGATGACTTAATTATTATATCATTGTTCCAATATTATTGCTTATCTAGTTGTCTTGGCTCGCTTTAGAATGTTCTTTTGTTACCTCTGAATTCCAGTTTTATATTAAAAATACAGGTAGATCCGTAGAACGCGGGCTTTAATTGTCTTATTCATGTTTTTATACTATTGCTTAACTAGTTTCTAGTTCAATTGGGTCGCTTTGGCATGCTCTGTTTTGTCACAACGTGTTTGTAATCTGTTTTTACTGATCTAGATAACGTTTTATTTTAAGGAGAACTCTGAATTATGTTATAGAGTTTTCATTATTATTGTATATAGTATATTTGACATGGATAAGCCTGCTTTATAGAGAAGGTATGCATAGACAAATTGATAATCAATCTAAACCGTACTGTGTTGCTATAAGGTGCAAGTAGTACGATGAAATATTAACAAATCCTTCTAGTCTATCTCTATAGTCTTTCTGCCATTGTAGTTAATCAAATATTTCCATATTTAAGGCACAAGCGAACTTATTTTTTTAATATAAAGATAAATAAATACACCCTAAAGTTACCATTCAACATTAACGGCCGATGCCAATTATAATCAATCGAAAAAAAATAGATTGAAGTTAATCTGGATTGTTTTCTACTTTTCGATTTGTCAGTTACCATGTTGCCATAGATTTTTTTCACTACTGAGATGAGATTGATTGTTGGCAATATAGTATCAGAAAAAAGATTGAGCTGTCAATCTCAAACAGCAAATTTTGTATTGGGATTGTTTATTGGTAGTGGCTGTATATCTACCAAACACAAAAGAGGTTAACGCCAAAGATATCACCGCAGAAAAATAATCATTTCTAATGAAAGGAACACGAGAACAAGAAACTAGTAGATAATTCCGTAATACAAAGTCATTTCAATCGGCCGTCGATTAAAGGTTTATTGTATCATTCACGTTAAATCCACCGGAATGAGGACACTGGTTCGGTAAATTAATGTTTCTCTTTGAGATGTTCATTTATATTCCTTAATGGACATCTAGTTTTGTGAATTATGATAGAATATAAGGAATTTAATTTTTCTAATTCTCAGAACGACTTTATCTGAGGTGTTGGGTATTCGTCTTAAAGGTTCGATTTTATGGATGTTCCCAGACGTAAAATAATTTTTAATAATATTATCAAATCAAAAACTATATTTAACTGGTTTTTCAAGAGACACACACTAATTTAAGAACCCCTGCAATATTATTCATATGACGGCGCTGGCATCCTTGGCGCCATCTATTGAGTTGTGAAGGAACAAGATTGGCAGTTGTCAGTCTAGCGGAGCGTCTGGTCGATGGAGCGTTGTCATGGAGCGTTGTGATGATTCTTGAGTTGGGTGTTTGTGAGACCGAAAAGTCTCTCGTAGTTCCTGATACCCACGACACAAGACCCGATCTTAGTGTGGGGTCAGGACTATGTATGTGACTGTTGGGTGTTATTTATTTATTTATTTATTATTCTGGAGGAGTAAAATTGGGATTGTGAGAAGCTGTGCACCACGTCTCAGACGAACCGCTATAGTTCCTTACAACGTATCAATACTTCCGAATTAAAATAACTTTGTAATCCTCGCTGTAAGATCATTTCAATCGCCCACATACCCACGCGAGACGCTATGGCCAATTCTGATATAGGCAAAGATCGCCTATATCAGAAGTGGGATGCGAAGGGCAATAACGGAAGGACAAAATACCGCTAGATGAAAATTGTGCCATGAAGCTGTTGAGTACTATGGAAGCACTTACCCGAGTATTGACTGCGTCCCCGTCCGAGATAAGAGGTACAAGTACTCAATCTAATTTTGTACAGTTGATGATATTTAACCCAGATGACCCAGACGCGGAAATAGAAAGTTGATGCAAAGTCACTGAACTTATTGTCAAAAATAAAGGCCTTGAGGGTATTGAATTACTGATGGTCGTTACGAGTGCACTTAAAGGACGCGCAGCTTCATGTCTGACTAAATTAAATTTGGACGTGTTGACATGGAACACGGTGAAAGAAAGTTTAATAGCTACATTTTGTCAGCTGAAGACATATCAAGATTACTTTGAGGATGTACTTTGTTTTCACATTGGAGCTAAAGAAACCGCTAGACAATGATTGAGCGTATACCGAAGATGTAATTGTTAGAAGAGGTCGTGACAGGTTTTGTGATATTGATTTTATGCCAAAAGGATGGTCAACTTCACCGCAAACTGAATGCGCATACTATTACGACCAAGACTCAATTATTTAGAATTCTCGGTGGCATTTCTCTAAAGCGTCGCGTCGCTTGGATATCTCCGACATACAATAATGTGAATTAAAACGACCTCGACTGTTGGATACTAGGTTCCCTAAGAAATGTCATTGACGTGGTATACCAGGACATCGGCAAGCTGACTGCAGCAAGCGACAAGAAGAATCAATGATGAAGACAACACCACAAGGTGCTTTAAGTTCAACCCGTACACCCGAAAGAACTGTGACCTGCTACACATGTGGCTAATCGTGTCACCTTGCAACAAATTAATCAGAGAAAAAGACCGGTGGAACAGCTGTCACTAATAAGGAGGTCAATCTGTGTATGCAACGAATGTCGAGAGGTACACTGAGGACGTCATCCGGTGAGTCTGTCCCATTTTTATTTGATAGTGGTTCGTCTTGCTCTTTAATAAAAGAAAGTTATTTTGGTAAATTCCCGGGCATTGAAATTAAGAATTTTGTGTATCTCACTGGTATTGGCCATGAGGGATTAATTGAAATTAGTACCAGTTTAATACGCGAAGAGGAGGCCGAGACGGCGCCGGTAGACTTAGAATTCAGTATGGAACGCCTTGACAGATAGAGTAGTTTTGATACATTGACCGCAGACTCTGATACTAGTAAGTACTCTGACTATGCAATTATTGATCACGACAGTCCATGACAAATAGAGACGTGTGCCTTTTTAATGCTTCATCAGTATGTTATTCGATTAAAGAGAATGCTTATGTGACTTTTAGGGATAAGTTGTGTTTGAACCTGGTCGAAGGGACAGTGTCGTCCGGTTCATTCTCTCCGAGCTGATCGAAAGGACACACCCGTCCGGTCCAGGCTTGTGAGTTACGAAGTTACGCTGGTCGAAAGGACAATGTAGTCCGGTCCACGTCCTTGGGGCTGGTCGAAAGGACACATCCATCTGGTCCGATGCGTGTGAGTTACACTGGTCGAAAGGACAGTGTCGTCCGGTCCATGTCCTTGGGGCTGGTCGAAGGGACACACCCGTCCGGTCCAGTCTTGATGGTTGAATAGTGTTGTCCGGTCCATGCGTGGTCGAAGGGACGCATTATTTCGATTAACATTTTGAGATTGAGTGAAGGGTGCCGTCCGTCTATGCGTAGTCGAAGGGACGCACGCTTTCCAATTATCTGAGGTGCCTAGAAAACTACAGAAGTAAACTCGTTTGTGGTAGTGATAACATCAGATGTATTACAGGAATGTCAGGTAGGACGAGCGGGTTGTATGACAAGGAGGGCTATAGGTACTTATGTGATTGTTACAGGATTGCAAAACGAAGCGCCCGAGGATGGTCGCATGTCAGTCCGGCCGTGACGGCGCTGGCATCCTTGGCGCCATCTATTGAGTTGCGAAGGAACAAGATTGGCAGTTGTCAGTCTAGCGGAGCGTCTGGTCGATGGAGCGTTGTCATGGAGCGTTGTGATGATTCTGGAGGAGTAAAATTGGGATTGTGAGAAGCTGTGCACCACGTCTCAGACGAACGCTATAGTTCCTTGCAACGTATCAATACTTCCGAATTAAAATAACTTTGTAATCTCGCTGTAAGATCATTGCAATCGCCCACATACCCACGCGAGACGCTATGGCCATTATATATATATATGTGAAATTATTATTTAAAAAAAGAATTTTTGTTTTTTCTTTTTTTCGACAATATGTATACAATAATATTCCGCAACATATATGTATTCAAACAGATTGTTCAGGCTAGTGATTTGGCACACTCCAAATATTATTTAATATAAGTAGCCTAAGTGTTCACAGTTCCGCTCGCGAACGGTCAAGGACTCACGTCACACCCAATATCCGAAGTGTGAGAATATAATATTATATTTTCTGGTGGTTTCGTAGCTTTTATATGAAAGTTCGACTAGTGGTAGGTCTCTCATATGTACCATCGCAATTTGTTTTCTCCCGCAAAACAGCTGTGTAAATACATTTTGTGTTTCGGTTTGAAGGATATTGTAGTCAGCATATCGACATCTTATGTCTCAGGATGTTCAACATCTTATGTCTCAGGATGGCGAGCGCAGTGAAATGGCAAGGATTTCATTGTAATTCATCGTATTGTTTGGTCTTGCTGTTATCCATGAGCAGTCGTATCGCGTACCATCAGATGAGTGGCATGATCACTTGTCTATACCGGGTATCTCAAGACTGCTACCGAAAACGAAGCCGGGTGGTAGTTTTAATGGCTACAAACACAATGCAACTAAAATTTTCGCATAGAAACGTGACAATTATTTTTTATGATTTTTTAAATATCGTCATTTTGGGTGGTAAATCCATAGTTTTTGCTAAATAATAATTTAAACTCTCTTATATCTTAGAGTATTTATAAATTAAAGGGTATACACTATTATTTTAGGAAAAAAATTATTTACCACCAAAATATGGCAATAGGAAAAAAAATTAAAAAAAAAAATTGTCGCTTATTTTTGCAACTTTTTCTGTTGCATTGTGTCTGAAGTCGCTTAAACTACCACCCGGCTTCGTTTTCGGTAGCAGTCTTGATATACCCTGTATATTGCAAGAAATAAAACTTAAATGTTTACAAAATATTAGATGTCTGGTGTATAATCTACCCGTATGCATCACGCTGTAATACAAAGACCTCGTCAAGTGTGGAGAAGAATAAGTATATAGGCTGTACGATATACCTATACTTTATATGTAATTTAACATCATGAAGAAATCTGTATACCATAGTGATTTTAAGAACTTCTTTGGTATGTAAATCCACCAACCCGCACTAGGCCAGCGTGGTAGACTATAAAATGTCAAAACCACTCTCAATCGTACTTTGTAGAGGAGGCCCGTTCCCTGCAGTCGGACGTATATAATGGCCTTATACAGAAAAAATATATATTCATAATTTATAACATGATGAAGAATGGTTCACCCATAATATTTGAAAACCAAAGGTATACAATATCCGAAATTTAAAACTTGATGAAAAATTATTCTAATTTTTCCTATACATTGTGCGTACGTAACTCTAAAAGGTGATTACCTTTTCCGAAGCGTAGGAGGTGCGTAAAATTAAATTTATTATGCTCTGATGAGGTCAATTTTTCGTTATTCCTTCATTCAAATAATCATTGAATAATTGTGATTCACAAATGACTGACTTAATTATTCAATCTATAATTAAATATTGTTGTTTTTTTTCTAACCATTGTGGTACAATATTAAGTTTATGTGATTGGATAAATTTATATCATATGCAAGTTTTAATGCGAAAGTAATATTAAATTTCATAATACTTCGGTGCAAATTTATTGAAATATAAAACAATCTTTAGAAAATTATGTTTATTTATATCACTCTGCTTGTTCATTCATCAACAAAATAACCAATAAAAAATGTATGGACCAGTACAAACAAAAAAAAACCTGTAAAGGGGCATTTTATGCTGAGTTATGATCACTGTCTCGGTGGCACAGTTATGCTGCGGCACAATTACAAAGCTGAGGTCTCGGGTTCAAATCCTGGATCGAGCAGTGATATTGAATTTTTCTTTTAAATTTATCAGTCCGGAGTCAGGAATTCGTGACTGACATGGCGATAGGCCTCCTATAACTTCATGGGACACACTAAGCGAAACAAGGGTTCCCTGATACCACCTTTTCCTACCCTTTCTGAGAAAAGTTGGAAGTTTATGTATGGATGTGTCATGTATGTTATGATTATTTTTTAAACGAGCTCCATATGAAGTAAAAACTCCAAATGGTTTTTAGACTCAAATCTCTCCACGCGCTTAAGTAGCGTTATTAGGCAAAGGACCACTTCTGAGATTACAAACATCCTTTTTTTCTAAAATGTAGAACGGTTTCGCGGGGTCTCTCTTTATTTTTAAACATACATTTTGTAACGTAAAAATACTGAGAGGGTTGGTTTTCAGGAATTGAATCAAGCGGGGGTTTAAAAGTTGTGTAGCCTTCAACGAATTTAATCTGAGTGTTAAGTCAAAGTGAAAGACGATTAGATGTAAAATATGCAACGTATAGATGTCTGATCTTTTAGTTAGAATCTTGAATCACAATGCACTGTAAGTGGTATGATTTAGTGTCTAAGGAAACTCTAAGCTGAACTCATTACGAAACCATCACAATTTAAAAAACAAACATATTTGTGATTTTTTATGTGTGCATGAATTTAGGAAGAAGAAAAAATAAATATATTGTAATAATTATTCTCATGACAAACTCCCAAACATCTTTAAGGCCCATTTCCTATCAATACACAATTCCCTATAGTATTTCAGTCATTGATTTTTCTGTTACAATATTTTCCTTATGCCAGCAGGGATAACCGTCCATATTTTTCCTTGATTACCTGTTAGGTGCTCGTCCGCACAGATTCCGGTTCAAACGGCAGCCGGGATCACTACCACTCTAATGAAATTTTGAATCGTGTCGCGTAACTAACTCTAACACGATTTCAACCACCAATTTCGTTAATCGTGTCATTCCGTACTCCCGATTTCGATGGCCGATGCGTCCCCCACGATATATCGAAAATTCAGTGCTAAATGTGAATTCGAGACGGAAACGTGATATGTGGTAGCGCTGATTTCATTTTCTCTTTCAATGATGTTTTGTGAGTGGATGTTATGGAGGTCAGTACTTCACTCTATTACTATAATTAAATACGATTAATAATAACAGTAATATATTTGATTAAATCAAAACTGTAATATGAAACTTTAACAAAATGTATTTATTTATTTTATATTGTATATACTTTATTGTCCACCACACAAATTAACAGACATATTAACACAAAGCACGGATAAATGTGTGAGCGGCGGTCTTCAAAAGAATTTCAGGTCATAAGAAATGCATTTTTTAATAAAAATAAATAGACTACATAAAATATCAATATAACAAAAAAAACATTTTGTCTTTATTTTTTTGCTTGTACTGTGCTAATTTGTTTACTACTTTAAACAGGTTTATTTCTATTATATTATGATGTGAATATATCGCTACTTAATAATGCATCTTATTAATATGGACAGGACAACTCCAATTACCTTGCCGTAACACAATCTAGTACTAATACGGAAAGTAAAGAATTTTTTGTCAATGTACCTACCTCTTTCATTAAAACATAGTTTTGCATTACGAAAATTATGAATATAAAACGAATGTATTTAAGTTATTTTACTATTAATAAGTGCACAAATTGTAAAGTATGCACAATAAACTATTTGCATTTGTATTTTATATTTAGTGAACAAAAATTGCATATTATACAACATATTAAGAGCAATTAAGGGCACTAATGAACAGTAATTCTACATTAATTACGAACTACGGAACGGTAATCGTAAAATAAACATCAAGTTATTTATAGGGAGATTAATTTCTCAGAAAGATCGTCAGTAATATCCTAACAACAAGCCTTCTTGGTAGAGACACAAACGAATGACGAACCCCGGGTGAAAGGAAATACCTTCTTGGTAGGGGTGTATATCGGATCAACCGCAGCTATGATAGTTTGTATCGAAATATTTTGTAGTAACGACTGCCTGTATTTGACTTAAAAATACATGCAAAAGTTTAGCTGACTTGCTTGGTTTGCTTGCTTTTACATTTAATTTTAAAATTTAATTCATAATACATATTTAATTTGGTCTGATTTTATATATCTTAACATAAAACTTTACATTGTAACTTTTAACGGATTTTATCAAGTATTTTTAATATATTTTTGTTCACGTGCAGTTAAAATTTAGGAAAATAAAAATGTTAAAATAACCCAAGTCCTTAAAGTCCAGTCTTATTTTGTTTTTTGAAAAATAACATCCAACGGTCACTTACGTAGTCCTGACGCAACACTAAGGTCGAGTCTAAGGTCGAGAAACTTTACGGTCTCACAAACACCCAGACCTGAAATAAATATTTGGGGGCCGCATAAACATTTCTCTCGGTGCGGGGATCGAACCCGCGGCCTCGCGTTTCACAGGCGGCGTCTAACCGACTGCGCCACGGAGGCTGTCGTGAATACATTTCAAAACCATAATATTACTGTGACATTATTTGAAAGTTAATCACCTTCAAACTATTGTTTCTAATTTAATTAGAAATTTACAAAGTTAAAAAAAATAACAACATTAACATTTGTAATATTCCAGGGAAACCTAATTAAATGGACTCAAAAGCAATACTAACAAAACAGTGCTTTATTCAGTATTCTCAAAATCTATCGACATATACAGGGTATATTAAGACTGCAACCGAAAACGAAGCCGGGTGGTAGTTTAAGCAACTTCAGACACAATGCAATAGAAAATGTTGCAAAAAAAAGAGATTTTTTTTTTCTTTGGTCGTATTCGGGTGGTAAATCCATTTTGTCCTAAAATAATAGTGTGTACCCTTTTATTTAAAAATACTCTAAGGGATAAAAGAGTTTAAATTATTATTATAGCATAGACTATGGATTTACCACCCAAAAATGATGATATTTAAAAAATCATTAAAAATAATTCTCGCGTTTCTCAGCAAAATTTTTAATTGCATTGTGTTTTTAGCCACTAAAACTACCACCCGGCTTCGTTTTCGGTAGCAGTCTTGATATACCCGGTATACCTTCTCTTACAGAAGCCATAAGAGTGACAGAGACAAAACAGAGTACATAAATGGATTGCATTCCACGAAACTCAATGTCCGAACTGGGTGGCAAAGTTGTGAACAGAACTAAACTTCAAATATGCATAGATCGTATAATGTAGCTGTTAGTCTGATTTTCCATTCAATTATGAGGGGGACTGCGGTGTTACACAGAAATAGCTTGCTCGTAGAATTGCAACCACAATTCAAAAATCTTAAGAAACATAACGAGGTGTATGAAAATATTTACTGGTGGTAGATCTCTCATAAGAAAAGGCCGCCTAGGTAGGTACCACCGCAATGTCTATTTCTCCAGTCAAACAGCAGTGTAAATGCACTGTGATGTTTCGATTTGTAGGACATTGTAGCCAGATTAACTACTGGACATATTGAGACTTAACATCTTATGTCTCAGGATGGCGAGCGCAGTGGAATGCCGAGCATTGCTTTGTAATTCAAGGTGCTGTTTGGTTTTGCTACTGAACATGAGCAATCGTATCGCTTATCATCAGGGGAATGGCATACTCGTATCGCCATACCAAGGAACAAAAAAAACATGCATGAATCGAAAGTAATATGTCAGGATCGAGCAATGGCGATCGATAGTCTCTGACTACCCCTATGGAGTACAGGTGCGACGATTATATAACTGCATAAATGTCTCAGTGACGCAGTTGTACTATGGTATGATTGCAAAGCTAAGGTCTCGGGTTCGAATCCTAGGTCAGGCAAAATCGAATTGAATTTTTCACATTTATGACTTTGATGTGTCTCTCGCGCAAACTATTCATTATAAAAAAATGATATAAGAAACCTCAATATCATTTTTAAAGACCTATCCATAGATATCCCACAAGTACGGATTTGATGAAAAAAAATTGAATTTCAGTTCTAAGTACAGTACCCAGAATGTATTGTTTTTTTTTTTTCTATTTTTGTGTGAAAATCTTAATGCGGTTCACAGAATACATATACTTACCAAGTTTCAACAGTGTAGTTCTTATAGTTTCGGGAAAATAGTAGCTGTGACATGCGGTCGGACAGACAGACAGACGGACATGACGAATCATAACGGTACCGTTTTTTGCCATTTGGCTACAGAACCTTAAAAAAGGTGTATGTTTATGTATGTATCTAAGAACCAAATTACTAACCCGATTTTATGTAGGTATATCAATATAAATGTACAAACAGGCTGATTTAGTTATATCACCCGCAAAGATGGCACCATCCGACACCTAATTTGAGTAAGCTTCTCTTTTTTACATTAAAACTAGACTTTCCATAATGCATCTGATAAGTATAGTCCAGACACAATTCATCAGTCACAATGTTATCCTGGTTGAACATTACAAAGTTACGACTAAAGGATTCGCAGCAACTAGCAAACAAGTTGATAACACACGAGAGCCATACACGCGGCATAACAAACCGCGCGGCTCGTTATCTACAGTTCAACACGACTCGACTATTCAAACAGCGTGATACAGCTTACATCTAATAGTTAGCTACTTTCAGATAGCTGCTTATTTTAAACTAGCGGTCCGGCTCGGTTTCGCCCGGGTTTTTGAGTCCAGTGGACTTTAAAAAAACAAAAAAACTATTGTGCGTACCTAATAACTGTTTTACATGTTTAAACTCAATTTTATTTGAGTACTTTTAACTTCCTATACCATTCCTTTAAGTTTAAAAGAGTATCGAATATATTTAAATTCCTGGCACATCCCACGGCAACACAATTTTTTTTAATAAAATGTAGCTTATGTATTAATCCAGAGGGTTAGCTACTTCCACACCAAATTTCAACAAAATTGGTCCAGCAGTTTGAGCGTGAAGAGGTAACAAACACAAACTTTCGCATTTATAACATCAGTACGATAGTGAATATATACTCATACACATATCACTCCCTTTTCCCCAGAACGGTAAGGCAGAGGTAGCAACCAGGGCACCCAAGTTTCCCACGATGCGAGAGGCTACAAGTCTAGTCGCATATCGGGAATAAAATGCTGACTCCAGGATGATAATAAATAGAAAAACTCAATATAATTTTGCCCGGCCCGCTATTCGAACCCGAGACCTCAGCATTGCGCCACTCAGACAGTCGTAAAGAAAATAAATATAAATCAAGAATATAATAATTGTTTTTATAAGCTTATAATTATACGTTCCACTGCTGGGCATATGGCACGTTGTATGAGGGACTTTAAGTCGAATCGCCAATGGTCAAGAAAATTCTCGTAAATATATTTATAAATAAATTTTATTACCATAGCAGAAATATCGGAAAATATAAGTTTATTTTATTACTTAAACAGGCTACTTTAAGATATGCAAGCATTTTGCATATTTTTTCCGTATGTATTACAATTTAATCTCGAATTATGAAACCAATAAAAACGTAACAATCAACAGACATTATTTACATCAAAATTGTGTTTAATAAACAAAAGACGCAATTACCAACTTTCTTTCCATACAAAAATTACAAAACTTCGTTAAAACATTATACAAATAGCAATAGAAATTCCGAATAGAGCGAAGACTTTAAGATGTTAACCATAAATTGTTCTTATAAGTTACAGCGCAATTTTCCTAAACGCTATAGGGTAGCATCCATTCGGGAATTAATTAAGAGAAAAGGTGCCGAGGGACGTCGACGTTGTAATTGAGAAAGCGCGTTGTGTGAGCTGTTTGCTTGATGTAGCATTTTTACTGAACTATCGACATTTACGGAGAATGTTTTTTTATTGCAATGAATGTCGAGACGAGCATTTCGCCCAATGGTAAGCGATACGACCGCTCATAAACAGTAGCAGAACCAAAAGACTCTTTGAATTATAAAGCAATGCTTCACATTCCGTTGCGCTTGCCATCCTGAGACATGAGATGTTAAATCTCAATATGTCCAGTAGTTACTCTGGCTACAATGTCCTACAATCCGAAATACAACAGTGCATTGATACTGCTGTTTGACGGGAGAAATAGAATGATAGCTATTATAGGTAATTGTAGCTGTATCACTACGTCCCCCGTGTACATCCCAATGCAAAGCACGGGTCTCCTCTACAATCAAGAGTACGATTGAGAGTGGTAAAGCCGTTTATCACGCTGACCAAGGTTAGCGAACGTTACAATCCATAGAAATTCTTATAAATCGCTGTGGTATGCAGGTTTCCTCACGATGTTTTGCTTCACCGTTTTAATATTTGATGTTTGACTGTCAATACTCATATGATTTTGAAAAGTTAGAGAAGTGCGCTGCAATTCAAAACCACCACCGTTGGTAACATATTACAGCCGTCTGGTCCGTTTACCAACAGGCAACCACGCGCTAAAGGTCATTAAAAGTACATTGTAAATAGCTTAATCAGGTTGGTAGTATTATCTTACCGCTGTTTTTTTTTGTTGTTGTTGTTGTTGGCGCAGAGACCGGGTTACCGCTATCACCCCACCTCGGGGGAAAGTGGAGCGATTATGTTGGGTTCGATCTATGGCATACTAACCAAAACACCGCGTTGCCCCCTTCGGCGCAATCGGAACGGCCCCGGAAACCCGAAGCAAAAGCGCTTCAGCTTCTAACAAGACCAGTCTTATTTATATCTTAGAGTAAGATTTGTCTGAAGGTAAGTGAAGGCATATTTTTTTAAATAGCTCTAGTTATATTGTCTCATGATGGCAAGTGATAACTGCCACCTATCAACATCTACAACGCTTGATGGCTTGATGGCTCATCAATTCGGGAGGAGAGCGGGAATAAAAAAGGATGGACAGAGGAAAGGGCTATTGGACATTCAGAAATCTCACTAACTGAACGAAACGTGACCACAAATCTGTCGCTTTACATCAATTTCCTGTGAGATAGTAGTACAGCCCCAGACGAGCCTACCCATTCATGCTAAGTCATTAATGACTTCTTACCTAACATAGTATACTAGCACGGCAACATGTATTGACATTGTTTAACAGATATTTTTTCAAGATAATTTAAAAACGTTGTTCAGCAATTTACTGCGGTGTGGATGCGCCATTATACTCAAAATCAATTTATTGTGTCAAAAGAAATGTTGTATAGTCTTTGCATATTTCTATAGGATAAGGAACTGATGTGTATTGATATAAATATCTACATAGACATTACATTTAACAACTCCTGTGATCGCAGGCAGTCATAGACATGCTCTACGGAACATTCAGGAATGTGATTTGCAATCGTATCGTGTCGTCAGATAATTTCGCACGCCCTCAACGGCTTCAAAGCGGTATCTCAACTCATGAAATTCACAAACTTGATTTTACGATGATAGGTATGTGTTAACACTTTAACTGTGAACTTTAGAAATCAATTTTTGATTACGTAGCTTCCGTAGCGTACCGTAGCTGTAACGAGAACCCGTCGATTCTATTACTGCTTGAATAAAAATAGAGTATTTACGTATATTTATTTCTGACCGGGGCTTTGTGAGACTGAAAAAACCTAGTACCACCATATCAGGTCAGGATGTCAGGATTAAAAATGGTTATTGTTTTTTATATTTTTTTTCAAATTCGAGTGATGTATTAAAAATATATAAATTTTGTATAGCTATATAATATTTTTCTTCGGTAGTGTTAATTCACCGATCGTAGACAAGGAAAGTGGGACAAACTACGACAAATCGAAACGTCGGGAAGTTAAAAAACCTAAACACAGCCAAATCCGCGATAAAATTCACAAAAATTAGTTTTAACTCAATTATTATGTTTTATTCAAAGACTACCCATTGACCGACGAACAAAACAAACAACCAATCTTACCAATACTTTATGCTATCACCAGATTGGAAATTTTACTCATTATGTGCCAAGTTCCCACTATACGCGTTTCTCAAAACCTGTCATAACCCGGCCCCGGAGGTCGTCCTCGATTAGCACTCGGGTTCACGGGTCATTAAATACTTTCGGACGCCCCCGGCCTACTTGACTAAGGAGCGTGAATTCTGTTGTATCAATGTGAAATGGCGTGAGATCTTTTCTTATTGGATGTGACCGCTTATGCTCTTTAATGATAAGAGGGGATACTGGGGGTTTAAGTTGTGTACATTTTTGGGTTAATCGTCTCATAAGAATACTATTGTATCCTGTTTGATTCTCAGGTAGGTAGGTTAGGTAGATAGGTAGGTAGTTAGGTAGGCTTAAAGTATTTCACAAGATTGATAAATAAAAAATTATTATGAATTCACAATGAATGTAAGCCGATGCTAACAGTTTGCTATTTTTTTTTATTTATTTATTAAAAATCACAAATTACGTAATTACAAATTTATGCACAGGTCCCACGAAACCGTATTTCGTATTTAGGGGGTATTTTATAGTTAAATATATGTATAATAAGATTATGAATAAAAGAGTAAATAAAACTACTTTTTTGAATCTTTAAAATGTTATACATTATTTAGATTCACTACCTTTTTATTTACCACCCCTTTCACAAGGTTGTTTTCGCTAGAGAAGAACGGGCAAGAAACTCTAGCGTTGCTCTTTTTAAAACAACTTTACAATACAGTGGTTATACAGGAGTCGCAGCGTATCTACGTACTTTCGTTCCATTAGTGAATAATTAAATATTAATTACAAGCTATTAGCATTAAGTTGCCTTTAAACAGCATTAAAATTAATCAGAAGAAAAACAAAAGAAAGAAGTTCATATCTATCCACAGTAAAGTGGAACACAAAATTGTAAGCAACTTCCAAATTAAAAAATAAACTTTTCCATGCTAATATCAAAACCGTTGAAAAGCTGACCGATGATAATTATTATAATGCCCAACTTGATTCCGAACTATGTTTGATCAAGGATATTGCACCCGTTAGCCGATTAGCAAAAACTCACTGTAAGCCAACCTCAACGCTTGATTACGTTTTAATCGGGATTTATTGGGACTCAGAGTTAAAACTGATAGTAAACGCTAATTTGCGACACAAATATTAAATATTTTTTCTGTTTGTTTTCTTGTCTACTAGATCTAAACTTAAATCAACTTCAACAATCTTCAGTCATTGTTTTTTTTTAATAGGAATGAATGGAGAGACAAGCATGTCATTTGCCTGATAGTAACCGAAGGACAGTAGCAAAACCAAACAACACCATGAATTACAAAGCAAAGCTTGGTATTTCACTGCGCTCGCCATTTTGAGACATAACATGTTCAGTCTCAATATGTCCAGTAGTTACTCTGGCTTTAATATCCTCCAAACTAAAGTTAAAAGTTTAGTGTTCAACAATTTCCTCGCTAAGAATCTTCTTGCGATACGTTTAAACGATATAACTTAAATAATAAATAAACCCAACAGTCATACACATTTTCCCGACTTGGCCGTAAGATAGAGTCTTATTTTGGGGTTATCAAAAACTACTAGGGTCTTTCTCATTCCTGCCTACTCACGATTATAGACGAGGCCCATGCCCTGCAGTGGGACCTATATGGGCTGATACAGATATAAATACTGGGGTCTGAGCTTCCATGTTAGTGGTTAATAAATACAATTATTTCGCCTCGATATTGATTTTACAATACCTAGCTTCAGAACCAGCTTTTCGTCCACTGTTCTAAATATACTTAATGATATAATAAGACAAGACCAGCTGGTACGTGGCAGGAGCAATAAATTTTACTCAAAAAATACATCTCAAAGTAAATTTAATATCTTCGAAAGGAAATCTATACATATAAATAAAATTGAAGTGTCTGTTTTAAAAGTGAAAATAAAAAAAAATGTACAACTACATATCGTTATATATACGTTACCTGTGCCGAAAATGATATATTAATTTTTTTGTCTGTCTGTTTGTTCCGGCTAATCTCTGAAATGGCTGGACTGATTTTGACGGGACTTTTTTTTTCAGGTAGCTGATATAACAAGGAGTAACTTACGCTACACTTATTTTAGAAAAAATCTTTTATTTTAGAAAAATAAAGTAATGTTGCAATGCCCACGCGCAGCTCACGCGCATGCCACCACTGGACCGTCACGTCAAGCGCCTCCCACCAACGAATCAATATCACATTTACGAAATATTTATTGTATATAAAGAAATTTTTCAATAAAGCAAATACAAAAAACTGAAAATAAATGTGTAACGGGAGTTTACTACCGCCCGCTAAGAGATGGCGCCACCGTAAAATTAGATCGCGGTATGGTTTCGTTACAAAGGTTGATAATTACAATAAAAATGCAAAAAACAAAAAAAAAACTAAAAAACTAAATAAACTAATTCACTTTTTTGTTAAATTCCACGCGGACGAAGTCGCGGGCACAGCTAGTTTTAAATAAACACGAGCAAACCAATTTCATTTAATAGTTCAGAAACAATCTGAACCATGACGCGCTCCGAGTGCTTTTTGATATAAATTTAAAAGCGCATTAAACCGTCATATTCTTCAGGCGCAGGCGTGAATTATAGTGCTCTTTAAAACGTCAGAGAATATGAGGCTTCCTAACAGCTTACATAAGATTAGCGTCTAAGAATATACCGGGTATCTCAAGACTGCTACCAAAAACGAAGCCGGGTGGTAGTTTAAGCGACTTCAAACACAATGCAACAGAAAAAGTTGCAAAAAAAAGCGACAATTTTTTTTTGTAATTTTTTTCCTATTGCCATATTTTGGTGGTAAATACATTTTTTCCTAAAATAATAGTGTATACCCTTTAATTTATAAATACTCTAAGATATAAGAGAGTTTAAATTATTATTTTAGCAAAATCTATGGATTTACCACCCAAAAATGACGATATTTAAAAAATCATAAAAAATAATTGTCGCGTTTCTAAGCGAAATTTTTAATTGCATTGTGTTTGTAGCCACTAAAACTACCACCCGGCTTCGTTTTCGGTAGCAGTCTTGAGATACCCGGTATAATATTATATGAGTATTCAAGCATATTTCAAAAGTGATTGATTTTTACTGGATCTGGTAAAGCCTACTGTGTAAAAATCTAGCTAACTCAATGGTAGCTAATAGCAATAACGCATAGATATAAATAATTCTGTATGCAATACCTTCATATTTTCTTTATTTTGTCTAGACAAAATAACAATAAAATGCATGCAAATTCTAAATGCTGTGCAATCCATTAATAGAATGCCCATTGGTGAATTTTAACTAGAATTAAACTTTTTGAACGTGACGTGATGTTTTAAACGTGATATTTTTTAACATGATCTGTGGTGGTTGTATATGTCATCTGTCTTCTATTGGCTAGTGGCGAAATTTGGGACTACAAATACAATTAAAAAGATATATAGTTAACCCATTATTACAGATATGTTTTCATCATAAATAACAACAAGAGTTTATACTCGTAACCTAATAGTATTCATTTTTTTTTTCAATAGTTTCTTATAAACACATTTTTCCTACGTCTCTTGCCTTCCTCTCCTCGTTATAAGCTCCCTTCTCCAGGGTATCGTACCTTCCTTACCTGTATCAAAAAACTCCTCATTAAAATCAAAATTCAGATTAATTTCGCACAGTCCTGTTTAAGGAAGTGCTGTGAATAACAGTTAGAAACTCGGAAAATCAGCTATTAAGCAACACCCTGCAATCCACTGAACATTCCTTGCTAATTGGGCTACCTGTATTGTTTCACCAACTGCCAAAACTTTGCGCACATCAAAGCTGTATTGTAATGGAGTAAGGTTGATTTTCGTGTGATCTATCTTACGGATGACGTGTTTAATGTTGAGAGTTTTATTGTAACTTTTTAATTAGTGGCACGTATTGTGCTACCGTTATGAATAGCCTAGATGATTTAAAGGGCGTATATTGAAGTTACTTTCCATGCGTCCTTTTGTAGAGGGGAGGGGTGAAGCGAAATAATTCGTTTGTAATGGTCTTGGGTACTTTGGAAAATTTTGTAAGTTGTTGTTGTAAGTACTGCGCAACTTTAAGGAAGGGTTGGAATGGCGATAGTTAGGGTTAACTAAGTTTATTTTGCATCATAACAAAGTAAGTATACTGACAATAGCACCTGTGGGGACTTGGATCTTCCGTATGAACCGTAATTAAATGAAATTGTCATTTTTTTTTTCACCGATGCAATGAGAAGAACGGGCAAGAAACTCTAGTGTTGCTATTTTCAAAACCAGTTTACGATATAGTGATTATCAAGAAAGCTATAAGTTGGTTAGAATTAATTGGTAAGAAATATTACGTTAAATTTAAAATCAGTTATACACTGTTCCGCCAACAAAATGAATAATTGTATCCATATACGATACACATTATAATATTTATTTGCGAGTACATTAAAATAATAATAGACATTATGTTATGTACATATGTATATTGAAAGCCGCCTTGGTGTAGTTGTTTAGACGCCGGCCGTGAATCGAAAGTCCGCGCGTTTGATCCCCGCACCGAAACTAAAATTAGTGTGAACTACACCTAAGTGCGTGGTGGCCTGTTGGTAACGGACTAGACGCGACTGCCAACAACTGTTCACGGTGGTCGCGGGTTCGAATCCCAGGGCACACCTCTGACTTTTCGGAGTCATGTGTGTATCGATAGTCAATCACCACGCACTAAAACGGTGAAGGAAAACATCGTGAGGAAACCTGCATACCATAGCGATTTACAAAAAATTATATGGTATGTAAGCCCGCCAACCCGCACTAGGCCAGCGTGGTGGACTATATGGCCTAACCACTCTCAATCGTACTGTCGATTGTAGAGGAGGCCCGTGCCCTGCAGTGGGACGAATATGGGCTGATACAGACACCTATTTGTCTCGGGTTTGGGTGTTTGTAAAACAGAAAAGTCATTCGTAATTCCTGAAACCCACGCCACAAAACTTGATCTTAGTTTGGAGTGAGGACTATATATGTCATTGTTGGGTGTATTTATAATTGATTTATATGTATATGATACCCATATCATAAGTTTAGCCCACTAAGCCTGAAACTCTTAAAGGTTAAGGGTTCCATATCAGTGTCGGTACTCTATATGAAAATCATATCGAGTTGATAGATTTGCCAGCTTTTAGGCAACTTTCCGAAAAATCACCGGTCCTGGAAACAAATGGTTTGAAATGTGTTCAGAAAATATACTTTCTCGACCCAAAGAAACAAGCACAGGGTTCGTAGAAGACAAAGACTGTAGCACAAAATACAAAAGAGAAAAATAAACAATAAGCTATACAAAACTCGGTTATACCCATTTAACTTTAACTCACTCATTGTATTAGCAGAAATACTTCCTCGATTAAAAGATTCATGAAACCGCCATGAATAGTCCGTTTCCTTACCCCGAGGATAAGGTACACAGATATTCATACAAAAGAAGGGCTTCAACAATTATAATCAACAATAAACGTGAAACAATAGTTTCAGAACACTGCAACTTTAATTACGTATTGTTAATGCTTCATGGAAATATTTTAGACTAATTAATTGTGAGTGGTGAAGCTGACTGGTGTTCGGGGTATCTTATTTAGTTATTTTTCGAATGTAGGACCAGATATAGGTCCAATGTTTGAGTATATACGTGATGTACATTGTGTACAAAATATGGAAAAACCTTCGTACAAATTACACAAACGCGATCCTGACAATACTTGTTGGAGCCGACAAAAAGTCGGTTTCAGATATTTATAGGCTCACCCCCTACCACATCGTGGGACACACTGATGAAATGTGGGTGTTCTGGCTCCTCTGCCTACCCCTTCGTAGAAAAAGGTGTGAGTTGGTGTATATGTGTGGGAAACTCATAAAAAACCAACGTCTGTTAAGTACGACTGTACGTATTTCTTCAATCGGTATACTATACCGGTTACTAATATTTTAGAAATAAAAATTTAAAAATAAAGAATTGAATTTAAATTAATAATAATACTTGTTATCTAGCTTAGTTTTATATAGACATGTACCACACAAAACAAAATAGTCGGTATAATGGGAGAACTGAATAACTCAATATTTCATGTTTCGAGATAATCGCGATTTACTGTTTTTTTTACACTTTTTTTGAAATAATTAACAAATTGGAAATAATTTTACTGTCGGCAATGTTATATGCTTTAAGCATGTTTGCTGTCGATCATATGCTTAAACAAACTTATTTCTTGCATGAACCAAATAAATTATAAAAATAAAAAACCAAGTTATCCAATTTTGCCACACCAAGATATTGCAAACATACCGTAGTTAGCTAATTCTTTAGGGTAGTTATTCAGTTTTCCTACACATTACATGGATGTGAATACATACATTTGGGTCAAATAAGTACACTTATTGAGTTTCGAACCTAAAAAATATATTTAAACACGAATGTTAGGCATTTTTAGTGAAAGTTAATTTGTGTAATTTTATCACTGATTATTGATGTCACATGAAATAAAAAAAACATGGGTTGGAAGTAGGAACATCAGTTATTAAACATACAATTAGCAATATCAAAATTAACTTAATTAGATATGTCAAAAAAATAAAATTATGTAATAAAATCAAATAACTTACTATAAATCTTCTAAAATCAACTAAAATTAAAATAACTTTCCTTTACATTTAAACATATAATTTTACACAAAAACCGAACATGGTTTATCAAATCACCGTTTCGTAATTATGAACATTACTGTGCAAGCAAAAGTAAGTTTGTCTACTTGGATTATTATTTTATGTTGGTAAATTTTCATACCAACCATGGAGCTCCTGGGGTATTATATTTTTTTACAAAGCTGTAATAGGTCCCTCTTTTTTTCTTTCGTACTAGGTAGAAACTGATTATATGCCCTAGGAATGTCTTCAAAACTCATAGCAGGAATTGTTGATCTCTCGGGCTTACAGAGAGTATTTAATAAATTATATACTCCATCATAGTCATATCGGTACTTGATAAATCCTGGCAAGTCCTTTTCGAACCTCAAACATTTTATTTTTAGCCAACTTACTGTCTCTCCATTCTCTGCTACAGTCTTATTTTTTATCATGTTAGAAGCTAACGATTTTACGTTTAGCATATCTTTGTACGATAACTCTGTCACTTTGTATGGAGTAGCGTTCTTGTTCTGTCTCTTCTTTATGCACGTGATCAAAGTTATTGTACAATTCAATAGTAGAAATTGGCGCGAAATAATGTAAACATACAGATCAATGAGCTATCGGGAAGGTGGAGTGTGGGGTCCGGGAGAGGTTGAACGCGTGACGACGTGAGCGTATTTCTGCATCCATTATTTAATGTGAAAGACGAGAACTATTTAAGATGGATTCAAGGGGTAGATTTTTGGAGAAAATGTGTCAGCAGGAACATGATTTGTCTAATGTAGGTACATAATAATGTACAAGGTGCTGCATCTAGTCTATAACTGGCTTCAGGCCTATCTCTTGACTCTGAATAAAGACAAAACCAAATATATTTGTTTTCACAAAACAGCAACATCTCAGTCACCACCTCAAATGCAAAATCAACACTGGCCACTTCATGCAATTTTCAATTTCGCATGTTCTCAGATTCGAAAAACCAAGGAAATAAAATATTTGGCGTTAATTCTAGGTGAACGTTTAAACTTTGCATCACATATTCAAACTCTTGATGGCAGGATGCGGAAGATAATTGGCATCTATAAATTTTACGTAACTCGGCCAGTGTACATATTCTTATGTTAGTGTATTTTGCTTTATGTCAATCTCGTCTGACCTATTGCATTGGTATTTGGGGTGGGGCAGGGAAAACTTTGTTGCTATCCCTTGAAAGAGCACAACATGCAATATTGAAGGTCATGTTGCGTAAAGACTTTGGATATTCAACGGATTTGTTGTATAAAGAAGCAAGTGTTTTAAGAGTCCGACAATTATAAATGCATAAGGCTTGTGTAGCTCATAAATCTATAATTAAGTCTGATGAATATAAATTACTGTTAACTAAAAGGATCTTTAACCTTTCATTGCCGTCAGTCAAATCTAGTTTTAGAAAATAGTTTATATATTTTGCTTACCGCTCCATTTACAACAACGTTAATAAAATATGTGAAATTAAATACTTGCCAGTGAATACGGGTTCAAAAACAGTCTCATGTTGGTTGCAAAGCATTGACTATGGCGCTATCGAAACTATAATCAGTGATCCTGTCTCAAACATCAACTTTCTGTGAACAGACTATTGTACTTTGTATTTGGACTTTATTTTGATGTTTTCTACTTAAATAACTTTATGCACTAAATAAGAAACATTGTTTTTTTCTTTTTAAGTTTTATTACTGTCTAAAAATAATATTGCTATCTTGTAACTCAGAGTTTTGGTTTCCCAAGATACAGGCTTCGCCTAGTTTAGGAGCCCCTGGTAATATCGATGTATGTAACAACTTCTTATTATTATTATTATTTCACATATTGACATTTATTTGGTTGGAATCTCTTATAAATGTATATTTTATCGAAGAAGAAATAGATAAAAACAATTATTTAAAAACGAAAGAACGCTCACAAATGCCCGGATTAAATAACTCAAGTTGTTTAGTTTTCCTTCGACTTCACTAGTTTCATTAGAATATTTTCGTTCGAGGAAGAACTAAATAACTCAATTTAGCTAATTCATTTCATACTCAAGTGATCAGAAGTTACAGTTGTTCATTTATTTCCAGAGTTAGTCATTTTTTCTAAAAATATTTAGTGCTCATTTAAAAATATCTATTTCTACAATTAAATACGAAAATGGCTGTAATTTTGGATTGGGTTAAGATATGGGAATGGTTGTTAGATCAAAAGATGTGGCACATTTTGTGGTTCACGAAAATGGTAAAAGGTCAATTTGGCCAAAAACGGAGTTATTTAGTTCTCCCATTATACCGACGTTTTTAATGTTCAAAACGAAATTACGAGACAGACCATCTGAAAACAAACAAGACAATTTGCTTACGCTAAGTACCGCTAACATTTTTCCGCTTGTCTAGCGTTCGTCGGGTTAAACTAAATATGCTTTCAATGCAGTATTAACTCAGCGATCAAAGGCCTGAATATAAAAGCATTACCGTCGGGATGAAGTTTCATAAAATTCCGTCGAACAAACTCAATCTTGGCTCCTTGGCTCGGTACAGGCTATAGGTTTTGATTAAATATTAATTAACTTACACATCGAACGCGAACAAAATCGCTTTTTTGTTGAGTTAAGATGTTATGAACGCTGTATAAAGCCCCGTAATTAAATGTGTATAGGCTGTCGTTTTATTATTCTTGATAATAAGCGTAGTGACGTCTAGATAAAGTATTGCAAAAGGATAAATAACCTACCTACATTTGAGATAATTGTCTGTATCAACCCATATAAGTCCCTCTGCAGGGCACGGGCCTACTCTACAACTGAGAGTACAATTGAGAGTGCTAAGGCCATATAATCGACCACGCGTGTATGAGACAATCATAACCGAAAAATGTAATCGATTCTTTTCAGTGTATTTTATAAAGTTTATTTTTCTCAGAAAAACACATCCCACCAAACCATGCTGCTAACAGGAGACCATAATACTCCCACTATCAAAAAGTAGAGGAAATTTTACTTACTGTTCACGCCTTAACTCTACAAGGCCTAACTTCACAAGCTTTAAACCTTAGTCAAAATATGTGATTTTGCCGTTTTCCGACTCAGCGGTTGATAGATGCAAAGTGACAATTTTCCTGTCGCATTTTGTTTTTATAATAATGAACAACTTGTTTCCTTTCCTCCTTCCATCCTTCTTTCTGTCTTCATAGGCTGGCAGCACCTCTATTATCCAAACAGTGTGGATGTAACTACGCGGCAGTGTTCACTTACCATCAGGTAACCTATGTGCTCGATATCCAGAGTTAATGTTAACAAAAATTTCGCTTTCTATTGGTTAATGTGCCGCCCACTCATACAAAAGTCTAAACTAGCTTAAACTCATTGAGATAGTATACTAGAGGGGACACTGCAAATATTTTTTTGTAACATAATGAACGGTACCGTACCGCTCTATCTAATTCTGTCTCTATCACGCCTACGCAGTAACATTATCTTCGCTCTCGCTTCACTGGGTTCCCGTGTGCACGCACAATACGCAGAGATTTTGTTCCCGATGTCCGCTCTAGTATAATACCTCAATGCTAAAACTAGATACCACTTAAAACATTCAGTACGGTCAATTCCTAGAATGAATATGGAAATGTGACCCTTAGATGTAACTAACATATAGAATAAGTCTTTACTACTCCAATTATTACACGGTCACTTTACAGCCCAATTTCACACCTGGTAATTTCGACGATTGTCCGACGACGCCGTAATCTCCGTGTAATCTGTAGTTTTACTGCGACATTACTCGCTCGTGATTGTACTGGCTAGTTTATGGAAATTACATGTAATAACAAACTTCTGTATTATTTAGTATCAGTATGAGTTAGTTTAATTTCTGTGAGTAGAATTAAAGTAAAATATCAGCGCTGTTTTGTTATCCCACTTCTAGGTAAGGTACTCTTTAATTACGAGAAGTTGAAATAATTTTAATTGCCACTTTTGTTAAACTTTATATTCCTTAAAAAGTATTATTAAGAACGAGAGTTAAAAATTTGCCTTAGCATTCACACAATGAATAATTTTTACCCATGTTGCAGAAATTTTACTTGTCTTCATTTTCCGAGCGCCACTTAAGAGTAGGCGTTCTAGACTCTAGTCTACGCTAGCCTGAAGCGATTGCCTTCAAATATTAAGAAAATTCTTATAAAAAGCTTATATGCAGATTTCTTTAAGGTTAAGACAATTTAGTTAACGTCGTAGGAAGTCGCTGTATTCAGGCCGCTTGCTTCGGGTCTATGTGGCAATCCATGGGGGAGGCTTATGTTCAGCATGTTTATATAAGAAAAAGACATATTATTTTCCTACCAACAATGTCAAAAAATCTATGAAGGACTTCAGACGTAGTTTCTAAAGCTGCGATCCACTTATAAAAGTGACATTAATCGGCTTTGACTAAGAACTCGGCTCTAATTAAGATTAATTTTTCATCCAACTTCTCGTGCTTTTGTCCGTGGCGTTATTATGTCACACTGGCGCCATCTACTTGCGTTGTTTCTTTAATTGCTCGCGAGACCACCAATTAACCATTCAAATTAGGTCTAGTGTTTTTATACTTGAATACATTTTGTTTAAAAATAAGAGCCAAGTAAAACTCACTTGATAAAAAATATTTTTGCAGTGCAATATTATATATTTATAAATATAATAATGTAGAATTCGCTTAAATATTTATCTTTTAGAGATACTGTTTTCAAATTTCGGCAATAATTAAAACAATAGTGTATTAAAATACTCTATCATTATACTTGATAATATATCACTATTCACTTGTTGCTTTATCAATAGGTACAGTACTAACTGAACTAACCATATTGTATATTGATAAAGTGGTGCAATTTAAAATAAAAATGTAATTCCAAAGCCGTATTATAATGCATGTATACGTTACATAGCACAAAGAAGACTTAATGTAATTGTAGTTTACTGGTAGGCCTCTCATGTGTGAGAGACCGCCTGGGTAGGTACCACCGCAATATACATTTCTCCCGCCAGACTGCAGTGTAAATGCACTGTTATGCGGTTTGAAGGACATAGTAGCCAGACTACTGGACATATTGAGACCTGACATCATATGTCTTAGGATGGCGAGCGCAGTGGAATGCCAAGCATTGCTTTGTAATTCATAGTGTTGTCTGGTTTTGTTACTGTCCATGAGCGGTCATATCGCTTACCATCAGGCAAACGGCATGCACTTCTCGCAATTGATTGTATAAAAAAAGAGTTAATTGACTTCAGATTTCCAAATCCTGCATTTTTACAACTAGTATTAATGTTCTATTGAAAATTTCCCTCTTCTTCTTATAATGCGTCCAATTTTTTGCAAAAACAGTTAATTCGTAGTGTAATCTTCTTACCTTCCGCGATTCTATTGAAACTTTAACGTCGATTCATAGACCGTTACAATGTTATACTGCAGTTTATTTTTAAATGGTATTAATTTATGATTAAGCTCTGATACTGAATATTTCATTACTTAGGTAAAGTTTAAATTTTTCCTATATGTTTTTGAACATGTTGTGAACCAAAGGCATTTGTTTTGAGTATGGGTGTTCGATGTTTCGTGTACGGATCAGCAAGTTGAAATAGCAGTGGGTTAGTCACATTTGTCAGAGAACCGTCAACCGTTGGGCTAATCGTGTTCTCGAGTGGAGACCATGCTTTGTCAAGCGTTTGGTTTCTAATTCAAAGTGTTTGGTTCTGCTACTGTTCATGAGCGGTCGTATCGCTTACCGTCAGACGAACGGCATGCTCGTCCCGCCATTTATGGCAATAAAAAAAAGCGTAGTTTAGGACGCCCTCCAACCAGGTGGAGTGATGATATTCATAATATAGCTAGTATCAATTGAAGACGTTGGCCTGTAGATAAGGCCCAGTGGCGTGCCAAAGTAGCGGCCTATGTCCATCAGTGGACGCGAATGAGCTGAGGATGATGATAGGTGTAACTAATATTATTTATTTGGTTAATTATCGCAATATATCTAAATATTTTTGTGTTTGAAGATAAACCATGTTGAGTACGATAGGATATAGATTTTAAAATGGAATTAAATTATATCGAATACACTTAAGTAAATGTTCATAAACAAGTAACACAAAATACGACATAATATTATGATTTTGTATATTGCTACCTAGTAATATAATTAAATATACATAAATGAAAAAATACACACGAACTTTAAATTAGATAAGGTTATATGAGAAGTTCACTACTCGGAAGTATAATTTTACTTTGTAATTAGCCCTTCACAAGCCGATACACGTTACAGAAGAAAATAATAAACGACAACTCGGACTGAAAATGCGAAACAAAGTTTCCGCCAGAAACACAGGCTTTGTGGCTAACGTGCTCTATTCTTCGAATACTATACGGAACTGGTAGCTATCATGTACCCTTCGAGAAACGTTCACAAATATACTCTAGAATTTTTAAAACCTAATTTTTTTATTACAATTGATATCTTTCGTGCTGTTGTCAGATTGACGCCGGCTATGAAACTCTAGGCCGCGAATTCGATTCCCGTACCGAGAAAAATATTTGTGTTATCTACAGGTATTTGTTTCAGGTCTGGGTGTTTATGCGACCGGAAAGTCTCGCGTACTTTCTAACACCCAAAAGACTTGATCGTAGTTTGAGGTCATAAGCATGAATGTTGGGTGTATTTATTTATTTATTTAACTCTCCGGTGGCAAATAGGCCAAATAAATTAAAACAAAAATACCCAATATAAATAAATCAGTCACTTACTCTTGACCTCACATTCAGATCAAGTAAGTCATGTGGGCCTCACAAACACTTGTTTTGTGCAGGAATCGAACGCGCGGCCTTTCGTTTCAAAGCTTGCGTTTAACTAACTGTCCTAAACTATCTCAAAAAATTGTACTGTTGTCGCATTATAATTGTCGCACATATTAGTCTGACCTTTCCGCCCCGAAATTAAATAGAGGGCGAGCCTGCTGTTATACTGGACATACATTCCAGTTCCAAGTAACATAACTGAAATTTTCGTAAAATCATTATCAGTCTGTTGCAGTCCACTGCTCGACATAGGCCTCACCCGAGGAAGCCACAGAGCCCGGTCTTCTGCTTTATGCATCCAGTCGCTACCAGCCCTCTTGTGCAAGTCGTCCCAACATCTGGCCAGAACGCATTCTACGCTAAATGAGATTTTTCAATTGCAGTTAGTCAAAAGTACATTAATGCAAATTGAAATATAACCATTCATTTATCAAATTCGATATAATTTTAAATGAATATTGTTATTTAATGAATAAAGCACGCGAAAACAAGAGATAACGGAGATTGTATCAAAGTTACTGATCGCATGTCTCGACCAGATGGTGCTGTGTCAACAAAGTTTTTACACCCCAACATGAGTGATGGTTATTCCATCGACTGATCCATTATTTGGAAGCCTGTTTCGAACAATGAGACGTTTTACTAACAGTTTCTTAATATTCGACGGAGAAGAGTGACTAATCTCATCCTTAGAAGAAATTTAGAGAGCTATTTTAAATACTCGAAGTTTTTATATTATTTTAATATAAAATATGTATGTATGTTGGGTTGGATATCTGCAATAGTTCAAATATTACAGAGTTAACATTTTAAAATAAATTGTTAGACACATTTAAGTTATTTGAAATGAATCTGCTGTAAAGGTTGTAAATTTTGAGACCGGACGCGGTGCTATGGCCTCGGTAACCCTCAATTTTGCACGGTCTATTAAAATATCATATGTTAAAATTATTTATTTATTTTAATATCTCGTAAATCAAACGTTACGTTACATATTTTAAACAACTTGTTTCATATAATGTTCATGTATTGATTACTTATAGTCTGAACAAAAGTCACAAAGGAAATTAAACTCAAATCCGAGAATAACAGCCCAAACTGTTTAACTTTTTTGCTGAAAGTCGTATAAAAGTGCTCACAAAGAGGCGTATTTTAGGGGAATGATGAATGCGAGTTGAGATATTAGCAGCAGTTTTTAAAAATGTCTTATTTATTTTAGTACATTCCGACGGCGCGAGGAAATAGGTAGCTAATGCTCTTTTTATTTTACATCCAGACGGGACGTTTTTGTTTCAGAATTAGGTCTTTTGGAAGTAAAATAACCGGGTATTGTTGACAACTTTGAATGAAAACGAGAAATATGTTTATGTTTAAGTGTTTTGTCTAAAATATTAAGCCTGATATTTATCTGAATCTCAGGACATCTCCTTGCAAAAACGCACTGCAGCATAACTCGAAAGTGTGTCTTAAATCTTTGTTTATCTGCCCTACCACAATATACGCCATAACACCAAAATAACCATTCAAGGTTACACGAAGTCACAGATCACTGTTTAAATCCTTGAGGAAGGCCTATGTTTAGAACACATTCTGTGGCTTAAGATCATGATGTGATGATGATGAGATGCCGCTTTTCGTAATTTTAAGCTATTGCATAGCTTCTATCGCGGGCCTTGAGCGTGGAGACCGAATCCAGAAATTCCGTAACGAAAATAACCTAAGTCTGACCGAAATTTAAATTTAATATTTTTATTTTGATTCAAATATGTGCCAGTACTTTTAAATGCGAATTGCAAAGCTATTGCGTGATTAATTGTAATCTAACCTCTTTCGATATTTAGTTTTGCTATCTATCGATGAATAGCAGAACTTTTAATGACTTTTTGAAATATCACGCTTGTCTCTTTAGTTTTTTATTTTGATTCTAATATGTGCCAGTACTTTTAAATGCGAATTGCAAAGCTATTGCGTGATTAATTGTAATCTAACCTCTTTCGATATTTAGTTTTGCCATCTATCGATGAATAGCAGAACTTTTAATGACTTTTTGAAATATCACGCTTGTCTCTTTAGTTTTTTATTTTGATTCAAATATGTGCCAGTACTTTTAAATGCGAATTGCAAAGCTATTGCGTGATTAATTGTAATCTAACCTCTTTCGATATTTAGTTTTGCCATCTATCGATGAATAGCAGAACTTTTAATGACTTTTTGAAATATCACGCTTGTCTCTTTAGTTTTTTATTTTGAATCAAATATGTGCTAGTACTTTTAAATGCGAATTGTAAAGCTATTGCGTGATTAATTGTAATCTAACCTCTTTCGATATTTAGTTTTGCCATATATCGATGAATAGCAGAACTTTTATTGACTTTTTGAAATATCACGCTTGTCTCTTTAGTTCAGCAACTCGCCTCTAGGTGGCATTGGTTGTATCGGCGTTACTGCGCATGCGTAATCCCCCTCTTCGCCCCGCAATCTGGTGACTCAAGCCTGCTTAGAGTTTCGGCGTTAGGGCACTTCCTCTTTGTATTTACTTCATGGTACGACTCTATGAAGCTCTCACGTACAACAGTGAATATCTGTACAATTCAAAGAAAAGCAAAGGAAAAAAAATACTGCATAAATAAAATAAATAAATAATTATAATTACACAATTTGACAAAAAATGCTATGCAATAGCTTTACCGCGGCAGTCTCCGAGTGCCACACGTCTTTTTTTTTTCAATTTCTCTGGTAACCGAGCAAACGGGTCACCTGATGGTAATCACTGCCGTCCGTTCGGTTCAACAAATCAGAAAGGGAGCGGGAAGGCAAAGGGATGGGGAGAGGAAAGGAGTATTGGTCATCCAGCAATTTCACTTAAGAACCAAACGGAATAGCAAAGCTAAGACAGTGGTACTGCCCCAGAGAAGTGTACTTACATACTGAGTCATGAAAATAGCGTGGCTCTACCACATTTAGACGTCACTAATTCTAACATCATGAGTCATGACTATATTCATATGATGAGCATATTTCGTTGGGGAAATTGTATCCTATTAAATAACCAATAACTATCAAACGAAAGCATCAATTCCCTAATTGATCTCTGATTATCGCTTTTTGATGTATGAACATCGATTGCTGTAATACATAATATCATCAAAACTATTATAATGAAGCCAGTTTCACGTTATTATTCAAATATACATATTATAATATAATAAAAAGATACGCTTTTATGAAAATATTCTATCACTTATGTTCATCAGGCATAATGTAAGATTCTATATTGGACTGATTTGAAAAATTATTTATATTCTAATATAAATAATTTTTCAAATCAGTCCAATAGTTTCAGAGCCTATTATTCAATGCTACAATGATTTTTTTCCTCCTTATAATAATAGTATAAATATGTATAGTATATTTCTTCTTAATTCCTATTTGAATCAGTGTTTCAATTCCAAAGATGTGACAACTACGACCACTACTACTTACTACTACTACGGACTACGACCAGACGAATGACGAGTTCCATGTGAGTCTTTTTTAGATTGAGTTCTTTTTACATTTAATAAATGCAATATAGGCTATTTTAAATCTAAACCATTAATCACCACCATTTATCTGAACTTCATTTTGAACCAATAGTTTAAGAATTATTATAACTTGTCAAACTTTCGTAATTTTGACACTGACTGACTGACCGATCATCAAAAGTCACTTCTAGCCACCTTCTAGCAGACATAGAACCTTCAAATTTAGAATATAATTAGTGTTTAGTGTCTAAAGTAAGGGAAAATTCAAACATTTCATAATTTGTGTCTAGTTTTCTTGATACACCAACTGCGTGAATAACTTTGTAATTCTATATAAATGTATAGGATTACAAAGTTGCATTTGCAGTTAATGAAACATTGTACCCGTATATAATGGAATAATAGTTGTAGATAGGTATATATATGTGGGGCATAACAGGAGGGGGTATAGAGAGGGAAAGGGTGTATTCAGCCCACGAAACTGTACAACATTCTTCTAGAAAAACATAACGAAGAAAACTTGCAAATATATAGACTATTAGCTCAAAAATATCAATTACCATGAAAGAAAGAACATTAATAATCAAATCCGCTATATTTGTGATAAATTGATACCTACAAAAATAAGAAAAATCCATAAGACAGGCTTAAGAAAAATCGTTATTGATATTCTAGAAGTAAAAAGTACCGAAAAGGAAAAAGGTACAAAAAGACGTGAGATACCATCAAAAACATCCTGTAAAAAAAATCCAAGTCTCGCAGCTCAGGTTTTCTACCGCAAAAAGTTGTGAGATGCATGTAATACCAAGTCGATTAATTTATTTAGTCCTTGCTTAAGGGACCTTCTGTATAAAGTTATTACGTAAATTATTATCATATCAATACTAAAAATTCTTAACGTGTTAAATAAATAGATTGACTTGGCCAGGAGCATTATTTTTATACATGTTTTTGATGGTATCGAATTTTATGATTTCAACAATATTTGCTGCAAGAATCTCGTTTTACTTTAGGATATCCAGAACATTCGATATCAAACAAATGAATTCAACTACAAAATGAGATAGAAAATCCTTTTCGCCATCCCATTGATCGTATACCATTCAACTATCGGAACTAAATCAGCGTATCTCTAAATGCGGTGTCTGCGGGCTAAGTTGAATGCACGGTTTGTTCCAATGTGTAAGATGTTTGAAATTGTTCACCAATTTGCTAAAAGCGTCCACATTATCGGCTACCAAGTTAGCTGTACGTCCAGCAAATGCTTTGGCCAACGATTATTATTCAAAACTTATAAGTTACCCACCGTGGATACAAACTTCAGCTGGAATGAAGGGTTATGTAATTTTAGTTCAAGTATTTAGATTCTGGTTTAATCTGCTCGTTTACTTTAGACTGAATTTACTCAACCTTTTAATTTAGTTTTGAATATTTATCAATAGAAGCTAAGTCTAATTTTACGTCTGATTACTTTAGTTACAAGATTGGTAGAAGTACTATCGTAAATATAAATCATAATGTATTTACTTGTGTATCTTAAGCCGTACTCACAGTTCTTCGAAGCTTTGTGACATTCAAAGTAAAGTTGTAATTTGGAATCCACAAAATTACCATCATATCAGTCAGAAAAATCGAAGATCTTATTCTAGTAATAGAGCACAAATTTCGAATTGATTGATAAATCCTTATAGTCGCGTCAATATCAAATGGATTACTTATAAATAATGACTTCAATTCCAGGACGCCGTAATATAATATTAAGAGCCAAGACAACTTCATGAATAACTTTATCAGTTAGCTTGCTCTCATAGCCCATCCAGCTTCTAAACATCTTCAAGTTCAAGGAAGGGAGAACTTGTAAGATGATGGTGTTGGTCAGTTGAGAACTGCTGACGGGAATATTCCGAACACCATTAACATCTCGCGCAGTCTGAAACTATCGATAGTGTTCTTTAATTAAAGAACTTTCACAATTGAAATTTTACGTTTCGATTAATATTGTGACGGGTTCTTCGCGGAGTTTTGCGGCTTGTTAACAAAACCGTTCAAGTGTTCTACTTTCTACTTGGATTATTGTTTTGTGTAGTTTTATTGGATTCTTTATTTTAATGTTCACTTTTTCATTTATAAAGTTATGATTGGATTTATTTGGAATTCATGACCTCTTAATTTTGAATGAAAATTACTTTAGAACTATACAATAATGGAGTTTTTATATTCTGTATCTGTATATGTATCAGCCCATATATGTCCCACTGCAGGGCACGGGCCTCCTCTACAATCGACAGTACGATTGAGAGTGGTTAGGCCATATAGTCCACCACGCTGGCCTAGTGAGTCACGATGATTTCCTTTACCGTTTTAGTGCGTGGTGATTGACTATCAATACACACATGACTCCGAAAAGTCAGAGGTGTGCCCTGGGATTCGAACCCGCGACCACCGTGAACATGTTGGCAGTCGCGTCTAGTCCGTTTACCAACAGGCCACCACGCACTTGGAGTTTTTATTTTATTCTCTATAAATTCAAAAGATTATTTGATATGATATTTTTTTACCGAATTCTTTTTACCAGTGCCGGTCACAGAACTTAATCTGGACGTCAAGGTTTCAAGGCTGTTACTAAATTTTACATTCATTATCAGCTAAGACTTATTTATATAGGCTATTTATCTTGCCCATTAGATCTTTATCCAGCAATACACTTCTAATAAATTTGATTTCCCATCACCTTTTTCCACAAAAACTTGCTAATTCATATATTGCTACACAATACTTTACGAGATTACTTGGGGTAACAGATTCCATTACTATCCAGCTGATTAAACCTCAAAAGACGCGCTTTCAGCCTATTTGCAGAATACATTGCGTTGTGAGATTTTTGTATGTTCACACACAACAATGCTTGTTCGTAAATGGATCACGCTTTTAACCAAATGGTGTCTTGCTACAGTGAAATGAGATTGAGGAAATAATACTATGCTTACGATAAAGGATTGTGTAAAAACAACAATAGGAAAGAAAGCTTTGAAAGTGATGACTGCATTTAAAACTATTGTGAGGTTGAATTTTGCTTTTCGCTTTATTTTGAGCCTGTGTACAAGAACTGCTTTGCTGACACGGTTTGTTCTTTTTACATTCTTTGTTGGCACCTCAACAATTCATGACCTTTATATCTTTCTCTCTATTCTCAGTCTTAAAATATTAAATAATAGTATTTAATTTATCCGGGTATAATCGACGGTAGAGTTCGATTTGAGTTTCCGTCAAGAGTTGATAAGAAACAGTTCGTAAAACTATTTTAGTTAAACAAATCTGAATTATTTCATTTTTATATTTTGTTACAAAAAACAATTAAATGGATGTTATGTGGTGTTAGCATTGTAAATTATGGAATAAATAATATTAATGTTTATGTAACACGTGTGGCATAAAATTATATTGTACGAATTGTTATGGTGACCTATATTGTTAAAAGTATTTTTCGTTCCTTTAGCTTCGAAATATTACAAAGCTGAAAATAAAACGACTTAAAATTTCAAAAGATTCTTTGAAAGGTTGCTTGAAGAAAAGAACATTTACGTTTTTCCTTTTCTTTTCAAAAATGTATGATTTCGATTTTTCCTTCTAGCTAAAGTTTATTATTATGCAGGTATATAGTAATAAATACGGTATTAAAAAACAAGAATTAACTAAAGGTGTAAATCAAGTCACTAATTTCAAAACAAAATCTAAAGTATTCTTTAAAACCACGTTAAAAAATGATCTTCATACAATAATGCTAACTGATTTCAGTACTAAAATATTAGTCTTATTAAGGTACAACTTTGACTATCCTCTCTTTTTCCTTTTCTTATGTCCATCTCAAATAAGACGGTAAGTAATAGCCTGGTGAGATACGGCTGCCTTCTGCACCGCTGTAATATACAGGGTATATCAAGACTGCTACCGAAAACGAAGCCGGGTGGTATTTTAAGCGACTTCAGACACAATGCAACAGAAAATGTTGGAAAAAAAAAGACGTCGTAAAATAATAGTGTATACCCTTTTATTTATAAAGACTCTAAGGTATAAAAGAGTTTAAATTATTATTTAAGCATAAACTTTGGATTTACCCCCCAAAAATGACGATATTTAAAAAATGTAAAAAAAATTGTCGCGTTTCTTAACAAAATTTTTAGTTGCATTGTGTTTGTAGTCACTAAAACTACGATCCGGCTTTGTTTTTGGTAGCAGTCTTGAGATACCCGGTATAGCTTTATTGTTAAGTTTTATTTAATGTACAGTCAGCGACATAAGTCGTTGAACACATTCAAAACGCCAAAAGTCTTGCACACATGAAGCAACAGAAGTGGTTGAGCAGGGTCGGCCACAAAAATTCGTGAACACCTTAAGGTTACAAAAGTTTCTGAACAACAAAAGCAACAAAATTCCTGAACACGCAAATTGTACATAAGTCAGTAATTTTTTTGATATCTTTTTATTGCGCACGCCCACCGACTTCGATATGAACCAGTTAGTTGTTAACTATCTGGCGAATTTCCGTGACAACTCATAACAATATTCAATGTAGTTTCTCAAAATATTCCTAAAGCCACAACGCGTGTTTTATATCAATGGAGACAATTAAAAATAATAATTATTTGTCAGAAAGGAAAATACTTTTTCTAAAGTTTCTGAGCGACAAAATACCTGAACACACCAATGGTACATAAGTTTCTGAATACCTATAAAAAGCAAGTTTGTCGCAGATGTGTTCAGCTACTTTTGTCGCTTTGTTATGCATTCATTGTAAAATGTTATTTCATAATGTATAATTTTTGCTTTTCTCTGCATTTACTTATTGTATTCTTTTTTTTTTATTGCAATGAGTAGCTAGACGAGCATGCTGTTCGCCTGATAGTAAGTGATACGATCGTTCATAAACAGTAGCAAAACCAAACATCACCTTGAATTACAAAGCAATGCTTGACATTCCACTGCGCTCGCCATCCTGAGACCTAAGATGTTAAGTCTTAAAATATCCAGTAATTACTCTGGCTACAATACCGTTCAATTCACAACATAATAGTGCATTTACACTGCTGTTTAACGGGAGAAAAAGACATTTGCGGTGTTACCTACCCAGATGGTCCTTACATATGAGAGACCTACCACCAGTGTTATTGTGAAATGACATTTATTTATGAGAAGTTTTTAGCATGTTTTATATCAGTGGATATCTCCACTGATAATAAATAACAATAATTTTATTAGTCAGAATGAAAATAGTGGCCGCAATTTTGAACTTTTTAGATATTGGGCAATTGGTCTCAAATTTTATTTCACGGTTTATATTTTTTGCTTTCCTCTGCATCGACTTATTGTTTTCTGTTTTTGTGAAATAATATTTATTTATGAGAAGTTTAAATGTCTTGTTCTGTTATTGGCACGAGATATTAAACAATAAATTGTTAAGATTAAAAAAAAACATTTATCTCAAACGATTTTTCTAAATTTCACTTCATGAGATATAATAAAATTATGGTAGTATCGGACAGTACCAATCTATAATTTAATGATGTGGGTAAGACAGTTACAATGTGCTTATATTGGAACAATAACACAGTAAAATACCCACATGTCAATTCACAAACCAAGCCTTGCTGCCAGGGCCGCATTCAAAACTTTGATTTTTGTTTGAATAATTTAATTTTTGTCTTGGAAATACGGAAGATATCTTTTTCTTTTATGATATCTAATACTTTTTTCAATGTAATTTGTGCGTGGTGTCGGCATACAAATTTTACTTGAATTTGTAAGTACTCTAAGTCAGAGTTATTTTTTATATTGAAAGGTTAAATTTCAATTAATTTTATTTACTATTATATTTCTTATTAAAATGCAAGTGTTGAATTTATGTAAATAATCAATATTTGATATAATATATACGATAAATTATTAAACTTCTTGAGTTTTTATGTACTCTTGTTTTTACGTGGACCTATTTGTCTAATCCATTGATTTTACAATTTTGAATATCGCAGCAAAGAACGCAGTGGATATTAATTTTGAAACCAATCGGACCAATAACTAAAAAGTGAAAAATGGCGGCCAAAATAATCTATTTTGACTATCAATTTAGAATATCGTAGCGAAGGGTCTCTCAGATATGTATTCTGAACCCAATTGAATCTAAAAAGTTCAAAAATGGCTACTATTTTCTTTCTGAATGTAATAATAAAAATTATTTATATACGCCACTGATATAAAACACACTTAAAACTTCTCATAAATAAATATTATTTCACAAAAACAGAAAACAATAAGTCAATGCAGAGAAAAGCAACAATTTTAAATTATGAAATAACATTTTACAATGAACGCATAACAAAGCGACAAAAGTAGCTGAACACATCTGCGGCAAACTTGCTTTTTATAGATGTTCAGAAACTTATGTACCATTGGTGTGTTCAGGTATTTTGTCGCTCAGAAACTTTAGAAAAAGTATTTTCCGTTCTGACAAATAATTATTATTTTTAATTGTCTCCATTGATATAAAACTCGCGTTGTGGCTTTAGGAATATTTTGAGAAGCTACATTGAATATTGTTATGAGTTGACACGGAAATCCGCCAGATAGTTAACAGCTAACTGGTTCATATCGAAGTCGGTGGGCGTGCGCAAAGATACTAAGATATATACAAAGATATCAAAAAAATTACTGACTTATGTACAATTTGCGTGTTCAGGAATTTTGTTGCTTTTGTTCAGAAACTTTTGTAACCTTAAGGTGTTCACAAATTTTTGTGGCCGACCCTGCTCAACCACTTCTGTTGCTTCATGTGAGCAAGACTTTTGGCGTTTTGAATGTGTTCAACGACTTTTGTCGCTGACTGTACATTATAGGATGAATAATTAATGATATACTGAAATTTAAAACTGAAGAGTTTGTTTTCTCTAATCTCAGGAACTTCTTTTTCGAATTGACAAATTATATGTGTATTTGTGTTGAATAGATCATTTATCGAGGAATGCTTTAGGCTATATCATCGTGCTATGAACTATATGATGGAAGCAGTAGTGAAAAATCTATCAATTATGGGGTAGTTTTATTAGGTTTTCACGGTCCGATTGGTCTCAAAATCGGTATCTGAAAGATCCTACTAAATTCTAAATTGATAGTCACAATTTAAAATTTACGCTGCCATTTTGAAAAGTTCATATGCAACCAGGCGGAGCCTTCCCGGACCGCTAGTAAATACATATAAAACTAATTTATGTTTTAAAGTAAGTTACAAGACACTAAAAACTCATAAAACCCTACCTCTATCATTAGAACATTAAACGAAAGAAGCGACATAATAAATTCCATTACGAATCGAAGATATCAAATATATCTCTCGGTGTTCCTGCCAATACACAGTTCAATTTGTAAGAACAAATTATCGTTGAATAAGTGACAACGTGCTTGAACCAGATGCTCCCGAAGGTATTTCGAGAGCAAATACTGTTATTTCAAAAGAAAATATTTTGATGTGATGTAAGACCTGTGAATTGCGAAGATTTTTTTGATGTGATGCTTTTTTGGACTGATGGGTCTTCCTTGCCTTTTGGAAATAGGAGATGGTTTTGAAAGAAATGGTTCCAAAAATAATGATTGTATTAAAGTATGGGACCGCATAAGAAGTAGCGATCTGTGCACCAAAACGAAATCTGTGGACGTCGGGCAACAAACAGCCAAATTAAAGTTGGACAGGGCAGGGCACGTCTGTCGCATGTCAGGAGAGCTGTGGGCTAGGACTGCTACCGAATGGACTCCCCAAAACACGAAAAGAACACGTGGTAGGCCGCGTAGAAGGTGGAAAGATGACTTGGATCATTTATATAACTGGAGGATGAAAGCCTTGAATAGAGACGGGTGGAAGAAGGAAAGGGAGGCCTTTACCCTGCAGTGGGACAGTATAGGCTAGTAAAAAAAAATGATAGTAAATTGTAGACCAATTTAAATTGATTCAAATATATTTTTATGTCACTCTTTTAGTTGTTACTTTAACCTGAGAAGCATTTTGTTATTTGTATTTAAGCGAATAATTAGCAGCATAACATAATCAATGAATAGTAACGAGTTAAAATAAAACAATGTTTTATTTCCCTCATATTTATTTTGAACAGAGCTGATAAAATATAGAGAAGACCTTTGAACATCCCAACATGGCGTTTCTCTCATATCTATCCCATATAGGTAATATAGCTTTATGAAAATGAAATGAAATGAAATGTTGCTGTATTTTATTTTACTAGTCGCTATGTCACTCATCCTTCACATCCAAATATTCCTTCCTATAAAACTATAAATTACGGATTTTATCGCGATTAAGTGAATTTTTTACATTTTAACTACCAGACGTTTCGATTACTCTACAGCTTTCGTGGTCACGGGGTGGACTGTAAACTAAATCTGCGATAAAATCCGTAAATAATAATAAGTAAGGTTTATTTTAATTTGTAACATCCGCATAAATCTAAAAAACAATTGGTAAAACATTTCTGATACATTTGCTATGCCGTAAACAAAATACAGAAAACAATAGTGCCTTATTCTTTCTTCCGTCTGTTTATTATTTTATAGAACTCACGGCATTCTTAAAGAAGCGCCGGACCGTAGTTCATTCCGCTGAACAAATAAATGTTGACACTCGAGTGTTTGCGTCCAGGGCGAAAACTAGATTGGAAAGGATTGAAAATACTATTGTTATGGAATTATTTGTTGATATACTAGGTGTTTAAGCGTCAGATCGAAAAGGTGATAGGTATGAAATAAGATGGTATTCGACGGTAAAATTTATTAAGTTTAAATGAAATGAAATGAAATGAAATGAAATGAAATGAAATGAAATGAAATGTATTTGAAATGTATTTATTGATCACGTAGGCAATTAAGGAGCTCTTATGACAAGTCAATACACATAGAACTTAATCTCTATTTACAATATATTTCCTATGCTTATTATTACTTATTTTAATTTCTTGCTTTTATCAATTTATTTATTAATTTTATTTATTTTTAAATTAATTTTATTTTTATTTATAATTTATGATTAGTTTTTTTAATTTATTTAGTTTTTATTCATATTTTATTTAAAGTATTAGTTTTTACTTTATAGTAATTTATTTGTCAAAGAAATACATTATTTACGTTAGTCAAATTAAATTATATTATTTGTGGACCATAAATATTACAACGGTGCGTAGCGGTTTATAGTTACCACCGGATCCAACGCGGCCCTTCCTGAGAAGACCCGGCGAAACAAACTCAGTGGGCTTACACTACCACTGGAACTACGCGACGCGACCCAGTCCTGAGTAAAGAAACAGGACTACCTACTACTTAGTTACAGGCAATGGTCTCGGTAAAAAGTATTTTTTTAATTATTATATACCGGGTATATCAAGACTGCTACCGAAAAAGAAGCCGGGTGTTAGTTTAAGCGACTTCAGACACAATGCAATAGAAAAAGTTGCAAAAAAAGCGATAATTTCTTTTTTGTTATTTTTTTCCAATGACCATATTTGTGTGGTAAATAAATGTTTTCCTAAAATAATAGTGTATACCCTTTTATTTATAAATAATCTAAGGTATAAAAGAGTTTGAATTATTATTTTAGCAAAAACTATCGATTTACCACCCAAAAATGACGATATTTAAAAAATCATAAAATATTATTGTCGCGTTTCTTTGCGAAATTTTTAGTTGCATTGTGTTTGCAGTCACTAAAACTACCAGCCGGCTTCGTTTTCGGTAGCAGTCTTGAGATACCCGGTATTTATTTCATTTCTGCCTTGGTTGATCAGCATTGAGGTTTTCCAACAAATTTAGGTACATTTTTCCTATTTATCCCAATTAAAGTTCTAATTCTAATAATAACATTATTTGTTTATTACAGGTTAAGTGTCGTATCTACAAATACATAATCTTGGTTGTGCTGCGAATAAATGTATAATTTTAAGTTGATCCACTGTGTTCCCGTGGGACTCGGGTCGGTAAGTAATTCTTTGTGTTACTCCGACTGTAATGTTGCTGGTGTTTCGATGATTTATTAATGCCCCACTCAAATGTGTTTTCAACATTTTTAAAGAATATTTTTGCTTATTACATTTCGTCGAGTCTATGTGATGTGAATTTCTTTGCGAGTTATTCGACATAATTTTATTTGTGTGTGCTTGTTGACGTGTTGTTTTTGTTTATTGTTGCATACACTCTTACTTTGGCTATTTGTGTAGCATAATAATTTTAAGTTCATAATTACATACAAGGTATATCAAGACTGCTACCGAAAACGAAGCTGGGTGGTACTTTAAGAGCGTATACACCTTGCGCGCAAAGTCAACTATAGGTATTTCTTCGTTAATTTCACGCACACATAAGCGACCAAACCCGCTTTGCACGGAGGGAAGTGGACAATAATTTATTTCCAACTCCTCCTAATAATTTAACTTTCTGATTAATTTCGTTGCGGGTTAAAGACAAGTTAGACATTCCCGGAGACTCGCCGAGCTTCAATGCTCGGTGTCATTACATTGCGTGCCACTGTTGATCCTGGCTCACAGGAGTTACAGTGGTGGGTGTGAGGGTGGGACAGTCTCCAATAAGCGACCAAAGCTGTGTGCGTAGAGCTGCCGCGTCGGCTCGCTATTCAATCGGCTCAAACAAATTTGATCCGTGCGCTTCAAATATTCAATTGAAATGTAACGGTATTATAATATCATAAAAATATTTTATTTGCATTATAAGTAGACAAATATTACTGTGCAAGCAAAGAATAATACAAATTTTGGATACTAATCATATTTTCGTTATTATTACATTGTTAAGTTGCATTCAAATCAGTGTTCAATCAGTATACACTATGGACGTTTTATTAATCATTCCGTGTTCGAACACATAAATAATGTTAGGGGCCTTATAACCCCTTACAATTACGAAATATATTTAATTTTATATTACAATACATAACATAATTTAGCCTCGGAATTATATCCCATTATATTACCTGAAACATAATTTATACTCACTACAAAATCATTGTAGGTAATAAAAATAATTAAATATTTTACTACCAAAGTACTAAGATGTGGTAATCGCATTCCGCGCGCGGCATAATCGACTGCAGCCAGGCCGGAGCGACGAGCGATACGTCCTCCCTCTAGAAGGCCTTGCGGCGGTCTGATTTGATCCACGTCGGACAGCGTGTTTTATAGTGGTTTTTAAAATATTTGTAGAAAACATGAAAACTAATTTTTGTTGAAGTATAAAAATGGTAATTTATTGATAAGATGTTCTTCTATTGTAATATGCAATTGCTATAAAAAATTATGTACGATAAGTTGGTGAAAAAAAATATGTTCTTGACGAGAGTTTCTGAATAATTTCGCATTGTTTAAATTTTTATTTTTCAGGAACTAAACACAAAATGATTATTTTTCTCAGCAAAATCCCTCCATAAGGGTCTTATTAGTCTGATAATATTTTTATTTTCATCTTATATTTAGTGGTTTCGGATATCTTAAGCTTCTAAATTGCCATTTAAAGCCTAAATAACGAAACTTGTGTTCAGTAATCCGTATAGTACTCACAAATTATCCATCAATCTATAATGTTTTCCACCAAAATCCCTAGATGACAACCTTTTCTAAAATTAGTAATAATTATTTTTCCTTTAAATTGTTTATTGGTGGCTATTAACTCATTTGAAAAGTCCTGTTTTTAAGCCAAAAAGCGCGTGCAGGGTATAAACGCTCTTAAGCGACTTTAGACACAATACAACAGAAAATGTTGCAAAAAAAAGCGAAAAATTTTTGTTGTTTATTTTTTTCCTATTATATTATTATTAGTATTTGGGCGGTAAATGCATTTTTCCCTAAAATAATAGTGAATACCCTTTTATTTATAAATACTCTCAGATATAAAAGAGTTTAAATTATTATTTTAGCAATGGCTATGGATTTACCACCCAAAAATGATGATATTTAAAAATTCGTTAAAAATAATTGTCGCGTTTCTTTGCGAAATTTTTAGTTGCATTGTATTTGTAGACACTAAAACTACCACCCGGCTTCGTTTTCGGTAGCAGTCTTGATATACCCGGTATATGTGAATATTATCAACAAAAATGTCCCTTGGATAAAACAATAAACATGTGTAAAAACCTTATAAATGAATAAAACATTCACCAACTAATACAATAAAAATAAAAACGAACAACTAATCCAATTCAGTTGTAATAAATTATCCAAGAATATCAAATGTAGAAAAATCATCTAAATGAGAGTATCACGAACTCGAGACAAAAAGTACTAAGAGACAGCACTTCGAGAGGAAAGTTGTCACTTGAAAATGAAAAAAACTACTTTGCAAAGTTGAACGTCTTGCCAAAAAACACGGTGCTTTAGCGTCTCGACTTTTGATTTCAATTTTGAAACTTAGACATTTGTTGTTATGAAAATGATAAATTTTTTGATGGGGGTTCACAAAAAAAATAATTGAAAAACTAGAGCTTACTATTTATTATATTTGTATACAAAATCCATTCGCCGCTCTTTTTGTCGTGCGAAGATATCCATTACTTTCTTGTGAAAATCAGAAATGGAATTGATTAAGCGTACAAACTATTTTTTAATATTTATTTTAAAAAAACTGCGAATTAACTGACGAAGTCGACGAGTTTGCTTGACGTTGTTTATATACATAAGGACGACAACTGCGCATAAGTAGGATATCCCGCCGGCGCGCGCACGGCTCGACTGGCTGTACGACAACTGAGTGACGCGTGAGCGGCGCTCCACATTACGCTAATTTACGATTACGATATCTTTTGTTTCACGCGTCAGCGCGAGTCGTAGCTCTCTTTCGCTCTCATCGAATACAGTACTAAGAGTCGTACTAAACTTCGTTTCATAGGAGCACAATCGCTGGCGCTCCACTCGTTACAAATTGACGCTACATGTACCTATATAGGTAATGTAATAAGACTTATTATAGACGTAGTAAAATATAAAGAATGTAATGTAAGGATTTATGTATTATAAATATATATAAATTATTAAACTAGCTAAGTATGTAATTTTCGTGGGAGTGCACTGCACCAGCGCTCTTTCGGATGAGCCGCCTCTGTAAATGACACACAGTGTCACCTGGACGCAGGAAATTAAATATAAGTGGACTATTCCTGGTGGTATTTTTACTGGTGGTAGGTTTCTCATATGTGAGCATCATGGATAGGTACCGCCGCAATGTATATTTCTCCCGCCAAACAGCAGTTTAAATACATTGTTTTGTTCGGGTTTGAATTATATTGTAGTCAGAGTAAGTACTGAATATACATATACTTAAGACTTAAATGTCTTTGAATGGCGACCGCAGTAAAATGCCAAATATTGCTAATGTCCATGAACGGCCGTATCGCTTACCATCCCTATTCTGACTACCACTATTTTGAGTACCACAGCTAAAAATAATATTATTGCAATTGTTAAGATACATGGTAACGAAAAACTTATATTTTTTCGAAAATACAATTCATAAATATAGCTGTAATCTATACTGGGTATCTCAAGACTGCTACCGAAAACAAAGTCGGGTGGTAGTTTTAGTGACTACAAACACAAGGCAACTAAAAATTTCGCCAAGAAACGCGACAATTATTTTTTATGTTTTTTTAAATATCGTGTTTTTTGGATGGTAACTCCATAGTTTTTGCTAAAATAATAATTTAAACTCTTTTATACCTTAGATTACTTATAAATAAAAGGGTATACACTATTATTTTAGGGAAAAATGTATTTACCACCCAAATATGGTCATAGGAAAAAAATAACAAAAAAAAAATTGACGCTTTTTTTGCAACTTTTTCTGTTGCATTGTGTCTGAAGTCGCTTAAACTACCACCTGGCTTCGTTTTCGGTAGCAGTCTTGATATACCCTGTATAAATATAAATTTATCAATGTAACTGACCCTGGGAATATAAGAGAAACATTTCAAAGGCAATACAATTTCTGAGCTGATTTGTATCCATTGTGTCGAGTTTAGGAAAATTGCCAGCTCACTGCTAGAATGTTAAATCGACCATTGAATTCTTACTTGGCTGTCCGGTTATTTGCCCATTGACAACAACAGGAAATGACTAAACGTATTATACGATGTAGGGAGTCGGACTTTCGCCGAATATACATACACACATGTTTATTAAATAGTGTTTTTTAAATATTTATAAACAAAATATAAGATAAGCGCGATTGTTTAAGCCATGTAATGTTAGTTTAACTTGTTGTGTTTGGAAATCTTATTTTCTTATAAATATGTTTGTAGAAATTATATTCGATAATTCCTACGGAGAAAAGTATCGAAATATAGTCAGTAAGTTGTTCTTAAAAAAAGTTGAATTATGGACAGGCTTCGTGGCGTGCGGCCCACAAATATTTCTTTTGGATGTGGCGTAACATTTTTCTCATTATATTCTAATCTATGGTTAGGTCTTTATTAATTTTGACTGTTGGGTGCTTATCTCTCACTCTCTCTCAGTTCAGCTACAGGATGTTCACTGCTGAACATGGGCCTCTCCCAGTGATCTTTACATCGACCTGTTGAGTACCTAAGTACTTATTAGTGACGAATAAATAGCAATAGCAATCACAAATAGCAAGTGCAGTTGATATTTATGTTATACATATATAATACATATATATGACAAGTTATACATATATTAATCAAAATTTTGCGATTTGCGATTGTGATTCACAAAGCTGATCGGCTATTGTTATTATAAGATCTCGTATAATCTATGAAGATGTACAATATAGTATAATGACCAGTAATGTTTGTTTAAAAATTCTGGTGGGGGGTAATTAAAAATAGAAAAAATATAGAGCATGCTAAGGCTTAAAAAAGATAAAGTTATAATTAATACGAATGGTAATTAAAACCGTGTTCACAATGTGACGTAATTGATGAGGCATACAAACAGGATGAATTCAAGGCATGCGCAGAATGTTGTTGAATGAGAGTAAAGGAATACGGAAATGCCTCGAGCACATTAGCTCGGATCAAAGGGCACGCCAATAAAGCTAAACGTTAAAGGTATGTTTTAGTATCACAAAGCTTATATACTTACTGACAGCATGCCTATAAGGAATATAAAATAAATACACTCAACAGTCACATACATAGTCCTGAGCCCACACTAAGATCGAGTCTTGTATCGTGGGCATTAGGAACTGCTAGAGACTTATCGGTCTCACAAACACCCAGACCCGGAACAATTACCTGTGGTTCACGCAAATATTTGCTTCGGTGCGGGGATCGAACCCGAGGCCTTTCGTTTCACAGCCGGCATCTAACCAACTGCGCCACGGAGGCAATATCAACGAATAATGTTCGATTACAATTTGCTTAATTGGTAGTGGTATGCATAACATGAAGGAAACAATAAATAGGTAAGGAGAAAAGGACGGCCTTGGTGGTGCAGTTGTACTACGGAATGATTGCAAAGCTGTGGTCTCAGGTTCGAACCCCTGGTCGGGCAAAGTGATATTGGATTTTTTTATTCATTATCAGTCAGGAATATGTGCCCGATATGGCGATATATGGCTCGCATATCACATCGTAGGACGGAACATACAAAATGTCCTGATTGCACCTCTGCCTACCTCTTCTGGGGAAAAGGCGTGAATTTATGTATGTATGTTAAACTTCGCCCAATATTTTACGAAATTTCCACATAATTCCAGATACTGTAAAAAACAAAACCCACTTTTGATATCGAAGAACGTTTAACACAATAAGCTGTGTAAACTGAAGATCCGTGCGGGCGGCCGCCACGCCGGGATTACAACCCACTATCACTGACAGTTGTGTGCGCGCCAAATCCGCAATTAGAGGTGGCTATTGGAAAAACCACGTAGGTTATCGCTCTGACTAGAATGTGGAGACTATGAAATAAAATGCGAGAATTGGAATAAATGCAGGCTTTACAGTATACAGCGGTATAAGATTGAATTTTAGATCCTTTTAACAATTTGGTTGAATGATGTGTGCAACACACATGTATAAATGAATGGCATATGCATAATTCTTACTCTTACTGTATACGACCCATATACGGCCAACTACAGGGTACGGGCCTCCTCTTTAATCGAGGGTACGATTGAGAGTGATAAGGCCATATAGTCCACCACGTTGACTGGCAAAAGTAGACTGGTAGATAATGCCTTAGGTATTTAGTCCACCTTGTATATAATGTATATGAAGTTTGAAAAAAAATACCATCAAAGGTAGTGCACACTCCGCCACTAAAAGTACAGTAGGTATGGTCATTCCACGGCGAGTTATTTCAGTTCATGTGCTCACATAATAATGGTTTTTCGCAAAGTGTGAATATTCATTCGCTACGTACAAGTTTAAATTGAATCCAGTGGAACTTTCCAAGCTCCGCGAGTCGGATCGAAAACGATCTTCATTAAATATTGACCGTTTCCAAACGGATTTTCGTCACTATATCAAGAAGTTTTTGTTGATTTACGGATTGCGTGTTTGTTATAAACAATGGTGTAGTGTTTGGAATTGGGATTACAAATATTATTTCGTAAAATATTTTATCTATTGCTGAGCACCTGTCTCACTACGATTGAGACGGGTTCAGGGTTTGGTCCACGGCTCTGGTGTAAATCATGCAGAACTATACATATTAAATGACGTGAGACTTTTTTGAGACAGCAATACAAGGTTTTTAGTTGACTTTAGTTTTTTAGCATTACCTCAGATAACCCATTGTAATCTTAATCACAAGACCATGCACCATCTCTTGTACTCTATATTATAATATAGTGTACACAATAATATACATTATAATGTGCAAGTTAAATTATTAAAAAACAATACAACACATTTTTGTAGTTGAAATAATATAGTAATGTAAATCCGTGAATAACGCGCGAAAATACTAAAACTGTATCTCATGGTTCACCATTCCTTATACATAAAAATAAAACATATTTTTAATGCACTACCAAGTCTTAACAAACCAGGTGGTTTATTTAAAAGCAGCATTAAATTCCCTCTTCTGTGTTGTTCAAACTGTCCGTAAGACGGCGGAAGTACTAAATTGCATTTACAGCATAAAGCGAAAGGGTCAAAGGCTGGAGAATAAGTAGAGAGTTGTGTTCATAAAATTATTACGTCGAGTTAAAAATGTTGTGATAAAATATTTATTTTAAAAACAATAGAGTAAGAAACACGACGCTGTGAGATTAAAGCTGCCCGTTAATAAATAGTCTGTCTGTATCAGCCCATATACGTCCCACTGCAGGGCACGGGCCTCCTCTACAATCGTAAGAACGATGGAGAGTGGTTAGGCCATATAGTCCACCACGCTGGCCTAGTGCGGGTCGGCGGACTTACATACCATAGAATTTTTATAAATCGCTATGGTATGCAGGTTTCCTCACGATGTTTTCCTTCACCGTTTTAGTGCGTGGTGATTGACTATCAATACACACATGACTCCGAAAAGTCAGAGGTGTGTTAATAAATAACATCTAAGGAATAGTTGCAATAGGTACTTTATAAAACGATTTTTTTCCCAAAAAAATGGCTGCAACGTAAAGTGACTGGTAAGTAAAGTAAAAAATGTCTACCGACTCTAGATTACCTTTCGATAATTAGAGATTTTTGTATGCAATAGAATACCCTTTGTGACTATAATGTACCATAAATAATGTTAATATCATTTTAGTTCTTGACACTTGACACTTTTCCACTGGTGGTAGGTCTCTCATATGTGAGAGGCTGCCTGGGTGGGTACCACCGCAATGTCTATTTCTCCCGTCAAACAGCAGTTTAAATGCACTGTTGTGTTTCGGATTGAAGGACATTGTAGCCAGAGTAACTACTGGACATATTGAGACTTAACATCTTATGTCTCAGGATGGCGAGCGCAGTGGAATGCCAAGCATTGCTTTATAGTTCAAGATGTTGTTTGGTTTTGCTACTGTTCATGAGCGGTCGCATCGCTTACCATCAGGCGAACGGCATGCTCGTCTCGCCATTCACAGCAATAAAAAAAAAAAAAAAAAACACTTTACCCATAGGATTTAATTAAAAAAACATGCAATTAATAATCATAATCTAACCTAAGAACAGAATTCCAAAAGCAAGTCTCCTGCAAGTCACCAAAACAACATAGACGCGTGAACTGTAAACGGAAAAATCATATTTCACATCGCAAAAGTCGAAATTACCGCCACACTCGCGTTCGAGTGCAAAAATTATTCAGCACGAGTTTCTAGCGTTTTCAAGCTGCTGTGCAATCAGTTCGGATTGAGATTCGATATTAAGGGAAAATAAACTGGCGAGGCGGCCAAATTACAGGCTTTCCAAAGCTCTATCCAGGCACGTAATGAGCAACCGCCCTTGGGACTTACAACAGATATTCACTTGATTAAAATAAGAGAATTTATAAATGCTGCGAATATTTTGGAAATATATGCTTTCTGAGAATATTTCGTGGAATTTCAAGGCTGTAGGCTTATATGTTATGATTTTTTTTTATAAAAAATGTATATCGTCTGTTTTGTGTCTCACGTTTTTGCTATAAGGTTTTGTTAAGTCTCAATTAACAAGAAACAAGGAGCCATTAAATATCATGAAGCATAATGCTGTGCAAGAAAATTAATAAATAAGAGAACGATAAAAAGGTTAATCCAGGTATGATCCGGACAACGACTTTAGTTTAAAAAATCCCTCTTAAAAATCTGTTATACCTTTTTACATCTTTCAAATCCCGTACTCATCTTAACAAGATTTTCCATATTATGTGAAGTCCATCAACATTTTAAAAAGTCCTGTGATTAGCAGTGGAACAGAATAATACAATATTATTTTAAAGAAATTTTAAATTTAAAAAAAAAAAATAATTTTACCAAATTCGCGCCTGCAGTCCCATAGAAAGATCAAAAAGAGTAACACACGACGATTTTTTTCAAAAGTTTCGGATAGATATTGCCCGATGAAGGCTTCCTATTAACTTGTGCAATGGAGTATGAACAGTTATGAATTCTGACTTGAAAAAGAAGGGAAAAATCGCGAAAGAAAAAGGTTTCATGCAAAATTATGCAAAAATATTATAAGGAAATTTATTTCAGGTAGAATTTGTTTTTCTATTAGCTTATGCTTATAATCATTTAGTTATTGAAATATAAGTAATAATAAATATAATTACTATAAGATCACAAGATTCTGGTCACTGTTAAATGCACAAAAAACAATGAAATGAATTAGTGAACAGCGATTCAAGTCTAGGAGACAGGAGTTTTAGAGAACGGAGAGTGCTTCATTCATTAAGGTCCTATGTCCAGCGGGTGGGGTCAAAGGGTATCTTCAGTGACTCTTCATCTCACACGGTCTTGATTTGCCTCCTTGATATCGCTCCAAGACTTTCCCACACTTTTGGCTTCGTCGATCACTGTTCGTCGACAGGTTTGTTTTTATTACTATTTTTTTATTGCTTTGAATGGCGAAGCGAGCTTACCATTCACTTGATGGTAAGCCATACCGGCTATACCGAGCGCTCATGGACAGTGGAAAAACCAAACTACACCTTGAATTACAAAGCAATGCTTGGCATTCCACCGCGTTCGTCATCCTGAGACATAAGATATTAAGTCTCAATATGTCCAGTAGTTACTGGCTACATGTGGCGGTAAAAATAGACATTGCGGTGGTACCAACTCAGGCAGTCTCTCACAAATCAGAGACCTACCATCAGTTTTTTTGGGACGTCCACGCCTACCGCTTTTTGGGGAATCCAATCCATTGTGTTAACATTGCATTTAATTACAAAATAATAGGAAGTGAAAAAAAATAAGTCTTGTCCCAATTCCATTTTTCTATTCGTTGAATATACTGAAGGTATTTTCTTTAAAAAATACCTGCACAACATGACGAATAATTTTTAAATTCCGTGCAAAATAAGGAAGTCAAACGCAGTCCTAATGTCTTTATAAATAGATCCGGGAATACTTTAGAGCATTGTGAAGACTTCCGTGGTGTAGGACATAAACTTTAAGCGGGATTGGTAAAATAATTAATATTACTGATGGTAGGACATTCTAACAGGATAATGACAAACATATGTATATGTAGAGGCCCGTCATATTACACCTCGGGAGCGCATTTGTACTACTAATTTTGAATAATACATTATTTTATTTCGTCCTATTCAAATTCACTCAGCTATGTAAGCTACAAATGGCAGTGTAAATGCACTGTTATGTTCTGGTTTGAAGGACATTATAGCAACTACTGGACATATTGAAGCTTAACATCTTATGTCTTGACGAGCGCAGTGGAATGTCAAGCATTGCTTTGTAATTCCTGGTGTTGTTTGGTTTTGCTACTGTACATGAGCGGTCGTATCGCTTACCATCAGGCGAACGGCATGTTCATCTCGCCATTTATCGCCATATACCGGGTATATCAAGACTGCTACCGAAAACGAAGCCGGGTGGTAGTTTTAGTGACTACAAACAGAATGCAATTAAAAATTTTCATAGAAACGCGACAATTATTTTTTATGATTTTTTAAATATCGTCATTTTTGGGTGGTAAATCCATAGTTTTTGCTAGAATAATAATTTAAACTCTTTTATACCTCAGAGTATTTATAAATAGAAGGGTATACACTATTATTTCAGGAAAAATGTATTTACCACCCAAATAGGGCCCAAGAAAAAAAAATAACAAAAAAAAATTGTCGCTTTTTTTTTGCAACTTTTTCTGTTGCATTTTGTCTGGAGTCGCTTAAAGTACCACCCGGCTTCGTTTTCGGTAGCAGTCTTGATATACCCGGTATATATTTATATATTAGCTTGTAAAAGTTCAGTGAAACGATATATCATTTTAATTAAGTATTCAACTCGTCAAAACTGCCAACATAAATATTCGTTTTATTACATTAGCGTATAGCAGTATCCTTTGAAAGAAGGTAATTTCCCAAAGGTAATATAAAAACATTTATATTTGTCTAGAACTATATACCTATAAAGTTAAATAGCTTTAGAAAAATATTTTTATTAATATTCTTAAACCTTTGTTGAAATTGATAGCTTTAACAAATAAAAATATTGAAGATATCTTTGCATTTATTTATTGTTTGTTTATTTTCTATATTTAAGAGTTGAATGAGCAGTGACCTCGTATTGACCATCAAAATATTGTTAAAAAATATATTAACAACGATTATATGAGTCATACGAAGTCGAAAAAAATAAAATAATCCAAGGATAATCTCTCACGTACGTTTGAAGACATGTCCATAGCTATTTTTGTTCGTATAGATTTTTTTTTCAAATTCCGGAAATAGGAATACAATGTCTCACCGATTTGTAGCAAGCAAACTTTGCTAACATGACTTGATATCCCGATTCCAGAAATTGCATGTCCATCAAAATACTTTCCTTTTAAAGTGGTATAATAAACTCATTTGCAAAAAAAAACGGGCACCTAAGCAATGAACCATTTCAAATGTTACTATTGGTTTGTATTTTTTTTTTTTTTTATTGCTTTGAATTTGATAATTATATGTAGTTTTACTTTCACAATTTTGTAAATTAATAAGCAAGTAATTGTTTTCGTCAGTATTATCATAAAATTTTGATAAAATTTATGGGTTTTAATGCTAAAGTTCACTAGTAGTGTATGCTCGCTAGTAGTGCATATGCTCGTGAAGTAAAAGTTAACAAAGATTTTTGTTTGTTTTTTCTTTAATAAAGTAAAAGCAGATAAATGTTTAGTATCGAGTGTGACCCCCTCTAGCTGAAATCACAGCTTGAATTCGTCTGGGTATGCTAGCGAGGATATTCCGGATACTTGCTTGCGGAATACGTTCACACTCCGCGATAATCACATTCTTCAGCTCTCTGATGGTCTGCGGAGCCGGTTGTACTGATCTCACGCGTCGTTTGAGAACGTCCCAGACATGCTCTATAGGATTGAGCCTGGTTCTGGAAGAAAACCATGTACCCAACCACGGGATGATCGTTTTCTTGTGAGTCGCGCATTGAGAAATCGCAAGTCTTCGTATGTGGACCTTAAGAACAACCTCGAAGAAGTAAGAAATGTGCATATTAGTCTATGGACGGTCAGGAGGAGGCTTCTCGCGGCCAATATACGCAGTCATCGCCCGGCCCGCGGCCCTAAGTTACTCCGTGAGCACAGAGTTGCCAGGCTTAGGTTTGCTCGAAATTGTGAGTCGTAGACTCAAGAAGACTGGAATAGCGTATTGTTCTCCGATGAAGCCAGGATATCTCTGTTCGGTGAAGATCGACGTCGGCGAGTGCTACGAAGACGAGGGGAACGCTTTGCAGAGGCTTGTTTTGAAGAAATCACACCTTATGGTGGGGGCTCTGTTATGTTTTGGGCAGGAATAAATTCAATGGATCGTACAGAGTTAGTCTTCATTGAAAACGGCTCACTGACTGGACATCGATACATAACGGAAGTTCTAATTCCTCATGCACAACCCGCATTGGCCGCTTTAGGCGAAGACTCAATTTTTATGGACGACAACGCTCGCGCCCACCGGTCTGGCGATGTGGAAGCGTATGTGCAAGAGGTCGGCATTCGTCGTTTGGATTGGCTAGCTCGAAGTCCCGACCTCAATTCTATAGAGCATGTCTGGGACGTTCTGAAACGACGCGTGAGATTAGTACAACCGGCTCCGCAGACCATCAGAGAGCTGAAGAATGTGATTACCGCGGAGTGGGAACGTATTCCGCAAGCAAGTATCCGGGATATCCTCGCTAGCATACCCAGGCGAATTCAAGCTGTGATTTCAGCTAGAGGGGGTCACACTAGATACTAAACATTTATCTGCTTTTACTTTATTAAAGAAAAAACAAACAAAAATCTTTGTTAACTTTTACTTCACGAGCATATGCACTACTAGCGAGCATACACTACTAGTGAACTTTAGCATTAAAACCCATAAATTTTATCAAAATTTTATGATAATACTGACGAAAACGATTATTTGCTTATTAATTTACAAAATTGTGAAAGTAAAACCACCTATAATTATCAAACAAACCAATAGTAACATTTGAAATGGTTCATTGCTTGGGTGCCCGTTTTTTTTTGCAAATGAGTTTATTAGCAATTTCTGGCTTCAGTAGGATTGCGAGATAAAATTGGACGCTTTTATTGCCTAACATGCTAGTTCAATATGGCTTACCGAAACAATATTTTTGCATTTCAATTGTAATTTTATCAATATTTTATCGCATTAATTAAAGTTAAATGGCAAGATATTTCGAACAAATTATCCGGTTCCACTTCTAGTTCAGTCAATATGTAAATTGCCCTCCGAATAAAGACCTACTCTTATTAAACATAATGAATCATTGAGAGGGCATGTCAAGAGGTCACAGAAAAATTAAAAAGGTCGCGCTGTTTGCTGATTTTGAGAAATTCAAAAATGAACAAAAAAAAATTTTAAAATGCTTTTTTCTTGGAAACTTTTGGTTTTAGGAAAAATTTTTTATAATAAAAAATGTAGAGGGCATTGCGAACTACATTTTTTGTCATTCGAGTTACGTCATCCGACTTGAAATACAAAAGTAGAGGGCGCTAATTAATGGATCAAAAAAGTGTTCCAACGCTATTTTCGATAAGAAAAAAATATTTTTTTATAATAATGTAAATTAGAAAGTTGTTCGTCACAAAATTAACTACAACTTTTATTCAAACAATTTTTTTATAAAACTTACCGTTTTCGAGCTGGATCTTGTCGAAGTGTACAAATTGTACATTATGTACCGTGCCGTTGCACAGTACTCATGCCATTCAGTTTTTATCTTTTTTTTAATTCAAATGAAATAGCAGTAATTGTTTTCTGATTTTATTATCAAAAAATTTGAACTTTTGTTCAGCAAAAATTTGAACTTAGGTGAATTTCTCTATGTTTTGCATCAGATTATTTCAAGTCGGATGACGCCACTCCAATGACAAAAAATGTAGTTCGCAATGCCCTCTACTTTTTCTATTCAAAAAACTTTTTCCTAAAACCAATAGTTTCCAAGAAAAAAGCATTTCAAATATTTTTTATTCAATTTTAAATTTCTCAAAATCAGCAAACAGCGCGACCTTTTTAATTTTTCTGTGACCTCTTGATATGTCCCCCTAACGATTCATTATGATAAATAAGGGTAGGGGTTTATTCGGAGAGCAATTAATTATTCCTTACATATTGACTGAACTATTCTATACACTGTCGTACAAAACGTGTCTTAGACATAATTAAATAAATAAATACACCCAACAGTCACATACATAGTCCTGACACTAAGATCGAATCTTGTGTCGTGGGTATTAAGAACTGCGAGAGACTTTTCGGTCACACGAACACTCAGACCCGAAAGAAATATTTGTGGACCGCACCAACATTTCTCTCGGTACGGAGATGTAATCCGCGGCCTCTCGTTTCACAGGCGGCGTCTAACCGACTGCGCAACGGAGGCTATCTGTATAGATTGCGTTTCGGGTTTAGCCTGTATACCAGGTATTTATTACAAGCGAGAGTTCACCAGGTCTCGTGGTTAATTTAATATTAGGTAGTCATTTTGTCGTGCGAGAATTGAAAAAAAATATATTTTTTAAGAATGAATAAAATGTTAAATCGCTAGCACTATCACCGCGCCTCTACCGCCTAACGATTATGACGATATAAAATGCTTTTCTTGTCCCATATAATTATACTTGTGCATCAAAACAATGACAGTTCTAAACATTCTGCCCCACGTGAAACAACATTAATATTAATTAAATATGTTGTTTTAGTTTTCTATTAAGAGCTTACGGGTTCAGTTTTATTAATAGCCTCTTTAATATTGGGAAAACATGCTAAGTAGTTGACATAATCCTAAAATATTTAGAGATAGTTAATTATGGAGAAGGAAATCTTCGTGAAGAAAACACAAGAGTATTATACTCAAAAGTCATGCTTATTTATCATATTATTTATAGGAAATTGTTCAACGTACACAACTTCCAACAGGTTCATATAGAATGTTATAGGAAGACCTAAGTTTAGTAATGCAATTCCTGAAGCTGATGTTGATAATACCATCATCATGACAAGAACTGTACATTTTTATGTATGAATACGATGTACTTCTTACCAAAAGGTTAAAACCAACTACTAGTAATTACTAATAAAAACCACTATTAAAACTATAAGTTAGATATGAAATTAACTCCCGAGAAGAAATAAAAATGTTACTGCTTCAAACCATTTTGCCGTCCCGTTTCCCTTTAAGGTAAAATTTAATATTTAAATAAGTAAGTTCGGTGTCATTGCGAGGCACACGGATCCCTACGGTTGTAAAACAAGCAATCAAGACATGTTCAAGTTATTAAGCATATAATATAAGCGTAATTGGATTAGAATCCGCCAGTCTAATACTAAAGTTAAGCTTTGATCACACCTAACTTTGTTATGATATGTGTGGGATATGTTTTTATTGTAATTTTATTCGCTTTAATTTATGAAGATTTTTGTGAACAGTACAAACAGCCGTGGAGAGTGGAGAAGAAATGGTGGTAGGTCTCTCATATGTTAAAAGCCGCCTGGATAGGTGCCACCGCAATGTCTACTTCTCCCGCCCAATAGCAGTGTAAATGCACTGTTGTGTTTCAGTTTGAAGTACATTGTAGCCAGAGTAACCACTGGATATATGGAGACTTAACATCATGTGTGTTAAGTCTTATGTCTCAGGGTGGCGAGCGCAGTGAAATGCAATAAAATAAAAGGAAATGTAATCCAAAACATAATGGTAACATTATTTATATATAGTTCATGTTGCAAGGGATTGTAGAGTAGTTGTGAGATGTGATAAGTACATATATCATTTAGTGGTTAATGCAGTAATAGTTCAGACGTTACGCAAGTGTTTCTTTTCTTTATTTCTTTCTCATATTTAAATATATCCATCCCGTGGTTCTCTCTATGAAATTACCTAGAATGATAAGGCCGCAACTTGTACTATTATTTTTACTATATAATTTCTAATTAGTATCTCTGTATAGTGCATAAAGGATTAAGTCATTAATATATGATTAAGAATTATTATATTGTGTGTGATAATACAGAATACTTCAATCTCAGACTATTGTACTACTTGAAAAAATTAATTATTGTGTAATTTTTCCATCTGTATCAGTCCATATTCGTCCCACTGCAGGGCACAGGCCTCTTCTACAATCGAGAGTATGATTGAGAGTGATTAGGCCATATATTTTTTCCATACATAGTTATGAATTCCTACAATCTCATTCTCTCCGTCGGAAAAAGCTTTTAACATCTGATATTAGATTAGCGCTGATACTGTGTTAAACTTCATTAATACACCTACATAACCACATCTGCAGGATTGCATTCGTGGGCATCAGGATTTAATCAAATGTGTGACGTCAGTTGATTGACATAGATTTGGAGAAACGCTGACTAAGCAACGCAAGATGCAGATAAGCTACTTATGTTCTATCAATGGGTGATAATTATGACTCCAACATCAAATCTACGAATTAATATAATAACATATTTTAGTGTATTTATAATCGTTATTGTTAACATGGTGTTAAGAAATTTATAAATTGAAATATTACCTATTTTGTTTGTGTGATCCATAGGTAATTGTTTCAGTTCTGGGCGTTTGTGAGACCGAAAAGTCTCTCGTAGTTCCTGATACCCACGACACAAGACTTGATCATAGTGTGGATTTAGGACTATGTATGTGACTGTTGGGTGTATTTATTTATTTTGAATAACCTTTCTATTAAACACAAAGTTGTACACTCGTAGCGAAAATACATTTTAATTTGTTTTTTCTTTCACGCTTCAACGCACACACATTTTAAGCATATAAAGAACATTTGTGCAGCTACAAGCTTGTTGACACAAAACAAGTTTCAAACGGAATGTAAAGTAAATCAAAGTTGCGGCCAAAGTAATACACCAACTTAGTGTATCGCGAACTTTAAAAGGCATTTACGTTTCAGTCGAAGCGTAACCCCGCGCACTCCGTCACAAATGCTTTGTGGCATATTGCACTCAATCCCGATTCACGTTCTTAGTTCCAGGATCTCGGAAGACAAACTAAGGATACCACGCCTTTGACTGCTTTTAATTCTATTAGAGAAGTAATTTATTAACGCCCGAATACTGGAACACCATTCAAATAATAAGTTGCTTTTAACAGCGCACGGCCCACTCAGCCAGTACATTTAATCGGGATTAACGCCATTAAGCGCCATTTATATTTAATTTGCGTTCCAGTATTTGGGCGTAAATGCATCTAATGGATAGTCTGGTTTTACACGGATTGATGATTTTGTGGTCTTGCATTGCATAAGTACGTTTTTAAGATCGAATGTTTTAGATAATCTGTATCAACCGATAAACGTCCCATTCCAGGACACGGGCTTCCTCTACAAACGAGAATATGATTAAGAGGATAAGGCCATAATATAGTCCACCATGCTGGCCTAGGGCGGGTTGGCGGACATTAAATACCATACAAATCCTTACAAATCGCTATGGTATGCAGGTTTCCTCAAGATGTTTTCCTTCACCACTGTAGTGTGTGGTGATTGACTATGAATACACACTGAACTCAGAAAAGTCAGAGATGTGCGATCGGATTTGAACCCAATCATCATACATGTACGTTGCATCACATTTGTACGTTGTTTAAGATAAGAACTTATGAAAATCGGACATAATTTCGCAAATAAACACGACATTAATTTTTAATGATTTTTTAAATATCGTCATTTTTGGGTGGTAAATCCATAGTTTTTGCTAAAATAATCATTTAAACTGTTTTATACCTTAGAGTATTTATAAATAAAAGGGACACACTACACTATTATGTTAGGAAAAAAATGTATTTACCACCCAAATATGGCCATAGCAAAAAAAAAATAAATAAAAAAAAATCGCTTTTTTTTTTGCAATATTTTCTATTGCGTTGTATCGGAAGTCGCTTAAACAACCACCTGGCTTCGTTTTCGGTAGCAGTTTTGATATACCCTGTATGTATTTTAATTGTCTAATTGTACTTAAGGAAAGAGGGGAGCTATGGACTGTACGGGCTCGCCTAATGAGGGGACCATGTATATATAGTTTATAATATTTATTAATTCTGCTCTTTTCCATTTTCATTACTGGACAATTTCAAAAAAAAAACAAATTCATAATAATTGTGAATGTCAATATGCTTAAATTCTAATTCATGTTAATATAGTATAAAAACTAACTAAAACACCTACGAAATGCACTCATAAATATTTTCCCGATTTTCTTTCATACTACGCTATCTTTTAACATTCAGTTTTTAATCAAAGTTAAAACGACGAAATCGCAGCCAATTAAAACATTTTCAAATGGGGCAACATTTTTCATAAATAGAAACGAAATCTTGCTGGAATTTATATTAAATTTATTTACAGCCATGTAAATGGCATCCGGATTATCTGATAGTATGTGATTTTATATTTTTTTATTATATTTAGTTACTAGCTTTTCCCGCAACTTTGTCTGTATGATTAGCTGTATTTATAATACATGCATATGTTTTATATACTTAAAAGTTGCTTAAAAGTTTTACTGGTGGTAGGTCTCTCATATGTGAGAGGCCATCTGGGTAGGTACCACCGCAATGTCTATTTCTCCCGTGAAACAACACTGCTTAAATGCACTGTTGTGTTTCGGATTGAAGGACATTGTAGCCAGAGCAACTACTGGACATATTGAGACTTAACATCTTATGTCTCAGGATGGCGAGCGCAGTGGAATATTGCTACTGTTCATGAGCGGTCGTATCGCTTACCATCAGGCGAACGGCTTGCTCGTCTCGCCATTCAATGCAATAAAAAAAAAAAAAAAAAAAAATACTATACGCCCCTAAATAAGATATTACGTCCCTCTTTTTCCCCTAAAAATGAAATAATCCGAAAACTCCGAATTACGTCATCTATGATCATCATCATCATCATATCAGCCACAGGAAGTCCACTGCTGAACATAGGCCTCCCCCAAGGATCTCCACAATGACCTGTTGGAAGCGGCCTGCATCCAGCGACTTCCTGCGACCTTAGTCAGATCGTCCGTCCACCTTGTAGGCGGGCGTCCGATATTTCGCTTGCCTGTACGTGGCCTCCACTCGAGAACCTTTCGGCCCCAACGGCCATCGGTTCTACGAGCTATGTGCCCGGCCCACTGCCACTTCAACTTGCCAATCCTATGGGCTATGTCGGTAACCTTGGTTCTCCTACGGATCTCCTCATTTCTGATTCGATCTCGTAGGGAAACTCCGAGCATAGCCCGCTCCATGGCTCGTTGAGTAACTTTGAGTTGAGTTGACGTCATCTGTGAGTTGGCCAAATTATATGGCCTATTACTTACTTTATCAACAACGATTTTCCATATTATCTCTAGTTAAAACATAAAAATCATAAAACTCAATCAAACATGACAAGATAAATAATAAATATTATAATTTACTTAATTTTTGAGCAATAGATCAAGTGCTTGTTTTTTAATTTAATTATTGAAGTTTTATATGTATCGAGATGTGATGTTTTATTGTTTAGAGTATTGTATGTGATTAACTGGTTACCAATAAGCACATGGAACCCACGATGGGTTTGTTGCACGAATTTTACATTGAAAATCACAGTCCCGTTGTTTTCAGTGCATTTGCACACACATATTACTTTCGGTTAAGAGTCATACCAGGAACCAAATCTTGTTAGTCCATACCCCCCATTAACAGACCAAATAGTTGACGTATTATATCTATGTCTTAGAAATAACAGGGAAAAAAAAAAGAAAAGATCTAGAAAGCCGCTCTTCAGCAATTTGACTTTACCTTCAAAATTATAAAAAAATAGTCAGAAACACGCAGAAGCACTCATAAATCCCTATACAAAACGAAACACGAGCACATAGAAAGTAGTTATTCCTTATAAAGCCGCCTTATTCTATCTTATTAACTACCGATACACCTGTGAACTATTCTTCGCAGCAAACTCGATACGTTTTCTACAACGCACGTGAGCTGTAAATCTTACAAAGTTTCTTGGAAGCGGTCGAATACATACGGCGAAATATTCTGACCGGTCGAGCGTCGACCTAAAAGATATTTATAATCAGTTTTATAATAAAATAAATTAATACACACAACTTTCACATACATAGTCCTGACCCCACACTAAGATCGACTCTTGTGTCGTGGGTATCAAAAACAACGGGAGACTTTTCGGTCCCACAAAAACCTAGACCCGATACAGATACCTGTGGAGCTCACAAACATTTGTCTCCGTGCGGGTATCGAACCCGCGGCCTCTCGTCTCACAGCCGGCGTCTGACCAACTGGGCCACGAATTATGTCAAAAAAATATACTGATTTAACGCAATTAACACAAATAATTTATTTGTGTGAATGGCATAATCTTAGATAATTAATCTTGTCCGTAATATCATTCTTAACGCTTCGTTTATCTAATAGAAATTTAAAATAATTAGGTAAATGTAACAGCAGTAAATGCTGTGTTCCAATATGAAGGACATTGTAGCGAGAGTAACTACTGGACATATTGAGACTTAGAATAGTCTCAGAATGGCGAGTGCAGTGGAATACCAAACATTGCTTTGTATATCAGGTATTGTTTAATTTCGCTAAAATCCATGAGCGGGTGCATCGCTAGCCATTAGGCGAATGTCATGCTCGTCTCAGCATTCATTGCGATAACTTATGTTTTTGGATTTATTGCTTTTCTTTTGAGCTGCAAAATATTGCTAGCAAAAATTAAATAGCACAGTAGTTATTTTCTTAGTAATTCGTTTACGGTTCATGCTGCTCGCTTGTGGATCGATCTGCCACTACCTATAAGAAAAGCCAAATCTCTACCCATATTTAAAAAGCATCTTACATCACATTACTTATCACTTTGATTAAAAAAACTCCTATATTAATATTTTATGTATCATATTTATTATAGTTTATGTTGTATATTATTATATTGACATTATATGTAGTCTATTTATGTTTATTAAAAAAAGTTTTTTTTTCACCTTTAAATTCTGTTTTGTTACTTTGTACTCTTTTTCGCTATACCGTGACCACCCATTTCTTCCGTGCCTTAAGATGGACTGGAATGAACGGAATCCAGTCCATCTTCATCATCCAAGGTGGTCTGGAAAAAATTGCTGATAGCGATAAGACCGCCGCTTGTTACACATATATAAGTGCTTTGTTTTGAAATGTTTTTTTAAGTTGTGTGGTGTACAATAAAGTATTAATAAATAAATAATAAATAATTAAACTAGTTCAACGGTTAGCGTTGGCAATAATTAATTTCTCTTAAAAGATAAAAGTTTTAATCAAATAATTAATGGATAGCACGAGTGTACTAACTACCAGCATTAATAAAAATATTGAACAGCTAATGAGAATATATTACGAAGATTATTCTATTTGACCTCGTGTTTCACATGCTATAAAATATGTATACGTTTTTATTTTTTTCTGCAAATGGATAGAGAAATCACAATTTCTCTTAAGGAATTTATGAATAATTATTTTTATGTCTATCATATGGCAACTACCTCACTGGTGTAGATTGATGTACCTACAACGCTACGATTACAATTCTGAGGTCTCGTGTTTGAATCCCGGGTCGGGCAGCTATTATATAGGTTTTACTATTCAGCCCGAAGTCAGGAAATTGTCCCGTTAGGGCGATAGACTATCCGATAGGCTCCTATCACATAGATGGAACAAAGCGAAAGTATATCTATATAATAATGTTTGTATATTATCATAATATTATGATGAGTTATATTTTGTAGTTACTATGGTGTTATTTTTGGTATGTTGTCATACCAAATTCGCCTCAAAAGAACGCTACAATAAAAAAATAATATTGTTGAATTGCATATTAAAATATAATTTATGATTTCACAAGTGAGCTTCTGTTTGACAAATGACCACAAGCTAATTCTTCAAAGCTTTTTGAAAGATATTGTCGTGTCAAACCAATTTTTTGTGCTATCGGATTGATCGGTGATTAATTGACTTTCAGAAACATTTAGTTAATGCAAAAAAATAATTAGTAACCAAATTCTATTTTCATTTAACACTTACAGTGAACACTAAGAAAATATGGTAATATTTATTTTCACTAAATGCGACTGTGCTTGGTAGAATAATTAAATCGATTAATATTAGTCATTAATCATTCTATATTTACTTATTTAAATCTTTAACTAAATCGTTACTCTCTAAACCTTATTGAACACAAAAAAAAATTGAATCATAAAGTAAAATAATTAATTAATCAATGAGATGAAGTTAAAATAAGGAGAAATATAGTATCTAATACACCTAGAAACATACCTGGGTAAAAATTACCCTTCTTATAAAATTCGCGCTCCAAAGCAAGTGTAGCGTAGTAATAAATAAATAAATAAATATAATAAATAAATTATTTATTCAGTAACAATAAAGTTTACAATTTTTGAAGAGGGTTTAGGGCACCTTTTAAGCTTGAAATGCTTGTGACAGGAGACCCCAAAACATCCGCGTCCTAATATACACCAAGTGAAATCTCGTAGTTATACATACAAAAATACATCAAACATCAAGAATTACAAGTAAAGTTTTACAATAGTTGAATAAAATAGACATGAATTAAGATTTAAATAAAAATTCAGACAAAACCGAGGATAAAATAAAATAAAGCCAAACAAAAAAAAGTGTGCGTGTGAGTGTGTGTGTGTGTGTTTGTGTTTGTGTGTGTGTGTGTGTGTGTGTGTGTGTGTGTGTGTGTGTGTGTGTGTGTGTGTGTGTGTGTGTGTGTGTGTGTGTGTGTGTGTGTGTGTGTGTGTGTGTGTGTGTGTGTGTGTGTGTGTGTGTGTGTGTGTGTGTGTGTGTGTGTGTGTGTGTGTGTGTGTGTGTGTGTGTGTGTGTGTGTGTGTGTGTGTGTGTGTGTGTGTGTGTGTGTGTGTGTGTGTGTGTGTGTGTGTGTGTGTGTGTGTGTGTGTGTGTGTGTGTGTGTGTGTGTGTGTGTGTGTGTGTGTGTGTGTGTGTGTGTGTGTGTGTGTGTGTGTGTGTGTGTGTGTGTGTGCGTGTGTGTGCGCGCGCGTATATATGGTCATGTGTGTAGAAGAGTAAATCATTGCATAACTTGCAAAAGTCTTTCTGTTTCCTCATAGTTCAATGAAATCAACCAATTCGTTATCTCATATTTGAAATCATTATAATGCTTTGAGTATATATGAAATTCTTTGTTAATTTTGTTATAAAGGAGAGCCGAGCGTTTGTTATATTGTATACTAGCAAAGAATGTTTTAGTAGCAGGCGTCTTGATCATAAGATCTTTTCTTCTTTTATCAGGTAAATTTGCGACATGTGTTAAAGTTTTGTGTTTATTTTTAATAGTATACAGTATGTATAATTTTCTAACGGAGAGTAAATTGGAGGTTGTGTAAATGTCTTTTGTAGAGTATCTACGTTTTTTAAAGTACATCACTTTTATAATTGCTCTCTGCGCCCTTTCTATCTCCAAGAATTTGATCTTAGCTGCGCCGCCCCAAATAGGTATACAATATGTTAAAATCGATTGAACAAGGGCAATATATATTTTATTTAGAAGGAACTTAGGAGAGTTATGTCCATTATGTTCGTTTGGAACAACGTGTCTTAAGGTTTTAAAGACCCAAGTTAGTTTCCTGATTCTGCAAATAACTTGCTCCAGCTGTAGGTACCATGATAATCTTTGGTCTACAGTGACACCGAGATATTTTGTTTGTGCCACTTTATGTATAATGGGACAGTTACAATTTCTATCGTTAACGTTTATACACGTATGTATTTTTATATGGAAATCTGACGGTGGTTGTGTCCTTTGGTTTATACTAAAGCATATATAATTAGTTTTAGATGCGTTTAGTGATAATAAATTGTTTTTTAACCAGTTAGCTACGTGTGTCATTCCTACTTCTGCACTTGTTTTAACTTCATACCAGGATTTATTAGTAAAGATGATAGCTGTGTCGTCTGCATATGAAAACAATTTTGCGTTTGTGTGTGTGTAGTCTGATTTAAGAAATAATTATTATAAAAATTATATCGAATAACGAAAAATACTCGATAAAATGTAACCCCGTATGCTCACAAACCAACAATTTAAAGATAAAACACAAAGACGTGCAGGATATAACTCACTATGTACCCGCCAAACGGTTAACGACAAATGTCAAGCAGATGGTAGAATATAACACATACTATTTTTTTGCAGTACATAACTTGCAAAATACGAAAAACTCTCCAAATATTTTATATTGGAGTGGCAGAGCCACGCTGTAATCAATCATGCCTCAGCATGAATGGGATGACTTTCCCAGGGTGGAATCACTGTCTAACAGAAAATGTGAAACGACAGCTTTGCAATTTGCTTTATTGCAATGAATGGCGAGGCCAGCATGCCGTTCGGCTGGTGGTAAGCGATACCACCGCTCATAAACATAAGCAAAACCTAATAATACCTTAATTACAAAGTATTGATTGGCATTCCACTGCGGTTGCCATTCTAAGACAAGATGTTAAGCCTCAATTTGTCCAGTTGTTACTCTGACTACAATGTCCTTCAAACTGAAACACAACAGTGCATTTACGCTGCTTTTTGATGGGAGAAAGATATTGCGGAAGTACCTACCAACCCAGACGGCCTCATAAATCTTGCCAGATTCGTGAGGCCGTATTTAAAGTATATCTATGCAATATGATGACACATTTCCTTCTCATTTAATAGGTGGCTTTTCGTATGCCTATAAGTGATCTGTGGAGGCACCGGCGCTTTATTTATTAGATAATATATCCATTTAACGCCACTTGGTATTATAAAATATGGTCAGTAAAGCTCTTACCATAACATACAGCTGTCTTAGCAGAATAAAGAATACTCACTATATTACCAAATTATTTATTCACGAATTATGGCATTTAGAATTAATGACCTCATCCCGAAACTATGCTTATTACATAATTATTCTACATGATACAGTACTCATAGAAATTGCTTCGCTAAAGCTTGCATATTTAATGTTCCCCCAACTCTAAATTAAAGTTTGAAGTACCTATATCAAGAAATAAATAAAGTTAATATTCTCCTACACGTATAAAATAAGAGAAAATAGATCTAATTTATAAAACCGTTATTATGGTTTCTAATCTACTTCTTTTTTTTCAATTTATACTTCAATTGTGCTTCCGATCAACCCATGGGGAGGAAATTGTTGCGTAGGCAAAACATATTGTGTAAACATTTTCATAACAAAATTGGTAATACAGGAAAACTGTAAGATTAAAAACAAACAACACAAGGAAATGTTGTTTAATGTAGTAGTCGAGTATTTATATCATAGATGTAGTATAGAACATAGATCGGCAATGTGTCATTTTGAGCGCGACCAAAACTGATTTACGATTGTGTGCGTGAAGTTTACATGTGTGCTTGACATATAGTGGTGTACCATGCACTTTCGATACTATCATATCGATATCATTATAGCTGTCGGCCTGTAGTTGTGAAATAAAATGTTATGGATATATGCGACATTTTATTATATATTAACAGAAACTTATTGGTGTGTTTATTTCAATACAGATTGATAAACACACAAATAAATAAAGATAAATTGTCATATTATTTGAAAACATTTTGTTTGAGATGTTTTGTATGGGTCTTTGTGTTCACCTGAACAAAATAATTTTTTTCATTGTGATGTATACATAGTACATATACTAATTAAATTGAGAACAAAAAACACTTTTATTAAAATAAAACTATAATTTACAAAGTTGTAGCGTATTCGGATTATTTTTTTCATTTTTAATTTCCCGTCGCGAAGTTTCGATTACTTTACAGCTTTCGTAGTCACAGGGTGGACTCAGTCTGCAACAAAATCCGTGATTATTAGTTTTTTTCAATGAGTAACATTCGCGTAAGTCTAAGACACGCATTTTTACTATATGTATACCAGAGTTACAAAAAATATGCTTATTTAAGTCAATTAATTGACTTGTAACACATTGGGAAGTGTTGGACGCCTGCTAGGCCGCGTTGGAGGTGTACGGAGGAGCTTGTAGGAAGTCGTTGGATGCAGGCAGCTTACAACAAACTGATGTAGACATTCTTGTGGAAGGCCTATGTTCATTACTCGCATTCCTGTGGCTGAACAAAGAGACAGTTTAATAAACTATGAAGCTTTTCTCGATCACGTAACCTAAACTAATGTTTTTTCTATGAGAATTATAAATTTTAAACCTATACCTAATGTTATGATAAATGAATAATGTTGCTTCAAGGTTTGGACGATGATACTGTGCATAGAAGTATCGCATTTTTTATAATAATATCGAATATGTTCTTGTTTTACTATTATAAATTGACAGCCTCTTGGCAGAGATTGAAACAGGTTCTTAATTCATAAATCACACATATGAAGTGTTAAAATAATTATTCCACAAATATAAAAAATGAGAAAAAGTAAAGTAATAAGTAATATTGTAGAATGAATACTATAATAATGGCCGGGGAAATATGACCGGGATAACGCGAGGTAGAAGAAGAAGAAGAATGCACACTATCACAACATACTATAGCTCCATAAAAATGTAGGGAAACATGTGTTGTCATCGACTATTTTATCGACAACCTTTTATTGATCGAACCTGTCAATCAATCCCTAGCAACTTTTGGTTGAAATTATTGTAAATTCACGTATTTGATATTATTTTTTATACGCAATGGATGCTTTCAGCGTATTTATATAATGAAATACTATATTCTTTTCTACCGATATGTATACACGGATTTCAATTTAATTCTATAATATCGTCACAAAATAGTATTGCGCAAAAGTGGCCGGTACCTGTGAAAACTTTAATTATTTCGGATTTTTACGCCTGCATGAACCACACCTTGGCACTGCACAATGCACTATAATAAACTACGTTTAATAACTATAACCAAGTACTGTAAAATTAAATAAATTATGAAAATAAGCGAATTTTATTGCTCGCTTAGTTTGACATATTTCGACTCTGGGTCACTGCAGGCTACTTCTGTGTAAACGTATGGTCGCATCATGCATCTCGCTTTAACATATGAGTTAAATTACTCTATCTCTTTCACATTACCGATCTATGTTTTATACTAAATCTATGATTTATATGGATGCAGAAAGAAGCGGGAAAGAGTATTACCTAGAAACTGACCTTGATCATTTTATAGGATGTTTAAGAGATAACTTTTCAAAACAAAACTTGTAATGCTAATAATAAAATTGGTGAATTAGAACAAGTGGCTAATTTGAGCAACCACGATAATAATCATCATATTTGTCCTTGACTTAAGCATAATTAAAAAGCATATTGTCTGGGTAGATTTATACAAGAGCCGCAGTAAAAGGTTTTTAAAAAAAATTGTACACATGATTAAGAGCTTCTGATGGGGAACGACATGCAGACTATCACGTAGTCTTGTAAATTACATATTGTAGTTAAATGCCATATTATTTTCTGATAAAAGTAAAGTATTATGTGATTCCTTTGGCAGCCTCTGTGGCGCAGTTGGTTAGACGCCGGCTGTGAAAAGATAGACTGCGGGTTCGATCACAGGTACGTAGTTCCTAACACCCACGACACAAGATTCGATCTTAGTGTGGGGTCAGGTCTATGTATGTGACTGTGGGATGTATTTACTTATTACTTATTTATTTCTATAGACTAATTACATACATACATACATAAACACACGCCTATATCCCAAGAAGGGGTAGGCAGAGGTGCCAGGACACCCACATTTCGCCTTGTATGTTCCGTCCCACAGTGTGATAGGTGGCGAGCCCATCGCCATATCGGGCACAATTCCTGACTCCGGACTGATAATGGATTGAAAAATCCAATATAACTTTGCCCAGTTCGGGATTCGAACCCGAGACCTCAGCTTTGTAACCGTAACTTAGTACAACTACGCCACCGATATATAGAGTAATTATAGCTTCTTTTTAACTCTCGTCAGAGATCACTCAATGCATAAATTCAATTAAATAAGCAGAGTACCGGCAACACGTCCAAATATTTAAACCGTGAAAAAATCCTTCACAACTTTGCACACATTTTGTAATAGTGGCACGTGTTACAAAAATAAAGAAAGAAAAAAGGCATTTTTTAATAAATTTAAATGTAAAAATCCATTCGATATATTAAACATCAATTTTAGCTTTAGTTAATCCATTGCATAAAAGCCTAGCTATATAAATCTGATTACATCCACTTTAATAAAATCGTGCGAATTTATGTCAAAACTACGGTCATTTCGTAAATTGCCAAACCGCTTTACAATCCCCAACGCCAACGAGTATTAGGCAGTAAAACAAAAAATAATCAGCACAGCTGAGACACGAAAAACCAACGTAAAAACGAGATGATAATTGAAACCGTACCTTTTATTAGCATCATCGGCCATAAAGCCGGCATAATAAAATATCCCAAGACTTTTATCGTCTTCCATAATGCGATGAAAAATTCACAAAGTGGAATTGCTTTTAAGACTGAAGATATAGCCGTTGAGAATGTTGAGACAACTGAGAAATTGTTACACCACTCCGCAGATTCATGAGGTAATGAAACTCGTGATAAAATGCCCTGTATACGTGATCTTACCGAATCGCCTCGGTTTGAGAGTATACAGGTTAATTGAATTGTATATTTATTTATCAAATCTTTGCCCATCTATTCTGATGCTGTTTTTCTCTTTAAACGTATTCTTCTTTACTGAAGTTTGTTTCCGTCTTTGAAAAGCTTTGATGGATGATGTTCAGCATAGACATACATTTTCTAAATATAGCCGCGCCAGAGAATTTTCACTGCCACCAAATTATGTTTCTAATGGAAAAATTTAATTATAAATAACATTTATTTTATCACGCTTCCCTTTCCCATTCTTTTCCTTTCAAAAGCGAGTCAATTGACTTTCTCCAGAAATTGCAAGTTACCCAATCGTCTACAGTAATGTCGCCGCTACTTTTTTAAACATGAAGTTAAGATTTCAAAAAAAATATGTCTCCTTTGATGAAAACAGTGCGACCTAACAGTTGAGAGGAGAGACTTCAGCGAGTTTCCAAAACTAGAACGAGTATGCTAAATAAAAAAACACCCTTGATTCGATTTCACAAATAAACCTCTAATACATGCCCATATTCTAATAAAATTGATCTATACGTAAATACCAAGGTCAAATAAGCATAAATGATGAACGAACACCCTAATCCGTCATCAGAGAAATTTGACATAAATTGTTAGCACCCATCACTAATATGAATAAACAAAGAACAGACACATATCCAACAATAGAATGGACATCACAATTTCTAACACAAATTCACAATTTAGCGGGGTAAAGAGCATCGTGGAGCATCTAAAATAGCAAGATACAAAGTGTGGTAGTGAATACTTACATTTCAAGTGCTACACGGCACAACATTATATGGGAACGTAAAATAAATGCGAACCAACATAATTTGTTCGGTGGAGTGTGTACGCGACGTTTTGAGTATGACAAAACGCGAGCTCCTGATTTTACACCGTCGTGTAATGAGAATGGAAATCACGGCATATGAGGGTACGTCATGACTGCGGCCTAAAACGAAGTCAGGTTGTAATGTTAGTAACTAGAGACACAATGCTATCGAAAAGTTACAAAAAAAGGGATGATATATTTTATAATTTTTATGCATCATCAAAAGGGTGTTTTTTATTTTCAGCAAAAACTATGTATGTACCACCTGAAAACGACGTTAAGTAAAAAATATACAAAAATACCAGCGTGGCTTTTTTACGAAAATTTAATCTAAAGGCACTAAACCTACCACCTGGGTTTGTTCTTGGTCGCAGTAAGGATATACCCTGTATATACAAACACTAGCGGTCGGGCCTGGCTCCGCCCGGGTGCATACACGTTTTAAAATGGCGGTCAAAATGTTTAATTCTGACTATCAGTTTAGATTATCGACCAATCGGACCACGAAAAACGAACAAAATTTCCTCGTATTTGCTAGAAATATCACTACTGCTTTCCTCCTATAGGTCATAGCGTGATGACATATAGCCTATAACCTTCCTCGATAAATGGACTACCCAACACTGAAAGAATCATTCAAATCCGACCAGTAGTTCCAGAGATTAGCGCGTTCAAACAAACAAACAAACAAACTCTGCAGCTTTATAATATTAGTATAGATGAGATGGTAAAGAGACTTATAATAACAGTATCCTACATATATCCAGTACCACTCATTTATACCGGTTTGTCAAATTGCTTTATTGTTATAATTTGTTTAAACACATCATTTTTTGCATAGCGTCCGTGGCGCAGTTGGTTAGACGCCTGCTGTGAATCATGAGGATAATCATTTGTGGTATCCACAGGTACTTAATTCGGGTTTGGGTGTGTGTAAGACCTATCCCATCAAAAACATCCTGTAAAAAAATTCCAAGTCTCGCAGCTCAGTTTATCTACCGCAAAAAGTTGTGAGATCCATGTAATACCAAGTCGATTAATTTATTTAGTCCTTGATTAAGGGACGTTCTGTATAAAGTTATTACGTAAGTTATTATCATATCAATATTAAAAATTCTTTACGTTGTAAATACATAGATCGACTTGGCCATCGCATGAAAACATAATGTATCGTACAATTTATGCATAATGCTACGGGCGGGTACGGGTACAACGAATCATTAACTGCAAATGTATCTTTGTAATCCTACACATTTATATGAGATTACAAAGTTATTCACGCAGTTGGTGTATCTAGAAAACTAGACAGAAATTATGAAATGTTTGAATTTTTCTTTACTTTAGACACTAAACACTAATTATATTCTAAATTTGAAGGTTCTATGCCTGCTAGAAGTGCCTTAGACTTTTGATGATCGGTCAGTCAGTCAGTGAGTGACAAAATTGTGAAAGTTTGACAAGTTATAATTCTTAAACTACTGGTTCAAATTGAATGAAATTTTATATATACTGTGTTTACACAAAGCCTAATTAGTAACTGAAAATTCAGGCTTCTTGCTTTAACCACAACGAAGTTATGGGGGGTTGAAAATGGTCTGAATTGCTTCGAGAAAAGGATAGTACGGCTGTGCCGCTTTTTAGCTCGACTTGGAGGGGGCACTGCCGTGCCCCCAGAAAAATCTTTAACTTGTAGTTATTGATATCTTCTACCTTATGGCCTTACCCCTATCAATCGTATTCACAATTGTAGGATAGATCAATGCCTTGCAATGGGACGTAATTTATTTATTTATAGTACGTTTTGAATCCTGTACTAATACCAATCTAACACCAATCTGACGAAGCCTTAAATTTGTAGTTTGATCAAATATACACTAGATTATAAGTAAAGGCTTAAAAAACGGAAAGAGAAATAAAAGCACAAATAAGCGTGTAGTCGTGTGGTTGGATTTTAGTATAGTCCAAAAACATAATATATCTTAATTTAAAGGAATAAGGTTTATTGCTACCTGAAGTTAATTATAATTTAAGACTTTTTGCTACATCTCGTAGTTCGACATTCAAATGTATACTCGTAAGTATAAGCAACCTCGGCCACTTTTGTACTCGTATTTGATAGAAGATATTATAGAGCTAATACGCGACGGTGTAAAACGCAGACACCTTATGTTGAATTTTACAAAATGTTCAGTGTATTTGTTGAAATGACGTGGATTCCCTCTGTTGTTATTTGTTTAAAGGCTCGATTACGCCATGTAGGCAGGCAGAGATTTTATCCGGCTGCTTCGCTTTGTTGGCATTGCCTTTGACCAATTGTGTTAAAAGCATACGCGAAACAGTTTACCTAAAACATTTATTGTGTTTAGTAAACCACAAAGCAATGTGTGTTATGCTTACATATTTAAGTAGCTCGTTCGAAACGCTTTCTTCTTTCCTTCTTTCGTGATCGGGCTTACCTTGTGTATATCTCATGGTATTTTCCATTTTGACTCTTGAAGTATAATTGGGGGTCAACCTCTGAGTGATAATATTTCTCGCGCCTTGACGCTACGTGACATATTTAGATTTAACAATTTATGACTCAGGATGGCAAGCGCAGTGAAATGCTTATCATTACTTTGTAATTCGCCATGAATTGTGGTTTGGGTTTTGCTATTGTCCATGAGCGTTTGTTTCATTCACCATGAGGCGAAAGGCATGCTCGCTGCGCCATTCATTGCAATAAAAAGAACACTTTATTTGGATTCTATTGCTCTTATCATTAAGTCCATTATAGTAAATTTATTATGCTAATATTTAAAAAAAACAATGATCGAGAACAAATACCTATTTCTAAGCAAAATACAAAAGTTTAACAACTCTTAAAACTCAAATTACTGCTTTGCGACCGCTTCGAAGCTAATTGGGTAGCCATTTCGCGGAATTTGGCTCATTAAAGACAAAAGAAAATCGCTTGGAAAATCAATTTCCACCAAATTCCAGCGGTGGGGCTATCTAAGTGGAAATCTACGATGTAATCTGGCATTAAATGCGTTTATAAACCAATTAATCCGCTGCTTAATTAAATAGAATATACAAAATAGCAAATAAGGAAATATTATTACACGACTCAAGGGTAAAGCGATAGCGTTTTAAGCTCCTATCAAATATAGGTTATTTTAAGTCGCTGAAGTTTAAAAATGACTTCAGTAATATGTTTATTCTGAATTATCTCCCATTTTATAGGTAAAAGAAAACTGAGATTTCTGCACAATAACTAATAAGACATGTAAAGTGTTCCAACTCACTCTAGACCTACGTGGTGGGCTAAGACCTAAACCTCTGTCTATCAAGAGCGCGAACGAACGACCGTAGCTCTGATGTTTTGATGCCACAACATTACCATCATTTTGTTCAACCAATTTCATACTTTAAATAATTATAAAAGATGTATGAGCACTATCATTCTTCAAACAAGGTTTAAAAGGAGTATTGTCCTTACGGTAGGCAGAGTTCTGGCTATGCTAGACCTTTAGCATTGCGAAGCTCCATGAGTGGCGATGACCGCTTACCATCAGCTCGTCAGCCTGTTGACCTTGACAGCCTCCGTGGCGCAGTTGGTTAGACGCCGGCTGTGAAACGAGAGTCCGCGGATTAGATCCCCGCATTGAAACAAAAATATTTGTGTACCACAGGTATTTGTTTCGGGTCGTGGTGTTTGCGAGACCGAAAAGTCTCTCATAGTTCCTGATACCCACGACACGATCTTAGTGTGGGCCTGAATGTATGTGACTGTTGTTATGTATAACAACTGTTGTTATGTTATGTGGATAAAAGTTTTTTTACCGCACGTGAACTTTTAAAAGTTGACAGATTATTTAAACCGGTTTCAGTGGTATATAGCGAACTATTAGATGAATGGCAAAATAGATGGGAGGTATCTTTGAAGGGCCGGCATCTATACCAATTTTTTCCTTGCGTACGTGATCGTTTAACAAAGACATGGCTAGATGTCGATTATTGCGTATCACAATTTCTCACGGGCCATGGTAACTTTAAGTCTAAACTATACTATTTTCAGCTTGTTGCGTCGCCTGCGTGTCCATGTTCAACACCTAATTGCGAGTATGAGCAGTCCGCGTATCATATACTTTGGGAGTGTAGTCTTTGGCATAATGAGCGTAAAACCATGCTAGATAGTATGCAAATGTCATCTGGAGTTGTATACTACATGGACCTTGTAGAGACTAGAAAGAACTTCCGTGCTTTCCGGCGTTTTTGCCATACCTATCACTGGAATCAAGCATAACAGTTCACATAATAGGTCCCATTTAAATGTAATAATGATTTGATCCGTGGTGCTTTGCAGCTAGCTTCTCCGGCTGTAAAAGTCTTTTTGCGAGGTTATTTACCTCTTCAGTTCAATGTTTTGTCACCCGCTTTGCACGGAGGGAAGTGGACAATAATTTATTTCCAACTCCTCCTATTAATTTAACTTTCTGATTGATTTCGTTGCGGGTTAAAGACAAGTTAAACATTCCCGGAGACTTGCCGAGCTTCAATGCCCGGTGTCATTACTTTGCGTGCCGCTGTTGATCCTGGCTCACAGGAGTTACAGTGGTGGGTGTGAGGGCGGGACAGTCTGTTGTTATGTATGGGGGTATTAATTATATTTATTATTATTAAACACCTATAAAATAAAAAACTGTTGAGATATATGAACACTGATCTCTCTCATTACTTACTCTGTCTCATCGTACGGTCCGTTTCAACATTGAGTTTAATTTGAACCATAGCCAGTGAATTAATAAGAAGATTGCACCAACGACCCGCCGTTTGTTCATACTTATTTATAGAGAATGTTCGATGAACAGTGTTATTAAATTGTTCAGCAAGACATACTTTCATCGCGATACTTTGTTCTTTTTATTAGTGCTTTATGAACGTTAATAATGCATATGCATGATGTAGAGTATGAAACAAGGGTATTTTTATTATAAATATTTGTATGTTGGTAATATTTTATAGAAGGGGCTATCTTTTGTTAAGTGTGTAGTTTAGTGACAAAAATAATGTCGGAATATCTTGAACCTTATCTTGAACCAAAAAATACAATCAAATCAATTTATAAGAATGTTAAAGTTAAAATTTACAACTAAAATACATAATATATATAGGTCAAATCATTATGTTAAACGTAATATTTTTTTTGTCGTTACAAGAGACGTAAAACAGTCTTTCTCAACGTGGATCTTTCAAAAAATTCCTTAGTATGTCGTTTTGAGATTGCTGCTTCAAATATCCTGTTTCATTAACCACATTGCAAATTAATATCGTGGAATACCATATTGCGTCGTGTATAACGTAAGCAGCCAACCTAATTTCTCCAATGGCTGTGATTCGCGCGTTGAACACTCGTTTTGCTTAACAAGAAACAAAATGACGGAATTCCTGAGTATTTTATCATGCCATAGAGAAATTCGTGTTGATTAAAACAATTTTCGTTTTGTTACAGCATGCGATATCAGTAAATGTTTATTAACACCAATTTAGCCAATAGTGCGTAAATTTTCAAAGTAAAAATGGAATATTATTTTCACCAAAATTGGCGATGTTAACTCGGGCTATAAAAAACGATGCGGGGTTAGAATAGCTTCGGCTCATGACGTAATGCCGTCATTACAAAAATTGACAATAAACTTAGCCTTTGCGGGATTAAGTAAAGGTTTGTTTTATGGTTGTTGTAATTTTATATTCGAATGCTGTTACTGTTGTAATTTTACTATAGTTTTCACTTATACGTCAGCGGCGTATCTTTTTATTGCAGTATATAGCAAGACGTGCATGACGTTCGCCTGTTGATAAGCAATACAATCGCTCATGGACAGGAGCAAAACCAAACAACACCATGAATTACAAAGCAATGCTCGGAAATGTAGTATCTATTATTTACATACAAATTTATTCTAACCCCAATACTTTCTCTTCGCTTTAATAAAAAGGCGATAATGGCACAATATTATTTGAATAAGATATTCAAAGGCAAATTATGCCAAATTGTTTTAGCTTCCGAGCGCGGAAGATCCGGTGAATTAAACTTCACAAAATTATAGGGGCAAGCGTGGGCGGAAACCTCCAACATTTATTTGGATAAAAATTTCGATTACTCAAATCCGAAGTTGTGGTATAATCATCAGTTTTGGAAATGAAATAGCCTTGTTTTAATTTTCTCTGAAAGTAAAAATATACGGAGGTAGTAGGTCCTCATTTAATTTAAAATGTTAATATTGCATGAAAATGTACTTATATAAAACTTTTTGAAAATCACTACATTTTTATAATATAATTTTATGACGTAATATCAAAGTTCCTAAGCTATAAGTTTAATTAAACAAAATAGATAGTAATTAACATTTATTAACCATAATTACAATAATAACGATAAAATGAATCACAATTAAATATTATAAATTAAATGAAACGTAAGAAAATACGTAATATGTGAATATAACTTGGCAAAAAAGAGTACGATGCGGTGACAATTGGAGTTAAAAAATAAAAAATTATGGCATCGCTTTTAAAAGTGTAATTGTGATTGAACAAGCAAGATATTTTTATACATTTTCAGATGTATTATGTTTATTTTGTGATTTAAAATAAACAAAGAGACTATAATTAACAGCAATATATTAAAAATTACAATAATCTAAACAATTGCCCTTGTAATATATCGGGTTGCCATATTAATATACATACATACATAAACTCACGCCTAAATCCCAGACGGGGTAGGCAGATGTGCCAGGACACCCACATTTCGCCATGTATGTTCCGTCCCACAAAGTGATAGGTGGCGAGCCTATCGCCATATCGGGCACAAATTCCTGACTCTGGGCTGATAATGAATAGAAAAATCCAATATCACTTTGCCCAACCCGGGATTCGAACCCGAGAGCTCAACTTTGTAATCGTACCTTGGTACAACTACGCCACCGAGCAGTCATATTAATAAATTATTCGATATTAGCGCCCTTATTAAAAATAGACTCTTTTTTGCCAAGCTAATCGGATATTTTAATAACAGCATTAACATAAATATTATTAACTTCTAAAATAATTAAAATATCATAGAATAATACAAAAAGCCAAATATAGCCAAATGTAATTGTATTTCATTTTTATGACAGACATGTAATAAAAACGCCCACACAATGTCCAATTTTCGTATTATATGATTTATTGAATAGGAATTATGACGAATTTATTGGATATCATTGTACAAAAAATAGGCTCTTTGCGGTAGGCGATAAGCTATAAATTCAGTCCAGTATCCTAATGGCAAAAATAAGGCTTCAGATGTTGTCGGATTGATTTTTCCTTATAATTTCTGATACTAAATATAAAAAATGTTTTGCCGCGGTGTTGGATCATATGTGTATTTTTTAAGATATTTTTAATTTATTGTGTGATATTTATTAATTAATGTTAAAATACTTAACTTATTTTATGCGCCTATGCTCTCTCTTTGCTCCACCCAAAGGTTGACTGGCAGAGACTGCCTCAGGGATTAAGTCCCCATTTATACAATGTACCGCGTTTGATAGATATTCTCAAAGTTATACAAGTTGGTATTTTGGCAAAAACCAAGTGGGAGATTGTTTTTCTGTCCTCTCAATCCATTGTCTGCAATTTGAACAACTCATAACATTTGATGCAGTGATATTATTTTACTATAGGATTAATATAAAATTTTTCCTCGTTATAATTATTTTCCCAAATCCTTTTTTAGTTGTCTAGCAGCCGTATACAAATCAGATTTCACATCGGGATAACAATCGAGCAGGTCTTTCCAATCTTTGAGTCTTAAGTACACCAAGTCCACTACCTATAAAATGCCATATCAAATGTTATTAAGAAGAATACTTGCTTTACGTCTATTTGTAATAAAGTTATCCAACTTAGACTTTCTTTTATTAGCATCTTCGATCAAATATACACTAGATTATAAGTAACGGCTTAAAAAACGACAAGAGAAATAAGAGAACAAATAAGCGTGTGGTCTTATTTTATTTTAGTATGGTTCAAAGACATAATAAATCTTAATTTAAACGAATAAGGTTTATTGTTCCCTAAATTTTATTATAAATTAAAACTTTTTGCTACATCTCGTAGTTCGAAATTCAAATGTATAAGTATAAGCAACCTCGGCCACTTTCGGCGTGTGATTTTGTTTCGGACCCTGTATCTAGTATATATTTGATAGAAGATTAGCATGCTTGAATAAGTCTGGCAACCGAGGAATCAGGTCACCTGATGGTATGCGATCACTGCCGCCCATGGACATCCATAACGCTTGTGGCTTATATTATAGTGACAGCTTCTTGGGCCGTAGTCTTTAATCTTCACACAAATGAAGAATTTTTGAAACTAACCTGCGGATCATTTTTCCGGCCCACCTGTTTCCTTTTCATGTGCTCTATATTGCATAATCCACCCTGCTGCTTTGCGTTGTTATGTTATTTTAGCGTACAATAAAGATTAATAACAATAAATTATACTAGAGATTAAAAATAATTGCTTAACGCCTATCTTCCAATCTTCCAATTCGACTGAACTATTTTAAATACTTACCTACTATTAGCGAGAGTAAAGTGACAGTGTCGAGCAAGAATAAAAAATATGAAAAATTGCACAAAAATATTTTAAATTACCGTTCTCGTGTAATAGCTGAATTGGAATGGTGTGTTCGGAAATAGTCCGGGTAAAAATCCAAAATATCCGTTTACCGACAGCAAAGAGATCATTTTGTTTTCACCACTGGAATAAATAATATTATTACTCGTTATCTATTAATTACATTTAAAATGGTTTTTTAGTAGAATATCGGTGAAGGAGTTATGACATTAATTAAAACCACATATCATGTGCAGCTGGTAGTCCAAAAAACATTAAGTTATATTTGACAGATAGGCACGGATCTTTTCATAAAGTTCAATAAACGGGGAGGGGGGGGGGAGGGTACTCTATACTCCGACACGATGACGAATGTTAGAACATCGTGAGTAAAACTGTATGAATATGCCTAAATATTTTACAAAATGTTTTAATCTATGGTATGTCGTATCCTTAGACTATGTTCGGAATGAATGATAAGTTTCATAAAGAATAGTATCGATTTGCAGTAATAAAAAACTTTGTCTCATACGTGGAATTCGAACGTCAAAACATTAGAAATTTGTGTCGGAGTATAAAGTAACACCCCAGGATGTATTATTACCGTCGCATTTAATTTTACCTCGTTGCCTAAATCAATAATTTTCAATTATTTTGGATGACTCGCAAGGACTGTGAGGTCATTGAATATTGGCATAATTCCACCATCCCGTATAATGGTCATAACAAAATCGGTCCAAAATCATAGGCAGGATTCACAAATTATTATTATTATCATTGATAACTACAGATAAGAAACCACAAAAACAAAACTAAACAGTTATTTACACTTTCTGAATGTGCTTTAATGGCTATGTTAATCTCAGAAAAAAATCAAATTATATATTTTAATTATTGCAAAACTATTTAAAAAATCTTAATATGTATTCGAGAAAAACAAAATTAGTTGCTGCGGCCAGTACAACGTAGCTCTTTATAATTTCATGCAACATGTTTGCACAGCCAAATTTTATTTCGCTTCAAGCGTCGTAAACCTCTCATCAAAGGTTTTTTTAATAGCTTTACTTTACGTTTTTTAAAGCGATAACAAATATATTTTTCAAATTACTTATATTTTTGTTTATTAAAATTTTAGTTAGTAGCAATTTATTCAGTAATGTAGACGCTATTTTTAGTCTCACATCTCCATTGTTTTTGGGTTCAATCTCTCTACTATGTACAAAAATTCATGTCATCAGTAACAAATCGCACGCTTAACAAAACAAAGCATTAACTCATAAAACATTATTTGTGGTAGTAAGTGATCATTGTTTTGTGCTTTTTCTTCTGATGTTTGTTTAGATGTTACGATGATGTGAATCTATGAAAACGTTTATATTCTAAGATAATTAGTATTTACTTTAGTGAGTTAATTTTGATGCCAAAAAACGTCTTCCCTATACCGCGGGTGGCAACATAATAAAGTCTAAACCTTTTGAAATCTAAAATGATAGTTTGGAGGTTATCAAACTAAACTAAATATAGTAATCAAACTAAAAGTAATATGAATTATTTGGTGGATTACATAACTTTTTAAAGCTTGGAATAGATACTTACAACTTGTCGATATACCATTTCTCTACTTCACCTTCGTGTATGAAATATATGCAGGAAAATATATCGCCCTCTCGCACCAAGAATTTGCCTAGAAATTGCAAAACGTCACTTGCAAAATGTGCAAACTTCATATAGCAAGATATACATATATCTATCGTCTACTGAATTCGGTCGGATCATACCATCTACATGTATTTCTATCTGGTTGGATTGTTTTGATGACCGGGAAAACATCGTAAGCTGGTGGCTGCAGTTCGCTATCCATACAAGCGACTTTAATTCACTGAATGAAGTTTCGTAATAAAGTAAACACATACATTCAATCCATCAGTCAGTAAGCGAATTTACTTACGCGCTTTTCCCAGAGATGCACCTAGGACACTCACATTTCACTTTGTATGTTCCATCCCACGATGCGATACTGGGTGAGCCTAATCACCTACCGGACTTAAATTCCTGGCTCCGGGCTAATAATGAATGGAAAAATCCAATATCCCTTTTGCTCGTCCAGGGATTCGAACCCGAGACCGCAGCTTTGTAACCGTATCGTAGTACAACTACGCCACCAAAGCAGTATAAGTAGTAATATTATGGTAAAGTACAAACTAATTCCCCGCAATGATAAATTAGATGGTCTGACGTTCATAAATAAACCCTTATTTAGGTAAAATAAAAAATCTATAAATATTCACGAGACCCGTCGCGTCGCCCGGATGCAGATATACTTTTCAAATTCCGGCCAAAATGTTCAATTACCACTATCAATTTAAAATATCGACCAATCGAACCGCTAAAATAATGAAATTTCCTCTTATTTGCTAGATTTGTCACTACTGCTTTCCTCCTGTATAAATCAATATCCTGTATCTCAATACAACCTATAGCATTGCGCAACAAATGACCAATCCAAAAAAAAATGTTTTTTCAATTCGTACCAGTACTTCCTGAGATTAGAGGTAACCAATACATGAACTTCTTCAGCTTTATATATTAGTATAGAGTATAGATATTCTCTCCAGAGTAGTCTATCAGATCTTTTGAATTGTCTAGTACTGGTTGTAATTGATACTACCAACCCTACAATGGAATCAGCAATCGTATCGAATGGCAAAAAATAATCGCTTTTGTCTAGTCGCGAAATAGGCCAAATAGTTTACCATATTTTTGGCAGGTGGCGGAATTTACACACCGCTGAATTATTCAAATCGCTATACCATGCAGGATCCCTAACGTTTTTAGCTTTCACTGTTATATTGCGTGGTTACTGACTGTTATCACACCCATGAACTGAAATTTCAGAGGTGTGCCCTCGAATTTGAAAGTGAATACGATACGACATAATGTAATACAAATATTAATTATAGTTCTACTGGTGGTAGGTCATATGTGAGAGGTTGCCTGGGTACCACCGAAATATCTATTTCATGACAATGTAGCCAGAGATGTGGAGTGGAATGCCAAGCATTGCTTTGTAATTCAAGGTGTTGTTTGTTTTTGCTACTGTTCATGAGCGGTAGAATCGCGTACCATCAGGTGAACGGCATGATCGTCTTGCCATTCAATGAAATAACAAAAAAAAAGTTCATACCAGGAAACACAACAATCCTATGTAGACGTGCGACTAATTGTCGACTAAAGTAATGTGGAAGCTGTCGGAATAGCGGCGGAGTCATCAAGTGATGCATGTACAGTGCACCTAGAAGATCTTCTCGAAGGCACGGAGGTGCTTGCTGAGCTAATTCTGGTAGCCAATTACCTAAAATATTCGTGATTTCTGATAACTTATCATAATTTAGTAATTCTTTGTAATTTTACTAAGAGTTATCAAGATTCCTGGTTGATCGAAGGAGAATGAGATGGAAAATCTCTTGGTCTCTTGGATATTCTTTGTATTTTTTGTATTGTATCAGCCCATATACGTCCCACTGCAGGGCACTGGCCTACTTTACAATCGAGAGTACGATTGCGAGTGGTTAGGCCATATAGTCCACCACGCTGACCTAGTGCGGGTTGGTACACTTGTACATTACTTTACTAAATTCTTTGTAGATTAAACTAAATTTGCCACCAGATTCTTTCTAGCCGAAAACAAACAATCATTTCACCAACATCTTTCATGTAGTGGAATTTCATGCTAGTTTCCTAAATTAATTCATGATCACCAAACTGATTAATTTCTACTCATGTCCCCTTACTTCAAGTCTTCTATTCGTTTATGATGTCCATTACATTATTTTATCTATTTATTTTTATGTATTACTAATTCTAATATATTCAAGACGTACCTCTCTGCCTCCTCCATAGTTGTTCCGTATACTCTTGAACTGACTCCAACAGTGAAGGCGTAAGACCGCTATGGTTCAGATATGTTCTCAAATGATTCACCGAGTAGTCGTACTGATATAACTCCCTGTATTTAGTATAGATGGCGCTGATAGCTATACTTATCATCCACATGTTGACCAGGTAGATAAACATGTTTAATATCACTTTGTAGTAAATCTGACTTAGGGATATAGCGATCACCTGCAAATAAGACTCTTTTTAGGCTTTGATTATCTTATTATTATCGACTAGCTGTGCCTGCGACTTCGTTCGCGTGGAATTTAACAAAAACTTAATTTTTCTAAAATAAAAGATTTTTTCTAAAATAAATGTACCCTAAGTTACTCCTTGTTATATCAGCTACCTGACAAAAAAAGTCCCGTCAAAATCGGTCCAGCCATTTCAGAGATTAGCCGGAACAAACAGAGACAGACAATTTTTTTTTTAAATATCATTTTCGGTACAGGTATCGTGTACATAACGATATGTAGTAGGACATTTTTTTTTATTTTCACTCTTAAAATAGACACTTCAATTTTATTTATATGTATAGATAATAATAATCCAGGCCCCATACATAACACTGTAGGGCACCTGTTTCTTCAACAATGAACTGTTCGTTTCCATATTGACCATTTGGTACAATGTTTTCCGGAATTTCTGTATCAAGAATCGTTTATCTAACAGTTGATATGGTAATGACAATGATGGATAATATAATGAATAATAAATATAAGCACCGCATCTATCCCGGTTTGTGTGTAAATCAATATGATGTACGTCATAGCAACTATGTAGTCGTCCTGCCAGCGTTTTGGCACTACGAAGCTTGCCACCTTCAATTTTCCAGGATCATCGTACTTTGTGACTCTTGCACAACCTGTGCGAAGTAAATTAAATTATATTATATCAAGCAATATTTCGTAATATACAAGCGTTGCTAAAGGTGGTGTTCCTTTAAAATCGGAGCTCTTATTATTTGTGATATTTACAAGTATCGGTAACGATAAAAAAAAAGTTTGGTGATGGACGAAAAGTAACTAATTTTCACAAACGGATTTTTGGATTCCCAATACCCTTTTCCTCTTTCCATCCTATTTCCTTCCCTCTACTCTCCTGATTTGATGAGCCACAAGTCGCAACTCTTCCATAATCCAAGAATTGTAAATGTTCATAGGCGGCAATGATCGCTCACCATCAGGTGACCTTTTTACTCATTTACTGAACCAACGGATTAAAAAAAAATTCAGTTGTAACTGCTATCCTACCTCCATATCGTTGATCTGCTGTTGTCCATTGGTCATAGTCTATAGTCCAGTTGATTCCGGGAGAAATTGTAGCGTTCAATGGAAATGGACCTGATAACAATGGGAACTTGTTAAATGCATGTTTTATTGTTATAAATATATCTAGGTACTATGTTTGTATTTATTTTTATTGTTTAAGATTTTTCTTTTTTTTTCTATTATAATATATATTATATATCCCTATGTCAATTCATTTTTTTTTAATATTAAACTGCTCAGATTCTTCCAATTTTAAGAGACTATTACAATTAAAAACATCTGACCCGATACTGATCATAAATAAGCTTTTCAACCCACCATAAAAGCTCACGCAGGAATATAGTATTAAGGAACAACCTATTAGATAATTGAGACAAGCAGAGCGTAATGGGCTGAATGCGTGCTCTCACAAGAGATCGACGTGAAGCGATTGCTTTGCTGTCACGTTTCATTCGATGAGTGAAATTACCGGAAGCGCCATACCCGCCTTCCCATACTTTATCCTTTCCGCTTCTCTCCCGATTTGATGGACTGGCAACACATACATGATCCAAACGTTATGAATGTTCATGGGCAGCAGTGATAAGTTATTAGGTGACTGTTTGTTCGTTTCTAGACCAAACTATAAAAAAAATACTTGACAGTTCGACTACAAGTTTTGTTATTTTAGTAAAGCTAATATAAACAATAAATTACCTCTACAAGCGACGTGAATCCACCCACAAGTCGCTGCATGCAACATCAGAAATACGATCATAAGTTTCATTAAAATTGGTGCAATTTTGCTCTGTTAAATAAAAATTAATATCACATTTAGGCTTTGTGCAATATGGACCGTCATCCTTGACTAATAGACAGAATCCAAAAAATAGTGACCCGTATTTTATAACAACGTAAATTCCAAAATATCATGCTTTAAACATAATTTTCAAAAGAAAATATTTGGTAACATCTCAATTCACTAAAATATTTTACAGTAACATCTAAATATTATAAGATGGAAAAGTCATGTTGAAGATGTCCCAGTAGAGAAACATAACAAGCGAACATTTAGTCTGGTTCATCCAGACCATCCAGACATGAAAAGTTGAAAAGAAACATTTTAAAATTGCGTCTTTAACATAACAAGGGCTTAATGGACATAAAATTTGACTTTCAAGACATATTTAAATATGAAGAATACAATTTAAATAAATCGATGAAAATATTATCTTTAGGCCAAAAGTTACCAATACAAAACCAATATTTCAATGCATGCTTTTAGGAATGTTGAATTAGCTACTCGTATGTTAGTTACGTTCTCAAGTAACCATAAGCCTGAAGAAAATATTGTATTAGGATTAAGTTCAATCCCTATGACAGAGACTGCGGAAGTAAAACTGCATGTATAAGGAATACTATTGTATGTTTATTATCAACATTATCATAAAATTTAAGAACCTATCATAATTCCTGAATAAAACGAATTTATTCAACACACAAAAAGGTTAGGTATTAATTCACACGAAGTTTGCACTCATTACCGCCTAGACAATTATTGAAAGCCAACGTAGCAAAACTTTGAATACTTCAGCACGCACATAAATTATTCTACTAACCTTAAAGCTCTTGCAGAAATAGATCTGGAAGTCATAAAACCATATCAGCCTCAACAATCTCGCTAGCTGATAACTCCAGTCACCAGTGAGAAAAGTAATAAGTGGTATGATTAGGGACAAAGCGTCGACATAGAATCCCCATCTCTTGAAAATCCTGAGACCGATGTTCCGTAATACACATTTGTTGTTGATAATAGTTTTTTCCATCTAAAATAATATTCAAAATATACATAGGCAGGGTCGAATGAAGAGGTCAAGACCGCACCGGTGACATTTTCAAGTTACGTATGTAAACATACGTACATATATTAATAAGTTAATTTTGAGGGTATCTGCATACTTGAAAATACTGTACAATAACTTCTTAGATGTGTAGAATTCTTACGTTTGGTTAAAATAAAAACAATATAATACACGTCGAGTTAAAATAAAAACGGGATCATAAGTAATCCCTGAGACCCCATGTAGTGAAATTAGAGTTCAGATCCAAAACGAAATTATTCAACTATACATTTTAACTGATGTAAAAATATTTATTAAAATATACGCATTAAAGTTTATACATAATGAGAACATACAGTTAAATCTTATTTGTACATTGGTTTCTTGTTTATTTCTAAAACAATTTAACGTGGTCACCCACTACCCAAGCCTGAATCGGGAGTACCAAACATAGGGAAATTTTACAACCTCATTTTAGACTACACTGCATAAACATGGTATGGTATTAAAAAATACTACAATAGTAAAACTAAAATAATAAAAATATTGGAGTCAAACGCACCGTATAAAATTCTCCAATGAATTGAACTAAATGGATAATGTCTAGAACTATTAATACCCAATAGACTTTGAGAATGACTTCCAGTGGCAATGTGTTGAGTAGTAGAACGATTGTTGCCGATATGAATGGACAGATCAACCATACAAAATAAAGCCATCTTGAGTACCAGTTGTTATGACGAGCCTCTATCGATGACATGCCCTGGATATAAATATTTATTTATCTCAATTAGGGTAAATTTATCTCAATTATGGTAAATTTGTTCCAATATTGGATTATAGACTTTTTATTCTACAAGACCATAAGATTTTTTTGAAAATTAAAATGGTTAAGCTCTTGCGGGCTTATTCACAGATAGTTTCAAAACCTATTTTAAATATAAAATATTTTATCCCTTTCGAGCGACTTTCAGTGTGAGCAAAGAAGGCAAAATATTTGAAAGCCAAAATGGGTTTTAAAATTATCTTCGAATGACTCCGTTAGAGTTTAGGTACAGCAATTTGGCCCAAAATGGTAGTGTAGACGGACGGTTTATATCAGATCCGGTCTTTAAAACGTAAAGAATTTTTAATATTGATATGGTAATAACTAACGTAATAACTTTATATAGAAAGTCCCTTAAGGACTAAATAAAATAATCGACTTGGTATTACATGCATCTCACAACTTTTTGCGGTAGAAAACCTGAGCTGCGGGACTTGGAATTTTTTTACAGGATGTTTTTGATGGGATCTCACGTCTTTTTGTAGAGTCCTACTTTTTTCCTTTTCAGTACTTCTTACTTCTAGAATATCACTAACGATTTTTCTTAAAGCCTCTGTCTTATAGATTTTTCTTATTTTTGTAGGTATCAATTTATCACAAATATAGCGGATTTGATTATTAATGTTCTTTCTTTCATTGTAATTGATATTTTCGAGTAATTTAATCTATTTATTTGCAAGTTTTTCTTCGTCATGTTTTTCTAGAGGAATGTTGTACAGTTTCATGGGTTGAATACACCATTTCCCTCTCTATATCCCCTCCTGTTATGCCTCATGTATATAGATATATATCTACAACTATTATTCCACTATCTACGGGTACAATGATTCATTAACTGCAAATGTAACTTTGTAATCCTATACATTTATATGGGATTACAAAGTTATTCACGCAGTTGGTCTATCTAGAAAACTAGACACAAATTATGAAATGTTTGAATTTTTCCTTTCTTTAGACATCATCATCATCATCATCATATCAGCCACAGGAAGTCCACTGCTGAACATAGGCCTCCCCCAATGATCTCCATAATGACCTGTTGGAAGCGGCCTGCATCCAGCGACTTCCTGCAACTTTCTGTTTTCTTTAGACACTAAACACTAATTCTAAATTTGAAGGTTCTATGTCTGCTAGAAGTGCCTTAGACTTTTGATGATCGGTCAGTCAGTCAGTGAGTGACAAAATTAAGAAAGTTTGACTAGTTATAATTCTTAAACTACTGGTTCAAATTGAATGTAATTTTAAATATACCGTGTTTACACAATGCCTGCTTAGTAACTGAAAATTCAGGCTTTATGCTTTAGCCAAAACGAAGTTATAGGGGGTTGAAAATGGTCTGAATTGCTTCGAGAAAAGGATGTTACGGCCTATAGCTCGACTTGGAGGGGGCTCGGCCGCACCCCCAGATTTTGAATGTCATTTTTAATGATACGATTTCCAATCATTCTATAGTATACATGAAAAAATCTACCGATGAATGAATTCTTGGAAACACACTAAACGTCGTGTGCGCATAATGAAAAAAGTTAAATAACAAAATGAATATTTTTAAACCTCATTAAACTCCTCTTTTTTATTTCGATATGTGAGTATTTGTTCCTGAGCAATAAGTTAAATATTCGGTCTTATTACTTACAGGCAGTTTGATAGTCTTTCTTTGTTGAAGAATGTACATGACCGTATTGTAAGGATTCTCAGCGATATGTCTCCTTGTTGCCATGTAATCATTTTTGGATTGGGGATTTTGTTTTATATTCTTTCTTACCTGAATTCAAGATATGATAAGGATATTAGTCTGAAATCGGAATCTAAAATAATTTAACTCGTTGAAGTGACTACATTCTCTCTGAGCATAAGTGGAGTATAATAATTATCTATGAGAACATACGAATATATTTTGCAATTTGAATTATGGCAATCAGCCTGATTGCTTATTACTGTTTTACTTAAAGGAATCAGGATTATGGGAAGGATGAGAAAACGTGGATACTAAACTGGATTCTTAAAGGTTCATCAAAGTTGATAATCAAAATCTTCTATTAATGTATTATTTTTACGTACTTCATTCGTAATAAGGTCTTGAAATTGTTTGATGGTAATCTGAAGTAAATCCGCGTAATCATCAGCAATAGCTGAAATCCTAACTGGACGAGGTTTCGTTCCATCTAACTGACCAAAAACACCACCCTGAATCAAAAATTTGAACAAATATTAATTATTTTCTATTTAAAGTATTGAGAAAAAAGCTCAATCATAGTTGCTGTCCTTGAGGTGATCAGAGATAACCTTCTACTTACCTTTCCATCTCTTTATTTCTACCTCAAAAATTAGTTTAGCATTGACAGGAAATTAACATAACAATTTCCAATTATTTGCAGTATACGTGCACATACAAAAATGAATCAGATACATTACTAGAAGTTTGTAACGAATTGCCCAGTCTCTATCTAAATATAAAAATAAAAACTTTAGATCAAAATAACCTTTGAAAGAGTAGCAATCTTCATGCCATCTTTACTGAGAGTGACTCTTCCACGATGCACTACGAACACCCACGGTGCTAAGTCCATTTCTCTAGTAATTTCTTGACCCGGCAGAAAGTATATTTGCGTACTTGTGCTAGCCAGCTGGCGTTGGAACGCCTCACCTCCTTGTAACAGTGTGTCTAGAGCTGTGAAAGTACTGAAGAACACGAAGGAAAGATATATAAAGTGCATAATATAATAATAGATGTGTAATTTCTATAGGGTGAAACGTCTCATAAATATTGCATCCATATTATTTTTTGCATCGAAATCCTAAACAGTGCTAAGGCTCCTTTTTACCTCATAAATATTGCGATACCTGTATTATTCGCGCTAAAAGGCGGATAAAGAGGAAAAAGATAAATAATGAATAGCATAACTTGTTTAGGTTGTGTCGGTCAGGGATGCTCCTATCTAGTGGTCATGGCCTGTCCTAGAATAGGTGCTACGAGAACGCGACCTCAGCCCCCGAGCTACTGCAGTCATTACAAACATTCCTTTCCATGACTGCAGTATCGACTCCTACAGGCCATACTCTCCTTTCCCATTATATCCTCTACTCATAAACCCTATTTCCTTTCCCCCGTTGATGATGGGCAGCAGCGTCATCAGCGCCAGTCCCCTCCTGCGCTCGCCAACCCGCCTGCCAAGCGTGGAGAGTATTGGCAAATACCCCTCAATGGCGACACAAAAATTGACCAGGACCCCAGTCCCCGGCAGCCCCACTATTCCTGGCGATGGTAGCAGCCATGGTTACGGTGGGGCAGGGGGTGCTAAGAATCCCCGGGTTGGCCCCGGCTACCACCCCCGACGACGACTGGCCCTGGTAACACACAACATACGCACTTTGAGGACAGACGAGAAGATTGTCGAGCTGGAAGAAGAATTGAATGGGTTACACTGGGATATTCTGGGGTTATCGGAAGTCCGAAGAAACGGGGAGGATACGATTACCCTGAAGTCTAGTAACCTGCTCTTCTACCGGGGGGACGACCAACAGTCCCGAGGAGGTGTCGGATTTCTCGTCCACAGGTCTCTCATCAACAACCTCGTATCCATCGAAAGTGTGTCGAGCAGGGTAGTATACCTTATACTCAGAATATCAAAAAGATATTCGTTGAAGGTCATACAGGTATACGCGCCGACCTCGACACACCCAGATGAAGAAGTAGAGGAAATGTATGAGGACATAAGTCGGGCCATACATAGTTCCAAAACCTACTTCAATGTTGTTATGGAGGACTTCAACGCAAAGTTGGGCAAGAGAAGCGATGCAGAGTTGAAATTGGGCAATTTGGACATGGGCAACGGAACCTCAGGGGTCAGAGGCTGGCCAACTTTCTGGAAAAAGAGGGACTCTTTGCGATATACTCTTTTTTCCCGAAGCCGACTCACAGGAAATAGACCTGGCTGAGTCCTGATGGCTCTACGCGAAATGAGATAGATTTCATCTTGACGACTAATAGAAGTATGTTCAGTGATGTCTCTGTGATCAACAGGGTAAAAACCGGTAATGATCACCGAATAGTTAGGGGCAAATTGAATATCAACGTCCAATTAGAAAGGCGTCGCTTGATGAAATCTACGCTCCGACCTACTCGCGCCCATATCCAAAACCCCGACAGCTTTCAACTCGAGTCAACAAATCGTTTTGATTGTCTAAAAGAAAACCTTGCAGTGGACGAGTTAAACAGCGGTTTGGTAGAAGCTGTCCATACGGTGGGATCTAAGTATTTTAGACCTCGCCGTAGAGATAGACCACAAAAACTCTCGATCCATACTCTTGACCTCATGGCTGAACGTCGATCATTGACGCTGCAGTCTTCCGTTGACGCCGAAGCATATCGGCGGCTCAATAGACGGATTTGGAAGTCCTTGCGACACGATGTCCGTGCTCACAATACTGTGAGCATTAAGGAGACAATTGAGCGGAACGGAGGTTCCAAAGTGTTTGCAAGAGACTTGTCTATTGGGCAAAGCTAGTTGTCTAGGCTGAAAACGGACGATGGTCACGTGGTATCGACGAGGGCAGAGGTATTAAGAGAGATCGAGAGGTTCTAAAAAGCGCGTGGTGGCCGTAGTGGTGTTGGTAAACGGACTAGACGCGGCTGTCCACATGTTCACGGTGGTCGCGGGTTCGAATCCCAGGGCACACCTCTGACTTTTCGGAGTCATGTGTGTATTGATAATCAATCACCACACACTAAAACGGTGAAGGAAAACATCGTGAGGAAACCTGCATACCATAGCGATTTTTAACAATTTCTATGGTATGTAGTCCGCCAACCCGCACTAGGCTAGTGTGGTGGACTATATGGCCTAACCACTCTCAATCGTATTCTCGATTGTAGAGTAGGCCCGTGCCCTGCAGTGGGACGTATACGGGCTGAATCAGAAAGGTTCTATGGACAGCTTTACACCTTGGTTGCCGAACCTACTGTTAGCTCGGCCGAAGACCCGAGAGCCCAGTTGATCCGACACTTTAGCAATGATATCCTGGACATCAGCCTGTTTGAGATTGAGATGGCCCTCAAACAACTTAAAAACAACAAGGCGCCGGGTGAGGATGGAATCACTCCAGAGTTTCTGAAAGCGGGCGGAACGCCGATACTGAAAGTCCTTCAGAGGCTCTTCAATTCCGTTCTCCTCGAGGGCTCAACGCCAGAGGCATGGAGCAGGAGCGTGGTGGTACTGTTCTTCAAAAAAGGTGATAACACTTTGCTGAAGAACTACAGGCCCATCTCGCTCCTGAGCCATGTCTATAAGTTGTTTTCAAGGGTCATCACAAATCGTCTCGAACGCAGGTTTGATGACTACCAGCCTCCCGAACAAGCCGGTTTCCGAAAAGGCTTTAGTACCATAGACCATATTCATACGCTACGGCAGGTTATACAAAAAACCGAGGAGTATAACTTGCCGCTTTGTTTAGCATTTGTGGACTATGAGAAAGCTTTTGATTCGATCCAGACCTGGGCTGTGCTACAGTCTCTTCAGCGGTGCCACATAGACTATCGGTACATTGAAGTGTTGAGGTGTATATACAACAACGCCACCATGTCGATCCGAGTACAAGATCAGAGCACGAAGGCTATTCCACTACAGAGAGGCGTGAGACAGGGAGATGTCATATCTCCGAAACTGTTCACTGCCGCGCTGGAAAATGCCTTTAAGCTCTTGCAGTGGAAAGGATTCGGCATCAACATAAACGGCGAGTATATTACTCACCTTCGATTTGCCGACGATATTGTAGTCTTGGCAAAATCGCTGGAAGACCTTAGCACTATGCTCAAAGACCTTAATCGAGTCTCCCAACAGGTGGGTCTTAAAATGAACATGGATAAAACGAAGATCATGTCGAATATCCATGTTGTACCCACCGCCATTGGAGTTGGGGGCTCGACTCTCGAAGTTGTAGACGAATATGTCTATTTAGGACAAGTGGTCCGGTTAGGCAGGTCCAACTTCGAGAGAGAGGTCAATCGTCGAATCCAACTCGGTTGGGCAGCGTTCGGCAAACTTCGCGACGTCTTCTCTTCCAAAATACCTCAATGCCTAAAATCGAAAGTCTTCGATAGTTGTGGCATACCAGTGATGACATACGGCACCGAGACGTGGCCTCTCACTGTGGGCCTCATTAAAAGGCTCAAAGTCACTCAACGAGCCAAGGAGCGGGCTATGCTCGGTGTTTCCCTACGAGATCGAATCAGAAATGAGGAGATCCGTAGGAGAACCAAGGTTACCGACATAGCCCATAGGACTGGCAAGTTGAAGTGGCAGTGGGCCGGGCACATAGCTCGTAGAACCGATGGCTGTTGGGGCCGAAAGCTTCTCGAGTAGAGGCCACGTACAGGCAAGCGAAATGTCGGATGCCCGCCTACAAGGTGGACGGACGATCTGACTAAGGTTGCAGGAAGTCGCTGGATGCAGGCCGCTTCATTGTGGAGATCCTTGGGGGAGCCTATGTTCAGCAGTGGACTTCCTGTGGCTGATATGATGATAACTTGTTTAAGATTAATGTTAATTTCTGTGTCAGTGATTATGGTTTGAGATATATGTATAGTTGAAAGTTAATTTTTAGAGATGCCACAACTTTTATTATTTTTAAAATGATCCTTAGACTTATATAAATGACATCTTAAGCAAAAATAGGAGTGCAATATAAAGCCCGCTGCCCACGACGCTTGTTTCGCTACAGAATAGCTTGCTATAATTTGCTGCTGGGTTCAAAGTTGGCTGTGGCGCTGGGTGCAATAATAGCTCTCTCGATATGTTGGCTTCACACGGTACTTGCCACTAAACGCCGCTAGGCGTGCATGCGATGCGACGTCGCCATTAAAGACACGAGTATTCATAACTTCTGCAGTACCATGAACGCTCGAGTACACAAACTATTGCAGATGAGATAATTTGACGTAGAAAAACTAATCAATAATTATTGTGGCAGCTGCAGTTATTGTTTTTAAACGGAAACGAGAGCTTGAACAACGAAAACGTCGATTGTGGAGTTGCAAGTGGCTGTTACGGCGTGATACAGTACAGAATGTTCTACTAAACATGATATTTAGTGAGCTTGGGTATGTATCTATAACATTTCAACTTTATTTTTTAATACATTTATTGGATTTTTAATTTCATACTTCAATTTGTAATATATTTATATTACATTTTTGTTTAAGCCCTGAAGATCCTCCCAGTTTCACTAATTATACGAAAAAACAAAAAAAAAACATAAACAACCCCAAACACGCAAGCAATCTATCACGAAAAATAGCACGCGTTCGATCACCGAAATCCAGCACGTGACCACGCTTCAGAGACATCAGTGACGTCACTTTCTCGCAGCGCTGCCAGCAGAGCAGTCATCGGCGAACCCCGCAAGCAATCCAGCAGCAAAACAAGCGTCGTGGGCAGCGGGCTTTAGACGTACTTTCTAAAGAAATAGTAATTCAAGTCTTGTCTGAATACAACACCGATACGCTCGTTAGTCAAATGATGTATGTTGATTCCTTTTGTTCTGTAAATAAAAAACAGAGGGGTCATAATTAAGGGATTTTTTTCAAAAGTTTTAAGTATTGTGTCGACTAATAAAAAAATATAGACTACAAGCCCGTGGCAAAAAGCGATGGGTCAAATGAACCACCAGGAGACCTATTTAGTAAGATACAGGGGCATAAAATAATAATATTCAGCACTATGCCGTCACTTGTAAGCTGTCCGTCTCAGTGCAGATGAGACTTCAAAAGCATCAAGGAGAGGGGTTCGTTTTGGTCATTTATTTTTGTACGGCATTCCTACCATTGATAGATCCATCAAAAATAATAAAAGAACACGTAGTGTCGTACAAAAATAGTGCGTCACAAAGTCGGAAGAACCTTAGATATTCCGGCAAATTTGTCGGTAAATTTGGTCATTTGATTTTAAACGGCATCGGTTCCATACAGTCACAATACCTCTTCTAAACCATTATTCCGCAACGCCGTACAAAAACCATGCGACAAGCGAGAAAAATCAGCGGTTGCAACTCACTCCCTTTCAGTGGTCCGGGAGGTGATTTGACACAACATGAGATTAATTTATTTTGAAAGTATTTTAGACATAGATAACATTTTTTCACATGCCGTACATTTTTTTGTGATCCAAAGGTCTGTAGAGCGGAAAATAACTCTGAAATAATCCATGTAACAAAACATACTTTAGGGTGATATTTAGTATGATATTTAGTGTACAGCATTTAGACACTGTATTTGTATTTAATGCAATCGTCTATAAAAAGTCAATGCCGTACATATCTGAGGGTTCACATTGATAAAAGGTAATAAACATAACAAAAACTTATAATTATTAATTCCTTTTTTTAATTTTATTTGTCCGCAAAATAATATGACGCATATTCATGTTTCAGAAGGTGATCGAGAAGATGATTCAGACGTCGATGAAGACGTTGATTCCGATACCGACTCAGTAGCTAATTCAGATATTGAATTAAAATTTGAAAGACATACCTATCTATTTTTTCATTTTGGTATATAATAAATCATTTAGTATATTTAATAACACAATTCAAAAAATAATAATGTTTGAAATATATGACATCGAAAAGTTTACAAAAATACGAATACTGAGCTTGATAGTTTTCAATTTTTGGATATAATATACACTCAGTTTCACTTTAAAAGCTAGCATAATGATTTATACATGTTATCAATTATTCTCTTCAAAAATATGTTAATGCCGTGTAGTATCACATAACCATAAAGTACTCCTAAAATGGTGGTGCCATTTTAATCAGCAAAAAATTATATTCTGCATTAAAATGTACGGCATAATTTTTTCTTCATTCGTTTACCTGAGAACTATTTAAAACAACAATAATATTTAGAAAGTTGCTGTATTTCACTAATCTACGATAATTTAAACTTTTGAAATTATTTGAGAAAACTCATATTTTATTTTCCTCTCAAGTTATTTTTAAACATTTTTTATTGAATGGCAATACTATATAACAATTGTATTTAGCAATATCATGTTAAAAAACAGGTTGCCGTACAGGATCAAATGACCTTTCAGCTTTAAAAGTCAAATTTATGAGAAATTTATGTATACATTCAAATTAACAATAATTTAGTGACGGCTTCTTTTAAAATAGTAATTTGGAGTGCTACGTAATGTTATGAAACCGATGCCGTACTTTTTCAAATCACCTCCCGGACCACTGAAGGGGAGTGGGTTGCAACCGCTGATTTTCTTCCCTTGTAGCATGGTTTTTGTACGGCGTTGCGGAATAATGGTTTAGAAGAAGTATTACGACTGTATGAAACCGATGCCGTTTAAAATCATATAACCAAATTTACCGACAAATTTGCCGGAATATCTAAGGTTCTTCCGACTTTGTGATGCACTATTTTTGTACGGCACTACGTGTTCTTTTATTATTTTTGATGGATCTATCAATGGTAGGAATGCCATACAAAAATAAATGACCAAAATGAACCCCTCTCCTTGATGCTTTTGAAGTCTCATCTGCACTTAGACGGACAGCTTACAAGTGACGGCATAGTGCTGAATATTATTATTTTATGCCCCTGTATCTTACTAAATAGGTCTCCTGGTGGTTCATTTGACCCATTGCTTTTTGCCACGGGCTTGTAGTCTAATACTTAATTACCTTATCCACCAATATCTGAAATGGCGTACGGCTTGATATATCAGTTTATCATCAACTCTCTCAGCTTTCAAAAATCTTATCAACTGGCTGACACCGTGTTGAAACAGCTCGTTTCCTCTCGAATTCAATACTAGCAACGTAAGTGAATAGCAAAACACGAACCTGGTGAATTATTTATTTAATTAGAAATCATTTTTTTTTTATTTTAAGTAACTGATGGAGTTAATGAGCTTGTCCCGTTGTTGCATTTCACCTTTCGAAAACTTGAATAACGAGTAAACCCGAATGGCTGACGAACTGGCTCTCTTGATGTGCTCACGTACACAAATGTACAGTAAGCACTTTTTTATACCTGAAGAATTACTTTGCAGCCTTTCTTTTAGCAGACTGGAATCGGATGGAATTCTACAACTTTTAAATAATGAAATTTTATGTACCATCACACTAGAAGTCAGGACGTAGGTCTGTATGTAAAATGTACTCTGTGGGCAAATGAATAACGGTGATCACTGAATTCCGCCAATTTTTTTTTCTTTTATTTTATAGGTAACTAGCGGCCCGGCCCGGCTTCGCCTGGGTGCAGATACTTTTTTATTTTACTCCACACCAAATACGTGTTATTTTTCGTATAAGCTCTTGTATACCTAAACATGAATTAGCTATCCTACTGTCCTGCTCAATTCCGTCCCATCCCGTCTGTTCATTCACTTCCCGATACGTCGCGACCTTTCTCTTAATTAACCATCCCGTCTTATACCGTGCATTTACATTTCGTCCTATTAAATCTGTCAGCTATCCCAGTCTTCTCCCCTACCTCCCACTCTATTATATCCAGTTTCTCTCTACTTTCTAAACACTTTATCGATTTTGATTATCCATGCAATATCCCGTTCCTTATTTCACCCCCACTATGCTGTTTTTCCAAAAATATTACGCCATTACTCTTGTTAGTAATAAAGAGATGAAATATTAATTTTCGTAGAAATGCACTCACACACACACAATTAACGTAGAAACAATTATATTTAACTGGTTTTTCAAGACACAGGCAACGCCTAATTTGAGAATCCCTGCAATATTCTCCATAATTATATAAAATTTTTATTTTATTCAGTTCAGTTCAGTTTTTATTTTTATGTGTTATTTTATTAAAGATTTTTCATTTTCAAGTGAAATTCTATCTTGAAAAGAAGTAAAACTTAATACATGTGAATATTATTTATTTAATTGTCCTATATTTATGTAGCATCATAATATACTCTTTAGTTTACAATAAATTCCTGAACGTATGCATAAAAATTTGACAATCAATTTAAATGTCAACCACTTTTCATTACTGTCATTAATTTACATCTTTAAAATCTAAAATACGCCATAAATCGAATATTGTGGCTATGTGTTGTCGATTCGAAACCTTTATTTAAATACGTTATTTAATTTTAGGGAAGAGTTTACCGTATCGACGCTATGAACATTAAATCTTTGACAGTTACAAACCCATGAACATTTTGTATGGCAAAATGTATTTTCCTTTTGTTTATACTTTCGCCAATTCAATCGAGATAAAAACTATCCCACCTTTAAGTTGGAACAAATAACACATATCTACAAAATTTCATTATAATCAGTTGAGTGGTTTAGGAGTCCATCGCGGACAAACAACGTGACACGTGAATTATATATATTAAGATTTATACGATTAACTAATGGTAGAGCCAACATAGACACCATAATTTGTTATTACCCTAAAGGATTTTGATGAAAAATAATGTTAAATTGAGGATCAAGTAAGCATTGAAAAATGATGTATTAATTTCCGCATCGTCTCGGAAGTAGAATCGGAGAGGCGTTATTTATTTTTTAATATCCGCGCCACACCCAATGGTACGAGCTTTATAAATTGTTTATTTTTGATCCCGTTATTGCAGTATTTTGTTTTTTTTTTCTCTAGTTACTCCATTTTCTTCAATTTATACTGTTCTTATCCATGAAAGGTGATTATTTTTTTGATTATTAATTTAAGATTGTTTGTCCATCACACAATTAGATATCTCGCATAATAGCTATTGTGGTAAAATCTGTACAAAAAGCATGATACATATTTTTAAATACTATGATATTCTAAAATAAATATACCTTACCAGAAGAAAAATCCAAGGAAAAATAATGACATGCCAACTCCAATATTGACTCGGTCGATGTAAAAATTTCCCAAATTTATTCTTATGAAGCCACATTGCACCAAATTCAGACTTTCAGCAAACATCTACAGATTGAACAAGGTAAAGATATTGGCGATTATAAGCCTCGTGGTCGATAATAATTGAAGACAAATATTTCAAATCATTTTCTAATAAGGAGTTAAAAAACTTCATGACATACTATTCAGAAGTTTTAACTGATTCATAAGCCTCTTTGTGGACTTAGCTTATAGATTTAGTTGACTCAAGACGGACTGATATTATCTAAATATTAATATCGCAAAGAAAATACTTACCAAAGGCAGATCGTCCACAATAAGTTTTTCTGGAGTTTCAGAAAATTTCGGCATCCAACACGTATTTCTACGTTCTATATTAAGAATACTCATTTTGTTCGCGGTGTCAAATTCGAATTCAACGCAGTAACTCATCAGAAAATGACTGCCCGCAAGCATCACTGTCACGAGTATTACTTGCCATTTCAATATCTACAAAAAATATGCCAAACAATACTTAAAGTATTGTTTTCAGTTCAGCCAAGTCTACTATACACGTCGATCCGTAGCAGTCATCTCATACGTTATTTTTTTTTTTTGCAAAGGTCATAATCCCATAAGAGTACTAAAATGGCCCCAGAACAATATTTTTTTAATCGTTTGAGAGTATGTTTACAACTACTTACTAATATTCGTTCATTCTGCGATTTCCAACTCTCTGACAATTTTTTTTCGAAAATGTCGAAAAAATGAAAAATGATTTAAAAATCTTATCATTACCAACATACTTTCAAATGAATATGAAAATAGCGTTCTGGGGACATTGTTAATTATCGGCCTATGGGCTTTGACAATACCATGTTTCTGACCTGACTTAATTAATATATTCATGGATCAATCAATAAATCATCTCTTAAAAACCTTACTCAAATATTACATCGGACAATGGAACGCATATTTTGAAAGTGTACTCCAATTTACGTTCCAGATCAATTAGGCATTCACCGAAGAGTTCATAAAACAAAACCAATAGTAACTTTAGATGTTTGATGGTTTCTCGAACATGCCAAGAGCGTTAATTTAATTTCAATAAAACTTCACTTTAATAACTTTGAACAAAAGTGTTGAATCCTTTCATATTGAAAATAGAATATTTCAGAGCGTAGAAGTCGATAACATTGCAGACTAATTCTAGTTGGATCTATTCATTAAATAAAACAAAAAGCCGAATGATTTAGAGGTTTTGCGTTATTTAGTAGTGTAGAAGAATGTTGCAAATGTAACTATAGAATTGCTTGTATAACCTCATATGCATGCGTTGCACTAATCGATATTTTGTTACTTTGTCATTGAATGCATTGTTATTACGAATGTAACTATAGCTATAGAGGTACTTGTTTGTTGCATCGTTTAGCTGTCTTATTAACCGACTTCAAGAAAACTAGGAGGTTCTCGGTCTGAAATCCGTTGGAATATTTTTTTGTAATACTGAGCGATATCTGTAGCTTATGTTGCTTCCACTGACCTTTAAATCACCTTATAAGTAAATCATCACTACCAATATTGTTCTAAGCTTCAAAAATTTCACTCCCAAAGATATGCCTAATTTTTCTTATACAGGCTGATACAATTACTCACCTTAATATAGGTAGCATTAATCGTAGGAGCATCAGCTATATAGTCAAAGTAACCGAGTAATATGTACAAATGAGCGAATTTACAAATTGTGTTAATAAGCATAGCGTCATTGTCGTTGATCGGTTCAGCGAACAAGAAACGAAGGATCTCGTACAATGGAAACGCGCCGATGACGTCCATAAGGAAACCTCTGGTCAAGTAGTGAACCATGCACTTGCGTTTGTCGTATATTAGCAAGCCGCGGTCGTCGTAGTACGCCAACTGTAATGGAAATATCGATAATAGATACGAACGGATGTATTAAAATATAATAAATAAATAATAATTACACCCGAAAGTTACTAAATAGTCCTAAGCCCACAATAAGATCAAGTATTGTGTCGTGGGTACCAGGAACTACCAGAAATGTTCGGTCTCACAAACACCCAGACTGAATGAAATATATGTGGGCCACACAAACATTTCTTTGGATGCGGGGATCAAACCCGCTGCCTCTCGTTTCACAGGCGGGTTCTAACCAACTGTGCCAAGAAGGCTGTCATACACCCAACAGTCACATAGTCCTGATCTCCCTAAGATCGAATCTTGTGTCGTGATATCAGAAATGCTGAGAGGCTTTTCATTCTCACAAACACCCAAATTGATGATTATGACAGTAAATTCGCCGTGAACTGAAAATCATATAGTAGTATTAAAACAAACTTACAAACATCTTGATAACGATATCCATCCATGCAATACAATCGCAAAATGCGCCTATCATGATCAAGTGCCATCTATAGTTAGCTCCACCTCCACCTGTTAAATACATTGAAAAGTATAGTTTGTATAAACTTAATTATCATTTAAGATGTGCGTGGTGACCTGTTGGTAAAAGATCAGACCCGGCATACTACTTGTTCATAGTGGTCGCGGTTTCTAATCCCAGGGCGCACCTCTGACTTTACGGAGACATGTGTATATTGATAATCAATCACCACGCATTATTACGGTGAAAGAAAACATTGATAGAAAATCTGCATGCGATAGCGATTTGTGACAATTTCTATGGTATGTAAAGTCCGCCAACTCGTCCAAGGTCAGCGTAGTAGACTACAAGGTGAAACTTCTTTCAATGTATTCTTGATTGTAGAGGAGGCCCGTGCGCTAAAGTGGGATCTATATGTATGGGTTGATACAAATACAATTTAAGATGTCTAATAAGGTTACTAAAAAGTAATAAAAGACAAATTGATACCTTGTAACGCAGCGGAAGTAATGGATACGAACACGATTACTGCTCTGAATAACATCCAGTACTCCATGAAACTGCAAAATTAAATAAATAATTATTTACAATATTTTTAATGAAATTGTAATTGTCGGGGCTATTTTTGGGTCATTCATTATCTTTATCCTAGGACCTACTTTAGTGTTACAAAGGTGGAATAATTACTCGTAAATGTGCGGATGAACCGATTGGTAGAGAAATAATGAATCTGTTTGGGCCAAGTAATTAATGCGAGCAGTATTCATAATGCCCGGGCAGTATGAATATCGAGCCATATTGGGCCAAGTGATTAATTACAATCTAAACTCACCTATTTATCACATAGCCCGGGTATTATGAATATGGCTACATGATGATCGGGCAATGTAATTAATAGGTGATTTTTTACGTTTCTCGCATCTGCGATAGACCCATAAATAAGATAGGTTGAATTGACCTGCTTAATATGTATGTTTAGTTGTTTTTTAACGTCCGAAACATTATATTCAGAAGAAAATTAGTGTACCCACTTTATGGATCAGTTAGGTCGACTGTGCCCCAAAGCCGACTCGGGACACCCCGACTTCACGTAGTCTTTTGGCTACCGACCCTAGAGTGTATATAAAAAGGCGGAGGCGCGGAGGGAGAGCAGCCCCCGCCCGCTGTAACGAAAGATAGGCAACCGTGCGAGCCGTAGCGTCGGAGGCGACCAGCAAGCCGAAGCTGCGGAGGTGAGCATGGGTGCCTATCTTTTGTTACGCAAGGGCGAAGGGGCTGAACTTCCCGTAGTGCCGGAGACGATGCAGAAGCTAATTTGTATTGACAACAAGTGGTACCAGGGGAGGTGCGACACTCCCCCTCCACCTCCACTCCTCCCAACCCATCTCCTCATGCTGCCCTATTCTAAATTCTACCACTTTTTGTTTTGATTTTGATTCGCTTTACATCACTCTGCCCAATAGGCACTTGGCATTATTCATAATGCCCGGGTAATGTGATAAATTGATTGGTTATAATCACATTGCCCGCTCTTATTGGGCATTATTCATATTGCCCGGGCATTATGAATAATGCCCGATTAATCACTTGGCCCATAACAAATCTAAATTACATGTTATAGAATCTAAAAAAATATTGTCATTGGCGACAATACTAAGTACTTACTCTGATTCAGGCTCTTTCCAAAAATCCCCTTCGAAGGGTATTGAACGTCCTCTTAAACTTTCCTGTTGTTTTTTAGCCGATGCCGATACTGATATCGACATTCTGGAGTGGAATATCCGATCTCTTAATTTGTGCTGATACTGGAAAATATTTTTGGAAGCTAATTTGATAAAATTTGTGTACGAGTTATTTAATTTTTCTTCTGATATCTCTTGTTGCCAACGGAAACCAATATTTTCGAAATTATGCAACTATTTGATTGATATGTTATAGTGATGCAGAATTTTAAAACAAGATATACTCTTCAAGATATATTCTTCGCGTTTAAGATTTTCCCTAATTGTAAACCGTATAATATATTTTCAATGTTCCTTAAAAAGTTATAAAAGTTACATACATCTCTATGCTTTTTCACATATAACTGACACATTTTATCGTAAACAGGAGTTAACTCTTTGATGCAGGTTTCAAAATATTTCCATTCGTTTGGAAAGTGTTTTATAATGTTATAAAAATCTTGGATTCTTATGTAAAGTATCTGAAATAAACAATAATATTACAACGCAATAAAAAGTACCTTTTTTATCTCTAAATTTCGTCTACATTGAGTATGTGGGATATAAAATACAATCAACAAATATCTTATTCACAAATACGCCCAACAGTAACATACATTGTCATGATCCCATACCAATGTCAAGTCTCGTGAGTATCAGAAGCTAAGAGAGACTTTTCGGCTTCACAAACACCCAGACCCCAAAAGAACCTGTGGACCACCCAAATATTCCTCTCGTTGCGGGGTTGAACCCGCAGCCTCTATTTCATAGCAGGCATCTAACTAACTAAATGTTTTATCAAGCATTGGATAAGCAGGGTTTTCCTGATATGAAAATATGTTTCGCAAAAGTTCAAAACTGAATATTGAATATTAACATATTAATACAGTGTAGTGGAGGAGTATAGTTTTCCAAGTATTCTTCCAAATAATGTTACATGCGGGAAAAGTTCTAACCTCACACTCGGTACAGGCCGTGAATGTTCTTAGACAGGCTTTTCCTAGAAAAACCGCATTTACCGACAGCATATTCCCTGGGCTATGGAAAAACTTTAGTAATTCACCTTCTTCGTTATGATATTCAACTTTAATGTAACCCTGTGAAATATTTATTTTGTATTTCTGCTTTATAATTAAATCAATGCAAGAATAATCAACTACACTTACTTGGGCAATCCAGGTAACATTCTTACATTGAACCCCAAAAAGAAATAATGCTGCATTCTTTGGCAAAATCAAGAATTTTGCCGTGTACGCAAGTTCCCTTATAAGTGCGGAATCGGCCCCGACAAATGCTTTTGATTCACTAATAATTTTCTCTGCTATCTCACCATGGACCTTCCAATATATGTCGTAAGGCTCATTTTTCAACATGTCGGGATACATAACGTCTATACCCTGATAATACTTCCAATGGCACATTAGATATCTATCGAGTCGCTTCAATAAATCGTCATGAATCTTATAGAACTTATAGTACTCCTTTAAATTCGTCACAAAGTACTGATAATTGGACATGTCTCTGTGCTTCAAGTAAAGAGCTGCAATGAACCTTGTTTCACAGTATACAAGAATTATAAAGGCCAGCAAAGAGATCGCTGTTCCAAGGTATATGTCAGCTAATGTTTGTGGAAGGTATTCAAAGAAAATCAGTTCAAATGTCCAAGATATCGCTACGGCGAACAAATTAGAACGCGCCGGATCACAATCGCTGGAATTGGCACTCTGCATGCAAATAGATTCTCCAAAAAAGTATGTCATTGTCAAGTCCGGAATTTGATTAACGAGTACGTATGTTACGTAGCTCATGATGAAAATGAAGCTAAACTGGGTCAACCCAATTTTGTAATAATCGATGATTAAAGGGTCGTTTCTCACACCCCAATCAATAAATTCACCAGTGAACAATATGTAAATTTTAATCAACCTGTTGGATTGCACCACGTAATAAAACTCTGGTTTACCGAAAAGTATTGTCAAATTCTCTATCCATAACATCGCCAAAATATCTAAGAGGAAACGAAGACTTTTGCAACGTTCGAACAAAACAGTAGCGAAACTGGTAACAGTATCTTCTTGTCTAGTCACAGATGTGGTCAAAGATACGAATACATCAGCAGTGTAAACAAAATTAGTCCAAATCTGGAAAAACTTGAAAATCGGCGGCACTGCGTTCCGCGTAATATTAGGCGGATAAAAAAATAGAACCATCACCACTGTAAAAACTACGATGCGATGCCAAATAACAACAAAACTGGAGTGAGGAACGAGTATCCACGGGAACTTCACATTTGCAAACATCGACTTTGTTTGCAGTTGAGCATCATTACATAGAACGAGTTGCCCGATATACTTAGCACAGTGGTAGGCAGATTCCTCAGGTGGCAATTCATATTTATTCTGATCTTTCTTTCCCGCTTTCTTCTTCCAACTGTTAATAGCATCTGATATTTCCCACCACCGCTTCTTGATCCACGCCACGCCTTCATCCTCAGCCCTGTCAAGACCTTTAACGTGTTGTTTGCAAATGTATAATGTTCGAGCGTGTTTCATCCTATCTGCGGTTGAAGCCAAAATTTTCCGACGATCCTCTGGAAACTTATGCATGGCCTTCAAAAGATCAAAACGTGATAAGTAGAATATTTCACAGTAAGAGAGGCAGCGAACTATTACTCTCCTTCTCCATGCTGGTACTAAAAAACTAACATCTCCAAAGATGGTGCCCCCAGATACTGAGAGAATAGACGTTGTACCATCGTCTGCTGATAAGAGTTGGACGACACCAGATTTTATATAATAGAGGTTTGTATGACAATGCGGCCCAGCAAAGAATTTCTCTCCAGGTAGTTTATAATCCAACCGTATGTATTCGCATAGCCAGCGTTTGAATGGCGCTGAAGTTTTCCTCAATGTAGGGCTGTGATAGAATACGGGCCAAACGAGGTCTTGTTTGATATCCAATCTCAAATATCTCGGGAACTCGGCTATGACTTCAGGTAAGCATGTTATTCCACTTCGCTTTTTCCACATTAATTTATAAAAGTTTTCAACATTCACGTAAGCTGTGCGCGAGGGATTTCTTCGACGAGTTTCTTGAACGAGCCTGTTAACGTGAGGGTGGAAAGTGCAAATTCTTCTTAGTCTCAAAATAGATTCGGCAAACAGTTTTGGCAAAACAATAAATATTACGAATAGATATCCGAAAACCATTAACATTGAGACGACAAAAAATTCAAGTATCGTGGACGGTTTTGTCTCGTCCAATGTTCTGTTGATGGCAAATGATAGGACGTACGACGTACCGTATACATAAGTTGCGTAACCACGAGCAGTTTCGTTTAACTGAAACAAGATATGTACATTAATTTTGTATTAGAAGTTACTTAAATGAGAAAAATTAGTAATAAATCCCCGAAACCTACATATAATTTTATGAACTACACTAACTACAGGTACATTCCAGCCATTTTGTTGCACTTGTAAAAAGAAAAAACACTTCAACAAATCATTTTGTCCTATACCTTATGCATTACATAGTTCCTCCAGTCGTAAATGATTGTATCACACTGCCTACACAAGCCGTGTTTTGTGAGAAGCAACCACAAGCAAGTAGTGGCGTTGATGCAACACGCCAACATTAACACGAAACCAGTTAGCAAATTCCAGAATGAATGGGTTGATACCAAGGAAAAGTATTCCACCACCCTATAAACTCTGAAGAAAAAAAAACAAACAGTATACTGATATGCTTTGATATGTAAATCTCATGATGGAATAAACGGCACATCACACTCATGAAATGACTTGAGTGATAATAGCGACAATTTTTTTTTTATACTGGCCCGTCATGTTGGCGGCATTGCACCTGATGGTAAGTGCTAATGCCGCCCAGGCAGAGTATCCATTGGCATCGGACGGCGGTCCCATGCCAATGGAAACAGTTATGCCGGCCTGCTAAGGTGCCTCTTCACGCTACAGCGGAAGGACCCAGGATTGTAGGAAGGAGGGAACACGTGAGACGGCAAACAATTCCACAGCCTGACGGTGCGGCACAAAAAAGAATTCGAGAACCGTTTGGTTCGCGCCGGGATGGTGTGGACCGTCAAGCTAAGGCTTCGCAAGCCAGCACGCGTGGTTCTGGTCAGGAATGGAGAGGAGGGGATCAAGTTGAACAATTCTTCAGAGCACTCACCGTGATACAGGCGGTAGAACACGCTTAGAGAGGCGACATCCCTCCGGAGTTGTAGCGACTCTAAGTTGCTCGTAACGTCTACATCATTTACAATGCGGATGGCCCGCCGCTGCAATCCATCCAAGGCATCGAGCAGGTACTGGGCGGATCCATCCCAGTGAGAGCAGTACTCCATACCCGGCCGGACCTGCGCTTTATATAAGCGATAAAGCTGACCGGGCGTGAAAAACCGACGCACCCTGTTCAGGACTCCAACCCTGCGTGATGTGGCAGATATTACGCCCTCGATGTGATTCCTTGGATTGAGATCACAGCGGATATCCACACCAAGGATACTCAGGTCATCCCGCACTGAGAGGGGAGTACCCTGAAGAATTGGGAGGGGAGAGAATGGGGATTGGGAGGGGAGAGAACGGGGAAATAAATTCCTTGAGATATTTGGAGAAAGAATATTACAGTGAAGAAATTACTGTTCATAATTACAGATAATTTATTATTATTTTTAATATTATGTACATTTAAAGGTTAAGACATCTGGTAAAACGTATTTGGCCTAACCCCAACATTAGTTAAACCGTGATATTCATTTCGATTTCTGGAGATAGCAAAAATAAATATAAATAAAAAAGGTACATTTCTCAGGAGATCGCCGATGTTCGAAGATCAGGCTGCCGTAAAATCAAAAGGCAATATTCCAGTAAAATGATACATCAATACTATTTAATTGTTGATATAGGTAGGTAGAAAAATATGCTACGTAAATAATAAGATAAATTATACTGACATAACAAACTCGTTGAAAGCCATAATATTTGGCCACAGCTGAGTGGGCGGGCAAATATCCGATACTATCAGACGAAAGAATGGAATCAGTGATATTATGTCCAATAACAACAGAAACGCTGACTTCGGCAAATACTCCCGTCTCATTGCCTTATCTGTTACTTGTCTGAAAATACGATCTTCATTTGAGAAGATTTGTATCATTACGTTGGTTAATTGATAGTTCATATTGCTTCGTTTTTAAATATGGCTTATAGAACAAACAACATTACAATGACTTGACAAAAATATACATGCCACTATGCATACATACATAAACTCATTCCTTTTTTCCACAAAGGGTAGGCAGAGGTGCAACCAGGACACGCACATTTTGACTTGTATTTCCCGTCCCACGATGTGGTAGGGGGCCAGCCTATTGCTAGATCGGGCACAAATTTCTGACTTCGGGCTGATAACACAGGTCTACGATAAAAGTTTTTTAAATAAATTCATCGCAAACATGTAGATATTGGTCTGTATATAGTAAATATATGTAACCTTTGGCCTGCTTATATAATATTATATTCTTTTTGCTGTGTATTGTCGTTGACACTGACATTAATATTTTAAATTGAAATAATTGATGTATTTTTTTTGTGAATTTCCTTTAATTTAAATATGCGAAAGATTATTTAAGTTTATATAGTAATAATAGTAAAGCATGGACATTTAATTGTCGATTCTCTGTTTTAGGTTAGTAAGTATTTCAATAGTTGATATTTGATATGTAAATGTTACTATATTTAATGAATAAAACTCTGTTTTAGATGAATCACATTGTGTTATGCTTTAAGAAGAAATAACTCTTGATCTTATAAATCGACAATTTACTTACATGTGAAAAAATATATATTTACAATGGAGAAATTAAGATTTGAATTTGTTGTAAAAGCCAAACCAGATGATACTAAGACAAATATTTATACCATAACCTCCATCACGGATACACAAAATCAAACTTTTCTTATGCCTAGAGAGTATCAATCAGTGAATTTACACAGAGAAATATTAAAGCATGAAATATTTGACAAAATAAAAAAAACACTCCAGAAAAGGCACGATAAGAGACAGGTTTGGATAACATTAACCAAGGAAATGAGGAAAACATATTTAGATGATGATAATTTACAATTTGATGGGTTTTTACTTGAAAAATTGGAACAAGTTCACGAGTTGTCATCAATGGAACTAACATTATTAAAAAAAACAGAAAATAAGACGAGATTAGTAGGAGAATTTTCTATAGAAAAGTTTTCAAGTAATAGAACAAATGTTAAACAATGGTTAAATACTTTTGAAAGTGAATGTGCCCGTTTACAAATAGATACAGATTTACAAAAAATAGAAATTCTACGATTACTATTGGAAGATACTTGTATAGATTGGTATACATCAATGATTATTAAACATACTGTAGATTCAGATTGGTCTGTATGGAAGAAAAGCTTAAGTGATACATTTGCTGATAAAGGCTGGTCACCGATCAGGTACGCTATGAATTTTAAATATATACAAGGGTCAATGTTAGAATATGCTCTTAAAAAAGAGAGACTGTTACTAGAAATAAACAGATCAATAGATACACAAACCCTAATTTATTTGATTACCACCGGTCTACCAAACTTCATAATGGATAGAATAGACAGAGAAAATCTTAAAGAAGTAGATGACTTATTTAATTGCATAAGAGGACTAGAAAGTTTAACATTGAAAAAAAACTTAAGTGTAGGAAATAAATACAATAAACAAGAAATAAAACAAACTGAAAAAATACCATGCAGGATTTGTGAGAATAAAGGAAAATTAAGTAGATTTCACCCAGAGAATGTTTGCTGGTATAATTACGGGAAAAAAACAACTAATGACAAAAACATGAATTCTAATTCAATATTAAAAGTTGAACTGAGTAATGAAGATCCAAAAAACTAAACTTCCCTCCACTAATTGAGATTATGGTGATGTTAAATAATACGTTAGAAGTCAAGGGGCTGTATGACCCTGGTTCACGAATAACATTGATAATTCAAAATTGGTCCAGGTGACGAATATGAGGCCTAGTTATTATTATAACACAATAAAAACAATAAGTGGAGGAGGTAAGACTAAAGGGTTAATAGTATTAGATGCCGAGTTATTGAATAAGAAGATGAAAATAAATGCATTTATCTTTGAAAATGAGAATTTTGAGTATGATCTAATTCTAGGATTAGATTCAATACATAAATTTGGGTTGACTCATGACGAGAATTTAAATATCCAAATACAGAAATATGACATTTTTGAAATAAGTAGTAAAATATATTTGAAGATAGAGAGATTGAAATATTCAAACAAATAAAGAGAAAAGAGAATACGCAGTTAATTTAATGAAGGTATAGATACAAACAAATTTGACATAGATACAAAATACTTAAATACTGAGCAAAGACAAGAGATAAACATATTATTGGAAAATTACAAGGAAATTTTTGCTAAAAATAAATATGACACTGGAAAAGTGAAGAAATATGAAGCCTGTATAGACTTGCAAGTTGAAAAATATTGTTATAAAAGACCATATAGATGTTCAATCCAAGACAAGATAGAAATAGAAAATCAAATTTCACAACTCCTAAAACATGAATTGATCGAGGAATCTTACAGTCCTTTTGCGGCACCTGTTACCTTAGCTTTTAAAAGGGATGAAGGAAAAAAAAGTAGATTATGCATAGACTTCAGAGATTTGAATAAAATAATTATACCTCAATCACAACCATTTCCTCTCATAGAAGACTTAATAACAAAAACAATACATTGTAATTATTTTACAACTCTGGATATAAATTCAGCTTTTTGGTCTATCCCATTAAAAATTACAGACAGATACAAAACTGGTTTTGTAACTCAAGAAGGTCATTACCAATGGACCTGTTTACCTTTCGGCCTTAAGACATCACCAGCCATATTTCAACGGATTTTGGGAAATATTATAAGGAAAAATGGTTTGACAGGATTTGCAGTGAATTTTATTGATGATATACTGATTTTCTCTAAGACATTTGATGAACATATTACACACTTGAAAAAATTGCTGGAGGCTATTCGAGAAGAAGGTTTCAGGCTAAAAGTAACAAAATGTAAGTTTGCAAGTGATTCAGTTAAGTATTTAGGTCATATATTACAGAAGAATACGATTACACCTCTAAAGGACAATTTAAAATCAATAAAAGATTTTCCCGCTCCTCAAAATAGAAAACAGATACGACAATTTTTAGGAAAAATAAATTTTTATGGAAAGTATATTCCGAGTGTCTCAATAGTTCTTGATCCTTTACATAAATTGCTGAGAAAAGATCAAAGATTTAATTGGACAGAACAGTGTGAGGATGCATTCCGGAAAGTTAAGGAGTATCTATGTTCCAAACCAATACTAGCCATTTATGATCCACAAGCACCAATATTTATTTATACAGATGCCAGTACCATAGGTATAGGAGCAGTTTTGAAACAAATTCAGAACAATGGCGAAGAAAAACCGGTAGCATATTTTTCTAAAAAATTAAATGAATCACAGAAAAATAAAAAAGCGATATTTTTAGAATGTTTAGCTATAAAAGAGAGCATTAAGTTTTGGCAATATTGGTTGATTGGAAACTATTTTACTGTCTATACAGATCACAAACCTCTCGAGAAGTTAAATATAAGAAACAGACCTGACGATGAATTAGGTGATATGTCTCATTATCTGTCACAATATAATTGTGAAATAAAATATTTTCCCGGAAAAAATAATACAGAAGCAGATTGTCTCAGCAGAAACCCAGTATTGGGCATTGATGCAAATGATGAAGATAACTTAAGAACGGTAAATTTTATTGATATTCATGACATAACATATGATCAAGCACAAAATTTGCAAATAAAGGAACTTAAAAAAAACATTATATTACTAGATGGAATTTACTATAAAAAAAGTGGGAAAAATAAGAAAAAAATAATTCTAAGTGAAGATTATAGTAAAATTATAATAAAAAAGACTCATGAAAAATATTGTCATACTGGAATAAATCAAACAGAATCTAAAATAAAACCATTTTATACTGCACCGAATCTATCAGAAAATATTAAACATATATGCAAGAACTGCGAGATATGCCTGAAAAATAAAACGAGACTAAATAGAAAATATGGCTTTATGTCGCAATTAGGTCCAGCTAATAAACCCTTTCAAATAATGTCACTGGACACAATAGGAGGATTTGGGGGTCAAAGATCAACAAAAAGATACTTACATCTACTAGTAGACCACTTCACTAGGTACGCATACATCCTGTGTTCTAAGAATCAACATGCTCGAGACTTCATCAAACTTATAGAAAAAATTCCTAAAGAAGAAAAAATAGACATCTTACTCTCTGATCAATATCCAGCTTTTAATTCGAATGAATTCAAAAATTACCTTAAGGACAGGAATATTCAATTAATACTTACAGCGGTAGATGCACCATTCTCAAATGGTTTAAACGAAAGGCTAAACCAGACTATTGTAAACAAAATAAGATGCAAAATGAATGAATCGAAAGGAAAATCAAATTGGTCAAAAATAGCAGAAGAATGTAGAAATAGATATAATGAAACAAACCATTCTGTAACAGGATTTTCTCCTAAATATTTGCTATCTGGTGAGTCTACAGACTTGTTACCACGTGAATTAAGAGAAAAACAGATATTAACAAAAAGTTTGGAAGAAGACAGGAAAATAGCACTCCAAAGGTCAATAAAGTCACACGAATATAATAAAGCTTTATTTGCCAAGAATAGAATAAAACATGAATTTAAAAAGGAGATAAGGTATATGTTGATTATGGAAACAAATTAAACAAAAAAAAGATGGATGAAATTAGAATTGGTCCTTTTGAAATTGAAGAAAAAATATCGGATTCAGTTTTTAAAATAAATACTGGTCGTGGTACAAGATCTATTGGACTATATCATGTTACAAAGCTTATTCCTATGCTTGTTGATATTTAGATTTCGCAGCAAAATTTTACTCAACTCATGTTGAAAAAAATTTGCCTTTCGAAGGGGGGAGATGTAACCTTTGGCCTGCTTATATAATATTATATTCTTTTTGCTGTGTATTGTCGTTGACACTGACATTAATATTTTAAATTGAAATAATTGATGTATTTTTTTTGTGAATTTCCTTTAATTTAAATATGCGAAAGATTATTTAAGTTTATATAGTAATAATAGTAAAGCATGGACATTTAATTGTCGATTCTCTGTTTTAGGTTAGTAAGTATTTCAATAGTTGATATTTGATATGTAAATGTTACTATATTTAATGAATAAAACTCTGTTTTAGATGAATCACATTGTGTTATGCTTTAAGAAGAAATAACTCTTGATCTTATATATATACGTCACGTCACATCTTTTTTCCATATATTTATTTATTTATTTATTTTATTCTTTTTTGTACACCAAATAATACTTAAACTAAAACTTATATTTAACATAAGAGTACAAATGGCAGTGGTATCGCTCAAGGCAATCTCTTACCGACTACCATGGGATGGACATAAGTGAAGGAAAATGAAAATAGGGCAGAATAAGTGTACTTTTAGAATATTGCTTGAATTATAAAAAAATAGGAAATAATTAAAATATTTAGCTTGATAGATAAAAGGATACAAATATGAAATTAAACAACATACCTACATGAATTTACTTAAAAATAAACATACACATAAGATATAAAAACCAAATATTATAATAAGTACACACATACATGCACATTGCTCTCCAATATTTGAGATACATAAGCAAACAACCATTAGTTTTTAAAGAGACAAATAGTGTTCTTTTACCATTCTTTTGAAGGACAACAGTGTTCTTGCCCGTCTCACAGCAACAGGAAGTACATTCCATAAACGGACCGCTTGGACAGTGAACGATTTGTCCATAAAGTTGTTGAGTGCACAGGCATTCTTAGTTTTAGGTTCTCCGACGATCTCAAGGATCTCAAATGTGAATCATGTAGGAATACAAAACGGTCTTTAAGATAAGAAGGAGTGAGAGGATTTAACAAGATGTTATATAGAAGAAAAAGAATATGAGTATTCCGACGAAGTCGTACGGGTAACCACTTGAGCTTAACACGAAACTCGGAAACATGGTCATATTTGCGAAGACCGAATATGAACCGAATGCAAACATTTTGGAGACGCTCAAGTTTATTAAGTTGGTCCTCGGTGAGATCGATATAGCTGACATCGACATAATCAAGGATGGGAAGAAGGAGTGTTTGTGCAAGCGAAATCTTCGTGGTAACGGGTAAGAAATTGTGTAACCTTCGCAAACACCGTGCTGAAGCAAACACCTTTCTACTTAGCTCACGAAGCTGCGGACCCCAGGAGAGAGTTTTGTCTAAATACAGGACTAAGGTTTTAACAGTATCACTATATGAGATAGTGATACCATCGCAGTAGATATTTATCTATTTTATAGAAGTTCGTAAATTCGATAAATTCGTTTGGTTTTTGTACATACTTTATTCCAGGATCTAAATTTATATTCTATACTCTATCACCAATTAAATACATTGCTATTAACCTGCCTTTCTCCCTGTAAGAAGAGCAACAATGAAGATTTATGTAGTTTATGGTTTAATCCGCGAAAAAAAACATGTAATTAAATATTGTTTTATTAAATTTGGAAGTGCGTGGTGGCCTGTTGGTAAACGGACTAGACGCGACTGCCAAGATGTTCACGGTGGTCGTGGGTTCGAATCCCAGGGCACACCTCTGACTTTTCGGAGTCATGTGTGTATTGATAGTCAATCGCCACGCACTAAAACGGTGAAGGAAAACATCGTGAGGAAACCTGCATACCATAGCGATTTCTAAAATTTCTATGGTATGTAAGTCCGCCAACCCGCACTAGGCCAGCGTGGTGGACTATATGGCCTAACCACTCTCAATCGTACTCTCGATTTTAGAGGAGGCCCGCGCCCTGCAGTGGGACGTATATGGGCTGATACAGACAGAAATTTGGAACCATCGCCGCTTCAAAGAACTTAATGATCTGGTACGGGATCTTTGATCACCTAAGAATGATGCAGAACTTCTCGGTTCTCGACTAAGGAAAATAATTTATTAGATTCATGTATCAGAATCTATATCGATATTTAAATAAATATTAGGCATAGGTGATACATGTTTGGTACTTGGAGGCCCGCCTTCAAAGTGTTACACATATAATATAATGTTGATTTGTTTGTTAGACAAGTCAATATGCAAATTAATCAACATGTACAAGTACAATTAAATATTATTATTTTTTTTGGTTTGCAATGGTATTTTTATTATTATTATTTTTTACTTTTTAGTAGTTTTTGTTTTGAAGTCGGTTTTTGTTCGTATTCAAATTCTATATCATATAAATCTAATAAATGTGACGTGATATATATCCTATGTAAACCGTTATCTATTACTTTTACGACTACTAAAACAAATATTAATGTTGTAACAAAAAAAACTGCAAAAAATTTTTTCGCATACCTGTGTAATAAATAGAAAAATTAGATATCACGACCCGATGAGTTGATGAATGATGAATCCGAGACCTCAGCCTGCAGTCATACCGTAATACAACTTCGCCTCCAAGGCAGGTGAAAAATCATTTGGACTACAGTCATCACAACAAACATCTAAATGTTTTCCTGATTAAAAGTGTTGAATATTCTGCGATCTCTATTACATAGTTAAACGTAAAAAAACATAGTGCTTGTACGTAACATTAAGAATATTTTAATTTATGCAACTTACCTATGAACGATGTGGAGAAACGTATCGATGCCGTATATCGCGTCGCAACAGTACCAATAGAAGTATTTTATAAACAATAAATATGGGTCCTCGTCCATCACGTTTGTACAGTACACAATCGGATATACTGACTGGACCGGACCCTGAAGAATAGAACAAAATATAAAACAACTGGTGTTAGGTCTCTCATATGTGAGAGTCATCAGGGTGGCTACCACCGCAATGTCTATTTCTCCCGCCAAACAGTAGTTTAAATGGACTGTTGTATTTCGGGTTGAAGGACATTTTAGCCAGAGTAACTACTGGACATATTGAGACTTAACATCTTATGTCTCAGGATAGCGAGTGCATTGGAATGCCAAGCATTGCTTTGTAATTGAAGGTGTTGTATGGTTTTGCTACGGTTCATGGGCGGTCGTATCGCTTACCATCAGACGATAAGAAAAACGTTGATATAGATATAGCATATTGCAGAAATCTCAGACCAATATTAGCATTACATTGAATTTTAACAGTCAACTTATTAAGTTACCAGTAACAAGCGTAGTCGACTGACTGGCAGCAATTAAATTAGCGGATACATTATGCCTTGCGCTCAGTAACTCGCTGAGCGTAGAAAAAAAAAACTCATGGCTCTCCCCTATATTCAGCAGTAGGTAAATCTTCTTGTGGCTACATATGACGATGGTGATCAAAGGAACAATGGATAACCACATTAATTTAGTGTTGTTTTATGTATGTTGAATCTTATTGAAATTGTCATGCGAATATTAACTCAAGGGCATTCTGATCGGTAAAGTTTTGGATGTAAAACCAATTAAGACGTCGAACAAGAAAAAAATATCTCACCAGGATGCTTTTAATAATAACGCTGAATAACACAGCAAGCTTAAATACTGGGTGGAAAGGTAAAAATATCAGATTACTCCATTCTATGCGATTCTGTTCCTGTAACTCCTCGTCATCTTCTTCTTCTTCCGCGCTCCTGTGTGAACTCGCTTGAATGCTCATGATTCATTTATATTTTAAGAAACATATTACAAAATGTTGCTTTGAGATCAAAATTCATTTTCTGTCATGATCATTTTTGAATGTCATCATTCTATCAATAACATTATGAATGTTTAGAATGTGGTAAAACGAGGTTCAACTGTGTTAAAATGTGTATAAAAACTACTAAATCCTTCCTCATTTCGTGACTGATAACGCGCTATTGTGAATCAATAGTCTACTTAACTAAATTAACGAGGACGTCACGAGACATAATTAAACTCTAAACAATCAAGTTGAAACATGAAAATGATCCCAGCCATCAGATAGAGACCCAAACAGAAAAGAACTTAATTAACTTCTTTCCATTGTTAAATAAAAGGCTCAGTGTTTGTGCCTTTTGTTCCTCAAGTCAATTAAGCTTTGAAAAAATGTAACTCAACCCTTAGTACATTGAAATGTTACGTATATAGCGATATACAGGCTCCTTTCATCTAGATGTCAAATGACACATTAATAAGGTCTTATTCCTGACATATTGTCGACAGAAATGTGGCTTTGTAACATTCTTTGTACGATCAATTTCTTATTTTCTTTTGATCTATTATGTAACATGTTACGAAGAGATATCATATGATTCGACAATTATTGTAATAATGATCTCCGTGGTTCAAAGGCTTCAAAAGAACTTAATCCACGTAATATTAGCAAAACTGAATATATTCAATTTACCTACACAAATATATTTTTAAGTAATTGTAAGGATCTTGCCAAGAATTGGCAATGACTTCGGCCTTTAAGGCCATGAATCTTAATTGGCTATCAAATAAATATTTAGTTAATCTGCTATCGTCGAAAAAAAAAACTCTAAAACTACCTAAATCTCATATTTTTAGTCACAAACATTATTGCCCTTAGTATATTCACATATTCGTACTCTTTGCATCTGTGGTCTAGAACACAACGCAAATCGGACGTGAACGGAGGTGAATAATAAAATACATTTTGATACTAAACTAGCTGATTAATATTTCTACATGTACATATTCAAATCTAATATTTTATATTGTACTTAAAATTGTGACTATTACACTGCAAACCGAACTACTTCGGATGCAGCCGTACTTCCAACTGCTCCAGGCTATCAAGTTCTTCAATCTCGTGATATAAAGCCAGCAAATATAACTGGTATGAAATGACACCTGCTATGAATAGAACACTGAACACTCTCTCACCTTGGTACTTATTGACGGTGCCCACCGTAAGTCTGTGCAACAATTAATTTAGCGATCGTCAAATGTTAAGAGATATGATTTTGGGTAAAAAATGCATATTAAGGATGCAGTTGCATTCAATTGGAATTGTGTGTGTGATTTAAGGACCCTTTTCTAAATTGGTCACTGTGGATATTTTTGTATTCAGCATACTGAGGCGCGTGATTAAAATATTCTCCGATAAACGGTTAAGTATTACTGGTCAATCAAGAGGTCTTACGTTTTTTGAATTGCTATGAATGGTGATACGAGCTTGCCTTTCGCCTGAAGACAGTAGCAAAACCAGTCAACACAATGAATTGCAAAGGAATGTTTGACATTCCACTGAGCTCGCCATCATGAGACATAAGATGTTAAGTCTCATGTCCGGTTACTCTGGACAATATCTATAATAATTACGTAGATAAGTATAGTTGATTTTCCACAGATTAACGGATTTTGGATACGATTTGCGCTATCCAATGGAATTTTAATATGCTACCAATAACTTGTGGTTCTCAGATACTCATTCACAGGATATAACCAAAAGCTTAGCTGCTACGTCACGTCAGTTTACAAAATTTTCTTTTTCTACGAGACACTAAAATAAATTGATTATTTTCACATCACATTCACATCTAATAATTGATTTTTAGAAAAGTCCAACACGATATAAAACGATGAAAACACCTTTACCTTAGAAACACCACGCCTGTTCTTAAAAATAATATTTATTATTACGCTCAGGTGTAAATACAAGTAACGCAAATCCCTATGTGATTACAAGCGAGTATAAAAGTAATAATATATCATAATAAATCACAACGCCAACATGTTTTTAAAATCCATTGCGAAGATGTCCTCCGCTTAGGTATCAGGGATAATGCTTTTTATTTATAATCTTGAGGATAATTATCACCTGCATCATATTGGAGAAAAAATATACTATGTGTGTTTCAATTATTCGGCAAAATATGGACCGGCTTATACAAGAAATGTTTTTTTTTTGTAATATAATGGATTTGAATTGTTGATTTCATTGCCTTATTAACAAGCAATTCTACCGATTGATTACTCTTAAATAATTGAAATAATCTTAATTACATACATACATAATCGTCACGGCTGTATCCCATAGGGGTAGGCAGAGACTATAGAACGCCACTTTGTCACTTTAATCTTAATTAGTCGCTTAAAAATGCTTCAACAAGACATTTTTTTAGGAAGACACGTGTAATGGCAATTTCATATGGTTTCCCAAACATAAATGTTTTCAAAATTGATAAATAAAAAAAAATTGCACAGCAATGTGTATTTTTCTCGCCAAAGCACTGCATTTACACTGCTATGTACCGATTCCAAAGTAACTACTGGACATAATGTTGAGTCTTAACATTTTATATGTCTCAAAATGACGAGCGCAGTGGAATACCGAGAATTGTTTTGTATTTCATGTTTGATTGTTTTGTGGAAAATCATCTCTATGAATATTAAATTATTATTTATTAATAAGGAGCACAAATAAAAGAACCAGGAAATTATACACCATTGTCTATTTATATTTAATTAAAAATAAAGTAAATTGTTACTAATAATAGTATAGTATTTTACAACACCTAATTATACCAATAAAATATTTCAAACACCACTGTAAAATTACCCTAATCCATTACACAATCTAATTTCACAACCCAGATTATCTTCTCAGACCAAACATGTATAACTCAAACAGAACACTTATAACGAAATGGAACGGTAGGGTTACTGAACGTGATTTGCAAAATACTCGCGCAAAACAACATACAGTAATGAGCACTAATGTTCCATCCATTTAATTATGATAATGCGTACTCACGCCAGCTTTTGACGGCAGCTTCATCAGGAAAATGAAGATTTCCTTTACAAATCCTATATTATACTTAGAAAATACTTGGAGTACTCATAACACCGAACCTTCAAATTAGTAAATAACAAAAACCTGCTGATTACAGAAACCATTAAAACCAATAGACATGAAACTTAACTAAATATAATATTTAACCTCTTGAAGACATCCAATTGAAAACAGTCTATCTTATTCATGCTCTAAATCTAACAAAATCTCATGCACTTGCAAATGTTCCGGGGTATTCAATACGAACTTCACTATTTCTGCAACGTCTTTCCTAGTTTTCGCTAATGTAACTTCTTGAAAATCTTCAACATCTTCGCATATAATATTGGTGACTTTTATATTGGCATTTAGATAGTTAAACTCATGTCTCAAAATAGTATTTACAGAGGAAACAGCTGCTCTTGATGCTAAATACACGCTTTTAGCATTGCTCATCGATCTATCATTTCCGATAAAATCATTAATAAATATTATATGCCCTCGATCATTTCTTTCGATAATAGGCCCAGTGAAAAATCTTGTACATATTATAACAGCATTTATATTCGTCTCGATATTTATCTTTATGTCGTCAATACTACCTTCACTCACACTACAACCAACATTAAAACAGGCAATATTGATAAGCACAGATACCACGTCATATTTCTCTTCGATTTCATAAAAAATATCTTTCACTTGGTCTATATCAGTAATGTCACAAATTCTAAGAATAATGTTTTTGCTTTTATCATTTACGCCCATTTTCTTTAGTTTTTCTTTTACTTTTTTTAAACTGTCACCTAATTTACAAAAACCGATTACAATCATTCCGAAATCCACTAAAGTTTTAACTATATGTATTCCTAAATTATTTTCACAGTTAGTCACAACAACTATTTTATTAATGCAAAAATACATAATGAACAAAGAACCGCAAAATTCGGTCGTTAAAAACAAAATAAACGTTCTTTTATTTTTCTTCTGACTTATAATATACTATCGTGAAACGCTATACAGTGACAAATTCGTATTATGTTGATAAGTTATTTAGATAACCAACAGTGTTTACTGTGCAGTAAAAATAAACATTTTAATACACGCAATATTGTAATTTGTTTATTTTTCATTTATTATACACGTAATCTTGTTAGCTAATTTCACTTTTAATGGCTCATTTCAAACCAAATATTTAATACGATATTAGTATATGGTTTTAATATCTGATTAAATGTGCGGCGTCAATTACACAATATTAAAATTCTTTATAATTTTTCATGTAACGCTTGGAATATCACTTCATTCACCAGTAAACCTCGGGGCACAGATAACACCATCAGTACGATGTCCGCTACATCTTTTGTAGTCAAGTGTGTATTTCTGTCGAAATATTTGTCATCGATAAATTCTATACCCGCCGTCTTGAAAAGTCCTGTTCGAACAATCCCTGGGGATATACTCGTAACTTTTATATTTCGGTTTAGCAATTTAAATTCCTCTTTCAGCAGTCTATTCAAAGCGGTCATTGTTCTTTTCGACGCAATGTACATGTTTGCAGTTGGTTTTTCAAACGAAGGCATGAAGTGGCCGCAAATACTATTTATATTAATAATGAAAGCATAATTCTTTTTCGCCATGGATTTGATTGCATAACGAGTGCAGGCTATTAAACCAAATATATTTACATCTACAACTTTTCTCAAGTCGTCGATGTTTCCGGTAGAAATTAATCCTTCTTTGCCTATAGCGGCATTATTAATCAATACGTCGACTCCGCCATACGTTGCAACAATACCGTTAAAAGACATTTCCAAGTCATCTATTTTTGATATATCACATTTACAAGGAATCAACTGACCTTTTGCCTTGCCCCAATTACCAATGTTATCAAACATTTTATCAACTTTTTCTTTGCTTGGCTCAAAGCCAATTACTGTCATTCCTTCTTTAACTAATTCTTCAGCTATCTTTGCTCCAATACCTTCTGCAGCGCCCGTGACTACAGCTACTTTATTGTTCCAGAACTCCATTGTAGTACTCGATTGTTCTCTCTTCAAACGTTGCCGAATATTTATTTTAGTAAGTAAAATAACAAGGTGTCATTAAAGTCACTGCGTTAACATCTAAATTATAAATTCGCGTGTTGATAACCTCTTAGAAAATGAGCGATGTCATTGTGATAACTTTTTGTAATAAAAATGAGTGTAAATGTGTTTTAATGTGTATGGATAAATCTTTTGTTGGTTACATGACATAAAATTATGCAATTTATTGTCATTATAAAATGGTTAACTTGAGATAATTTAACCAATATCGAGGTCAGATGTAATCTGGTTAATGCAAAGTGAACTCGTTAATCAGACATAATGCGGCACCCTTAGGGAGATCTGATTCCAGCAACAGATAAAGGACCAAACTAATTACACGAAGTCACACACCATGCGAAATAAATTCCAATTTTCAGTCCTCATTATGTAATGTACAAAGAACCTTTTCGAGCAAATATTACATCCCTAAACATCGCTTTACCTTTAGTACAATTTATGTTTGTGTAATATATAAGTTATTACGAACCAAAAGATCTTTGAATATGAATATTAAAATGATTCATAAGCCTCAGCTTTATTTGTGAGTAATAAAACGTCGAGTGTAATGGAACGAGCTGGGATCTATTTGCCCATTCGACAGAAGCGCGGGAAATAGCCCACTCTATCACAGGTTATTGGATCTAATCCCTGCTGATATTTCTATTTTGTTTACCTATTCGCATGGAAACATAGGAAAAGGAGCCTTTTTATTTTCAAGTGAACAGCGCGTTCAAAAGGTTGTATGATACTATTTCGAGATGCTTTCGAAGCATTCATTAGGTAATAGTTATTTTTATCTGTTTCTTTTGATTATGTTGACCTACATATTTTTGTATCATTTTGATGATTGTAATGGCTTTTTAAAGTATAAGCAGTGTGTATTACGTTTAAATATTTTCGCCGTTATCACTATTTGAATCATATGGGTAAATGAAGATAGCTAAAATTCTTAGCTAGATACATATATCCACAAAGAACTATCGCATCAAAGTAATAAAGGACAGAGTTCAATCCTTTCATAGTTATTAAAGATAGTACTAAAGTTGGCCGCACACCGTAGAACATCTTAAACTGTCACCTCAGATTGCTGTCAACTGACAAAGCCCGTTAAGCCATGTCAGAACTCTTAAGAGTGGCATAGAATTAGCACTAATGAAGTACTAAAGTATGAAATTAAGTAAAGCTAAGAAATATTAGGTCTGTTCGTAGAATACGTTTTGTACATGAATACATAAGATATTATCGATATGGAGAACACAGGTTATTGTGCAGATATTCATGGCTATTTATATTCTTCATTATTTTTTCTTAATTACCTTTCTAGGCTCTAATTGTATTCTAACTATTCTGAAACATTGAATTCATGGGGTTAACATGACGACCGACCTGATCATCAATAAATTTAGCTATACCTACCCTTCTACCCGAATTTCTATTGTTAGCCTGTACATATGTCTGTTCACATAAGCTGTTGAAGTTGTTGACTTAACTACTAACAGCACTGCAGTTTCTGTATTTAAAAGGAAATGAACGTGCCAAATTGTACGGCGCAAAATCAAAAATTACGCCTGGCCCATTTACTTACGTCAGCGACAAAAAGCCATCATTGTTCGTGCTTACAATAGCCTTTCAGCGAATATCTCGTAAATTTATTCTAGAAGCGAACGCGATTAATAACATGCTGTTAGATTTGATGCAAATGAACTTTTAGTGCCGCTCATAGTTCATTTCACTGGAAATATTTTTTTGATACTAGTGCGCTGGTACAAAGTACCAATCAAGAATGAAAGAGTAAGTAGGCACTGCGTTTTCTATTCTTTTCACACCTCAGAAAATAAACTCATTTGCAAAAAAAACGGGCACCTAAGCAATGAACCATTTCAAATGTTACTATTGGTTTGTTTGATAATTATAGGTAGTTTTACTTTCACAACTTTGTAAATTAATAAGCAAATAATCGTTTTCGTCAGTATTATCATAAAATTTTGATAAAATTTATGGGTTTTAATGCCAAAGTTCACTAGTAGTGTATGCTCGCTAGTAGTGCATATGCTCGTGAAGTAAAAGTTAACAAAGATTTTTGTTTGTTTCTTCTTTAATAAAGTAAAAGCAGATAAATGTTTAGTATCAAGTGTGACCCCCTCTAGCTGAAATCACAGCTTGAATTCGTCTGGGTATGCTAGCGAGGATATCCCGGATACTTGCTTGCGGAATACGTTCCCACTCCGCGGTAATCACATTCTTCAGCTCTCTGATGGTCTGCGGAGCCGGTTGTACTGATCTCACGCGTCGTTTCAGAACGTCCCAGACATGCTCTATAGGATTGAGGTCGGGACTTCGAGCTGGCCAATCCAAACGACGAATGCCGACCTCCTGCACATACGCTTCCACATCGCCAGACAGGTGGGCGCGAGCGTTGTCGTCCATAAAAATTGAGTCTTCGCCTAAAGCGGCCAATGCGGGTTGTGCATGAGGAATTAGAAATTCCGTTATGTATCGATGTCCAGTCAGTGAGCCGTTTTCAATGAAGACTAACTCTGTACGATCCATTGAATTTATTCCTGCCCAAAACATAACAGAGCCCCCACCTTAAGGTGTGATTTCTTCAAAACAAGCCTCTGCAAAACGTTCTCCTCGTCTTCGTAGCACTCGCCGACGTCGATCTTCACAGAACAGAGACTTTCCTGGCTTCATCGGAGAACAATACCCTATTCCAGTCTTCTTGAGTCCATGACTCACAATTTCGAGCAAACCTAAGCCTGGCAACTCTGTGCTCACGGTGGAACTTAGGGCCGCGGGCCGGGCGATGACTGCGTATATTGGCCGCGAAAAGCCTCCTCCTGACCGTCCATAGACTAATATGCACATTTCTTACTTCTTCGAGGTTGTTCTTAAGGTCCACATACGAAGACTTGCGATTTGTCAATGCGCGACTCACAAGAAAACGATCATCCCGTGGTTGGGTACATGGTTTTCTTCCAGAACCAGGCTCAATCCTATAGAGCATGTCTGGGACGTTCTGAAACGACGCGTGAGATCAGTACAACCGGCTCCGCAGACCATCAGAGAGCTGAAGAATGTGATTACCGCGGAGTGGGAACGTATTCCGCAAGCAAGTATCCGGGATATCCTCGCTAGCATACCCAGACGAATTCATGCTGTGATTTCAGCTAGAGGGGGTCACACTCGATACTAAACATTTATCTGCTTTTACCTTATTAAAGAAAAAACAAACAAAAATCTTTGTTAACTTTTACTTCACGAGCATATGCACTACTAGCGAGCATACACTACTAGTGAACTTTGGCATTAAAACCCATACATTTTATCAAAATTTTATGATAATATTGACGAAAACGATTATTTGCTTATTAATTTACAAAATTGTGAAAGTAAAACTACCTATAATTATCAAACAAACCAATAGTAACATTTGAAATGGTTCATTGCTTAGGTGCCTGTTTTTTTTGCAATTGAGTTTATATTGAATCGTTGGTTTGTTGTTTTCACCTAAAAGAAAAATCAATAAGAATGACGATAAATTATTACAATAGACTCGTTACTGGTCTAATAAATTCCATTTGTTCGTCTTGGCAAATTAGACGAGCATTGCGAAATATGTATCTTAGTTTATATTTTAATTTAATGTGGAATAAAATTCAAAGACAGCTATAGCACATTTATTTGCTAATTTACAAAGGCAGATAATTTAAAAGCAACTGAATAAAAATAACCTTTTTTGTTGGAAGTTCAGCAATTTTTATTCAAGTATTTTAATTTATACTGCTAAAATAAAACGCATTTTAAAAAGATGTTGATAGCTGTTTTTGTTTGTTGCAACCGCAATTAGCATTTCAGGAACGGCAACGATGCAATAAACGCGTTTAAGTTTTTTTAGTAATTAATGCTAAGTTTTATGCATATGGGGAAACATTAAACGCGAACAAACAATAGGTTAACTTTTAGTGTATATTATTTAGGTAGTAAATGTCGGTAATTTGTGTTGCACGGAATTCTAAAGTGACTTGGAAATAAGTGCTGATGACATAATACAGGGTATATCAAGACTGTTACCGAAAACTGAGCCGGATGGTAGTTTAAGCGACTTCAGACACAATGCAACAGAAAAAGTTGCAAAAAAAAGCGACAAATTTTTTTTTGTTAATTTTTTCTTGTGACCATATTTGGGTGTAAAATATTTTTTTTCCTAAAATAATAATGTATACCTTTTTATCCATAAATAATCTAAGGTTTAAAAGAGTTTAAATTATAATTTTAGCACAAACTATGGATTTACCACACAAAAATGACGACATTTAAAAAAATCATAAAAAATAATTGTCGCGTTTCTTTGCGAAATTTTTAGTTGCATTGTGTTTGTAGTCACTAAAACTACCACCTGGCTTCGTTTTCGGTAGCAGTCTTGAGATATAGTCATAATTATTGTAGAACTGCTAAATGTAATCGTCATTAATTCATGTTGATACTCTGGTTGACTTTGCACTTCCTACAGCATACAGATATATTTATTTCGTGGTTCTATGAAAAAAACTAGAAGCTACACTCAATTAGTTAACCTATTCAAACATTCTAGTTACCAGATTTTCAGATTTTCCATATATCCATTAATAATACGCCAATATTGATAGAATATGTAAGTTACGTTACCCTATACGATATTGATATCGAGAGCTGAACGTATTACGCGTTAAAAAGATGCACTCGAGAAAATAGCGCGATCTTTCACGGCTGATCGGTTCTGATTTACGGCAATTGTGAGATGTGGCCCCGTGTTGAAATTGGGAAACTTTTACTTGCAAAATTCCTGCGTGAGAGGTAAAAATAGAATAGGTTTTACGTAAAAACTTATAGGCATTTTGATATATCTCTACTTATTTAGTAAGTAGGTACTCGGAATGTTAGCTGGAAGTCTCGTTTATTAGTAAAATAATTTGCTTGAGAAGATTAATGAACTCAAGTTAGTTGGAGGTTAAATTCAATGAAACAATAGAAATTGTGTTGTCGCTGTTAAAGAATATTGCCATGAGGATATTTTTATTAAAAAATACTTTGAATCTCGAAGCTCATGATGATTAGGTACTTCATGGTACCATAACACTATAGTCCACAAACAAAAACCTCCGAGGCCGCATTACCACATATTCTTAATAACCCGTATTAAAACAACAATTGTATTTAAATTTTAAGTAAAGGCGTGAATTTAACATTCGACATTAACCCTACTGTGAGACAAATACGTTGGCCTCACATAAAACTTGCGGCGGACGTTGAATTAACCGTAAAAGTAATGAACTGTAACCGCAATAAGTGCGGTTCACTTGGACTGGCGGACGCTCAACCTTGCTTCAATTTCAACTGGGAAATATCTTATTTACTTTTATAAAGTCCCAAAGGCAGTTCATTATAATTTAATGTGTTTGTGCGTGCTGATATTAACAAGATTGATGAACTGTTATATTCAGTAATATGGATCTTGTACAGCTTTTTTTATTATTATTTACTTTATTCTTTTTTTGACAAAAAACAATTTAAGTTACATAAAAATACAAATGGCGGCCGTATGGATCAAGGCAATTTCAAACTTACCACCGCGTTATGGCGTTTTTTTTAATAAAACAATAAAAACTTGAAAACAAGAAAAAAATTCTATAAAGTAAAAAAATATTAGTAAAATACCACTGCAAAGCAAAAAATTACATTTATTTCATTGTACTTCATCATCATCATCATATCAGCCACAGGAAGTCCACTGCTGAACATAGGCCTCCCCTAAGGATCTCCACAATGACTTTCTGCGACCTTAGTCAGATCGTCCGTCCACCTTGTAGGCGGGAGTCCGACATTTCGCTTGCCTGTACGTGGCCTCCACTCGAGAACCTTTCGGCCCCAACGGCCATGGGTTCTACGAGCTATGTGCCCGGCCCACTGCCACTTCAACTTGCCAATCCTATGGGCTATGTCGGTAACCTTGGTTCTCCTACGGATCTCCTCATTTCAGATTCGATCTCGTAGGGAAATTCCGAGCATAGCCCGCTCCATGGCTCGTATATTGTACTTGTGCATGTTGAATAATTTGCTCATTGATTTGACTAGCCAACAAAATTGAGAATCTATACAAAACTAAATATGTTTCATATCGAACTTGTGCATATTTTTAAGTCCTGTAAGCATAACTAAGAAATCTAGTTCCATATTTTAAAGGTAAATGATGCCTGTCAACCTAGATTAGGCTGGCGTGGAAGACTATAAAGTCTACTTAATCTCTGTCAATGGTTGAGCAAGCCAATAAACAAATACAGTTAAAACAACATAATACACTCGTATTGCAAATTAAAGTATACTAAAGTACCTTAGTACTAAATTGCCTATAATACTTGCCATCCTACAATTTACTGAATTCCACAAAAACAAAGCTCTACATCATCCCCCACTTTATCTGTGCGCCTAAACACCCTATTCTTGCGTTAGAATAAGCCATGGAGGCATAAACACTGGAATATTCGAATATATGCAATAATAAATCAGCACAGTCGCGACCGTTGTCCGGCGTTCCACCTAACGCAGCAGTCGTGTAGTAAATGTTCAGTAAGGAGCATGTATTTTGTTTTTATTTGTGTTTAGATTAAGCATCTACATTTCTTTCTGTTTTATTATGCACTACTTGGGATCGAGGTAATATATAATATTTTATATAAGTATATTTTACAAAAAATTACTAATTACTTTAGGACTAGCTTTCTGCAATAGGTTCCTACCCTTTTGAATCTACATTGAACAAAACAAGATCTTGTTTTAGATTAGAATTTCTTCTTCTACCTGTCGTTATCTCGTCTCGTGCCAGGGTTCACCTTAGGCTAATTATTCTCCATTTCATACAATCTTCGGTATCTTATCCCTTGACGACATCCAGCCAATGCTTTTTTAGTCTATGTGACGTTGTGAGAATGTCACATCTAATAGTTGCGGTCTATGGCTCAATAGTCGGCATAAATCCTATTGTCTATGCCAATCAACGCCTCCGTTGCGCTGATTGGTTGATTCAATCTCTGACATCTGTCAAACGTGACGTGCGAACTGTCATCGGCGCTCGCTTATATACGCGTGTAACGTCGCTCGCGTCCTCTTTTCTATAACCTGAAAGCCGCGTGCTACCACGCGTCTTTCCGAACCCGCTGGGGTTCTTCGTTCTTCGTTCTTGGCGTTCTTGGCGTTCTTCGTTCTTCGCCTACTTCTCTTCGTTACCCGCACGGCACGAGTGCTGACTCCGTGCGCTTACATCGCTGCCCGCTTTTGCTCCGCACCGCTTCCTGCCTGACTGCAACCGAGCCTGCGCCTGCCGCTGACCTGCGCACCGTGTCCGGCCACGTGGCAGCAGACTTCGCCGACGAGCTGTCGCCGGGTTCCGCCACGTGCCGAAGACCCGGATCAGTGTCCAGCGAAGGCCAGTGACTCCTGTTGCATACCACCAGCAACAGTGCCGGGTGTTAACAGTGTTTACTATTGTATATTTTGTAAATTAACACTTAATACATTCACAGACAGAGTAAAATTATAATTATGCGACTCGGAGCGAGATGTGCTCGTGACGGGAGATGGCAGACTATCTTTTTTCATCCAAATAAACCGACCCTTTTAAAGGACTACCCGAATGAGGATCGGTGGGGATAAATCTTCCAGAAAATATATTTAAGCCATAAAATAGGGTCTATCCTTTCAACTAAAAATTAAGGTCGGCCCAAACATCTGGGCTATTGTCCAAACAGAAAGGTTTACCCAAACATGTGTACTATTGTCTAAAAAACATAAATTTGTTGCAAAGGATTACCGCCACTAAAGAACTTAACTATAATAATACAGTTTTATTGCCCCGGCATGAACGGGTCATTACAATTAGGAAACAATAATTTAGAACAGCATCTTTTTAACTAATATTATACAATAAGGGCCGTAACTGCGTTAAGCGGGCACTCGCGCGGTTTCATACAAAAGTGCCCCGTCGCGGGGATCCGCGCGGGCGTCCAGTACGGGGAGGCGCGTCCCGCACCCGCGCCGCGCCGCGGGGCCCGCCTTCGTGCGTCGGAACCCGTCGCGGGGGCACGCGCGGTAAAGCGCGCGGTGTCCGCCAGCGGTAACATGACGGTGATGGCATAGGGCACCGAGACGTGGCCTCTCACTTTGGGCTTCATTAGAAGGTTCAAAGTCACTCAACGAGCAATCGAGAGGGCTATGCTCGGTATTTCCCGACGAGATCGACTCAGAAATGAGGAGATCCGTAGGAGAATAAAGGTCACCGACATAGCGCAAAGGATTCTATAGATGATTCATAGCGAAAGGTTCTAGAGTGGAGGCCACGTACAGGCAAACAAAATTTCGGACGCCCGCTTACAAGGTGGACGGATGACCTGGCTACATTTGCAGGAAGTCGCTGGATGCAGGCTGCTTCCAACAGGTCGATGCGGAGACCGTTGGGGGAGGCCGATGTTCAGCAGTGGACTTCCTGTGGCTGAGATGATGATGATGATGAACATACTTGAGCAAAAATAAAGATTTTTTAGCCTTTCCGTTGGTGATATGACTGATACAGATTTTACCCTTAAGTTGTTGACCATCAAATATGGTTCCAGTTTCGAAGATAATTCGCCATAGACCGGTATCGAAACTTTAAAATATTTGTACAATGAGTTTTCATTTTCTCTTAATTTACTGAACTTTACAACAAATTCTCCGCCTAGCAACCTAAATTCAATAAACAGCCTTCCTGGCTGTCGTTTTTTTTTTGCTAGTCGTCGTTTTGCTATGTAATAATATATTAAGCTCTCCATCGACACGACTGTACATGCACACCTTTAAAATTGAACCAGCGACACTGCGTAAATCCGGTCTCCGCGACGGGTACCCGCGACGGAGACCGTCGCGTTCTCACGGAGCCCGCACGCGTGTCCACGCGAGGAGACGCGCGACGGCTGCCCGTCGCGGGCGCCCGCTTAACGCAGTTTCGGCCCTAAGGTACACAAAAATTCTTACTTAAATAAAACGACTCGCAGATGTTTTATGGTTAAACATCTGCAGTCATATTTTAAAATGAAATGCGTGTTTAAATAATGTTCAAATTACAACTAATAAGCGTGTTATTTTAAAAGCTAAATATAAGTTGGCGTATTGCAACCGCTTTAAAAGCTATATCTAAGTTGGCGTATTGCAACCGCCACGCCCGAACCACGTAATTACCCTGAGTAGTCATTTATCTACCTACCCCTACCTGCGGGCGGCCTAACCCGCCGCATCTACTCCTAGGTCGAGGTCTGGGAATATTGAGGCTCAGGTACACAATGCCAACGTACTCCTCCGTACATAGGACCATACCATCTCAAGCGACATTCTTGAAGTTTATCTGCCACATCGCGGACACCAAAACGGCAGAATAAAAGATAATTTTAGATTATAATTTATTACATAATTAGTCATTGAAGGCCTCTGTAAGTTGTATCCAATAACCCCCTGCACATTTAATACCAACTACTACTACCAACTCGATTTATTATTTCCACGAAAGTACTAACTATATAAAAAAAACATAAAAAAATCTTAGACATGATAAAGTGCATGTTGCGTTACTGATCGCCGTGTACGTTGCCTTCTCTCAATGTTATGCGTGTCGTATTGTATTAACAGCGATGTTGTGTAAGCCGAAAGAGATTTGGGATTTATTAGGAACCCCATCTCATTGTATGCGACCACATGTGTAATTTTGTGCCAACATTCTGTATCATGGTTATATTGCCATTTAAAAGTATGTTAGTTAATTTATAACGTCAAAGTGAGAAGACATACCTACAATTAAGTTAGTATATTTAAGGGCTCATTAGAGTTCGCGATATAATTCTTGTTCCTTAAAGTATGACATCACGCCATACTGTTAAATAATGCCTTAACCTTAAATCTTGATTTATTACTAGTCTGACGTTACGTTCCCTGTGTATTTCGTAGGCTGGTTTTAGAGTCAGCGCTGACAGCACAGCGCGTAGCTTTCGGTCAGGGGTCAGCGCTGACAACTACGCGTTGTTCTAAAACGCTCCTTAGAAGCTCATACATTTCAACTGTCAGCGCTGACGGTCAGCGCGCGATCAGCGTGACTCTAAAACCAGCCGTAGGCTCAGTCGTAGGATGTATAGGGTGTTTTTATACAGGTATATAACTTTATTTTTAACGTATTTGTTTTGTAAGCGAAATTATAACAAAAATCGATAATAGTCAAATACCCTACTTTGTTTTTTTTTTCCTTTTTTTTATTATAAGTACCGCACTTTCTCAACAGTTGTGTAATTATCAATTGATACGGCTAACCTACATAATTATCAAGTATTTTTATAAGCTGTTTATCTAAGTACAATAGTACCTGCACAAATTAAAACTGCACAATACATTACTATGTAAACAGAAACAAAAATTAAATGTATCATAATCCCTCGTGACGAAATTCATTAATATTTCATAATTTAAACAAACAGCAGAACTATGGGGAGCGGATTAATCAAAATCATTTCCTATTAACCGAATACCAATTACACCGGGTGCCAGTTGTCAGCCAACTTGAAAATCATGTCAGTTTCGTAGAATATTTGATTGAATTTAATGCACCTTTTATGTGTCCCTGATAAAGTACTTAAGTCATAAAAGTGACTACGTTTATATTGCATAGGACATCATATCATTTACATTACATCCTACTATTCATAAAAGATGTATTTTTCTTGAAATCAAAGCAGAATATGAATTTCGCTCATGTGTAAGCTCCTACAAAGAAATTTAACAACACACATATTCATTATAATACTTATGGCTTAAGAAGTTCTCGCTTAAAATAAACAATCTTTTTTTTTTTTATACTGGCCTGGCATAGTGGCGTCATTGCACCTGATGGAAAGTGCCAATGCCGCCCAGGCAGAGTATCCATTGGCATCGGACGGCAGTCCCATGCCAATGGAAACAGTTATGCCGGCCTGCTAAGGTGCCTCTTCACACCGCGGCGGAAGGACCCAGGATTGTAGGAAGGAGGGAACACGTGCGCCGGCAAACAATTCCACAGCCTGACGGTGCGGCACAAAAACGAATTTGAGAACCGTTTGGTTCGCGCCGGGATGGTGTGGACCGTCAAGCTATGGCTTCGCAAGCCAGCACGCGTGGTTCTGGTTAGGAATGGAGAGGAGGGGAGCAAGTTGAACAATTCTTCAGAGCACTCACCGTGATACAGGCGGTAGAACACGCTTAGAGAGGCGACATCTCTCCGGAGTTGTAGCGACTCCAATTTGCTCGTAACGTCTGCATCATTCACAATGCGGATGGCCCGCCGCTGCAATCCATCCAAGGCATCGAGCAGGTACTGGGCGGATCCATCCCAGAGGTGCGAGCAGTACTCCATACCCGGCCGGACCTGCGCTTTATATAAGCGACAAAGCTGACCGGGCGTGAAAAACCGACGCACCCTGTTCAGGACTCCAACCCTGCGTGATGTGGCAGATATTACGCCCTCGATGTGATTCCTTGGATTGAGATCACAGCGGATATCCACACCGAGGATACTCAGGTCATTCCGCACTGAGAGGGGAGTACCCTGAAGAATGGGGAGGGGAGAGAACGGGGATTTTTTGCACCTGAAAGCACACACCTGGCACACACGCTATATTTTCATTTTTCAATCTCTGAAAAATGAAAATATAGCCTGGCACTTCAGCAGTTTGGTTTCGATGGTAAAGACTGTGGAGTTTTATCGAACCATTTTTAAACATTCCGAGTATTGTGATTTGTGTGCTTGAAATTAAAACTCTTAATCAAAACTGTGAATCTGTTGCAAATTGAAACACGATAGGGAAAACTCTTTTTTGTTGCACAACTTTATTTTCTCCTGTTTTATGTAGAAGGATAAAGTCAGTAAAAAAATACTCAGTATTTTATAAGTTTATACCTATGATTGAGTTTTATTATTATCTTGTACAGCAATTTCATCATTTTTAAAGTCTAGGTAAAAAAAATCCGTAAGCAGTATTTTCTGTTAGTAACATATGATTTTTGCGAGTTTCTATGGCCGTTTGATGCTAGTCATAAAATAACACATTTCCAGCAATATTATTAAAATGTTATCATTTTGACTATAAATATTTGTACATCTGGATTTTGAGCAAATAGAACGATCGTATATTTTTTCCTATTACTTATTTATAAACCCATGTTCACCAGAGAAAAGTATTATAGTTCATGCACACGCAGCCAAATCTAGAAATACTAAGCTGAAACTAAAAACCTGGTAGGTACAGATATCGGTTTTTATATATTAAACGGCTCCTATTTTGGGTATTTTAAACTAGTTTCTGTCATAAGCATTAGTGCTAAGCTTTTTTGTCGAAATTTTCTAAACTTTACAAATTCATTAGTTTTTTATTTTTTTTATTTCGTGGAATGGGGAAACGAGCATAGTTAAAGCATAGTCTAAATCTCACCACATATCACTAAAGGGGAGGGGGAGGGGTCAAAAAATGCTAAATAAAAGATCATGTGATTAATGGACGGCCCCTTATATACAATACACATTGCTCTTTAAATGCAATAGAGCACTCTATTTTGCATGCAACGTTATCGGCGTCCATTTTGATTTGTGCGTTTAATTTACCCCGTTGTATTAGCCATGTTACTGATTAGTGAAATTGAATTCGATATATTTATTAGCTGAATGTAGAGAACAGGCGAAATTATTAATAATTGATAAAGAAATTTGGTGCTTCTTTTAACGAATACAATGAAACAATTAATAGCCTATTGAATTGCGTGATGAATAGGAGCTTTGTCTATTTATAATTTGGAGTGATTTGTTCTGTTTTAATATCATGTTCAGAAATATTGTTACGTTGATTAAATAAAACTAAAAGTCAACGAACAAAATATATATACATATAACAAAACGACTAAAATTAAAATGTAGGTCTCTAGGGCCGGTTTCGTTCGCTAGGCAATAGTATTTTCTCGCTAGCTTACTCCCCTCGGTTATCGCGCCGACGACACGTAGTTGGCGACGGCTGGTCAGGTGGGTAGGTCGGCCGGTGCAGACTTTCAGCGGCGAGATGATCCGCAGCAAAGCAGCTCTAGCACGGCTTGTAAGCAGGAATAAATAGCCCGTACGAATATTTTATCCGGTACGGAAAACCCTGGAAACCACGGTAACAGACGTTTTACAAACTGTTCACTTTAAAACTTTGACTGCAACATGGGCGCTAACGGTCTAACGCGACTCCCGTAGGAAAAGCAAACTAAGCGTGGAGACGAAGACGGTATTAACTAAATGTCAATTCAGATGAGGCAGTCAAGGCAAGGCAAAGCAGAAGGACATAATTAACACCGCATTTAGCAAATACAGAAAGCAAATTAAAAAATAACAGCTATTATTAATATTGGCTTAAGCGCTATAACTAATCACAGACAATGTAATATAAATTTACCGTTTGTTAATGCGAATCACACCATACGAAATTTTAATGTCATGACAAGGTCGTTACGACATTCAAGGTGCTTTGATATACACTTACGAGAAATTATCGCTAAGTGAGTATTAATATATTTTAACAACTTACCCAATTATGGGGTTCACAACAATAAGATATTAGTTTACAGTGATAAAAAATAATAATAATTTAGTTAAGCGGCAGACGCACGCGTCGACAATCTAGTCTCGCGCTTGTCTGTATCTGTATCAGCCCATATACGTCCCACTGCAGGGCACGGGCCTCCTCTACAATCGAGAGTACGATTGAGAGTGGTTAGGCCATATAGTCCACCACGCTGGCCTAGTGCGGGTTGGCGGACTTACATACCATAGATTTTTTTATAAATCGCTATGGTATGCAGGTTTCCTCACGATGTTTTCCTTCACCGTTTTAGTGCGTGGTGATTGACTATCAATACACACATGACTCCGAAAAGTCAGAGGTGCGCGCTTGTAGTGAAGTTGAATGACGAAGCAAATGTCGTAGCTCTCAGTCCCCGCTCGACGAACCGCAAACCGGCAGACACAGGTCTTTTAATCCTTGATGTTGACGGAGTTATAATCACAAATGACGTTTAAGAGCGTTTACACCTTGCGCGCAAAGTCAACTATAGGTATTTCTTCGTTAATTTCACGCACACATAAGCGACCAAAGCTGTGTGCGTAGAGCTGCCGCGTCGGCTCGCTATACAGTCAGCTCATCCAACTTTGATCCGTGCGCTTCAAAATTCTAACATTCAATTGAAATGTAACTTATTATTTATATATTGGTAATATAATATCATAAAAATATTTTATTTGCATTATAAGTAGATATATATTACTGTGCAAGCAATAAACAATACAAATTTAGATGCTAATCATATTTTCGTTATTATTACATTGTTAAGTTGCATTTAAATCAGTGTTCAATCAGTAGACACTACGGACGTTTTATTAATCAGGTCGTGTTCGAACACAAGAATAGAGTTAGGGGCCTTACAACCCCCTACAATTACGAAATATATTTAATTTTATATTACAATATATAACATAATTTAGCCTCGGAATTACATCCCATTATATTATCTGAAACATATTTTATAATCACTACAAAATCATTGTAGGTAATAAAAATATATATATATTACTACCAAAGTACTAAGATTTGGTAATCGCTGTCCGCGCGTGGCTATTTTTACTACGCACGGCAAAAATCGACTGCAGCCAGGCCGGGGCGACGAGCAATACGTCCTCCCTCTAGAAGGCCTTGCGGCGGTCTGATTTGATCCACGTCGGACAGCGTGTTTTATAGTGGTTTTTAAAATATTTGTAGAAAACATGAAAACTAATTTTGTTGAAATATAAAAATGGCAATTTATTGATAAGATGTTCTTCTATTATAATATGCAATTGCTATAAAAAATTATTTACGATAAGTTAGTGAAAAAAAATATGTTCTTGACAAGAGATTCTGAATAATTTCGCATTGTTTAAATTTTGATTATTCAGGAACTAAACACAAAAAGATTATTTTTCTCAGCAAAATCCCTCCATAAGGGTCCTAAAAGTCTGATAATATTTTTATTTTCATCTTATATTTAGTGATTTTGGATATCTTAAGCTTCTAAATTGCCACCTAAAGCCTAAATAACGAAACTTGTGCTCAGTAATCCTTATAGTACTCACAAATTATCCATCAATCTGTAATGTTTTCCACCAAAATCCCTAGATGACAACCTTTTCTAAAATTATTACTAATTATTTTTCCTTTAAATTGTTTATTGGTGGCTATTAACTCGTTTGAAATGTCCTGTTTTTAAGCCAAAAAGCGCGCGGAAGGTATAAACGCTCTTTATTCTTTTAAAAGCAATAGTGGTAATAATAATGAATAAATAATAATTAGTTGAGTCAAATAAAGTCATAAATATTAATTATGATCACGGAGACGTGATAATTTTTATAGAACGTTCACATTTCTTCTAAGAATCATCTTGAGATAAAATATGTGAAAGAAGTTAAAATTTTATGTTTTATTTCTATCCATCTAACAACTTACGTATCGCCGGGTAATAACATCTTATGTATTAAGACGGAGAGCTCGTGAATAGTGTATGAACTAATTTTTTTAATATTCAGTATAAGTGCTGGCGATGAAAACGTAAATAATAAGGAAAAAATATGCGCAACAAGTTATATCGATACAGCTTCAGTAAAATGACTACACAAGATTTATAATTGCAAAAGAAATTATATTTTAATTTAACTTGTTTCGCAGAATAAATCTTCAATAGAACATGATATTTCAATTTTTTTATATAATTATCCTGACAACAAGCCCGCCGACAGACATAGGCCTCCCGCAAACTTTACCGCAGCAGTTTTAAATTAGCGCCACAGTAATAGCAACTTCAATAAATCCCGCACATTTTATAAACATAAAATACTGTACACCAGATACTTACGTGTAATGACGCAAGTTCCACCCCGTGGAGCATATAGTTCAACACTGATTACTGTGCGGTGAAAAGGGACACGCCGCAGGGGCACCGGTCAAACTCGGTTTAATTGCTAAGCTCATTCGTTCAACCTATTCTACTTAAACTTTTAACACTATCCAGCCATAATTAGAGGATCTTGGAATTAACAATGGAGTCTCATTAATTGTACTGTTGTTTTAGGTTGTTTCTTTGTGTATACTGGACAGTCTAAGATTTGTGAAAAGATAACTGATTGTATCTGTATGACTGAGAATTCCAGAGCACACATTTTACCTCTTTTTTGGTAGAGAGAAGTGCACGAATTTTATTCAACTGTGTCTTGTATTAGAATAAAAAACCGCTCGTTAATGTTTTGGTCATTATTTTCCAACGATAATAATACTGATCATAGAGAATCGAAAGAGCTACAGATTTTTGTTACCAGTTTTGGCAATTTCCCTCCAAGATTATAATCTACGGTATTCCGGAAGTATAAGGAACGTCCTCATTTTTAAACCGTAAGCTCCATAAGCCCCCAAAATATTATGGTAATTATATATAACATTAAAGGAATATCACATAATTATCTCAGCAATTACAGCAAGGCACACAAGGTAATTAAAACAGCAAAATAGCTCACATCAGAGACATTGTTGTACGATGTTTCAAACGCTAAACAAATGTAATATTATGCTTTGAAATGAACAAATATTTTCAGCACAATCTCTCCGCGTCTCGCCGCTGACTGGTAAAAGCACAATATAGTTGTATTCCTAGAAATTTCCGCTACAATCTTACCCCCTGTCGGCTTTTCCGGTGTATCAAAAAAGCAAAACTTTTCTACCGATGCAACTTGTCTTGTTACAATGAACTACCAACAGCTCCAATGTCGGTCTATTTTCGTTGATATTTACGGGAAATAAGAGCTGCTTGATTTGTCTTTTCTTTATAAATTAAAAAAAAAATATATTCAACACTTTTCTATGATGTAATGTCGACGTTAGCATTGTCAAATCACTTATGTAAATTATCATTTTACTAACCTATTAAAGTTTGGAATGAATAGTGTGTCATAATCATTCAGTGCATTTATTATTTTAACGCCAATAGTAAATGGTCTTAATCCGAAACCTTTATCCTTTTCAATTAATTCTGACAAGTACTTATACGTATATCTACCTTCATTTTTGTTTCGTAAATCACCGTTCCACTTGTTAAACGAGGTGATCCTTTGATCCTCCTACGTTAACTTTTAATAGCCCGTCCATTTCACAGGAATTAATATGCAATTTGCATGTTAATCGTCCATTCGGAGGGAAAATCTTAATTTTCGTCAAGATGAAGTTTCTTATGTCTTTAATTAAATTTTCTACGTAGCACAAATTTAGTTAATTAATAGTTATGTGTTTAACTCTTGCTGTTTAAAATGAGTACATTGAATTTAATTTTATTGGAACAGGAGCTTAATATTTTTCAAACTTTGTTACCACTTAATTTTCAAAGATATTTGAAATATAACGAAGTAAGAGAGGTGTTTTAGACAATTGTGATGATACTCACAACCATGTTTAGAATATAACCGTGTGCTACGACTGATATTACCTGACCAAAAAGTTGCTTTTTTAACAGGACTCCTGTAAAATTATTATAACCGCTATGAAAGCGGCAACTTAGATTGACTTCTTGTGACTTCTTTCAACTTTAAGATTAATCCGAGAATTTCCTCATCATCCAGACACCTTATGTCTGGAGAGCTCAACCTTGAAATTAAATAACACTAAGCAAATTAGAAATGTTGCTTTAATCCATACGTAGTTTTTGTACTTTTTGTATCGTAATTGCGCGATCAGACCAAACTAATTGAATTAAACTGCGGTTTGAGCAAACGACTGCTTTAATTTGCTGTGTAAATGAAATATTTGGCCAATTTACAAATCTATATCGCAGGAAAGACAAATATTTGTTTCATAAATTGCACATCATAGCCAAGTTTATCATCAAATCTAAAATACAAATGTTATGTATGAAATCCTTGATGCAGAAATATATTTTTTCAGTCTAAATGACTCATGTACTTTTTTACTTATATTGAACTTCGAATGGCAAATTTCAAATTCGAAATCATTCAGCGACCTTTTATTTTGATGACATTATCAAAAACATGTATTTAATTTTTATATTTACACTAATCTACACAATATTAGTGCTATTTTAAATTCATATACCTAGTCAGGTCATAAATTCTGTCACATGTTTAATATAAAATAATTGAAACAAGTTTATTCAATATGTGAGCATTTATATACCAAAATGAACTTAACAAAACATAGATTCTTATGACACTAAAGTTTATTCAAAATGACCTCCATGATTTTGAATACAGGCCTTCAATCTGCGCGGCCAGTTGTCTATCGCAGCACGAACGAGGTCCATGTCAATATCGGCGGCTGCCTTAATCAAATATGTCTTGAGTGACTCCAAATTGGGATGAGGCTTTGAGCACGCCTTTTCCTCCAAGTGTTGCCATATCTTGTAATCTAACGGATTCAAATCTGGACTGGAGGAGGGCCAGTCTTCGTGCCGGATGAAGTCGATTTCACGCGCCGCCAGCCAGTCTTGTGTGCTCTTCGCTCTATGAGCTGGCGCCGAATCTTGTTGGAACACCCAGTGCCTGTTATTGAACATGGTATGAGAAACAGGTTCCATAAGGTTAGTCAGGACTGTATTTTGATACACAACTCCATTCGTTTTTACACCTTTCTCACAAAAATGTACCTCTGTTAAGCCCCAATAAGAAACTCCCAACCATATCATGAGCGAGGATGGAAAATGACCTCGTTGGACACGCGGAATACGGTTGCTCGCTTCTTCACTACTGTGTGCGTACACCTTATCATTTTGTTTGTTGTAGCTCTCTTCTACGGTAAACATTTTTTCATCTGAAAAAAGAATTTCCCGATATTTTTTTTCCCGCGTACCGCTTCACCAAAGCGCGGCATCTCTTCAGTCTCAGATCCATTAGACGGGCATTCAAACGATGTCCTGTTTTTCTTCGATATGCCCGAAGTCCTAAGTCTTCATTTAACACCCTTTTCACCGTGGTTCTGCTTAACCCCATCTGAAGGGCCAACAGTTTCTGCTTACGTTTGGGATTTCTTTGAATCCGCGCCTTCACAGCTTTTATCACTGCTGGAGTCCTAACAGACCGAGAGTGACCACTTCTTGACCTGTCATCTACACTAGAGTCTTCATTGTATCGTTTGATGGTACGATAAATGAATCTTTTGGTTATATTCAAATTTTTCAGTATGTCGAAAATTTGAATTGGCGCGTAACCGCAACGATGCAACGCAATAACTGCAACACGGTCTTCTTTAAGCGTCCACTCCATATTTAAAAATGAGTAAAATTCTAAAAAGGATACATTTTTATTTTCATGAACAATTCGAAATTCGAATTCAATAAACTTTTTTGTGGCCAGCATTCTAAAAGAAAAGTTTTTACTATGTGACAATACTTATGACCTGACTGTGTATTTATTACACCATTCCAGTTATCTCCGTCAGGAACAATACCTGTCTCATAAAACACGTATTCACAACTACCTTTGTACCATACTCAATTGACAAGGGAAATCAGTTACTCCGTCATATTCAAATTGACCGGATTTGAGCGTGCAATCACGATGAGCCGTCTGGAAATCTTGGCAGATTTTCAACAACATTCGCTCCGATATCTTGTGTGGACGTTTCCTAAATGCTGCTATCTCCTTTCCGGATGAACAATAAACAGTCATTCCTTTGGAAAGCGCTCAACGAAATAAACTAGGAAATCTTAGATAACCGCTTTTAGTACGATATTTTGGATGTAATGCCAAGTTAGTTAATATTTTTTGTAATAGGTACTTACTTGGAGTTTACACGACATTCTTGATAAATAATATACTTCATAGTGTAACTTTCATTATTATATTACGTTAAGATTTTAAACCTCGAAATGCACACCTATTTCGCATCATTACTTCGTTCAAGCTCGTTGGTTACGAGTGCTCTTTCACTTAATTAATGTCTTCAGTTCTTTTACAAATACTTTACAATACAGAATTCTACAAATGTGAAAGTATATATTTTGCTTCCAATTTCACCTGTTCGTTTCCTTTTTAATTCATTTCGTTCGGGTATTGAAACAAGCTAGTGTGCCTAAGTAACTCGCCGAGATTAGTGCTCGGTGTTAATTCATTGCATGTCACTGTTGATCCTGGTTGACAGGAGTTGCAATGGTAGTTGTGTGAACGGGATATTTTAATAAATGTGAAAATATTGTAAAATATTCTCTTTTAAACCAAATATTGCAACAGATGTTGCTATTTTGAATAATATGGCAATAATGTCTCTTTCGTTCTGCCTAACTTTATCACATTGATATTGATTTAAAAGTTAAGTTTAAAACCTTGCATTTGTTTTAAAATATTACGGCTATAAGAAAATCTGGCTATGAAAAATGATCGAGTAAAAAAAGAAAAACTAAATTTCGAACGCAGGTCACAGGTGCTGATCGGATTTCGCTTGTTAAAACAATAACGCTTATAACTAACATTCGCTTCGGTAATGTTATTTATCTTTTGGTGTTCTTTACAGTTTTCTCTGTTATGACTTGGATGTTGTGTTATTTTGTTTTATTTAAATGTTTTTGTCTTTTCCTGTGGCTATTTATTCAATTTTACCATCAGATTATATATAATGTTCGATATTTTTGACATTATTATACTGTAACTTCTTTTTCCTTAACTTCTTCTTGTTCGTCGTCTTGCTAATATAAACTAAACTAAATATCAAGCAAGACAATGGGATATAACAATATTTCGAATGTGGAAAGATTACTTGATTGATTTTAAAAAACATATTTTCTGAAAGTGCGATGTTAGATAGAAGACTAGTTTTCTATCTAACATCGCACTTTCAGAAAATATGTTTTACTGACTTAAACGAAAAAGCATAAACACATCAGAAACAGAAATGACTATGGACAGTGTTTGACACCACCTTATAATAGTATGTTTTTAATAATTGTGTAATGCAGACAATTACAAAAATAAGTAAACAATATTACCTTCAGACCTACGAATAAATGTAGATAAGCGCACATTAAAGAAGTAATTACCAGCTGTACAAAAATAGCGCTTTTAAACAAATGAATTTAGGTTTTTTATGGTTTAAAAGTAACACCGGGCTTGATCTAGACTAAGAGTTTTTATAGTCTGTAAATTCGTACACTTCGAACTGAACGGAGGTATACTTTGTCATTTTAATCGCCACAGCTTTGCTTAAGCGTTATCCAAATGAGTCTGGTCTGGTAGATAGTCATTAATAGACATTTAGTTTTATTCACCAAGTTTGCAGGCTCATTAAACGAAAAAAAAAAACATTACTTAAAGTTTTTAAAACTTTGCACCAATCGATCGAATCGAAATCCTTATAATTGTTCCAATAATTATTTTGAAATTATAAATTACTGCTAAAGTGATTTCAAAATTAGAAAATACGACTTAACTAGCATCAAAGACTATAAAACTATGCTTATAAGTATTCCACCGCGATAATCTCTTGATAATAACGGGATAGGTAAGTCAATCTAAGAAGTTTTTGCTCAAATTATTCAAGTCACTCCTCAAAGTTCCAAGTTTGCGAGGGTTATGAAATCGCAATTCCCGACCAGTGCACCATAAAAGATGTCGTGAGATTAATTTTAAATTCAAACGCTCCCACCAGACTGGCACTGTCGTTTGTAACTTTACGTATGTCACACCTAATAAAAGGCTTTATAGTTCCTACCTTGACTGCCTTTGAGAAATAATGGAATTTGTGTATATGTTATGGGCCAAGTGATTAATGCGAGCAGTATTCATAATGCCCGGGCAGTATGAATATTGCCGAGCCATATCAAGCCAAGTGATTAATTACAATCTAAACTCACCTATTTATCACATTGCAAGGGCATTATGAATATGGCTACATGATGATCGGGCAATGTGATTAATAGGTGATTTTTTACGTGGTGGGCTGCCGCATTGTCGCATCTGCGATAGACCAATTTTTTTTTTTTTATTGCAATGAATGACGAGACGAGCATGCCGTTCGCCTGATGGTAAGCGATACGACCGCTCATAAACAGTAGCAACATTCCACTGCGCTCGTCATCCTGAGACATAAGATGTTAAGTCTCAATATGTCCAGTAGTTACTCTGGCTACAATGTCCTTCAATCCGAAACACAACAGTGCATTTACGCAGTGTTGTTTCACGGGAGAAATAGACATTGCGGTGGTACCTACCCAGATGGCCTCTCACATATGAAAGACCTACCACCGGTACCACCAGACCCATAAATTAGAAAGGTTGAATTGATCTGCTTATGTTTAGTTGTTTTTTAACGTCCGAAACATTATCTTCAGAAGAAAATTAGTGTACCTACTTTATGAATCAGTTAGGTTGACTGTGCCCCAAAACCGACTCGGGACACCCCGACTTCACGTAGTTTTTTGGCTACCGACCCTAGAGTGTATATAAAAAGACGGAGGCGCGGAGGGAGAGCAGCCCCCGCCCGCTGTAAAGAAGGATAGGCAACCGTGCGAGCCGTAGCGGCTGAGGCTGGTCGCCGAATGCGACCAGCAAGCCGAAGCTGCGGAGGTGAGCATGGGTGCCTATCTTTTGTTACGCAAGGGCGAATGGGCTGAACTTCCTGTAGCACCGGAGACGATGCAGAATCTAATTTGTATTGACAACAAGTGGTACCAGGAGAGGTGCGACACTCCCCTTCCCCTCCACTCCTCCCAACCCACCCCCTCGTGCTGCCCTATTCTAAATTCTACCACTTCGGCTCATTGTTTTGATTTTGATTCGCTTTACATCACTCTGCCCAATTGGCACTTGGCATTATTCATAATGCCCGGACAATGTGATAAATTGATTGGTTATAATCACATTGTCCGTTCTTATTGGGCATTATTCATATTGCCCGGGCATTGTGAATAATGCCCGATTAATCACTTGGCCCATAACATATATACCTACTCGTATATTGTTATGCTTGCTTATGTGTTTATGTTTACTGGTTGATGTTTGGAGCTTACCTTAGTGAGTAAATTGATTAATTTTAATTGAAAGTCCATTTATATGAACCTAGATGTTCTAAGTATCTTTATCAATCTTACAAGTAATAGATGTGCAATTATCCGAAAAAAATATTCCTGAGCATAAAAATACATGATCCACCAGCTACGTAATTTTTACCAAAAAGCTAGCAGATTAATGGTTACAGAAAACGACGAATATGGAAACGTAGTCTGATATAAGTAATGTTGGAGAAGTAAACATTAATCGACTTATGCACCCACGAGGTATCAAGTTAAGCATAACAGAACCGTGAATTGATTAAGCTGTGTGAAGTACGCTAAAAAGCAGACTTGCTGTTGCGTTCATAACATGAGAGAGAACATTAGAAACAAGTAGTGTTGAATTTAAGAATCGTTTAATTTTAGATCATGATTTCCTAATACAATTTGATATATAATTTTTTAAAACTCAACTAGGAGCCATGAGAACTGCAAACAAAAATGAGACTCAAATGCAGTAACTTATAGTATAAAATACCAATTTTAACACAATTAAATCTCGTTTCATGAAGCAACAAAATTTAAAGGTCGACAGATGCAGCGCTTTTGTAGCAGGTTATTTGAGTTTTGTGTCGTGAATATCAGGTACTACGAGAGACTTTTCGGTCTCGCAAACACCCAGACCCGAAATAAATATTTGTGGATGCACAAACATTTCTCTCGGTGCGGGGATCGAACCCGCGACTTCTCGTTTCACAGGCGGCGTCTAACAGCCTCCGCCACGGAGGCTATCAAGCTGTATTTAGTGACGGATGATGCTAAAGAAGTGAACCGAATTCAGATTACATGAAATAAAATCTCAAAAGATAATTATCATCACGTATATTATTTTATAACTATTAATATCTCTTACTTTTATTTTTAAACGCTTTACAATGTTGTAGAGATCTAATTAACACAGTAATTAATCTTTGCAATTATAATAACATTTACATGAAACTCAAACCATACATATAGTTATTTGAAATTTCCACTAAACACGTATTACGTTGGAAGTTTTGAACCAAAACAAAATTATTAAAACAAATTAATTATAAAGTACAACGGAATTAAACGCTTGCTCCATACTCCTTGCAAAGTTTGGCGACATGGTGGGCGGCGACTGCGGCGCGACGCGGCAACATCGCTACATCGTCGCCAGTCGCGGGACGAACGTTGTATGCTTGCAGTCTACATGTGCCGGGCATCATACGACCGATAACCCTGACAAATTCCATATTTTTACCTCTTTAAATATTTGTAGAATCGCATTACATGATTATCATGTTCGTATCAAAAATATGTTTTAAAAAATATTATTAATGAACTGCTCTTATTTAAACCAAGTTGTAACTTTTGTAGTAATGAGTAAATTTTAAACTGGTTTAGGTTTAGTAAAGAGCAACACTAGAATTTCTAGCCCGTTCTTATCTAGTAAAAAGCGATTTCCGTACGGGGTGGTAGATCAAAAATCAAACAATATTGAACATTTTTTATGGATTCAATAAATTATTTTAATTTATATTTTCAATTGTTTCCCATTAATATTTGGTACGTAAGAAATCAATTAAATTTCTAATTTAATTTCTTTTATAGCAGAAAAATCAAAACAATGGTTTTGTCTAGCTTTTTTACGAATTCACAGGGAATAGCATGTTTGAAATTCACAAAACAAACCTAGCCTCACCCCCAAAACTGCAATTCCGGCAAGCTAAGATCAATAGCGACGCATGTTATTGATACCGACCACTGAAGTTCGGTGAGTCTTTCAGAATAGTTAAGTTGTTTTTTATAGGCCTTTATACCAGAACACTGTACAGCACAAAACAATAGATGGATTGCTAAAGAGAAACAAGAAACTGTGCATAAATATAGATGAGATGGATCTAAATTGAATCGCGTGAATCCATACTCCCCCGTACAATACATACAATAGAACTACATACCAGTGAATGAGATTTAATAAATCGTCGCAGGCAATGCAAAGCGTTTGACGCCAGAGAAGATTTTTTTTTTGGAAACTACGAGCTGAAAAATCTCTTGCAACTTTTGAACACGAAGTTACAGATTGAATATACTTTATTATGATTGAAAAAGTTTTTGATTATGTGACTATGCAGTTTACCTGTGGCTGAATTTTTGTATACGATTGCAAAAAGTATGATGATATAATAAAGCGGATTCCTTTGTTCCATCAATAAATATTAAGGTGATGATATAAAAGTATAAAAATTGAATTAAATGTAAGTATGAGTAATACCTAATTATGAATCATACCTACTTTAACACGATTCCGTGGTGGCCATAAGAATATTAAACGATATAAAGCTTTCCTTTTATAAATCATGAAAGTCTTCAGCTAGGTTTTGCTTTTTGGAGTCTTACAAGTCGTGATTCAATGTGACAAATTGCAAGCCTTTGTTATGCTACACAATGGTTTTCAAGTACATCTTAGATGGGATATAATGGAAATTAGTGCTACACTTTGTTTAACGATCCATGGTGTTCACTTAAGTATCTCCTTGCTTGAAGGATTTCAAATTGTCTATGACGAATTGCGACCCCTCTCGGTTTGACGAGGACAAATTACATCAGAATCCATTATATTAAGAATGCACAGTCAAAATAAAAGCCAGTTCTGTATAACTTACCTGACAATGCAAGGTGGCTTTAACTCAGGCAGCAGAAAGTCGATTTCATAATAAACGACCTGCATGGCTGGCCCGTTTTCATCCCTCACCACTAAATTCTTGGCACAAGAGTCGCCTGCCCTCACGCTAACACATTTGGCTGAAATTGTTGTTTTAGGATTCGGTGCCAAAATGGAAAGCGAATCTGAGTGATGAGATGTTTATTTGAATTATTCAGTACTCTTTTGAGATTTAATTTTGTTTTTACAAACCGTCCCTGTTGGAACTATTGAAGCTTTTTCGCACAGCGATGAATACAAGGCCCGGTTAACCTCAATTATTTAAACACCACTCAGAATTCAATGAAACCATTATAATGTTCGGTAACCACGAAACATTTTGGCTGATTAACACTCCGTCACACACATTTCAAAACATAATATTATGTAGGTATACCATTCACGGTCTAGGCACCAAATTACCACAAATAACTATTGGTTGGTTATTACAACGGACAAAGACAGGCTTTACTAATAACAGTTAACTAACATTATAATTTAAAATATTATTGAAATTATTAAACTTTTAAATAATATATCTAACTACGCAACAGATTAATATGTAATTACATTCTGAATGGAATACATTCTATTGTATTTTGAGGCATACGTGATATTATTTTAAAAAACTATTAAGTCACAGTTCGCTAAGCTGGGTGCATGGTTGTATTATATACAGAGGTACCTAATGAATAATTATTCATACTCTTAATTGTTTTAAGAAAATATTAAAGGTGATAATCCTGTGTTCTAATATAAAGATTAGTCAACCTATGAATTTTACTACGTAGTTAGGCAAATTAATCTTATTCGCATTCCAAAATCACACATTCGACGAAATTATTTACGGTTTACAGTTAAGAAATAAAGTATAATCATATATTTTGTTGTTCTAAAATCAATTCGTGATTTATGCAATCAAGGTAATAAATACTATTATTTGAGAACAAAATTTTAATTTATATTTTATTATAACAGTTCCCAATATTTTATAATTTGTAACTACACACGCCGGCACAATTAGAGGAACACGCTCAAAAATTAGTTTTTTTTTTTTTTAATTTTGTTTGCTGTTTGTTTAAATGGTTGTTTTTTTATTTCAGCACCTTTAAAAAATTAAACTATGCAAAAAGATTTTTGGTTATTTAGAGTTTTATCGTTAATTATACGCTCTCAAGTGCTTTTAAGATTTTTTCACTTTCAAGTGGTTTCACAAAATTTTGTTTAATTTCATTTTATGTGACTTAAGATATTTTTATTGTTATTGTTTTAGAGTACCTGTCTTGTAGGATATAAAATGAGTGGCTTACCTTCCACTGAAGTTGCCAGAGCGGTAACAATGATTGAAAATGGTCAAGGGTAGGATTCAGTAAATCGCGCATTGGGTGTGTCGGTATCTGTCGTCTTTCTCAACGTTAAACTATAGAGGCACATAGGCTCTTATGTGCGGATGCCAGGATAAGGCAGAAAACGGTAGACCAGTACCCAGGATGGTCAAAACTTTGAGAAATCGTCTTCAAACGGCTATTCAGACCCGAAACATGTCACAAGAAGTCCGTGATGTTAATATCAGTGAGCGTACAGTGAGAACACGTTTAAATGAAGTTGGACTGAAGTCTTACGTTCCGTCAAAAGCTCCAAAACTTGAGGTGGTACATAAAGTAGTCAGATAAACTTTTGCTCATCAACACCGCGACTGGACAAATGAGTGGAGCCGAGTTTTGTTTAGTGATGAAAGCAGTTTTGTTGTGAATTGTGGGAGAGGATCTGGAGGTATCGAGGAGAACGCTAATCGAGGAAACTTTACTGAAAGAGGTGTGTTATGGCGGAGGGTCAATTTTGGTATGGGGTGGTATATGTTTGGAAGCACGCGCGGAGTTAATACTTATAGAAAATGGGTCTTTAGCTGCACAAAGATACGTCGCAGAGATCTTAGAGTGCCATGTATTGTCTTTTGCACCATCCATAGGCGAATATTTTTATTTATGCATGATAATGCGCGGCCCCACACAGCGCAAATGGTTCGCGACTACTTAAATCAGGCCCAAATCGCGCAAATGGATTGCCCAGCAAGATCACCAGACATGAATCCCATAGAGAACGAATGGGACGTTATCGGAAGAAAGATAAATGGAAGAAACCAAGCCCCTAAGATCGTCCAAGAATTAAAATTCATGTTAGTGCAAGAGTGGGAGAATTTGTCGCAAAAAATTATTGATGACGTCCTTAAAAGCATGAAGAATCATATCCAGACTCTTATCTGAGCCCGTGGTAGCAATACGCATTATTAATTTTCTTAAATTATTTCTGTAAGTTTTTAAAATACACGATTACCTTTGACAATACAGAAATTTCATTTTACTGTATTTCCGTTTAATTGCATTTGTGTGTGCACATTTGTCATTAATTAAAGTATTGTTTACTCAATTTTAGTAATTTGTTATAACTTTTGCCTCATTTTGAATATTGAAAAATAAAAACATTCAGTTATTATAATATTTTCTAAAAAATTCAATATTTAACGCGTGTTCCTCTAATTCTGCCGGCGTGTGTACTTTAATTATTAAATTCGAATAATTATATTTTACAAAGTAAAACTGTAAAAAGGTAATACGTAGTGATTATATTTACATAGATTATCCGTCTGCATTCGACAATACGAGCAATATCCCTTTAACAATGGAAATCATTAAATTGCAGAAATTAAACTTACCGACGATTTCATAGAGCACCAATACGCCTATTTCGTGAAGTGATTTATGCCACTTCAGCACTTTGTCGACTGGGCCGGAAAACGCCCGAAGCCCGCTTTTGTATAACGCCTGAATGCCACCATACATTCATATAATAACACCATATTTTACAAATAACCGGTAATGAAGGTAGAAGCACCCAACTTAATATCTAATTTAAACTTTTATGAGATAACGTGGAACCGGCACTAATCTTGTCTTGTTTAATTTAAAGAGGATGCCTTTAAGCAGTCTTAAATAGTTACAGCACTTTCTTTAAATTAGTTAATTTAGCCTTAGCTTCTAAATTAGTTAACGGTTTATCGTTATTTTTGGGATTACTCGAATGAGGGTCTCGTTACTCTGTGGTTAGGATACATTTTTTTCTGGTACTTATGTTAATCTCAACATAATATATGTTGATGTCATGTGAGTTAAAATCTGTTTATCTCTATTTCTCGAAAACAATATAAAATATTCTACGTCAGGTGTTGTGGATTCGAATCATTGGTTGATATTGGAGACTATATTATATTTTTTTCAATGGGTCCTCTTTCGGATCCAGCTACGTTTTATCATAAGGATATTTTCTTCATTAAAATCCTGTTAGTACACAACTATAGCTATAATAGCGGGCCTAAGACAATTTTCAGTTAAATACCCGTTTTTTTTCCACTAAGACGTCTACGGATATTGCATTGGAGAGCGCACCGACCCGCTTCCCGCTATGGACTTCCCTTTATTTACTCCAATAGACTAGACTTTTATGTCTCGAATTACAAAGAGCCCAAGATACTTTTATTACCAGCAATTTCTTTAAAATTCACCTCTGTAAGTTGTAGCGGCTTAAAATCTCTCTTGCATTTACGAATACTAAAGATTAATTATAACTAATTTTAATTATAACTAATTAGAATTACTACCAAAATACCTGTATTATACCCATTACAATTAGGCCCTGCAACATAAAGATGGTAGCTGGTGCTTATTGTACAGGGCTGTCCTAGTTTAAGCACCAGCCGTTTCTCATTAATGTTATATCTTAGCCTTAGCACTTCTGGCATAATTAAAAATTATTTTGTTTGTTATCTAGGTTAAGGAAAGTTTTAATAAAACATTTTATTATTATATTTATTATTATTATATTATTAAAAGGATGCTGATAACTATGAAAAATCTAGGAGCTGAATATTGTTCGTTTCTCAATTATAGAATTGTCCAGGGTTTAAAAAAATTCTTTGACCATACGAACAATGAAAATGTATTTAAAAACACTGAGTCCGATCAAACAAATTCTTTGAAAACAGATTTAAAGGAGTCAGAAACAATTTAACTATGACGAAATCCGATAAGGAGCATTACACATTTCTTAGTTGAGATTTCATTTTATGAGGAGAGTTAGTACATTTTGATGGGGCTGTCTGTCAGAACGTCTAGTATGAGGCGTGTGATTGAGTACGGTACGCCAAATTTAATTTGAGTACGAAGGAATTTTGTTCCATGTAACATACATTCTTTGTAATTTCATAAGTGTAGCGGATTAAGATATAAACCAATTTGTAAATTGTATATTAGAGAAAAAGAGGCGACCTTCTATATTCCTAAACAGGAGCAATACTGTTCAGAATTAATTTACCTTTTATTGGAATTAATAATTGTTATAATTTGACTATGGAATCTCATCTACAAGCTTAAAGTATTTGATTTTTAAGAAACTAAAAAATATTCATCTTTATTAAGACTTTCATAATTTAGTAATGCCATTTATAACATAGTGGAAATAAAATTTCTGCTCTTATGATTTATCACGCAAGATTCCCGTGGTTTTTGAACGTGTCGTAAATTTTACTAACGTCCAGCGTATTTCATTGTTCGCCCTCAAACACCAAGTCCCTTTATGACACAGGGGTGACGATATATTATCTAAACAGTCCGTTGTTTCAACACGTTTACAAAAAATAGAACTGCATTTTAGTGCCCTTCGCATTTGAACTGACTACTTTTTTAATGATGACAAATATGCTGTCATTCGCAGAATTGCAAAGTTTTTTAATATAAGTAAACTTTAAGTTGATAAACAAATGTTCTTTTGTACTGCTGTCTGAAAGTTTACGGATTATTAAAGTAAATAATAAACTAGTTTTAACGAAAAACTACAATAAAGATGCTGTCTTCAGAGTCTCTGATTCAAGATTCTATTATAGGATAGGATATTATTTTAGGTAAAACCATATCCTCACTCACCGAAATAAAAAATACTAGTGAACAAGGACACAAAACTAGTCACTAGACAGTAGGAAGTAATATACTTTTTATCTATTACACAATTATATTTTACAACACTATCTTTATTTTTTCAATATTTCTAAAGGGTCGGTGTGACAGTTTCCGACACTCAAACCTCTCAGGTCGAAGCTACTATTATTTAGGAGTGATCGAATGAGGTGCGATATTAGGGTCACGGTTATAAACCAGTCCGGTCATAAATCTGGGACATCTTCTGATAAAACGCTTTACGGCGTGGTGACTGATTTGTGAAACTAGAGATTGTTATAAGCTGGGTGAGATTCTCTATCATCCCTTTGTAAAATAGGACGCTTTCTTTTCAATTTGAATCATTTACAGTGCTAATTTTTTTCTGTTTATTTAAAATGTGTATTTGATTTTCATAAATTTTAGGATTTCGATTTTGTACCCTGCACTGTACTTTATCATAGATGTTCTAAATCTTAATCCTTGAAATTGTTCTCATGAAAAACTTTATATTTTAGGAATATTTTTATTAATATCAATAGTTTATAGCGTAGCATCCTGGGTAATAAAAGTACCACGTTAGTTTCTTGAAAATCACATTTTTAACATTTAAAATACAAACATCCTTTTAGAAACAGATTAATGTTTGTATCAATGAATTTCGTCTTTCAAAATACAATGTTTGTATTAAATTGAAACATAAGGGCTTAAGAGATCGTTTTAATTCTATGAGTTGATTAATTATAAACCGGCGTATTAATGATCTAGTTTCATTATGTGAAAGTGAACACAGAATTAATAACTTACTTGGAGCTTATCAAAGCGGCTCATTGTGCGATTCTTGGCATCGTCTTTGTATGAATCGGCTTCAAACAATTTCTTCGCGGCTGTAATTTAAACATATATTTTTACTGGGTTTCAAAATAAAAATGTTAAAACGTTCTTACAAATATTTGAATAAATTGAATTAAAATGTGTCCGAAATTCTATTGTGATCTTAATTTAAATTTTTCATGCTCTTTTTATTTGAGTATTTTCAAAGTAAATTAAATGCACATGGAATACGATACAAAGAAATTCATAAATTCAGTGAAAAAAGATATCGGTACAAATATTTAAACATTAAAATGTAATATTTGAACACCCCTTTAATTATAACGCTCAGTATTCGCGACAAAGACTTTTTGAAGTTATGACCCATCGGGGACGGTAGCATCGCAAACTTCGTCTACATAGCTTAGTACACTCGAAAATATAGAGTAATGAGCTTGTTAGACAAAGTTGAAGAGCGTTCCCTTAGTTCAGGTAAAATAGAAGCATTTAAATACCTAGTCTTTGTTTACCAGAAAATTTATTTAAATATAAATTATCACTCACGGCTTCGTCTAATAAAAGTACGAAAGCCTTAGGTGAACCAACTATCCAACACTAAAATATTTTTTAATTCGATTCAGTTGTTGAGATTAGGTGCGTGGTGGCCTGGTGGTAAACGGACCAGACGCGGCTGCCAACATGTTCACGATGGTCGCGGTTTAGAATCCCAGGGACTTGACTTTTCGGAGTCATGTGTGTATTGATATTCATTCAAAACCGCGATTTATTATAATTTTTATGGTATGTTAAATCAGCCAGGTATAGGACTACATGGCCTAACCACTCTCAACTATATATTTGTGACGTATATGGACTGAGACATTATAGACAGACAGTACAGATGTTGAGATTAGCGCGTTTCAGAAAAACAAATTCAACGTTTTAAATTATTATAGATTTTGTAAAAATTTTATACCTCTGTATGTCGTTAAGGTAAGCAAAGAGTCTCATTATAAAGAGAAAGGCTACGACAAACCAAATGCGGTGCTTTAAATACACCTCTTTCGGTTTCTCAGCTGACATTAATCTCCTCATTGCAAGTGCGCTCGGAAAATCTTCAGCAGACGGAATACAGTTTTGCATTATAAATTATACGAACCAGTTGTTTCATGAGTATTTTCTTATTAAAACATTTTAAGTCGTATTAAAAACATACCTACATAGATGTTGCATGCTTTTTCTTTCTTTTGGTAACAACACATCAATTGTTATAAAAAAATAGTACTATCAAGTGGTACAGCCCCGCTATGGCCAGGCATGACTCAGCATGAATAGGCAGGCTCGTTTGGCGCAGTACCACTGTCTCACAGCAAACCGACGTGAAGTGACAGGATCGCTGTCGCATTTCGTTCGGTGAGTTTCCCATCCTTATCCTTATTGCTCTCCTCCCGATTTAATGGACTGACAATATAATACATCCATACTCCAAATATTATTGATATTCATGGGCGGCAGTGATCACCTACCATCAAGTGAGAGCTGTATACTCGTTTACCTGACCAATGCAATAAAACATTTAAAAGTAAGATTAAAAATTAATATCGACTAACAAGATGTAGTAGCAATTGCTGAGCTTACTAATAAAGGTACTTTCGTAGGTAATATACCAGCTGAAACTGAAATGCGAGTAACACAAGCGTATACAGATTTGTACGTGGAAGTAGTTGCTGGGACAGTTACAAATACCATGCTATTAAACTGAAGACAGATACAAACAATAACATACTGCTTAGTACTATGTAGAGGTCTACTTAGAATGCGATGTAATTCTAACATACGAAATAGTACATACAATAAAGCAACTAATATCGATTATATCAAACCACGTCAATAGCAATGATTGTAATTGTTTAATAATCATGAAGCCTTAGTAAAGAATTATATAAAACTCACAGTTTATGTTATTGTTAAATTCTTGTTTCACGCCAGCTTTGAAGTATTTATTTGTGCAAACGTTTAGTTCCTTAGGTTTTGGGGCTTCCTCCTGTTTCGGTTCTAATTAGAACAAAGTGAAATTGGCACAATAATTATCAAAAGGTTCGTTCATTAGCGCTTTTTTCTGTCTGTCAATTGTATAGGTAAAAAAAGGAAAGTGTTTATAAATGAAAACAAAATTTGTATTAGTGATCATAATATACATTTATTTCTTCAAAAGTTAGAGTTCTTGATCACCTTACTATTTTTTTTTAATGATACAATTCATTTTAAAGGTAATTCGTAAACGTCTATAACCCTGAACTGTAGATAGTAATAAAGTCTAGTTCGTCCTTAAATTACATGGGAAATTCTTTCGGCCTTGTGCATAATATAATAAGTATTTTGCATATACCTTACATCAAGAACATGTAGAAATTAACTTTTAGTTAATAAGCATTCACCTCACCTAATTCGCCGAGGTGAATTGTAAAGCGATGCATTCCTACATTCAGTTCACAACTGAAAACAATATCAGGTCACGTGGAAGGCTGCCCTATACTTGAAGTAGCCAACAACAGACAAAGCTAAGTCAATATGCCTTGTCTAAAATACGCTGCCTCTCATCAGCGGGTATGAATAAGTGAAAACTACACAAAGCGTCACATGCACCTCTTTGTCGTGACTGGTGTGTGATTACCGACACAAATTGTACGTGTTCTTTGTTTACACGTACTGGCTTCATTTTCTGTGGCTCATCTGATGACTGATCAGTTTTATACATTGAAAGGATGAAGGGAAACACTAATTGGGAAGATAAAGTGTCTTAAGTAAGGCACATTAGTATCGTCTAGACTAGACAATGTGATTATCTGTGATCGTAATTTCCTAATTAATCATCATTTTTAGTTCATAGTATGTCCGATACAGGAGCAAGCAGTACTTTTAATGATAAATGGCTATAAAATAAGTTAGTCTTTAAAAAAAGACTAGAAAAGTGAAGGAAAAATACGAGGAGAACTTTGCCATAGACATGATTTAGACGACTCATTTAAATGTTAAACTTAGTGGGCCTTATTAATAAACACGGATGAGCGAGGGATTAAATTTTAGCCCAAAACTTTAAAATTGACTAATTTATATTGACCGTTCGTTTTACTTTTAAAATCAGTGGATTGCCATAACAGGATTATCATGTTAGGCTGAAGAATATACATTTTTATTAATATAGTCATTACTATCTAGCTATTTATGATAATAGATTGAATTCTTTAGTCCAATGCCTAAAGTTAATCCTTCGCTCATCCGAGTTTATTAATGAGGCCCAGTAGGTACAAAGATAAGGGCTTTCATAGCAGTGACATTAATTAAGAGAAGGTATGAAGGATTTCTAATCTTAGTACAATTAGGAAAGGAAAATAACGTCTGATTTCTGGGAATAAATAATGCGACAGAAAATGAAAAAACGAATACTGATATTTCAGCTTCTTGAAAGTTCATGAGTATTTTGTGTCCTTGATAAATCTGAGAAAACAATATTTTGAACAATTGAATAGCTAAAAGCCATCGAAACCTACGAACAACGAACAACGAAGTCCTAAAAAAACTAAACTTCTAACAACCGAGCTTTCGATTGTTTAGAAAGAATCTGATCAAAGGTAAAAATATTGATCAATCTAGTGTAAAAAAATATTTTGGCTAAATAATAGAATCATATTTTTTATTGAACACTGTGACAGCGTGTAATAGACAAATAAATACTTATCAATGAATACAATAATTAGTTTAAAACACAATGACACAAAATTCAATACGAACAAAGATAACAAAATCTTAAAGCATAAGTTTGTGTACAATAAAGCATTATAAAATAAAAAATAAATAAAATAATACCAACAAATAAGCATAAACAAAACACTAGATAGACATTAACAGAAAGTTAAATTCTGGCCAATATCCAAGAGTGCATCTCATTTGGGTACGTAAATTAATACTGTAAAACAGCCGTAAAGGCTTACCGACTCTTTGAGGTGTGAATGCTTTCGGTTTAGTTCTCTCTGGCGCCGCAACGCCCCGATTTTGGTAGTTAATGCCGAAATCTGTATTTTGTATTGGGATCCTTTCGGTTTGGAGTTGCGGTCCTGTTAGATGTTTTATAAATGGCTTAAAATACAAGTATTTAATGAATTTTATGGAACTGGTTTCACGGCAGTTAATGCAAGTTCTGAATTGTTATTTTCTATAATGCCTACAAAATATCCTCTATCAATGTACACACAGTAATACATAAAATGTATGCACTGTAGCGTCTCTAAACGGAATCTAGCTATCTAATATTCATATAGATACAAAATTCATCGGACTAAATTTCCGTTTTATGCTTAAAACGCTAAAGAAGAAGCTATTACTAATTTAATACAATATTCTTATAGCCAGTAATCCCGCCTAAGACCATCAAACGGACGTCCATTTAACGAAGACACTTTTTACAGCAGTCGTAACTGGAAAGGACCGTGTAAAATAAGTTTTACACCACAATCAAACATCCCACCTGAGAGTATAAACTGGGCGCTATTGTCGGCGAAGCTGGACAAGTATCGAGGATCGATTCCCGACACTTGACCTTGACCTCGTAATAGCTGAGGAGAAAATAATCAAAATATAATTCGATATTATTTATTTAAAATGCTTTTCCCATAGATGAAAACCCAATAGACTGCAACTTACTAGTAAAATACATCTGTAGCATTGATTTAAAAAATAAAGATAGGCCCATAATTACATTGGAAGTTTGAACATGACCGTGAACATCGCGCTTATAAATATTAAATAAATATTAAATTAACTTAATTTAAAAGACTTCGTCTAAACAGCAATCAAAAATATTATCTTAATTTTTGTTAAACTTTCTGCCAAAATACAATCAAGAATTTTCAAAATAGTTAAGAGCGACGACTTTTTAATTTCATTAACGCTCCACTGGAGATGCACTGGAGCGCGCGCACCACTCCCATCGGAACACTGTACGCGCTTTCCGCCCAGTCCATTATTTGTATTTGTATCAGCCCATATACGTCCCCTGCAGGGCACGTGCCTCCTCTACAATCGAGAGTACGATTGAGAGTGGTTAGGCCATATAGTCCACCACGCTGGCCTAGTGCGGCTTGGCGGACTTCCATACCATAGAAATTCTTATGAATCGCTATGGTATGCAGGTTTCCTCACGATGTTTTCCTTCACCGTTTTAGTGCGTGATCATTGACTATCAATACATACATGACTCCGAAAAGTCAGAGGTGTGCCCTGGGATTTCAATCCGCGACCACCGTGAACATGTTGGCAGTCGCGTCTAGTCCGTTTACGAACAGGCCACCACGCACTTTTTTATAGTCCATTATATTCATATTTATGTATACAGGGTATATCAAGACTGCTACCGAAAACGAAGCCGGGTGGTAGTTAAAGCGACTTCAGACACAATGCAACAGAAAAAATTGCAAAAAAAAGTGATAATTTTTTTTTGTTATTTTTTTCCTATGACCATATTTGGGTGGTAAATACATTTTTTCCTAAAATAATAGTGTATACCCTTTTATTTATAAATAATATAAGGTATAAAAGAGTTTAAATTATTATTTTAGCAAAAGCTATGGATTTACCACCCAAAAATGACGATATTTAAAAAATCATAAAAAATAATTGTCGCGTTTCTTTGCGAAAATTTTAGTTGCATTGTGTTTGTAGTCACTAAAACTACCACCCGGCTTCGTTTTCGGTAGCAGTCTTGAGATACCCGGTATGATCTAAACATTATTTTGTAACACGAATGCTGTTCAAGGACTTACAACATTCTTCTGAATAACTGGAAAATGCTATAAACTTAAATTATAAATAAAAATGCTAGGTACGACAACCTAGTGGAAAGAAATGATAAATTTGATAAATTTTATATAAACTTAATAACTAAAATTATACATACAGTTACTGGTTGTGGGTAAGAAGTGTTCATTTGTGGCATTCCCATGTAAGGCGAACATACACGTTGCATATTGGAAAAATCTGGGTGGTACGATCCATTGTAATAAATATTTTCAGGGGGTCTGTAATAAGTCCAGTATAAAAACTACATGTAAGTACATTGTTCAACAGTTACCTCGGCCCTCGTCGACGATTAAAATTATACTAATTAAGTAATTGTTTCTAATTACAACCAATAGGTATAAATATTAATATAGAAGAATAATTAATTATTGACCAGTAAATTAAAATAACTTGCAAAAATATTCGTAAGTTCCATACATTTTCAAAATATTGTACCTATCATAAATGGTATTATGAATCCTAATAAAATTAAAAGAAAACACAGTACACAATTAAACTGTTACAGCGTAAAATTTTATCTTAATTATTACGTTCAAATCTGAAAACTCAATAACTACATTTAAAGGCATAATAGGTACCTATGCGTTAAATTTTGTCTAAGTGCTATAGATTTCTATTTGTATAAACTTATTCATGTAATGAGTAAGTAGTAATTGTAATAATATGAATGGCTATTATTACAATTCATACTTCACATACCATTAAAATTATAGCGCAAAAATGATCAAATTACTTACATCGCATTACTCCCACCAGCTTTCGCTAAAATTGCTATCATTTGATTTCCCTGTGGATGCTCTGAAAAGGACATTTTTTTATAAATTCATATTTTCCGTACATTTAGTAAGTAATTATTGACATAATCCTTACCAGCTGTGGCTCTTGGCTCTCTTATAATGTATCTGTCCATATTTTACCTTTGTTACAATATTAAAACTCGCAGCCACACAATAGAAAACTTAGAATTCCCGCCAATTACATTTTTTTTTGCGGTAATCTGTTTAATGCAAAGGAATAAAGATACACAGCCTTAAAAATAATGTAATGATGGGCTTCATACTAATAGCTCAATAAAAATAGCTCGACTCTATCGGTCTACAAGAGTTTAGACAAACAGGGTGATAAAGTGCACCTTAATAACTTTAATAAATTCATAGAAAAAGCCTCTGTACTGAATCGTAATCCGTAACTACCCTATCATTTAACTATTATGATAATAACCTCAAACAGTTAATTACATTAGACTATTTACCATATTTTGTAGTATCACAATATTCAATAATACAATAAGGCTCTATTGCACAAACAAACTTTGCCTATACCTTTTGACTTTGCCCTTGAAACTGTCAATTCCATACATTCGCAAGGTCAAATACATCTCAAATGCATGGACGTACTCAAATGTATGGCGATGACATTTTCATAGGCAAAGGTATTGGCAAAGTTACGTGGTGCAACTGATCCTAAGTATCAACCAGTATCAACTTTAAAGATATTTTCTAGCATGCTTCATTAACGTAAGGATTATCAGTGCGTTCCATTTGACGATCGCAACGACCACGCTCACGACCGCGATATTTACTGTTCCACTAGCTCGTGAGCGTTACAATAGCAAACCCAAGTGGAACGGGTTATGGGGCGTTTTGATCGTTTAGGTAATAAATATTTTAAAATAGCTATGATAAGGTTAGGTTGCATTATGCGCTTAAAGTAATTTTCGCCGGTGACATTTTTGTTGTTTTGACATTTCAAAATCCCGCCAATATTCTCAACGCGCACCACGACCCACCTCTTGACATGGGTCGTCGTGAGCGTCGCGTGAGCGTTTCTCATGACGTCATCAATGTCGTGTTCACCGCGACCACGACGATCGTGATCGTCAAATGGAACGGCGAAATGAGTGTTTTGGGCGCCGTAAGCGCCTAATGGAACGCGCCCTATGTCATGCACCTGACACTTGACAGCTAACATTGACAATTGTTTCAGCCTTCAGAGTGTGCTTCAGAGGCTTCAGAGTTCAGGATAAAAATTTTGACATATATGGTTTCTGAGGACTGAGTTGGTTCTGAGTCATTTATAACACAATTTATACAAAACTACATAAAAATGGAGCTTCAGGACATTTACTACAATAAGTCTGAATATGTGGAAACCGTAAGCATGTTTATTATTTCTCTCGTGTGCAAATAACATTAATAAGAAAACAATATAAACAAACTCATCTTCTTTTAGGCTTCTGGAAACAAAGTAAGTAGGCAAACGGTGCTTTGTGGATCTCAAAACATTGTTTTGCATGGCAAAGTGATTGTGCAGAGTGACGCTATCATAAGAGGAGACTTGGCGAATGTAAAAACAGGAAGATTTTGTATCATCAGCAAAGGATCTGTTATACGACCTCCTTTCAAGAAATTTAGTAAAGGGTATAATTTGGTTCACATTTATCTGTATATACAGGCCTTCATGCACCATTCCTTCTTAAAAGTCCAAAATTGTGGTTTTACTAAACTTTAAAATAACACAGTTACTGTGGCATTCTATACTTTCCCTTGAATATTTTGGTTTTATAGTTTGGTTTCTTTAAAATGTGTAATTATGTTGTAATTGTGTGTGAAAGTTTGTAGATCCTGTGTTTATTTATTTGTTTTTGTTTTTTTTATCCCGAGAACTTCTTTATTTATTCATGTTCAAAAGAATTCTATAAAAAACTATTCAATACAACTAAAAAAATCATAAAAATTAATAACAAGTGATTCTTTAGTTACCTAATTACATTATGTTCCAATATTTTTCAGTGTGGCGTTTTTCCCACTTCAAATGGGTGATCATGTGTTTGTAGGTGAAAATACAGTTGTAAATGCAGCCGTGGTTGGATCATATGTTTATATTGGCAAAAATGTTGTTATTGTAAGTATTACTATGACCAAACTATCATAATGTTACTTGGAAACACATTTTATCATCATTCCCCCTAACTATTGTCATAATATGAAAATATTATGACAAAACTTGTATAGAATATACAAACATTTTATTGATACTTACACAAGTAACTCTGGCCTATTTCCCACAAGGGGTAGGCAGAGGTGCCAGGACACAAGTTTCACCTTGTATGTTGTGTCCTATGGAGCGAGCCTATTGGGCACAATATCCTGGCTCTAGGCTGATAATGAATTAAAACATCCAAAATCACTATGCCACTGAGGCAATCACATTTTTATCTATAATACTTAAATGAAGGGGCAAAATATATGTATTTATTTATTGAAATGATCATATTACAATATTACCAGTACTATTCTAAATTCACACAACATGTAATTAGTTTACATATAAGTGGTTGTGTTATCTTAACTGTGTCTTATAAAACTACCAACAACAATTGAATGTCATTTTTATTTCAGGGCAGAAGATGTGTCCTAAAAGACTGCTGCATGATTGAAGACAATTCAGTTCTTCCTGCTGAAACTGTAGTACCATCCTTCGCTCGATACTCCGGCAGCCCTGCAAAACTTGTCACTACATTACCTGAGGCACTGCCCGACTTAATGACTGAATTTACCAAGAGTTATTATCAACACTTCTTACCAACTACTGTGAATTAAAAGATGAATATTCAAATAAAGATCATAGCTTTAAGTTACTAAATTATGTATACCATTATTTTTTTCTGTATAATACGATGGCAAGCTATTAAAAAAACTATTAACATTTTCTTCGCATTTATATAATAGAAATCATTGATGCGTCACATCACATAAAGTGTGTTTTTATTTTTATTTTATTCATATTTTTATGTGGAATACAATGTAAACACTGAAAAAATTAAAAGTGGGGGACTTCCATTTAAGGGTGGATCCAGGGGGGAGGTCATGGGGGTTATGCCCCCCCCCCCCCCTGGGCTGGCCCTAGATTAACAAAATTTATTAATTATCTTGTTGATAAAATTTATAAGCACATTTAATTCTTTGTATGTCGATAAATAAAGTAAAAAAAAGTACGTGTGTGTTCACAAATCACGCCTGCAACAAACTTTAAAAATTCATTTTTACGAATTGGAGTATTGAAATCGGACCCAGTGTTCTAACATGACCTATATGACCCCCCCCCCCCTGGCGTAAAAGCTGGATCCGCCCTTGCTTCCATATATATTGCTATAGTTTTCCTAGTAATTACAAACAATAAACTTTAAAAACTATACCAAAAGTAGTGATTGGTAGTGATTTAAAATTGCAAACTAACCAATATAAGAGTAGTGTTGGGTGTGCTCATGTCATAATATTAAATATGCATGTAGGTACCATAGATGGTAGGTACCCACTACCTAGCCGCATTGTAATGCCTAACTATTTGATATAAGATTGGATGTTACGATTTTAATGTAAAGTAAATATAATGTTAATACCACAGTTAATACAATCAAAACATACGTGTCACGATACGAAATAATATTTTAGTAAAAATAGTCTAAAATATCATGTCGATGTCTATTTTAATCAACAATTACTGTGTATACAACTGAAATCTACACATATTTTTATCACTTGATGATGTTCTAAATATATAATATTAAGCTGTTCATAAATATCCCAATATTTTTTTATTAGTGTTCTAGTCTATATAAGGTCTACCAGAATCTCATGGCATTTTGGGAAATTTGAATTTACGCATTGCAATACTGAGGTAATTGGATGAACATATTTTGATACTTTCAATAATTGTAATTAATTATTATTTCAAATTGATTATTTTTTAGTACAACTTTGTAAATAAAGTAAATAATGTTTTAAGTAAAAATATACCGGGTATATCAAGACTGCTACCGAAAACGAAGCCGGGTTGTAGTTTTAGTGACTACAAACACAATGCAACTAAAAATTTCGCAAAGAAACGCGACATTCATTTTTAATTATTTTTTAAATATCGTCATTTTTGGGTGGTAAATCTATAGTTTTTGCTAGGGATGAAACGGATAGTGATTTGGCCGGATACCGGATACCGGATATTCGGCTAGCTACGAGGCCGGAGCGCCGGATATCCGGCTACCGGATATCCGGCCGCTTATAGCGTTACAATTTGATTCATTGCCGCTAGTTAATTTTGAGTACTAAGTACTAACACTAAGTTAATTTTCATTAATTAACTTTTTAACAAACAATTTCTGTCATTATTTTAATTTAATAAACGATGTCCGTCCATAACCTATTGTTGTTTTTGTTGTTTTTTTTTTTCATTTTTGCTTTGTGTAAAATAATCCATTACTAATATTATAAATTCGAAAGTAACTCTGTCTATCTGTCAGTCTGCTACGCTTTCACGCCTAAACTACTGAACCGATTTTGATGAAATTTGATACAGAGTTAGATTAAACAACTAGAAAGGATATAGGCATAAAGGAAAAATTGTATTCCCACGGAAAATCGCGATATAGACGAGTTTAGAACGTAAAGAATTCAACATCTAGTGATATATTATACAGGGTATATCAAGACTGCTACCGAAAACGAAGCCGGGTGGTAGTTTAAGCGATTTCAGACACAATGCAACAAAAAAGTTGCAAAAAAAGTGTACATTTTTTTTGTTATTTTTTTCCTATTACCATATTTGGGTGGTAAATACATTTTTTCCTAAAATAATAGTATATAACCTTTTATTTATAAATAATCTAAGGTATAAAAGAGTTTAAATTATTATTTTAGCAAAAACTATGGATTTACCACCCAAAAATGACGATATTTAAAAATCATAAAAAATAATTGTCGCGTTTCTTTGCGAAATTTTTAGTTGCATTGTGTTTGTAGTCACTAAAATTACCACCCGGCTTCGTTTTCGGTAGCAGTCTTGAGATACCCAGTATACATATTTATTTATTTTATAATTCAGTATTCGGTCGGATAGTGCGCTACTATCCGGTATCCGGCCGGATAGTGCGCTACTATCCGGTATCCGGCCGGATAGTGAAAATAGGCCGGATAGGCCGGATACCGGATAGTTACCGGATATCCGTTTCATCTCTAGTTTTTGCTAAAATAATAATTTAAACTATTTTATACCTTAGAGTATTCATAAATAAAAGGGTATACACTATTATTTTAGGAAAAAAAAATGTATTTACTACCCAAATATGGCCATAGGAAACAAAAAATAGAAAAAAATTGTCGCTTTTTGTTTGCAAAATTTTCTGTTGCATTGTGTCTGAAATCGCTTAAATTACCACCCAGCATCGTTTTCGGTAGCAGTCTTGATATACCCTGTATAGGTTATTTAAACATTAAAATTACTTCAAAATTGTACTTTTAGATTAATAGCCTATTAAAATAGGCAAATAAGATTTTTTTCAGTTTTAAATTATAAAATACATACGTGCCTTACGAGTATTTATAAAATTAGCGCTGGAGCGCTGGTACTTTCAAAACGTAGATAAAAATGGTGGTACCGAGCCACCAGTTTCGTTTTAATTCTCTCTTTTTATTAGTTCTCACTTAATCAAACAACTTTCAATTTCCAAATTTTAAGTAGTTTGATTATGAGTCGGTTTTATTTAAATAATTATTAGATTCGATAAATGTTATGCGAACGATGCAAGATTGTAAAATAAAAACGAATAATTTTATTTTCAGTCTTCTTTATTTCATTAACACTTTAGTCAGACCTTACTTCTAAATACTCTTCCTGTACATCTTCTGATGAAGACGATGAAGATAAAGGAATAATAATAAACCGTTCCTTATCTAAAATCTCCGGAAACTCCTGTAAATAGGTATTTAATGCATTACTGTTTAGTTCCAAAAAATGATATCAAAGTATATACAATAAAACAGATGCACATATCTAACACTAACCAAAAAAAATGAAGTATCAAAACTATTCACTCCGACTTACTTGTTAAAAAGACGTCGATTTTGAAATCGACGATTTTGTTTGAATTTGGCCAAATTATTCACGGATCTGGCGATAAACCTTGTAAACAATGTGTCGCACTTGTGATTGTAGAACTAATTTGTACATTTTCGCTAAGAAAGGATAGAAATCTTAAAATATTCACATCAAATGACATAACTCAAGTTTTGAAACAGCTGTTGACTGATGGTATTGCCATATAAAAATCATTGTGTTTGTTTTTAATTTTATGCCATGAGGTCATGGACGTAGTATATAAACAGGACTGCGCACTGTCATCGGAAAAACGAGCCGAGCGAGAGGTGTAGGAAGGGGGGGTGTGTTCCGTTCGTTCCGTTCATGGACGTAGTATATAAACAGGACTGCGCACTGTCATCGGAAAAACGAGCCGAGCGAGAGGTGTAGGAAGGGGGGGGTGTGTCCCGTTCCTATAGGGTGACCATATTTTTTGGGATATACAGGAATTTTAATCAAATTGGCTAATATAAAGTCGAATAAAGCATTTTGTTTTTAAGGTAACAAACGTGATATTGTCTAACCGTGTAAAAAAATATTTGACCAAACCAAAATATTGGACCATGAGGACCTAGCAAAAAAGTTCAAAATCATAGTTTTATACGTATACTTTTAATAGGTGAAATGAAAAATGAAAATAATAATAATAAATCTTTATTGACAGCAAAATTCAGTTAACAATCTTCTCGTCTGTTCACAAAGTGCGTATGTTGTGTGTTATCAGTGCCATTCGTCGTCGGGGGTGGTAGCTGGGGTCAACCCAGAGATTCTTACCACCCTCTGCCCCGCCGTTACCGTGGCCGCTACCATAACCAAGAATAACGGGGCTGCCGGGGACTGGAGTCCTGGTCCTGGTTTTAACAACTATTAGGCTTTTTTATTGTTTATGCCAATACTAACCACGCTTGGCAGGCGGGTTCGCGAGCGCAGGAGGGTTCGCGTTGATGACGCTGCTGTCCGTCTTCAACTGGGGAAAGGAAATAGAGTTTGCGGCTAGAAGATGTTATTGGAACGGAAAGTATGGAATATAGATATGGATACTACAGCCACGGAGGGGAAAGTTGGTAGTGATTGCAGTAGTTCAGGGGCCGAGGTCGTATACTCGTAGCACCTATTTTAGGACAGGCCAGGACCACTAGCTAGGAGCATCGCTGACCTACTTAATACCAGATACACGTTATTATTCATACCTAATCTTATAAAACCTAAAGGCAACGTAGTTGTCCTACCATCTCATACCTAACAAACATCTTAATCGAATCATTAACAAAGTTCAAAATGGCGGCGATAACTATAATTCTGAATCTCAATTTAAAGGGGAGGTTTAAATTTCAAATTTCAGACCAATCGGATGAATAACAAAAGAGTTTCTTCCTTTCTGCCATATTATTAGTGATACTTACAAAAAAAATTGATTTTATGTATAATATTTCACCCTTATTTCGACCCCATAATACTATTTTTCTAATATTATTCACGCCATTATTTTTCATTTGGAATAAGGTTTCCATAACTGTAACGGCTTAAATTTTTATGTAACATTTCAACCCCTTTATGGTTAACTTTAAGAACATAAAGTGTGCAGTTATTTTTGTTCATAAATGAGTAAAGTTTGACATCTGTAACTTCAAGAGTTTAGATTTTTCCATACATACTGCCATCTATTTGTTCAACCCCTTCAAGCGTTGTCGATATAATAAAAGGTAACCTTTTGCCCTTACCCAAGGTCTACTCTATCTCTGTATCAAATTCTATCAAAATCGGTTCAGTGGCTTAGGCGTGAAAATGTAGCAGACAGTGGACCAGTTAGTGTAATACGTTCGTGCGGAAATCTTACATCACTCAGTAAATAAAAACTATCACAAGAAATAAATATTTTTTGATCATACTTAATTCATGATCAATTATTGTATTAGAAAAACTTTTATCGTGTTTATTTTCACTTAAAACATAGTAGGATGCAAATTAACGTGTATAAATTAAACATTACTTTAATAATAAAATTGTAAAGAAAAAAGAACTGCTTTTAATATTCAAGCAGATTAAAAGTTATTCAATAATTCATCTAAACTTTGAATTGTCGATCAGAAAAGTTCTAAGGCGGGTTTTATTATGGTCACCGTAGCGAATGTTTGTAAAAAAAATGGTAAATCTCATGAAACCACTCACCTTTGAATCGATATACAACAACCACTATATTATTCACTTATACAAATCATTTCGCAACACTTTTTAACCAATTTTCGTTAATAAATATCGAAAATAATTTGAAATTGTACACCTGTGACATTTCGTATAAGCCATGACATATTTTTTTTTTATTTAAAATTTTACGGCTATGGATACAAGTCCTTTTAGCCAATCCTTAACTATTACAAATCGTATGTTCGAATTATACAGGGTATCTCAAGACTGCTACCGAAAACGAAGCCGGGTGGTAGTTTTAGTGGCTACAAACTCAATGCAATTAAAAATTTCGAATAGAAACGCGACAATTATTTTTATGATTTTTTAAAGATCTTCAATTTTGGGTGGTAAATCCATAGTTTTTGCTAAAATAATAATTTAAACTTTTTTATACCTTAGAGTATTTATAAATAAAAGGATATACACTATTATTTTACGAAAAAATGTATTTACCACCCAAATATGGCAATAGGAAAAAAATTACAAAAAAAAAATAGTCGCTTTTTTTTTGCAACTTTTTCTGTTGCATTGTGTCTGAAGTCGCTTAAACTATCACCCAGCTTCGTTTTCGGTAGCAGTCTTGATATACCCGGTATACAATCATAAATCTACATACATTTACAACATCAACAACCTTTACAATTTTTCTACTGTACTACATATATATTTATACAACGGTTTATACATTAATGGATTCTTTAACATTTCTTTAACTGACGAAGGCTTATATGTTGATATTTCTAATAAATCCGAAATTAAAATTAAACGTATTAAATTAAATTTAGGGCAAGATAAAACAATGTGGTCTAAGTCTGCTGGTTGTACGCCACAATATTGGCAATGATCAGATGCTAATATTTTCATCCTAAACAGATGAGCTGGAGTCTGACAATGTCCAAATCTTAATCTATTTATTATAGTTATAGATTTCCTTTCTTCAAATTGCATTTTATTATTATTAAACCATGGGTGGGCGGGTAGGTTCTCTTGTATTGATGTATACCATTTTCCTTTACTTTTATTTTTTTCCTTCCAGTAGCACTCCCATCTAAATCTAGTTTTTTCTTTTAATGTCAGAAAATAATTTGTGTAGGGTATTTTCAGTGCATCATTATGGTTTTCATCCCAATGAAAATTAGCTGCTGTATCAGCTAATTCATTACCCTGGATTCCCGAATGGCCGGGTACCCATTCAATCCTAACCACCTTGCTCTTGTTCAAATTATACAATAATTCTTTTATATTATAAACTATATAGTTGGTTTTATAAGCCAAAGTTGAACCATATATTGTTTTAATAACACTTTGAGAGTCTGATAGAATAAGTATTCTGTCAACGTTACCTAAATCTCTCGTGTACATTAAGTCTCTATAAATTGCTGCTGTGAAAATACTACTCTCGTTATTAATTCTATAATTTTTACTTATTTTCTTATACGAGTCATAGAAAGCAGCACATACACGATCTAGGGTCTTTGAGCCATCAGTGTATATTTTATACCAGAACACATTATTTATGTCATCTACGCTATCCCTTTCTTGATTTGAATCTAACAAAGCATCGTATTTACAATTATATACAGGGTAAATACTAAACTTATTCATATTTACACTAAGCTTATTCATATGAGCCATTATAGTACACAATTCAGGAATTTTGTTATACATTATATCAGAAGGACGAATGTAATCGTCTAATGAGGCATCACATAAATTTTCAGGCAATTTAACAGTATCTAATAATATTGAGCTGGTTTTGCATAAAGCTTTTAAACAAAACTTTTCCGCAAAGTGTAACCTTCTAATAGCCAGAGGAGGTACGCAGACCTCGGCCTTAAGTGCATGTATAGGCGTAGTTCTCATTGTACCACTTATTATTCTCAATGCAATATTTTGAATAACATCTAATTTTTTTAACAATGAAGAGCCAGCATGCATATAAGCTAAATAACTATAATCAAAATGACTCCTAATGATACTTTTATAGAGCATTAATAAGGTTTTAGGATCTGAACCCCAGAATGTTCCTGCCAAACTTCTCAAGATATTTAAATTTCTTGTTGCATTTTTACATATGTAATTTATATGGCTTTGAAATTTAAGCTTATTATCTATTATTACTCCTAAAAATTTCTTTTCTTTCACTTGAGGAATGGATAAATTATTATATTGAATATTGATCAAATCATCAGTACCAAATACAACAAGAGAACTTTTTTCCGTATTAATATTTAATTTTAACTTATTACTGTAATATGAATTCAACTGACATAAAGCTAGATTTAAATTTTGTTGAGCAACCGAAATATTTCTGTCAATTGAGTAAACAACAATGTCATCTGCGAATTGTAATACTTTAACGTTTTTCGTAAGATATTGTGAAATTTGAGAAGTATACAGGTTGTACAAGATAGGTGACAGAGATGCTCCTTGCATTAGGCCTTTACAAACAGAATATGGGCCTTGTAGTAGCCCATTAAATTTAACATGAAACGACCGATCGTTAAGGAAATTATGAATCCACTTTAACAATTTTCCGGGTAAACCCAATTCATACAATACCAGTATCAGTTGATTAATATCTACATTATCATATGCACCCTGAACATCAAGGAAGGCACAAACTGCAACAGATTTTGAAAGGAGACATTTTTTCATGTCTGTGATAAAGGTAACAAAACTTTCTGGAGCACTTTTACCTTTTCTGAAACCAAATTGGATATCTGGTAAAATATTGTAATGCTCTACATAATAATCAAGTCTTAATTTGATAATTTGTTCTGTTACTTTACCTATGCAAGAGGTTAATGATATGGGTCTATATGAATTGTAATCTTTAGGAGGTTTCTCAGGTTTCAGAATTGGAATGATGCACTGAGTTTTCCAAGATTCAGGAATAATTTGATTAAGCCATAGCGAATTTAAAACCATTAATAATTTATTTTTACATTTGATAGGAAGTTTTCGTAAAAGGATATAAGGAATATTGTCTAGTCCTGGAGCCGAATCCTTTCTTGAATCTAATGCTATACAAAGTTCCTTATATGTAAATTCTCTTAACAAAAAAGTATTAATTTCATTGTCATTATTTTTATCGAAAAATATAACATTACCCACTAAGCTACTGTTTGATCCATTACTAATTTTATTAATAAAATCAGGTAACTATTCATCTTGTTTAGGTTTAGTCATCACATGCTTGTATTGATAAAAACGCGCTATAATGGTGAAGGAAAACATCGTGAGGAAACCTGCATACCATAGCGATTTATTAGAATTTCTATGGTATGTAAGTCCACCAACCCGCATGAGGCCAGCGTGGTGGGCTATATGGCCTGTGATATGGCCTAACCCCCCGCAATCGTACTCTCGATTGTGGAGGAGAATACAGATACACTTTTTTAAGGGTTTTGGGGAGCGATTTGTTAGAAATTGTGTGAAGGAAAAATAATATGCAGATGAAACTGGTCATTTTCTCGACACTATTGATCGGATTGAAAAATCTTACTTTACCCCATTTATTGCAATATCTATTTTTAATGGCAACACCAAATTCGATTACAGCGACTCTCTCATCAGATAACTTTGTGGCTCTATAAGATGTGCTCTTTACCATAGTTTTGTACTCTTTACTCTATGCGTAAGACAAAAACCTACAATGTGTTTTCAGCTTTATGCTACATGCACATGTCTTATTTCAGGATGACACCATTTTCTTCGTGCGCAATCCTGTTTATATACTACATCCATGATTCTGGTAGACCTATAGTAAATAACACAAACTTTTGTTTTACTTTGAAACGTTGTATATGGGTACAAATAACTAATGCTGCGTAGAATGGAACGATGGTACAGTTTGTTGACAATGACAAGACTATGCTCACATCTCGGAGTGTTTTCCAAAATGAATACAGTAAAAGACAATGTCAATATCAAGGACCTTATTTCAACGGAATAAGGCCTAGTTGGGTACGATGTAAAATGGCACAAGAATTTATCTCAACAGTGTGTCAAAGTTAGTGCCTTCAAAAAAATTGCTGTCGTAGCTCGGACTACAACCGTTTTAATCCGACTTCTTTATGTTATTTATTACAAAATAATTATTAGGTTTTATCAAACAATACAAACAATAAATGCCGCGTCATATTAAAACTGCGTTATAACGAACATGGAATATCATTATTCGGATCTATGTATACCCACGGATCATCTACTTAGTGGTTAGTATATTTTCCTGGTGATTTACGTTGAATGGCTTAAAATAATTTAAAAACATTATCATGATATGGATTTATACCAAGTTTCTCATATGAAGGAATATACCATTAATCTATTTTACTTTTTATGATTATTGTTCGAAACTATATAAAAGTTCGATTTACATGTCGATGTGTATAAACGTACTGTCATTGATAAAAAAGTGGAAAACATTTCGAATTTGAATGTAGGTTTCAGTTTATCTATAAACTTTTAAATGTCAAAGGTCGTTTAGGTGTACAATAAAGGTATGTATGCCATTTATGTTTATCTTTCTTTATAAGTTGAGAGGATTATATACCTACCGTATTAAAATAACTTGTTGATAGCACTGCAACAGTAGTTGAAAATATTCCTGTACAATATTTTCATCGGTGTAAAAAACTACTGTCAACATATACCAGTTTTAGCAACTATATAAAAGGTCCATGACAGACTGCAATACTCAGATAAATATATAGAAATAAATAAAATAAACCTTTCGATAATTGAATGGAATAACATAGTATGTATGCCTATCATTTATTGGTTATACCCTATATTCTGTACCCATCATAATTGCCTCATATTGAAACTTTAAATCATGTATGATGCACATTTGGCACAAACTATAGACGGCAAATAATATAAAATGTTTGGCAATGAGTTGCCTAGTGGAAAAGATCAACAAGATATTTTTATAACTAACTTGTTGATTATCAATTCAAAATGTCATATTATCAGGGTGTACTTTGTTGAATGAATTATTTACAAGCAACACTAAGGTTGCATGAAAGTTAGTTGTTAATTTAAGTGTTTGCATAAAAAGTTTTAAATAATCATAAAACTTCAAATAGTATGCAGTTTTTTTAAATGTTGAGTATTTAGCAAGGAGCTAATGACACCAAATAATTAATGATAAAATCATATGCTGTTTGAGTAATATTTTTCTTTACTTTAAAACATGTGATGTGTCTTGTAAGCTGCAGTGGTCTATGGTAAATTTTTTTTCTCAATCCATCCACTCTCAATCGTACTTTCGATTGTAGAGTAGGCCCGTGCCCTGCAGTGGGATGTATATGGGCTGATACAATACAAAAAAATATTTAAGTAATGCTTTTAAAATTAAAACTGGTCCATGTGCAATAAGATTTGTTAAAGGACGGGGCCGTTAAGTTAAAATCCTATGTATTTACATAACTTGTATAAATATTTCAATATTTACTTAAATTTGTGTTTTTTTCTGGTAAAATCTGCATAAATATGAACCACCAATCCCAATGGCCCAAAACCCCTTACAGTTGTGTAAACAAGTGATCTATTTTTTGTGTTTAACTTATATATATGCATGTGCTTTTGACCAGGCATGTATAGTCTTCACAACTTGTTACAGCCATAGGAAATCCCCTACTGAACATAAGCATAAAAAAAGCAAGCAAGCGTTGATCTCGGCAACAAACTGTTGAAAGCAGTCCCTATGCATATTATTGATATCATAATCTTATAGATACACATGTCACTAGAATATGAAATCAATTTCTCCTAATTGGACTCTATATTATTGCATTTTTTCTAAGTCTATTTTAGTTTGTTTGTGGTGGTAGAAATCAAAAGAAAACATCAAGCAAGTACTATTTAATTGTTACAGGTCAATACACCCCTGAGTTCACCCCTCAGTATATGGTACCATCTCAAGAAGCTGAATATGAGGTCCGCAGCAGTGTGCTTGTTGACGGTGGCGACAGGTATGGAGTGTCTGCCGTCGTTTTTGACAAGTTTGAAGAGCTTGTGTGGATGGGGAATCAAGGTGTAAGTGTTCATAAATATATTTGTTATGTTACCAATTTTACTTGTAATAGTAGCAGTATTGAAATGTAATATGACAGCCTCTGTGGTGCAGTTGGTTAGACGCTAGCTGTGAAACAAAGGCTTTGGGTTTGATCCCCGCACTAAGACAATTGTTTGTATGAATCCGAAGTTATTTGATTTGTCTAGGTGTTTGTGAGACAAAAAAGTTCCTTGTTGACATGATATCCACAACACAAGACCTGTGACTGTTATGTGCATATTAAAAATAATAATGGGTATAATTGACTGTTAAATTGATAGTTTATATTATTTTTATATCTTAGTCTTATAAGCATTAGGGTTGTCTAATTCATAGGAGAGTTCAAATATGTTTAAAAACCTAGAAATTGTATTTTTTATATTTGGTTTGAAATTAATCTTATCATCATCATCATCATATCAGCCACAGGAAGTCCACTGCTGAACATAGGCCTCCCCCAATGATCTCCACAATGACCTGTTGGAAGCGGCCTTATTATTAATCTTATATACATGAGATATTTCTATATATTATGTATGCACCTATTATTATTCGTGTATTAATCTGAAAATTACCAGGTGATCTGTTCAAAGAATTACATAATAATTTAACAAACTAAGGACAGTGTATGATGAGGAAATTAACTGTATAATAATAACAAATTGATAACTGATTATTTCCGAACAAAATAACTTAAGGGTTTTTAATAAATGTGATAAAATAGTAGCATATTTCAAATAACATATTTTCCTAAATAATTTAATAAAACTATGATGTACCTAATATTGTTATTATTTGTTACAGAGATCTTTTTTTTATCTCCAGGGTCTATGTACTTAAGGATGTGTAAATAATTGTCACGTTTTTAAGTCTATGTATTTTGTTTCCAGGGTCATGTAACATCATACTATGGCCCGGCAATGCAAAAATACACCTCATTCCAAGTACACGAATCTGATGAAGTCAGAGACATTATCACCGTCGAAAAAGGCATATATGTGCTGACCAAGACGGTGTTAAGGCATCAGATACGCAGAGGAATTCCCAAGCATACTTTTAGGTAAGAAAATTATAAAGAATTAATAAATTTGAAAGTTAAGGAATCATATAACGCAGAGGATTTCCCAAGCTTACTTTTAGGTAAGATTGCGTTTAGAAAATTAATAAATAAGTTTTAATTTCTAATTTGAAGGCTTATTGTCATAATTCATTACAGGTCTTTTAAAATATGAGTTACTATCGGTTGGGCCCGGCACCACCCGGGTGCAGATACACTTTTTTTTTTTTTATTGCAATGAATGACGAGACGAGCAAGCCGTTCGCCTGATGGTAAGCGATACGACCGCTCATAATCAGTAGCAACATTCCACTGCGCTCGCCATCCTGAGACATAAGATGTTAAGTCTCAATATTTCCAGTAGTTACTCTGGCTACAATGTCCTTCAATCCGAAACACAACAGTGCATTTACGCAGTGTTGTTTCACGGGAGAAATAGACATTGCGGTGGTACCTACCCAGATGGCCTCTCACATATAAGCGACCTACCACCGGTAACTTTTCAAAATGGCAGCCAAAATGACAATTTTTTTTTACTTTATTAAAAAAAAAAAACATAAAAAGTATTGTATAACTATTTTACTTTTAATACCTTCAAGAATTTGTGTACAAAGTTTAATGATGATTGGTTAAGTAGTTTCTTGCGAAAGCGTAACAAACAAACTTACATTCACATTTTTCATTTTATTAGGGATAAGTAGGGATGTCATTAATGGGTACTGTATCTGATCGACCAAAAATGAAAGGGTGAAGGCCAAGATGAAAAGTTATTATTTAAAATTGACACGGATTGGCTTGTAAGATACATCAACCAGTTTTGATGTAGGTAGAATTCCCACATGTTTGCAAGTTGGTGGGAAATGCGCCATAGTGAACCACGCAAGGCCGCGTCAGACACATCCTGCATAAACAGGATATAAATCCAGTTTCGGACAAGCCAAAATTGTGTTGACTGGTGTAAGACTGTTATTTCATTCTGATGTCTATTCTTTTTTAATGCAATAACTTACCATAATATGCAGTTTAAATTCTTGTCATGTCAGTATTAAAATATTTTTCATACTATTTATACAACAAGTCTCAAGTCTCAATATGTCCAGTAGTAAACTGGACATATTGAGACTTTACATCTTATGTCTCACGATGGCGAGCGCAGTCGAATGCCAAGCATGGCTTTTGTAATTCAAGGTGTTGTTTGGTTTTGCTACTATTCATGAGCGGTCGTATCGCTTACCATCAGGCGAACGGCATGCCCGCCTTGCCATTTATAGCAATAATATTTTTTTAAAAATTAACAGCTTTGCATGGTAATTTTAATGTCTGGATTCTTGTAATTTACATTTTAAGTGATGGGTCGCCAATTACGTTCGATCATATAACTTGCAAACCTATCGGCTGATTGAATCTTATGTTCATGTATCGTGCAATTATGTGCTTCAAAAGGTTCGAACACGTAAGAGTAACAATAAGTTTCCTTATTTGGCAACAATATGAGGCTTATGATTCACGATTTATGTTGCAATCCATCATAAAAAATGACTTTAAAATATTGCGTACCTCTATGGTACAATTCGCTTAAAACGCCGGCTTAAATCGAGTAGCAATCTGTTCCATCTCCACCTTACAATCATATACCTGGGCCTTTTTAACGGCCAAAAAACTGTCGTAGATCCTGATATACAGAACTCGAGATTAGTGGATTGGTATCTTAGTTTGGAGTCACAACTATGTATGTTTGTGAAATTGTAGGGTGCATTTATATAGAAAAAATATACCTACACTCACGCCTTTTCCCCAGAAAACTTTGACTACCCCAGATTTAAGAGAACCCTTTTCTTCTTGTATCTTCCGGCCTACGATGTGATAGGAGGCGACGCCGGTTTGATAATGAATACAAAAATCCAATATCACTTTGCCCTATCCGGATTTATAAGCCGAGACTTGGATGTTGTAATCGTACCCTACCATACATACACTGTCGAGGCAGGCAGTAGAAAAAATATGGAGATTAATAATTATGAAAAGCCATATAGCTAAAAATATACATAATATTTTAAAAAATCCTACTTTGGACAACATAATCTATTGTGCGGAAAAACATTTTTCTTGTATTTACGCAGTATGGTTTACGTTTAAATACATACCTATTTACATGTAAATATTATTACAATTTTATGTTTTTTTCAGATCCAATAATATGACCGACATGCAATGCCTTTTCCAATTAAGTTCAACACAACTACTGATGGGTGGGCACCAAGACAAGCTAATTAATTTTGATTTGACTAAAATGGCCGAAACTGTTATCGTGAGTACTTGTATTATTTTAGTCTATTATTTAAATATGATAATCTCCTATTTTTATAGGTACTGTATGAATATATTTTTTTAACAAAAAACAAAATTACTTCTTAGATTATACAGGGAGCGCAAATAAATGGCGCACTTGCTCAGTTGGGTACAAGGGCATAATATTAATATCGTAATAAAAAATAATATTTGGAAAATACCTATCCGTTTTGAAGTTATGACCGTTTAAAGTTTTAAGTTTAATCACCATTTTTTCGCATAAAATCAGTTGGAATGGATGAAAAACAAGATTTAAACACATACGTATTTTTTCGTTTCGTCGTTAATTGAACGGTTAACGAAATATACCACGAAAACCATTTTTAACAGCATCAAAACTTTCTTAAACTTCGCTTTAACAGCTGTTTACACATGAGTAAGGTCATGAACTCTTAGCTGTATAATTTATCCTTCTCTAACTTCAAAAAAGGATATTTTTTGTTTCATTTCAAATAAATCAATCAGTTAAACAGGGACGTACTTAGATTTAAGCGTCAATAAATTAACAACATAATAACTTTAGGTGCAGTTGCATCGTGAATGGATTGACTATTTTGTTTGTCATTATTTTCCTTAGTGTCACAAATCCAAACTGAAAGATACCAAGAAATCACACTGGTCATCGCTTAAATCATGTAAGATTGCGAATTTAATTATAATTAGAAAAGTTTTGGTAATACCTACATAACATTTAAATTTTCTAAATAATTTAGATTCATTGAAAAAATAATCTGATGACACTGATAATATTTTTAAAATGATGGCCCAATTCGGCCCTATTAGTCAAAGGAAGCCGCCGGTCATAGTGTACTTTGTCGGATCCAACGCGGCTCGATTATTCTTCCTTTGAGGTCGCCGCCGCCGTTTGTGAGTGCGTGCCGAAAGGCGGCAATTTCTTTGTCGGTAACTTTTAGCATTTTGCAAAAGAAGACCAACATCTTGAGGTGTGTTCACTGTGTAGTGTGATAGTAGTGTGATGTGACTTGATATAACTTAATTGGATTAAGTACTCCGATATAAAAGTTACGTTAAAAAAAAGATCTTATTGGACTGATACTGATACTTGCTCAAGAGCTTATAATGTTATTTAAATATGTCATCAGCCGATCGAGTCAATTACAAATTGCCTATTTACTTTGCTTATTATTGTATTTAACATTATTTTATGGTATTTTGAAAATAATGTTACTTTAAAGTGATAAAATTTCTTCTAAATTCTTATACCTAGAGAAATGTCGTCTACCATTATAGCATAGAATTTGCATATGAGACTTATTTGAGATAAAATTAGTGAAATCAATAAACACTAACTACTAATTTACTGCACTGGAGACCCCGTGCCCTGCAGTGGCACGTATATGGTCTGATACAGTAGTAATACTAATTGTTCAGATGAATTATTATGAACTCAAATAGGAAAGCTTTGTATCTAATGTGAACAGGCCTTTATCTTTCAAGAATCAAAATAATAATTTATTTTTTATTAGTTGAATTCGGATTGCGATCGCGTGTGCATGTATTAGTCGTGTGCATATTATTGTAAATTCGTTTTCAGTTATTTTGAGTAAATTTTATTAATTTCACTATGCTTTGAACATTACCCAATTTGATAGCTTTTGACGTAACTTGTGTTATGTGAAATGTAAAAGAAAAAGTGATTTGTGCTACCAAACTGTGACAGTGTTTTCGTGCGGGTTTTGGCGGATCCTGCGCTTCCAGCTTTGCCTATCAAGGTCATTACGGTTTACATTACAAGGTCAGTTAACTATTTTGGTGGTCATTAATGACAACTAACCAGCCCATATGAGTCACCGACAGCCTCCGTGGCGCAGTTGGTAAGAACCGCCTGTGAAATGAGAGACCGCGGGTTCGGTTCCCGCCCCGAGACAAATAATTTCCGTGAACCATAATTATTTTTCTAATACCCGCGACACAAGATTTGTATCTTAGTGTGGGGTTAGTACCCATGTATGTGACTGTTGGCAGTATTAATTTAATATCTTTTTTATGTACCCTGAGCGTGATGTACACAATCGACTTATAAGTAAATAATGGGCTCTGCTTATTTATTGTTGAATGTCTACCGTTCAGTTGTAAGGTTCAATCACTTTAGCTTAACATGTTAAGGGGTAGCATGTGTAACGTTAGTTTTTTTTTCTCGGCATCTTTCTTAATATTCGCTAGCGCCATACAAATCCGTCTTAATTAAGATTCCTTCACCATATACTATAATGTATATTGGCAGGTGCGCCGTTTTCTTGTCCACCCTGTATACTCGTCTAGATGACACATCACACCTCACCGCGCGGCTCAAATAAAGTCTACCAAAGGAGATGGGCCAGAAATGTATGGGCCTTGGGCCGTTTGTAGTACATTACACCAAATTTACTTAGTGAAATTGGCATTCGATTTCTGTATGAAATACTATTATACGTTACATATTAGCTTTATACAAAAATAAATACCAAGCCAAGAACAGCAACACTACAAGGGGACAATATGGCGTCTGAAACGGCATGTTTGACAACCGATGTCAAAACTTGACATTTATGAAATATGAAGTCGTAATTCGTTTTCCTATAAATCAAATATTATTTTTAGTCGTCTGTGCTATAAATTACTGTACTCTATATAACTCGTAAATGTTTTTACGTCAACGGAATTAGTATCATACTTTATTGATCATCTTATACCGGGTATCTCAAGACTGCTACCGAAAACGAAGCCGGGTGGTAGTTTTAGTGACTAAAAACACAATACAACTAAAATTTTCGCAAAGAAACGCGACAGTTATTTTTTATGATTTTTTAAATATCGTCATTTTTGGGTGGTAAATCCATAGTTTTTGCTAAAATAATATTATAAACACTTTTCTACCTTAGATTATTTATAAATAAAAGGGTATACACTATTATTTTAGGAAAAAATGTATTTACCACTCAAATATGATCAAAAGAAAAAATAACAAAAAAAAATTGTCGCTTTTTTTCAGCAAATTTTTCTGTTGCATTGTGTCTGAAGTCGCTTAAACTACCACCCGGCTTCGTTTTCGGTAGCAGTCTTGATATACCCTGTATAATATAACATAATGTCTATACAATAAATTGCAACAAGTCTGTCAGAATCTCGTCATGTTTATAGTTATTTAATATTAAGAAAGTGTACCTATATCTGGCCGTAAGTGCGGTGCATAATACTTGCTAAACAACCTATTTAAATAATCCACAATAAAAATCTGCTAGGCATGAGATACAGCACGGCACAGACTGATCACTTGTCGCGACTGCTAACATCTGTATCAGCCCATATACGTCCCACTGCAGGGCACGGGCCTACTCTACAATCAAGAATACGATTGAGAGTGATTAGGCCATATAGTCCACCACGCTGGCCTAGTGCGGGTTGACGGACTTACATACCATAGAAATTCTTATGAATCGCTATGGTAAGCAGGTTTCCTCACGATGTTTTCCTTCACCGTTTTAGTGCGTGGTGATTGACTATCAATACACACATGACTCCGAAAAGTCAGAGGTGTTCCCTATGTGCATATGAATAAATAATCATTTTATTATTAGGCATATGCACTTAATAAGCTCTTAGTTATTATAGTCCATACAAATGAATACGCTATAAAATGGAATCGAATCTGATAGCATCCATGTTTATTTCTATACCTTAATGTCTAGTAAAAGAACATACTAGCAATCATTTCTGTACAAGCTAACATTTCAAACATTATATTTAGTCTACCCCTAGAAGTCTAATATACTTTAGTATATTTACTTTAGTATATTTACTTTAGTATATTAGACTTCTGCATACTTAAAAATAATATTATCCTAAGGTTTAAGATATTATTTTTCAAATAATGTATTTGACATTAATTCTAACTGGTTATTTATGAGCACACATAAGGAAAAAGTAGGATTAATTGATGAAAGAAAACTAAAATCAAACAAAACTTAAGGACAATAAAGTACAACCAGATCTTGCTTTATATTTTTTATTTATATTCGCCTAAAAATAATCTCCAGTCAAAATATCTAGGAACAATGCCGGTGCTCCTATATTGTACTATTGGTAGCCCAACCTAAAGGCTAAATACCACAGTATAATCATGGTATGAGTACAGCAACCCACTGTCCAGTATCCAGCCATGTTCCTTTCAACATGAAGCACTTGTGGGTGTTAAGTATGTCCAAAAGAATCGAGATTGATACAATCTTTTTACGGCGGAGTTGGAATAAAATCTTGCTCATTGTCTACAGCTTGATTTATTTGCAGCCAGCAGTTTGTACAGATAACTGCTTTTCCTGATAACTAAAACAAAATAAAAAAGATTTAATATTGAAGATATCGAAGAATTATGATGAATAAATAACTCTTTGCAGTCACATGTGTATGATCCCAGGTCTTCTTCTTTAAACAATAGCGGACTATTGTTTAAAGAAGCATCTTAGCAGGCCGGCCGGATAATTGTATGAAATGTCTTGGGACAGTCATCTGATGCCATTAGATATTCCTCCTGGACGGCGTTTGTGCTTACCATCAGACATAGTGTTGTTATTATGGATATAATTATAATATATTATACATAACACAAGATCATCTGAGTGTCCAGAGGGAAATAAAAGGAAATGTAATTCATTTAACAATTTAAACAACAATATATAAAATATCACTTCTTACATATTTATGTACTAGTAGACTTGTCCTGTGGACACAATGCAATTCAGCTCTAACATGAATACTTTTGTAATACTCCATACTTTGTATTGACCTTGATTAATTGGCATGAAACATACATTTCCCAAATTAATGAAGAAAATAGAATACTTACTTCTTGTTCTGCCATTTCAGCAATAAAACGTTTTGAAATACTCTACACGAGAGTGAATTGGCAGCCCATGTAATTACTAAGATTCTGTTGAATGATAGAATCCATTACAATTTTTGATTGCAGAAGTGCAATTCAACCATTTCACAACAATTGCAGAAGTGCAATTCAAGCAAAGCGCCACTTTTGATGTGCTGAAAAGCAGAATTGTGGGTTAGAAGAGAAATATGAACATAGAAAAACATAACAGTATTACTTACATGTGGCATTCAAAATAATAAATAATATGTTTACTCACCAAAATACGAACTAGTAATTGCGTTTAAACGTCAAGATATATCATCTGCGAGAATCAGAATCCATAAAACAAAGCCAGGTATACAGAGAAGCAAATACACATTTGCGAAATGTATGCGAATAATAAAAAATAATACGAATTACGGCCACAGACGTAGACAGATAACAAAGAGTTGCAATTGCTGTCAAGTTAAACATTTTCGTTCTTAAACTAAAATCATGTAACATAAATAAAATAATAAAAGTGACTTCTTTAACAACATATATCGTCTTTTAAAAAGCGAAGAATATGGAAAAAGAAATATAGACAATAATTATAATTTGTAGTTTTTGGGTTTTAAAAATAAGACATATTCAAGTTAAAGATAATGGGTTCGCGCATTTTTGAACGAAATGACAATTAGGCATCATGGACGACAGATTATAGAAGAAAATATTGCTTCTGTACTAAAACAATCACATTTTTGTATAAAGCCCCCTGTTGTCCAAGAAATCTAAATGTATTTTATTTGAATTCCACATTTTTTTCTAGAATTTGTATTAGACGTACACAAAACGGCCCAAGATAGCACATCTCCTTTGGTAGACTCGCTTCTCACGTACGTCAGTGTCATTTGAACTACATATGGATAACGTGCTCCCGAAAAATAATTAATTATGCCGGTTTGTGCTGTCGAATTGTATCGCAATTGTGTGGGAAAACTGTATAATAATACAAATATCACTTTCTATCGGTAACATTATTGTTAAACCACTATTATTTGAAGAAAACATGAACTTTTAATTCATTATTTTGAAGATGAGTTTCATTGGCCAGTGTTGTCAATTTATTACTAGGAAGATTTGTTGAAACTATGGGAGAAACTATAACTAATATAATATTTCGATCAGAATAACAACAAGAAGAATGGCATTATTTATTTAATGAGTAAATAATACTTACCTACACGATATTAATGAAACCCACGACGACATGCACTTCATAGTAATTTTATTAATTCTTTGCCTTGCATGTGTATTACCATTCAAAATTTCACAAACGGGGTACTGCTATTGTCATCTTTGAAGAAACAGCGAGAACTTATTCAAGGTCCTAATAATATTTTTAGACTTCCTACGGATTCCGTACTAGCAAATTGCTGGAGAGACATTACAAAGCGGAAACGAAAAGAAGACCATTCGTAGCCTCACATGACTTCAGTTGTGTGTTCCGAACATTTTACTTCTGATGATTTATATTTTACATAAATACAGAAATCAGATAACAGCCCAGGCAATAAATCCAAAGAGTTAATTCTATTCGGAAACAAACACTAGGAGATGGGTTTAGATCTTTATTGTTTTTACTAAAATGCGTTATAAATATAATTAATAGTATGATTACTTTAAATAAAGAAAAAATATTTTATTTAACCTGTTTTGTTTATCAAATATTGGGGAAAAGTTAAGTTAATAATTACACGACCGGTACTTACACATATCAACGAAAGTGAGGACATTTTTAGCGCATCGTTTGTTGACATTGCTCAATCTAGACGAGTATATAATCTAAGAATTACTTATATAAAACTAGGCAGCTCATGTGATTTGAATGCATCCAAATCGTTAGGTCAATATTGTTATCGACGACGCCACAGCAAACCTAGAAAACGCTAGCGAGACAACCTGGATGCTTTCGAGCCTAGCCTAGCCAAAGTCTAGTGTCTCCTTGCTACCGGACATTAAAACACTTATTTATCCAGGAAAATGGATAAAAACCCGCCAATTGCGAGTTGGACTCGCGCACGAAGAGTTCCGCACCATTGTCTGTAAAAGAAACCCTAGAAATCACGTTTGTTCCTATTTATTGGGATAATATTAAAAATTGCTTAAAAATTACGTTTGTTGTATGGAAGCCTCCCTTTAATATTTACCTTATTTTATTAAATTAATTATTTTAAAAGGTAATACACAATTAAATATTATGTGAAAATTTAAGCATCTACCCGTTACCGTTATTAATATTGAGCAAAAAAATACGAAAAAAACACGTTCATTGTATGGGGACCTCCCTAAATAAGTATATTTTTTTATTTTTAGTGTTTGTTGTTATAGCGGCAACGGAAATACATAATTTGTGAAATCTTAGCTTTCTAGTTATCACGGCTTATGAGATACAGCCTGGTCTGGACAGACTGAAAGACAGCGGAGGCTCAGTAATAGGATTCTGTTTTTACCTTTTAGGTACGGCACCCTAAAAACTTTATAGTTATTTATGTAATACATAGTATGTATCGTATCTATATTTGGGTATATTAGTATTGTCATTTTAGTACATGTTTTATAATCTATTTCTACACCTGCTTGCTTCATTTCTTCACAACCTTATGTAGAATGTCAGAGAATGCTTCAGGCACTAACTCCGCCTGTATACGTTCAGTATATTAAACATTAAATAAAAAATTGAGATAATATATTAGAGGGGACACTGCAAACAAAGTGTTTGTAACAAAATGAAGGGTACATTATATTTCTGTGTCTGTTCCGCCTACGAAGTAACATCATCTTCCCTCTCGCTTCACTGTGTACCTTTGTGCACGAACCATGGGCCCTACTCTGTAAATCCGAAACTAAGTTCGAATCTTCGAACGATCGAAGTTTATGACGATACGAATGTACGTACACTGTAAATGTTCGAATTTGTATAACGTACATCATAACCATAAGTATATACTTACGACCATAAGTATACGTTGGTACATTCGTATCGTATATTAAATTCGATCATTCGAAGATTCGAACTTCGTTTCGGATTATAGAGTAGGTCCCCATATGCAGAGATTTATGTATTACGCTCTAGTATAAATAAATCTAATATAATCAAATACAGTAATGTTGTGTCGGTAGTCACTAAAACTACCACCCGGCTTCGTTTTCGGTAGCAGTCTTGATATACCCGATATAATCTAGTATGAAGTAAATAACAATTTACCCCAGCCCATCCAAGAGGAAGGCTGCGCGGTACTCCGCAGCGGCGGCGGCTCGCTAGTCGGCTGCGGCAGTGCGAGCGGCGTGGTGTGCCTGCGAGACATGCGCACTGCCAGCGCCGAGCACACGCTGCGGGCACACACCGCGTGCCTCTCCGACCTGGACATGCAGGGCGACCTGCTCATCACGTGCGGGTTCACGCACTCGTGAGTATTTGTAGGGCGTAGGACAGGTGTACTACGACTGCAAAGTAGTGATTGCGTATGTGAATGTGGACGTGCATGCGTGCGTACGTGCGTGCGTACGTGCGTGTGTGTGTGTATAAACTGCAAGTATCTTGTCAACTGATGATGCGCATAACTTGCTATTGACAAAGTATGAAGATTAGTCATTTATATGATATTAAATTAATTAAATATCATAGTTTATATTTTTAGTTAAATAAAATTAAATTAGAGATTTAATGAAACAATAAATTCAAAATAGATATTTGATCCCATACCACTCTGGCAGTGACGAAACTACTCTGGCCTGCTTAACTGTTACATGATTTTACCCCTAAAGTATGAAATTAGCAAAAAGGAACACATGTAGAAGAAGTGCCTTTTAATATAATCATATAGCAATGCAAATGTACATCCTATAGTGTAGGATAAAGAGAAAAAAGGAAAATTTATAAATGAAACGCCTTATACTAACAATAAAAATGCAAATCTAAATCCAACAGTGTAGGAGGAGCGATGCCGGAGCCCCATGTAGTAGTATGGGACGTGCGCTGCATCCGTCGCGGTAAGAACGAGAGCGCGTGGACCCTGCGCACCGCCTCGCCGCCGCTGCTGCTGCACTTCCTGCCCGCGTTCTCGGGGAGGGCGGTCGCCGTGTCCGGGGACGGGCATGTCGCGTTACTGCACGTTAATGCACCTGATGAGGAGCAGTCTGTGTTCAGGGTAAGGAACTAGAGAGGCCATCTTCGATCAAATATACACTAGATTGTAAGTAACGGCCTAAAACATCGCAAGAGAAATAAAAGCACTAATACGCGTGTGCTCTTATTTTATTTTAGTAGAGGCCAAAACATAATAAAACTTAATTTAAGGAATACGGTTTATTGTTACCTGAAGTTGATTATAATTTAAGATATTTTGCTACCTCTGGTTGTTCGAAATTCAAATGTATAAATACAAGCAACCTCGGCCGCTTTTGGCGTGTGATTTTGTTCCAGACCCTGTATCTAGTATATATTTGATCGAAGGAGATAATTTAAAAAATATTTATGTATTAAATTTTTTGTTTAGACGAAAGTAAGTCAAGTACTTATAAAAGTACTTGAAATTATTTTTGAACTAAGGCTATGTCTTAAAATGGGTAAAAAACTGAGTTCTTGCATTCAGTTAGTGTGATAAAAGCCGGCTATAGCAATTGTTGTAATTTTTAGGCTGTTCCTGGGGATTACTATTACTTTAATTTGAGAAAAAGCAAAACTGAACGAGTTTCAGACTCTTTATTATTAACTTTGAATGAAGAAAGTACAAATTATTTTTAATGTAATTCTACTCTAAATTTAGTTGTACCTCGATAATTTTACAATCAAAAAGTTACAAAAGCAACCTTTTCTTTTCTCATTTTTAAATATCATTTTTATTTCCAGGTGGACACACAGAGTTCACAGTGTAGTGTAATGGACGTGTCTTCCACTAGTCAAGCGTTGGTGTTCGGTGATCAGTCTGGACATATGCATCTGTTTTCCCCGCAGCACAATCACGAGCCTGTGTTTAATAATTTTTCAAGGTATGAGGATATGATTAGTCCATTGGTTTCGATAGTGGAGTAGTGAAAGTGCCTATAAATTGTTAACTTTGAGGCCCTCAGTGAATATTTTCAGGTTGGAAAATTAGTTTAGTTGAAAAAATTATTCCAGCTGTCTGTGTGTGTGTCTGTGACTATTAGTTACTCTACTATAATATTAAAGGATGGCATTAAGCTGGTTGAATTGTGGTTGGCTCAGTGGAATCTTCATGTACCCCTTTGGGAAAACGAGTGTAATTGGTGACTTAATGACATTTGAAATCTCTCTATCTAACATAGTAAATGTTACTCCATAAAAATTTTAATAAAAAAATAAAAACCGACTTCAAAACAAAAAACCGCTAAAAACCAAAAAATAACTAAATAATAAGTACCACTGCAAAGCAAAAAAATAATATTTGTTTCATGGAACTTGCGCTTGTTGATTAATTTGCTTAATGACTTGACTAGCCAACAAATCAAAATATATGCATAACATATCGAAGGCGGGCCGCCAAGTACCAAACATGTAGGACCTGTGCCTTATATTAATTTAAATATCTATATGTTTGGTACTGGGCGACCCGCCTTCAATATGTTATGCATATATTTTGATTTGTTGGCTAGTCAAGTCATTAAGCAAATTAATCAACAAGCGCAAGTTCCATGAAACAAATATTATTTTTTTGCTTTGCAGTGGTACTTATTATTTAGTTATTTTTTGGTTTTTAGCGGTTTTTTGTTTTGAAGTCGGTTTTTATTTTTTTATTAAAAATTTTGGTTATTTTTATCTTTTTAGTGTTGATAGGAATCAAAATGAAGAAGATTTGGTCCCCACAAGGAATATGTTCTTTCCGATGATAATGAAATCGCTAAAATCGGCTAAAAGCTGCCAAAGATATTGGAGTATTCATATGTTTATTATTTTTTCTCCCCCCCCTCCCTTTGCCCCTACCCCCTTTTCCCACAACCACTGTAGCTTAGCTTTTATACTGAACCCAATGCAAAAAGAACCATTGGAATCCTACTAAAGTTTGAAGAGTTCTACACTTCAGGTCCGAAAATGATCATCAGATCTCCATGTTGTGTTCCTGAGATCAACCTGTCAATACATTCTTTCCAATGAAAAAGAAATCACTAAAATCGGTTAAATCCTGCCGAAGATATTAGAATTTACGTGTATTTTAATTTTATCACCTACCCCCCCTCACCCCCACCCCTTTTTTCCTCTCTCTCTGTAAATTAACTTTTATAATGAACCTAATGCAAAAAGAACCATTGGAATCCTACTTAATTTTAAGGAGTTCCCCTCTCCAGGTCCGAAGATATTGCTCAGATTTTCACCATATTTTTATGGGACCAAATGACAAGCATCAGCTTTCAATCAAAGAAAGAATGGTCGAAATCGGTTCACACAGTACAGAGAAACGAGGTAACAAACATAAAAAAAAAAAAAGCAACATACAGTCGAATTGAGAACCTCCTCCTTTTTTTGAAGTCGGTTAAAAATTATAATTGTCTTGTCTTGAAATATTCTTTTTGTCCTCAGAGCAACCGAATTTGCGGACCCTGTGGTCGGGTTGCCCAGCGTTAGTTTTAACGACACAACATTCCGGTTTTCTTCTGTTCCCCTGCCGCAACTCGCTTCTGGCAGCAAATGGTTCAACGAGCTACCAGAGGAGTTTTTCAAGAAGACTTACAGGTAAGCTCCAGTTAGAGTAGATATGTTGTTATAGCTTCATAACACAAAATATTTCATTGTAGCAAAAAACAGAAACATAAGAGCACAGATTCAAAGTTTAAAGTAAAAAATTAACATGGAACGATCATCCTAATCACCATATTGTAATGCACATATTTCTATCACCGTAATTTTTTAAATTCTACGCATTAAGGACGTCTTCGATCGTCTAGTAGATTGGTATCTGTGTTAAAAATAAGTTGATTTTTTATGTCAAATGGATTTATTGAAAATAATGATGATATTGATGTAGATTATTAAAAGATTACCTATAAGTAATTAGGTCCTAGGTCTCACTCATTACGACATCGACTTTTACAAACAAAAAAAAAACTCTGGGGCATAGCGTAACGTGATCAAATATGTAAAAAGCGTTTATGATATGAACATTTGACAAATTTCATGCACCCCACGAATTTATTTTAATTGTGAAGAATTGTACAGATAATTTTCACAATAATTTTCACTGCCCTCTCTCCCTTTCCTTCATTTAAATCCATCCCATGGTTGTCTGTAAGATATTGCTGTTGAGCGATAAGACCGCCATTTGTACTCTTTCTTATTATTATTTCTATTTAGCTATGTTGTTGTTAAGTTTGTGTACAATAAAGATTTAAATAAATAAATAAATAATTTTCATTTACAGAAAACCTAAACCAATTGATCCTGAAGTACTAAAGACAATGAAAATGCAAGGGCCTATAGGTTACGCACCAAATCCTAAAACATTTAGGAGGAATCAGGTAAGAATGCACGCCTAAGGGCCAACGCAGATCGAGACGGCATGATAAAGAATTTAATTTTTAACCAAAAGATATTCAAACTTATTTCGTGGGAATACGATATAAATTCCAATGTCTTTTTATGCCGTGGCATCAAAAGATATTTCTCGATGCCGTGACATCAATTTAAAACAATGGAATTTATATCGTATTCCCACGGAATAAGTTTGAATATCCTTTGGTAAAAAATTAAACCCTTGCCACACCATCACGGTCTACGCTGACCTTAATGAGGGAAGGAGAAAATTTCCCTTGAGAATTAGTTACTATGATTGTCTTCTTTCAGTTGCCGTACGTTGAAGACAAGTTCGAAGATTTGCAGGCGGCAAAAATGAACGACAATAAGTTTATAGTTCAACCGATACCCAAGCATTATCAAAAGGTGTGTATTTACATGTTTAATGAATGTACCTACCACTGGAAAGAGGAACAATCGAGGTAAAGCCCTGGTCTGTCGAAGCTACGCACAACGTTGCGTTGCGCGGAATGCGGTGTCAAACTCGGTTTTGTATGAAAAACATTGACATTGACATGACGTTTCGCCGCAGTATGCGTCAGCCCGCGTCTGCGGTGAGGGGTCAACCGAGTGACGGGTAGACTGGTCTTTTGTGCTGTCACAGTATGCGTCAGTGTAGAGCGGAAAGTGCGGTGAAGCGCGGGGCGGATACACCGCACAACGTGCCGTCATTCTCGTCATTTCGTCGCGGTAAGCGTATTTGCGCAATGTATTTATTTGAGGACAATATTTTTATCAATTTTCGTTTGGTTTAAACTTTGTTTAGGCTGTGGCGCGTATATCGACTATGTGCTGCCGCACATTACGTTCAATACTGTTCACGTACGTTCCCAATGACAATGGTATAATATTACACCACGTAGGAATAACATTTTAAAGCCTTGGTTTGGTAAAAGATACAATTAAAAAGTAAAAATAATTGATATTTAATAAGTACAAGATTATAAACTGGAGTCAATTACATTTATTTTATTGTTATAAAAATGGAGAACGGAATTGTATGTTCATTGTTCTAAGTACCTAGTACCCCATGCTTTTAAACAAAATATAGCAACTGATCAGGGTACAATTGGAGACGATTTATTAGTGGGTATCTATATACATTCAGTCTTTATTCCTATTCACAGGGCACTTTATGAGCTATCATTGCAGAGCACTGGTCTCCTTTACAATCGAGAATACGATTGAGAGTGGTTAGGCCATATTACAGTCCACCACGCTAGCTGACCTTATCCCTTTATATAGTATATATGCATAGAAAGAAATACAAACAATAAACCTAATAAGAACATCAATCGTTTAAGTGCATGCACTTTTTATATGAGCCCGAAAAAGTAGCTACAAAGAATCTTATTATGAGTTTTGTATCAGCCCATATACATACATTCGTTGTATAATGGTTGTATATTATCGTCGTAGTTATTTACAAAATCCACCTGCAAGATATAATAAACTATCGCTGTTCGACACAATTAGCACCACTCTCCTAGCACCTGGAGTGCATCAGCATGTGATAACATGGAGCAATCTTAAATATGTAGTTCCTCAACGTAGTATCAAGTTCTGTGTTTTCCCTTTTTTTCCATTCCCATTCCATTAAAACCCCCTCTATATATATTGTAATTTGTGCTACTTGCACCTACGCATATATATTTTTAGCTCTGTGTTATAAATTCTGTTAAATACTAAAATAAAATTATTATTGTAAAAAGTGCCCATCAGTATTGTTCCAGGTTTTGCTCGTGATAATTTTATAGGAAAATAATTTAATCGTTATGGAATTTAGCTTTTACCCAATTACGGTACGATCGATAACGATAATTTAAGAAAGGATATCTACATAAATCCAGTGAAATTTAATTTGATCTGACAATAAATTGATTAAGCGAAAAAAGATGTATTCAGCAGATGCGTATTTCATTAGAATGATACGAACCACTTTTATCACGTATTAATATTGCGAAAATTGTCTCGTAAACATAAATACCCAGTTTATTTAAAATGACGCACAAACTTTTTTTTAAGAAATTATATATATTTTCGAACATAAATGATTGTTATTTGTTGTCATGGAAATTCAAGTAAACTTCAATGCGAAATTGCCATAGTAACGTTTGTTGTCAATGAACGGTTCTCCCATTGGTCAACGGTTTTACGCACAGAGTAAAACCTATATGTGAACCACCTTTTTTGTTGTTATTTGAACTACGTTGCATGACGTCATGACGTTGCTGCTTACCGCAGTGCCGCGCGTATCCTTCGACAGACCAGGCCTTAAAGTACTCGAGGTAGGCAGCGACTTTGTTGTGCTGGTCCCCTGGCACTACGGAGGTCCATGAGCAGCGGTAGCCGCTTACCATCAGGCGGGCCGCTAGCTCGTCTGCCTACAAGGCAATAAAAAAAAAAAAATATTGCTGAGCTTAATTCTAAGTGACATAAATTGAACATTATTTTATCACACACTTCACAGTATTTAACTCCAGGTTTAAACAAATGTGATCTGGAATGCATGCCGCACATTAACTAGTTTTTACTTTTCTGCTGCTTTTTACTTTTCTTAGCTTAATGTTAAGCTTATAGCTTAGAACATATCTCATAAATAGGGCAATATTACATAAAAAAAATATTCCTGAGATTAGCGCGTTCATAAAAACATCTGGTTACATAAAAATTAATTACTTCGTACTAAAATGTACAGTTAAGGACATATTTACAAATTCCTTTCTATTTTTCAGACGAACCTAAGGTATAGCAAACACGCTCCGAGCGACGACGATATTGACAACTGCAACAAGTCGGGTCTGCCGGCGCTGGAAGTGACTGCCGCCAATTCCTACTGCAACCCGATGCTGCAGGTGTGATGCTATTATAATATTTATACACTGTCTGACCCAATATTTACAAGGATTTGAAAATCTAGATAATATATACATTCTGCTCGCGACAGGTTGGCAGAGCAATTTTCTGGTGATGTAGTATGACGGTCCAGGTGGTATCCATATATTTATTTCAACTCAATCATTTAAGGATAAAAAAGATAAGACAAGTTAATATGCGATATGACGAAATATTTCATCTACAATTTGTATCTTATCGATGTCTGCACATGGAAGATATATGAGAAAAACTATTATAAGGGGACCGTAAGAATATGGATCGTAAGAACGAGAGTAAATAATTGTTATTTTCTTTAGCTCTAATACCTACTTAGTCAATTCAATACTTAACAATAATAAAACAATGTGAGCGGTATCGATATCGATAAAAGCGGTTGATGTTGACTGGTGTAACAACGACACTAGGACAGCGCGGTTGATGTGCGGGTGTGCGGGGCGTCCCTTCCCCACGCATCACCTCATACCCCGATTGCCATATCGACCTGTCGCGTACTATATGTCTTATTTTTCGTAATAAGCAAAATATTGAATGTCCAAACCAATTATTTAATTAATTGTTTTGTTCTAGGTGTTGTACTACATTCCGCCTGTCAAGTCGACATTGTTAGCGCACACGTGCGCAAAGGAGTTCTGTCTAAGTTGCGAGCTTGGTAAGTACATAGTTTCTCTCATAGACACAGAAAGTTCACCGTTTATAAACATAGTTTATATTATTATTATTTTGTTGTATAAAATAAATGGCGAGACATGCTTCCAACTCGCTTGATGATAAGCGATACAATCGCTCATGGATAACTGCAAGACCACACAATACCATGAATTACAAAGAAATTCTAACATTCCACTGCGCTCGCCATCTTGAGACATACGAGTTAAAGCTTTAATACGTCCAAAAGATACTCTGGCTACAATGTCATTTAAACTGGAACACAATAGTGCATTTACTGCTGTTCGGCGGGAGAAACAGACATTGCGGTGGTACTTGCCCTAGCGAACTGTCATATATGTGAGCCCTACCAACAGTAGTATTTTGTACTATTTAGCTTCCACTCGTTCAGAAGGGATAGGTAAGTGATTATCGTCATCATATTCTCGAAGATCAGAGCGTCTATTCCAACAATACTTGTAAGCAACGATGATGGTCGTAATTAAATTGATGTTGGTGATATCGATGATGGTGGTGATGATAATGACAATAGATGAATGATGATGAATATACTGATAATGATGGTAATAGAGGTTGTACGAACAAGTTGCACATTTGCAAATTCAGCACTTGCGCCAAAATATAAATTATATCAATTAATTCTCGTTTACGTTCGACCTATTCAAAGGTAAACATTTTAAATAATTATTCAAGATTATCAAGTTATTCTTAACTTCACTATCAACACACATCTAATGTACGTGGTTAACAAGTACTCGTACAGTGGTGATAATGTCGGTGATATTGCTGGTGTTGGTAATATTGGTCACGTTGATGATGTTGATATTGGTCATGTTGATGATATTGGTGACGTGGGTGATATTGGTCACGTTAATGATAGTGATGTTGGTGACATTGGCCACGTCGGTGATGTTAGCGATGTTGGTGATATGGGACATGTTGGAAATGGTATTGTTGGCGATTTTGGTGGTATTGTTCCTGTTCATGATGTTGGTGATGTTGGTGATATTGTTCCTGTTGATGATATTGCTGATGTTGATGATATTGGTAATGTTAATGATGTTGGCGTTGTTGATTATATTTGTCACGTTAATGATGTTGGCGATGTTAATGATATTGGTCACATAGATAATATTGTTAATATTGATGACATCTATAACGTCCCGCCCAGGCTTCCTGTTCCGCACGCTGGACGCGTGCGGGTCGGCGGCGTGCGCGGCGAGCGCGTTCCTGCGCGCGTTCCGCACCGTGCCCGAGGCGGCCGCGCTCGGACTCATACTGCCCGAGAGAGGGCCCGCCGCCGACCTGCTGCCGCTCATACAGGTGCGATATACTTATTACATATATACATACATTAATATATACATACATACATAAATACACAGGTTGAGTCTTTCATGTGGGCGTGGATGGCGAAATCCGAAACTATGAAGAATAGCGAAAAATTTGAAAAGACTTATGAGCCCGATTTTGATGAAAGATTAGCCGTTTAAAGAAAGTCACAAATTTTAGGGCCCTACTCTGTAAATCCGAAACGAAGTTCGAATCTTCGGACGATCGAAGTTTATATACGATACGAATCTACCTACATATGCTTATTGTCGTTATTGACATATGGTTGTAACCATAGACTTACGATTACGACGTACGTTATAGGAATCCGAAAATTTACAAAGTAGGTACATTCGTATCGTATATAAACTTCGATCGTCCGAAGATTTGAACTTCGTTTCAGATTTACAGAGTAGGGCCCCTAGGCCATTAAGAATTAATATATTATGTAGAACATTGTTATCATTATCGCCAAGTCATAGGAGAGGCCTATGTCCAACAGTGAATGCGGAAGGGCTGATAATAATAATATGATAGAGATACAGGTCCACATTTAGAATTTGTTCGTATCGTAGCGAGAGTAAATATGCAATACAAATTCCTCTGCGAATAAAAATAAAACCTAATCTCAACATCTTCAGAGTTGGAATCGTTTCATTCTCCACCAAATCCACTACGAGATATTGGAAACGCGAAAAAAAGAGGAAGAGCTCGCTCTACTAGCGAACAGTCCTCCGAAGACGCCCAGGGCTGCCAACATGACGAAAAACAGAAATTCAACGCCTCAAGTGAATGGACGGTACTCGGAGGAGTACCAATTCACTGAGTTAGAGTTTCTGGGACCGACGGAGTTTGAAGCGGACGGCGCGGACGAGTTGTGGCAATCGGGGCGCCATGAAGGTAATTTATTTGCTATTTTTAAACGCGGACTATTGGTAGAATTTTATAATATAGTCTTGGTTTTTATAAGAGAAAAAGCAATGCCCATGTGTAAGGTTTGTTATGAGAGTGAATTTTCTTTATAATGATTTTTACATTAGGTGGAAAATAAAACTTATGTGCTAGAAAAAGCTCTCAGGAAAATAGTTTTCTTGAATTTACTGCGGATTGCTCGTTTTGATATTTAGTCTCCCCGAAAATTACTTCCACCAGTACACATACATTATATTCAGTGTTTTTTATTGCATGCAGTCTTTTTTGGACAGTATTTCAGAGGTGGGTATTATTCCTTTAATTCTGATACAATAAATATTCCATAAATTTAATACAATTCAATTTAAAAAAAAATTAACTATTTTTCCGTAAAATTCAATTTTTTTTAACTATTATTTCAATACTTACAATTACTGGCTAAATTGAAATTTCTTAGCGAAGTCTATGGATAAAATGTGCACTGGTGATAAAGATTTATAGAAAAATTGCGCTTTATTAGTATTTACACAAAAAAAAAGTATTTATTCAATTTAATAAGTGTCACTGTAGCAAGCAACTGGTACGATATTATATGTAAAATAATATTTTTATGAAATGTTTTACAGCACGAAAACTTGTTCTATTTCTTTTTATTTTAATGTAGTAAGTATTTTTTTTACAAGATAATACTATAAACTATTTATACTTTATAATATGGGTTTCATTTCAGTTATTTAATAAACCGTTATCTTTATCGTTTCTAGAAGTTTCGCTTTTGTGTATGGCTTCAATTGAAGTCACAATATGGTATATCGGTCCTTATAAGCAGCAGCTGGTTTCATGATAAATTCGATTTTATTGAGGTTTTTTAAGCATATCTTCTATCTACCTATCTTTAAAACCTTTATTTCATTGACTTCTAGATTTTTTGTTGCGTTATTTGTATTCGGTGCTTAATTGTTACCTGTTTGTTACATTTTATATTTTAGTGCATGTCATAGGTAAAAAATAGCATATATGTAATATTATCGTGTTCAGTATTTAGATAATAGAAAATTATTGACGGCCGCACTACCAGTAGAACAAAAAAAATGCTTTTTAAAATACCAGACATATAGGATGCGCCACACATATTTAAATGTTGCAGTTGGTATTGGTCATTCTTGCATCCAAAAATACAAAAAATAAATAACTTTTAATTAGCGAAATTTTAGTTGCATTGTGTTTGAACTCACTAAAACTATCACCTGCCTTCATTTTCGGCCGTCTTTATACTCCTAATATAATTGCTCTATACTACTGTCATGTGACAGGCGCAGGTGACGGTGAGCCTGTCCAGAACCACGAGAACCACGAGTTGAACAATCAGCACTCGAGTAGAGAAGAGACTGAGATATCGAAGCTGTTCGCTATCGGCAGGCATCAGTTGAACAGGTGTCTCAAGTGTAATAAGGAGGTTTGTAATGTTATTTAAACTATATGTGGCAGTGATTGAATTATGTTAATACTCATTATAATAGTCATAACTGGTATTATTTTATCCATAAGCATACTACTACATATTCGATACCTGCCTGAACGGTATTTACGTTTACCATCAAATACGGTTCAGTTATTATGCCTTGCGAGTGTAAAAGAGTTCTGGGTCTGCACCAAAGAAAATTTGGTAAAGTCTTGATAAGTTGGGTTTTCATCTGTTACATGTATCTTTTGGATCCATTATGTCATCCAACAAAACATTTGTCGATACTCAAATACTGTGTACAGAACATATTTTGAAAACTAATATGTAGTTTTCAATGGTACTCGCCTGTTTGAGCTGACCTACTGACTATTTTTATCAAGGTATGAATTTAAAAAAAATTGCCTGTCCATGTATACTGTTCAAAAGTCAACATCTCTATCGCTTAGGCATTGTCAGGTGTCAGTTACATATAGTATTCTCGAGTTTATTCTCACGCAGGAAGGTCTCGGAATCAATTATACTACCATGGTTGCTGCAAGACGTACAGGCACCTCGCGAGATGCTGAAGAGGAAACAATTCTCACTTACATAAATATTCTCGACTTTATTCCCACACAGGAAGGTCGTGAGTCAGTAGTACTCGCAAACGCAAATCAGATCGCGCAAACAGCTCGCGAGGCGCGGATGTAGAGATGATTGTCACTTACATAATCATTCTATTCTCGACTTTATTCCTAAGCAGGAAGGTCGCGAGTCGGTAGTGCTGGCATGTGCGCTGCAGTACGGGCAGGCGGCGCGGGAGGGGCGGGAGGGGCGGGAGGGGCGCGAGGCGGAGCGCGGGTTCGCGGAGCTGCTGCGCGCGTCGCTGGCGGCGCGGCGGAGCACGCCCGCGTGGTGCGAGCACTGCGCGCGGTTCACGCCCACCACGCAGCGGGGGCGACTTGTCAGGTATTATTAGGCCTTTCTGTATCAGCCCACATGCGTCCCACTGCAAGGCACGAGCCTACCCTACAAACGAGAGTACGATTGAGAGTGCTTAGGCCATATAGTCCACCACGCTGACCTTGTGCGGGTTGGCGGACTTACACACCATAGAAACTCTTATAAATCGCTATGGTATGCAGGTTTCCTCACGATGTTTTCCTTCACCGTTTTAGTGCGTGGTGATTGACATCAATATACACATGACTCCGAAAAGTCAGAGGTGTGCTCTGCTAATTTTCCAAATACTACTGGTGGTAGATCTCTCATATGTCAGTTTGAAGGAAATTGTAGCCAGAGTAACTACTGGACATATTGAGATATAACAACTTGTTTGGTTTTTCTACTATTCATGAACCGTCGTATACCGAATAATACCGAAACACCGAAGAATGAAAATCACAAAAGACGGTTTGAATTAACTTTTCTTGGCATCGAACTAAACCACGTTACTTGTTCCCAATGCTATGTGAGGTTCAAGGACTGGTTGAGGCTTATGACAAGAATTATGCATCGGCATGTGCAGGAGTAAAAATATCGAAGTTAAAATCCGTTGTAAAATGGAATCTGTTGGAAAATGTTACGCGTATTAATTATTATGGATGTTAATCTTAGGTAGTAAATTGGTTAATTTATTACTGGATCGATAAAACCAACAGTAACTTCACGTAATGTGAACACAGGAATCATTATCGACAACACATTGACAAATTATTCTCCCATATTGATAAACACATCGCTAAAAGCAGACATACTTTTACATAATGGAGTTCATTATAATCAGTAACCAGGAAATCGACTCAAGGAGGAGTATTCATCACATATTACACGATGGCTACCAGAGGCAAAAGAGAGTAAAATAGCGTTGAAGCAGATTATTTGTTATTTAAATTCCACCGGTCAATTACTCGATTGGTATTCGTTAAGTAGTTCATTATGAGACGACAATCTCATACATATAGTGACTGAAATCGATATCTTATCGATTATAATTTATAAATTAATGATTTTTTTTTCAGATTGCCACCAATATTAGCAATAAATTGCGGAGGCGTCACTGTACGAGAAAAGGCTTTCTGGGCGAGAGGCTCTTCGAAAGAAATGGTATGTTTTTTAACAAGATTTTTCGGGAGTCAATTCAAACGCCATTAATTGAGGGGATGATGAGGGTGGTGACCATTTATGAAATTTTCGAACAGGATTAATTCGTAGCTATAGTGAATTTTTATGGTCATTAGTGTGTGTGGTAGTTTGTTTCATCACTCCAAACTTTGAAAACTTTGTTGCTTTTCTGGGATATAAGATGGTTGTTGAAATTCGAATTTTATTGCTTAGGTTTTACAAACAATGGAAGTACTCCAAACACTCTTAAGGGATGTCTGCCGCTATGATTTAAAGTACTCTATATGATTTATCTCTTATTCGTGTTTGCTGAAATCGATTTGCAATATCGATTTTCTCAACCCAAAACGATCGATTAAAGCTATTCCACCATGACCACTCTATCAATCATCTATGCATGTATCTACTCTACATTTTATAATGTAGCATCGTCGTTTGGTTTAGTATTATGTATAATTCCTAATACCAGCATTCTATAGCCAGAAGCGAAGAGAGGCGGTAGTGGTAAGCCGTGTCGATACGGTCTACATTGCGCGCGGCCAGGGTGCCATTTTAAACACCCAGACAGGTTAGATATTGTTCTTTTTCTTTTTTTTACAGGTAGCTCCTTCTTTACCAAATCGATTAGTCAATGAATCTTTTACCATTTTATTTCTCATGACTATGAGCTTCTCGTGATGTGCGAAATAGATACTGTGTTTATTGCGTATCTGTGTGTCTCGCTATTGCTTACGCAATAGCGAGTGAATTTTAATGCTTATATCCATATTTTGTCAGGATTTCCGCCTTGATAAAACTTCATCAAAGAATCTAATAAAAATACAATTCTGGCATAATAATGCACATTGCATTTCGCATAGACTCCTAAACAAGCCATTGCAAATACTTTGTTTAATTTTCAGGCCGAATTCCTCTACGTCCAACGCTTCGAAGGCACATGATTCGCACTGTGTCCTCCCGCTGCAATTGGTCATCAGAGTACAGTCTGACGGTGACGTCCTGATCAACGACAAGGTTTGGCTGATATATTTAATTATATCGACTATGGTGACTGCTGCAATATCGGTTATATTTTATGAGCCACTGCGTTGATTATTAATTTTATTTTTATATTAATTATACAGGGTATATCAAGACTGCTACCGAAAACGAAGCCGGGTGGTAGTTTAAGCGACTTCAGACACAATGCAACAGAAAAAGTTGCAAAAAAAGCGACATTTTTTTTTGTTATTTTTTTCCTATGGCCATATTTGGGTGGTAAATACATTTTTTTCCTAAAATAATAGTATATACCCTTTTATTTATAAATACTCTAAGGTATAAAAGAGTTTAAATTATTATTTTAGCAAAAACTATGGATTTACCACCCAAAAATGACGATATTTAAAAAATCATAAAAAAAAAATTGTCGCGTTTCTAGGTGAAATTTTTAATTGCATTGTGTTTGTAGCCACTAAAACTACCACCCGGCTTCGTTTTCGGTAGCAGTCTTGAGATACCCGGTATTTATATTCTTTTTTTTAAAATAGCGATTAATGCACTAAGCATAATAAATAACACTTATATATTTTAATATTTTTAACATAAATAACTAATTTACGTAATGGTCGTCTTGCTATTCAGTGACGTCATATCATCATCATCATCATATCAGCCACAGGAAGTCCACTGCTGAACATAGGCCTCCCCCAAGGATCTCCACAATGACCTGTTGGAAGCGGCCTGCACCAGCGACTTCCTGCAACCTTAGCCAGATCGTCCGTCCACCTTGTAGGCGGGCGTCCGACATTTCGCTTGCCTGTACGTGGCCTCCACTCAAGAACCTTTCGGCCGCAACGGCCATCGGTTCAACGAGCTATGTGCCCGGCCCACTGCCACTTCAACTTGCCAATCCTATGTGCTGTGACGTCATATGACAGTAAACAAATATTAAAACGTAATATTTACTTTCCTACTTCAGCGACTATATTGGTTTTGAACCATTTTTAATTTGGTTCATGTATTTTGGTCATATCATTGAAGACTCATATAATCTACTATGTTCGCCACTTTAACCATACAATTATCAATAATCCCACTAATAAATAATATCAGAATGATCATTCAATGGAAAACTCGCCGAGCAACAGGCCGGACACGAACAAACATAAAAGAAACACGTGACGACGCAATCTGAAGAGGAGTACAGGTTGTCCGCGGCCGTGGTGTGCGTAGAAGACAACCCCAAGAACTTGGTGGCGTACATACAGACGTCACAAAAGGAGGGAGATCCGCGGTGGTACCTCTTCAATGATTTGTGGTGAGTACTTTCCATCTAGCTAAAACATTAACATAGACTCCTCAGTCAATAAGGTCTTATTCAAAAAGAGTTTTGAAACCTTTTTTAGCTATCGAATGTTTTACCGCTTTCCAACGATATGGAATTCAGTTTGAGCGAAGAAGACAAAACAGATTGTTTATGAATAGGGCCATTAGTCTTTACGTTTAAGTATAAATAAATTTACTTTATGGTTGTTTAACGTTTTTAAAACGTTTTGAAACAAAATCATAATAAATGTGTGCTACTTACAGGTCTTGGTTATGAATGGATCCCGACCTATCAGAGTTATTTATTATACAATAATATTCCGTTCACATCACTACGAGCCGCTGCCACGTCCCTCGCTTCCTCTCCTTGTAACCTAAACCGGCGCTTTTGAATTCCAACAAAATTGGCATTATGAGGTATCAATTGGAAGTGGAACTGTGGCTCCAATATTTAAAAAAATGCAAAAAAAAATATGTATATAAAATATTTACAGCATAGTCCCCGTCGCCCCCGAGGAGGTGGTACAGTTCGGCGCTTGGTGGAAGTCTCCGTGCGTTTTGTTCTACTCGTCGTCGAGAGCTAGGGTAATCAAGGAAGACGAGGCCAAGTCATAGCCGACGCTTCAGTATGGGCCTTATAGTGAACGGTGAGTATGGATTTTCATTTATGTTTTACGCAAATTGGTTTTTGATAGATTCGTGGAACAAAAGTCGTAACGTAGAGTTTTATTTATTAGTTATTAAAAAGTTGTTTTTAATAGATTCGTGAATAGAAAGTCGTAATGATGAATATCCGGCTTGAAGGACCATTAGCTTTAAACTTTTAAAAATCGTTTAATGTCATTGAAGTGTTTATATTTTATTGCACTGGTGTGAAATATTCGTGAAATAATATTTTTGGGAAGAAAATTAACTAAATAATAAACTTACTAGTTTGGAAAAGATCTTTACAAATAAAACGTGTTTACTTTTCAGCGCTATGGACCCATACGACATAAACGGCGGGCACTACCACGTGCCGGCGAAAACGCGTTACAATTACGTTTGAATTCCTCTTAGTTATAATGTGATGGTTCCATAAAGCACAAAAATTACGTGAACAAAATGCATATTTATAAAAATCGTGTGATTTACGAGCAAGTGGGATGTTTGGAGATTAGTTTTGTATTGTTGTGTGAAGTGAAAACGTCCATGTGGTATAGTTGAGGGAGTGGTGATGTCAGCGTGTACGTGCGTGTATTGTATAGATGTGTATATATATATATATACACAGCTATATATATATATATATATATAGCTGTAGCTTTACATATGTCTTGAAAAATTACTGGACGGTGTGATGCCAAACTGAGTTGAATCATAGAAATTATATTTATTTTTTTGAAAATTATCGTTTTTGTGATAGTTATAAAGCCAAATTGTCATAATACTGCTCATTCTTTATGGGTATACATCATTATTTTAGTTTGCCTATTCGTGGATTTGATGTTTTCTGCACTATTCGGTACAAATGTGTCTCAAATTGAGATAAATTGGGACTAAAGCTAAATGTAAAAAAGGCTGATACAAAAAAAAAAGCTAATGATGTCTTCAAAAACTATGGATGAAAAAGATGGAAAAAGAACATCGATCAAAAGTACTTAATTTTTCTTATTTATAACAAACTGCTGTGCACGCTGACGACCCATAAAGACGTTGCAATAAGCCAGGTTCAAAATTTTGAGAAGAAACTAGTTTTTAATGTCGTTTTATATATTAAGAGACTTATTCATATTCCGAACGGGACGGAGTTGTAAAAACAGGTCGTTAATGGAGTACAACGCTGAATGCACTGGCTATTGACAAAAGCAATATAAAGATAAGTCATATGGCCGCGATAGCACACACGTAAATAGTCTGTGTTGTCGCGGTCTTAAGGGTGTGAATTGCGCGGCGCGTTGCTGTAGTTACTACGTTTTTGAATAGGCGTGCTAAGGAATTTTCTGACTATTGAGAAAATTTATTTGATCCACTAAAATTGATTGTACTGGATAGATATGATATTTACAATTTTGATTTCTGATAACCTAAAAAATGGTTATTAGAAAGAGTACAAAACTCGATATTTTTAAATTTTGAAGGACGATGGATTTATAAGGGCTGGTCCCATGTGACGTGAAATTCTTGAATCATAATCTAACTAATATACTTAAATTTTATTTAAAAAAATGGTTCATTAAATTATTCTGAAACAGCAGTGTTTAAGAGTAAATCAAGCAAATTCATCTATTCTTGCCTAATACTGATAGATTGATGAATTTGCGAAAATATAGCCAGTTTTGTGCTATCTAGTCTTACTTGACTTTTAGAGTTACCATTTGGTCATAAGAAAGGCCAAAGGAGGCTGAGGCTATTATTTTAATAAAATGTATGAAATACGTAAGTATTTGAAAATAGAATGACATAGAAAATCCTGACAATAGACAATCTGACTAATCGATGCTCAATTGAATCACAAATCCACTTACCATAAGTTCCAGAATCGGTATACAAAAAACCTGAATGGAAATTATTTCACATAGACATAAAATATTAATAGATATTCTTAATCTATTTCTATTTTTAAAGCAACAAATAAAACCGCGCAACACACCAATCGATAAGAGCCTAAGCTAGTGCTTTCAGAACTGTCTCCATATTTATCGTTTCTTAAAAATCAGATGGAAATTAATTATTGATTTTGTAAAATCACAACGTGATCTCATTACTTTCGTGGTTCAAACGCCTTAATTTAAAATCAAGTGTTGGTCATGCTACACCACCGCTGGGAAGGAACATTGCGATCAAAAATCGACAGATATATTTATAAATTCTTGCAAGACTATAATTATTAGCAGAATTTGAGATTTGACAATATCTAATTATATTCTACTTAAAAATGTGTACTTTTAAGACGTCAAGTATTCTACTTTTTACTTCTATCAACTCATGGCAGCACACATTTTTTTGTATTTCGTCTTCCCTTATTTGTTATACCGGGTATCTCAAGACTGCTACCGAAAACGAAGCCGGGTGGTAGTTTTAGTGGCTACAAACACAATGCAACTAAAATTTTCGCATAGAAACGCGACAATTATTTTTAAGATTTTTTAAATATCGTCATTTTGGGGTGGTAAATCCATAGTTTTTGCTAAAATAATTATTTAAACTCTCTTATATCTTAGAGTATTTATAAATTAAAGGGTATACACTATTATTTTAGGAAAAAAATTATTTACCACCAAAATATGGCAATTTATTTTTGCAACCTTTTCTGTTGCATTGTGTCTGAAGTCGCTTAAACTACCACCCGGCTTCGTTTTCGGTAGCAGTCTTGATATACCCTGTATAAAGTTCTGTTTCTCTATTATTTAATGAAAATTAGGAGAAGTGGATAACAACTTTTCTACAATTTTGTTTAATGTTTTTAAAAACAATTTAATGTCCCTCAGACACAATTTTTTTTTTATTATTTTCTTTTCCGTCAATTTAAAATTCTGCTGATAAAGTATCTGATTAGTATCCCGGTGTTGTTTCTCACGCGTTGCGATATCCCCATATATTGTTGTTGGGGAATGAGATATTAAGCTGTGTGTCCACTATGCTTCAGAACAAGCAATGTGCTTTAAACTTTTGTTTATTAAATTTATCCTGTATACATTCAGTAGGATGACCAAAATGCATAAAATGTGAAAATTACAAAATACACAGAGAAATATAGTGACACCAATTTTTTATGATGAAAATTATAGCCTGGTTAGAGAAATAAAATATTTGTTGTTTCTGTTGAATAAAATAAGAGAGATTAAGATTTTATGCTTTATAAAGTATATTGCTGTTAACATATTCAAATAATATTTTTATAAGAATATGCCAAACTTAATTTTACCATGCTAGCTCCAAATACTTTAAATGGTTACGTATCTTATATGTATATAATTTTTCGTTATTTTGTTGAAAATATTTGTATATAGGGCAAGACAGAATGTCTAGGATAGAATAATATGGGCTTTTGAAACCTTCTTATATCCAAAGTACCATAGTTCGCACAACACTGTTATTGTATTTTGGTTTTAGAGTTTCAGTGTAGCGACGATATAAAATAAAAATAGACATTGCAAATTTATTTACTTTGTATCTGAATTTAAACGCACAGAAATATTTTTTGCAATAAATTCTTGTTTACTGTCGCAGTGGACACGCAGCTTTACACTTTTTTAAACGAACTTAGTGATGGAATGTGGTCAAAATAATATTTAATCTGTTTCTCCAAGTATCAAGACTATTGAAGTTATACGATAAATAACTAAACTTATACACAGCCTTAGATAGCTTGTTATATAGTGAAATAATGTTGTTAATTGCTAGGCGCTTCAGCTGCGATTTTTACTTTGGTCTTTTGATCGAAACGCATAACGATGCCGTATGCGATACAGGGAAGTTACACTATGGTCCGAAACGAATTTCGGTTCGGAGTTTCGACCGTAGTAAAATATGAGTTATTCACTCATAAAAAAAACTAATATTATTCTCTATTATACTTATACTTATCGTTTCTCCGAACTTAATCTATGGTTACGACGTCCGAAGATTCGAAGTTCCTATCATTTCATAGAGTAACCTCCCAGTTTTGGATAACAGATTAAACTTTCCTGTCCTCACACCCAAATACTGTACCCTAGAATTTTAATAGCTCGCATTTTGAAGATAACTAGTTTTAAATTAAAAAAAAAAACTATTCTTGTGTTATGTTCGTTTATGTATTTGTGACGCTGCGTTCCGCGTTTCGACCATATAACCAAAAATGAAGACGGCATATGACTATGAGTGTTGGTCGGCACCTCCTAGTATTATACTTTGTTGGGCAATTGGTATAGTAACTGAATACCGACGTTTTTGTCATAATAATTTCTTGTACGTGAATATGCGGTTGCGCATAAATATTGGCAGTAAATTTGCTCGAGTCCCAAAATTCTACAGACTTTTGCGCCGTGGTCAGCGGTGAGACGTAATGGACTGATATACTTAGGTATAGATATATATTATATTTACATTCCTTGCTATAGATTTTCTTTCTTCGTATAAGGCGTTAACAACATCACCATGTTACGCTTTTCATGTCAAGTCACTTCACTCGATTCTTAACGTCCTGAGTTTCAAGACTTTTATATGTTCCATAATTAAAAAAAGCCCCCGATTTGAGGCTGAGTTTGAGGTCCTCAGGCTATATACTTTATTGGCCAATTATGAAATGTTATCGAACTTCATACTTCATAACAATTTCCTATATCTCCTAAGAATTGTTATGGGAGGTGAGATCAATGCAACAGCTTGAATATAGCAGTTGATGCAGTTGTTTGACTCCGGTTAAGTTGTGAATCGCAGGATTGTCCTCCTAGGACAGTTTTGATTACGACTTCAGTGAATGTTAATTGACTGTTGTGAAACTAAAGTGGTTAATTAATTGGTTATTATTTTTCTGTTTAAGTTTGATCTCTCTTTTATGTCTTATTTATGCCAATATGAACGACAAATCCATTGCCTCCTTTCATTGGTGGACGCCCATAACTAATGGGTGTTCAAACACAGTTGGTAGGAACATTTATGTCCGCCTACTTACTTGTCCGGAAATGTTAGGCGCTTGGAGATCAGATACAATTAAACCGATAATAATTGCCCAGTCACTCATAATGCCGTGACGTGTATGATTATTTATTTGAGTACGAATTTCAAAGTTATTTTACATATTTCTCATTTCAAATTTCGCTTTAGTTCCACAGCAGCCAATCTTTCTGCTTAATCTATTGTCTATCACGGGTCTAAACCTTTTAATTGCTTCGGTATCGTACTATTTTGTACGAAGGCTATACAAATTTATAAATAATTTGAAGCAAATATAAGTCACATATATAAGAATTGCTGCATGAATAAATTATAGTATGGGATTTGACTGAGGGATTTGAAATTATAATAAGTAAGAGATCCTCTTACTTATTAGCCATTATTGCTGCAATTTGTACTTCAATAAAAATATCCAGTTTGGTTCTGTTTTTAGAACTTAATAATTTTATGAACATAGTATGTCTTAAAATATTAATTTCCTGTTAAGTTAAATAACAGTTACATCACTTTTGCAACTAAACTTAATTTACAAAAAAATAATATAAAAAAACAAACAGACACAAATAACGCATTCGAATCTTAGACTATAAGAACCCAGCTTAGTGATATAATTAGCAATAATCAATATTGGTGCTAACATATACGAGACAAACGCTTGCCTCATAATTTTATACACATTCACAATATTCTAAGAGTAATCTTCCATATATTTTAATGAAATACGCCAAACTTGAGTTATCATTCCATGTTGAATAGTACTGTTTGTATCAGTTTTAGCTAGGCAAATAATTCAAGACTTATGTAAATAATTGTTGTAATAATTGTTTAAATTGTTAACTAAGGAGTGTTGTGACGTCAGTAAATCCTTTGGTGTGTGACGTCATTGATCATGCACTCATGGGCAAGTTGACGTCGCTCCTATCAATGTGTTGAAGCGAATATATTGAGTGTTATAAGCTCAAACAATCCCTGTAATAACAGAAGTTTGGATAGTTTTTACTAATACAATTAACTTGAACGTTATTTGCAAGTTTATATGCATTTTAGCCCAGAAAGTTAGATGTCCCAACCAATTGAAAACGATTAACCAGAATTATGGAGAAGTGAGGGAAAAAAATGTATCGCTATGCTTCTGAATTGTTTATTTCCAATAAATTGATTGGTCAATTAAATCAAAAGAAAGAAAATGATATCAATCAATCAATGGTAATCAATTCTTCAGTTTAGCTTAATGACATTTATTTGAGACGTGAATATTAAAATATTTAATGTTACATAATTGAAGTTATGTATTTTTTATAAATTACATAGAATAGAAGATATACCTATGAATCAGAAAATAAATTGTGCACATTGAGAAAGTAATATGTACCGATAACTGAATATGCGGAAATAAAATAGTGTTGTAAATTTTGGCCATATTCCATACAACTGAGTGTATATTTAAGACAAACTTACATATATTGAATGTGATATTACAATTTCTCATACTCAAATTAATGACATTATTGTAATAAAAGAAACGACTGCTGATGTGAAGAGGAAATATTTTTAGAAAACACGAAATCGGCAGCATTTATTAAATTGTAAGTTTTAATCACAGTATTTTCTATTTTTTAAATTTAGTCCGCTTAAAATGGTGGCTGGTTTTAAATAAAAGTCAAATTATCAAATGTATGTGTTTCATTTATTATCCTAAATAACTTAAATTTTATCCTATATTGAACTTAAAATAAAATTATAATTAACTACTAGTACTTGCTTAATTACGCCAGCCTCTGACGAAGATGATTCAGAAATCATTTAATCCACCCTGTGTCTACTTTCTGCACTAATTTTGATCTCAGTCTTGTGATGTTCGTCCAATACACAAGTTCTTTCAAACCTATTCGCAGCTACCTTCTTTATATCTTCATACACAGTCGGGTAACAAGCGATAGAACTGTCGAAATCTTCCCTATCAAGTCTAAATAGTTCACAGTTAGTAACTGCAACCGCTGATGCTGTTCTGAAACGATGCTTCATAACCAGAGCGATCTCGCCGAAGAAATCTCCGTCTTCTAAATGGCATATCTCTTTACCGGATTCTGAGTATATGGCTACGGTTCCTTTATCAATGAAGTACAGGCAATCACCTAAAAATATCCATGCATCAGTTTATTTTTCAGGAAACTAGCTTGTCTACTCTGCAACTATTGTGATGGAGGGTGGAATCTTCATGATTCAAATTGTTTCTCATAAACTATATGACTCATTGCTTGTAGGAATATAAGACAGCGCCCGCCTTATGGTAAGCAGTTACCGCTGCCCATGGTCTTACTAAACAATCTTTTTCGTGTTTACTAAGAATACATTGCTCTTCGGAAACAATGAGGTAAAGAGTAGGTTCCTTTATACCAGATTCATTAGTAGCTATTTACAGAGTTAGGAAAACCTAAGTTTGAAGGAGGTATAAAGACTCACCAATAGAATTTATTTTGAATATAATATCACCAGCGATGAATACGACAATGCGTAGTTTGATGCCGATTTCCAAAAGCAGCGTTCTTGGAAGTTGTTTGAGGAATTCTAGCTCGCTTACCAATTGTCTACCGGCATGCATTACAATGTCTTGCCTCAATTGTCCTGAGACGCATGCTAGCATACGGGACTCCTAAGATACCGATGAATATAAAATAGTCACTAGTTATTCATATATTAAAAGTACTCTTTGTTATTTCTTTTCGTTTTGAGAGTGAAATTTCAAGACATTGGTAAGCTAAGCATCTTACGTCTTTTTTCTCCATCTGGATATAACTAAAACCGTGTTTGATGGTGGAAAAACTGTCATAGTAATTATACTAGCTTAAAATAGTACAAGTTTATCGACTTCAGTCTAATTAGATAAATTCAGTTCAAAAAGTCAAAAATACTTCGCCGTATTGGCCATTTTCAATCAATTTGGTATATGGTTAAATCAAAGAAACTGCAATTCCAAACTTACCACGAAGAAGTTAGACTGGAATCGTATGGCATAAAATTTGAGGATCTTGCTTTTGATTCTAGGTGGAAATTTCTTCTGGTTCATGTAGTTCTCAATTTGCTTCGTCATTATATAGTATCTAGCTCGGGCCGACTCAAATCCGAATAACGATACAACGTATTTTAAGGCACAATGGAATACTAGCAACTGGAATTAAAATTAGGAGTGAAACTTCTTTATCATTGTTGTAATGTGAATATTTGATTAAACGAAAAAGCGACACCAAAAGAGACAAGTATAATAGGGCACCAGGGAAGAAAAGGGCGTTTCGTTAAACCTATGTCACCAATATGGGAAATATTTCTTAGAGCACAACAATAAATCTAAAGAAACAAAAAAGAAATACCTATGCTTTGTCGTAATACCACTTTTTTACTTCTGAGAATTCGTAGGCACTTTGATGCCTTTGATTTGATGAAGATCTCGTTTTACTCTCTGTCGCCCCATTACTTTTGTGCCATAGAAATATTCCGCATATTGATGACATAAGTTTCGCGAAACCTTCATTTTTCTGTCATCCTAGTAATTTTTGTGATCCTAGAAATATTTCACACATTGATAGCATAGGTTTAACCTCCTTTCGTTGTCTGTTGCCCTTTTTGGGCCCTGATAAATATTTCGCCTATGACATGGGTTTTAGGAAACCTCTTCCTTACCTTTCTATGTCGTCATAATTTATTTATTTAATTATTTATTATACACAATAAAAAGGAATAACAGTTTAGAGATAATACAAAACAACAAAGTACAAATGGCGGTCTTATCGCTCTAAGGCAATGTTTCTTGTGCTCTGAAAAATATTATGCACATTGATAACATTTTGACAAATGTCGTTCCTTTGTCTGTTGCCCTAGTACTTTTTTGTCTATTTTTGGTGACTTTCATTTCATAGAATATTCAAATCACAACGATGCTATAGCAGTTTCACTTCAATTTAGTCAAGCTAATTTACTAAGTCTAATTAGGTATACAACATTGAAATATCTTTGTTACCTTAGCTATGAGCCAAGAGACGATAAAAAAATCTTCAAAGCAGCCGTCGTGTCTTATAAGATTTAAATTTGAATTTTTCCTCAACAAACCAACTGAAATGGGTAAAAATTTTCATGTCGGCCATTGAATATTAGGTAAATGTCTTATTTTTTAAACAATAGAGCATTTATATGCAGATACATCTATTTTACACATTGGCATTATGATGCAAAGTATACTGCTGATAAAATATCACCGATAACTAAAATTCACTAAGCGGTGAGAATGTTTATCCAATAAATTGTTAAATGGAGAAATATTGATAAGAGTATCTATCAGTCTGTTTCAATACAGTGTAGAAAACAAGGCAATTGTTTTGAATTTTTATGGGATCATTGTTGCTTTTGGTGCAATAATTCTTGGTAGTGTTCCTCGGATATTATGTGATTCTAACAATCGAGATGTTAATTGGAAAGTCTTAGGCCAAAGTCCACCATGAGCCTATTGAAGGTTAGCGGACTTCACATACCTACCTACCATGCAAATTCGTTCAATTCATCATCAAAGTGCTTGGTTTAATTTAATTTTGAATGTTAAAATATATAGTTGTGCCACCGTGTACGAACTCGATCCCATCTTTGATAATATTTTATTTAAAAAATATACCTGCTCTGTCAAATGCGAATATAAATCTCGTCGCGGAAGTGGCATTCCATAACTTCCCTATGGATATCCAGGAACAGTTCCGCGGATTCTTAGGAGCAAATGCCCCTTCGATTAAGTACTCCGTTGCAAATTGGTAGTAAATATTCCATGACAAGTAAGAAATTATAAGGGCGGTTATCTCCACTGCAGACTTTTTGAATATCTGAGAAGGTAACATTTCGCGAAAAATAGGATAAGTGCGTTATTTCTTTATATGTAATGGCAAAGAGAATACACAAGATTATAGAGCAGTAGTGTGGCTCTCACTTACAGAAATTCAACTACCATCTAGAACAGTCGCTACCGGATCGGAATATCCTACCACCAGGGAATAGCAAACATTGTTATCATTGAACCAACATTGAAACATCACACAAATCTTTGGCTCATACAATATCTAAAATTATTTTGCTTAAATCTTATTTTGACCTACTTGTTCCAATAATTTAATAACACTAACTCACCTCGATCTGCATTACAGTCATGACATTATTCAAATACATAAGAAGCACTGGAATTCTTAGAACCTTCATGGACATAAGGATCAGTTGTGGAGTCGTATTTTCTATTTTTAATAGCACAGGCAGGAAACATACAGAGGAAGGCAAGTCCACCAGGAACCAAGAGCTAGCATATCTCCACGCGATTTTCTTCAGGTCTAATACAGCGTATTTGTATGAGACGCCCTCAATGTATCCAGTGAAGAAATTTACGACCACATTCAAAATGTACATAATATCGAAGATGTACATCATGTAGTCATGAATATCCTGGAAATATGAATATGTGTAATTAAATATTTATAAACATGTGTGGTGAACTTGAATGGTCTAGCTATGGTTAGCTGTTGTTAATTTGTTGTAATATGATGTTTTTACATGTGAAATATGAGAGTGAACATTATTTTCGCACCATTTTACATTACGTTATCATTATTGAAATAAAACTATTATTTACGGATTTTACCGTGACCACGAAAGCTGTAAAGTAATCGAAACGTCGGGAAGTCAAAAATGTAAAAAATTAAACTAAATTCGCGATAAAATCCGTAAATAATAGTTTTATTTCAATGTGTAACATTCGCGTAAATCTAAGAAACCATACGTTATCATTAGCCACAATTAGTTAATTGCTGAATGCAGACCTCTGCTAAAGATTTCCACAGCGACTTGTCGGACTTAAATCGATCGTCTTTCTGTGAACTTTATCAGATCGTCTGTAACTTGTCTGTTCTTGGAGTCAATTATCCCTTCGTAGAATTCCGATACCGCCAAAATCAATGTTTGAGGAACCGCAAATTAATGAACTGAACAATTATTGATAGCATCATGAAATTGAAACGCTTAATTTTCAATACTATGATAGTATGCTTTTTAATCTTTTTCTTCTCTTTACCTCATCATCCGGTATAGTTTCGCTATAATGTACTGCTACAAGAGCGTTGGATACCAGCACGAAAAAAACGAACACGGCTTCCAGCCAAAACCGTAGTTTGCTATACGGATGCACAGATAAGGGAAATAACGTGTACTGACGGTATTTCTCTGCGGATAGCGCAGCGTACGATCTGAAAATGGTGTAATTTCCGCTATTTAGTAACATGTATGAACATCGTGGGTTTATTTTATGATTCCATAGATATTCAGTTATGCCATTGTGGTAGTAACTGCCCACCTTTTTTTAACCGACTTCAAAAAAAGGAGGTTCTCAATTGGACTGTATGTTGCTTTTTTTAAATGGGTAAATCCTCTTGGATCCCTATTTACCTTGGGGTTGGTACAGAGTATGCCTAATTGTAACAGCGAAAAACCAAATCCAATCTACTTATCTACTGTACTTTTCAATACTATCCATATCTACTTTCCTATATATCAATTGCTAACCATTAGAAAAAGTGAGTTTATGTATCTGCTCAGGCAATTCATATTTTTGTCAATTTTGCAAAGATTAATGAAAACATGATTAGCATGATATTGGATGGTTTCCAGAAATCTTGAGCAAAATATTATTGCAGTCTGCGTGGAAATTAACCAAAGGCCAAACAAGAGTATTAAACATAATTGTATATTAACCATTGATTTTTATTAATAAACACTACACAAATAAATAAATAAATAAACATAATGGCACAAAAAAATGGCGCGATGCGTATTGTAATTTCAAATTGGTTCGAAGAAAGAGTAAAAAAGCAAGAAACATATGTTAGAAGAAGATGAATAGACATCGCTAGTTACGTAACAATAAGTGCCGCACGGTTATTGGCCAAAGCGCGTGTGACGTAGCACCAAGCATGAAGTACGAGATGACGTGGCGAGAGCTGTCAAACGTCGCTCTGAGAGCGAATTTATTAATTTTATTTAATAAAAAATTAAATTAGTGTGTACTTGCGCACTAAATAAAATATTTTTTTTGTTTCACAGTTTCAGAATCATTTGTACATTATTTTAAGTCACTCTAATCTATTTTTCCGCATTTGGTTTCGAGAATACAAATAGTCAGAGAAACGTGTATCCGCGACACTGGTTGAAACGTGACTAATTGCAAGGGAGGCAAATACCTTCCAAACGTCTTGACATTATAAAGCTCGGACAACGCATCTATGCTTTATAAACATCTTAGCTACTTTTACACAATTTTCTTACGAGCTATTCTGTAAAATATTAAATAAATGAAATAGTGGTTTCGAAAATTTCAAATCTTACCTGTACAGTTTTTGAGCTCTTATATCATCCGGGTCGACTGTCGTTGCAATTAAGAATAATTTTCGTAGTTTGCTGCATTTAATTTTTAAACTGGACAGCTTATCATTAGTTAAATTACACTCATGTCCTTGGAAATAGCCGCGTGATATCACCACGTTTAATTTACCCTTTTCACTTTTCTTAACCATTTTAATTATTAAAAAAACTTCCAAATGTAGATAAAGGAAATACCAATTACAAATAACCATGCAAATTATTGAGGTATTATAACAATTCCATATTTAACAATAATTCTGTATGAAGATGGTATGTCTACCGTTTGAAGGGTGACAAAATGTCCTTATATTTTTATGATAGAGGTAAAGAGTTTTAATATCCGATAAAAGACATAAGCATGTAGGTCTGCAATTAGAGGTAGGATGAGACTGAAATCCCATAGAAAGTATAAAACTCTTTAATAATACCATTGGAGTATACAAAATGATACGTATTAATTACAGATCACATCAGTAATAGCACTCTAAGTTTTCTTCCTTTTGCAACATAATCAATCGCCGTCTAATGTCCACGATATAATGTCTTTGCCAATTTTCCACGTATTTGCACAGGATTTGGAACAAAATGCAGCCGTTAGTACTATTTCTTCAGTATTATCGATAAGTATTATTTTCCTGAAAAGTTAAATAAGAGTTATAATATTAGAGAGAGTGTTCTATATTAAATCAAATCACAAATAGTGTTTCATTTTAAATCATCCAAAATATAAAAAAATAGGATTGTTTCAAAATATTTTGTTGCTATATTCTCGATCGGGCGTTTTATTGACAATATAACTTTTCTTACGTCTAAGGAATATATAACAGCATTCAAAAAAAATCTACGCACCCTAGACAAATCTCATAATAAACATAATCGAAGATAGGTTTTTTGCAACTGATGTTCTCACATCTTGAAATCGGTCCATTTATAAATTCAGTTTTCATAAATTTTGGTAGAAATTGAAAATATTCTTCTATTAAATCCCCAGGAGTATAATAATTTCTTCTTCGTTTAATGTGAGATTTATAACCATATCTCTGTATTTCATCGCTATGTTTTCTCTTATCTAAATTGTTATTTGCTTCATTACCAATGTTGATATTAAAATCTTCGATTTTTTTTTCTAAATCTCTCAAATTGTTATTATTTTCATATTCATGTTCTATGTTATTGGAGTAAATGCTGAAAGGCTGTGTACTTAATTCTTTGGCCCTTTCATAAATTATTTTGAAAAACTTTCTTTTGCAAAGCTCGGACAGACTAGGTGGCGAATGATATTTAGATTCCAATACAGTATTATATTGTGGCGGGATATTAATACTATAAAATTCTTTGGATTCATCAAGTAATTTTATTTTACAACCGCGTCCTCTTATGGTCTTATTTTGTTTTCTTATATTCAGGCACCTGAAAAAATATAGCAAATTATTTAACGTAACTTTTGATTAAATTATACACATCACATCACAAGTACAATTAATATTAAGCTGAACATTTTGTAGCAACTAAATCGAACACATAGTTTAGTTCATTACACACTTATTGTTAACTTCATATGTCTTGCGATATAGTCGGGAAACTACTCTGTAAGTAATCCCAAGTCCTCAAGTTTCGCAACGCGTAACCTTACAACTTACCCTATATTAAGACTTCTAGTTTGCTGATCTCGGAACATGTGATACCACAGCGAGTAAGGCAAGTGAGTCAGTTCCGTATTTCTCCAGAATCTAAACTCGCAGTGGTGGTAGTTATACACCGGTTTCTGAGGAAGCCATTGTAGTTTGTTATCTGTAAAAGCAATTTTTTATGCCTTCTATGTAGTGCTTCTTGTATTAAGTTGTTTATCATTTTGAGAATATAATTTTACGTAATAATGCCAGGTATTATCATAGGTGGGAAATATTGTTTATATACCTAATTGGAATTATTAATTTTTAGATGTTATGGATTGTGAGTAATAGACTCAGGTTATCTAAAAAAATATCTTAACCATAAGAAAGTATAAAATAATAAATATTTTAATCTGTATAAATATTGTAAAAATCTTTGTATGCGTGAATACATTGTTTTTCAACTAAGGCGGGTAAATTATAAGTACACCAATTTTAAAACTGTCCCAATTTTAACGTTATTGGTGAATACATAATAAAGAAATAAGACTGTTTTTAAATAGATATATATATACACGTATGGAATAAGGCTAAGCATTCACTGATTCGCATAAAATACCAACTAACTACGATCATTCAAAAAGAGCGTGCAGAACATACTTTATCTGTTTTTCTACACAAATTAGAGACAGTAAAATTTTATAACTACTCGTAGTCTAAGGCAGGAAACCGTTAATAGGCTTAAACACGAATCTATTTACTCATAGGGTAATAGAAACACAACGGGAGCATCGTTTGATGGCCCACGGATAAATCAACGGTCAAGTAACCATTCCTTCGAGTCTTAAATAGGTCAAACGATCCAATGAGGAAGCTTTAAACTTGATTTACCGTGTCGTTGGTTATCGCAGGCACGGTACATAACACTCTTCTGAAAGTTTACGACGAAACTGCGCTAAAACTGGTCTCGGTATTGCCTAACCATCATTAGTCTTGGAAACCACGAAAATATTAACAGGCTATTAGGATATTCTTCATTTTAATATTGATTGTGATCATTATGCACACTTGAAAAACAAGCTCTCGAAATTCTGTGTATATTCTTAATTCTGTGTCATTTATTAAATTGATTTCATTGGAATATTTAATTTTAAAATTGTAAATGAAGAAAGCTTGCTACGAGTACAAAACTAAAAAATCATAGTAATAAATTCTAGTATTATCTACATACAGGGTATCTCAAGACTGCTACCGAAAACGAAGCCGGGTGGTAGTTAAAGCGACTTCAGACACAATGCACCAGAAAAAGTTGCAAAAAAAAGCGACAATTTTTTTTGTTATTTTTTTCTTTTGATCATATTTGGGTGGTAAATACATTTTTTCCTAAAATAATAGTGAATATCCTTTTATTTATAAATAATCTAAGGTATAAAAGTATTTAAATTATTATTCTAGCAAAAACTATGGATTTACCACCCAAAAATGACGATATTTAAAAAATCATAAAAAATCATTGTCCCGTTCCTTTGCGAAATTTTTTGTTGCATTGTGTTTGTAGTCACTAAAACTACCACCCGGCTTCGTTTTCGGTAGCAGCCTTGAGATACCCGGTATAACATCATTTACACTTCAACCGTGCCATTCGACTTAATCGACAGATATATCACGTGCAAATATATTGATGAACTGTTAGAAATAGTAAAAAACCCATCAAATTACCACAAACCGATAGGTACCGGAGATATCGCAATTCCGCAATCCTTAACGGCAGCTCGCGCAGCTCGTTCTCGTCCAATATAAGAAATTTCAAACACCTCACATCTCCAATTTCGTCTGGAATACGTCTCAATCTGTTCCCGCTAACGTCTAGGCACTTGAGACACCGCAACTTAGATATCTCCTTGGGCAATTCCACAATATCATTACCGCTTATGTATAAACTCTCGAGGTTCTCGAGCAGTCCAATATCCCTCGGCAAATGCGATATGAGATTCTCTTTTAAATAAATATCAGTTATTGCCGATTCTTCACCACGTATCTTTTCAATGGGGAATTCGGTGAAACCTCGATAGTTCCAGTGGAGGACTGTGCTCGGTATTACATCGTAGTAATTCATTGTGCGCTGTGGCTACTATTACTTTTGTGTGTTCATTGTTTGCATCTTAAGTAGTTTTAGTATCGAAATCAATATACATAACTTAATTTACACTTTCAACACATTGTATACTGTTTTGTGGACGTCTGTCAATCGACACTAGTAATCCGCGCGGGTTCCCTTTTATCCCGATTCTTGAAGACTGCAACACGCCGTGCGCGAACCGTGCGTGAATTATTTTTAAAACTATAACAAGGTCTTTGCTAAGATAATGTTTAAAAATAGTTGTTTCGTTTGTTGCTCTCCCGATATAATTACGTAACAAAGAAATTATTGATTTTTTAATTGTCGATAGAAAGTACATTTTAACTTTACATATTGAAAAAAACATGGTTATTCTGCATAAGCAGTACTCGTAATTACCATAGTAGCTATAATTTACACAGAATGATGGAGATATATTCTTTGAAGTTATAATTGAATTGAAAATCTAATTTACTATCTACTCTTTTATTAGCTACTATTATATACTATTTTCTTTTAACTAATCTTTATTTAAATCTCATATTTCATTTTTACCATAGCAAAAGAGAAATAATGTAAAAGAAAAAACAATAAATAATTATAAAAAATATACCAGATTTTCTCATAAATGAAATTTTATTATTTTGTACGGCAGAAACAAATAATAATGGCAATATATTTTCTGAATATGCGTAAAGGATGTTTGGCACTCGTCCAGTGAACACCACGAACCTTGACTGTTTGAGGACACTGAAAGCTCGCGTATTAACATTGAAAATTCCGATAACATTATTTTCATCACCATATATTTTTATAAAACATATGTATTTAGGTTTCTAGTGTTCAGACTGTTCCATTTCGTGAAAATCGATAAATCTACTTAAAAGTTTTTTCGTTGAATAAATTGTATCGTTAATAGGTATCGACCTCGACAATTGTAAAAAAAATATGCTGTTGAATTGAAATAAAACGAAAAATATTTATACTAATTTATTCACATTGAATAAATTACAAACATTTAGATTCCTATCTACAGACTACGGTCTATGAAGTCACAAGTTTTAGTAGAGTTTCAGACTTAGAAATGATTGCACTAACTCACTATGTGCTAACTACCCACACTCAATATATAACCCTTCCTTTATTACCAGTCCTTTGTTTTCCAATAGCACGTTATAATTATTTTTTTATTACATAATATATAGATAGGTGGTCATTACATTTTATTATTTAAATTTACCCTTTCCATGTCGCAAGCCTGAACTTCTATCGACTATACGGTAAAGATTTTAATCGAAAATTTCGGCGCGTATGATCGCACTAAGTAGCATGGCGAAAAATACATACATAGGAAGTGCATCGTACAAGTAACTCAATCACGATAACATTTTCATTCTTGGGACATAGAAGTTAATTTTCAGATGGAATGCTTATTTCCAGTGACATTAGTATGAAATGAAGTATTATATAAATAGAAGCACAACAAATTTCGATAGTTGGAGTGATTCTCTCTTCAGCTACGAAACTAATAATTATATTTAATTAATTAAACAATTCATATTCTTCAAGCACAACATTTTTCGATAGAAGTTGCAGATATAAGTGCACAAATAAATAATTAGATTACAGTTACATCCTAACGGAATCCACTAATGTGTAAACAGTGCATTATAAACTCGTAAGTGCCACAACAGTGTTTCAATATTATGTCGTAATGTATAGAAAACCCTACAATATTCGTATTAAGAGTTTAAATCAATTCAAGTAAGTATTTTTTCCCCGACTCAAATATAAGCAAATGTTATTCTTTAACCATTTCATAAAAAATGACCTAATATGAAACATAGGCGTTTGCAATTCGCAAACGGTTGTAAATCATTATATCCATCTAATGGATAAGTAAGATCCTTATCAGATATGCAACATTATCTCAATCTCGAATAAATTACAAACTCCCACAATGTTACCAGAAAATTATGATTTTACTATTCTCAGACAAAAAATAAGTTGTCATAAATACTAACTACATTTGAATACGTTTGTATAATTTTTTCTACTCGTATTTATTTAGTAAATTAAAGAAAACTTCCACCACAACATTATTGTTACAAATATTTACGATAAATGTAATTTTTTTTTAATACTAAACTCCACTATCTATATAGTATTTATCTATTAAATAATATTAATAAATACTTTTTTTTATGATAGATATGCAATAATAGTAATTACAATAATTATATTGTATAAGGTTGATAGAATAATCAAAAGGTCTCAGAAGAATATTTGGATTATTAATCGGTAGGGTTACAATAGAACTATGTAAAATGTATCCTATATCTTACACATAATAGTGCCATTTTATATTGGAAACTTTCTATACTTAGTGCTCCGTTTTACTCCATACAAATCTTAATTAATAACGTAAGCAATGATTACGTCACTCAATAGAAATAGACTAGTCAGCAGCTTCTTATTGGCTTTGTCTTTTAACATTATTCTTTACGATATTACTAGAATTACAAAATTCTATAGATAAATCTTTATTAAAACATGTTCTTAGTTCAATATATTTTTCTATAAATATAAACGCTCCTACAAGATTCACTCGAGTCAACGAAAGTTTAAAATTCAAATAAGCAGATAATTTAGCGTTACTATATTTCTGGATATAGACAAAAATGTTTTAAAATAGTTTTGTGACAATATAAATTAAATACAAAAGTGATATTACATGGATATTAGCAGCTATAAATATTTCAAAGAGCATTGAAACGTACCTACTACTATATTATTAACATTTCTATTTATGTGTTTTCAATGCAGGCGTCCTTTGGGTGCAACTTAAAACAATAATTGTAATTTCAGTAAAATAATTCTCAAAATACAGATTCGCATAGTTTGGGGCTAACAGATTTATGAATGATTGTACATAATCTTTATTTGATATTAATAAAATGTATTATTATTGTTTACTAAAAATATAAATATGTACAGCTAAGTCTTCATAGAAGATATAAGTAATAAGAGGTTTACATTTTCATGGAATAGTTTCGTATAGATTTTTCTAAGTATCCATCGATCGGCCCAAATGTTTGATCTCTGAATCAATTCGCCTTAACGCTAAAATAAAAGCTTGAACTATTTCTTTTGAATCGTTTCATAAACATTTGCGTCACGACTCATCTTTTAGAAATCACTACAGTACAATAATCCGAATTGTCGTATTTGGTACCGGTTCTAATAATAACTACCATTCTATCACAATTACTTTGACAATGAAATGTACAACTCCTACAAAATACTTAGGAGACAAGACTTAGAAACTACTTACTAATGGTATACCAATTGGTAAAGCATAGTTTAATATCTCCGTATGATTCTTACGCGTCGTCCTTTGCCGTCTTCGTCATCGCTGTCGAAGGAAGCTTGTCGATGTCCCAGCATCAGCGCCTGGATGTCAGGGTTCAGTGGCAGAGCGGGGAACGAAGACCGGCGAGCCATTGGAACGGGGCGAGCTCCTGAGGGATACAAGGCCTGTTTAAAAAAGGATTGAATTTTGCTAAATAATGCTGATATATTCTACTGGATATAGTGGGTAATCTTCTATTTTTTAAATTCTAACTAATACTGTTTGAAGTATTTTAGTTCTTGGCAGTGGTAAATTCTATAGTCTATTTGATTACCATACATTGAAAATCTAATGACTAAGTTGAACTAAATCCTATTGAATAATGCATGAAGAATCCTAAGATCTATTTTAGTACTAACGTATCATTGGGTAGGTGTGTAATTGTTGGGTTATTCTAAGGGTTAATTTGGTTGAGACTTATTACCAGGTAATTACACAAAATTTACTTTCAATAGAGTCTATGTTAATTTTGTAACTATACATATATTTAGAAGTTTTTAAAGATTTTTAAGAAAGGCAGAGTTGTTCACAATACATTGTTATAATATGGCAATATTCACAATTAAATAAAATTTCGATAACATTTTTCTTAACAAACTGATTTGTGAAATTATATACTACTACTATCTGAAATTGGGACAAACCGAAACAAATAAGTTTCCTTTTCACAATCCACTGGTAAAAAGTTATTACTTATGTGGTTTCTCATAAGTGTACTTAATCTGGCTTCTTTGAAGGTAAAGGCAGGCGGTATTATATCTTAAAATTTACTTCGATACATCTAAACGAATTGTAAAAACACTGCGAATATTACTTACCATAGTACCTATTATGTTATACATGTATAAAAAATATAGCTACAAATTGACGAGTTACATAAAAGCCAATTAGCCTTCAAATCCAACCCTTTAAGCGGTTGGATAATGCACACGTATATAAAGCAGATAATTGTACAAATGTGTCTGTATGAATCCTTTGATTAATCATTTGGAAGGTCATGTGTTCAATAGGGCCGATATAAATTGATTATGAAACAGACAAGCTTATAGAAGCGTTCGTTCGGTACCGACCGTGGTGTGGGTCATCAAAGAACAAAGAGCATTTCATGAACAGTTTTGCATATTGTGAAAATATAGTGAATTAACAGCAATTATTATTTATTGTTTCCTTTTTAGTGCATTGCGCCTCAGTTCATTCAATTGTTAAATACAATAGCCTGCAATAAATTAATTGTATACAACACCACTGACCTAAATTCTGATCCAATTTGTAGGTCAATTTATGTGTAGACTAATATTTTTACTACAAAGCATTTCATGCGCTAAGATACAATAATAAGCTTTTTATTTATGTAAATAATAGTAACTACAAATCATACAAATAAGCATCTACTTCATCTACAAGTGTGTACAACATTGATTACCTGAAAACCTTTTTCAGTCGTCAGACAGACCTTATTACGAAACAGAGAAATTAAAATAGTGACAGAAGGTATAGACACTGAAAATTTTAAAATAATAAACATTTAACGATCGGTTTTGTTTATTGAATCAAATTAAGAGCAGACTTGCAATTAACTCATAAATTACTTTAGAATTTAAATAACGATTATATAAAAGTAAATAGATTGGTAGGAATGTAAAGCGTACCGAAAAGTTTGGCAACTGATTGCCTCTTAATCAGCCTCGGTTCGGGTGCCGGTGTCTCAGTAGTAGATGGAGGCGAAGATTCTGCTTTGGTTTTCCTGTCACTGAGATAAGAATTAATCGATTCTCCTCGTGTATACGGTCGGCTTTGACGGCGGTTCTTCTTCTCCTCATCAGAACTCACTATAGATTCCGTGATTTGAAACAGTTGAAGACTAAACTTGCTCGATTCGCGTCTCAAAGGTTTTTTGTTAGCAAATTCTGCCAACGACTGCCTTCTTTCTCCATCTGGATTCAGCTTCCGTCTAGCTCTTTCTTCTTCTTTCACTTTGAGTACATCTAACACAGCGTTCAGGACCAAAACAATAAGGAACACGGTGATACCAATGACAGTAATTGTGTTGTGGTCAGCGCTCAGCTGTTCTCTGTGACCTTTGGGTTTAATGTCCGGTTTCTCAGTAAATATTTGAAGAATGCTGCACGCATCCTTCATAAACAATGGAATGACTTTTTTCACTTCGCTTTTTACCTGCGTAATATTTCTGGTTTGCGGCTTCGACGCGACGGCCGTCCCCGTCTCGACATTATCGATCTTTGTTTCTTTCACATTTTGGTTCATAAGCCACATTTGAACACTGTACATGCAATATACTATGACGAACAATATAAAAAGTATTACCCTGCGTTCGTTCATGTTTACATCTCAAAAACACTGGTTTGTTTTGACATGGAACCACGCGTGCGTGTTTCTGTTCACTCACTGCTCGATATTATTTAGGTGGGAGCATGTATGCGATGATTAATGTTATTATTACGTTTTTGCGGGTATTTTAACGTGTATTTAGAAATGTTTGCGACGTATAAGTGGTTGGCGGCGTCATGTCGCGGTTTGTGGAGGTGCGCTACCCTCTGCGCATGTGCGGCGCGGCCCGGGCTTCAGGGTCGGCTTTGTTTGTGTTGGCTACTGTATAGTGTACGTGAACGCTGACTATCACAGATATGATGTTTTTGATTTCTCTCATATAGAGACATTTATCTTTTAAGGTAGTATCTACGTAGGCTCTTTACGAAATAATTGTGGTTAAAATTTATTTATCAATAATTGTGAAGATACGTATGCCTTATTTATGACTGATTTCAAATACTTTCGATTATATACATATTTTTATGTCGTCTAACGTAACCACAATTCCAATATATTAGGTTTAACCTATATTGCTTCATTTCATAGCTATATATTATAGATAATTCCTATATTAGATTTTCCTTTTATCAATTTAATTTACCATCGGATACGATGTTGTCATACCTCCGATAACGCAATTGCACTAGATATCAATATTGATGGCTGCAACGATATTAACTATGCAATATAGCCTTTGAATATTTAATTTAAATGAATATTTGTAAAGTTGTGTAAAATATTGTTAAACCGAATGGGAAATGTATCACAATGGTAAACAGAATATTGTGTTTTTAATTTATTTTGTGGGACAGGAGCCCACATAGGATATTTTAGCGTAATAAATGCGTGGTTTATCTACTGCTCAACACAGAATCCCAAAACTTACTTGCAAAAATTGGTATCGTTTCTCAAACCGACTCATTCACTAAACCTGAGTTTTTCGAGTACAACCGATGTGCAGCTTTCAGCAGTCTTTATCATGATAATAATGATGTACTGATAACAAAGTTACACGTGTATGATTTAATAAAACTTGATAACTTTGTATAACTCGTCGTTAGTGTTTTGGCAGCGTGTATGTGCTGGCGCATATCGCTATAGCGATAGGCTCGCCTCCTATCACATCGTGGGACAAAACATACAAGACGAACAGAGGGTGTCCTGATTGCACCTCTACCGACCCGTTCTGGGTAAAATGGCGTGAGTTCATATATTTATTTGTGTATGTACAAATAACAATCATTCTTTGATGGATTCCACGTGGAAATAAATATATTGATAAAAACAAAATGTTCGAGTGGAATGTTTTGGCGTTTACGATTTTAGTTACTTTGATGCGTTCGGTTTTATTCGAAGCAAAACTATTTTTTAATCTTTTGCTCAAAAAGCTATTTGCTTTTATATTGTCGAGTGGAACGAACAACGCTTCGGAATGCAGGAGGAAGAATGCAAAGAAAATCAACATTAAAACTCTAAAACAATAGCAGCTTTTGTTGCAATATCAACATAATAAGTCTTATACAAATTAATGCCGCATTTTAGGCGTATTGACCAAGAATTTATTTAATATTCTGAACGTGATCTTGACTTAAACTTGGAAGACTCTTCTGTTTCCTCGTCCGATAAATAGTTTTGTTTAATTAACAATTCGGTACAGTCTGATTCCAATAACTTGCTGTGGAAGACCTTGAGATTTCCTATTTTTTAAAATAGTTTTCTTGATGAAAACATTCGCAACGAACTTAACATCACCCTGACATCGTCTGGTTTAAAGAGTAATCATAAGGCATAAAGAGAAGTTTTTCTGTGCAGATATATTTGTATTGTTGTTAACGCTTTTTCGCCTATAGCTACGTGTTCTATAATCCTATAAATTGCATTAGTGGTGTGTCTACTGTAGTTTATATATAAATTATTGCTGCGGTCCCATTTCCGACAAGTTCTAAAATTTGTATTAGATTAAGTATTTTTACTATTGCAGTTTCAAAAAGCATTTAAAATCCTAATTCCAATATTCATATACCACTTGCCTATGTTTATCTGTCGGTTGTCTGTCCCTATTTGTATTGTTCCCTATCACAGTCTGTTCTGTCAAATTTAATTGTACATCAACGATCCGCCTTTTACTTGATTTTAAACTCTATTCTGTTTCCATTTATGTTGCAACGGCCATTGGGCACGAAGCGTGCATTTGTGGCGCTAATCGTATTACGTGCAGCGTTTTAGTGATGAATACGGGAAATGATTTTGATGCTCTATTTTGGTAACAAACATAAATATCGAGACTAGGATCGATTGTCGGATTATCAGGATTACTGTGGCTTTTGTTTAGCGAATCCAACAAACCGTAGGCGTAGATGCGGCATTATTGCCATTCCAATAGTTTTCTTATTTAATAACAAACCGTAGTGTAACATTTTATTTATTTATTTTAACACTAAAATTTGTAACACTCATCATTTATCATTGTAACATTCTCGGTTACTTTAGGCGATTTATATTGCATTTGTAGTAGAGAAGATGTTAGAGGTAAGAAAGTAAGGAAGAGATATTAGTAGGAACTTGCAGCAATACTTAGAGCCGTTACTTCACGTTTGTTTACGTTGAAACTGTGGTGCCATGTTGATAGTCTGGATACTATGGGTGTATTATTTTATATTTGTTTTGTATACTATACAAGGTCAGGTCATAAGTATTGTCACACAGTAAAAACTTTTCTTTTAGAATGCTGGCCACAAAAAAGTTTATTGAATTCGAATTTCGAATTGTTCATGAAAATAAAAATGTATATTTTTTAGAATTTTACTCATTTTTAAATATGGAGTGGACGGTTATAGAAGACCGTGTTGCAGTTATTGCGTTTCATCGTTGGGGTTACGCGCCAATTCAATTTTTTGACATACTGAAAAATTTGAATATAACCAAAAGATTCGATGATCGAAGATCGAGAAAAGATGAAGGCGCGAATTGGAAGAAATCCCAAACGTAAGCAGAAACTGTTGGCCCTTCAGATGGGGTTAAGCAGAACCACGGTGAAAAGGGTGTTAAATGAAGACTTAGGGCTTCGGGCATATCGAAGAAAAACAAGACTTCGTTTGAATGCTCGTCTAATGGACCTGAGACTGAAGAGATGCCGCGCTTTGTTGAAGCGGTACGCGGGAAAAAAATATCGGGAAATTCTTTTTTCAGATGAAAAAAAAATTACCTTAGAAGAGAGCTACAACAAACAAAATGAAGCAACGGTATTCCGCGTGTCCAACGAGGTCATTTTCCATCCTCGCTCATGGTATGGTTGGGAGTTTCTTATTGGGGCTTAACAGAGGTAGATTTTGTGAGAAAGGTGTAAAAACGAATGCAGTTGTGTATCAAAATACAGTCCTGACGAACCTTGTGGAACCTGCTTCTCATACCATGTTCAATAATAGGCACTGGGTATTCCAACAAGATTCGGCGCTAGCTCATAGAGCGAAGAGCACACAAGACTGGCTGGCGGCGCGTGAAATCGACTTCATCCGGCACGAAGACTGACCCTCCTCTAGTCCAGATTTGAATCCGTTAGATTACAAGATATGGCAACACTTGGAGGAAAAGGCGTGCTCAAAGCCTCATCCCAATTTGGAGTCACTTAAGACATCCTTGATTAAGGCAGCCGCCGATATTGACATGGACCTCGTTCGTGCTGCGATAGACAACTGGCCGCGCAGATTGAAGGCCTGTATTCAAAATCACGGAGGTTATTTTGAATAAACTTAAGTATCATAAGAATCAATGTTTTGTTAAGTTCATTTTGGTATATAAATGTTAAAGGTAAAGGTTACATAATGAATGAACTTGTTTCAATTATTTTATATTAAACATGTGACAGAATTTATGACCTGACTAGGTATTTACATTTAATAAAAGTGCATGGTGGCCTGTTGGTAAACAGACCAGTAGGGCGATTCACGTATTTAAATAAGTTCAATATTACAAATATTTATTCAATAGAAAATTTTGAGGCTAAATGAAAGCGCCTGCGGTATTTCAAATCGCCAGAGACAAAACTGCGCCATACTGATTTGCTCTCGTAAATTGATATTCAGGAGCGTCTACAAAATTAATAAAATTTACCCCATTTAGACATGATATGTGATATTTTGAGATAAAAAGTCCTTTGATTCTGCGTTCAATATATTATATAGGTTGCTACTACGGGCTGAATAATGATTTTGTTTACTGCCTTAAATGTAAGATCACAAAGTAATAAAAACATTTAACAAAATACACACATTAATAAAATTTACACATTAATAGATCGCTTCATTTAGCAGCGCTGACTTACAATGAGGGAACTAAATGAAGTGTGAATATATGGTGAAAAAAGGAACAGACGAATAGATAGCGATGCACCATTCGATTTACTATTAGGAATAATGAATAAAAACAACTCAATTTATATTTTATTTCTTTATTCTTTATAATCAATACTTCTAGATCATAGACATCCTGACGGGAGATAGGTTATAGGTGTACTACGTTCAACAGTAGACTATCTGTGAAAATTATGATTATGATGATAGATGACAATGATTATGATTAAGATGATTTACAAGAAGACTATGATTGAAACGATGCAACAACTCGTGGAAGTAAATACATAGTAATTACCACGTCGGTTTCTAAACTCAATTCTTCTATCTGTATACCAATATTGCTATTGTGACCACTACTGCACACAGAAATGTCCTTACATTGTCTCCGTGTGTTGATTACTGAAGTTTGGAACACCAGTGGCTTTTAGATTATTGGTCAACTAAGACTATAAGCTACATATTTCAAACCACCCTTATAGGTTTAATGACTGCTGCCGTTGTCATAATATACTTCAGCTTTTTTTTTATTATTGCAATGAATGGCGAGACGTGCATGCCGTTCGCCTGATGGTAAGCGTTACGACTATAAACAGTAGCAAGTGCTATAAACAGTAGCAAAACCAAACACCTTACAACTCTCAAAGAATTATCATCTATGGTAAAAATTTGACATTTTTACGAGAATCCATTGCCACAATTATAACAGACTGTGAGACTCCAAAGAATAAACATCTTTATTTGACCACATTCTTGCAAATAAATTTTCATTTTTTTCCATTCCGAATCCTGGAATTAGATCGTGTTATCCCGGTGTTAGTGATTATAAACATTTCTACCAGTAAACCTGCAAGCTATTTACATTTTACATAAAATATTAACGGCCATAGAATTGGTATCTACAATCCGATTAGCATTGTCACGGAAAAACCGCATCTGCACCAAAACCAAATAATTATCGCATTTAGAGCTTTGTGTGGTCGTTTAGCAGATTGCCTATTGTCGGAATTATAGTTTAAAATTGAATGAACTGCGCACAGCGTTTAATTTTCATTTCGGCGAAACCATTTGTACTGCAATCAAAACATAGATGTGGTTGTATATTTGTATTAATTTTGTGATATTAGTATACGTGGTTTGAATGTTGACTAGTGACTACTAACTCTATATTATAGCGGCTTTATTCATAGACAGGATTAACCTATTATACTTATCGAGTGTTTAGTCACTTTCGATCGACTTTTGAATTCAACTTGAGCGAAGCAGAAAAATCATTCCAAAATAGGTTTACAAACGATATGTACCTACATATATCATACAGTCGAAGTTTAATCTTTTATATCCAGAGTGTCTTCATGGCTCATGCTTTCTTTTAATTTGGTACTACTGTCTCACAGAAGATCGACGTGCAGTGTCAGCTTTGCTGTCGTTTTTCCTTCTGTGACTGAGATTGTCGGATGCCCAACACCTATTTTTTTTCCGTCTCCTTTTCCGATTTCCTGAGCCGGCAACACATCTATGATCCCAGCGTTGTGGATGTCCATGGGCGGCAATGATCACTTACCATCAGATGTTAGCTGTCTGTTTTTTCATTTCTCATCTGTTTGCTCATTTGCCGGACCTATTGTATAAAAAATTGGTTAATAATGAGAATCTAAAATAGGTAGTTATGACGGTCATATTACTGAAAACTTAACACGTTAAACGCCGAGCAAAAAATGGCAGTTAGTCATTTGGGCCACGGGGGTCACCGGTGACCGATTACATGTTTCCTTAAGAAAATATCACGAAAAATTGTTTTAGTCAAATTAAATATGCAAATTTAGTAATTTTTTATTGTTTTGTGTTGATATTAACTTTAGCGAAAAATTATGGAATTGATGATTTCCACTTGGCCCGAACGGGTTTGCTTGAATCGCCCACCGGGCCGCGTGGCGTTCAACGTGTTAATTAATGAGTATTGAGAATGTTATTCAACAATATCCGAATTAAAAGCTTAAACGTGCTTTTGTTATATATATCAATCGCTCAATTCAATATTATAGGAAAAAATTGCATCACCAAAAACATGATATGAATAAGTCATAGTATCATTGTCAAACGATCTCTTCCGTCGACATTTTTTTTTCAAAAATATTATTTCGATATTGCTGCGCAGTCTAAGGCAGCCTGTTACGATTCAGAAAGATTTCCATTTCGCGCTTCGTCGCATTCGGCTGCGCATTAAAATATGCAACGGGGGTGTATTGTGCATTTCCGAAAAAATATTTGTATTATGCGACATTTTGACACGGTTTAGATGGTATTAGGATATGCTTTTTTATGTTATAGGGGGAAAATAACCATACGGTTCACCTGATTCGTAAATGCTCACCGCCGCCCATGAACATGTGCATCATTGTAGAGCATGGATATGCATTGCCGGCCTTTAAGGTGGCTCGTTTTTTGAAGGTCACTAGGTCGATTTTATCAGGAAATGCTGTCACTGACAACTGGTTCCTCATATCAGCATATGATGTGATAGTAGTAAATTCATCACAGTAACCATGGAATAGTGTCGCAGATCAGGTTCACCCTTTTCACACACAACTATCATTGACCACTTTAGTTGATCAAATATATTTAAGTCACTTTGTAGTGCTTGTCTATGTTAAGCGGAAAATATACTTATGACCTGAAATGAGTCGTCCAAAATCAAAAACCCGCATAGATGCACCAAGACCCTCAGATTATTTAATTTTAGTTACAACATAACAATTTACAAAAGCCACGTATTTATTTACTGAATATAACTTTTAACACAACTTCACCAATTACACTTATATCCTCCTAATTGTTACTGTCGTTTAAGGTTAATTGCTAAGATAAAGCACATTTGAGTCCCAAAATGTTTTCCCATTACGGATTAAGTTTGGCTTTAGGTACGACACTCGGGATCCGCAGATGTCTCTTTGTAATTGCAATACTTTAGTCCACAGTTTAGTTCTATAGAAATTAGAACAATTGAATCTCGGAAAAGTTCAATGAAGATTAAGAATTATTTATCACTTTCTTATTTTCAAGCTTTAATTAAAAGAGCCTTCCGATTATGTATATCATCTACGGTCTTATTGACATTATGTAGCCAAAATATTAGGTCTAGTTTTTTTTCTACACTTTATAATATTGGACATCTTAATAATATTACATTACGAGTATAAATGCTTATTCCTTATATTAAGAAAAATATTTAAATCAATTCCTTAAAAAAACTGTTTTTCATATTTTGAAAACAGCATGATAACCACAGATTTGCACGCCAAAACTAGGGCCTAGTTGATGAATACTAAACTCACACCAAAAAAGTGCTGCTAAATGTCATCAAGGAAGATAAGGTAGGTGACGTAATTTAAGTAACGACTTGCCCTGCAATCTGCACATGTTACAGAAATAAAAATTTTAAGTCTAATAATTTAAAGAAACGAGAGATTTTTTTCATAATTCTGTATCTGTATCAGCCCATATGCGTCCCACTGTAGGGCACGGGCCTCCTCTACAATCGAAAGTACGATTGAGAGTGGTTAGGCCATATAGTCTACCACGCTGGCCTAGTGCGGGTTGGCGGACTTACATACCATAGAATTTTTATAAATCGCTATGGTATGCAGGTTTCCTCACGATGTTTTCCTTCACCGTTTTAGTGCAATTTTTCATAATTAATAATTCATAGTTTCGTAATTATGAAATCATTTTATAAACGGAATTTTCATAGCAGACTATAATCTTCTGGTGGTAGGTCGCTTAGGTAGGTACCCCCGCAATGTCTAATTCTCTCACCAAACAGCAGTGCAAATACACTGTTGTGTTACGGTTTGAAGGACATGGTACCCAGAGTAACAACCGGACATAATCGCTTACCATCAGGCAATGGCATACTAGGTCCCGCCATAAATTGGAATAAAAAAATCACTAATTATGTCACAATTTTAAACATTTAATCACCAAAACGGTAAAGTGGTAGTCGGAGTCCATGCTAACGCTTAAGTTCTTATTATAACTCAGTTTCCTTACACCACAGAAGCGGCTGAGCCGAAGCAAAGTTTCAATTGCTGCAGACAATCAAAAGTCGAGCGAGCAATTTGTGAAGTGATCGACAAATGGCCCAAGTTCGACAATAGTGGCCCGCAAAGGCGGCGTTTGCACCTGTCGCACTAATGTAGCACTGTATTACGAAACATGAAATTACGGACTGATTTTATTATAAAATAGCTTTTGCTTAACCTCTGCATATGTATTTGGTCACGCTGCATCGTCTACAGCAGTTAGTTTTGTTTTAAATTTGTTTTAGTTATGTAATTTGGAAAAGGAATGTTGTTAATGTAGGTAGGGTATGTTTATTTTAGGGGGATTATTACGGATCACTATTTTGATTCTTTTGTTTATGCAATTGCGGTGTATCAATTTCATTCTTATTGTTCATATTCTTATATAATTATTACTGAATATTTTAATATAGAAAATTAAAATATCCATAAATTCTAAAACAATATGGAAAGGAACTGCATTAAGTAAACAACTAAATAAACTTGAGCGTCTTCAAAATTTCTGCATAAGGTTCATATTTGGTTTTCGCAAATATGACCATGTTTCTGAGTTTCGTGCTAAGCTCAAGTGGTTACCTATTCGGCTTCGTCGGAATACTCACATTCTCTCTCTTCTTTATAATATTTTGTTTAATCCTCTCACCCCATCTTATCTTAAAGAACGATTCATTTTTCTTCATGACTCCCATTCGAGATCCCTGAGGTCGTCTGAGAATCTTAAGCTGAGAATGCCTGTGCATACCACGACAGCAATGGATAATTCTTTTACTGTCAAAGCAGTTCGGTTGTGGAACGCGCTTCCTGTTGTGGTGAGGCAGGCGCAAACGCTGTCGTCATTTAAAAAACTGATTAAAGAGCACTACCTTTCCCTTTAAAGCAGACTTCACTATTACTTCTTTTTCATTAAATCATTTGGAAATTGTAGTATATTATAATTTATGTATGATTTTGTATTATTTATTTTTATGTATGTATGTATATATATTTATGTATGTATATATATGGATATGTATATGTATATTAGTAATTATGTTTAAGTAGTATTATTATTTAGCTTGAAGTAATTCTTTATTTGTTACACTGCCCTCTCTCCCTCTCCTTCATTTAAATCCATCCCATGGTTGTCTGTAAGATATTGCTGTTGAGCGATAAGACCGCCATTTGTACTCTTTGTTATTATTATTTCTGTTAAGCTATGTTCTTGTTAAGTTTGTGTACAATAAAGATTTAAATAAATAAATAAATAAATAAGTACCTACTTAGATTTTATGTTATTTGGATTGAGTGTGTAACATTTTTTTCTTTTAAAGAAATTAATAAATAATTAATTTATTTATGGAAAAGAAATGTCAAGAAGTGTGAACACGGTAGTAGCCCAAATGACTCATAAAAACCACCAAAACTAGGTAAAAAACCATTGAAAGCGATCTTGTAAGTATCTTGAATAAATAAATGTTAATTGCAACACAAATTGGGATAATTATACTATTTAAGAATATCATTTCAAAACAATAGGTAATAACTAATCTCAAAAACATCATCGTTTACACAGCAACTTCAATATTGTACGGCGAAATTGAAACAAAATTTTTAGTAATACACATTTATTACTAATTCAGAGGTCGTGGAAGGGTCTTTCACTTGAATATTCATTTAAGGTATAATATGGCGGGCTTAAAGTAACAAACCAATGTGTTAGGAGAAATTGCCTACTTTAATTTTAACAAACTCGACTGGCTGAAATATTAATTTGCTTGGGTTTAATTAGGTCGGCACGTAATTTACCCGGGTAAGGAAAGACAGGCCTCACCTTTTCTTGTTGTTGGAGTATCTTGATATCATCTTGAGTCAATTAACCTAGAAACCTCAGTGCTAACTGAACTGGAGCTTCTAACATGATAGATGATTTCGGGAGTATTTGCTATACCAGACACAGATATGCTAGATTAATAGTCTCTGCGATAGGACAGCTTCGTCCTTGGTTGATTTTAACTTAGTAATAGTTGCCTTTGAAATCCATCTTAATTATTTCAGCAAGAACAACAAACTTGTTCAGTGTATGTTTCGTTAAGATGTAAAACTTAAGCAACAGTTAATGACGTTGATGAACAAAGTGACGAGATACCTTTAAAAAGCAATTCGATATGAGTGCTATAAATTTTAAGAATTAAGACGATATTTAAACGAAGCCAGTAATAAAGTAAAACTAAAAATTAATTAGCTTCTACTACAATAGATATTTTTCTACTAATTATTAATTTTCGCGCCATTCAGGCACGATAGATCGTTTTCGCTAGCAATTTTAGATTTTGCTTAAACATTCATGTTTTTTTTAACAATGTATTATTAGGACAAGTTAATCCAGGACTAATTATCCATAAAAAGACTTGAAATCTCACTCAGGTCAGAATACCCATTGTTGGTTTCCAAATAGATACCTAGCCAATAAGTCTATCGACAGATCATATATCTAAAGTCATACATGCCATGGACATTGTACATATTCCTAGCTACCACAATCTGCCCGCACTCCCCCGTCAATTATAACAATTGTATCAGAGTCCCAGATCTCGTTAAGGAGGATTGGCTTGGATTGGAGGAAGTATACGGTTTATTAGTATTGTAAATACTACGTGGATATCTGTTGATTAATCAAGACTACTGGTTTGTGTTTTGCTCACTTTATTGTTTTTTTTTTTTTTTTTTTATTAAAAAAAAAGTTATCAGAAATTTTGAAATAAAGTATTAAAAATCATATAGTTGAATCCAATCATTCAAGATCAAGGCAATTTCGTTAATAAAATATTGGTATTTTATTCAAATAGAATATATTTAATGATGATAATTTAAGCATATTGCATTTTTTAAATTGACGGGTCTTCTTTGAGCTCATAATATTGTGTGTGATGGACATAACTATATAAATCACAGTACGTATATTAGTTACGGCATATAGAACAAAAATGTTCGAATAGTTATTGATCTACCGTAACCTTGCACTTAAATCTCGATTTTTAAGAAGCATTAGCAACCAACTATCCAGTATTGAATAATCCTTAATCGAAACCAATCAATGTGAATGTATGAATGTAGCGCCATTTACGGTAACCGCTTGTATCAATGATTTGCTTTGAATGGCCAATTTGGTATGAAAAGCGAGTGGGACGAGTTTTTACATGGAGTTGCGAATGAGGGCCTAACGAGCTCCCTCCCTTTGTGACGTCACAGGCCTCTTTGTCGGGCATATGATTGTAGCTTCATGATTTCGTGTTAGAAGTTCCAAATTAATGAGCTTGATGTCTTCTAATTTTTTTGCAAATTTGAGTAATAGGAATTCGTTTCTGAAATTATTGAGATTTTTTTTTCTCTTTATTTATTAATTTAGAGTCTTTTAATCACACGATCATGCTAGCCTCATGATACCTTTTAAATATTTAATGCCTAATCAGAAAGATAATCATTAATTAATTCTGTTGCAGTTTCATTGCGAATTTATAAATTTTAATAGCGTCTTCACTGTATGGTGTGGACAAAATTGTTTGTATAATACCAAATTCTAATATATTGACATTTAATTCCCGAATTAATGATTCTCTTTCGGTCTTGTATCGAATACATTCTATTAACAAGTGATGGATATCCTCTACAGTTCCACATCTTTCACAATTGGGCTAATCGTTTTTTTTTCATTAGGAAACCAAATTTATTAAACGGAACGTGCCCAGATCTTATTCTAAATGCGGTCACTAAAACGCATTTATTAATTTTTACATTTGTAAACCAAGAGATACGAGGGGGCTCACATTGCATCGTTCTATACCAAATACCTTTAGTCCGAGAATTTATATCAAAGTATTCATTCCAAATTTTGTAACAATATATCCTATATTTACTCAAATCTTCAAAATAGCAAGGTTTTATGTCCATAATTAGGCCATTTATGGCTGCATTTGTGGATAAAATATCAACCTCCTCGGATTGAGAATTTAAGGAAGTGAATGCATGGAAAGGTTAAACTGATGTCATGTGATGAATTTAATGAACACCAGGCACCAGCAAAACAATGGAATTGTTGTTGTATTGCTAGACTTTGTAAATGTAAGAGGGAATAAGTATTAAGAGCGTATACACCTTGCGCGCAAAGTCAACTATAGGTATTTCTTCGTTAATTTCACGCACACATAAGCGACCAAAGCTGTGTGCGTAGAGCTGCCGCGTCGGCTCGCTATACAATTGGCTCAAACAACTTTGATCCGTGCGCTTCAAATATTCAATTGAAATTTAATTGTAATATAATATCATAAAAATATTTTATTTGCATTATAAGTAGACAAATATTACTGTGCAAGCAAAGAATAATACAAATTTTGGATACTAATCATATTTTCGTTATTATTACATTGTTAAGTTGCATTCAAATCAGTGTTCAATCAGTAGACACTACGCACGTTTTATTAATCATTTCGTGTTCGAACACATAAATAGTGTTAAGGGCCTTACAACCTCTTACAATTACGAAATATATTTAATTTTATATTACAATACATAACATAATTTAGCCTCGGAATTACGTCCCATTATATTGCCTGAAACATGATTTATACTCACTACAAAATCATTGTAGGTAATAAAAATATATATATATTACTACAAAAGTACTAAGATTTGGCAATCGCTGTCCGCGCGTGGCTATTTTTACTACGCACGGCAAAAATCGACTGCAGCCAGGCCGCAGCGACGAGCAATACGTCCTCCCTCTAGAAGGCCTTGCGGCGCGGCGGTCTGATTTGATGCATGTCGGACAGCGTGTTTTATAGTGGTTTTTAAAATATTTGTAGAAAACATGAAAACTAATTTTGTTGAAATATAAAAATGGCAATTTATTGATAAGATGTTCTTCTATTATAATATGCAATTGCTATAAAAAATTATTTACGATAAGTTGGTGAAAAAAAATATGTTCTTGACAAGAGATTCTGAATAATTTCGCATTGTTTAAATTTTTATTATTCAGGAACTAAACACAAAAAGATTATTTTTCTCAGCAAAATCCCTCCATAAGGGTTCTAAAAGTCTGATAATATTTTTATTTTCATCTTATATTTAGTGGTTAAGGATATCTTAAGCTTCTAAATTGCCATTTAAAGCCTAAATAACGAAACTTGTGTTCAGTAATCCGTATAGTACTCACAAATTATCTATCAATCTACAATGTTTTCCACCAAAATCCCTAGATGACAACCTTTTCTAAAATTAGTGATAATTATTTTTCCTTTACATTGTTTATTGGTGGCTATTAACTCATTTGAAAAGTCCTGTTTTTAAGCCAAAAAGCGCGTGCAGGGTATAAACGCTCTTAAGCAACAATAATTGTAGACCTTTCTGAAATTTAAAAACTGGGATAAAAGCTACAATGATGGTTGTATGTATTACTGAATATGTTAGATTATTCAACTTACCATGTCCTTTCCAATACTTTAACTATCGATTAGCATCAGCCATTACTGGTATTAAATTCACTAATGGTTTGCTTACTTTAGCTATATAATTTTGCATTCATTTATCAATTAAGTTATTGCATAGATATGTGGCTTCAAGTACCTTGAGTCTAATAAAAGTAATAATTGAGTTAATGTAAAGTAAATTAAATGGTGTTTGGTTTTGGAAATGCTCGTCTCGCCATTCATAGCAATAAAAAAACGCACAAACAGCGTTATTAATAAAATTAATAATACAAAAACCTTCATTGCTTAAATTATTTTCTTGCGATTTTTATGGTCATCTTTTTGAAACTCCGAATGTCAATACATTCGTAAGGACCTTTCAGTAAGGGTCCTTAGTTTTTAAATCAATGCTTACAATATTATTACGAAACATATTAGCTATTTTTGATATTTCTCACATTTGTTGCTGCTGAGATAACCAGCCTCGTACAAATTAAAACTGAAAGGCTGTATTGTATTACAGAGTAAAAGTAAAAGATATCGTAAGTACACTTGTAAAGTCGTTGCCAATGCCCAATAGAAATTTTAAGTGTTTCCCGATTGAAACGTGGAGTTTTTATAAACCCCATTTGAATTTCAACTCGTCTCTAATTAGAATGAATTCCTTTCTGATTATATTACTCCACCGGTCTCAATTTGAACTCTTATTGAATTCCGTAAGGACGTCAATTTTATTGAATTTATATCAATTACAAGGGATACTTGGCATTTTAGTAGAATTTTAATTGGACTCTTATTAAATTTTATGTGCGATCCAGTTTTAGCGGGAATTAATTTCGCGTTTTATTTTATTACTAGAATAGGTTTGGTTAGGGTTTAATGTTTTAAAAACGTATTCTATTGGTGTAATATGCCATAGCACTGATCTGCCAACACTTATTTCAGTGAATGACATTTTCGTTGTGCAAAGGTCAATCATAATTTTACATTGGGGTTTTTGATGGAAATATCGCAGAAAGGGAAGATATTATACAGGGTATAATATCTTCTACTTTTCAAATGTAGTTTGATTCCACCGTTTCATCGGTTATTTTGGGGTGTAATATCAAAACTGCGACCGAAATCTAGTGCTACGTAGTTTCAGTAATTACAGACACAATTGAAATAAAAATCAAAAACGCTTGTCTCGCCATTTATTGCTATACAATAATAGTATCTTAAACCTAATGTAATCAAAAAAAGCCGAATTATGATGTATTTCCATTGGAAAATAATTATGTGATACGTAACAGCAATATTTCTTAATACTAGAAAACTTGATAATAGTGGATAGTGCCTTATTACTCAGATTTCTATTAACCTACCCACTTTGTTGTAACGATATAGAAACGTTTGCTTGTGATGAATGAGTTATAATAAGCCTCACTACGTACCGCCCTACTGTCACCACCTACCCCTCAGAACAACCACCTGTAAGTATCTACATAGTATTCTTTGTCGGCTAACCGCTGCAGCCGTGTGTATCAGTGTCGGAAGCTGGTAGTTCAGTGAGAACTGCCGATATTATTGATTGCTATTTATAATAATATATAGGTAAAAGAAATTAAAATTAAAAAAAAAAATTATCCACTCATTTTCTTACTATCTATAAAAACTGACAATCTATAAAGACTGCCTTGGTACCGCAGTTGTACTACGGTATGTTTGCAAAGCTGAGGGCTTGGGTTCGAATACCGGGCCGGGCAAAGTGATATTGGATTTTTCCATTCATAATGATCAGCCCGGAATCAATAATTTCTGTGGGATATGGTCCCATCACATCGTAGGACAAAACATACAAGGTGAAAAGTGATTGTCCTGGTTGCACCATTGCCTACCCCTTCTGGAAAAAGGCGTGAGTTTATGCATATAATTTATAAAATCCAATAAATATATGTTCAGCATTAAATAAACGTGTTTGTTTCTGAATATAAAATTTTAAATATTATTTTACAATAGGTATTATGTAATGCTCGATTTTTTCATCGTGAGGAAACCTGCATACCATAGCGATTTATTAAAAATTGTATGGTATGTAAGTCCGCCAGCCCGCACTAGGCCAGCGTGGTGGACTATATGGCCTAACCACTCTCAATCGTACTGTTGATTGTAGAGGAGGCCCGTGCCCTGCAGTGGGACGTATATGGGCTGATACAGATAACATATTTCGCAAAGAAACGTGACATTTTTTTTTATATCTTCGAATTTGGGTGGTAAATCTTCAGTTTTTGTAAAAAAATGATTTAAAGCCTTGCGTACCATAGCGTATTTAAAAATAGAACAGTGTACACCATTATTTAAGAAAAGTCTAGGTATTTACCACCCTAATACGACGCGACGATAGAAAAAATAAAAAAGATCGTCACAATTTTTTACACAAAATTTAGTTGCATTGTGTCTGAAGTCACTAAAACTACCACCCAGTTTGGTTTTCGGTAGCACTCTTGATATACCTTGTATGTGTATAAGGGTTGATACAGAAACAGATAACAAAATAGTATTTTATTTATACTTGGCACAATTAATGGACTATGCCTATAAAATCTTGGGATATTTTTACCCACCCACCATTTTGTTATTAATTATGAAATATAACCTTTTGGTAGTTTAGGTACGTAATTAATTATTTTTTCAATGTATAACAATATTTTCAGTCTGTTCTCGCGTAGCACTAGTAAAATTGGCATAGACGACTAAATAAACCGGTGTCGTTGATAATTTGCATAATACTTCAAGCATACAATACTTCAAGTTTCCAACGTAAAATATAAATTGACAACACCCCTAATATTAATTGAAATTAATAATTTTATTATATTTTGTGTTTCAAAGTCTACAATTTCATCCCTCAAATAATACACACACAAAGCTGTATAAACCGAGCTTCCTTTCCCTTTTAAGAACATAAAAAAAAGTCGTTCAGAAATAAAAAGTCGCACCATAAAGCACCTGAAAAGAACAGCGGTTGTACACAATGCCTTATTGTGCATTAACCGTTGTCTATGACACACTTGCCAAAACAATGCTTTCCAAAGAAGCACGCCTTTGTAAGCATGTGATTTATAATGCTTCCAGCTGAATACAGTTGACTGCTACTGAATAATTATTGTTCCTTCGCGGTATTCTTTATGGGTTTTTTTTCTATTCTTTGGAATGAAATTCTAACGTTTTTTCCACTTCGCAGTTTTTCAAAATGTTTAGTATAATGGAATTTGAGCACTTTGAATACCGTTTGTCCCTACATTTGCTTATGAATTATATTTCTTCATTTCATACGAATATTGTCGTTGTGATGTTATATAATCCCCTACATAAAGGACCATGTAAGTATGCTATAATTTGGATTCAGTATGTATATTTGGTTCAATCGGGCTTATTTAGTTCTGTTGTCTAATCCCATATAACCATCTCTCATCAAAAAAGACTGTGTTTTTTTGTACCTACTGTACTGTACTGTATCAGCCCATATACGTCGCACTGCAATGCACTGGTTACGCCATATAGTCCACCACGCTGATCTAATTCAGGTGGACGGACATTCCTTACCATAGGAATTCTAATAAATCGCTACGGTATGCAGATTTCCTCACGATATTTTCTTTCACCGTTTAAGAGTGTAGTGATTGCTATCAATACACAACTCACTTTTAGGAGTTATGTACTCCGAAATGTCAGAAGTTTGCTCTGGGATTCGAAAAGGTTGGCAGCCCTGTCTCGTCCGTTGACCAACAGGCCACCACGCACTCATACATATATAAATACACAAAGATTAAATATACACAATGTTTGCTCAACACCACAGACAATTTATATGGTTTCTCTTAAAAGACGTCATCTAGTTAAATCTGCGAACAGTCTTATCCAATTATTTGTCTACCGCATAACCACTCTAATGTGTTTTAACATGGTTACATTTTTTTAGAGCAGTTGGATAAAATCTCTTATTCCATGGTTTTATACAATGATGTAGAAGCTCAACAAATTACTTTGGTTGGGTTGTACTCTACTCTACAATTTAAAATTATTAGATTAATAAAAGGTTGAACAATGTGAAGAAAAACTATAATATTTCTATCAGCTCATATCCATCTTACAGCTGGAAAAGGGACTCCCACAACATGGGAAATTACTTCGTATTTTAGCCTCTATATTCACATATAATTAACTGTCAAACACCAGTCTCCTCCAAGATTTAAACATCGACTTATTGGTAACGATTTCTGTTTCATATTAAAAATTAAAACCAATATTATAATTTTGTTTTATGGTATAAGAATTGTCTTCCATTTAACTTTGAAACAATTCTTTAAAGCTATAACGGACAAAAATCAAGATGCAATTCCTTATAATTCCCCAGAAAAATACCCATCCAGCGTTACTGCGAAGCAATTTATAGGCACTTGGCCGTAGGTTGGGGTTATTATGAGAATAATTCATGAAGTCTGTTGTATTAACCAGATATATCATACTCGGGAACGCTATCCCACTTTATTAAAACTCCCAAACACTTAGCTTAGCACTTATGGATGTGTTTTTATGAGTTATGGGCTTGTAACAGCTGGATGCGTCAGTATTTCCCCAATTTTTGAGAATTGACGGTTTTTCATGGTCGAAGTTTGATTGCCTCGGTGGCGTAGTTGTTCTACGGTACGATTGCAAGGCTGAGGTGTCGGGTTTTAATTCCGGGTCGGGCAAAGTGATGTTTGATATTTCTGTTCATTATTATCCCGAAGTCAGGAATTAGTGCCCGATATGGCGAAATTATCGCTCCCGATCACATCGTGAGACGGAACATACAAGCGTTGGCGATTTGTAAACGAATCTTAATATATAAATGTAAACACATTGGCAATGACACAATAAGTAATGAAAACGACGAAATCACAGCCACATACCCAGGTTAATTTAAAATTCAAAAGTATAAAATATATGAAAAAACTAAATCTTATCTTTGCAATTAGCGTTTGTATTGTGTAAATCACGTTAGTTGTTAAGTAATATAAATTAGGCATCCGAACGCAAGAAAAGTTCCAATAGGTATGCAAATTAATGTGATGTGTTTATCTTCTATCCAATGTGAAATTAATATGCTATTTAATTCGAACTAGTTTCTTTACATGGATTGGCGTTTACTTTATTTAGTTTTTAAAGTATAATATTATTATGCATTTAATTTTCATAGCCCCAAACTATGAGATTTGCTGCTATTTTCGGACAGGAAGATATTATATAAATGAAAATTACAAGCATACAGCAAAAAAAATGTATGAAGTTCATCTGCATTAAGTCTCAATTAGAGCAACAGGCTGGTATCAATAGACAGGAATACAGTTTAAAAACTTGTGTGACTACGTAACATTACAAAAGCCAATTATCTTAGTATTTACTGCAGACAAACTAAAATATAATTTTTAATCTATCGACATGCCATAAAAAGCGAATCCATTCAAATGACGTACAGACGAGCTGTAGGCAATATTTTATATTCGCACGATTTGGAACTAGTTTATTAGGACGGTATAATAAAGGAAGTTTGAATATAATAATAAAACGTTTATATTGTCAAATAAAAACGTGTTCGTTTTAATGTCGACATGGGAATAAATCGGCATGTGTCCATCTTTGGAATGTTTAAAACCTTAATGAGCAATCATAATCGAGACATGTTTTATTACATTGAATACATAATTGATTAAAATTATTTATATTCGTTAAAGCAGATTTTGTCCTCTTATTAAATTGTGATGATATCACAAAAATATTATTGTTTTCCTAAAATATAACAACAGGTTACGAGTGTATAAAGTTATGAAAAGCTATAAAATATAAATGATGCTATTTTTAACGTCTTTAGCTTTTAAGTGTGAAATAAACAAGACATTATTAAAATATTATTTTAGGTGAAATCGTGGCCAGTTTATACTTCTAAAATTCATATAAATAGCGTCGATAAATTAGTCGGAGATGCTCACCTCTTATTAAGGACTTTAATATTACCAGATTACAAGTGAATTTACTAAAAATTGCGTGGTGGCCAACATGTTCACGGTGGTCGTGGGTTATAATCCCAGGGCACACCTCTGACATTTCACAGTCATTTGTGTATTGAACTCAATCACCACGCACTAAAATGGCAAAGGCAAGCATCGTGAGGAAACCTGCATACCATAGCGATTTATAAGAATTTCTCTAGTATGTAAGTCCGCCAACCTGCACTTGGTCAGCCTGGTTAACTATAATATGGCCTAACCACTCTCAATGATACTATCGATTGTTGAATCATTGTAGATAGCAATGATGATATGATAGCGATGTACTGTAATGTAATATAGCTACATGTAATCAAATGTTGTGGCTAAAGATTCCGTGGCGCAGTTGGTGTGCAGACTTTGAAACGAACGGTCTTAAGTTCAACGCCAGCAACGTGAGTTGAGGCATTCTATTTTTATTACCCTTGAGTATTTGTATAACCTGGTTTCAAAGTCTCCTTTCTCATGCCCACGATAAAAAAATAACTTTACTCCTGTGTTTAGGTATAATCCTGACAATTGTATCTGTTAAGTTTTTTTAATTAGTTCTACAAAAAATATTGTCAATACAAAGTAATTTCATGAGTTATGCAATATCGTATGAAGCACGTACAATCGGTTTAATCTAATTAAATTCTTGCATCTACTACATAATCAAGGCAATTAAAACACTGAAGTGTCAATTTAGTTGTAAAGCTGTTGTGAAGTCAATGAATGCAGCACATTGCATCATGTGTATAACAAATTAAATTCAAAAAGCAAAATATTGACAATGAAGCGTAAAGAGCAAATTAACTCGTCTATTTAGATCGTTAAATTATAATATGATTTAGTCCTTATTTTTTGTCCATGTCGCAGGTTGAGTATGCTATTTGATTTGTATGTGAGAAGTTTATATTATTGGTGGATAATTTGACGACCGCTGAGTTGGTATATTGTCTTTAACATCGTCCATCAATTTCCATAATACCTGATGATGATTTTGTTATACTATCACTAAAAAGAAACTACAATGCAAATGACGGTAACTGTTCCAATACAGATTCCTTATTAATAAACTTGGAATAGAGAGGGATAAACTTTAGCCCTAAGATTTAGAAATTTCGATATTTCTACGCTACAGTTAATAAAAAATAAGGACTATCACACAAGTCCGGAGTATTTATAAACTAACACATACAGCATAAAGCGCTCCCAATGAAAGTGATTATGATCTCAAGGTGATCCGCTCCACCAATAGGTCGCGTCTGAGCATCTCGGGTCGGGGGTCAATACATTTTAGGTTTTATTTTTTATTAATAGTTTAATAGATTTCTTTGTGAGGCCATATTGGTTAGATAATAATAATTATAATATGACAGGGTATTTCTTGCCGGCCCACACTAGGCCAGCAACGTGGACTATATTGCCTAACCACTCTCAATCGTAATGCCGATTGTAGAGGAGGCCCGTGCCCTGCAGTGAGACCTATATATTACAGTACAGTAGAAGGATGTGTTGTTTTTTTAGATTAAAAAAAAGGTTATGTAGGCTCAAATTATTTAGGGAGAAAGCATATTTCTATCCGAACATTAAGAAAATTAGATGATTAACTAATATTTTATTTTAGCAAATAAAGATAAAAATACATAAACGTCTTTAAAATATACACATATACCGGGTATCTCAAGACTGCTACCGAAAACCGGGTAGTAGTCTTAGTGACTTCAGACACAATGCAAATAAATTTAAAAAAAATGTGACGATTTTTTTTGTTATTTTTGTTCTATCGTGTAATTAGAGTGGTAAATACATAGTTTTTTTCCTATAATAATAGTGTGCACCCTTTTATTTTTTAAGACTATTTTGTGCAAGATTTTAAATTATCACTTTAGCAAAAACTATGGATTTACCACCTAAACTCGACGATATTTAAAAAACAATAAAAAAAATTGACGCGTTTCTTAGCAAAATTTTTAGTTGCATTGTGTTTGTAGTCACTAAAATTACCACCCGGCTTCGTTTTCGGTAGCAGTCTTGACATACCCAGTATAAGGGGTAGGCAGAGGTGCAACCAGTACACCCACGTCTTCTATTTTAAGTACCTAAAATACATATGTAATATTTAGTTAAAGATATCTACAAATATGACCTCGATAAATCTAGCCGTAATGTTGGGAATGTTTAAAATAAATATTTTATACAAATATAGTTTTTTGCGAACCTCCAATATTGTATAATGGGCGAGACTTCGAATTCTTGTTAACTTAATTTATATTCATAGAAATATTGATTTATCATTTATTGGTACTTGTGATATAATTAGCTATGAACTGAGAATCTGGCATATCTTTGTGATTATGGAAATCTCTGTCGATGCCGCTGTTCTTCAGTTTCATCATCTCAGCCACAGGAAGTCCACTGCAGACCATAGGCCTCCTCCAAGAATCTCCACATCGACCTGTTGGAAGCGGCCTGCATCCAGCGACTTTATTCAACTTTAGGCAGTGAGGTTACTCTATGAAAACGATATGAACCTGGAATGTTTTGACGCCGTACGTAAAACTTCACAAATGTGATGATACTCCGATGTTGGATTCCTCTATGTTACGTTGCAACCATAGACTAAGATCAAGAAAATGATATGTATAATAGAGAATAGTATTGATTTTATAAGTGAAAATCTTATATCTTACTTCGGACGTCGAATACCCGAACATTTGAAGTTCGTATCGTTTTTAAAGAGTAACTTCCCCAAGTCCATTTTGTAGGCGGGCGGCCATCCGGCATTTCCCTTGCCTTGCTGTTCTTTAGTTTACAGCTTTTGATTGTTGATGATGATGATGACGATTACGATTGGGAGTCATGCTGTGTATCCATGAGCAACTTCACCAGAGGAGTCTATTAGTGACCTTACATATACGTATATACATAGCAAAACTACCGGACTCGATTGTAAAAAGGCTTGAGTTTATGTATGTAGAAATGGGGTTAATGATTTTTGATAAGATTCAAAATATTAACCTCAGCTCATAGGGTTGGAATACAGGCTAATTTCCATATTGAAAGATCCAAAATTTTACCACAATTCCATTCAAAAACAACACGTGATCAAACCGTGATATGCATATTGCATACCAATCAATATTTCTGCACATTTCGCATAAATATGTGATTTAATAAACGTTTTCACGATAAGCATTAATTAATCAAATATGCGGACTTATATTTACATATATTTTTATTTGTAATTAAATTAAGTCTTGGTTTGACAGCCTCCGTAGCGCAGTTGGTTAGACGCCGCCTGTGAAACGAGAGGCTGCGGGTTCGATCCCCGCACCGAGAGAAATGTTTGTGCGGCCCACAAATATTTCTTCCGGGTCTGGGTGTTTGTGAGACCGAAAATCTCTCGTAGTTCCTGATACCCACGACACAAGACTCGATCTTAGTGTGGGATCAGGACTATGTATGTGACTGTTGGGTGTATTTATTTATTTATTTATTTTATATGTCTACGATGTGTACAGCTTCTTTCTCATAAGATAACACAAGTATTAAATAGAAAGTGATTATAACAATATGAATAATACTTTTTGGCTTCCAAATATATCCAGTCCCACTGCGAATACTTTTCTAGAGGTACCTAAAGTTTATAGATTATTTTTTAAGTTGTCTTTTTTCTTGTTCATTTTTACTGATAAATATATAATTGTCCTTCGTTGTTTTAATTTTAGAATGAATATTAATATTGTTTATGTTCCACTGTTTATTAATTAGGATATAAATGTTTTGGTTTTTAATACTGTAAACTTGTATTTTACTTGAAAGAAATTAATAGAGCTGGCATATTGCGGAGGACTTCATACATCTCACAGAAATTCAAAAGATCGCTCTGGTATGTAGGTTTCCTCATAATGTTTTGCGTCTCAGTTTAAGCGCATGATAGACTGTCAATATACACATTAGTCTAAAAAGTAGGAGGACTAGTATTCGAGCCAGCGACTACCGTCTTTTTAGATCACGCCCTGTTTGCTATCAAGATGCACTGTAGAAAAAGCTTACATTTATAAATGTAATAGGTAATTGACCCAACAGCCACAGACTTAGTCCTGACCCCCACATTATGATTAATTAAGTCGGGTGTCGTGGGTATTAGAAACTACGAGACAGTTTTCTTTCTCACAAATACCCAGACCTAAGACAAATACTTGTGGGCCTCATAAACACGTGTCTTGGTGCGGGGATCGAACCTCCGACCTTTCATTTCACAGCCGGCGTCTAATCGACTGTTTCACGAAGGCTATCAAACGACTTTATAAGACCTTTCTCGCGTTATACATAAAATAGTTAATTTGAATGTTTGTCATGTCGGGACAAGCATTCCATTCATCTGATGGTAAGCCATACGGCCGCTCATGGACAGTAGCAACACCAAAAAACACCATGAATTACAAAGCAATGCTTGGAATTTCCCAGCACTCGGCATTCTGAGACTCAATATGTCCAGTAGTTACTTTGAAGACATTTTATACATACTTAATTCAAACATAGTAAGTGTACTTTTATATAAATGTAATGCATTGGTATTCAAGTGACGAACTCTCCTACTACCTGAGCATAATATCAATCATGCTATTAAGAGCAAAAACATTCAACTTAATTTGTCAAGTCTTCTCAATTCACCCTTGAAAATATACATAGATAGTCTCATATTGAAATGAGTATAATGATTTCTTAGATTTAGGGGATTGTTACATATTGAAATAAAACTATTATTTACGGATTTGGTGTCGGATTGTGGTCTGCCCCGGACCACGAAAGCTGCAAAGTAATCGAAACGCCGGGAAATTAAATACTGTAAAAGTTAAACTAAATCCGCGATAAAATCCGTAAATAATAGATTTATTGAAATGAGTAGTTATTACTGGACTCTCAGCTATGCTCTAAACTCTAACATTTGTTACTAGACTTGGGGATTACGCGATGATCCGAATCGAAATTCGAATATTCGAACGTTCGAGATACAAATATTGATTTAGAACTAAGAATATAATAGGCCCTTCAGTACATTTGAAGTTTTAAAAAGAAGACCGTGAAAATCACGCTAATATGAATATTACATTATTTTAATAGATGTCGTCGATGAAAAATATTATCTTAATTTTTATTAAACTTTCTGTCATGATACTAATGTAGTTTAACTAAAAAACCAAACGATTTTGAAAATACTAGCAACCATTTTCAAAATCTTTGCTCCCGACTGCTAATTTCAATAATGCACACAGAGATGTACTGGAACGCGCGTAATTACGTCGAAAAACGCCTTTCGCTCCGTCCATATATTTATGTCAATGCCTCCAAAGTAAGATAAAGTTTCCCACTTCTAAAAATCAACACTATTCTCTATGATACTTACCATTCACTGCTAACTTATTCTATGTTACGATGTATCTATGTGAGCCAGTGGTCCTACGACTAATGAAAGAAAATAAGAAAGAAGGCGGAGTGAAGGGAACTAGAATAATTGAAAGATGGACCCTGACATAGTCCGGGATAACGCCAGGTGTTTTCCTCTTTCGTAAATATGTAGGTATATGAAATAAGCCTTTTTGATTTCTTCACAGAATCATGATCCTATTACGGCTGGGTCACGGCATCTGTTACATTCTGTCTCATTTTCCTCATAATAATCTACAATATGATAGTCTATTTGTAATATTCTTCTCAGAATTCGTTGACAAAAAAAATATTTTACTGTACTTTAGTACAATCGCAAACATCCTTATAAAGTTATCGCTGTGTGTTTACCACTTAAATCAACTTTTTTACAGACTTTTGTATGTAAATTCGACGAATTGATATTCAGTCATATCGTAGAATTATTTTTAGACTCCATTGTCTATAACCAAGCTTCAAAAATAGCCAAACGAGCGTTGTGAATTATAATATCGTAAATTTTGATAAATGTAATGTAATTTTTATCAATTTTATTATTTCACTGGATGGCGTTGGAACTCGTTTCACTCGTTTAAAATTAAAATGTCAATTAAAATCGTTGTTGTATAAAAAAAACATGACCTTTTCTACGCATAACAAAATACAGGTATATCATGATTTTTATATTCCTAGAATGTGTATAAAAGACACGACGCAGGTTTCTCATTATTAGATTGAACTAGGAGTTCGTTTAAACTACACAAGATGGTAAGTAGCCATATTCGGGAGTTTGGTAATAATTATATAATTTGACATGAATCGGGAGTGAATTAAAAAAAAATATATCTATGAAGGTAATTCGTTTAGCGCGTATCACAGAATTAGCACGTATTCTATTGCTACTGTGCATCTAAATAACATTTCTCTAGTAGAGTATTTTCCACGACATTTATAATCAAAAAGTCTTATGTTTGTAAAGTCTAGAAAGAAATTTGGTAATAGGCTTATTTTATTACTTAAGAAGGCATTTTTAGAAATTTTAACTTCATCTCAAAATGACGTTCAAATTATTTTTAAATTGAAGTTAGAAACGTATAAAGACAGAATACAGATATACTGAGAATTTACTTTGCCGATTTTGTTTATACGAGAGGAGATGATTTTTAGGGTTCTGTACCTAAAAGGTAAAAACGGAATCCTATTACTGAGCCTTCGCTGTCTGTCTGTCTGTCTCTGTCTGTCTGTGATAACTAGAAAGGCTTAATTTTCACAAATTATGTATTTCCGTTGCCGCTATAACAACAAATACTAAAAATTAAAAAAATAAAATATTAAGAGGCGGTCCCCATACAATGAACGTGTTTTTTTTTTGTATTTTTTGCGCAATATTAATAACGGTAACAGGTAGACGCTTTAAATTTTCACACAATATTGAGTTGTATATTACCTTTCATAAACTATTAAATAAAAGTAAAATAAATATATTTAAATATCTATGGAAGTGGGGAGAAATGTTCGCGCGTGTAGATTTTTTAAAGAACTTAATATGTATTATGTTCAATAGTAGGTATATTTTATCTACAAAGCTTAAATCTCAATATGCGAGATTTCGTTGAGACATTGATAAAGTTTATTTCTCAATATTCCAGTGTAATCCATGCAGTAAGGAATTTTTAATGTCATTTCAAAATTTATTTTTTGCAAAACGTGTATTATAAGCGTTTAAATGAATAATTTATATGCAAAATCAAACAAAATTATGAGCACTACATAACAATAAAATACATTTGACGTGATATATATAATGCGTGGACAAAGAATGGACACGGTTATGCAAGAACGAAATGCCAGATTGCATCTTGTTACATTATGACATAATTGCATGCCTTTGTTGGCTGTGGGTCAATGATTTTAAGGTCGATGGTGCTTTACATTGGTTCATTGAGTCTTGCATCGATTAATGGATTATGTCATTCGTGAAAACAGGTTATAGATTTTATTTAAAGTTTTGTGAAATAATATGGATATGTTAGAATTTAATTAGGCAGGTTTTAAATCTTTAAAACAATAAGGTATTTATCTCTATTTTTTATTGTATTTATCAAGAGATCCATATCCAAAATTTGGTGAAAATGTTTAACTTTGCAGTGGGGGTAAAAGATTCTAAACAAAACCAGTGATGTTACTAGTCTTATTATGCATTATAGTGTACGCATATGAGATAGAAGATAACATATCCAGAATACGCTCTTTCTTTTATTTTAAAATACTAATGTTTGCCTCATGTTACAAGCTTCTATAATATTATTTTGACAGAAACGGTTTATTTCAGTGGCATTTGTATATGTGCGATAAATAATAAGGAAAATCGATTATAGTCGAATACTCTATTGAGATCAATATAATTTGTGCTTGAACTTATTAATATTTTTGAATTATCAACTAAGGTGATTGGTTTATTCAAAATTTAATTTGTCTATCAAAATATAACCAAAGCATGTTTTCAATTTTATATGTTGATATTATGATAAATTGCGTAAGAATCATATTAATACTATGCTAGTTATAAATAACAATGTATGTGGAATTTGTAATTATAGATTTCATAAAATAAAATGAATTGATAATAAAATCAATGTTTATTACAGCAGTAGAATTTAATAAGTTAAAAATAGAACATGTTTATACTTTATTTAAAGCGCTGTTTAGTTTTGTGTAATAAATTATAATAATTATTAATTTTCACTTTTTAAGAAAAATCGATTTACTTTTAGATATATTCGTATGAATTCTTGTTGTCTAACTTTTGTTGTGTTTAATTTTGGATTGACTCCGCCTGTGAAACAAGAGGCCGCGGGTTAGATCCCCTCACCAAGAGAAATATTGCGGCCCACACATATTTCTTTCTGGTTAGGTGTTTATTAGACCGAAGTCTCTCGTAGTTCCTGATACCTACGACGCATGACTGTGTATGTGACTGTTTGGTGTTGATTAGTATGGTTAAAACCTTTTTGCAGAAATCCTTCATTGTCGCCCTTTGCGTCGTCGGCTGCGTGCTGGCTGTTGACCAGGTTCCCCAAGTACTCCGCAACGACTACAACCTCAGTCCTGACACCTACAGCTACGCTTACGAGACCGAAAATGGCATCGCTGGACAGGCTTCCGGAACCCTGAAGGTTGTGGGCAAGGTATGAAATTTGAACATCACAATTCACCCTTATACTCGCAAGATTAACACTCGAATACTGGAACGCCATTCAAATAATAAGTTGCTCTTAAAAGCGCACGGCCCACTTAGCCAATACATTTAATCGGGATTAACGTAGTTAAGCGCCATTTATATTTAAGTTGCGTTCCAGCAGTGGCGGTACTTCCATACAAGTCCAAAAGCCCGGCTTGCCTTACTTAATACGCATATACTCAATCCTAAAGGCAAATTAGTACCTTAAATAAAATACATTCGTTTAATGCAAAACGTCTATCATTTTTAAATTTACCGCGCCATAATGGAGCCCCGCGCCTGCGACGGAGCACCCGCGCCCCGCCCGGCAACTCGCCTAAGCGAGCGCCGCGGTCTAAAACTAATATAAAATTATTTAATTCAAAATCAACGCTGGTCCACGCGTGACGCAATATCTTAAAAAGATGGAACACACCAAAGTATTATCTATATTTTTCTCTCTCGTGTGCTTTTACCTGGCTTCTGGCGTATATTGCCCTCTCAGTCACACCTATTGATGAAATGCTACTACCATGACACTACGTACCTATACATATAGCTATTTTTTAATGCGATTTGTACCAAGCAAAATGCCCGGCTTCGCGGAGTGAAGTTGTGCACTTGACATGTCATATTATGATCCAAATATATCGAAAAATATTTATGTTTTGCTACAAGTTATATTGGAATATATATAAAATAAATGGATATTTTTTGAGACCGTATTATAATGTCTTAAATATTTTTATTAATATATAATAAGAATACTTAATTTGGAATTGTCCATAATTTAGGACCTGTGGCTAGCTTCACACTTATTATTATGTCTTTCGAGCGGACGATTAACCAGTAACTACTGAATATCTAAGTTTAGTTTTCATTTAATTATAGTATTTTACGTTTATTACGTATAATAATGGGTGAAAATGTGCCTTGTGATGGTTTGAAGTGTGTGCAAGTGTTGATCGACGAGGAAAAAATTTTCGTAGACAAACAGCTACTCGTATCTGGTCGAAAACCTACGCCTGATTTGTTGTGTATTTCTCGAAAGTAGTGAAAACTATAGAATACAATTTTATAGATCAGTGCACATAACTACATAGATTGCTGGATGTTCTCATACTAATAAGTTATACTGTCGGTGTTGTATATTTTTTTCGAACGATGTACTTAAATTGGAATTGTTCCGGCTATAGTGATATAAATAATTTAACTGGTAGGTACTTTTATAGTCATTGACAAAAACATGTGAATGCATTAATATATTTTCATAATTCCGGTAAACAGCGTATAGAAACCTCTTTAAGCGTCATATACATAACATAATATGTGATGAGATTTCTTGACATTATGCTCGCGTAGACAGTAATCGTAGTGTTTTTCAGATATTCCTTAGCTTCCATTCAGGGCTCATGATGAATCAAAAAATCACATGCATACACAAAAACATAACATGAATGTATTAACAATAATTTCTGGCCGCGAAGTTAAACACGGCGCCGTACTTGTGCTATTGTAGCGCTGTTTATTAATTTACAACATAATTACAATATAAAGTTACGTATGCATGCCCAAAAGTAATTTAACTTACACATTTGTTTTATTCATCTATTTAAAACTAATGATGGGGCCTAAAGTATTTTGGCAATATTAAATAGATGGCCGAGATAATCGCGCCATCTATTAGATTTTTTCGAACAACTTGTTGTAATAGATTTTTTCATAACGGTGATAAAGATAATTATTATTAAATTGGTTTTTATCCTAATCTTATATAGATCGTGTGGTAGTTCTAGGACTGCCTTGATGGCGCAAAGTTGAGGTCTCGGATTCGAATCTGGGGTCGTTTTCTATATATTTTTTTATTTAATAACATCGCATAGGCTCGCCCCCTATCGCATGATGAACACGTTCTTCTTTCTTAATACCATTTTGCTCCTGAACCAATACATATTCTTACTAAAAAAATATTTGGCTTGCGTTCCAGTATTTGGGCGTAAGTTACTCGCTAAGTCTTTTTATCGCAATGAATGGCGAGATGTGCGTACCATTCCTGATGGTAAGACGACCTCTCATGAACAGACAACACCTTGAATTACAAATCAATGCTTGGAAGCCCACTGCGCTCGCCTCCTGAGACATAAGATGCTAAGTCTCAATATGTCCAGTAGTTATTTTAGCTGCAATGTCCGTCAATGCGAAACTCAATAGTGCATTTACACTGCTGTTTGACGGGAGAAATAGATATTGCGGTGGTACCTACTTTGGCGGCATCTCGCACATAAGAGACCTACCACCAGAACGATCCAGATGGATCAACAGATTAGTTTCACTGTTTACTATAACACTGATCTGATTGTATCGGGCTATGCCCAGGATGAGCCCAGAACGCAACACACTTACGTGGCTCATTGTGCCTTGTCCTTTGCTCCTGTTACTATTTTAAGCCGAAAAACTAATGGTGAGTGCCATCGAATGCATCTAGAGATGGCCGTCAGCCTCATCCTCAGCCTGGATTTCCTAGGATGTCTTACAAAAAATCGACGTAAGGAGTGTTTTTCGTCGTGCTTCGTTCTAGTGTTGTTGGAGAGAACCTTTTTTTTTCACAACTAATTTCCCTTCCTATTTTGAGAAGTCAGCTACAGATATATGATCCCTTTGCCGTTAATTAAGCTATTTGAAGGCTCTACGTACAAAAAGAATAATGTTAAATGTTATGTATTGTATTTTGTGTCTATCCACCTGTTTATTTGGTATCTTTGGACCATTCGCGATATCCTCGGCACAAAGGTATCATCGCTTCATATTTTAAAACCGGTTGGAGCAAAGCTATACGCGTCGATAATGTAATTTACTTAAATATTATCACATTATACTGGTCTCTCATATATGAGAGGCCGTCTCGGTAGGTACCACCGCAATGTAAATTTTTCCCATCTAACATCAGTGTAAATGCACTGCTGTGTTCCAGTTTGAAGGACAGGTAACTACTACGTATTGAGACTTAACTAATCTTATGTCTCAGGATGGCGAGCGCAGTGGAATGCCAAGAATTGCTTTGTAATTAATGGTGTCGTTTGGTTTTGCTTCATGCCTATGAGCGTTCCTCTCGCTTACCATCAGGCGAATGTCATGCTCGTCTCGCCATTCATTGCAATAAAAAAACATTTATTTTTCTACTATTTGTTACGGTCAATAAATATGTATAGTAAATTGGATAGAAAGTGCTTAATTTCAATGCATCATGATCACTTTGGTTAGAGGCGGCGTCATAGGTACTAAAAAATAAAACTAAACAATCGTTATGTAATATAGACCTATGTTACACATGCAACAACCTCTACTTAAATGTATAACATTACAAACTAAAGTTACGTATCAAACACCTCCATTTACCTTTAAATTGTGTAATATACATAAAGGTTGATGCGTCCACGTGCTGCTCACGTGATTAACCAAATGCCAATGTTGCATCAGTTTCAAGCTTCTCTAATATGAGATAAAATCAAATGCCTACGTATTTGCTTTACTTCAAGTTTTGTCAATAGATTCTTTCTCCTGTCCTTTCTTACTGCCCTTTCTTTCTCCTTCTTCATATTCCTCCAAAGTTTGTCTGCTAGAGATCGATTATTAGGATAAGAACGGCGTTCTTATGCACTTTCAAATGATGTTATTTCTTTATATTGTTGTGTTCTTTTTGTTTGTGTATAATAAATCTACACATATAAATAAAATTGAAGTGTCTGTTTTAAGAGTGAAAATAAAAAAAATGTCCTACTACATATCGTTATATACACGATACCTGTGCCGAAAATGATCTTTAATTTTTTTTTGTCTGTCTGACTGTCTGTCTGTTTGTTCCGGCTAATCTCTGAAATGGCTGGACTGATTTTGACGGGACTGTTTTTGTCAGGTAGCTGATATAATAAGGAGTAACTTAGGCTATATTTATTTTAGAAAGTTCTTTTATTTTAGAAAAATAAAGTTTTTGTTAAATTCAACGCGGACGAAGTCGCGGGCACAGCTAGTATTAAATAAATTAATAGATTATACGGACGACCACCTACACATACAGTCAATATACTGTATACAAGTATGATGTAATGAAGTTGGTGAAAACAGGTCATATAAATATAGATATTACGGACATTCTGCGAGGTTTTTTTTTTACCAGTAACTCCCCACCTCGGGGGAAAGTTAAGCGCTTATGTTGAGTTCATCGATCTACAGCGTACCAACCAAATCCCCGCGTGGCTTTCTTCAGCGCAATTTGAACGACCCAGGGAACCCGAAGCAAGAGCGTCCCAGCTTCTGCCGGGACCGTAGATTCTGGGAGGGAATATTGTGTACTTAAAGCAGTATATTATAAAATTATATTTATTGTTACAGGACCAGGTTGGCTTCGAGGTTACTGGCGCCAACGCTTACACCGGTGACGACGGCAAGGTCTACGACCTTACCTACGTCGCCAACGAGAACGGATACCAGCCTAAAGTAAGTATTACCTTATACTTCAAAGAGGGATTTCAACTGCCTTCGTTTTTTTGAAATTGACAGGGTTGATCTCTGATCCGAGACAAATGATTATGAGATCTACCAGTATTCGTCTCGAGTCAGGTTGTTTGTGATGGTGAAAAATGTCACGACCAGATACCCACTACATAAGAGTCATATTTTAATTATATTATACTGTCCCGCAATCACACCCGCCATTGCAACTTCTGTAAGCCAGGATCAACAGTGGCACGCATTTAAAGACAAGCATTGAAGCTCAGCGGGTCTCCAGGAATGTCTGACATGTCTTTAAAACACAATTTAATTAAAATGAAAAGTATAATAAATTTTACTCCAATTATTTATTGGAGTAAAATTAATATAGAAAAGAATTGTCCTTTGCAAAGCGGATGACAAAATGACGGGGTATTGGTAGGTGTTTTAATTTTATATAATGCTAATGTTTTTCTTGTTCGCAGGCTGACTTCCTCCCTACTCCCCCCGCTCCTCAACCCATCCCTGAGTACATCGCCCGCGCCATCGCCTACATCGCAGCTCAGCCCAAGAAAGCGTAAACTATAGCTATACTATAGCTCAACCAAAAACACAGTGTAAAAATCATACAATGGCTTTAAGGATTTCGTCATAATGTTGTTATATTATTATAACCAATAAATAATATGAAACCGTTTTGTATTTGGATTGTTTTATTACTGTACTCCGGGACATGATTTGTTCATCTGGTCGTATTTTATGTGAACATCAGTACAAGTATATAGTATAAAAGAAAGTCGCTTCCCGTCCGTCTGTCCCTATATATTATGTTATTTAAACTACGCAACGGATTTAAATGCGGTTTTTTTTATAGATTGAGTAATTCAAGAGGATTTGTAGGCACAAGTGTGCCATTATAAGGCTCTTAGACAGCAATACCTTATTTGTTGTTTGACGGTTTAAAGCATTGGTATCTATGTACTGATGTAAATAATAGACAACCGCGTTGCCGCTCACTTCCTCTACATTTGTTTTCTTCTTCTGTGTTACATTTGATTTTGACTGCATAATTTTAAATATCAAATAGATGAGAACTATTAAATAGGCATTCCCCCTGGTAATTTTGGTGTACAACACACATTCTATAAGACAGATTAGAAAATTCCTAAATAAAACATAGATTAAGAAAAATCTATTTAATATTATAATGATTTAAATTAGTAAACACGTTAGTAGCATAGTAATTATTAGAATTTTCAAAGTTAAACATATGTTTAGGTTGTAATTTGGTTTTATGGGGCTACAAGTTGCTATATGGATTTTAATGTGGGATTTTAAATGTAAGTTTCAACTATATGTTGATTTGTTACTTATACAGGGTATATCAAGACTGCTACCGAAAACGAAGCCGGGTGGTAGTTTAAGCGACTTCAGACACAATGCAACAGAAAAAGTTGCAAAAAAAGCGACAATTTTTTTTTGTTATTTTTTTCCTATGGCCATATTTGGGTGGTAAATACATTTTTTCCTAAAATAATAGTATATACCCTTTTATTTATAAATACTCTAAGGTATAAAAGAGTTTAAATTATTATTTTAGCAAAGACTATGGATTTACCACCCAAAAATGACGATATTTAAAAAATCATAAAAAAAAATTGTCGCGTTTCTAGGCGAAATTTTTAATTGCATTGTGTTTGTAGCCACTAAAACTACCACCCGGCTTCGTTTTCGGTAGCAGTCTTGAGATACCCGGTATACACGACTAGTTGAAACAAAATATATAAATGTATTAGAGTACTTCAATTTTCCCATTATCTTTTCGGTTTTATAAGATAATCCGTATATGTTATGATCGGGACACTTGATCAGGATTTTTCTCAGTGCAAAACTAAATGAGCTAATAAAATCAGCATATTATGCTTTCAATCTTTAGTTGTTTTATCTACATTAAGACTGTTAAAATTCAGTATATTTCACATCCATGTTTGTCGAGAAAATAATCTTCTATTTTTATGCTTTTCATTATGTGAGTGTCAAATGCAAATGTATTCATATCATTAATTGAATTTATGCCGAATCGTTTTATTTCAAATCAAAATTTATCATTTAATGACGCTAATTTGAATGAACGTGTCTTCATTTTATTATTATGGTTGACATTAGCGATGTAAGTAGATAGAATTTATAGAATTAATTAAAATTTCTGATGTCGTATCATTTCTTTGTACCCTATAATATTTTAAGAAGTATATATTTTATGTACAAAGTATAGCTAAATTAATAACACCTATAAAAATTACTTTCCAATAGTTTTTTTTCAAACTATTTCCATGAAGCTAAAGTAATAACGCCTATAAAACTTACTTTTTTTTAAACTAGTACAGGTATTTTCATGCTTATTCAAGCGGGGAATATGATAAGCAAATAAAATTAATCGGCCTTATTCATAAAATTCCTTATTCATAGTTTTAAAATCTATTTTAGTTATCGAATGGTTTGTACCTTTCCAACGACTTTTGAATTCAGTTTAAGCGAAGAAGAAAGAACATCGATTGCTAATTTCGTTTTTACAACTATCTATAAAATGCCGATAAATGTAGAAAACCAACATTTATCTGCATTTTGATTGATTTTGCTATCCTATACGCTATGTCTTCGTAATTATGTTTAGTGTATATCTTCAATTAATTAGAAGACTGAAATTCCTTTTCAGTCATGAAATCATGCTGAGAAACGAAAATGCTTCAAAAAAATGATTTTTATGTGTGATATGGGCGTTTATTCATTTATTCTTTCTTTTTTTTTAGATTAAGTAATATGCGTTATAGTAGATGCATAGCAGCCACTTTTCTGTTCTTTCTGCCAGAACAATAAAATTTAGGGCATCTTAGCGTTTGACATAATTTTATGGATGCAATGTAATTGAATTTCCCTTTAACCAGTTTTGGGTCATCATACATGTTTGCAGTCTAGACAAATATGAATATTCATCAATAAAAAATATTTAATAAAACACCAGGAAATATGTATGTCTCGGTCAATAAGGTAAATCCTTTTATATTATTTGATAGATCCACTAAATTTGAATGTCTCGCTGGAATTTATTTTCTTGACCTTTATTCTTTACGAAAAAAAACGACCTTAACATTCATAACCGCAATATGCTTAGCTATTATATTGGGATTAAAATTGACGCGTCTTCGAACGTCTTTGAATTTGTATAACTGGTTTACACACTGTACTGTTTAGTTCTAGTTGCTGTATATTTTTATGCTGTCTATGTGACTACAGTAGACCTTATAATAGTAATATCTAGTTTGCTAACGATATCAAGAAGATGTTCACGGTGGTCGTGGGTTCAAATCCTAGGGCATTCCTTTAAAATTAAGAGTCATGTGTATTGTTAGTCAATCGCCACGTACTGCACCAGTGAATGGAAACATTTTGAGGAAACCTGCATACTACAGCGATTTGTAATAACTTCTATAGCATGTAAAGTCCGCCAATCCGCAATAGGCTTGCATGGTGGACTATATAATTAGGTGTATAAGTACTCTTTATTATAAGTTTCCTTCATTATATATGAAGCCATTTAGGTCTCATCCTACCACATTGACATCATAGGAAAAGCTGTAAAAACTTATATTAATTTGTGATTTTTTTGCAGATTGTAGCCTAAAGTTTCCTCAAGCATTCCGCAAGGTTTATCATCGGTAATATAACCATAATCCAAAATAATAACATAAATTAATAATACAATTCGCCCGTAAAAGTAATATTTAATTGCTTATTAATATCGAGCATTTGATAATGATATGTTAATTAACACATAAGTCAAAGTTCAGTGACATAATTTAATTGAAATGATTTCGGTTTTTCATTCTTGAAACAGAATTTACACTATTTTGTATACTAGCAAATACGCTTGTATTAAATCTATGTCACAAAAAGGTTCACTGTAATATACCTAAAATTCATCTTTATCTTCAGCCCATCGTCTCCAAGCGCTATCAGCCCTCTTACGAATATCTTTCTTCACCTGGTTGGAGGTACCCGTTTAATAAAAAAGCAAGCACCAGTTGAACTTATAGTGGTTTGTGTATGGTGCATTTATCACACTTTTTTTCATAATGTAAGGAATTTTACATTAAACACTATTAAAAATACCTATTTTAGTTACTATTGTATAGTTAGTATTGTTGTTATATTAGTTATTAATGTAGTTCTTATACCTATTTTATTATTTTATCATTATATATCTGCATTTGATTCTATACTTGTTACAAGCCGTTCAAGTAATATTGTTTTAATTTGTTTTTTAAATTATATTTATTTAAGGTATGTTTTAGTGGCTTAGGTTAGGTTAGTACTAGTAGTAGTAGTAATCTAGGGATTAAATATTCTTTTGTTGTTGCACCATAGAAATTCTTTGAAGCGGTACCCTAAATTGTCTTTACCAAGGATTGTTAGTACAAATAATAGGTAAGATTTAATCTGATCTTGTAATCAACATTTACATTAATGCGAAATGAATGTTTTGGATTGCCGTCTATGTCTTCGTCATGTTGACATTGACCCAACACACATTTTGATTCCTAGAATATCCTATATATGTAATCATAGGCTTTGCTATTTGAATAGAATGGGCTGTCGGCAAAAAATCTGGCACACAGCCTGAGGCATTGAAAGCAACAAAGTGATTTGGCTTGCGAAAGATTCGTCATGGGTGTTGAAGATTTACGCGTTAAGTACTGTATTTATTTTATGGTAGTTTTTATACCTACTTAACCTGTTTTTGTTTTTCTCTAGGCGATTTGATACGGAATAAAATAAGGAAAATTCTTTTAGTTGCTTTCGTAAATTTACATTAGCGAAATGAAAAATGGTAATTTATTTTTTATGAGTGACTATAAACATATACGTAATTATATAGCTACATCTGGCGGTTTCTTTCTGAACTATTTATTTGTAAGGAAATTACCAGGAAATTAAGCCGTTGTCGGCGGAACTGAACTAATTGAGGTTTATTTGTTTTGGTTATATAATAATATGTAATGTAATGTCAATGATCAACTGTGTGTTATGTTCAAATATTATTAAATACTTTGCATATATTATGGAAATACAAATATTTTTCTCCCTTTCTATTTCTCTGCATACCGTAATATATATCGTTTCTCAGTGTTACCAACATTTTCTATTTACATACATTTTAATATGCCAAGAATTTAACAATGTGTAATAACTAGTAACGTGAATAGAAATTTTAATAAGATTTTGTACTGCATATGTCTGACAAACAGCTGACGACTCATACAATAGTAAGTGATTCTAACATCTACAATACTCGAAAGGCCGCGGGTTCGATCCCCGCACCGAGAGAAATGTTTGTGCGGCCCACAAATATTTCTTCCGGGTCTGGGTGTTTGTGAGACCGAAAAGTCTCTCGTAGTTCCTGATACCCACGACACCCTCGATCTTAGTGTGGGGTCAGGACTATGTATGTGACTGTTGGGTGTATTTATTTAATTTATTTCTAGGTTCCTGTCTTCACAATATGGGATAGGAAAGGTAAGGAAAAAGGACGAAAAAAAGGGTAAACGCCTCCAGCAATCTCATTTAGTGAGTGAAACCGCCGGTAGTCGCAGCTTCACGTCGGATTTATGGCAGACTGTGATATCAACACATTCGATTCGGTTAAATTATCCACGATAACTGCAATTTAACACTTCTAGTTTTTATGCGACTTCACGTCAAATTTTCGTTAGACTGTGATCAGCTATTCGATCTAGCCTAATCCTAGAGTATTCCAAGGTGACTGCAATTTAGCATTTCCATTTTAATACAAAAATATAAATATGTTGTTTTGATTATTCTCATTTAAGGTGTAAGACAATGTTAAAAGAAGGTAGTGTTTGTAACTCATATGATCATATGATGATGAATCGAAAAGTAGCTTCGCGTCGGTAAGTTAAAAAATTTGAAAATTAAACCAAATTCACGTTAAAACCCGTAAAAAAATTGTTTGATTTCAAGGTTCAGGACAAGTTAATATAACTAAGAGATTTGCTGTGGTTTAATCGTCTGTATCAATTCCTTTCTTGCAGTTGATCTTAGTATTCCTAGCTAACATGAAATACAAACACAAATCCAAAATGTTTAGATTATCTCACTCACACACTTACTACAGTTCTAGATAAGCTGTACGAGAGATTCTATGAAGTCTATCTTGTCTGTCTGCATGACTTACGTCGGGATACTCAAACGCCATTCAAATAATAAGTTGCTCTTAATAGCGCACGGCTCACTTAGTCAGTACATTTAAGGGGATTAGCGTAGTTAAGTGCAACGTAATATTTAAGTCGCGTTTGAGCATTTTTTTTTTATTGATACGAATGGCGAGACGAGCATGCTGTTCGCCTGATGGTAAGCGATACGACCGCTCATGAACAGTAGCCAAACCAAACATCGCCTTGAATTTCAAAGCAATGCTTGGCATTCCACTGCGCTCGCCATCCTGAGACATAAGATGTAAAGTCTCAATATGTCCAGTAGTTACTCTGGCTAAAATATCCTTTAATCCGAAACAAAACAGTGCATTTAAACTGCTGTTTGGAGGGAGAAATAGACATTAGGGCGTAAGATTTGTCTAAGACACGGGCGGCGCTAAGTGCCTATAAGAATGCAAGTGAAGGTCACGGCGACCGGATGCAATATACAGGTTATTTACAACACTGTCTATTATGGATTCTTTCATCGTTCAAGTGTGGGAACTGCGCGGAGACAGGCATTTCGCAACAAGTCTAGACTAGTTACTAAACGAACGTGTATGAAGAGGTCACGGAAGGTCAGGTGTTTGTGGGTTCAAATTGAGGCCTTATCGACATAGCCACACCTGTGTTTCTAGGAAATTATTTGCAATAAGTATGCATATTGCTTGCAATGAGTGTGCGTCGGTAAAGGACCAATTGTGACTGTCGAACCGGTGATCGTGGGTTTGGATTCTGGGGCATACCTCTGACTTTATGCTAATGTGAATATTTATAGCAACTTTAGAGGTGAAGGACATAGTAAGTGAAATAATATGATTTTTATAGCAAGAGAAATGTGCCAACCTGTACCCAGTGTGGTGGATTATGGCCCGAGTCCTTTCAATTGGTATTGGTAGTAGAGATGCTCGTGCTTAGCAGTGGGGCACAATTGAGTCGTATAGTAGAGGGCAGTAACAATAATGTGAAGTTTCATATATTCAATTGTAAAGTGTTTACCTGCCGTAAACTTACTTGGAGATACGATATAATTAACTATTGAAAAATTCAAAACTACCATCGAGCAAAAACTATGAGATAAAGCTTACTTTTAAATAATCATTCAAAATATTGGCGAAGCAGATTGCACTGATTCTGTTTCGTTCTGGGCAACTTTCCTTCCGACTCAGTCGGATTAACACATATTTGCACTGATTTCAAAAAAAATATATAAATATTTTCTTATTATGATCAATTATTTATTAATGAACAACTCTGATTCAATCCAACTTGTAACATTTTTAGATCATTATCACCGTATTGTAAACTGGTTTTTGATATGGTAGAAATTAGCAACACTAGAGTTTTTTGCCCGTTCTTCTCTAGTGAAAACCGCAATCCGGACCAGGTGGAAGAATAAAGAATGACTACATCTAAATGATGTTTACATTTTCTCGGTTCATAAAATTCACTGACATATTTCATTGTCGTTTGTCAGTGATCAATCACCCCAGGAATCGAACTTAATTAATACCAATTAGTTGACCTAAGAAGATCCTAACGAACTAAACTGATTGCAATAAGTTAATGTATTTATCGATGCTTTTTTGGCATATAACAAGTAATATGCATGTAAAACTCAGACGGCGCCGGATGTTTCCAAACCATTAAAGTAGGACAAGTACGATGTCAGATGATAAATTGGCTGCGCAGGGGTACGTTGAGTAATTATTGTATAGAGTTTATTACTAAGATAAATTGTATTCTGTATTAGCTATGAGGAATTGGCACTATATATACTAACTAACAAAACTACATAAACTGGGAGGCAGAACAGTATAAAAGACAACAATTTTGATAATTGACAGCCTCCGTGGCGCAGTCGGTTAGACGCCGCCTGTGAAACGAGCAGCCGCAGGTTCGATCCCCGTACCGAGTGAAATGTTTGTGCGGCCGACAAATTTCTTCCGGGTCTGGATACTATTGATACCCACGGCACAAGTCTCGATCTTAGTGTGAGGTCAGGACTATGTATGTGACTGTTGGGTGTTATTTATTATCTTGGCGTTCGTGGCGCATTTGGTGATGCTAGATGTGAAATGACCTGTTCGATTTCCACAGGAAGACCATTTTTATGTGACCTTTTGTTTTTTTATAAGAACTGTATGTGAGATCAGGACTATGAGTGTAGTTTGTTGCATGAATTAGTTATTTTTACAAACAGAGACCATACATCTACCTTCTACCTAGCCTTCCCTAGAATGGGAACAAACTTGCGACCGTCAAAATACTGTACGGTAATATTTAAAAAAATATAAGAAAGTATAAGTAGCCCTGTATTGTAACGCACTTCGTTTCAGAGACAAAGAAGACTATCCTTCAATTAAATATATGAACTTTCTTAATCGCACATTATCTCAATGTCATTAAGCAGATAATCGCTACCACTCAAAGTGGTTTTATTATCAAATTCTCTATTTTCGAGACGGTCAGCGTCAATGCACTTATTAAGCATCGTTCTCACGTACTTACGAAGAACATGGTCTAGCGATTTTAAAGTGCTTAATTATTAGAAAAAGTACTCTGTAAGACACGTACGTTCATAAAATTGTCTAGGGTAATTCAATGTTATTCATCCACTCCAGGTATTTTAATGTTCGTTTTTTTACATAAATACTAGTGGTAGGTCTCTCATATGTGAGAGTCCATCTGGGTGGGTGCCACCTTAATGTGTATTTCTTCCGCCACACAGTAGTTTAAATGCACTGTTGTGTTTCCGGTTGAAGGAAATTGTAGCCAGAGTAACTACTGGACATATTGAGACTTAACATCTTATGCGTACTTATACGTATCTTATGCGTGCGTATCTTATACGTACGTCTCGATTCCCTAGCCAGTGGAAGACATCACTGGTAACGCCCCTGCCTAAGAAAAGTAATATCACAGGATACAAGGACCTACGTTCTATTAGTACTGCCCTGTATCTGGAAGATATTAGAAAAGTTTGTCAGCACTCAACTTTCAAAATACTTGGAAAGCAACAATATATTTCCTCCTTTGCAATCAGGTTTGAGAAAAAAACATAGCCCTCCAACGACCCTAATTGACGTCGTCGATAACATACTGACGGCACAGGATCGCGGTGAAGGCACAATCTTAGTCCTGCTAGATTTCTCTCGAGCTTTTGACTGCATCAATATTGATTTATTACTGCCAAAAATTAACTGTTATGGTTTTAGTAAAGACGCAATTCAGTGGTTTTCAAGTTATCTAAAAGATCGTAGCCAAATGATCCAGATGCATAAAAATGATGGCACACTTTTAAAATATGATCCGTATCCAGTAACGAGAGGCGTCCCCCAGGGCTCCATATTGGGCCCTATTATCTTTATCCTTTACGTGGCGGATATAATCAAGAGCATAAAGCATTGCAAATACCACATGTATGCTGATGATATACAAGTTTATTTATCATTCAAACCATGTGAAATGAGCATAGCGATCTCAAAAATTTATGAGGATCTGCGTAGTATTGCTGTGTGGTCCGAAAATAATACACTTGTGCTTAATCCATCTAAAAGAAAATACATGGTTTTAGGATCAAAATGCCAGATACACCGCATATTGAGGAATAATCCCAATATATGTTTGCTTGGGGAACCTGTAAAACGTGTGGCAGAAGCTAAAAATCTTGGCCTCATTATGGACGGCACGCTGCGCTTTGAGAATCACGTGCTCGAGATAGTGCGTAACTGTTTTTACGCACTATCTCGAGCACTTTTGTTTTTATAGGCTTAAGGTTTTATACCAGATCCGAGCTTTCGTTAGTGAGGAGTTGCGTATTAAACTGTGTGACTCTCTTATTTTATCTAAGCTAAACAACGCTGACACTGTTTATGGTCCCAGGTTGCTCGCGAGAACAGCGCGTGTGATTCAAAGAGTCCAAAATGCTTGTGCTCGATTTATTTATGCCATTCCTGCACGAGCTCATGTAAGCCCCTACCTAAACGCTTCGAACATCTTAAAAATGTCTTAATTAGACGCGATTTGCATTTGGCAACTCTTCTTTTTGGCGTCATTAGAAATGCCACACCGCTTTATCTACACCAAAAGCTTGAGTTTCGCAGAAATGATAAATATTGGGATTTGAGGAATTCTAATAATGTGCTTTTGATACCACAGCATCGGACAACTAGCTTTCCGAGGTAGTTTTCGATATGCGGCTACTAAATGTTGGAACAATATACCTCCACCGCTGTGGATACTTCAGTCTATTGTTTCTTTTAAATTAGAACTAAAAGAACATTTTCTAGTTCAACAACAACATTTATAAGTATATAGCACGACGGCAGACCTGTAGGCGCAATGCAACTACTTCCAGGGCATCGCTGAAAATCAGCGCTGTCGTACCTATTGGTTCGACAGCACCTCATGCTGAGTCGGTGTCCAGATTTGGCATCACATCGCTTTCGCATGCACTAATAATATTAATTGTCATTTTTTGACTTTTTTTTTCCTTAATGTTCTCACATTATTATTTGTTGCTTACTAAATATTTGTTTTTGTATATCTTATTGTATATGTTGATGCCAAATAAAATTGTATCTATGTCTATGTCTATGTATCAGGATGGCGAGCGCAGTGGAATGCCAAGCATTGCTTTGTAATTGAAGGTGTTTGGTTTTGCTAATGTTCATGAGCTGATCGAATCGCTTACCATTAGGCGAACGGCATGCTAGTCTCACCGTTCAAGGCAATAAAAAAATCATGGAATATTTCATTCCTTATGAGCCTGTTGCACTCCACTGGATACAAGCCTCCCAAGGTACACCACAGAGTCCGGTCTGCTGCTTTATCCAGCCACTGCCGGCCCTCTTGTGAATGTCGTCTCTTCATTTGGCTAGAGGACGTGCCACGCAACGTTTGCCAAGACGCGGTCTCCACTCCAGAACACGCTTACTCCAGCGGATATCTGTTTTGCGACATATTTTACGTACATTTATTATTATTTATTTTAGATTACATACATACATATTTATTTAAAGATAATTAAATTATCTAATTTTGGTTAGGCAGATTGGTTTGCGTGCATCATGCAATGCAGGTTTTGAAAATATTTTATGTCTTAAACATAATTGATTAAGAGCGTCGTAATTTTATACTAAAAAGTGCTATTGGTACCATTGATATTGAAAACTTTTTTATTTCAAAATATGCAATTAGAAAGCCTAACCTTATAGTGGACTCAAGACTCAAGCAACTTATTTTTCCAAACCCAAATACTCACACTAACTCTATTGCCTGATAGAAGAACAACTAAAAACCTCGATTTAACAACTAATAGTCCAGTCAAGTGCGAATCCAGGGGGAGGCCATGGGGGTTATGATCCCCCCTGGGCTGGCTCCAGATTGACAGAATTTATTTATTATCTTGATGATAAAATTCATAAGCACAATTAATTTTTTGCATGTCGATAAATAAAGTTAAAAGTGTGTGTGCTGTTCACAATTCACGGCTGTAATAAACTTTAAAAAATCATTATTACGGATTCGAGTATGGAAATCGAACCTAGAGTTCTGACAAGAATGACATCACCCACGCTGGCGTAAACAGCTGGATCCGCCCTTGAGTCCAGTACAGTATACTCACTGATACTAGGCAGATTTAGCACTGGTAATAATTGGCCCCAACGAAGCGTAGATGCTGTCTTTATAGAATTTAATCAGCTGTTACAACAACGCAGTACAAAAGATATCATCATCATCATCACAGGCAGTTTAAAACCCAATTTTAATTATCACATGTTTTGTCTGTTTCGAACGACTCTTGAATTTGATTTGTGCGTAAAAGTCAAAATATTCGATAGCTAAAATAGGTTTGTAAACTAAATAAGAACAAGGCCGTAAAATGTTGTAATTATGATATTTAATTGTATGTGTATATGCATGAATATATATTATGTATATATTATAATTGTATATTTACATATGCATATATTTATTTATGTATTAGGCAAGCTATATACCGGGTATCTCAAGACTGCTACCGAAAACGAAGCCGGGTGGTAGTTTTAGTGACTAGAAACACAATGCAACTAAAAATTTTGCAAAGAAACGCGACAATGATTTTTTATGATTTTTTAAATATCGTCATTTTTGGGTGGTAAATCCATAGTTTTTGCTAAAATAATAATTTAAACACTTTTATATCTAAGATTATTTATAAATAAAAGGATATACACTGTTATTTTAGGAAAAAATGTATTTACCACCCAAATATGGTCATAGGAAAAAAATAACAAAAAAAAAATGGTCGCTTTTTTTTGCAACTTTTTCTGTTGCATTGTGTCTGAAGTCGCTTTAACTACCACCCGGCTTCGCTTTCGGTAGCAGTCTTGATATACCCTGTATAGCATTTTAATATTCATTCCTTTTTACCGTTATTTTTTTATTTGGTACTTATTTTCGCGCCTACCTTTATTTCTCTACATCACCCAAAGGTCGACTGGGAGAAAATAGAGTCCGCCTGTATACTTTGTATACAGGGTATATCAAGACTGCTACCGCAAACGAAGCCGGGTGGTAGTTTAAGCGACTTGAGACACAATGCAACAGAAAAGTTGCAAAAAAAAGCGACAATTTTTTTTGTTATTTTTTCCTATGGCCATATTTGGGTGGTAAATACATTTTTTCCTAAAATAATAGTGTATACCCGTTTATTTATAAATACTCTAAGGTATAAAAGAGTTTAAATTATTATTTTAGCATAAACTATGAATTTACCACCCAAAAATGACGATATTTAAAAAACCATAACAAATAATTGTCGCGTTTCTATGCGAAATTTTTAATTGCATTGTGTTTGTAGCCACTAAAACTACCACCCGGCTTTGTTTTCGGTAGTAGTCTTGAGATACCCAGTATAAAGCGTTAATAAATAATAAATTAATAAAATCTGAGGTATTATAGAATCTCATACTTTTATATCAGTCATGCGTGGCTAACAAGTATGCAAACTGTGTATTTTGCATAAAATATTGTTGCTAGGATATTTTTAACGTACTAAAAGATAAATTCATCGAATCCAAAATGTCAGTGCAACAAGGAAGGTTGAAACTTTGTTGATTAGTTAGGATGTGTCAATTATTTCAACGAAATAAAATTTATTAGACAAGGATACGCATTTATTGCAGTTTTATTCATGGTTAAATACCTTGCAAGAAAACTTACTTACATAATATTTGTCTTCGTACATCTTAGGCGAATTTGTACGCCGTGTGTTATTGCGAATCGATGACATTTTATGTATCGAGATAATTAATCTTTGATAAAAATAATCGATCAGATTGTTTTTTTAAGTTCAATTGACCTATTGAAATTCGATTCCATTTGATATACAAGATTAGTTTCAAATAAACTTCAATTTTGTATTAACTAACGATTTTATATTTAAGAGGTTTTGCTCTATATGAAATATATGCAGTGAGATTTATAGAAACACAATAAAGTTGAGTACTGACAGTAGGCCATCACGTATAGAACAATACGTATATTAGTTATTTTTTTATTGCAATTAATGGCGAGACGAGCATGCCGTTCGCCTGATGGTAAGCGATACGACCGCTCATGAACAGTATCCAAACCAACACATTGAATTACAAAGCAATGGTTGGCATTCCACTGCACTCGCCATCCCGAGCCATAAGATGTTAAGTCTCAATATCTCCAGTAATTACCCTGGCTTAAATATCCTTCCAACTGAAACGTAGCAGTACATATACACTACTATCAGGTGGGAGAAATGAACATTGCGGTGGTACCTACCGAGGCAGCATCTCACTTATGAGAGACCAACCATCAGTACTTACTGTTTAATCCTAACTAAAAGGTTAGCAACACAAAAAAGCCCTCATTTATCTAAAAACGCATTTACAACTTTTAACTTAAGCTTATTTATTTGTGCCTTAAATCGAAAGTCTTCGATAGTTGTGTGTTGCCAGTGATGACTTACGGCACCGAGACGTGGCCTCTCACTATGGGCCTTATTAGGAAACTCAGAGTCACTCAACGAGCTATGGAGAGGGCTATGCTCGGGATTTCCCTACGAGATCGAATCAGAAATGAGTATAATATAATAACAATATAAAGAAATAACATCTATTAAAAGTACAAAAGGTGATCTCATCGCTAATAAGCGACCTTTTATTATTTTTTTCTTATTTTCTAATAAAGCATATTTTACGTATTATCTTAGCACGCAAGTTGTGGAATGCAGTTTTATTTCAATTGTTTATTGTTTAGTTTACACAAAAAGTAATTAACACAGCAGTTGTGTTTGAATTTTAATGATTATTTTATAAAACTTTTTATATGAATAATAATTTTATTATAAACATTCCACTGCGCGGCATGGAACTCTGTATCTAATATGTGACCCTTTTTTAATTCTAACAACTGAATGCACTGCATTAAATGTTTTATACTGCGCTGTCCAACAAGAAAATAAAAAAAAATCTCTTAGTACTAGCGACTTAGTTGTAAGTTCAAGGATAAATTTATAAATATCTCAGATGCAGAAATATGCGTTTTGATAGTTATACAAAAACAAGTTTACCAAACGTGGAACCAATTTTGTTAATATAAATCTGAAAGTTGAAGATGGTGTGATGTCTGCCAGGCAGTTACGCAGCATAGGCTTTTGTATCACCCAAAACAATTTGGTGCATTTTTTTAGTATTTAGGTGCGGCAATGAAGGAAACGGCACATTTGATAGTAATATATTGTTTTCGCTGTTCATTAGCATGTACAAATTTCATCTAAGGAGCGTTGTTTACTCATTTTCGGAGAGAAAAGGGTGGTCGGAGGAGAGGGGATTGATACTCGGCCACTCACTATCACTTATCGAATGGAACACAACAGAAAAGCGATCGCTTCACGTCTTTATCCTATGAGACCGTGGTCCTGGGGTTTACTCTATATTCCGACAAGAATTTCGAATGGACGGACGTTGAACGTCATCATATAAGATAAAAGTTTTCAACTTCTAACAACGTATGAAACATATCATTCACTTCGAAATTAGTCTATAAATTACGACGTACGATACAGGATTCGAACATTTTGTAAAGTATTTAGGCATATTCGTACAGTTTTACGTGCGATATTCAAACATTCCTCGTCGTGTCGGAATACTGAGTAAATCCACTGAGAAAAACATCATCGCTTACTTCAAAGCGTTAATGATTGTAGAAAGAAAATAGACTGTAAGCGCTTGTAACTTGGCTAAAAGGTCTATTGGCCTATTCCTATTGAGGTATGATATGTAAATATAGTGTGGCGCTATGCCCAATGAGGCAGGCCGCTTCCGACAGAATGATGTGGAGACCATTGGGAGAAGAATATGTTCAACAGTGGACTTCAGGAAGTCAACCACCTGTAGTTGAAGAGAAGAATTGTGGCCCTACAAACTTTGACATAATTATTTCCTTTGACTTATTTTAATATCAGCGAGTTTTTAGCTACTATTTTCTTTCTCACTTCCGAGTGACTTAGGTGTGAGAAAGAAAATACGCACTTAGGTGCGGAATATTTTTGCCCTTCCGATCTATTGGTAATTATAGTATATGTATAAGTATATGTGTATGCTTGTGTTTGTGTATTTATGTTGTTTGTGTGTTACATGTGTATTTATATTATAGGTATTTAAATAATGTAGTATATTATTCATTGGGTGTTTAAATTTAAATATTTGGGCCATATAGTCACAGCGTGTCTTAACGACAATGCTGACATAGAACGGGAGCGTAGAGCGCTGTCAAAGAGAGCGAATATGCTGGCTCGTAGGTTTGCAAGGTGTTCTACCGAAGTTAAGATTACGCTGTTTCGTACTTATTGTACCTCCCTATACACGTGCAGTTTGTGGGCCAGCTACACGCGTGTCAATTACAGCGCACTTCGTGTCCAATTTAATAATGCATTCAGGGCGGTGCTGGGACTGCCCCGTTACTGCAGCGCTTCGGGTATGTTTGCTGCGGCGCGCACTGATTGTTTCTACGCGATTATGCGAAAAAGATGTGCGTCCTTGGTGCGCAGAATTCGACTCAGTTCCAACACTGTCCTGAAAATGATAGCTGATAAGCCAGATTGCTTTTATGTATATTGCTGTTGTGACAAACATATCACATATAGTGCCGGATAGAGGCAAAAAAGAAAATGTATGTTCTTGTGGATGTATGTATTATTTGTGTATTGTCTTTGCTATGGGTCCTTGGTTACCTGAAATAAATGATTATTATTTTATTCTCTTTATTTTATTTAACATATTTTTTCTATTTTTACATATATAAATTATAAAAAAATATACATATAAAAATATAAAAAAATAATTTATTTACCCTCCGGTGGTGAGGCTCAAGACCCAAGCCACCGGCGGTTAGGGAGACAAAGTGAGGAACCGCCTCACAATGCGTGCCGTGTCCAATAATACTGCCTTCTGTATTTGACCTTTGACCCAACAGTCAATTGAGAGCCTCTGTAGGTGTTGGTCGAGGCTCTTTGGTATCAACCCATGAGCAGATACGACAATCGGGACAATAATTGTTGAATCGGACATCCCACATGTCGGTAACCTCGTGTGCTAAATCTAAGTATTTAGACATTTTGTCTTTTTCAGCTTTGACGAGGTTATCGTCATGCGGTATGGCGACGTCAACAAGTATAGCTCGGCGCGCCAAACGATCTATTATCACAATATCAGGCTTATTGGCGACAATAGTCCTGTCTGTGATAATAGATCGATCCCAGTACAACGTTGCATGACCATTTTCAAGAACTGGTTGAGGAACATACTGGTAATATGGCACTTCAGAAGTCACAAGTCCATATCGAAGAGCAATTTGCTGGTGAATGATCTTGGCTACTAGGTTATGTCTATGCAAATACTCGCCGTTAGCCGGAGATAACATGCCTGATGGACTCGCCAGGACGGTGGCATACCCGACAGATGTCGACCGTACCGTCCTTCAGGATGTATTTCCTATAGTTGTTCGTCTTAATAACTTCGTCCATAATTGCAAAGACAAAACCCTCGGTTTCCCCAAAGAGGTTACCGAAGCGCAGCCAAGACACAGACGCTAGTCGGTCCACATCAGGCCCATGAAGGGCTCGATAGAACCGACGGTGCAGCTCTTTGCTCTTCCATATGTCCTCGCGATCCCTAATGCCTACCACCAGAGGTTTCCGCCAGTTCTCAATCGCCAAAGACAGCGGGGTAAATCCTTTATCTACCATAACTACAACCCTATGCATATCCACGTTACTGTGAAGGAAATAATCCCTGAGATTGCACACCTCGCGATTATGTAGGTCTTTAGCATTAAGAATGCCTCGGCCCCCACATCCCCGCGGGATGTACAATCTCATCACTGACGAATGTGGATGATGCATACGATGTGCAGTTAGGAGAGTTTGGACTTTACGATCCAGGGCGTCCAATTCGGTCTGAGTCCATTTGAGTATGCCGAAAGAGTACATGAGTACAGGCATAACCCAACCGTTGAAAGCGCGAATCTTGTTTCCACCTGACAAAAAACTGTTAAGTACTTTTGTCAGGCGGTTAAAGAAACGTTCTTTCATCGATTGTTTTACATCTGCACCCATGATACCAAGAGCCTCTGGCATACCCAAATATTTGTAGGTTTCCGTCACAGAGAGGGACCTGAGACTTACAGTCTCTGAGACTTGTATGTCATCAGAGACCGCTACCTCCCCTCGCTTCACATGGATAACCGCACATTTATCGACACCAAACTCCATATTGATTGAGTTGCTAAATCTTTCAGTTATTTTTAACAACTCAATCAATTCGGATTGTTTTGATGCAAATAATTTGAGGTCATCCATGTAGAGCAAGTGAGATATAGGCTCAGAGCCTCTCCGCAGACGGTAGCCTAACCCTGAATCCAACAACAGCGTGCTGAGGGGATTCAGGGCCATGCAAAACCACAGTGGACTCAGACTGTCACCCTGGAATATACCCCGCTTGATTCTAATCGGCTCATCACAATCAGAAGGACCCGTACTGCCTGGATATCTCAGGACAGTGGTCCACTGCCCCATACAAGACCCAAGGAAGTTGCATAAATTTGTATCAATTTTATACAAATTTAAAACTCTCTTGAGCCATGTATGGGGCACTGAATCATAGGCCTTTTTATAATCTATCTAGGCAGCCGATAAATTCCTTCGGTTGTGACGAGCCTGTTGGCAAATGGTCATGTCAATGAGAAGGAGCTCCTTTGTACCACGGGACCCATTCATGCAACTTGTCTGGCCGGAAAAGAGAATTTGATTAGAAGAAATATGGTCTGTAATTTTGGATCTAATAATGGAAGTCAAAATTTTATAAATAGTTGGAAGGCATGTAATGGGTCTATAATTTTTTGGTTCCGTGGTAACACCGGATTTAAAGAGCAGGTGAGTGATACCTGTCGTCATAAATGTTGGGAGCGATCCCCTTTCAAGCGCATCCTGGAACTGTGTTGCTAATCGAGCATGCGAACTTGGAAACCATTTTAACCAGAAATTGTGCAGACCATCCGGACCCGGAGACTTCCAATTTTGGGTTGGACGAATCGCTGCCAGAATATCCTCTGGACTGATTAAAATGGTTTCCATAGCCGGTATTACCTCGCAAGCTCGATCGACAACACCAAACCAAGGGGCTTCAGTGTGAGAGACAGGGGACGACCAGATATTCGCCCAGTACTCACGCATTTCGTGAGCACTTGGCAGCCGCCCATCTCCCACACCTTGTTGGGAATTCTCCCAACATCTATAAACTCTTTTTTGGTCACTTTGGAACATACGATTTTGTTGGAAACGATCCCATCGCTTCCTATAGCGGCGAATGCGGTTCGCCCACGCATAGACTTTTTGTTTGTAGAAGTCTATGCGTTCTGTGACGCAAAGCCTATAATTGCGAGGGCTTGTATTGGTCCCCGAAAAAGCCTGCGTCACAAAACGCATAATCTTCGGCCTGCTATTTCCTTCTCTGAAGGAAATTAGCTTGCCGATGAGAATTCGGGCCCTGTTGATACGGTCCTCGATCCTACACTGCCAAGCAGGTACAGTCACAACACCTCGAGTGGCTTTAAAATCACTTGGAAATTTTACGTTAGCCACTCGACATGCTGCAACCGCCGCGCAGAAAAGGATCGAATGCGTATCAACAAGATCCCGACTGGACTCCAAGTACGTAGGTAACATGGAGTCCAGAGCTCCGACCAGCATCAAATTTCGTCTATGCGTCGGCAAACGCGGCAAGCGCGGTCTACAAGACGAGGGTAGAGATACGAATTCCGAAATCGTACGTTCCAAAGCCCCTCTCAGACGTTGTTCATCTTGGGGACTTACATTGCTGTTCATATTGTCCGTCTGATCGATATCAGCAGCAGGTGTTGGTGGTGTGTCTGCTGCTTGATCTACGGTGACGGACGGGACATTGACGTCCTGGACAACACATAAGTCTGTGCGCAACCGCTCAAGTACTTGATCATCCAACAACTTACGCCGCTGAATAAATCGTACTTGATCCGACAGTCGTTGGGATGACACATCAACTGTTGGTTCCAAAGTCTGAAACAGAGACAGCATTTTAGAAACTATATAACATTTATTTTTGATTATTATTATTATTGAATATTATTATTATTTATATCACATTTTTTCTGTGTTTTACCATTTCTAGCGGAAGAAATCAGCTGCGCAGGCTTATGGCCAAAGCGAAACTAGTTGTAAAGAAAAGGAAAAGTAGATATAAACGAGATATATTACTAAATCATTTTCTAGGTGTTACGTTTCTATTGACAAAAATTTACGACTATTCGGTATGTGTTAATAATAACAGCTTTTTGCATCAGGGTGTAAGCGAGTGGATATATTTGGACGATTTTAAGGCTATTGTTATTATTATTATTATTACAAGGTGAACGGACGATCTGGCTAAGGTTGCAGGAAGTCGCTGGATGCAGGCCGCTTCTAACAGGTCATTGTGGAGATCCTTGGGGGAGGCCTATGTTCAGCAGTGGACTTCCTGTGGCTGATATGATGATGATGATGATGATTATTGTATGTATGCCCTAGATTGCCTTTTCTTTATTCCTCCTTTTTCTTTCTTTTAATATCTATCCCATGGTTGCCCCATAAATAAAACCACGAGCAGAAAAATAAACTTATAAATAAATAATAAGCTAACATTTATAAAAACTATGAATGGATTTATGTTTCCTATCCGCGAGAAAATGTCACATTACTAACATTTTCTTTCGATGGAATAATTGTATACTAATTCGTTTGTATAATTCAAGGCTGCGGTATGTGATCCATTTACGCATTCTTCTTTTATGGTTCCTTTTCTCGAGGTGAAAAACCAAATATGAAAAGACTGTTTAGCTTAAATAATCATTCGGGTTAATTTATGGGCCTCAGACAAACCCTATTTATGCAATAAAAAAACGCGTCTTTTTGTAACAATTATTTTAATTAAATTATATTACAATAATTGTTTTTAGTGAGGATGCATTCTTTGTGCATGGCTATGTGTGTATTTAAATCATATAAATATAATTACTTTCGAAAAATAGCAGAAAAACGTAAACAGTAACATTAAAACATGTTATCCTGTTGTGCTTATAACATCCTTGCTCATATTGTTATTTAAGTCTATTTAATATGACAACAAAACTAGTATGTCCAATAGCCATTTACTTGCATTAAAACGACCAGAAAAAAGAATATTGTCTCTAACTCCAAAGGTCATCAAAGTAATAAACTTTATTATTCTCATCGTGTTTTTCTACAAAATTCAATCTCCAATATTTTATTTATGTTGGTATTGTTCCAATGCACCAAAAAGGGCAATCTTTATTTAAAATATTGCTTTTTATGTAGTACAATATACATATATATGTTTTTTTATTATTATTTGTTTATTACAATTATTTACAAAAATAAAAACAGTATAATTAAATACCCATAAAACTGTTGGCAGAAATATGCGTTGGCGCCTACTATTTGGTTGCATAACAGATATGAATTTAGAGTTTTTACGGGGCCCTTAAAAATGGTATATACATATCTTAATTCTCGGTAGCATAAGGAAAATAACTTATATAACTATACAGAATAATCATCAGCAAAATTATTGGCCAAATGCTCTGATTTCGTATGTTACCTATTACTAAGACACCATTTGAATAATTAATGGATTAATATTGTATCTAAAGGTTTATATGTCACGAACTTTTTTAAATAATATTAGCATATCAAATTAATGTTCTTTACCTAAAAGAATCAACATATACCCATATATAAGGTTATTTGATACCGCACGAGCATATTAGTTGAACGAAAAAGTTTATTTCACATACCATTCAACAGTCTTGGGCCCCGAGCAATGCAACAAATTACATGCCTGTTCTTACAAAAATGTTTTTTCGTGCGATTGCACCCAACGATATCTATAATATAAAAATGAATCGCAAAATGTGTTGGTAACCGCATAATTCAACAACGCCTGGACCAATTTGGCTAATTTTGGTCTTGAAATATTCGTGGAAGTCCTGGGAAGGTTTTAGGGGTGAGAAAAATAGGAAAATTTCTGAGGAAGATACTAAAAACCTTTTTTTTGGGTATCGTTCAAGCGTGATGCGTCCAGCCAGTATAGGATGATCTTTGTTTATTTGACGGGAGACGTAAAAGACGGTCCAGCTTCAACTACCACCCAACGTAAAATGATCTATCTTTCCATTGTCTTTCATTGACGGCTGACGAAATAGAACAAAATTCAAAAAATGTGTACATCGTGTATATAATATTATCTAGATACGGCGTCTTGCGCATAATTTTGTTAAATGTAAATTAAAACGATGTCCACATCTACCAAAATCGCCCATTGTTTTTTGAGATTATTGCAACAGTTTTAAACAAAGTATACTCTATCGAAGCGTTTTGCCGGAGTATACCAAAATATATCTAATTATAATTTTTCGTTTTCATAAACGACATTGTTTTTTGAATTTATACTTTTAGATGCGCTGGGGGACATATTTAAATTTCGCATTAGTATTGTTTTCAGACTCAAGAATAAAAAAATACTGGTACGTTGATGCCGTATCTAGACATTATAATGAAACGATATGCAGTTTTATATTTTTAAATATTTGTTCTATTACTTACGTCACCTGGTAAGGCAGTATGAAGGTTTTATTAATTTGTATATGGTAACGTAATAGACGCGACTGCCAACAAGTTAACGATGGTCACGGGTTCAAATCCCAGGGCACACCTCTGACTTTTCGGATTAATTTCTACGTGAAATAAAATCCGCCAACTCGCACTAAGCAAGCAGGGTGGACTATAATATCTTCTTCTATAATATAAAAATGAATCACAAAAAGTGTTGGTAAGCGCATAACTCAACAACGCCTGGACCAATTTGGCCAATTCTTTTTTTAAATGGTTATTATTACTTTATTACTAACAAAAAGTAATGGCGTGCAATATTATTAGGAAAAACAGCATTTTGGTGCTGAAATAAGGGACGTAATATTGGATGGACAATAAAAAACGCTAAAGTTTTTAATGTCAAAATTTCATAAGGCAATCTTTATATGTACATGTATATGGAGAGACGGGATATAATAGAGTGGAAGGTACGGGAGAGGGCTGGGATAGCTGACAGATTTGATAGGACGAAATGTAAATGCACGTTATAAGACGGGATGGATAATAAAAGAGAAAGGACGGGACGGATCGGGAAGAGACTGAACAGACGGATGAGACGGGATTGAGCCAGACAGTAGGATAGCTATGTCAAGTTTAGGTATACAAGAGATTAATACGAAAAATAACATGTAAGTATTTGGTGTGGAGTGGAATCAAAAAATATATGCACCCAGGCGAAGCTGGGTCGGGCCGCTAGTAAATATATACAAATGTATCTACAACTTACAAAAAAGTGATGGCACGACCTTGAATATCAAATAGTTCCCGGGTTTTACGTTCACTAGCGTGGCATAAATTTTAAGTAAATATCAGGCAGACTAATAATATTCTGCCGGTCAGTGATTCGCTTTATTGGAAACAGATGCGACAGTCCTTTTATCGGTTTCTTTACATTTATGTAGTAAATATAAAAAAAAGAACTAGTAGAATATATTTGACAATATTTTTTAGTTGTAGACGTAACTAATGCTGATTAAATTTCTGGAATCAACTATTAACGGTTCTGTTTTTGAAAAGCTGCTATTAATTATTAATATTAATTATTAATGTGCACTTTGAATAAATGAACAGAATCAGACAAACGCACAAAAATAAAACTTCACTTCTTCTGACCTGACCTGACCTGACTGATCTATGCCTAAGAATGACTTACATATGTACTTTAATAATTATTAGATACATTTCTAGGTGTAAAATGAGCCTGCCTAACAAATAAATAATTCATATATCATGCATAGCATGCTCGAACTTGATTTGTCCTTTCTTAACCGAGAGGTTAAAATAATCTTTATAAATTCAAAATTTATATGAATAATTTACAAGAAATGTGTAAGATAATCTACATACTATATTTGTATTATATAATACCATATAATAAGCTAAGTATTTTTTAAATATTATGTTAATATATTTTGGTGATCTTTATATAATAAAACTTTATCCAATACAGTATTATGTTTTCTGTTGTATGTATTGAATTTATGATATAAAACACATATTAATTATTCGAAAATAACTGATTTATCATTTTATAACTATCTATTGCCTATTATATCTAGAGATAAGTATCTGAACTACGTAAAGAACGTGAATTATATCACAGACCACAGAATTGAATTAAGAATGTTCTCTCTGTACTCGTTCTATTATTTAAGAAGCGTGTAGTAAACAATGTCTTTTTATATATAGACATATTAACGGCATTAAAAAAAACAAATTCCAATAAATTTAACATCACAGAATACACCATGAGGAAACATGCATACCATTAAGATCTAAGAATTTCTGTCGTATATACTTTGTGAATTCCATCAACTCGGAAAAGGCCGGAGTGGTGGATTCTCGTGAATACCTCAATTAAACTCGATTGTATATGAACCCTGTGGTCATCGGTGAGCGATTAATAATTAAAATATACTCATACCAACAACAATCATAACGCTTGAAGCATGGATGTGTTGCTCTCCCATCATTTCGGGAAGAAAGCGGGAAGGAAAAGGAAAGTGATATTGGGCATACATTATCAAATACATTGTGGTAAAAACCCAGATTGTATATAATTAGCAATACTATTTATTGTTCTGATCTATATATTTATAGTCTTTTCTAATAAATATTAATAATTATACGAGAGCACGTCTTCATTGTGTGACGATAGGAACAAGACGAGTTAGACTCGTAAAAAAATCAAATAAAATGTGTTCATGACGATTCTAGAAATAGACTATATAAAGGCATTCCAATCAAAGGCTAGGTACAGAACTATCAACCAGCTTTCCAAAATGGTGAGACATTTCATAGTCTAAATATAACAATCGCTTGTGCATTTATATAAATTTGTGAAAATACGAGATATTGAAGCGATAAATCGTTAAAAACAATCAGTTAACAAAATTTCACCTTCGATAGTTAAATATTGGTTAGTTTAAATTTCATGAATATTTTTTATTAAAAGTGTGAATTTGACAATATCATTTGAATACATAAATAATATTACCGCCCTGAGAAACGTAACAAGGCAGTGATCGAGAAAAGACAAAAACAACTCGTTGGGCAACATGAACTACCTTCGTCTCTTTTTCCGTTTATTTTTATTTCCTATTTGAACTTCTGTAATTAATATTATTTGTTATTTCAATTCATGTTAAACCAAATCTGTTACAAATTCCATAAAACTTGTTTTGTTTCATTGTTCGTAATATTCGAATATCAAATACATTCTCTCCCTCTCTTAGGGTACAGGACGTCCTAAGCCTCCGTCATATCAGCGTCTTCCTGGAACTTTAGCCAGACCATCTCCACCTTGTAGACGGACGTCCAACGCTTCGCTTTCTTTTATTATACAGTTAAAGCCTTTGGTTATTTCAGAAACTCCTCGTGGTACTCGCTGTGGCTATTGCCTGCGCTAGCGCAGATGTCTCCCAAGTCAATAGCGACTTCACCGCTCCCATCGTGAAGTCTGTCTACGACATCACCCCCGAGGGTAAATACAACTACGCCTACGAAACTGGCAACGGTATCGTCGCTGAAGCCAATGGCAACGTGAAGGCTGGTGTGAGTAATTTTAAAATTAATTCAATTGAGACAGTACAGCTTTATTTGGAAATAACAGGCCGGGTCAAGATAAGTTTAGCACTCAAAAAGATTTTTTAAATATACAAAGACACCTCACAATCACCTATATAGTCCAGACCACACTTAGATAAATCAAGCCTTGTGTCGTGGGTATCAGGAACTACGAGAGACTTTTAGGTCTCACAAACACCCCCGAGACAAATAATTGTGGTCCTCACAAACAATTGTCTTGGTGCGGGGATTGAATCAGCGGTCTCTCGTTTCACAGCCAGCGTCTAACTAACTGCGCCACGGAGGTTGTTGGGGATCTACGGTAATTTCATTCAGTCAGTGATTTTGCCTCAATTTTTTGCTTTATATCATCTTGCACATCGGATTCCAGTCAATCTACTTTTTACTTTTGTTTTGTAGTAAAAGTAGGTGGAAATTATTTTTGGGCTTTCTTACTAACTTAGGTAAAATAGTAAAATGCAAACGATACTGAAGCACAGAGTTGTTTATAAATATTATTAACAAATTAATATGAATCATTTCCATATAGACAAGTTGATGATATATTTAAACCGACAAATGCTAAGCACTAACTCGTTCGCCCTCACTTCACAGTCAAGGTCGCGGCGAGTTGAGACTAAAGATGTCCATACATAATCAATGCTGTATGTAGTAGTCAGTTACATTTTATTTGATTGAATGGAACGTGGATCGTCAGAACCTTGGTAAAGGGTTAAATGCGTCATTTCCATTTCATCAAATTCAGTCTGACTAGAAGTTTATGACTATTTGAAGTAGTGCGAAGGTCACGTTAAATGCTCGTATTAGAAGTTGGTTTAAGAATAAATTAGCTGCAATTTATAGGACACCTAAGCTAGGACTTTGTCAAATGCTAATTGAAACTCGAGTTATTGAGAAGCGTGTTGTCTTTACGTCATTAAAATTTTATGCAATTAGCCAGATCTCGACAAATAGTTTTAAATTTCCTGCATTTAAGACTGCGCTTATTAAAATTTATAAAAATAAATATTTCAAATCATATTTATAACGTCATCATCATCAATGTATTGTTAAATCTACGAGTATTTCAGATTGTAGTTACTTTGAAGTAGCTCAAACTGGTTTATCACGGTTTTAGGACTACAATTATGGACGGCATTCCTAAACGCTCCTATGAATTCGACTGATCAAAGGAATTAAATCAATCATCATCAATTTTCAGGAATACCCCACACCTGAGGTCAAGGGATTCTACAAGTACACTTCCCCCGAAGGTGAAGTTATTGAGCAGGTCTACACCGCTGACGAGAACGGTTACGTCGCCCAGGTAATTATTTGTTGCTTATTTTCGTACAAAGGCAGACTAGCTTGCCCGCGTGATTGTAAGCGGTCATCGCCACTCATGGACCTTCGCAATACCCTGATATTGCGAAGACCAGGGGGTCTAGCACAACCAGGCCGCTGGCACTTAGTATTTAATATTGTCAACAAGTCTGTTTGAAGCTTTTTAATGAAACATAAAAAATTTAATGGTAATTTTAATTTATTTTGGAACAGTTGTATGATATGTTGTATGATATGTTGTATGATAAAAGTTGAAGTCATCCAATTCACCCACGCCAATGAGTATAATTATTATAATGGTCATGAGACGCTTAGAAACATACAGTCTCCGAAACTTATTTCAATCACATTAGTGGTTCAATTACATGTTATCTATTCTAAAATCTGTAAAAACTTAACTATACGAGCCAGTATGTATATTACTTCTATAGTCTATTGTTTTTCCAGGGATCTCACATTCCCGTGCCTCCCCCCACTCCCGAGGCAATCCTCCGCGCCCTGAAGTACATCGCTGACCACCCCCCACCAGTAGAGAAGCCCTGAATAAGCTTAGGACCCCGGAAAAACCTTCTACCAGATGATTTTAGTACAAACATACTGCTATAAAATAGTCAATAAAGCCTTCAACACTTAGCTACCTTGTTTTATTTAGAACTTTATGTAACAATTTGCTGGTTTAAAGCTTTGGATCTTGTGATCGAAACGCCCATACCAGCCCATATTATATGTCTCGGGCACATAGCCTGAGGAACTGACGGCTAACTGATGACTAAACAAAGGTATGTTATTTATATTAATAACGAAAAAATTTAAAATATTTGAATTAAGATTTGCTGAACCTTACTATTTTTAGTGTTGTTCGATTTGCTGTGAGCGTGCTGGCCAGTCCATCACAGACATAATATTATAATTTATTATATTTTTCTTTATTTCTTAGATATTCTTTTTTCCATTTTTATATTTATTTATTTTTTATTTATTTAAATCTTTATTGTACACATAAAAAACAAATCATCATCATCATATCAGCCACAGGAAGTCCACTGCTGAACATAGTCCTCCCCCAAGGATCTCCACAATGACCTGTTGGAAGCGGCCTGCATCCAGCGACTTCCTGCGACCTTAGTCAGATCGTCCGTCCACCTTGTAGGCGGGCGTCCGACATTTCGCTTGCTTGCGGCCCCAACGGCCATCGGTTCTACGAGCTATGTGCCCGGCCCACTGCCACTTCAACTTGCCTATCCTATGGGCTATGTCGGTAACCTTGGTTCTCCTACGGATCTCCTCAATTCTGATTCGATCTCGTAGGGAAACTCCGAGCATAGCCCGCTCCATGGCTCGTTGAGTGACTTTGAGCCTTTTAATGAGGCCCACAGTGAGAGGCCACGTCTCGGTGCCGTATTTCATCACTGGTAACACACAACTATCGAAGACTTTCGACTTTAGGCACTGAGGTATTTTGGACGAGAAGACGTCGCAAAGTTTCCCGAAACAAATACAATATTCAGAAATTACAAAAAAAATAAATGTATACATGGCGGTCTTATCGCTTAAAGCAATGTCTTACAGACAACCATGGGATGGATTTAAAGAGAAGGAGAAAGAGAGGGCAGTGTAAAATAAGTAATTAAAAGAGAGGACACTAAATAATATTCATACTAACTAAAAAAAACAAATTACATCATCATAACATACATACATACATAATAAATAGCATAAATACATACATATAAAATAAAAAATAAATATATATAAGATGATACACACAAATTGTAAAATAATTTAGATGTAGGAAATAATGTTAACTACTAAAATCAGTTTAATTAAAGAGAAATCTTTAATTTGCCTCTTGAATGAAGACAGCGATTTCGCCTGTCTCACCGCAACAGGAAGCGCGTTCCACAATCGAACTGCTTTGACGGTAAAAGAATTGTCCATAAATGTTGTGGTGTGCACAGGCATTCTCAGCTTAAGATTCTCTGACGACCTCAAGGACCTCGAATGTGAGTCATGAAGAAAAATAAATCTTTCTTTAAGATAAGAAGGAGTCACAGGATTAAATAAAATATTATAAAGAAGAGAAAGAATATGAGCATTCCGACGAAGCCGTGTAGGTAACCACATAAGCTTAGCATGAAACTCGGACACATGATCATATTTGCGTAGACCAAATATGAATCTTATGAAGAAATTTTGAAGTCGCTCAAGTTTATTAAGTTGGTCTTCGGTGAGATCAAGATAGCTGACATCGGCATAATCAAGAATGGGGAGAAGAAGGGATTGAGCAAGTAAAATCTTCGTGGTAACGGGTAGAAAGTTGCGTAACCTTCGCAGGGACTTAGCTGAAATGAACAGCTTACGGCTTATTTCACGAAGCTAAGGACCCCAAGTAAAGGAATTATCAATAAGTAATCCCAGATTGCGGACGGTGTTACTATAAGGGATGGTTATCCCATCACAATAAACACTGGGGAGTTGAGTCCAATCCAGCTTCGAGATCATCCTGGAGCTACCGACAACAATGACTTGGGTTTTCAAGGGATTGATCTTCAAACCATGAGCTCTACTCCAATCACAGATGTGTTGAATGTCTGTATTAATACAGGCAATTGCATCAATCAACTTGTCCAAGGGTGCCTGAGTATATATTTGGAGATCATCAGCGTAGATGTGGTAGGAGGAGCATAAAAAGTTAGTAATTGAGTTAATAAATACAGCAAAGAGAAGAGGAGATAGCACGCCGCCCTGAGGAACGCCAGCAGCTACGGAGCACCAAGAGGAAAATCTATCCTCCACACGGACGGTAACTATGAAACCAATCAACAGCCATTGGAGATATGTTAAGAGAACGTAGCATTGAAAGTAAAACGTCATAGTCCACAGTTTTTATACATTATATTAAAAAAATAAACAATATGTCATATAAAAATATAAGAAATTAATGACCCTTCGGTGGCGGAGCTCAAGACCCAAGCCACCGGTGGTTAGTGATCCAAAGTGGGAAACCTCCTCACTGTACGTGCCGTGTCCAACAACACCGACTTTTGGATCTGGCTCTTGACCCAACGACCAATTGACAGCCCCTACAGATGTTGGTCGAAGCTCTTTTTGTAATTTATATAATTGGGGCTATGCGTATCAAACACGTAAAAAACTTAAATTATTTATGAAACGGAAGGCAGCAGAAGAAATGGTTATAAAAGGAATGTGTCATATTTTTGAAGAAGTCTTCCTAACGAAGATGTAGAGGTCGAAGAGTTGTTGAAAAACTAATACATTTGCAAATATAGCTTTTATAAAATTAAAATATCGTAAAATGATCAACTAGAAGCATTAGAGAATCATCATGAGATGAGCAATTTTTTATAAACTTTCTTAGTATGAGTACTTTTTTTGAATGAGTTCATTAAAGTGAAGCATCAAATAATTTTTAATTCCTTTCATGAGAAATTTGATCATTTTTCTTGTAAAATAAACCAGTTTAAATTTAATTCATTATGAAGTTCTTAAACTGAGATATTTATGATTGCAACTGATAAGTCAAATTAATAAATTATTAACTATTAGCACAGTATTGGTCAAGGTAAAGATTTCTGAATACTTACTAGAAAGGCTGTAATTTAAGAAGTATTGTTGTTAGGACTGTGATTTTTTTGGTTATACGCTTTTGTTTTGTCCTTTTCGAACAAGTTTATAAATTTAATTTGAGCGAGTGCAAAACATTTGATAGGTACGTAAAAAAGTTATTTATAAATTTATGAAAAAGGCCGTAAATAAAAGAAAATAAAATCTTTTATTTGTTTTAGTCGTTGTTTTAGTACATTATATCAAAATAAGTATTCATTTAATAGAAAAATAAATCGATTTAGATCAATCCCTGACCTCGTTGTTTACGATTGATTTTATAAGTACTTCATAATGTAGGTGTAACATCGGTGAAGATGACACAGATTTGCTCTTTATATAGAAAGTTTACAAGTACATTTTATAACCTTGGAGACAACATTGTAAACATTATAAACATAAAATAACATTGTATGTTGCTTTGTTCATGATCTATAAATTAAAAAATATTATATTGTGTACAAGTCATAACTGATTTTTTTGTTTTTTAGTATGAAAGAAATATTTATGCGTGCGTAAAATTGGAGGCGGATTGTGTAATTGTTAAAATAACATAAAGTGGGATTACACGTATTATTGCATATCTAAACAAATCCAATGAAACTGTTTGGAAACATCGTAACGAAACCTTTATATCATAGACACATTAACGGACGAAACCATATTCCGCTTCCCATACTTTTTCCTTACCGCCTCCCTGCCGATTTCATAGCTAGGCAACACATCTGTAATCCAAGTGTTGTGAATATTCATTGGCGGCATTGAATAGCGGTTTGCCAAAGTTATTGTATAAAAAAAGACATTCTACATTAGGTTATAGTAATCAAACCCGGTCGTTATGTAATAACTTTGGCATGGTAAAGTTAAAATACTTTTAGCCTGTTTTTATACTCTATCTATCTTTAAATAGAATTTAATTCTATATTTCGATGCATTTTATGTTTTAGTTAACTAAGATAGAGATATATAGATATGGTGCACATGTTTATAGATATCTAGGCCATATTAATGTATAAATATACGGCGAGACGAGCCTGCCGTTCGACTGATGGTCAGCGTTACGACTGCTCATGAACAATAGCAAAACCAAACAACACCTTAATAACAAAGCAATGCTTAGCATTACACTGCGCTCACCACCCTGAGACATAAGATGTTATGAAATGAAATGAAAATATTTATTGAATCCATAAAATGTCATACACTATTTAGATTCCGTCATTTTTTTTTCCACTACCACCCAGTTCACAAGGCTGTTTTCGCCAGAGAAGAACGGGCAAGAAACTCTAGAGAACGGTATAGGTCTCAATATGTCCAGTAGTTACTCTGGCTACAATATCCTTCAAACCGAAACACAACAGTGCATTTATACCGCTGTTTGGCGGGAGAAATAGAAATTGCGGTGGTACCTAGGCGGTCTCTCACATATCAGAGACTTACCACCAGTATACTCTTCGGAAAGAGCAGAGGATCAGAAACTTCTTTCTTATCTCTGACTGTGACTGTGTTTGTTTGTGAGACCGAAAAGTCTCTAGTAGTTCTTGATACCCACGACACAAGACTCGTATGTGACTCTTGGGTGTTATTTATTATTTACTTTGATAAAACATAACATAAATATCAACAGCCTAATTATACTAGTTTCAAGATTTTTCAATTCAGTGGGAATTAATTGTGAATAATGTTCTGTTATCATGATGACTTAACTTTTGTCTACATCAGAGTCTTTAATTTGGTGAAACCAAAGACAGGTTAACCAATAATAATTTCCCCCCTACAATATAGTTCATACGAAACAAAAGCTTGGCCATCGAACTATAGATTGGGTTTTGCTCAATAATTGTGACATTCCACTGCACTCTTAATCCTGAGACGTAAGATATTTAGTCTCAGTATGTCTATTAGTTACTTTGGCTACAATGTTAGTTAAATAAACAACACAGTTTAGCAAAATACCAAACTAAAAGTAAAAATAAATTTTAATAGTTTAATGACTGTTAGCTCTAATGTATGTTGTGTTTTGTAGGTATACTATGTTTGGTCTATATTAAATGCATAAACTCAACAGAAGGAGTAGGCAGATGTGCCAGGACACCCAAATTTCCCCTTGTATGTTCCGCCCCACGATGTGATAGGGAGCGAGTCTATCGCCATATTGGGCGCAAATTCCTGCCTCCGGGCTGATAATGAATAGAAAAACCAATTATCACTGCCCAACCCGGGATTCCAACCAGTGAATTCAGCTTTGTGACCGTACCGTAGTACAACTACCGCCAAGGCAGTTGGTCTATATTGACCGGAATAAGCAACCAAAACAAGATAAATAAATAAATAACACCTAAAGGTCACGTACATAGTCCTGACCCCAGACTAAGATCGAATTTTGTTTCTCGGGTATCAGAAACTACGAGAGCCTCTTCGGTCTCACAAACACTCGGACCCGAAAGAAATAATTATGGGCCGCACAGTTCTTTCAGTGCAGGGATCAATCCTGCGGCCTCTCGTTTCACAGGCGGCGTCTAACCGACAGAGCCACAGAGGCTGTCAAAAGATAACGAGGATCCTCCTACCTCTTGCATCGTTCTCCTCAAATATAAGGGTCGCGACCTCCTCTCACTAATTTCCGTCGTACGGTGTCACGCCATCGATTTCGACTGTTGGCAATCTGTATTGCTAAACGAGAATAAAAAACATAAAAAAGGGTTGAATCCCAACTCGACTTGCTTGCGCGCTGACTAGCGTTGCTAAAGGTGGGTCAGAGTAGCCGAGCACGATTTTTTTAGCCTCTCTACTCGGGGTATCATGTGCCGTTGGGGGCTCGTAAGTCCAAACTACACGAATTTATGCTCGGTTCGTGATCAACCTCAAGACCTCAGGCTTTTTAACTTTCAAGTTACTTGTCTTGTCATAATCATGGCTGCCAGGCGCGTTTTAGCATCTGTTAAATGTAACATAGAAATAGTTTTAGAAGTGGTAAAACCACGCTGTTGCCAGTCATGACTCGGCATGAATGGGCAGGCTCGTTAGAGTCGGTATCACTGTTTCACAGGTAATCGACGTGAAGCGACGATACCCTATTGGATATCCGACCTAATACCTCTTTCCTCTTCCCATTATTGTTCCTTCGCGCTCTCCTCCCGATTGGATGGCAACACATTCATCGACCAAGCGTTTTGGTTGTTCATGGGCGGCAGCCATATCTTACCAACACGTTACATGTTGCTTGTTTGCCGGACCTGTGCATCAAAACATATTATTACCTATTTTACTGAATATTAATATTTTGACCAACATGACATTTATTCTTTGGTGGACAAGAATCACCAGCTATTATTAAAAAACTGGAAAAATATACTCATTTCTATTTTGGATATGGAGTATATAAAGCCATTAGTAAAATTGAAAAGTCAGTTCGTCTCACAACTTGACAGAAAACTTTAGAAAATGGTAAGCCTCCGACCATTTGGAGTGACTCATTACTTAATAATACCAATCATTCATCAGCAAGCCATTATTTAAATACAATTTTCGCTATTTAAAAACGTTAGGTCAGCGCAAACCGCGACGGCGAGGCATGGCATGTTAATTTTTTACCAAAGGATATTCAAACATATCCGGTGGGAATACGACATAAATTCCATTGTTTTAAATTGATGTCGCGGCATGGAGAAATGCCTTTTGATGCCACGGCATAAATGTAAAATAATTAAATAACCTTGGGTAAAAAATGAAATTCATAAATACGCCTTGCCATCCCAGTCTATGCTGGTCCTAATTTGCTCGGGTCTTTCGGGAAATTTATTAGGTTTTTCCGAAACACCACGCTACGAAACAGACATTTTTCTATGGAGATAATCTATAAACACGTTTTGTGTGGGAATTCAGGACATCGATGCTTCTGTGAAATTAATAATAAGCCACAATTTTACCCTTTACACTTCATTGGTTTGTTTTTTTAAATAAACTTGATGACAGTTAATTGCTTAAATCTATACATACGAGTATAAACGTACATATAATATTATGTTTGCAACCGATCGATATCTGTACAAGGAAGATAAATGAGAAAACTGATATGGAGGAACTGTATTAACATAAAAGAACCCAAAACAATGGTTTTTAGAAATTTTTACAGTTTGTGGTGCGCGATGAACTCAAAAACGGCCTAACGGATTTCGATGAAATCTTGGTATGTAGGTAGCTAACACCTGTTGTTATCCCGAAAAATTTAATGTTCCCGTGGGATGAGGAAGGAGTCTGATATATTTGTTACTTATTTATATTCAAAGGGATGGGATGGAACTGGGTTGTATGCCTTAAATGTGAATAAGACGGAACAGGGCGGGATATAAAGGGATGGGACAAGAAAAGTAATACAGAGGACGGCATTAATCAACTTAGAAAAAATAATTATGAAGAATGATAACCTTAGAAGTCAGTTTTTCATCGTATGTTGCTTTTATATGCGACATAATTCAAGGAACTGACTCTCGAGACATTTTACTTGAGAGGAGTGCATCATTGGATAATTACTTAATTATATTTTGTTATGTTATATTCTTGGCCTTTCATTTCAGTCTTAGTAGAAATCCTAATCTCGCTGTTCAACGTATGCATCGTGTCCCTTTTTCTCTTTATTTCGTAGGTATTTTTATACCATATTTAAAAAAAAAACAGACAATATGTCATATAAAAAAAGTAATGACCCTTCGGTGGCGGGGCTCAAGACCCAAGCTACCGGCGGTAAGGGATCCAAAGTGAGGAACCTGCTCACAACAACAAAAACACGACCTTTTGGATCTGGCTCTTGACCCAACGACCAATTGAGAGCCACTGGAGATGTTGGTCGAGGCTCTTTGGTACCAGTCCATGTGCAGAAACAAAAATCGGGAATATAACTGTTGAGTCCACATCCCATATGTCGGCAACCTCGTGTGCCAAATGCAAATACTTGGACAATTTGGCTTTTTCAGCTTTAACGAGGTTATCGTTATCGTTATCGTGTCCATTATTATTAAGATATTTGGTACTGATTGTTATTTTTCTAGGGTGCCCATCTGCCCGTCGCTCTCCCAGTACCCGAGGCCATCCTCCGCACCATCCAGTACATCGCTTCCCACTCTCCCCCCGTAGTCGAAAAGGGCTCTTTTTACAACGGCCGCGCTTAGAAACTTGCTAGCTATAGAAAACTATGTAAATCCTATATTAAGTACAAACTGCCATAATGTAGTAAATAAATACGTCAAGTAAGTACTAATTACTGTTTTATTTGGTCTTTTAAAATAGTTCCAATATGTGCAGAGTTGGGTATAAATCATTAGTCATTTATATTTTGACTATGTCTTTAGACTAGAAATGTTTTACTTACATTTTTCTACCAGTATCAATAATAATAAGCTAGCAAAATGTTGGTTTTGCCGTGGTGAAGGAATTGAATATGCAATATTTCAAAGATCTACACAGAAAATCAAGAGTATGTGATGTTCACCCAATAGCCCATTTGACATTGGTCTACGGATTTAAATTCTTTAAAATAATTTGTACACTTATTTGCATTTTTATTTTAGAGAAAGTGTTTAGTATTTTTTGGCATTTAGACTAGGCCCTTGAGTTTAGTATCATTTTCTGCTACCAGTCCATCCAAGAATTAATTTAGATTTTAAATTCATTATACATAAACAAATTAACTAGTCAATTTAATTTCAGATTGTATAATAATTTGAATATTTCATAGCCTTCCCCAAATTCGATGACTTGTATATAAGTATTGTGTCATTAAAATTCGTGCATAAAAGGTAAATGTCGTACTTTTGAGTACTAGGAATTTAAATGTTTTTTTTTTAGATAGTGCTCTAATAATGAACTTTTAATTAACTGCAACTGATAGTGACAAGTCACAATTCGTTCCGAATATTCTATTTGTAACAATTTAATTAATAAATAAACCCAACAGTCACATTCAAAATTCTGATTTCACACTAAGATCAAGACTTTTATCGTGGGTATCAGAAACTACGAGAGACTTTCGGTCTCACAAACACCCAAGAAATTTAATGAAAGAACAATAGATTTAACAGTCGTTTATAATATCAAATGCTTTTTTATTACAATGAATGGCGAGATGAATGATAGAGATTGCTCGATCATCTTTTATGAAGAAAGTTCTTTGTGGTCATAAGAGATACCTACCACAACAGTACGCTTTTATTATATAGCTATTCATTTTCCAAACTAATTGGTGTGTTTTTCAGCATATAATACTTATATGCTGTAGTTCAATTGTGGAATATTATATAGAAACTATAAAATCCTTTTTTGGTATTATATCTAGAACCAGATAATTATTTGTGATACACACTAATATTGGGTATTGGAAACGGACCCGTGACCCCTAGTTCTTAACCGGCTACGTAACCAACTGTGCACAGAGGGTATTAATTAAACATACAGCATCAATAAAATTAGTATGTAGACATGAACGCAAAAGCTAGTTCTAAACATTGAGTATTTGGAATCTTTAAATGTCATTCAATGATTTACTATTGTGTGACATTGAAAGAGTTAGAAAAATGACAGCAAAATTTATCTTTGAGCAAACAATTTTGGAATATATTTAATGTACAAGGTGTAAGATTAAACAACGAAAACAACTAAATAAATACACCCAACAGTCTGCAAAGTCCTGCCCCTCTAAGATCTAAGTCTTATATTGTAGATTTTAGAAACGATGGGAGACTTTTTGGTCTCACAAGCACCCTCACCGAAGACTGACACATGTGGATCACACAAAACTTTGTCTCGGTGCAAGAATCGAATCCACAGCCTTTCGTTACACAGCCAGCGTTGAACCAGCTGCGCAACGGAGATAATTGACTATAGATATAAAACACAGGAATTACAAAAAGAAAAGAATTGAAAATGAAGTTTAATTCGCAATGGTTATATAATATATTAATATTACATTTCCGTTGAAATGCTGTAAAATAATCAATGAATATTCTAATGTACTCGTTTGATAAAATAACATAAATATCACATATGTCAAGAGTTCCATAGCAACATACTCTTTATACTAGATCTGAAATTTAAAACCGGTCAGTATAAATTGTAAATTCGAGTGTTCTGGTAACATTATTATGTAACCTGGCTAAACATTTAAAGTCTTTAATTTTATGAAACCAATAAGAGATTGAGACACTGAAAACTATTTTCCCATATTGGACTTAATAAAATACAATACCATGCCCAATGAACTATGTATGGGGTTTTACTCACTACTTCTGACATTCCACTGCGTTCGCTATCCTGAGACATAAGATAATAAGTCTCAATATGTTCTATAAAACTTCTCGAATGGATGCCACGTAGTGAAGCGTAGCGTAGCACGTCCACCCACAGGTTGGTCAGACGACCTGGTAAAGTTCGCAGGACGTCGCTGAATGCAGGTTGCTACCAACAGGTCACTGTGGCAATCATTGGGAGAGGCCTTTGTTCAGCAGTAAACTTTCTTTGGCTAATGGGTGATGTCTAGTAGGTACTCTCTACAATGTCCTTTATACCGAAACTCTAAACTGCAACGTTTTGAATACACAAGTATTGAATTTTCTATGAAGAAAGAAGAAGAATGGAATTTCTTCCTTAAGACGAGTTCTAGCCAAGTAGTAGTAAAGTTTTTTTTTTCGGTTAGACAAGTTAGTACAACTTAGCGTTGTCACTTTATAATTGTTATGTATAGATCCTAAATTCACTTTATATCCAAGTTGAAATCATCAATGAATGCCATATTTCACAGATAATATCAGATAAATCTGTAGTTACGTCTACATAACATACAATGGGCTATTGTTTTTTCTTTTGAAATTTATTTTATCATCTTCAAGATAATTGGAAGGAAATCACATCAACGGCTCTTCTGATATCGCCTATACATGAATATTCGGATCGTGGACTTGCTCTGCTGGCTTCGAAAGGACATGGGAAGTTGAAATTGATGTTGCTAAGAAAATATTTTCTTTGCGGGTCTGACGAAAAATACGACGCGTTTTATCTCGCAGGTGTAACCTTGTGTAAATATTGTCTAAAAAAATTATGTTATCAGTAAAGTATTTGATTCATCTTTTAATACTGACATGGTAATAATTTATTTTTGATTAACAAACAAAGTCAATACCTAAGAAAATTTACAATCAAATCATAAAAAAAGGTAAAAACCTACATGTGTTTCCTATGAATACCATTTGTTAAATGTAACTTGGAGATAGGTTACCGCCTTTACTGAATATTAATATTTTGATCAACATGACATTTATTTTATAACGACCGAGAATCACGAGCTATTAAAAAACTGAATAAAATGTCCTCATTTCGATTCTGGACATGTAGTATATAAGGCCGTTCGTAAAATTCACAAGTCAGTTCGTCTCTAAACCCGACAACCAGCTTTGCAAAATGGTAAGGCTCCGATCGTTTGGAGTGACTCATTACTTAATAATAATCATATAAAAACCTTCGCGGAGCAACGTAGACATCAGTTTTGAACTGAAATTTGAGCGATTTAAAAAAGTGATCAGCAATTTTTTCGGGACTTTTGGGACACGAAACAGGGATTTTTCTATTAAGATAATTCAGGACATCAGTGTTGTTATGATGGTACTTTTATGTTTTCACCGATACCATCCATCTGAAGGTTGCTTAGCTATTTAGTTATATTTTTTAACTGCGCTTAGATTCTTGTGTATTAATATACACCAACCTATCCTACTACAAAATATTCTCTTCAGCCTCGCACTCCAAAGTCTGAAATCTCTTCACCGTTTATCCGTGTTTCCGTCAACAATCGGTTGTGTATTACTTATTTCTTCACGTGCAATAATGAGTTTTTATATGTGCAGAAATTCTTCGTGGTCCTCGCCGTCGCCGTTGCCTGCGCTAGCGCAGATGTGTCTCACGTAGTTAAGGACGAGGCTTCAGCCCCCATCGTCAGGTCCGCCTACGACATCGCCCCCGAAGGAAACTTCGAGTACAACTACGAGACCGCCAACGGTATCTCCGCTGTCGCCTCTGGCACCCTCATCAACGTCAACTCTGTAAGTTTCAAGCATTCATTTTTCAATATTAGATGTATGATTATAAAATACTTCTTGATTAGCTTTAATGTTAACTTCGAGAACTTTCGAAAGATAAAAATTACAATTGTTTCTTTTGCATTATCTTTGGTCATTATTTTTAAACTCAATTTTAGATGTCTTACATATACATATATCTCTGTATATTTGAAGCCTATTAGATTTTTAAAACGCTTAAATATTTTATTTCATGTTAATAATTCTTATTTCTTATGTTATCAGGAGCTTCCCGCCCTCAAGATCGCTGGAGCCAACAAATACACCTCTCCCGAGGGTATCACTTTCGAGACCACCTACACCGCTGACGAAAACGGATACCAGCCACAGGTATACATGAGCGATATTTATCATTGACAAAATTACTCCAAAAATAAACTTAGCCTGAAAGTTAGGTTGTTATAGTTGAACGAAAACAATCAATATAAATACCGGGTATCTCAAGACTGCTACCGAAAACGAAGCCGGGTGGTAGTTTTAGTGACTACAAACACAATGCAACTAAAACTTTCGCAAAGAAGCGCGACAATGATTTTTTATGATTTTTTAAATATCGTCATTTTTGGGTGGTAAATCCATAGTTTTTGCTAAAATTATAGTTTAAACACTTTTATACCTTAGATTATTTATAAATAAAAGGGTATACACTATTATTTTAGGAAAAAATGTATTTACCACCCAAATATGGTCATAGGAGAAAAATAACAAAAAAAAAATGTCGCTTTTTTTTTGCAACTTTTTCTATTGCATTGTGTCTGAAGTCGCTTTAACTACCACCTGGCTTCGTTTTCGGTAGCAGTCTTGATATACCCTGTATAACTAAGAAATTCTGTCGAGGTTTTGTGTAGTTTTGATGTTGGAAAGACATCATATCCCAATTATTATTAGTAAATAAAAATGTTCCACCGTTACTATTGACAGCATTTTAAGTGATCAACATTATCGCACCTTGAAAACAAAAGTGACGAAGTAGCAAAATATAATTTTTAAGTTGAGAAGTAGGTCATATTGCTTAAAATCAGTACGTCTTATCCGGATTCTTTATAAAGATGTCAGCCTGTGTTTAATGGCTATATAAAAACTGCATATTTACAGCTTTTTTACACGATTACTGACCAATTTCAGCTCGAATATGAGCTGCTTTTCAACGTCTTCATAGTGTCCATTATTATTAAGATATTTGATACTGATTGTTATTTTTTCAGGGTGCCCATCTGCCCGTCGCTCCCCCAGTACCCGAGGCCATCCTCCGCGCCATCCAGTACATCGCTTCCCACTCTCCCCCCGTAGTCGAGAAGGCTGCCCCCACCCGTTTCGCCCGCCGCGTTTAGAAACTTGCTAGCCATCGGAAACTATGTAAATCCTATATTAAGTACAAACTGCCATAATGTAGTAAATAAATTCTACGTCAATTATATATTGTTTTATTTGGACTGTTAAAATAATTCACATATGTAAAGATTTGGGTAATAATATGTCTACATTTATTGTGTCTCTGGGCTATAAATGTGCATATTTGTTTTTTCTACATTGGTAATGATGTAGAAAAAGTAATAGTTAAAAAAAAAGTTTTTCTTCTGTTTTTGGCTTGCCACTGCTTGTGTGCCAAGATCGAAGTTTCTCGCGATTTTGAATGATATGAACTAACAATACAATAACCGATGTAATAACTTATTAAGTAAGTCAATAAAATTTACTACGGTTTGCCCGCGGTGGAGGTACGTCATCAGGAAATGTAACAATATTTGAAAAATATATACAATAAATCCGCGTAATGTTCACCCATTAAAAAACTGCCAGCGAGATCGACTTAGGATTAAAACTCATAGAAGAAACTTAATACATGTACCTTGTTTTTATACGTATAGATAATATAACAATATGAAGCAGGGCTTAGGATGTTTTTTGCATTTCAATTCCATCTAAGAAATACACTCATTTGCAAAAAAAACGGGCGGTTTTGATTTTAATTCTTCTTTAAAAAAATACGGTACCAAAATGATTTCAATCATTTGTACATGTTACTGGCCGGTTTTAAAAATGCCGTGGTGTTTAAAACAGTACGTTCTAAATTCAAATTTTCGTTTGATGCTCGTTTTTGCAGAAAACCACTTTTTATCCTACATTTTTGGTGCGAAGTTCCAAAAGATAATATCGGTTTTCATAACTTTTAGTCAATTTTTATGAATTTATTTCATATTCTTAATTGTCAAAGCTTCATTTATTGCTGTTTAGCTGTCTCAATAATGTTAGAGAAAGTGGTAAAAGCTACCAAAATTATTGCGCTGCTCGAAGAGGGTTGCAGCCAATGCTTCGTGGCTCAAAGGCTAAGTGTGAGTCGCTCGACGGTTCAAAGGACCTGGCAGCGGTATCAAGACACCGGTTCCGTCGAGAGAAGGCCTGGTTCTGGAAGAAAACCATGTACCCAACCACGGGATGATCGTTTTCTTGTGAGTCGCGCATTGAGAAATCGCAAGTCTTCGTATGTGGACCTTAAGAAAAACCTCGATGAAGTAAGAAATGTGCATATTAGTCTATGGACGGATAGGAGGAGGCTTCTCGCGGCCAATATACGCAGTCATCGCCCGGCCCGCGGCCCTAAGTTACTCCGTGAGCACAGAGTTGCCAGGCTTAGGTTTGCTCGAAATTGTGAGTCATGGACTCAAGAAGACTGGAATAGGGTATTGTTCTCCGATGAAGCTAGGATATCTCTGTTCGGTGAAGATCGACGTCGGCAAGTGCTACGAAGACGAGGAGAACGCTTTGCAAATTCTTGTTTTGAAGAAATCACACCTTATGGTGGGGGCTTTGTTATGTTTTGGGCAGGAATAAATTCAATGGATCGTACAGAGTTAGCCTTCATTGAAAACGGCTCACTGACTGGACATCGATACATAACGGAAGTTCTAATTCCTCATGCACGACCCGCATTGGCCGCTTTAGGCGAATACTCAATTTTTATGGACGACAACGCTCGCGCCCACCGGTCTGGCGATGTGGAAGCGTATGTGCAAGAGGTGGCATTCGTCGTTTGGATTGGCCAGCTCGAAGTCCCGACCTCAATCCTATAGAGTATGTCTGGGACGTTCTGAAACGACGCGTGAGATCAGTACAACCGGCTCCGCAGACCATCAGAGAGCTGAAGAATGTGATTACCGCGGAGTGGGAACGTATTGCGCAAGCAAGTATCCGGGATATCCTCGCTAGCATACCCAGACGAATTCAAGCAGTGATTTCAGCTAGAGGGGGTCACACTCGATACTAAACATTTATCTGCTTTTACTTTATTAAAGAAAAAACAAACAAAAATCTTTGTTAATTTTTACTTCACGAGCATATGCACTACTAGCGAGCATACACCACTAGTGAACTTTAGCATTAAAACCATGGGCGTAGCTACGGTGGGACAGGGTGGGGCAAATGCCCCACCCGGGCTCTGGCCTCTAAGGTACCTACTAAACCTAAAAAAAAACTATCTAAGTAAAGTACTACCCATGGATAGATATAAACCTCTAAAATGGCTGATTAACAAATTGGTATACTCCCAGCGCCCAAACTGCTGAAGTTAGAGACACATTTTTAGATGGAAGATTTCGTGAGGTGTTTTGGTCAATTCAAATTATACATAATAGGGTATATCAAGACTGCAACCGAAAACGAAGCCGGGTGCTAGCTTTAGTGACTATTAACACATCATCCATCAGCAAAAGGAAGTCCACTACTGAACATAGGCATCCCGCAATGATTTCCACAGTGACCTGTTGGAGGCAGCCTGCATTCAGAAACGTCCTGCGAACTTTACCGGGTCGTCTGACTGCCTTGTGGGTGGACGTCCTTCGCTGCACTTTCTGCTACGTGGCCTCCATTCGATAATTTTTTGGCCCCATCGACCATCAATTCTCCAGGCTATGTGCCCCGCCCATTGCGACTTCAACTTACTAATTCGTTGTACTATGTCGGTTACTTTAGTTCTCCTACGGATCTCCTCATTTCTGATTCGGTCTCGTTGGGAAACCCCGAGCATAGCCCTCTCCATAGCTCGTTTAGTGATTTTGATCTTGCTAATAAGGTCCATAGTGGGAGGCCACGTCTCGGTGCCGTATGTCATCACTAGCAACACACAACTATCGAACTATCTTTTGATTTAAGGCACTGATGCATTTTGGACGAGAAGACGTCGCGTTGCTTTCTGAACGCTGCCCAACCGAGTTGGATTCGACGATTGACCTCTGTCTCGAAGTTGGACCTGCCTTATCGGACCACTTGTCCTAAATAGACATATTCGTCTACAACTTCAAGATTCGAGCTCCTAACACTGATGGGGGTGGGCACAGCATGGACATTCGACCTGATCTTCGTTTTGTCCAAGATCATTTTAAGACCCACCTGTTGGGAGATTCGATTGAGGTCTTCGAGTATAGTGCTAAGGTATTCCGGCGATTTTGCCAAGACTACAATATCGTCGGCAAATCGACGGTGAGTGATATACTCGCCGTTGATGTTGATGCCGAATCCTTTCCACTGCAAGAGCTTGAAGGCGTTTTCCTGCGCGGCAGTGAACAGTTTCGGAGATATGACATCTCCCTGTTTCACGCCTCTTTGCAGTGGAATATCCTTCGTGCTCTGATGTTTTACTCGGACCGACATGGTGGAGTTGTTGTATACTCTATACACTTCAATACTTCGATGCACCGATAGTCGATGTGAGACCACTGGAGAGACAAGAGTATAGCAAAGCCCAAGTCTCGATCGAATCAAAGGCTTTCTCATAGTCTACAAACGCTAAACCAAGCGGCAAATTATATTCCTCGGCTTTTTTAAAGCCGAAGCGTATGGATGTGGCCTATGATACTAAAGCCTTTTCAAAAACCGGCTCAGAAGCGAGATGGGCCTGTAGTTCTTCAGCAAAGTGTTATCAACTTTTTTTAAAGAACAGCGCCACCACGCTCCTGCTCCATGTCTCTGGTGTTGAGCCCTCGAGGAGAACAGAATTGAAGAGCCTCTGAAGGACTTTCAGTGTCGGCGTTCCGCCCGCTTTCAGAAGCTGAAGTGATTCCGACCTCACCCGGCGCCTTTTTGTTCTTAAGTTGCTGCAGGGCCATCTCAATCTCACACAGGCTGATGTCCGGTATATCATCGCTGTAGGGTCGGATCAACTCAGCTCTCGGGTCTCATTCCCAACTTTGCGTTGAAATTAAAATGAAAATAACATTTAAGAGCGTTTATACCCTGTGCGCGCTTTTTGGCTTAAAAACAGGACTTTTCAAATGAGTTAATAGCCACCAATAAACAATTTAAAGGAAAAATAATTAGTACTTATTTTAGAAAAGGTTGTCATCTAGGGATTTTGGTGGAAAACATTATAGATTGATGGATAATTTGTGAGTACTATAAGAAAAAAAAAAAAAAACCCTGCTCGACACACTTTCGATGGATAGAGGAGCACCGTTGACCACACTATAAACACAATGCAATAAAATCTTCGCAAAAAACGCGATAATTTTCTTGTGATTTTTTAAATATCGCCGTGTCTAGGTGGTAACTGGTAAATCCATAGTTATAACTAAAATAATAATTTAAACTCTTGCGTACTATAGCGCCTTTAAAAATAAAAGGGTGTACTTTATTATTTTAGATAAAATGTATGTATTTGCCACCCAAATAGGTCGATAGAAAAAAAATACAAAAATTTCTAGTTGCTTTGTGTCTAAAGTCACTTAAACTGCCACCCGGCTTCGTTTTTGGTAGCACACTTGATATACCCTGTAGATGCCTGGTGCTATAGGGTGTAACCTTCTTATAGGGAAAAATAACCGGGGTGAGACAACAGATATAGCTTGCTACTTAAATATTATTTTAGACTTCTGCCCCACCCTGAGCCCATGGCTGGCTACGCCCATGATTAAAACCCATAAATTTTATCAAAATTTTATGATAATACTGACGAAAACGATTATTTGCTTATTAATTTACAAAATTGTGAAAGTAAAACTACCTATAATTATCAAACAAACCAATAGTAACATTTGAAATGGTTCATTGCTTAGGTGCCCGTTTTTTTTTGCAAATGAGTTTAGTTTATTTTTATTCTAATTAGTCAATAATTTTATGTTTATTGGAAGATTTCATAACCGTCACCAAATTCGACGATATAAGTCAGACATTATTAAGAATAAAATTCCCATAGCTTAGAAAATACATTTTTATTGTATGGAAAATTACATACTTTCCACCGACACACAACAAGAAATAAGGAAAAAAAATATATATTGTAAAATTTTGTGTCCGAAATCACTAAAACTACCACCTGGCTTCGATTTAAACCTTAGTCTGGATATGCCTGGTATAGGCTCACCGACATTACCATTCAATATGTTAAAATGAATTAAAAAATATTCGAGGATCAAAGCGACCTTTAGAAAAAACATTTAAGTCATAAACAACATCGTTTGTTCAAGGTCACCGGGTCATTACCGATACCTATGCGATCTAAAATAAATTTGGAGATTTATGTTGTCACTAATACATCACGTGATATTATAGTCAGCATTTATAAATCACATCTTGGAATTATTGATGTTATAGGGAGTGCGTTTTGGGGCCAGACGTAATGTCTTAGGAAGAAATAGGGTATAAGATGGTAAATTATTTTTAGAGCTTTAATTCGACGGTTTAACCAGCCAATTATAACAATGTTGTTAATTTTTGTCGAAACCTTTATTAAAGGCGAGAGAAAAAAAGAAAAATGAGAAAGAATGTGAACGAGCGCGGTGAATTAGTCCCAAACGTATGTCAATTTGTTTTTTTGATCGATATTAAAAATGACAATATACCCATTCAGAGGAATTCACTGCTAGACTGTACAGTTTTTTTTATTATCATTTTATTGGATATTGATACAGACAGGACTGACAGACAAAGTTCGCACATTTGATCCAACTCAGCTTTAAAGAAACGTAGAACAAACCTATTTAAATTCTCAAAATTGTCATGCAATTGTGTTTTACAAATATTGGCCATGCGAGAGAGTTTTTATTACGCTGGTAGCATGACTAGGATGCCCAATACCCATTCCTTCGCCCTTTATCCTTTACGCTACCCCCCGATTGGATGGACCGGCAACACATACATGATCCAAGCGTTAAAGATTTTTGGCGGCAGTGATCACTTACTATCAGGTGTACTAATATTTGCTGCTTTACCGAAACTATGCGATTTAGCGAAAAAAAAAAAGACGATTATTTTTAAATATGTGACCGTAGTCCGTAGTAGTTAGGTATAAAAATCATTTTTTTAATCAACTTCATAAGATATATCGATGAGGTTACCTTCTGGGTATTCTAAGGCAGGAATGGCTCATCACGTGATAACAACATTGTACTTTCAAGGTTAGTCGTAAAAATAATATCGTCATCACGACTATACGATCGCAATTAAAAATGTCACTTCCCGATTTTCTTGTTAAGACAGCCTTCCTTTTAATTTATATGCAAAATAGTTCTGACCATCTGACATGCCAATTTGTACATAAAAAATGTTAAGGTGATATGTAGTAATTGATTTAGCTACATAAATGGCAAAAATGATCTATATATTTAGATTTAATAAATCAGTGTGCTCATATACAATATTAAAAAAATTAAATAAACTCAAACTTGTATATGAGGCATGTTGTCGTACAAGTCTTCAAAATATGCATTCGATACAAATATTGTGTTTCTAATTATGTTTAATGTTCTAGTAAAGTTCATCAATAAACTATACTAGCATATAACTAATTCCGCTAACTGAGCGAACCAAAGTGGGTCTTGGCCCCTGAAATGAGAATTCTCCAACTATCTCTATTCTCCACCACCTCTCACCAAATACTGGCTTGAGGTTGGCTCAAACCTTCGACCATACCGATCCAGCAATATCTGGCCCGCTGAACCTAGACCGATTGATTGATCCAGTTTTTATACTAGCTTATAATAATAATAATCCATTCCATGTAAGTAGTATTCCATATTTTCATTATTTCCTATTTTCATCATTCAAGCTTTGTCCTAAAACACTTTAAAAACATACACACTTTAGACTGCCCTATCTTTATTTTCCTTCGCTTATGTTCATCCCATGGTATTCGGTAATAGATTGCCTTGAGCGATATGACTGCCATTTGTACTCTTATGTTAAATATTAGTTTAGTTTAAGATTTATTTGGTGTACAAAAAAGAACAAAAAAAAGTTCCGCTGCAGGACAAGGGTCTAATCCACAATGAAAGTTCTAATGAAAGGGATTAGGTAACTTCCAACATACGAAATCTAGCGGCCATATTCATTTTAAAATCTAATTCAGCTGTCGAATTTTGTCGTCTTTACTCAAATTGAATTTAAAAGTCGTTCGAAAGGGACAAAACATTTGGTATCTAAAAAAGGGTTCAAAACTGTATGGAATAAGGCTGTCGTTCAGGAAATGGTTATTTGATGATTCTGGTTTGAAGTGTAAGACTTCGACATATGAACTTGCGTCAGATTTCTACACAAGCTTATAAACGAGATAACACCTACACATTTAGTAGCATCAAGGTCTAGTGAATATCTTAGTTTATTATACTAGCGATCCGTTGCGGCTTCGCCCAAAGGTATTTTTTTGTTTTAATTCCAAACCAATTGTATTCTTTGTAAAAATGTATGCTTCAAATTCAACCTAACTACTAATTTAACTGAGAAAATAGGTTTGCACATAATTAAAAATATTAGAAATTAATAACGGTTAATGTGTCTATAACCTAGAATATTTATGTAGGTATGCTTATTTATTTTTTAATTTTTTTACTAGTTTATTAAAACCATTCATGATTACATCATAGTTCCATAACTAGTTCTCGAGAAGCACATTTTTTCTGTTATCTCCAATAATTATATTATTTATATGATGAATTTATATATTAACCCTAATTAACTTAACATTTAATATTTCCTTGTTAATCATTCCCTCTATTATTCTAAACAAAATAAAAATCCGATTGATAATTTTTGATTTTATCACGTCCATACAAACAGACTCAGCAGAGGCCTTTGTTATATAGCATTGAGTGATTTATACGATGTTCACTAACTTAGTATGTACATTCTCCGTTCCGGAGTAAAATACTTGAAATAGAAGGTTCACCTATCTATTAATATTTATATTTATCTAATGATTTATGGTTGTCGAATCATTAAAATTCTTTAAAGATCACCGTGATATTTTAAAAAATCGACTAAAATAGGTTTTCCATCGATAAAATTAAAATAAATCTGTCTATAATAAAGTGTTTATGCTAATTTATGTAGGTATGTGTAAGATGTAGTGTGTGGGCTTAGTGTTCTGAATAAATTACGAAAATGCCATGAGTTTCTAAATTGTCAATTTTGCGCCTTGAAAGGCTGACAGCTACGGAGCTCAAAAGCTTATTTTAAATATTCTACATATATGCCCCTATTTTTGACGGCCTTGATGAACTAGCTGTACTACAGGCATGTTTACAAAGCTGAGGTCTTGGGTTCGCAACCCAGGTCGGGAAATATGAAATTGGGTTTTTCTATTTATTATCAACCCGGTGTCAGGAACTTGTGCCCGATATGATGGTGGGCTCGCCCGCTATCACATCGTAGGATAGACAATACAAGGTGAAACGCGGGTGTCCTGATGACACGTTTGCCTACCACTAATGGGAAAAAGGCGTGAGTTTATGCATTTGTATGTAAGTAAGGAGTATGGAGGTTTGGTTATCCACTATGATAATTGGGAAAGAAATAAGCTCCGTAATTTGTGGATCGTGACGTTAGCATAATAAGTACCAAAGAACTTCAGGTGTCTATATATATTTCTATTTAAGGAGTATCCACGCACTCAAAGTTCACTGTATTCATACATAGCATCCAATTTAATATCCAATGTTTTAAATATGATCAACCATATCTTCTTATAAATCAAAGAATAAAATGTAAATCTTTATTAGCCGCATCTAGGCGGCTTTAACTACAACCAGCGATACATCTGCCTATCCCTTAGGGAATACAAGCGTAAAGGCCATGGCCTTAGAACGATATCTTAATGACCTTTTGAGAGCATGTTGATACTGATAAGTTATTTTTAGAATACATCGGAAAAAAAATGCATTTATGCATATCACAAATTAATTTGGCATGAGAGCAATGTCATTACGAAAACTGTGGCTCTTCAATAGTTTCGTCATAGGAAAAGGCTCCAACCTTAACTCCAGTTAATTTGATTTTAATATGAGGTCACTCCGTTCATTACTGCGTATCGAAATGTATGAGAAATTATAAGAGTTGATTTATGTTATAATAAATTATACACTAGTAAATTGTTATAGGGTCCTCTTCATCTGCCTTCAAGAATAATCTGGTACCTATAAAGATAATTGGTCTGGAGTTCTAAGGAAGTGTAGTCATCAATAACTTTCCTTTACATGTAGGTACAATCGTTTTTTATACCCCCCTACTGTCACATATAATCCTGACCCCAAACTAAGATCGAGTCTTGTGTAGTCTTCGGTATTAGAAACAACGAGACACTTATCGATCTCACAAACACCCAAACCTGAGATAAATACCTATGGATCCCACAAATATTTGTTTTTTGAGGGGATCGAACCTGCGGCTTCTCGTATCACAGCCGACATCTAGCCAACTGCACCACGGAGGCTGTCTGAGGCTGGAATACGGATACAATAATACGGAGGTCCCTTAATTCTACTGTTCCATTGAAAGAGGTAAGTGTCTCCCTCTCAGTCGAACTCTGGATTGTAAAGGAGATATATGATGATTAGCAGCGGAGGTTGTAGGCTGCTACAGTACAGTATAAAATCCGCTCTAGTCTATTGGTTACAACAGTATTAATAAAACTTAGATAGCATAATATCATATTACCGGCGACCGTATAGGCCTTTAATTTTATATTCATGATCATTCTAGAACATTCGTACCCTCTAGAAGCCTTACACACCCACCAATGCAACTCCTGTCATGCAGAATCAGCAGTTCAGCACTCAGCATTGATCAGCAGCTGAATTTGTGGCGTTTCTTTCGGTGAGTGAGATTGCCGAATACCCAATACAATTGGTCTTCTTCCCGTTATTTTTCCCTCCCACTACCCTCCCAATTTGATGGACCGGCAACACCATCCATGATCCAAGCGCTATGGATGTTCATGGGCGGCAGTGATCACACCATCAGGTGACATGTGAGCTCGTTTGCGGAGTCTAAGCTTTAAAAAATGGACTGCCTTGTAGTGCACTTTCATAGGGAAATTAACTTGTTTCTTAACCCAGATTGTAATTAGGTAGCTATACTTATAGAAATGACCATATTTAGGTATAAAATAGTAGGAATGACTCACGGGGTATCCCAACCGCATACAGTTTATGGGAATCAACCAGGCATAATTTTGACGAGAAATTGACACATGAAATTGATAGCTATTGCAATAATGGAGCAGTCTTTGACATTGAGCCGTATTTTGTTCAAAACTTGTATTTAATAATTATTATATTACATAATTATGCCTGTCAAAGATGCATTTTTTTACGAGATGATGTATTATATATTTTATTGCAAATTGCCTGAACGTGTTGCTTAAAATCGTAAAATAACAGATATAGCTATGCAAAAATGTATTACTTACATTTCCCATCAATTGATTTAAAACTTTTAAATATTACTTGATATTAAATCATTCAATATATTCATATGGAAAAAAATCATTTGAATAAACACGTGCTAGATAATCCACTTTTATTCTGTTACTAAGCGATTGAAGTAGATTTGTCCTCTTAATATCCCATCAAAAACATCCTGTAAAAAATTTCCAAGTCTCGCAGCTCAGGTTTTCTACCGCAAAAAGTTGTGAGATGCATGTAATACCAAGTCGATTAATTTATTTAGTCCTTAAGGGACCTTCTATATAAAGTTATTACGTTAGTTATTACCATATCAATATTAAAAATTCTTTACGTTTTAAATAAATGGATCGACTTGGCCATTGCATGAAAACATAATGTATCGTACAATTTATACATAATGCTGCTGGCCAAGTCGATCTATTTATTTAAAACGTAAAGAATTTTTAATATTGATATGGTAATAACTAACGTAATAACTTTATACAGAAAGTCCCTTAAGGACTAAATAAATTAATCGACTTGGTATTACATGCATCTCACAACTTTTTGCGGTAGAAAACCTGAGCTGCGAGACTTGGAAATTTTTTACAGGATGTTTTTGATGGGATCTCACGTCTTTTTGTAGAGTCCTACTTTTTTCCTTTTCGGTACTTCTTACTTCTAGAATATCATTAACGATTTTTCTTAAAGCCTCTGTCTTATGGATTTTTCTTATTTTTGTAGGTATCAATTTATCACAAATATAGCGGATTTGATTATTAATGTTCTTTCTTTCATTGTAATTGATATTTTCGAGTTATTTAATCTATTTATTTGCAAGTTTTTCTTCGTCATGTTTTTCTAGAGGAATGTTGTACAGTTTCATGGGCTGAATACACCATTTCCCTCTCTATATCCCCTCCTGTTATGCCTCATGTATATAGATATCTATCTACAACTATTATTCCATTATATACGGGTACAATGATTCATTAACTGCAAATGTAACTTTGTAATCCTATACATTTATATGGGATTACAAAGTTATTCACGCAGTTGGTCTATCTAGAAAACTAGACACAAATTATGAAATGTTTGAATTTTCCCTTACTTTAGACACTAAACACTAATTATATTCTATATTTGAAGTTTCTATGTCTGCTAGAAGTGCCTTAGACCTTTGATGATCGGTCAGTCAGTCAGTGAGTGACAAAATTACGAAAGTTTGACAAGTTATAATTCTTAAACTACTTGTTCAAATTGAATGAAATTTTAAATATACCGTGTTTACACAATGCTTGCTTAGTAACTGAAAATTCAGGCTTCATGCTTTAGCCACAACGAAGTTATAGGGGGTTGAAAATGGTGTGAGTTGCTTCGAGAAAAGGATGTTACGGCCTATAGCTCGACTTGGAGGGGGCTCGGCCGCGCCCCCAGATTAGATGTCCTTGGCTACTTTGTATGTTTAAATATTGAGCCTCTTTCCTGGATTGTATAAGAAATAGTACCAAATTTCTGATCATGAGGATCGGACCAATATTTCATATAATGATTTCTGCTAATAAAAAACATATTATAAATTTAAAAATATATTATTCGGAAAATAAATAAGATATAAATTTCCATCAAAATGCATCAAAGATAAATACAAAAATATTTTTATTTAATTTTCTTTAGTGTTTTAAAAAGAATATGTAAAAATCAATAGACAGTTTAAATTCAGTTTCAATTACCACTGCGGAAAGTGTCAATACGACCACACCGTTAATCAAAATCCCATGAATTGGACATTAATTATATTTAATTACCTTAGTAATACCACCGTGAACACGGATACGGTGACCGTCGCAAACACCCAACTATCGCGTTCACCTTGTAAATCAAATCATTTTGAAGATCCCAGCTTCTTCGTTGCAAAATAATGCAAATGGTGATACGTTGTACGACACGAGGCTTATGTTGGCCGACTATAAAATGGCTCGCTGTTTATTTTATAATCACAGTTACACATCGACCGTTAACTTTGACACATACAACATGGTGAGTCTCGTGCTTCCGAGCCGTCGCGATCTATTCCATTCAATTATGTCTTTTGCCCTTTTTCGTTCTTTTTTCAAATTTTGATAATCAATTTAATTTAAATCTAATTGATATTTTTAACGTTATCAAATCATTGATTTTATGTGTCTTAATATACTGGGAGTATGTAATATTTATACACAATCAATTTTTTTTTCTTACTTTTAATTTGACTTCAAAAATATAAATGGCTAAATCTAAGTCAGCACACGCCCGTATTCCTTTTTTGAATTATCATTTTTTTATATCTGATATTCAATTCATACAATTACATCTATAGTATTATTTTCTTTTATAACATCCTCTGTAGTGCCCCTTAATTCTATATTATAATAATCCAGTCCATCCAAAGGATACTTCGAAGAGATCGCAGCTAGCGATAAGGCCGCCAATTGTTACCAAGTCTTTAGTTTGAAATATTTTATCAGCCCATATAGGTCTCTGTTGGGCACGGGCCTCTTCTACAATCGAGAGTACGATTGAGAGTGGTTAGGCCATATAGTCCACCACGCTGGCCTAGTGCGGGTTGGCTGACTTACATATCATAGAAATTCTTATAAATCGCTATGGCATGCAAGTTTCCTCACTATGTTTTCCTTCACCGTTTTACTGCGTGGTGATTGATGACACATGACTCCGAAAAGTCTGAGATGTAAAACAATAAATAAATGGATTATTTTGTGAATTTGTAGAAGGCCTTCATCATTCTCGCCCTGGTCGCGGTTGCCGCCGCCGACGTCTCCCACGTGGTGCGCCACCCTGAAGCCGACGCTGTAGTCGTTGGCCAGGAAGCCGATGTCTTCCCCGACCAGTTCAGATACCGCTACGAAACCAGCAACGGAATCAAGGGCGAGGAAACTGGAGTCCTGAAGAACCCTGGCCGCGTAAGTAAAGATAATGTCCTCGTCATTATATACAGTACAAGTTTCTTTCATCTCATCCTTGTTTAAGGAAACGCTCAAGCATTATTTTTAACATCAAATGGGTTAAAAATTAGAATTAGTGACTAAAAGTACTAATTTTATTTTACCAGTTTTTTTTATCTTATTATGGCATTAATTTCTGTTATCACGTTTTAATCAAATAAAAAATATCTATTTAATTTTTGCGACCAAATGCAATATAATTGTCAGTGGGCCACATTCTTAGTATCTTCTTTGAAAGATCAATAACTTTCAAGAACTTTTGGTTATAAATAAAATATTTTATTCCTTATAATTCAGCAGTGTCTAAGATTAAGATGTGAAAATTTAAACATTTCATAATCAATGATATTCCTTAAATTATTGCATTTTCCATGGAACAAAATTCGTTTTTCATATTATACCTTGATTAATATAATTGAAAAATATTCACCAATCATTTTGACAACACATGAGGCGATGGTCTTTATTAGTGAAGCGTCGAAATAAAAAGCTACACGAATTTGTTAACTGACACGCCGTCAAGGATAACTACCATAAGAATAATGAAAGGATGGGCCATAAAAGTCGTAAATTAAAAATGCCTGCGAGTCAAGGCCAGACCAAAATGACACGCTGTGGCAGATGAGCTTAACTTTAAAATATGTTAATTTATTTACATATTAAACCTTGATATTTATTTTAAGGTCACATGCTTACGTAATTCTATCGAAATTAACCAATTTGATCATTCAAATGTGTAACATTGGACGACTTTAAATAATGATTGTTTGGAAAATTTTGTTCACATTAATAACAATATACAAGATTAGTCTAAATTAAATCAGTCTCATTTTAATGCACATTCGTTGTATTTTTTTAGCCCCACATTGATAACATTTTAATGTAGCTGATTCTCAGTTTGAGCACGAGTAGTAATAGTAAAAATTTTAGCACCTTCGATTGTACTTGTTGTTTTATTTCCTCTTAATGAATTATTTTTGTTTGTCTAGGAGGACGAAGGTATCTCTGTTCAGGGATCAAACGCGTACACCGCCCCCGACGGTCAAGTGATCTCTATCTCTTACGTCGCTGACGAGACCGGATACCACCCACAGGTTAGTATTTAAACAAAGCTTGAAACAATTAACTCAACCTATGTTTTTTTTATTCTTAAATACCCATGTGCCCGAAGACAAAGATACCAAAGCAATTACTAGTCTGATTTTGTTAATGAAGGCGCAATTGGTTGAAAGCAGTGTGAAACGAAAAAAGGGTTCGATCCCCGCATCGCTAGTGTATAGTTGGCTCACAAGTGTTTTTTCTGAGTATTGTAAGACCACAAATCTAGTTGTCTAACCACGCATAGCCCTTGGTATATCTATTACCACAGCTGTGCCTTTCATTTATATGATTTTTGACATTTAGTTTTTTTTTGTTTCAGGGTGCTCATCTTCCCACCACCCCCGCTCCCCAGCCCATCCCCGACTACATCCTGAGGGCTATTGACTACATCAACGCCCACCCTCCCGCCCCCGAAATCCGCAAGGCCTAAATATAACTAGTGAATAATATTTAAAATACTATGAAAACATCAAAAATGAACACTGCCTATCTTGTTGTCTCTAGTCGCAATTATGTAAATGTTCTGAAATAAAGGAACTAGGTACAGTACAATATTTTATTTTATTTAAACCATCTTACTAGTAGGTAAACATACAGATTTGCCGGTGAGCCTAATTGAACTTAATAAACAAGTTGAAAAAGAAATACCAAATACGATCTTTGCAAAAACCTCAATTCAAAATCACAACCTAATTGCAAAAACTAAATTTTTCCATAACTTTGACTTTGAAAATGTCAATCTCATAAATAAGCATATGTGAAATATATCTCAAATGAATGGCGACGACATTGTCAAAATAAGAGTTATCGTGCAAGTTTATGCAACCTAAGATGTTTTTATAACATATGTTGTAAAACGTCATTGTATGCAACTGGGTCTTTGTCAATCAACTGTATAGAGCCACAAACTTATCTGGCCCGGTGGCCAAAAGTGGAAACAAAGACGTCATTTGGAATTGTCAATCTACCTGCCAGTCGCTGACATTTCAGGCATTGGTTGTTTACTCAATATATTTATTTTTCCTGCATTATTTAAAACTAGTAAAAAACTTTAAAAAGTAGCGCTAGGAATGTTAAACTTCAGGTATTAAATTTTACGAAGGAAGAAAAGCGTCTTCAGACCCCAATAATACCCTTCGAAAAAATTTATCAACACGTATCTGCCGTTAAAAGTCTGTGTTGTCAGCTTTACAAAATAAATTCCACTAAAACATAATTTTGTACGTACTGGTACAATAGATAGATAAAAGTAAAAATCATAAACTAAAATGTATCTCGTCTCACTTTACGTTAGGTGCGTGGTGGCCAGTTGGTAAATTGACCAGACGTGGCTGCCAACATGTTTATGATGGTCGCGGGTTCGAACCTCAGGGCACACATCTGACTTTTTGGAGTCATGCGTATATTGATAGTCAATATATATGCACTATAACGGTGAACGAAAACATCGTGCGGAAACCAGCATACCATAGAGATTTATTAGAATTTCTATGGTATGTAAGTCCATCAACCCGCATTGGGCCAGCGTGGTGGACTATATGGCCTATGATATAGCCTAACCACCCTCAGTCGTGCTCTCGATCGATCGAGGATACAGACACACTTGTTTTAAGGGTTTTGGGGAGCGATTTGTTTGAAATTTTGTGAAGGAAAAGTAACATGCAGATGAAACTGATCATTTTCTCGACACTATTGAATGGATTGAAAAATCTTACTTTACCCATTTTATTGCAATATCTATTTTTAATGGCAACACCAAATTCGATTACAGCGACTCTCTCACCGGGTCAGATAAGTTTGTGAGACTATACTTTGGCTGATCACTCTGTAGCTAATCAAGAAATGTTGGTATCCACCTAGATGGAGACGACCGTAAAGGATAATGGAAAATATATCATCACATCTGACGTTTTGGATCAAATCTATCCGGTTTTTAGTATCTAGTAGCCTAGATGAGCCAACCAGTTAGAGATGAACAACGATAAAATGATCATCATTTGTCATATCATATTTGAATTGAGTAGCATTTATCATCCGGTGTTTTGAAGTCACATTGCTAAATGTAAAAATATCCGAAATGATAGAGAATGCTTAATCAAAAAATAATTGAATTGATTTCTCAGTATACCGTTGCGTCAAAGAAGGTGTTGGAATAATGTATTAAGGTATTTGAAAGGTAATTACTATATCTTGTGAGTCAACGGATGATGCATTGTCTAAACATTTGCGAAGGCGAAAGTTCAAGAGCAGTGCATTAATAGCTTTCGAAATAATTTGAATTGAATATTCTATCTTATCAAATATTCGAAAACTTTACTTGAATAATGAATTAATTGTGATGTCAACATTTTTTGTGTTCCATTTCTACTGCATGTATGTATCAGCCCATATACGTCCCACTGCAGGGCACGGGCCTCCTCTACAATCGACAGTACGATTGAGAGTGGTTAGGCCATATAGTCCACCACGCTGGCCTAGTGCGGGTTGGTTTCTTCTGCGTATCATTTGTTATTTCAATACTCCGTTTACCTATATCTTGATTGATCTTCAGGGAATTTTAAAATAAATTCTACTGATTTAATTATTTATTTTGAAGTTTTTATTTCATGTAAAATCCAAGACTATTGACGAACTTTGCACCGATTTCAAAACATATAACTTTGTACAAATCGCCTAGTGTCTTATAAAATATAATTAACTTACGTTTAATTAAACACGTCTCTCGTATCAGTATTCGTTAATCCGAAATTTTATTGGTACCGTATTTCAAATTCCATAATATTAAATATAACAATAGTGTTTCAAATAAATTGTACTTGACCAACGTAAATAATGTAGTGTTTCGTTCGGCGATAAGTGTCAGTGGCACGCGATGCCGCCATCAATGTGTGAAAGACGGATTCTTCAAAATTGTCCCCACTATGTTTTAGAGTTAATTGCTTTTAATTTCCATAACATTGTGGACATTAATTTATTCGGTAGATGTCTTAAATGCTTTTGAATATTACTGTTGACAACAGAGCATTTTTTGAAGCCCTATATGTTCCCGTGGCGAGAATCGTATGCTATTATCACGTTAAGTGCCATTGATTATCATATTCTGAAAAATGTTTACACTGCAGTTTATATTGTGTAAACAGCTTTTTCATATCCTTACGATAATCTTATTTTTGAGGCGAGAAACTCTCCTATTGTACATGGAGCTTTAGTCTGACTGCCTACATGATGCATGGTGTGTTGGGTATGTGAAACGAGAGGGGTTTGATCTCAACACCTAGACAATTGCTGGTGGCGATCCATAGGTATTAGTTTCGGATGGGGGTATTGGTAAGACCGAAAAATTTCTCGTAGTTTTTGATACTAAAGACACAAGACACGATCTTATTGTATGTATGGGACGGCTGAATGTATGTGATGGTTAAGTGTATTTTTTTAAATAATTATTTACGTAAATAGTATCAACTAACTACATTTTAAACGAAGCAATTTAAAAAAAAAACTAACTTTAGTGACTATTTCATAAGTTGAACAAAATGTGCATAAAAGAGCTATGTTTCTTTCTCTATCACTCCTAAGCAATAATACTATCTTTAATTTTGCTCTACTCGTCTCCCGTGTTCCTGGTTTAGATTTTGCCCAGATTTAGTTCGCTACATCCACAACATATTTCAGATAATTTAAAAGCATAAGTTGTTTTCATCTTAATGCCGTGGCTGAACTTTTCCAATGATTTCCATAACCAGTAAGTATCTTCTTATTACTTCGAGAAGGTATTTCATTCATTTAAGATCAACATAACAATACTTCAGTACAGTATATATGTACGTCACAAAATAAAATTATGGTCACGGATCGGTATTGTTCTAGTTCTTAGGCTCCCGTTAGTTACAGTCATTAATTATTTGAACCTGTCATTTCCTTCCACTAAAATTCTAAATCACTGAGAGTATCATGATACATCAGCTGGAGTATCAAGTTCATCGATCTAGCAAAACCGCGGTAGTTACCCGAGTGTAATTACACTGTGATTTTCGTAATAACATCCTTTGTTTGATGTGAGAACATTATGTTCAAATAATGAGGATTTCATATAGAACCTTTCTTGTTTTATGTACATAGCTGAAGTGGGTTTTATGGCTTTTGCTAAGTATGAAAACTCAGTCGTCAATATGCAGCAGCTTATAAAAGTAAGTAAAACAATACAAACTAAGTGCAATATAATATAATTATCTAAATAGTAAAAAGTATCTATACAATTCAGCTATTTCAATATTCCAATAATTGTTCGGGGAAGGCATAGGCCTTCAGCATGCTAAAGAGAAAAGAGTGAAATAGGGTAATTCGGTACTTGCTAGTTTTTCAATAATATACCTATAGCTAATAAGATCCTATTTCTTTTCATTTACTTTTTTTGCCTAAGCCATACCTATGATAATACTGTGATCAAAACAAATAGTATCTAAACCTATTTTGAAAATTAAAAAATTAACAGTCGATCTCTTACGTCTTTACATTCTTCTGTAGTCTTTTATACCGTTCTTCCCTATTCCATCCTTCAGCACTCAAACAACTTAACCATCCATTCTCTAGCTCTTTTGTTCTTTAGTGCTTTCATTCATCTTTTTCACACAATCACGTTCTATACAGTCATTTGTCTAAACTCTAACGTTTCGTTCTACCTACATACATTTTATGATAATATTCCAATTCTTCATTCATGACAAAGCTATAAGCATGTATAAAAGCATTATCTGGTAGGCACGATGCGCGCGGGAGCACTGTAAATATTGTCCCGAAACCCACACGCTTCATTAGGTATGAGTGATGTAATTAATTTCAGTGGTCGATTAAAAGCGCGTAATCGATATGGCGTTGAGGATATCCCTTGTTTGTTCGAGGTTTTGACAACCCTCGTTGAGTTTTGAGGGCGTTTTGAGTTGCTTGTGGAGGATAATTAAGCAGGATAATGTGATGGAAATTGCTGTGGGAAGGTTTAACGTGTGAGTAATTTGGTGATTCGATGTTCAGCAAAAAATAAAATTAACGTGAATTAATTTAGTATAGTCGATTCTTTTTCAGTGTAATACAGATATACGAGTCATTGGTTAAACTTTATAATAAACTGAAAATAATAATAATAAGGGAGCGATAAATGATTTTTTTTTCAGATATAAATCAGAAAATAAATCTAATAAAACAGTTTCGGTATACTAGTAAATGGTCACATATTCATTTGTATTTTCCTTAATCCGTTCAAAAATAGGCATGAGTGAATGATTAATGCCATTTTTTTTGTAAGGCATTTTTTGTATTGATTACAACTTTAGGATCTGCTAGTAATAACACACAAACGTATATACACTAACACATATAGTTCAATCACAGAACAGTACTATCTATCTACGGTACTCTTAAGATACGTGTCCCCTGTCACAGCTATTATAAACAACAAGTGGTTAATTACACAACGAAAATCAAACCAAAACTCAACGCGTCAATTCCAAATATTAATTAAAAACCGCAATGACTAATACGCGTGTGCTAAATATTTACACAGTCTATCGTTTATATTCCAACTCATTTCGCTGTATGCAAAACCGCCGAGCGAGTCGCGTAATTCCATTAAATGCATTCGAGTTTCCACTCAAAGCGGCCGACTTATCGAATTTGGTGTTTGCGCCAAATACGTATGAAATGGGGATTCATCGAGCGTGGGTGCTGGTGAAATATGCAGTTCCGCGAGGTTGCTATGCCAGTGATCTATGGGATAATTGCTCGTGCGTTTTGCTTCGAGAAAGAAATGCTATAGCATAAAGATTTTTGGTAGTGGATTTCCAATTTATTTTCCTAAAAGGCTAGCAATGTACGGTACCTCTGGAGATGTAGATGCTCATGAGCGTTAGTAACAGCTTCCTCATAAATACTACCTCTGCTGTTAACACATATTCCATAAATAATTGACTTGAAGAAAGACCACTTCATTGATTCCAATAGCCCTCACATGGAACACGCAGGGCACGAGCCTCCTGGACAATTGAGAGTACAATTGGGAATGGTAAAGCCATTAGTCCACAACGCTGGCCTAAAAGGGGGTTGACGGACTTTATATACGACAGAAATTAAAACTAATATATAAATTACCAAAGAAACTAAGAAGCGAGTTTGTCACAAACTAAGCAAATGCAACTAAAAGAAATGATGAATCACATAATTGTAAATACCATTGTATCATTCGTGAACATTTTGAAGTCAGCACTTTTTGCCGGCCTTTCATTAGTCCAGTGCAAATTATTGTGGCTGATATAATATTTATTAATATTCTGGTTTTCTAATATAAAAAGCACATCATGTTGTATGTGCAATAACTATTTACACAACGAATTCGCGAACTCTGTAGCATCAACAATGAAATTGCGTAAAGTTATGTAAAAGCGTAATGATATGAGTAAATTTTTTGTGAAAATAAACATCGACTTCACAAAAACGACATTTTGTTATGTCCTACTATCGTTAGCTATGGACTTTGTAGTAACTATTTAGATCATCCTACTAGTACAGTCAGCAACATAAGTCGCTACACAGTCACGAGATTTGGAATTGTCTTATCATCCAAAATAATAATTATTTTCAATATCGTATGGCATACTACCCATAGATCTGATTTTACTCATTCTTCCTTCTCTCTCTCTCTCTCTCTCTCTCTCTCTCTCTATATATATATATATATATATATATATATATATATAGAGTATAATATATGTATATATATTATACATATATATACATATATTTATAATATAAATTTATTATATATACTTTCTCAATGTGGTCAATGGTGCTCCTCTATCCATCGAAAGTCTGTCGAGCAGGATAGTGTACCTTATACTCAGAATAGCAAAAAGATATTCGTTGAAGGTCATACAGGTATACATGCCGACCTCGACACATCCAGATGAAGATGTAGAGGAGATATATGATGACATAAGTCGGGCCATACATACTTTCAAAACTTACTTAAGAGCGTATACACCTTGGGCGCAAAGTCAACTATAGGTATTTCTTCGTTAATTTCACGCACACATAAGCGACTAAAGCTGTGTGCGTAGAGCTGCCGCGTCGGCTCGCTATACAATCGGCTCAAACAACTTTGATCCGTGCGCTTCAAATATTCAATTGAAATGTAACTGTAATATAATATCATAAAAATATTTTATTTGCATTATAAGTAGACAAATATTACTGTGCAAGCAAAGAATAATACAAATTTTGGATACTAATCATATTTTCGTTATTATTACATTGTTAAGTTGCATTCAAATCAGTGTTCAATCAGTATACACTACGGACGTTTTATTAATCATTTCGTGTTCGAACACATAAATAGTGTTAGGGGCCTTACAACCCCTTACAATTACGAAATATATTTAATTTTATATTACAATACATAACATAATTTAGCCTCGGAATTACATCCCATTATATTACCTGAAACATAATTTATACTCACTACAAAATCATAATAAAAATCATAATAAAAATAATTAAATATTTTACTACCAAAGTACTAAGATGTGGTAATCGCATTCCGCGCGTGGCTATTTTTACTACGCGCGGCATAATCGACTGCAGCCAGGCCGGAGCGACGAGCGATACGTCCTCCCTCTAGAAGGCCTTGCGGCGGTCTGATTTGATCCACGTCGGACAGCGTGTTTTATAGTGGTTTTTAAAGTATTTGTAGAAAACATGAAAACTAATTTTGTGGAAATATAAAAATGGTAATTTATTTATAAGATGTTCTTCTATTGTAATATGCAATTGCTATAAAAAATTATGTACGATAAGTTGGTGAAAAAAAAATATGTTCTTGACGAGAGTTTCTGAATAATTTCGAATTGTTTAAATTTTTATTTTTCAGGAACTAAACACAAATAGATTATTTTTCTCAGCAAAATCCCTCCATAAGGGTCTTATTAGTCTGATAATATTTTTATTTTCATCTTATATTTAGTGGTTTCGGATATCTTAAGCTTCTAAATTGCCATTTAAAGCCTAAATAACGAAACTTGTGTTCAGTAATCCTTATAGTACTCACAAATTATCCATCAATCTATAATGTTTTCCACCAAAATCCCTAGATGACAACCTTTTCTAAAATTAGTAATAATTATTTTTCCTTTAAATTGTTTATTGGTGGCTATTAACTCATTTGAAAAGTCCTGTTTTTAAGCCAAAAAGCGCGTGCAGGGTATAAACGCTCTTAAGAGCGTATACACCTTGCGCGCAAAGTCAACTATAGGTATTTCTTCGTTAATTTCACGCACACATAAGCGACCAAAGCTGTGTGCGTAGAGCTGCCGCGTCGCGTCGGCTCGCTATACAATCGGCTCATACAACTTTGATCCGTGCACTTCAAATATTCAATTGAAATGTAACTGTAACATAATATCATAAAAATATTTTATTTGCATTATAAGTAGACAAATATTACTGTGCAAGCAAAGAATAATACAAATTTAGATACTAATCATATTTTCGTTCTTATTAAATTGTTAAGTTGCATTAAAATCAGTGTTCAATCAGTAGACACTACGGACGTTTCATTAACCATTTCGTGTTCGAACACATAAATAGTGTTAGGGGCCTTACAACCTCTTACAATTACGAAATATATTTAATTTTATATTACAATACATTACATAATTTAGCCTCGGAATTACATCCCATTATATTACCTGAAACATAATTTATACTCACTACAAAATCATAATAAAAAATCATAATAAAAATAATTAAATATTTTACTACCAAAGTACTAAGATGTGGTAATCGCAGTCCACGCGTGGCTATTTTTACTACGCACGGCAAAAATCGACTGCAGCTAGGCCGGAGCGACGAGCGATACGTCCTCCCTCTAGAAGGCCTTGCGGCGGCGGTCTGATTCGAGCCAAGTCGGACAGCGTGTTTTATAGAGGTTTTTGAAATATTTGTAGAAAACATGAAAACTAATTTTGTTAAAATATAAAATGGTAATGTATTGATAAGATGTTCTTCTATTATAATATGTAATTGCTATAAAAAATAATGTACGATAAGTTGGCGAAAAAAAATATGTTCTTGACGAGAGTTTCTGAATAATTTCGCATTGTTTAAATTTTTATTTTTCAGTAACTAAACACAAAAAGATTATTTTTCTCAGCAAAATCCCTCCATAAGGGTCTTATTAGTCTGATAATATTTTTTTTTTCATCTTATATTTAGTGGTTTCGGATATCTTAAGCTTCTAAATTGCCATTTAAAGCCTAAATAACGAAACTTGTGTTCAGTAATCTTTATAGTACTCACAAATTATCCATCAATCTATAATGTTTTCCACTAAAATCCCTAGATGACAACCTTTCTAAATTAATATTAATTATTTTTCCTTTAAATTGTTTATTGGTGGCTATTAACTCATTTGAAAAGTCCTGTTTTTAAGCCAAAAAGCGCGCACAGGGTATAAACGCTCTTAAATGTTATTTTCATTTTAATTTCAACGCAAAGTTGGGTATGAGACCCGAGAGCTGAGTTGATCCGACCCTACAGCGATGATATACAGGACATCAGCCTGTGTGAGATTGAGATGGCCCTGCAGCAACTTAAGAACAAAAAGGCGCCGGGTGAGGTCGGAATCACTTCAGCTTCTGAAAGCGGGCGGAACGCCGATACTGAAAGTCCTTCAGAGGCTCTTCAATTCCGTTCTCCTCGAGGGTTCAACACCAGAGACATGGAGCAGGAGCGTGGTGGCACTGTTCTTTAAAAAAAGTTGATAACACTTTGCTGAAGAACTACAGGCCCATCTCGCTTCTGAGCCGGTTTTTGAAAAGGCTTTAGTATCATAGGCCACATCCATACGCTTCGGCTATAAAAAAAAATGGTTGCCTGTAAAGTCGGTTTTACGGGCGAAGATTTTACGTGACAACGTCTTTTTCTCGGTAGAATATTTATTGATATGAATATAATTAAATTGCACAATAGGAACAAGGAATTGAATGAAAATAAGAATTGCACAAATTTTAACTATAGAAATATATCTTGTTTACTAAAACATTGTACATGTAATGACGAATCTAAGCACTCCATATTTTCACTACAGACACAGCTGACGATACTTTAACCACACGTGTGAACTTGTATTGTGACGCTTTCTTGTTTTTCCAACGCCAAGAACGTTCGAGAAAGACAAAGACAGAGACACAAGCATGCGCCGATTCAATGCGCCTAATTCTCTAGTGCTGCGCGCGCACCGTTACGTTACCGGGCGTTACACTTTTTCATAAGTGACTCCCAGCCGCAACCTAATTTAAGACGTTGTCACGTCAATAAGAAAAATCGTATTTTGCCTGCTCTCGATTGTCGAGCTCGTCAAGACGATTCCTCTGACTCCAAACACGGGGGGTTTACTTTAAGAAATGACGGAGTTATGCCTGGACAAATATTTTAGGGGAGAGAGGGAGGAATTTGGGGATTTGGTTGGGGCCAATCTGTAGAGCTCACCGAGCCGGTTCCAAAGATACCAAACTCGGTGGGTCTACGATCTATATTGGCCGAGATAGGATTGGGGGGGGTGAGGTAAATTTTCGGGGTGGGGGTAAGGGAGGGGGGGGGGAGGAAGGTTTCGTGGGGAGGCTAACTTAAATTAATTTTTTGGAGGTAAAATATTTTTTTTTGGGGGGGTAATTTTTTGCGTAATTTGGGATTTCTGGCGGGGTCAATTTGTAGCCCTCACCAAGACGGTTCCGAGGATACCAAACTCGGTGGGTCTACGACCTATGTTGGCCGAGATAGGATTGGGGGGTGAGGTAAATTTTCGGGGTGGGGGTAGGGGAGGGGGGGGTAGGTTTCGTGGGGAGGCTAATAGGCACTATTTCGGAATAAGGGTGGGGGAAGGCAGGGGGGGGGGCTATGGGACAATTTTGGAAAAAGTGGGTGAAACTGAAAAATAATTCTCTAGTGCTGCGCGCGCACCGTTACGTTACCGGGCGTTACACTTTTTCATAAGTGACTCCCAGCCGCAACCTAATTTAAGACGTTGTCACGTCAAAACCGAGGAATATAATTTGCCGCTTGGTTTAGCGTTTGTAGACTATGAGAAAGCCTTTGATTCGATCGAGACTTGGGCTTTGCTATACTCTTGTCTCTCCAGTGGTCTCACATCGACTATCGGTGCATCGAAGTATTGAAGTGTATAGAGTATACAACAACTCCACCATGTCGGTCCGAGTAAAACATCAGAGCACGAAGGATATTCCACTGCAAAGAGGCGTGAAACAGGGAGATGTCATATCTCCGAAACAGTTCACTGCCGCGCAGGAAAACGCCTTCAAGCTCTTGCAGTGGAAAGGATTCGGCATCAACATCAACGGCGAGTATATCACTCACCGTCGATTTGCCGACGATATTGTAGTCTTGGCAAAATCGCCGGAATACCTTAGCACTATACTCGAAGACCTCAATCGAATCTCCCAACAGGTGGGTCTTAAAATGATCTTGGACAAAACGAAGATCAGGTCGAATGTCCATGCTGTGCCCACCCCCATCAGTGTTAGGGGCTCGAATCTTGAAGTTGTAGACGAATATGTCTATTTAGGACAAGTGGTCCGATAAGGCAGGTCCAACTTCGAGACAGAAGTCAATCGTCGAATCCAACTCGGTTAGGCAGCGTTCAGAAAACTACGCGACGTCTTCTCGTCCAAAATGCATCAGTGCCTTAAATCAAAAGATAGTTCGATAGTTGTGTGTTGCTAGTGATGACATACGGCACCGAGACGTGGCCTCCCACTATGGGCCTTATTAGCAAGATCAAAATCACTAAACGAGCTATGGAGAGGGCTATGCTCGGGGTTTCCCAACGAGACCGAATCAGAAATGAGGAGATCCGTAGGAGAACTAAAGTAACCGACATAGTCTAACGAATTAGTAAGTTGAAGTCGCAATGGGCGGGGCACATAGCCTGGAGAATTGATGGTCGATGGGGCCAAAAAATTATCGAATGGAAGCCACGTAGCAGAAAGTGCAGCGAAGGACGTCTACCCACAAGGTAGTCAGACGACCCGGTAAAGTTCGCGGGACGTTTCTGAATGCAGGCTGCCTCCAAGAGGTCACTGTGGAAATCATTGCGGGATGCCTATGTTCAGTAGTGGACTTCCTTTTGCTGATGGATGATGTGTTAATAGTCACTAAAGCTAGCACCCGGCTTCGTTTTCGGTTGCAGTCTTGATATACCCTATTATGTATAATTTGAATTGACCAAAACACCTCACGAAATCTTCCATCTAAAAATGTGTCTCTAACTTCAGCAGTTTGGGCTCTGGGAGTATACCAATTTGTTAATCAGCCATTTTAGAGGTTTAAATCTATCCATGGGTAGTACTTTACTTAGATAGTTTTTTTTTTAGGTTTAGTAGGTACCTTAGAGGCCAGAGTCAGGGTGGGGCAAATGTCCCACCCTGCCCCACCGTAGCTACGCCCATGGGTCTGGATGGCTCCGCCCGGGTGCAGATATAGTTTTCAAAATGGTGGCCAAAATGTTCAAATCCGACAAAAAAATAACTTAGATAAAAAATCTTATGAAGCATCCTATGTTACCTATAATACTTCCAAGAATGTGTGTACAAAGTTTCATGATGTTCGGTTAAATAGTTTTCGCGTGAAAGCCTAACAAACAAACTTATCACATTTATAATATTAGTTATGTAAGTATAAAACATACGACTAACGGCCGATGCCAATAATCAATCGAAAAAATTAGATTGATTATATATATAGTCAATCTGGATTGTTTTCTACTTTTCGATTGGTCTCTTGTCATGTTGCCATGTTTTTTTCACTACTGAGATTGATTTTGGCAATATAGTATCAGAAAAAAGATTGAGATGTTAATCTAAAACGGCAAATTTTGGATTGGGATTGTTTATTGGCAGCGGCTGTAAATGATTCATTACAGTTGTCAAAATTATAATTTGGTAATTATGTTGCTTTATAAATATTAAAATAAATAAATAACATTTCCAATTACTTTTACCAAAATATCCTTTAAATTGACAACAATTTCTCGTTAATAACAAGCATTGATCGGGCCATTTTGAAATGTACTATGGATTTCCATAGTATGCAAACTTTATTAAAGTTAAATTTGACACATGACAATATTAAAAACCTACAATAACACTCGAACATAAAGTTCAAGTGCAAAGATGGTTAACTAACTAATATTATAAGTTACCAAATCAAAAACATTACCTTAAAAATTGTGTAACTTGTTAGTAAGAGTAATCTTATCGACAAAAAAGTCTACTATGGACTACCCCAACGCTGCGAGGTCAAGTTATATCAATAAGTAAATTGATAAAAAGTATTTGATGAAGCTACAACGTGTTGTGTCATCAAGATATTCCAACAGCCTCCTTTTTTGTAACCGCTTAAGCATTGAATAAAAATTTTAATATTTAATAACAAATGATTCTAGTAGCGAGAATAACAATTTACTTGGATTATTCAATGTCACGTGTTTATAAGAGTAAGATCCCAGAGCGTTCTGACATAACTTATTTTCACATGGATGAAACCTTCACAACTTAGTAGCGTCTAGTATACTTTTAAATACCTGCCTATGTGTGTAGCTCGCCCTGTGACACCTGGGCAGGTACCAGGTGATAAAGGTAGCTTAAAATATGAGTTATCTTATTTAAATTTAGATGGCTGATTTTTATATATATTTTGTAGAATATTATTTTAAACTAGAATTATAAAGTTTCAGGCACTTTTCATGGACCAGAACTTTTGTCAGACGCTTTAAAGCTCGACAAACAATGAATGAACTTTACTAATTTTTTCATGTCTGACTTTTAAATATGTTATTCAAGTAACTATGACAAAGTTATATTTCATCAGAAAAACAAATTCGAGTGACCAAAAATCCCCTAAACACAAAATTATTCAGCCGGGAGTGCGAGCGGGAGAGCACTTTGCGCATGCATTTCAGAGCGAGTGAAACGTTCACAACAACTTGGTTCCCCTTCTTAAACTCACCATCTGCTCCACTCCACAGAAAAATCAAAGTGTATATTTTGTAAACAACATAATGATAAATTAAAATTATTTACTGAAGAAACATTTAAAAAATGTAATACTGACGTTGAACCAAATTTCGTTATCAGATGCTCTGATACTGACATCGCAATAATTATGCTAAGACATATGTGTGCATAACTTGAAAAATGATGACTCGAATGTATGGTTAAATGCAGGCACCGGAAATAACCAAAGATATATTAATTTGACAAAAGTTTACGAGCATTTAGGACCATTTTTGAGTAGAAGTTTGCCAGGATTTCATGCATTGACTGGACGTGACTTCAATCCCGCCCTTTTTAAGAAAGGGAAAATAAACATTCAATTTATTAATCAAAAAACATGAATAACAGCAAGCTTTTATGTTTGGAGAGTCGTGAAGTGACGAGAATATACAATAATATTTTTTCCAAAAAATTCAGAAATTCATCTGCGAAATTTACAGTGTTCCTGATGTTGATGCTGCCCGACTTCAACTGTTTGTAAATAATTAAACTGTAAATAGTATTAACGAAGAATTCAATCGAAAAATTTTGATGCAAGCAATTTACCACCATATAAAACTGAATTATTTCAACAATTTCTCAGAGCGAATTACATTTCTAGTATATGGAAAAACGTAAATGAACAACTACCAACCATTTGAACTCCTGAACACAATGGGTGGAGGCTAGAAGAAAACCAATATCACTTCCATTGGTTTGATGGTGACCAATTACCCGGAGACATTAGTGAATTCCTTAAAAATTCAGGTAACTACATATATACTTTGACTTAAGTTTTAAATTTATTTTATTTTAAATTTTATGTTTTGAATTCTTTAAACTGTTTTTTGCAGAAGACGCTGCCAGCAACGACAACATCACTGATGACGACGAGGATGACTTGAATGGACAATATTATTCATGATTGTATGAACGATGAAAATTCCAATGACTGTGTCGATAATTGCGATGATTAAAAGATAAACAAATATTTGCGGTAATTAAGCATAGTTATATGTTTTTTGGCAAAATATTTTTTCTTAAAATTTTTCTGTTATCTTTTTTAAAATAAAATAAAGATAATTCTTTATAATACAAAATGGCTCCTCATATATTCACTATCCCAAATACATGCAATAAGTAAATTCACTTTAATATTTATTAATTCACAACTTAATATTGAAGCTCATTCCTGATTAGAAAAAGGAATTTGAAAAGATTCGAAATGGCTCAAAGGGATTAAAAAATATTCAACTTGACAAATATATAGATATACATTTTGCATGGGTTTCATATTTTTAAATCTTTTTTTAATAAGGGATCATATTGAAATATCGATGCAAAAATCTTGGATTGAAATTAGTAAGTATTTTCAATATATTTAATTTTTTTTACTCTGAGACGCATGCGCAAAGTGCTCTCGCGCTCGCACTCCCAGCTGAACAATTTTGTGTTTAGGGGATGTTTGGTCACTCGAATTTGTCTGACTGATGAATTATAACTTTGGTGAATAACATATTTAAAAGTCAGACATGAAAAAATAAGTAAAGTTCATTAATTGTAATCATCAATAAATGTATTTCTTTCTTTCTTTCTTTCTAATTTTTTTGTCGAGCTTTAAAGCGTCTGACAAAAGCTCTGGTCCATGAAAAGTGTCTGAAACTTTATAATTCTAGTTTAGAATAATATTCTACAAAATATATATAAAAATCAGCCATTCTTTAAGTTAGATAACTCATATTTTTAGCTACCTTTCTCACCTGGTAGTAGTAGGTAGTAGGCAGGTATTTAAAAGTATACTAAACGCTACTAAGTCGCGAAGGTTTCATCCATGTGAAAATAAGTTATGTCAGAACGCTCTGGGGTCTTGGTCGATATTGTATTTCTGATTATTTCAGCTTTTTATACGACAAATACGGCTTTGTGATCCCCTATACTTCGACTATAAACAAAAGTTTCTCTAAGACACTGTACCTTAATATTCCACTGAAAAGCATGGGACTTTTGTTATTGCAATTAACGGTGAGACTAGCCTACCATTCGCCTGACGGTAAGCGATACAACCCATAGATCATAGCTAAACTAAACAACACCATAAATTACAAAGTAATGTTTGGCATTCCACTGCGCTTGCCGTCCTGAGATATAAGATGTTAGTCTCAAAATGTCCAGTTACTCTGGCTACAATTTTGTTCAAACTGGAACACAACAGTGCATATACATAACAATTTGAGGCCAGGGGCCCTACTATATTATTAAGAAACGAAGTTCGAAACTTCGGACGTTCGAAGTTTATATACGATACGAATGTATCTACTCTGTTAAAGTTCGAATTTGTGTAACGTACAGCCATAAGTATATGTAGGTCCATTCATATCGTATATATGTAAACTTCGATCATCCGAAGTTTCGAACTTCGTTTCGGATTAATATAGTAGGGCCTCAGTATACTTAAATACTTCTCCTCAAAGAATAGACCATTCTTCCGCTTCATCAATAAACACTGGAATATCGTCGCCAATAGTTATGGAATTCATTGGAGAAGACCGCTGTTTGGCGAAGGTCTATTTGTGGTCGAAGAAGAGATTCAGTTGTGGAATAATTTCCGGTTCACGAGTAGCTGTGGAACATGTAACTGACAATACAGAAGTCTGTGCCATAGTTTCGAATCTCTTATATCTGATTTGTCAAAGTTGGCTACTAACCTAGCTGTCGTTATTAGTACTAAGCACAATAGTATTTAATTATTATGTTCTTATTCTCTTTGTATCTGCTTATGTCTCGCTATGAAGAGCGCAGTGAAATGCTTTTCTTTATAATTCATGATGTTGATTGGTTTTGCTACCGTCCATAAGCGGTTATATTGCTTTCCATCAGGCGAATAGCATGAGAGTCGCGCTATTTATTGCTAAACTAAACCAAATAAATAAAAATAAATAAATAAGTAACACCCAACAGTCACATACATAGTCCTGACCCCACACTAAGATCGTGTCTTGTGTCGTGGGTATCAAAAACTACGAGAGACTTTTCGGTCTCACAAACACCCAGACCCGGAAGAAATATTTGTGGGCTGCACAAACATTTCTCTCGGTGCGGGGATCGAACCCGCGGCCTCTCGTTTCACAGGCGGCGTCTAACCGACTGCACTACGGAGGCTGTCAAAAATGTATCACATAAACAAATTGGTAATCCATATTTTGGTATGCTGAAAAAACTTTGCTCTCAAAGTAACTTTAAGTCCACGCACACCGTAACGAGATTCCTTAACGCACGCACGAGAATATAGGAAATGGATTGTATGGTTGCGAATAAATTTTCATTTACATACATTTTGCGAGCCGCGATGTGTGCGGAAGGTGACTTTCTGTAATAAAATAAAATTGCCCTCTTATCACATTTGGGAACGATGTGAAAAAACAAAATGTTGTTCTCGAATATCCTGCAATATTGTTTGTCGAGTCAATAATTTCTTGCCGTGGATCAAGAGAAAACAAATGATTTACTTACCGCCGTCATATATATTAAAATAAATAGACTAGATAAAAATAATTTGAAATATTATCTTCAAATATATCTAGATGTAACTATCGGATTTTCATTCTAATAAGTAAAGAATCGCAATACAAATATTAAATTTGTTCTACTTACTCGTTATGGATTGGCAACCAATTGTGTTAAGACAGTCTAGAGCCAAGGTATTCTGGACAATCGCTGTCTTGAAGTTCTAATACCAGTTCACCATGTCTTATGTCAGGATGGGATGTCACATCAAACTTTGAACTATATACTCTATGAATACATAATATGCAGCCCTGAATGCGGTATTACGTGAACACTTACCATATTGTCATCAGAGCATAGAATTAATCGTTTAAGCGCTGAAATTGGATGCGAGACGCCGGAGATTAGATTCAATGGCGCGTCTTTACTGAGATATGTACTTAATATGACCGTTTAAATTACGTCTTGTGCTTGAATAATAATGTCATTTGGGGTGTTATTTAAGCTTTTACTTATACTTATATTAACTGCAAAATATCACGAGTATCTATGTAAATCTGCATCTATATTAGCTCATATACATCCCACTGCAGGGCACGGGCCTTCTCTACAATCAAGAGTACGATTGAGAGTAGTTAGACCACACCCACAACGCTGATCAAGTATCAGAGGAATTCTGACAAGTAGCTGTGGTATGCAGTTTTCTTCACGATGCTTTCTTTCACCGATATAGTGCAAGTTAATCAGGGACCGAAACCGTTAACAAAAATACCGGTATTTTTTGGTATCAACCGAAAAAAATAATGCCGGTATTTTAAAGGTAATACGCCAATTTTATTGGATTCCTAGAATTTAACCGGTATCATACCGGTAACCGAAATAAAGATTACCTCTATGTTTCATGCGCCGTTCCTTATAAGTCAAAGCGGGGGCAGTGCCTGTGTGTGCTTATACCGCCGTTTGTCTTTACTAAACATTATGGCACTATACCACACATTTATCTTTACTCATTTCATGATTTTTTCAACAGAATTACACACCAAAAAAGAAATGAACCGTATCCAGCGATATTGTGTAAACAACACGAAAAGTATGATATATATTTGATTTTTTTTTTTTTTTTATAGTGGCCTGGCATAGTGGCGGCATTGCACCTGATGGAAAGTGCCAATGCCGCCCAGGCAGAGTATCCATTGGCATCGGACGGCAGTCCCATGCCAATGGAAACAATTATGCCGGCCTGCTTAGGTGCCTCTTCACACCACGGCGGAAGGACCCAGGATTGTAGGAAGGAGGGAACACGTGCGCCGGCAAACAATTCCACAGCCTGACGGTGCGGCACAGAAACGAATTTGAGAACCGTTTGGTTCGCGCCGGGATGGTGTGGACCGTCAAGCTATGGCTTCGCAAGCCAACACGCGTGGTTCTGGTTAGGAATGGAGAGGAGGGGAGCAAGTTGAACAATTCCTCAGAGCACTCACCGTGATACAGGCGGTAGAACACGCTTAGAGAGGCGACATCTCTCCGGAGTTGTAGCGACTCCAAGTTGCTCGTAACGTCTGCATCATTCACAATGCGGATGGCCCGCCGCTGTAATCCATCCAAGGTATCGAGCAGGTACTGGGCGGATCCATCCCAAAGGTGCGAGCAGTACTCCATACCCGGCCGGACCTGCGTTTTATATAAGCGGCAAAGCTGACCGGGCGTGAAAAACCGACGCACCCTGTTCAGGACTCCAACCCTGCGTGATGTGGCAGATATTACGCCCTCGATGTGATTCCTTGGATTGAGATCACAGCGGATATCCACACCAAGGATACACAGGTCATTCCGCACTGAGAGGGGAGTACCCTGAAGAATGGGGAGGGGAGAGAACGGGGATTTTTTGCACGTGAACGCACACACCTGGGTTTTCTTGGCATTGAACTCAACCATATTCCTGGAACCCCACGTAGAAATGAGATCCAAGGTCCGGTTGAGCTCAATGACAAGATCTTCGCGTCCCTTCATAGTTTCGACACGGCTACCTGGAGGCCCGCAGTGGTATCGCCCATGAACCGTGCTGTCATCTGCATAGCAATGAATGTTGCCAAGCGACAACATGTCATTGATATGCAGAATAAACAAGGTGGGCGACAGCACCGAGCCCTGAGGAACTCCGGCATTTACCGACATGAGCGCCGAAGCGTGTCCGTCTACGACTACACGTATTCTACGCCCATGCAGAAAGCCGGAAATCCACGAACACAGGTTGCCGGGTAGACCGTATGCCGGAAGCTTGGACAGAAGACCACGGTGCCAGACCCTATCAAACGCCTTGGCAATTTCGAGGCTCACAGCAAGAGCCTCGCCACGCCGGTCTATCGCCTCACCCCAGCGATGCAGGACAAACGCTAGAAGATCACCCGTCGATCGATTATGGCGGAATCCGTATTGTCGGTCACTGATCAACGAGTGATCCTCCAGGTAGCGGACCAATTGAGCGTTTATGATCCGCTCCATGACCTTACACATCACTGAGGTGATAGCGATAGGGCGGTAATTGGTAGGGTCCGATCGATCACCCTTTTTGGGGATCGGTTGCACATTGGCCTCCCTCCAAGATTCCGGCACAACACCTGTGCGGTAGGACGCTCGGTAGAGGCGAGTCAGTGCTGGAGACAACTCGGCTGCACAAGCCCTTAAAACCACCGCTGGTATCCCATCCGGACCACTGGCTTTCCGCACATCGAGAGACCGTAACTCACGCCGCACATCACACTGCCTGATGCGAATATCTGCCATTGAGAAACCGCAATCAGGCAGTTTAGGCAGCGACTGGGAACCACGGTCTTCGAGGCGGGAATTAGCCGCAAAGAGATTTGCCAGCAAGGCAGCCTTCTCTTGCGGCTTGTGGGCCAGCGACCCTTCAGGGTACCTCAGCGGCGGCAACGCTGGACGGTAGAAGTTAGATTGGACGGCCCTGGCTAACCTCCAATAAGCACGACTGCTAGTTGGGTGATCGGCCAACGCACGCCCAATCCTGCTAACGCGCTGGGCATCCGCCCTAACGTAGGCCTTCTTGCAGGCCTTGGAGGCACGGTTATAGGCTTCTTTGAGGGAACTGATATTGGGATCCTTCATGGCGCGACCCCTGATCCAAGTGCGATACGCCGCCTGTTTGTCACCGACAGCATCGGCGCATGCACGATTGAACCAGGAGCGTCCACGGCCCTTACTGGCGATCTCAGAGGAAGGAATGTAATATTCCATTCCAAGTCTGATCTCGTCAGCAATAGCGTTGGCACTCGCTGAGGGATCTTTACCCTCAAAGCAGCGCTGCCTCCAAGAGATGGATGTAAAATATTCCCGCATACCATTCGTTATATATTTCTTATACAACAACAACGCATTTTGTTTTGCATTCAAGGTATTTTTAGGTTACCGGTATTAAAACGGTTACCGTATATAAGGGTAACCTTTATATTACGTCATAGCGGTTACCGAAATCTTAAAGGTAACCGAAATTCGTTTCCTCTAAAGGAGTGGACTTTGTTTTACAATCTACCATTCCAGTACAATCATGATTGGTATACACAGCACTTTGGAATTCTTGACATCCAAGCATGGAGATTTCCATATTACGTTTCCCTTCACTATTAAGGCTTGATTTTTACTGCGAGGTCCGAAAACCTACCTGATGTTATCACTGATATTTATAAAAAGCAGCAGCGTTTAAGTATATCTCTGTCTGTATCTTCTAGGTAACCCCTAAATAAGTTATACCATTGCATTTAAAATGATAAACCAAGAAAAATAGTATAAAGAAGTATGTACGTAAGTGAACGAAACAGATCAAAATGTCCACATACAAAGAGCTTATAATTTTACCCGTCGCGTTGCCACATACAGACCGCGGTTTTCGATATAATCATCGCCATCCAATGGCAATATACATCACGATCAAGCAATTTCACAGTTGTCGTAACGTATATCTGCAACCTTATTACTAGATACACCTGGGACCCGGCAACGTACAGGAATCACGATAAGGCGTGTTACGACCACTACTACTGGTTCTTGAGGACTATTTAACTTCGTTTTCTATCGGAAAGCAGCAATGTATAGGTAAGCGTTGATGTGTAAGAGAAATGTTTATTTTTAAGTTTTATTATTAATTCTAATATTTTTTGTGATTTTTGGATGTCGTCTGTTTTTTTCCGTTCTCTTTTTTTTGAATTGTCTTGGTACTCTCTACTGTGCTATACGTGGGGTATATACAGGGTATATCAAGACTGCTACCGAAAAGGAAGCCGGGTGGTAGTTTAAGCGACTTCAGACACAATGCAACAGAAAAAGTTGCAAAAAAAAAACGACAATTTTTTTTTTGTAATTTTTTCCTATTGCCATATTTTGGTGGTAAATACATTTTTTCCTAAAATAATAGTGTATACCCTTTAATTTATAAATACTCTAAGATATAAGAGAGTTTAAATTATTATTTTAGCAAAAACTATGGATTTACCACCCAGAAATGACGGTATTTAAAAAATCATAAAAATAATTGTCGCGTTTCTATGCGAAATTTTTAATTGCATTGTGTTTGTAGCCACTAAAACTACCACCCGGCTTCGTTTTCGGTAGCAGTCTTGAGATACCCGGTATAACGTGACCATACGTCTCGCTTTGGTCGGGACAGTCCCGCTTTCAGGAAGTCTGTCCCGGTGTCCCCAGCAAGTCTGACATAGTCCCGCTCTTGCAAACAGACCAAACGATAATTTAAAATGTATTTCCTGCTCGAAAAGCGTTACCGAACTACTGCTAAAATTAGTGGGGTCGAATTACTCCAGCACTTTCGTAAATAAAATCTTGATTTATACAACTTCTCCACAATTGTTGAGTACGTTATGTGTCTACCTAGAAGTAACGCACCTATCGAAAGTTTTTTTTTTTTCACATTAACAAAATATGGACGAGTGATAAAAAACAGATGAGTGCCGCAGTAATAAAAGCTATTTTAATTACGAAAATTCCGTTTTTCAGAAAATGTAAAGTTTCACACTCATACAAAAACTTGTAAAAGCTTTATTATTACTATTATTTCATTCCACTGATGTCCCGCTCTGGCACGAAAAATAAATAGTCACGTAAGGTATATAGTAGAATTATTCTACTATGATGGCTTTATTAAACTTTTTTAAACGGCGAATATTAAGCTATTATCCATTCTAAACGCATTTTACAGCAAATATTAATATGGGCCTGTTAATTGTTACGTTATACTTATATTGTTATTAAGTTATATTGTGTGTGTGCAAGAAATTGGTAATTTAAATGGTTTAAATGAGCGCAATGCAGTGCTATGACGTTTTAAATACTAATGTGCGGAAGATATGTATGTATTGTTACTGCTTTTTATGATTAGGCGTTATGCGTAACATATTGTAAGCGATTAACAGCCGTTCTCTACAGGGTATATCAAGACTGCTACCGAAAACGAAGCCGGGTGGTAGTTTAAGCGACTTCAGACACAATGCAACAGAAAAAGTTGCAAAAAAAAGCGACAATTTTTTTTTTGTAATTTTTTTTCCTATTGCCATATTTTGGTGGTAAATACATTTTTTCCTAAAATAATAGTGTATACCCTTTAATTTATAAATACTATAAGATATAAGAGAGTTCAAATTATTATTTTAGCAAAATCTATGGATTTACCACCCAAAAATGACGATATTTAAAAAATCATAAAAAATAATTGTCGCGTTTCTAAGCGAAATTTTTAATTGCATTGTGTTTGTTTCCGAAAAGGCTTTAGTACCATAGACCATATTCATACGCTACGGCAGGTTATACAAAAAACCGAGGAGTATAACTTGCCGCTTTGTTTAGCGTTTGTGGACTATGAGAAAGCCTTTGATTCGATCGAGACCTGGGCTGTGCTACAGTCTCTTCAGCGGTGCCACATAGACTATCGGTACATCGAAGTGTTGAGGTGTATATACAACAACGCCACCATGTCGGTCCGAGTACAGGATCAGAGCACGAAGGCTATTCCACTAAAGAGAGGCGTGAGACAGGGAGATGTCATATCTCCGAAACTGTTCACTGCCGCGCTGGAAAATGCCTTCAACCTCTTGCAGTGGAAAGGATTCGGCATCAACATCAACGGCGAGTATATTACTCACCTTCGATTTGCCGACGATATTGTAGTCTTGGCAGAATCGCTGGAAGACCTTAGCACTATGCTCGAAGACCTTAATCGAGTTTCCCAACAGGTGGGTCTTAAAATTAACATGTATAAAACGAAGATCATGTCGAATATCCATGTTGTGCCCACCCCCATTGGAGTTGGGGGCTCGACTTTCGAAGTTGTAGACGAATATGTCTATTTAGGACAAGTGGTCCGGTTAGGCAGGTCCAACTTCGAGAGAGAGGTCAATCGTCGAATCCAACTCGGTTGGGCAGCGTTCGGGAAACTTCGCGACGTCTTCTCGTCCAAAATACCTCAGTGCCTAAAATCGAAAGTCTTCGATAGTTGTGTGTTACCAGTGATGACATACGGCACCGAGACGTGGCCTCTCACTGTGGGCCTCATTAAAAGGCTCAAAGTCACTCAACGAGCCATGGAGCGGGCTATGCTCGGTGTTTCCCTACGAGATCGAATCAGAAATGAGGAGATCCGTAGGAGAACCAAGGTTACCGACATAGCCCATAGGATTGGCAAGTTGAAGTGGCAGTGGGCCGGGCACATAGCTCGTAGAACCGATGGCCGTTGGGGCCGAAAGGTTCTCGAGTGGAGGCCACGTACAGGCAAGCGAAGTGTTGGACGCCCGCCTACAAGGTGGACGGACGATCTGACTAAGGTCGCAGGAAGTCGCTGGATGCAGGCCGCTTCCAACAGGTCATTGTGGAGATCATTGGGGGAGGCCTATGTTCAGCAGTGGACTTCCTGTGGCTGATATGATGATGATGATGATTGTGTTTGTAGCCACTAAAACTACCACCCGGCTTCGTTTTCGGTAGCAGTCTTGAGATACCCGGTATAATCTATCTATCTTTAACTAGAGATTTCATTAGATATTTAGATGCATTTTATGTTTAATTTAACAAAGATAGAGAGGTATAGATATGGTGGATATATTTATATATAGATAGATTAGATAAATATATATGTCTATTTTTGTTTAATGAAGCGTAGAATTGTACAGACATAGTCATGGTAACTATATTAACCCCTTGTTAAAGCTAGATAGGATATAGAGAACGGCCGTAAATCTTCTCGTTTTATCTTTAAATACAATATAAACTAAATAAGGCAAAGCACCAACCGACTGCCTCAGTACGATTACATAGCTGAGGCCTCGGGTTCAAAACCTGGGTCGCGCAAAGTGATATTATACAGCACCAACAATCGACATAAATGACAGCCTCCGTGGCGCAGGTGGTTAGACGCCGCCTGTGAAACGAGAGGCCGCGGGTTCGATCCCCGCACCGAGAGAAATGTTTGTGCGGCCCACAAATATTTCTTCCGGGTCTGGGTGTTTGTGAGACCGAGAAGTCTCTCGTGGTTCCTGATACCCACGACACAAGACTCGATCTTAGTGTGGGGTCAGGACTATGTATGTGACTGTTGGGTGTTATGATATGATATGATATAAATTTTGGATGGTAAAATTATTCCTTGAAAATCAGCACGCGTTGTGATTTGTTTACCATCGCCCACTAGTAGGGGTCAGTTTTGCAATACATGCAGTGATACCAAGCAATGTAACAAGTGAAATGTCTACATACGTTAAGTTAGGTTAAACTATTTGTTAGTCGACAAGCGTGACGTGCCCTTTCGCATGGGAGACGAAATTTGAGATAACTTCATTGTCTGGTACATAATAGGGCTTAAACTAACAATGCCAAAATTGTACTATATGAATGAATTAACAGGATAATATATAAGAATCGAATAGGAATTATAATCGTTTGTCGCCTCTAGATTATGCTATTTTGACTGTATCATATTGGACCTAATGTTCAATATTGTTACCCTTGTTGTGATAGCGTAAAAAAATTATTATAAGCAATTATCACGCACTTTGACACCGAAGGAAAATATCGTAGCCCAACTTAATAAATAAATACACCCAACAGTCACATACATTGTCTTGACCCCACACTAATATCGAGTTTTGTGTCGTGAATATCAGGAACTGCGAGAGACTTTTCGATCTCACAAACACCCAGACCCTAAGATATTATCTGTGGATCATACAAGTATTGGTCTCGGTGTGGGCATCGATCCCGAAGCCTCACGTTTCACCGCCGGCTTTTAACCAACTACGCCACGGAAGCTGTCAATTGGATTATGGAGCGGGTGAAAATATTTATTACGAAAAATAAATATGCCATGCAGTAGGCTATGGTCTGAAATTACTCGATTTTAGAGAAGGTCCGCGAGCTAAATTAGAATGTATATTATATAGGAGCAGAAGCATTTTATTATTGACTAGCGGCCCGGCCCAGCTTCGCTTACAAATAGATTTCTGCACAATAATATTTACGCACTATACATATAAACATTTCTCTTGAACCACTCTATCTATTAAAAAACCGCATCAAAATCCGTTGCGTAGTTTTAAAGATTTAAGCATACAAAGGGACATAGGGACACAGGGACAGAGAAAGCGACTTTGTTTTATACTATGCAGTGAAATGTATCACGGCAGAATGGAAGACTAAGGTTCAATCGCCTCAAGTTTACGGAGAGTCCTATCAATAACAGAGGAATTTAAATGGCCGCATATATCTATATAAAGAATCTTCTTTATATGGTATTTTACATAAGTATCTTATAACAATCCGTATGATGGTGTAACATATACATGTGACATTTGTTACGTATTCGTGTTAACTCAAACTTGCGTGGACAAATATTTGCGTTGTTTGCTAATCGTAGCAATAGAAATACGGATTGGGCTATTTCAATATATTTTTGCTTTGCAAATATTACAAAATCAGAAGGGTGGTATCGACTGACCGGTTCCTATTGAAATCCATAATTAATCTTTAAAAAATGTGTAAATCCTTATGGACCTAAGACGGTCCTATTAATTTATTAATATCGGCTTCCTCTTAATAGTGCAGTCTAATATAACGTTAATATTTATTTACTGTATGAGGCCCTGGTGGTAAATAGTGTGATTGTCTTTGGAAGATAAGGAGTTTTGTACCTCTAGCAAATTCATACACAAAACAAAAGGCAACGATGAAACTGTTGATCCAAATTGGTTTTCTTAACAGTAGTACCACCTTTGCCAAGCTTGAGTGGCGAGATGAGCATGTCATACGCCTGATGGTAAGCGAAACGACCACTCATGGACAGTATTAAAACGATACAATACCTACAGGAAGTTTACCCTGTGTTACGAAATGAAACTCGAATATTCGGACGTTCGAGTAAGTTATAAGTTTTCCACTTCTAAAAATCAATACTATTATCTATAATACTTTTCAATACTCCGAAGTCTATGGTTATGACGTACGATACGACGATAGTGGATCCAAACAGTTTTACGTACAAAGTTCGACCATTCGAGTTTCGTTTCGGATCGTTGAGTAACCCCCGTAGAGTAAGTGTTTCAAGTTTTGACTACATTGCGCTTTCATCAGATGTATTTTAGTCACTTTATTGCACCAAGAAGTCTAAAACTTCAGAAAAACTTTGCATCAGTTAAAAATACAAATTGCATCATAAAGTTTGTTTCAGATTTGAACGAAAACTATAATAAACTGCAGGCTGGCTTCGTTTAATTAAAAATCCACGACCTCTCCCATCTAAAATAGATTGTGTAAGCCTACGAGATGTGTTTTGAAGACTTTCCTATTGATTTCTGTTTGATATTTTTAGTCACGCGATGCAGTTACGGGGGAACGTTAGACAGAGACAACCCCTTCACGAAATATGTGAAGGAAAGAGATGGCGTTATGTCAAAGTCACTTAGTGTGAAGGGGATAACACTGCTTCGAAGGAATAATTTAATATACGTTTTTTGAAGTATTTTCGGGTATGATCAACTTATTCAATGTAAACAATAACAGTATTCTTTGAAATTACTGTTTTTGAATATATTTTTATTCGTTATTAAGGTTTTAATGTAGCCCTGTTAATGTGATTATGGTGACTTTGAAATTTCACAATTTTTTTTGTAGAGCACACAGTAATAATTGAATTCACGATCTTTGGTTGGACAGGCCTCTATCTATCCACAACCAACTGGAAATCTGGAATCAAAAATTCACACATTTATTCAATATTATTTAGTGCTATGAATAAGCCAATTAAATGAAGATTTGATGAGTTTATTGTAAGTTAATTAATTTTGTAAAGATTTATATAAATGCACAACTGTGTTACCCAAAGCGGATATTTCACTTAAATAATGGAAAGGTTTAACCACTATGCATGAAAGTTAATTCGGCGGAATGACTTTTAAAGATGGCATAGTTGGCCCAAAAATGGAATAAAATATTTCAAATTATGCAGAGTACCAGCGCGGAATTAGACTTCTGATTTAGATTAAGTATATGTAAAGTCCCAATCTTACCCTTGATCAAATGTTAAAATGAAAATTTTAATGCATGCACCTGAAAATACGTTTATAACATTCGTCTGCTTACAAACACAAAAATTACGTCAAAGGTCCTGTAGATAGCCTATGGTTAGGGCTCTTTTTTTTTTCACAAAATATTATACGCCAATACACATTGACCTCCCTGTTGGACTCAAAAGCACCGCATTTATATATTTTGCTAAATTCTCACAGTTTTTTATAGTCTGGTTTTATAAAAGCTATGTCGCCTTTATGACAGAAGTACTCTGGGATTACACGGTGTGGTCGGGTTTCATATCATGACAGTTTTATGGGTGCGTTATCGAACGATTTGTGTTCAAGTGATGCAAAATTCATGAGCATGTTTTGTTATATGGTTGTGGGGGATTTGACGTAATTGTGGTTGAAACTTATTGTGATTTAATTGAGGTTTCATAAAATAAATTTATATTGGTCTTTGTTTATTTATTTAGACACATAGTTTTACTATGTGTTAATTTTTAATTTGACTCGTCTTTGGAATGTTTAATTCAACATTTCTAAAAGCCACAGACATAATATACGAATGAACCATACAGTCCAATATTTACCAGACATTTTAACTCAATCAGTCCATTCTAAAACAAAATAAAATAATTTAATTAAAAATTAAAAGACCGACTTCAATGTGCACTACAAAGTAATAAATAATATATAATTCGTTCCGAAGAAAAGTTATTTAAAATCATTTATTTACTGTCGCAGATATTTAGTATTTATATTTGTATATATCCCCCCCTCCCACGCCCCTTTCTACTTCCCCCCCCTCCCTTGTAGTAATAAACTTATACGGAACCTAATGTAAAAAGAATTATTGCTGTACTGTTCAATTTTGAGGAGTTCTGCCCTTCAGGTCCAAAGATATTCATCAGATCTTCACAATATATTTTTGGTCTTACCTATCATATACTCTTTGACAAAAAAGTTATTTTTAAGTCGGTTAAGAACTGCCGGAGATATTGAGTATTAGCAATTGTAGCTATTTTCCACCCCCTCACCCCCCACCCCCATCCTTTTCCCATTTTCACCCATCTTTTGTAATAATATACTTATACTTAATCTAACGCAAAAAGAATTAATGCTGGACCGTTTAATTTTGAGGAGTTCTGGTCGGCAGATCCTAAGATATTCATCAGGTCTTCACCAATTTTATATGGGACCAACCCTGTATATCATGCTTTCCGACAAAAAAGAAATTTTCAAAATCGGTTCACAATTGCGGGCGTAATCGCGTAACAAACAAACAAAAAAAAAATCTGTCGAATTGATTACCTCCTCTTTTGAAGTCGGTCAAAAAGACCTGGCATCAAATAAAATGGAAAAAACCACAATACGATGAATATAAATCTGCTCGAATTTCTCCAAAAATATTTCGCAATGTTTAAAACGAGCAGTTATCCTAAACATACTGGATAAGGCTTTGAGGGTTAAGAGGTCGCTCATTGTTTGCAATTCATTTTGTACTGTTATTTAACGTTTTAAAGGCAAAATGACGTGACGTGCTTTTCGATGTGGATTTCGGTTAAAATTACGAGGGGTATGTTTGACCCATATACACGATTTTTTTTGTAAGAAAAATATTATATATGTGTGTTGTAATTTATACAAACTCTCCCGCTCTCTTTTCAGCCAAGGGAAGTCTACTGTTGTACATAGACTTCTCGCATAAAACTAACATGATTTGTTAAGACATAAGACCTGAACAAAAACCCATGCGACTTATCTGCGGACTTACGACCGTTCTCTATATCCTATCTATTCTATCTTTAACAAGAGGTTAAAATGAATATCGTTACTATATCGATACCACTGTATGCTTCAATAAACAAATATAGACATACAATATTATCTTGCCTAGATATGCATAAATATATGCACCTTATTTAAATATCTCTGTCCTTCTTTACTGAAGCAAAAAATGTATCGAAATTTCGAGAGAAATGTCTTGTTGAAGATAGATATATTATAGAAACCGGCCGTTAGAGGCATTATATTTATAGTCGTACTATATATATATAATATATAGAAGTCCATTCATGGTGCAATTGAACGATTTAATTAATGCAAACGAACTAAAACAGTCGCCGGTTTAGTAACAATAGGTTTGTAAAAATATATAAAAACTACTATTATAGAAAAAAATATAATAATTGGTTCTACTACAATGCCGAGACTTCGGGTTCGATTTGAAAGTGATATGGTTTTTTCGACCCATCATTTGACCGGAGTCAAAAAATTCTAACCAATTTGGGGATGGCATCCCATAGTGGGACGGAACACACAAGGAGGTCCGGACCAACCTAAATCTCCTGGAAGCGCCTCTACCTAATAAAGTATTTTGTTTACTCTTAGTACTCGAAAAGATATCATTTTTAAGTACCTATTACATATGCATTTTTATACCTGTGGTAGGTCTCACATATTTGAGAGGCCGCCTTGGTAAGTAACACAGCAATGTCTATTTCTCCCACCACACAGCAGTGTCAATGCACTGTTATATTTCGGTCTGACGGACATTGTGGCCCGAGTAACTACTGGACATATTGAGACTTAACATCTTATGTCCCAGGATGCGAGCGCAGTGGGGCGCCAAGAATTGCGTTGTAATTCAAGATGTTGTTTGGTTTTGCCATATTCATGAGTTGGACGGCATGCTCGTCTCTCCATTGATAGATAGATTGATCCATAGACCATATCCAAAATTACATTTACGAAAAACTCCTAACGAAATGTTTTTTTTTTTCCAAATTTAATTAAAGTTATGACAGTGCGGGTGAACGCTTAAGTGCTTGTTGAAAAACTTTTGCGATTTCGTCTGTGATGTATGCAGCTAATTTTAAAAATAATTTTTAATTTCGTTAACTTTCTTCAATTTTACTTTCTTCAAGATAGGAAGATAGCAAGGTATATTTTAATGAGCTCGGGTTTCCGCTTTTAATATTTAAGTAAGAGTCAGTACCTACTTACTGAAAAAAAAACTTTTAAAAGTGATTAATAGTAAGTACCTTCTTCTTGCCGAGTTTAAAGTTGAAAAACAAAGGTGCTACAATTGCAGCGTGGTGGACTAACCACTCTCAATCGTACCCTCGATTGTAGAGTAGGCCTGTGCCCTGCAGTGGGACGTATATGGGCTGATACAGATACATTTTCAAATTCACAAAAGTTAATTAATATTATGAATCAATATAAATATAAATAATTTATAAAAACAATGCAATTTATATACCTATTGACAAGATATAAGGAAACAATGTATATTTTCCTAATATACCCACATAATTAATATATTCTAAAAGTCAATTATTTATTTTGTAAAGAAAATATTGGAACACGAAAATATATTACTATTATACACTGCACTACCATGCATTACATTTGCAAGTTAGCCTTTGTATTTGAAATAGATATCAATCATTTGTTGTTGTCAAAATATTCGCTTTAGTACTTTATATACAACTACCCTGCACAAGATAGTCGAACACCTATCGACGAAATGTTATTATAAAATCAACGATTGAAATCGTGTAAAACAATTTAGATTAAATAATATCATTTATAATAATAAACTCGGAAAGAGGTTTAATTCGAAAGAAGAACTTTTAAGCCAACTAGATTTAAAAAAAAGTCATGCGCGTCGCCGTTATCCGCACCGCGCATGCGTCATAACCATGGCGTCTAATAAATGACAGTTTTGACAACAAACCCGACGGAATATCTCTGTGTCCGATAAATAATAAAAAAGTTAATATTCCTCTCGATATAATATTTGAAACTGTGATAATTTTATTTAGTTTTATGACTTTAATCGATGGAAGTAAAGTAATGTGATAATAGTGTCGTTTTACGATATAACCTCTCATATTTGTGTTTATGTTTTATCTACTGCAATGTAAATAAATTCAAACTAGTGCGCTGTCAGTGACATATTCCTTGTGTAGTTTGATTTTTTTTATGTCTGTGAGTAGCTTGGGCAGAAAACGGTGCGGCAGAATAGTTGAATCGTAAGGTAAGCGATTTAAATTGTTGACCAAGAAATTTAAATAAAATGCCAAGTTCGGCAACAAATTAAAGTAATTTAATTAGCCAATTATACTACGACTAGTGTTTATATTATAGTCACCTTTTTGTGGCACTGTATTCTTAATATGCTTTGCTTAGCAATAAAAAAATATTAGATAAGCGATTTCTGAGATTAGGCAGAAAAAATATCTTTGTTTTATATCCGGTGGTATTTAAACAAGGAAAAAACATTTACAACTATTCATAAAAAACTTATGATATCAAAAAAATAATGCGCATAACTCGTAATTCTAAGGCGACCAAACAAAGAATATTTGAAAAACAGAACTATGTAATTAATCTGATTAAAATATACACTTGTGTTTATTAAGTTATTGGTCATTAGTGTAGCCGGAACCAAATTGCAAGTTAGGTAATTATGAAACTATTTTTAATTACTTTTTTGAGATTTTCTGTATTAAACTATAAAAGACGAATTAGAATACGGATGCAAATGCGGATAGTTATAGTTTCTAAAGCCGAATGTTAATAAAATGTCTTTCATGGTACAAAACACACACACACTGGTTTCAAAAAGTTTATGTGCTAGGACACATACTTTCTGGTTGTGATGTAATACATAACATAATATAATATCCGATTTTGTAAATGTAACATTCTAAGGATACCTATGTATATATCATTGAGATAGTTACAAGAATGTGTATGGTATGTAAGGTCTGCCTAATAAGACAGCATGGTGGATTACTGTTTGAACTTTCTCAATTGAGTGTGTTGTACCATAAGATGTACGAGTAAATTTTTGGCCACTGCGAGATAAATGATTGCGTGACAAGCAAATATTTGTTCTGTGTTTTGTGAGATCGAAAAATCTATGTCAGTTTCTGATTATTACGTCTTAATATCGGCCTTATTCATAATGGTTTCTTAGATTTACACGAATGTTACAATTTGAAATAAAAATATTTACGGATTTTATCGCGAATTTAGTTTAATTTTTTACATTTTTGACTTCCCGACGTTTCGATTACTTTACAGCTTTCGTGGTCACGGGGCGGACTGAGGTATTGGTCGTCCGCTCTGTGACTGTTACAATTCAACTACCCTTATTTTACAATTATTAAATTAAAACGTTAATTTAAAGAGTTAGTCTGTATCGCATCGCAAAAAGTCAATAATGTAAAAAATTAAACTAAATTCGCGATAAAATCCGTAAATAATAGTTTTATTTCAAGGCCTTATTCATAGACAGTTTTAAAACTTATTTTAACTGTCAAATGGGTTTTCGCTTCTTAACGATTTTTGAATTCAGTTTGAGCGAAAAAGACAAAACAATTCGGTAATTAAAATAGTTTTTAAAAACTGTCTATTAGAGAAGACAATACAGGCTCCGTAGCGCTGTTGTTTAAACGCCGCCTATGAAACGACGGGCCGCGGGATCGATCTTCCACCAAGAGAAATATTAGACCGGCCATCAAATATTTCTTTCGGGAGTTTGTGAGACCGAACATTCTCTCGTAGTTCTGATACCTACAACACAAGACATGATCTTAGTGTGGGATCAGAATGATGTATGACTGTTGGATGTTATTTATTATTATTATTAATCAGTAAGGCCATTATCTTAATATATGGTCGCGACTGTAAGTGACTGGTGTGTGCAATTACTTACTTTTTCGATCGATCTTTAGCAAAGCTGGAAGCAACAGACCTCCGAAGCTCGCGGGTTAGAGTTCAGGGCATATACCTTTGGCTTTTCGAAGTGACGTGTGTACTCGCTCGATGTAAAGGTAAACAAACATCGTGAGAACTCATGAATGTCTAAGAGCTCTATATTTCAAAGGTATGTTATTACATACTATGACTACTATACTATTGTACTAAATAATAAAATCGTCTGATGCAATTGAGATAACCATCAGTCATCAGCAGAAACTTGTTTGGATTTACCATCAGCTTGCAGTCGCGTTGTCGTGACATTATAAAAAAACTGCGGACACGAGGGGTAGGAATAAAATCAAAAGCCATTACACATCACAATAAAAAAAAACGTATCATTTATTTATTAGGTATTGATGGGTATAAGCAGAGTCAAAGCAGGATTGATATAACAGTAAAGGATTTAATATACATATAATGAATGCTCTTACATTGACATCCATTAAAGGAATCAGTCTTAACTATTATTTATTTACACTACGCTCGCCATCATGAGGCAACATATTAAGTTTGAATATGTTCAGTAATTACTATTGATACAATATTCTTCACACCGAAGCACAACAGTGCATTTACACAATTATGACAGACTATACATACACAGTATTTCAGGCCAATTATGTTACAAAATTCTAAATTAGGTAAGAAAATAATAATTTCATCATAATTGATACTTTAATTCTCAATTAAGTTATCAACAACTCAAATTAACCAAATGGCGACCGACAAAGTTATGTTAATTTCAGTATAAAAAAAAAGAAATGAAACGAGCCAAATCCAATTAGTATCTAAATTACACTTCGTGTTTGGTTTTTCTCCTTTACGAACTAATGGAAACCCGATATGATATTGGAGGACGCGGCTAAACGACGTACATATGCTTTAAATTTTTGATACAGAAATTCTGAGACTTTCTGCATAATATTACTAATTGAATGTATGACATGCAAACTGTACCAACGGATTGAAATGCCTTTATCTCAAATTAAAATCCATAATGTTTTTGCATTGGTCAGTTTATTGTGAAAAAGTAAAGTTAGTAGGTATCCGTTTCTAAAGTATATACATTAGGCTGTAAATGCCCAAATATAGTTTAATAAACTTTAAAGTTAAGTTTTACATCACCTTTTATAAGTTTATGTATCCCGTTATTAATATTATCCTCGGTTACAATATTAACTTCATCGCCATTATCATCATTGATAGAAAGACCACTATCCAACATAGGGCTGATTCCGTACAAAATTAACTGTACAACCTCTTGGAAGTGGGCTACATGCACTAACGTCCTAGGACCATTATTAGGTTTCCTGTAAACCTTGTGGCTGGATGTCTAAATGTATGCTTATCACCACGCTATTCTCACACGAGAATATTTTGAACCCATTGTCCAATAACAAGCAACTAAGTAATCATCTGTGCTTTTATTAGATAACAGTCCTGTTTTGGAAAATAGTAAGAGTTTAGAGCTTCTTGCAAGATTACAGATGAAAATGTTCTTACGTATGTACGCGTCATCAAAATGTTTCCCTTGACCTCCAGTGCCACTCTCAAAATATTTCTCCAAATTATTTGGAATAACAACATACTCCCACATCACACCGTGACCTATATTATCAAACGTGTTGGTTGTATGATTACAACGCATCCTTTTTAAGACGTTGCCACCCAACTTAAAAGCATCATTTGCTTTGTTCGCACGGTAATTTACATATCCGTTGCTCCGGCAAGTAGTACCACATACGTTGACAACATGTTCCATCTTATGTGAGAGTTGTTTGATATTACGAAGATATTTGCATTTTTTACTGATCAAAACTATGCGCCAATTTATGTCGTAAATATTCAAATTCGTCTTTCTATTATTCTCATAACTCGATTATTATTAATAATCGAGTTTAGAACTAACAAAAACCTAGGTGTCGAATGTCTAAAACGTCTTACTTCATTGAACCGGTCTGTTTGGCAAAACTTATTTGCATAATTAGTGTTTTATCGAAATTCATTCGCCGATCGGCAAAGACTTCACTTAGTACACCTGCAATTTGTTTATTGTTAGTAGTTTCACCTAGGTTTGCCCTAGTTTTATAACTTTTTATCAAGTTGAGCTCTGTAAAGTTTACACTACAGGCCACTGTTGATTCATTAACACCAAATTTTAAAATGCTGAACAATAATTATTTTAAATTTCTACTTATACATATAGTATAAGAGTTAGCTCTTCTTCCTCTTTCTCATTTGATGAGATTGTTTTAAATAACTCCTAAATATGTGTTTCAATGGATTTTAATATGTGGTACCTGTTTATTTCCGTCCAATTAATCAATAAAATATAATTATCTCATTCCTACATTTCATTGGTCAGTCGTTAATAAATTAATACTAACAGACAGAACTTCTTTTCCATGAATATATTTGTCTATTTAGAAAACAAGATGAACCAAGACTTTATAGTAATAATTTTATAACTATACGACAAAAATACTGCAACGCTCTTTATAGGTCATTGCAGTGAATTCAAAAATTTACACACTAGACAAGATAACCTTATCTTCTACCAGTCGATATTATTACATCAGATTACTGAAAACTTCATAGATAGGTTGTACCTTGAACGTGGTGCATTTGCGTACGTCCCTATGAAGTATTTGCAACCCAGTGAGATTATTGCTGTTCTGGCTGATAAAACAAGCCTAACCCCGTTGGGGCACATGTACTTTTTTTTTATTTATTTATATTTATAAAAAATAAAAACCGACTTCAAAACAAAAATCCACTAAAAACCAAAAAATAATAACTACCACTCCAAAGCAAAAAAATAATATTTATTTCATGGAACTCGTGCATGTTGATTAATTTGCTTAATGACTTGACTAGCCAACAAATCAAAATATATGCGTAACATATCGAAGGCGGGCCGCCAAGTACCAAACATTGGTTTTAGTGGATTTTTGTTTTGAAGTCGGTTTTAATTTTTTTTATTAAAAATTTTAGTTATTTTTATCTTTTTAGTGTTGATAGGCATTTTAATGAAGAAGATTTGGTCCCCACAAGGAATATGTTCTTTCCGATGAAATGAAATCGCTAAAATCGGCTAAAAGCTGCCAAAGAAATCGCTAAAATCGGCTAAAAGCTGCCAAAGATATTGGAATATTCACATGTTTATTATTTTTGCTCCCCCCCCCCTCCCTTCGCGCCTACCCCTTTTTCCCTCAACCACTGTAGCCTAGCTTTTTTACTGAACCCAATGCAAAAAGAACCGTTGAAATCCTATTAAATTTTGAGGAGTTCTACTCTCCAGGTCCGAACATGATAATCAGATCTTAATGTTGTGTTCCTGGGATCAACATGTTAATACGTTCTTTCCAATGAAAAAGAAATCACTAAAATCGGTTATAAGCTGCTGAACATATTAGTATTTACGTGTAGTTTAACGTTAACACCCCCCCCCCCCCTTACCCCTACCCCTTTCTCCCTCCCTCACTGTAGCTTAACTTTTATAATAAACCTAATGCAAAAAGAACCATTGGAATCCTACTACATTTTGAAGAGTTCTATTCTCCAGGTCCGAACATAATCATCAGATCTTCATGTTGTATTCCTGGGATCAACCTGTCAATACGTTTTTTCCAATGAAAAATAAATCATTAAAATCGGTTAAAAGCTGCCGAAGATATTAGAATTTACGTGTATTTTAATTTTATCACCCACCCCCCCTCACCCCCACCCCTTTGCCCCTCTCTCACTGTAACTTAATTTTTCTAGTGAACGTAATGCAAAAAGAACCATTGCAATTCTCCTTAATTTTAAGGAGTTCCCCTCTCCAGGTCCGAAGATATTCATCAGATCTTCACCATATTTTTATGGGACCAAACGACAAGCACCAGCTTTCAATCAAATGAAGAATGATTGAAATCGGTTCACACAGTACAGAGAAACGAGGTAACAAACATAAGAAAAAAAAAAAAGCAACATACAGTCGAATTGAGAACCTCCTCCTTTTTTTGAAGTCGGTTAAAAACTTACAGGATTGTACAATTTCAATGCTGAGGTCTCGGGTTCAAATCCAACGTCGGGCGAAGTGATATTGGATATTTATATTTATTGTCAGCCCGAAATTAGTTTTTTTTTCGCCGAATATTGCGATAGGCTTGCTCCCTATCTGATCCTGGGAAGGAACACTCAAGGCGAAATGGCTATCCTGATAGCAGAGAGAGGGGGTAGGTAGGTAGGTAGTTAAATGAAAATAGTTTGCATTAAAATTTGTTACTAGATACTGTACATGTAAAATCATACATAAAAACCAGCGGCTTTGCCTCGAATTTATGTTACAATAGTAATTCAAGAATTGTATTCCATACAAAGAGAAAACTTTGTGTCGGAATAAATTCCGCATGAAATCATTTGCCTTGCCAATAAAAAGGTAAGAGAGGGGTACCATTATTCAAATAAACGCCTATTGCCTTCCAATAGCAATATTACGCTCGCGATGAAATATATTCTTATAAGGCGTTACAAAACGCAGAAATGAGCAGGTAAGTTCTATTAAATATGGCTGATAGTAACAACTTCAATCTTTTGAGAATTTAAGTATCCTTTAAATAGAAGTTAATTATCTTTTAAATAAAGTGGCCATCCTAAGTCACAAGAGGTCACAAGAGTACTGCTAAACTCGTTTACCACATTAAATTATTTGCAATAATTTATATCCAGTGACTTTCTGCTACCCGTACTTTGCCTCGACATTGCCAAGGCGTTTGACAGGGTCTGGCACCGTGGTCTCCTGTCCAAGCTTCCGGCATACGGTCTACCCGGCAACCTGTGTTCGTGGATTTCCGGCTTTCTGCATGGGCGTAGAATACGTGTAGTCGTAGACGGACACGCTTCGGCGCTCATGTCGGTAAATGCCGGAGTTCCTCAGGGCTCGGTGCTGTCGCCCACCTTGTTTATTCTGCATATCAATGACATGTTGTCGCTTGGCAACATTCATTGCTATGCAGATGACAGCACGGTTCATGGGCGATACCACTGCGGGCCTCCAGGTTGCCGTGTCGAAACTGTGAAGGGACGCGAAGATCTTGTCATTGAGCTCAAACGGACCTTGGATCTCATTTCTACATGGGGTTCCAGGAATATGGTTGAGTTCAATGCCAAGAAAACCCAGGTGTGTGCGTTCACGTGCAAAAAATCCCCGTTCTCTCCCCTCCCTATTCTTCAGGGTACCCCCCTGTCAGTGCGGAATGACCTGAGTATCCTTGGTGTGGATATCCGCTGTGATCTCAATCCAAGGAATCACATCGAGGGTGTAATATCTGCCACATCACCCAGGGTTGGATTCCTGAACAGGGTGCGTCAGTTTTTCACGCCCGGTCAGCTTTGTCGCTTATATAAAGCGCAGGTCCGGCCGGGTATGGAGTACTGCTCGCACCTCTGGGATGGATCCGCTCAGTACCTGCTCGATGCCTTGGATGGATTGCAGCGGCGGGCCATCCGCATTGTGAATGATGCAGATGTTACGAGCAACTTGGAGTCGCTACAACTCCGGAGAGATGTCGCCTCTCTAAGCGTGTTCTACCGCCTGTATCACGGTGAGTGCTCTGAAGAATTGTTCAACTTGCTCCCCTCCTCTCCATTCCTAACCAGAACCACGCGTGTTGGCTTGCGAAGCCATAGCTTAACGGTCCACACCATCCCGGCGCGAACCAAACGGTTCTCAAATTCGTTTTTGTGCCGCACCGTCAGGCTGTGGAATTGTTTGCCGGCGCACGTGTTCCCTCCTTCCTACAATCCTGGGTCCTTCCGCCGCAGTGTGAAGAGGCACCTCAGCAGGCCGGCATAATTGTTTCCATTGGCATGGGACTGCCGTCCGATGCCAATGGATACTCTGCCTGGGCGGCATTGGCACTTTCCATCAGGTGCAATGCCGCCACTATGCCAGGCCAGTATATAAAAAAAAAACTTTTATTTTGTTACAAAATAAAATTTCGTGTATAGAATAGAATATGCCTAATATTCAAGCATTATCATTTAAATGGGAGATTTACTACCGAAATAATTTAGGCCTGGGGAAGACCTAAACACGCAAGTCATTCAAGCCTTACCGAAGTCGTAAAAGGCACGCAATGACAACGAATGAGGTGGACGATGAATATTGTTTTTTTTTTTTACATTTATAAATAAAATTATGAAAAACTACTTACTTAATATGACAAAAATTGGAATGTTTATTTCGTCATAAAAATTGTTTTACTAGAATTATAATGAATGGTGGTAATAACTGAAGAAATTATTTTAATCAGAGTCAAATAGAAGCATAATTATTAAATAGTTAAATAGGAAGCTACAAAATAAAATTTGACTACAGTAAAGTACTGTGGATCTTTGTTGCAGCCCCTACGGGCTGATTTATGACCCAAAACCTGGGTGCTTATAGTTTTCAGAGTCAAAAACATCCCCTGCGAAACATAGAGGAAAGACTGTAGATAATACTACGTTATTTCATTTCCAATCTTAAAATCTTAGACTGCTTGATCGAATCTTGGATAGCGGTCTTATAATTCAAGCAGAGAGACTGGAGATTGTTGAATACTATTCGTAATAATGTTTGTACATTTCAAAATATCGGATCCACTTTATCAAACGTATAGACTGAACAAAAGCTAGGTACAAAATAAATTGTACCTGGAAACACCGCAAGCAGAGCGTACAAGAGAGCACCAAGCCAGCTAATAATTTGCGTGTCTCGTTTACGCTTCTTGCCAGCTGCCGTAATAAATAATATGTTGGCCCCACCAAAAAGGGTGTTTTTGCATGCGCGCCGTATTTACCGCCCGATGTTTGGGATCGTCATTAATTACGTTGTTATGAATTCCGTGAAATCCTGTAAGGTGTTTTACAAAAACTTGGGAAAAACAATGTAGGACCCCAAACTCAGTATAATGGTACCCAAATTATTGTTATGTTCGCGTTAGAACACGTCAGAGAGATTTCGACACGTGGAAGCCTCGAGTCGCTCTGGGGGCTTAACACACGATTTCGTCCAGACAACCTTGCTATGGAGAGTAATGTACTAATTGGCGGTGGTGGAACAATGTATAAAAGTATAGTAGTTTAAATTATTGTTTTCAAATAAATAAATAAATAACACCCAACAGTCACATACATAGTCCTTACCCCACACTAAGATCGAGTCTTGTGTCGTGGGTATCAGGAACTACGAGAGACTTTTAGGTCTCACAAACACCCAGACCCGGAAGAAATATTTGTGGGCCGCACAAACATTTCTCTCGGTGCGGGGATCGAACCCGCCGCCTCTCGTTTCACAGGCGGCGTATAACCAACTGCGTCACGGAGGCTGTCAAAATAGGATAATATTTCGCATTATTGACTGTTTGGTAAGATGTATTATATTTTTTCGCAATTCTAAGTACCTAATACATGGGATCAAAAGAACTACGAATATTATAGCGAACAAGTCCATGACTAACTACTTTAAGAGCTATGTACGCCAATGCAAATAATAATGCTTAAATGTCATGGTACTTGCGTAATAGAGGCAACGAAGATGAAACCCTAGCAGATGTAACATTTGTATGTCATAACCCTACATTGCGTATGGACTATGAAGTACACTAGATTAGAAAGCGTATGATATTGATGATTTAAATTCAGAATCTTGATCGAATGACGAACATGGCTGTAAATCACGTACAGCGGTTTAGTGGTTTAACATTTAGTAAACAGTTGCATAACTCAGTTCAATTGGTTTTGATAGTTCGCTTAATTGTCTGTTCGTGTAGTTTGGTGTTATAATTGGGTAAAAAGTTGTACAAATATTACTAATTTGGATACTTTTGTGGTGTGTTTGTGTAATGATTGGTTGAATTAATTTGATTTGTAACTTTTCGAGTATTATTTATTATGATGATTTAGTCATAAACGAAATAGAATACGAAGAAGGTCTGTAAGTGAAGAAATAGTGATTTGGCACTCTAGGTGCACACAAGGTTATAATAATGGCTGGGGTCTTAATTTATGCAGATGATTTCGACATATGTTATTCAGGCTACCAGACATCGCAATACAATTCCTAGATTAATTATTAAACGTAGGTAGTGGACAAATAATGCAATTTTATTACAACACGGTCATTACCAGTCTGTAAAAAAACTTGAAGAATTGTTCCATGAAGTGTCATTTCTACCAACCGGTAGACAACCGATGGATCAGCCCAGGTATCACTGGACCGATATTATGGAAGGTGACCTGTGCCAACTCCGACTCAGTAATTGGCGAAATATGGCGGAGAATAGAGATAGCAGGAGAACTCTCGTTTCTGAGGTTAAGACCTACTTTGAGTCGCTGAGCCAGCGGAGTTAGTTTTAGGTGTTATTTCAAAATTTTAGTAATAAGTAACATAATTAGCACACATTTTGTATCCATAATAAATTTTCTACTAAAAATATGATACCCCAACGGTATTTATTGTCCATAATTTAATAATATTTGGTTTATTGACTGCTGGCGCGCACTGTATGTGGTTTTAATTAATGTAATGTCTTCACAAAGCGGCATAACAGTTGATACAGAACATAAGCATCACCATAACTTCGAAGTCTCGGGAAATGTTTGCCATAGAAATGGAAATAGTCTTTCATAATTGGTTTTGACAGGAGCGCTGTAAAATTTAGATACATGTTTTAATGTAGTATGAAAAAGTAATATCCTTAAATAAGTAAACATTAATGTGGTTACAGCAAATAAAATAAACTATACATATATTTGGTAAGCTACTAATAATATTGAGCGAAATCATTGTTGTATTGCAATTCGATAGTGATTAGATTCAATTGTGCAATTGTTCCCATCGTCATCATCAATGTAATGGTCACTATTGGAGATTATATGCTTATGTAAAACACCATTATTTATTTTATCGGCTCGTTTTTCTACACGTTTTCACATTATCCCCGCCATTTGGCATAACTCTTGATTCTCACTCACTGCCGGTATGCGTTGTGTATAATTTGAGACGACACATGTAAAGAGTATGAATATTTCATTATACTATAATCAACAGATTAGCTTTTCCCAATATATGGTAGTAGGTAGGTCTGGTGATAGTTCTTTCATATGTGAGAGGCTGCCTAGCTAGGTACCACCGCAATGTCTATTTCTCCCGCTAAATAGCAGTGTAAATGCACTGTTGTGTTTCGGATTGAAGGATATTGTAGCCAGAGTAACTACTGGACATACTCCGACTTAACATCTTGTGTCTCATGATGGCGAGGATAGTGGAATGCCAAGCATTGCACCGTAATTCAATGTGTTTGGTTTTGCTAGTGTTCATGAGCTGTCGTATCGCTTACCATCAGGTGAACGGCATGCTCGTCTCGCCATTCATTGCAATAAAAAAAACAAGATTTATATAGTTCCACAGTGTCCTCTAGGAAGCAGTCTGCATCCAACGATATTCTCGATTCGATATTACATTTGCCAGCTCAATTTCAAAGTTACGTTGAAATGACCCCTGAGATCAAGAATGAACAGGTGTGCTGTCAAAGAACATTGGTAAAATCATTGTTAATGCAATTCTTAAGCGTCTATAAATTTCATGTATAAAAATATTAATAATTAATTTTCTAAGTAATTTTGGTGCCTGGCTCACAGCGAACCTAAGCCTGAATTACGAATTCACATTTTTCGTAATACTTTATTGATATTTGCTGTAATTTTATTTTAGAGGCGTTATGTCGTTTCAATGTTGCCATTTTTAAAATATGTAAATGCTTGACTGGCTTTCTTACATTATCTTTCTCAGATAATTAATGTAAAAAAATAGTGCAGAGAAGTGAAAATAGCAAAATAATCACTGATTAATTAATTAAGGAATAACAATTTGTTTCTATCGCCCGAAAGCGCTATTGTGCAAATAATAATATATAGTTGTCCCTACTTTCCTTTTTGTTCCATTGCACATGATATTACTATTAGATTAATAAAATAAATAAGTACTCGATGTTCAAATTGCGTGTAAAATATATTTTTTTACTTTTATTTGTGGGTCATAACTTTGCCTCACGCCAATAAATACCAATAAATGGAACAAAATAACATTAACTACCCACAGAGTTTGACAACATATAGAAAATCTGTAAAACTTTAAAGTGGAATATCTTTTTTCCTAGGCTTGCTACAATAGTAAATCTTAAGAAATAATTGTTAAGGAATTCTAAATCTATATTTTAAAACATTTTTTATCTCAATACACCCAAAAAAAATTACAACAAAAAAATGTGTGGAGGATTATCATTGTTCTTTCCCACATCACTTCCAAATTTGCAATTTGTAAAAATATAACCCACAAATCGTATCCAGTAGCTTTATCGAGCCGACATTATTTCCATGTATCCCCTTTATGTGAATGGAAGGTATGTGGAATTATTTATGGCATATATGGAAATGCTTCGTGTGAAATGGGGACCGTAATGTTTGATCGTTTTCATGATAAAACACAACGTACGTACGTACACTGCGGATGGTCGTTTCTCTCTTTATTTGCTTTTCATTTGCATGGCTGATGAATGAGTAACATGTTATAATAAACTTTCGGACGTGTCGTGTTGTGTTTTGTATGTGAGTTGGATGCTGACCTTGTCTGTTATGGCTGTGAGACGAATTTGGATTGTTTAATTAATATTATCTTTTACTTTGGACGCGGGACTTCGGGAAACTTCAGTTGCAAATTATTAATGCTTAACAAATATACCTAAGCTCATGAACTTCTGCACATAAATCGGGCACGATTTCCTGACTCTCCACTTTCTTCTCCATACTGAATATAAAAATCCAATTTCACTTTTTCTAACGCGGGATTTAAACCCGAGATCACAGCTTTGCATACATTGGTAAGCTCCGCCACTAATGCAGGTGATAATCATATTTAACAATGGCAAAATAAACTGGACTGCCTCGGTGGCGTAGTTGTACTAGGGTACGGTTACAAAGCTGAGATCTCGGGTTCGAATCCCGGGTTGGGCAAAGTGATATTGGATTTTTCTATTCATTATCAGCCCAGAGTCAGGAATTTGTGCCCGATATGGCGATAGGCTCGCCACGTATTTTATGTATGTAAAATAAACTGGATATCATAAGAATAATTGGAAATGATAACTAATAACATTGCAAATTTTAATATACTAATAAATCAGTTTTGTCTAAAACTGGACTGGGGTAGAGTCATTGACTCCATAACTAAAGAAATTTATAACCGACTCTTTCGTCGTCTCTCTTACTATATACATTAGCAAGGGTTGGCAAAACAGTCAACAGTCAACATTCTCTGATATACTATTCCGTGTTAGCTTTTATCCCTAACACTTTAAACTGCCCTCTGTTAATCCTTTTCTTAAATCCATCCCATGGTTGTCTGTAAGATATTGCCTTTGTGCGATAACACCGCTAATTGTACTTTTTATAATTGTGAGCTCCGTTTTTATTTTATTGTTATGTGTGTGGAATAAAGTGTACATAAATATATAAAACAATTCTCCGAATATTCGATGTATAGAACATTAGTTGGTTTAAGTAATTGGTTGGTGTCAGTTTCTCGTATTGAATCTTTTATTCTTGTTGAGAATTATCTGTCATTTAACCACGCCCTGTGATGTTTTCTCAAACGAGCTAGCCGAGCAAAGACGATAAATATATCTCTAACAATGCGTTAAAGAGAAATAAACTGTTCCTAATATTTTGTCAACGGCATGGCAACCACGCATTCATTAACCAAAAAAACTGTACATGATGTATATTATGTATGTATATGTGGATGGTGATGAGTTATGGTGATCAGTTAAGGCAATACTGGCTCGTGTACCGCATAAGTAACGTAGAAGATGCGTAATGAGGTTTCTGTGATCACTTATCAATACTAATATATTAAGCTGAAGAGTTTGTTTGTTTGTTCCCTCTAATCTGAGGACCTACTTACATACGAATTGTAAAAATATTTTTGTGTGGGATAGGTCATTTACGAAGGAATGCTGTAGGCCATAAATCAACACTTTATGAACTATAAGAGGGAAGCAGTAATGAACAATCTAGCAAATACGAGTTAATTTTATTCACTTTTCGTGCTCCGATTGGCCGATATTCGAAATTGGTAGTCCGAATTGAATATTTTGGCCGCCATTTTGAAAAGTGTATCTGTATCCAGGCAGAACCGGGCTGAATCGCCATGTCTCATTTATGGGTAATTTGGCGGCGAAAATTTTAGAAACACTAATTAGCCTACTAGGACTTATCTCAGTGAAAACGTGACTAGATTGTGTGGATTATGTATTATTCAATAAGCAAGAGAACAAAGCTAATTGTTATTCCTATAATAAAAGTATTCGCACAGTATAAACACTCACCATATTAGTAAATCAGGTTTTATTATTGAAGTTAATATCCACCCCGATGCGTTCAGTCGTTATGATACGCGAGCCAAGCGTGCCTCAGTTGAATAAATAATAAACGACTATCGAATTATTCACGGTTGCGGCAATTGTTTCGGCTGTTGTATGCCCTTTGTCTATAGAAATAAAATAGTGTGGAACTGAGCGTGAAATGGGAACACGTGTAATTTCGTCTAGGTACGAAGACGTTTTTGGGTTTGTTTTCTCGTCAAGGAGGTGTAATAACATCGCTCCATCACAGTGGGCTTCGAAACTTATAGGGGAATCGGAAGTTTGTGGTGCCTGGAGATGTAAATGAAGGAAGGTGTGAGATATTTTGGATACTGCATCAGTTCAATGTGAGAAAAGCGTATCTACTACTTAGGTGGATGAAAGCCAACCCTTTGTCTATAGCCTTAGTGAAGACCAACAGTCTTCGTCTATAGAAAAAATAGACGTCAGTATTTTCCCATTCTTTATCCCTTCGCTCTCGTCCCGATTTGATGGGCTACCATCCATGATTCAAACGTCATGGATGTTCATGGCCGGTAGTGATCACTTTCTATCATTTCCTATTTGCTCATTTGCTGCACCAATACAACAAAAAAGGTACTTACATAAAATTGTTATTCCCTTTTAGTTGTTTTTGATAAGTTTTTCGCTTCAAGGCTAGTTCCGAAAATAATGTTATCGTTAGATTACAAGCCGAAAGATATCCCAAATATTGTTATTATCAGGATCAAATCATCTAACACGAGATTGCTATTGATGGAAAAACTTAGAAGAGCAAAGAAAAAATAGGGTAAATTTTACGACAATTGCGAGACATAATGAAAAATTCAAAATATTTGTTATTCCCACAGAGGTTTTTTTTTATTGCAATGAATGGCGAGACGATCATGCCGTTCGCCTGATGGTAAGCTATACGACCGCTCATAAACAGTAGCAAAACCAAACAACACCTTGAATTACAAACCAATGCTTGGCATTCCAATGCGCTCGCCATCCTGAGTCCAGTTAACTCTGGCTACAATGTCCTTCAATCTGAAACACAACAGTGCATTTAAACTGCTGTTTGGCGGGAGAAATAGACATTGCGGTGGTACCCACCCAGGCCGCTTCTCACATATGAGAGACCTACCACCAGTAACTTTTCTTGAATATAGTTCAATATTTTGAAAAAACACAGTTTTACGTCATTTGAAAATACCAATCAATATACGTTAATCAACTATTAACATACCTCACCATTTTCAGTGTTAAGAAGGTACCATAGAAGCTCGACTGCTCAAAATGATGCTATCGCTATTAATAATAAATATCCAAAGTCTGGAAGTCCATCACCGACGATAGGCTCACCAAAGAACATCTGTAGCTTCTTATTAGAAACTGCCTATATTAAGCGACTTCGTAGAATTTAAAAAGTTATTAATTTACTATGAATATAAAATCTCACGCTTAAAGGCAAAATAAAAAATATGTCAATAAAAAGGCAATTTCTAAAGCACGTGCCACCGTTTAAAATCTTATACATTTACAGTAAGTACATAATTAAATACGTTATTAGGTTTCATTCCTCCTCATCAAGGAGCTAATTAGATTTTGTTTATACAGGTACTACTCAATACTCGAGCGGTCTGGTTACTTTATATTAAATAATTAATTATAGGAGATAGACGAATGTCAAACCTGATAGAAAATATATTACGCTTGTTAATAATACGTCATCTTGTAACGATGATATTTTATAAGACAAAATTTAAGGTGCCTTATTTTTTTATTGATCGATAGTAAGTAATATTTTGAGATAGTTCTATTGTGAGAGATTTCAATCATTTTTTAAAGGTGATAATTATACTGGGCTCAGAGAAATAAAGTTGTGTCTTTCTAGTCTTTATTTGGATAACCTTGGATACTATGAAGTGCATTTTAGGAATATTACTTTGTTAATACAACAAAAATATATTTTAAGCTGATAACTTTCAAACACATGGAAAATAGTATTACCTGCTTCATTTACATTTCATTGTATTTTCTTCATCAAACACAATAATTGGTTTATAGTCCCAGATCTATTTCAGGCTTAATATACCAACTTTAAACTCCAACAGCGGATAAAAATAAAGCACATTACAAAATTTTCATCAAAACGGTCCAACCAATTAATCTGTTTGGACAAACCATGGACGCGACGCTTGATACAATGAATTTGCGAGTTTTAGAAAATGAATTTTCGTCCATTCCAACTGGTGTCAACAAAGGATATTAATAAAGTTTTTAAGAGCTTTAATGCAATCAGTGTCGAGTTGCCAACGCGCTGCGAATTTAAGTGGCCGCACCGTTGTACAATATGCAACTGTAATTAAGTATCCCGCTCGGTGTTAACGCAACCGCATTTTATGTTCTGGCAATAATCTTATTTGCTTAAGTTGCAGCTTTGAAAATCTATTCACTGGTGTTAGGTCTCACATATGTGAGAGGCCATCTGGGTAGGTACCACCGCAATTTCCATTTCTCCAGTGAAACAGTAGTGTAAATGCACTGTTGTGTTTCGGATTGAAGAGCATTGTAGCCAGAGTAACTGCTGCACATCTTGAGACTTAACATCTTATGTCTCAGGATGGCGAGCGTAGTGGAATGCCAAGCATTGCTTTGTAACTCAAGGTGTTGTTTGGTTGTACTACTGTTCATGAGTGGTCGTATTACTTACCATCAGGCGAACGGCATGCTCGTCTCGCTATTCACAGCAATAAAAATATATATATATATATATGTGTGTGGGATTCCTAACTAACTACCCTTTTCCATAATTTTATCAAATTAATGTTATGTTGGTATTTAATTTAGTTATTGGGGGATAATAAATATTAAATATCAAATTCCAATGCAATAACAAAATATTTGAAATATATTTTTTATATATATATATATATTGTATTGTGTATATATATATATATGTATTTTAAAATATGAGAAAAGAAGGATTTGAGGTGGAAAGGCGAAGAAAAGAGATTAATTTGAATATACTACAATGTTTATGTTCTCCCGAAAGGGATGATGTAAGGCAGGTAGCTAATAATTTTACAAATAAACGCATTTTTTAATGTGCTGCGATAATCGAGTTCCGCTGCATAAAGATGTGGTGTATCTGCAAGAAGAAGAAGACATTAAAGCAAACTTATCACATACATACGAAAGCACCAATGGCGAATTCGATCGTGTTTTTTTTTTTATTGCTATGAGTGACGAGACGAGCAAGCCGTTCGCCTGATGGTAAGCGATACGACCGCTCATAAACAGTAGCAACATTCCACTGCGCTCGCCATCCTGAGACATAAGATGTTTAAGTCTCAATACGTCCAATAGTTACTCTGGCTACAATGCCCTTCAATCCGAAACACAACAGTGCACTTACGCAGTGTTGTTTCACGGGAGAAGTAGACATTGCGGTGGTACCTACCTAGATGGCTTCTCACATATGAGAGACCTACCACCAGTTTGTTTATCGCGAAAATCATTTCTTTTGTGCAAAATGGCAAACGTAGCGCCACTTTCATTTGACGCATCACCGAACCCAAAATTAAGAGCCAATATGAATTTAAATTGAAATTAAGTAGGTCGCGGAGTGCGATTAAAAATTTAAAATTCGGACGGTGGCCGCTGGCCGTGCGAAATTTTTCGTGTGATGATGACATTTTGGTTCAATCGCCAGCTTTGCCAGTGATGCGCATCGATTGTTCCTGAATTATCGTTTTGTGCATATCAAATTGAATTTTTGAATCTTTTAATGGCGTATTTAAGATTCTTTTGATCTGCGTTTATTGAAATAACAAGTAATTATATATAAGAATCTGTAGGTGAGGTAGTGAACAAAATTGAATTCTTTTATAAAAGCTGTTTGAGAAGATCAATTCAAATTTAAACATATTATAGTCTGTTTCACTCTTACGAAGAGTATTGGAGTGTAGTAAAATCCTTTATCCTAAGGTAGGTAATCATAACATGTTACAAAAAGATCGTCAGGCAATCGTAAATTAAATTGTTTTGAGGACAGAAAGAATACTTAAATGAGATTAAAGTTAAGAACTTGAATACTTACCAAACAAAAATAAGCGTAAAAATACTTTATAAATGTGGAGGAAAAGTTAACAATGAAAGTATTATAAAAAAAATACTATCATATAAAAATATAAATAAAAGGCGTGAAGTAAATTTCTCGACGATTTCAACAAATAAATAACACAAAAAAAGCGAGAAATACAAATTTATACAAGAATTTAAAAAAATATCGATATAACAGCATATTTATTTCCTTCAAGCCAGAGAGTAAAATTATGAAAAATACATCGCGGCGTTAATGAAACAAACTGTAATAAATATTGTATAAATAAAAAAGGTTAAAGTTAATTTTATGGGAAGGTAAATTTACCGCTGCAGTTTTATCAGTAGCGGGTAAACTTTGCCACGCCGACTGAATAAACATCCGCCCTCTGAAGTTGCAATCTGGTTAATTTCACACATATTTTTGTTAATTACACCCTTCTCGCTTTTTGGACGTGGTATGACAACACTATGCAGCTTATGGCGAATGTTTTATGCATTTTTTTATAGGAAACTCATTGTTTGTTGATGTGGTTCTTTAGTAAAGAGAAGATGAAATTCAGTATTTTCATGAAATCCATACATTTGGCATATTTATTATATTGGTGTTGAATAAATTTCTCCACCAATCGGTAGGCAATAAGCAATCGCCATCAGCCTATTATAGTAGAGCACTGCTAGACCTTTTGAAATCGGCACTTTTGAGCGCTAACCTCGTCCAATCTTTTTTTTTTTATTCTGGCTCGGCATAGTGGCCGCATTGTGCCTGATGGTGAGCGCAAATGCCGCCCAGGCAGAGTCTACTGGCATCGGACGGCAGTCCCATGTCAATAGACACAATTATGCCGGCCTGCTAAGATGCCTCTTCACACTACGGCGGAAGGACCCAGGATTCATCCTATCTCACACCCTATCTCATTCATCATTATCATCATCATATCAGCCACAGGAAGTCCACTGCTGAACATAGGCCTCCCCCAAGGATCTCCACAATGACCTGTTGGAAGCGGCCTGCATCCAGCGACTTCCTGCAACCTTAGTCAGATCGTCCGTCCACCTTGTAGGCGGGCGTCCGACCTTTCGCTTGCCTGTACGTGGCCTATCTCATTCATTTACAAGAATTAGAATCATTAGAGCAATAATCAAGTTTTATTGAATATTTTTTTACTACTGTTTCCCCACTAATTTAATCGATCGTAGATATTAATATAGTATTAGTAGCCATCTTTTGAGTTATCGATCCATCGGGAGTATTATTAGCCTATGTCGGAATCCACGTCTCAAGGGATTCTGTATAAATAGCTATCGGAATGAACCATTTATTTTATCGTTGCAGACAAGTTCTAATTCCTTTGGGATTGTAATCTAGGAAACGTTTTTGCCAATCTTATTACATTGTAATATTTGTTGGTTATTAATAGAAGGATTGGGGAAAGTAGGAAGTAATATTTGGTGTATATATTTTTCGTTCGTATCAATGCTACGCTTTGTGTGGAAATAGTTAGAAGAAGTCTATTTTTTCGAAGGGTGATGGTAGTCAATTTTTTATTTTAATTCTAGGTAGAGGAATGGATTAAATTCATACGAGAATGACATCAAAATATTTTGAAATAAGAAATACATTATTATGTATACTATAGATATTATAAAATAGAAGGAACAACATTATATGTAGATATTGGCTATTTCTTCCAGGCAATTCTAGAGTGGATAGAACTTATAAACAATCGCTCCGTTTAGTTGACCTGATCATACATGCTTAAAAAATCACAGTCATAAATATATATTTTAAAAAAGTATGCCTATTTAAAAATGATCCATAGTGAAAATGAACGGGTAAAATCTAAAATATGTAAAAATACTCGGACATTTGATGCAAGTTCCATGAATAAATAATTTACTCCTTAGCAATAAGCGTCACCTGAATCGTTCAAGGGAGAGCCGCACAAGATCGCATCGCAGCAATTCATGTCACAGTTTTCTGCGTTGTGAATTCGCATCGCGCCGATTCGCAGTTTTGTGAATGAACTAATAACCGGTTAAGGGGAGCCCGGCAGAATTGTGTCGCCAGGCAAGAGAGAAAGATGTCCTCCCTGGAGGATATTTTATTTGGATATGAATGCGCAATGGACCTTATAAATCAAATGCATTTTTATTATTTCTTATGCCTAATATGCTAATTCACTTTAATTAACGGAGATTAAAAAAAAACTTGTTAGTACGTTTTCTCAGACATGGGCGATAGTGATGAGACTGCCAATGAGTACTATGCGCATGTACTAATTAATATTTAATATTATTTTACGAACAACATTTTGTTCTTATTATTCCCTTGCATATGAATCCAATCACTTTACCCGTTATTTCAGTTGGCATTTATGCGCACTAAAAGCGGACGTATACGGTCGATTTGACTGACGTTGCACTCGCGACTATTTCCAACCGTTGCCATTTTTATGGATGGTAAAAACATGTACTAAATAGCGCGTCAGTGCCGGCTGCGTCCATTTAATTATTCCAATCTTTTCGGATGCACCGCACTCCCGCTTAAAATAACAATTGCATAATTTACACGCCGTCATTCCAGTGTCTCATTTGAATCGCAAAATTCGGACATGATACGGATTGATATTTTAAGGCGGTTTTTTGTTGATGCTTTTTATATTGATACTAGCGGCCCGACCCAGCTTCGCCTGGGTGCATATATTTTTTGATTCCACTCCACACCAAATATATGTTGCTTTTCGTATAAACTCTTGTATACCTAAACTTGACGTAGCTATCCTACTGTCCGGCTAAATCCCGTTTCATCCGCCTGTTCAGTCTCTTCCCAATCCATCCCGTCTCTTCTCTTTATTATCCATCTCGTTTTATATCGTGTATTTACATTTCGTCCTAACAAATCTGTCAGCTATCCCACCCCTCTCCCGTACCTATTTTACTATATGTCCCTTCTCCCCATATGTATCCATATACATAAACATATATAAAGATTGCCTTATGAATTTTTGACATTAAAAAGTTTAGCGTTTTTTTATCGTCCATCCAATATTCCTTCTCTTATTTCAGCCCCAAAATGCTGTTTTTCCAAAAAAAATATTGCACGCCATTACATTTTGTTAGTAATAAAGAGTTAAAATATAAAATTTCATAGACATAACTTCAGTGGTTTCGATTTTTTATGTTTAGAAAAGGTAAAAAAAATGAATACAAAAAAAAGTTTGCCCAATTTTAATAAAAAATAAATTCTGCCGAATCTTTTGACCGTTTCCAGCAACATTTTCGATATTAATTTAAAAAAGTATACTTACAACACCGTTGTTGGTGAAAGCTCGTGCCACGTGTTGAGTACTTTTTAACCGACTTCAAAAAAAGGAGGAGGTTCTCAATTCGACTGTATGTTGCTTTTTTTTTTTTATGTTTGTTACCTCGTTTCTCTGTACTGTGTGAACCGATTTCGACCATTCTTTCTTTGATTGAAAGCTGGTGCTTGTCGTTTGGTCCCATAAAAATATGGTGAAGATCTGATGAATATCTTCGGACCTGGAGAGGGAAACTCCTTAAAATTAAGGAGAATTGCAATAGTTCTTTTTGTATTACGTTCATAAGAAAAGTTAAGATACAGTGAGAGAGGGAAAAAGGGGTGGGGGTGAGGGGGGGTGGGTGATAAAATTAAAATACACGTAAATTCTAATATCTTCGGCAGCTTTTAACCGATTTTAGTGATTTCTTTTTCATTGGAAAGAACGTATTAACAGGTTGATCTCAGGAACACAACATTAAGATCTGATTATCATTTTCGGACCTGGAGCGTAGAACTCCTCAAAATTTAATAGGACTTCAACGGTTCTTTAATTTTGCATTGAGTTCAGTATAAAAGCTAGGCTACAGTGGTTGAGGGAAAAAGGGGCAGGCGCGAAGGGAGGGGGGGGGGGAGAAAAAAATAAACATGTGAATATTCCAATATCTTTGGCAGCTTTTAGCCAATTTTAGCGATTTCATTGTCATCGGAAAGAACATATTCCTTGTGGCGTGGGGACCAAATCTTCTTCATTTAAATACCTATCAACACTAAAAAGATAAAAATAACAAAAATTTTTAATAAAAAAAATAAAAACCGACTTCAAAACAAAAATCCACTAAAAACCAAAAAATAATAAAATAATAACTAACCACTTAAAGTAAAAAAATAATAATCTTTATTTCATGGAACTCGTGCATGTTGATTCATTTGCTTAATGACTTGACTAGCCAACAAATCTAAATATATGCGTAACATATTGAAGGCGGGTCGCCCAGTACCAAACATATAGATATTTAAATTAATATAAGGCATAGGTCCTACATGTTTGGTACTTGGCGGCCCGCCTTCAATATGTTACGCATATATTTTGATTTGTTGGCTAGTCAAGTCATTAAGCAAATGAATCAACATGCACGAGTTCCATGAAATAAAGATTATTATTTTTTTACTTTAAGTGGTTAGTTATTATTTTATTATTTTTTGGTTTTTAGTGGATTTTTGTTTTGAAGTCGGTTTTTATTTTTTTTATTAAAATTTTTTGAGGTTATGAAAATCACTTGATTAACTAATCGTGCAAAATACACTCAAAATTGATAATCACCTGTAGACAACTGGCGGGGATAACTAATTAAATGACGATTGATCAGTTATCGACCGGGGATGAAAAATGATTAAATTACTAAAATGGCTATTAAAAAATAAGGGTTGATCGTAGAAGGGTGACAATTGAGGATTGTATGTATTTTTATATGTTGTATCATAAAAAAATAGAAATTAAAAATGTTGTCTAAAAAATAAAAAAAATAATTTAGGGGTGGACTACCCCTAACATTTAGGGGGATGAAAAATAGATGTTGGCAGATTCTCATAGATACCGGATAAGCACAAAAAATTTCATCAAAATCGGTCGAGCCGTTTCAGAGGAGTTCGATTACGCACCCCGTGACAGAAGAATTTTATATATTAGATTCAGTTTTATGATGTGTCTGGAATAGAATTACTAGTGGTTCTATGTAAAGTCGGGAATATTTTGAGCTGCTTTTTATTTGTTCAAGACTTATGTTTGATTTGTACAGGATTATGAGAGCGTCATAATATGGGATAGCCCTCTCTCTCTGGTCAGTCGAGGGCCTTGATTATGCGATTCTTAGACACAAGGATGTCTAAGAACCGGTCTGCATCTGAAGCGAATGATCCGCGTCTAATTCTATGTGTGGGATAGCTATTTCATGTTAAATAAGTGTTTTGTATTAACTATATTATCTGCATCTTTCAAAAGCTTAAACATTGAATAACATTACTCAGAGTATAACGATTCTTAACTAATACGTACCGTTTGTCATTTTATACTTTTCAAGTTCAAACAACTTTGTACAGGCGTAACTCGCACAATTTCAATAACTTTTTTGGTAAAACTGTACAATTGTGGTTTAAATCCATTGGATAGTATAAAAGGTCTAAAATAATTATGAAATACACGGAATTTTCGTTTTAAAATAAAAATATTTCAAATCTTTTGTTATTGCATTGGAATTTGATATTTAATATTTATTATCCCCCAATAACTAAATTAAATACCAACATAACATTAATTTGATAAAATTATGGAAAAGGGTAGTTAGTTAGGAATCCCACACACATATATATATATATATATTTATTGCTGTGAATGGCGAGACGAGCATGCCGTTCGCCTGATGGTAAGCAATACGACCACTCATGAACAGTAGTACAACCAAACAACACCTTGAGTTACAAAGCAATGCTTGGCATTCCACTGCGCTCGCCATCCTGAGACATAAGATGTTAAGTCTCAATATGTCCAGTAGTTACTCTGGCTACAATGTCCTTCAATCCGAAACACAACAGTGCATTTAAACTGCTGTTTGACGGGAGAAATAGACATTGCGGTGGTACCCACCCAGGCAGCCTTTCACATATGAGAGACCTACCACCGGTAAAATATATTATGATTGAATACTTGAAATCGCTGGTGCAATGGTAGTTAATTACTCAGTTTGCGTTCGCTAATAATCGAATGATGGAGATATAACACTGAATGAATAGAAACGGTTAATTAACATTTCAATTTGTTAATGGTTTCACGGTTTGCTACCAATGGGTATTATGTCTACTAAACAGACAGTTTATCACAGAGTAATGTTCTAATAACGTTCCATTGATATAATTAACTCGGTGCATTGCTTTGTCCCAATTTTCTGAATAATGTGTGCATTGTTCGAAGACTTTCTGAATGCAATATTATGCAGAACTAGTGTGGTTTCCTTGTGCAGCTTAGAAATTAATTAGTACAACTCTTGATGACAGCAACATGACATAATAAATTATTAAGCACTAATTTTCTTAATTAATATGACGAACGATAGAGTAACAAAAATAATCATAAATAATAAAACTAAATAAAATGGCAAACTTTGAAAGGCTAGGCATAAATATATATTGTAAGATATTATCCAAAATCAAGCCCACTCACATGGCGTATAAACGAGTTTCATTCAATTTTATAAACCCATTTGATTTAATTTCATAAACAAATTTCATAAACAATTTGCCTTTCATTTAATTTCACATGGTGTCGTAAATTAGGCCTCTTTTAATTTTCTTGTGGTATATTCTCAGGTCAATAGCTTTTATATCACCACGTTCTTAATCAGTTGAATCTACACGTTAAAATTCAGACACAGTTCAATCAGTTTTAATTGTTAAGTTAACGTTTAATTACGTACACCTCAAGGTCTACAAAACAGAAAATCTAATTTCATTAGCGCGCTTCGAAAGGCTCCTTCGGTGAAGTCCTATTCCTAAATCACAATAAATTAAGGGCTTCCTTCCTCAGTCGAATTTCACGTAGAGTTTATTCCTCGGAAAATCCCGTTTCAGCCCGCATAAAGCCAAAGACTTGCCTCCTTGGTTCATAGATTCACCTAATTTACCTAATGCGTGATTTACGCATTGTTTTTGTTCTAAGACCTTCATTTTAGTTTCATTAGACGCTGAAATTATTCACAAAAAATCTGAGTGTTTTAGTTTTTTCGACACATATAAAATACGACAAAGTGACATCATTTGATGGTCATTGTAGTATTGTCCACAAAAGTAGCGATTAGCAAAATTATTTTTCACCTAGACGAGCGAAAGTAAACTTTTTCGGTAATCTTTTACCATTTGATACAAATTTGATGATTTGCATCAGTTCATATTCATCGCCATCAAATTACCTTATATCAGCTAAAAATCATCAGTTTTTTACATCGTTCCTTCCGTCTTCGGTGATATAATTTATCAACACTAAGGACATTCTGTACATCGCATTAGATGCCGATTGCTTCATTAAAATTAAATGTATTCAGAATTAGTTATCAGGTTCTTCATTTATTTACATAGGACACGAGGTTATTCGTTTATATTCATATCCTCATATTCCATTTTGTTTTGAATTATTATGTTAATTTTATCTCAGCTTTCGTTCAAATAACAGTTCTATTTACAATGTGTTTGCTTTAACAACTTTAATAAATGGAATAGGCTGATTAAATATGAGTGATGGGTCCTGCTCCATCGATCGCTGTTAGTGTTACTTAATCCGTGAGGGTAATGAGAAACAACCTTATTTCAATGTTTCTGCCTGTTATTTTTAGTTAAATAATGCCTCTCCAATTACAATTTTTTACCTGTAATCATTATCTCTCGTCATTTATCTATCAGAATGAGACACCATGAGCCTTTCTTACCTATCACAATTTATTTATTTTTATTCCAATTATGAAAATCACAATTTATTTCAATACACATATTTTTGTTTTCACAATTTACAACCGCTCGGTGTCAAATATTATTGATCCTCTTTTTGCTTCTTGCATGCTGATACGTATTTTCCTTATAAACATAACCTCTCCAATATTTCCATAATAGTTTCATTTCTAAAAGTATAATCTATTATCTAACTGAAGTCTCTTCCATATCAATGCAAATTACTCAGCACTTTAACTTTACATCTTACACGGGCATTATCACAAAAATCAATATTCCCGGTAGATCTAATTACCCCACGTCTGCCAGGGGCACAGCAAGCCATTGCTCTAGTTAGTGGGAGCGTCAAAATGAATTATGCCTCTTCATTAAGCCAAAGTGCTATCTTAAAGTGTCTAAAAAGATTCCATTATAATAAGGGAAATGGCCGCCACCTCATTTATTAAGCTTGCCAAACAGTTTTTTTTATCTGATTACACGGAGGCAGATTTTGAACCACTCTTCTTTATGGAAGCATCGTTTTGGAAATTATGACTTGTTGATGGTTTGTGCTGATGTCAGATTTTTATTAGATAGAGACTTTATGTCGGCGGCAAGTTTGCTTTCTTTATTAATATTTCTTGGTAAATGAAGTATGGAATTAATCACTTTAGATGTATTACTTACTTCTAAAGTGAGAGAAGAAATTGGAAAAATCATTGCACTTGCGAGATATGGTATAAAAGATAGGAGTATTAGAAATGTGTTTTACGGTTGACATTACTATTTAAGTAAAATAAATATTAAATCTACTTATGCATTTAGTTTTTGACAGTAATTTATTTGTTAACAATATTACAATTAATGAATTTAAAAGAAATCTAACATAACCAAAAAAGGACCTTTAACTAGGCAAGCTTGTTTTTATTTTCCTCTTACATATTAAATAATCATTAACAAATTGTAGTAACATTTGCGAATGTCATCCGTCTTCCAGAGTTGTGTGTAGTGTATAAGATAAATGTGGTGTTAGTGCCGTAGAATTTGTTCTATTATCTGTGTGACTGGGGTCTAGATGGAGCTGTCAGTCGTCCGCCCACTATGACCGCGCCGTTTCACTTCACTCTCATGATTAATTAATGTACTGTGCTATTTCTAGATATTATATCATTTTTTGATATTTTTATCTCTTTATGGTGAGTAGGGCTTTAAACAGTAGCCATATAATCGTTTCTATATTGGAGTTTTGTGACGGAAAAGCTGAATGTTTTGTTTGAAAAAATGTAAATGCTTAGGTTCGTATATATGTTATGAAGTATGATTTATGATTGGCAGATAGTTGATGACAAATCATAGGTAAAATGATTCTACAAAATGTATGTACTTAATTAATATCTTAATTAACTTAGATGTTCATTTTAATATTTTAATTAAGTTGGGCTGGATTTAATACTTGAGCAATATACATTCTAAATAATAAAATTAAAAATTATATACACATATCACATGTCTGCGTTAATAGGTTGAATCTACTACATATTTCATGAGTTAACTACTCGCACATCGGGTCACGTAGGTCATAAATGTTTAGCCTTCATGAAAACGTATGTTGGCATCATAAACTCCAACCAGCCGTGAAACTTCGCAGCCTTGAAGACGGCGGTCTCATAGCGTGTCCCTGTGTCGCTTTAGTACGGATTACAAATTATACCCTTTCTTTGACGGCTTAGGCCTTGTAGTAATATAAACTTGGATGTTTTCTTATACGGTTTTCTACCTGCTCTTATACGGCATAAAGAGTGTAAACAATATAGTCTGCCTGCGTTAGTTGTAGCTTGTTCAATTAACTGGTGGTAGGTCTCTCATATATGAGAGTCCGCCTGAGTACCACCGCAATGTCTATTTCTCCCGCCAAACAGCAGTGTAAATGCACTGTTTTGTTTCGGTGTGGAGGGCATTTTAGCCAGAGTAACTACTGGACTACAGGATTATAGTCCATAAGATTGGCAAGTTGAAGTGGCAGTGGGCCGGGCACATAGCTCGTAGCACCGATGGAAGTTGGGCCCGAAAGTTTCTTGAGTGGAGGCCACGTACAAGTAAGCGAAATGTCGGACGCCCGCCTACAAGGTAGACGGACGATCTGACTTAGTTGCAGGAAGTCGCTATATGCAGGCCGCTTCCAACAGGTCATTGTGGAGATCCTTGGGGAAGGCCTATGTTCAGCAGTGGACTTCCTGTGGCTGATATGATGATGATGATGATGAACTGCTGGACATATTGAAATTTAATAGCTTATGTCTCAAGATGGCGAGCGCAGTGGAATGCCAAGCATTGCTTTGTAATTCAAGGTATTGTATGATTTTGCCACTGTCCATGAGCGGTCGTGTCGCTTACCATCAGGTGAACGGCAAGTTCGTCTCGCCATACATAGCAATAAAAAAAGGATTGATAAAGATTAAAGATATTGAATTGGTAAGACATTGGAATATGTATTCGATTCTCTCGATGGCCGCTCTGTACTGTTTATCCTACTGAAGTTATTTATGGTGTGTCTTCGATTGTTTAAAAGTTGGAATGATCATCTATAGTCATGATGATATTCTTTAGAGAAGGGAGAAGAAAAAGTAATTAAGACAATTTACCTGCCAGGTTAATTGAACTGTCATTAACTATGCTAGATGTTAATTTGTTGTACTTCGAACTGATTTTCTTTATAGAAAATGTACGGTATCCTGACTATTGACAAGGGTAAGTGGTTCAGTGATAGAGTGATTGACCCAGTCGAGACGGCATTTATGTATTCGTAAACTGGCTACTAGGCCGCTTTATTTCTTGTTCGTGTTTCGTTAAATCATATAGATAAAGATATATTTATTTTGCGAATATGAGTAAAACAGATGAATATGCAAAAAACATTACAGAACAGAACAGCCATATTTAACCAGAAGATGGTATGCACAATTACATTTAAAAGTATATGAATAAATATTGTTTTAATTACCAAATAACATTAAATTTTAATTTTTAATGGAACAATTATTCAATAATAGAAAACTAAAAAGTATAATAATAAACTATATACAGTAATTTACAGTTTACTGGTTTTGTCATGATGTAAACAAAATAGTAATGTCAGTTAAAGTATTCTATTAGATCAAGCTCATGTGAAATTAAGCATTTGAATTACCTACTCCGTAGTAAGTGACTATCGTTTCACGTCAGGATTGGCTATGAACTTGCATCCAACACATTAATAGTTCGCGAAGAGGTATTAGCCGAAAAGAGGATCGCTGAAATATCATACACAGCGTGTATGTACATACATCCCTCGGGAACTTTTACTGCACGCTTCGAACACAGGAACTACTTACGTGGCGGCTAGTATTAACAATTTATTAGGTTCGACGTTGAAACTTTGGCTTGTTTCCACCGTCCGTTGTTACCCCTACACTTATTATGTCCGGTACACAAGTTAATAATTAAAACGTACTTACACTCTTCGTACATGTGGTGACATTCCAAGTCTCAACCGGTTTCGTGACGCACAATGAATTATTTAGTTCATCTTTTTCCACGCATGAATATTTGATGGGTGTCCTTTGTTTTGTGTAAGTGTTTTGGTTGAGTTGTACCTTCTATATTGTTTCCAGTCTTTGAGAGGTTTGAATATGTGTACTTTTTAGCTTTGGGTTTTATAAAAATATTAGGTACTTTTTCACATTCTCATATTAAAACAAGGATTGATTTTATGAGTAACCGTGATGAAATAACTGAAAGGCAAAACTTTTTGTAAGGTACGGATACATTAGTTGCTAATCCTCCAGAACTCCTAAATGCAAATTAGCTTAATTAAAAAAAATGGCAAAATAGGCCATTGGAGCAGCCATACCGGGCTATATCAAACTAACTCCTACAATTTTAGTGTTAGCAATATGTACACAGTATTTGTTGCCCGTAGAAAAATGTCAGGCGTTTATATTGCAGGCGTACACAGTATGTCACCATTCACGTTTGATAAAGCTCGTAACTTACAATTTTACGACTTAAGCCTGTGGGATGGTGAAAAACTGCTTACCTTAACGAGCTTTTTGATAAGGCGCCCCGTGATAAGGACCTTTTTTGGGTGAATAAAAATGTCTATTTAAATTTTTCGATGGCTCCGTTTCCTGTTTATATTTCATTGGAATAGACATAACAAATACCTTTTTTGAATTTACGATGGGCGTAAAATATATTCGCTAAAAAATATAACGCTGGTTACTTCATGCGAATGATGATGTATGAATGCTGTGATCATAAAAAATAAGAGTACTTTGTAGTATGAAAATGGATGTAGAGATTGAAACGTATATATCGGGATGCTTTGAGAACATAATTAAAAGAATTATGATAAAGGACTGCTTAATGAGCACTATTGAATAGCCGCGAGTGCTTCAAAAATACAACTAAATAAAGCTAAAGAAAAATTGGAACGTGATGCGGTGAATGTACTGAATGATATTATAATTTTCAGCAATTATTCAAATCCTTGAAAGCAAATCGTCTTAGATCTCGAGGTTTGCCTATATTTGCTAACTTGGTATAGGAAAGAGCTTGTTTGGATAGGTTATATGGATATGTATTTATCTTGAAATATTCTTTGAAGATTAAAGTATGTTTCCGGTGGCATAATAATGCGAACAACACCTGATGAAAGCTAGGATAAGGATGCACCAACTTGATTCAACATTTTGTATTCTAATGATTGCCTTATATTGTCTATTGTTTCCCGTTTATTGAAATGGCATCGTGGTAAGCTAGTAATGGTCACGAATTAGAAACCACAGCGTGGAAACATCTACCGTAAAGTGCACACGACGAAATAGGCAATGCTTGAATTCTCGTAGAGTTTATTTGAAATTTTCGTTTTCCAAACGATGTGTAAGTTAATAATCTATATCATTAAAGTCGAACACTAGAAGACGATTTTCACGTATACCGATAGTTAAAAATGTGTCCACAAAATCTGTGTTGAAATGTACTACGGACCTTTAAACCTCTCAAAAAGTCTGCGAGGGTTACAAAATAAGATTAGTTGAATTAAACGAAAAAACTACTGTTGAATATACTATAATATTTAAAAGGCATCCGGTTTGTTATTTGATATCTTTTAGTTCGCATTGCCTCATATTATCTGCAGGAAGCAAATTAAACATGATGACAATACATCTGTAGGTAATTGTAATCTGTCAATCATAAAATGTAATGTGGGTAGGAAACGGAGGATTTGAATAAAGTCAGTCTGAGCCTGGTCACAGAGTACATTGTACATACGAAGATAGAGACGTCACTCAATCAATTCAAGGCGCCCTCTGGCATTAAGTAAGAAAAACAATCCCGTAATATGTCTAAACTTACTTTCATTGCGTTTATATACGAAAATAAAAGATTTAGACCTGAATTACATCCAACGGAATCGATTTGAATGTTGTCTATTTGAAGCAAATTATTCTGTATAGAAATGCGAACATAAAAATTCTCATTTCCGCATGAGTTTGAATTTTAATAAATTTAATAATTGTTTTAAAATAAACTAATCAACCAATAAGGGAATCAATGTTGTTGGAAGTAATTAAGGGTCAATAATATCCGCGTAAAATATAATCTACGTTAAATGGGAAAAACCGTAAAAACCAACGATTTTTTCGCCCTCTGGTGTTAAGTAAGTCAAACCAATGATTAGAATTCGTCGTAGTTTGTTCTAAGTTAAACCACCGTGAGCCTGGTCATGGAGTTTGATTATCGTGTAACCTTTACATGGCGCAGTCGGTATTAAGTCACAATGGAATCAGTTTTGCGACCTCCAGAGCCTTTCAAGTTTGAAAATAATTTGGCAAATATTACATCCGGAAATCTAAACAGAGATTGGGACAAATGGAAGAAATCTTTGAACACGTACTATGAAGCATGCGAGTTGAAGAAGAAGGACAGCAAAGTGCAAGTGAATATATTGTTGCACATAATCGGCGATCAGTATCGTGAGGTTTACGCTTTATTTAAAATAGAATGCAAAACTGTTAATTGAATTATTGAAACAATTCGATACATTTTTCATACCAAGAAAAAAATTGGCGGTGGAACGTCATAATTTTTTTAAACGTGATCAACACGAATTCGTGTCCGCGGAACAATATGTGTTTGAATTGAACAAGATAGCAGCGGAAACTGAAAACCAGAATTTTGTGGGTTCCCTTCAATCGGATTCGTTCGGAACAAAACGTATCTTCGATTACGCAAGTATTTAACCAACCCATTGAATGTTCATTGACGGCAATGAAGCTTTTTTGTGCCATAGTGTAATTTCGGCCAATCACTTAAGCCAAAATCAATACAGTAAGCAATTAGTCCGGTTTAATTGAAGTGACCGCCGCAGGACCGGTGGAATCACGAATTTGTAATTGACCAATTAAGTGGCCGATGAATGTTCTGCACCCCTTTTGTGATTCGCTCTGACAGTGGATTGTTGCGTTTGTTTGCTCTTTCTCCTCTTTATAAAGGTGCTTTGTCGATTGCTACTGGTTTGATTTTAAAGCCTTTTTCCGAGGAGGTAATAGTCATAAAATCCTTTTTAGTTTCACCGGCCGAAAGTTTGGTTTGATTGAAAATTTAAGAAATCCTTTGAGTATTCGCTGGGATGGTATGAATGTCGGAATAACAAAAATATTTTGAGCTATACTTATAAAGATTTTTTGTACGCCTTTACAGCTTAACACCTACATCCCAGGATTTCTCACCATTATCCCGTCAGATGTGGTAAATCCTCACCATGCATTCACGAATAATTGCAAAAATGCTTTCTACACGCAAACCTCAGAGGCCTTTCGTATGAATGGTTTAATATAATGATACTTCAAACGTTTTTTATGGTCTATGTATGTGTGTATATTATTCGTAATGAGCCTCATGTAGCTGAAGAGAAAGTGAGAGATAGGTACTTCCGATAGTACGAACGAATTCATTTTAATTAATCTCTCGATGAAAGAATCTTTTTATTCTTGCTCAAAAAAATATCTGACGAAATTATTTTTACCTCTTCAAATATTATATATATATATATATATATATATATATAATATCATCCGAATCAAATCCGAAGCGGTAGTAACGAGTAACATTTCTGAACAGTTGATTGCGGGTTTTCGAGGAGACCCGACCGAAGTTGGTCCGTCTGTGCTATTGAACGGTCATTTGTGGGGGAAGCCGCAAAACTGAAACGCGCCGGACTCATCTCCAGCGGGAGGTAGTAATCTACCGGCGCAGTGCAAGCATTTGATTGTTTCCAGTTCATTTTAATTAACACTTGTGTGATTTTGAAATGTTGACAATATTCAAATTTGGTGTTGCTTTGTGGTCACTATAATTCTTTTTGTTGAATGTCGTTATGAGATGAAATTGTTAATAATATAATTGTTCAATGTTGCAATTTTTATTTTTCTAGGTTGCCATGGTCAGTGCCTAGTGCCAGAATATACTCTAGGTTGAATTATTGTAGCCTTCGAATGAGTAAGAAAAAAATCTATGTTTATATTTGCGTCGTAAATGTACGTTTAAAATAGTATTTTGAGGATACTTTTAAGTAATTATCCATACCGCATTTAAGTTATTTTGTAGTTTGGGTACCATCAATAGAAACAATATTGCCAATAGCAGTTTAATAATAGAAACATCAGTTAACGGCTCGCGTGAATTTCAGTCTCATTACACAAACCTTGAACATTGTTCGGTAATAACTCACAGGGAATAGATCCGAAGTACAAATTAAAACTTAGGTGTTGGCTCTCATTCAGCCGTTGCCTCGCCTAGTTTTCGTCTAGTATCTGCGAAGTTCGAATTTAATGAAGTTACGTAATCCCCTCGCCCGGCCGTGTATGAAAGCAGAGCGTACACCTCACAACCAAGTCCTCCGTGTAAGTTGTGAATTAATGGCCCCGTAAACATTGTCTGGTTCCATTTGCTAAGGTGCTTTTACTTGGCCATTCATTTTGTGCAAATTAATTATAACACGTCAAGCTGTCGTGCGATTTTAATGCGCGCGTGTGCTAATTGATACGATATTTATACCTGTCAAAGTGTCAAACAATATGAACGGAAAGATACTCACCCCGCGTTTAATATTCATGTATTTGCGTGTCATTTGTGAGGTTGTTTTTATTTATTTCCTCCCGATGAGCCGGTGACAACGCGAATTGATATGTCTGCGGTTATTTTATTGATATATGTATTTAATTATTAAATTACGGTTTTGGTTTAAGAATATAACGTATTATGTCAGTTGCCTTTTACACCGTTTGACGGAAAGTGTTATCCTATCGCATTAACTGTCTCATTGATAGAGACTTAATGATTAGTTATCCTTTCATCCTCTTTTATTTTATTCCTTAAAGGTTGAGAACATGCTGAAGGTTCTCCAGGCATCGGGTCTTGATAGACAAAAATTATTGCTTCTTATAATAGCGGTGGAATACTTGCATATTTTAGTAGCCACCCGCCTTAGGTATTTTCAAACACAAATCTGTATAATGCCTGAAATGTGTTCTTTATTTTGACATTAATTTCAATGGATTTAATAAAAGCAAGGTGGCAACCGTAAATAACTTTTTAATAACGCACGCATCATTTCAAACAGGGTTTTGGAATTTAACTTCATAATTAAAATCCTAAGGAATTTTAGGAAGGTCGTAAATTTTATTATGTGAACATGTAATAAGGCCGCTTAGAGTGTGCGCAGTAATAAAAAAATCATTTTAGAAATTGTGTTGTTCTTGTTTCATTTCATCGGATTTGATACTTTTGTAAATATTACTTATTCACCAGGCGTACAGACTTTTTATTTAATCGTGGAATAGTTGATTTTTATTTAGAAAATTCGATAAACGATAAACGATTTCCTTGTTGGTGGTAGATTGCAACCATTTTTGAATCACCCACGACACCGGAACTAGATGCAATGCTACCTGGAAATGGTTTGAGCATAGGTGGGAGAAAGGAAAGCGGTAGTAACATTGATTAATGTTATAAGTCTGAAGAGTTTCTTTGTTCTGTTGTTAAGATTAGATCTCGTTGGACATCTTCATCAGTTTTAATTCAAATCAAGGGATCAATTTCTATGTATTTTTGTAAAAAACTTGCAAGTATTGATTTGGCTTTCAAAGCCGCTATTAGAATAACATTCGCAAAAAATTTACGACGACAGACTATTACCTACTATTTAGATTTACGAGAGTCAAAACTCACATCCAAGTTTTACGATCCTATAAATAATCAGATGTCTCGTTGGCAACGTGTTCCATTATCCAAGTATTGTTACATAACGTGACAATTTGACATGGTATCTTTAACCTTTGCGCGACATTATGTTGCGATTTAATATGAATATTTGAAAGGCTTTGACATCGGCCGGATGCCATTTTGCGGCGGGTCATTTGGCGTAAAGGTTACATGGGTAGGCTGGCGTGATGTGCACGGTTGACCCTACCAGTTGTACGAATATTACAAACTAAGCGGGAAGTTTTCTTCCTGTGCGGATATTGGGTTTGAGTGCAAATATTAATCTATGTAGACTTTTATAACCCAGAAGAGGACATGAATTTACACAAATGGGTTTAGGTGTAATTTTTATATATGGAGACTTTATAACCAAAATTAAGGGATTTTCACAAGATAAAAATAGTTTGGTGGTTATAAGTGTAGGTATTAGAATAAGCACTCACTTCCAGGAACTAACTATTGTATATTTTGTAAATTAACACTTAATACATTCACAGACAGAGTAAAATTATAATTATGCGACTCGGAGCGAGATGTGCTCGTGACGAGAGATGGCAGACTGTCCTTTTCATCCAAATAAACCGACCCTTTTATAGGACTACCCGAATGAGGATCGGTGGGGATAAATCTTACAGAAAATATATTTAAGCCATAAAATAGAGTCTATCCTTTCAACTAAAAATTAAGGTCAGCCCAAACATCTGGGCTATTGTCCAAACAGAAAGGTTTACAAAACATGTGTACTATTGTCTAAAAAACATAAATTTGTTGCAAAGGATTGCCGCCACTAAAGAACTTAACTATAATAATACAGTTTTATTGCCCCGGTATGAACGGGCCATTACAATTAGGAAACAATAATTTAGCACAGCATCTTTTTAACTAATATTATACAATAAGGTACACAAAAATTCTTACTGTAATAAAACGACGCGCAGATGTTTTATGGTCTAACATCTGCAGTCATATCTTAAAATGAAATGCGTGTTTAAATAATGTTAAAATTACAAATAATAAGCGTGTTAATTTATAAGCTAAATCTAAGTTGGCGTATTGCAACCGCCACAATAGAAAAAGTATTTTTTTGGTTAATTGTGTTCGTGTATTTTTATTGGTTAAAAATTCTTCTTCTGGGCCACAGGAAGTTCACTACATAAGTCTACCCTAATAATTATCATTTATATATCTCTGTCAGAAGCGTTTTATATCAAGGTTTTAGTATAATAACAACTTGCCCTAATTTTGCGATAGGTACACATTACTATACCTAAATCGGATGATACAAATATTAGTCCTGTAGCAACGATAGAAGAGATTCGTATTAATATGGTTGTAAAAGATCCCAAAATGGTTGTAAAAGATTGTAAAAGTTGTAAAGAATCCCGAGACTTTGGCAATTCATATTGCTTTGTCTTAAGAATTAAGAAACTTCTAAAATGCCACTAATTTACGTTATAAACATAGTAACATTATAAAATTAAATGTTAGTAAAAGCTGTTATCTCTGTTACATAAGCATAGACTAAACAGATCACTTCGTAAAATCAAATTACTTAAAACATTAAAAGCCATAAAGAGTATTCCTATGTGGATCGTTTTATATTCTCGAATGAGTATTCCATAATACAGAAAATCACTTAATTTCGGATACATGTTGCGTGATGTTTGATACGTGGTGAAAGTTCGATGTATCCAGTTTTGAATGTCGTATGAATAGTCAGGATATGACCAAGGTTTGATCATAACTTATGCGAATCAATAGTTTCATATTTATTTGTGGAGCGATCAAGAAGGTCCATGATTTTGGTACACATGGACTCAATTTTTGGGGATCAATTCACAACATCAGCATATCCGTATGAATTTTTCAAAAAAAACATTTTCCTTCTTTAAAGATTGCACCGCATTTCTATGCCCTATAGTGTTGCAGATTTTCATGGCTGGCGGTGATCACTTACCCTCAGCTGAACCAAATGTATGCTTGCCCCTATAATCTAAAAAAATAAACTCGACACAAGCAGAGTATTTCCACTAACTTACAGATAACTGATGTTTGATTTGGTGAGTAAGAAAGAAGATTTTATGTTCCCAGTGGCTTAACGCTTTCACCTCTTCTTTCGCCCTATCTTTTAATTTTTTTGTAAATCATAGAAAAAATGGACCATCGGATGCTGCTTAATAGACAGAGGTTATATTTCACCTTTAGGTGACGCGCTAGTTCAGTTCTCGGACTTGAAAATTGTAATAAATTCATCGCGTGCAGAAAATGCTTATCATATAGGTATGCTGTTAAAAAACGTATAATTCATATATAAAAGAAATCAAAAGTGTATCAAATAAATAAATATTTCTCTCTCTCTCTCTCTCTCTCTCTCTCTCTCTCTCTCTTCTGCTAAACGAATTCCAATACTGAACATAGGCCTCTCTGAAGGATTACCATAGCAGCTATCTGAAACCTATAAATAAATTTATTATTGTTCATTTTTAATATCTAAATCTTGATTAAATAGCATATTAATACTACTTTATCTATATTGATAGCTTCGAAAGATTTTATAGAACAAACTGACAGGTGGGTGAGCGTTAGAATCGTTTCAATCAGAAATAAAAGTGCAATAAACGTACTCAATGGTACTTAAGTTCAATGGAATACGTTTTATCTCCGAATAGTGTTTAATTCTCAGGTTTTCTTCGATTTTAGCAGCGCGGAACTAATGGAAGACGCCGGAATTAGCCGAGATACGGTACAGGCTAAGGCACTCAGTGTGTTAAAGTGGCACTTATCATTTCTCACTCGAATTATTTAATGGATGTTATATTGTATTATTTGTCGCCCGGTTTTGAATTATTAGGTACTAAGTTTGGTGTGAGGTACTGTATTAGCCTATGTACGTCCCACTGCAGGGCAAGAGCTTATCTAAAGTTGAAATTGCGATTGAGAGGGGTTAGGTCATATAGTCAGCCACGCTGGACTAGGTGGTGGTAAGATATTTCTAGTAATTGCTCGGATAGTGGCCATCACACTCTACGGCGGGAACCTCATCATAGCATCCACATCAATCATCCATCAACCTCATCACACGTAAGCGTTACGACCCAAAATATCGGGTTCATCCTCTGCACTGTATGCCTTCAACCAGATATGGCATAACTGTGTCAACTGGATACTCATTTCACTGTGCTAATCGTAAGGTTTGATTGCCATCGTGTCAGAATAAAAACGGTTGTTCTCCCCGCTTTTTGTTGCTGTAGGGGTAAGGTACGGGCCTTCTCTACAATCGAGAGCACAATTGAGAATGGTTAGGTCATATAGTCACGATGGTCGAGTGCGGGTTGGCCGACTTTAAGAACATAAAAAATCATGCAAATCGCTATGTATGGTTTCCTTACGATGTTTTCCTTCACCGTTATGATCCGTGGTGATTAACTATCAATACACATATGGCTCCGAATAGTTCGAGGTGTGCCCCTGGAATCCGAACTCGCGACCACCGTAAACATGCATTTCACCACTTTTTGTGACATTACGGTTTGATAAATATTACTTTACCCGGAATCGTGATAGGTTCGCCACATGTCCTCCATTGGGACGAAATTAAGCTTGGCAAAGTATAAGGGCCATTAACAACACCTCTATTCTTTGGGGACACAACCGTGGGTGTATAACGTATGTATATTGTAATACAAGTATCAATGCTGTAATTATTACAATAGGTAACTAGTAAAAAGTAATTCTATTCAGATCTAGTGCACAGGTCCGTGAGAGGCAATTATAACAATTGTGTTTGTTTTGTCTATTATCGGCTGGCATGTCTCTGGTATTACTCAAGTTTATTGCTGAATAAAACTACTTTCATCGGTGTTTTTATTTTGTATGATTATAGTTATTTGTAAGATTTTTTTATTTATATTACGAGGCGTAGAAATGCGTTGTGTTGGTATGGATGATAGATTTCTACAAGTAATTTACCTTCTATTTAGGTATTAAAAACTGTCTCTAATGTAGATTATCGATAATTGAGATGTCTATTTATGTAGTTGGTTGGTATAATTTTGCCAACTTATTCAGTACCGGGTGTACACTGGTTAGTCATGTACCGCGAAAATCTCCCACGGATGCCTAAGCTTGTCATATTATCCTGTGTAATGCGATACGAATTATATCAAATAAACAGCAGATCAATAACTATAATATCAATATTTTCATTACCCAGTGTCAATAGTAAAGCAGCGTTAGCATGCATCCTTGGCATTAACGATTGACTAAAGTCTTCAAAGAAATGCATACAAAATTCAATTACGTGTGTGTAATTGTAATTGGTGTGTTACGCCTTTTACTTCCATTCTATTCTCTTATAACGCGTTGGAAACGTTTGATCGCTATCAGATAATGAAAAAGGTAGTTATATTTTTCGACAGTGTCTTCTAAATTGTATTCCTTCTATTTTGAATTGTATATACGTGAATTTTTCTGTCATAGCTCAAGCGTATGAGATTTGTAAATTTTTATTTCAAATATTTGTCTGGAATTTATTTGGAAAAGAATGTAGACTAAAACCCACATTTTTATAATATTTGAAAAAATATTATTTACCTTAGTCCTTAGGTAGGCTGGGATGTCGAACTAAATATGACATGAATTTTAAGAGGGAGTGGAATGTGGCCTGAGGAGATTTTGATTTTCCGAGTCTTTGTTTATGTGTTTGGTACTTTTTAAAATGATATTACAATGAATGTTATTATACAAAAGAGTGTTAAAACATAACTTTTATTTTGTGTTACAAAATGGGTCATTTAGGGAAAGGTTACAAGTGTCAATAATTATCTAAATAATTGTAATTATAGGTTACATTATTTTTTCTAAACAAATTCAATGTATTTCTTACTACAAATGACCTTCTCAATTTATCTACAACTGCTTCGATTTGAGTTTAAGCCACAACTCCTAATGGCCTGCCAGGCAACATAAATCGATTACAAGCTGCCCATAAATATTTCGAATGCCCTCAATCATGTGAGTACATTACTCCCCATTTCCCTACATAACTGAGTTTGGTTCAAGGGCGAACCCTTCAATTCTTATATTAAAAATTTAGCAATAAACGACGCAAGACAATTGACTCTTGAATAAGTGGGTTCTTATTATCGCCCAAAAATGAATGTAGATCAGTGAATAGAAACAGATGTTATTGATGGGAAATTAATTAAAAGGCATTTAGATTATGTTTATTTGCCGCATAGTCGGTTGGATTATTAGGATATTAGTTGCCTTTCTGAAAATTTACATTAGAACGTATATTAAGAAGTGGTAACTTGGATGTAGACAACATAATATGTATACTTTGAAATGTTATTCATCTCTTTATCGTGATTTGACAATGAAAATATCTCAGAGATTGATCCGTTACAATATGAAAAAAGAGGGCAGAGTCCTGTAGAAGCATGCAGACAATATCTGCCACTGTGTAGATGGATCTTAATGGGCTTATGAAGAATGCGGTGTAAACGAGTATAATAAAGGTAATTCAATAAAACCAGATCCGCCGTTTCTACTACTTGACTGAATCAAAATAATTATTTATCTTGTAGTCTTTCATTTTCCAGTAAATTCTGAGATAAAATGATATTGGTGTACAAGCTTTCTTGTGTGAACAATTTGTCACCATTGTAATATTTGATATAACAACGTACCGCAACACAAAGGGAGATGAAACAATTTGATTCATTATCCGCGCTGCTCGGGCGTACTTCATTCATGAAAAATTTAATCACTCCTTAAAGAAAGCTAAAGTACATAAATCGCACGAATTAATACTTCACAACTTTTACGAACGAGATCTTAATGGGCTTATGAAGAATGCGGTGTAAACGAGTATAATAAAGGTAATTCAATAAAACCAGATCCGCCGTTTCTACTACTTGACTGAATCAAAATAACTATTTACCTTGTAGTCTTTCATTTTCCAGTAAATTCTGAGATAAAATGATATTGGTGTACAAGCTTTCTTGTGTGAACAATTTGTCACCATTGTAATATTTGATATAACAACGTACCGCAACACAAAGGGAGATGAAACAATTTGATTCATTATCCGCGCTGCTCGGGCGTACTTCATTCATGAAAATTTTAATCACTCCTTAAAGAAAACAAAAGTACATAAATCGCACGAATTAATACTTCGCAACTTTTACGAACGAGGTAATAAAATTTCATAAGCAACTCTAATATAATGCTGTTTTGTTGGGAATAAATTATTCCTTGGAATATTCATTGCTCTAGAACCCTTTCGTGTGCCCGAATAATTGCGGACTTCTTCCAAGTTTTATTGTTTACATGGCTCTTCGGAAATTCTGGACAATTGTTACTTTGTCCCTTTCTTATCCGTGTGATTATTAAGTTTCCGTCTCTCTCTAATTTCGTGTCACTTATTCGCTTACTCGAAGGTTGCTTCCTTCCTGCCCTTATTGAATTGATATCGAATTGTTATTTTTTCTCTTCTGTCCCGAAGATTGGCGCTTTGTTTGTTTTTTCATGCGATATTTGCCGTCGAAGAATTTTGGATATTGGAATTTTTCTATAAGTAATTGTTGTATGGTTATTACATGTTGTATAATATTTACATAGTCTCCATCTAAACTAACTATATGCGATAAATTAAACACGTTAGATAGTTCAATATTTGGTAAGTTATTTGCACTTGGTAATGGACGTCTGTTGTCCTAAAAGATTGATGGTGATTGGAAAGTCCTATACCGGGTATCTCAAGACTGCTACCGAAAACGAAGCCGGGTGGTAGTTTTAGTGGCTACAAACACAATGCAATTAAAAATTTCACATAGAAACGCGACAATGATTTTTTATGATTTTTTAAATATCGTCATTTTTGGGTGGTAAGTCCATAGTTTTTGCTAAAATAATAATTTAAACACTTTTATACCTTAGATTATTTATAAATAAAAGGGTATACACTATTATTTTAGGAAAAAAATAATTTACCACCCAAATATGGTCATAGGAAAAAAATAACAAAAAAAAAATTCTCGCTTTCTTTTGCAACTTTTTCTGTTGCATTGTGTCTGAAGTCGCTTTAACTACCACCCGGCTTCGTTTTCGGTAGCAGTCTTGATATACCCTGTATAGAGAGTTCATAACAGCGATATGTTGAGTCAAATGTATAAAAACGAAAATTATACTTATAATGTGTGATACGATTAAATGAAAGCTGATTATAGTTTAATATTCATATTTACACCCGAATTCCTACCAATATACGGAATAGTGGGGAACTTATCATAGTGGTCCCAATCAATGGAAATTAAATGAGTTTCAACCTTAGTGTGTTTGAATACCTGGTTCCGAACCGGGTTGCATGATTGTTGCATCAAATGCATAACATTCGTGTTTTCGTTAATGTATAAGATTCCGCGAACTTAAAAACCCACCCTTTTAGCCCCATTTATATCGACTAGTAACGTATTTTTTTTTACATTTACCACATTGTATATATATATATACATGTATGGAAGCAGATACTTCATGCCTCTGCGTACTCGTGTCATCGAAATCGCTGACATCCTTGAAAAGGAAAAGGTCTGACGTATACTCCACTATTGAAAACACACGCAAAGTTTGATATAAGTGGACAATGCGGAAAGACTATGACGGATTCGATCTCAGTAGACATCAAAATCCTGATTGAAAAGAAGAAGAAGAAAGAAAAGTTTATTGTTGGTACAAATACAAAAGCAAAACAAAGAAATTAATATTAATAATAAAAATAATCCAACCGAGAAAATAAAAGATATAGGGTATTTACAATGAAACAAAAATGTGTTATTTATATAAAGATAACAAAAGACAATAATATACTATTACTACTATTTGTGCCAACAACAGGAACCCTCATTCAGCTTATTACTGCAGTACAGCATAAGCAGTACCACAGCGCTGATTTTCAATGAGGGACCTTAGTGACATCCGGGCACTACGTCGGTGTGCAGATTAAAATTAGTATAGGTACTTGTACATGTATTTTAGAAAAAGATTGATAATTTATACAATATAAACAGGAAACATAAAACATTCAGAAACAAAAAATAAAATATAACGAAGATTACAAATTCATATGATAGATATTAAGTAATCGGCAAAAATTCGCCGACGCCAACAGAGGGCGACTAAGACCGAGTATCTGCAAATACACAACAATATATATAAAACCGATAAAGTAATAACTATTAAATTATTACAACAAAAAATCTCGACAACACCGCAGTGGCCTTGGATAGGCGGAGGCGCTCGCGCACTCGGGGCCCTACTATATTCATCGAACGAACGAACGAACGAACGAAGGACCCTACTATATTCAACGAAACGAAGTTCGTAACTTCGGACAAACGAAGTTTTTTATACGATACGAATGTATATATATAACGTACACCGTAACTATAAGTCTATGGTTACGACCATAAATCAATAACGACCATAAGTTTTATGTAGGTACATTCGTATCGTATATAAACTTTGATCATCCGAAGTTTCGAACTTCGTTTCGTTGAATATAGTAGGGTCCTTCGTTCGTTCGTTCGTTCGTTCGATGAATATAGTAGGGCCCTCGGACTGGTATCCGCCATCATTCTCCCCGACACGGGCAGTCGAAACGCATGTCGCTCCGGTCAGTGATAATAAGAAAATAAACCAGTAAGTAGTTAACAATTATTAATTATGTAGAAACTGCTCGCAAATATTGAGTGTGTTATTATTGTAAAAGAAAGAGAAGTGTGTTTTTTTTTGCCGCCACTTCAACGAAACTGGAAAACGGCCCACTTCATTGTTCGATCGAACACTTGCAGGTATGATAGAAAATAATAATGGATAGTATATGTAGATAAAAAATAAATAAACTAATAATTAAACTATGTACGTAATGTTTTGTTGTTTCTGTAATTGTAATAAATTGTTCTTGTTATAAATTATATTTAAAACTAAGTTGACTATTTTTAGATCTGCACGGCGGTGGAATGTTGTTCCAGCAGTTCCTGACTACATTGCTCATGTGCGCTTCAAAACGAAGTTCAGGATCAAAAATAAGGCCCAGGTTACGTGCCGAGTCCACCCTTTCAATATCAATCCCTTTAATTTTTATAACCGGCTTAGCAGAAAGGATAAAACTCACCTGCGCTCTACTGCCTAGGATCATGAACTTTGTCTTGGTGGGGTTAAGGAGCAGGCAATTACTCTCTGACCAGGAATTTCTGATCAGAGATCTGATTAATTTTATCTACAGCAGCAAGTGTATCTTCAGCCCTAAATGACATATACAGTTGGGTGTCATCGGCATATATATGGTAGTTGCAATCTTGTATACAATTGACGATGTCCGCAGTATACAGAATATATAGTAATGGGCCTAAATTGACCCCTGTGGTACACCGCAGGTCACTTTTCGGAGGGAAGAGGACAAGGTGGACCCGTCGTCTCTCTGAATTTCCACAAATTGCGAGCGGTTGGTCAAGTAACTATTGAACCAGTTAACAGTGTCATTATCAAACCCATAATAGTGGAGTTTTGATAATAGCAAGTCAATATTGATAGTGTCAAAAGTCAAGCAGAGTAAGGATAGTCCCCTCCCCCCGATCCCGCGCCTCTAGGATGTTACTAACAACATCAGATAAAGCGGTCGCAGTACCGAGGCCCTTCTGAAACCCAGACTGCAGATCTGGAAGAATATTATTATCTTCAAGGTACTTAGTTACCTGAACGTAAACCACCCTTTCCAGTATTTTAGACAAAAACGGCAGTATGCTTTGTAATTTAAGGGATTGTTGTTTTTAGGAATAGGTTTAACTATTGCGCAACGCCAGAGACTTGGAAACGTATTTGAGCAAATTGATTTGTTAATAATAGAAGTTTACGTAATGTTTGAGGTATCGTGAGCCAAATCATTTCTCTAGATATGCCATCAGTTCCTTGCGCATTAGTCGTGATGCTCTTTAAAATGTTGTGAATAGTGCTCTCTCCCACCGGTTGCAGCGAAAAACGTGTAGATCCCCATTTATTATTATTAAAATAAACCAGTTGCGTAATAGTGACATTTCTATTTCCCGGCACGTCCAGGAACGCATTATTTATTCCGTCTGGATTAAGTAGATAGTTGGGAAGCAAATTACACGTATTAGAGGGGTACACTTGATTTTTAAGGTTTTTCCATAAAGATTTGGAGTTATTTATATTTTCATTAATATGTTTATTAAAGTATGCTGCTTTTTCATTATGCAGAGATTGCGCCACTTGATTTTTAAGTTGGAGATAATAATATTTATGGGTTTGAGACTTGGTGCACCTATCTATATCTATCCCTAGATTTATCGCGTAGTCTACACATCAGTTTAACAGTGGGCGTTATCCATGGTGTAGGCTGCCCTTTAAAAAATGTACGCTTAATGGGGGCATGAATATCAAACAAGGATGTAACATAATTATTAAAAGTGGAGACCATGACATCAACATCCTGCAACGTGTCTATTGAGTCCCAAGGGATCAGTTGCAAATCACTTGAGAACAAAACATAAACTATGTCTTTATAGGGGCGATACACGACCTGTCTAGCAGTTAACTTTTCCTTTATAAGTACTAAGTAGCATGTAACAAATGCGTGGTGCCCCAGCTCACTTATGTGGTCAACAGAAACATCTCGATATTTAGCATCTGTACAGATAATATCAATAAGAGATGAGCCGTTACCCACAAAGTGAGTAGGCTTCGTTACAACTTGATCAAGTCCACAGTGATGCAAGAACTGCATAAGACGTTTATATTTTATATTATCCATATCGAGCATATTTACATTGAAATCGCCGAGCAACACCACATGATCGTAAGGAGCAAGTGCTGTAACACTTTGTGTCAGTGTATCTAGAAATTCATTAAGGTCAAACCACGCTGGACGATATGCAGTACCAATTAGTAGTGTCTTTTTATGTATATTCAGGCTCATCCACATTTGTTCGACCTGTGGATGTATAGGATGCGGCCTGACTCGCACCTTGAGGTCTACCTTAATGAAGAAGCCCACACCCCCACCACGTCCGCCACATACGGACGTCGATCGAGGAGTATGCCTTAAAAGGTAACCCGGGACAGCAGGTGCCCGCCCTTCCTCGCCAGGTCGTAGCCACGTCTCATTAACTGCCAGAATATCAACCAAGTGATTGCTCGTGGCAACCAAGAACTCATCATGACCGGTGGATAGTGAGCCTGCGTTGAACAATCCTAATTTAAGTAATCTGTTTTTAGCCATAGGTTATCAGAATTCAGAAAGATTGTCTGTTGAATCTGGAAGCTGATTAGTTTATAATATAAAGATAATATTTTGTCATGATATTCATAGAGGATTAAATATATTTTGTAGATATTGTGAATTAAAAATGATTGTGCTATGTTATGAGTAATAATTAACGCTTGGTAAATTATAGACGCATGTAAAAGAACGTATAACGTATTTCATGATGTCACACATAAATATTTACTATTAAGACACTGAACAGTAACACAGACCGATAATCCGAAGATACCAATTAAAGATATCCATTGAGTAAGTGTAAAGTAATAATATGTATATTGCAGATAAATGATTCTTAAGATACAAAAAAAATACATGGTTTCCAAATATAGTTAAACGTAGTTGTATAATAATAATTATATCTAAACAATTTAATACAGTTAGGTGAAACAGTAAAAAGACCTTTAAACATTGTCACCCTAACAGCCAAATATGCGCTGAATATTAGCCTCGCAGCTAATACGACAAACGCTCATTAACATAGAAGCGTGTTGGCTGACCAGGTAAGCCCAGATCAGCAGTATTGGCTTCACGACGAACCCGAGCACCTTTAAAAGTGGTAGGCATTTCGCTCGTCATCCTGCGACATAAGATGTTAAGTCTCAATATGTCCAGTAGTTACTCTGGGTACACTGCTGTTTGACGAGAGAAATGCGGTGGTACCTACCCAGGCGGCCTCTCACATATGAGAGACCTACCACCAGTAAAATATTATTATTTTATTATAGTTATTTTGATAACGCTTATCACTGTTTGCTTAAATCTTTAAAACTACGCAACGGATTTTGATGCGGTTTTTTTCATAGATAGAGTGATTCAATAGAAAGATTTACATGTATAATAACATCCATTAAATAGTGGAGAAATATTGTTATTTTTGAGGTTTCTAATGTGATGTCGTTAATTATCAATATTTTTCCGCTTACATTGCAAACGCAGGCTGAACCCTACGAGATTTATCAAAATAATGTTACTGAATATTTGTACACATTGAAAAGGTCTACAGAAAACTCCGGGATGGTATATGTCTATCTCTTATGGATATTCCACAATAACTTTTTTTTTTCATTTACTTTTTACGACAAATAATGGCTAATTTTCGAAGTGATTTTAACCAATACAGCGTTAATCCTTATCCAATCAAATAGCTTAAATACATTGTTGATTTAATATAGATCTATGTGGTCCTTTACAGCACAAGATTTAAATGAATATTTTAGAAGGTATTACAGATTTAAAATTGCGGGACGTAGCGCTTGCGGCGGTACTGGCCGGCGGCAGCGTGCCTATATAGGAATGTTTATATGTATAATAATAATATGTACATATTATTGTACAAAAATCTATTTGTACCCGGGCGAAGCTGGGCCGGGCCGCTAGTAATTTTATATACTGAGACCGTGATTTGCAAAGATTAATTATTACATTCTATAACTTACAAGTTAAAGAATAATTTCATTAATTAAAGTAATTTCATTCTAAACACACCATGCTTGGCGATTAGTGTTACATTATAAATATTGGATTTTATTCGTAAAACCAGAGATCACAACATCAGTTTCTATCTATATTATAGAAAAATACTACATAATCTGAAAATAAGTGTATATATCAAAGATGGATGTACGTTAGTCGAGAAATAAATTATTATAAAAATATCATTAAATATCCTTTATTTCCTTCAAGGTGGGGTTAAGTTAGTGTCCGCATTATATTATTTCCTGCCGTGTAAGGGCCCCTGCGGCACACTAAATGCTTTTATACACGGAAAATTAACAAGTTTGGGCTCTTTTGAGTTCCATTTACACGGAGTTTGGCCTTTTAATGACGCAAGTTGGCCAAAAGCATGCTTTTATTTGTCTCTGTTGAGCTTTTTATGGTTTAATTTCTTTTTTTTTTCGTACAACTTATGGCCGGTAGATTGTGAAATTATTTTTAGATAGTAATTTTCATCCATTGAGCAGGATGATTGCGACCGGAAATATTCAATATGATCGTGATTGTCAACTCATCACGCACTGAACCAATTTGGATTTATTCGATCTATCTTTGGCCAATATTAGTCCAAGTGGGTTATCTGATATCATTTTTAAATGTCTTCATTTTTAGCAAGATTCAAGTCAACAAGTCGATAGTTGAACATAGGCCTTTCTCAAAGTCTGGAGTCAGTTAAACATAAGCCTATCTCAAAGTTTTTTCCTAGATCGCCGAGAAAAATGGTACCATATGACAGTGGTTTGAGAATGTAAGGTAATCTTCGCCATAGCAAATTCAAAGTACCATCAAAGTATACATCGTCCTTGTGATCTTTCCCTTCAACTTTCCAACGATGAACAACGTTTCCAGGTCGTTTGTTTCGTGTATAGCAATATATCCAAGGTTCTTTAAGCATATTTTTTAAACAAAAAAAAATACATATAACTTTGATTTGATTTCCATTGCAATCCATGACCTAATATAAGGCTACTAAAGGCAGTCTCTGCAAGATAAACTAATGTAAGCAATCTCTGCTGTAATTAGCATCGCAGTTTCACTATATTTGTCCTCTCTTTGTTCACCAACCGCTCATTGTAATAAACACGTAAATTCACTTGATTCTATTTAACATTCAAGTGGGAATAACGCGTCTGACAAATATTTGTAGCACAAACTAGATGAAGATAACAAGGTATTACTTTGTGTTGTCTGTCTGCATCGGCAATCATAATTTTATTATATTCGCGACTGGTAGGTGTTCAAAGTTGTCTTGTTCCTGCTTCACTGTTTTTAAATTGAGTTTCAGATGTTTCGGCTTGATGAGATTTAGGTGTATTCGTTAATTAGCTGTAGCTGTTCTAGATTAGAATTTAAGATGAGTTTGTATCGTTGCAACTTGTCATTACTTGTTTGTAAGTTTTGTAATGAACTGACACAATTTTACTTCATACATTTATTACGATTATGCCGAATTTTACGCGCAGGTTTGAGCAGTTGTTCAAACCAGGCCTTGTAGTGAGCAGAAACACCATCAGCTATGAATATGCACCATTCACAAGCTATTGCCTACCCTCTTCACATACACAAGGCACAAGGTTAAATTGCCCAAATAGGCTAGTTTCATACATTTTTATTTTTGTTTATAACGGAAGGTTATGTTACGCTTAATCAAAATCAGAAAAAAAATTAAAATCCGTTAAGTAATAAGCAAGTTACGAATATATGAATGTTGGTGGTAGGAGTGATAGAAAAGGATGCAACATGCACGGCGTGACGTCACCTTCCATAAGGTGCACGCGTGCGAAAGAGACAACGAGTGTCCCCACCGTACTATTAAATGTATTAATATCTCAGTCATTTTACATTAAATTTTGATGCTGTTTTCAAATTCGTTTGTTTTTATAAACGATGCTTTTAAGAAATGATTACTTACTGCTCAAAAAAATCTTGGACACAACCCTATTATGGCCGTATTTGTCACGCACCAAAACGGCCGTATGTGCACTGTTTAAATCTCAACATCTCCAATAAACGCTATTTTATAAGCTCATGTAGATATACACGGCGCTAGGGCGAATGAAAGTACTGACCATTTAAAGGCACAATTAAATTATGATAAATTAACAATAATAAAGAGGGAAAGCAAAACAGATCAAGAATGCAAATATTAAAAAAATATATCATGGATGGATGGCCCAACCATAAATACAGGGTATATCAAGACTGCTACCGAAAACGAAGCCGGGTGGTAGTTTAAGCGACTTCAGACACAATGCAACAGAAAATGTTGGAAAAAAAAGCGACAATTTTTGTTTCTTATTATTTTTTATATGGTCGTATTTGGGTGGTAAATAATTTTTTTCGTAAAATAATAGTGTATACCCTTTTATTTATAAAGACTCTAAGGTATAAAAGAGTTTAAATTATGATTTTAGCAAAAACTATGGATTTACCACCCAAAAAAGACGATATTTAAAAAACGATAAAAAAAATTGTCGCGTTTCTTAGCAAAATTTTTAGTTGCATTGTGTTTGTAGTCACTAAAACTACCACCCGGCTTCGTTTTCGGTAGCAGTCTTGAGATACCCGGTATAATATCGATGATAAAGTTAACTGGTCATTCAAAGATGAATTGTTCATTGTCGATGATGTAATTTTTAGGGATCATTTAGTCATAATTCCAAAAAATTTAAGAGAGAGTATGTTCAAAATAGTACATGAGGGCCATTTAGGTATAGATAGGTGCAGGCTGCGCACGTATATAATTGCCAATGATATTGATGATGATTTTACGATAGAAGTTAGTATCAAGCTTCACAATCCTCTAAATTAAGTCGATTTTGATATTTAAACCGGACTCAAAAAACAATTGAAGTTCCTATTCAAAATATTCCTTTGTAGCTTAATAAGCGACCTTAACTTACACTGCAAAACATTAACCAAATATTTATTTATCGAACCCGTGGTGCAACTATACTATCATACCCTACGGTAATAAAATAAATAAAAGCAGCATGTAAATATATTAGAGAGACAAATTTTCTACAGAGGACAAGGATGAAAATGAATGTGATAAAAACATATGTCATTGGAAACTATACTCGTACCACTGTATATTAACGTTTTATAAATTTATTGTGATACTTCTATGTATGTACAAAGGGCTTAATTAAATTAGGTTGCGTTTCGTTTTAAATAAATGGATTGACTTGGCCATCGCATGAAAACATAATGTATCGTACAATTTATACATAATGCTGCTGGCCAAGCCGATCTATTTATTTAACACGTAAAGAATTTTTAATATTGATAGGATAATAACTTACGTAATAACGTTATACAGAAGGTCCCTTAAGCAAGGACTAAATAAATTAATCGACTTGGTATTACATGGATCTCACAACTTTTTGCGGTAGAAAAACTGAGCTGCGAGACTTGGAATTTTTTTACAGGATGTTTTGATGGGATCTCACGTCTTTTTGCAGAGTCCTACTTTTTTCCTTTCGGTACTTTTTATTTCTGGAATATATATAACGATTTTTCTTAAAGCCTCTGTCCTATGGTTTTTTCTTATTTTTGTAGGTATCAATTTATCACAAATATAGCTGATTTATGTTATTATTAGTGTTCTTTCTCTTTCTTTCTGCTGATTATTAGTGTTCTTTCTTTCATGGTATTTGATATTTTCGAGCTATTTAGTCTATTTTTTTGCAAGTTTTTCTTCGTTATGTTTTTCTAGAGGAATGTTGTACAGTTTCATGGGCTGAATACACCCTTTCCCTCTCTATACCCCCTTCTATTATGCCTCATATATATAGATACCTATCTACAACTATTATTCCATTAAATACGGGTTACATCAAATGTAACTTTGTAATCCTATACATTTATATGGGATTACAAAGTTATTCACGCAGTTGGTGTATCTAGAAAACTAGACAGAAATTATGAAATGTTAAAATTTTTCCTTAATTTAGACACTAAATACTAATTATATTCTAAATTTGAAGGTTCTATGTCTGCTAGAAGTGTCTTACACTTTTGATGATCGGTCAGTCAGACAGTGAGTGACAAAATTAAGAAAGTTTGACTTGTTACAATTCTTAAACTACTGGTTCAAATTGAATGAAATTTTGAATATACCGTGTTTACAAAATGCCCGCTTAGTAACTGAAAATTCAGGCTTCTTGCTTTAACCACAACGAAGTTATAGGGGGTTGAAAATGGTCTGAATTGCTTCGAGAAAAGGATGGTACGACTGTGCCGCTTTTTAGCTCGACTTGGAGGGGGCACTGCCGTGCCCCCAGATATATTAAAGAGCCATACTTAAAACTATAATAAGAGCACAGAATTTAACAATCATACAAGGTGCGCCTTAAAATAGTTCACGCCACCGCAACTGTCATCACGTGACAACAAGTTGTATCAACATGGAACCATAATTGAATTACAAAATAAAACATTAAACAAACTGAAGAATGTGCAGGTGGCTCGGTTATTCCTCTTAAACCAGTTTCAGATGTACAGCTTCTTGATAAAGTGTCATGCAACGGTGCGCTAATAAGATTTTTAAAAGGCTCCCGTTTAACTTGAATTTTCTTTCACAATTCACGACATGCTTGGCTGCACGTTAATATCATTCCAAATTTTAATTACGTCGTTCGGGACTCGGTAACAGACGAAAATTGTCAATGTCGTACGCGAAAATACGAGTACTACGTGTATTGATGCAGCTTTTGTTTCAACCGGATACATACAGGCTGGCCCAGAAACGCGAGTCACTATTTATGTTACAATGATGGGTATTTCACCATTGTGTGAGGTTTTTGCTATCTGGCCAAATATGAATACTCTACTTAATTGTTTGGGACTCCGGCAATCATATCCCACCGAAAAAACGCAGCGGCAAAGTTACTTCTTGTCCCTTGTTTAGTCGTGTGTATATGAAATCAAGTGTATCTATTTTTGAGAAACGATTTCTTCATCCCAGATCATTATCAGGCCCAAAGTTTATACTATAAATCTATTGCGTTTTATTGTTTTTGTAATCAGCGTTATCTACCACGGAATAATAAAAAAAATGCCTAGTTGATGGGTTTTAAAAAGGTCGTAAAATAAAACATCGGCAGACGGCAATAAAATATGTAATACCATGGGATTCAGGTGGGGTGGTAGAGATGTAGGTACCTAAACAAACAGACGTTTGCCATTTCAACTTTTTCAACCATAAGTAATGAAGGTATTGTGCAGGCTGACATAACAATGTTGTGAATAGACACTTATGTCCGTCGTCATTTGTGTTATTTGTATTCGTTTCCAGTTACAAGAACCTTCAATGCAGATTATACAGAAAAAGTACAAGTCTATGTGGTGTCTTCTTTAACTGAGTTTGCGAAATAAAAAATGCTGGTTTATGCGGGATGTACAAAACATATAAACATAATGAGGTGCTCCTTAAGTTGTTTGGCCTCGGCAATTATTTTGCCCTTTTGCAGAAAATAAAGGGTTCTTACGGTTTCTTGCAGCGTTTTCAAAATATTCATGTCTTAATTCAAATGCATAATCGCATATACCTTTAAAATTATAGATTATATAACATTTGGCAACAGAGGTAGGTAATTATGCATTAAGCACAAATAGTTTAAGTACTAGACAATAATTGATCATTTTAACTCACACAAAATAGAGTTTCCAAATATCATTTGATTGTGCTTTCTCTGAAGTTATAAGTCCATATTTTACAATCATTTTATTTCTTTATTCACACTTACTGCACAAAAATAAAACATATACAAAGAGAAAGCACATACATAAAAAGTACAATTGGCGGTCTAAATCGAAAGGCAATGTCTTACAGACAACCATGGTAGTAATAATTTTGCTAATAAGTATGAAATATTTTGTTAATAACTGTTTTAGAAATTAAAGTAATTACGTTGTCAATAAAGTTCATATGTATCACCTGTGCAATTTATGTTTTATTGGCCTGGTAACAAAAGAATAACATAGTAAGAAAGAAGAAGGATAAAGTAAAGAAAAAGCAGTCGTCAGTCGCAGATCCAAATAAAACACAAGGAAAGTGAGTTAAAGTTAACTCAGCTGACCTAAGTCAACTAAGAATGCTCGTGGATAAATAAAAAATGGTAATGAACCTTCGGCGCCCGATAAGATATCACAACGGTCGGCGATGCAATCGGAAGTGTGCGCTGTGCACTGGAATGTAAGAAGAACGTTATTTCTTTAGTGAGACGTTGACCCTTTATATTTTCTGTGACTTATTATTTAATTTGTCTTCTAGATGATTCAAGATTGAATCATGACTTTGATATTTATCTGTCATCTTTTGCACATTAAATACTTCTTCAGATTACATGGATCACGTTTTAAATTAATAATAAAAATGTTTTAGATTTCTTTTTTTTACAATTGCTTGATGTCAAAGAAATAAGAACAAGAGAGCAGTTGCATTTAATAGCCAGTGTTTATCACTGTGTTATGATTGAGCAATGAATATTAAATTGTTTCCTACATTCAAAAGTGTTGAAAATTATATTGTAGCCGTCTATAGATCTCGCCGAAGTTAATCTGAGCGTGACGGACAAACATAGAACGATAAAAATCATGATTTGGGTAAAACTAGCCCGGATAGATCACGATGTATTGTTAACTTAATATGTTAATAAATAATAAAGATATCGGTGATTATATTTTACTTGTGGTGGAAGATTCGTTGTTAATATGACTGCTAAAGGAATCGTAAAATTTACAATTCTTTAGAGGTAGATTTTTAGAATTAGGGAGCATTTGATTTTGGTAATTGACATGAATATTACAGAAACCTAAAAAGACTTAATAATTTTGATAACATATAATTTAGGATAAAGTATTCATTGGCCACCTTAATATAACAGTGCTTTTCCCTAGGTTCAATGTCTGCGAGCTATTTTAATAGAATTTATAATTAGAACTGTCTAGATTATTGTTTATTCATTCAATGTCGAGATAGTAGTCATTGTTCATTATACGAATAGTCTAATGCAGATTTCCTCGGAATGCTTATGAAAATAATTAGGTTGACCTCATTAAAATAAGAATGCTCTAATGAGGTCGACCTAATTAATTTCAAATTTAACATTTCTATTATTATCCAGTTTGATAGTAAACAGCAAAAAAATATAATTATAAGTAGTCTTCATTAGTTGCCTTTCAGTTTTTAGATTTGTCCTAATATTTAAGTTACTTACTTGCCTTTTAGCATATATTTATTGTTTTCTTTTAACGCATGCAATTTTAATAATTCTGAGTTCAAAAAGTATTTGCTATCAAAAAAGGTAATCAATCGAATCGAATCCGATAGCAATGTTGCTCTTATAAATAGAATTTCCCATAGGTAGGTACTTTCACCATAATACACTATCAAAATTAAAAATAGCTTCATATTTATGGATAGGATATTTCCGAATCTTCCTTTTCAATAATTCATCGAGCTACTACCGATGGCCTTCGAAGGTTGTCGCTCCATTCGACCTCAGATAACCCAGAACCAATCACATATATAGAAAACTTAAAAAAAAACATAGGCAACTGAGTTTAACCAACGCTATAAATAGAACCCTATTATAACTGACAAATGCGAATGTGTTTCTTTCCCCAGTGTAGCAATTAGATGAATCATAGATTTTGACATGCCGGCGTTTTAATTGGCCGTAATCGTTAAGGTACACAAACGCTGATAGAACTTATAATTGGTGGATAATTTCGATTTGTTATGGGGATATCAACAGTTTAATTTGAAAGGAAAAACAAAAGTGGATTACATGTATATTTACATCATCGAGAGTTGTATCAATAATCTGTATCAAGGATATTAATTATGAAAAATGATTGAAGTTAATAATCAGCTGGATAATTAATTGCACATGTAATATTGCATGTTCTTAATTTAAAAAATGATAAATATTGGCGGCATCACTGCCGTATCGGAAATCAAGAACGATAATTCAAATTCACATTCAAAATTGTCTAAACATGCATCACTTATTTCGCCCGAAAGGAAGCTAATGACACAATTATTAGCACTGACACAGTAAATAGTACTAAACACGACGATACTAGGCCAGGATCAAAGATACAAAATAACACCGATGCACTGGTTAATGTAACGTAATGGCCAGATGCTACAGCCGCTCCCCGATAAGGGAAGTGCTCACTTGATAACGGGTCCAGCTAGCACGCAACCAATGGGTAATTGTATCGGCCACAGTTCCACTTGGCGCGAACTTTGTTTGGCCTTTGCGAATAATTACGTTTCTTGTTTATTTTGAGAGTAGATTTTTGGATGTATTGTAAGCAGAGGCGCGCTGTACTGTGTGGATTCGCCCAGTCTTCACCACAGAACTCTTCCTAAAGGAAGATAGCCTTTCGCGATTTCGATTGATAGGAATTAGACCATAGTCCATCACGTAGGCCTACTGGGGGTTTAGGGACTTCTGATACCATAGGAAATCTCCGTAAGATTTCTAGGGTTGCATTTTTTCGCATTAGACTTTAGAGGCTAAGGTTTGCAAGAGTCATCACAGGATGTACAATGTAATGTGAACTTTTTGTGTTTTCAAGTGCTAATAATGATTCTACTTTACTTAAAAAAACAGGAGCATTTTATTATTCTTTGTACGTGGGTTCTAATGTTTTAAAACATAAAAGTGATTTTATATGCTTGCATATCCAGCAGTAAAAATACCTCAATAATGCGACGGCTTATTTAAAGTTATAGAATTTATAGATTGCGGTGAAATTGAAATTTGATTTGCACTTATTTATCGATATTGCCAGGAAAACTGAAATCAAATATTTTTACATGAGAAGAAATATTTCATTTTAGCTGCTTTGAGTTAATAATGCATTGTCGAACAAAAATGCGTGAAAAGTTAAGATGTCAATTATGGACAGTCTATAAACCGTGAAAATCAGTCCATCCACCAATATACATATTTACTTACCTTGATATTATATTTTACCCCTACGTACTCGTGGAGTTTTGTCAAACAAACCACGTAAAATGGACTATACAGTTCCAGAGTAACTATATTCGGATATGACGCGAGAAATTAATCATGGCGTGAATAGATAACAATCTCAGTATAAAACGTGCCATCTTTTCTATTTCTCTTTGTTTCGTGTTGCATAACATCATTCGTTTCTTTGTTTACGCTACAAACTTTATCTTATTACATGTCGTTGTCTTAGGAACGTCAACAGTTTATGTAATTCTTGTAAATATTGTTGCACTATTGCTCCTCATCAGTATTATTTACTGTTATTATTCAACTCATGTATTACTTTCTTTCGGATATTGTTTTAGGTCATCGCAGAAATCTTCGTTGAAAGGTTGTAGAGTAATGCAACTCCAATTGCTGATGATGCTTCATAATGAATATTAAGAAAAAAACAATAACATTAGCAACCAAAATACCTTCTATTATCGAATTTGTAATTATGCTTATAAAATGATATGCCTTATTTTATCACTAATATAACTAATAGACTATATGGCCTAACCACTCTCAATCGTACTCTCGATTGTAGAGGAGGCCCGTGCCCTGCAGTGGGACGTATATGGGCTGATACAGAAGATTTTTTCAAGCATGTATTAAATTCGTAACCAGCTAAGATTTATTTATTGCTAAAATCTGGAAAATCTAATTTAAAACGAGTTTGGCGAATGAGGAGAAAAAAAGTGTAAGAAATGCGGGACATGGCAAAAAGCTTTGGCAAAGTAGAGGAAATTGAAACGGAAAGCGGACCCAGGCGCACATCGGGTTTGTATACTAAAAGGAATAAATATAAATTCGATCAGTATTGACTTCATCTCCTACATGATTTATTTTATAGTTTCTTTCATTTGACCTTCAACTTACATGCATAAAATGTTGAATATATGATTTCCCATAAGTATGTTACATATTATATTTTATTCACTTTGATAAGTATCAGTGTCTTGCGATGTAAGATTTTTTTCTTTTAATTATTTATTTCATCCCACTGCTGGGCAAAAGTCTCCTTCGTCTCCCTCTTAAATTCGCGCTCTAAAGGAATTTAGGCCAGACCTCCTCGAAATTTGCAAGATAAAATAATAAATAGTAACGAAGCTCTTTAATACGTATATTTTACGTAGTATCAGGTTTTTAAATTCTTTATTGCGTTTGTTCGAAATTGACGTAAATTAACTCCTTTATATTATTAACTCCTTATGCAGATTTGTTGGTTTATTTATAGAGCATGATTAAATAAATTCATACTAATGGTTTTAAATCCTTTAATGGGTAATATCAACCGGTTTGTGGTAATGCTGATAAAAGGCATTAAAATTCTAAAAATGATAACAATAACATTTAAGTAGATACATAATATTTTGGCAAATATGAAAAATTGAAAAAACCGACTTCAAAACAAAAAACCGCTAAAAACCAAAAAATAACTAAATAATAAGTACCACTGCAAAGCAAAAAAATAATATTTGTTTCATGGAACTTGCGCTTGTTGATTAATTTGCTTAATGACTTGACTAGCCAACAAATCAAAATATATGCATAACATATCGAAGGCGGGCCGCCAAGTACCAAACATGTAGGACCTGTGCCTTATATTAATTTAAATATCTATATGTTTGGTACTGGGCGACCCGCCTTCAATATGTTATGCATATATTTTGATTTGTTGGCTAGTCAAGTCATTAAGCAAATTAATCAACAAGCGCAAGTTCCATGAAACAAATATTATTTTTTTGCTTTGCAGTGGTACTTATTATTTAGTTATTTTTTGTTTTTTAGCGGTTTTTTGTTTTGAAGTCGGTTTTTATTTTTTTATTAAAAATTTTGGTTATTTTTATCTTTTTAGTGTTGATAGGAATCATTATTTTTTCTCCCCCCCCTCCCTTTGCCCCTACCCCCTTTTCCCACCACCACTGTAGCTTAGCTTTTATACTGAACCCAATGCAAAAAGAACCATTGGAATCCTACTAAAGTTTGAAGAGTTCTACACTCCAGGTCCGAAAATGATCATCAGATCTCCATGTTGTGTTCCTGAGATCAACCTGTCAATACATTCTTTCCAATGAAAAAGAAATTACTAAAATCGGTTAAATCCTGCCGAAGATATTAGAATTTACGTGTATTTTAATTTTATCACCTACCCCCCCTCACCCCCACCCCTTTTTTCCTCTCTCTCTGTAAATTAACTTTTATAATGAACCTAATGCAAAAAGAACCATTGGAATCCTACTTAATTTTAAGGAGTTCCCCTCTCCAGGTCCGAAGATATTGCTCAGATTTTCACCATATTTTTATGGGACCAAATGACAAGCATCAGCTTTCAATCAAAGAAAGAATGGTCGAAATCGGTTCACACAGTACAGAGAAACGAGGTAACAAACATAAAAAAAAAAAAGCAACATACAGTCGAATTGAGAACCTCCTCCTTTTTTTGAAGTCGGTTAAAAAAAAAAGCAACATACAGTCGAATTGAGAACCTCCTCCTTTTTTTGAAGTCGGTTAAAAAGTAATGTTTATTATAATAAGAACAACTAAAGAATTTTTAATGTAGGTAATATAAAATAGGTATGTTTTAAAATCAGTTTCTGATTTGAATCCGTCGTTCTTATTTCATAAGAGGTACTTATGTCACCACATATCAGCTTATCTATAATCAATGCCACATATCAACGGTACTGAACAACTAAGTGTAGATATGATAAGTGTTAAATAATAACAGCGCGGACATCGTCTATTGCCACTCAAGTTTTTCCACGGAGAATTCTATCTAACGCGTTGAACGGAAGCCGAATGGTGCGCACATCTCGTTGCCGCATCCCGTTTCACTCGTCCCTCCGCCAATCGCCTCCGACCTCCGACCAAACGGACCTCTACACCTCAGGTTGCCCTCAGTATTGCTTCGCGCGTCGACGAGTGCGGACGTACGCCACGGCCGCGCACCATACGTACGCGAGCTTTCGAATTTTACCTGTGGATTGTCAGTGACATGTGTTTTTGAGGGGAAGCCTATAACGCTGTGCTCATTTGTCTGGATTAGCATCGGTCGCGTTCAAGGGCCGCCAGGAGCGGATCGTGTCACATTCAAGGTCGGTGTGTTTTATGCTTTGCGAATAATAATGCGATTGGATGCACTCGGAATGTCACTTGTCCAGTCTTATTGGCTTTTAAAACTTGGTTCAAGTGTAGAAATTTTACATGCGCCAGGAGTTCGTTGACGTCTCGCACCCGGCCTGTGTTTTTTTTTTTCATTTCTTTATTTACTTTTTTGTTGATTGACCGGTGAGAAGCGTGGGAGGTATTTTTGCGCGCTGTAAATCTTTCCGTAAATAAAGATAATCGAACGAAAACGTACATTTAGTAAATACTGTTGACTGAGTTTGAATTGAGCCAAATTTGTTCAGATTTCCGGCTCAACTTCAAAACAATAAGATATTTAGGCCAGATGCGCCTGACTGGATATTTTTCCTGTAGACTAAATAAGTCTTTTAAGACTCTTATTAGTTTTACAGTTACTGAATTAATTTGCATAATCAGTCATCTTTGCATTTATTAGCTAACAAAGTCAACGGTCAGAGTTAAATGCCAAATATTACCTAAGCGAATTTTACTGTTTTGATTATTCAACAACGCATCCCATAGCATTTAAATTTTAAAACTACGAATATAATCGCTTCTTTGTAATTTCTATTGTACATACATACATAATACGTAACATTGCAATCGTTATCAAAATGTATTAGGTGCTTTACATGCGTTTACACATAACATTGGGCCACATAACTGACGAAACGAGTAACATATTTATCCAATGCAATATTTGAACCGGTCTCATAAATATCTTGACATATTCCAAATTATATCAAGATTGCATGAATGAGAATGCATTGCAAAACCTTTGATATTTGGATATCAAACCGCACGTACTCGCCATCATAGTTTCAAGCCATGATTAACGATTGCCATCTTGTATTTCGAATATACAATGTATAAATGGCATTCTATTGTCAAGCCTCCTTGACACGACGCGATGGTAGCCTTCAAACTTTGTAGGCATCGTGTGTAATCACCATGATTCATAGAGGATCTCCAGTACAATTGATAAGATCCTCTGACAAGTGAATGTTATTGCTTTGTCTGTTACAATGACTTTATTAACATCGATTGAGACGGAACACCATGGAAAGGACGATGAATTATTCGCGTAATGATTTTGAGTAATTGATGTACTGGATAGATAATTGAATGTTGGAGCATCGTCCTTAATTTGATTTATCTGACTGTTGGGCGATTCTTGCGTCTCAGATGATTGGTGATTAATGATCGTGTTTTATTGTTCTCATTAGTGTTTGTATTGAGATGTGCTTCTTCATTATTAGCGAAACTCGGCAATTGTTCAATTTAAGCTCTTTGCTTGAGTGATGATTGAATCAAGAGTTACTGATAATTGGAAGCATCCATTAGATTCGATGGATTCATTCTCGAAAAGCACATCAAATATACATTGTTATCTAGTTATCTGACATTGGTTTGTATAAAAAACTGAGGTATAAATAAAAGATAAAGGCACAAAATTAATTATTACAACATTCTGCGAAACAATGTTAAAAGTGGTGTAATTTTCATTTTACAGAATCAAGATCTATTTAATCACACCTGAGTTGTAGTTGGATATTTATAGGCTTACTGAGGTGAAAATATTTGATTGGGCACAAACATTGGTTTAGGTGAAGTTGTTTTGAATAAATGCAAATTATCGTATCGAAGAAAGAATTACATCTACAAGCCTTTTTAAATCTATACATAGGATATAAAGGATCAGAGTAAACTACATCCAACATAAGCACCGGAATAAAAATCAGCAAAAGTAGCTGAATCATTACCACTGTGACGTGACGAATTTGTAACAGGCCGTTTTAATACGCATTTATAGTAAATAATTATTCAGCGACTCATGTGGGTTTTCACGCGTACTGCACTTGTAGAATTGGTAAAGGAAGTTAAGATTAAATGTGTTTATGTTTATGTTATAACACTGTAATAAAACATTACGACGTGATGTTGATCGACAATCGATTTACAGTTAGGTTTTTATGAACGATTAGATAATTTGTATCGGTGAATTCGATCAAACACAATTTTATAACTTACACATATACTTTTTGGTATCAATAGTAGTGTGTATATCAAATATGAAACAGTCACCAAGTAAGAATAATAATTTGAAGGTTTTTAATGCGAATTTAAGATAAGCCCGTTTTCTGTAAATGTTTAAAGGGTGTGAACCCAAAGGTCCTCGGACCAATTTCCATTTCTGGCAATTAATTAAAACAATAATCTAACTTGGAATTGGGTCTACCGAATTGCTTGCCCGCTATCACATCGTTTAAAGGAAATATTGGCGAAACGTGGGTGCCATTTGCGTCAATGCCTACAGTCGATTCCATCAATACTGGCTTGAATGATACACTCATCGAAACATGAGTTTTTAAACAGAAATTTTCCCATAAAAAGGTTTTCAATAAGATGAAATGATATTGAAATTAATCTATAAAAATATTTCGCCTCTGAATTTCTACATAAAACATTTTAAAGTTATAATTTCTGCTATTGAAACTTGCAAGATATTCCCCAATCCTAGGTAAAGATTGTAATATGGCTAATTAGAAAGGTGAGCTCGTCTGTGGAGCCAGATTTGTGTCAATGAGTTTCCGTCGAACAACGGACGATGTAAAATTACGGAAGTATTTAACGTGGCATCAATTTATGAGCGGCTTGCTGCAGCTCCGCTGGTTGTAATGCTATTATTAAACTGCAGATGTTTACATATGTACATTGGCGGAACGTAAAATTATTGAATTTTATATACAGCCGAACGTAGCTTGAGCAACAATGAGAGTTTTTAAATCTGTTAAGAGTTAATTAACGTTTAAAACATGTAATTTGCCTTTAAAAATAGATGTGATATGAAAAATAAACTATGAAGTAAACAATTAAATAAAGAATGCTTTGAAGTTAAAAAGGAAGCAAATGGGCATCCATCATGGTCAATAAATAACAGGACATAGATTTATTTTATAATAAAATGTAATTAGTGTTGTCGCGTCGAACTATGCTTTTATAACGTAAGCTAAAACTGAATTAAATTCCGTATCATACGCGGGGTAATACGCGCCGAACAATGTGCGGCATAATTCTAAAGCGCTTTGTTTAAGAGGCAATCAAAATTATGCACGGCGGCATCCATATTTCTGGAGCGTCAACTCGGTGCGGGTAACGAGTTTTGTCCCCCACCCTTCATTCAGGAACAACTGCTGCGGCAATTTTAGCTCAACACCCAAGTGCTTTTGAACAGTGGTCATAAATCCAACGGGAGACGTCAAGGTGCTTAATTTATATAGCTTATAACCATACGGATAAGTCTGCGTAACTATGATGGATTGGAAAAATGTGTGCGCAACAAGCGGTGTGTGTGTCATTTGTATAATCCTTTTCAGTGCTACGACTATGGCTGCCTGTGACAGATGTTTATTATTTAACTTTTTTGCCGTACGGATTATGTTAAGTACATTTTATATTGTATTTAATTAGAGCCACAAAGGATAATTACAGTTGGTAATGGTTGGTTGTTTTACTACATCGTTAACATTCTCAGTGTAATTGTTATAAACGCCAAAATGTACTTCTATAGTTGCCTCGCTAAGTCTGTCGCTGTAATGAACAGTATTTATTGATCCAACATACCCAAATATTAGCTTTGAATGCCGTCTGGGAAATTTTCTAAGTCGGCTTAACGGAATAAAATATCGGTTCTGAGAATCCGAGAACACTCAAGGCTTTCAAACCAGTATTGGATTTATGCATTTAATTACAACATAATATCCATGGAATCATCTATTATTTATAGCATTTGTGTAAGCGTTAAAGAATAAAAGCAAGAAGCATATAAAAACCTGCAAATCAAACGGATGGGCAGTTAAATGGAGAAGAACATAAATATTTGGCTATTCCTGTTCTATTGTATTCGATATCGGTTTACTTTAAGCGTTTGTTGTTTTGCCAAAACCGCAATCAACTTTAACAAGTATTTGAACGTGTAGGCTCCTACCACTGTAAACGACTGACTAAAAATTGATTGTTACGCATGTAACATAAATATAGTTCATACGCATTTCATACATACTTATAGTTTTTAACCTTTGACTTTTATTTGCAAAATGACAATAATTTGTTTTTCCAGTACTTACGAACTAAAGTATAAGGATTCCAAAATTACTGAATCATAAACATATTGTCTAATTAACAATCGGATTATCATTACGGTAATGTCGGTGGTAATAATTTAAGCGAATCCGTGTGTAATGTGTAATTGAGCGAGTGACGTAATCGCAAGTTTTCTCGCGAGACTCGGCAGACGAGCATGAGTAATTAAACTTAACTAGGCTTCCGTACCGCTATGCGGAATAAGATTTGACGTCGTGGGAACCTATGGGAAATCCGCTCTTTACATCCGAAAATGTTTCGTAATTGTGCACGTGAAATTTTTTTTAGTCGCAATATTTTAAATTTCATGAGTATTGCTGTTAATAATTTCGTCTGCTCTGTTTATGATTCGGTTCGGTTGACCTCATAGGAAATAGTAAAAAAATAATTTTGTTATTTGAAAAGCCAACAATTCTTAGCACGTTTTATATTTGCAAAGGCCCATCATCATCATCTTTTTGCCGAGGTGTGAAAAAGCAATTGAATGGCGGAAGTTAATTGATGTTCTATCTACTGCACTATATTTAAAATCACCTGCAGTGAAGGCACCTTATTGAGACAAAAAAAGACGTGTGGCACTCGGAGACTGCCGTGGTAAAGCTATTGCATAGTTTTTTTTATTTATGCAGTATTTTTTTCCTTTGTTTTTCTTTGATATTAATTGTACAGATATTCACTGTTGTACGCGCGAGCTTCGTAGAGTCGTACCATGAAGTAAATACAAAGAGGAGGTGCCCTAACGCCGAAACTCTAAGCAGGCATGAGTCACCAGATTGCGGGGCGAAGAGGGGGATTACGCATGCGCAGTAACGCCGATACAACCAATGCCACCTAGAGGCGAGTTGCTGAACTAAAGAGACAAGTGTGATATTTCAAAAAGTCATTAAAAGTTCTGCTATTCATCGATAGATGGCAAAACTAAATATCGAAAGAGGTTAGATTACAATTAATTACGCAATAGCTTTGCAATTCGTATTTAAAAGTACTGGCACATATTTGAATCAAAATAAAAAACTAAAGAGGCAAGCGTGATATTTCAAAAAGTCATTAAAAGTTCTGGTATTCATCGATAGATGGCAAAACTAACGGCCGTTCTCAATATGCTATCTATCTTTAACAAAGGGTTAAAATAGCTACCATGACCATGTCGGTACAATACTACGCTTCATAAAATAAAAATAGACATATATATTTATATAATTTAGCTATCTATAAATGTGTGCAAAATGTTCTTACCTCTTTATCTCTGTTAACCGAAACATAAAATGCATCTAAATATCTAACGAAATCTCTTGTTAAAGATAGATAGATTATTGAAAACGGCTGTAAATATCGAAAGAGGTTAGATTACAATTAATCACGCAATAGCTTTGCAATTTGTATTTAAAAGTACTGGCACATATTAGAATCAAAATAAAAATATTAAATTTAAATTTCGGTCGGACTTAGGTTTTTTCGTTTCGGAATTTCTGGATTTGGTCTCCACGCTCAAGGCCCGCGATAGAAGCTATGCAATAGCGTAATAATATAAAAAGGAAATTTTAGCGAAAATTTGAGTCCATAACGTTTTTTGCGGGCAGCTACGGTCATTTATACGCAGTTTGTTGCTATAAGACTTAAGTTATAAGAAAATGTCACTAAAAGTATTCAAAGATTGAATTATTAACAAACACGATGCTATTTTTAAGACTAACTACGTACTACTCGTTTATATCCGTCGTTATTAAAAGTTGGGTCCTTGAGTGCGGGACGAACTCTTGTTAGAAGTGTACTACACTTTTTAGTGTCCGCTTCTTTCTTTCATTTCTAACCATTCTGCCCAGTTGGCTTTCTTACAATAGTTTTCTGTGAGAAACAAATTTATTCCATGACTGTTCAATTCTGCTTTGCCTTCCTTATACAAGGTGATATTGACACATTGTACTTTTTTAACCCCCATGTTTCTCATCACCCCAGGTGACATTTTATATAATTTGAAAAAAATATGAGGTTTTTTTTTGTCAAAAATACATATAATAGATACGAGATTTTTTTACCGCTTAGCTGAACTTCAGGTCAGTTCGGAAACTTATTTGAGCTGTAAGAGACTCGGTATCTATAGGGGTTGATCAATAGCCTTGAAACCTAAAATCGCGATTTTTGACAAAACTATCTGGCATTTTTTGTTCAAACTTGGTACAATGTTACCTGGGATGGTTGGGAGCATGTGGTTTAAATTAAATACCGGATGTCAATATCACGCTGTATTTTACTTAGATGAAGGAACGGCAAGATTTCTGCTACTTTCTTACGAAGAGTACTGACTTACGGCCCATCAGTTGCCTAGTTGGTTATTAAATTTTAAGTGCTCTGCAGATTTTAGTTTCTCGCAAAGAACTCTATGCAAGATTCTAAATGATATTTGCCTTCATTCTTAATTAGTAGTGATAAAAATACCAATACAATTTCGAATTTTCTCCATTGATTCTCAAATTACAGTGAATAATTTACGAGGAATTCTCGCGTACCTCATTGAATTTGCGGTCAGTGTAAGCGAGTTTATGGAAGATGTTTTGTCATCTTGCGGTTTCACTTTACTAATACCTCTGATGGTATCATCCGATATTGGTTCATAGGTATTACACGAATTATTTGAACTTCGATAACTTTTGACTTGAATGTTCTGTTGTGGTTTTCTTTGGAGATTGTGTATTTGATAAACTTGTGTATCGGTCTTACACGTGAACAATTTATATTTGTAACCGTATTTCTAAGAATTACTCGTACATTATGGTGTTTTACCTTTTTTAGTACATTGTGAACTTTTTTTTAATAATACGAAATCGAGACTCTGAAGTGTTGCTATATTAATAACAAAGAACAATTTCGTTTATAGCTATATTGTTTTGAATAAAATATTTATTGAGGTTCCGATAAAAATAAATTCAATAAATATACTTCAGATGTTGGGGTAGCTTCAATAATATCACAAAATATCTTTATTTTTCAGAGACGTGTATGACGAACAATATAAAGTAGTAAATGCTATCAACATCGTCCGATTAATTTTACAGTTTAATGACATCAGTAGCTGCACTAAACCTATGACTCATAATGATTAGGCTTTAAATATTGCTATCTTTATCGCCGTGTTCGAGTAATTTCATTCATTGGAATTGAGTTCATTCAATAGATTCAACAATAATAAATCAATAAAAAATTTTAAAAAATGGTATAGTCCAAACGACAAAATATTTATGTAATTACTTTCTTTTTACTGGTTCATAAAAATTACATAAAAGCATGTGATTTTAAGTGAGTTGCACCCTCCCACAGTTCGACACGATAATATGGACCTCATCGGAACCGAATATACACGCCCTAAATATCATATACACTACGTTAGGATAGGCTTTTAACCATCATGTAGTACCCAGAAGACTATATCTTATTATCTATCTATTATTATTACTATCTTTTATTAACTTCCACTGTTAAATAAAATAAAAATCAGTATCATCCACGCCAATTATTCTGGGTCATCGTTTAGTAAATTACGTCTCAAAATCGTAATGTGAAGGGTGTCCTGGTCTAATCAACTGGGCATATAAAGCCTGGTCATGTACTACACTAAACCAGATCGATGTCCGAACGTCTTATAAAGCCATGATCGGTTCTTGTTTCCATATAGGAGGTGCTAAACCGTGCTCGGGACCTTTAGCCTTCAATTAGGTAGGATTTTAAAAAATGTACGTAGTCCAGCTAGATTTAGGCGGTAGAAATACGGCATATAGGTACTTTTTACCTTAAGCAAGATAAAATGGAATTCTAGAGTTTTCTCCAATATTTTAAAACGCGGTGTAAAAATGTAATTTTAATTGTTACGTTTATATTTTTGCTCATATAAATTGATTTGGTAAGTAGTACAAGTTACTTGTAAATGATGTGGTGTAGAGTTAAATAATTATAAAACATGATAATTGTTTATTGCGTACAGGTTTTGCAGTCAAGTAATACATTTTTAACGATATAATTAACAAGAGATGTAACAGCTAACATTTAAAATAATAAAGAGTGGTTATATTTTAAAGTACTTGTTTTAAGTAATTAATTGATCATTTTATGACCATCTTTGGTCGCAAGAATTCCATTTACACAATGGCTATACAATATCGGCTTTCTAATAGTATTTCTATAGAGACTTGTCAGAAACGGCCGGCATCCAGCTTACTGCAAACTTTAATAGGTCATCCGTCCATCTTAAGCGTGGATATTCGAGGCTACACTTTTCTGCTCGACTGACACTAGAGACGCTTTCCGGCCAATCGGATAAAATTAAAACTCCATAATTTAATAAAAATATTAATTTACATAAATACTTTTTACCTAAATTAAGAATATTAAGAAAAGTACAGATTAATAGATAAAGTTATAAATGCATAATTCAGTTATTAAATTAACTTAGCGCCGAATCATTTGTAGCACAATAGACTGGCAAACGTTTTAAAAAAATGGTGTAATGCGAATAATTGCATAAAATCGATTCAATTCATTCGTCACGTCATAGCGGCTTGCTGTAAAAAATTGTATTGTTCGAATGAACAAACAGACCCACTTATGTCACAGAATGGCACGCTTTGCACGGCCATAATGTATTGGTTATTTACTTTTTTGTTCCTTACGTAACAGTGGGAGATGCATTAACATAACCCATTTGATTGCATTGATGTTTAAATGATCTCTTTAACCTATAATTCTTTGGAGTCGCTGTATTCTTCGTAACTCAATATACGTAATTGTGAAAAGGGAGTGTTTTGTAGCCTAAGCTTTTCGTGTTCAAATAAGTTTTTTTAAAAATCCTGAGCCGATGTTAAATACCAGATTTTTCGATATCCATATTGGCATTGAGAATGAAAAGTATCACATTGTTACTAATAAATTCGACATGAACATATTAATTGGTGTTCACATATTGGTTTTGTTACTAATACAGTGAAAAAATTAATTAAAGGGCAAAGAACAAGTTTATCCTAATACAGAATTATGTTTTCTTATGATTTGTCTTTGCCACGTGTCTGATGCATAGGCTTTTTATTTAAGACTAATATTATAAAGAGGAAAACTTTGTTTGTTTGTTTGTTTGGTTGTAATGAATAGGCTCAAAAACTACTGGACCGATTTTAAAAATTCTTTCACCATTCGAAAGCTACATTATCCACGAGTAATATAGACTATATTTTATTTTGGAAAAAAATAGGGTTCCGTAAGATATTTGGATTTTTCGGACACAAACTGAAAAAAATCAACCAAAGAAGTTACTTATTTTGCGTACGCTGCCTAAACTACAAAAGATAGAACCATAAAATGTTATAATTAATTGTAGATCTTATAAATATCTACAAAAAAGTCCGCGACACACTATACCTATCTATGTCGAGTGAGGCACAACAACCACATTTTTATTTAAAAATCTTGAATTTTTTTGGACTACATTTAAACGCGTTTATTTTACTCATGCTATTAATCCTTATCAAAATAAATTATTTCATCAATAAGTACAGTTTATGTTGATAATATTTGGTCTTTGAATGATTAAAATTGGACGTTTGGTTTTGAAGTTGTGGTGAAATTAAAATATTACGATTTCTGCTGCACAAAAATTTCATAAGGCAATCTTTATATGTACATGTATATGGAGAGACGGGATATAATAGAGTGGAAGGTACGGGAGAAGGCTGGGATAGCTGACAGATTTGATAGGACGAAATATAAATGCACGTTATAAGACGGGATGGATAATACAGAGAAAGGACGGGATGGATTGGGAAGAGACTGAACAGGCGGATGAGACGGGATTGAGCCGGACAGTAGGACAGCTACGTCAAGTTTAGGTATACAAGAGTTTATACGAAAAATAACATGTATTTGGTGTGGAGTGGAATCAAAAAATATATGCATCCAGACGAAGCTGGGCCGGGCCGCTAGTTTAAGATAAAAAAAAAGATGATGGGTGTTCCTTTTTTAAACATAATATCGCTTTTAACCTTCAGTGTCGTCTTCCTTTGCCTAATGTCAATACAAAATGATGTATTAAATTTATGAACGCTTTTTAGTGATGGAAGAGTCACGCTGTATTTCAATTTAAACCGTGGTTCGAATCTCTTTTGCCTAAGTACGTATTACTATTGTCTAACATTCAGCTGACTTTGTCATGGCTTTGTATTGTCGTTTTATTCAAACAGAAACCTAGCTTGAGATCCAATTCCTCCTTCGCTACTTTAGATTTCAAATGTTAGGAATTTATCTACAATTTATAATATGTGTTGGGATTTCATTACCAACGGCTATTTTCTAATAGCTTCTATACAGTAGTAACGGCTCCTTTACTATAAAAAAAGAATGTCTGTCCAATCGCCTCATTCAAAACCGCCTAAACATTCTAGGCGTAACATCCTACTTTCCAATCACCTTAAAACAGCCTAAACACTCCCGGTGTAATAAGTGTAAAGCCCATAAAACGGTCATTTTTACAGAACAGCACATCGCAAAGAAGAGTTAATCGTGTGTGGAACAACAATCGGCGGTCCATTGTCCGCTCGGATGTAATCGCGCTGGCTCAGTACGCTTCCGATGTAGATTAACTCGCCACTCGCGATAGGGGAAATGTCCACTGTGGACACGGTCGCGCTGCTTTGCAGATTTTGTTTTTTTATGGTTTAATATAATGGATATTTGTATAAGTGAGAATAAGTAATGTTGGAATTAATATTTATTTTTTTCTTTGGATACTAATTCCTGGTTACGGTGGTTTTGTAAGTTAGTAAAAAAAATATTATGTCATTTAATTTTAATATAACATATTGCATACTGCCGAAGATCAAGAAGGCGGACCTTGGCACTGGCCGGGATAATGCTAGGTAGAAGAAGAAGAATACATTTTGAAAAGATAATGTTAATGTTTTTGGTTTGAAACATCATGTAGGTATTATTTTCTTTTTAAAATTATATTTGATGATAATTCGAGCAATACCACGATTCGCTTACATAAAAACTTACTTAGCAATTTGCTAAATTACCTACCATCAAAAATGACGTTTATAATTTCTGCAGATGTACAAAACTTTTATGTAGTGATTTATTTTATTGATCATTAAAATAATAATAGCATATAATAATTACAATACTAATATACATAACACATAATTTCAGACATGATGATCATTAATATCTAAAAAACTCTAAAGTATAAAGTAGTGATGTTATAAAAAATATAACTGGCCAAGCGTGAGTTGGACTCGCATATTTAGTGTTCCGTACTATACAATAAATACTATTACATCCTATCAGTGGCGAAAGTTCATTAAATGGGGCCCTTTTAAATGTAAAAAAAAAACTTAAAAATGTAGTTTCGTTTTTATGAATCTTTTTTCAACGTGTAACACGGTAACGAAAAAGTTATCTTGAGTTGTATCAAATATAATGAAGTATTTTAGGCCCAAAACAGCAATTAGCTCATTTTGTATTTTCGGGCTTAAGTATTTTATCTGGGCATTTAAATTATTTAACAATTAATCTAAATCAGGATCACATTTTGATAGTAACAACTCAAAAAAATTCCTTTGTTACTGCTATCTGCGCTATCTTTATGGCCACGAAAAGCTAAATTAGTAACTTCGAGAAGTATAGTAAGTTCTTGGCGCCAAACAATGTATATTTTTATATGGGCTGTTGCTCATCATGTAATATACAATGTAACCGCTTTTTTTCATACAAACCGCACGATTCAAAGTGATTTTTTTTATATGTCGTGTCTCTCTATCGAATTAACAATTCGTTTCCAATCGTCATAACACTCAACTCAAACATTTTGTTTATTCATCTTCATCCTTTTGTTGTTTACTGCTGGATATAGGCCTCCCCCATATCGCACCATTTCACCATGTCTTCAGCTTGTCACATCCAGCATCAGGCAGCGATCTTTTGCAAATCATCACTCCACCGAGCTGAATGGCGTCCCACACTACGTTAGCTAAGGCGCGGTCTCCTCGCCAAAATACGTTTACTTCAACGGTTATCGGTCCTTCGACAGATGTGGCTAACGCACTGCCATTTCAGCTTGATAATCCTGTTTGCTGTCTATAACTTAGGTTCTCGGACGGATAAGCTCATTACGGTTCTTATCCTTCAAAGAGACACCGAGCACAGTACGCTCCATAACTCGCTGAGCGACAATAAGGTAGTGGACCAGTCGTACTGTGAATGTCCAAATCTCATCACTCACTCATCATCGTAGGTGATGACAGGTAGGACGCACTGGCTTAAAAATTGTCGGTTTAAAGCTTTGCGGTAAAGGTGACGAGAAGACTCGACGTAGTTGCCAGCCCAGCCCAGCTAGAACCTCCTCGTAGCCTCTTTCTCTAAGTTGTTTCTACCTTGTTAAAGGGTCTGCCCCATGTAGGCATATTCGGAAATAACTTCAAGCTGGTGGCCACATCTATTCGCTGTGAGGCTAAAGCAAGGCCGGGCAGCATCTGTTGCAGCTCCTCCAGCGATTCCGCCCTCAAGACTATATCGTCAGCGAAACGTCCTCTACGCTTGTTTATTATTTTATGTATTTATTTCATTACTAATTGTCACAATCTCATAAGGGACTATTTTTTATAATTACTCCTGTGTATAACATATGGATATTTAATATTTTCCAATCCTATTAATACCGTTCAATTTTATTTTTGTTCGTACTTATGTAGTTGTGATTGTTTTCAGTCTGAATATTCACTATCGCTGAGATTAGCTATTATGGAATTGTTAGTTTCGTCCATTCGTTCACTTCTGGAACTCTGTTTACTCGCCTTTTTATCAATAAATTGCTCGTTCCCAAGGTAATTACTTATTTATTACTTCAGACTGCTTTAGTTATTATTCTGAGTTCAGACTTCTTTCTTTTTCGCTACCACTTACTTAAATATTTTATAGAACAAAACATGTTTATATTTATTTGGAAAATATTACATTAATCTATCTATATAAACTCATTTGCAAAAAAAACGGGCACCTAAGCAATGAACCATTTCAAATGTTACTATTGGTTTGTTTGATAATTATAGGTAGTTTTACTTTCACAATTTTGTAAATTAATAAGCAAATAATCGTTTTCGTCAGTATTATCATAAAATTTTGATAAAATTTATGGGCTTTAATGCTAAAAAAAAAAAAAAAAAAAAAAATTCACTAGTAGTGTATGCTCGCTAGTAGTGCATATGCTCGTGAAGTAAAAGTTAACAAAGATTTTTGTTTGTTTTTTCTTTAATAAAGTAAAAGCAGATAAATGTTTAGTATCGAGTGTGACCCCCTCTAGCTGAAATCACAGCTTGAATTCGTCTGGGTGCATACCCACCATAGCGAGGATATCCCGGATACTTGCTTGCGGAATACGTTTCCACTCCACGGTAATCACATTCTTCAGCTCTCTGATGGTCTGCGGTGCCGGTTGTACTGATCTCACGCGTCGTTTCAGAACGTCCCAGACATGCTCTATAGGATTGAGGTCGGGACTTCGAGCTGGCCAATCCAAACGACGAATGCCGACCTCTTGCACATACGCTTCCACATCGCCAGATCGGTGGGCGCAAGCGTTGTCGTCCATAAAAATTGAGTCTTCGCCTAAAGCGGCCAATGCGGGTTGTGCATGAGGAATTAGAACTTCCGTTATGTATCGACGTCCAGTCAGTGAGCTGTTTTCAATGAAGACTAACTCTGTACGATCCATTGAATTTATTCCTGCCCAAAACATAACAGAGCCCCCAACATAAGATGTGATTTCTTCAAAACAAGCCTCTGCAAAGCGTTCTCCTCGTCTTCGTAGCACTCGCCAACGTCGATCTTCACCGAACAGAGATATCCTGGCTTCATCGGAGAACAATACCCTATTCCAGTCTTCTTGAGTCCATGACTCACAATTTCGAGCAAATCTAAGCCTGGCAACTCTGTGCTCACGGAGTAACTTGGGCCGCGGGCCGGGCGATGACTGCGTATGTTGGCCGCGAGAAGCCTCCTCCTGACCGTCCATAGACTAATATGCACATTTCTTACTTCTTCGAGGTTGTTCTTAAGGTCCACATACGAAGACTTGCGATTTCTCAATGCGCGACTCACAAGAAAACGATCATCTCGTGGTTGGGTACATGTTTTTCTTCCAGAACCAGGCACAATCCTATAGAGCATGTCTGGGACGTTCTGAATCGACGCGTCAGATCAGTACAACCGGCTCCGCAGACCATCAGAGAGCTGAAGAATGTGATTACCGCGGAGTGGGAACGTTTTCCGCAAGCAAGTATCCGGGATATCCTCGCTAGCACAGAACAGTTGAATATGGTTAGAAAGGCAATAGCCGTCAAATTGTATGAAAACCAGCGTCGTCGTTTTCGGAACACAAAACCTCAACGAATTCAATACATAAAGCTTGCAATAGTCTATTTAAAGTATCGATAAAATTATGGAATTATGCCTTTGTTATAAGACCGGAATTTATTTTATCGATATGCTTAATAGTTTTTTTCTGATACAGTTATTTAAATAGTATTATGTCAATAGACGGAAAATAAATGAGACTAGTATTGAAAATTAATTTTAATTTGTATACTATTTTACAAATCTATATGTACAGTATTTTTAAGATTTTCATCCGTGTGTGAGGTATTAACATTTTTATTATTGGAAAGGCACATATAAGCATTTATTATAACCAAATTACGATTTTTTTACGTTAATAGATTCAGTGGTTTTGATTTTTCATACAATATTTAATTATTTCATCGGCATGATACAGTTTTTCTATAAGCGTTGCACGTAATTATTTTTGGTTTGTATATTTCTTATGATACAGATTTTTTTATTGTCTTCCGTTTCACGAAAATGAATACTTAGAACAAATCGTACTGGATTTTATAGGAATCCAGTTGTCTCTTCCTATTGCCTTTATCGACTCACTCTTGCAAACGTATAAATGAATAAGTTAATATATTATAAAGTATATTCAGACACTAAAATATGTTGTTCTCAAGTTGGCAAAGGTATGAAATTAGAACATAAGGATAGGTCGTTAACGTTATCAAACGTTACCACAATGATGAATACTACTACAATGCATCAAAATTACTAAAAACTGATTAACGAGTATACGAAATCTATAACTACATCGATATAGTTACTATGTACAAGACTACAACACTACGTGACATGTGCCAATTTTCGCTGTTGACATAACAAAAATGAGTCGTATGCATTGCGTAGGAACTTGGCATTCGCGAGCATTGTATGTACGCGTAATCAGCAATGTATATTTTTGATTTGTCGTCTATCATATTATCGAATTCTTCAAAATGTCGTAATTAATAACCGCAATTTTTGAAAATAAAGGTGAAAATCAATAAATTTTGGTTGAATATTGGTATGAAATTCCTCCTCTATTGATATTTGATGCTTTAGTATTGGAACTGCGAGATAAAATAGCATAAATCTGCATTTTTACTCTATTTCGCCGGAGCACCTCTCTCCAAGGCATTTCGACAGCGACTAATTTGACAACCCATTCGTTCCGCGGCAGTGATGCTTTTTATGCACCACCTTGCGACGCGTCAAACGCTTTTATTTCCCTTCTAACTATATTCATCTGTTCTGTGCTCGCTAGCATACCCAGACGAATTCAAGCTGTGATTTCAGCTAGAGGGGGTCACACTCGATACTAAACATTTATCTGCTTTTACTTTATTAAAGAAAAAACAAACAAAAATCTTTGTTAACTTTTACTTCACGAGCATATGCACTACTAGCGAGCATACACTACTAGTGAACTTTAGCATTAAAACCCATAAATTTTATCAAAATTTTATGATAATACTGACGAAAACGATTATTTGCTTATTAATTTACAAAATTGTGAAAGTAAAACTACCTATAATTATCAAACAAAAATAATAGTAACATTTGAAATGGCTCATTGCTTAGGTGCCCGTTTTTTTTTTTGCAAATGAGTTTATATAAAACAAAGTTGTGTTTGTTACAACTCTTATAACTCGAGATCGGCTAGACCAATTTTCATAGTTTATGGTTCGTTGGATTTGTCCCCGCCCCGAATAGCAGAATACATCTTAAAAATAATGAAAATTCGACGAAAACATAATTATAAAAGATGAATCATTTTCCCTAAATGTTACGTTGTTTACTATCTTTCATTGTCTTTCATTGACGGCTGACGAAATAGAACAAAAATCAAAAAAAAATTACATCGTGTATATAATATTATTTAGATACGGCGTCTTGCGCGTAATTTTGTTAAATGTAAAATAGAACGATGTCCATATCTACCAAAATAGCCCATTGTTTTTTGAGATTATTGCAACAGTTTTAAACAAGGTATGCTCTATCGAAGCGTTTTGCCGGAATACACCAAAATAGGTATATCTAATTATAATTTTTCGTTTTCATAAAGGACATTGTTTTTTGAATAGATACTTTTAGATGCGTTGGGGGACAAATTTAAATTCCGCATTAGTATTGTTTTCAGACTTAAGAATAAAAAAAATATTGCTACGTTGATGCCGTATCTAGACATTATAATGAAACGATATGCAGTTTTATATTTTTAAATATTTGTTCTATTACTTACGTCACCTGGTAAGGCAGTATGAAGATTTTATTAATTTGTATATGTAACGTACTAGACGCGACTGCCAACAAGTTAACGATGGTCACGGGTTCCAATCCCAGGGCACACCTCTGACTTTTCGGATTAGTTTCTACGTGAAATAAACCAACTAGCACTAAGCCAGCGGGGCGGACTATATCTTCTTCTATAATATAAAAATGAATCGCAAAATGTGTTAGTAAGCGGATAATTCAACAATGCCTGGACCATAGGATTGGCAAGTTGAAGTGGCAGTGGGCCGGGCACATAGCTCGTAGAACCGATGGCCGTTGGGGCCGAAAGGTTCTCGAGTGGAGGCCACGTACAGGCAAGCGAAATGTCGGACGCCCGCCTACAAGGTGGACGGACGATCTGACTAAGGTCGCAGGAAGTCGCTGGATGCAGGCCGCTTCCAACAGGTCATTGTGGAGATCCTTGGGGGAGGCCTATGTTCAGCAGTGGACTTCCTGTGGCTGATATGATGATGATGACGATGATGGACCAATTTGGCCAATTTTTTTTAAATGGTTATTATTAATTTATTACTAACAAAAAGTAATGGCGTGCAATATTATTTGGAAAAACAGCATTTTGGTGCTGAAATAAGGGAAGGAATATTGGATGGACAATAAAAAACGCTTAAGTTTTTAATGTTAACATTTCATAAGGCAATCTTTATATGTACATGTATATGGAGAGACGGGATGAAGTAGAGTGGAAAGTACGGGAGAGGGCTGGAATAGCTGACAGATTTGATAGGACGAAATATAAATGCACGTTATAAGACGGGATGGAAAATAAAGAGAAAGGACGGGACGGATCGGGAAGGGACTGAACAGACGGATGAGACGGGCTTGAGCCGGACAATAGGATAGCTACGTCAAGTTTAGGTATACAAGAGTTTATATGAAAAATAACATGTATTTGATGTGGAGTGGAATCAAAAAATATATGCACCCAGGCGAAGCTGGGTCGGGCCGCTAGTATTCATTAAATTATAAATTATCGGTTTCTAACTAAGATTATACTATAATGAAACAAAAACAAAACAATTAAATCAATCAATTATGGCGAAATGTTTGTTATGTTTAAAATGTACCCAATTATTTATTATTATTGATTAATTTCGTTATTAATGTTACATCATTCTCTGCTTAAACACTGTCGGGCTTGAACCCGAGGCCCTATCGAGCCGGGGCCCTGTCGGGCCTGAGACCGTGTCGGACCAGGGTCCTACCGTGCCGGGGGCCCCTAAGGCCGGGGGCCCGTGGCATTTTGCGCACTCTGCCACCCTATTGTTACGCCACTGCATCCTATACAACTATAAGTGTAACCCAAAAAAAAAAAAAAACATATTCTTTTTTTTAACAGAAGATGTTTCTGATTTTCAAACTCATTTCTATTCTTGTACTAAATACATTGTTTTTCTGGAAATTTCATGATTCTTAGTCATACTATGTACAGACCTACAGGTTTCCTTACCAACAGAAAAATGAGCTCGTTGCTCAGTGACGGATCACTTTTGATCTTGATCACTCTTAGATATGAAAAAGGTTCCGTTATTCCTTTTTTGTAATGGAACCCTAAAGAAATATACTGAATACGCAATTAAGTGTCTAACGGAAGCGCATAAACTACCGCAGGCCACTAAAACTCATAACTTTTATCGGTTGCGTTTTAAAATTTTGTTCGTACGCAAGATAAACATGCGGGTTTTTTTTTTGTAAGAATTCCGTGTGGAGCGATAGTTTTATGGATTGTTTGGAAAAAATGGATGATAAAGTGTAGGTTATTTTAATGGCAAATGGGCTTGGATAGGTTTATGTCTGGTAAAAGAATTATATCGCTTGTTTTGATAAGGTAGGAAAAGCTAAGTGGCATACTGATACAAATGTATCTGTTTTCTATACTTTTATTTATCTCTTTGTGCGATTTTAGCTACAACTGCATTGCCCATATACGTCCCACTGCAAGGTACAGGTCACCTCGACAATCAAGAGTGCAGTTGAGAGGAGTTAGACCATATACTTCACGCTGGCCTAGTGCATGTTACCAGACCATAGACATTCTTCCAAATAGATATAGTATGTATGTAGTTACGATACGATATATTTCTTCACCGTTATAGTGTGTGGTGTTTGACCATTAATAGAAATATTAATCTAAAAAGTCAGAGGAGTTCCCTGGGATTCAAACCGACTACCACCGCGAACATGTTGGCAGGGCCTCTAGACCGTTACCAACAGGCCACCACCCATTTTTACTGTACACCAGGAGCAAATTAAATTAGATTTCATACTATATCCAAGGATTTGGCTGGAAATCAAACTTCTGACGTGGATAATGCAGGTGTGCCGCCACTTGTCTTGTTTGGCAAATGATTCAAACTGATAAGGACTTACCCGATGGTTATTGATCCCTAACTACCAATAAAAAGAGGGGTTATGTGTAAAAAGCTTTTTTTACCATGTTGACTAACAAATTGAATCTTGCTTTTCGAGCTCAAATGGTCTAAAATGTGTGTGCAGAATTATTTATGTCAGAGTTCTATATGAAAGTGATATTTTAACCTTGTTTGAAAAATAATATTATCAATAAAAGTATATTACAATGTTGTTTATGTTTGCAGTTTTGTTTGTGTTTACAACATCGATGTACAGAAAAGCGATTACGCAAACAAAAAAATATACAAACACTAGAGATAGATTCATAATTGGATAAATATTATAATTGAAGATTACGCAACGTTCAGAAGTTTAAAATTCGATGTAGGTATAAATTTAACGGTGTTGTATGAAGCAATAATTTGAATAGATTATATTTTTATTCTACAAAAGAAAAAAAAAATGCTTTTATGTATTACTTTATACTTTTGCAGTAATTTAAGCCGTAGAATAGTTTGTCTATCCATCCATAGTGTTAAAATTTCAGATCTCATAAGCAAAGTGTATAATATTAATTGAAAAGGATTCAATTAATATTATACACTTTGTATAACATTAATTGAATTATTGTTTGTATAATATTAATTGAAAAGGATCCAATTAATATTATACACTTTGCTTATGAGATCTGAAATTTTAACACTATGACACACTATTACACACTGACGAAATTCTGTTAAATGACAATATTCTCATAATTTATATTTTTATACGTAATTCTTTATACATAAATGAAAACAAAACTAGTTACTTCAAACCTCAAACATACTTAATGAAGAAAAATACATAAAATAATTTCTCTGCAGTAAAATGTTAATGACGAATGTCCTACGGCTTCCCCCCTCAAAGTTATTAGTACGTTTAACACTAATAAGAATCGGAAACCGCCGGCGACACAGTAATTACAAAGGCTTTGCGTACCAATGTGTTCCCTTATTACGGTCTAGTTGCCTACGTTAATTACGAGAAAAAAACTACGCTGATTAATTAATCATAAGTCTGTGTGGAGAGAAAAAGCGTGAGAACTGAGAACTGTGCGGAGAATGTGTGTGCTAACGCTTAGACGGGTTGCTAACTGGGGTTTTGAAGGAAATATTTTTAGACTTTAAAATAAGAGGCGCTGTATTTGACCCGTTTGTATGTATTGTAAGTGAAGAAAAAATATATTATTGATGAATAAAAACAGAATACAGTATACTGTAAATACTCTAGTTATATTAAGTTACACTACTCACAACAAGACTATTACTAAAAATAAGCAATAAAAAAAAATGTAAGAGGAAAGAAGGAAATTATAAAAATCTCCATTTATGATTATTTTATGTTTTATAATTATGATTTTCTTAACTACTGAGTCGTTTGGGATTAGGTTGCTAGCAAATATATTTTATTTATCTATTTTCATCAGGATTAAAGGTGAAGTCGAAGTCAAAGTCGAGAGAGCTACCTCTAATGAAGTGATAAAAAATTTAAACATTGTGTATGAATTATTTTTAATTACTTGGTATGGCCTAATGCGGGTTGACGTTGCCTAATACCGGTTGCGCTAGCCTAATGCGGGTTGGCCTGGCCTAATACGGGTTGGCCTGGCTGACTGTTAAGATAGTATAAGTAGATTTTAAAAAATATAGAAAAAAATACCAAACGTAGCATACTCAACGCATTTAGTGAAACGCTGTCGCTCATTGTGCGACCACACGGTGGAATGCCGTGGCTCATTGTGCAACCATAAAATGTGTGCGCATCCCCGTGCCCCCAATAGATTGCGTCGCCGGTAGCAACAAACAATTATAATTAAAAAATTGGGTGTTATTATTTATAATAATTATAAATGGATTGTATAAATTGCTTATAATTGCTTCCGAAAGGTATTCTAATAAAATTAAAGTAATTGGATGTTTTACAAAACTATTTTAATTACAGGTGATTGATGGGTGAAGTAAATATTATAAGAATGTATTGCTTAATTAAAAAAAAATAGGCAGAGCCAGTTCCGATAAAGCGACGTAAACTTCCGTTGCTTTCTTCCTATGTACAATGTTTTATGGGTAGTAAATCATTGATCAATGATTTTTTATTACACGTAATAAAACTAACTTATTTTCAACATGGATAAATTTTAAAATGAGAATAAATAAATTATTTTGGACCATTAAGTAATAAGATGTTACTAGAACAATCGATCAACCACATTTTCTAATAAAGAGGATTATATTCAAATACTTAATTATTTTTTGAAAAACTCAACTCGTTTTGTGTCTTTTTTAAGTTTTTATACTCGTAAATTGGTCAACTTTGGTCAACAATGGTTGTGTAAACCGTTTATGCAACATACGATGTTATTATTATTGCCAACATTTTATTTTTTTGTAGTATTTACATACAAGTATTATCATGCCGATGTTAACTACATTTAAATAGGCAGCATAAACGTTTGTCTCTTGCAAAACACAATTTTCCATTGCGTTGCTCGATTGCTTTTGCAATGAAGAAGCTGTTACAAGATATTCAAGTAAACATAATTTTCCAAACACGATCCAAGCGTTCATTACTCCAGAGATTATAATCGATGCATTAGCCGGACGGGTAAGAAATGTGAAGTTTGCCAACAACCGCTCTTTGAACAGGTTATGTCCTCTACCACGCACGTTGCGCGGCCTCTATCGACACATTTGTAACGAATCAATCGTTTGTGTGTATCGATTTGTTTGTGGTACGGGGGTCTGTGTAGCCATGGTGTGGACCGGTGTCACCCGAGGCCATTCGTCGGTCAAGTGTACCCGTTTGACTGCGTAAGAACTATTTGCGTTGCTATTTCGCCGCGAGCTGTCGACGAAACGTATTACTGCATCTGAGTTCACGGTTAATGAACTCCGATTGCCGTGTGAAATGAAATGTACGCGAAAGTTCGCCGTGGAATCGGGAATTATGGTGATTTTATTGATAAACATATGAATGAAATGGCATGGCGCGTGAGTCACGGCCCATCAGATAGAGATGTCACAAAAACGACAAGAACACATGTTGATAATTAAGCTGTGTCTGACAATGACATGCCTACGAAGCACAATCTACACTAGCGAATACCTAGATATGTTTTACTATGGGGCATGTATTTTCACTCACATTAAGTATATTTTTGTACCATTTTTTATGGTTTGGTTATTTTATTAATATCATTACAAATTTTATACAATATTTTTTACTGTTTTTCTTTCTTTCTTAATTAATAATTTCAATTTACGTGAATGTTTTCGCATACATAAAAAAATATAAAACAATTTGCCGACCCTCTAACTGAGGCGCTCCAAAGCGCCTGTAATACGTTCATAAATTTACTATTTAGTGACCATTTTAGTATCAGAATTTTAATAATTTATAATAAAAAGAAAATGTTTGGTCAATCCTAGCTTCAAACTGAAGTATGACCGGAAATTCAGAAAATATGAAATAATAAAAATTAAGATAACATTTTAAAAATAATAATTGTACTTGACATTTTAACTTGACTTGTGCTATCCTGCAATGCGTGCTATGTACCGGAATCTTAAGAAATATATTTTAATTACATCCCTTTAATTTTTTATAAGTATTTATCCTTGGCATCATAATAAAATTATTTATTAAAAATTTACGCTTAGTGACCAAAATGTATTTTGATTGAGTTCCTTGAAATATTCTAAACACTTTCCACGGGCCGACCTTAGGAGAACAGTTGTTTTGACTAAAGGTCATCATGGAGTCACTTAAAGTAAGTGGCCTGACTCGTGAATATAGTCACGCTCTAGTTTTAGGCAACAGAAGCAGGAAAGGAAAAATATTTGCAATAATTTTAATATTATGACACCACAAAAGCATTTCAGTTTGCTTTAATACGAGTTTGGAAACCTCCAATGTCGAGGTTCAATGATTACACGAAGTGACGATATTTACATTACCAACCTATGGACCCAAAAAATCCAGTTGATTTCCCTACGTCAGACCTCTCATCGTTTTCATAAGATATCAATATTTGGATCTACAATTTTTGAAATGGTGTCGATGTTTATGTGATAAATCTTTGTAAATCTAAATTAAACGGTATAACTAACCTAAATGGTAGAACAAAACTACTTGTAAGGTAAGTATCCTATGCCTGCATAATGATAATTGCAACGTAGACATTAAATGTTTTTCAGAAATGATTCAGCTTAATATAGCAAACAATCGCGAAGTGAATAAAACTGTGAATAAATCTATGACTTCGCCATTCGCAGGTCGCGAATAAACTGAACTAATAAAGCGTCTAACTAGAGCTGTGCTAGTCGCAATTTGTGAATTAGCACTTCCAACGCGGTGTTCCGCATCCTGCGTCCGTTGAAAATATCAACAACTGCCAATGAACGAAAGCGAGACGTTTAGAAAACATTGCGTATGTTTTATATCGTGATGTTATCCTCGCAAGTTAAATTCAACATTCAATTGAATGACATCATACGTTTGTAGTAATTGCAACACCAGACAATTGATATGATCACAACACGCGCTCTTAATGTGTTTAGATAAGATGTATGTGATGTTGGAAAGATTTCGGAAGGGGCTTCTGTTTTGATGGCCAGTTTTCTCTTTTGATTTTTTTTATGACTACTGGAGTTGGATCGATTATGCGCTAGTTGAAAAGTTAAAATTAATTTCGTACTGTCAAAGATTAAGATTGAATGTAATCTTCATTGAGATATTGTTCTAATAGATCATTAAAATTTAAAGCTAAAATATTAGTGAATTTAATTATGATTATCTTATTTTAGAGATTCTAACTAGATATTTGTAAGTCTAGAAAATGTTGAAGTTGATTGTTCGAGGTCGTCTCCTTTTACAAAAACCGTATTTGTGGAACACGATTTAATGTTTATTACAAACTCTTTTGTAACTAATTTTAGCAAATATTATTTGATGTGTAATAGGTATTGGGAATAAATTTCCCATTATAGTCTGCAAGCAGCTATTGTACATTGTTGAATATTTAGTTCACATGCGCACTGGCCCTAAAAAGAATTTCAAGTTACGAATAGCTATGATGAAAAATAAACGTTGGCAGAAACTTACCACCAAACTAAAAAGTAGGCCATCCCAAGTCAAACGAGAGTTGAACGTTAATATTATTCTAGCTAGAAACGAAACAAAATTTCAACGAGCAAGCGAAAATAAACAATTATCTTGACAACCATTTGGGCAAATCTTTATAATCGGTGCATAGTTTTCACCAAACCTCTAACATCTGACCTAATAGACAGCGCATATTTGATTTCATTTTTATTGATGATTCATTTACGTAAAAAATTCAACAGGAGCTAAAAAATTGTACGGACTTTGTCAAATTTCCAATTAGAAACACAATCGAACGTCTTATTTTATTTATGAGAAATCCTAGCAGATTTTCGACCTTTTATTTAAAATACAAAAATATTAATATTTAAATTTACTTTCATAGTCGTAAAAATGCAATTTCATGTATATTTCACACCGATACACGGTGCGTTTCATAACATGTTGTAAAGCGTAGTTTTAGAGCGCTGCCCGTTCGGTTATCGTCCAGCCAATGCGTTCGCAACAACAATAATGCCCTTATCAGAAGCATGCTATTCGATTTCGATTACGAGCGAGCAAAGCGTAATGCATCGGTCCATAACTGACGACAGACCTGCTACATTACTCATTTCTTTAACATTATTCATAATGAGACTAGCAAGACCGATATTCTTGATATTTTTTTTTTATTGCATTGAATGGCGAGACGAGCATGCCGTTCGCCGATGCGACCGCTCATGAACAGTAGCAAAACCAAACAACACCTTGAATTACAAAGCAATGCTTGGCATTCCACTGCGCTCGCCATCCTGAGACACAAGATGTTAAGTCTCAATATGTCCAGTAGCTACTCTGGCTACAATGTCCTTCAATCCGAAACACAACAGTGCATTTAAACTGCTATTTGACGGGAGAAATAGACATTGCGGTGGTACCCACCCAGGCAGCCTCTCACATATGAGAGACCTACCACCAGTAAACCATGTTCACTTTATAGCCTTTGCTTCACATGATGATACATACATATTAATGCTAAGCATGTATTGTAGTTTTTATCACCATTTCTAAGTTATTTAATTGGATCAAATATTATTAATTAACATTTAAAGGGTATTAGATTCGATTAGTGTAAACTAATGTAGGTATTTATTTATTTAGTTGTTTATTTATTTATTTAGTTTTTTATGTATATATTTTATTTATATATAAAATTATATTAGTATATATATATATATATATATAATTAAAATTTTTATATATCCGTTTAAATATTATTATTTATATTTTATATATTTTTTCTTTTCGCTTATTGTTAATTTTATTAATAAGCACCTGCTTCCGTCTCTCTGCACTACCTTAAGGTTGGCTGGTAGAGAATGCCCTTGGGCATTAAGTCCGCCTGTACTACATCTGTGTACTAAGTGTTTAAATAAATAAATACATTAGTTGGATTAAATATATCAGTTAATGATTAGCTCACCCAAATGTTTGAAGACACATATTGTGAAAAACTACAACCTATTGAAACTCAATAATGCGTCATTAATGCCTTTGGCTTCGTCAAATAATAATGTGAATTTATAATATACCAGCTTACAATAATAATTTATTTAAATACTGAGCATTGAGTTTTTAGTGAAGATCCTTTGGGAATCCTGAAGAAAGACTGAGTATTTCGGTAGGTAAAGCTGAATGTTGGACATAATATAATAAAATCAATGGTATTTGAAGTCCATCAATCCGAATACGGCTAGTGTGATGGAATAAGATCTCAATACCCTAACCTACGTAAGTAGGACTTTCGAACTATACTCTGAAGGAGGACTAACTCAGTGTAACATACTACTGCTATAAATTTCACCACTATCAATGCTCTTATCAATAACATAGTTCGCAATTATCTATCGCCGTATCAAAACACGGCCACATATCATACCACATACAGGTTCTATTGGTGTATTCACATCGATTGTAAATCAAATTTCGACAACGGCACCGCATCGCATATGCGATTGATAAATCAATTGTCTATGATAGTTACACTGTTATGTTGTACATTCGAATTTACGATTTAATGGCGAGGATAAATACTGCGCGAACATGATTTGATAAGGCACGTCCAGTGTTAGTGTTAGCAATAACTTTAGCTGCTTATGTTGGTAATGAGCTGGGTGATATAAAGCATTGTGAATTATAGTTATTTGTCATGGAAGTCAGGTTCGTAATAAATATGAAGAAAGTAATGGAATTAGTAAAAGGTAGCAATTTAGCTATCCTTCTGGAGCTCTTATTGTCAAAGGTTGCCTTATTAAATGCAAACCTAATCATGCACTGGACTCAGGCAACATCTAATAGGTTTCTCTCAAAATCTTTAGATAATTTGGGCTGGATATTTTGTGATTTCAGTTGATAAGCGAAAAATTTACCGTTTGCTATTTATAAAGCTCCTCCGCTATAAAAAAGGGATCAGAAGTGATATAAGCTACTCCAAAATATTTAACTAAGGTTTTGTTTACACGATATCTTTAAATATTGACTTAGGAATGTTTTTTTTTTACATAACTGAAATGTTGAACTTAAGAACATACACCGTTAAAATGAAGCCCATATTTTGCGTCGCATTCTAAAAGAGTATAAAATTTATGTTATTTGTTCGTATCGTTGATACCGTTACAAAAATATTTTGAATTTGAATTTCAAATTATAATATATAGGTACTAGTTTAAAGCTTTATCAAAACCGAGAATAACGTGATCGACTTGTATTGTAGAAGCAAATTCTATTGCCTTATACTGCGGAGGTGATGTGACTCAAATGACAGCTCATATAAACTTTTTCAACGCAGGAAAATAGCTCTACGCGTCATTGGAATAATGATTTTCAATGTTGAGTAATTTATTTCTAACGCAGGGACAGGTTCCGCCACACGCAGTCGTTTATTGCCGGGCATAGACCTTCCATCGCATTAGGCTTCATAGAATCCCACGATAGTGTGTGACGGTAATGTATAGTGAATAGTCAAGGAAATTTCTTCTGGACATTGGATGTAAACTGCTTCCTTTTTTGCAGATTTGTAGTAAATGTAGTTTGATCATCCTTAGTTTATGTTCTAGACGGTCTGTGTTCAAGAATAATATTAGATTTATGCTAATAGAAATTGTATTAGAAATTTTGCTCTGTTCTCGAATAATTATTGAATATTTATGATTCCTTATACTTGAAAAGTAGGACTCTTTATTAGTTCAAAATCCATTTCTATTACCTTTTTCAGTTCTTTGACGCGTTACATTCACTGTACAGATTTTATTTGTTTCTTTTGAAATTCGATTGGTAAACCTTTTAGTTTTTGCAACCGCCGATCATCGTCATACCTCGTACTTGGTAATCACGCAAAATATTTCCCAACCGCACAATAGAATACGATGCTCGGCCGCAACATGGCATCTGTCCTCATTTGGTTTTATTTCTCTTTTTGCATATGCGTAAAGTGCCTGGACAAAGGTGATCCAAGGTCGATGTTGAATTAGAAAGAGAATCTTTTCATCTCCTGCATAATAAAGGTAAACAAATCGCAATGATACCGAGCCGAGCCGGGTGCGCTGACCTACAGGGGGATTTAAAATGCACTTTATTTGCAAACACAAAATACTATTTAATATTCCTTTGATGTACAACATGGATCGCATATTTGCATGTATTACTTGTGTGCGCATAGCTCCGATGCCTTTGACGACATATTAAAATAAAGACTTCATTATGGTCCACGGGAAATTATTTGATAAAAAATTGTTTGAATTTGCAACGAAGTTAGCGTTGTTTACACTGGGAATGTACTGTATGTTAATAAAATGAAATAGTTTGTTCTTGGAAGAAACTACATTATAGCTTCTTGGAAATTACTTGATTATGTTTTTGTGAGAATATAAACGTCAATGTACAATTACATTGAGGCCTGACTAAATGTAGACCAGGAATATTGGAATCAATAATTTGAATTACATAGGTACAACGGCCAACTTCCTATGATTGAAAATAATTGTGTTATATTGAACAAGCTTGAGGAAAAAAAGGCAATTATGGGGAATAATTAAAATATTGCGATATTAAATTAATAATCCTTTTGCCTGCCATATATGAATCAGCCGAGATACTTCAATTCCTGTTTTTAGATTTAGTAGTATCGGTGGTGGATTTCGGTATTAAATGGTATACCGTATACATTCCTAGTATCAAAGTTACTCATGAATGAATACTCATTCGTTAGTGTGTTTGTGGAATTTTATATTTTCTTTAGTGTATTTATTTATTTCTTCTATAAAGATCATTTTGGTATTAATTTAAATAAATCGTACTGCATATTTTTTTAGAACTCTTAAAAATTTCAGATCTGCACTTAATCTTCTGAAAAGTATTTTGCGATTGTACGTATATTAACAACAGCAAATTTTGTGTTTCAGGTACAGCATTATTTGGCGTAATTATGGCACCATTGCGTAAGTAGCACGGCAAATATGTGACATGGTACCAGTAATGGTGTTTACGTTTTACTCGGCGACATGTATATTGTGCTAACATTGTTGATACTTGATAGTTGATACATACACTCCTGTGAGTGACCGCTACCAGTCGAAGAGCTGTATCATCCCGTATTTGAGTAGGTACTGCTATACTCGGAAATCGAATTCGAGATCAAAAATGTAAACAAACCAATGTCATTGTAAAAGTGACATTTCAGGGTTATGAAACATTTTCTCAAAAACATATTGCGTATAATTTGATTAGTGAATAGATTCTAATGTTGAGAGTACTATGTTTTATTTATTTATATTTATTTTTGAATATTGAACATTTTGAATGTTTTATTATGCCTGTCGACGTGACCCTTGACTTGGGCCCAAACAAATTCTAATGGGTTTAACTTACAGTGATTTTCAAAGACCATAGTGCGTTCGGCTAGGAACACGAGCGCCAGAAATCTTAGGAACAAAATAGAACAAAAACTTCACACAAAACGTGAAACCAGCATCACGGCGACATTAACTTAATCACATGATGCAAATTAATCAAGTTAAGCAACTAAATGAACTAAAGGGAGGCGTCGCGGGCGTCTAAGCAACGTATTTGTAGTTAAGGAGAAGAAAAAAAAAAGTTTTATTTCAGTGGCCTAAGGTTAAGAATTTCTGCATAGTACCTGTAGCATAAAATATTTTCGTAGGTACCATTTTTTCACATACTTAAAAAAGAAGTTGAAATTGTAGTTTATGTAAATATTATACCAAATAATTTTTATTTGGCTTTGTTTTATACTTATTTAACGAATGAGAATAATTCCAACATGTTTTTTTACGGTTGTGAACAAACTACCATGACAAATTATTTTATTGTAGTGGTAACACTTTTATTTACATTTTTTTCCATTTCCGAGTATAGTGATAATTATTCAACGGTGTATTTTTGAACCTTCACATTCATAGGTATGAACCCAAGTTAAGATCGAGTCTTGTGTCGTGAGTATCATAAACTACGAGACACTTTTCGGTCTCAACCACCCAGACTCAAAATTACCTGTGGATCACGCAAATATTGGTCTGGTTGCGAGGTGCGAGCCCAGAGCCTCACGTTTCATAGTCGGCGTCTAACCAACTGCACCACGGAGGCTGCCAAAGCTGGAGGCTGGCTAGCTGTTTAGAATTTGATCTGATTATAATAAGTTGTATTGTTCTATCCTCGTTTCAATATTACTGTTCGTTTTTACCCCAATGTATTTGTTTCGGGTTTGGGTGTTTGCAAGACTGAAAAGTTTCTCGTAGTTTTTGACACCTACGTCACACGACTTGTATCTTAGTATACGCTCTGGACTATGTTTTTTTTATTGCATGTTTCCGGCATACGAGTAAATAAGTCGCTTGATGGTATGTGATCATGAACATCTACAACGTTTGGATCATGGATGTGTTGCCAGGCCATCCAATCGGGAGGGAAGAAAATAAGATAGGAAGAGGGAAGGGATATTAATATAATATGTATGATTATTGGGTGTTCTTACTTATTTATTTTGCGTACACCCGGTTTATTAATTTTACAATAGTGAAAGACTCTGATTTAATTTATACGTTTTTATATAACTAGCTTATTTACAATTTATTTACTACTGCGTAAATTTATATTTGCGTTTGTGATCAGATAGTTATTGATGTAAAGAATATTTTGTTTGCTTTTTGTGGCGGATTAAATTGGCTGTGTTAATTTAGCTTTTAGTCAATTTGAATCCATATTGAGTATGATTTGAATTAGATTTCATGTAAACATTATATTCTTTTAAATATACGTTATTTTTATGTTTAGTATTATCTAGTCTTTTCTATTTTTCCTCGCTGTTCAAATTGCATTATCGAAGATAACTTCATTTAAATTCTGTCTGTATCAGCCCATATACGTCCCACTGCAGGGCACGGGCCTACTCTATAATCGACAGTACGATTGAGAGTGGTTAGGCCATATAGTCCACCACGCTGGCCTAGTGCGGGTTGGCGGACTTACATACCATACAATTTTTAATAAATCGCTATGGTATGCAGGTTTCCTCACGATGTTTTCCTTTACCGTTTTACTGCGTGGTGATTGACTATCAATACACACATGACTCCGAAAAGACTCATTTAAATTACACAATTACTTTCGAACTTATTCCCGGACACTTATAAACCTATTTTTAGGCATCCATTTTTTTTTTCTTCGCTCAAACTGTATTCAGAAGTCGTTCGAAAGAGACAAAAGATATGATAACTAAACAAAACATGAACAATAAGATTCATTTGGAATCAACTCTCAAAAGCATATGTGTGCTGGATCGATATGTTAGAATTTACAGCAATAGATTCTCCATAACAGATGTCTTTGCTATTCTTGTCCATAATACTTCAGAATTTAGGAAAATTATCGTGATCTTAATGCTCACCCGAAACCGCATTCCGAACCTGAAATATTGATCTTGAAAGCCCATTAGTGTCCGGCAGACCCTCGATAAGGCAAAATTTGACCGGTTATGAAATGGCAATTCGGTTAAATGCCAACGGATATTGACTGGATTGGGTTGGACTATCGCGGAGTATTTAATTATGGTTCTGGTTTATTCAGAGTTTTAGGACTGTAGGCTATAATAAACTATAATGTTTAGTGTTTTATTTTTATTGATTAAAGTATTACTTATACTTTGTCTACACTTTATACTTTATCAACTACTTGAAACATTTTAATTAATAGTAAGTTACTTCAAACTATTTTTATGTTCAGTTTTTTTTTTCGTTCATTTCTGTTCTACAACTATTAAAGTATGTTAATTGTTATTTAAAAATAATTAGTTTCTAAGAATCAGTCGAAATTAAATTATTCAACTTTGGCACAATTTAAAGGTTACCTAAATTAGTGTTATGATCTTACTAATGCCTACTGATACAAATGTTTATCGTTGCTTATGAAATCTTTTAAGGCATTAATTCCGTAAAGTAGTTGACAACTTTATTTACCCATCAAAATCAACGCGACACACAATTTTAATAAATCAGCGTTAACTGCTATTAGCATAGCGCTATCTAGACAAAGACTCGGTTATCATGCATTAAACATACGTGTTCGATTATAATTATCAGTGAAAATGTAATTTGCAATGTGATAAACTAGTATTAGATGTGGACACGCATCACACTGGCGTATCAATTAGATTTAATTTTATTGTACCGTTGAATTATTGGTTGTATTTAATCGTGTGAATAGAATTAATTGCCTCCTAATATATCATTATTAAATGTAAATGATTCTTCAAAATTAAGTTTAGATTTCCATTCCATAATTTGCTAGTGATGTCATGAAGTCTTCGATCGAATAAATTAGATATAAATTGATCGAAATGAGAATCCCTTCGATTTTTATGTTAATTTTTTTTAGGCTAGTAATAAGTTGATTTGTTGAACTAGGGAGGCGTTGCAGTGCTTAAATAATAAAGGCTGTTATTTATATTCTAGGTGCATAATTATCTTTTTAAGGCACATAATTTCTCTTTCTGAAAATGGCTTATCAAATAAAACATAATATTAATTATTAGTTCCAATGGGTTTAATTAGTAATTCCGATAGGAGAAAAGTTCTTCCTACTGAATCTTTTCTACTAAATCTGGGCCTCTTAAAATGTTAAATTAAATTTAATTAACAATAATGATATTATGTGGTGGTGTGTAATTGAAAAGATTCAAGATAAATGTAACAGTTATGTTAAAAAGTGTACATGATCCTATTGTAAGACATAATTAAGCGTTTTAGCATGATGATTCTTGATAACATCAACACCGCTTCCAAAAGAACCGTAATATTAATTTCCATATTGTACAGCTACCACGCATTTTAATATATAAGATATGCTTACCTTGATAAATATAGTACTAATACATTTTTTGTAATCGATTCTGTTGCCAATGGTCCCGCTTTTAATTCGTTGATTTAGTACCATGAAATTTCATATTTCACTGTTTGCTTTCCCAACGACACACGTGGCGAACTCTTCAATCAACACGCGTTAAAATAACAAGAAAGCGTGAACGGAGAAGAAATTAAAAATTCGTGCTCGATAAGCTATTTCCATAATTTCTCTCGAAAGGGCTTCAAAAAAATTTATGTTACTTTTCTACGCAAATATTCACCTACATTCGTTTCTATTGGTGCTAGTTGCCGTTTATCAATTAGAAAGCATCGGATGGGTTCAAATCGGTCTGTCACAGCGCTCGTAGCTTTCAAATAGTTTTTGATCGTCTCACGCGGAAGTGCAAAGGTCACGTAATCATTGATACTCGTCTGTACCACGGCGCTGTTATTATTCATTGTTTTGACTTGTCTGACTGCACTATTGTTCCCACACGTGTTGTCAAAGATCGTGTTTGGAAAATAATGACTCACTTCCATTCATTTCGTTGCGAAACGATCATCACTTATTGTATCAGCGCTGTATTTTATGTTTTTTTTTTGTCGTGATTATTAGGTCTGTGGGTTTAATTATGTATAATTTCAGTTTTCAAATTGAGTGCTTTCATTGCCTGTAAAATGCTTTAATCTTTGAGGCCCTGTTTATGATAATAGTAGTTGTAATTAAGCCGCATAAAAAACTTTATGGGTATTGTAGTGTATTGATAAATTCATACTCCTTGCATCTGTCGTCTCGAACTATACATTACGCGAACCAGGGGTGAATGAGATAGATATATGAATGACATAGATCATAGACGTGGAGGACGGAACGGTGTGAAGACGTGTTGTGTAGCAAACGAGCCGATAAATATTAATAATTGTATTCTACTACAATGTTACACATATTAACCATAAATAGTAACTATTACAGGTATGTTGAAATCTTCCGTAGATGTATACTATAATCATGGACTGTCGTTTCCAGTAAAGAAACATATGCGGACTGTTGTAAGTACTATCAGTACATACATAAATAGAAGAATATAACATTTTATGATAGCAACTGGAATTAAAATATTGATACTAATAACTGCCGTATCGCGATAAGCCACGGGTAGGTGAAATTTCTAAGCAATTGGAATGTAATAAGTGTCAATAATTATCGTAAAAACTAATTTCTCATATTGTATATTTATTCCATTAAAATAGTACACAATGTTACAATATTAGTTTGAAACATGCGGAAAAAATATCAATGTTCTTATCACAAATGCACAGTTCTGTTATACCGGGTATCTCAAGACTGCTACCGAAAACGAAGCCGGGTGGTAGTTTTAGTGGCTACAAACACAATGCAATTAAAAATTTCGCATAGAAACGCGACAATTATTTTTTATGATTTTTTAAATATCGTCATTTTTGGGTGGTAAATCCATAGTTTTTGCTAAAATAATAATTTAAACTCTTTTATACCTTAGAGTATTTATAAATAAAAGGGCATACACTATTATTTTAGGAAAAAATGTATTTACCACCCAAATATGGCCATAGGAAAAAAATAACAAAAAAAAATTGTCGCTTTTTTTTGCAACTTTTTCTGTTGCATTATGTCTGAAGTCGCTTAAACTACCACCCGGCTTCGTTTTCGGTAGCAGTCTTGATATACCCTGTATAAATTATGACGCTTAAATAATATTGGATCATTAAATGTTTCTGTGTATATTATAAATAAATGCTTGATACGTACATAAGGAAAATCGAAAGTTCTGTTTATATACTGTATTAAACGACAAAGTTGACTTCATTCATTACGCTGTTGTACTATAAATTATAATATCCTTATCAATTAACGGTTCACAAGAACTTATTTCATGAGGTCATCTTTATGACCGAGGGAATAAAGTGTGTATTGATAGGAATAAAATACTGCAATTCTGGCGTATTGTCTGATGCAATACAAAAAATAAAAATGTTCTACAGTAATCAATTATCAAATCGACACGTCACATTTTTTGTAACAACAGTTTTAGTGGACATAAGAAAGGTGTTTTGGGTATGTAGAAAGGATGAATAAAAGGGGATTAACAAAACAGATATGTAAGGCGAGTGTGAATGGAAGAGTCGGTGGGGGTTGAACTTATCGAACCTACCTCAACTAGATCGATGGCACCTTAGGCAATTGTCAGGTTTAAATGAAATGAAATGAAAATATTTATTGAATCCATAAAATGTCATACCTTGTTTAGTCACTTTTTTTTCATATCCACCCGGTTCACAAGGCTGTTTTCGCCTGAGAAGAACGGGCATGAAACTCTAGCGTTGCTCTTTTCAAAATAAGTTTACAATACAGTGATTATACAGGATTTGAAATTCTGAGCAGTTCATAAATAATTTATAATAATAAATAATTGATAATTTTACTGTACGGCTGAGTGTTATGTTTCATTCCCAAGCCTTACTATATTCTAAGTATTCTGAAAATTTTGGGGTATGCCTTATTACACAACTGTCGTTTAATAATAGATTTAAATTTATTTATAGTTAAGGTTTTTATATAGAAAAAAAAGTATAAAATAAAGTAAATAAGTATAATATATATAAAATAAGTATTTTGTGTAGTAAAAAGTATCATGAACCGACAAGAATGCATAAAGAGATTGATGGAAGTCGACGAAGCGAAAGTTGTATGTCAAGATTGAGCAAAGCGGAGACCCAGAGTATTTTTTTTTTATTGCATTGAATGGCGAGACGAGCAAGCCGTTCGCCTGATGGTAAGCGATACGACCGCTCATGAGCAGTAGCAACATTCCACTGCGCTCGCCATCCTGAGACATAAGATGTTAAGTCTCAATATGTCCAGTAGTTGCTCTGGCTACAATGTCCTTCAATCCGAAACACAACAGTGCATTTAAGCAGTGTTGTTTCACGGGAAAAATAGACATTGCGGTGGTATACCTACCCAGATGGCCTCTCACATATGAGAGACCTACCACCAGTGAAATCAATCAAGTGAGTATCTGCTTAGCCCTATGGAATACAGGTGTAAAGTTTATGCCTGTATATGTATGTATTTTTAACTAATAGTACATTTTTGTAATATAATAAGGATTAAATTGACAAAAGTGCACAGCAGTATACTTATGTAGTGACGAAGTGAAGTAAACTTTTTTAGCAAAATAATAGTTTATTTTGGGGTTTTGTATTGTTGGTTTCACTAAATGCAAAGATCGAGCCATAGGTTATTCTCCAGCTGAAGTGTAGTAAGCTTATTTCTTCTGAACGGCCGACACCTACAATAGATAAATCTACAACGAGCATCGCAGCTTCCTTCTCCATTTAGATTGTGATTCGATGAGGCTTTCATTGCGGGCGTCGAGTGTCGATTCATTGATAATGGTGTTTACTGTGTTCTCGTCACAAATTTTTTCTTCAGTAGATTCTCTTTTGTTGCGTCGGGTGAGCGATATTTATCTTTTATTTTTTGCTCTAGTGTTACTACAACCATAGCCAAGTATTTCTTTGTGAAGTGTTTTTTACTATTCAGGGGTTGATCGTCAAAAGATGTTTTAGTTTATCTCCCCTTACGTGTTCTTTTGGAATGTGTACACTTGGTTTGTCATTGATAAATATTACGTGCGAAGTGCAAACTTGGTGACTTCACGGAACAATTAAAATATTTATTTAGATCGTTTTATTGCTTGTTGATAAGGTAGATAATGACGGTTATCAACATTCTAAATGCTCGTTTCCGCCTGTACGCATTTTACATGGAAATGTTGTTTCCTAGATGGACGCAGTGCGAATTAAAAGGAGCCTTGTCCTACAGAGATTATAAAATTGTTTTATAACATGTACATTTTTGGTATTGATAAAGAAGATAGTCTTAGCTATGGGACTGATTTAATAATTAATTAATAAGAGTGAATTTAAATCATGAACGCGATTATGCCATCAAAAATAAGATTTAAAAAATCTATGAAAGATGCCCCATTCATCAAGAATCCCTGCTATGTGAACTATTGAGTAATAACCTAATACAATAATCTCATATTTAAATGGATTTAAACCCTCAAAGCCTCACCACGTGCATACGAAACGCGGGCATGCTATGAAAACAATTCATGTGTGCTATGTGTATTGCGAGCGAGTAACAAAAAGAAACCGTGTCGACACCGTTATGGGCCAACTGTATGTTGAATGATGTATAGTGAATCTTGCGATGTTTGACCGCGCTGGGGCCGGCCTTACCGTTAGCGATGACCATTCATATTGTTTTGTGTGATTTTGTGACTATGCAACACCGATGGGAGATTGTCTAGACGTTATTTAAAAATTTGAGAGTATTGAAATAAAATATTTCGTTTACTTTACAGCTTTTGTGGTCACGGCGAGGAAATGTGAGTAATCGAAACGTCAGAAAGTTAAAAAATGAAAAATTAAACCAAATCCGCGATAAAATCCGCAAATAATAGTTTTATTTTAATGTGTAATATTAGAGTAAATCTAAAAAAACATTATAAATTGAGAGTAACTTTTGTTGTTAAATTTCAATAGAAGGATTTATGGTATAGTGAGAAGGTATATGTGAAATGCGAGGTCCCCATTATTTTAGCACTTCTTACAATTATAAAAAAATGTATTGTGGGATCGAAAACATTTCCATAGTTTATTATAATTACGACACAACACATATCTTTCTATAGCGATTTAAAATATTGTAAGTGTTATTAAGGTTAATTATTGTCTCATTGTTAATCATTTAAATATTTCATATTTTTATTGCCACTATATTTCGCTCGCTTAATCCTCATCACTTGGACCGACATGCGTCGAAAGCACAGCCATGAATAGTAAGATATTTTCGATTCGATTATACTTGTTAAATGTGTCAATAGTACTATATACATTATTGGACTTTTTTATATTGAGTTAGATAACTGTATATTGTGCGCATTATGGTTTTCTTTAGAGAAGTTTGTGTGTCAAACCATATTTTAAAATATTTTATGGTAATTCTCAAAGTCGGACTAAAAATTGTTGACCAATTTACAAAAACACGTTTTGTTCAATATTTTGACATTGGACCGGTCACTCGTTTAACAAAAGGTATCCATTCACTAAGTATTGGGTAACCCGGCTTAACACAAAAAGTGTGCTGATTTATTTTGGTGAATTATGATATTTGAAATTTTTATAATAGTAGAATTTCTTCGAGAATTTATTAAAAATCCTATTTATAAATGTGGATTTATACAGATATTCGAAATATTTCTAGGCTATGCGATTAATTATCCGCATTGGAATGAAATCCGGAAGTATGAGTGATCTGTGAAAACTAAAGGATTAGCTGTAGAGCTTGTTTAAATATTTTTTTAAGTAATATGTATAACCTGTATGCAGGCTTCAAGTAAATCTGTGAGGTAGCAATTCAATTTAGTATTCTTACCTAGATACGGACTGAACATAATATAATAATTAAAAGACAAAGTCGACGGTTACCTTAATGGAAATAACACAAAATGATGCACGGGAGCATTCGAAAGTTGATATTCAATACCTTAAAAAATACAAAACCGCAAGTATTTATAAATAGAATTGAAGGACAAACAATATTATACATCCGCATAAATTATGATACACTCAGCTCAGGGTATGTTAACTTCAATATAAATAATCTTTGATCGTCTTATAGATTCAGTTTTTAAGAACTTATTTCTTACTTATTACTTTAACTGATGATAGGTCTCTTATATATGAGAGTCCGCCTGGGTAGGTATCACCGAAATGTCTATTACTTCCGCAAAGTTGCAGTTCAATTGCACTGTTGCGTTTCAGATTGAAGGACATTGTAATTACTGGTCATATTTAGACTATAATGTCTCAGGATGGCGAGCGCAGCGGAATCCCAAGCATTTCTTTGTAATTCAAGGTGTTCTCTGATTTTGCTACTGTTCATGAGCAGTATCGCTTACCATCAGGCAAATGGAAAGCTCGTCTCGCAATTCACTGCAATAAAAAAAGCTCAAAACTCCATCCTAATCTAACTTTCGTAACACTCATACGTCTAAAGAACTCACAAGTCAGAAATGAAATCAGTTCACAAAACAGTAAGTAAGCAAACTATTATACAACAAGCAACAAGCGCAAGGGTGGTCCGTAAGTCTGTTTGAAGCAATAACCGTTTATATTTAGAGCGTTTCTAAATCAGCCGCGGCGACAGATGTTTCTCTAATCGCCTGACCCTTCAGATATTAGCTGGAATTGTGTTTAGAAAGCTATCGAGTGCATGGGAAACTATTGGATTGTTGAAGGGTGACTATTAGAAGAGATGGATACTAATGTGCTGAACGTTAAAAGTGTTTAAAAGTATTGATACTTTTATTATTATTTTATTTTATTTTTACAGCTACACAATACAATAAAATATATGGTTATAAAAAGCTAAATGGCTTACCATTTAAGGATCTACACGACTATAACTTTACTTATACTTGTACATATAATATACAACATTACACGCAAGCAAACAAAGGTAGCAAAATATTAAGTAATATTAAAACTAGATACTGAATACAATATTAGAAACTTAATAGTTCTAATGAAGAGTGATAAATACTAAAGATAAATTAATTTAAATGATATTTACTGATTTAAATATAACTAAGGCACTAGGCTAATGATTTGGAATACTGTTTCATTGTATACTGTATTGTCTTGAGTAGTATCGGAGTCTGTATTTAGTTTTTCAAATTTGGAATACCCAGAACCGAAATGAATATTAATTATGTCTTTTTTTGCTAATCTCGTTTCGATTGCAGGAGTCTGTAAACATTAAACATTTTTTATATCAAAATATGATTAAATAATTATATGTTTATTGTTAACAAGCCACGAGGTTTATTACAATGATTCACGCAACGCAAAATGTCTGCTGAGGTCAATGCCCTTTGAAACGTATGCAATGATTTTTATTTCTGCATAAACCAACAAACTGGTTTCTTTTGATTTATTGTCTTATTGCTTACTGGCTGTTACTCGTCGGCTTGTGAAGAAGTGTTAAAAAAATAAGCTCACGAATTATAGCTAGAAAATCCCCGTTTACCACTTGGTAGACATTGCTGTGATACAAGGTTTCATAATAGCCTTCCGTTCTTTCGAAATTCTTCATTAATGTTTGTATAGTATAGTAGTACTAAGGAAATATATGTCTAAATAGGTGTCCCAAGCTGGATTCAGGCACTTCTTACGGTGTTATGGATCTCATTAATGCGAGGCCTGTGTTCTTTCTGTGGTTGATAATGATTTTCGTTTCGTATTGCCGTTTCTTTGTTGCAAAATATATATTTTAAAATTTAGCCAGGCAATGAAATTCTATTGTACCAAATCATGCAAATCTCGTCGGTGTTTTCGATTTATAAGCACACAAATGGAAAGAGAAATCTTTTTTATAACATATACCATAAATAAACTTCGGATTCAAAACATCGTTTTAGTTAGGTACTCAGCAGTAAAAAGCAAAAAATTACCATCATGCACCTCAGTTTTCCGGTTTGAATGGCGACGCGTAGGTTTCTCAAAGTCAGTTGGGATTTTATGTGAATTTTAAATAGATTAAGTACTTCGACATTTTGTTAAATTTGCAATGCATAGGCAAATTATGTTCTTTATTTTTCCTGCTTGTACTAGCACGGCAATGTTACTATGCAGCGTTAGATGTAAGTGTAGTTCAAATAGGGACACAATTATAGGAAATGAATAACTCTTTCCCGATGGCAAAATTTGAATGAAAGAGACTGGATACCCCACTGCCCGATACCGGACGTGACAATCTTGTGCAAGTCTTTGTTTTAAATTAAAGAGAAAATCACAGCATCCAGTAAAAAGACAGATTCAATAAAAAATGAAATCCAATGACCAACCGAGCCGAGTTCCTTTCTTTTTATTTCGAGATTAACAAAATTAAATACGCAATAACTTGTCGCCGCTGAAGACGCCGCGGGTGATCCGCGCGCGATTTACAATAATGAATGGGGTGGATTTTTTTTTATATTCAATATCTCACTTAGTGAATTTACGGGATGTTCGCTGTGAAATACGAGAATGAATGGAAATTTGTGTATTTTTCTTGGGCATTGTATTTCAATTGTTTTTTTTTCACTGTACTGTGTCAGCCGATACATGTACCTACGTTCCCAATTTAACGATTGCTTTAGTTGAATGCTGGATCCTTTTGTGTCTGAGTGAAGTTTAGTTATGTCATCATGTTTGTGTTAAATGATTGAAGGTGAGACAAAAGTCTGAAGTTTTCGTAATAATAAATATTATCATATTGGTTTATTGGAAAGTGATTTCTCTATATATTTGAGTCTTTAAATTTACCATAATCAATCTGGTATTAAATTATATGTGCTCTACCAACGTACCTCTAAACATTTTCAGATTACGGATATGAGTATTTTTTATTACATGCTATGTTAATTTTTTTTACTCATCATTATTATCTATTATAGGGAAACGTTGTAAGTAAATGTTTGACAACTTATTCCGCCTTATTACAAAACGTGGTTTATCTAAAAACTTTAGTTTAAATCGCAATAAACTATGGTTTATATGAAATTCATATTACAAAAAGTGGTTTAACGATAAACCATGGCCTTTTTTATGGTTTATCGCTAAACATGACCGCCCCCTAGTTTAACGGTGGTCTTAATCGTGAACTTTCAACTATTTCTCTTGGATTTAGTGTCTATTTCATCGTATTATGTTACTTTTACTCTATAATTGATATTAATATGATGAATTTGTTCGTTATTAAGGATTTTGAAGCCTTTGAGCGATTAAAAACGTCATGTCGGCCCAACAAAATACGTCTACGTGTCAAACCCTGTTTTAATTTTTTCTGATAAAAATATACGCATAAGGATAAGTTTACCAAACATTTTGCAATGTAATCCATATAGTAATGTTGGTTTACTCACTTTTTTCTCACTACTCAAATTCATAGACCATTTTTCATTTTGTAGGTCCACCACAACACGATATTATTAAATTAGATTACTATGTAATTACCTAAGCGACAATTATTTTATATCACTTCACTTCACATACTTCGTTGACTAAATAGTAAATGCATTCCAATGCTAAATGTTTTATCAAAACGTGTAAGGAGGTAGGAGAACTTGAAAGAATTCACAAAATTTTCGTCACATTAATTTAATTTAATGATTAGTTTGATGTGTTCAATATCGTACAGTGTAACCCTATAAGCAATTTGTTTTTAACAAATATTTATTCTTTAATTGTACCGATCGGCGATGACCATTTAATTTCGGCGGATACACCAACAAACAATACATTAACTTTGTGCAGGCTTTCGCTAGAGCAGAAAAAAAATCTCGCATCTCATTTTTGCTAATATTTTTTACTCTTATCACCTCTTTTAATTCCAAAGCGTTTGCGCATTAACAGCCGAGTCCCACTTTGTCGAATAGTATAATTAAAAAATATGTTGTGCGTAATTAAAATCTCCGGCACGGAGGCTGAGCATCGGAATTGTAAAATTTCCACGTTGAAAAGTAAAATTAATGCAATCACTTTGTGTACTCCTTTCTTTGCTTCGTCGGGCGTAACGCAGGTTACATTATGATGATTGTTCAAAAGTGGTTTTTTAATTGAAACTCGCTGTTCTATTTGCACAGTTATCGTTTAATCGTGCAACAAATGTACGTGTGTTTTGTTCAATAAATTTTGTTATTTTTGTTTTATGCGGATGGGCTTTTTAATTAAAATCTTTATTTAGTTGTTTAAATGAAAGTGTTTTTTTTTTTTTTTTTTTTTTTATAGCAAATAATGGTGAGACGAGCTAGCCATGCATCTGATCGTAAGCGATGCAACTTCTCATGGACAGTAAAATAACCAAACAACAACATGAACAATGGTTGGCATTCCACTGCGCTCGCCATACTGACTTAAGATTTTATGTCTCAATTTGTTCAATAGTTACTCTGTTTAATTGTTTTAGTAGTTGTGCCCTTTGTTCCAATAGTGCGTAATGCTTTTGTTTTAGATTAATATTCCGTGTTTGCTTGAGAGAAGGGTCCAGCATTCACAGACATTAGTGTTAATGATGATGCCGCCATTATCGACCCATGTACGTCTCATTGCACACATCTGACCTGCATTCATAACACGAGAGGCTATTACGACCATTGTTGAGTAACTTGCCATTCTTGTAATGGATTTAGTTCAAATATTTCAATCCGTATGCATGATTTTATTTATTTATTTTTAACAGCATAAGAAAATGAAAAAAAAAAAATGTAAAAAATATTACAATTAAAGGTACAGATAGGTCTTCAGCGATCTTATCGCTCTAGGCGATTTCTTACAGACAACCATTGGATGGATTTATAAAACGGGAAAGGAGATATATAATTTTTATTTAAGTATCATCACACAAAATCCTTTCCTATGGAAACTGTTGGACGTTGATCTATCTTAAAGTTATCCACGAATCGACTATATCACTATGTATTCAATTGATTAATTATTTCCTTACTCTGAATAGTAATAACTTAGTAAAGGAACAACACTTATGCTTACAAAACCAGAACCCAATAAATTTCCTTAGTAAAATCCAGAGCAAACGATCAGCAGTAATGAAATAATATAGTACTGACATCCGACGGCCAAACAACGCAATTACGTCTTTCATTTAGACCTAATTTAATACAAAACCGAAATGCCCAAGGCCGCTGGCAATGACCGCAACGAGCACGGACAAACATCTGGACTCATTAATAAAGATTTCCAATCCGCAAAATTGCTGGAAACCGGTATATGGTTGGCAAGATCTTGATCTGGTTATGGCATTAGACGATATGATGCAGCTAAGGCAAATAGGAGGAAATGTCGTATAAATAATTGTAATTTAATACGACATTACGTTTAACGTCAAAGGAAATTCAGAGTGCATCGTTTATAAGGAAAATTTGAAGCGATATCCTTACTTTATACGTATCGCAATTTATGTTATGTATGTACTCTTGTAACATGAGATTATTTATTATTTATTTATTTATTTAAATGCTTTATTGTACACTAAGTTAACTTAATTACAGAACATTATATTATTACATAGTGGTACAAAAGGCGGTCGTATCGCTCGAGGCAATCTCTTACCGACTACCTTGGGATGGACAGTAAGAGATGGAAAATAAGAGAGGGCAGTCAATAGTGTACCAAAAAAAAAAAAAAAAAATTGAATAAAGAAAAAATAAATTAAATAAAATCATATATGCAAAAAACGTAACATACGAATATAATTACAAAATTAACAAACATAACATATACTAGATATATAAATAAATATATAAATACATGTATATACATATACAAGTGCACAGATATCATAATAATACATACAAATACATACTTATTATACAAACAATCAATCACTTGAGTAATGTAGTAGTTAAAGGGACAGGTAGTGTTCTTTAACCATTTTCTTAAAGGACACCAATGTTCGTGCCCGTCTCACTGCATCAGGAAGTGCATTCCATAATCGGACTGCTTGTACTGTAAAAGACTTGTCCATGAAAGTCGTAGAGTGCACGGGCATTCTCAACCTCAGGTTCTCCGACGATCTCAAGGATTTTGTATGTGAATCATGAAGGAACATAAAACGATCTTTAAGATAAGAGGGAGTTAAGGGATTAAACAAGATGTTGTAGAGAAGAAAAAGAATATGAGTATTCCGACGAAGTCGTATGGGTAACCACTTGAGCTTAACACGAAACTCGGAAACATGGTCATATTTGCGAAGGCCAAATATGAACCGTATGCAAAAATTTTGGAGACGCTCAAGTTTATTAAGTTGGTCCTCGGTAAGATCAAGATAGCTGACATCGGCATAATCAAGGATGGGGAGAAGAAGTGTTTGCGCAAGTGAAATCTTCGTGGCGACGGGTAGGAAATTGTGACAAACAACTTTCTACTTAGCTCACGAAGCTGCGGGCCCCAGGTGAGGGATTTATCTAAATACAAACCTAAATTTTTTACAGTATCACTGTAAGGAATAATGATACCATCACAGTATATAGACGGTACAAGATCCCAGTCTAGTTTTGAAATCATTCTGGGGCTGCCGACAACAATGACCTGAGTTTTGGCAGGGTTAACCTGCAACCCATTAGCTTTGCTCCAGTTACAGATGCTTTGGATGTCAACATTAATTTCCGAAATTGCATCAGCTAGCCTATTCAGGGGCGCCCGAGTGTAGATTTGGAGATCATCTGCATAAAGGTGGTAGGAGGAGCGAAGATAATTAGTTATAGAGTTGATAAAAACAGCGAAGAGTAAAGGAGATAGCACGCCGCCCTGAGGGACGCCAGCATTCACAGTGCACCATGAGGAAAAACTTTCCTCAACACAGATACGTTGCCGACGTCCATACAGGTAACTTCGAAACCAATCAACTGCCATTGGAGATATGTTAAGAGAACTCAGAATGCCAAGTAATACATCGAAATCAACGGTGTTGAAAGCATTACTGAAGTCTAGCAACGCTAAGACTGTCAGCTTGCCCTCCTCCATACCTGACCTGATGCCATCCGTAATATGAGTCAGAGTAGTGGTTGTACTATGTCCGGGACGAAATCCAGATTGGAGAGGATTTAAAATATTATTCTTAGAGAGGAAACTATTGAATTGGCTATGGATTAGGCGCTCAAGGACTTTAGACAGAAATGGTAGGATGGAAATAGGACGAAATTCGGAGAGTAGGGAAGCATTAGGTTTTTTAGGAATAGGAATGATGTGGGCTTCTTTCCAAGCGATCGGAAAGGTCCCTGAGGAGATGGAATGGTTTAGGATATGGGTAATGATAGGAAGGATTTCGTCGAGGATAGGAAGAATCATATTACGGCTGACATGGTCACTTCCCATTGCATTCGATGAGATAAGCGAAATAGTTCTCCTAACATCACAGATAGCAAATTGTTTGAAAACGAAACTAGAACAATCGGGAGCCTTAAGGGTAGAAAGATGCTTTAAAGTATTATCTTTGATCGTCCTGGGGAAACAAGACGGAGAGGAGAAATGATGGTTAAGAGAATTTAAATCTATAGATTTGGGAATAGAGTCTTGTTGAGATTTACCCACTCCCAAAGACTTAAGAAATTTCCAGACTTTAGCTGGGTCTCCGTTTTCTACAGAGTTATGGATATGTCGGCGTTGGGCGATCCTACATACCTTTGTGCAGTGATTCCGTACGGCTACATATTTCAGCCAATTAGTTTCATTTGGGCGTCGGTTAAACCTGGACTTAGCGGCCGCTTTTTTGGCAAGCAACTCCTTAATTTCAGCCGTAAGCCAAGGCGTTGGTAGGTGTTTCACCTTAATAGCTTCATTGGTTTGCATTGGAGATTCATTGGTCCGAATTGTGCGATATTTTAAGATTAAAAAATTATATTATTTGGTTAGGTTTTTGTATAGGTTTTGTTACAATAGATAAGGTAGGTACTGACATAAGTAGTTATTAATGTTATGAATAAAATGTGATCATCATCATGATATTACAGTCCACTGCTGGACATAAGCCTCTCCCAAGGTACACCACAGAGCCCGGTCTACTGCTTTATGCATCCAGGCGCTACTGGTCTTCTTGTCATTCCTCAATTCGTCCCACCATCATGCCAGAGAACGTCCTACGCTATGTTTGCCAAGATGCGGTCTTCACTCCAAATAAAATAAATAAAGGCAGCCTCCGTGGCGCAGTCGGTTAGACGCTGCCTGTGAAACGAGAGGCCGCGTGTTCGAACCTCGCACCGAGAGAAATGTTTGTGAGACCGAAAAGTCTCTCGTAGTTCCTGATACCGACAACACAAAACTCGATCCTAGTGTGGGGTCAGGACTGTGTATCTGACTGTTGGGTGTTTTTTATTTAGGTGTTAATATCACGGCACAGGTAAGCTACATAGTAGTGACAGTGCAGGAAGATCAAAAAAGTTACCTTCAATATTATTTCATAAAGCTGTAACATGCATTCCTTCAAAGGGGCTTTTTTTGTAAAATACCGCTGTTAAAGATAGTCATTAAGATACAAGTAAAACGATCGAACGTGCATGTTCTTTAGGTATTATTGAAACACGCCCTTGCCATGAAAAGCAACACTGGGACGAAACCTGGAAGTCATTACGATAATAGTTATTCACTGTTGGAGTAATTTGCGACCAGCGTAATGATATTTCCGCCGCCCATCACATAATCGCTTTTGTTGGTAATAATCTTTGGGGTGTGACGTCACAATAACTGAAGTTTGCATAGTACGAGTATATTCACATAGTGGGACGGTACATACAAGGCGAATGTGGGTGATCTGACACCTCTGCCCACCCCTTCTGGGAAAAGGACGTGATTTTATGTACTTCGCCTAACCCGGGATTCTAACCCGAGACCTTAGGTTTGCAATTATATCGAAGTATAACTGCCTACCGAGGCAGGAAAATTTTCGTTTAATTTTTTTTTTAACAATTAAGATTATGTTTCCTGCGATACTGATCGCTTTTAACGTGGTATTATCTGTAGCCTCGTTGCTAGTGTCTTTAAGTATTTCGAAGAAAAATTTAATGATTAGATAAAGTAAAGTGATTATGTTTAACTAAAACATCATGTTTCTGCTGGCGGGAAGTATCTATTAAATTCGTTAATTGTTTTGATAAAATCTGTTTGTTGTGATTTTGACAAGGATCTAATTTAGAATCTTGTATAAGGCGGGCCTTGGCAGTTATAATTTTATTCATCGGAATGAATCAATTTGAACCAATGAGTAACGGTGTTAAATTACTACAAGCTTTTATTATAATGCGCGTTTCATAAAGGGTCAACTTTTCTCAATATATTTTTCCGGCCCATATCGCCCTTCTGAGGATTGATATCTTAAGAGCGTTTACACATTGTGCGCAAAGTCAACTATAGGTATTTCTTCGTTAATTTCACGCACACATAAGCGACCGAAGCTGTGTGCGTAGAGCTGCTGCATCGGCTCGCTATACAGTCAGCTCAACCAACTTTGATCCGTGCGCTTCAAAATTCTAATCTTCAAATTGAAATGTAACTTATGATTTATATATTGGTAATATAATATCATAAAAATATTTTATTTGCATTATAAGTAGACAAATATTACTGTGCAAGCAATGAACAATACAAATTTAGATACTAATCATATTTTCGTTATTATTACATTGTTACGTTGCATTCAAATCAGTAGACACTACGGATGTTTTATTAATCATTTCGTGTTCGAACACATGAATAGAGTTAGGGGCCTTACAACCCTTTACAATTACGAAATATATTTAATTTTATATTATAATACATAACATAATTTAGCCTCGGAAATACATCCCATTATATTATATCTGAAACATCTGGAGGCACGGCAGTGCCCCCTCCAAGTCGAGCTAAAAAGCGGCACTGTCGTACCATCCTTTTCTCGAAGCAATTCAGACCATTTTCTACCCTCTATAACTTCGTTGTGGTTGAAGCAAGAAGCCTGAATTTTCAGTTTCTAAGCAGGCATTGTGTAAACACGGTATATTTAAAATTTCATTCAATTTGAACCAGTAGTTTAAGAATTATAACTTGTCAAACTTTCGTAATTTTGTCACTCACTGACTGACTGACCGATCATCAAAAGTCTAAGGCACTTCTAGCAGACATGGAACCTTCAAATTTAGAATATAATTAGTGTTTAGTGTCTAAAGTAAGGGAAAATTTAAACATTTCATAATTTCTGTCTAGTTTTATAGATACACCAACTGCATGAATAAAGTTACATTTGCAATTAATGAATCATTGTACCCGTATATAATGGAATTATAGTTGTAAATAGGTATCTATATATATTAGGCATAATAGGAGGGGGTATAGAGAGGGAAAGGGTGTATTCAGCCCATGAAATTGTACAACATTTCTCTAGAAAAACATGACGAAGAAAAACTTGCAAATAAATAGACTAAATAGCTCGAAAATATCAATTACCATGAAAGAAAGAACATTAATAATCAAATCCGCTATATTTGTGATAAATTGATACCTACAAAAATAAGAAAAATCCATAAGACAGAGGCTTTAAGAAAAATCTTTAGTGATATTCTAGAAGTAAAAAGTACCGAAAAGGAAAAAAGTAGAACTCTACAAAAAGACGTGAGATCCCATCAAAAACATCATGTAAAAAAATTCCAAGTCTCGTAGCTTCAGGTTTTTTACCGCAAAAAGTTGTGAGATGCAATTTTTAATATTTATATGATAATAACTTACGTAATAACTTTATATAGAAGGTCCCTTAAGCAAAGACTAAATAAATTAATCGACTTGGTATTACATGCATCTCACAACTTTTTGCGGTAAAAAACCTAAGCTGCGAGACTTGGAATTTTTTACAGGATGTTTTTGATGGGATACTTTATACTCACTACAGAATCATTGTAGGTAATAAAAAAAAAAAATTACTACCAAAGTACTAAGATGTGGCAATCGCAGTCCGCGCGTGGCTATTTTTACTACGCACGGCAAAAATCGACTGCAGCCAGGCCGGAGCGACAAGCGATACGTCTAGAAGGAATTGCGGCGGTCTGATTTGATGCAGGTCGGACAGCGTGTTTTATAGTGGTTTTTAAAATATTTATAGAAAACATAAAAACTAATTATGTTGAAATATAAAAATGGTAATATATAAGATAAGATGTTCTTCTATTATAATATGCAATTGCTATAAAAAATTATGTACGATAAGTTGGTGAAAAAAATATGTTCTTGACGAGACATTCTGAATAATTTAGCATTGTTTAAATTTGTAGTTTTCAGGAACTAAACACAAAAAGATTATTTTCTGAACAAAATCTCTCCATAAGGGTCTTATTAATCTGATAATATTTTTATTTTCATCTTATATTTAGCGATTCCGGATATCTTAAGCTTCTCAATTGCCATTTAAAGCCTAAATAACGAAACCTGTGTTCAGTAATCCTTATAGTACTCACAAATTATCCATCAATCTATAATGTTTTCCACCAAAATCCCTAGATGACAACCTTTTCTAAAATGAGTACTAATTATTTTTCCTTTTAATTGTTTATTGGTGGCTATTAACTCCTTTGAAAAGCCCTGTTTTAAGCCAAAAAGCGCGCGGAAGGTATAAACGCTCTTAAATGAAATATAGTGCGCTTAGCTTCATATGCGTTCTTGTCTTCAGTGATTCTAATTAGGTCTTTGTCATAAACACGTGTATATTTTATTCACATTTTATCGATTATTATGATATCAACACATGCAATTTAATCTGTTTTAATCACATCAATAATAATATTTAAAAATAACAGTATTATCTAGTCATCTTTATCGTCCACGTTTTTTGAAGCCTTGATCAGTTGCGTATCCATTATTGAAAATATGAACGTATAATTACTTTTACGTTCAATAAAAAATCACTTTTGCATTTTCCTCAGTACAAAATTCCGCGGTTCAATCCATTTGTATGAAAGATTACCTCTTTTGATCGAACTCTGTATGGTCATGTGGCGGATCATTAGTCATCGTTCGAGGTCGCGCGTCATTCTCATCAGATTGCCCCGAGGCTCTCCGGAACCGTCGCAGACGTTTTTAACTTTATGATTGTCAAATTTTGGTTGATTTCTTTTTGTGTAATGACAACGGTAAATCAGGCTTTAGTAGACTTGTATCAGTCGCCCTTAATATCATTTTTGTTAATTTAATTTTTCGAGTTTTTATCGTAAGTTTTCATTACTGGTGTTAATCTTGATATTACTTTTTTTTTAAATATCAGTTTTGTTAATTTATTTCAGCTTTTATCGTATATTTTCGAGTCTCTTTTTAGTATGAATTAATTGGTGGTTTAAATAATTTCCTCATTTATATAACTAGTTTTACAACACCAGATAAGGGTAGCTGTTTTATATATTGCTACTTTTATATTGTGCTGCACCTTTTCCAATTTAATTATGTCTATTATGTCATGACGTAGGCTGTAGAAAAATAAAAATTACAAAAAAATCAATTTAAAAATGTTAATATTTTACTTACAACTTTTCTTATAGTTCCATTGTAATTTGTAATGTAAATGTTTAATAGGATCATTAATACAATTTTGCATAACTACATTACAGTCAAACGTCACGTTAGTTGAGAAAAGACTTAAATCTAGAAGCATATCGAAATGATTTTTGAAATTAAATTAACGAGATGCTTCTAACAATGTATTACGCGTGGCGCATAGGAACCTGTTAAATATGCGTACCGTTATGCGCGGTCAATGTCGAATAACCATCTTCACATTGGTCGGAAGTGAATCTTCGTGCGTTGACATGTGTGCTCCTACTCGCTTTTCTATTAGAGATAGTCAAAGCAGTGCTGTGTCTCCGGATTCCGAACTATGGCTTTTAAAACGTGCTTTAATTGCTCTCTAATAAGGTTAAAAAGCGTAGGGCGTTACAACAATTATCATCGAGCACCATAAGCCATTTTAAAATCTGTCTGTCTGTATCAGCCCATATACGTCCCACTGCAGGGCACGGGCCTCCTCTACAATCGACAGTACGATTGAGAGTGGTTAGGCCATATAGTCCACCACGCTGGCCTAGTGCGGGTTGGCGGACTTACATACCATAGAAATTTTTATAAAATCGGCTATGGTATGCAGGTTTCCTCACGATGTTTTCCTTCACCGTTTTAGTGCGTGGTGATTGACTATCAATACACACATGACTCCGAAAAGTCAGAGGTGTGCCCTGGGATTCGAACCCGCGACCACCGTGAACATGTTGGCAGTCGCGTCTAGTCCGTTTACCAACAGGCCACCACGCACTTTTTTCACATTTTAAAATAAATCAATATAATTGTTCATTAATTTTTAATTGTTTAATAGTACTGTATTTTCAACTTTTATTTGGAAATTTAGTAAAGTTAGTCTTCCAGTTTTAATAAAGTATTATTTATGTACACAAATCATTTGCATAGTGACGTTCTTCATCGCCCAAATCGTATGTTGCTATGCCTTTTAATATATGTCATATTTAGAGTTCATTAAACCGTTCATGTCAGGATATTGTTTGAATACCATTTAAGTTGTAATTGGCCGTAATATATTATTTCATATCAGACGGAAAATTTTAATGGTGCCGATTGTGTTGTTATGAAGGTCGTGTGTTTGCCTATCACGTCACTTGTAATAATTGCTCTCATCCACTTTGGTAGTAATATGTTTGTATTTGTGTTGCACGTTGCCCGTAGAGTTCATTGGCTTCAAACGTCGGGCATGACGTTAGCGCTTTGACAAAATGACGCATTGTATTCTTCGGATACAATAAGTTTCGTTTATCTGAGATCATGGATTTTATCGGGTTTGTGCATTGTCGAGATGAAATTTAATTGTGTATATCTTACACATTGTAAAAGGATTTTGAGATTTGTTTTTTTTTAATGTAAAAATATACACGATATATTCCCGAGAAGGCTGGTAACAATGATGGTAGTGATATTATCTAAAATTTGCTGATACAATATTTGTCTCAATATATGGTAGGGGATGAGCTTATTGAACTAGTGGTAGGTCTCTCAGAAAAGAGAGACCGCCTGTAGTGCGATTCACGTAACTGTATGACGCGCCGATCAAGTTGCGGTGCGATTACAATCAAGTTTACGCTTTGGTACAAAATGGTATTCTTGTAAGTGTTTAGCTGCGCGTGAACTGCGCGTGAGCTGCCCGTCAACTGTACGTCAGACGTATGAAATTTGTTTGACATTGACATATACGCGCAGCCATGGGCGTAGCCACGGTGGGGCAGGGTGGGGCAGTTGCCCCACCCTGGCTCTGGCCTCTAAGGTACCTACTAAACCTAAAAAAATAAACTATCTAAGTAAATAACTACCCATGGATAGATATAAACCTCTAAAATGGCTGATTAACAAATTGGTATACTCCCAGAGCCCAAACTGCTGAAGTTAGAGACACATTTTTAGATGGAAGATTTCGTGAGGTGTTTAGGTCAATTCAAATTATACATAATAGGGTATATCAAGACTGCAACCGAAAACGATGCCGAGTGCTAGCTTTAGTGACTATTATTAACACATCATCCATCAGCAAAAGGAAGTCCACTGCTAAACATAGGCATCCCGCAATGATTTCCAAAGTGACCTGTTGGAGGCAGCCTGCATTCAGAAACGTCCCGCGACCTTTACCGGGTCGTCTGACTACCTTGTGGGTGGACGTCCTTCGCTGCGCTTTCCGCTACGTGGCCTCCATTCGAGAATTTTTTGGCCCCATTGACCATCAATTCTCCAGGCTATGTGCCCCGCCCATTGCGACTTCAACTTACTAATTCGTTGTACTATGTCGGTTACTTTAGTTCTCCTATGGATCTCCTCATTTCTGATTCGGTCTCGTTGGGAAACTCCGAGCATAGCCCTCTCCATAGCTCGTTTAGTGACTTTGATCTTCCTAATAAGGCCCATAGTGGGAGGCCACGTCTCGGTGACGTATGTCATCACTAGCAACACACAACTATCGAACTATCTTTTGATTTAAGGCACTGATGCATTTTGGACGAGAAGACGTCGCGTAGTTTTCTGAGCGCTGCCCAACCGAGTTGGATTCGACGATTGACCTCTGTCTCGAAGTTGGACCTGCCTTATCGGACCACTTGTCCTAAATAGACATATTCGTCTACAACTTCAAGAGTCGAGCCCCTAACACTGATGGGGGAGGGCACAGCATGGACATTCGACCTGATCTTCGTTTTGTCCAAGATCATTTTAAGACCCACCTGTTGGGAGATTCGATTGAGGTCTTCGAGTATAGTGCTAAGGTATTCCAGCGATTTTGCCAAGACTACAATATCGTCGGCAAATCGAAGGTGAGTGATATACTCGCCGTTGATGTTGATTCCGAATCCTTTCCACTGCAAGAGCTTGAAGGCGTTTTCCTGCGCGGCAGTGAACAGTTTCGGAGATATGACATCTCCCTGTTTCACGCCTCTCTGCAGTGGAATATCCTTCGTGCTCTGATATTTTACTCGGACCGACATGGTGGAGTTGTTGTATATACACTTCAATACTTCGATGTACCGATAGTCGATGTGAGACCACTGGAGAGACAAGAATATAGCAAAGCCCAAGTCTCGATCGAATCAAAGGCTTTCTCATAGTATACAAACGTTAAACCAAGCGGCAAATTATATTCCTCGGTTTTTTTTATATTATACTAAAGCCTTTTCAAAAACCGGCTCAGAAGCGAGATGGGCCTGTAGTTCTTCAGCAAAGTGTTATCAACTTTTTTAAAGAACAGTGCCACCACGCTCCTGCTCTATGCCTCTGGTGTTGAGCCCTCGAGGAGAACGGAATTGAAGAGCCTCTGAAGGACTTTTAGTATCGGCGTTCCGCCCGCTTTCAGAAGCTGAAGTGATTCCGACCTCACCCGGCGCCTTTTTGTTCTTAAATTGCTGCAGGGCCATCTCAATCTCACACAGGCTGATGTCCGGTATATCATCGCTGTAAGGTCGGATCAACTCAGCTCTCGGGTCTCATACCCAACTTTGCGTTGAAATTAAAATGAAAATAACATTTAAGTAAGTTTTGAAAGTATGTATGGCCCGACTTATGTCATCATATATCTCCTCTACTTCTTCATCTGGATGTGTCGAGGTCGGCGTGTACGACCTTTAACGAATATCTTTTTGCTATTCTGAGTATAAGGTACACTACCCTGCTCGACACACTTTCGATGGATAGAGGAGCACCGTTGACCACACTATAAACACTGCAATAAAATCTTCGCAAAAACGCGATAATTTTGTTGTGATTTTTTAAATATCGTCGTGTTTAGGTGGTAACTAGTAAATCCATAGTTATTACTAAAATAATAATTTAAACTCTTGCGTACCATAGCGCCTTTAAAAATAAAAGGGTGTACTTTATTATTTTAGATAAAATGTATGTATTTGCCACCCAAATAGGTCGATAGAAAAAAATTTACAAACATTTCTAGTTGCTTTGTGTCTAAAGTCACTTAATCTGCCACCCGGCTTCGTTTTTGGTAGCACACTTGAAATACCCTGTAGATGCATGGTGCTATAGGGTGTAACCTTCTTGTAGGGAAAAATAACTGGGGTGAGACAACAGATATAGCTTGCTATTTAAATATTATTTTAGACTTCTGCCCCACCCTGAGCCCATGGCTGGCTACGCCCATGCGCGCAGCAGTAGAATACGCTAAAACTACGGCTAAAACGTTTGCGTGACGCGAACTTGACGCGAGCGTATTTGAAAGCGGTTGTCAAAATTACGAAAATACGAAAAGGGCTGTTTTGATCGAAACTTAACCGCAACTGCACTGCAGCTGAACTTATTATAATACGTGAATCGCCCTACTGGATAGGTACCACCGCAATGTCTATTTCTCCGGTCAAAAAGCAGTGTAAATGCACTGTTGTGTTCCAGTTTGAAGGACATTGCAGCCGGAGAAACTATTGGCAAAATCAAATCTTATGTCTCAGGACGGCGAGCAGAGTGAAATGTCAGGCATTGCTTTGTAATTTATGGTATTGTTTGGTTTTGCCACTGTTCATAAGCTGTCGTATCGCTTACTATCAGAAGAATGCACTTCGCGCCATTCATTAAAATAAAAAATGCAAAAAAGTGGGTTTTTCTGCTAAGAGTTCTAAAGGGAAAAAGTATTGTAAATATACCGGGTATCTCAAGACTGCTACCGAAAACGAAGCCGGGTGGTAGTTTTAGTGGCTACAAACACAATGCAATTAAAAATTTCGCATAGAAACGCGACAATTATTTTTTATGATTTTTTAAATATCGTCATTTTTGGGTGGTAAATCCATAGTTTTTGCTAAAATAATAATTTAAACTCTTTTATACCTTAGAGTATTTATAAATAAAAGGGTATACACTATTATTTTAGGAAAAAATGTATTTACCACCCAAATATGGCCATAGGAAAAAAATAACAAAAAAAAATTGTCGCTTTTTTTTGCAACTTTTTCTGTTGCATTGTGTCTGAAGTCGCTTAGACTACCACCCGGCTTCGTTTTCGGTAGCAGTCTTGATATACCCTGTATAAGCAGTTCTTGTGTACAATATTTTCTGATTCGTTTAACATTTCTGCCTACTTATGTAGCTACTTTGTATTTTTATCGCATTGCATATGGAATGTCGAAACATATCGACAACAATCGTACCGTATACACGTTTTAGTTGTTTCTTGCAAGAATTCCACTTTGTATAACCAGTTTATAGTTTTCATCATAACCTGGGCGTCCTCTTTTAAAACATACATACATACATACATAAACTCCCCCGTTTTTCCCAGAAGAGGTATGTAGAATAGGATTGGTATACTACTTGGAAATCCACGTTCCGCCTTATGTGTTCCGTCTCACGATGAAATAGGGAGCAAGCCTATTGCCATAATTATCTGGCAAAATTTTCTGACTCCGGTCTGATAAATACAAAAATCAAATAACATTTCGCCCGACCTGGGATTCGAACTCGAGACCTCGGCGTTATACTCCCACCGTGGTATAACTGCGCCACCAAGGGTGTCTATTGGCGCTTGATTAGATTGCATTATTAATAAAACATTTTTACTACATTAACTCAATACGTCCTCTGGTTGTTTATGATACCAAGTTAAGAGCAGAATAAATATTCAAAACCAGTTAATGCTTTTATGGATAGAGTGGTACAAGAATACTTAATTCCTGCTGTTTTTTGTTTGTGATATGTTAACTTTTTTATACTTAGCATAATAACTGCATTGCATTGGTGAATATAGCGCTCTCTAGATGGAGAGCTGATTGGCGAAGTATAATAGTCTTCTGATATTCAGCCTATATCTTCTCTTCAACCCATTGCTATGCTAAAACATAACAAAAATCGTTTTGGCCTAGGTTATTTGAAGCGTAATATTTTTATCCCGTTCAACAATATCCGAAGTGAAACTTTTTCCTAATAATAAGTAAATTCCAGTCACGCATTAGCCCCATGCTAACTTTGTACACAATCGATACAAACTTTGCCGTGTGAAAGAAGAACAACAGACCGCATATAATTTCATACTTTGTTTCATATTATTTTGACACCTACATAAGGTTGTGGGCGACATTCCGATTGTGAAATGAGACTCATTTTTGTTGTATCAGCAAATTTTTGTGAAGGTTAGGGCGTTGACAAACCTAAATATATCATGATTATTTTATATCACGTCCTGGACAAGACGCGCAGCTAATATAGGAGCAGGAATAGGAGGTTTTCTGTTGTTATAGAACTTGCAGGCAATAAGAATAAAAAAAGTAACATTTATAAAATATTTCTGAGAGGCAAAGAATCAGCTCGACTACACTCTGGGTCGAACCACAGTCTCACAAAAACAGACTAAAATCGATATCTTTTTTGTGGTATTTTATTCGATAAATGAGATTGCCTAAGAACCAATACCTCTTTCCTCTCGTACATTTATCTTCTCTTTTTCATGTAATTTTGATTGAGTGATAATAATGTTGTATGTTTATAGAGAAGTAATAATTTACAAGGTGAATCTAATCACTAGAGCATGTTTTTTAAAAAAAAAAACGGTTTTGAAAAATCATAACACAATGAATCAAAGTCAAACAACATAAAACTCGATAAATCATTGGAACTATTTCGATATTCTATATAATCTGTCTGCGTTAAATTTCACAATGAACATCATTCATGAATGTTTAATCTGTGCGGATGCTGAAACGAAATTAAACAAGAAGCATCAAAACACATTATCGCATATGTACATCGCGTACTATTTAGGAGCGTCTGTTTTAGTTTCACAATCATATCCAATTCAGTGTTCGCAATGGCCGGGATGTTTTCATTGACGTTAAATTATGATGAATGCAGCCATTGTTGTGTGTGCACTTATTACTGTGTCGACCTTTTGTTCGCCAAATTATTTTGTTGCGCAATTTCTCATCATTGCTGCACGCGTGTTGATCATATTTTCAATACTTTTTTACTATCGGAATTTTGAAATTGGAACGTTGTTCATTTGTTTGTTTTGCATTAGCGCCTTTGTGAATGATTGGTGGAGTTTTAATCACGACTTGATTAAAATGTAAATATGTATTTTAAATAAACATGTAGCTACATACAAATGTTGGTATGAATGTTAAGTACAACATCGTGGTCAGCATAGAAACTACATATATGGTATTCAAAGTACAGTAAGAATCTAACCAAGTTTTACATAAATAATACGTAAGTAGGAATAGTCAAAAGGGGAACTAAAGCCACCCATGTTTGTTTAATTCGTTGAGTTTGTATCTGGTGTCATGTTGGAGACATGCTCACTTATATGATGTTTTTTATACCGGAAAACACTGAATTATTCTACCTAATTATTTTACCTGTCTAATGAGTCAACTTTTATAAATGTTTTTATTCGAAAATAGGTATACTATTAAAAATCTATATTGAACGGAAGTAGAAGTAATTTACGCATATATTTGTTTATCGACCGTCTTTCTTTTATATTTCACTTTATGGTGAGACGAGCATTCTATACGGCTGATGGTAAGCGATACGACCGCTCATGAACAGAAGCAGAACCAAACAACACCTTGAAGTCTATTCAAATATTTTATCCCCACGCCCCTAAAACAAATAACGTTCGGCCGTAAAACTTATTTAAGTGTAATACATCTGCGAAGGACGCACCGCATTCTCCCCAATAGTGCTCCCTATAAAAACAACTTTTCACATAACGAAAATCCCCTGCCTCCTGCAATGTCTTTAGTGGTGGATATATCGACTCTCGAGTCCGTTTGTTATATTAGACGAGCAATAATAGTAGAATGTGTCAATTTTGTTATTGGTTACTCATGTGATTTCCGCTTTCAGTGGTCGCTAATTCATTCATGAACATAGGCATTTATTTAACATAGATAAATAATACAAAAGGTGGATGATTTTTTGCTAACTTCGTTATACAACACAGTACATTATAGTCCCGAAGTACAAAATTCTTCCTTCTATTTTTTAGTTTTAATTTATTTTAATATTTTTTTTCATATCTGTACGTCGTTTTGTTCACTGTATTCTGTATCAGTCCATATACGTCCCACTGCCGGGCACGGGCCTCCTTTACAATGGACAGTACGATTGAGAGTGGTTAGGCCATTTGTTCGCTAGTGACAAATAAACATTCTTTCTTTCTTTCTTTTTTCTTACATAGTTATGAACATCGTACGGGACAATTCAGTGTCCCAAAGCTTTTCTCGTGGCCAGGCCTCTGCCACTAAAGTATTCTCTAATACTCCACATAAAATCTGGACGTATTCTCATATTAGAATATTATACTGCATGAAACTACTATCATTTATAGTGCGGCATACCCAGCAGTAGAAATCGAGTATTACCTCAAAGCAACCTCGGGACTCGTCATTTGCACTTTGAACTTTGACTCTTTAGTCTCGACTTTCCACTGTATGTTTTGAAGTGTTGTTTACACTAATGAATATGTGATTATACGGAGTCAGGTTTTGTTCAAGGTTTATAACACGCTTGAGTTTAATTTTGTCGCCAGTAACTGTAGAAGATGATATTTCAAGACTTGAAGAATGAAATCTAACAATAATTAATTTTATCAGTACCTACTTATGGTTATGGTTGCCCGGGAAAGAGATTGTGAAACGCAAGGCGACAGGCTCACCCTTTTATTACATATTAGGACGGACACAACTGCAGCGAACTGTGCTAGGCCATATAGACATCTCTGCCTACCCTTAAGGCGATATTGACGCAGTATTTATTTAAATCTTATTCTTTTGAAATCAAAATACTCTATTGAATCTTTAACACGTTATATATTATTTGGATTCAGTAACTTTTTCTCTACCACTCTACTAACAGAGAAGAATTTTATTCTAATCCTATCCAATATTAATACTGTTGCTTAATTATTTAGTTTCATATAATTCTATAATTTCAGTATCAACATCGACATCAGTCCGTTACAGTCCACTGCTGGACATAGGCCTCATTTATAATTAATTGGGAATGAATTTTATAGCTTCTAATTACTTAACATTACAATCCTGAAATCATTTGTAAATAAAAAATATCAAAAAAATGGTAGTTGCGATACCATCTTCCAAATGAATATTCTTGTAATATTATTGGTCCTTTCACATGAAATGGAAAAATGGATGATTAATGTTTACATTACTCGGAAATATGTCCGAAGATATCTCTGTAACGTATCCGGAAATTCAAATAGAAAAGAGATCCTATTACATTCCAACAAACTGACTAGAACTACTCAGTCACGATTTGCAGACATGACCTTTTTAAATGTGCTGCTAGTTCTACTGGTAAATTCAGAGCAATAAAATTGACATAAGACAGAACAAAGACTGCAAGCTACTGTGGTCCGTCTTTTTCGACAGACAATCCAGTAAAAGCTACAGTGAGAGGAAAAGCAGAACTAATGATAGACAATTTGTCCGTCGCTGGTAAGTTTAAAGTCTTTAATAAAATAGGTTAAAACTGACGGAACAAAACGTAGAACTTACAGATTTTATTGTTTTGTCTAAAATGCTAGAATTTTTTATTTTTTATTTCTTTATTTTACGGGATCAGTATAGTTGATTAATTACGCGGAATATTGGTTTAGTTTGGGGAATTGAACGATTTTGCAAAAATTCCAATCTCAGAATATATTTTTTTAATTAAATCTGACAGCCACCGTGGCGCAGGCGGTTAGACGCTGCCTGTGAAACGAGAGGCCGCGGGTTCGATCCCCGCACCGAGAGAAATGTTTGTGCGGCCCACTAATATTTCTTTCGGGTCTGGGTGTTTGTGAGACCGAAAAGTCTCTCGTAGTTCCTGATACCCACGACACAAGACTCGATCTTAATGTGGGGTCAGGACTATGTATGTGACTGTTGGGTGTTATTTATTTATTTTATTTATTTTTTTAATTAAAAATCTCAAATTTCAAATTGTGTGACTGTCATAACTTCGTAGGCTGCACATAATACCAATGAACCGATCCACGAATCAAACATAGTGTGAACAATTTTACCACTAATGCCTAATTTTATGTTATTTGAATTACTAACAGCTCCTCAGTAAATTCAATTTAATTATTTGTTTATCTAATACCTCCTCGTAAGCGGGTAATTGACTTTGCTAACATTACGAGTATGTATTAACATTAATGACATTTCTATGTAACGTGTCGCCAACGTGTAAGTTTGTAATGACGATGAATAAATGATCGCCACTTTTGATAATTACACGGGTAATCCATTTCCGCGCTCGTTCAATATATGTATGGGCTCTTGGTATGTTAGTAATTTATGATTTGTAATTAAGAGGAGATATGAAGTTTTTCCACTGATAGAAGTTTTTTTTCCGGATTTGTTTACACCTTTTTTTTAATGCAGTGAATGGCGAGACGAGCGTGCCGTTCGCCTGATGGTAAGCGATGCGACCGCTCATGTTGTTTGGCTTTGCTACTGAAAGCCAAACAACACCTTAAATTACAAAGCAATGCCAATTCCACTGCGCTCGCCATCCTGACTCCTGAGACATAAGATGTTAAGTCTCAATATGTCCAGTGTAAAAACTTTAGTGTAAAAACACTTTTGTGTTCCAGTTTGATATTGTAGTCAGAGTAACTACTAGAAATATTGAGACTTAACAACGTACGTACCTACGGATGGCGAGCGCAATGGAATGCCAAGCATTGATTTATAATTATTCAAGGTGTTGTTTGGTTTTGTTACTTTGCATGAGTGGTCATATCGGTAGCCATCAGGCGAGTGTCATTCTCGTCTCGCCACTCATTGCAATAAAAAAAGCCTCGGTTTGCTTAATACTTATTACTTCGAATTGTTAGCCCTTTTTGGAATATATTTTTAATGTCGATTTTATTTAGTTAGATATTAACGAATTGCCTATTAGTAATGCACTTTTTCGAGTAAAGGCTAGTGCGGCTTCGGACGTTCACCGATAAAGTGAATTGACGACCTAATAAAAGCTAGAGAAAGTCATTGACTGGTACCGATAGGTAGCAGTGAAAATCCTTGGGTGGTAGACCTATATTTAGCAGTACAATTACTGTCGCCGATGATAACGATAATTATCGAATCTTTTAAGGAGGAGACAGCCTCTGTGGCGCAGTTGGTTAGATGCCGGCTGTGAAACGAGAGGCCGCGGGTTCGATCTCTGCAAAGCAAATTTTTTTGTGATCCACGAGTATTTGTTTCGGGTCTGGGTGTTTGTGAAACCGAAAAGTCTCTCGAAGTTTCAGATACCCATGACATAAAGCTCGATATTAATGTGAGGTCAGGATTATGTATGTGACTGTTGGATGTATTTAAATATACATCAGCATAATCACAAAGAGGAATCTTTTAATAAGTCTAAGATGAAAGAGGCTACATTAACGGATTTATTCATAGACAGATTTAAAACCCACTTTAGCTATCCAATGTTTTGTCTTCTTCGCTCAAACTGAATTCAATAGTCATTCTAAAGAGACAAAACATTCGGTGACTAAAGCTCAGTTGCACTAAACTAACTTTGCCAATACCTTTGACCTCGAAACTGTCAACCCCGTACATTCGCAACGTCAAATACGTCACAAATGTATGGCGATGACATTTTTAAAGGCGAAGGTATTGGCTGTTAATTTGTGCAACTCAGCCTAAAATGAGTTTCAAATATTTTTATGAATAAGCCCGTTATTATTTAATCAATGTAATATTAAAGTTTGTAGAACTATCCAAAATGTACAATATTACCGACGTGAATAACGCAATATTTCCTTCATTATTAAAATAAATATTTGTTCAAGATATTATGTTTTACTTCCGTACTCATATTGTTAATCTTTGAAATTATGATATTTGGTTCTCTTCGTCCCCTCGAGGCTTAATTACGTTGTGTTCTTGTTTCTCTTCTTGTACATATTAAGATCAATTCCGTCTTATTATTTTTTTGCTGTGAATTCACGAAGTTTGTTGCTTACTATTAAGAATGTATATAGTTTCGGTTACATATATTTTAATTTTACATATTTTGTAAAGTTATGCCCCTCGAAGAAGTGCTTGAATTAAAATCTTTTATTTATGGCAAATAAATATTTAACAAAAAATAATATCATATTTAATTGGTCTCTTACATAATTATTAAGGAATGTTAAACCAAATGTACAAGCTGATATTGACATATATTATTTAATTTAAATCACATGTTCCTAACCACCCCAGGTAATATTGTACCAAAATTGCCTGGTAGTTTCGTCGAAAACCGCGATTTTAATTTTTAATGCCTTTAACCAGCCCGTATAGGGACAAGTCTTTATTTGGCTTAAAAAGTTGCCGATCCGAACTAAAGTTCACCTAATCGTTAAAAATACTCGTATCCATACGCGATGGGCAAAATTCGTAAAAACTAAAATCAGAAATTTTTGGTTTAAAGTAAATATTGCCAGACAATATCAACCTGTGTATGTTAATTCAATACAAAATTTGATCGCATCATTCACCTAGAAAAAAGACATAACAGTTCTGACTGCAAATTATTTCTATATTATCTAACCATTGCAGACTAACATTACTCACAAATACATCATCAAGAAACGATTTAATTGATTTGTACAACGCCGCTACTGAAGTATTCTCCTAAGGAATGAAACGTTACGTCGTACTTGCTTTTATTGCCGTACAGAGGTTTATTTTTAGATGAACGATGTCGGCATTCAAACCCTTTTATACTACCGTTCGACCATTGACAATGACTGACACACGGCTTTTATGAGACGGTTCTTTTCTATGATCAATTTGGATGTATTGATTTCAATAGAGTTTGAGAGTGTAAAAAGGTTAGTGATATTGTTATGAGTAATGGTGATTCATTGGATTTAATAGTCTAGACGATATGTAAAGTAGAAAAGCAGGTATAACACTTGGTAATCAACGTGGGGAATTAAATAATGATTTTAATATACAAGCTTTAGTAAGACGCCGTGACATAAGCTGGTTTTGTGAATATAATTTTTAATCTTAGTTTATTTAACTTTATTTTAATAATTAGCTGAAGAGAATTATTAAGTTGGTGTCCTAAAATATTACTGTGACATGAGTTATTTTTCCATATTAAAATACACAAAAAAATTAAGAGATTTATAGTTAATTCATTAAAGGCTTCATTTCAAACTAGAAATTCTAATACAATTAAATTTTCAGTATGAAGCACGCAATCCCAGGCGTATATTTTTAAATTTCTCAGCGTAAAAATGAAGTTTGCCAATTACCTGAGATTCGTGACGAGACAGCCTAATTAAGACCTTGTTAGGATAGCATTAGCCGTGAGCACTCTCGAGATAGCACCAGCCCCTTAATGCGAACTCTAAAATTATCTCTTCCAGACAACGAAGCTGCTGTTCCTATATTTTCTTGAAGTTTGTGAAAAAGGACTTGTAGTTTTTTTATCTTAGAGGTAGTAAAGGTTAGGTTTGCTCCCAACATAAATCAAAATTATTTTTGCGATAGCCACAAAATAGAACAAAACTGTTGGCGAAATAGACGCTGATCAAATGAGCCATCCTATAAATAGGAGTTCACAAAGGGATTAGAACTACTGATGTATTCCGAGAATCCTTGATTGCGTTTCCTGTGTTATCATAATCTAACATAGGTCATTTGGGTTATAACGTACTGGGTGTTACTGAATGCCATTCGAATGCTCGTTTTCTGAATTCATTTCAAAATCTTTCGCGAAAGTCAAGCAGGTCGTTCTATTTATGTGAACCAGCGAGAAATGTTGATCTTTGTCTGGATTAATATTTTCTAATCACCAAGTGTATTTTTGCCATATTAGCTATCTTTATATTGAAGACAAGGTTTGGGATTCAAAAAGTTCGTGCTCTTATGTGCCTAAATTAAGGCAGCCAAAAAAATTTTCTGTTCATCTTATGGGTTATTATACGAGTATGTTTCAAAGAAGTTTTACATCGAATTTATGATATCTCGATGTTTGTTCCCAAAGTATGTACTTTTGGGTTTTTGATCCTGGAGAAAGCTGTTAAATACTTTAGGCATGAAATATTCAGTACTTTTCTTTTTGATAACATTTATATCTACATTTATATCTTATGGTCCATCCTCATCTTTAATACATTAAAGAAGTACCTACATTTACCGTAACATGTTTTAATACTCATAAATTTCGGTCTAGCTAATAATTTCGCTCCATATTAATGTTCAACTGATGCTCTACGCCAATTGTCGAGCTTAAGTGCAGTCGTGTCCTTTTGTAGATTTCGTGATGCGTTTCATCTCGACTGATTCACGCTTTTAGACCGGTCTTTGGTGACGTACAATTGACAACAAAAGTGTTAGCGCTGTCTATAATATAAAGATATTTATAGTTTGGTGCATGCTTTTGCAGGCGTGACGCAAAAATAAGTGATCTAAATGGTTTTATTTTTATTCCAAACCTAGTGGCCTGGTCCGCCTCTGCCCTGGCAGATACTTTTTGACTCCGCTCTACATCATAAACATATTATTTTTCGTATCCTACTGATTTATATTTATTTCAATGTGATTATCATCCTCTATACTGCTCTTCCCATCTTGTTCAACATTAATTCCGCTTAGTATAAATGTGCTAATGATACTTAAACATTATTTTGCTGCAGAAATATTTTAAAACTGATAAATAAATACATCCAACAGTCACATACTAACCCCACACAAAGATTGAGTCTTGTGTCCTGGGTACCTATCAAAAACTACGAACCAATTTTCAGTCTCACAAACATCTAGACCCGAATCAAATAAAAGCGGATCACACCATTTGTTCAGGCACGGGGATCGAACTTGTGGTCTTTAGATTCACATCCGGCATCTTAATTTGTATCATCATCTTAATCTTAGTGCGTGGTGGCCTGTTGGTAAACGGACTAGACGCGACTGCCAACATGACAACACGGTGGTCGCGGGTTCGAATCCCAGGGCACACCTCTGACTTTTCGGAGTCATGTGTGTATTGATAGTCAATCACCACGCACTAAAACGGTGAAGGAAAACATCGTGAGGAAACCTGCATACCATAGCGATTCATAAGAATTTCTATGGTATGTAAGTTCGCCAACCCGCACTAGGCCAGCGTGGTGGACTATATGGCCTAACCACTCTCAATCGTACTGTCGATTGTAGAGGAGGCCCGTACCCTGCAGTGGGACGTATATGGGCTGATACGGATACGGATCTTAATTTGAGGCTGAGGAAATAATAATAAAAATATATCTCCAACGCTTTACCCCTCGCATGTACATTTATGACATCGTACGGATGACGCGATCGGGCGGCGAGGCGAGTAGCGAAAGCATCCTCACTTTCACCTCGTGCCGAGACCTTTGACAGTAGGTGTAGTGGTCCGACTAGACTGCGGACCGTTCAGGCGTGGTCCATGTCACACTGCTCTGTGCCCATTGACCTTTCTGTGTGCGCATCGACTACTCCCAATGGGGAATTGCCGAGTGGTTTTTGTGTTTGTTGGGAACTGGTTTTTGGTTTATGGAGTATTGGGACAAATGTTTGAGTATTGTTTATCCGCTTAGAGATAATGGATGTCAGAAGTAAAGAAAATATTGAAACCTATTTTTTTTTAAATATTATTGTGTCTTTTGTCGTAGATAATTGTTACAAAAGATGTATGTGATGTGTAAACATTAATTTCGGACTATTGATTATATGAACCTAAAATAATAAAATATGGAGCACTGGCAGACACGAAGTATTAAATCGATATATGGGAATACTGATTCAAAACTATTGGCTCAAAATAGAAGGAAAGATACAAGGAACATGCTTAAACCCAGTAATAAGCCTTAATGGTCATAACTAAGCAAACGATACACATTTAAAACGTATAAAAGCAGCACATGTAAACGTATTAATAGATGGCTTTCACCGTCTGCAATACAATTATAAAAAGAAAATGTTTACGGTAGTTTTTAAGGCGATTACTACCGGTGCTTCAACGAACACGGCCGCAGTAATGATACTCCTCTGAAGTATAACTTTACATACATTTTGTGTGTACTTTCTATTTCATCTCCAAGATTTATCATCTTTTTACGTTTTGTGAATATCTCGAGGTTTCGGTTTATGCTCCTTGTTGTTGCACATGAGATTTCTAAGAGGTTGCATGAATAACGACAAATTAATTTCTTTGATTTACTTTTATTTTCTTCAATTGAAGTGAGTGATTACTATCAAGTTCAGAATTTGAAGATCACGGTACACAATTGATCGATAATGCTTTTTTTTTACAATAAGAAAAATATAGTAAGACATGCTGCCTAATGGTAATTAATCATCCTTGTCCATAAAAACGAGAAATCATCAAAAACATTAAAGAGAAATCATCAAAAACATTAAAGAGAAATCATAAAAAATTCAACAAAAACAAACACAAATTAGAATAACAAAAAACTTGAGTCAACATTGCACTGAGCACATGTGTTCTAAAATCTCTTGGGTGACATAATCACGGGTAATATGATACGTTAACAGAATTATGTTTGGGGTGAGTTTCTACAGAACGCCCTCCAATGTACCATATCACGTTATGCGTCATGGGGCACGAATTCGGATGGAGAATCGATTTTTGGGGTAAAAAATCGAGTTAGGGGTGCTTATGAATAATTGCGGTGCTTTTGTGTGTAACCCTGTACCATTTTTATGACGTCACAGTTTTCTCATAGTAACATAATTTGTCAATTTACCTTGTCTTGTATCAGCCCATAAATATGCCACTGTGGGCTCGGGCCTCCTCTACAATTGAGAGTACGATCGAAAGTGGTTAAAATTTACCTACATTCATGTAATTGTTTATTGCTATTATAAACGATTGTTACAAAATTAGTCCCTAATAACCCAAATTACAAATACTAACACACATCATTTACAAATGTATGTCGAACATTAAAAGCCTGAAGTGAGCTGCGTGATCCTAAACCTTGGTGATTTTATCGCCCAACGGAAACTAGCATTGCCCGTACAATAACACTAACTGTAGATTTCAATTTGTAGGCAATGGCTACAATTTTACACAGAAAATCGCTTTTACCTCATTTACTTTCAATTGGATGTGACGTATTGTCGATTCGCTTGTTCTCTGCGGATAACGACTTTGCAGGAGAGCTAATTCACTCGTCTGATGCTACAAATGTGTGGATTTGGCGGGGAAGATTATTTCTTACTAGTCGTAAGTTTAGGCTAGACTTGATAAAAATGGACATAGTATTTATTGGTTAAATATGGATACACTATTTTGTCATTAGATAGTTAAGGAGCAATAATGGTAGTTTAATTATTGATTACTCTACCTATAATATTTGCATATATACATGCTCAAACAAATAATCATGATCTGTCGATCAATTGCTTAAGAAAAGAACCGTAGTAACACAGTTTCACGTTAACAATGTTAGTAGTATTAGTGTGAACACGTACTTGTGAACGCACCCACGATACAGCAGAAATTTTAGCCAGGTGCTGTATTCATAAAATTGACACCATAAACACATACATACGTACACTCACGCCTTGTTCCCAGAAAGGGAGACAAAGATTCTCCTAGTAAACAGGATACCCACGTTTGGCCTTTTGTGTTCCGTCCCACTATGGGATAGGGGGCGAGCCTATCGCCATATCGGGCATTCAAGGCTGATAATAAATAGAAAAATCAAATATCACTTTCCCCGATTCGAGATTCGAACACGAGACCTCAAAGTTGTAAGTGCACGCTATACCAACTACGCCACCGAAGTAAACACATACTAACTAAAAACCACACGTCCAAGTATACCGCAACATGCTTAGTTATTGTTTATTTAATACATTACTTTGTTACAGGTTAGTCGTAATGAGATTGCTGAACACTCGCGTTACACTCTCCACGTCGTACACAGAACACTAGTGGGTAAGTTGACACTTTCACTGGCTCTCCGCGCTTGAGGCTTGTACAGTGTTTGCTTTCGGTGCGAACAGCTTTTAATGAGATGAATGTCGATTATTGCCTCAATTGAGAAATGATTTAAGGAAAGATTGCTGGGATGAAACACTGGTATATTTTTAGGATTTGAATCTATGGTTTGAGAATCATGACCAAACTGGGAAAAAATAAAAATAGTTATTTATTGACTTATATGAAATCTATTTTGCATATTACAAAATTTTATAAAAATAAAAAATTACTTGGATTTTAAAACCATCTCCAAAATCCATTTTGTCACTAATATTATTACATAATCAATGACTTTACACAGTTTGCCTAAGCTTAAGTAGAGGTAAAATATTTTCGCTTTCTACCTAACACCGTCCTTTCGCTGCGTTTACTTTCATTATTTCCATATATTTATCTTGGTATAGGTTATTGTGACCATTTAAGATCTATGAACCAGCTCATTTGTTTAGTTAATTAATTTTCATAATTACATCCATATATACATAAACTCACGCCTTTTTCCCAGAAGGGGTAGACAGGGGGCGAGCCTATCGCCATATGGGGCAAATTGGTTTCATAATTTGAAACAAGAAATATATTTTGCGAAGGTTTGAAGTTCATTCATTATATGATTACATTAATTCATTTTTTTATACTGGCCCGGCATAGTGGCGGCATTGCACCTGATGGTAAGTGCTAATGCCGCCCAGGCAGAGTATCCATTGGCATCGGACGGCGGTCCCATGCCAATAGAAACAGTTATACCGGCCTGCTAAGGTGCCTCTTTACGCTACGGCGGAAGGACCCAGGAAGGAGGGAACACGTGAGACGGCAAACAATTCCACAGCCTGACGGTGCGGCACAAAAAAGAATTCGAGAACCGTTTGGTTTGCGCCGGGATGATGTGGACCGTCAAGCTATGGCTTCGCAAGCCAGCACGCGTGGTTCTGGTAAGGAATGGAGAGGAGGGGATCATGTTGAACAATTCTTCAGAGCACTCACCGTGATACAGGCGGTAGAACACGCTTAGAGAGGCGACATCCCTCCGGAGTTGTAGGGACTCTAAGTTACTCGTAACGTCTGCATCATTCACAATGCGGATGGCCCGCCGCTGCAATCCATCCAAGGCATCGAGCAGGTACTGGGCGGATCCATCCCAGAGGTGCGAGCAGTACTCCATACCCGGCCGGACCTGCGCTTTATATAAGCGACAAAGCTGACCGGGCGTGAAAAACCGACGCACCCTGTTCAGGACTCCAACCCTGCGTGATGTGGCAGATATTACGCCCTCGATGTGATTGATTTCTTGGATTGAGATCACAGCGGATATCCACACCAAGGATACTCAGGTTATCCCATATGTTCATTCATTATATTTAACAGTGCCTATTGAATGATACCTACATAATACAATGATTTCCTCTATTATAGGAAATAATACACTTTGATTGATAATATTTTTAGGGAATTTAATCGCGGATTTAGTTTAATTCTTTGAAGGTATTTCGTATTCACAATTTATGTTTTTGAATTTTCTTTCATAATCGCACAAATTCTCTGTAATATTAGTACCTACCATACATGTTATTTGATAATTATTGTATATCCAATTAATAGCTCCAGTGTCTGTTTTAGTAGGTTGTCATGTACACATCTAATCAGATCGCACCGTATATACTGGGTATATCAAGACTGCTACCGAAAATGAAGCCGGGTGGTAGTTTTAGTGAGTACAAACACAATGCAACTAAAATTTTCGCAAAGAAACGCGACGTTTTTTTTTAATGATTTTTAGATATCGTTATTTTTGGGTGGTAAGTCCATAGTTTTTGCTAAAATAAGAATTTAAACTCTTTTATACCTTAGATTCCTTATAAATAAAAGGGTATACACTATTATTTTAGGAAAAAAATGAATTTATCATCCAAATACGACCATAGGAAAAAAATTACAAAAAAAAATCGTCGCCTTTTTTTTCAAACATTTTCTGTTGCAATGTTTCTGAAGTCACTAAAACTACCACCCGGCTTCGTTTTCGGTAGCAGTCTTGAGATACCCTGTATAGAAACCAATCTAGTTTTAGGATTTCCTTTGATCAAAATTAATAAAAAAATTAATGGTTACTCATGACATTCGATACGCTTAAATTATAATGAGTAACTCATTTTCAAGCTTTCAAAATAACGTTACCAATTTTATATGTGAAAATAAAATCGTAATCGATACTTTTACGTAATATACAGTTAGTTAATAAATAGTTGTAATAAATAACACTCAATAGTCACATACATACATAGCCATGACCCCACACTAAGATCAAGAGTGAGAGAGTTGTGTTGTAGGTATCAGGAACTAGGAGATACTTCGTTCACTTATTACGTGTATTTCTGTTGTTTTTCTTTCTTTTTTTAATATTAATTCTATTTTTATTCTTGCATATTGCGATAGCCTCAAAAGATGAAACTTTTATCTTAATACTTTTTGTATGGTTTTAATGTAATTACATTATAACCACCACTGGTTGGCATGTATAAACATAAATATGCATCGAAAAAGAAAAGTGATTGATTGATGATTGTTGTTGCGTGTTCATAAATTATTTTTTAACAAATATTTTGTTTTCTTAATATTGAAAACAAAATAGACTTTATTGCGAGTGAGAAATATTTGAGTTGGGATACAAACAAAATTTCATATCGGGATTGTTCCTGAATTGCGATATTTAATATGACCACTTGAATACCATGTACAAAGTCACGTGTTGTTCTCCCATCGCTCTAGCATACTAAAATCAACAGAATGACGTTATTTCACCGTCCCCTAACAGAGGTTTTGATTTCACTATAAACATTAAACTTGCATTGTAATTATTAATTAGGGTAGCGCTTTAAATACACACGCTAATGGGGACTTTACCAATAGTAATAATTATGTTGATTTTGTAATGTTATGACATTTAGTTCATCAAAATATTGTTTGACGGCCTCGATGGGGCAGTAGGGACTCAACTGTGAAACGAGTGGTCGTGGGTTAGATTTAGTGGGTTAGAATAATGCAGGATGAAAGAATACTTCAAATGGGTCCAGTAGGATTAGAAGCCTATTCAATGCACACAAACAATCTTTACTCTTTTTAATATTAGTTTAGAAAAGTGTATTAGGAAATTAAGTTGAAATGGACTAAATAACAATATAAAAATTAAGTGTTTTTACCAAATACAGCATTGCAAAATAATTGTGCCCTAAGGCGAAAATGCATTTACATCGGGCGTTTGTTGATAAAAAAAACAACTTCGCCATACAAAGCTTATAGGAGTACAGCCAAAGTTAACAGAAATGTGAAATACACACTGGCATGTACAAGCTCTGTTCTTTTCGAAAAGAAAATATTTTTTGCTTTGAATTTGTTATTTGTGAACGAACCGTGATATCTAGTATTTTATTGCCCGATCTGTTTTACAGGGCGTCTTCAATCGTCGCCGAAAGCGCTATTGTCAAAATAATAAAAATAGATTTCCTCTTTTCATATTTTATTACGTTAGACATATTAATACTATTAGATTAAGAGTATAATTGCTTGTTGTTTTGTTTATGAAAACATATTCCAAACAATGCGTTTAATAGTATTTTTTTTAATTTCACTTTTAGTTCCAAATTTTGCCACGCACTAATTGATTTTAGATTATTTATACCTTTTGACAATATTTTTAAAATACGAAAACATAAGCAAAGTCTGCGGCGTTTTATTATTCCTTCTGCGTTCTGAGTAATTCAGACAGCAGTCATATTGAAGTATGGCCTTAATATTCCAGACGCATTACTCAGTGCGCGAATGTGTTTGTGGCTTACTTTTTTTTAAATAAATGCATAAACATGTATTCCCAACAAAGGAGAAATAACTGTTAGCTAATGAAAGTGCGAGGGTGGCACAATAACACTATTCCGTTATTGTCTTTGCTGTATTGAAATCCATTTGCAATTGGGATGGCATTCTACGTTACACATGTATATTTTTTAGTTCTTTTTTCTGTATTTTTATCAAATAGCCAGCCAATAGCTTTTTTGGTGAATAGTAATTACTCTAGCGAATTTAATTTGTGAATAGAACCTTACGGAAATAAAAGTGCGATTAAATCTAGAAGTGACTCATAAGGTATGAAATGTCATTTTCTAACCAGTATTGAACGTAAAGGCATATCAGTAGATAGTTCCTACTCATTGCATGTTGGAGACTGAGTTACTGGCCTTAATAAGATGTTTATTTTCTGAGTCATTCGATCAAGCCCAACTCACCGCGATAAGTTCCTGTTTCGTGATACTTGTTAATGCTTCTTTGTACAAAGCTAACAGCTTGTTAGAGCAGGCTGAAATTAAAAGTGATGAATGTGAGATAAAAACGAATGCCCCGCAAACGTTTTACATGCACATAAACGCTCGTGTAAATTAAAATAATCTGATTTAGATGTAATGCTTAGTTTAACAAGATCTTGAACTAGTAAATAAAAGGAATTAAACCATAAGTTTTATTACATTTCCAGAAGAGCAACTGCAAGTAATGGAATATAAATATTTGCGCGAGCAAAAATTGTTACTTAAAACTCCATCATTTCTTTTCCTCTCACAGTTTCTGTGTGTTTTAATTAAACGCGTCGTCAAGAACTGTTGAATGAATAGTTACAGAATTAAACTGCTTAGTTTTTAAAGAAATATTTTTTGTATCAATCAATTTAACTTCACCGATTTTCTTCCGCCAATTGAAATTCTGTTAAAATTAGATGACAGAGGAATCTGTAGATGCCAGTGCGGATTTTAAAACGTGGCATATCTTCGCTTTGCTCAGGCTTCATTGCAGTTTTATTACGTGGAGGATCTTCTTTGAGAGCTCGGCTTATCCGCAGCGAGAGGCTGATTTTCTTTAAGCCTCCTGTAGGACGCCGTAAAATTGTGAACGCAGGGTGATATTCTTCAGAGAGGAATAAGCTTTATTACAACTAAACGCTTTGTCAGTAACAGGATCGTGCCCGCTTTTACTGCAGTGTATCTCGCATTTTTTTTATTACAGATTAACATGGCCTAAAAGAGTTATGTTTTTATACTTGCGTAATATATTTTTTATGTTACGACCGAGTAATAAACTCTATGGATATTCTTAACCTTCATAAAAAATGAATGAAGTTATGTGGGTCGAGCTATTAGTATAATTTTCTTGAGGTCGGACTTACGACCCAACGTGTAGGGCTCGGAAACGGTCGTGGATTTTCAACGGAAGTTTTATTTGATTGGATTTATGTGTTTGGTTTGGACACATGTTTGCGATGAAATTCACTGGCACTTCAATAATTTTAATATATTTGGTCAAACACAGAGATTAACAGTGAGAAATAAATCTATTTTATAGTGATTGTATCGCAAGTTTTTTTTTTTTTTCATATATGACTTCCCGACTTTTCGGTTTCTTTACAGCTTTCGTGGTCAGAATTTGGGGGAATCTTCCTATGTTACAGACGCGTTAATTTTAGGAACCATAAATACTAGGAGTATACATAATACTTTGACAGTCTTAGCGTAACTTATCAAAGAGCTGTTGAATAAAAAAATACTCAAGTTAACATAAAATTGGAGCTCTAGATTAAAATTAAAATTATGCCTTTATTTTCTCTCTCGCTAGTCACGTTTCGCGTTTATAAAAATCAAAAATTTCATTTTATTTGACTCGTTTGATACCTTTTTAAAGGTATTTATTTTGTTCATGACGGAATTCAAAGGTTTTTTATTTATTTATACACAACTGAATGGCGTTGCGTATTTTGAAATCCTTTCTGATTAATTCACGGTTCGATACAGTCGCTGAATCATGTAGTAATTTGTGTTAAGGTTATTGAAAAGCTTTCGTACAATGCAGCCGTGTATTGTGATATGAAGTGTGAATGTGATATATTAATTATGACTCAATATTAATTAATGGTAATAAACGATCAATTTCGATGCAGAATAATATAGGGCATAAAATTAATCTGTAATGTATTGTATTAAATTCTTTAATTTATGTGTTCTTTTGACTCGGGCTCGATCAGAATATCTTCCTGATAATTAATTATTTTTGGAACTTAATTTTCGACATTGTTATAGCAGACAGGTTTAATCTGAAACTCGAAACATTGCATCTAATTTTGAGTACTATGAAATTTAACTAGAGTGTTCATCGACACGAGATGGCTGTACCTCGTCGGGTCAGAATTATTTCGGTTAGATTGTATCCGGATATACATAAAATAAACCCAAAACGAATTTAGGTGGATAACTAAATGCATGATGGCCTGGTGGTAAACGGACCAGATGCGGCTGTCGACATGTTCACGGTGGTCGCGGGTTCGAATCCTAGGGCACCACTCTGACTTTTCGGAGTCATGTGTGTATTGATAGTCAATCACCACGCACTATAACGGTGAAGGAAAAGACGTGAGAAAACCTGCATATCATAGAGATTTATAAAAATTGATATGGTAATTCCACCGATCCGCATTAGGCCAGCATGCTGGACTATATGGCTTAACCCAACCGTACCTACTCTCGACTGTAGAGGAGGCCCGTGCGCTGCAGTGGGACGTAAATGGACTGATACTATGACGGGTCTTTAAAGTATTGATACGAATATTAACATTTCCGCGAGTCTCAATGACTTCTAGCGTATTGTAGTTATTCAAGAGAAAACGATTCATTTGCACGTCAACGGGACGCCACCTTCGGAACAATGCTATCGCCCGTCATCTTCGATTAATGCGTCGTGTGTGCGGGTTCCGTTTCTATTTGAGATTCTAATAGTAGCGTCTAATTCTTCCGTTCTTTGTTCAATTGACTTCATCGGTTTGATGTTCTTATATTAGATAGGCTCACGTCTCCATGTTTGTTTTTTTTTTGCATAAGACTATCAGTTGCTATGATATGCTCTTCCGCTGTTGGAAGGATAGGCTTAGCAAACTATGGGTCGCTATGGTTACATATCTACCCACTCCTCCTAAGTAACCGGCTTGAGGTTGTGGTTTGTTTTATTATTGTTGTTCTTACATTCCTTCTATTATGTTCATCCCATGTTAGTTTGTTAGATATAGTCTCGAGCGATATGACCGCTATTTGTACTCTTATATTAAATATTAGTTTAGTTTAAGATTTGTTTGGTGTACTAAAAGTTTAAAAATTAATAAAATATATTCTTGAACACAAGGCGAACCGTCCAAGACCTGGTAGCAACTAGCACCAATGCATAACCATTCTGCGAAAGAGACATCAGTTTATGTACAAATGTGAAACATATATGCCTATCTCTTCTTCGAAGGGGCAAGTCTATGTACAAATGTATTTTATTGCGTCTGTCTTATCCACAGAAATATATCGTGTCTTATCTCTTCTATTTTAATCAGAATCTTGCAATGTCGCCACCTAATTCAAAAATAAATTGTTTGTGATTAGATTCCGTGGATTATGTTATGTACTTTTACTAGCACATTTTACGCAGAAGTACATATCTGATTTTAGTGATTTTAAATCCACATAACGTAGGTACTATTGGTAAATTTTAATTTATCGTTATAAATATCTTTTTTTGGTATAGAGATACATTGTTCCGTGTTCTAATGCATTTTACTATTCAAGTCTTCTATAAGGTTTGCAAGAAAATCTACGACTTTCATTAAAGAAAACAAAATAAGTTAATGTAATCAAGGTAAATGTGTTTGAATCCGATCTAGTAATTAATATATGTATTTGTACTGTCTTTGTTTACGTTGTTAGAATTAAAATGTAGTATTTATTGTCTTTTGTTTTCTTGTAACTATCTTGGTTAGCATAAAATATATTTAGTTGCAATCTATAAACGAGCAATTTTCACTCGTTCTTTAAGTTGGCTTTTTCGCTACAAATAGTATATTCTAATAGTATTTCAGTATTAACATCTTCTATACTATAATTATTGTTTGTATCACATTTCTATCTACTAACAACTCGAATATATTCATAATCTCCGGTTAAATGAGACATAATGACGTCACGATCCGCAGATTTGCTGCCAATAGCCACCAATCACGCACGCATCATCCCGTTTTGATCGATCGGCAAGGTCGTTCCGGTACATTGTTGCTAACGACCCACTGAGCATGGGATCGGCCGGAATTCCAGCAGGGTCACGTGGTCTTACATGCCATATGTAGATCCAGATACGAAATGTCAGCAACTGTTAATAATTGGGTATTTAATCTATACTAATATTATAAAGCTGCAGAGTTTGTTTGTTTGAACGCGCTTATCTCTGGAACTACTGGTCTGATTTGAATGATTCTTTCAGTGTTGGGTAGTCCATTTATTGAGGAAGGCTATAGGCTATATATCATCACGCTATGACCTATAGGAGGAAAGCAGTAGTGATATTTCTAGCAAATACGAGGAAATTTTGTTCGTTTTTCGTGGTCCGATTGGTCGATATTCTAAACTGATAGTCAGACTTAAACATTTTGACCGCCATTTTAAAACGTGTATGCACCCGGGCGGAGTCTGACCCGACCGCTAGTACTTGATATTTTGGAGACTGCATATATAAATAAGAACAGCCAACAGTCACATACATAGTCAATTATATTAAAAACGGTCAATTGGAACATTTAAACCATAAAATATTAGGGACGGTCAAGTGTGAGTCGGGTTTTTGCTATTGTTTTGTACACTTGCCAATCTTTTACACGTGTTCCTATTAAACAAAATGTAAAGAATAAATAAATACATCCAACAGTCATTTACACAGTCCTGACCCCACACTAAGATCGAGTCTTGTGTGTATCAGAAACTAAGAGATACTGTACGGTCCCACAAACACCCAGACCCAAAATATGTATCTGTGGTTCACACTAACATATTTTGTTTCGGTGTGGGAATCGATCCCGCGGCGCCTCGTTTCACAGACGGCGTCTAACCAACTGCACCACGGAGGCTGTATTATTGCTGGTTTGGTGTGAAGATTAGCTAATAAAATTTTTTAGCAATGCCTTATTTTAATATGTCACTATTAAATTTTGTTTTTGTAATGTAACTGATGACTACAAGAAGCGTATTTCAAATGTTTTTTTTTTATAATTTATTGGGCATAGGAATGTAAACTTTGATTACCAACGCAATTTGCAATCCTAAAGGCCGTTAACCTTTATCAATGGTTTTAGTATTTAGGCGTCTGACCTCTGTTTTGTTAGTGAGGTTTACGAATGTGTTTATTTATTCACGTCTATAACTCCATCAACACAATTCGGAAACAATGTTTTATGTCTAACTTCAAAGACGTGTATTTTATGACCGCCTTCGCAATCTGTAGCCAGAATATTATATTTGAGTAGGTACTTAGGCACTTAAATAGTTCATGGCTCTAGTCATCCAAACTTTTAAATGTCAGCTTTACTAATGTTAACAAAAGACATTTCTAGAATCATTTATATTAATGTTTGTTTTTGTATCACTATGAATGGCGGGACGACTGCCGTTCACCTGATGGTAAGCGATACGACCGCTCATGAACGGTAGCAAAACCAAACAACGGCTTGAATTATAAAGCAATGCTTGGCATTCCACTGCGGTCACGATCCTGAGACATAAGATGTTAAGTTTCAATATGTCCAGTAGTTAAGAGTAACTACTGGACATATTAGCCAGAGGGCTACAATGGCCTTCAATCCGAAACACAACCGTGCATTTACAATGTTGTTTGATGGGAGGAATAGACATTGCGGTGGTACCTACCCGGGTGACCTCTCACATATGAGACCTACCACCAGTTAAAGTCCACCACAAGTCAGTTGCGATAATCACATCGCTTTGAAAATAGAAGTAAAGCCACATAAATAAATGCATTAATAAATTTCAACTTAACCTTCTGTAGAAACTTACGTAATTGGACTTGGTCCAAAAGAAAACGTATCTAAATTCAAAACATAAACAACAGTAAACAAGTACAACAATGAGACGACTAAAAACGGAAAATTTGCGCAAAATTCATTTATTGTTTCTCCTTGAAATTTGATTTCATATTAATTGCCCTCCCGATTGCTAAGCCCGCAGGGTGGATTTTGAAATCTAATTAACTTTCAATCTGAAGTATTAAACTTCAGTTTATTTTGGAGCAAGCCACCTAAACGTGTGTGTGTTTCATTAAATTTTAAAATATTGGAGGTGGATACAAGCCAATTTGTGTTTCGTTTCGGATGCAATCTGAGAGTCGTAATTACGAAACAATAAAGGGTCCGGGGTTGATAAATTCTCTCATATTGAACATTTAAGTTTAATTTGATAGTATCATTTTCAGTTGTTTCATTTATTTTACAATCTTTTATTCTATAAATTATTAAATTGTCAAAAAAATATATATAGAAATAGGTTTTAACTGGTGGTAGGTCTCTCATATAAGAGAGGCCGTCTGGGTAGTTATCACCGCAGTATTTATTTCTTCCCCTGAACAACAATGTAAATAGATTGTTCTTTTTCTGTTTTCAAGGATATTGTAGCAAGAGTAACTACTGGACATATTAAGACTTAACACCGTCTATCTCAGGGTGGGGAGCGCAGTGTAATGCCAAGCATTTCTTTGTAATTCAAGGTGTTGTTTGGTTTTGCTACTGCTTATGAGAAGTCGTAATGCTTACCGTCAGGTGAACGGCATGATCGTCTCACCTTTCAATGCAATAAATAAAGGTATAATAATTTAGGTACATTGTTTACTTAAACTTGAAGCTTATACCTACAGCGTATCTTAACCTAGATATTAAAAATGAATGAAATATAAAAAAAGCTTAAAAAACAAAGTTCATTGAATTTTCCGATTGAAGTTTGTATTTGTACACGTTTTTATGTAACAGTTTGTTCCCGGAACTGGTTATAAACTTTAATATTGTCGTACGCGACCAACATTTTCTCGGCTAAAAGCATTGAAGGCGTAGAAGTACAACTAGAATCTTTGCTCCGACCCGCTGTGAACTTTATACTACACGACAAAAAGTTCCCAAATCAACTTTGGAGCTATTTTTATGGTTGATCACATATGGAATCTTAGTTGTCGAACAGGTTACATATATGATATTTATTCATAATCTTAAGCTACAGGAGTATATTTCTTGGTGAAGGCTTCCGAATGGATTATGTTTTTGAATATCAAATACTTGCTAACTTTTCTAGACTTGACGAGGTTGGCGATAAATACGTAGTTTCGTCTGCAAGTGTAAATAATTGCTCTTTTTGATAATTTCCTCTGCTTCCTAACGCTCTTATTTCATCTTCTCATATACTTGCCCAACATGGTTTTAGATTAAGTTATTTCTAACATCAATAGTTTTGGGAAAGAATTAATGTTAATTCTTGTTTTCGTTTAATACTTTTTTTAAGTGTGCGGTTATATTGAAACTAATAAAAATTTAATTCCCAATGAGTTTATCTACTCTCCAGATGAAGTCTTAATACCGGGAAGAGCTATCAGTTTCCTGACTTCTAATAAAATAACTTAAGTTTCATAAATAAAAACAAAATCATCGATCAACATGCTCATATAAAACAGCAGGACAATTTATTTCATAGTAATACCACGAAACTATCGTCAAAGGCAATCGATCACATTGTTCACAACACAATAAACGTTATATGGACTGATGTTGCTATTACGTATATAGCTGATAATTGACGTTTCTATTTGATTATGTCTGATGACCGTTACACCAAATTAGCATTCGCTTTGTGATGACTTGCCTACTATACTACGCATGTATGTCTTTCAGCAATGAATAGAACTCTCTTCGTGGTATTTAAAGACGGGTTTTGGACTGATGTACGCCTTGATGTGGTTTTGGTAATGGATTTAAATGTCCAGTTTGAGCAAAAGAAAAATGTTGATGCCACTGTTAATAAAATTGCTGTTATTACAAAATATCTTTAATTGAGACTGATGGCTTGAGTCACGATGGAACACAAAAAATTCGAAGAATAATTGCTTGATTGTTTCATTTACACACATGCCTCCTGAATTCTAATACATGTAAATGGTATGGTGATATTTGGTATCATTTCATATGCGTCCCACTGTAGGGCCCGGGCCTCCTCTACAATCTAAAGTAAGATTGAGAGGGGTTAGGCCATAATATAATTAATCAAGCTTATCTAAGTAAAAAAAATCTATACTTCCAACAGCTTGTTGATGTATATTGCAGTATAGAACAGATAAATCCTTTGCCGATTGATTAATCTAATTTTTAAATTACAGAAGACTTACTACGGCCATATTTTTATATAAATATTTTAAGGAAGAAATTGCTCCGAAGAGAAGAGTTCGCCCCGTGACCACGAAAGCTGTAAAGTAATCGAAACGTCGGGAATTCAAATATAAATATTTTAAGGAAGAAATTGCTCCGAAGAAAACAGTCCGCCCCGTGACCACGAAAGCTGTAAAGTAATCGAAACGTCGGGAATTCAAAAAATGTAAAAATTAAACCAAATCCACGATAAAATCCATAAATAATAGTTTTATTTCAATGAAGAAATTGCTTCTAATCCTTTCCTAAATCATGATTACAGCACAGTACTTTCTCAATTAGACCCGTCGCTAGCACGTGCGACGTTAATGTAGATTGCGTTCATTGTCATTTGCGCTATATTAATTGATTAATCTACTTGGATCAATGGACTCTTTGTTTTGACAAATAAACATCCCATTTGCCTAATTCTTTTGCACTTGAAATTTTAGCAAGGCCACAATATTAATCGCAAAAATTTCTTCTTCTTTAGGACAGTTCATTTATATCTATAAAGGGTGATTTGCTTTTTTTTCTTTCTATTAATGTATATAAAAATATATTCGTGGTATGTACGTCGTATGTACTGCATCTTTCGCAATTTTTTTTCCTTTTGTCGGTTTGTTTTACGTCTTAATATAGAACTGATCATATTTCTCAACGGATATCGTGAAAGTCAGTTATGGTACAAAATCACCCAGCACTAGGCAATATCCTATCGAAAGCTATACTTCAATTAAATCGCAGAATGGTGTCTTAATTTTATGACCGTAATAGATGCATAATATGACTTAATGCTTCTACCGGCGATTTCTAAAGATCGATTATAATTAATTTAACATATTATCTCTGCATAAAATTTGTTAACCAAAATTGTACAAAAAAAAAATGTATGCATTGATCGATGTCAGTATTAGGATCTACAAAATACTTTCCTTTATACAACAGCATGATATATCTCAGTGGCAAATTAAATTCTAATATATTCAACACAGATTGATAGTTGAAGAGTAGTGCCGGCATATTTAATTTCTTTCAATGGAACATGTTTTATTAACAAGAATAATTTATCCATCGTCCTCGATCAAGTATGTTGCTATTGCATATTTTATCATCCAGTCAAGTTTCAATAACTATTTTTACTTTGTTCTGTTTATCATTCAAACACTTAATTTTTTCGTTTCGGCATCAATTACTATTTATAAAATAGATTTACTATTCGTCTTATGTAGAATTTAAAAGCAATAGAAATTAGTATTTATTAGAAGGAAATCTTTTTGTAATAATTCGATTTGCATTCTCATGCACATATTTACACAAATATTTATGTACTAAATGTATGCGTCGGTTTGAAGCAAATTGAAATCATTTGCCATTATATGATTTCTGTTTTCTCATTTCCTTTACCCGGTTTAAGTTGTGGTCAAGATTGTTAATTTTGATCCGTATGTACGTGAAACTTTAATTCCATCATTCCCATTACAGTCATTATTGTCAATTACTAAATCATTGCATTTTGAACGTATATTCTTGGCTTAGGTTATTTGTTTATATTACGAGAAAAAGGTAATTCACTCACGTGCACTTTGTTGTCACTTTAATTTTTGTATTCTACAAAATATATGGAATATAACGAAAAAAACATTAATCTAAAACTCAATATTTACTCAAGCATGTAAAACATACTAATGGAAAATAATTGGAACGAATAGACGCATTCGTTAATAATTTGATTAAAACGTTTGATAAGAACAATTTCAATTTTATTTGGTTCATCTATAGAACAATTTACTATGTAAATGTTTACTTCGAACAATCGTAAAATCTGTTGTTAATTTGTGTTTTTATTGTTACTAGTCCCTCGACTTACTACTCGATCAATGTATTTTTAGCGTGTGCTACATCGATTCATATGTATTTACTACTTTTTAACGGTCTCCTTACGGACCATTTTATATTGGTCTTTAAGATTTCGTGCGATTACGATTTTGAGTTGATCTGAAGTATATTTCTCTTCACGTGAATTGTATTTTCTATAAAACGCTCTCTGTGATAAATTCCAATAAATAATTTAAATGTCAACGAATTACCGAATTTGACAAAAAAAAAACTTAGTAATTATAGTATAGCTTAATAAAAGACTACTAATAACTATAAATTATCCAATCTACTACATTTTACAAGCGCAACTATTGAACATAATATTATTATCTGAAACGACATGCCATATAAGTTACTTTTTTTGTTTAGCCAACTATTGTGTCTCTTTCCTCGCACTTGTCTACGATCTTATCGAACAATAACTTCACACAATGCATCACACTGGCATTCTTAACCTTTTTTATTTCAGCTGTGCATTGAACATTCATATGTTAAGTTAGTGAAAGGATTTATATAACTCCACATAATAGTGCAACGGACGATGTGAGTTTACATATATATTTTTTGCAATTGTCACTTTCTGCATTCGCAACCCGGTATTGTGAACCGGTGAATAATGGATCTGCGAAGTTGGAAAGGGCAAATCGTTGAGTGCTTATTCATTCATTACATTCGACGATTGTAAGTGATCTCCGAAGGCCTTCTAAATGGTTCATTTTATTAGTATCTTTATTGAGATAGGAACTCTTTTCATATTATGTAAGGTGTTTAAGCGTTAGTTGATCACTTTGCACTGGGTTAAAATACATACGAATCATATTGGACTAGTGATGAATTAAATGTTACCGGTGGAACCCTGATATTCCTATTGAGTTCCCGGAACCTTGTACATTTAAAAATTAATACAAACAATTTAGTAGGCCTGTTACTACATGCGTTCAAGGACTTTATGTAACAAAATCTAATTTGGGTAATTGAGCTTTATAATGTAAATACATTCACACATAATTTATAATTGTTGTTTAATGTTATACTGAGATCATAGCGTTTGCAATAAAGCATAAAGTATATGCAGATATTTGAAATATTGTGGTGTACAATATGATGCGGTATGAATATGATAAATGAGCACACATCTACGGATCTAATTGATGAATGTGCAGAATCAGTACTGCTTATGTAGAAAGTGGTAAGTGCTTCCTAGCCAAGAAGCACTCACTCGTTCCGTCAATTTCGCGGACATCGCTTTGATGTTTGTTTCCATTTCATCGGTCAATTTGCATCTGTGTTGAGTTTTCTACATACATTTCACTTGCGAACCTTTCTAGATTTTTTAATATGGTTTTATTAAAGTTTTGTAACTTTCATTTCACTTAATTAAAGTTATATCTAACTTTTGCAATTACGTACAATTAAAATGTTTTCGACAGTAATTTGGTGCTAAAACAGAAATTCTTAGGTGCTATCTAGATTTGAATCTGCTAATTCATTTACGTCGCGAATCGAAACACGTCCGTGCATTGTTTTAGCGTGCTTGTGTCATGTTCCAAGTCTATGTTACTTAACATATGTCATGTTTGAGACTAAAATAACAACAACTGAAAAGTTTATTTTGAAGGTTTAATGCAATACTTGCCACAAAATAATTGCAATTTCTAATACAATTCTGCACCGACTTTGTATTTTTTTAATTTGTTGTTTGCTTTACATTGTACTTACTATTGGCGTGTTTTACGTCTGAAATATTTCGTAAGTTGCATATGAAATCAATAGGTTATTTAAATATTTCTTGTTTAACTTTTAATTAACTACTTTGTTTGTGAGTACGTGTATTTAACTTCAAACTGTATGCTATTAAATTTCGTCACTGGAGCGTATATGGTATTTAGCAGGGGTAGATTTTATACACCAGTTTAATAACCGATAGTTCAAAATGTGCTGATTGGTAAGTCAACTCAAAAATGTTATTTTTCTCCGAATAAGAATAAACAACTATTATCTAATATGTGCAACTTAATGTAGTGAGAGTAAATGAACATCAAATGAACTCATGAGATAACAGTTTCTAAAAAATTTAACATGCCTTATACAATTTTTCTCACAGTTTTGAAACTGGCTTGCAGAAGGCTAGGTTTCGTGGAACATTACGCCTATCACGATAGCAGATCGGCCGACCCGGATGTGAAGTGTGTAAAGGTTGCACCGAGATGCGCTCTCGCGTCGTGACGACGTAATGAGTGATGACGTAGTCAGGTAGACTGTGGTGCTAAACAAAATCTAGACTTTCCTTTCATCTCCTCACTTAGCTCCTTTCGTATTGTCTATTGTAGTAACGAATTGGTGAAACTATTTAGTTTCGTAACATTTATGAGTCTTGTGTTAAATTGTCTGCGGTTTTGTGTGTCGTCGTGCTTTTGTTTAGTTCTGCGATAGTAAATGTATTTTAGTATTTTACATACTGGCATAAAAACAATCAGCGATGGTTACGTAAGGCCGTAGATTCGATCCCCTCACCAAGGTTAATATTTGTGTGATCCACAGGTATTTGTATCGGCTCTGGTTGTTTGTGAGATCGAGAATCTGTCGTAGTTTCTGATACCCATTATTGGGTAATGGGACTTGATATTATTGAGGTGTGAACTATGTATGCGGCTATTGCTTGTTAATTAAAGTCCACAAACAATTTCAAAATATTCACGTTGTATTCCCAGACACAACACATTTTTGCTTTTCAAGCACCGCATTGATGTAATCTCTAGAGCATTGATCGTAGTTGAGCATTCGCTAGATATAGAATTATTTATTATTCAAATGACTGCAATCTTCTCGCTGTGTAATCATCCCTTTCCAAGAAATACAGTGTTGCACAATGAACTCTGTCAAATCAGTTACCTGTTGCTTGAGTAATTTGAACACATTCTAAGTGCATGTAATGAAAATGATGTACAACCACTCGGGAATCCTGAGTTTATGAGGCTTAGAAGCGAGTATCACTTAGAAGAACGGGATTGGAAATTATAATAAAATTGCACCAATTTGTGAAGACACCTAATGCATGGGTATAGAGGTGCATGTCGTTGTAAATTTCACAACTATGTTTTTGTAGTTGATGGAACACAAAAATATTGGTTGTGTAATTGAAATAATTAAAATACTAAAAATAAATTAAATTAATTATAAATACATAATTAAAATTAATTGTAAATACAAAAATAAAATTAATTTGGATAAATAAATTCAGTAATTAAAGAAAAAATATATTAATAATACTTTAATTGCCTACATGACTAATAAATACATTTAATTTCATTTCGAATATAGAGTTATACAGTTTTTGTACTCCCTATTTTACATGTAATGGGTAGTGCATGTTTAGGTTGTTGCTTAAATATTTCGCATAATAATATAATTTGTAACAGACCTAACCAATTTAAAGCAAGTCTTACTATCCATACTGATGTCATATTGCTAAAAATTGTGTAAAAATTCTTTTCCATCGTTTTGATGTTACCTCTGAATTGTAATAATGTGTTTACAACATTATTTGTGATATACATTCAAGTCACAGGTGTAGCTTAACAAAGCACTAAGTCAGAAGGAAAATTCCAAGTTGAGTTGGCTGTAGGTTTGTTGTTAATATGTGCATAATTATATTACATTATAAATTCAATATTGTATAATCAAGGCTGTTGATGTCAAGGTTATATGAAACCGTTTATATATCTGGATCATAGTAAGTAAGGAAATGAATATATGTATTTTCTTCAGCATAAATTATTCTATAATAAGAAAATACCCATATAGTCCCAAATCTACACTAATATTATAATACTACTCCTCACAAACAGCTAAGTAGACCCCCAAATAATATAGATTTAATAAATACACCCAACAGTCACTTCCATAGTCCTGACCCCTCACTATAATCGAGTCTCGTGTCGTAGGTATCAGGAACTAGGTGCGAGAGACTTTTCGGTGTCACAAGCATCCAGATCTGAAACAAATACCTGTGGATCACAAAAATAATTCATTTTTTTATTAATAACATTTAAGAATATTTACTGTTATTTTATTGTGGTTCTCCTGGTGACACCACTGCCTACTTCTTTTGGGATGAAGGCGTGAGTTTATGTATGTAAGTTATTTATTTATCATAAACTTTAGGTTATGTTAAAATTAGAGCTCCCAAAGATATCAAGACAGTGTTGTCGGAAATGGCTTGCATCAATCCGCTTCCTGCGACCTTGCATAGTTCAGGTATAGCATAATGTTTATAAATAAATGTTGCGTGTCTTGCCTATCTGTTTGTGATGCAAGTGCAATTTTTATTATTTTATTTTATAATTGTCTTCAATAGTATTCGAAGTAAATGGCAGGTGATGTCTATGTGTATTACTTAGGAATTTTAATGCATGCGATTTAAATGTCCTACATAAATAATATTCTCGAGTAAGAATGTTGTATATTTTGTTATTTATTTGTAGTGTGAAACATAACAAATAAATCAATACTTAATTACTATGCATATCGAGATGATATTACGAGACAGTTAGTTCATACTTGTTCCAAAAATCAAAAAAAATATTTCAGCAATTTATAACTGACTAGTGGCCGGCCAGGCTCCGCCCCAGTGCAGATAAACTCTTTTGAGTCTCTTTTCTATCATTTATGTTCATCAGGGATAATGAAGGATTCTAGTGCAGTGTAGAGTGCGTGGTGGCCTGTCGGTAAAACGGACTAGTCGCGGCTGCCAACATGTTCACGGTGGTCGCGGGTTCGAATCCCAGGGCACACCTCTGACTTTTCGAAGTCATGTGTGTATTGATAGTCAATCACCACGCACTAAAACGGTGAAGGAAAACATCGTGAGGAAACCTGCATACCATAGCGATTTATAAGAATTTCTATGGTATGTAAGTCCGCCAACCCGCACTAGGCCAGCGTGGTGGACTATATGGCTTAACCACTCTCAATCGTACTCTCGATTGTAGAGTAGGCCTGTGACCAGCAGTGGGACGTATTTAGGCTGAGACAGAGACAGACAGACAGATATTGCACTGGACACTCATATCAACCTTTTTATAATTTTTGTTTAGACAACTTTATAAAGTCAATATACTTATACCTACATAAAAATCGTTACAGGTTAATTGGTGTACATACGAAACCACGAAAAAACTATTTAAAAATATAAACACTAAGACTGTAATTACCACCGTAATTACTAATTACACTAAGATGACCCAAGATTCAGTGATCCGATATAGTTCAGCGACATCCGCATGTCGACCTCGAGGGCGACCGGTAACAACCAACCCAACTCTCAGGCTCAACTCGAAAGGTCAGCTTGCCTCACTGCTACATGATCATCTTAAATGCGACGACCTCTGACGTCTTATTAAATTGTTTGGTGCATTGCAACAGGCGGGTTTCTAAGATGTACTGAGGTGGAATTGATTTCTATAGATTGTCCGTTGATTTTTTTAGAAATTTATGTCGTCTGATTGGTGTGATTGTAAATGGATGTAGGCTGCATGGGCACCGTTTTATAAACTGTGTTTATTTGAATGTCTCGGTGGCGTAGTTTACAAAGCTTTATTATAAAGCTGAGGTCTCGAGTTCGAATCACAGGTAGGGCGAAGTGATAGATTTTTCGATTCAATATCACAGAGGATTCAGAAATTTGTACCCGATACGACGATAACCTCGCCCTCTATTGCATCACACATACACACATACAAGGAGAAACGTAACTGTGTACTGGCACTGCTAAGCAATCAGGACAAAAGTCGTGAAAAAAAACCACTTGATTTTCCTAGGACAACATAATTAAATCTAAAAAGCTCATCCCAATAAAGCGACACAATATCATGAGATGGAATTGATTTGTTTGGTTAAATGTAGCAATAGTGACACGTCTTCCTAGAGCTTTGCTGTTTTTGTAAATATTAATATACAAGACACGTTACATAATATAACACGAATTGTTTAGTCTACTGTTCTATCAACTACTTCAGCGCCTTCACAACAATCACTTTAGAGCGTTTATACCTTCCGCGCGCTTTTTGGCTTAAAAACAGCACTTTTCAAACGAGTTAATAGCCACCAATAAACAATTTAAAGGAAAAATAATTACTACTAATTTTAGAAAAGGTTGTCATCTAAGGATTTTGGTGGAAAACATTATAGATTGATGGATAATTTGTGAGTACTATAAGGATTACTGAACACAAGTTTCGTTATTTAGGCTTTAAATGGCAATTTAGAAGCTTAAGATATCCGAAATTACTAAATATAAGATGAAAATAAAAATTTTATCAGACTAATACGACCCTTATGGAGGGATTTTGCTGAGAAAAATAACCTTTTTGTGTTTAGTTCCTGAAAAATAAAAATTTCAACAATGCGAAATTATTCAGAAACTCTCGTCAAGAACATATTTTTTTTCACCAACAAATCGTACATAATTTTTTATAGCAATTGCATATTATAATAGAAGAACATCTTATCAATAAATTACCATTTTTATATTTCAACAAAATTAGTTTTCATGTTTTCTACAAATATTTTAAAAACCACTATAAAACACGCTGTCCGACCTGCATCAAATCAGACCGTCGCGAGGCCTTCTAGAGGGAGGACGTATCGCTCGTCGCTCCGGCCTGGCTGCAGTCGATTTTTGCTGTGCGTAGTAAAAATAGCCACGCGCGGGCTGCGATTGCCACATCTTAGTACTTTGGTAGTAAAATATATTTTTTTATTACCTACAATGATTTTGTAGTGAGTATAAATTATGTTTCAGATAATATAATGGGATGTAATTCCGAGGCTAAATTATGTTATGTATTGTAATAGAAAATTAAATATATTTCGTAATTGTATGGGGTTGTAAGGCCCCTAACTCTATTCATGTGTTCGAACACGAAATGATTAATAAAACGTCCGTAGTGTCTACTGATTGAACACTGATTTGAATCCAACTTAACAATGTAATAATAACGAAAATATGATTAGTATCTAAATTGGTATTGTTCATTGCTTGCACAGTAATATTTGTCTACTTATAATGCAAATATATATATAAGTCATAAGTTACATTTCAATTGAATATTAGAATTTTGAAGCGCACGGATCAAAGTTGGTTGAGCTAACTGTATAGCGAGCCGACGCGGCAGCTCTACGCACACAGCTTCGGTCGCTTATGTGTGCGTGAAATTAACGAAGAAATACCTATAGTTGACTTTGCGCGCAAGGTGTAAACGCTCGTAATCAAATTACAGCCTCCATACACAAAGAAAGATTATTACAAGCGTCTCAATTTCTCAAATTAAGTCTGAATTGGCGGATGATTGTTGCAACGGATGTAACGGTTATTGATTCATTATTGAGTGCTGCGTCATCACAATCGTGAATTTTTTTAGTTAATTTTTTGTACATAATCTTGTTTTATTTATCAAGGACACTGCCAGTGATTTAGATACGATCAAATGCTGATTCGCTGATGATTCTCCTGTTTTTGCTGTACCCGGAAATTTTTACTGTTTGTTTTTATGTGAGATATCATGCAATACTAATTAAGATTTTTATTCGTTTTGTTTTGAAAATTCATTGTAAATTTAATTGAAGTTTCCAGCCAAATTTAATCTCAAAATTATTTGGCAAAGTTTTGTAGATTTATTGCAATTTAGATTCCTGTAATGTTAGAGACATGTTATACTTTCTCAAGTCACATTAAGCATCGTGATGGGAAATGTTAGTGAGTTTCTGAAACTATTTAAAATTAATAGACAAGTATATAGTACAATTAAATCAACGTCAACTCTCAGAATAAGAAATATTTGTCAAATTAATCCTTGTCGGCGACGACTATCGTTTTAACCGTTGTCTCTAGATTTGTTAGGAAAGATTAATCAGGACTTGCTATCTGCCGCGGAATATTTCCTAGAATTTCGTTGATCAGCAGATTTAAAGTGAAGAAGAGTTCTTGCAATAGAACTCGTTGTAGGTAAAATTGTTTTATCCTTTCTTTGTGATGAGAAGAAAAAGGGAACATTATGAATTTACCATTACACCATTATTGACTATAATTGTAAAGAATTGTTTTAAATCTGTGATTTCACCTATAGATAATATGGTCAAATTTAGGCTACTTCGTACTACTAGGCTACGTACTTTATGTACGTAACACAAATCGTGAACATTATATAAATTGAAACCCTTTGGGCAGATTAAACCCAAACTAGGTAAAAACATTACTTAAAATAAATAACCGAAATCTTGTTTCACAAAATTCCCAAATAACCTCTTTAGAAGTGCAACGGGCATTCATTGCGACCGAGCGAAACCTGACCAGGCCGCCGGTGTTAATTTAATTAAATAACTTAATTAACTAAATTAAGTCTTTTACGATAGCACATCAGTTGAAATACAAAATTTTCTAAAGTATAATCACAACTCAAATTCTATAATCTTCTACAAAAAAATACTTTTTTGGGAAAGAACCACTTAACGAAGATTGAATAAGCATCCATTGACCTCACAAGTTCGTTACTAGCATTTGTTTTTTTGTTGCATAATTTTGATGGTTTAAAAAATGCGGAAATGATTAGTGAAGTGTGTTAATGTTTGCACGTCAATGTATGGCATATGAGATTTTCAACAATGTATTACGAGCTTGTGAAATGTGCCCACATAAGATAAGAAGGAACACTGAAGGTTTTAGTAGATTCTACGTTTGAAAATAAAATAAAGTTAGGCAAGTATTTGCTTTTATAATTTAGGAAAGTATATGTTCAGCGTAGTTCACGAAGTGTAATAATAAATGGTGTGCGGTAGTTATAGACACCTAAACACAAACAAAATACTATTGTATTGATTTTATGTTGAAAGTGTAGTAAAGAATATTACAATTTCGTAAGTAATCTAAATGAGTGGCATATTTATTGATATTAGTGATTTTTTATTTAAAATCAAACATGGTTCTCTCACACTTGAGTATATAAATTATTTATTTATTCCGATATTCATTCACATATCTAAAACTTATTTAGTACTTTATATTCCAATAATTTTTAAAGTAGTTAAGCCAGGCCAAATTTTGATTTCAAAGTGAACGGTCCTGTTTAATAAAGTTTTTTTTATCGCTATGAATGGCGAGCATGCAAAACCTGGAATTACAAAGTAATGCTTGGCATTCCATCGCGATCGCCACCCTGAGACAGAAGGTGTTAAGTCTGAGTACGTTTAGTAATTACTCTTCCTACAATATTCTTCAATCCGAAACACAACAGGGTATTTACACTGCTGTTGTGCTGAAATAGACATTGCGGTGGTACCTATCCAGGCGATCTCTCACAGATGAGAGACCTACCACCAGTAGTTATTCCTAGACACTGGTCCCTGAGAAGTCGTACGTAAAGAAAAAAAATATCATTATTCACTAAATTAGATGTCCCTTGAAAGAAACAATGACATTAATAATATTTCTCATGAATTGAGCATATTAAAAGGAAAGTTCATCGAGTTGCTTGGTATTTAAGTTTAATCGAATTTATTTAAAATACCATTTCGTTAAACTTGACTACTGAAATTCGTATACAAATTATTATTCAGTCATACAAATTGATCGCCTACGATGTTGCTGATAAATTATATTTTATAATGCTTGTTTACTTGATGAACATAAACTTGTTTACGTGGAGCTTTTCTGGTATTTAACATTTGGTTAACAGTTGCGTCGTCACGGAAAAATATTAAGTTTTTATTTTTATTCCTTGGCTCAATTTTACGATTTTTGTTTAGATTTTCATCTGGTTCAAAGGAATTATTGTAATTTATCCATTCATGATATTAAGGAACTGCATGAAAGAGTATTTAAGGAGAACTTAATGTTGGTGATCGAGTGTGTGTTCCCAACCGATTATCGCTGTTTGGTTTTTGATAAATGCTTCGCCTGTATTTAATTGTATTTTGCAATTTTTAATACTAGTGAACCCGAATTCGTTGAAATATCAGAAGGTTGTGTCAATCACGATTTCTTAGTTCTTAGATCTCGCTATATATTCAAATTTAACTAATCATAATTATTTATACGTAATCATGTATTCATAAAACTATGAATCCTTTTACGTCCGGATCAGCATCTTTGCTTAAACTACTTGTTATAATCCTTATACCTTCTATTGATCAAGTAAACACAATATCAGCTTTGAACATCTACAAATTCGTATTACTGTATTGTAGATATACGTTTGTTTACTACAATAAACTTGTCTTGAATTGCTAAATGTACTGTTCGATCAACAGATGAATACTCCGCCGTCCACAAAGCAACTAATCAAATTCTAGCCTTTGCGCACAAAGTAAGATTATTACAAGGGTCTAATATTCTCAAACTGGATCTAAATAGGCTGATGTTGCTCTACAATATTCAGTACTGTCTAGTCCAACGCAGACAGGAATTATTACGCGCTTTGTGGTTTCAAGGTTCAATGAAGATTTAATGGGATTAGAACTAGAAACGTAGATTTGGATTTACTTAATAAATGTACATTTAGTTATTGTGCGACGGTGAGTGAGTGGATCTGATATGTTTATAATTACAAAGATAAATGCGTATCGTACTTATATTGTTTTGGGGATAAACAAAGGCTGTAAATGATGAGATTTTGAGGTATTTATTTATTTATTTAAATCTTTATTGTACACAAACTTAACAACAACATAGCTAAACAGAAATAATAATAACAAAGAGTACAAATGGCAGTCTTATCGCTCAACAGCAATATCTTACAGACAACCATGGGATGGATTTAAATGAGGTATGTTGCGAATAAAATGGATTATTTCTTTGGTTTGTCTCCTTGTCTCTGCATTATTTTTACAGATATTCAGCTTTAATGACCTCAGTTTATAGCCCCCCAATTTCAATTATAGATTATTTGAATAATACTGGAAAATTATTTTGTTCTTTACATAAAAAAGTTAAATCCTAATCCTAAATAATTTGGTATGGTAAAGTTCAACTATAAATTATAATATATCGTAGATAAAATCCTTGTTAATCTTTTTAATCCATTTGGTTTTCAAAGTGTTGTGAACAAAGTGTCTATTGAATAAATATAAATTCATCAAATTACTAAACATACACGTGTAAGTTAACTAACAAATACTCTCAAGCAGACGAAACCCAAAAGAAAGTCAAATTACTTAAGTCAGTGAAAACTTTGTTATGATCGACCGCGACGGAGCAAAATAAAAAAACGACATTCCACAAATTAATTACAAACTAACGACTTGTAATGAGACACCGCGATTTGAGTTGAGACATTAAGACGAACAAATTCCACGTTCATGCTACGTTTACCTTTAATGTCAAAAGTGTTATCTTTGCGCCGTTGAATTTGGATACCTTTTTAATGTTAAGCGAAATTTATGTCCTGTTTACGGGAAATGGGTAAATTATACTGTCGCCGCGGACTAACATTGAATATCGTGATGTTTTATCTTCTCGAGCGTAACGCGATAATGTTTTCTTTGTGTAAAGTCAACATTATGGAATAAGATGTAAGATGAGTTTGAGCGTGATGAATTTCTATATCATTTTGAACTGTGGAATTATTTGCTATATTCTAATTTTTATTGATAAGATAATTCTAAAGATTATTTTTTAAATTATGTTTTTATGGATGTTACCAAATAGTTTCATGATGTTAAAGTTAATAAATGTTAACAGTGAAAATGTGCTCAACTTTCGAAACATCAGTATATGCCATAATGCAAATTTTATTGGTCAATGAACACACACATGAAATGATTATAATATGATTTCAGTTTATTTATACACATATACAAATCTTAACGAAGTTATTATTATACCTATAGGAATAGAAACATATACATAGGTATTTACTGATCTTAATTATTTAGCTCGTCAACACAATTAACTTTGTTTTACTTGAGCTCATTATTACTGAGTCAGGATTAAAACATAAAAATATAGCTAATCTAAGCAGAACAACAAATAACATATTTCATTCTTTGACATGACATCTGCTAACGCATAAAAATGTTATATTAAGATCTGGTGACGTCCAGATTGAAAGTTTCGCTTTAAAATTTCGAAATGCCCTTTTGAGTTTTGCTGCGCCAATAGAAATCGTTGAAAAATCCTTAGTGCGGCGCCCGGTTTGATTGTGTCTCGTGAAATAAAAGAATACGACGAAAGTCGCGCCGTTTCTGAAGTTCAAATGGCGACTGTTATGAAACTTCCTCGGGCTGCATCGACGAGATTAGAATTAAATTAATAAAACGAACTTATATCTGGATTTTTGATGTAAAGAATTTCTATATCTGTAGGAAAATTTATTTATCAACTTATTTGTGCGATTTGATAGAACACTGCTCAAATTTGGGATGTAAAAAGTAGGTCAAAGTATGTATGGTTTAGATGTAGGTTCGATATCTATCTATTAGTCTTCACTTCACAAACACGATATCCTACATTTTACGTTCGATAAATATTAAGCAAAGAAAAAATAAATCACGCAAATTCAATTGAATGTTGTGCCATTACAAGGAACTGGAACAAATTGCCAAAATCTTTTCTTTACACAGAATACCTACCAGTTATAATTTTATCGCGCGCATACTTCAACATCTCTTAGCATATAAAAAGGCTCGCACTGATTTTGCATCCCGGGGGACTTTCAATTTCAAATTGCTCGCGAGTTGAATGGGAAAAAGAAGATTGATATTTGGGATTTTTTCCTCTTGGCCGTGCGTGGAGGAGGCCTCACAAGTGACTGATCGCTCGTGCCTCCGCCGGCTAATGATATCCGAAGCTTATCGGATTGACTGTCGCGCGTCATTTTTACGGATTCAACGGGATTTATGTAAATTTGTTTTGTCAGCGACGTCGCCTTGTTACGGCCCCGCCGAATCTGTCCCGATATCAACAATATTGATATTGCTGTCGATTTGCTTTGATAGATTTTTTTTCCGTTGCGTTCGCTCCCAGTTTGAAGTGTTGGCTTTTTTGTGATTGTTATAGCTGAGCCTTTGTCGTGCGTTGTTGTGTTCTTATTTTTGTAGCTACTGCCTATTACTCTGCTTTGTGTGTCATGCTTTAGTTTTGGAAACTACTGTGTTTTTTTCTAATAAATAGTTTGTATACACATGCCGTAAAAATAGTTGTATGTTCAAAAAATTTTATTTGTTTCTCTATTCCGCATTTGAATATCGTTTGAAATCTTTTTGTATGTGATATGTGTTTTACCTTTTTTAATTCAGAATGTATATGGTAAAATATTCTGTAAATATTATTACTTATATCAAAGGATAACCATTAGCATTCTGTCTGTATCAGCCCATATGCGTCCCACTGCAGGGCACGGGCCTCCTCTACAATCGAAAGTACGGTTGAGAGTGGTTAGGCCATATAGTCCACCACGCTGGCCTAGTGCGGGTTGGCGGACTTACATACCATAGAATTTTTATAAATCGCTATGGTATGCAGGTTTCCTCACGATGTTTTCCTTCACCGTTTTAGTGCGTGGTGATTGACTATCAATACACTCATGACTCCGAAAAGTCAGAGGTGTGCCCTGGGATTCGAACCCGCAACCACCGTGAACATGTTGGCAGTCGCGTCTAGTCTGTTTACCAACAGGCCACCACGCACTTACCATTAGCATTGCTGTGACCAATTTTCCCTTCAGGTCTGTAAAAAAATTACGCACATCCGAATCAATAGCAATTAGAACACGCGTTTCATAACACGGTAACGCGCGCAACGTATGCAAATGTTGATATCCACATAAAATTTTACCTCTCGCCGATACGCACTCGTATTAATATTCATCGCACCGGCTGTATACCGACGCAACTTACCTGTCGATGTAATTAAGGCGTTACAAGCGCCGCACAATGTGTTCACTGTCTAGTACTCTGATCATCGCAAATTTACTCTATTCAAACGAGAACGCTTCTCAATACGTCCTGTAGTTAATGGTTATGCCATTGTATTGATTAGTTATATAATCTCAGTGCTGTTGTGTTGCTGTGCACTGAATGTATGATTCGACGACGTTTTAACAACGTGCTTGATGTCTTATGTTCGTAGTGATATTTGTTCGGTAGCGTCTGTAACATGATTGTCTTCAGGATTTTTCTTCGTTCTATAGATCCGGCGACGAACAAATAGGTCACCTCATGATAAGTTATCACTGTCGCTAATGATTATCCACAAAGCTTGGATTAAAATGTGTTGCTGGCAACAGGGAAGCGGGAAAGAGCAAGCATGGAAAGAGGAAACGTTATTAGGATTATACTGACTTTTGCTATTCTGCCCAACTGTTTTGTGCAGATTGTGGCACCATAAAAGATGTCCAACATTTGTTGATGGAGTGTGTTCTCTGATAAATGCCTCCAAAATTAATTTATTAGATGTTGGGATGTTTCAAACCATCCTATCAGAGCCTCTCTCTAAAGCAGCAATATCAGTTTTCAAATTTTTGAATCAATTATATTAAGATTTAAGATAATTTTAGGATATCATGGGGTTGACTTGGTTTAAATGTCGCCAAAAGTCCCTAATTTAAATACGAATAAAAAAAATGCCCAACTGTCTATGCTAATAAATTATTTCGTCTCTCCGTCAGTATCCTCTTATATTACCTCTTTGGTTCTTATCGTCACTAAAAACACTATATACTGTTTATAGTCACCGCAGTGTAGAAATTCATCAGCTAAATTAAGCACTATATTGTACGGAACTGTGTATATTACAAGCGTGCAGCAACGGGCTGCGACAGAGCGAGTTCTAGACAAACATACCAGAAATACGAAGTAACTGACCGCAGCATTGTGACTCGGTTAGTCTCTAGAGGATGTTTGGCTTAAACCGACAACACGACGAAAACGTTAACTGGAATATTTTTACACTTTGTTACCGTTTAAGGGTAGCTGAAAATAGCCTTGTTTAGTTAATTTCGAATGTCGTCCTTTTTATCTTTTAAAATAATACAATGCATAGGATTAGCTAATGTTAATTAAATATGCGTCACTATAATTGCAGTCCGTAATAAGATGATATGAGAGAAGCTTATTTAATTTTATTTAAAACTAGCTGTGCCCGCGACTTGTTCCGCGTGGAATTTAACAAATACTTTATTTTTAAATATTAAAATAACTTTTCTAAAATAAATGTAGCCTAAGTTACTCCTTATTATATCAGCTACCTGACAAAAAAAGTCCCGTCAAAATCGGTCCAGCCATTTCAGAGATTAGCCGGAACAAACAGACACAGTACAGCTGCGTTGTACTGCAGCATATAGCTGAATGGGGAGTCATTGTTGTCTGGCCATGCGCATATAATGGCAAACTGTTAATTACCTTATATGCTACATTGTCTTTTTTTGTATGTGGTGGCCATGCAATAATAAATATATTTTCTTTCTTTCTTTCTTTCAAATTGCATTTTTAATGTCATTAAGTTTGTATAGAGCATCTTCGGCAATGACTTTGAAAAGTGAAGTTACGGGTATAGTTTTGTCTGTAAGAGCAGCTATAGCGGTAGCATCGCAGACAGAATATCACACTTGACCTCCAACGGTTGATGTTCACATTATAATTTAATATAATTCAAAAGACTTTGATTCGGTCTTTGACCTTCCTTCCCGTTACATTATTCGGTGTCATGTTATTAATCCGGCCCATTATTAAATTCATCATCATTTTCAAATATAGCATTCTTTTTTTATTTATTACTGTGTAATGTACACAGTAAAATATGTATATTATGTAATATAATAGATAATTGTTGGGTTTGTTTTATATGCCAAGTGCCATGGTGGCGGTGGTTACAAAGCTGAGGTCTCGGGTTCGAATCCTGGGTTGGGCACAGTGATAGGTATTACATTTTTCTATTCATTATCAGCCCGGATCGTATTATGGGATGGAAGACGAAATATGGGAGTCCTGGCACCTGTGCCAACCCCTTCTGGGAAAAAAGGCGTCAGTTTGTGTATGTATGTACGTTAATATATTATTTTCACGAAAAGGTTTAGAACTTTTTTGTTAATCGATTTTTGATCGGTACTGGAATGTTCAATTTGTTTTGTTAAAAGTTTTTCATGCTATTAACGCGCTCATGTAGGATTTAATTTGGAGCGTGTGTTATTAATTACATTTTAGGAATTTTGCACAAGATTTTTTTGTTTAACATTTACTTTTAACGGAATGTTTGGTATTTTATGAATGCTTTGCTATCGTTACAGCGTAAAACACCGAAACACGTGAAATTATTCATGGTTTTCATACCGTTTTATTAAAGGTAATTTTTTCGTCTACACACACAATGCCGTGCTCATCAGTGACGTATATGGTTTGAAACATATTTAGATACATCCATTGGTTTCTAACAGAAAGACGTTCCATACAAACCGAAGTTCGCCTCACAGCACAAATGAACGTAGTATGTTGATTTTTATCAAAACTAGTATTATGTACATTAAGTCATATACAACCAGTGGAGATAAGGCCCCTAGCATTGATTCCTCGGTGATTGATGTGTATCTGCTTGCGACGGGCACGTAATCCGATCTGATTTTGTGTGTGTGTGCGCGTCTAATGCCTACCGTGTACATAAGCTCTCCTTTAATCCCCGTGATTGAATTATAATTCTCTTTGTGTATGACAAGACCCCACTTTGTTTCGGAGATGAATGAGTTGAAATAGAATGGATTGATAGAAACATTGACTTTGATACAGTGAATGGAACAGATGAAATTGATCCGATATTCGCTTTGGATGAAGATGTTTTTGAGTAGATTACTGATATTGTTTTTGTGATATTAATCTTAAAGATTGGCGATTTAGTTTTGGTGTAGTTCTCTCACAATATCGTTTGCAATAGCTACTCTACAATTCTTTAAGGTTTTATAATCATTAGCATTATCAGCCTTTTGCTGTCCACTGCATGACATAGGCCTCCTCCAAATAGCGCCATTTCACCCTGTCTTCGGTTTGTCACATCTAGCATCTGATAGCGACCTTTCGCAAGTCGTCACACATACTTTAAGGTTTAACAATATCTTATTCGAATTTGATGAGGAAATTTGAAAAATGAAATAAATGTTCAAGTAATTTACCGTAGACAACGAGCACTATTGTTTATTTTTTTAACCTGTTCTTTTCTCAGCTGAGTTCATACTCAGCAGAAAACCTCATGGTTTTCTGGTGTTTATTTGAATATTTGCTCTTAACTACATGGAATTTTCTGTACGAATTATATCTACATAATCTTATCAGGTCAAAGTTTTGTTTTATTACCTTTGAAAAATCTTTATTATCGACACGATTATTTACCTCTTCAATGCGGCGACATAATTGACGTCTTGGTAATAATTATTAATACAGCTTCTTCAACACGATTGACCATGTTCATATGGTTGACAAAAAATATCGAGAATATAGAAAAAAAACATATGTCTTACAACCTTGTTTGAAATAGCACATCATTATTAACTAAAAACACCTAGGCAGTATTATAATGAATATACATTGTTTAATTTGAGTGCTCGCAAATATTTTACAAATATTTTGAACTAATCGGAAATTGTGCATTACAAAAATACAGCTGACAATTATCATAATTGCATGCAGTTGTACGCGTCCTCGTTCCATTTAACAGGAACACAACAGCATAGCGTTATCCTAATTACATATTGTTTTTTTTATTACAAAACCGACACTAAGTTGCAGCGTTTGTGATACAAATAATGTATTATCTCTAAACTGGTGGGCGTGAATTCACAGATAAACGCGTCCCATGCAACGGTTTGTTAAACAAATTGTTGTTTTTTTCAACCATGACGATGTGGGTTTTTTTTCGCCTGTGCCTCACTGATTGGCCTTTGTTTGGTATTTTAGAATGAAAGTGAGCGTTTAGTCGGGATCTTATCTAGTGTTTGTACACGTTAGGTTTACGCTTGGAGTTGGTTACATCGATGTAAGAGCTAGTTCATTTTATGTTGTTACAAATGGACGAAAGGAGATTTTTAAGCTGGTTGTTGCTTGTTACAAGTGTTGTGCTGAATTGTATTTGGTTGTAATCGCAAGTATAATAATCACTTGTGTGTGTTTTACAGTGGGTAATGGCAGTTTGTTTCGATTTAAATATTTGCTGGGGTGGGTAACTAAAATCTGGAATCGCGTCGTGTTATTAAACATTTTTCGAAAGAATACATAATATTATTAGTATTAAAATATTATGATAAGAGGAAGAAGAATATTTAAAATTAAATAATATGACATGAAACTAAAAGTTCTGTGTAGAATTATTGTTACTTTTCATTTACTTTAAACAATAGGTACTGTATATTTAATGTTGTGTACCAAATGCCATTACTATCATTTAATTTTTATTACTTATGCATCATTGCAAAATAAAATTGATCAATTAGTACAAATGTTTCGCAATAAATAACAATTGAAGCCGCAAATGTTTTAAATTAATCTCCCATCGTTACAACTCGTACATTTAAAACACGATGATAACATTTTAAACGTTTTTTTTATTTGTTTTTAACGATTCATTATTATTCTTGCAGGTACGAGTTTTGATAGCAATACACGGCAATACTAAAGGTGAGTGTTAGATAATATTCACTGCGTTTGCATATAAAAGTTTGACAAAGAGCCGGGGCACAAGAAATTTTGGAACGTTTCCAAATCTTCTTACCTAGCAAGCGAGACCCTTGAGTTTAAATTGTCAAGTAGGAGGTTTCTTCAAATTTTTAGCCTCATATAAATCTCGTATTCACGATAAATCGGTTTCTGGTTGAATCTTATTAAAAGTATTGTTTTTTTTTATATACAATACGTACGCCTCATGTGGTGATGTTCAACAAAAGGCAATGGAAGTAAAGTGGTGAAATGAGTTTAATTAGCCAATTAATATACTCCAGGTATAACATAACGACATAATAATATAACACAATACAACATCTGTATCTGTATCTGTATCAGCCCATATACGTCCCACTGCAGGGCACGGGCCTACTCTACAATTGTAAGTACGATTGAGAGTGGTTAGGACATAATATAACAAAATATTCTTATTATCTCAGATTAGTTCCCAATAGACAGTTTTATCTTTGAGCAAAGTTTAATTTCCGTAATAGAAACAATTTCACCGTTTCATTAGCAAATAATTCTTTGTTAAGAAGACAATTATTTAATAAAAGTAGTTTTAACGATAAATATATTGCTGTTTTTGTGAGAATACCCGTATATGACATAATATTTTCCTTGTATTTTATATTTTCCGTAATATGATATCTGGAGGTATTCATAATTCTCAAAGCAACATTTTTTTGACATCTCTACGGTAGACTTAAGTACTTAACATTAAATCGACTAATTCCTTGAATTCCTTTATAATACAAACATAGGTCGATATAGAATAGCATTTATGATTCAATAAAGCCTTTGTATTTCCCAGACCCATTTGCATGGTAACACTTTCGCCCAAACAATAAACCACCAACAATTTGTAAGTGAAAATCCAATTCAGAATCCTGAAACTGTGAAATGCGTTCCAACTTCACGTTTAATTGGAACTCTCGGAAGAATTGACGGTATTACACCGATTGGCATCTACCAATTTGCAGCTAATCTATACAATTTGTGTAGAAGTGACCCGAAATTTGCCAATAATTAAACTCATAAAGAGCGCACACTTGAGTAGCAAATATGTTTATTTGCTTTATTTTGAGGAACCGAGAGCTAAAAGTCGAAGATTGATCGATTCGTGAAAGAACAGGAAAATACCTATATATTAAGAGTAACAGATGGTTGTGACGAAAAAAGGAAGTGTTGATAAATGTATCAAATGAAGGAATGAGTCTGTTGTAAGAAGCCATTGATTTGATCATATGTATCAGCAATCGAGAGTAAGATTGAAAGGCGTTAGGTCGTATAGTCCACCACGCAGGCTTAGTACGGGTCGGCAGGTTGGGCAAGAGTTGATTTGATCATATTAAAAATATTGTTGTTTAATTGCGATTATATTTGTGGATCCTAATAATTGCTTTATACGAAATACATCGTGATAATTTAAAGGTTATAATTTATTATAAAAAGTAATGATTCCTAGAAAGACGGATTTACGTATGCTTGAATATCAAAATTTATCACCAATTTTATCTTATACATTATCAAGTATTATATTGTAATGAGTAAACAAAAATTATGATGACTTTGATATTAAAGTAAATTAACATATTATTGACGAAGTGATGACCACAATTGAATAGGTTTTAATCACGGCTAATGTACATAATAAAATTTTGTTTAAATTACCACGAGGTATTCTAATGATCAATTACCAATGCATCACTCAATGGTCTGACACAAACACAATAATTTAAGTATCTTAACGTTTTTTAAACGTACGAACACGGACAAATGGAACCTTCAAACTGATGGGAACTAACATATCCTCACGATTTCGTGATCGTGTTGTCATTTGTAATTCTTTTAAAAAACACGCTTTGCAACAGACACACGTGAGGCCATCGATATCAATTTTACACTAGATAAGACGTTCTTTGTAACAAACGTGTCCCACCCAAGTGCGGTGCATGCACCGCACACGAATCAGTCTGCCGCGTGACGGCCGCGCAATAGAACGCCTCTTTGTTTATATTTATAAGTAATTTATTTTGACTTTTCCCCGTCAAACCGACAGCGAAATTTTCTTAAGTTACAATATAATTAAAGAATACAACGTAAGTGATATAATATTTCAGAATAATGCCGATAATACAGATCTTTTATTTATTAATGGATTAAATATATTTTAGAGCTCGTTAAAATACAAGGTGAGCTCCTTAATCGTGTATCTCATTTCCGCGCATAAAAATTGCCCGTCGAGTGAGAGAGACGAACTATATAAGATATAGATTATTCAAGGGACATTCATATCAGTGGACCAAATAGGCGTAAACTATTCGAATACATTACAAATACAAATATGTAGGAAGGATGTAGTTGAAAATTGATTTCAGTATTTTATTTTAATCATATGTTGTTAATTAATAACTCAAAATATGTGTGTTGTATGTATGTTTTGAAACAGTGGATAGTATTTAGACCCCATTTCTTAATATGAATTACTTAATGGACTATTCGAACCCATTGTTATTGAAGACTAATACCATTTAAAATTGTTTTATATTCTTCCGCGTCGGTTACGAAAAAAGAAGATCTCTATAATATTTGTCCAGAACTATTAGAATGGATATAAGTGGCTGCCATTAGAACATACCTATATTTGTTCAATTCATTTTCGACACGAAGATTTCAGATATTCCAAATGCGGTAGTCATTTTTGTATCAGCTTGTTAAAAATTCATAAATGTTATTATAATAAATGTCAGACTGATTGTACACTGATTGACTGCTTTACAGACTTGTACACTTGTAAGAGTATTTAATTTCATTTACATCATTTCCATTAATTATTCACGTAAATAAAAAAAAAACATTGCAAATACCGGGTATCTCAAGACTGCTACCGAAAACGAAGCCGGGTGGTAGTTTTAGTGACTACAAACACAATGCAACTAAAAATTTCGCGTAGAAACGCGACAACTATTTTTTATGATTTTTTAAACATCGTCATTTTTGGGTGGTAAATTCTTAGTTTTTGCTAAAATAATAATTTAAACACTTTTATACCTTAGATTAGTTATAAATAAAAGGGTATACACTATTATTTTAAGAAAAAATGTATTTACCACCCAAATATGGCCATAGGAAAAAAATAACAAAAAAAAATCGTCGCTTTTTTTTGCAACTTTTTCTGTTGCATTGTGTCTGAAGTAGCTTAAACTACCACCCGGCTTCGTTTTCGGTAGCAGTCTTGATATACCCTGTATATTATTGCTATGACGGTATTTATACTTAGGCAGTATCTTAGGCAAAGCTATTATTGACATGAACTGTCTTGTCTGTCTAATAATCTTTGATCATAATTTGTAATATTCAAGTAAACGTACTAGATGTCGCTACTGAGCTTTTGACAAATACGGGACAAATAGTTTCTATGACGCGCCTCGTCTATCGGTAGAATATAAGTCAATGCGTGAGGCCCGAAAAATACTACTGAAACGTCACGCGACTCCACCCAACGCGACACGTGTTGAATCAAATCAAATATTAACCAAATAAATACTACGGGTATTTTCTATGATCAGAACCATACCTACGAACACACGATGCTACGTCGCGTGGCGTTTCAGTAGTACGTTTCCTGCTTAAGAGGGTTTAAAAACTGTACTTAAAAGAAATACGAGTATGCTCTGCAATTTACATGTCAGTGAAATTGGTGGCGATGATCAGGATATTACCAAAATCGTGAAATTCTCTTAATACTGGTGGAGATGATAAGATTAGATAAACATAATTCTTTATGAATAATAATTTAAGATAGTAGCAACTACAGGCAATCGGGTATGCCCAATGGGAGACTTTACCTAAATTATATAAGTAATGTTGAATCGATAAAAACGTCAAAGACCTAACCCCTTTAAATCGTACTCTCGATTGTAGAGGAGACCCGTGCCCGCGCAGTGGGACATACAGGGTATATCAAGACTGCTACCGAAAACGAAGCCGGGTGGTAGTTTAAGCGACTTCAGACACAATGCAACAGAAAAAGTTGCAATAAAAAGCGACAATTTTTTTTTTGTTTTTTTTTTTTCTATGGCCATATTTGGGTGGTAAATACGTTTTTTCCTAAAATAATAGTGTATACCCTTTTATTTATAAATACTCTAAGGTATAAAAGAGTTTAAATTATTATTTTAGCAAAAACTAAGGATTTACCACCCAAAAATGACGATATTTAAAAAATCATAAAAAATAATTGTCGCGTTTCTATGCGAAATTTTTAATTGCATTGTGTTTGTAGCCACTAAAACTACCACCCAGCTTCGTTTTCGGTAGCAGTCTTGAGATACCCGGTATATTAGCTGATATAGTTGAATCGATATTGCATCGAAATTTGGATTTCGTGCCTTAGCCTAAACAGATTCTCCACTAACCTTTTCTGAATAGAAAAGGACACTGAGTCATAACGGCCCAGCACAAATACTTAAATTGTAACTTTACTATTCTAGTACATTTTAACAATTGAGTGCAACATCTCACGACGACTGTGCAACAGACATACATAAATTAATACGTATTTGGTATTACAGCTAAATTGTGTGTAGACCGGTACATCTAATGACAGTTCAGTCTTCGCCTTCTTACATGACCGGACAAATTGCGAAATTGTAAGCGACGCGACGACGTATCCTGTTTTAGTATTATGCCGAGTGGACGATCAAATGCTAAATTTGAAGGTCTAAAACGGTAATTAGTTTATGTTTTAGTCATTTGATGTGACTTGATCGATGGTCAGGGCATTAGTATTGCATAGGTCATTAATTTTATATTAATGTGATGAGTGGAAATAAATGATGTATTGGTTTGAAGCGAGTTTAGCTTTGCAGTTTTGTCATTATGCTAAATTGATTGTAATTTATCATTGGAATTTTGTTACGTAGGTACTTTGATGATGTAGAAACAAAATAAGTTTTACCTATTAGGCTATGAAAACATCCGGAGCGTGATATATGCACCTTTTAATATATTCATAATATATGGATTTGGAGCATCAACGGTATAAATATTGAAAGAAGTTTTTCTAATAGTTTTTAATTTATGATAATCAGATTCTAAAATACAATAATAAATATAAAATACAAACTGGTCCAGGTGTTTCATTGAATATATTTACTTAATGACTACATTTTGTTAATACGAAAAAACAAGCGGTCAAGTGAATTTTGTAATAAAAGTTTTTCTTAATTTCTCGTCGAAGTGAAGAACATTTTTATATACGTATACGTTACAGAGAAATTACATTGATGCAACGTCTAATTTGGTATATGATTTCAATGGATTTAATCAATTTTTATTTAGAATGGGAAATAACTACGTTCATTGACAGTAACTTAAAGTATTTCTTTACCTACAACCTACTTGCCAATGATTCGGAATTTCAGCTTTTTTTAATAATGAAAGGCATTAAGCCGTGTCAGTAGCCTCAATTATTTACTTCTTTAAGCAAAGTATCTTCGCACTACTAGGAGTAAGACATATCCTTTTTCTTCTTCTATTGAAATCCTTCCATTATGTTAAAGCCTAAATCGCGAGCTATTATGATATAAACTAGAGGTCCGGCCCAGATTCGCCCGGGTGCAGATAGTTTTGAGTCCAGTCCAATTTAGCAACATAGGAACTATTTCTATATAAACGTTTGAACCTTTATTTTGGAAAGAATATCGAATATATTTAAATTACTTGCACATCCCACGGGAACACGTATTTTTGTCGGGATAATAATTAACCTATGTGTAAATCGTGGGAGTCAGCTACCTCCATGCCAAATTTCATCAAAATTAGTCCAGCGGATTGAGCGTGAAGAATTAACAAACACACAGACTTTCGAATTTATAACATTAGTAGGATTATGCCTTATATAAGTATAGACTCGGTGAATTATACAATAACATTTACAGGAACCAAACACAGGAAAGTAAAGGTTTTTTTGCAAACGTGTACACAGGGACAGAATGAAAGCAATTTCGCCGCGTCCGCCCTTCTCGTGACTCGGGTGAAATTGGCATAGGGCACGCGGTCAAGCCACTCACCTATTGGCCCGTTGCTGTAGGCAATAACATCGGGGATGCCAGGGCAATAAATACAAATACAGGAGACTCTTGATGCAAACCATCGATACAAACCTCTCTATAATTAGAAGTAACTATATCTATCTATATATCAGCCCATATACGTCCCACTGCAGGGCACGTGCCTACTCTACAATCGACAGTACGATTGAGAGTGGTTAGGCCATATAGTCCACCACGCTGGCCTAGTGCGGGTTGGCGGACTTACATACCATAGATTTTTTTATAAATCGCTATGGTATGCAGGTGTCCTCACGATGTCTTCCTTCACCGTTTTAGTGCGTGGTGATTGACTATCGATACATACATGACTCCGAAAAGTCAGAGGTGTACCCTGGGATTCGAACCCACGACCACCGTGAACATGTTGGCAATCGCGTCTAGTCCGTTTACCAACAGGCCACCACGCACTTCTACTATATATTAATAAATATAAAAACCCAAGTGACCCAAGAGTCACATATTATTTTATATTCTTGACCGACGATAGAATCCTGTGTCGTGGATATCAGAAACTTCGAGAGATATTTCGGACTCACAAACACCCAGACTAGAGACAAATATCTGTGTGGTAGGTCTCTCATATGTGAGAGGCCATCTGGGCAGGTACCACCGCAATGTCTATTTCTCCCGTGAAACAACACTGCGTAAGTGCACTGTTGTGTTTCGGATTGAAGGACATTGTAGCCAGAGTAACTACTGGACATATTGATACTTAACATCTTATGTCTCAGGATGGCGAGCGCAGTGGAATTTTGCTACTGTTTATGAGCGGTCGTATCGCTTTCCATCAGGCGAACGGCTTGCTCGTCTCGTCACGCACGTCCGCACGCGTTAGTCCGCACTAGGCCCGCGTGGTGGACTATATGGCCTAACGACTCTCAATCGTACTCTCGCTTGTAGCGAACGTCCGTGCTCTGCAGTAAGACGTAAATGAGCAGGTAAAGTTACAGTATAGTATGAATATTATGTGCTGTTAATAATATAATAACACCATTATTATAATTGTATCCTGAAAAGATGAGTAGAGATATACAAAATTCATCCGCCAGCACCTATTGTTATTTCCGTCAGATAATGCTATACAGGCAAGTGTGTATATAGGGGATGGATCTAATCCCGACCGCACCATGTTTGTTTCGGAAATGAAAGTGATTTGATTAACTACGGATGCGAATATAGTACCTAATAAATCATAGTGCGCATATGTTGCCATAAAATTTATGAAATTATGTTTGAAATGGTTCAACTCAGTCATTACAGCAGTAATATACCACGGGAATGCACACAACCAATTTAATATGAACATCGTACGTCGTAACTTGCTCGTATAAAAAAGTGAATTAAAATTTAAAGAAATGAAAAAGAACGTTGAGACTTCGCTTTAATATTAAACATATTTAGTCGTAGGGCGCTCATATGGCAGAGGGCCGACTTCGTAGGTACCGCTGTGTGTATCTCTGTATCTAGTTCTCCCGCCACACAGCAGTGTAAATGTATTGTTATGTTCCGGTTTGAAGGACATTGCAGTCAATGTAGTTGCTCTCACTTACCAGGAGTTCCTGGATGTATTAAGACGTAACATCTTAGTATCAGTATCGTGAGCACAGAGGAATGCCAAGCATTGCTTTGTGCTACTGTCTATGAGCGGTTGTGTCGCATGCCATCAGTCGAATGGCATGTTTGTCATTGGTGGCATTGTAAATAAAAAATGCTTTTGTAGTACTAAGCAAATATCGTCATAGTAGAAATAGGACACGCGACTCTCGAGTTTATGAAGGGTTTGTAATAAATCTAGATGTCAATTCAGTTTATACCCTAGAGTGAAATACAAATTGCCTTATTATTTCACATAACGATAATATCTACATTTGACATAATATATCGAAACATTAGGGACTCAATAAATTTCCTTGGAAACAGCCGTGGTGCCACATTCCCGGAGGCGTTTGGCGATCGACCAATACATTGGTGAACGCTGCACATGGCATAATAATGCCATTTGGTAAGGAATACGCCATTTGGCATTATCGATATGTAGCAATCGGATCGGCGGAGTTATGCGTTTAATGAAAGCCAATCTTGTATTGTGTACTCGCAGACCGAATTGTACTCCTGCTGATAAAGTGCCTGATGTTTGATTAAGTCGATTGGTTTTTGTTGATTTCAATGGAATTGACTATCTTGTCGATAAGGCTTAAAAGCGAAGATAGCGTGTGATTTATACATTTTTGAATGGTTTCTATGTCAGTTTAATTTGTAACGATAAGGTTGTTGGTATTTGTTATTGAATCATCCAGTGCAACAGTTGAAGGTGAGTTTTGTATTTGTTTTTCGTCTGGTTGCTATGCAATATTTAACAACAAATCTATTTGTTTCTTGATAAAAATATTGATTCTGATTTTGTTTTTTAATCAACGAGCGTATGTTAGTCGTTTATTAAAATTTGGCTGTGTCCGATTGTTTTCTGCTAAAATTTCCTCTACTACTTACTCTCCCTGAAACTAAAGTGCTTTGACAACATGTGAAGTGTGCACTCGGTTGGCAATTTAGTAATGCAGTTTGAACTCTCGAACTGTCAGCGTACTGACCACTTTTGTTCAAAAAATCATACAAAATATTTCAGCATCAGGAGCGAACTTTGTAAAACTGGTTCAGAAGCACTACGTGGGTCAATTTCAGTATATTTTCAAAGTGCTCAAATGTATATAAAATAAAAATAAAAGCTTTTTCAAAATTTTTCCATATGCTTGAAACACAATTTATGACTTACCCTTTCGTTGATCAAAACAAATGATACGAAGACCTCTTAATACTGTCATTCGGTATGACATCTTCCAGTCGTCTTCCCATTTATGACAACTGTATTAAAACCCATAAATATTTTACGACGACGTGACTGTCGGCATCGTCTTGTCGAGACCTCAAATCGAATTTTATGCGCTGTAACAGGGATCCGGTATTGCCGCGATTGTCGTTTCGGCAGTATTGTAATTATTTATAATAACTCGTAACTCAACCTTATCGTTTTTTACAACCACTTATTGTGTTTAACAGGATAATACGCTATTTGAAGGTTTTACTAGTACACACTTTTCGTGATTGGCTAGATTTTCGATCTTTGAAATTGTCGTGACCCACATAAAATTTAATTTTGCAATTTGATGAACGTATGTTTTGAAATTGATGTAATTGATGTATTTATGCCGTGTGAGTGGTAAATTGTGGTTCAATTTAGAATGTCTGAATATTTTTGTATTTTGTCCAAGATTATATAAATACAATTTACATCGTAATAAGAAATTAACAATTCAGAAAAAATATAATCCGGAAGTCTTTGATTGAGATATAACATCTTATTCAATGAACTAAGCAACTTGAATCGACGGCAGGAAGTGAATGTAGCAAGAATGTAAATAAGTCGTACCACTCTCTAATCGACTTGTAAAAGAAAGCTCGTGATATATGTCCCGGTCAAAGTCTAACAGTACTTTTATATCCAAAACAATAGATTAATAGACAAACGAGAAAGTGAAATAATCGATGCACAATCCATTAATGGTGAGAATGGTACGGATGTTACTCGATTAAATTCGAAAGTAAGGACGAGATAAATCGAAGATGGGCTAATGATCGATGATTCACAAACGCGATCCCACGCCCCGTATTGTAATGATTAAGTAACAAACTAATATTTGCGTGTTCGCTTGTTTTGCGACATGCAGTTGATAATCTTGTTGCGAGAATTTATTGGAGGAGTTGCGATTGCAAGCGATTATTCCGCTGGGAGTTTGCATGTTGTAAGGAAAGTCTTTGTGTGGGACACTTTCTATTGTTAGTTTTATTTAATACTAGCGGTCGGGCCCGGCTTCGCCCGGGTGCATATAGTTTTTGAGTCCGATCCACATCAACAACATTTATTATATCTACATATTATTTCGCGTATAAGCTAATTATATTTCCCGCGCGTCGTCGACTATATTTTCCGTCACGTTATATCCCATTCTGTCCTGTCTCATCTAATGATCGATTGAGTCTAATGAAGAAAAGCATTCAATCTTGTCCTCTCCTATCCCTGCCAACTATTCAAATTTGAAAGATTAGAAAATTTTTATATTTGGTTTCCTGACTCATCCCACGGGAACACTACATTTTCGGGATAAAAAGTAGCCTATGTACTATGTAATGCCAAATTTTCCTCAAAATCTGTTGATCGTTTTTGCGTGAAATAATACCAAACATCCATACTCACAAACTTTCACCTTTATAATATTACTAATAATTGTGGTAAGCGAAGAACTGGTTATTAATTGCATAGGCTCTTAAGCTTCAGGTGTGTTTTTGTTTGTCTTTGTTCTTTGTTTTTGTTTAAACTTTTATTGCTTACTGTAAAAATTAGAGTATAATAAATTAATTTCTCTGACGTTAATTATTTTTAATATAAAAACTGAGACTATTAATAAAGTTTATGTCAGAAAAAGATAAATATTTTACGGTAAATGCGGAAATAAAGCTATAAACGGGACGGTGGATTTGTTTTTTTTTTTAACTTTTGGGCATGTTTTTTTTTGTACGATAGTTATCTTAGATTACGCGATATAATTAATACTTCACAACATAATTCAATTAAAAATTTATTTTATCATACATTTTACTAGATAATCTGCACGAAATTAAAGTATCTCTACCATTTATCATAAGATGGAATCAGTTAGCGGATGTTATACTAATAACCTAATTGATTAATTGTATAATGCAGATTTTAATGCACTTTGGAGCCGACTGTACGCGTAAATAGTTCAACGTATAGATACTCATTTTTTTATTGGAATGCACAATAGGATTTAAAATAAATTGAATTAGGGTTAAACAGCCGGTTTATTTCTGTGAATATTTTTTTTGCACCCAATGTCTTCTTTGCATATAATCAATGATCAAATTCTTTTTATTTATTTTTTGTAACAATGGCGATGAGAAATGATAAGTGGAAAAATGAAATACTTCCGAAATTGAAAAAACTTGAAAATAATATCAACCCTGACCTTACTTATTATGACATAATGTCCTTACCTCATAATTACGTACCATATCCATGCAATATAATGTGCTTAATGAACTGTTAATGGACACGCTAATCAAAAACCGTGACGTGTCACCTTACAATTGTCCATTAACAGAACCACGGCCACTGCCAATGCTGAACACAACCCGTCCACAACTGTCCCACATATCTCCGGATCAACAAGGCCCAATGGCCATCGAAGGTGCTAATGCAAATATCCAGTCTACATACGGGTTAAATAACAGTTTGCGTACGGATTAGCCGTAAATAGCTCGTTTAGAGCACAATGTGAGGGCGGTCGCAGCAGCCGCATTGTCACCCTAATGGAAATGCCATGCGCAGTGTATTCCCTGTTATTGTCCAAGAATTTAGTGGGTCAAGGAGATTGGACGACGCGTCGACCCGAACTCTGCATAAATAACATAACTTAATCCGATGTAGGTGTGCGTACATCCGTGGGAAGTGGATTTAATTGAGTGCTAATGAAGATTATTGTGCATGTATAATATCTATGATAGTAGATATAATACTGTACATGCGTTATACACAACAGTGGCAAATGGCAATTAATTTAGTACAATATTTGTGTGTTGCATTATCAATAGCATTGGGAGGTAATGAATTGTCTTTAGGTTGATTAATACTTGATTAAAGTTCTTGCATTTATTGAATAGAAAAATTGCTGTACAGAATAGGTCTTTCCTTGAACATATACCAATGAGAAAGCGTTAACGCAATTGTGCCTTCAGCACTTCGAAAACGTGGCACCTCATTTTATTTTTCTGGTTTTAATCAAAATATTCGTTGCGGTGCGAATGTCGAATCTACTGCTCTTTTTCGTGCCTTCGGACCTACATCGGCAAGGAATCTGCAAATTATTGAACATTCTATGGAATCAATTGTCTCGCTCAGTAACTCTGTCAACTGTCCCGCATCACAAACGATTTGCAATCACAGTAGTCGACAAGACACCCACAACGCATCGATAAAATTAAAGCTTCATAAAGATCTAATAAACGTCTCGGCTTATTGCCACTAACGTGAATATGTAACTCCTTGGGTACATTTCAAACCACCAACGTCGTCTCGCCGATTGCTTCCAGACGTTTATTGCTTTAGTTTTGAATTCGAAGACATTCGACAGAACACACCTCGTTCAATGTTTGTACAGACTCTAATATTGAGGGACGAACATTCGGCTTCGGGTGCCTTCGGCAAAAAAGTATATTCGGCAAAAACTTTACACTCAACCGAAACAGGCCTACGTTTGGGTGGAAACTGCAAGTGGATTTCTATTATAATATTTTTTTTACTATTGCATAATTAGTTAAAAATTCTAATATACTGATAAAGTAGCACTGACAAGTTGCAAGTTAATTTAAAAATCTCAATAAGTTTTCCATATGCAGTTTTTGACAGTTAATTAATAGTTGGGCGCCGCCAGTGAAACGTGAGACCGCAGGTTCGATTTCCGTATCAAGATAAATGTTTATGCTGGCCACAAATATATCTTTCGGGTCTGGGTGTTTGTGAGACCGAAAAGTCTCTCCTATCTTCCTGATACCCACGACACAAGACTCGATACTAGTGTGGGGTCAGGGCTATGTATGTGACTGTTGGGTGCTGTTTATTTATTCATAAACTGTTAAAAACCTTAAGACAATTCGAATTGAATTCATTCGGTAACTATTCCTTCGGGTTGGCTTTCGGCTAGGAATAGTCATAGTCGAACACTAATAATATTAGAGTTTCGAAACTCGTCAAGTGTCGAGGATGTACGGTTTGTGGCGTCTCGTGTCGTTGTGGGCCGAAAGTGTATCTTTGAATTTGTTATGTTTCACATTTTAAGTAATTAAGCCTTTCGTATATTTGCTTCGAAATATTTGGTTGTATATATTATGTTATAATTTGAAGTTTGTAGGAATTGAATTTGTTCTTGATGATTTATCTTCGTTAGTAGTCAGTACGGTGATTTTAGTAATGTTAATCACATTGAGTAATGATAGATTTTTTTTAAATATTCATTTGAAGTTAGATTTAATTTAACATGTTTGTTTTAAATAAATTGTACTACAAGTGCGTGGTGGCCTACAAGTGCGTGGTGGCCTACAAGTGCGTGGTGGCCTACAAGTGCGTGGTGGCCTACAAGTGCGTGGTGGCCTACAAGTGCGTGGTGGCCTACAAGTGCGTGGTGGCCTACAAGTGCGTGGTGGCCTGTTGGTAAACGGACTAGACGCGACTGTCAACATGTTCACGGTGGTCGCGGGTTCGAATCCCCCTCTTGACTTTTCGGTGTCATGTGTGTATTGATAGTCAATCACCACGCACTTAAATGGCGAAGGAAAACATCGTGAGGAAACCTGCATACCATAGCCGATTTATAAAAATTCCTATGGTATGTAAGTCCGCCAACCCGCACTAGGCCATGGTGGTGGACTATATGGCCTATCCACTCTCAATCGTACTGTCGATTGTAGAGGAGGCCCGTGCCCTGCAGTGGGACGTATATGGGCTGATACAGAACAGTTTTAAATATATTAATATAAATTAATGTTCCGTGGAAATTCTTTGAACACAATTCTTTAAATTAGTATTCGAAATGTTATGTCAGTGCTAGGAAATTACTAATTCTTAAATATTCTTATAAAATGTTGTAAGTTTTATAAAAACTAATCATTATTCGAAATAAATCTGGTAATACAGATTATCTTCCGTTTCTTTGTGGCATTAAATAATGAATTAGTTTTTTTTTCTTCCATGAGTTATTATAAATTTCCCATTTGCTTGTTTTGTTGTATTCGTATTTTTTATATTTATTTAAAAATATTATGTACTTAATTTTAATACTTTATGTCTGATACTTATAAAACAAGCTGCTTTAAAATGATGTTCTTATGTATTTATTTCTAATCTGTGTTGTATCCTTGCTTGTATCAGATAATGTCCAATATGTTCCTGCAATCTATAAAACTAGTAAATAACTGTATCAGCCCGTTTACATCCCCCTACAGGGCACGAGCCTCCTCTATAATCGAGAGAACGATTGAGAGTGGTTAGGCCATATAGTCCACCACGCTGGCTTAGTGCGTATTGGCGAACTTTACACGCCATAGAAATTCTTACAAATTGCTTTCCTTCACCGTTGTAGTGCGTATTATAATAAATATATCATCTCCTTAATGTTAATCTTCAATGTTAATCTTATAAAATTTACTATCGCAGTCATCATCAATAAAATTCACAAGTGATTGAGTCATTGACCTTTCAAACAGTTCGATAGTAGTCTGACCTAAAAATGATTCCGGTTGTATCATCTCTTAATGATGTGCTGTATTTTTTTTTAATTTATACGAGTTTTACGGAGCTAAAGGAAAGTTTTTATGACGATATATTTTTCTATGTTGGGAATTTACTTCAGGATTTCTCAGTAAACTATCAAAAAGAATTGATAGTTTTACATATAACTTGCATTTTAACAAAATATTGGTTCTAAAAGCTAACTGTAAGAGTTAAATCTCTAAGAAATGTTTTAAATTGATTGCCAAGGCAACATATAACCATCATTATTAGAAGATTATTGTATTAAGGCAAAAATAAGTCTATTGTTTTAAGATAATGTCTGACAAAAGAGGATTGAAATTAATCTGAAACCCATAAACAATATTTCAATAGCACAGGCGTATCACAATGTAAAATCGGAATTTTCCTAAATTGAATTTGAAGAATCTCTCCGATTTTTAGAATCAAAACACACGTACACTAATTTAAAGCTAAAAACCTTGTAATCTCTAAACAGTAGTCTTTATTTAAATTCATGAATAAAATATACGTCTGTGTATAATCGTGCTTGTTGCTGTGACGTGACGAGTGAAAAAAAAAGCATAATTTTCATAACATTTATACGGTTCAAATGGCACATGTTACGATTTCAACCTTAAGAACCAGGCAGTCCGTGAAATTAAATTAAACACACAATATTTTTATGTTCAGTCGCCATGCAAAAAGCTGTTTTTTATTTGCGCAGCTTAATTACGTTTTAATTATGGTAATAATTGAATCAAAGTTTTAATTAATATTACTAAACTAATTGAAGTGATCGATTAGGAATACGAAATCTTTGGTGTGTCAAAATTGACAGATACTTTCATTCTGCTATCTTTACATATTTACAGAATTTCATTAATACATGTGTAGTGAAATCTGAAATAAAAAAGAAACGAAAAATTATTGATTGTTACTGGATTTAACATAATATGCACATTATAAAAGACAGTAGTACAGAAACGAAGTAAAAATTACGTTGCAAGACTTGACCGTGACAAATGAGCGACCCCTTTCAGAATATTCGCTGTGTTATGAAGCGAACCAACAACCGGGCTAGTTTTTAAAGACCACTTAGAGTGACGTCCAGAAGCGACAGTGATATTACCGGATACTCCGTACAATGTAGAGTAGGTACCTATGTTGTGAATAGAGACTTGTACATTTTGTAAAAGTTTACTGGTTTGTAACTGGTTACCAAGAAGCCTTTAAGACAAATTAAAATAAATGCGAATTAATCGAAAGGATAGTGATTATCATTTCGACTAAAAAAACTACTATTTTGTAGATAGTTTATAAATCCATTTTAGCAATTGAATGTTTTTTTTTCTTCACTCAAATTCAAGTAAAAGTCATTCGAAATGGACGCAAAATTCGATAACTAAAATGGGTTTAAAAACTGTATGAATAAGGCTGTATCTATATCTGTATCAGCCCATATACGTCCCACTGCAGGGCACGGGCCTCCTCTACAATCGAGAGTACGATTGAGAGTGGTTAGGCCATATAGTCCACCACGCTGGCCTAGTGCGGGTTGGCGGACTTACATACCATAGAATTTTTTTATAAATCGCTATGGTATGCAGGTTTCCTCACGATGTTTTCCTTCACCGTTTTAGTGCGTGGTGATTGACTATCAATACACACATGACTCCGAAAAGTCAGAGGTGTGCCCTGGGATTCGAACCCGCGACCACCGTGAACATGTTGGCAGTCGCGTCTAGTCCGTTTACCAACAGGCCACCACGCACTCGCACGCGTATGAATAAGGCTGCGGGTGTTTTATTACTATGTTTACTACGGGATATCAATACTAATCGGGATATAAACTAAACGAATTAACTATTTAATAGTCGACGTCAACCCACTGCTGGGTATAGGCCTCCTCATTTGCACGCCATGCATTTCAATCCTGGGTCCAAATATGTTGTTTCTTATAACCTCATAACGTAATATAAGTTCTTTAAATTTATCATTTTATTTGTTTTAAATATTTTCAGTAAAGTATATGTTTAAATAGCTAAACTTTACTAATTAAAATTGATCATATTTTAGAATTTCAGTCCAGGAAAGCGATGATTGTATTGAGACATTCAATAATGGAAGATACCTTGTTTAGCATTCCTCTAATTCAAGAAATATCTGGCCTAGTCTCAGCATAAAACAGAAACCATCTCTTGTTATAATTGCGAATGGTCGACCTTATGACCTTATTCCGTTATAGACCGCGGTCAGTAGAAGTCGTCCACTTTGACATTTAAAGTATTAATATTTCTGTTAGAATTTCGGGAAATGTTCATTTATATCTTTTGTAATTTGTTCGATGCTTCAATGAATTTGACTGTAAAACCGTGGGATGTGCGTGGGTGGCTAATGAACCGAAATTTACTGATTATGAAAAGGTTTTCATAATCAGTAAATTTCGGTAATGATAAGCTAATGGAAACAAATTATTTGTGTTTTCGTTATTTTTAATACATTTATTTAGATAATAGTTTTTGGTTGGTAAAAATATCTACGCACTTATAGTGATACTTGATATCCATAAAATATATGTAAGTACTTGTGACATGAGTGTTATTAACTCTATACAAATGGTTTTATCCCTTATAAATATGAATTTAATAATTCTAGACCTAACCCAGCGTAGTTTAATAGTCTGACCTTAATATGTCAGATGAGAATTATAGATTAGAGAGACGGTAAACCCCAATGGAAACCTTTCGATAGCATGCTGTTTTAAGTCAGTTCGCCGTAAAAGGATAAACCAATAGAAAAAACCCTTTACAATAATGTCACATAACATGACTACCAGAAACTTAAACTCACAGTGCATTACCAATAAATTTTAGTGCATAACTTACTAAAAATTCGAAATATACGCGGACCGATGCGGCTATATCGAGTTAGCAAAAATAGGATTAGAAGCGTGCCCGGCCGGCGCGGCGGTCGCACGGCATTCGGTAATATCAACCGGACGGGACATCTGAACTTCCGTAACTGAATTGTAACTCACATCCGGAAATGTGACGGGTGAATTTCTGTACACTATCGCGTTCGACGAGCGTTCATGCTCCTTGATGGGAAAGGTTTTGGTGTTCGACACGTTATCTATCTAATATCTTGACGCTTGGATGGGCTGTGAGATCGGTGCTTACGGATGAGCAAAATTCGGTGTGATTTAGCGAGTTATTATGAGACAAGTGCGTGTAAGTTTTGGTCAGTTGAATCATTGGAAATTGATTTGAAAGGATAATGGTTTCTTAGATTTACGCGAATGTTATAAATTGAAATAAAACTATTATTTACGTGTTCACGGGGCGGCGCGGCGGTCCGCCCCGTGACCACGAAAGCTGTAAAGTAATCGAAACGTCGGGATTTCAAAAAATGTAAAAATTAAACCAAATCCGTGATAGAATCCGTAAATAATAGTTTTATTTCAATGATTTGAAATGTATAAAATACCTAAACTTATTATAAGTTTCCAGTAAACAAAATAAGTAACAACTAAGAAATTATCAATCATAGGGTTCAGAAGGCCCCAGAACTCTTGAAATTTAATGAGAGCGTAACATTCATATTAAAAATGTCAATTATATACTTATTAGAGAACATAAAGCTTTAAATACCACATTCAAGTCAATATGAAGAAATTCAAAAGTATACAAAGACTAAGAATAAAAAAAGATACAAAAGACACGAGCGAAGCAAAACCTTTTTGCCAAGTTGCAACAACAATCCCCTTTTTATATCCAAAGCTACAGATACATGTCAGGTACTCGACATCTTTATCACAATCAGCGAACAACAGACGCTGGCAGTAAAACCACAACGTAAACAACAAAATGTCGTGCGGCTGGAATCGAGTCGGATTGCGAACGGTCGCTCGTAAAACTAGTGTCATCTCATCACGGATCGAGCTTTGCGGACTTCTATGCTTATGTACTGTTATACTGTTTAACATAAAACTGCTAGGCATTACGTTTTGCGGGTCAGCATTATGTATTGAATTGCGAAGATCGGAGTCAGGCTATGCAGTTGGTTCTACACTGGTGTGGGTATACATTAATACGTATTTAATATTCCCGCAATTTCAGCTAATGTCTGTGTTTGATGGAAGTCTGAATGTTTGTGTGTGTTAAAATTGTGTTTAGTATTGCCAATGTCTGATTGATTAATCATGAAGTTGTAGTCATGTCTGAACATAATTTTGGTTAATTTAAGTTCTAATTTAATTTTACAAACGCAGTTTACGTGACATAAATAATTAGAAAACAAACTCGAATGAAAGAACAATTCTTAGAGTTACATTTTTGAGCTCTACAGACATTCAGATTATATTCCAAAAGTTGTAAAACTTTTAACTTTATACTATCCACTTTTCCGATATTTCGACTTATTGAAGCAAAGTTTCACCGAACTACGGATAGCTTTGCATTGTCTTTGTATTCTTAAGTCTGTAACAATATGCACACTTTTATATTCGATACTTTACGCTTTTCGTGCAGAAATCGAAGTCTGAGAATTTGTATCTCCATTCTCCGGTGACACTCATGTTTATATCGGCTGCTGTCCTTGCGGTATCATCAACTTGGTATAAAAATGTTCCAGTGTATCGTAAAATTGGGTTTGAACTATCCAATAGCGCATTTGTTTGGTGATAGTTGAAGGAAAATCTTGTGAGATGTTAAACTCAGAACTTTGGTAAATTGAATATTTCACTATAGATGTATAGTTAGACACGAGCCTGCTAACGTAAATTTTAATTGCCATTGATTTTTAAAGACTTTAACAGTAATGAATAAAGATACATTTGTAAGTGATTAGTTATTAATTATAATTCCTGTATTAATTTGTTTTCATTAGTAGTTATACAAATCTGAAAATAGATGCTACTCGCAATCATCATAATAACTACCCTATAAATACTACCCAATATCTTGCAGTTCCAAATATTTAGGTCGTATGGTTTTTTTCGTGAATTTATTAACAACCATATGTTAGTGTTATCCTAGACGCCATGTGTGATCCATTTATGTTTGAGGACGTCATAGGTTATCGCCTTGCTAAAAAGTTTTTGTCGAGTCGTCGTACATTTAGATTTGAATTTGTAGTAGAACTGCGTTTTATAATCCAATTTCTACATGAATACTATTTCTTAATGAGATATTTTTGTGGTAATTCATGGTATTGTTTGTTTTGCTAATGACCATGAGCGATCATATCGCTTACCATCAGAAGAATGACACGCTCGCAATTCATTTCAATAAAATAAAGTATGTTTGTCAATGCTTTTCTTTTACATTGTAAATACTTTCTTTTGTGTAGTATTACTTGCTTTGTTTTATTATATGTTTCACCTCACCATACATTCTCCATCCCACGGATTTCCCGCTGAACTGGTTCCCATAAATATGTATTATCGAATAATGGAAGACCCCCATCGATTCTCTATTTATGTACCATGGTACAATCGTTGTTGATGTTTTCCTGGCACAATAATGCGTCGCTGTGTGTAAAAACTATTGAGCCTCTGATTAAAGTAAGTAGATTTCTGAACGCAAACTTGCTCATATAAGTAGCCATTTTGTAGAAGGCGATCACAGTCACTAAAGGGTATCATTTTTGTGAAAGATAAGCAACATTTGCTGCAATCTTTTTAATTTGCGTCATAACAATGTGTTTTATTGATCATTTTAATTCGGATCGATCTCAAAATCATCCTACCGAAATCACTTCTCAACAATCAAATCATAACAATCTTTTACAACTGACTGCGCATTGTCATTCATTTCAATAGTGAATATTGTACACGTTGAATATTCTTTCATACAGTACGTCGGAATGGAAACGGTGTGTCAACACACGAACGTGACATAGCTGACGTCACTTTTTGTTTGCATTTCCCATTTATTTGCACTTTCATCTACACTGAGTATTGGTCTTGCGTATTACGTCTACTTCGTTTTGGTTAGTCGTGTTTCTACAATGGTGTATTGGACAAATGTCATGTATTTCAATTGGACTCCCATGTTTGGATTTGCGATGACTTCGTCGGATTCCTATTGTTGTCGTAATTTTGTTTCTTTACTAACATCTATTGTTCGTTGAAGATTTCTTCTGACAGTGATGTGTGGATGGATAATTTTCTATAGATATTACAACAATTGCCGACCTTTTAAGTATTTATTACTTTCATCATAATCATCTGCAGTCACTGCCTATTCCAAGGCTTTTAACAGCGACCTATTTAAAATAGCTAGCATCCAGTAAATTCCTGTGTTTATTACTTTCGCGTGTTATATCTTTGACCTATTTATATGACGAGTTATTTTTTAATTATTTTCTACGATGGAACTCTCGCCTTAATCACCTACACAAACATCCTTAGTAACGAATAATTGATCTCGTTGTACCTAACCATCGAAGATCCTCACGTTCCAAACTACACACACAATGTTAAAGTCATCAAGAAACACTTAAAGCGTCTCAAACGTTTCTCCTTTGCGAAACGGCGAACGCGTGGTATCAACGTTTGAATCTGCACCAATTCTAGTAATAGCATCGTCTTATATCACCTTCAGAAATGCCGCTTCGGCAGCATCGCTTAATTGGCCACGATTTGCAATATTAGCGCCATAAGTTCAATCTGTCGATAATTAAAGCGGAACTGTTTGCGTAAACAGAATTTCGGAGGGCGTAATTTTGCGGAAGCAAATATGTTTAGTAGGAAACAAGTTTCAGCCGCATGGTAAATACGACTTGGTACAAGTTTGTGAACAAGGCGCGTTGTATTAGTGCCATTTGTGAACTTATGTGCATTCGAATTGGGTCGAGTTTTAATTCAGATCGAACTTACGTTAAATAATTGATGGTTAGCTCCGTCTATAGTAAAATATTTAGGATCAGTACCTATCTTTAGTTTCAGAACAGATGTAAGGATATTGTAGATAAAAGAGTTACTGAAAAGGCTTACTAGAAGAAGCTGTATTGGTCTTATTATCGGTAAAAACATACATTCAACCAACATCTTTATGTTGCATGGTGGTTAACTTTTTTGTAAAAATACTGTACATGTTATAAGAAGGCTATAAATAAAAAAATCTTCAGTATACCATCGTTCATGACTTATCTAAACAAATAATATAAAGTTGGTTTAAGTTTGATTAGTATTTGCATTAAATAGGCTCTGAAATTACTGAACCAATTTAAAAAAAAATATTTCATCATTACAATCATAAATTATCCTTCATGAATATTTTAAAAAGTGTATACATACATATGTATTCGGGCGGAGCCGGGCGGTGCCGCTAGTGAGAGATAAAATCAAATAAAAAAAAGAAAATAATTTTACATGACGAGCACCTGACGATAAAAGTAGCATGAAATTATATGTTAATGTAATGTAACCCTAGTCGTATTTAGAAATAAAAAAGGCTATATCTCTCCATACATTTCTCAGAAAACGTAAAATACTGTTATATATATTGAAATTCCTAAAAGAATTTTCGGTATTCAAGTAAAAACAGGGCGACCCTTACCGCTCCACAAAACGTGAAATGTTATCTTAAGTTCATCGCTTTCAGAAGACGAAAGTCTTATAAAGCGATTTGAAACTAGTTTCTGGCTAATCAAAATCTTTTGATGGAACTTATCCCCAGGTTTTTGAAACTTCTTATAAACTTGACGCATTTCATTTCTCGTCTCCTGTCTGACGTGAAAAGTTTATTTATGTTGGGCAAATCCAGTTGACGAAGACGAATTAAAAATGTTGCTTCTTTAGCTCGTGGAGTGGATAGTTTTATAATTAATTTTAAGTTTCAGATTTAATTTATCCGATGTTATTACGTAAGAAGGTTCTTGTAGCTTGGTTATTTAAACTATTTTACGAAAGCAATGCGTTTGAGGAATGAAAATTTAGTTCTGCGATGGGTTACGAATTATTTCAGCGGCCCTAATCACTAGTTCTTAATTAAGACATTCTGGTGTGACCTAATATATTATACCGGGTATCTCAAGACTGCTACCGAAAACGAAGCCGGGTGGTAGTTTTAGTGGCTACAAACACAATGCAATTAAAAATTTCGCTTAGAAACGCGACAATTATTTTTTATGGTTTTTTAAATATCGTCATTTTTGGGTGGTAAATCCATAGATTTTGCTAAAATAATAATTTAAACTCTCTTATATCTTAGAGTATTTATAAATTAAAGGGTATACACTATTATTTTAGGAAAAAATGTATTTACCACCAAAATATGGCAATAGGAAAAAAAAATACAAAAAAAAAAAATTGTCGCTTTTTTTTGCAACTTTTTCTGTTGCATTGTGTTTGAAGTCGCTTAAACTACCACCCGGCTTCGTTTTCGGTAGCAGTCTTGATATACCCTGTATATATTCTATCATAGGAATGGTATCTATTCAATTGTATCTGTCTCTGTACGTCCCACAGCAGGTCACGGGCCTCCTTTACAATCGAGAGTAAGATTGAGAGTGGTTAGGCCATATAGTCCACCATACTGGCCCTGTGCGGGTTGGCGGACTTACATACCATAAACATTCTTATAAATCGCTATGGTCTGCAGGTTTGCACACGATGTTTTTCTTCACCGTTTTAGTGCGCGGTGATTGACTCCGAAAAGTCAGAGGTGTGCCCTGGGATTCGAACCCGCGACCACCGTGAACATGTTGGCAGCCGCGTCTAGTCCGTTTACCAACAGGCCACCACGCACATCATATAAAAACATATATAGAATGTATAAAAACTATATATTTAGTAGAACAATGTATGCTTATACTATAAATCTGTATTTCATATATCAGAGGTGAAAACGTCGTCAAAACAGACATACTCGCTTTATAACAAAGCACAGTTTATTTCCAATATTGCTGTGTGTAAGAGTACTCCAAACTATTTCATTATGATCGCAACCAAGTAGGTCCATAAAGAACAACATATTGTACCAAATCCGTGTCTAATGTTATCCAGTGGAGGTACTATCCCAAAATATGAATTCGTTTTAATACATTTTTAGTTTGAAGTCTTTATGTTCTTAAGTGCTCCTGGGAAAAATCTTGAAGTAAAAAGTTTCTGTGTGAGTTTCTTAAAATTCGCCTCTGTCGGCCCCTTAACTTAAAAGTAGTACGTAATATAAAACACTACGTTTATAATGACATATTCAACAGTCCGCACCGTTAGATACGCCGTAAAATTTTATTACGTCCCGAACGATGTCGGCTTAATTTATTTTTTAATAAACTCGTATTTTCTTTCCGTACGGCACGGAAGATTTTAATTATTGATGACGTGGGCGTCGTATAAAAATATGTGCTTTGAATATGTTAGTTTTGTTTGACGTTTACATTCGTACGTAACCGCACTTCTGTCATGAGCCGAAGGGCTTCGGTGGCTTAGATGAATTATTAATGAACTTAGTACAATGAGTCTCGTAGTGGATTTGTTTATTTTTTTAGTTGAATCTCTTTGATAATTTTTAGGGTTAATGTTTCTTAGTTTATTCATTCAAGTTTATGTTTACTTTGATGGTGCTCTATATTAAGATTTTTTTGCTATTATATCAAGTTATAAATTCATACATATATTTAAACCTATGGCCAATTCTAAAGCTCATAGCAACTTCATTTAGTCTTTGCCAGATATTTATGACACCGGTAAAGGAAAACGTTCATTGATAAGCCTGCAGACCCGAGATTTGTAAGAATTTCTATAGCATGTAAAGCTCGCCAACCCGCACTAGGCTACCGTAGTGGACTATATGGCCTAACCACTATCAATCGTACTCTTGATTGTAGAGTAGGCCGATGGGACGAATGTGGCTTGATACAGAGATATTTCTGTGGCTTTAAAACATCCTGAATACTTCGAAGACTTATAAAACTTCAATTAATCCGCTCAACCAAACTATCTCAAAATTTAGGTACACAGCTATATTTAGACTTCAAATCCTTTACCCTCATCCCTAAATAGTTTGAACGCCTGCTGTTAAACCAACTTCGTGGGGATCAAAGAATTCTCCTTGATTGATTCAAAAGTACAAAGAACATGTTACACTTGTATGATTAAAGTTTCATGACATGCGAACTTTTACCTTTTATTAGGGATTCTATTTGAGTACACGCCTCAAGGTTCTCTTTGTTCAACATTAGGATTACTATGGAATTTTTGTTTGAGGAAATTTGGATCTTGTATTTACCTCAATATTTTGTAACTTACTGTAAGATGTCTTGATAATAGGGAACATGCACCAGACTTTAAACTAAGTCAAAATATTTTTTTGTAATCTTTATTAATATAGAATTATACCTTAAAGATATTTTTTTTAATTTATCAACTCTAAATCGGTAAAATAAATACTTAAAAAATGACATTTCAAATTTGCCGCGCATTTTTTCCGAAACGCGATCTATTGCTTGAAAAGGAAAGTGACAACAATGGTTGCGTTCTTATGAAGTTTCAGCTTGTTGTTTTTCGTTTGTTTATGAGTTATTTTGTGCTTTCTTTATACAATTAAATAAAATGGATTATTTTGTTGCGAAATACAGTTCTGTAGCAATTCATGAAAGAAACTTAATCCAAATACTACGTTGTTCATAATGCAACCTCTGACGTCACAGCGAGTTCGCGCCAACATGGCGTTTGAATGCTTCGAAACTGATAGCAGTTTTGATTATTTTTTTGTACTCTTTTGATTGATTTTTTCAAAGACTTATATTTTTTTCCGATAATTTAATAACAGAATTGATAAAAAAATGACATGCATATTCACTATTATTAGAGAAGCCATAGCAAATTTAAGAGCAACTTTGCTTAGTAATCAATATATTAAATCCTTTCTCATCGCCTAGTGTATAGTGTAATAATCTATTCTTGTTGTTTCCATTCGGAAATAGCAGTGGCAGTCTAGCTTCGTTAGGTAGCTCTAAATGGCCTAAAAATAATGACACTCGACTGGCTACCAGGCCTGTTGAATAATTCTATTTGTCCACTAATCCTGAATTGGACGGCGCGGTGGATCAAGTTTCTGCACATAGTGTGGCTGATTTAGATAAAATAAGTGTAATGCATTCTTGTCTTATCACTCAGAATAGCTTCAAAAACACATTCGTGTTTTTATTTTCTGCTATCATTAAAAATAGCAGTGTAATATTACAAAATAATTAAATTATATTTTATGTGTAATAAAATCTTTTTTCTTTTTCAGGTTCGTATTCCTGTTCAATCTAGTCTTCTCCAAGGTAAATTAATAAATATGAACTCTTATTTAGGTATCGTACAATATCGTTGCTTAATTAACCTCGCAATAAATCATAAACTGACGTATGCAAAACCGTTTTAAAGGTCCCATGTCGTCATGATATTAAAATTATAGTACGGACCAAGGCCTCATAGCTCAAAGATTCACTTACAAAATTTGTTCTTAACTAGAAACACCGCCCAAGTAAATTCACGGTAACAAAAATGAGTAAAAGATTGCAACTTTTTTTTCTCATTGGTTTTCAACCAGGTATTTGATGAAAAAATAGAGCAAACATCTGAAAAATAGTCATTCCAGGCTTCCAATTACTGGTTTTGGAATTTCTTACCGATCAATTTTCTCTAAGATACAGACTCTCAAAAAACACCTAAAAAATTCGATAAAAAAATATCCTTAAATTTTTAATATAAAACCGACGGGCGCATCTAACCAGCTGTCATCCGGTAAGAATGACTGGAGCTGTTATCTGAACGCTTGAACGGCGGGCAGTAAAAACTTCGCCCTTAAAATTTCGAAATCTACGCCTCTGCTATCGCGACTCTCTTGAGTTGTTGCTTTGTTTATTCTTTTGATTTTAAGCGAAAAGAATATCTCGTGGAGTAAAATTTTAAGCCTTCTAGTATATATTTTTTATTACACGAGTTTATTACACAATTTTGTACTAAGTATTTAATGCAGGTGGGTAACGTTAATTTATTAGATATAAAAATGCTGTATATATAATATCTGATTAATATCAACAGTAAAAAAAATTAAGAGCAACTAGTATGTTGTACTGGAATATTGCAGGAAAATAATGGATGTAGGTTTTCAATTGGCCGCTTCAAATAGTTTGATGAAGCTTATGTTCAGCAGAAGACATTCTAATAAGAGGTGTTTATAACGCATAGTTAGATCATAATATTTACTTTATTATTATTTAAATCGATGCAACAGTACTCCTAGAATAAAAGCATCGGATAGACACCGTAACTTCGATTCTTAAAGACGATTAATAATAGCAGTAACTGACCGATGATAAGGTAAGTTTTCAGACAATTGTTACCTCAAGTTACGTCTAAATAAGTATACTAGGAGCATTTATTAAGCGGTAAAATGTACGTCTGGTTTTAGTGCAACGGTCGTAATCGTAAAGCTTGTTGCGTTATGTTCCCCGCCAAGTAATACGCACTCTGCGAACGGTTTGTAATCCTATTTTGTGGTTGTGCGATAAATGTTAAACTTCCTTTTTTTATCGTTTGATTTTCATGGTGATTGTGTCGTAACCTCTTTTCGAAGTTGATGGATGTTTTTTGTGAATTATCTGCGGTTTACAGTAATTGTATTTTTAAAATCTTTGTCGCCTGTTATCATCGTATTTCTGTCAATTAAATTTCCCGTCTACATTATCTTTTGGTGAGAATGAATGAAAAATGAAAAGAATGTTCATTGCTAAACAAAGAATATTGTTGGAAACATCCTTCTATTTATTTTATTTTATTTTTCTTTATCTACTATATACGAAAAATATAGGCCTTTCTATATCCCTTGTACATTAACAATAACATATAAGCAAAATAAACATTTGCTGAATACACACATGAGATCTACACAGCGTAGTTAATTTATTGATTGATTGATATTCCCTTTGTAAGCTCTATTCAGATATTTGTAGTAACAATGTTAACATATAAAATATCAAAGGGCATCATCTCATGTATCATTCATAAACATAATGTAGTCTGTATAAAAACCTGCCTGTCGTAGAGACTTTGATGTGGCATAAATTTACCTCTTATTTTATAGGACGTTTAATTTATTTTTACCATTTCAAAAAATTCTCTAGTTCAATTATGTGCGAGTGTCGTGTGACGTTGTTCTAACTCTCTCTTCGTTCTAACTCTAATAGATCATAAACACTAGATAGTAAAATATTATGTTGGTACAGTTGATTAAATTTTGGTGGCAATTAATTAAATTTTGTTTGCCTGTTGTTTTTTTATCAATTATGGTCAAAGAATTCGCGATGCTGTGTTACATTGGTATTAAAATTGGTTTTTACTTTGATAAACTATACAATTTTTACTTGCTTGGGTTTCATTTTAAAGGATGTGGCTTTAAAGGTTGCATTTGGCTGCCATTTCACCCGCGTCAAATTACACTCCGAATAGGAACCAATCTAATCCAAATAGGGAACGTACATTTTTTCAGGGTAAAATTTGGGCTATGTTCAGTCTATAAACTCTCTAAGCTATAATAATGTTGATCACGCGTTTTTGCTATGTGAATAAAGGACAAAAAGCCCTGGATATTTTTGTTTTGACGATATTTTCAACAATGAAAATGATTTTTCCGTTCAAAATTCTATTCGGATACAAAGGATCGTGCTAAGCTAGAAAATTTAATACTTAAACACCGACTTAAAAATCTCATTACGATACCGCCTAGGTAAGACAACTGAAAGGCACAAAAGTTCATCTCAAAGAATAAATTCGCGTTCACTAGACTAAAATGAAGTTTTGCCAAGATTACTCGCCGCTCGTCCAGTAATTCTGATGGAATGACGCAAGTTATGGCCACGATGCTCCGAGCGGCTGCCTTACCGGCGGCTTCAACCGTTCCCGCCGGCTTATTCCCGTCGGCTTTAAAAGCCTATTCTCAATCTCGTTGAACTTTATACGGGAAGGAATAAGGATCACATCGCGTTTATTGAACCCCGAAGTGGGGATCGCTTCAAACGCTTTGCGGTTTGTGTCCATATTTAGAGGTATCTACAAGACAACGTTTTAATTAGACACCCGAGTGGTGTCATTTCTGCTTTAATTGAGGACTCAAAAGTTACCTCTCATCGGTTGCTACCGCTCGCGTTATTTTAATTGCTTGTGTATGACAATTGTATGTATGGTTATGTGAACCGGATAATAATCCAATTCGTATTGGGAGTGGAAGGAAAATTGCGTTCGGAAGCTAATATTAATAAATAATATTGAATCTTTTGTTATGAGTACCCGTTGTGCTCGAAATGATAAATATTACTTAGTATCTAATATGTACAATGTTTCGCATTGTTAGATTCTCGGCGATGGTAAAATTTGTTTACGTTCCAACAACTTTGTAGTAATGTTTTGAATTTTAGTAATAAACTGGTTTGAACAAATGTTGTTAGGATATATTTTGGGTGTTCATGCTAGTCTTGTTATTCTTTGTCCACATTCGTCTGCGTTCGGAATGTCCTTCCTGGAAAGTGAACTAGATACCTGTCTGTAAATAGCTCCTGTATATATTAACCAGACAGTCGTTTTAACAATGTTGTAGTGTAGTATGATTTCACGAATAAAATTCATACAAAAATATATTTGGCTATCTCACTGACCAGACGGTCAGGCCTGTGGTCAGCAGCATGTATGTTTTGTTAACCAAACGGTTCTGGGTTCGAACCTCAGATATTTTTTTGTATTAGGTTATGGGTTACAATAATACATTCACTATAACTATAATATTATGCCGTATGCTGCCAGTCAGACCACCTATCTCTACTTAGAACAAAAATATTTTGGTGTACTTTGATTACCCATTCAAGCATATCGGGATGAGCTTATAATTAGAAAAAATACATACATCATAGTTGTTGTCTAGCAGATTGCTTCAAGCAATAAGACCGCCACTTGTGCATTTTTTTGTTTTATTTAATTCTGTCATTTTTATTTATATGGTGTACAATAAAGTGTAAAATAAATAATACATACATGAAGTTACGCCTTTTTGCCAGAAGAGGTAGGCAGAGGTGCTATGTGATAGGAGGCGAGCCTACCGCTATATAGAGCACAAATCCCTAGTTCCAGGCTGATAATTATTAATAAATAAATCCAATGTAGCTTTTCCAGACGCGGGATTGTGTCTGAAGTCAATAAAACTACCATCCGGCTTCTTTTTCGGTATCACTCTTGATATACCCTGTATAAATTGCGAAAAACTCCCAACTATGTAAGCACTTACCCAATAACGCATGGACCGCACACGCACGCGTGATATTGGCCCGCGAGGATCCAATGCTGATGGCTTTATTAACTCCTCGGATTGTCAGGTCGCGTGACGTACCACTACTCGCAGGAATAGTGGGACTGACGGGAAACCAATATGTTACAAACTTATATGTACACTAATATAAGTTAGAGGAAACAAAAAAGGAGGGGTAATATTAATTATTTTCCTGGGACGATGGCCGATATACTTACGTCATATGGCTGGAGATATATCTAAAATATAGAAATGAATCGCTGAATGTGTTGCTAAGCGCAGAACTCGACAACGACTGGACTGATTTGGCTGATTTTGGTCTTAAAATATTCATACCGTGGCTGCAAACACGTACACGGTGGTTGCGGGTTCAAATCCCACAACACACTTATGCCTTTTCAAAAAAGTCAATATCCACGCATTGTAATAATGAAAGAGGATTCGTAAGAATTTCTATGGTATGTACAGTCTGCCAACTCGTACTAGGTGCAAAAGGCATTATGGGTTAAATTGACTAACCCCTCTCAATTGTACTCTCGATTGTAGAGGATACCCGTGCCCTACAGTGGAACGTATATGGGTTGATACTGTATATCCAGTAATGGAACACGGAAAGTTCGTTACAGATATGTTTAATTAAGATTCTTTTTAAATTTAAATATGTTATCAACAACAAACATTAGCAGTGTTTGGGTTTGGTACAACTTGATATTTTAAGCTATATAGTTTTAGTTTGTTTAAATGTCCATGAGAGGCCAACATATTTGCAGAATTGTTAAAATGTATGATGTTAAGTAATGTTTGTTTTACTGTTTTGTTCATAATTATTGAAATGAAACGAGTGTTTAGACTGTATTCAGAATATAATAACGTTTGTTTGGAGTATTTTAATGTTTTGAATAATATTTTGGTCTACATTAAATTAAATTAATATGAATGGATACCTCTTTGAACAATGGTTTCCTTTATTGTTATGTTATATAAACTGAGAGTAATTCTAGTTGCACCATATTCAGTTTTTAATATTTACGTCATCATTCATGCGCAACTATAAAAATGAATTATTAAATGCATTACCTCCATTTAACAACACAACACCTCGGCAAATTTTGAAACAATTTACCAAAACTTGACGACACTAATCGCCTTACAAGGTATCACTGACACGAAACAAAACGGCACAAGCGACACGAAAACTTGAACCGGGCGAAACTTGCCGAAACAATCGAGCTACTTGGTCGCAACAAGCCGCCGGAATATAACAAACTAATTTTATATCAAGTTTGCGAATTTTCGCCTTAAAATCTGCCTCGGTGTTGTGAGCTCTTCGGTGGTTCGCAGCACTCGTGAAAGTTTGATACATGAACCGGCTATAAAACGCAGGGCGCCGTGCTGTGTGCATTGTACAGTCGAGGCCGCGCGTGTGGGCCCAGCTATTATTTTTGTTTGCAATTTTTTTCTTATTCAATAGGCCTGGGAAACGAGCAAACAGGTCATCTGATGGTGAGAGAGAACATAGATGTGTTGCCAGCCCATCAGATCAGGTGGGAAACAGAAAGAAAAAAGGATGGGGAGAAGAAAGGGATATTAGGCATCCGGCATTCATTTATTAGAATGTGGCACGTATTTAGGATATGGTGGAGAGTAGAGAGAGTTTAAAAAAACAGAGAGGGAGATTGAGAGAGAGTGAAAATCACGTTAGGGATAGTGAAATTAAATAGATTTTAAATACTGCGTCTTAAAAAGAATAACTTTTCGTATTTGGTTCAGATATTATAATATAAATAAACCATACATGTATCGAATATTGTAGAACATAGTTGGGTGTTTTTTGCTTTCAATATGAGAAAACATTACGTATTTTTTGCTTGCTGAAATTCCTACTGAAAACATGCCTCCTGGAAAAAATTACTACGGCCTGTTGCAAGCGGACAGATTTCGCGGAAATAACGGCATTTTACTTACTTATATTTTTTTCATTCCTTGTCAAATTTCTTCATAGTATTTCAAAATTATTTAATGCCTTACAAAGTGTTATTTTATTCATGCAATCGTTAGCAAATTAAAAATACCCTTATAATTATTTTTCGAACCTATTATCTACGCTTTCCGTTTTCGAAAATACAAAGCATTATATCAAACTGTAATTTAATACTACGTTTACACACAGAGTTAGAAATAACAGCGCCAGTAATTCCGTCCGAACCCTATTGGGACGGAATTACTGGCGCTGTATAACAATGCCTTTGGTCCGGAGACCGCTGCAGGTGCAACACGGTAAAATAACAAAACTCGCGCGTTAACGACAAAATTTAAATTACATTCTATGATTTACGAGCGTGCACCGTGCGCGAGCTCACACACCAACAATGCAATAATGATACAGACCAATATATTGTTTCACTGCGCGCATAATGCGATTTGGCCCCAATTGTACCGCGTAAAAAAACCCCTCCGATATTGCCGCATCGATGTGACATCGCGTCGCGCGAATTCTATCCCCGAATCGAAAGGCCCCTGTTTTCCGTACGTGCGTACCCGGCCGAGCGGGTTACTTTTTTTTCGCCCCGCGTGTCGGTAACGTACAAGCTACACGGTCGAATTGCTTGCCAATGAAGTCCGGGTGGTTGATATTTTTTTGATCGTCCGGCGAATCATGCCGGATATTTGCAGCGAACGCCCGGCGACCAGTGCCTCGATTGTAAATTGTTTTTTTACACATATTTTATATTTTTTGATATACGCGGTGGACTGTGAATAAATTTACCCGCGGGTGGAACTGCATTGTTCGATTGATAGTGTTTTCCCGTCAATTTAGAGTGAGATGCAGTGAATCGTGACTGTTTTATTGCGTTCAGGAAACAGTCATATTGTGTGTATGTGTTATATTACTAGAAAATGATTTTAATTGGATCTGTTATCAGGGGAAATGTAAGTGATTCGGTCGATTTATTTTTTTTGGTGTAATGGAATTATTATCTAAAATATGATATTCGATGATATGATCAATATTATATATACCCAACAGTCATAATATACATAATCTTGAGCGCACCCTAAGGTCGAGTCTTGTGGTGCATATCACTACGAAAGACTTTTCGGTCTCACAAACATCTAAACCTAAAACAAATGCTTGTAGTTCACACATAAATACATACACTAGTAAAAATACCAAACATTTTTGTCATCGACCAGTACCTCCGTGCTACGTTAAGGCCTGGTCTGTCGAAGGATACGCGCGGCACTGCGGTAAGCGGCAACGTAATGACGTCATGCAACGTAGTTCACATAACAACAAAAAAGGTGGTCCACGTATAGGTTTTACTCTGTGCGTAAAACCGTTGACCAATGGGAGAACCGTTCATTGACAACCAACGTTACTATGACAATTTCGCATTGAAGTTTACTTGAATGTCCATGACAACAAATAACAATAATTTATGTTCGAAAACATATATAATTTATTTAAAAAAATGTTTGTGCGTCATTTTAAATAAACTGGGTATATATGTTTACGAGACAATTTTCGCAATATTGATACGTGATAAAAGTGGTTCGTATCATTCTAATGAAATACACGTGTGCTGTATACATCCTTTTTCGGCTAAACAACTTATTGTCAGAACAAATTAAATTTCACTGGATTTATGTAGATATCCTTTCTTACATTATCGTTATCGATCGTACCGTAATTGGGTAAAAGTAAATTCCATAACGATTAAATTATTTTCCTATAAAATTGTCACAAGCAAAACCTGGAACAATACTGATGGACACTTTTTACAATAATAATTTTATTTTAGTATTTAACAGAATTCATAACACAGAGCTCAAAATATATATGCGTAGGTGTAAGTAGCGCAAATTACAATACATATAGAGGGGGTTTTAATGGAATGGGAATGGAAAAAAGGGGAAAACACAGAACTTGATACTAAGTTGAGGAATTACATATTTAAGATTGCACCATGTCGTCACATGATGCACTCCAGGTGCTAGGAGAGTGGTGCTACTTGTGTCGAACGGCGATAGTTTATTATATATTGTAGGTGGATTTTGTAAATAACTACGACGATAATATACAACCATTATACAACGAATGTATGTATATATGCTGATACAAAACTCATCATAAGATTCTTTGTAGCTATTTTTTCGGGCTCATATAAAAAGCGGGTGCACTTAAACGATTGATGTTTTTATTGGGTTTGTTGTTTATATTTCTTTCTATGCACCTATAGGGATAAAGCCACCTAGCGTGGTGGACTATAGTATGGCCTAACCACTCTTAATCGTATTCTCGATTGTAGAGGAGACCAGTGCTCTGCAGTGGGACGTATATGGGCTGATAAAGTGCCCTGCGAATAGGGATAAAAACTGATTGTATATAGATACTGTAGTGTATTGATAAATTCATACTCTTAGCATCTGTCGTCTCGAACTATACACTACGCGAACCAAGGGTGAATGAGATAGATCATAGACGTGGAGGACGGAACGGGGGGTAAAGACGTGGTGTATAGCAAACGAGCCGATAAATATTAATAATTGTATTCTACTACAATGTTACACATATTAACCGTAAATAAATCGTCTCCAATTGTACCGTGATCAGTTGGGAACTAAATCCGTTGCTATATTTTGTTAAAAAGCATGGGGTACTAGGTACTTAGAACAATTAAAATACAATTCCGTTCGCCATTTTTATAACAATAAAATAAATGTAATTGACCCCATTTTATAATCTTGTACTTATTAAATATTAATTAATTTTGCTTTTTAATTGTATCTTTTTTACCAAAGCAAGGTTTTAAAGTTTTATTCCTACGTGGTGTAATATTGCGCCATTGTCATTGGGAACGTACGTGAACTGTATTAAACGTACTGTGCGGCAGCACATAGTCGATATACGCGCCACAGCCTAAACAAATTTTTAAACCAAACGAAAATTGATAAAAATATTGTCCTCAAATAAATCCATTGCGCAAATACGCTTACCGCGACGAAATGATGAGAATGACGGCACGTTGTGCGGCGTATCCGCCCCGCGCTTCACCGCACTTGCCCCTCTACACCGACGCATATTGTGACAGTACAAAAGACCAGTCTTACCGTCACCCGGTTGACCCCTCACCGCAGACGCTGGCTGACGCATACTGCGGCGGAACGTCATGTCAATGTCAATGTTTTTCATACAAAACCGAGTTTGACACCGCATTCCGCGCAACGCAACGCTGTGCGTAGCTTCGACAGACCAGGGCTTTAGTTATCTGACAAAAGCGATAACTAACGTAGCACGGAGCACTTACGTCTATGTAACTCGAGTCGACGTCATTTCCAAGCCGTAATCCCCGACCGCTCTATCAATCAATCAAAGCCTTTTCTTAGCGATCTAACCTCAGTAATGCTTGCCTACATCACTGCCAGAGTTTACTTAGCCGCGCGAAGGACGTAATCATAGTGTCGTCGATTGAAGACGAACCGCTCTCGTGATTGCGATGAAATATGAGTACGATTTATCATAGATATTTGAATTATTTTTGCCTTGAGGTGATGGTGAAAAAGGATCTACAATCTCTAGGATGTTCGAGGCACTGCTCATAAAATATAATATCAGCAACCTATCGGCTTTTAAATTGATATTCTGTTATTAATAAAAGACAAGAGCTTCTCCGGCTGTAAAAGTATTTTTGTGAGATTATAAACCTCTTTAGTTCATTGTTTTGTCACCCATTTGTTATTTTCAACTTTAACTTTTTTCAACTCCTCCTATTAATTTAACTTTCTGATTGATTTCGTTGCGGGTTAAATACAAGTTAGAAATTTCCAGAGACTCGCCGAGCTTCACTGCTCGGTCTCATTACAATGTGTGCCATTGTTGATCCTGGCTTACAGGAGTTGCAGTGGCGGGTGTGAGGGCGGGACAGTCTATTAATAAAATACAAAACCCAACTCAAAATATAATATAAAATATTTCCGAATCCCAAGCCAGCAAGCAAAAGAGTAGGTAATTAAAGTGAATGTTAACGGAAAAAAATTAAACTAGTTTGTTTTCACAAATTATAGCGACGTACATTTTCAGCTGCCGCTATGGTTATAAGATACTTATTTGGAAAGCACTTCTCGTCATATTTTTTAACGTATCAAGTACTCTCAGCATAATGTTAAACTGTGGCGCAAAACACAAAACGAAGGTGATTTTCATCCGTCTATAAGTTACAAATAAGTAATATTGAACCATGCAAAAGATTCACTGCACTGAGTGGCAACGAACATATTATGCAATTTAAAATATAATTTTATTAAAGCTAATTTGTATGTACATATATTTCCAAACAGATGCGCTGGGGATTGCTATAAAAAGTTATCAATATTGCGACATTCTTTTCTGTTTATTTTTTACATAATTATATATGGTGCCACAAACTGTTTCAATAAATTCCGTATATATATATAAATAAATTATACAGTGAAACAGCTTTGCACTGTAGAATTCGAATTGAGTAATTGACGCGTTCACAGTAACTTCTGTATGAGGTTTGCAATATCCTTTATGCACAAAGCAAACGGTAGCGCATTTCTCAGTATAGCATAATAATGATTTCACCGTATTAATGGAACGTTGAATAATAAGTTGGTATAATATTAGCAACCTTTCCGACTCAACAGTCCATTTTGATAAGTCAGATGAATCAAACCACAGTAATCATACAAAGGTGAAGTCGCCTTATCGACTTTAATTTCGCATTTAATCATATCCGTTCAATCAGCCTTTTCATAGTTAATCGGCTCGATGTTCCTTTTCATCCCTTCGCCCTTTGATTAGAGGTCGCTTTCGTCTTTACTATAGGATATTATGTCAATCAATTGACGTACGAAAATTTCGGTGGTCTCGGCAACTGTGCTTTTGTGCAAATGAAATGCCAATTTAAACGTTGGTTTCTGGATCGCCAGCCGTCGTTTCTTGTAATAAAACCGTGGGTTTATATTTCCTTCTACTATTCTGTATCAGCCCAGATACGTCTCAATCGTAATCGAGAATACGATTGAGAGTGGTTCTACTGTTATGAAAGTAATTTGGGAAGTTATTTTAAGGATTATTGAATGTTGTTAGAGAGTTTATAATTTTAACTTTGTTATGTGTAATTATTTATTGAACCTCATTACGTGATAGAATATAATTTTTTTCAACTTCTTCTGGGTTCAAGACTCTTGACTTTTATTTTATGAGCAAAACCTGACCTTAATTATACGTACGATAAGTGAAGTTTTGTTTTGGTAAAAATTCTGAAATCACCATACCTTCTTTCAAAATAGTCCCAACATACATTCATACAACATATTTTATTAAGAAACATAAAACTGACTTTGAACTATGATTCAATGAGAGCAGTTTTATTTTGGGTTCATTCCTTTCCTATCGAATACTTTCTTTGATCACACAAGAATCGATAACCCGAATCCTAGCAAGGGTACAATATAATACAGCCTGCTCTATTGCTAGCGTGTAATATAGTTTTTTATCCGTACAGTCCTTTTTCGTATGTTAGAAGGCTATTTAATCACGCCAAAAAAAGGTACGATTCAAAAATACTTCGTTTTTGTAGGAGACGACTATAAATCATTCCCGAAATGTGACAATATAGTGCATTAATCTTTTGTTGGAGATACCAGTGGCAGTCTTTAATAAGCGGCAATGCTTTCCTCTTGCCTTGATGCTCGCTTTGTCAACTTTGTAATGAATGTTCGCGGCAAGCAAGTTTCTCTCCCGTTTAATAGTATACACTAATTGGCCCGCGGGTTAGTGAACTTGTTTTAATTTATTCACAACTGTTTTCAGCTTTGGGGTATCAAAATTTTAGTGTACCTACGCGGTTTATTGTTGTTTCATTGCTTTCTGTTGTTAAAAACTATTTTTATACCACTACCATGAACTGGTTTATGTTGATTTTATCTGATTTAAATAACAAGGATGCTTTAAGTGTTCCCTATAAATATATGGAGCTCTAGATTTTCGCAACTAAACATGGCTATTTCCTATATTTGAATTGAGATTACAACATGCTAAAATTAGCGGAACCTAAACACACACATGTAATACATATTGTGGCTAAAGATTTTATGTAGGATTGTGAGCGCCATTAGGATGATGAGCGTAGTGGAATGCCAAGGATTGCTTTGTAATGCATGGTGTTTGGTTTTGCTACTGTCCATGAGCGGTCGTGTCGCTTACCATGAGGCCAATGGCATGATCGTCTCGCCATTCATTGCCATAAAAATATAAAATACGTATGGGGCAACCCGTGACTAATAGCAGAATATAATGTTAAACGTTTATATTAACAGTCATCTGAAATATCTGTGACTCATAATAGCAACTGTACGAAACAGACATTCAAGGTCATATGAACGTAGTACATTACCATCATCATGATCCACACAAGCTGCCTCTCCGATAAATACGACCATGGCGAATAAAGAAATAAATTTACCGGGCACGTGTGAACATGTCGGCATTTCATCGGCGCCGTGGCCATGCCCGGCGACATCCATAAAACGGTTACTAACTGAAATATGCCCAGCGCACATTTCCATGCATACGTGTATTGGACACGAGCTTTATTTGTGTTTTACGCCACATTTCGTATTGTGCAAACGTTCCGATGACTTTTACGAATCTTTTTCACGTGTCCGTTTGTGACGACAATTGCTTTTTAATATTTGTTGCGTCATCCAGTTTAATGGTTTGATTAATCTTCCATTGGTTTTGAATATTCATGTTATTGGTATTGCTTCAGTGTTGCGTTGGGATTGTCTATGAACGAGCTTGAGTGGTATACCCGAGTTATTGAAAAGTAATCAAGAACATCATACACGGATGGAAGGAGTAATAACGTTAACTTCTATATTATATGTGAGTTTAGGTTTTGACCCCTTAAACACAACTTGTGTGTTTTTTTTATTTCCATGAATGGCGAGATGAGCGTGCCTTTCGCCTGATAGTAAGCGATACGATCGCCCATGAACAGTAGCAAAATCAAACAACACCTACAATTATTACAAAGCAATGTTTGATATTCTACTGCGCTCGCCATCCTAAGGCATAAGACATGTTAAGTCACAATTTGTCCAGTAGTCTTCATGGCTTTTTTACTTTTCGTTTATGCTTATAAGTACCTATATATACAGGGTATGTCAAGACTGCTACCGAAAACGAAGCCGGGTGGTAGTTTAAGCGACTTCAGACACAATGCAACAGAAAAAGTAGCAAAAAAAAGCGTCAATTTTTTTTTGTATTTTTTTTCTTATGACCATATTTGGGTGGTAAATACATTTTTTCCTAAAATAATAGTGTATACCCTTTTATTTATAAATAATCTAAGGCATAAAAGTGTTTAAATTATTATTTTAGCAAAAACTATGGATTTACCACCCAAAAATGAAGATATTTAAAAAATCATAAAAAATAACTGTCGCGTTTCTTTTCGAAATTTTTGGTTGCATTGTGTTTGTAGTTACTAAAACTACCGAACCGACCGAAAACGAAGCCGGGTGATAGTTTAAGCGACTTCAGACACAATGCAACAGAAAAAGTTGCAAAAAAAAGCGACAATTTTTTTTTTGTTATTTTTTTCCTATGGCCATATTTGGGTGGTTAATACATTTTTTCCTAAAATAATAGTGTATATCCTTTTATTTATAAATACTCTAAGGTATAAAAGAGTTTAAATTATTATTTTAGCAAAAACTATGGATTTACCACCCAAAATTGACGATATTTAAAAAATCATAAAAAATAATTGTCGCGTTTCTATGCGAAATTTTTAATTGCATTGTGTTTGTAGCCACTAAAACTACCACCCGGCTTCGTTTTCGGTAGCAGTCTTGAGTTACCCTGTATATATATGTGTATATTCTTTACCCTAAAATGACCACAAATTAATTTGGTTAATTTGGATTGGCGTGGATTTTATTGTGTCAACAAACTACACTGATTGTATCAATTACTTTTTGCAGATTGGACTGCCCACTAATTTTAATTAGCTTTATGTGAAGTTTAAATAACAATGTATACACATAAGACTTAATGAAGTGCTATCGTTGCAGTGGCTATTACAATAAATTGCGTAATTACAATAAAAAAGTAATGTGCTAATATTTAACCGCAAACATTTGTTAATTACTATAAAAGTGCTTGTACAAATCCATTAACGTTAAAATTGAATTGCGTTACTAACAATTTCAACTAATAGTGTGAAAACTGTAATGTAATTAAAACATAACAACATATTCCAACGTTGAGACAAAAAATATTTTCATTCACAGCAACGGTTTTAAAGCCATCAAATATTGCGGAATCAGGAAGCTGAGATAGTGGCAGGTAATTAACGCAGCTTACATTTTCGTTTATTTCCGAGGTTTAAAATTAATAAAAATAAACCGACTGAAAGAGCGTTTAATGTGGAAGCTTTAAAGCATATCAGATGTATTGGTAAAGAAGAACTTAATTCACTATTGGATGATTGAGGTCATTTCAATAATATCGTTTATAGAATATCTGTCTACATTTTAATTATGAACCATAGTAATTAATACAGCAGCTTGTTTATTTTATTCGTTAACTGCATTATGATTATTTTCGTCATTTGGATCCGAATGGTAATTACCAAGTTCAAAAACACCAAGTAAATAATATGAACGGTACAGCGAGACAAATCCGGCGACTATAAGGAAAACAGAGGTAGCAACGTCGAATTGATACGAATAGTTTTACATATCCTAACGTTTTACAACCCACAGTAAATCTTGGTGCTTTAATAAAACACACTTTGCCGGCTCCCGTTATTTTAACATTGTCTGAAATTATTCTACCACTTGTCGTCTAACTTCGTTGCGGAGCTTAAATGTATTTAATTTGTCACTGGCATGTGCAGCGGTCAGTGCGGTCGCTTCGCGTCTTTCTTCGCGGGAATATAATATTTTCGCTACACAACTACTCTTGCTACCATTTCTTATTCTCGCTTTGTGTTCTCGCGTTGTTTTGTTTTCAAATTGAACGTACAAACTTCATTATAACGACTGTGTACTCTTGAGAAATTACTTTCTGAAGTCCTTTTTAAATTGAGTAGTTTTATATTATTCTGAACTTGTTACTTATTCTCATTTGCACGCAATGTTTTATAACACTGTTGTTGTTTCTCTTTATATTCTCTTATTTGAATGGAAATTGTGACGGTTCCTTGAAATTTTTCGTATTAATAATAAACGACATAACATCATGGAGCCCTTGGGAAATTTACATTTAAACTTTTAAAAAGGTTTTTTTTTACTCTTCGTACCATTACTGGATTGAAATTATTATTGAATTCATTTTTCTCGGAAATTTTCCCGAGCAATTCGTAAATAATTGAGTAGGTGAACCAGCTCTAGGAAATAATTTTTGCCGAGATTGTATTTTACTTAACTTAACTTTTTATTTAACAACAACATTATAAATGATCTTATTATTTAATGTAGTGAAAAGTCAATGGTATTCTGAGTGTCTCTCGATCGTAACAATAGCAATAAACATAACATTATCTTTATCCATTCGTGCGCGGAAGTTTAAAAGTGGCTTGTGAAGACGTAAAATTCCACGGGACAGCGGCATAGAAACGTGAGTATCTTCCCTAATCGCAATTCACACTATGGCGCCTCTCGCACCATTAACCATGAAAGGAGCGATCGGACGGAAGAGATTAACATCCACCGCAGGCCCAGATCGTGTTCTTGCAGCGATCCACCCAGCGAGTTGGCAATGGAATTTGCGCTCTTTTGTTTTCACGTGAAAAGTTGCAGCAAATTTCCATCGATCCGCATTCGATGCCGCTCTCGAATTAAACAGATTTGCTTTATACACCCCTCGGTTAGTCGTGGAGTTACTTCATAAAGAACGAGTTGTGGATTTACTGCGTACGTTACGAGAATTTATGCGTTATGGGTGGAACGGTGGCCGGGAAAAGATAACTCAATCCGTCGTAAAGGTGAAATGAAATATGGGGATCTGTTGCGTCATTTTAAATGTTAATGCCATCCTGTAGTGTGAAAGCTCAATGCATATTAACCTATAGCGGCTTATTTTTATACATCCGTTTATTGTTACTGTAAAATGAATACAGATGATGGAATAACTCAGGCTGTTGAAAACAATTTAAACTATTTGCCAATGTTCATGCAAATCAAACCAAGTAAACATATAATTAAAATAAGTACGTCCAGAAATATTTAAATATGACTTACATCGATATTATAAGGTTCACACTAAGCCTAAAAATCTGAGAAAAATAATGAGCTCACTGAAATATAATGCTTGTGAATCAATGCTAAGGAAATATAGCCGCTCAATATATTCCGGGTCGCAAGGTCACTTAGGGATTGGCCGGGGAGATTAACCTTCCAGTTGTACATGTTCACTAGTATATATGAGCTATGATGGGATTGGTAGATGTGATTTAAGATCATAAATGGATTGTATTTTCTTTGGATAAATGTGGAAATTATATAACATTCTAATCTTAATGTTTGAGGTAAAATGAATAAAGATGCAAATGCAAAATCTTATATTTTTGAAAAGCCTTTTTTTTTCAAGAGGAAAAGCTATTAAGCTGCCCTTTCGGTACCCCCGGGGAGGCCGAAAGGGGTATGTCAGTGTCTCTGGCCTTCCAGCCCGGTACACACGCGGATATTGTGTCCGAACTGGGTCCCTAGCAATACCTACGCCAGCATACTGACTAAAAACCTCTCGATAACCCTCACAGGCATTGTGGGCAGCACCGGATATCCCAGGGCGAAGGGCGCCCCGATTTACGTCCGCGAACCGCCCCGCGCAAAACCATTGCTGGGCCTTATGTTATCATTTGAAGGCCCAGATTACCTCTATTTACACCCCCTTTTCGGACGCCTGTAAAGCTGTTATGGGCGTCCATGACAGAGACGAGGCTCCATCACACGTCTCGGAGTCCGTTATACGCGAGGGCGCACGGCCCCCGCCGTGTGCCCAGTGACTCCGATGACACCTGTATTTTTTTTTTTTTTTTTTTTATATTTTAGTAGTCTAATGTTCTTATTGATGCTAGATGTCATGCGTGATGATAAAGATCAGGGAAAACATCCGTCTTTCTATCTTTTCGTCGGCACTCGGGTTTTTTTTTCTATTTATTTGTCCCTCGTAAAGGTAATATTGACGTTATCGTTAAACTTTTTGTAACCGTTGAAAAAAATATTTCATTACCATTGTTAGTAATTAGTACCTATCCAATGATTTACATTTTAAAGTAATGCAGCTAACATTTTAGCCAACTACGAGTATTATACTAAACGAGTAAAAATGTATATAAAATTAGCTTCCTTATCGAGATATTATCCAAAAACCATTTTCTAGCACATTTTATCTCCTCAGGTAGTTATAATATTTATTTTGAAGTTAAAATCCCATTACGTCATCTCTGAATCCGCTGAGCGTACAAAAAGGTTGTTTTTGCGCATAGATCCGTCGGAAATGCTTCCACAACTTAGCTCTCCTGCTTTATTTATGAGCTTCTCAAGAAACAGGTGTACCTTAGCTAAAACCCTTTTTTTCCCGGTGTAAGTTGCAATGCTTTGTGATTTCTTTTTTGCACTCCTTTCTGTAGATAGATAGCTTCCAGTTTTTTGAATTGCTGGTGCAGCTGTTCCTTGAAGTTCTTAAAAGAGTTTCAGCCAGTAAATTAGTAAAATAGGTTTTTCATTGTTGATTATTTTTGGCAATTCACACACTGTGAAGGAGTTTTAAAAAATGTATCAAATATTGAAAGCATGATTTTCATCTCTGGTCCTTGCATATACATATATCAAAGAAGCCACCACATTGCATATTCACAAGAAAGTTACCCAAAATACTCAAAAGCTCATTGGAAGATCCTGATACAAGAACACTATTCAATCATTCAATACATTGCATTATCTGAATAGCATTTGATTTGCATAAGATATTTCACCGAAGTTAGCTGTACTGCGCACAGAGGTGGCATGAAGTAGCTTCAGGTATTTGTCAATAGGAATGCCTTTTGCATCGTCTGCTCTTTGAGTACTTAAAGTTGAGATCACTACAAACGTGAAAGGAGACACGGTATGAACATTTATGGGTAACTCGATGGGAAATATGGTTTCTATTGGTTGTATTAAATAGTATTGAGTTGAAATGTGAGATCTTGTAGATATTTCGCGTTATTATGAAAGGTATAGTTATATACTCCTTTGTCTTGGCACGGTTACAAACGGTATATTTCAAAGGCCTGTAATGCCAACAAAATCAAATTCAAAAGCGAGCCATAAGATCTATTTATTCGCTAGGCTCCAGACAATCTCTGAGAGAAAAATTTAAAGAAATAAATATAATGACAGTAGCATCAGAATTTATATTCGCTAATTTAATATATGTCCATAAGAACATAGAACAATTTCAAAAGGTTAGCGATATTCATGACAGAAATACTAGAAATAGAAATAATTTAGTCAGTCATAAGACCAGGCTCCAGAAAATTAGCAAACCTTTTAAGGGTTACTGTATACATTTCTATAATAAAGTTCCCACTGACATAAAAGCCTTAACTATAAATAAATTTAAATCTAATATTAAACGACAGTTGTGTAATAAAGCATATTATACAATTTCAGAATACTTAGAAGATAGTAAGGCGTGGGAATAAAACATAATATAAGTCCCCGAACCGGATTTGTGTGTACTCTGTTAAATATAATTAAAATAATTATCCCACTTGTTTCACCATAGTTGTAGGCAATTTGAGTACGTCATGCTCGCTTAAAGGTCTGTGCTTGCGGCGGCGTCGTGTGCCGGGTCGGTCACTTCCCTATAACACGGTTGAGGAGACCGATGGCTGGCACATGGGTCATACTCGTGAACGGGTGCTGCTTGTGTAGACTGGTCTGCTCAATTTCCTTATAATGATAATATTAAATTACTTTGTTTTTTTTTTTAATTGCCTTTCATTGCTTTTTCTGAACAGTGTATACCGATTCCGCGGTCAGGGCGACCACACTTAACTCAGCCGTACAATATAATTATTATTATGAATAATTTATGAACTGCTCTGAGTTTCAACTCCTGTATGATCACTGTATTGTAAACTTATTTTGAAAAGAGCAACGCTAGAGTTTCTTGCCCGTTCTTCTCTGGCGGAAACAGCCTTGTGAACTGGGTGGTAGTGGAAAAAAAAGTGACTGAATCTAAATAGTGTATGACATTTTCATGGATTCAATAAATATTTTCATTTCATTTCATTTCAAATACGTTTTCTATACTTCAGTGCAATCAATATAAAGTCAAATTTATTTTTTTCTATTCTGTATTGCATCGAAAAGTAAAAACAAAATAAATTAGTCAAATCTTTAATTTGAATCGAAAACCCGCATAGTCGTTCGACTTGGGAAACTTACGCTGCAACATAGCATGTTTTACATGGTTAATAAAATCAATATTGAAGACATAAATGTTTTTATTAAATTTCGTTACACAATATGCTAATGGAAGATTGTTCAGTTTGTTCCGAACAGTTGTGTAACACTGAATTACCATTTCTACTAAAAAGCTGTTAAAATAATTTAATTTAAATTGATTATATTTGTAGCACACTATTCATAATTCACAGACGGCAAAGTATCTATTGAATTTCTTTTTGTTGCTTTCGAAAAACATTGTTCGACAATGCTCATAATAAAGAGAATTAAAGAACAGATAGTGATAAATTGAACGCGAAATTCGCAAGAGGAAGTGGTCGACCTCACAATCATTGAGAGAATGGGAAACGAAATGGAGAACTAACTTATTGTATTAGATATAATAAGACAAAGTGGGTTCAACTAATAGGGGAAAGTTGATTCGCTTGTGTGCAGGTTTTATCCAATAAGACGGAAACTTCCGTAACGCTGAGGGGTTCATTTTGAGTGTTCTACGAGGGCCAATTTTGCTACCAACCTTTTGCTGTTGTGTATTATTCTTTGATTACTTTCCGACGGAGATGTAACAGGGACTTTAAATGATGTGGGTCAAGATTGATAATGTGTTAGTTCTTTCTTCTTCTTTTAGACTTATTGACATTTATTAACAATTCCGCAGTAATTTTATTGTTTTAGACCTGTTCAATTCTCACAATCAATTTATTACAATAAATACAGGTAGTTACATCTCAAAACGATGTATAATCAAATTACATTGAAGAAGTATTGTCAAATCAATAAATTTAGTCGTTGAGATTCCATTTCAACATATTTAAGTTTTTTACAGAAATTTATGAGATATATTTTCAAGTGCATGAGAGTTTATACACTATGTCCTAACTATATGTTTGAACGTAGTAAGGAAAACTAACCCAAAGTTACCCAATATTATTTCTGTTTTATGATGTGGTAGGGAACGAACCTATAGCTATGTACAGCACAAATTGTTTGTTTAGGAAAATCGTGTATAAAACCTACTGGCACTAAACGAAAGAGGCAACAGTTATAAAACATCACAGGAACTCAACACAATGACACACACATTGGAAGATTTAAAATGTTTTAATATATTTTGCAATTGAACATAATTATGTCATCGCAATACAAAAAAGCCGGTGGGAAACAGCATCGTCTGTAACAATGTGTGCGCGCGACGCAACAGTAAAGTAAGATGGTGCGGTGTGTGCCAGTTTTTGTCCACTTTCATTAGCCACTGTTATTGGGTGCCGACACACGCCTTCACGTAATATAAACGGATGGTCTAAGTCACGTTTATCTTGTTTACAAACATCAGCGCTGCCGAAGCAGCTAGATTATTTTACTTCAATTTTTAGGTCATGTTTTGACTATAGCCTTTACCTTTACTGTCAGTTTAAAAAATATGTTGGTCTACTTCAACTCTGCTACATGTTTATATTAAGAATTGTCATAAATGTCTTGACCGACAAGGATTCGAACACATCTTCTATAACACTTTTAAGGACTAAAAAAGAAGAAATAAAATTGTTATAATTTTATTATCATACGCACAAACGTCAATAACAAATCTAACTTAAACAATCTTACTTGTTTCAGATCCACCGTACGAGAAACGCTTACTTCTAAAAGGTGAGTTTTCCGCCTTAACATCGACACCCGACATCCGGTAAAGTCTTATAAGTTCCACTCATTTGTCCCCGAATTTATCGCGCCGTGGCTCCGCTCCAACATCAAACTTTATCGTAACCCATCGCATCGTATTACGTCCCCAAACTTGCGCAATGTATCCGCAGTTTTTATGCGAGTTTCGCCATCGTTGCCACAACAATGAAATATATTCGAAACAGTGTGTGCGTCCTCGAGTCGGGACATGTTAGGGAATGATTTACGAGCTACCGCTGTAGTTGTTTCTTTTCCCGTGTTCATGTCTTGTTCTCCGTTGTGAGTAATTGCTGTTTTATTCGGATGGTCACATAAAAATCGTATCAGGGGATTCAAATTATTATGTCGCACAGTGCTAACATTTGTTTGATCTTTGTGCATTAGTAACATCACAAATGCCAGTGCATTGCTTTCAAATAATTTAAAAAGTATACACAAATCTACTATGTACATCTTACTGAACAAATTTATCTTAATTGCTTATGGAGCAAGGAGTAATATTAGCCAATTTAAAAATAAATATAAACACATATTCCCCAAAACCTGTTTCTGCTCGACTGGGATAGTAATTTTCTCCATAAATTGACTGCATTAAACCAACTTAACGTCTACCTCGGCGGCTGTATTGAAAAGAATTGCGATATTCCGCCGCTTAATGGGGTGTCATTCTAACTGGCAGACTGAAATCCCTCTATGGATAGCCAGTAATAAGCTTTCTTAGAGTTAATGCTTTACGAAGATAGCAATCTATAAAGTATTAACCCCTTGCAATCGATGATCTTGTTATTTCTGTCCTCTTCCTTGGTAGTGGGACAGAGAGGGACGGTCGTCAGGTGTTGTGAACTGGCCCAGACGTTGGCTCTCACGACCGTGTGTCGAGGTCGGGTACAGGCTTTTGTTTTAATATTTACTAATATGCTCCAAGATGTGATGAAAGGAAATTGTGATTGTTACAGCAAATCAGATTGATGTGGCTGTTGGCAATTTTGATGTCGTGAATTTTCTCTGCATTTAAAAGAACAGCGAACTGTGTTTGTTTATGTTAGTGAGTCATAATATACTCTACTGTATTGACAATATGATGGTTATCACTTGAAACTATGTCACAGTTTGGGTTCCCAGAGAAAACAACTTTATCAAATGTATAAATATTAGACACAGATTACTTTTATGACATCATGTTTATACTTTTGCTACATATTACATCATCATGTACAATAATAGCACAATTCAAAAAATACTTTCTCACAAAACATCTTGAGTTTTATAAAATTAAGATACAATTGTCTCGGAGCGATAAAAACAAGACCGCGCGCGTGAGAATTACTTGACCTAATCATTTCTTTATCCTTTCACCTGTCGGACATTGTTGCGACACTAATGATGAGTAATACATTGCAAACTCGTTAATTGTGTTTACTAACCTTTAAATGTAAAGCCAAATTCAAGATTATTTTATTGTAATTGGTTATTTATAGAGACGCACTCGTAGTATTAATAACAAAGAAGACAAAAGAGCAAACATATCTTACTGGTATTAACTGATGGAAAATTTAAACTGTTTGAACCATATTAAGAGATTTTTTAAATCTCTTGAACACTATTAATCAATATGTGTTTGCCAACCAACTAGTAGACTAGTAGGATTAAGCAGGCTACCCATTATTACCGCATAAATGTTCGTATTATCAAATTATAGGTCTCTACACCACACTACATAGTCACTACGCGTTTTCTAATAATTTAAACTAACAGCACATGTCCCGTGTATGTGTTTTTAATTGAAACTTGCTACGTTAACCAAGCGAAATGACAATTTACTGTACATGTCTGGGATAGCTCGTATAAAGTTACGATATTAGACCATTCTCCGGCGAACCGGGTGACTTTGGGCCCTTGGTTGGTGGAATATTCGACGCTTCGCGGCAAGACACAAAACTGCTGTTACCACCGTCGTATACTTTTATTCGTTCGGCCTGTGTGGTGATAATGTAATCAGATTTATTCTTAATGCCTCGGATTATGGCGCACTGGCTCTGCTCGTTGGTAATGTGTTTAAATTTGTTGCGAGGTTTATGGGTGCTGTGTTGGGGTGCTGGCGATCGTTAAGTTAATTTCTGGATTTGTAGATTTAGTAGTTGAATGGAGCGAAACTTTTAGGAATTATGAAGTGCCTTAAAATTGGGACGTCAATTATTGTATAATTTGGCATCTATACTTATGTTGGTTCAATTAATGATTGCTTGTTCCAAACACGTTCTCTTGTTTACCTATCTCGCCTTATTTGCATTTGTACGATTATCAAGAATTCCTATACTGAAAGTAAAATGTTGATATTTAGTTTCACTAAAGTGTTTACAGTCAAGATTTTATCTCGTCGGTATTTCGGAACATCTTTGATATTAAAATAAGTCTGACCTCTCACTACCTGTTTTACGTCTGGTTTAATAAATTTATTTTCAAGGTGAGTGAACGTCATACCAAATTCCAGCTTATTTAGGATGATCAGCAATTGTATGACATTATAAGAACTCTTAACATTTTTGGCCTACAATTTCTGAGGGTTCAAGGATGTAGGCAATATAACTGGTTATGTCACCAAACGATATATCGCAGAGCCGATACCAAATAGATAGTGTAAAGGTGTGTTCGCACGAGTGGGTTTGTTATGGTTGACGCACACGGAGTCATATTTATGTTTTTAACTTGAGTGTTTTTCTGGCGAATCTGAGAGACTGTAATTATGGAAATTGTTTTGATCTTGCAATCATTTAGAAAGCTTGATTTATAGTTAGGTAAGTTTAATACATAATTATTTTTCTTTGAATTTCGTTTTCGTTTGTAAATATAAAATCAATTAGCTTCCATTTCTTACCAAAGTATTGACATTGATATTGTTTAGATATATAGAATTTTGTAGGATACGCTTACGGTTGTGCTATGCGATATCGATATTGTACTGTTTCCATTTGTTCGGTTGAAATAGACAGTTGGTTTTTTTAACCATCATTCATTAGTGTGTGTGTATAAATAGCAACATTATTTTGCTTAGACGTCGTTCGTATATTTCATTAAAGTAATGAGAGTCCAAAAATGTGCCTAACTAGTAAAATTATTGTACTATACAGATACAAGAAAGAAAACTTTAGAAAATAAAAGAAAACTCAATGATCCTAAGGACCATGAATCCTAAATTAGTTATGAATATTGCGACTACATATTAAAGGCCATTGCTGTGTATTTAATAGTGTTAGACTATCCAACACGCAGAAGGCGTTTATATGCAAATGGCATACAGACCGACGCTATGGAAATCATTTAATGAAATCATTTACGTTTAGGTTTTCTAATATGATCACCCGTTATGACGTTGTGGGTCACGTTTACGAATGAAGGTCACATATATGAATGTGTAACAGTGATAGTGAAATTGTAAGACTAATTTGTGTAAGATTTTGTATATAGCCTAACCACTCTCAATCGTGCTCTCAATTGTAGAGGAGGCCCGTGCCCTGCAGTGGGACGTATATGGGCTGATACAGAAGATTTTGTATCTATACAAATATTTAAAGCTGAAAAAATCGTTTATTTTTTGGTTGTTAGGACGCGCTAATTGCAGGATCTACAAGCTCAAATTGAGAAATTATTTAAGTGTTGGATAAGCCATTTATTGGGGAAGGCTACAGGGTATGTTTTATCACTCAAAATTATTAAGTGGAACCTTTATACTGACAAAGCTATATCACGCAGGCAGAACCGCGAGCAATACGATATAAATTTATGTATTCATCAAATGCAGTCCACTTTAGCGAGCGAGATTAAAATAAACAGAAACAAAAAATAACATCCGATGAATCTAATTTTAGTCTCTCCAGATTCGCATAATAATTACGCAGCAGAGTTAAATCTACAACTTGAATATACTCCTTAAAAATACAAACATACCACTACAGCTAAATTCGCAACATTTCAGCATTAAAATAGGTAAATTTTATATTCTGGTTCGAGTTAACCAAAAAGCGCACACAAAAGATGACCACCAGGAAATCTGAGCATTGGACACACGGTCGGTGGCATTTGTTGTTTTTTTACCTTTTTTTTTAGTTCTAGTACTAAAATGCACCCGTGCTGGCCCTAACTCTGTCTAACGTCGGGTGAAACTAGGCCAATGGTAGAACGCTTTTTCCTCGCGGTTTTGAAAACGAAACCAGTGTAACAAGTATTATTAGAGGCATGATGGAAGCAGTTTGTGTGTGATATTGGAAAATTTTGTGGTCGTTCATGTTAATGCGTTGGTGATGATTTATAAATGCATGTCAGAGAAAAGTGTGTGAATAATGTTCTGAAATATTTTAGAATTTTATTTATTGTTATGACCTGATTTAACGGCAAAAATAATCCTTAGATATCACGTTTCACACAAAATCTTTGAAGTAAAAAGGTTCAATTACCTTCCGAAAGTTGAAATATCTAAGTCAGCTATACATTCACACCGAATCTATGTATAATTGTGTTATACATAGATTAAGTAGTCGGTGTGCCATTGTTTTGACTAATATCTCATAGATACGCCATTTCCAATTTGAATAATATAAACATTTTACTATATCTTGTTTTAGTAACTTTTGCATAGTATTTATTATATTATCGCAATCATGAAAGTAAGAACTTGTAACGTGTAGCTTTAGCTAAAAATATTGAGGGAGCAAATCACTTATCGGAACATAAAAACTCAATATCTTAGATTGTTTGCTATGGACGTACCGTATAAAACGTATCTGGATAGTGAAAAACATTATCAATGATCGATTACGACTAAAATAAATAGAAGATTTTTTTGGCAATGTGAAATTAACATACCGATAGGTGAGCAAAGACCAAGCTAATGAAAAAATAGAAATCCTATAATCCAATGGCTTATAAATCTAAATTTATTAATGTCTTTGTTTTTATGTCATTTTTTTATTTTTTTACTGCATTTAATAATACTATCGGAGCCAATAATTACACTTTAAAATCTCAATACAGTTCGGGATAACAATAAAATATATCAAACGAGCTAATAATGTTGTAAAACCATATTCACTAGCACATGACAAATGAAAATGTAAAACGTAACTATTCAATACGTTGCAAGTTTAGGAATTACAAACGAGTCTATGCCACCGTACATCGGGCAAATCGGTGCTCGCGGAACGAAATCGAATTTTTAATAGAACACTATCGGTTTGTCCAATAAATCTGAGGGGAATACTCGCGGGTCGACGCCGTGGTGTTGGCTTATCGACCGTGCCGACATCTGGCGACTGGAAATGCTCCAAGAGCAAGCAATCGGTACAAGATACGACAAGCCGTATAAATTATGTAAAAACGTGGCGGACGCTCTTCGAGACCGTTGTCGTCTCTGTATCGATTCTGATGTGTCGCGACTTGTGAGGTGTTTTTGATATCGTTTGCAGTTGTGCTAGCGGCAGTCAGATTGTTAGGGATTTAGTATTGTTTCAATTTTAAGTTAAAGAGTTAGAGGTTTTTGGGACAATGTCATACAAAGTCAGTAATAATAAATCGTAACCTAATTTTGCTTAGAGGTTAAAGTAATAAGTATTAGCAATTCGTAATGTATATATATTATTATGACCGTTAATCATGTTTTTAACAAGTGACGTCATCCTTTCCCTAATTATTGCATTATTGCACTATTTTGTAAATACCTAATGGAGCTTCTAATAATGGCTGATCTTTTCCTTAACGTAAAGTCGGTCTCTCGATTGTAGAGTAGGCCCGTGCCCTGCAGTGGGACGTATATGGGCTGATACAGATACAGAAAGTCGGTAAGATACAAATTGTATAAATTAACGAACTAGAATAGATTGCCGATATTTGGTTCGTGTATTGATCTAGAAAATTAGGTCATCGGCGCAGATGTCTATTTTAAATTATCCAGACTTAGTACGTTCGGTTCGCGTGCTTCGGCAGCATCGGATAATTTTCTAACATAAACAGATTATGTATTCCAACCCATTGACCGAAATATAGTTCGTAGTTGGATTTATAAATAAAATAATTAATTATAACTATGACATAAAATCTATGATCAGTAATGCACTTCCTGTAACTTAAGATGATGGAAATGAAGATGATGACATCATCGGATGCGCATAGACTGAAAATATTGATATTGTATTACAAATAAGATTCAAAAACGTACAATAAGCTGGACCCTTGTTTCGGAATGAGACATTAAAAGTAGTATTCACAGTTCAATGTCCATCTACCAAAGTAAACTTTTACCCATAATATTGATTCTGTAATTGGAAAACGTGAAAGTTGATGTTGAGTAATGTAAACAACGCGTTTTTACAATCACCAAATATTGACAGATCACATAATCTTTCTTTACCCTTTTTTAACAAAGCCACTGAATAAATGCCTTAGAATGATACTTAAAGTCTAACACGGCGTTAAGAAAGGTGGAAATGGTCAACCACTTTCATACCATACAACAATCACGGACAAGACATAAAAACTATGACATAAATTTTAGCTCGCCACTGCAGTTGCGAATGGAGTGTCGGGAATTTTTATCTGTTGTTTTATGAACTCGGATTGTGTGCTTACAAGAGGTAAATGACACGGGTTTATGTGTAGATTACTGTATCAGATTCCATTATGATTTTTTAGATTTGTTATAGAGGTAAAGTTTTGTATATTTGTAGGTGTGAACTCCTGCTTTGGGTTTTTTGTTTAGTTGTCAAATTATGAGTTGTACTTAGATAAACTTTAAATAATTGTGCATGACTGATGACGTTGATTAAATTTTCTTTTACAAAATTAATGACTATATCTTTTTCATCCATCATCCTACAGCGTCATCTAGTTACATGGATTTGATAATAATATTCCTTAGAATATAATCAGAATTATTTAAAGCGTACAAAAAAATAAATCGATGTTTCAGTTTCCGCACCTATATCACTAAAACGAATGATTGAACCGTCGTTTCCCTAACATTTCTCACTCGCGGCCACTCCGCGCGCACCGGTCGGCAATTTTTCTGCCTTCACGCCACGGTATTTGGCAAAAGTCACACGTGGCTCTGTATTGTGATACAAATTAATTCGTTACAAGCGCGCTCCACGGACCAGATGTTCGCCAACAATAAGCAACACATGTTCCTGCTCTGAATTAACGTCGTGCAGGCTTATTATTTAGAACGCATTGGTCTGCAACTCGGTTATTAATTAAATGGCTTCTGTTTTGTTGTTTTGATCTATGATAGAATCTAGGATTGATAGAATCTAATTATATTTGTATTTATTTGTTGCTATCATGTTTACTCGTCAATCGGTTACTATTTAGGATGTTATGCCTTTCTAGACAGGCAGTTTTGTGTTGCAAGTGAGGTATTTTTCTGATTGACATGGTCAATTTGCAAGCAATGACAATAACTATGAATGCAAGAAAATATTTATATTTGGCAGACAGTAGCATAAACTACCCATCATAAAATGCTATACATTCTGATATGTTTAACAAACTAACAGAAATCAAGTGATTTATTTCATTAGCTATCACCGGAAAGATATTATACCATCAGATGTTTCATAAGTACTTAAATAACTTCAAAAGTTTATTATCCATCGAACACACACTTAACATCAAAAGCATTTGCCCACTCCATGGCCAACGTGGCATTTTTCAGGGAGCTCGTGTTTCCTACTCGTATAATCTATCTATATATATATATATATATAAAAATGAATTGCTGTTCGTTAGTCTCGCTAAAACTCGAAAACGGCTGAACGGATTTATCTTATCTTGGTATTGAAATGTTCGTGGAGGTCTACGGAAGGTCTAAACGGTGAGAAAAAATGGAAAAATTGCGAGGAAAAGCTAATTTTTAATTGTTCAAGCGTGATGCGACCAGCCAATATAGGATGATCTTTGTTTGGTTGACGGGAGAGGTAAACGACGGTCAAGCTTCAACTACCATCCAACGTAAAATGATCTATCTTTCCATTGTCTTTCATTGACGGCTGACGAAATAGAACAAAATTCAAAAAATGTGTACATTGTGTATATTATATCTAGATACGGCGTCTTTCGCGTAATTTGTTAAATGTAAAATAAAATGATGTCCATATCTACAAAAATAGTCCATAGTTTTTTGAGAGTATTGCAACAGTTTTAAACAAGATATACTCTATCGAAGCGTTTTGCCGGAGTACACCAAAATATATCTAATTATAATTTTTCGTTTTCATAAAGGACATTGTTTTTTGAACTGATACCTTTAGATGCGTTGGGGGACAAATTAAAATTCCGCATTAGTATTGTTTTCAGACTCAATAATAATAAAAGTATTGGTACGTTGATGCTGCATCTAGACATTATAATGAAACGATATGCAGTTTTATATTTTTAAATATTTGTTTTATTACTTACGTCACCTGGTAAGGCAGTATGAAGGTTTTATTAATTTGTATATGTATAGATAGTCTTCTCAAATAAATAAAAGTAATTCACAGAAGCGCGTGGTTGCCCGTTGGTAACGTACCAAACGCGACTGCTAACAAGTTTACGATGGTCACGGGTACAAATCCCAGGGCATACCTCTGATTTTTCGGAGTAATTTCTACATTAAATAAAATCCTTCAACCCGCACTAAGCCAGCAGGGTGGACTATATGACCGAATATAATAACAGCACTATTTGTTTTCTCTCTGGAAGGAAAGACGAAAAATGTTGTTCATTATAACACAATAAATTAATTAGGTATTAAAATCTTGGACTTAGACAGTATTGATGGCAAAAAATGTGGCGATACGAAGTTTGCCGGGTCAGCTATCATATATATTAATTGATATCAATGAATGTCGTCGGAGTAGTAACAGTGTTATAATAATATCTCCGTAGCAAAATAATGATTTAAATCTGGAAAGATGGGATAGAATAGAATGTAAGGTGGATAAAATGGGACAGAAGAATAGGTATAGGATGGAATTGGATAAGCAGTTTAGACAACGGCAGTCATGTTGATTTTAAATAAAATATGAACTGGAATCTGTATTTGCACCCAGGTGAAGCCGGGCCGGGCCGCTAGTTGTTTATAATAAAGGCAATATTTTTTTACAAGCCATTGGTACTTTATAAATTTCTGTTTTCATTGTAACTACAATTTCTGACGCACTATGTCTTGATAGTATCTCGGTGCTGTAATTCTGAATTAGAAAAGTGTTTTGAATTGTAAAAAAAAGACTCATGTGTCCACTTGTTTCTTACAATGTTTGGATCTAATATTACGTATTTTATATAAATGCGGTAGCGTATCTATACCCAGAAATTTTATCCTCAATCCATAATACTCTAAGGCCGCAAACGTCCTCACGACTCATCTCTTCTTTATTTTCATCGGGCAACATTTACATGACATGATTATAATCATCTTAGTAACCGGCTAAATAAAATTTACTACTGCAAATAGACATAACTTATTAGAGATTTTAGACACCCTTAAAATTGGCTTGAATTCAGGATCTTATCGTAATTATTAATAAGTTTTCTGTCGCTTCTTGTGAATGCAAATTAGACTATGCTTGCCATGTACATCATAGAAAAATAGCGTACAAAGTTTTTTTCTTAATAGCGTATATAATTGTAGGTTGTTTAAAGTTATAAACGAATAATAATAAAAGTATTTTTGATCGTGTTCAAAATAATTAGTGTGAAATATGTTTTAACGCCCTTCCGCGACGTTTCCAGTAAATATAATCAAGTGGATTGACATGGCAACTTGCGTGTTTCGTTTATCTAATTGTAAAATCTACTGCCGAACCAAAATAAAAAGGAAATGAACTGCCCGTACGGATGTTATTGTGCTTAACTTTGATTCGGAAAACCATTATTCAGTTACATGGTTTTTTTGTTTTTTAAATTTACTTTTTATACACATGAGGCAAAGCTTTTCCAGTGTTCTTATTTATAACTACATATTTGTAAAACCCGATATTTTTACCAAAAACGATTGCGGTTGGTATCTCAAACCCCATTAGTCTAATAACGCGGGTATCGAATATAGGATTTCGGTCTTGGTCCCAATTATAATTTGCGTGGGATTTTGACTAAAAATATATTCATGGAAGGTTTGATGTCGGTCGGTCAAGCTATTTAATCATTAATTCACAAACAACGTAATAAAGACTGCCATACTAAATGGCGTTATTGGAAACGAATATATTTAAAAATTCCGTTGTACTTGATAATGGCACGGCTTAGTAGCCAAGAAATATTTTTTGATGAAGAGTGAACTGCAAACATTTTACGGGAAGTATACAAGCGAAAAATTAGCCCTCTAGCAAATTCCTATCCCGAGTATTCTCTATTTATTCGTACCAAACAATTTTAATGAAATTAATAGATTTATAGACTCCAGCACAAACAAAAACTCTTCCATACATTAATAATTTATCCTTATTCACGGTACCTCTTTCATGTTCCCACTAGTCAATAAAGCAAGAACCAAGTGTAAATCTTTGGAACTGCACATTAGCGTCATTTTGGTATAACACAGGACATATTAATTGTAAATTATTGTTTAAAGCCTCCGTGTAGTGTAGGTTAGGGTCGCGCGGAGCTAAAATTATCATGTCGCTGAGTAATGATACATACGCGTTATTATCTTCAATTGCAGCTAGAGTATATTTTATCTATACCATTATATTTAATGCTCGTACGCTTCGGTGACCCTGTTTTTCCGTGCCCACCTCTGACGGCAAATGTGGGTGGAAATTAGAAGGAATATTTCTATGACGTAGAACATTACAATATTATTTTTAATACATAATATATATGCTTTATCGTACACCAAGAAGAAATACAAAATACTTAAAAAACTAGACATGGTTACAATAGGCGGCCTTATCGCTAGTTGCGATCTCTTCCAGGCAACCTTTGGATGGACTGGATTATTGCGATATTCTAATATGCCCTATATTAGAATAATGCAATGAAAATAGTGAGCGAAAAAAAATATATTGGTGTACATGCTATAGTATATCAATTATAATATTGTTGCGTTTTATATTATCATCATGATGTAATGTATAATTTGATTGAAAGATTTTTCAAATATAAATTGAATTAAAAACTATTCCTAAAGAAATATTAAGTTATAATCATGGCTTTGATTAATAAGGATAATCACTAATTCAATAAATTTTATGCGACAGGTGAAGGTAAGATTATGAAGTTTAATTAGTTTTTTACATAATTAATGATCGTCTGAGGGTAATTAGTTTGTTGTTCGGTTCTTTAAGTGATTTTACTTACACAGGTGACTATGATAAGTTTTTCATCTTCGTAAGACATCTTTTAATATAAATTGTGACGCGAACAAAAAATACCTTTCCCGAAAATTCGCACAAAACATCTCAGATGGAATAAAGTGAAAAAAAATTACGTAAAATAATATATGTGTACGTGGAAATGGTTCGGAGCGGCCAAAAGACGGGAAGTGCTTACGTCATCAGCACTTGATTTATACCACCCCCCGCCATTGAATATGAACTTACCCGTTGAGACAGCCTGAAATCTCTTATATTATGAAGTTATATGAAAATTAAAAGGTATTTTCGCTGAGCGTAAGGATGAGAAAATATTACTAGAGGCTTTTGTCGTGGTTTGGGGCGTAAAGTTTGTTTTTGTTTTTCCTTTTTCTTTTTAATTCGATTTTAATACTGGAATCATATCCATGTTGCCATGAAATGCATTCTACAAGGTGTCGATTACAGTTTGTAAGTTTCTCAAAAACATAATCGGCGTTATTCATAAATATTTGATAAACCTATTTTAGTTATCAAATGTTTTGTCCATTACGAACGACTTTTGAATTAAGTTTGAGCGTAGAAGAGAGAGAGAGCGTATATGTTTTTAATAATATAATAAATGTTGAATTATCTGCTTGGAAGGTAGAGAGAGAGGCGGAATAAATATTTGATCATAATGCAGATTTTCATTCGTAAATAATAAAATCATACTTTGTTTTAAAAGTACACAATAGTAATAATATCAGTAATCTTAAAAAAGACGGTGTATTTTATCATACAAAAGTCAATAAAGACCTCATTAAGAATAAGATAATAATGAATAATTTTCCTTTCAAAAAACGCTATGGTCCCCGGAACGTTATCGAAATTGTTTGACACACCGCGTCGCGTCGTGATATTTTTCAAAACGATAAATGACATTGAGATCGTTCTCATTATGCTAATGATATCCTTCACGAAATATCTTTGGACATAAATCACGCCATATTATAAGGAGAATATTTTGCGTTTCATTACATTCTTATTGTTAGAATTGGTTTTACTTTGTGTGATATATTTATGATGGGAATTTTTGTGTCGTTATTTGAAATAAACGAGAAAATACTTTTTAAATAAATATTATATTTTTAATTAAGATATTCAAACATTTAATTGAATAAGTCCAGATATAAAATTGAAAGTTCCCTACGGATTGAACTCAAATAAATGAAATAATATACAGGCAAGAGAAATGTCGGACTCCCGTCTACAAGGTGGACACATGACCTGACTAAGATTGCAAGAAGTTGCTGGATGCAGGCCGCTTCCAGCAGGTCGAAGTGGAGATTCTTGGGGTAGGCTTGTTGCAGCAGTGAACTGTGTGTGTCCTGTGGCTGAGATGATGATGATGATGAAAATAAATAAATTAAAATTAATTTATTGCTTCAAATTAGTGCCAAAATGATAAAACAACTAAAGATGGGTGTAGTGTAATAGGTAACGACTCAGCTTATACTGAACAGCAACTTGGTACTGCACAACGGTGATTTTCAGCTTCAGAGTTCACGCAAGATGCGAAATAAATTATTTTCAGTGGTTGTGGACTTCATATACTTTTGAACTTTTGTAAATAACTGTTAGGCATGCGAAAACATACCGTACAATCGTATAAAACAGAAGTCAAAAACATATTCCATTCCAGAAAATTTGCACACCAGCAAAGTACGAAACAAAAAGCTACATTTAGATATTGCGCATAACGCTATCCATTAATCCCCCCTCTCCCCTTGACAACGAACAGACAAATAGTTAACATGCCAGTGTATTAAATGTGGCTGTGGAGCGTGAGGGGAGGGTCGCCATTTTTGCTCTTGTTTCAATTTTAAAATTGCACCGCGCCGTACGTGCAAATCACACTGACCTAAATATTAGTGAGGTTACGATATTGCGGTCGGGATATGTTCAGATAGGTTGGTTTAAATTAATGACAACCTTGTTGAAGAGTTTATTTTACCGGGATTATTAATGCGGAAATGTGAATTTACTGGTTGCTGTAATGGATTTGTTTGTTATAGATTTTGTATGGATTTTATTGAGGAAGAGATGATCACAAAGGTATTTTTTTCACGTAACAATGTAGGTTGTGATTAGATGGAAGATTTTGGGTACATACTATACATGGTTCTATTTTTCGTTCAAAATGTCGTATTTTAGCTAAACAACTGAATGAATGAATTTTTTAAAATAACACCACAATTTCTATTATAATATGAAATTCTTCCTAGAGGTATAGTTTTGGTAAATAAAAGTCATATGACATGTATGACACTTAAATATTCTGACACAAGGCAGCAACTAAGTAAATAGTCGTCAGTCAAGACATACTCAGAGGGATGCGAACACTTAGTCCCAAAACACTTCCATTTATTATTCCAAAATATTCACAAACTATCTCCACTAGAGGTCCTTATCCGAGACTCAGTTGAAGCCATCCCGCGATATTAAAATTAATATCTCAATTAATTTAATTATGTATCCCTTTATGCGGATTAAAAAGCTTTTACTCGTGGATATTACTAGTGGACCACCCGCGCTGCCGCTTTGAGAACGCCTCATTAATTTGCGCTTGACCGGCGGAGTGCTTTTCAGGCGTCATAACGAGGAAATTTCTTTATCACGTGATACAACTTTTTTTTTCGCTGCAAAACTCGACGGTTTTCTTTTTGAATGGACTAGAGTCCGCCGTGGCACTGAATCGTTTCGTTTCGTTTCGAAAACCTTTGCTAAACTTGGAATTTTTGTTTTAGGATTTAATTTATAGAGAAATGTTTGAAATGCTTTAATCAGATTTTTGTTCGGCTACATAGAGGCTAGTACACATTTGAAAATAAGTATAGCACCATGAAAATAGATTAAGTATCCAAGAGCGAAAAATTATTATCGCCAGACGTCGGTCGACACAATGGGCCATTCGAATTATTTTTTAATTGTTCTTATCAAAAGGCAACATCAAAAGTTTTATATTCAAAACCTAAAAAACATATAATTTTGTAAATACTTTCACAATTACACAAAAGGATGCAAAACAAAACTAGTGACGTCACTAGTCTTAATATGCATTATAGTGTGCAAGTGCAAAAAAGACAGTAAGATATTCCCACTACGGTCCCACTTATTCATTTAAAATACTTTTATTTATTTCCTGTTCAAGCTACTTTAATACTATTTAACAATAATGTTTTATTTTAATGATATTTTGTGATCAAGTACGCAAAAGACTAAAAAATAACGATCATAGTCAGAGACCTAATTATGCCAGCCTCCATGTAATCACAAAATGAATCCAAAAATACGTAAGCTGAACATAAAACTCAATACACTTGCGTAGGTGATCATAACATTAGAATTCTCACCTCATGTCCAAATTAACATGCTTTTTTATTTAATTTAAAAACATCTCGTCTTAGAAATGTTATGCAATATTCGCCACGGTTTTGTCTCGTCACGAATTGAATTTAAACATAAATAGCATAATATAGGCGAGTCTAATCGCATTCAATTACAAAACGAATGTTACGAAAAATCTTAATTTTGATCATACAAAATGTTATGAGCACAATTTTAATTAATACAAGATCTTGTCATAGTTTACACGATTTTTTCTCTTCATGACTTATAGCTACTGTTACTTGTCTTGACAAAAAGGAATTTTAATACTGGTTGAATTTAATCATTTTGATATTGGTTTATATAATTTTAATACTAGGAAAAGGTGTATCCTAAATAAATTTAGATTGTTGTATCGCATGTGAAACTAACAAACATACAGATTAATTAGTTCTTTTTCCCTCTTGTCATATGTTTTTTTCAATTACTACGTTTTATCCTATCTCAGATATTCCCACCGCAATGTATATTTCCACCGCCAAACAGCAGTGTAAATGGACTGTTGTGTTCAGGTTTGAAGCACATTGTGTCCAATGGAAAATGAAAATTTATTGACGACTGCTATGGAATGCCAAGCCTAGCTTTATAATTTATAGTGTTGTTTGGTTTTGCTACTGCCCATAAGCGGTCGTGTCTCTTAACCATATTTTTTAACTTTAACCATATAAAAAAAAACGCTGAAAAATGTTCTTACCGCATAGATTCAATTCAAATGAATAATGAAGTCATACAAATCGTAAAAGAATTCGCATAAAACGATTCAACAATTCCGCTGAGCATTCCTCATTAATTAACATTTTGCAGTATCAAAAGGAACGTGTATTTTTAATTTTAATGAATTTCAAACATGACAGCCGTAGTGAGTGGAGAAGTGGGAGGCAATAAAGCCGTGAATGGTAGCTAATTCATAGAACGTAATTAAACGATTCCTTTGGAATGTAAGAACAGTTAATACATTGCTTTTTAATTAATCAATTAAATAATTTTACGCGGAATAATTTTCAACGCGCGTGCTACACATGTTGAATGGAGGGTGGAACGGTAGGAATACCTTTAGTACTTTTCTATATGGAAAAATCAATTTAATTTGTATGATGTTGATGTATTTGTGTTGGTAGTTAGGGGTTGTGAGTATTTCATAATAAATTGATGCGGTCTACAGCAATTAATGCATTGACGTGAAATCGTTAAACCACTAATTAATAATATTATATCGTCAATGGCACAATAAGAGCCCCAAAAAGGGCTAAAGGTACACAACGAGCTATAGAAAGGGCTTCGCGCAGTATTCATCTTCGAAATTAAACACCGAATTCGTATCGCTAAGAGACTGGTTCAATTTTAGTGCTAGATGTCAATTATTTAAGTGCCGCTAATGGACTTGTCAGCCAGGAACTCCTATAATGAGTGGCCAGAATAGCCTCTAAGTAATATTTTTTTATTTCCTTGAATGGCGAAATAAGCATAACATTTACTTATTCTAAGCGGTACGCCCGGTCATAGACACGAGCAAAACCAAATACCATTCATTAGTTACAAAGTAACGCTTGGTATTCCACTGCGCTCGCCATCCTGAGACACAAGATATTAAATCTCATTATGTCCTATAGGTACTCTGGCTACAATGTCCTTCAAACCAAAACACAACAGTGCATTTACACTGATGTTTATCGGGAGAAATAGATATTTCGGTGGCATATACTCAGGCGGCCTCTCAGATATGACAGACCTACGACCAGTTTATTATGTTCCTTTACAAGGTCACATAAGAATTTTGTATCCAAGCTAATACCGATTTTAATGTTTTACTTTTTTTTACTTTTTTTCTATAACATGAATACCTATTATGGAATGGGTAAATTAATTTCAAATTTTAAATCAACGTCCTTAAAGAAAAAATCATTTTATAAAATGTAACAGTGAGAGAATAAGTCGTCTGGTGAACGCTTTAACGAGTGCCAAACTCCCAGGAGCGTCGAGCCTTTTATTACAATTCTGTCTACGTGTCTTCGACGACGGAAACTTGCTCCTTGCACCATTCAATATCAGGCCGGCTATCAATTAAAAACTGACTTCGCAGTCCAGGTTTGGCCGTAACTTACTAATGTCTTTATTAATGGCTTCACTGGAACATGCAAATATACTTTGTCTACTGCTTCTGTTTTGGATTTTCATCTATTTTTTTACTTTAAGGCTTGGGTTTAGATTGTTTCATTGCATTACCCTTCATCACTTTCCGATACAAAAAAAGGTTGAACAAAACACAAAACAAAACAGAGATTCATCGCGAAATTGAATAAATTCACGTTTCAAATACAAATTGTGTCCGTATTTGAGTGGAAAAAAGGAGCTGCGGTAAATTATTCATCGGTAACCGTATTTTGTTCCGAGACCGTTATTAATCCAATGTTAAGTCAATTAGGCGCGGGGTCTCTTATTAAGAGTTCGGATATATACGGATACAGGCGGATAGGTGCGGATATACGTACTCGAGAACGCGTCGGGTTGGAAACTAAAATCGCGGTGCGGTTGGTGGCCCTGGTCTAATGGGCACCGGAATAACGAGGGACGACGAGTACACTCGAGTGCTGAGACCCAATCCGGGAACGAACGCTGCGCTCCAGAACGAGTTGTGTATGTGAAGGGTCTTGTGAGATCGCACAGTTAAGTGCTCCGATTCTACTAGCTGCCCGAGTATCGCACGAGGCACCGTCACTCGTATTTTTAATTGAGTGCGTGACCACAGCCCGGCTGGAGACAAAGAAACGCAATTCCGGCCAATTTACAACAACGCCAATTCTGTGACTCAAGCGTCATTCTGCGTGAGGTTAATGAACGCAACGCCCCGTTGACAGACACAGTCGACGTTTCCAAAACGCAAAAAGCCGGGCCATTTTTCAAATGATCAAAAGCGGAATAAATCGCGAGCGCTGGCGAAAATGAGTCGAGTGAAAAATATCATTAAACATTTTCAATAAAGGAGGGTCCCAGTGGATGTCATTTCTTTTGGCCATTAATTCGGACGTTGTGAGTGACGTAGCTCGATCGGCCGCGGGCTTAATCAATTGACATGGACGAGGTCGAAAAGAGGGCTATTTGAAAATGGACGGGCCTGCCAACTTGAGCTCCGCACAATCGTCGCTTCGTTCATTATTGTCGATAGTAATGCTGACCCTTCGATCGAGGGTGTTGATAAATTTAATGGAACTATAATCAATAATTTGCCTTAGGTATTTTGCTTTTGAACCCTCAATAAAACCGTAATAATGACGTGTATTCCCAATAAATGTGTTTTGTGAATCTACATGGACTTTTACGCAACAAATATTTCATTATTTGGAGCTTGGAAATATTTTGTGTACGTCATAACCGCTAAAACAATGCGATGAAAATATAATTAAAAGAATACAATGCGGAATCTGAATAACTTTAATATTTAGCTGTAAGTTATTGATAGTATAAATAGTTTAACGACCGGTGCATATTATTTTAGTGCATCTAAAATTCGTGATAAACGCTACGATTTTACATTGTACTCCTAAACAGCATAAAATTAATTTTGTTAGTAGGAATTTAATTTAAAATCGTTCGGTAGTTGAATACGCGGTTTCGAATTAAGCAATTTGTAAAACTTAAGGTTGAAAGGAATCTAGTTTACTGAGCTCTTTCTTGAATCTGATGGATTTATTGAAGTTTGGGATTTCAACCACGTACCAAAAAGCGAAGTATTGGACGTGCACCCGCAGGATAAGTAAACGACCTTAGTCGCAGTAGATAGATTGGTGAAGGCACTTTAAACAAGCGTTCTAGATTTTTTGGAGATGGACTTAGTTCATCTGAAATTTTAATATATCAGAATATGATGAACATTGTACTCCTTCTTCTACTAATTTTGCGCAATTGCTGTGGATATATTATTGTATGTTTATCGAGTATATTCCGGGTATTTTTCATCACGATCAGGTATTTTATTATCTTTGAAGGGTATCATCATCATCATCATCATCATATCAGCCACAGGAAGTCCACTGCTGAACATAGGCCTCCCCCAATGATCTCCACAATGACCTGTTGGAAGCGGCCTGCATCCAGCGACTTCCTGCGACCTTAGTCAGATCGTCCGTCCACCTTGTAGGCGGGCGTCCAACACTTCGCTTGCCTGTACGTGGCCTCCACTCGAGAACCTTTCGGCCCCAACGGCCATCGGTTCTACGAGCTATGTGCCCGGCCCACTGCCACTTCAACTTGCCAATCCTATGGGCTATGTCGGTAACCTTGGTTCTCCTACGGATCTCCTCATTTCTGATTCGATCTCGTAGGGAAACACCGAGCATAGCCCGCTCCATGGCTCGTTGAGTGACTTTGAGCCTTTTAATGAGGCCCACAGTGAAGGTGTTTGAAGGGTACAATGTCATCTAACTGTAAAAACCACACTTCATCGGTATCATATTTATTAGTAAAGTCTTTTGTGTCATCAATTGAGACATCAAGCCCTCACAGGAGCTATCAAATTATCGCTTTGAATCAGTCGCTGTACTACATTTCGTCGAGTTCAGCGGCCGCGTCCAGGATATCAGTGCTTATCCCATCAACCAGAGTGCCTTTATTGCTTTTAAATTTCGGATTTCAAGTGATCCTTTTGATATGTACAATTGTGTTGTCCCGGTGCTGATGTTCGAGAGAATTTGTTTTGTTTGGAGCGGAACAAAACCAAAGTTGATAACTTTTGACTTTTTGAACTTATTGCATTTGTTGTTTTAGCTAACATTAAAGAAAAGCATAGGGGGAATTCCTGATTGATAGCTAATAAAATTTGACTAGGGTAATTTTATGAGAAATCTACCATAACAGCAAAGATGGTCGAATGATGATAAATAGATAGGTCGGTGAAGTGAATTCTTTTGATATGACTTATACATATATAATTTGTGTACCTTTTATTTGAAATGTCGTCATAATACATTGATACACTTACCATAAAAATGTTTAATTCCATAGAAAGCATTAAAATTATACAGGGTATATCAAGACTGCTACCGAAAACGAAGCCGGGTGGTAGTTTGAGCGACTTCAGCCAAAATGCAACAGAAAAACTTGCGTCAATTTTTTTTGTTATTTTTTTCCTTTGACCATATTTGGGTGATAAATACATTTTTACCCAAAATAATAGTGTATACCCTTTTATTTATAAATAATCTAAGGTATAAAAGAGTTTAAATTATTATTTTAGCAAAAACTATGGATTTACCACCCAAAAATGGCGATAGTTAAAAAATCATAAAAAAATATTGTCGCGTTTCTTTGCGAAAATTTTAGTTGCATTGTGTTTGTAGTCACTAAAACTACCACCCGGCTTCGTTTTCGGTAGCAGTCTTGAGATACCCAGTATAGCAGGAGATAATACTACATAACATTTATGAAATGGTCTAAAATACTACACGAAATTATATTGCTAAAATTGGTTCACAGCGTAACTGTGCCAATAAAATACGTGATCAATATACACTGGCGTCATCTAAACGGGTAATAACCATCAAAGAAATTTCACACAGGTAAAAAATCACATTCGATACGCACCACACCACGTAATGTGAAAACAATTTATAAAATTACCCAAGGCCGTCTGATGATCATCGTTCCCAATGTTTTAAACGGCCACTGGTTTATGGCACGTCATATAGTACTATTGATTTCCACTTCGAGATCATGTTACACCAGCTATAAAAGTTTCACATGGAAGAACCGCTACCACGTTTAACTTATCACGAACTGTGAGAAAATAGTGAGTTGTTACTGCAACGGTTTCGCCTCTGGACCGTTTGCGGCCGGCCTGGCCCACTGAACTAATTGCAACACATCGCTGCGGGACTTTTAATCTAGAAAACTATATAGGGTACCATTTGTTAAATAAGTTATTCGTTTTGTTTCGAGTATTTTTCTCCCGTTCATTTGTTCCTTTTCGCGTGCTTTTCCATTGTTTAGGAAACATTTGTGCGAACTCAATGCTGAAGTTATGAATTGCATTTGTGTAATAAGGTTTTTTATTGTTTACTATATTTGTGTGCGTCATTGTGATTTTATAATGTTTTCTGTGTTTTGTGTTATGATTTTGTTGTTGCCTTTAAAACAGTATCATATAAAAAAGCAACATACAGTCGAATTGAGAACCTCCTCCTTTTTTTGAAGTCGGTTGAAAAAGTGAGAATGCACTTACAATCGTTGCTTGTTAGATCAAAAGATCATTGTATAATATGAGCTCAGAATGGTATCAGTTATTCCGATATAATATAATTAAATTACAAAGTTTCAATCTAAACATTTATTACTAAGGCATCCCCAGGCTGAAATAATATTATTCTCATACATTAATAACCTCTGACTTTTCGGAGTCAAGTGTGTATTGATAGTCAATCACCACGCACTAAAACGGTGAAGGAAAACATCGTGAGGAAACCTGCATACCATAGCGATTTATAAAAAAATCTATGGTATGTAAGTCCGCCAACCCGCACTAGGCCAGCGTGGTGGACTATATGGCCTAACCACTCTCAATCGTACTCTCGATTGTAGAGGAGGCCCGTGCCCTGCAGTGGGACGTATATGGGCTGATACAGACATTAATAAAACATGTTATAAATAAAAACGTTTTAAATATGTGATATATTTGGATTGTAATCTATAGTAGTCTATAATTTGTGGCGCCATTATAATTCCCACAAATAATTTCTAACTCTATGAAGCGTCAAAATATGTATAACACTACCACATTGTCCCTATTATTAACACAATGCGATTAATAAATCATTGAAACCTCGTCACAAATGACGCATACAATGAGTTTTAAAGGCGAACGCACAATGAAAGCGGGCGAAAATCAACATATAATAACGTAGGAAAAAAAAGTTTGTCAAAACGATGCTATGTCATGTTCTCAGGTTAAAATTCCGTTCAGAAGACTTTTATTTTATTAATGAATACGGTAAAATCTAATTCTGAACATTGGGATTGTGAGTGAATTCACCCAATATACAATACTGATAATTGGAAAATAATCATTTTTTTAAAGCCTCGATTATAAGAAATAGACAAATGCTTGAGTAGCCAACTGCGTCACATTTTCACATAAAATTGTAAATAATAGAACAAAAAATCTATTTGTTTGAATTATCAATTCAATAGACATACATACAAACATCTTTATTTTTTGTATATAATATTAAAAATATAATAAAAATATTATTCGACTCTATTACCGACCTAGAATTCTTTTCGGTAAGTGAATATATTAAAAGAAATGACTAAATGGTGTTCTGCCTTCTCAATCATAAAGGAGTGTCTGTGATTTGCCTTGACTTACGGAGTCGAGACGTGGACATTGACTGGTAGGACTAATCCATAAGTTTAGTAACTCAACGTGCTATGGAAATAGCTATGCTCGGAGTCCCTTTAAAGGACAAAATTCGGAACGAAATTATCAGTCATAAGACCCAAGGTGACCGATTTAACTCCGAAAATTAGTAGGTTGAAGTGGCAATGGGCTGGTCACATATGTCCCAGAACAGATAACCTCTGCAGTAAGAGTGTTCTGGAGTGAAGACCGCGTCTTGGCAAACGTAACTTGGGACGCTCTCTGGCCAGATGGCGGGATGACTTGTATAAGAGGGCCGGCAGCGACTGAATGCATAAATCAGCAGACCGGGCTCAGTGGTGTACCTAGGAAGAGGCCTATGTCCAGCAGCGGACTGCAAAGAGCTGATGATGATTAGCCAATTCAAAACCAATACTATTTTAATATCACTGTACGCAAGCCCTTACTCACCACAATAAATGTACAAATAACCGATACTCTATTATTTTTGAATGCCAAATCCGATGTGCCGTTGCGTGTAATAATATCCCGTGCATTTGTTTACGCCACGTTTTTATTCACAGAGTTTCGATAAAATGATGCCCGGCTTCAAATATTGCTCCCCGGGGTACCGTACGCATTTGCTACTGTCCGTATTTGAAAACGGTATCGTTATTTTAACTCGAAGTAGATGGGTGTATTTTGTTACCGATATATGGAGAATTGATTTGTTGTTATAAATTTGATTCTAATAATAGTTGGTATATTTGTCCACAATTTTTTAAAATTTTATTTGTATTTCATTGTCTTCCTTTCGATTTGACGCTCACGAAAAGGAGGCGTATTTTCATTTAAATTTTAATAGCGTCTTAATTTTACGTGAATTTAAAATTAACATTGAATTTGAGAATAAATCCTTAAGTCAAAGACGATTTCTGCAAGCATTGTGTTCCTAAAATAGATGCATATCAAGCCAGCCAGTAGATTTGATTGACAATACAAGAAGTGACGTAACATCCACGGCACAGCCGACCTCGTGTGCACATCACGACCTTGCAGTCTGTCCGTAGTTGCCGTCGAGGCGTGCTCCACGATTCGTTCAGATCACGACTCTTCAGTACTACCAGCAGGGTTATTGTTATTTGCAGGAAGTGTGTTTACTAATAGCAGTCTGTATGATGATTTATGATTAATGGCATATCAAGGTGAACAATGATTGAAAACGTTTCGTTTATCGTAACAGCCTCCGTGGTGAAGTTGGTTAGACGCTGGCTGCGAAAAGACGAGTTTGACTGAGCCGAAATAAATATTTGTGCGACCCACTGGTATTTGTTCTGGAATAAAGTGTTTAATAGATAGATACAAGACTAATAATGTGGAGTCATACAGAATGTGTGCTTGTTAGGTGTATTAATTCATGGTCAATGACGTACGAAGGTGAGCCACGATTGAAAGCGATTCATTTATGATTTTTAGCCAGTTAACGTTAAGCGGAAGTTGGTAATGTCGGGTGCATTGTGCGGTGGGTTTGTTGTGTGATGTCGGTTTTCCACCGTTTTTAATGTAAATGAATGACTTTGTAAGCATATGGAATTTGGTCTGTTGTTTTACTTCAACACTTTTTAGTGTTTTAAGTTGCAGTAGGGTTTTTGGGTCTATGGATGCTGGCGACTGCAAGTAATTTAGTTGACCTCATATACTTGAAGTCAAAAGAGGACTGTTTGAAAGGATGTGTACTCTGCTACCATGGCTCTCTGTATAAAACAATAACCATCTATGCCAAACGGTCTAACGGTTAATGGTGTCAAATAATAGTCTGGACCCATAGAATTATTGTGTAAAACTTATTTCTTTTAAAAGTTTAATTTTAATTATCAATAACAACAAATACATTGTTTGAAGATAGAATTAGCGCTTCATGCAACATTCATTATCAAAATACCCACTGTTTATGCAAATTCGTTTGTACAAGTGAACATTAATGATTCACAAACGTTTATTGGGAAACGCTGGTACCCAAAAAGAAATAATCACCTCGTGAGTAATACTCGGTAAAGGTCGTTTATCTCGCCGAAAGACGTCGACGATCTGCTTGCTGCGTGAAATATTAAACAACTCATATAAATTCCTGAGTTCACGCTAACGTAAATTTTTCTCCTACTGTTTATGTGTTTCTTTTTATTTAACTCTTAAATATGTGGCGGTTTGCATGTAAACTGTGGGTTTATCTTCATGTCCTTTTTTTGAAAGCCGAGTTGAGAGTGTTTTATGTGCCTGGAAAACGCGTGAGTGTCTTCAACTTGGAGAATATTTTAATCTTGCTTTTGTAGGGTTTGCAAAAAGTACTCAGACCTGCCACTAGATGTCGCTGTATTTAAATGTCACTTTACGCGTTAGTCCTTACATATGAAAATGATTTTATAACTATTATGTAATCACAAGAATAACTACTGAATAAAGCTTTTCAGTAACTGGTTGATTTGTGAATTGTTTTGCATGCAGGTACCTCCCTCAACCTTCATTATTATGGCAACAATTGATACCTATTAATTGTAAAGACATACTGCACTGTACTCTACCAGCCCATGTACGTCCCACTGCAAGGTACGAGCCTCCTATACAATCGAAAGTACGATTGAGGGTTGTTTTTGTAAATTGTAAAGACATAAATGTCAATTTTCACTTGAATTATGAACTTAATAAAACATTAATAAAAAACCACTGCAATACAACACAACGAAAGAAAACAGGAAAAAGGGGAGCAAGGGCGATCGAGAAGTGTTGACTAAGTCTCATCCCCACACATTTCGCGACTAAAGTATTTGAAGACACAACATTTACTCTACGGTTTACAAAGCCGGCCTCGCGATTTATGTGTGTGGCTCCGGTAAAGTTTAACAGTACTATTTAGAGACGCTGGTGTCTAGCGCAGTACGGTTCAATTAAGCCACAGCCAACCCTGGCCGGGTGGCAATACGTTGTGGTTAAATTGTGGTCTCATTAAACTATCGAGTCCCTGAGCAATTGACGCCGGATTTGGTACGCACTGACTCGTGAATGTGCTGATTTACTGGGTGTCGCGTTTATTTATTGTTTGTACGCTAAAAAAATAACAATAAAATTTATTTATTAAAAAAATCATATATGAATTTTCCATGTGGTGGCAGGTCTTTCATATGTGAGAGACCGCCTGGGTAGATTAACACCGCAGTATTTATTTTATTGAATTTTGAAGATTTTGATGGATATTGTAGCCAGAGTTAATATCTTATGTCTCTGGATGGTGAGCACAGTGGAATGTCAAGCATTACTTTGTAATTCAAGGTGTTGTTTGTCTTTGCTACTGTTTATAAGCAGTCGTATCGCTTACCATCAGGCGTACGGCATGCTCGTCTCGCCGACCATTGCAGTAAAACCAAAAAAACAAAATATGGACTAATCGCTTTATTAGAAAGCCAAAAGGTTGGTACTTAGCAAACGTAGCGTGGGACGCCATGTGGTTAGATGGCGGGATGACTTGCACAAGAGGACAGCGACGGGATACAGAAAACGGCAGACTGACTTCTGTGGCCCACCTTAGGAGAGGCCTACGTCCAGCAGTGGACTGCAACGGGCTGATAGTGATGATGATGATGAAAATTTTGGTTATTTTGGCAGCTAAAATACTATAAGACTCGCTTGCCAATTAATGCTAATTAAGAGGTATTATCACACTCATAGAATACAGATACAATCAGGTTTAAATGCCAGTTAGCCGAGTCGTAAACTTTGACAATGAAGAAGATAAATACAAAATAATGAATAAAATAATGGCCGGTTGAGTGACGATTGGTTAAGCAATTTTTACACATCTAATATTGGGTAATGCCAAGGCAGTTCGTTTGCTTATAACACCTTTCAATTTTTCACATTACACGCCTGATGTAGCAATTTGCGTTTGCATGTTGTAGTCCTACGTAAATCGGAATGCAGGAAAGTAATTTTATTAAAACACGATTTTACGGTGAATTTGTGTGTTAATAAATATGAGGTTTTATGGTATTGAATGGTATTATGTTTAACAATTCATTTGTGGCATAAATTTGCAGAGAAACGTATCTTATTGTGGTGTAAGTACCTTTTAAGTAAAATATTGATTGGTAGACGTGTGTATAAGTGAAAATATTATACATAAAAAACAGCAAAAAATAAACAAAAGAACACAAGCTTACTAAATCATTATAACCGAGCAACAAGAGGGTCGGTGAAAAACAAGAAACTCGCACAGTACGTAGTTTTTGTTTCGCCTCGTATTTCCTACGTTTCGTGGCGTCGAACAAATAAAAATCACAAGAGAAAAGTAATTTAAGTGCTGTCACTCCGAGCGCCGATCTACCTTCATAGCAAATGCGTCAAACGAACAAACGTACTTTTGTGTTTGGATTCTTCTAATTGGTATCGCTTTGACTATCAGCTCTAGATAGATATTTCTTTTCGTCATCTGTGTATGTGAAAGCCAGGGACATATTTGGGTCGCGATCTGCCAAAATTTAGAACAAATATTTGATTCAATTTATGTGTTAGATAATTCCGCTCAGTAGTATGTATGTATCTGCATGATAAACAACTTTTGTTTCATAATTTTGTTTTCTAAACACGTTTCACCTTGCCGTACGTATCTTTATTAAACCACCAATTACTCTCGAAATAGTCTGTTTTCAGTACTAACATATATTTTTTCAGTACACAACGCGCAATTTTATGTATAATAATTTACCGCCGCGGGTAAATTTATAAAACAATTTTTCTCACGTTTTGTTCGCAAGGGATAAATGATGCGAGATTTTTTTCTAATCGCTAACGGGTTTTAATCGTGTTTGTTCTCTTTTACAGCTTCTTTTTATGTCGTATTTAATAACTGTCTCCGATGCTTTCATTTTAAAATTGTCACACAATTATAGTCTTGCTTTAATAGTAGCTTTTAAATGGGAGCTCAGACTATTATTTTCTACTGCAGTACACGGAACTTCTTGATAATCAAAACACCGATTGAGAGGACTTAAGACATAGTCAAATAAGGTAACATGAACTGATCCACATTGTGGTTTGGTGGACTTTTCATGCGACAGAAATTTTCGGGAAGAACTCGTATTTCTTCAAGATGTTTCCCTTCACTGTTAGACCGGAAACATATTTTCACTGAAATGTCACGTGACTCGACATATGTAAAGTCAAATCAAATCGTACTATTTGGTATAACTAGAACCCCACTAAGGAGGCTACGTTTGGCAACTACTTAGTGTGGTTCTGGTCTTAGAAAATCACACGGTTTGATTGATTTGAATCGGTAACCATCGCCTCTGAATTTCGCGTTCGCTCCGATACGGATAACCGACCTCGCATTTAATATTGTGCACGATAATTTAGAAAAATATCATACGAGTATAATTTAATAAGATGCCCTAGTAATTAAGTTTATTCGTCTTTAGTTACTACTTGTCAAGGGCTTATTTGAAATTAAAGATTAGTTTATTTTGATCAAACAATAAATGACAGACTAGCTCAGTTTTTGTAAGTTGAAGGTGGTAATACTACTACATATTATCGTCCAGACTAATGTGTTTGCAGCATTTGAAGATGATAACAAAGGGAGAGGTATAAGCATTGTTTACTTGCATTTATACAGATTGTATTCAACGCCACTATAATACTATTATTTCACCTAAGTATTATAGTTCGTTTCTAATGCTAGTTGGCAGAAGATATACAGAGTATAGTATTTAAAAGATTTGTGCTCGGTTCTGTGACAGTGCCACTAATTCTTCAGCGAAATATATTTGTATTTCATGTGCACGTCTAAAATAAATTGTCATGGGCGTGTCACATCCAGTACGGGACACGTTATTTATTTGGTTTTTCCTTTGTATTTTTATTTTATTAAGAGAAATATATTAATTTCAGAGTCCAACATAAGATACTCATCTCTAAGTTTTCTGAGTTACGTATTTTACCATAATCCTTATATTTAGCCACAAGAAGTCCACTGTAGATTAGACCTCCTCCAATGGTTACTACAGTTAATGGATTTTTGTTTCTATGTAACAATTATAAATCGGAAACTAGTATAAGAAAAATAGTGAGAACCCTGTTTAAAATATAATTTATAAGGTTAAATGCAATGATAGTAAAAAAAACTATTAGCAACCCAAGAAGTATTGCCATCCATAAAAACTATGGGAGTTAAAAGCATAATTTTTAATATGGATACCTCATGAATGTGTCCACGCGAGCGTAAATGGCTGGCGTGAAATGTCAGGAAATTAAACTAAGTACCTACTAGCGTCAGGAATAAACTAGAATGTTTTGCATTGCTCTTTAAAAAAAAAACCTTTTTTCGACCTGTTTTCTTTACTACTACTAGTAGCACTACTAATTATAGCATCTTAGCTTGAAAAACCACCGTTGGTGATGACTAATACCTGATTAATGAACAAAAAGGTTCGCTTATCTCTCTTATACCATTAAGCTGTGCAATAGAAGCAACTACTTCTGATGGCATAACTGTATTATACAGGAAGAAATATTCGTTTGCAAGCATCCAACACTAGCAATGTCTATTTCTTCTACTAAATTACAGTGTAAATGCACAGTTTTGTTTCGGATTAAATGGCATTGTAGCAAGAGTAACTACTGGACTTATTGTGACTTAACATCTTATGTCTCAGGATGGCGAGCGCATTGGCATATCAAGCATTGCTTTGTAATTCAAGGTGTTGTTTGGATTTGCTACTGTTTATTAGCGGTCGTATCGCCATTTATTGCACATTGAGATAATATACTAGAGGGGACACTGCAAACAAAATGTTTGTAACAAAATGAAGGGTACATTCTATTTCTGTCTCTGTCACGCCTACGAAGTAACATATCGTCCCTCTCGCTTCACTGTGTACCCTTGTGCACGCACCATACGCACAGATTTTGTTCCCGATGTCCGCTCTAGTATAATACCTCAATGTTATTGCATTAAAAAAAGTGCATTAGGAATTTGCCAGGTTATAATAAAAATCCCTTACGTCGTAAACGAAACAAGTTCGTAAGATAAAAATAGATTTCTAATAGAAAACATATTATCCTGTTCAATACCACGTACACATAGATTAAACTAGAATGTTCGTATGGCTCTGTCGGAGGATGCTAGCGGTAAGGTTACTAACCTTTGACCATTCCTTAGACCGGACTGGCGAGAACAGCTCTTAGAAACTTCATCGTTTTGCATTGGAAGTATTGGTTTGTTTGTACTTTAGTAATTCCGATTTTCGATTCTTTTATACATTAAATTACATTGGGACGACGCGACGTATGGAGTAGACGTATCTTATCAAATGTTACTCAGAGTCGGATCGTTGTAAGTTTGTTGGCATTTTTGTTTTTGTGGTTGTGACTTTAAAGAACTATTACTTGTCGACTATAACCATTGATTTAAAAACTATATTTACGTCAATTACTCTAACAAAAACCATTTGTTAACTGGTAAATATAAGTTCATTAAATACAGCTAGAAATTATTCAGATTATAAAATAAATTTTAGTACTTCATAGTGAATCACTCGCAAAAAATATTCTTCTAATCTGATTCACAAACAAATAAAGCCGTTCTTAGGTAAACATAAAACACTAGTGAAAGTCACGAGGCCCATAAAAGGGAATTGGTATAAAGGAACGTGAGATAAAAAATAAAATGTGTTAAAAGAAAATTGTACAGCAAAATGGGCTGGTTTTATTCGTAAAGGTGAATTTTTGCGCGTGATATAAAAGATTGCTGACTACAGTTGAGCTCAGGTGATGGTATTATATTGTTACAACCAAGCTCTGAGGAACGTTAGTTACGCTCAAATATCTGCTTGTAATTCCGATGCTTGTGTAAAATATTGTTAGAATTATTTCTAGACTGGGAAATGTAAATTGTTTTGTTGTATACTATAAAGCATCGAACAGTATATTAGCATTTCGTTATTAGTCATTCGGAAAATTGCAAGACTATAAATCTATGTGATTCTTATTTAAATTTCTGTTAGCAATATATTTCTGCTTGGTTTGGAATATTTCATGAGTTCTTGTTAGATGTCTAAAAAAATCTACGAAACTCTTAAAAGCAATAAAATAATACCACCATTTTTATCGTCAATCTGAAATTTTAATTGGACTTTGGATCTACGATTTTCATTCAATAGGATGTAATTCACAGAAACACTGGCATATTAGTATCATCATCATCATCATCAGCCCATTCGCGTCCACTGCTGGACATAGGCCTCTCCTATGGCACGCCACTGGGCTCGATCTTCAGCCCAACGTCTCCAACCGCTACCAGCCATCTTTCGGATATCACCACTCCACATCATTGGAGGGCGTCCTACACTACGCTTGCCGAGGCGCGGTCTCCACTCGAGAAAAATATTAAAAATATTAGTATACATTTGAGAATACAAAGAAAATAAAAATAATGACATTAATCTCACAAATTCTTAAAGGGATCACGATGATATACGAGAGTTTCTAAATGATTTACATCGTGTGGCACTTCTCAAATCTTTGACCCTTGTGACCTTAAACCCACCTAATATCTGAAGTTTAACGAATTCAGAACATCGAACTATTCAAAGAAGTTGATAAGTTTATAATTTTGTAACAAAGTTTTGTCCGACGTAAATTCCCTTTCGATTGTTTATGTTAAATCTTTTATGTAAGTTTAAGTTATTTTCGCTCGATTTATTTTCGATGATGTTATTTGAGAATAATCTATTGTATCTATTTCGATACCTATAATAATAGTAGTTTATTATTAGCTTGCTATTTAATATCCATTCATTTAATGGTGTAAACAAATGTTGCTTACCAGCAGTAAATATCGAAAGTACATATTTTGTTAACACAGACCCTTACAAAATCAAGAGCCCTAAAACTTTGAACTGAGGTGAATCGCTTTGGTTAATTGAGTTTCTTGCCAATTCCCGGAATTCAAATGTGTTTTTGTCCAAATTCTCCACAATGTTTTACTTTGAAAATATGGTAAATTATTACAATTTCAAGTGTTTGGCGGGATTACATCGTTCATTTTGCCATCCGTCAGGCGGTTTTATCGATTCCATAAAGAGGAAAATGAAGCTTCCTCAGGAGAGATTGCCAAATTAGACCATTTTATCTTCGTTCTGGAGGAAAATCTCAGTCGATTCTTTGCATCTGACGTCCACTTTTTTATATCATTTCACTGCGAGATAAAGTAATTGGTTATTATCTCGAATTGATCATCGGATTAACTATTACGCGATGTAATTGCTTTCTACGGGAAAAAGTCGTCTTGATTACGATGGGTTTAGTCACATTTTATTTGTTATAAGGGTTAATACTGCTGTTTAAGAAGTAATTTTACTCATTCTCTAATGCGCAGAGACTTGAACTCATTTCTTTAGCATAGTGGATATTTTAATAGCCCTACCAATCGTTTTCTATTGAAATTAATAAAAAAATCATCGTGATGTTTACTGCTTAATGGCATATGAATTATTAGAAAATCTCCATCAAATAATGCAAGTATGAAAGTAAATTTTTGTAAAGTTTACAAGTGATTGGCTCAAAAACAGCCACAGGATGAAATAAATGTTGATATATCTATATCTACGACGATACATCAAGAATGTGGGTACGAAAGGCCTAAAAGCAACGGTATAAGCGATTGCCGCAGAAACAAATGAATGAAGTAATAACATGGAACTGCCGGTTGCAGCGCGTGGGTGGGATTGGTTCGTGCCGCAGCCTGCTTAGGTCATGGTTACTCTGCGCACGCATCTCTGTGTGGGGCCATTAAGACTAGACACCATAAATAAGTAAGTGATAAGTAACAGACCCAACAGTCACATAGGTACATAATCCTGACCTAAAACTAAGATCGAGTCTTGTGTCATGGGTATCAGAAACTATGAGAGACTTTTCGGTCTGACAAACACCCAGACCCGAAACAATTACCTATGGATCACATTAACATAATAGGTGATACTTATATTATTAAATTGCAACACCATGTTACATGGATATATCTTGTTGATCAATACTATACTGCCGGGCAGATAGTTATTTTTTTTATTGCAATTTATAGCGAAATGAGTATGCCGTTCGCCTGATGGTAAAAAAATCGACCGCTCATGGACAGTAGCAAAACCAAACAACACAATGTATTAGAAACCAATACTTGGTATTCCACTGTGCTCGCCATCCTGAGACATTAGATGTTAAGTCTCAATGTTTCCAGTTTGGAAACTTTGGCTATAATTTCCCTGAAACTGCAACATAAAAGTGCGGTTACACTGCTGTTTAGCGGGAGCAATAAACATTACGGTGGTACCCACCCAGACGGCCTCTCACATATGAGAGACCTACCACCAGTAAAAAATCTCATTTTGTCTGTTTCATCAAAATTATTACTACCGTTTCATCAAAATTATGCGTTTAAACTATCGTAGTTTTTGCACATTGCTTCTTCAGTGGCCACATCAGTAGATTTATCACGCGCGAGATATTCCAAACAGTTGAAGCGGACGCGGGGCCGTTGCGTCGTCAACTGTTTAATTAAAATTGTTATTTGCGATATTAACAACTGGATAGACTGCGGTGGAAAGATTAGTGGCGTGATCCACGCGTTTTGTAATTGCACACGTGGTGATGCCTTGCTTTTACTTTGGTATTCACATGTTTGCGTGAATCACAAGTATTTGTTTCGAGTCTAGGTATGTGAGACCGAAAAGTCTCTCGTAATTCCTGATACCCATGATACAAAACTTGATTTTAGTATGAGGCCAGAACTATATATATATGGCTTTTGGGTGTATTTATTTATTTATTCATTTTAGATGAGGAGTCGAGGACTTGGTTAAGCTTTGGATATACTTATATCTCATTTAGGAAAATTGAAATTACATGAGAAGCTACAACAGCGATTAGAAATGTGGATGATATTTTTATAGTAATTATAATTTATCATTCAGAGCTTTCTGGCGCTTTATGTTTTCTCCTTCCCAACGCACTGAGTTCTGCTGTGAATTCGAAATAATATTTTGTAGAGATTATAAAATCCCATGTCACGATTACTATTTATGTCTTTTGTGTGTTTTAAACCCTGACACTAAATTATGCATTGCCTTACTTGAGATTTCCTTCCATATTACCTTGTATTATATTGACAAACAATTTTTACGAGCATAATCACCCATCTACACTCACCCATCTATTTGTAGATCTTAGATATGTTATTACTTACGAGGTCAAAATTCTGAAATAATATTGTAATTCTTGAAATAATAGTGTTATTTTGGTTTCTTGGGTTTAGTTAAAATTTTATTATATTATTTTTATTAAGGTAAAAACACTAACAGTAGTCACATTATGGACAAATCAAACTTGATTCTCAAAATTCAAAAATGTTTTTCAAAAAATTACAGTTACATTATTATTTTACTGTGAGGAACATTTAGAAATTAACTATTTCATATTAAAAAAATAAGACTGCTGTATTTTATACAGAAAAAATATATTTTCTTAGGTTTGCCGTAGTCACTAATAGATGACAGCATCAAAAATCAGATGCACCAATAATAGACATCAGTTGGCACTAATAGTAGACATGACTATAACATTACTTTAAAATTACGTATTAACAAAAAAAAAACGAACCGAGCACAGATTGTGCTTTAAAATTATTAATTAAGTAACAAAATATATATAATCAAATCAAGTAACATACTTGTGAATCTTCTTTCTTTTAGGGACTTAATAATTACATTATCACCAGGTGTGATCTTATTTTCTTTATGGTAATTTTCTTCACCTGTATTATAAATTTATTATCATTAGTCCTATATTAATTTCTAATTAATTATCTTTCTTATTGATTTTCTTTTTCCCATATTTTTAAAATTTTTGTTCGAACCTTAATCTGAAATTAATGTATACTAGTAGTGGACAACTAGTATACTGTAATAGTTGACACTGTCTTCTTTTAATTAGGCTAGTGTATAACAAACGAAACTCAGATATGAACGTTGTGTTCACAACATAAAGGCTAAATATGCATTAAAATAAACTACCAAATTCACACATGTCATCTTTTAGGTTTTGAACCATTTTTGGAACCAATAGTGAACACCACTTAAAATGTATATAAAAACACGTCAAAATAACAAGGAAATGGTTCAAATAAATCAATAATATAATACGTATATAAAATATCGAAACCCACAGTAGCCAATAGTCATATAATATAAGATAAAATCATACTTGTTAAAAATCTGTTCCTTAAGAAAAACGCTAAGAATTACGTGCATAGTGGCGCGAAATCCCATTATTTGTGGTTAATTGACAAAAAATTTGAAATTTTCTTCCGCGAAGCACACAAGCTTTTGGGCACGTATCATAGACGGCACAAGGTAGCTTTAAAATCAGGAGCAATTTCATTTACATATTTAGTTTTCTAATTAGAAAATATTTTTTCGAATGTGTCATCTATTGGTTCAGTGTCGGGCATTGGTCCTTTTACCTTAATATAATTTACATATGTGAATTACAACAACTTAAATATTTGGTTTATTTTGTGCATGCTAACCTAGCCTGTGAAAGAGTTTAAATATTTGTCAATCGCATAGTTATATTATAAGACATGTTTCTGTGCAAATAATTGTTCGCTGGTCTCTCAAAACAAATTTTTAAAAAAATCTCAACTTTTGAGGCAGGAAAACTATTGCGGCATTGCACCAATTAGAGATCATTAGAATACGAAATGCGTTCCTTATTTAAGAATAGAACCTTCGTCATCTCACTACAATGCTGTACCTTAAATAAGCGCTAACAACCTACCAGCAAGATCCTGTTGTTAATCTTCATATATTTAATCCAATAAAGCGTTGGATGGAATTCCCTATTAATACGGCTTATGCGGCCAGAGGCCGGGATTCGGTGTTAAACTGGCCGATTATCTTGTCCGAGAGCAGAGAGCTTCCGGAAAAAAACATATTAGATAACGTTTTACTCGAATAAAAGTGTGCATGAAGTTTTTAATTGGGGCTTGATTTCAGAGATAGTCTCACCAGGGGATTTTCTATTTGGATTATAATGCAGTTGCCATCAGGTGTATTGTAATAGTCATTTTGCGGTATTAGATAAAATAGACATCTAAAAATGTTTCATAAAATATTAAAATATGTATAAACATTGGATTATATACGTTTCTTAGGAAGTAAATAAGTGATATTTTTAATATAGGGCGTAATTACAAACTATCCTCTATTACATTTCTCAAAACTGGGCGGTAATCACTCACATTCAACTGACCCGGTCACTAAACGTCAGTTGCAAATAAAAAAAGTATAAACGAGACCACAATAATGTTAGCCCTAAATAATTATAAGCAGAAATTCATTTTGCTAACTAGGTGGACGTTTTGATGGAAAAAATGCACCGCTAATAAGTATGTAGCTTACTTTCCTAATCGCGTTTTCTGTTGATTGTCACGTGCAATTTTAGTTTCTTTGAACGACAAATGCAATTAAGGGCACGACTTACTTAACTGTTTAATGCAACCTGTGCCAGTTTCTAGTGACGCTTAGTTGGATTACTGCTAATTAATTAATTAATACGACCAACAATCAGGAAATTAACTTCAAATCCATGTTATGGTGAGATAAGTGAGGCTACTTTTTATAGAGGCAAATATTTATATCCGCATTGAGAGGCATTGTAAAAATCGTGAAAATTGTCTCATAATTATACATGTTGGGGATTCGAATTATGGATTCAGCTTCTGTTCATTCGATTTTTATCAATGGCGTTTTTGTCTCGTTGGGCGAGGAGTGACTATCAATCGGTGGATGAATTATTTGAACCCCCGACCCTAAGCATTAGGTGTAGTTTCAGCATTTGAAAAAGGATAAACCGTGTAACCAGGAAAACTTATCATTCTTAGGATAATTAGGTGCATCTTTGAGGATAGAGCACCAAACGGTGGAGAAGAAAATCAGTAAGTATTAGAATTAATGTTTAATAATAAGAAGAAATACAATTCGGCAACTAATCACAAAATCTCAGCAACGCTTACAAAATTGAATTTTGTCACGTAGGTCCTTTGTAGAGTCTTAGGTATCTGTCACGAAGGGATTTATGAAAATCCACCCCTTAGGAAATACAATGCGCATAGAAGGGTTTTTGTCATTGAAATTAGTATTTGCTTTGTTAATTTTGAGGACGGATCATAAGGTACGTCAGCATTGCCTCATTTATATAATAGAAATTTAAAAATAGGTAATGTACTGTCTAAAATTATAGAAAATTATTGTAATAGTGTTATAACGCTATGGATATATTGTAACTGGAATATAATAATGATACCCTCAGATTTTTGCAATTTATTCAAAGCCATTGAAGCAGCAGATAAATGTCTTAGTAAATTTATAAAGAATGTTCATTTCGCGTCATAATTATAATAATTATCATCGTTCATTGTTATGAAGCCATTGGACTTACATAATATTTTTTAATGATCTTAAAAGAAACCATAAAGTTAGCCGCCCTAAAAAGCTTTATGTTTCAAAAGGTCAATCTTATTATTTACACTGTCTAGAAATTTTGTTGTGTTATAACAATTTCAATGTAGAAATACATCATATTATTTAGATAATTTATTCAATGTCTGTTTCTCCCGCCCAACAGCAGTGTGAATGCACTGTTGTGTTTCGTATTGAAGGACGTTGTAGCCAGAGTAACTACTGGACATATTGAGACTTTACATCTTATATCTCAGGATGGCGAGCGCAGTGGAATTCCAAGCATTTTTTTGTAATTCAAGGTGTTGTTTGGTTTTGCTACTGTTCATGAGCGGTCGTATCGCTTACCATCAGGCGAACGGCATGTTCGTTTCGCTATTTATTGCAATAAAAAATATTAGCCTAAAGGGGAACCTTAGGATATGGAATCTGGTGCTTTGTTGTCACTTGATATTGCTGTCTTTTAGGTTATATATTTAATAGCCCAATGAAGACATTATGTGTACATTTTGTAGCTGCATAAACCTAAACTCTACTGGATTAGTACAAAGATACAGAGTATACGTAGTTACCGGGACTATAGATATCAATAAGCGGATTATCGAACTAGCCAATTTCTATAGCCACCGCACCAAGTCCGCAGACACGTCAAACGTTTTTCCGCAATCTATTACAAACATTTTATGGCGATATTACATGTTTTCACACGTTCCAGTGCTCATTTGTGTGCGAAATGACCGTTTAGCTTTGCGAAAGCGTGTATAAAGCTTGCGCTGCAATTTGTGGCAATACCAACGTTCACTGCGACTACAGAAAATCAGTAGTCCGTACCGCTTTACACTGCTGAATCGCTAACTCTTTCGCCGCAAATTGGTTGCTGTTTAAGTTTTGAACGTTTAGCGTCTGTTTAGCCGGTCGCCACGTTGTGAGCGGTTTCTGATTGTTACACGCTTAGTATTGTTGCCGCTGATTCGGTGTTGCCGCTTTGTACGGCTGGTAATTGAAATAATGCATTTGTTAGACTTCGTTGTCATTTCATTAACTAGTATTATTTATAATTTTACTTCCTCAATTGCCTTATCCTGATTGGTTCGTTCCTAAGGTCATATGATTATGTTATCGTAATTAAGGCAATTTTTTTTCTTTATCTCTAAATTCACCCCACACGATAACCCTAAATATACCCGTAATAATTTTATCATAAGCGGAGTTAAAAAAGCCGTGCTTTTTTTTTGTAAATTTATAAAAAGTAGAAGAATGCCATTACAGCATTAAAAAAACATATTTGAGAGTCGAACTTTATATCTTAAAAACTATGTGTTTTCACTCCAAATGAAATAATTCAAAACTGCAAATATAATCAAACAAATGTGAGCACTGAAATTCAATTGCGTCCATTGCAGTAGTTCTGAAGCAAACAGTGACAAACCTATACACACAGCGCAGATACCATCAATTGTTTGATACAGCTACAGGTAAACCCGGAGAAGATATTCGCCAAATTTATCGCCCAAGACGTCTCGAACCGCTGGATATTTCGCCATTTAACGTTATTTACGTTAAATTTTAACCAATAAAAGATTTTATCAAATTTATAGCACCTGTATAGCTTTGACTCGGTATTAAAATGTTTTCTTTATTGTTTCAGATTTTGTTGGGAGATCTACTAGAAGTAGGGTGTGTCGACGATTTTTTGGTTAGTTAAAAATATTTTTTTATTATTGTTTGACAATAGTATTAATTTAATTTTTTGCTTATCGTATTAGATCATGTTACTTCATTTTTTTTACATTATTGATATTTATTTAATGAAGTACCTAATATCGTTTCTGTTTAATAAATATTACATTATATACATATAAAGGCTATAACCTGCATACCATAGGGATTAGTAGGAATTCCAGGATGTGTAAAGTCCGCCAACCCGCACTGGGCCAGTGTGGTGGACTATAGTTATGTCCTAACCACTCTCAATCGTACTCTATATTGTGAATCTGCCAGTGCCCTGCAGTGAATGGGACGTATACAATACAGATATTGAGTTATTTTTGAGGCTGACCATTTGTTTTTTATTTCACCCAAGATTATGTAATATAATACTGATTAACACATGGTGAAAAATATCAAATTTACACTAATTATTTATTTATTTACATTTTATAATATCCTAATCAATGTTTAAATTATATTTAACAGCTGTTACGAATCGCATATAATCGCATTTTTAGGTGTAGTTTATGAATGGGCTTATGTTCGTGCGTATTTTCTAAGTACTTTGTTTTGTGAGAATACAAATTATACAATATTTAGAAATAATATATATTTTACTAATGGACTATACTAATGATTGTAAACCTCCTGTTACAATTTGGATACGCAGATCGAAATAATCCTGGGGGTTACTCTATTTGACTTAAGAATTTAACTATTGTAATTGTTGTATGTAGTTTTAATTAAAATAAATAAATAAAATTATGACCCGACATGAAGTTTGAATATTCGGATGTTCGACGTCCGACGTCAGATATAATTTTTCTACTTCTCAAAATCATTACTATTATCTATGACACTTATAATTTTCTCCGAACTCAGTCTATGGTTACGACGTACGATAGAGGTTTCAACCATTTTGTCGAGTATTTAGAGGTACATTACTGAAGCTTTATTGTTTATATCAGTCAAACGATATATCAACGATCTTTGAAAATTCTTTGCAAACCCTAATGAAAACCTCAAATGCGAAAATTCCTAAATTGAGTTAAGCACTTATTTGGAGCAATATAAAAATTCAGGTCAGAACGTGAACCAAGGCCCATCATACTTTACCTTCTCATTTCCATTTCTCGTTGCGGCGCGGTACCTATTGAATTTTTATTGAAATTCCCCCCGTTCACTGAAGGAAATGTTTTAAAATAAGAAAGTATTACCGCTGAGCCGGCGGCTTCCGCGTCCCGCTCGTGTGAATTTGTATATATTCGCAAATGTATTGGTTTTGTTTCGAAAATATAGTATAGTAAAAGGGGACTACGGAACCTGTGGGGTTTTTTTATGTATCAACATGCTAGATGGTATTTATATCCGATTTTCATAATTTTATCTATACATATAAATAAAATTGAAGTGTCTGTTTGTAAAGTGAAAATTAAAGATAATGTCCAACTACACATCGTTATATGCACGATACCTATAACGAAAATGATCTTAGATTTTTTTTTGTCTGTCTGTCTGTCTGTTTGTTCCGGCTAATCTCTGAAATGGCTGGACCGATTTTGACGGGACTTTTTTTGTCAGGTAGCTGATATAATAAGGAGTAACTTAGGCTACATTTATTTTATAAAAAATATTTTATTTAAGAAAAATACAGTAGTACTGTCCAGTACCGCGCGCAGTTCACGCGCATGCCACCACTGGGCCGTCACGTCAGGCGCCTCCCACCAGTTCTCCCACCAACGAATCAATATCACATTTACAAAATATTGTATACTAGCGGCCCGGCCCAGCTTCGCCTGGGTGGAGATATTCTTTCACTCCACTCCACACCTGAAGGCAGCCTTTGTGATATTGATTCGTTGGTGGGAGAAGTGGTGGGAGGCGCCTGACGTGACGGTCCAGTGGCGGCATGCGCGTGAGCTGAGCGCGATACTGGACATTACTTCGGCATTGCAACATTACTTTATTTTGCCTTAAATGTAGCCTAAGTTACTCCTTATTATATCAGCTACCTGACAAAAAAAGTCAGAGATTATTAGAGAGAGCCGGAACAAACAGACAGACAGACAGACAAAAAAAATCTAAGGTCATTTTCGTTATAGGTATCGTGTATATAACGATATGCAGTTGGACATATTTTATTATTTTCACTTTATAGACACTTCAATTTTATTTATATGTATAGATAAAGAAATTTTTCAATAAAGTTAATACAAAAAAATAATTCTCTAGTGCTGCGCGCGCACCGTTACGTTACCGGGCGTTACACTTTTTCATAAGTGACTCCCAGCCGCAACCTAATTTAAGACGTTGTCACGTCAAAAACTGAAAATAAATGTTTAACGGGAGTTTACCGCCGCTCGCTAAGAGATGGCGCCACCGTAGAATTAGATCGCGGTAGGGTCTCGTTACAACGGTTGATAATTAAAATAAAAATGCAAAAACAAAAAAGAACCTAAATAAACTAATTAACTTTTTTGTTAAATTCCACGCAGACGAAGTCGCGGGCACAGCAAGTAAAGATATAAGAATAGATGGATTTATGCGGAAAATATAGTGCTGTTTAAAGTAAGGTGGGGAAACCGTGGATATTTTTTTTTAAATAAGATAATATGCTAGATGGTATTTTTGCCCGATATTTATAATTTGATTAAAATTTATAAATGGATGATTTTATGCTGAGGTGTATTTTACGCCAAGAAAGACTCACGCATTCAAGTTGTCCTATAGTATATTTCATCATAAGTATAAAATTTCAATAAACTTTGTATCTAAATCATTGATTCAAATTATCATGAGCCATTCGTACTATCGATTGGGAAAAGCTTCTTCCTATTCCTTGCCTTCATAATTTGCAATCAGTATCAGACAAATAATTACTTCAAAAATTACGTTTTAGATGTCCATATTTGGGGTTAAATACATTTTTCCTAAAATAATAGTGTATACCCTTTTATTTATAAATAATCTAAGGTATACAAGATTTTAAATTATTATTTTGGCTAAAGCTATGGATTTACCACCCAAAAATGACGATATTTAAAAAAATCATAAAAAATAATTGTCGCGTTTCTTTGCGAAATTTTTAGTTGCATTCTGTTGGTAGTCAATAAAACTACCACCCGGCTTCGTTTTCGGTAGCAGTCTTGAGATACCCTGTATAATTATGGATAATCAATGATTTTTTTGTGTTTGATTTCACAATCAAAATATTTAAAATATCTTCCTCTATTTTAAACTTATCAGATAACTCTTTAAAGAACATTGGTAAAATCATTATTAATGCAATTCTTAAGCGTCTATAAATTTCATGTATAAAAATATTAATAATTAATTTTCTACGTAATTTTGGTGCCTGGCTCACAGCGAACCTAAGCCTGAATTACGAATTCACATTTTTCGTAATACTTTATTGATATTTGCTGTAATTTTATTGGAGAGGCGTTATGTCGTTTCAATGTTGCCATTTTTAAAATATGTAAATGTTTGACTGGCTTTCTTGCATTATCTTTCTCAGATAATTAATGTAAAAAAATAGTGCAGAGAAGTGAAAACAGCAAAATAATCACTGATTAATTAATTAAGGAATAACAATTTGTTTCTGTCGCCCGAAAGCGCTATTGTGCAAATAATAATATATAGTTGTCCCCTCTTTCCTTTTTGTTCCATTGCACATGATATTACTATTAGATTAATAAAATAAATAAGTACTCGATGTTCAAATTGCGTGTAAAATATATTTTTTTACTTTTATTTGTGGGTCATAACTTTGCCTCACGCCAATAAATACCAATAAATGGAACAAAATAACATTAACTACCCACAGAGTTTGACAAGATATAGAAAATCTGTAAAACTTTAAAGTGGAATATCTTTTTTCCTAGGCTTGCTTCAATAGTAAATCTTATGAAATAATTGTTAAGGAATTCTAAATCTGTATTTTAAAATATTTTTCAACTCAATACACACAAAAAAAATTACAACAAAAAAATGTATGGAGGATTATCATTGTTCTTTGAACACGACTTCAGAATATAACCGTGTAAGTTCTGACAACACAATGGAATTAACTTACGCAGGTATTTTAATGCCAGAATCGCTCCGAATTGCCATTTCGTAGTACAAATAGCTTCGTGCGTTGAAAAATGGCACTGGCGACCGACCCCGATAATGTAATAGGGGCACGATCCATCAGCCTTGCGGCAGGTCCACCCGCTCTTCTCTCTTTTAAAAGGACTAAATTGTAGCCATCCATGCTGTGACACAATTGGGAATGTAGGAGGAATTACTACTGATAGTAGTCCTTATGACCATTTTGCATGAGGTGATTTAATGTGTTGACGTAGTAAAAAAATGGGTTATGGGGAAAATATCTTACATTTTCGTGATTTTGGATTCCTTTGCCAGGAGGTGTACAAAGTTAAGCTATTGTGATTGCGAGTTAAATATAGTGTTCTTACAATCGTTGATGGTCTAGTTGTGGAAGTTTCTGAAGTTAGATTACATTGGATTGGTGAATTTAATAATTTAGAACAATTTAGAAACCCAACAGCGCAATCAAATCAAAATTAACATCAATAAACAACCAGTTAAAATAGTACCTTTTCTAACATTTGTTTACGGAATTATCGCAAAGGTTATCGTATACAAAATGTGATTTCATAAAAAAGTTACATCTAAAATTTGTAGGTTCCAATATAGCAATTATAATATTGGGAGATAGAATCCACGCCCCTAAATTGCTCCCCCAAAAGGGACGGTCGCGAAGCAATTACATTTGCGAGAACCATCAACGAGGATTCAACGGAAATTGGACCGCAACGAAACGTAGTCATCAAAGTGCTTTTAACATTTGTCAAAAATGTTCACCGCGTTTGATATACTTAATATGGAAATGTTTAAATAATTGTTAATTAATCGTGACTTTTCATCACATTTTAATGTTAGAAGCATAATTCACGAAGTAACAAGTACGGTTGATTGTTGTAATTTGATTGAAAAGACCCATATTTTTTTAGATGAGTAATAGCTTTAAAGTAGTTAAGGAAAATTGATGGTCTATGGTCTCTGCTTACATATTACGCATATTACACTGCCTGCATCTGTATTAGCCTATATTCGTCCCACTGCAGGGCACGGGCCTCCTCTGACACCGAATGTACGATTGACTGAGAGTACGATTTTAAATGAAACTATAATGTAGCTTTTTGTCCACAGGGCCTTATCAGAAGATCATGGACGATAAATCATGCTATCGGAAGTATCAGAAATGAAACAAAAGACAAGGAAGAAAATCGTAAATCTTCAACACAGCCTGGCAGTGTTATAGCCAAAACATATACCAAAGTCATGTGAATTGGAATTGGAAATATAAACGCTCATATCGGAGAAGCATATCTGCGACAAAACACATCTGAAGACATATCTATTATTTTATGCTAGTCACCTTTTGTGATTGTAGATAATGTAAATTTTATTGCTCAAATTCTGAATGAAATAATCTCTTAGGAATAATTGAATTGCAATTTATATACTGAGTAGATAAAAGCTCAGTTAATAATATAGAACAACTTTATAGTGATAGCTATGAAATACTACAGCATGTTCTTCTTAAGGAGACGAACATTGATCTTGAAAGCTGTGTTGATACTGACAGCGCTATGGTTCATGATCGCGCTATTAACGACGAATGGTGGTTCGAGGAACGCCATCGGAGCACCAGCAGTAGAATACGAAGATGCGGAAGCGAAACCTCTAAAATGGCAAAACCCACATCGATGAAACGGAAGAGCGAATCATATGGCAACAATTTATCTGATGGTATGTTTATTTGTATTTTAATTGCACGAGCATGCGGTGTAGGTATAGCTTAATCGTTGGCTGTATTATATAGAATTTTATTTGCATCTCTGTATAAATTTTAATTGTGAAATTTGTTATAACACTCCTTTTATTTATACGATAAATCGGTATTCCTCTAATTATATTAGAAGCAACAATAAGAAGAAGTATAAAATGAGTTTTAAATTATTCAATTATAATTTCTCGTTTTGTTTACGTTACACGTTGATATCACGTGACGCTAAAACAGATCCTATTTGATTTTTGTTTTCCAATTTTCTTAAATTGCTTTATGAAAAGTTAGTTCTTATCAATAACCAATAATTTCTGAGAATTGACAATTGCAGTCAAACGAAGTCAATGAAAAATTCAACACGACAGCTTTCATAGAAGTTTAAGATTACTTGGAATTTAACGATTGAAAACACATCAAGGTTATGTGTAATGAAGGCAGCCGATAAAGCAAAGCTATAGAAAAACGAACTTCGACTTTTTATTCTACCATTATAAATTGATTTCACCGATAAATTGGTGCGATAATGAATTTGTCTTATCTAAAATGACGAAGTTAATGGCTATTTGTCTTGGACTATTAGTATTATTGAAACAAACAAAAATGAAATCCACGCACTATTAAGAACATCACCAGTTTTTGTAAATAAAGCCTCCTCTTTCACCGCTTATATCTCCCGTTCTGACTGTGTCCCGTCTAAAACACATAATAGCTATGCTAATGAGGTTACGTGTTTGAGAAATTCCCCCGGAGCGTTATAACAATGTTTCACTGTTGTATCTAATATATTCGCATTGTTGCTTAATGTGTCTCCAACAACGTTCACTGTACATTCGTTTGCATGTGTAGCATCGTTTCTTTCTAAATGATGCATGATAATTTGCGTTTGTTCGTCGCAGCACGAGCTCGCGTCAATTGGCTCGGTCGGATTGCGGGAAACGAAGGTAATTCGAAAACGCTTTCAATTTTTTTTATGGTTGTACGTGTTTGAATTTTAGGGTGTTGCTTGTAAATGCAGTTTTAGTGTTATAACTTCAGTGGTGTTGGTTTTTACTATAAAAGTGTTGTAATTGTGTTGTGGTACATATTATGTGATCTTTATTTGCACTTTAGTTTAATCTACTGTGAAATTGTTTTTGTGGATTCTAGGATATTAGAATGTCAACTGCGTACGAGATTTTAATTCTAGAACTGTATTATATCGGGTAGCATTCCCAGTAACTTACGACTCTACCATTGAATTATTTCCAATCGTTGGGAAAAAGCGCTATTAAAAACTCATGAAATATTAAAATTATACCTTTCATACCTATCTTACTTCAGAAGCATTCAAATGTCACCCGCACAAAGCTGTAAAAAGGGCTACTGGGTATTCATACTTTTTCTGAGCACTTTAACGACATGTTTACTACCATATTCATACTGTCATTTTTGATATATTTATTTGTAGTCGTGGGTCTTTGTAACTAATATTGTGTAGTACTATTTGGGTTTGTGTAGATAAGATATATTTCCGTTAAAATGAAGCCCCAAACTAGTATTAGCTTTAACTGCTTTGTGATTTATATCATATCCAAATTTTAAAATGAAACTGATTTATTTAAACTTGGATAATACTGTTATTAACTTGAACATAGACTTATTTACGAAATTAATACTATATAGCCATAAAATCCCTTCACACATTAACGATGAAGGTATTATGTCCGTTATACACATCAATCTAATATCAGCGGTTGTATTCATAGGTTTAGGTGTTCTGGCCGCTCCTGGTTCAGATAATGCTCCAGGTGAATTGGGAAAGCCTGTAGTACTACCCAAGAACTTGACTGAAGACGCGAAGCAAGCAGTCTCTGAAGGATGGAAGAAGAACGCGTTCAATCAGTACGTGAGCGATCTCATATCGATCAGAAGGAAACTGCCGGATCCCAGAGACGAATGGTAAGGAGATCCGAACATTTATGCTAATATTTATGATAAGATTCGTTTTGATAAAATCTAATTAGTACGGGTTAAGTTTGCTACCTACATTAAAACTGTAGATATAATTGTTATCAAAGACTCTAAAAACTAAAATTTTAAGCCATGACTATAAAATTGATAATAATAAATGGTGGAATATTCCAGAGGAATTCCGTAAATAGCATAATATTTGACCTCATAAATGAAATGTTCCCTAGGTGCAAACAACCAGGACGATACCTAGAAGATCTACCGCAGACGTCAGTGGTTATATGCTTCCACAACGAAGCGTGGTCTGTGTTGCTCAGAACTGTGCACTCTGTATTGGACAGATCGCCTGCACATTTGATCAAGGAGATCATTCTCGTCGACGATTTCTCTGATATGCGTAAGTTTATTCGAAAATAGTATTAGTTAAGAATTGTTTTTTTTTGTTTTTACTATGAATCGCCAGTCTGAGATATACTATATATAGTAAGATGAGAAGATGATATCTGAGATATATATAGTAAGATGTTAAGTATTAATATGTGTTGTAGTTTATTTGGCTACAATGCCTTCAAACCAGATCACAACAGTGCATTCACACTGATTTTTGTCGGGACAAATAAACATTGCAGTACTTAGACGCCCTCTCATATATGAAAGACCTACAAGTAGTATTTTATATTTATTGGATGTTAAATTACATTAGGCATTAGTAAAATCAACATGTTTTTCAATTGAATTTTGAACATATTTTATCTTATCTAGTTTTTAAATATTAATTATCTGTATCAGCCCATATACGTCCCACTGCAGGGCACGGGCCTCCTCTACAATCGAGAGTACGATTGAGAGTTGTTAGGCCATACACATATAGTCCACCACGCTGGCCTAGTGCAGGTTGGCGAACTTACATACCATAGAAATTTTTATAAATCGCTATGGTATGCAGGTTTCCTCACGATGTTTTCCTTCATCGTTTTAGTGCGTGGTGATTGACTATCAATACACACATGACTCCGAAAAGTCAGAGGCGTGCCCTGGGAATCGGACCCGCGACCACCGTGAACATGTTGGCAGTCGCGTCTAGTCCGTTTACCAACAGGCCACCACGCACTTAAAAAAATTATCTATATAACTTAATAAAATTATCAAACAATTTTATTTTTGCAGCGCACCTGATGCAACAACTCGATGACTACATGTCATCGTTGCCTAAAGTGAGAATAGTGAGGGCGACCCGTCGTGAGGGCTTGATCAGGGCGAGACTGCTCGGCGCTCGATACGTGACCGCTCCGATCCTTACGTACCTCGACAGCCATTGCGAATGTACTGAAGGTAAATGCACGCCACCGTATATCGTGAAAATACATTGGCAGTAGACGTTTTAGATCGACGAACGTGTGCGGAAGATTGGAGTTCCAATGTTTGTGTTATTTGCAGTAATTCGTCTGTGATGTTTTTGTAAAGCTGAATTTGTCTATGGCAAGAATATTATATACCTGCGTAATAACGGATTAATTTATTTATCGTTTAATGTTTTGTTAGACATTGTATAATCTCTGTCGAAATCAAGATTGATATCATAAAACAAGAAAAACATTGTTCCAAACAAAGAGACTTACATACTAAAATTTCAGGATGGTTGGAGCCTCTGTTGGACCGCATCGCACGTAACAAGACAACTGTCGTCTGCCCTGTGATTGACGTCATCGACGACAACACCCTAGAGTACCATTACAGGGACTCATCATCAGTAAATGTCGGTGGATTCGATTGGAACTTGCAATTCAATTGGCATCCAGTACCGGCGAGGGAACGAGCGAGACATCAAAACACCGCGGAACCTGTATGGTCTCCGACAATGGCTGGTGGTCTCTTTGCTATCGATAAGGAATTCTTTGAAAGACTCGGAACGTACGACAGCGGTTTCGACATATGGGGAGGAGAGAATTTGGAGCTGTCGTTCAAGACGTGGATGTGTGGGGGCACATTGGAAATTGTTCCGTGCTCTCACGTTGGTCATATATTCAGGAAACGTTCGCCTTACAAATGGCGGACCGGTGTCAATGTGTTGAAAAAGAATTCAGTTCGTTTGGCCGAGGTGAGCTGACTTCTGACTTTACTGAAATTGTAATTTAGAGTGCAGAGTAATGTTAACCATATGTTAAAATAATCTTCTATTCTAAAGCTTAGAATGGATTTTTCTAAATATCCTGTAAACTTTAACTTCTAAGAATGTATACTTATCAAATTGAATTTTTAATCGCTATAATACTGTTTATTGATTTTATTGCATCATTGATTTGTGATTTTAGGTGTGGTTAGACGATTATGCCAAATACTACTACCAGCGTGTAGGTAACGATAAAGGAGACTATGGCGACGTGTCCGGCCGTAAATCACTGAGAGACAAGCTTGGTTGCAAATCATTTGAGTGGTATCTCAAGAACATCTACCCGGAACTATTTATTCCTGGAGAATCTGTTGCACATGGAGAGGTTTGTTTACGTGCTCTGAGATTTTATTGCTTTGAATATCATGAAAATGTATTTTGTAAGAAAAAACTGAAATATTTTGAAAAATAATAATTTTTAGCCGTTTCTATGCAGCAAGGTATAACATATTTTAAGTAGGCCAAATAGCCTAGCAGTGTTTATTTAATGAAAATATTTTGTAGAGAATATTTGTATGCAATACCTATTAAATGTAATGGAGTGAAGATACAGGCCTTAGGAGATAGTCAAATGAAATTAACAGTATGTTTTTGTTATTCACATTGTGTCTGCTGTTAGTATAGCCGATAAAATGAGTGCAAAATTATTTGAACATGCCTATCAAAATTATTCCTGCACAGATCCGCAATGTGGCCTTCGCAAAGATATGTTTGGACTCTCCGACGCGCAAATCCGATCATCATAAACCTGTCGGACTATACCCGTGTCACCGGCAGGGAGGAAATCAGGTCTTCTGTCGATTATTATTTCGACACATTGCGGCAGTACCATTTTTAATAAGAGTCTTTTTTTATAATTATTTTGCGGTCCAATTGGTCTTTCTCTTTTGCACTCTTTTATGCACGACGGAACACGATCACTTCTTATAGCACGGAATCACACACTTCATTTTTATGATGACTATTAATAGATAAGGAACACAGCGTTCTATCGTCGCTTCTGCCTCGATGGAGCCATTGAAGAGAACGAAGAGGATATGCAACCTGTCTTTATCCACAAATGCCACCACGGTGGTGGAGACCAGGTACTCCTACAACAAAGGAGTTCACTTCGTGTTTTTTTTGTTTCTTCCTCCGGGCCACTGTATCCCTTTTCAGCTGTCACATTTAATGTTTTTAATTTGTTCTCACGCGTGGGTTGTGTGTATTGCCAGTTTATGTTATGTTTGTTTTTCATTTCCATTATCACGTTATATTCGCTGACATGATCGCTCGATGTTGCCGGTTCTTATACCGAGCAGGGTCGAGTGATAATGTCTGTTGTGCACGCTTGCTTTGGCACGCCTTTATAACTTACGGATGGCATCAGATCGCGAACCCCGCGGCGGCAATGTGCATCGATTCTGCCGCCGGGCCCGAGGACATGAAGAAGCCAGTGAACCTTTGGCCTTGTCACGGCGAGTACGGAAATCAGGTTTGTCCAAGGCCGCCAAACGTTTAACCCTTTTATACTCTGCTTTTGCTTACCTCTCCAGTCGGGTGTTGGTGTTCAATCATCGTCTTGGTAAGTGGTGCTTCGTAGCGTTAACGATCTTCGCTATTAAAGAATTGACATTGATTAATCAACGAGTATTTTGCGTGTCGCCGTATCCATTTCTCATTTGACACGCAAAACATGCATGCCGTACATTTGTTTTGTATGCCGTACTAATGCGAACGAACGTTGTAACATAAGTAATATTCATTAATTAACACTACATTTGTTAGATTTAAGTATATAGAAACGCACATTACATTTGGAGTTAATAAAAATATGAGGGTTTGTAAAGGTAAGTAGGAAAATCTATGGAATCACCGTCATGAGAAGTTTTCGTGGTCATATATTTTAATGGAAAATTACATCGGCTCATAATTAATATGTCACATTATATAACTCTTCAAAATTTGGTACTGCCGTGATGTATCTAGTGTGTAAGGAGTGTATAAATAATATTTATTGTATGTAATATACAATAAATATTATATTTAATATTTTAGGTTTTTTTGTGTCCTCCGATTTTGCTTTCCTATTTCTTAATTTCGGGTGTTGGGCTATGGACAAAATCTTCATCTTTCTTCTCCTATTAACTTCTTGTTTTATTTTAACACTATTATTGGATTAAAATACATTATTATTATATATTTTTTCAATTATTATTTAAGGATGAAATTCAGAATGACACACTCATTTATCATTTTTATAATATGAGCTTGAGCTTAATATTTTTAAGTCACTCAACTAGACGAAAATCACTTATTAAGGTGACGGTTTCTCATTCAAAGTTCTGAATATCATCTAACACAAAAAAAAACTGAAGTTTCCAAACGCAACTAAAGAATTGTTATTAGATTTTTAAATTTTTAACGCGCTATCAGATTTTAAATCAGACAGATGATTGGAAACTTCAAAATATTTTTTTTATTTTCTGATAATATTTCGTCAACGAGTTTTCAAATGTTTTTCAGTACTGGATGTATTCCAAAACTGGTGAGATACGCAGAGACGAAACTTGCCTGGATTATTCTGGTCGCGACGTCGTTTTGTACCCGTGTCACGGCGCTAAAGGCAACCAATTATGGTTGTTTGACCCGAACGTAAGTTTTGCATAATTTCTATCTCCATAGGTACAGAAAATGATAAAAGTAATTGGCAAAACATTGGTATAAATGGTATAACGCAATCCGATTAAACTAAAAGCATCACACTCAAACTGATTGAGTTGTTTTAGCCATATTTTGTGGGTTAAATTACTTACATTTTTTTTACACTGATCCGGCATAATAATTACACCGCATCTGACGGTACGCGCAAATGCCGGCCAGGCAAAGTATCGAATAGCGTCAGACGGTAGTCCCATGCCATTCGATAAAATTATGCCGGCCTGCTAAGTTGCCGCTTCCCATTCACTTCAGAATAGTCCAAATAAATGTAGTAGTTAGTGTTAATTTTTTGATGAATTTATGACTATCACGCTTATCAACTTTTCTGATAAATATGGTCAACATATTCGTACACATTTTATGTCTATCCTTAAAAAACACTTTAGTGTAGATACCAAAAAATCTCATCACACGCGAAATACCGCCCGCAGAAGCGACCAGTAAATCACAAAAGGAAAAAGTTGAAAGAGTTCACCGTAAAGTGTGGTGCAAGTTTCATTTCCGCTCGGAGGCAAACATTGTGGCTTCCCGCTGTTTATCTTAAGGCGCTTCGGTTTAAGACTGTCTTCTTGGTAGCTCTCAGCTGTATACAGTCATTACGGACTCTGTCTGAATGTGATTCTTGGTCACATTGTTTTGGTTGTGTAACAATGTGTGGTCTTGCGACATTGTTGAATGTACAGTTACAACTTCAGATAAAAAGGATAAAATTCTAACTAGCGTAAAAGCCTCGGGTCCCACTTAGATTCTTTCTAATCAAAAAATATAGTTATTTATTTAAAACATACACATATTTAAAACTATGTCATGAGTTTAGATTGGATTAGAATTTGTACATACGAGTATAAAATTACATTCTTTTTAAACATTTGCGATATCATTAAAAACTGAAAAGTATATTTTCTGCAAGCTTACTATCTAAATCATTATGAATTCCGAGCTCGGAACATAGTTGCCGAGTTAACTCTGTAGCACAAAATTAGCGAGCATTTCCATTATTTTATTTGCCTTGACACATTAAATTCTTTGCAGACAAAGTTACTGAAGCACGGTTCGAGCGAAAAATGCATGGCCATATCGCGCAATAAGGACAAGATTGTGATGGAGACTTGCAAGGAATCAGAGGATCGGCAGAAGTGGACCATGGAGAACTTCAACGCTGACAGACTAAACCCCGAACTGATGGCCGAGCTACAGTAGCCAGAGGCCTATGATGACATACTGTTCATATAGACAATTGTGAAATGATCACGTGACCTTTAGTGTTAATCGAAGAATTCACTTGTTGTCAAACGCAATGTATACTTCATAGTGTACGTGGTTATGTATGTTTTTATAGGAGACGCAATTTGTTTAGCCTTTCTACTGGTGTGCAATTTATTTGTGAAATTTTAAAAAATTGTTATAACTGTAAATAATTAAGGTAATTGTAAAATTAAATTCGACGATAGATGTGAAAGTTATTGAAATATTACTTTATTGTTCGGCCTAATTACAGACTGATTTGTATCAATTTTTTAATTTACGTTTGCCATTGTATATTCAGTTCCTAACAGATTAATTTGAAATAAACCATTGCTAAGTTGCCAACTCGCCTAGTCGATGTTATGACTGAAGATCTGGTCGATGCGAAAAAATATCGCTTCAAGAACTAATATGACCGGCTCGAATCGGAAAGCTATCGAGAACGATAAAGCAAAGCGACTACAAAAATAAAAATGGATAGGGAGAGTCCGGAAATTGGGTTCAATTGGCTTTGAGAGTCAGGCTCTTTATAAAACTGTACTTGTACAGAATGGCGATATTCATAAGAAACAATTTTGTTTAAAAAAATATTAAATTTTTCACGCTATACTGTGGACGTTTATGATTTATGAAATAATTGAAGCGATGATTAATGAAAATGTGTCTGGCGCACATGCCGAGAAAAAATTCGATAATGTGAATTATGCATATCTGAAAATATTATGTTATATTTTTTTTTACGAATTTTCAAAGTATTTAAATGTAAATTAGAAACGTAATCGTATTGTTTATGAAGTATTATAATACATTCTAGATGATAGTGCGACTGTACATATCTTGGAATATCGTCTGTGTGCTTTCAAATTTGATGATATTTATTGCGATCCCTTGTTTAAGTGTGGGTGATCCGCTTAGCTTATAATGTAATTGTGATTTTTATAAGAAAAATATTTTACTGCCAGCATTTAATGAAGTTGTGGGAGAATGAAAATTATTTCAGAGTTGAATCTAGTTTTATTCAAATTATAGTGTCGATGGTTCTAGTTAATGAGATGGCTTATTCATTTGTGTGGGCTATACTTATATAAATTTTAATATAAACATTTTTTGTTATCATTCAATTGTTGCATTTTCGTTTGCTTTCCTTTAGTTTGAAATTAATTTGTATTTCGAACTTGTGAGTTACGAGTATATATTTAAATTATCGAAAACGTCAATGGGAGTTAATAGATTGAAAATTGTTTATTATTTTATGTTATCTTTTATGTGATTGAATATTTTTTCTACAATATATTTTTAGGTCATTTTGTTTTAAAGAAGTATGAATTATTTAGTCATTTATCGTAGTTGTTGGTTTAGTAAACGCGTTAACATTCCTTATTAATAGAAATCCTGCGGTGTTATTCGAATCTCGTCTTTCGCCATTTTTAGCATTCCTTCAAAGAATTCCATTATTTTTCAGAAAAAATAAAAGAGGTTACTTTCCAACAATTAATATTTCGGGATTCACTATTTGCTTTTACTTTTATCAATGTCACAAGTAGCCAATTAAAAATATAGAAGTTATGAATAAAAATTCAAAGTAAATGAAGAACTCGAAACTTCATCGATATATTATATAAATAAATATATTTATTATTATTTTTAAGCAATACTGTTTCATAGAGAGATGTTTTAATATAATGACATATCAAACTTTTATTTTAATTTATTGTGTTTATCTTTTGAATTTATAAAAAAACTGCAGTTAAGAGAATATTTGCAAGTTACAATTATCGTTATTGGAATATAAATAAAAAAATAATATTAAGGGATTCAGAACGTAATTTATAAAAAGTTTCATCACTTTAGAACATTTACAAGATTAAAATAGAATTATTAGACTCAATATTAAAATTATTCGTTTAAATATGATTACAATACACTCATATTGCTGCTAATTAAAATCTTATTTTATATAAGTATTTTAATAAAATCGTGGATCCGATTGCATGGATGAGTTAATTTAGTACGAAGTTTTAGTTAATTTTAAAGATTTTCATGTAAATATCGATTTCTGTATTTATAGTTAGTTAATAAATATCTCTAGTGTATTATTAGGAAGATATGAACGTGCCTTATACTTTTATGACATAGGTAATTTTATCTGAATGTTGACATTTTTGTATATAGTTTCAATGTCTCCCTCTGTATTATATTATAGGTTATTATAATGTAATGTTTAGACAATGAAGTAGTATTTGTAAAATAAAGCATTATGTTGGATTTGTATTTTGTGTTTTATTTTCATCACTGATTTCTATAAAAAAGGTTTTTTTATACAAGTAACACAAAGAACTAGAGTAGTCCTAATCTTTCGCCTTTTACAATAGACTTGATAGTAAATGCAGAGAATATTTAAAGTAATATAATAATGCGGAAATATTTAATTGTTTGTTTGCATCAATAGCCTCTGAAACTACTGCACCAATTTGAAAAGAAACTTTCATCATTAGACTTCTAATGTAACGAATGATTTTTATGCACGATGAGTAAAGCAACCATTCTTGCATGGCTATGGTACTGGCAGTTAAATTAAAAAGAATAGAATAATGATTTGAATAAAGAACGCAGTTCTCAAAGTTGATGTGAAGGATGGCCGAGTCGGTAGATTACGGTAGTTTAAGAGCAAAGTCGGCATTTAAATATGCGATTTGTGTCTTGTAGAGAGCCTTATGTCAATGTACATGATTTTGGAAAAGAATGAGGAAATATGATTACACAACCGGCGTAGTCGAGGATTCGTTTGAGATGGGTAAGGCCATAGTGCATATTGGTGAAGTGTGGATTATAGCGTATTCAATGGTATTTAAAAATTAAATGTACTACGCCTGCACTCAAGGCACGTGCCTTGCAGTGGGACGTCTATAATATTTATATGAGTTGATATTTGATTACAGCACAGTATAGTTTGGAACTAAAACGGAAACACACACTTGTATAGCACATTATTGACGCCCTGTTTTTCAATTCGTCTAGACCATTTTAAGATTCATCAGCTGTTAGGTGGGAATCGATTCCTGAGCTCGATTGAATTAGGTTCCAATTTTAGAGAGCTGAATAGATGAATATATTAATCCTATCAAGAAAGTCTTTTGTCAGCCAGTAGGTATTTCTTTACTAACGAAAAACATGAGTATATTTTTAAATTCTAAAGAATTTCATTTTGTTGAATTGGTGTTAATTAAATCTATTATTTTGAGCACTATACAAAAACCGCTTCTGACTTTACAACAGTCCGCTTACCTTATATTGAATGAAATATTTTGTTCGTAATATATCCAAATACATGCAAATATATTGTGAATGTTTAGATATTTTTATAAGCGATGAGTAAAGCATGGTATTCTAGCGAGACGATGGTGCTGGCAGTTGTATTAAGAAGAATAAAATAAGGGTTTAAATACAGAATCTCACATGCTGTAAATGAAATGTTGAGGCGATTTCTTATAAAATAATAATGTTTTCACTATACTGCAAGAACTATAACCTAGTATTGCTAGACACGCTTACTGAGTGATGGAACGTGTATTTAAGCAAAATCATTTTCAGTAACAACATTCTGCAGTTTCGTTGTTGTTGTTGTTTCAATACCTTTATGCTGTTGGTTCCGGTTATCCAACACCGAAATACAGTTTATGCATTGCATAGAATCTGCAACAGCTGTCGTTGAAACCACTAACATAGCTTTATACTAGATTTCTATATTATGGTACTTTATTTTCGATGTACTGGTAGCTGGGGAGTACTATTCTACTGACCACAGAACAGATGAACCATATTCAACTGTTCTGTGCTACTGACAATAAAACGATACCATAGAGCTAAGATTCTTAATTTAAATATTTGCACAATTTTATTGCAATATATTTTTACTTGAATTTAATTGGACCTGACGTATTTTATTAGATTTAGATTAGATTTTAGGATTAGATATATACATGTTCCCCTTGTTTGTATAATGTATATATTGTTATTGCTTAGGTGTTCAAACTCGCCCACATTACCATCTTCTATAACGGATAATAAAATCCATCGTACGTTCAGTTGTCTGGAAGAGGTCGCTAATAGCGATAAGACCGCCAGTTGTTCCACTATTTCATTTAATTATGTAAACTGTTTACTTGTGTGTATTATGTGGTGAACAATAAAGTGTTATCTATCTATCTTAATAGACAAAAAAAAGTGAAATTTCGTCTCGCCGCCTAGCATCTTAAGGCGAAAAAGTGTTCATAGAACTGTGAGTGCTACTAGTGCCACCTCTGCCTATCCTTTCCGGTATATACACAAACGCTTTCTATTTATATCTCTCTCTCTCTTTTCAACTACTGTCTACTGCTAAACATGTATGTATGTATGACAGTGGTAAATGTAGGAATTGTGTAATATTTCGTACACTACTGGTTAAGATATCCATTTCTACCAAGCAAAGCTAATCAAAGGTCCGAAGATTAAGATAAATATATAAAATAACTTTCTCAAGTAGGTCGTTGTTAAGGCTATTTTGAACATTTTAGCCAAGTTGAAAGAGACCTTCTTCTCGATGGCTATTGTGTATTAAGTTTGATATTTGGTCAATAGTTGTGTTCTACGAATAATGTCATCTCCAAATGTACTAATAAATTGTGCTACATACGACAAAGTTCTTCTTTAATTATCAGCCGTTAGTGTCCCACGGCTGGGCAGAGACCTTCCTTTCAATTCAGATTCTCCAATGTTGCGCGATTTGGGGCCAATCCAGAAGAAACCTCTAGATGTCATCTTTCCACCTAAGCCTAGGTCTGCTCGTCGTCTTTTTGGGTGTTTGGGACGCCAGAAAATATAAACACGATAAAAATACATTATTTTCCATAGTACATTAGTAGTTTTACTTTTTTCCCAAAATCCTGCCTCTGCACTAAAATTTCACATTAAGCCAGAGCAAAAATATCCAAATACAGCTACGAGCTTGGCATAATCTACCGTTCAATCTGAAAATCAAGTGCAAAGTTTTCGCAGTCTCTACGTACAACGTCCGATGGCTTAGTCGGGTTTTGTTCTTGTTTTGGTGTCCGACGTACGTTGCTTCCAGGATTAGTGTACGTTTCAAATTCCTATTGGATATTTTTTATTGGTCCTGCTAGTATTTTGTGGGGTTTCTTCAGTGAGTGAAATAGGGATTGGGTATTTAAGAAATAGTTTTGGGTTCAATTAAATGTTTTGATAATTTGGTCGATATTTTATAAAATACAATTGAAATGGAGTTGGACGGGTTGAATTATATCGGTTTTAATATAGCTGATAAGATAACGATTTAATTAACGGTATATTTAGTATTTCGCCTGCCTAATGGTTAGTGTAACTGACAAGTATATGATTTAAACATGAATGATGCGAGAACTTTACAGAAATCTACACCAATCATTTTCGTTTAGAAATACAAATTAACCTAAGTAGTAACCTAAGTCGTGTAGAAATACAACTTAACCTTAGTTACAAACATGATTACATTCACAATTTATCTCACATTTAATTTATATTGCAATGAAACCTACACACAACAATTGTGCTTACACAACTAATCAAAAGTTACTTCATTTAATACCATAGAAAATGTCAGCAAATTACATGTTATTTTACGATCTGAAAGTCCCATCATAAATTCTGATGAGCCCAAACAAAAAGTCATAACTTTAAACCCGGGAGTTGTTCAGAAGTTGGTCACACCGACTGTGCTGTCATAAATGGTGACGAGTTAAGGGTGAGATGTGTTATGTCCTTAAAATGTGTATTTCTGTATCAATTTTATTCCCATTATGATTTAAATTTTTAAAAAGAACGTAATAATAATAATAAATTATTCTAAGACTTACCAAAGTGCTTGAGGTCAAATCTGAAACAAATAACAAATTAAGTATTTTTATAAGTATAAAAATTATTAATATTTGATGTTCAAGTTAGAGCTTTTTTAAAAATCGTTAATGTTTCCTGCAGGGTATCTTTAGATATTACCACTTTTTATAAAATAGGGAATATTTTTGCGAAAACACATTTCTATAATATGAATACATTAATAAACGAACATATTTTGTAAAGCTTTGAATAGCGAGACGAGAATTCCATTCGCCTGATGGTAAATGTTACGACTGCTTATATACAGCAGCAAAACCAAACCACACAATGAAATAAAAGAAATTCTTGGCACTTCACTGCACAGTAGTCATTCTGGCTACAAGGTCCTTCAAACCGTAACACAACATTGTAACACTACTACTGTTTTGCACGAGACATAGAAATTTCGGTAGCACCTATCAAAGTCATCTTTCACATATGACTCATATTCAGAATCACCAACCACCAGTAGAAACTTAATTAACTTAAATATATTGAAAAACAAGCCCTGATCGCTCTTTAATACAGCGCCTACTATTTTGTGCATACTTCAGTCGATCATCCCGCTTTTTGCCGCGTTCTTTTAGCAACTCGAAGGCAGATTATGTTTTTCATTCATTTATTTTTTAACCTAACTTCGATACCAAGCGCTTGTTTTTCTCTCGAGACTCGTACTTGAATCTCGCTTTGAATAATAGGGGTGCCTTCTTATTCAAAACACGATGTTTATTCTTTTGTTTTTGTCAGGAATTATTTTATTTGTTAGTCATTAAATTGATATTTTAAGACTATTATCATTAGCCCTTAGTAGTATACTCAGAATATATATATTTTTTAAATAGCAGTCGAAAAATAATATTGTTTCTTTTTCATTTATCGTCATTCTGCCTTGCACACGGCGTCCTAGACACAGGTCCATAGTATTGAAACAATAGGGTTCATAGTATCCTTATTATTGATTTATATATATTTTCCAACACAAACTTACAGTTTTACCAATGCGTTTGTGTTGTTAAAAACGAATATGTTTAGTTTACGAAATATTAAGGTAGCAAACAAAGTAAAACAAATCAAATAAATATTAAAATAAGATTAAACATTATATTTCATTCTTCGTTTTAAGAGAACATTTTATGAACAGATCACAGACTATACTATTTCCATCGCACCCTTAGCAATTGCTATATGACAATTTGGCCATAAATTCTAACTAAACCCTTGCATCATCACTATTTCTTTTAGATAAAATAGTGTGGAATATGCCTTCTTTAGATTTATTCGAAATTGTAAAACGAATTTTATTCATCTATTTTCATGCAACGGATTGTCAATGTGATTTTTTTTGCTTTGATATATTGCATGTGATGTATGGAAAGAGGTTCTTTTGTTATAAAAAAATCATGGTACCTGAAAATTGGGTGACTTTTTAAAGATAGAGTTTAATGAAGCTATTAGTGAAATAAAAATGAGAGAAAAATTATTAAATCCTGATGATTTTTTTTACTTATTGCTAAAATTTGAATCAATATCGCCACATACATGACGATCCTTCCGGTTACCTTTACTTATGAGCGTTTACTTATAGCTTTGAAATATTGTGCTCCATAGAAATCGCTTGATTTAGCTGTACAGTGAAGAAAGACGCTGCCCTAAATTTCGTTTTTTCTCCTCTATCCATCCCATGGTTCTTTGAAATTCCATTATGCAATAAGACCGCCACTTGTGAATATTTTTTCATGTAATGCATTCTACTTTTATTTATATGGTGTACGAAAAGGTAAAAAATTATATCATCTAGATATTAAAAATATTTTAACGTAGTATTTTGGTACAAAAAAATAATGAGAAGTTTAATATCGACATCAAATATGTAAGTAACCCTATCTAGAAGTTACATTTTTAATCTCATCGAATCCTTGCGTTGCCCGTTTACTTTGAAGTTCGCTTTAAAATTGTTTCCATAAAATGTATAAATATTTCACGTAGATTTAAAAAAACCTTTTGTATCAAGAAAATCTCGGGTAAGTTATCGCTTATTCATGAATAAATAATGGTGGAGGTAAAAGTAGCTGAACGTCAAAAGACTATAATCTTATCTACTGAGTCTGAGAAATCTGGTATTTTTCTACCTAAAGTTTCGCAAGTTTGCATTCGTTAAAGGAAATATCTTTACGTAAATGCTTTTAGATACTGCACATGTTTTTGATAAATAGAACAAGAGTCTAAAAAAATCGAAGATTTTATGGAATACTTACTGCTGCTTACAAACGGAACTGTCCTTTTGTATATTATACATGTATCAGCGCATATATGTACCACAGCAGGACATGGGCTTCCTCTACAATTGGGAATGCGATTGAGAATGGATGGGCCATGTAGTCCACCACGCTGGCCTACTGCGGGTTGGAGGTGCGGCTGGGTTGTATAATAACTATGAATCAAATAGGTGTACATGTAATTGTATGTCTTTGAATAATATTATTTATAGGGTTTTTTAAATCAATTAAAAATCGTACAAATGAATTAGGATTGTTTTTTACAGGATTTCGTGTGCCCGATGAAAAATATCATCAAATCTCGAAAGTCTAAGTTGTAATAATAATAAAAGGGTTATATTATTGGCCATCTCTCACTTATTGTTTTTTTTTTATTTGTATATTTAGTAGTAGTCTTGTTGGTAGTAGTTTAGTTAAATATAGGCATATCATAAGTGGCATTAACTGGTCTATTTACAATATACTGTATGGTATTTTTATTCATGTTAATGTGGGTTAATATTAAATTTATATTCTTTCTTTCTTCATTTTTAATCAATATTTCACGACAAAATATTCCAACGGCAACTAGACCTTAACATGAGTAATTTATACTCATAATTGATATAGCTTTTAAAACAAGTGTAAAAATGCTTTTAGGCTAATAAAAACAATTCGCGGTAGTCAATTTGTTTTTATGAACGCGTGTAAACCGTCGCTCGTTTGTTAATATAACACGCGCTGTTAAATGTAATTCAGTTTTATATACACAGTAATATATATAATTCGTATCACTGGATGAGTAGCAGTATACATAGGCTTATAACCGTGGGGTTCGGTTTTCTGTTCTTAGAAATGCGACTCTACTTTGGTATCTGACAAGGGATTTTCAGTGTTATGATGTGTCTGAATAAGGCTGATATCAGATGCGGCGATGCACCAAAATGTATAACAAAACATATTTCATCAACCTAGAAAATCTTTTTTTCGCTTAGATCTGGTAAATGTTCAAACAGGTCGCCTGATTGTAAATGATCACTGCCGCCCTTGAACATCCATAACGCCAGGATTATGGATGTGTTCCCAGCCCATCAAATTGGACTGGGAGTGGGTGGGAAAGGAAAAGAAAAGGAGTATTAGGCATCCGAAAATCTCACTCAACGTTCGAAATGCAACAGCAAAGCCGTCGCTTCACGTTGGTCTTCTGTGAGACAGTAGTACCGCCTGGACAAGCCCACTCATTCAGCGTTGTTCTACTACTTTCAAAATATTATTTAATATTAAATACAATTCCTTATGTACGAGTACCTGGTTCACGAAAGATTTTTTTTTAATTGCAATGAATGGCGATGAGAGCGTGCCGTTCGCCTGATGGTAAGCGATACGACCGCTCATGAAAAGTAGCAAACCAAACAATGCCTTGAATTACGAAGCAATGCTTGGCATTCCGCTGCGCTCGCCATCCTGAGACATGTTACGTCTCAATATGTCTAGTAGGTACTCTGGTACATGGTCCTTCAATCCGAAATACAACAGTGGTATATGGCGGGGAAATAGACATCGCGGTGGTACCCACCCAGGCCGCTTCTCACATATGAGAGACCTACGACCAGTAAGATTTCAATTTTAATTATTTATTTTAATGCCGTATAGACTTTTAACAATTAAATTGATCGCCCAAACATTTTGCATCGTTGCGGTTCCTTCAGTTTTAAAAGTATCTTGTGATCGTCTGTCATCAGGATATAATAATTTATAGTCTATGTATTATATTAATCGTTACATAAAGTTTGGTACCACACCTGGTGGTAATCTAAGTTAAGTTCTCTTCTGTTGGCACGAGTCTCCTCTGCAATCGAGAGCACGAGTGAGAGGTATAAGGCCATGTAGTCCATGGCTGGCCTAGTGTGGGTTGACGAATTCATATACCATATTATTATTTTTACAATTCGATATAGCATAGCTATGCAGGTTTCTTCAAGATGGTTCCTTAAACCATTATGACATGACTCTGAAAATTCAGAGGTGTGTCCTGGATTTGAACACTACCGGGAACCGTAACCTAAATTATGCATCTACCGACAAAATATGGTTTTCTGCCCTAATCTTAATCCGATATCTTTAGACTGAAGTCAAATCACGACATACTACTATCGCATGTCCTTACGGATGGCTTTTCATTATATAATAAGCGTAAATATAACCGAACATCCTACCTAATGTTAAGATATAGAAATATATTTCAATTCCAATCTAGGAGACGACACTGATTCAATAATCCCGGTATCCATAAACGTTGTATACGAACCCATTCGCTCCTTGCAATTTCCGATTTCACTCCGCTAGTCTATAATACCGCGGCGGTCCAGACTGAAAAAGTTTTCAATCCACCGCCGATTTCACTTTATTCGTCGCACCGTGACTCGAATGTCTTAGGAATGTCACCCCATTTAATTTCATTCGGTTTGACGAATCTAAGGTTTTTTTGTTTACTTTTTCATGACTCGTCGTTTTGTCTCATTTGATTTTGTTCGCACTGCTTACATCATACTTTTATAAGTATCTTCTTGTATGTTAAAATCAAATGGTATCGATAGAATGTTCTTATTTTCTCACGCTGGAAGTGATTACTGTCTATGAAATAATTTATTCACGATTTTGCATACATATAGATTGAAAAATATTGAACAAAAAGAAAAAAAAACGAATACACATCTTATCCATATCTTCTACTAATAAATCAATAGTGAAATAACCAAACAAAAAACAATCATTATTATACCGGGTATATCAAGACTGCCACCGAAAACGAAGCCGGCTGGTAGTTTTAGTGAGTACAAACACAATGTAACTAAAAATTTCGCAAAGAAATGCGACAATTTTTTAAAATTACATATTTTTTAAATATCGTCGAGTTTGGGTGGTAAATCCTTAGTTTTTGCTAAAATAATAATTTAAATTCTATTATATCTTAGAGTCTTTATAAATAAAAGGGTACACACTATTATTTTAGGAAAAAAATGTATTTACCACCCAAATACGACCATTTTTCAGGAGACTGTCCCACCCTCACACCCACCACTGTAACTCCTGTGAGCCAGGATCAACAGTGGCACGCAATGTAATGACACCGAGCATTGAAGCACGGCGAGTCTCCGGGAATGTCTAACTTGTCTTTAACCCGCAACGAAATTAATCAGAAAGTTAAATTATTAGGAGGAGTTGGAAATAAATTATTGTCCACTTCCCTCCGTGCAAAGCGGGTGACAAAACATTGAACTGAAGAGGTAAATAACCTCGCAAAAAGACTCACAGCCGGAGAAGCCAGCTGTAAAGCACCACGGATCAAATTATCAAATTATTATTACATTTAAATGGGACCTATTATGTGAACTGTTATGCTTGATTCCAGTAATAGGTATGGCAAAAACGCCGGAAAGCACGGAAATTCTTTCTAGTCTCTACAAGGTCCATGTAGTATACAACTCAACAAATACGACCATTTGAAAAAAATAACAAAAAAATAAATTCGTCGCAATTTATTGCACAAAATTTAGTTGCATTGTGTCTAAAGTCACTAAAACTACCACCCAGCTCCGTTTTCGATAGCAGTGTTGATATACCCTGTATTTTTCTAAATATTTTCAATTAATTCTTTCAAACGAAACCTCAAAAGAAGTAGGTTGGAAAACTAAGTTAGCGTCGAGCCGGAACTGCTGGAAGGACCAGTGAAACGGAACATTCCGCTCACCATCTAATGCAGTAACTTTATATGCTTTGCGTTCAATTTCCAAGCACAAATACAATTTATATAAGTATTTGTTTAAGTACAAACAAACGATATATGTGTATGTTACATATGTGTTTTCTTTTGTGTATATTTAGGTTTTTTATTGCAATTAATGGCAAGACGAAATGCCGTTCCCCTGACTGGTAAGAGATACGGCCGCTCATGAACAATGGATAAACAAAACAATACCTTGAATTACAAAGCAATGCTTGGCATCCCCCTGCGCTGAGTATCCTGAGACATAAGATGTTAAGTCGCAATATTTCCAGTAGTTACTCTGGCTACAATGTCCTTCGCGTCTTTCTCCTTCTCTTATATCCTAATATCCGACCTAATGTCGGATCGGAATCGATGTGCTATTACGATAAAAAATGTGATGTATGTTCCATCATAATTATACTGTGAGCTAGGTTCTACAACGTGCTTATTTCCTAAAATAACTATGTTATTCCAACTAACTCTGCTGCAAAACGAATTATCCGCAATCGAGCTAAAAGGGCACTGAAAGAATTCCATGATTAAATCTTGCACGGTAAAATGGACTTTCCCAGGTAGTTTCGACGTTATTAGCTCGGAAAGGATAAAAAAATACTAATACTTTATATAATTCTGTTATTGTTCAGCTTTTCATTATTACGATGTTACACAATTGTTTTCTGTTACGCTCTTATTTAGCGAATGTTTGGCGTAAATACAATAAGTAGACGAAAGTGGTTGTTCAATATTAGATATTTTATTGTTCAAGAAATGGAGGAATATTTGTTTTTGTGTATGCAAGAGAGTAAACAGTCTTAAAGCTAAGTATGCCAAAGACAAGGGGATTTAGTGAATATTGAACAGAACAGCAAACTTCGACACCGGCATAGATAATGTAAAAAAGAACGAAGAATTTACGTCTGTTAACACAAAATAATTACTCTCACATTTAAAGACTTGAATAGGCAATTTTTATTTTCAAACGCAAATCCTGCTAAGATGTCATTAATTCAGTTGGAAAAGCTTAAAAAATCCTTAAAGGCGCCGAGACCCGCTGGCTCCACAGCGCGTATTCATATATTATTCAAAGAACGTTCGAGAGCGTAAATGAAAAAGTTTTTGTATTCAATGACTATTGGAACACCACCAAAATACTGGTAAACCCCCCAAAAGTTTTCGAATCCCGTCGAAATTACGAGTTGGACAAGTTGTTCCGGCTTATAAGTTATTCGTACCGCGTCTGTCACTCCGTAAGGTACGGAATTATAGGGAAATAGCAATCTTGTTGATCAAACGAGGAATGCGACGTCAAAATTGGAGATTGATTGGCGGAGTACCGAAGATATTGGCTATATGTACAGTGATTGCATGTTAGATGAGATATTTGCTGAGTTTTAGTAGAACAGCAATTTGGGTGTGTAAATTAAATGAGTAATTCGGATAATATACTTTTTTCATGAACAGTTTTACAACCTATTTAAAGTATCGAATGTTTTATTTACCTTTTTGAGTGAATTTTGAATTCAGTTTGAGCGAAGAAGACAAAAAATTCGATAGCTAAAATAGGTTTATGAATAAGGCCACTTATGTTTAGTAAATATAAGGTCTTAGTGGTGTTGGTCCTGTTTTTGGGAACATTACGCTCACAGTAACATTCAGACAAACAAACTTTCATGTGTCATTCTTTGTAATAATAATATGTGCCATGGTCTTTTCAGTTTGTTTATATTCCAAAATCTTCTATCGTTCCCATCTCATACTTATTCCATTTAACATTTGACCTTTAAGTATTATTTAATATTAAATCGCAATCAAATCTATAAAGCTACAAACCGTTTATGTTATTATCGGGACCTCATAAAAACAGCTCAAGACGCGGTCTCGTAGTCCTTTTAACAATGGATGTACTATGAATTTGTTAGTATTGATAAAAGCGAAAGAACCCGCTATACTATTGGAAGTGAATGTTTCATTCGGCCGGTCAATGAATAATACATGAGAAGTTCCTTTATTTGACCGAATTGAAAGAGAATTGAAATTGAAGATATCGAGGGCAAAGATGGCGGTTTAGTGTTTAGGGATAATTAGTTTTGTTTCTAGGTCTGGAGAATTTTTGGTACGTATGGCGCTCAGCAACTTATTTAACTTTATGTGAAGGGATGCATGCTTTATTATTAGTACTCTATTGTGTGTTTAAGAAATATTTTAATTATATTAGACTTCATAAGCTGGATGTGCGAAGAGGACGCCATATAAATATTTATCAAGCGTTATTTGTATCCAGAATTCCGAATGCACTCAAAATTGTGCATTGAAACCTGCCATCCATCCACAATAAATAAACAAAATAACTTTAAGAACCCAGATTATTAATTAAAATAGAATCCAATATCACTGGCAGCCCGTTTCACCCAACTAATCCATCCATTCGATACTACTGAAAAAAAGCATGAACCTGTTAATGTAAGCTAAGCGCATCGCAAAATGACAACCTTTCATCGTAATTACGTTTTGTATACTCATATGACGCGAAAACATTCCACATTTGAAAAAGACATCAAAAGCCGTTGCTTTAGTCTCGCGTCGAAGCATCCTGGACAAAGGAAAGGCCCGTAAAAGGAGCCGGTGTAAAAAAAATCATTTCCCTCGGGAGATTATCGTGCACCTGAACCGATATTAAAGGGCGTACGTTGGATATTGGAATGTAGCATGATTTTTGTCTTATTGAAGGTGTGGGAGGAACGTGGGTTTGGCTGCGTGAATTAGCATTCTTTTATTTGAAATTGGCTTTTTTGGAATTGTATTTTTTATTGGTTAAATCTTGCGTGAAAGGTCTTAGGTGTTGGTGATTATTTTTTTCCTATGCTTGAGTATATCGATCGATACTTAGATCGTCGATGTGTTTTAGGCTTATTTGTACGGATGGTCAAATGAGAGGAGCGGTAGAGAAAAAGATCATTCGGATTTCTACAAGCTAAGTAAAACGGAACACAACAGCAAACATGAACTTTATTTTTATATATTTTTAAATAGACATTTAAACTAATAAATGAAATTCAATTAAATGTAATTAATGCTGGTTTTACCAGGAATGCACATTATCCACAGAAAAACAAATATTTTCATAATTTACTTGAACAAATAAATATACATTGCAACTGAAATTAACACCTGTATTTTATGCACAAAAGACAAATTCCGAGGAGTAAACATAATATTTATTTATTGAATGTGAAAATAAACAAATATTCTGATTTTTCCATGTAAAATATCAGCTATCAGAAATAGGCACAGTATTACAAATTGTGAAAATATTTTTGGTTTCAAGTTGAGTTATTCCTTTTAGGAAATTTTATATTATTACTAGCTGTCGGGCCCGGCTTCGCCCGGGTGCAGATAGTTTTTGAGTCCAATCCACATCAAGAACATATTATTTCGCATATATTATTACATTCCGTTTAAAATTGTAGGCTGTAATTGTGAGATTTGTAATCTTTGTTAAACTTAAATTTGAAATGAATGTAGCATTATCAAATATTTCAGAGACTTATTACGCCTGAACTCTGGAACGCAACGTAAACCTGCTGTACTCCATTTCTGCTTCACCCAAAGGTAGACTGTTAGAGAATGCCCCTGGCATTAAGTCCGCCTGTATACTGTTTGGTATATAAAGTTAATAAAATAAATATAAGTTGCACTTAACTACGTTAATCCCGTTTAAATGTACTGGCTAAGTGGGCCGTGGGCTGTTAAGAGCAACTTATTATTTGAATGGCGTTCCAGTATTCGGGCGTTAAAAAGCTTATCTTAATGAAATATTTAAGAGTTTTATCTTCTGATATTTAATTACTTATAATTATAGTGGCCTCATTCTTCTGGTGTGAACTTACTGTAGGTGAAGATTGGAATATTATAGTTCGATTCGTATTCGATTGCGGATGATTGTCATTTTTTTATTAGGCACTAGTTGTATTTGCATAATAATAAACTTGACTAACAGAAAGATGGTTGCAATAAGTTGTAATTATGAAGCAAATCTCCAAATTATTTAATTATTACTATATTCCTAAGATACAGAAGAGAGAAGAAGACTAAATACTATAAGACTCACACAATGGAAATATGGCGCCGAGCGAAACATACTTTGCTAGCACAGAGAGTTGAATTTTGATCCGTTTTTTGATCCGTTCCTAAAGTTGAATCTATTACAAAGTTTAGTTCCTCTTACAGCTTCTGGCTACTAGTAAGTTCAATGCAATGGAGGTACCTTAAACGTGTTTATTTATTATGGTCATATTCAAACAGATTATCTTCAGACATTTCCCACTGTAGTTGAGCCAACCTCAAATTAAGACTAGCTTTTAAACACAATGGGTCTTCTGAGGATAATAAAGATTAGCCTCCGTAGCACAGTTGCATTAGATGCCAACAGTTGGAATAACAGGTTACGGGTTATATTTGTTCGATTTTACGACATCGTCAACCCTTGCAATTCTGATAACTAACATGATTATCAACATTCTGGTATTTAACATGGCACTATAGTTGTATTTGTGTATAAAATAAGATCTATCAATCTGGGTCACTGCTAGGAACATTGTATCATATCCAACGAGGAATGAAATGGATTTTACAAATAGTAAAACGTAAAACAAAACATTGCGTTAAGATGTCATATCCTCTGGTATAAAGTCGGGTAAATAAAAAAGGGCCACATGTCAAAGAGCGAGATATAAAGCAGCGCAGATAAATATTTACATAGATTTCATTCCAGCAATAGTGTGGTCAGTAGCAAGAAGCTTACCATACCAAGCCTCTCTTGTAAATTTTTGATGTCCTGGCTGACCGAGTTTCCGAGAATCAAAGGTAACCCGAGCATTTCTTGAATGAAGCTATTAAGGTCTGCCCTAAAAACCCAGAATATGTTCTTAATATATATATGTAGGTATACCATGACCATCTTTAGTCACATTCGTTGTATCATATCAACGAATAGTGCAAAGGATATTTCATAAATTAGAATTTCGTGCTGTTGTCAGTCATGACTCAACATGAATCGGCAAGCTCGAATGGAGCAATACCATTGTCTCACAGGTAGCTGATGCAAAAAGACGGCTTAGCTGTCACTTTTCTTTCAGTGAGTGAGATAGCCAGATGCCTGATGCCCCTTTTCTTTTCCCATTAGTTTACTTCTCGCTCTCCTCCCAATTTGATGGACCGGCAACACATAAATGACCCAAGCGTGGTGTATTATGACATATAAAAAACATTTTAAAAGTAAGTTTATTAGAACATAGCATTGTGGCAATATCCATTACCGTTCAAAATCCGGCTAGACTACACATGTCCAATCCCGATCGCGATTGCATTAAATAAATTAAAACACGGAACATTACCGAATTGAGTTCTCGTTCTAGACTCGTGAGATACATTAGCCGATAATTTATGAAGGTTCAAATAGCCGGATAAGCAGATTCACGCTAATCAATTTTGTTTGTACCAAGCTTTATGGCCTGAGGGAAAAAGGGAATTTATGGATCGAGAAGTTCGTGTTGTCGGGCCCTTGCTTTTATGATGGCGCGTGTTGGTCGCAAATGTGGAATTAGGATCCGTTTCGTCCATTGCGAGAAAGCTAGCCGTTCTCTTTTTATTGACAATCATTCCTTTTGTGTGTTTAACGGCGAATATATTGTTCGGAATTGTATTAAATGTTTAAGAAACAAGTTTCTTATAGCGTACATGTGAAAATTTGTAAGTAAATCGCTCAATTTAAATTATTCCTCCTGCCTATAAATCATACAAAGCCAGCATTGACTAAAACTTCTAAATTCTCTATGATCATCAGTAAGGTGTAAAAATATTTTTCTTATATTCCGCTAAGGTAATAGCTATCTAATACCCATATGAACCACAAAAGAAATCCTTGTAGATATAAAGCAAAGCAAAAAAACAGCAAATGAAACAAGTCCAAACAAACTTCTTTACTTAGACGGATTACAGTAATACGACAATGTAAGCGACAGGAACAGTAACTCAGCCCGCTTCTGGTCCAAAGTAAATATCGATGGAGTTAAAGTTCAACCCGCAAAGCTTTAATGCCCAGCTAATACGTACTTTGACCTGGAGCCTCCGTCCGGTTCCGCTTTCTCAGAGCTTTTCAGTTTCAGAGCTTTACTCACCTGTCTGATTTTTATTCACAAAAGCTTCGCTGGGATTTTTGTTGCCACGATGCAGTGCCGTATTGCTTGGTTTATGAATGTGAATGCTATTTGACTAGCAATGTGATGAGCGTAACATTATTGAAAGTACGTTTCAGAAAGTATTATGTTGATCATGCGCCAAATGTGAAAAGTTAGAATGATTCCCTATTTATTTTTTTCTACTGCTAACCAACTACATACATATTTTTGCGCCAAAATTAATGAAACTTTAAAATAAACCACGGTGTTATAAAAAATATCAGTTTCCGAAAATCCTTTACATCTCAATACGTTAATAAATTAAAAATGGCGCTTTTTATAAATACTGGACATTCAAGTCTTTGACGGCAAACGCAGCACCAAACTCGATTTTTTTTTTTTTGACTTGGCTGTTACTTCGCAAAGTTATGTTCCGTGGTCTGTACGGCTATATTCCGACGGAGTTCTGCAGTAGTGTTTACATTTTTAACTAGGTTTAGCATAGGTTTACTATTTTTATTTTGTTCTATTTCTTTGTTTTGTCCCGCCACACCGGCTTGTATTTCGTGTTCCGTTTCATTTATATTTTCAGGTATGTCTGTTATTTTTTCATTTTTGGAACGCCTCTTAATGTTAGTTATAATGCTATGAAGTTAGTCAAGTTTACTACTCATTTATTCAGTTCTTGTTAGTTCTCTTTTATTATATTATGTTCCTTATATTGCTATGCGAATTAAATATGTTTTATGCAATCTTGCTGCAATTATCTCGTCATGGCACACCGTATCTATTTGTTTTAAGGACAAAACACCATTGCATACATTTAATATTTAGAAACCTCGAAGGACACAAGTCCAACTCCAAAATATTCCTTCTGTAAATGCGATAAAAAATTTACTCAACCACATCGGCTGTTCGGCCAAAACGAGTGGCACTTGTGTCATGTCCTAAATTTTCGCTCATAAAACACGAACACAAAGCAACGCCACTGAAAGATGTATCTATCTTATCATGTGGAAGCTTTACGCGCATCTCAGACACGGTCGCGTAAACTGCGGCGCGATATCTTACATGAAACTGTGAATGGAAGGATGTGGTTTTTAGTTACAAAGTGCTAAATTAAAATATCAGAGTATAATATGTAAGGCGTTGAAAAAAAATAATAATACGAGCTTGATTTGAACCATCCTGAGGTGTGAGTTAAATAAATTCTTAACGAGGTATTTATATACGTTAATTAATTATTTAGTTAATTAATGTGTTAGGAAAGAAAATTGGTTGACTTTCCGGTAAATACCATTATGCACTTTTAGCGAATGTGTTTTAAAGGATTCGAAATTATTTATTTATTCTTGACTGCACATAAAAACGAAAAACGCTTAAAGATATTACAAGTTTAAACAAGTACAGATGGCGGTCTTTTCGCTCCAGGCGATTTCTTGCGGACAACCTTTTGATGGATATGAGAAAAGCAACAGAAGAAAATAATTAACATAAAAATTCTTCATTGACTGATATTACAAATAGTTAGAAACAAGGTGTGCTCAGGTTTAACCCGAAACGTTACTTATGCATAAGTCACCACAACGAGTTCTCAACAATTGTACACAGCGGTTTTTATTTCTATCTTGTCCCATACAAAATTCACCCAAGAGTACACCAACAATATAGTAGTAGTAATATTGTTACAAAAAATATAAAAATATTACAAAAAGCCAAAACAAAATACTGCTAATTTAGACGAAAAGGGAACAAACATTTTCTCCAAATAAGCCCTATCATAAATCGGTACTAAAACAACGCTCTCCGTTTCTAAGATACTTCTTTGAGCACACATAGTCCTTTTTTCCTTGATCTTCGTCTCGAGTATTGTTTTCTAAAGTAGCTAGTAGCAGGCCGCGATAACGCGAGCCCTGCCCAGCGGGAATTCGATAAGATTCGTCAATGCTTAGCGGAATCGTCGACTAAAACCGAGGGTAAATGTTGCCTTATCTTCAGGATTATCACTGAATATTTGGAGTACCTTAAGGATAATTTTGCGTAGTTATTTTAAAGATTTTTTATTTTTTTGGTATTGTAAACTAAAAACATCGTCACCCAAGAGAACACTAGCTGTATGCGTTAACATTAAACCATGACGGCCTGTGCTTGTTTACAGGTACGTATTACAATTTTTGTATATATTTTTTTGTTTTACTAAATCTAATAGCTAAAGTAAGATAAGTACTACAATTTATTTATATTAAAATTGTATTTTAATAGGTATCGAATAATTTTATAATGGAATATAAAATTAAAACTTCTATAGACCAACTACCAACTTAAACATTACTAAACACGGAGCTAATTTCAAAACAGAAAAATCAAAAAAAACATTCCGTACTCGCCACAGCCGTCCATTTGAAAAAACCAATACGTTAAATCCAACACAAAGAGGAATACTGGCAACTTAAACCTTAGACAATACGTGGAGTTAGCCGGTGTACGCCCGAGGCGCCGGAACTTTTTCTACACGTCCGTTTGTTAGCTTATTCGTTTTTTCTGTCAATCCAGGGGGGTTACTCTATAAAAACCGATACGAACTTCGAATGTTCGGAAACGTCACTAATGTGCCTAGATACTCCACAAAATGTTGGATTCTTCTATCGCACGTCGCAACTATAGACTAAGTTCGGAAAAAATGATAAGTATATTAGAGAATAGTATTTATTTTTAAAAGTGGAACTCTTATATCTTCCTCCGAAAGTCGAGCATTCGAACGTTCGAAGTTCGTATCGTTTTTATAGAGTGACCCCCCTAAGCTACCAAGCATTGCATCAGGCACGCGCGCCCAGAAACGGCGCGAGCCGTCACTGTCGTGGGCGATTACTCATAGACTGAACCAAACTCAAACTATAGACCGTATGCCTCGGTTCTCTCAGTAAAGTTTAAAGGGTATCTTTAAGCTAATGCTCTGACTTTAATCTATAGAACTGGCCTTAGGTGCAAGACTCATCCATATAACGTCCCTGTTCTGCACTACGTCATTTACAGAATCCATATAAAGGCACATCATCGGTTACCATAAAATTATATTAGTTTACGGATGATTTCATCTAAAATCTTACATGCGACATAGGTTGGCCTGTTAATCGGCTTTTCAATTGTATGAGTTCCACACTCTCACTTGCGATTGTAGACTGATACAATACAATACATATAGCTTCAGTTTTTTTATTTATTAATATAATGTGTGAAGATCTTTAAAAACAATATATTTTCTGCCTTACAAATTGATAAATCTCAACTATTTGCGACAATCCGACAGCTCTGCACAATTTAACTCGCCCACATCAAATTTAGGTCTCGCGCTGCCGCTGCGTGCCCTAGGGAAGTGTTGGAACAGTACTGCAAAGGGCCGTGTCTGGTCGGCTGACAATTAAGATGGCTTAGCGTTTGTTTGCGGAATTTCGGCGGCTTTTTTGCAAAGTCCTTGTGGAAACACCTGATGCTGGGTGATTTTTTGTTTGCTTTGTGAAAGGCTTGTGTGAGGATTGACTTAGGTTTATGCGGCATTTTTACCATGCTATTGCTTTTTTCAACAGATTTTTTTTAAAGCCAATATCGTAAGCTCAAACACCATACGTCAACTTTGTTTCGTCATTGATCTATTGATTCCAGATTATCACTATTGGTACGGTACAAATTCGGTATCCTACTTTCCTACACAATTTACTGGCCTTTACAATTACGACTTACGACAAATATTTTATTATAAATATTAATATTTCCTTAGGGCTTTCCTCAGGGCGGCGTGCTATCTCCTCTTCTCTTCGCTGTTTTTATTAACTCTATAACCAACTTTTTACGCTCCTCCTACCACCTCTACGCAGATGATCTCCAAATATATACTCAGGCATCCGTGGACAAGATGGTCGATGCAATTGCTTATATCAATACAGATATTCAACACATCTGTGATTGGAGTAGAGCTCATGGTTTGAAGATCAATCCCTTGAAAACACAAGTCATTGTTGTCGGTAGCCCTAGGATGATCTCGAAGCTGGATTGGAATCAACTCCCCAGTGTTTATTGTAATAGGATAACCATCCCTTACAGTGACACCGTCCGCAATTTGGGCTTACTTATTGATAAGTCATTTACTTGGGGTCCTCAGCTTCGTGAAATAAGCCGTAAGCTGTTCGTTTCAGCTAAGTCCCTGCGAAGATTACGCAACTTTCTACCCGTTACCACGAAGATTACGCTTGCGCAAACCCTCCTTCTCCCCATCCTTGATTATGCCGATGTCAGCTATCTAGATCTCACCGAAGACCAACTAAATAAACTTGAGCGTCTTCAAAATTTCTGCATAAGATTCCTATTTGGTCTTCGCAAATATGACCATGTTTCTGAGTTTCAGTGCTAAGCTCAAGTGGTTACCTATACGACTTCGTCGGAATACTCACATTCTCTGTCTTCTTTACAATATTTTGTTCAATCCTCTCACCCCATCTTATCTTAAAGAACGATTTATTTTTCTTCATGACTCACATTTGAGGTCCTTGAGGTCGTCCGAGAATCTTAGGCTGAGAATGCCTGTGCACACCACGACATTTATGGACAAGTCTTTTACTGTCAAAGCAGTTCGATTGTGGAACGCGCTTCCTGTTGTGGTGAGACAGGCGCAATCGCTGTCTTCATTCAAGAGGCAAATCAAAGAACATTACCTCTATCTCTCTAAATAAACAGATTTTAGTAGATAATATTATTTCCTACTTCTAATTAATTTTAAATTTGTATTTATTATATATTTATATGTATATGTTTGTAGTATTATATATGTATGTATTTATGCTTTTTATTATGTATGTATGTATGTATGTATGTTATTTTGGTGTATTTTATGTTTAGATTATATATATATATATAGATAGTATGAGTTTTATCTAGTTTCCTCACTTTTAATTATTTATTTTACACTGCCCTCTCTTTTTCCTTCTTTTAAATCCATCTCATGGTTGTCTGTAAGACATTGCTTTAAGTGATAAGACCGCCATTTGTACTTTTTATATTTTTTTGTTTCTGTATGTTGTATTTTTTTTTATGTGTACAATACAGATTTAAAATAAATAAATAATATTTTAAATACAAAGTAAAAGCAATATGCAAAAAAACTGCGCATATTATTACATATTTTTTTAATAAAACATTCAATATTATAAATAAAAAAAATATATTTTGGTGGTTGAAAAACATACCAAGTTTTTCAACCACATATAAAAACATTCTAACTATTTGAAATAACAGAGGATGTTATTAAAAATAACGCAGCATGAACTCGACGTTAAACATTCAGCAACACTGCACACAGCACAAATTATTTCAAAACGACTACATCTACCGAGTCCTTAACATTGTTCGAAGTAAAATATTTAAAAGTTCATTCTCAGTGTTGCATAAAAGTCAGACTTGAAATTCAGCAAAGGAAACTTCTTAGAAAGAATTGTTCAAGGCAGGAATCTGAAGCGACATGCGCACCAACGAAGGAACACACGTGGGAAATGAATATGTCAGTGCAACTTATGCATTGCGAAAATGAACTCTTAGTAAATGGAATGTGAGTTGTGACTGACGTGTGCATTGTTGATGAAAAGGATTAGAAAAACAATGAAATGGTTGGAAAAATTAAAATTAATACTGGCCACTCGAACTAATTTAAAATTAGAATTGGGATCGCAAAACTTCTCATTTTGGTATGTTTGGACGCCGCAAGGGATTTTGCTGTATTTATGTTGACCGCGGTGCCATTTTATTGAATTAAATAAAATTTGGGTACAAAGATTTGGGTAGGCCAACCGTTTTTGTTATTTTATTTTAATTGATATACTAACAGCACAGTGTACATAATATTCTTAAGTAAATTTAACAATTGGTCTTGTACAGGTATACGTGCCAATAACAGGCGAACACAACATTTATTTTGACATTAATAAATACTGTACAAAAATAAAAACTATTCCATAAAAGCAGAAAATTTTAGAGCCATAAAGAATAAACAAAAAGTATAAACATTTTATTAAGGGTTGGTTACAGAGAACATTTCTGATTTTTTTGTCATGTGTGTATGTACTTTGCACTTTAATCGTGAAAGGAAATTTCATGTAGAAAACCCATAAACCTTAGATGGCTTTACGAAAATGTAACTAGCTTTTGAAATTCTACAACCAGAAAGGATCACTCAATCAAACTTTTGCAATTAATGTTGAAAAGTGAAGTAGGCGTATATCGTGGCTTATTTAGTCTAATATTCATAAATTCAGAGATCTAATCTATCACAAATTCCCATGACATAATTATACATCTGAAATTTTAATATCGGGCAGATTAGTATATTTCTTAGAATAATATAAAGAACAGAATCAGAAACAAGATGATTAAAGACAAAATTAATACTTACTACACCGATTTCTCGGAAACAGTTATCATACAAGAATTTAAAAGCTACAATATCGTGTCGAGTTAAAATCGTTTTCATTTCAACGCCGAACTTTGCGAAATATAATTTTGCGCATTGTCCATCCTTTTCACACTTCAACTTTAATGGGTAATATCGTCTCGTTCTTATTTTGATACTCTCATTCGGCCTGTAAAATTCATGTGTGCGGGCATTGTTAATACATTCGTTCACGCTTGTCGAGTAACTGCGGTCCCTTAGGAAATAGTTCCGCTATTACATTTGTTTGCACTCACAATAAAATATGTTCAGAATTATGCTATTAACACTTTAGTAATATCAGTACTGGGAATTGTACGCGGAATGTGGGAAATGCGGTGTCGTTTTTTGTTTTGCTTGAAGATTTATTATGTTTGTGGTGTGAAGGTGAGATAAAATATTACTGTGAAATCGTATCATTGGGAGTATAAATATGATAACTTTTTCTTATATGGAAGCCATTATTACTTATGATCTTTTAAGTGCCTAAAATATTGTTTCTCAAATTTAGGTATAGCCCAACAAAAAAGACTATGAACAACAAACGAATGGCATATTGGCTACTTAACCTAAAACTAGCCACTGAAGCGTATGTTTGCCTAAAATGTCTGACATCATCCGCATTAAATTAAAATTGAAGGTGATAAAGAATACGATATCGAAGCTTATTGAGCCACCCTTACTAAATAGGTATATAAAATTGTAGAGATTGTCTACGATCTTTTGGCATCGGAATGAGTTTTTGTCACGCTGTTGTCAAAATATTAGAAACAGTTTTTCTCTCCATCTTTAAAATATTAGAAACAGTTTTGCTCTCCTTCTTTAAAATATTAGAAACAGTTTTTCTATCTGTATTGTATTCTTCTCTATAATATGAAAACATATCCCGCCAATATATTGTTTTATAGTTTTCTTTTTTTTTATATTATGTCATTTATTTTATTGCTTTGAATGGCAGACGAGCATGCACCTGATGGTAAGCGACTCGACCGATCATGCACAGTTGCAAAATCAAACAACACCTTAAATTACATAGCAATGCTGGGCCTTCCACTGCGCTCGTCATCTTAAGACATGAGATGTTAAGGGTCAATTTATCCAGTAGTTACTTTGGCTACAATTATGCTATACAATACAATAGGGAATATGCATGTCATTTTTTATATTTTTAATCAATTCTGTATGTTATTACATTATCGGAAAAAAATATAAGTCTTTGAAATTTTCAATAAAAAAAATACCAAAAAATAATCAAAACTGCTATCAGTTTCGAAGCCTTTAAACGCCATGATGGCGCGAACTCGCTGTGACGTCAGAGGGCACGATATGAACAACGTAGTATTTGGATTAAGTTTCTTTCGTGAATTGCTATAGAACTGTATTTCGTGACAAAATAATCCATTTTATTTAATAGTATAAAGAAAGCACAAAATAACTCATAAACAAACGTAAAACAATACACTCAACAAGCTAAAACTTCAAAAGAACGTGCCCATTGTCGTCACTTTCTTTTTCAAGCAATACATCGCGTTTCGGAAAAAATGCGCGGCAAAGGATGATGGACGTTTTTGTACCCATGTCCAATCAAAATGAATTTATGCTCGTTGGATAGCTTACTTCAAGATAAGAAAATAATATTACGGCGACAAACCTGTATGTATTGTCCGTTTTGAAACATAGTCGTCAGAAGATATTGGATAGACATATAGACTGATTCCGTGACTGTGTAATGTGCTGAAGAAGGCTACCGAGGCTGATATCAAGTGCGCATTTCATCGGAAAACTTACTAAGAATGCGTGCAGATATGTATAGCTGAATTAATTGGAGGAAATGTTACATTTTAAGTTAATTGTCAATTAACTTTATAACTTTCCTTCCCTTTTTTGTATGGATGCATATAAACTCACCCCGTTATTCCAGAAGGGGTAGGTAGATGCTAGTAGCTATGCTATGCTAGGGTGCTACCAGGTCAATCATGATTCCAGGTTTTGATTCCAGGATGACCATAAATCAAATTCCATAAAATGAAAATAATTTATTGAATCAATTTAAGATTATCTTTTTTTATCTATCACCTGGTTTGGAAAGCAGTTTTCACTAGAGAAGAACGGGCAAGAAATTCTGCAGTGTTGTTCTTTTAAAAACCAATTTACAATTGTTCAACAATTTAAAACACAACAGTTCATTAATAATTTGTTATAACATTTTAAATACAAGCATGTTTCCATCCATCCATCAGCCAAAGGAAGTCCACTGCTGAACATAGGCCTCCCCCAATGATTTCCACAGAGACCTGTTGGAGGCAGCCTGCATCCAGCGACGTCCCGCGACCTTTATCAGGTCGTCGGACCATCTTGTGAGTGCACGTCCTACGCTGCGCTTTCCGATACGCGGCCTCCATTCGAGCACTTTCCGACCCCATCGGTCATCAGATCTCCGCGCTATGTGCCCTTTTTTTTTTTTTTTTTTTTTTTTTCTCGCGGGGAAAATCCCTTTACGGACCATCCCACCCCCGAAGGGCCGAGGGTGTGTCGGACTCACCGGCGCCTTCCGAACCCAGCGAGATGTGCCGCCCGTGGATGTGGACGGGCGGCCACTGGGTCGGGTCCCTACCACAATACGCGCCGAAATACCGACTAAAAACCCCGCGTCGGCCACCATGGGTGCACTTCAGAGACGGCCCCGGGTTACCGTTGAGCGGACGCGCCAGGACCGCCTCATGTGCACCGCCGCTTAGCGACGCGGCACGAGACGCTTGAAGCGTCACGTCTCGGGGGCCGCCAAGGTAGGGACGGCGGCCCCGCGTGGCCTCTGCGGCGCCGGGTTAGTTGTTGTCCCGGCGCCTCCTGCGTCTCCTGTGGCGACGAGCGGGATCGGTCTGCTCCCAATCCCGCTCGGCGCTCTCCTTCTGCGACATGACACGTTCGCAGAAGGAGAGCATGGCCCGCCACGAACTCCGGCTGCCGACCATGGCGGCGACCACGGCCGGCAGCGAAAGGTCGCTTCCCACGACCGCGATGAGAGCGCTGCGCTCCTCGTCCCAGGCTGGGCACTCCTCCAGCGTGTGCTGGGCCGTGTCCTCACGGCAGTTGCCACAGTAGTGGCCGTAGTGGCCGTAGTGACCCGTAGACCCGGCGACGACGAGCAAGAGCGGCACCTTCTCGACCTCCACAGAGAGGCGAAGAGAGCGCTGCGGGTGGCCATCGCGCAAGCGAAGGCCGCGGCGAACGAAGAGTTCCGGAGGTCTCTGGACAGAGATCCATGGGGGCGTCCGTACCGTGTGGCGATGCGGAAATTCCGCCCATGGGCGCCCCCTCTGACACAGAGTCTCCGGACCGATCTTGTCGAGGACGTCGTCGCGGCCTTGTTTCCGGCCACCGAGGAGTTCACTCCTCCACCGATGGCGCCACATCCACCGGCGCCATCGTCGTTGGTCTCGGTAAGGGATATCCCGGAGGTTTCGCCGCAAGAGCTAGAGGCGGCAGTGCTTCGGCTGCGGAGCAAGAACTCGGCCCCGGGCTCGATGGGGTGCCCGGTCGTGTCTGGGTGCTGGCCGTCGAATCGCTGGGTACGAGGCTCCGCGGCCTTTTCTCCGCGTGCCTTGAGCAGGGCATCTTCCCGTCGCGGTGGAAGACGGGCAAGCTTGTCCTGCTTCGCAAAGAGGGGCGACCCGCAGATTCGCCCTCGGCCTACCGGCCGATCGTGTTGCTCGACGAGGTGTGCAAGCTCTTCGAGCGCGTAGTCCACGCGCGCCTCGTCGAGCGCTATGTGCCCTGCCCATTGCCACTTCAACTTGCTAATCCGCATACAATACAAGCATGTTTACGTTATATTTAATATGGCTGAGTAAAGTCGAATGAATGAAGAATCAGTGATTATAAGCATTGTTGGTATTTTTGGACTGGACGCACTACCGAACAGTTTAATGCAATTTTAGACCACAAGACTTCGCTACGAAATGCAAGTTTCCAGAACCACTTTGGGTATTTTATTGACAAGGCTACTTACTGGTGAATGCAGTGAAAGGATTGGAATATTGTTTAATATGTGAGGAAGAAAAGTCGAACGCCTGTTGGCCCTTGCACGAGAGTGTCCTAGAACTAACTATATTGTGCTTGACAAGGGTTTCGATCACGTACCTAAAGACTATGTCCTTGATATAAGCCTCAGGATTCCTAAAACACTATTCGGAAATGAGGAAAGACGGACGCATTATAGATGAAGAAAAGAACCATACGCTGCAGTGGCAGCTACTACTAAGACTGAAGCCTGATTTTATGAACGATGAGAAAAACCCCTTGCAAATATTGCTTCATCCCAATTTATTTTTGACCGTGGGCTAAGAGACAATTTACGCAATATAGAAGAACATCCATACGAATACCACGTTTCTTCGACAAAAAACCTGGGACATGCACAACTTTCTCTTCATGAAAATAATTCCCTGACTGGTTACAATATGCCGATGGGTAGTGGAAGTGGTTAACGGCCGAATCAAAAGATATTTTAAGCTATTGTGCCTAATATATTTTAATTAATACTATTCATAATATGTTTGCGGACTTTCCGAATTCAGCAGCAATAATAAACACTTCCACTATCCAATTGGATATGGCCAATACGCAGAAGCTTTTCTTCAAAAAATAACTGAAAAAATGTAAATCCCAAACTTATTGTACAATTAAGTAGAATAAATGTAATGAAATGCAGTGATATGAAATTTTGAAGAATTATGTGCGTGGTGGCCTGTTGGTAAACAGACTAGACGCTACTGCCAACATGTTCACGGTGGTCGCGGGTTTGAATCCCAGGGCACACTTCTGACTTTTCGGAGTCATGTGTGTATTGATAGTCAATCACTACGCACTAAAACGGTGAAGGAAAACATCGTCAGGAAACCTGCATACCATAGCGATTTATAGAAAAATCTATGGTATGTAAGTCCGCCAACCCGTACTAGGCCAGCGTGGTGGACTATATGGTCTAACCACTCTCAATCGTACTCTCAATTGTAGAGGAGGCCCGTGCCCTGCAGTGGGACGAATATGGGCTGATACACATGAAGAAGAAAAAATATCAAATAACAGAAGAGCTGCTTTTCAGAGATTGGAAGCCAATGATATGACCGATTTTTCACGATTAAGTGAACAAGACGTGATGTTGCTATCATTGGGGACATATCGGTTAAAACATGCACCTAAATAACAGATTATATCTCATCGAAACGTATAGAGAAGCTGCTATGGAGGACATAACTGACTACGGAATTGAAGATGTGTGACTTTCGCGTGCACGTATACAGTACCGACATGTGAGAGTAATATTATACTTTAACAATACCAGCCCATTAAACGCTGGCCAAGTGCGGGTTGGCGAACTTTACCTAGACATAAATTCTAGAATATCTCTATGATATTCAGGATTCCTTCATGATGTTTGCATCACCGTTAAAGTGTAAGGTAATTGACAATCACCTGATGGTATAATAATAGTACCATGCCAAATTGAAAAAAAAAAACATTAAAAGTATGTGTACTTAATATGATGTAACAAAAAATGTTTAATTATAAAGTACGATTTCTCCGATTGGACAGCGAATTAGGTCTAGCCCCCTTGATATCATTAATCTACACTAAAATACCTTTCCAACGGTGTATCACTCATTCCGATTGGAGCTGGTACCAGGTTCCATACATTTGTGCCCATTGTCCTTTGAAATGTCATTTTTTAAGTATTTATTTTACCGATTTAGAGTTGATAAATTTAAAAAATATCTTTAAGGTATATATCTATATTAATAAAGATTACAAATAAAAAAATATTTTGACTTATTTTGAAGTCTGGTGCATATTCCCTATCACAATATAATACAATACATTTGTTTTTATTTAGTTTATTTTGGACAGCCAGTGGATGTTACAATATAACTTAGACTAATAAAAATATACAGAAATAACTTAAGAGAACACCCTTTGAATGCATTAACACTGCTGTTTGGCGAGAGAAATAGACACTGCGGTAGTTCCTACCCAGGCTGCCTCTCACATATGAGTGACCTACCACCTGTAAATTATAAATAAATTAAAATATTCTTACTTCACGTCAACTAGTAACCCAAACAGCCACATACATACTCTTAAAATCTTCAAAAAGGTCGAAAGTAAAAAAGAATCACTTAGAGAACATTCCTGAACATGACTGAGAGTGAACCTACTAAAAAGCCTTTTCGATAGCACAATAAAAAACAATTTAAGGCCCTCGTCCCCACGGGTTCATGTTAGCGAAGTTTTTTGTTGTCAATGTGTCGACTCATGTAAAAATGCTTTCTATTAACTTCGGGTTCCATACTGAAGTCGCTATCGATAAAGAATCGAGTATAAAGGATCAAAAATGTCACGAGGTATTAATGAATTTTATAACCTTGAGGTAAACATTTTCTTCATATTTTAGTGGTGGTCTCATACGTAAAATTATGCAATGTCTAATTCTCTCACTGTCACTTTATTGTTCTAGGTTAAAGAACATTGTAGCCAGAGTAACTACTGGACATATTGAGACTTAACACCATATGCCTCAGGATGGCGAGCACAGTGAAATATCAAGCATCGCTTTGTAATTCATAGTGTTGTTTGGTTTGTTACTGTCCATGAGCGGTCGTATCGCTTACCATCGGGCGAAGGGCAAACTAGTCTGCATCGCAATAATTTGTTTTTAAATAACCGTGATACTAAGGTTTTGTGGGTCTTTTAGTTTAGTAAATATAAAGCCTTTATTTTAACGTGAAAGCTTTTAAACGAAAACACAAGAAAATAATGTTCCTGAATTCCACCAGAGTCATGACAAACAACGTTTTATGACTAAACCTTTTCATGAAAAGCACGTGTAACCTTTGGCCCGAATACTTAATGTTTACAAAATAATAATATCTTTGTCCTATTTCAGTACAAAATTTAATGGAATAGACATCGCAAACATAATTTCAATATCGCCAGATTAATGTGCGCCGTCACCTGTGGAGTGATATTCTGATATTGCTATTAAACCAATCCACTGGCGTGCTGCGTTTGAAATAGGCAGTGGTTAATCAAACATACACATGCCAATAACATGAATGTTAAGGCAATAGTTTCGATTAATTTATTGGTGTAGAGGATTGGATAGTTTTATTTGATCTCGTCGTCAAAAAAAAAAGTATTTTCAAAAAGAATTTACCGGCTTGTTTCATATTAAGAATATTTCAATATACATATGAGTACCAATTTCATATTTCATTATATTCGTAGATTAAAAATCAATTTCAAGAGATTGTAACTTCATAAAATTCTTTATTTCGTTTATAAACTCCCAAGATTTTAAAACTTAAAAAGTATTTTTAGACTTTTCAATAACTTATATCCAAAATTTAATGTTTATTTACTTATCAGGCTTGGGATATTCGTCTGTAGTTAATTAAATAGAAATATAAAATAACAAAAAAGTTAAAAACACGCGATGAAGGGATATTATCCTTACTGGCTATCAGGATACTGAATTTTGGTTTGTTATACTTTTTACCAGTATATCTAACTAGTTCAATTATGAATATTTTATGTCTAATTAGTTATTCATTAAGAAAAGTTTCGTAATGAAGCCAAATATAGAATTTCCGATGATTTAGATAAGAAGCCTTGAGGACAATATTTGGGAACGAGTTGTTCGGTAATAAGTTAAGCGTCGTTATACATTTAATGATAACATTTTTTTTTAGTATAAAATTGATCAAAATTCCCATAATGTTAAAGATATGATGGAAAGCTTATTAAATTATTTGTATGTCTAAAACGCACACTCTCCTTAACCATACGTCATTATATTATTACTTTTCCCTCTATGCGTAATTTCAATCTATGCAGGTTTCTCCCTAAATGTTCTGAGTTTCATTTTTTATTCTTACACGAGTTTACACAGCTAAGTATAGTACTTAGCTATACTTAACGAGCAATCAACGACACAAAGCTAAAACAATTTAACATCAGCTATGAAGTCGAATGGATGGAGATATATGAGGACATAAGTCGGGCGATACATACTTCCAAAACCTACTTCAATGTTGTTATGGGGGACTTCAACGCAAAGTTGGGCAAGAGAAGCGATGCAGAGTTGAAAGTGGGGCAGTTTGGACATGGGCAACGCAACCCCAGGAGACAGAGGCTGGCCAACTTTCTGGAGAAAGAGGGACTCGTTGCGATGAACTCTTTCTTCCAGAAGCCGCCTCACAGGAAATGGACCTGGCTGAGTCCTGACGGTTCTACGAGAAACGAGATAGATTTCATCTTGACGACAAATAGACGGATATTCAGAGATGTCTCTGTGATCAACAGGGTGAAAACCAGTAGTGATCACCGAATGGTTAGGGGCACACTGAATATCAATGTCCCATCGAAAAGGCGTCGCTTGATCAAATCTACGGTCCGACCTACTCGCGCCCATATCCAAAACCCCGAGAGCTTTCAACTAAAGCTGACAAATCGCTTTGATTGTCCTGAAGAAAACCTTGCAGTGGACGAGCTAAACAGCGGTTTGGTAGAAGCTGCCCATACGGTGGGATCTTAGTATTTTAGACCTCGCCGTAGAGATAGACCACAAAAACTCTCGATCCACACTCTTGACCTCATGGCCGAACGTCGATCTTTGGCGCTGCAGTCTTCCGATGACGCCGAAGCATATCGGCGGCTCAATAGACAGATCTGGAAGTCCTTGCGACACGATGTCCGTGCTCACAATACTGTGAGCATTAAAGAGACAATTGAGCGGAACGGAGGCTCCAAAGTGTTTGCAAGAGACTTGTCTATTGGGCAAAGCCAGTTGTCTAGGCTGAAGACGTACGACGGCCGCGTGGTATCGACGAGAGCAGAGGTATTAAGGGAGATCGAGAGGTTCTACGGACAGCTTTACACCTCGGTTGCCCAACCTGCTGTTAGCTCGGCCGAAGACCCGAGAGCCGAGTTGATCCGACACTTTAGTGATGATATTCCGGACATCAGCCTGTGTGAGATTGAGATGGCCCTGAAGCAACTTAAAAACAACAAGGCGCCGGGTGAGGACGGAATCACTTTAGAGCTTCTGAAAGCGGGCGGCACGCCAATACTGAAAGTCCTTCAGAGGCTCTTCAATTCTGTCCTTCTCGAGGGCTCAATGCCGGAGGCGTGGAGCAGGAGCGTGGTGGTCCTGTTCTTCAGACCTTCACTATTTGTATTACTTATACTATAATATATTTTGATTTTGTTACTGCTACTTGTTACAAATAAATAATTTTCTTTCTTTCTTTCTTTCTTTCTTCAAAAAAGGTGATAACACTTTGCTGAAGAACTACAGGCCCATCTCGCTCCTGAGCCATGTCTATAAGTTGTTTTCGAGGGTCATCACAAATCGTCTCGAACGTAGGTTTGATGACTTCCAGCCTCCCGAACAAGCCGGTTTCCGAAAAGGCTTTAGTATCATAGACCACATCCATACGCTTCGGCAAGTTATACAAAAAACCGAGGAATATAACTTGCCGCTTTGTTTAGCGTTTTTGGACTATGAGAAAGCTTTTGATTCCATCGAGACCTGGGCTGTGCTACAGTCTCTCCAGTGGTGCCATATCGACTATCGGTACATCGAAGTATTGAAGTGTATATACAATAACGCCACCATTTCGGTCCGAGTACAAGATCAGAGTACGAAGGCTGTTCCACTACAGAGAGGCGTGAGACAGGGAGATGTCATATCTCGGAAACTGTTCACTGCCGCGCTGGAAAATACCTTCAAGTTCTTGCAGTGGAAAGGATTCGGCATCAACATCAACGGCGAGTATATCACTCACCTTCGGTTTGCCGACGATATTATAGTCTTGGCAGAATCGCTGGAAGACCTTAGCACTATGCTTGAAGAGCTTAATCGAGTCTCCCAACAGGTGGGTCTTAAAATGAACATGGACAAAACGATGTCATGATCATGTCGAATGTCCATGTTGTGCCCACCCCCATCAGTGTTGGGGGCTCGACTCTTGAAGTTGTTGACGAATATGTCTATTTAAGGACAAGTGGTCCGGTTAGGCAGGTCCAACTTCGAGAGAGAGGTCAATCGTCGAATCCATTTCGGTTGGGCAGCGTTCGGGAAACTACGCGACGTCTTCTCGTCCAAAATACCTCAGTGCCTTAAATCGAAAGTCTTCGATAGTTGTGTGTTGCCAGTGATGATTTACGGCACCGAGACGTGGCCTCTCACTATGGGCCTTATAAGGAATCTCAAAGTCACTCAACGAGCTATGGAGAGGTCTATGCTCGGGGTTTCCCTACGAGATCGAATCAAAAATGAGGAGATCTGTAGGAGAACTAAAATAACCGACATAGCCCACCGGATTAGCAAGTTGAAGTGGCATTGGGCAGGGCACATGGCGCGGAGATCTGATGACCCATGGGGTCGGAAAGTGCTCGAATGGAGGCCACGTAGCGGAAAGCGCAGCGTGGGACGTCCACCCACAAGGTGGTCAGACGACCTGGTAAAGGTCGCGGGACGTCGTTGGATGCAGGCTGCCTCCAACAGGTCTCTGTGGAAATCATTGGGGGAGGCCTATGTTCAACAGTGGACTTCCTTTGGCTGATGGATGGATGGATGAAGTCGAAGCGTATCAATACACAATAAATACATTTTCATATCAGCAAGGCCACCTTCACAATCGTTTCAACTTCAAGCCAGACAAAATATTTTGCGATTACCATAGCCAGTAGCTGTTATGTCAGCACTGTCTCAAGTAAAAGTCTGGTTCAAACACAGCACCGAGTTGTAGGAACCGATGAGATATACAGCAACAACTTCATCCCACATATCAGATCACAGTTGACTGCGTCGCATTCGTTTTTCATTCTGAATAGGTTCTCTCTCGCGTAAATAAATCGATGTATGGCCAACTTCTGTGACATGTTTTGCTTTTGTTACATTTCTGTTTTCATATGCCACGATACTGGATGTTTTACAAATAACGTTCAATGTTTTCCTTCTTTCTCTTTTATGTTTGGTATCTTGATGTATGATACATTCAGAGGCTATAATATGTAAAATGTTTTTGGGTTAACAAAATATAGATACGAATTATGATTTGAAGAATATGCGTTTATCTGTAAATATTATTTTTGTTGACTTGTGTATTGGTAAGGTATCATTCAACCCGCACTAGGCCAGCGTGGTGGACTATATGGCCTAACCACTCTCAATCGTACTTTCGATTGTAGAGTAGGCCCGTGCCCTGCAGTGGGACGTATATGGGCTGATACAGATATAAGGTATCATTAACCTCGATAATTTCAAGTGGTTTTTTTTTTTATTAGGACAACATATTATGTACTCTCAAGACAAATATTAATTTTTAAAACCAATAAACCCTATAATAATTTATAAAACGTCTTGTGCTAACTTATCGTCAATCAGAGGAGAGGGATAAAATTATTATAGCTGTAGTTATTGCTCTAAGGTTATTATTGTTTGTATTGTGAATTACCATAATTATAAATTGAGAACGCCATAGTAAATTAGGACGAACCTTTTTTCCATTTTCGACATAAGTTTGACATAAAATAATGTTATTAATTATTTTATTTCACTAACTTCCGTTTCAAATAACATTAAAAACTTTACTTTTAATGGCCATCTTGCAAGTGGGTATTAGCAGCTTCATTAGAAGGAAACAATTTCCGCAAAACCTATTCTAGAATAAAGCATGTCTTGGAACGTTAAACTAAAGCAGCTTTTACTACAAGTTAATTACTATTCTAGTTAATATATCTTTAAGGACAGAAATAGTTAAATTGTCTACAACGAGTATTTGTATGACTTGAGTAATTATTTATTTACTTTGTTTATTTGAATACCAAGATTACTAAAAATCAACTTATTATGTAATGTGAAGAATGAAACATAAAAAATAGCATATTTTAACATTAAGCAAAAACAAAAGATGAGATAATTTATCGAGACAAAATATAACTTAGAAATATACTGTATCAGCCCATAACGTCCCACTGCAGGGCACGAGCCTACTCTATAATCGAGAATACGATTGAGAGTGGTATAATAATTTAGAAAGGGCACGAAAAAAAAAAACATGCACTAAAAAAACAGTTGTCATTTTATATGTGTATCAAATACTCATAAACAACTACTGAGAAATATAATTTTCGCCAAAATTTATTGAAACATGGAATGTGACACGGTCTATTACTATACGGTCGGTACGGTCTTTGCTTTTATCATTTTAGAAAAAAATATGTATAATTAGCCGATATACGTCCCACTGCAGGGCACGGGTCTCCTCTACAATCGTATGATTGAGAGGGGTTAGGGCATGTAGTCTACCACGCTGCGCTGCGTTAGTGCGGGTTGGCGGACTATACATAACATTGAAATTAATTGTCAACTATAAACATTTATTTTTATGCAATCTTACATGAGGCAATACCTAAAATATTTTATTATATAAGACTGTTATTTATTATATAAGATTGACTGTTAGTAGTACATTTACCTTAAAAGCAATTTACGAATAAATTTTTGAATATTTTATGAATATCTAAAATTGTTTTTTCTGTCATAATATTTTGATTCGATTCCTCGTATCTAATATAAAAATAATATTTTTATTTAAACTCCATTACAGGATAGCTAGTAATTATTCTTATTGAGTCTATAAAAATATAATTTTTCGTTATCTGTCCAGCGAATCATTAATTTTGATAAGGTTTCGGCTTTGTGGGAAACGACTATTTATGTACATTTCGGCCAAACACAGACAGCCTCCGTGGCGCAGTTGGTTAGACAAAGGCTGTGACACGAGACACCTCGGGTTCTCCGAGACAAATAATTGTATGACCCACAGGTATTTGTTTCGGCCTGGGTGTTTGTGAGACCGAAAAGTAGCTTCTGATATCCACGACACAAGATTCGATATTAATGTGGAGGCAGGACTATGTATTTGACTGTGGGATGTATTTATTTATTATTAAAAAGGTTTTACGGTATCCGTACCATTCTATTAATTAATAAACATACATAATATTGTCATGCCATGAAAATATAATATAGTTAAGTTAATATTTCAGATTTTTCGAACCTCTATGTATTTTGATGCTTCATAATTGTCTTAGATATTAAAACATAAATATTTATAGAAAAAAGATTCGCCCCCGGGTGGGCTCGAACCACCAACCTTTCAGTTAACAGCCGAACGCGCTAACCCATTGCGCCACAGAGGCTTTGGTGGAGCCTTAGCAAATAAGCAAGGCAAGAGCCATCCAGTAATAACTATTATATTTTACAGTTCATAGAATATGCATGGTAATAGATTTTGGGCGATATAAATGTGCTAGAAAATGTAAGATAAAGCATGCTTAATTTGCTATTTCATAGTTATAATTTTAATTGTTAATATATTTTTAATTCTAAGAAACATTAGTGAATCTAGAATCGTAAACTTTCATGACTAGTAACTGAAGATCTTGTTATAAATAAACAACTACTAAATAAAAAGGCTGGTCGGAAATAGCAACAACAAAATGACGTGAATAGATTGATAAAAGTAGATGAAGCAAAAGTGGCATATCAGAAAATAGTCTGTATCTGTACGGGCCTCCTCTACAATAGAGAATATGATTGAGAGTGGTTAGGCCATATAGTCCATCACGCTGACCAAGTACGGGCTGGTAAACTTTACAAGGTTTCCTCACGATATTTCAGGAACGTAATGTATCAAAAAATAATAAGATCAAAGAAATCCTATGGGTAACAATAGTGACTTATTGTTTGTTTCCACCATTATAGTAGATGCATCTCAAGAAAACAATCCAGTAATTGGTAAAGTTTTAAAACAAAATGCCCAGACTACCAAGTTACCTGTTTTATAATTTACTCGCGATACACGGGCACACACGGGTCGAGTGAAGCCAAGAAGTCCGTAGAACTTCTGCCACAGACTGTTCCCTAACTCCGACCGTTTCTGTATCGGTATGTTGGAAATTTTAAACGTGTCACAAATTTAACGTTTCAATTCGAAATTTCAACAAATAATGTTGGAACTTTCTCAAAGTTTGTTTTGCATTTGAGACGACGTGACTTTGAGTGGGGTTTCTAATTAAAACACCTAATAAAGTTAATGTAGAACAATAAATACTTTGTGTAAATATGATTAAGGTTAACTAAGATATAGTTGTTGGGATTAATGAATTAATAACTAATTGTAGAAAGGAAAATCACTTGTCTTACTTCAATAATATAATATAATCTATACAGTGACCTGTTGGAAGTGGCTTGCATCCAGCTATTTTATTTAAACAGATAAGGTATAGGGACTTTAGGCTTGTAATTTATTTATATTTTATAAAAGCGACAAATTTGGGGAAATGAATACGCAAGGAAAACTAAATGGATACGATGTAAGATATGATGATTAGAGCGAAAACTTTCTTGAAGAATTGCAGATTTTGTGACAATATTTGCGATTCTTTATAACTAAATCTATAAAGTTAAAATAATTGATGAATAAATGCTATTTAAATGAATTAGTTGCTCCAAAGTTAAAGTAAATTTATGCAAGCATTTTCAAGTGAATACAAAAGAATTTGTAAAAGTCAGTTACAATACCGATGCAATTAAAACATAGAAACAAAATGACATACAAACCCAACGTATCTAGAAATAAAAAAAGGCAATCAATCTATTGTAAATAAGAGTTATATAAGTTTGAAAAATCAATTACTCCGCATGAATATGGCGCTATATAGAATAAAACAACTTGGATCTTGCTATCTGAGCGATTGTTATCGTTTTTCAATTAGGTGCTTCTATTAATGGTCTATAATGTACCTGTTCTTGTTGATTCTATTCTGATATCATTTTTTAAAAATTAATTTAAGACATATTAAATAAAATGAAACTACGTTATTTTAACTCTTAATTAAAAATATGTCATTCAACTAATTAGTATCAAAAATTGGATGCAGACTTAATACAAAGGTAATGTCTACATACGTAGATATACAGGGTATCTCAAGACTGCTACCGAAAACGAAGCTGGGTGGTAGTTTAAACGATTTCAGACACAATGCAACAGAAAAAGTTGCAAAAAAAAGGCGTCAATTTTTTTTGTTATTTTTTTCCTATGGCCATATTCCGGTGGTAAATACATTTTTTCCGAAAATAATAATGTGTACCTTTTTATTTATAAATACTCTAAGGTATAAAATAATTTAAACTATTATTTTAGCAAAAACTTTGGATTTACCACCCAAAAATGACGATATTTAAAAAATCATAAAAAATAATTGTCGCGTTTCTTTGCAAAATTTTTAGCTGCATTATGTTTCTAGTCACTAAAACTACCACCCGGCTTCGTTTTCGGTAGCAGTCTTGAGATACCCGGTATACAGGATGTCCCATAACTAGACAATAAACTGGTAATCGGAGATAGACCAAGCGATGACGGCACAGGAACCAAAAAAATTTAGTCCTGTTCTCGATAGTTTTCAAAATACAGTTAACCTAATGAAAATTTTTAAAAATCCACTTTGTGCTACAATTTGCAACAGTGTGGCAAGTGGTTTAAAATATTTATTATTTGGATGCACGTTTTCCAATCACAAATAGCTGAGCTTTAAAACTACGTGCCAAATGATATCTAAATACGTCTATTTTTCAAGAAAATGGATCAAATTCAAGGAATGAATTTTAAATTTATTATTGGGCAACTTTGACACCTCACACTGTAAAAATGTACTATACCACCCATGGCAAGTTTCACAGAAATTGGTCTAGATCATAAATTGCTACTGCACTCGATATTTTGTTTAAGGGCTTCAGTTCTATCAAGCTTGTCACAGAAAAGGACCCAAGTTTTCATCAACACATGATATTAAATTTTGTCATTATTTCGCTCAGATGTTTATTTCAACTCATATCATTACATGTTATACACAATAGAATATAATAGATGCTGCCTCGTTTCTTCGACTTCTTAATTAATTCAACAGATGGGTGCTTAACATACTTTTTATTATAAGTAAGCCCAGTAAAAGTAAACTAGTAAGTTTAAATCTGGGGAACGTGCTGGCCCATGGATCGTACCCAGACGCCCAATCCACTCGTCTGGGTACTTATTGTTCAGGTACTCCCTCACTGATCTTCCATGATGGCTTGAAATAACATCAAGCTGTAGCCACTTTTTGCAGTGTATTAAACGGAACTTCTTTAAAAAAAACTTATCAATTGCTTTGGTAGGTTATACTTTAATAGATAATAGAATAGAGAAGAAAAAGACTATACGACCTAACCACTCTCAATCGATCTTTCGATTGTAGACGAGGCCCATGCCCTGCAGTAGGACGTTTATGGGTTGATTATAAATTCTACAAATGGAAGTACATTTTTTTTACAGAGTGAGGTGTCAAAGTTGACCAATAATTAATTTAAAATTCATTCCGTGAATTTGATCCATTTCCTTGAAAAGTAGACGTATTTAGATATTATTTGGTACGTAGTTCTAAAGCTCAGCTATGTGTGATTGGAAAACGTGCATCCAAATAATAAGTAACTACTGGACATATTGAGACTTAACATCTTATGTCTCAGGATGACGAGCGCAGTGGAACGTTGCTACTGTTTATGAGCGGTCGTATCGCTTACCATCAGGCGAACGGCTTGCTCGTCTCGTCATTCATTGCAATAAAAAAAAAAATATAACCCAAACCACTTGTCACACAGTTGCAAAGTGTGGCTTAAAGTGGATTTTTTAAAATTTTCATTAGGTAGGCGGTATTTTGAAAACTATCGGGGATAGGACTATATTTATTTTTGGTTCCTGTGCCTTCATAGCTTGGTCTATCTTTGGTTACTAGTTTATCGTCTAGTTATAGGACACCCTGTAAATGATTTATGTGATAAAGAAACACAAAGAATATCGTACATATGTTATGATCGTATATCATTAAATTTTAGGACTACCTTGTGTACCATTTATATTTTTTCTTTCTCACATTATAGCAGCAAACTGATGGCGGATGAGGCAAGAGGCCCCGTACTGGCAAACTAAGCTTCGAACGACCATATACTACATAGAAAGTGAATAGACAACCCAGCTAAGGTAAATAACTAAATTCATGTAGCTTCCAGCAGGTTTTTAATAGAAATACTTGGGGGTGGCTTATATTCACCAGGGGACTTGCTATGGCTTAAGAAATAGAAGGATAATGCTTTTTGCTTAAAAAAAAGTTTAATAAAGATACAATATATTTAAATGTCCACTCTATCTAATTGAATACAAAAACTCAAACTGTTGCAAACGTTTTGGTAAACAATACGAGTTCCGTGTGGCAGGAAATTAAAATTGGACTTCATTGAGCCTTGTTTGTTTTTCTTATAGAAAGTCTGCATTAAATAGATCGAAAATATATTTTGCAGTGTTTTGTTTATAGTGGACATATTATTGTTTCACACGTGAATTGTTATGTCGTATTGGAGTTATATTTGTACTCCATTCTCTATATTCAAACAATTTTGTGTACTTATAAGAATTTTGGAGTACAAAAATGGTGGCGGTTCAATTCCTAGATTAATTTGTAAAAAAGATGTTTCAGTTGGAAAAGTAATCTATACTTAAGACTGAACAATAGCCGTTTTATATTTCTTCATGTTTTATATAAGCTTTATTGTACACCATAAATAAAACAAAAGGAAACAATTCAAACTAGAAAAAAAGTACAATTGGCGGTCTTATCGCACAAGGCAATTTCTGACAGACAACCATTCATGATTCCCATGAAAGATCCCTGAGGTCGTCGGAGAACATGAAACTGAGAATGCCCGTACACACCACGACATTTATGGACAAATCATTCTCCGTACTAGCTGTTCGATTGTGGAACTCACTTCCAGATGTCGTGAGACGGGCTAGAACATTGTCATCTTTTAAGTCACTAGTCAAGGAACACTATCTCTCTCACTGAATTTACACATTAATGTGCTTTTACTATTTCCATTAGCATTTATTATGTATATATTTATTATATTTTATGTTTATTTTGTATATGTATATATGTATGTATGTTGTACATATTTATATGAATGTTTTACTTTTATTTTGTGTTTTTAATTTGTTTATTTGTTGGTATATACTTCTTTTTTCTCATTATACACCTTAGACTGCCCTTTTTCTCTCCTGTGTCTTATCTCCATCCAAAGGCTGCCTGGAAGAGATTGCCTAGTGCAATAAGGCCGCCGATTGTTCTTATTTTTAATATTGTTTTAATTTCTGTAATTGTATTTTTTTTCTGGTGTACAATAAAGTTTATAAATAAATAAATAAATAAATAGCTCAAATCTGTTCATTGCTATGCATCGTAAATTTCTATATTTACAGCAAAACGACTGAGAAAAAAATGGTCAATTCGCATCTTTTGGTATATTTTTAGATAGATGTGTGTGTGTGCATATTTGTGTATTTTATGTATGTATTATAAGTATCTGTATATTTTTTTACGTGTGATTATGTTTATATTTATTAATTAATTATTGATTTTTTTTCACACCTTACGATTGCCTTTCTTTCTTCTATTTATATATACATACATCCCATGGTTGCCTGTAAGAAATGACTTAGTGTGATAAGGCTGCCATTTGCAGTATTATTTTTATTGTGTAATTTCTTAACCCTTAATTACTCGCATGGGGTCATCGGATCTTTGCGCGTTTAAAAATCTGTTTTCACTTGGTCGCAACGTACTCTCACCAATAGTAGCTTCCACATTCCCCCCAAATTAGTCATTTTGGTGCCAAACAGGACGTCAAAGGTCAGGGTGCGTGCTCTGCACTCTTAGCGCGTGACCCCGTGCGAGTAATAGCGTTACTATTTTTGTGCGAGGTAAGTTTATATATCTAATATATATGTTAACGGAAATGTATGAAATCCGTCATTGTATACAATTCCTAGGAAATCTATATAATTCCTAAAATCGCCCGGAAATGTGTTAAATAAATTACATTTGATACATTTCCTAGGAAATCTATACATTTCCTAAACAATGATCGGAAATGTAAGATATTTAAGATATCAATCATCATCCGATCGTAAAAGGTCCATGCGTGTAGGTTAGCTTTCTTTATATATTTTTTTTTAATTGCTGTTATGACGAGACGTGCATGCCGTTCGCCTGATGGTAAGCGATGCGACCGCTCATGAACAGTAGCAAAACCAAACAACACCTTGAATTGCAAAGCAATGCTTGGCATTCCACTGCGCTCGCCATCCTGAGACATATAGATGTTTAGTCTCAATATATCCAGTAGTTACTTTGGCTACAATGTCCTTCAATCCGAAACACAACAGTGCATTTAAACTGCTGTCTGACGGAAATAGACATTGCGATGGTACCCACCCAGTCAGTCTCTCACATATGAGAGACCTACCACCAGTAAAGTGGTAGGTTAGGTTAGGTTAGGTTAGTATTTATTTATTTATTTATATAATATAAATTCTATAATAGTTAAGTATTATAAAATTTAACGCTATGATTGTTACCTATGATAAAAAATATTACTCTCATTTGAACAACGTGTTTTATTACAGAAACCATTATTATTATACATTTCCTAATACGATATTGGAATTTTATACAACGCCTAGGAAATGTATACATTTCCCAGGATATGTATGTATAAAATAATTATTGAAAGAATATTTTATACATTTCCTTGACTTCATACATTTCCGGTAACATATAAAATTCTCGTGTCACAGTTTTCGTTGCCATACTCCTCCGAAACGGCTTGACCGATTCTCATGAAATTTTGTGAGCATATTGAGTAGGTCTGAGAATCGGCCAACATCTATTTTTCATCCCCCTAAATGTTAGGGGTAGTCCACCCCTAAATATTTTTTTTTATTTTTTAGACAAAATTTTTAATTTCTATTTTTTATGATACATCATACAAAAATACATACAACCCTCAATTTTCACTCTTCTACGTCCAGACCTTATTTTTTTTATAGCCATTTTAGTAATTTAATCATTTTTCCTCTCCGGTCGATCAATCGTCATTTAATTAGTTATCCCCGCCAGATGTCTACAGGTGATTATCAATTTTGAGTGTATTTTGCACGATTAGTTAATCAAGTGATTTTCATAACCTCAAAAGTACTCAACACGTGGCCCGAGCTTTCACCAACAACGGCTTTTGTGTTGTAAGTATACTTTTTTTAATTAATATCTAAAATGTTGCTGGAAACGGTCAAAAGATTCTGTAGAATTTAATTTTTATTAAAATTGGGCAAACTTTTTTTTGTATTCATTTTTTTTACCATTTCTAAACATAAAAAATCGAAACCACTGAAGTTATGTCTATGAAATTTTATATTTTAACTCTTTATTACTAACAAAATGTAATGGCGTGCAATATTTTTTTGGAAAAATAGCATTTTGGTGCTGAAATAAGAGAAGGAATATTGGATGGACGATAAAAAATGCTAAAGTTTTTAATGTCAAAAATTCATAAGGCAATCTTTATATATGTTTATGTATATGGATACATATGGGAAGAAGGGACGTATAGTAAAATAGGTACGGGAGAGGGGTGGGATAGCTGACAGATTTGTTAGGACGAAATGTAAATACACGTTATAAAACGAGATGGATAATAAAGAGAACGGACGGGATGGATTGGGAAGAGACTGAACAGGCGGATGAAACGGGATTGAGCCGGACAGTAGGATATCTACGTCAAGTTTAGGTATACAAGAGTTTATACCAAAAACAACATATATTTGGTGTGTCGTGGAATCAAAAAATATATGCACCCAGGCGAAGCTGGGTCGGGCCGCTAGTTATTTATATTTGTTGAGTTTTCTTATTGTATTTATATGTCAAGTATACTACGCTTATTACATTTGCATGAATTTCTATTATGTGAAATTATTAGATACTGCATTATTACATGTTTTTTTATTGTTTTCGTATTTTTTATTGCTGTTGATTTTGGCTTTAGAATTTTACATACAAGAGAAGATTTATTTTATTTTAGGATTTTTATTTTATTTTATGAGGAGTCAGAAGGTGAGCAGTTTATTGGAGGCTCAAATTCAAAGAATTATGAGGTTAACAACATTCACAGCAACCATGACATGATCATGATGATCCAAAAGTACCAAAAATGCATGAGATGGCAATAAATTCGTATGCAATAATCATTTCGAGGTTTATTTCCAAAGCTGTGGTGACAATGATACTATCTTGTAAAAAGTAATACATACGTACTGATCCCAAAGCGTCTAATTTTCTTTTTCGTATTTCTGAGAATAATTTTATTTTTTGTTTTTTAAGGTTTTCCTTTAAATTTATGCGTCAGTTAAAACTCTTAATATATGAATAAATACTGTATTTTAATAATATGTTCTTTTATTATTAAATTCCTACATAATAACGTTAGAAATCATGATAAATAAGTTGGGGTCGGTGAAGACCCCATGCGAGCATGTGGGATTTTGCTCGAGCGAGTAACTAAGGGTTAAAAGCATCTCAGTATAGTGCAAAAAAATGTCTAAATAAAAAATATACTGGTTAATTTGTAATTACAGTCAAAAACATCGAAATCATGGAACAAGGCGTCATGTCGTTGACGTGTTAATAAAAAAGCAATTACCTTCAAAATATGTGCAGCATAAACTAAACAAGCCAACGAATTTATTAAATAATTTTACCTTTAAACAACTTTCATATTGTACATTCAGTTTAACAAATTATGCAAACGATAAAAGATAAACTCCCTTATGTTATAACAAGTTCTTTGAAGTTTCAAAAATCTCATCTTACTACGTTTTCTCGTTTTTCTCCACAAGGTTGAGCAACCTTTCAATTACAAGTTTAACAAGACACAAGAATGTATTATTATATAAAAATCCTTGTAAGGTAACATTTTTATGTTAAATTATTATGTGTTCTTCTTCTAACTTATGACTTGGCGTTTATTTCGAGAGATTCTTCTGCCTTAAAAAACCGAAATGGAAATTTATGGGGCACTCAAATAATAAATGCTGCAAATTGTTACCTTTATTTAAACGACTTGTCTTTTTTGTCTTGTTAATATTTGGTGTTTAATAAAGAGTTCATAAATAAATAAATAAAATATTGTACAAAAATCAAACCCAAAAACTTGTCCATAAACAAATGCACCATGGATTTTTATAAAACCGATAATTGCGCCAATGTTTTTTTCTAACTCCGTTTAAGAAAATAAGGTAATTAGAAGATGGAAGGAATAAAAACTTTTCCACAGGCTAATGTTAAGCGGAGACGCCAACTACCAATATTTAAATAACACTTAAATATATTTCACTCTTGTGTCCATCAACTATAACACTTGGAGAAAATTTATTCATAACTAAAACATCAAGGTAATTACTGAATAGTTATCTATATGTAAATTACGACCAAAGCTGTAAATACGATTGCAATGTTTTATTAAATACAGTAATAAAATAATAACAGTATTAGAGATTATATAAAACAAAGTACAAATGGCGGTCTCATCGCTCTAAGGCTATTTCTGCCAGACAACCATGGGATGGATAAATGTGCAGGAAAAAAGAAAGGGCAGTGTAAAATAAAGTCAATGAAAGCACGGATGTATCAAAAATATTACAAAACATATAAATAAAAGAGCCCGCGTTAATTAAAAGAGAACTTGTATCTTTTTACAATACTTTATTAAAACACACTATCAAACGAGTATCAAAGGTGCGTGATTTGGGGGTGGTTCTCACTCCGGACTTGACGTTTCGGGATCATATTACCGATATATGCAAGAAAGCATAAGGAATCTTGGTTTTGTCTTAAGACAATCCAAATGCTTTACCAACATAAGTACCGTTAGAGTGCTGTATGACGCTCTGGTCCGGAGTCACCTTGAGCATAGCGGGATCATATGGTAACCGCATGAGGTAAAATACGTGGCTATGTTAGAACGAGTCCAGAACAAGTTCACGAGGCACCTGTATTTGAAATTTTATGGGGTATATCCATTTTACCCGCTGATGTACCCCACATTATTCGTACTTGGTATGGTCGGGTACAACGAGCTGAGGGTGAGGCGCGAGTTCACACTCGCGTCGTATTTGATGAAGCTGTTGCGTGGTTTGGAGCACAACCCAGGGGTTCTGCGCCACCTGTGCCTGTGCGTGCCGGACCGGTACGTGTGGAGGCGGATGTCAAAACAGATGTTTTGACATGTAACCGGAGTGAACTCGCAAAATGTTTACTATTTGAGATTTGTTATCTTATTTAGTTTATTCAATTATTTATTTTATTTTTTATTGTTCATAGTTTTAGTATATTATTTTTTGTATTATTCATAGTTGTAATGTATAGTTATACTTTCTTGGTAAAGAACTAGTCTTCCAAGATTTGTGTAAAGTCCCGCCAGATCGCATTAGGTTTATACCTGTAAAGACTGTGTGTGTGTTGAATAAATAAATACTAAAAAAAAAAAAAAAAAAAATATATATCAAAAACACCGCAACAACATGCACCCAATGTAGTGGCATGAAGGTTTTACTAAAAATAAATAAAATATGATGCCGCTACACGAATCCCCAAGATTTCAAAAAAAAAAAAAAACTTAAGACCAACAAAAACTAAATGAGTATACTAAAACAAATTCCCAACTTGTACCCCCAAAGTCGCACATCACACATGTTCAGCTTGTAAAATATGTCCTATTCTAAAGCGCAATATTACAATCTTGCCTGCGATCTGGCACAAAGATTCTCTTTGACGGATTTGTGGGCCCGTCCGTCGTATCCAGTACACGGTGCAACTGTGCCGAGTCATCCGCGCAGTTATCCACCACTTCGAAATCCGTGCCATAGTACGTGGTTTTGTACGAATCTAGATGTTTTTGGACAAAATTTACCTAGATTTTATGTTATTTTTGTTTGTATAATAGTTTATGTTTCATGTTTTTTCGACTTGTGTATTACCCTCGCCATGTGAATATTGTACACGCATCTAATAGGCATGTGCATCAGCATTATATTTAATAAGTGTTTCGGTAAATTTTCAAGGCATATGTTATTGGTGTGTCTTTATTAAACAAATAAAATAAAATAAAAATATGCGGGTTAATTTGATTTTAGATTTATTTAGTAAGCATTTTATTGCAACGATTGGCAAGATAAACATGCTGTTTGCCTGATGATAAGCGATATGACCGCTGATGAATAGTAACAAAACCAAACTACACCTTGAATTGTAAAGCAATGCTTGGTATTCCACTTCACTCACCACCCTGAGACAAATGATGTTAACTCTCAGTATGTCAAGTAGTTAGTCTAGCTACATGAAACGATGTTGATTTTAATCATACGATGTGGTCTTTAATGACTTTTACGTGATGTATACGCGACTTGTATCACAAATTTGATCGTAGAGATGCCAGATATTTCCAATATCTCAAAAGATCTCCTCTACGGCAAGTGGGCAAAGAATATTAAGGCATGGTATATAAAAAAAAAAAATTATCTTACAATTTTTATGTCAATTTACTATACAACTATTATCAAGAAAATCTCTAATTTCCTGATCAAGAAATGATTTTCAACTAAAAAAATATTTCAATAAACAAATCCAGGACTTAACGTTTTACAGCATTTATTATACTTTAACTCATATCTCAACCTGACAAACAAAGCAAAATTAAATATAAACATCTAAAACGTTAGAACTACGTTCTCCAAGAAAGCGTTCTTAAGATCCACGTTCATTCTTAATAGATTCTGTACTTAGAGTTACCATCACGCCCTCTAGACATATTACAGAAAGAACAAACACACATTACACAGTCTGCATATAAAACTTTCATCAACGTTTTCAAGAGTATGAGAATTCTTGGCGCGCTCCGAATGTGCATTTTAAAAGGCGATGTACTTAAAAGTGTAGCTCATACATGCCCCCGAGTGCAATGGCACACTCTTAAACAATAAGGGGGAAATCGCGATGCAGATTGTCGCATTCGGCGATTCCTTTACACGACAAGATATTTTTGTTTATTCAATATTTATTATGCACGGAAATAAAATATAATATACATATACAACGAAAGAAAAGTGCATTTATATGGCACTCTTTTCATTGGCAATATCTTACAGATGACCATGGGATAGAAGGAAAAAGAAAGGGTAGTGTAGAAAATAAAATAAAATTAATACTAATACACATACATAAATACACAAAGATAATAAGAATTCGTATGTTGTATGTTGGGAATATATTTTTGTGACTTGGAAGAAATTTGGATCCACGGGACTTTGAGGAGTGCAAGGCAGAAGTAAAACGATGAGGTGTTTTTATACGATGTGCACAGCAATGTTACTGATGGTACGTGAAATGTCGAATCAAATCAGTATCAAAGGCGAGGTTATATAGTGTTGAATAAACTACTTGTTTTGGTAGTTAATATTTTTTATGCGTGCTTTCTAACATGATAAAAAGCCGTTGCAAAACAAGAACAATTGGAAAATTATATGCTAAAAATCAACACAATTCAAACCAGAATTCAAGCTAAATCAAATCACAATGGCCTAACAATCCTCTCAATTATAGTCTCGATTCTAGATAAGGCTCATGCCCTGCAGTGGGACTATGGGCTAATACAATACAAAAAAACATCGTGAACGTAAAACAGTTACCTACTTAGATCAATTTCCAATACTGAAATCAAACGAAAAATCACGCTATACATTCCATTTTATCTAAAGAGCAATCGATGGTAAAAAGCAAAGTGTAGCACGGCCATCAAAAGTTCAGTAGCTTTCAACGTTATCGACGATTGGGGAGGGCACCAGGCGAGCACTCAACAACATTTGCGAAGCCGAACCAACGTAAACATTTCAATGTAAGATATGCAATAGACTGCAGTGCGTGCTAACTGGGATATTTGCAGGTGAAGGCGCTTTTGAACGTTGGATAGTGTATTTGAAATTGAATTTAGAAGGAATCTACATAAACTAAATATAGCCAACAGTCATATACATAGTCCTGACCCCACATTAAAATAAATTAAATCTTGTGTCGTAGTTATCAGAAGTTATCAGACAGTTTTCGGTCCCACAAACACCCAGAAGGTAGAACCAGGACGATGAAGGTGCAACCAGGACATTTTAATTTCGAGCACAAATTCCTGACTCTGGCCCAGTAGGACTTTAGCTTTGTAACCTTACCGTATTCCATGGAGGCAGTCAGGCCAGACTTGAAAGGGATCTATGTATTTGAAAGCAAGATAACAATATCATAATTTCGAAGAAATGAAAAAAAAAACTGCTTTGGTGACGAAGTTGTGCAGTATGATTGCAAAAGTAAGGTGTCGGGTCCAAAACCCGAGTTGGGCAAAGTGATATTAGATTTTTGTATTCACTATTAGCTTGTGGCGGTTGCAATACGCCAACTTAGATATAGCTTTTAAAGCGGTTGCAATACGCCAACTTATATTTAGCTTTTAAAATAACACGCTTATTAGTTATAATTTGAACATTATTTAAACACGCATTTCATTTTAAAATATGACTGCAGATGTTTAACCATAAAACATCTGCGAGTCGTTTTATTTAAGTAAGAATTTTTGTGTACCTTATTGTATAATATTAGTTAAAAAGATACTGTTCTAAATTATTGTTTCCTAATTGTAATGACCCGTTCATGCCGGGGCAATAAAACTGTATTATTATAGTTAAGTTCTTTAGTGGCGGTAATCCTTTGCAACAAATTTATGTTTTTTAGACAATAGTACACATGTTTGGGCCGACCTTAATTTTTAGTTGAAAGGATAGACCCTATTTTATGGCTTAAATATATTTTCTGAAAGATTTATCCCCACCGATCCTCATTCGGGTAGTCCTATAAAAGGGTCGGTTTATTTGGATGAAAGATAGACAGTCTGCCATCTCTCGTCACGAGCACATCTCGCTCCGAGTCGCATAATTATAATTTTACTCTGTCTGTGAATGTATTAAGTGTTAATTTACAGAATATACAATAGTTAGTTCCTGGAAGTGAGTGCTTATTCTAATTTACCTACACTTATAACCACTAAAAGCTTTTAGTCAGAAAAGCGAAATATTGGATGCCCGCCTATAAGATGGACGGACAACCTGGCTAAATTGCAGGAAGTCGCTGGATATGGGCTGCTTTTAACAGGTCAATGTGGACATCCTTGGGGAAGGCCTATGTTCAGCAATGGACTTCTTGTGGCTGATATAATTATAATAAGCCCGGAGTCAGTAATATGTATACATATGCATTATCATTTTATTTATTTATTATACTTCATATACATTGTATACAAGGCGGACTTAATGCCAGAGGCATTATCTACCAGTCTACCTTTGGGTGATGCAGAGATGAGATCAAGTGGGCGTATAATTTTTTTGAGAAAAGAGAAAAATAAATAGAAACGTAAATAATTAATATGTACATAAATACATACAAATATAGGGTCAATACATGATATACTATAGTGGATATATATAGTTATCATCATATAGTTATCATTTTGTGTAATTACATAGTCTTTTATGATCCTATACCAGATAATATAAAATAAAATAATGAAATAAAACTCGACCCAGACACTCTCAAAGATTTACACACATTGAAATTCTACCTCAACGAAATCCTCCACGAAAATATGCATGTTCCATACTTCTCGTTATAAGTTTTTGATGTATACCGTCGGAACTTTCCTTAGAGATAAGTAAAGAAATATTTTTATCCCCCACTTTAGTTCGGCCATTAAATGCACGCTCTTGACGTTTCTAAAAACGTTTTATAGTTGAGGCTTTAGTGTGTATGAACTTTAGTGCCCTTTTTGCGGTGTAGGGATCACATTTTATCCCATACATATATCGTTTTATGGTGTGCCCCTAGAAACATATTTAAGTATTTAAGTATGTTATGTAAGGGTTGTGTTCATAAAATTATATTCTTAGAAGACCTTATAAGAAAATTGTTAAATAAATTTTTTGGTTACATTTTATATATAGGTACATATCTGGCACTACTTGTATACTTTTTATTCTAGGACAATAAGCTCCATTACCTAATAGGATTCAGGGTTTACGTAGTTTCAATGATATTAAGACACAAAAACTTTTTAATTAAGCCTTAACTTGACCACCAACATCTTGATACAAAATTATACAATTTATCTGCCTAGTAGATGGAACATCAGTATGAAAACAAAGATAACAATAGAATTGTTGTAAATATTTATTAAAGCTTGTTACGTAACATGTAAATTAACGTCCAGTTTATTATTCCCGCTCATAAATAATTCATCATGACGTAGAATGCAAAATAAACTACATCTAATGTTTTCACTGCGCTGCAGTCTAAACAAAACTTAATCAATGCTAGGCTTAGCCTGAATTAGTTTGACTTCGCTAGCCTGCTATCTGGGCTAAGCCAACCATCAAAACAGACCCCTGAAGGTACATGTGCGCCAAAGAAACATCAAGCGTCAGAGAAAAACACGGGGCTCAGTATAAAGTGGCTCCATGATCCTCGGGTGTTAACCTGCATTTGCATATGAAAGAGGTCCGTATACAGCCTGTTTTAGCCTCGCATCGACGCAGTAAATATTTGGTTTAGCCGACCACTGAAAATATTTGAGCACGGATCACTTTTACGAGGTTTTTATTGAATTTGTCCACACGGGTAACAAATATTTTTTGAATGGACCCTGCGGTCATTCGCGTTTTTATGCTCGATGTAAATAACAGTGATTTTTCGCAAATATCCGGTGTCTGTTTTGGTGTATCAGTACTCAATGCCGACGTTTAGACGTATATTTTGTTCCGGGGTTTTTGTGGAATTGAATTTTGTTTACCGATCTTGTTGGGTGTTTCGTTCAGTGAATAGTGCTTCGTGAGAAAATAAAAGAATCTTTTTCAGTAGTATTTGATATGTGTCTATTTTAATACTATTTAGTTAATGTGTGATAAATATGGTTTGCTAACTAGTACATCATCATAACTAGTACAGGTCAGGGGTGCTCCTATCTAGTGGTCATGGCTTGTCCTAGAATAGGTGCTACGAGTACGCGACCTCGGCCCCCCGAGCTACTGCAGTCACTACAAACATTCCCTTCCATGACTGCAGTATCCACTCCTACAGGCCATACTCTCCTTTAACATTATATCCTCTACTCACAAACCCTATTTCCTTTCCCCCGCTGATGATGGGTAGCAGCGTCGTCAGCGCGAGTCCCCTCCTGCGCTCGCCAACCCGCCTGCCAAGCGTGGCGAGTATTGGCAAATACCCCTCAATGGCGACACAAAAATTGACCAGGCCCCCAGTCCCCGGCAGCCCCACTATTCCTGGCGATGGTAGCAGCCATGGTTACGGTGGGGCAGGGGGTGCTAAGAATCCCCGGGTTGGCCCCGGCTACCACCCCCGACGACGACTGGCCCTGGTAACACACAACATACGCACTTTGAGGACAGACGAGAAGATTGTCGAACTGGAAGAAGAATTGAGCGGGTTACACTGGGATATTCTGGGGTTATCGGAAGTCCGAAGAATCGGGGAGGATACGATAACCCTGAAGTCTGGTAACCTGCTCTTCTACCGGGGGGACGACCAACAGTCCCGAGGAGGTGTCGGATTTCTCGTCCACAGGTCTCTCATCAACAACATCGTATCCATCGAAAGTGTGTCGAGCAGGGTAGTATACCTTATACTCAGAATATCCAAAAGATATTCGTTGAAGGTCATACAGGTATACGCGCCGACCTCGACACACCCAGATGAAGAAGTAGAGGAGATGTATGAGGACATTAGTCGGGCCATACATACTTCCAAAACCTACTTCAATGTTGTTATGGGGGATTTCAACGCAAAGTTGGGCAAGAGAAGCGATGCAGAGTTGAAAGTGGGGCAATTTGGACATGGGCAATGGAACCTCAGGGGTCAGAGGCTGGCCGACTTTCTGGAAAAAAAGGGACTTTTCGCGATGAACTCTTTTTTCCAGAAGCCGCCTCACAGGAAATGGACCTGGTTGAGTCCTGACGGTTCTACGAGAAATGAGATAGATTTCATCTTGACGACGAATAGACGGATGTTCAGTGATGTCTCTGTGATCAACAGGGTGAAAACCGGTAGTGATCACCGAATGGTTAGGGGCACATTGAATATCAACGTCCAATTAGAAAGGCGCCGCTTGATGAAGTCTACGCTCCGACCTACTCGCGCCCATATCCAAAACACCGAGAGCTTTCAACTCGAGTTGACAAATCGCTTTGATTGTCTAAAAGAAAACCTTGCAGTGGACGAGTTAAACAGCGGTTTGGTAGAAGCTGTCCATACGGTGGGATCTAAGTATTTTAGACCTCGCCGTAGAGATAGACGACAAAAACTCTCGATCCACACTCTTGACCTCATGGCCGAACGTCGATCTTTGACGCTGCAGTCTTCCGTTGACGCCGAAGCATATCGGCGGCTCAATAGACGGATTTGGAAGTCCTTGCGACACGATGTCCGTGCTCACAATACTGTGAGCATTAAGGAGACAATTGAGCGGAACGGAGGCTCCAAAGTGTTTGCAAGAGACTTGTCTATTGGGCAAAGCCAGTTGTCTAGGCTGAAGACGGAAGACGGCCGCGTGGTATCGACGAGGGCAGAGGTATTAAGGGAGATCGAGAGGTTCTACGGACAGCTTTACACCTCGGTTGCCAAACCTACTGTTAGCTCGGCCGAAGACCCGAGAGCCGAGTTAATCCGACACTTTAGCGATGATATCCCGGACATCAGCCTGTTTGAGATTGAGATGGCCCTCAAACAACTTAAAAACAACAAGGCGCCGGGTGAGGATGGAATCACCTCAGAGCTTCTGAAAGCGGGCGGAACGCCGGTACTGAAAGTCCTTCAGAGGCTCTTCAATTCCGTTCTCCTCGAGGGCTCAACGCCGGAGGCATGGAGCAGGAGCTTGGTGGTACTGTTCTTCAAAAAAGGTGATAACACTTTGCTGAAGAACTACAGGCCCATCTCGCTCCTGAGCCATGTCTATAAGTTGTTTTCAAGGGTCATCACAAATCGTCTCGAACGCAGGTTTGATGACTTCCAGCCTCCCGAACAAGCCGGTTTCCGAAAAGGCTTTAGTACCATAGACCATATTCATACGCTACGGCAGGTTATACAAAAAACCGAGGAGTATAACTTGCCGCTTTGTTTAGCGTTTGTGGACTATGAGAAAGCCTTTGATTCGATCGAGACCTGGGCTGTGCTACAGTCTCTTCAGCGGTGCCACATAGACTATCGGTACATCGAAGTGTTGAGGTGTATATACAACAACGCCACCATGTCGGTCCGAGTACAGGATCAGAGCACGAAGGCTATTCCACTACAGAGAGGCGTGAGACAGGGAGATGTCATATCTCCGAAACTGTTCACTGCCGCGCTGGAAAATGCCTTCAAGCTCTTGCAGTGGAAAGGATTCGGCATCAACATCAACGGCGAGTATATTACTCACCTTCGATTTGCCGACGATATTGTCGTCTTGGCAGAATCGCTGGAAGACCTTAGCACTATGCTCGAAGACCTTAATCGAGTTTCCCAACAGGTGGGTCTTAAAATGAACATGGATAAAACGAAAATCATGTCGAATATCCATGTTGTGCCCACCCCCATTGGAGTTGGGGGCTCGACTCTCGAAGTTGTAGACGAATATGTCTATTTAGGACAAGTGGTCCGGTTAGGCAGGTCCAACTTCGAGAGAGAGGTCAATCGGCGAATCCAACTCGGTTGGGCAGCGTTCGGGAAACTTCGCGACGTCTTCTCGTCCAAAATACCTCAGTGCCTAAAATCGAAAGTCTTCGATAGTTGTGTGTTACCAGTGATGACATACGGCACCGAGACGTGGCCTCTCACTGTGGGCCTCATTAAAAGGCTCAAAGTCACTCAACGAGCCATGGAGCGGGCTATGCTCGATGTTTCCCTACGAGATCGAATCAGAAATGAGGAGATCCGTAGGAGAACCAAGGTTACCGACATAGCCCATAGGATTGGCAAGTTGAAGTGGCAGTGGGCCGGGCACATAGCTCGTAGAACCGATGGCCGTTGGGGCCGAAAGGTTCTCGAGTGGAGGCCACGTATAGGCAAGCGAAGTGTTGGACGCCCGCCTACAAGGTGGACGGACGATCTGACTAAGGTCGCAGGAAGTCGCTGGATGCAGGCCGCTTCCAACAGGTCATTGTGGAGATCATTGGGGGAGGCCTATGTTCAGCAGTGGACTTCCTGTGGCTGATATGATGATGATGATGAACTAGTACATCAAATTTAAAAGCCGTTATAATTACTTATTATCAGTTGCACTGTAGTCACTATATTTGACAGTTTGAAACACCATGTCATGCCATGATTTTGCTTGTAATCACTGCTATTTCTACAAAAGAAATTGCTGCTATCACAATGACAAAATATTACGCAACTCAACTCTACTTAATTAATTAAGGAAATGCGTTTAACTTTTTAGATAATTAGAGAATCATAATTGCCTGAGCCTGAAATTTTATTTAGATAGGTAACGTTCAGAGTTTCAGACCGCCAAGAGGTATTTGGTCTTAGAGTTGCATTGTTTAAAGTATGGTTTCCAAGGTTAGGATAAAGGAAACATTCTCCTAAATTTTGGAACTGTATCAGCTATATAGTTCACTACGCTGGCCTAGTACGGGTAGACATTGAATCAATCAGATTCCATCAGAAATTTAAAACACATGAAATCCCCCTTTTTTAAGGCAGGTTAAAAATAAAAATCAACAATCATAGAAAATCTTTGTTCGATATCGGTCTAAAACAGCTTATTTGATATTAGATGGCACTTTATATGAATCTTTTATAAAGCGAACATTACGGATTCATGACCAAACAAGGTCCAGTAGACGAAACAACAATATGCCATCTGCCTTAACGAAACATATCCTTTTGTTCGACGGCAAAGTTCGGTCGAACACATACAACATGCTTCATCGTAATTACTGTTTGGTTGAACAAATAACTGGTATTTGTTTTATCATAGAATGTAGAAGCATAATTTATGTCAAAATCATTGCCTATGCTTCTGTGACATATTAATGTTCGATGTGCATTACCATTTTGAATAATAATAATATTAATTTGAATAATTTGAAGTCATAAAGAATTTACTTTACCAACGCGTGAGTTGTGTAACACTATAAATAACGTTGTGAAATATTATATAATATTGTAAATATTCGTAATATCATGTTTTTATTAGTTGACATATGAGAGTCTATGTGAATTGTTAAAAAATACACCCAAAGTCCCATACCCTTTCGATCATACATTAATATCAATTAATTCGGCATCAGAATTTGTGGTCTCACATACAACCAGACTTGAAACAAATATTTGTGTGTCCAACAAACATTTGTCTCGCGCGAGAATCGAACGATGAAGCCTCTCGTTTCACAGTCGGCGACTAATAAACTGCGCCACGGAGGCCGTCTAAAATATGCAGTATGATATTGGCATATAGTATTTAATTAAAACCAAAGGATCCTAACCACCCCTGGTAACGTAGTACAAGTATAAAAAAAACCTGCCTAGTACTTGTGCCAAAAACCGCGATTTTAGTTTTCAAGGCTTTTGATCAACTCGTCTGTATAGGTACTACTCGTAGTATACTATTTACCGCTCAGGTTAATTTTCGAACCAAACTGAAGTTCAGATAAATGATAGAAATACTCTTATCTCAATATTTTCGAAAACTCACGGTTTTTGGCAAAAAATCGTTTCGATTTTTTTTAAATCTGTACAATGGCACCTAGGATGATAATAAACATATGGGAGAAATTAAATACCAAATATTTATCTCGCGCTATATTCCAACACAACATAAAACTCACATCAAAACTTCAAAAGAAAACGTAGCTATTTTATATTGTTTGTATAGTGTGTAAGTTGCAACTTGGGAGCAATACATCACTCGGCGACGGAGCAGCGGATACCCCAGCGATCTTCATTGATACACTCATTAATCATATTCTGTCTAAGCCGGGAAGAATCTCAGTCTTCTAGAACTTTTGTTTTAATAGTGAAAAATTTATGAAATATAGTTAATGTTAAAACTTTGCTGTTGGGAATATTTTAGAATTTTATTTTAGAAGTTGCTTTGCTGGCTTAGCGGCAGTAAATTATAACCTATATGTTATACTGGTATGGTCTACAATGTTGTAAAGTTTTATCATAATCTGTTCAGTAGTTTTAGCGTGAAAGAGTAAAAAACATCTATGTATATTGTACTTTATGTACGTACTTTAATCACAAAAAAATATTCTTGGGATTCATTACAGTAGCACCGTAAGTAGGGAAAACAAAGAAGCTGAATATCTGCTATTTTCAATAATTTAACTAAACGCGACAATAAAATTATGAGTCAGTATTAATTTCATTTTTGTGATATTTATGTCTTTTAATTAAAATTACTAATAACTTTAATACCTCATTGACCTATGTCTTCAGCTAATTTATCTACCAAGTAACCGTCGATTTATCCAGCACCTCTGACGTCCTTTCTCTTTATTTTTCCAACTCTGTTATTTAAATCATTACATTTAAAACAGAATAAAAAAGTTAAAAATACTTCCGCAATCTTCAATTACTTCAAAGCGAGCGACATAAGTCTTCGCTAAAATTCTTTTAACTTTAAAATATTCACGTCACAAAACATACGCGGTACTTGTGACATTTTTAACAGATACGCAAGAGTGATGACGGGAAATAGCTCATTTTAAATACACGAGACTGAGCTAACCAAGGAAACTCCGTGCGGAATCACCTACTGTACTTTCACGCTTTTTAGATCCATTGAAATTCTTCAACTATTGTTTGGAATGTTGCTGTTATTTGTGGTTTTAAATTTACAGTTCTTTTGATAGTTCATTTTCTGTATTTTGTAAGCTATTTGTGTAAAAAAGTAAAGCGGAAAATATGCCTTGGACTGAGAAGAAATAGCAAAAAATGAGTATTACATTTCAATGGTTATTACATAGCTTTATGTAACTATAGCGCTCCGTCCCAAAGCTGGGACTACTTGTTTGCAGTTGTTTTTTGATTCCACTCTACATCAGATACATGTTATTTTTCTTACTAACTGGAACACCTTTTATATGTATTATACATATAAACCTTTCCCTTGAATTACTTTATCTATTTTAAATAATTGCATCAAAATCATTGCGTAGTTTGTAACATATAAGCATACATAGGGACAGACAGATGGAAAGAGAATTGAATATGGACTATGTTGTTATTAATTAGTTATTTCACTAATGATCTGATGAGGTAAAACAAAGACAATGATTTTCCACTTTTATGATTTTGACGCATTTTTGCTTCGTTTAGCTTCATAACATTTTTGCATAATAATTTCAAATGTAATCTTGTAAACACCGTAAATGAAATGAACGGTACCAATAAAAACCGAACTCCACGAAGAAATTATTTAATTATCTAGAGGGTCTCAAGTGACATAACAAGTTTCCGGGTTAAGCAAGTTAAAACCCAATAAAACGTAATGCTGACCCTTCATTCGGTCAATTAAAACGTTTCGGCCCTAACTCGGCATTAACCCGTCGATTTCTCACGGGTATAAAGGACCATGTGGTCTTTATGATAAATGAAGCTAACTTTATGAGGTGCCATTAAGTTTATTCGCTCGGATAACGATGTAGTGGAGGAATACGTGGATTAATGCTAGTGCTTCCTGCATTTTAGGGTTAAATTTAATGATGAATGTAATTGTGTCTGGGTTTTCGCGTCAAAAATACCAAGGTCTTAAAGTTTTCAAACTTAATAGTTTTAAATGAGGTATGAGGTTCCGCAGGCAAGCTGCGCAAGCGGTTTTGTGGGGCCATAGAACTATATGTAAAACTAGCGGTCGGGCCCGGCTCCGCCCGGGTGCATACACGCCTTAAAATGGCAGTCAAAATGTTTAATTCTGACTATCAGTTTAGAATATCGACCAATCGGACCACGAAAAACGAACAACATTTCCTCGTATTTGATAGAAATATCACTCCTGCTTTTCTCCTATAGGTCATAGCGTGATGATATATAGCCTATAGCCTTCCTCGATAAATGGACTACCCAACACTGAAAAAATCATTCAAATCGGACCAGTAGTTCCAGAGATTAGCGCGTTCAAAAAAACAAACAAACAAACTCTGCAGCTTTACAATATTATAGTATACATTTAATGTGGTACTAACAAATTAAAATAAATTGAATATAAAAAATACCTAACAAATGAATGATTGACCTAAATCCAAAAAAAAAAAACAGAAACAATAATTACGACAGAATTTTTGAAAATTCGACGTCCAATTGTGAATGAATGATTATTTTGACAAGAATTTTTTAAGTTAAAATTGTATGAAAAATCCTCTCACTTTAAATACTATGTTGATTGGAATATCAACGCATTTATTTTTAACTTTAAATAGTTTCATTAACTTAACATAATATCTATTATAATTGAAAACAAACATTCACTATTTCAAAGCGAACGTTCTCTATTACAGCAGAGGTTCATAAAGTAAACGAACTCAATTAGGAATCGCATCAGTAGCTTGAGACATGTGCTTTTATACTGAGTGCTACTCTCCGACACAAACGTCTTCTATCGGATACCTTTTACAATCTTTATTGGGTCGATAGTTCAAAGGACAAGAGTATTTCAGCGATATGTAGTAATTCAATTCAGTAGTTGAGTTGAAAGGTTAAGAATCACTACATAGTTTAAAACAAAGTCGCTTTTTCTGTCCCTATGTCCCCTTGTATGATTTAATCTTTAAAACTACAAAACGGATTTTGATGCGGTTTTTTTAATAGATAAAGTGATTCAAGAGGAAGGTTTATATGTATAATACGTACATATTATTGTACAGAAGCGAAGCTGGGCCGGGTCGCTAATATATTATAAAATCCTCTGCTCACAACTACATATACTTTACAATGTGTTTTATACATTTCGATAAATACATTGTTTGAGGTTCTATTACGTTAATATAGTCCCCTCATATTCGTTTTCTCATTTATATTGTACAGACAAACGGGTTACAAATCTTTACTAATTTATAAAGCTGAAAAGTTTATTTGTTTGTTTGTTACGTCTAATCTCAGTAACTATTGGTTCAAATTGAAAAAATACTTTTGTGTCGAATAGGTCATTTATTGAGAAATGCTATAGACTATATATCATCACGCTATGCCTCACATAAGGAAAGTTGTAGTGACAATACCTAGAAAATACGGGGAAATTTTGTTGGATTTTCGTAGTCCGATTGGTCGTTACTCTAAATTGATAGTCGGAATGAAGCATTTTGGCCACAATTTTGGAATGTTTTAATGGTAGTTTATTATAATATTATGTATAGATAAATATTAGTTGATATTACCCTAATATTACAGAGACATGGACTTTGATGATGAAGATCATTATGTCCCCATTGGGGTATAATAATAATTATTTTACTGATAAAAAAGACAACTTCTTTGGTGACACAGTTGTACTACAGTACGATTACAAAGCTGAGGTCTCGTGTTCGCATCCCGGGACGGGCAAAGAAATATTATCCGCCGGGAGTTTAGAAATTATACACCGATAGACTTCTCTCCTATCATATCGTGGGACGGAACACACAAGGCGAAACGTGGTTGTCCTGCCTACCCCTTTTGGAAAAAACGCGTGAGTTAATGTATATACAGGGTATATCAAGACTGCTACCGAAAACGAAGCCGGGTGGTAGTTTAAGCGACTTCAGACATAATGCAACAGAAAAAGTTGCAAAAAAAAGCGACAATTTTTTTTTTGTTATTTTTTTCCTGTGGCCATATTTGGGTGGTAAATACATTTTTTCCTAAAATAATAGTGTATGCCCTTTTATTTATAAATACTCTAAGGTATAAAAGAGTTTAAATTATTATTTTAGCAAAAACTATGGATTTACCACCCAAAAATGACGATATTTAAAAAATCATAAAAAATAATTGTCGCGTTTCTATGCGAAATTTTTAATTGCATTGTGTTTGTAGCCACTAAAACTACCACCCGGCTTCGTTTTTGGTAGCAGTCTTGAGATACCCGGTATGTAATGAAGACGATATTTACGGACACGTTTCATGATATGTCGATATAATATGGAGATATGAAATACCCGTCTACATTTTCCTTTATAATATAATTTCCTTTATAGTTTCTACTCAAGTTGTCACAAACCTGAAGGTTGTATAATGAATATAGTAGCTGTGACTGTCACTGTGACAATTGTTCGGTATTTTTATATCAGTTATTTTATTGCCTGCAAGATATGATAGCTTGTTTCTTCTTTCAATCATGAAAAAAATAATAATTTATAGTAAAATAAAAAACGTACCTGCAATCACTGAAGCGTTGATGGGTAGCAGTGGTGAAATTTCAAATATATTCTGAAAAAGAGCAAAACAATTATTGATATTTTTTTTCAAAATGCTAAGCCGTTTTTTAAAATTATATTTTCAATTTATTTTAATGTGTAGAATAAGAATGCATATAAAAAAGTATACAGTACAAATATTCACTTTCGAAAATCTAAATGACTGATTTAAAATTGTCTATTTATTATACATATTGTATATACGTCCCATTCAAGAGCACGGGCGAATCTACATTCGAGAATACTATTGAAAATGGATTACAATTTATAGTTAAATATATAACATAGACTACTTAAAAATTATACTTCTAATTGCCTATACACTACATTAAATATTACCTTCCCGAAAATATCACAATTATAAACAAGAATACGTGATGTATCAAGCCAATAGTTCACTCAAAACTAGACAAATACAAAACAATTGACGCAATAACAGAACAAATTATCGCCATTTGCTACAAGCACATTAAACATAAGTACTCAGGGATCTTTGTTTAGAATAAAAGAGGTCATTTTGTACACGAGAAGGATATTTCTGGAACGACCCTTACTTTACTGACTAGAAAGGCTTCTCGTCGCGACCGTTTCATGTCCAAGATATATTGTGATAGTGAGGCTTTTACGCTTTTATGGTAAGAAGGCTGTGAATTGTAAATACTTTTTATTTCTTTATATACTTTATTATACTGGATTATATAAGGCATCAGCCCATATAAGTCACACAGAAGGGCACGAGCCTACTGTACAATCGAGAGTACGATTGAGAGTGGTTAGGCCATACAGGATTTATTAATAAAATTCCTCATTAAATAACATCGTTTTGAAGTACCTAAATCTTTGTAACTAACATGTGTTATAAGAACTATTAAAAATTAGATAATATAAATATTAATGTGCGTCATGTTGCCCAGGACTAAAATTTTGCACGGCTTGCTAGTTTTCACGCCTTCTACTACATCTGGTGATGAAAATGCAGGCGTAAATATCGTTTATATAATATTTTTAGTAAAAACATTATTTTTATAATGGTATAATGTCGAAATGTCGGACGTCCGCACACAAGACGGCCAACCAGGCTAAGGTCGCAGAAAGTCGCTGGATGCCAGCCGCTTCCAACAGGTTCATATTGAGATCCTTGGGAGAGGCCTTGAGAGAGGAGGGATGTTCAGCAGTGGACTTCCTGTGACTGAGCTGATGATGATGATATCAATGATCCGAGGTGGCTTATTGGAAATGAACTGGGTGCACAAACTTTTCAAAATCATGTATGCAATGATAGTGAACTATGGCCTAAAACCTCTCAATCGATCTATCTATTATTAACAAGCCCCGTGCTCCACAGTGGGCGGTATCTGGGCTAGTTTTAACTGTCAATTTTAACAAAAGCGAATTAAACAAATTCGGTTCTCTCTCACCATTATTTTATTATATGCCAGACTTCCGCGTAATATCAAGTTAACAATTAGACCGGAAGCATTTGGCGCAGCGTGGCAAATGTCCTGCAACAACGCCTTCCGTCCTGAGCGGACGTGACGTAACGATTGCTCGTTAGCTCCACGATGCAGCTTACTGCACTTTTGTGTCACTTATACTGCGGACTTTGGTGATATTCATTTCGCGTGTAGATATTTTTGGTAAAACAAAGTGACAAGAATGGTGAGGGCAATGCAATTCAAATAGGCTATCTAAAGGAGATAAGGATAAGTTGCGTGAACCGCTATGACGAGTGTCTACTTTTTTACAATAGGTTCGGCAAACGAGCAAACAGGTCACCAGATAGCAAGTCACCCCCACCGCCAATTTATTTATTGTATAACTAACTATAAACTTTTATTTATTGTATTGGCTGACAACATTATGAAGTTTCGTACAGACTTATGTAGCATAGTGCTTGAATTTATTTCCATAAACCAACACTTTTTGTAGGCCAAGTATAAAAGTTAAACACTAAACACTACTGTTACCATCGTCCGTAATTATCTATGTTATAAATTTTCTTCTTACCTCTAATGTAAATTTATTATTTTTATACTCATGATAACCCTTTATTCATTTACTGAATGCATTAAACCCATTAATTAATCTGTTATTAAAACATTTATAAAGCCCCAACAACTTGAAAACCATTCATTTACCCACTTCTGCATAATGAGTTAAGTTTGAATAAACGTGTTTTTAAATACATTTTTCTTATGTTGCTTAGCAATTCATAATATTTTACTATTCATAATAAACATTTATTATAATTTCAAAATAATACAATTGATGCAATACGACTGGTAATGACAGACTTTTATTAAATGTTTTAATCATCGCAACCCATTAAACGAACTAAATTACAGTACCTTCTATTCACGATATTTGTATGAAATAAATTTTCATTTAGATAAAAAGACCACTAGCAAATTCATTAAAGTCAAGAAGAAAAAATATCTGGAAGGATAAAGGCACCTACTCCACATGAAAGCGGTGGCTGCAACTGACGGATAGTGCTGGGCATTTAGTATCGATTCCGTTCATAACCCGCTTGAGAACTGAATCAATAGTTCTAGTCGGTTACTGCTGTATGAAGAACTGTGTCAAGTCCTATCTACAGAACAAGGTATAATATATTTCCTTTCTTTATTTTAGCTGGTCGATACGTATATTGTCTAGCACTTCAATAGCAACTAATATATTTATTGGATAAACACTTTATAGTGAGTAAGATAAATATTTTTATTCCACAATTAAACTGTTTGGATGCGTCTTGAAATAACGAGTAATAGACGGAATTCTTCTACACCAAATGAGGTGTAACAGAGTTTTGTTTTCTTCGGTAGAACGTAATATCATGCCTTTCAATTGTTTTGGCACAAAATTATATTCATTAGATAATTAATAATAGAAAAAGAGCACGAACAATAAAAAGCATAATTTTGCAGCTAAGCACTATAATTTATCAAGTAAGTTGACTTGCAAAATTAAGTAAATTAAATTAATTACTAAAGATGATTTTCTAACATCAATAATTCAATCAATTCAGAATCAATCCTTCACTCCACGGAATGGCTCATACAGTTCGCGCGTTCCTACCCCCTCACTGAGCTCACTAACGGTGGCTAGAGGGTTAAAAATGCAAAAGCTCTTTACTTGAGTAAACACTTCTTTTGTGTGCCCGAGATGCGACTTGTGTGGTACCGAGGCCGGTGAGCGATGTTATGAAAAATGTAGTTTTAATTATTTTAACCTGTTTCTCGCGACCCGCATCAGTTTGTTTGGAAGTCTGAAATGTTTTGCTTCATTTAGTATTTATTTGAGTTGGATTAAAGAGTTAAGGCGGAGCTACCACAGAGGTATAAAAAAAGAAAAGTTTTTAATGAATCGTGATGATTTGAAAGAATAAATAAATAAATAAATAACACCCAACAGTCACATACATATTCCTGACCCCACATTAAGATCGAGTCTTGTGTCGTGGGTATCAGGAACTACGAGAGATTTTTCGGTCTCACAAACACCCAGACCCGGAAGAAATATTTGTGGGCCGCACAAATATTTCTCTCGGTGCGGGGATCGAACCCGCGGCCTCTCGTTTCACAGGCAGCGTCTAACCGCCTGCGCCACGGTGGCTGTCATGAATGTTTTTTCAATAATTAAATTTTTAAAATTATATTTGAAAAGACCTAAATGAAGGAAGGAATGTCTTACTACACGCCTTCAGTTCTTTATTCTGAATAATTAAGTCAGATAAGTACTAAAACTAAATTCCAAGCATTGCTTTGTAATCCATGGTGTTGTTTAGTTTTGCGACATCTATGTTTAGTTGGTTAGACGCATGCTGTAAAACGAAAGGCCACGGGTTCGATCCCCGCACCGAGACAAATGTTTGTGAGGCCCACAAGTATTAGTTTCGGGTCTAGGAGTTTGTGAGAATGAAAAGTATCTTGCAGTGTCTGATACCCACGACACAAGACTTAATTGCTTTAATGTGGGCTCATAACTATGTATCTGACCGATGAGTGAATATTAAAAAAAAGAACATAAATAAACTAAAAAATATCTATTGAAGGTTACTTTATATGGATTGCATTACACTTACCATAATTGCATTGAAATTACTTTGTCGTTCCACTCTAAGCCACTGTTAGGTGTACAATTGTCCGTCTTGTTAAATGTCTGTTTTCACATATTTCACGCCAGCTTACGTCGGAATAATCTATTGCGTTCAACACAAAACCTTTTTATAACAGTATAGACAAGAACAAATTGGATACTTCAGTACAATGTTCTTGAGGCGTATGACTACCGAAAAAAATCCATTTTACGATATCTGACAGGGGATAATTTGATGTGACGTAAGCGAATCGACAGAATAAATAACGGCAAACAAGCATTTTGTTGTTGGAAGTAATGTACTGATAATTATATTATAAGTGTGAATATTGATGGATGTTGCTATTTTAACTTTTTTTATAAATCATTTTTTTATAGCTTTGTATGGTGATACGAGCATGCCATTCGCTTACAGTAAGCGATACGAAAGGGCTCGCCCCCTATAACATCGTGGGACGGCGCACACAAGGCGAAATGTGAATGACTTGGTTGCACCTCTACCTACCCATTCTGGGAAGGAGGCGTGATTTTATGTATGTAATAAGAGGCTATGCAACCTAGTTATCGAATCATTCAAAACCCCATTCGATTTTACTTTCTACTAGATTAATAAGCCATTATATTTCACCATACATTTCAATAGAATAAATAATAACCTATGCATTTCAATGTACATCACATTGCCATTAAATGTTTGATTACGAGGCAATTAGTGTTTTCATTACTAATATTAGTGTTTATATTACAGGAACTAATATATTTGATGGAATATGAAATGGCAGTGTGCAAATAAACTAGATCACATCATAATTATATGAATGTGTAATGTAAATGTATGTATATGAAAATAAAAAAATAAAAATATCTACGCACTTGACGGTTCTCCTCAATAATTTCTAAAATATTTGGAGTGTACTAATCGTATTAGGACAGGGCACTGATCATCGAGGCGAGGTCGTATTATACTGACTCTATTATTTCAGAATAAGAAAATATATACTTCATAATATACGGCCATGTGTACACAAAATAGCAGCAATTGTGACCGCATGTGATAGAGAAAGAAAAATATTGAAAATACGTCAGTCAAATTATACCGGGTTTCTCAAGACTGCTACCGAAAACGAAGCCGGATGGTAGTTTTAGTGACTACAAACACAATGCAACTAAAAATTTCGCAAAGAAACGCGACAATTATTTTTTATGATTTTTTAAATATCGACATTTTTTGGTGGTAAATCTATAGTTTTTGCTAAAATAATAATTTAAACTCTTTTATACTTTAGAGTATTTATAAATAAAAGGGATTTATTATTTTAGGAAAAAATGTATTTACCACCCAAATATGGCCATAGGAAAAAAATAACAAAAAAAAAATTGTCGCTTTTTTTTGCAACTTTTTCTGTTGCATTGTGTGTGAAGTCGCTTAAACTACCACCCGGCTTCGTTTTCGGTAGCAGTCTTGATATACCCTGTATAACTACATAAAAAAAAATTCACTAGCCTCTAGCGGCCTTACTCGAAACAGTTTTGAAAACTATTTCAGTTATTTATTGTTTTATGCTTTTCAATCGACGTTTGAGCGAAGAAGACATTTGATTACTATTATAATAAATAATAATAATAAATAACACCCAACAGCCACATACATAGTCCTGACCGCACACTAATATCGAGTCTTGTGTCGCGGGTATCGGGAACAACGAGAGACTTGTCATTTCGATCAACACCCAGACCCGAAAGAAATATTTGTGGGCCGCACAAATATTCCTCTCGGTGCGAGGAACAAACCCGCGGCCTCCCGTTTCACAGGCGGTGTCTGACCACCTCTGCCACGGAGGCTGACAAAAATGTAAAATAAGTTTAAAAATTATCTATGAGTACGAGTAAGATAATAAGGCCATAGTTCTTAATAAATGTAATTTAATTTGGAATACATCGACCAAAGCAAATCACCTTGTTAAATTAAGACGCAACCAGATAATCTCATGATGAGATATCTCAGGGAGATGCAGTCGAGGAATTCAATTTCTTGCCTTTGTCTGTATTCACCTCTCTGGAGTCAAATTTGTGGCAGAAATTTTACATTATAAATTTCTGAAACGATTTAATTGTATACCGAGCGACGTCAGCAATTGAATGTCGTATTAAATTCTCTGGGGAGCTATTTTTTATTTGCACGAAGGTATGAACCCGAGAGATAATTTGTTTATTCCTTTAAGACGACCGAAGCATTTTTCAGATGACTAAAATTATTTTTGTGCAGTTATTTTTAATAACGACAAACAGAGGTAACTTTTTTATCATTTTAATTCAAGAATAGAGTTGGAAGAAACAGGGAGGTACATAAAATAATACGCAAATACATAAAAAAAATAAGTTTAAACATTTTAATCTAAGTAACTATCCCTTGTAATGTTATTTTTTTTTTTATTGCAATGCATGGCGAGACGATCATGCCGTTCGCCTGATAGTAAGTGATACGACTGCTCACGAACAGTAGCAAAACCAAACAACACCCTAAATTACAAAACAATGATTGGAATTGCACTGCGCTCACCATCCTGAGACATAAGATGTTAAGTCTCAATATGGTCAGTAGTTACTCTGGCTACAGTGTCCTTGAAACCGAAACACAACAGTTCATTTACACAGCTGTTTGGTGGGAGAAATAGATTTTGCTTAGGTATCTACCCAGGTGGCCTCTCACATAGGGGAGTCCTTCCAATAGTAAATTTATAAAATCACTACCACAAATAAGTATTTTAAAAAACGCAAGCATACGTTTTGATTTAACTTGTCATCGTATTCACTGTTCTTAATGAATAATCTCCAATAAAGTTGTCGCGAGAGCAAGATCTGCCTGCGCTACCTCTGAATTAATCTTCTCTTTTACATCCAGCGCTTTATTAAGTCTTCAATGCACTTGCAGTAGTTTTTAAGATGTGTTAATTTTTATTTAAATACGTACTAGTTACTTTAGAATAAATTATAAAAAAGAAAATAAATAATACATAAAAGTAAATAAGTGCGTGGTGGCCTGTTGGTAAACGGACTAGACGTGACTGCCAACATATTCACGGTGGTCGCGGGTTCGAATCCCAGGGTATAGCCCTGATTTTTCAGAGTCGTCTGTGTATTGATAGTCAATCACCACGCACTTTAACGGTGAAGGAAAATACTGTGAGGAAACCTGTATCTCAAAGCGATTTCTATGGTATGTAAGTCCGCCAACCCGCACTAGGCCAGCGTGGTGGACTAATGTATATGGGCTGATGCAGAAATAAATTACACAGTTGATATCCAATAATCATCCTAAAATAGAAGAGTGGTTAATTTTTCTTTATAATTTATTTAATACTTTTTTACATTGTACACAGATACTATGAACAATAAAAATAGGCTTTATATACTGCGACTCGCACGCGGCTCGTGACGGCCAATGCGAGTGTGAGCATATGCGGCGGGGTTTATAGTAGGTATTTTTTACAGGCAAAACTGGGATGGATATATTAACAGGAGAAAAAAACGACGGTGACTAGTATAACCCATTTTCAGTTGTAGGGCTTTGCATAGTACTAGAACAAAGCCAGTCAAGTTTACTGGTGGTAGGTCTCTCATATGTGAGAGGCTGCCTGGGTGGGTACCACCGCAATGTCTATTTCTCCCGTCAAACAGCAGTTTAAATGCACTGTTGTGTTTCGGATTGAAGGACATTGTAGCCAGAGTAACTACTGGACATATTGAGACTTAACATCTTATGTCTCAGGATGGCGAGCGCAGTGGAATGCCAAGCAATGCTTTGTAATTCAAGGTGTTGTTTGGTTTTGCTACTGTTCATGAGCGGTGGCATCGCTTACCATCAGGCGAACGGCAGCTCGTCTCGCCAATCAAAGCAATAAAAAAAAACATATGGCTACATGATGATCGGGCAATGTGATTAATAGGTAAATTTTTACGTGTTGCGCTGCCGCATTGTGCGATAGACCCATGAATTAGAAAGGTTGAATTGGTTTGCTTATGTTAAGTTGTTTTTTAACGTCCGAAACTTTATCTCCAGAAGTAAATTAGTGTACCCACTTTATGAATCAGTTAGGTCGACTGTGCCCCAAAACCGGCTTGGGACACCCTGACTTCACATAGTCTTTTGGCTACCAACCCTAGAGTGTGTACAAAAAGCCGGAGGCGCGGAGGGGGAGCAGCCCCCGCCTGAGGCTGCAGCAGCAACCCGAAGCTGCGGAGGTGAGCATGGGTGCATATGTTTCGTTACGCAAGGGCGAAGGGGCTGAACTTCTCGCAGCGCCGGAGACGTTGCAGTAGCAAATTTGTATTAAACAAAAAGTGTTTTGAGGTAAGGTTAGATTGATTATATTATTATTGATATTTCCCAGGAATGGTGCGTTACCTTTTCATGAGAGTGGTACCAGAGGAGATGCGACACTCCCCCTCGACACCTTCCAACCTACCCCCTCGTGCTACCCTATTCTAAATTTAACCCCACTTCGGCTCACTATTTTGATTTCGATTCGCTTTACATCACTCTGCCCAATAGGCACTGAGCATTATTCATAATGCCCGGGCAATGTGATTAATTGATTGGTTATAATCACATTGCCCGCTCTTATTTGGCTATATTCATATTGCCCGGGCATTATGAATAATGCCCGATGAATCAATTAGCCCATGACATATGTACTAAATGTCCTTATATAAAAATGAACAGTTTATTTGACTTCTTTTTCAGAGCAAGTCTTCGGCCATTTTATTCAAGCGAATGCTTATTCTTCCGCCTGAGCGATTCGAGAAACATTAAACGGTTTCCCATTTTATTAACTTCATGAATCTTCGACCGCCTTTTTCGTGTACAAGGAGTAACCGTTGAAATAATGATCTTATTATACCCTCTTTAACCTCTGTATTTGTTTTTTAAATATTTTGTTTTTATATTATAATATTTGATTTTGTAAGGGTAAGGGCCGACTTTGAGATTGTCAGATGAAAAGCCATCGATGAAATGCGAGTAATGTATATATTAATCTAATGGAAAAGTGACACGATTATACAATTCTATTATAAAGGCGGCATTTAAAACAACAAAAATATATTTCAAATGAATTCGCCTAGCGGGCTCATACGAGTATTTTAAACATGTTTAATATTACCTTATACTCTTGGAGGGGACTTTAAAAAAATGCCAATACATAAATAAACCACAAAAGTAAATAACATAATTGCAAAAATATAAATTACTTACATATAAAATTGTCCTACTACATAATTAGACTGAAAATGATCACAAATCCTCGTTCAAATATATCAAAATAATTTCATTTAATATAACTTTGTTTTAGAACGTAGGTATTAAAGTCGCATTTTCAGTAGACACTTTAACGTGGCTAAATGTTTATAGTCTTTGGCACAGTTTCAAATTATCCCGAAGGGGATTTCAAGGCACTTCGTCAGTCAAGCTTGTGATGGGTACGATAGGCAATATCGCGATAGACGCTTAGGTCTAACTGTTATTATAAATAACTATATGGAAATAGTTCATTACTTTCGGTAGTGGTTTTGTTTGTTTACGCATGATATCGTGGGATATGGGAAATACTGAGATATTATAATACGGCTGGAGGTCTCCTATGTTCAGCCACTACTTGCTGTGGCTGAGATGATGATGATGATGATAATATGGTTATGAACGAATGGTATAAAACGACATGAGTAAAAATAAGAACGCTATTTCTATCATTACATTTAAAAAAAATCAAATTAATGTAATTACAAAAAATGCTTCAACTTTTTTTATATTTTAAATCTATTGGGGGATTTAATAGAAATAATACTTCATGGTTTAACCTTATTTAAAATATGACATAACAATAAATTAGCAATATTTTCCTAGACTCATAGTTAATGAAAATAAATGTAAAAAATAAATAAATAAATACCACATAAATCATTTTTCACTGTTTTTCGCGGCAAAGAAAATTGACACCGTTTATCATAAAAAAATTATCAACTTCAGTTCGTCCGTCACATCCCGTGAAGATTGACCATAAAGATTTATTATACTTGTCTTGTATTAAAATTAATTCGTCCTCTAAAGTTTCCTTAAGATTCAAAGTTATGGGTACAAATCTCGATCTGTGCGTTTGGAGTTGCCCTATACGTACATACGTACAAAATACAAAATACAGACATATGACGGTGAAATGTTGTCTAAGTTGATGTCTTGTTCTGGAAAATGTTGATTACGATTATATAGAAAGTACTCGGAAATTCAGTTCGATTTCACTATGAAAATGAAAAACGGTTGTTAATTTATTTTTATAAACTGTTATTGTCCTTTAAAATATCCTAATATTCTTCTGAATGTTGATCCACTGAATAAAAGGGTTAATTATAGAGTAGATACAACCATTAAAATAAAGAAAGATGACTATATTCCAACTAATCCTAGTAACTAATTAAAAACCAGCAAAAACTAATACACCAACTCCCGTGCGCAAACGTTATTGCAATATAGAATAGGGAGGTGATATAGACGTCTTCTTAGAGCATGCATTACCCCTTAATCCGGGATGAGTTCAAGTGTGACACTGAATATTAAACGGGCTTTCGCTGGGTTACCCAGGATTAGACGATCCCTAAACTTTGCCAAGAACGGACCAACTTTAATTATGCCGTAATCACGATAGTTCAGATTTTCCCTATCTATGTTTTTGTAATATTGACAGTTTAATAGTTGAGGTTGAAGTTTATCTTCTCTCGATTAGCGTCCGGGCGATTTACTCGCGAACACTTGACGTCAGTGTCGAAGTGATTTGCAATTGGTGACGTTCGGATTTGGAATGATAATGGTGTAATGGAATATTTTGAATTCTTACATATAGCTTGGCAAAACAGAGTCTGTTTTTAATGAGGGTGCTAAGATCGGATTAAGTATTAACATGACAACCCGATATATTACGACGGAAAATGTTTAGATACTTGTTATTTTTATTCATTGTTGTTATTAGTCTCTTTGTTTATTTTTAATCATAAAACAAACAGAATCGTACGAAAATGTATAGAAATATCTGCGTATAAAATAATTCAATGAACACAATTACATTTTTAGTAATGTTGCCTTAATTGTTTTTCTTTAATGCTAATTGTCAGCACATCGTACACTTTCTTGGCCAGTTATAATTTATTATTAGAAAATAATTATTATAGATTTTCGCTTTCTTAAACAACCTAACATTGGGAACTATAAGAAAGTTGATCAACAACTTTTTTGTATAATTTAAATGATAGTCTTTAAGTCGCGCAAAACTTAATAAAACTTTCACAATCAAAGATTTATAAAAAATATTCAAATTAATGTTTACTTCTGTAGTAATTAACGAGAGAGAAAATTACTATTTTTATTTTTATTCTAATTCAAAAGAGGCATCATAGATAATATTATACGGTAATTATTACTTTCGTTCAGATCAACCCATCTCTATTGAAATGGTTATAGGAATCAGTCCTACTTACACTATAAAAAATACAAATCTATCATTTTCAGAAGTAGCCTTCAGTACTCTTGAAATAAATCCCGGTCCTTTTTTGTTACAACAAAGTAAGTACATTCCTGACTGTTAGTGACAATATCAAACAAGTGCTTGTAGTAAATCAAATGCTCTATTGTTTACGACAATAGTGCTGAAATAAGTTCCTGCCGAGAGATTTTCCTTGAGGAAATGACTTCCTGCGAGCTCATGTTATTTGTAGAATGTGCTAACATTTGTCACGGTTGTGGCGCCTTTTTTGTTTCTTACTTAATATTTTAGAATTATTTTTTTTTCATTGCAATGAATGACGAGACGAGCAAGCCGTTCGCCTGATGGTAAGCGATACGACCGCTCATAAACAGTAGCAACATTCCACTGCGCTCGTCATCCTGAGACATAAGATGTTAAGTCTCAATTTGTCCAGTAGTTACTCTGGCTACAATGTCCTTCAATCCGAAACACAACAGTGCATTTACGCAGTGTTGTTTCACGGGAGAAATAGACATTGAGGTGGTACCCACCCAGATGGCCTCTCACATATGAGAGACCTACCACCAGTAGGTGTAGGTAGTATTATTATCAAGCTCAAATATATATGGAGCTTGATAATAATTTGTACGCTGAACTGATCCAACAGGTATATTAGATTTTTAATTAGGCTTAATTTTCAGGAATCAAATTTTATTTGTTTAAGATATATTTATTTGAGATTTTGGATTTTTCTATTCATTATGAGGCTGGAGTAATGAATTTGTGCCAGATATGGCGATAGGCTCGCACTCTATTACATCGTGGGATATACATAGGGCGAAACATCGATTTCCTGCTTGCTATTAGCATAACCTCTGCTAACCTCTTCTGGGAGGGTGACGAGAGTTTATGTATACATATTTAATTTTATATGTGCATTTAATGAATGCAGTAATATAATAATAGAGAATCAGCTGACGAGATACATTATTTTTTGTGATGGATATAATAAAGCTGACCAAATTAAATAGCACCATTAAAAAATTAATGAACCATTTGCATATAAATCTACTGAGTTGAAAGGAGTTACAATGAAACATTTTAACTATTATTAGAGTCTAATGGACTGAATATCCATCAGATTACGAAAACTCTCACAATCACAAAGTTCGACCTAATAGAATCAAGAGTGAATTTGGTACGGTTTCAAAAAACTTTTCTACCATAGAATTCCACTAATGATCTCCATTGTGACGGTTCCGTAGTTTTTCCATTAGCACACTTTAATTGAAAGTAAAAATTCAGGAAAGAAGTTTCATGAGAAGTGCAATAAAATTAACTTAAAACCGTCGACTTTTCTTTCTTCGTATTGTTGTGCCGTTCCGTTTCTTTCGCAAAATAAGTGGTATTATTATTGTATTCTCGTTAACTGGTTTATTGTGACCATTTTTTTATTTGATATCTTTTTTTATAGTTATTCGTGGAGCATTTTGAAATGGAACGTTCATGTTTTCATTTTCTTCTTGCGAGTTGAAAGTTACACATAGCTTTTGCTTTTACGGCTCGTTGTTTTTAAATTAATTTAACAAGTTTATGTTACTTTACTTGGTAATTAAAAATATTCAACATTCTTTTGAAATTGGTGTTTATTTGGCAGATACGGTAGGTTTCATAAAATCCATTGAACCGTGATATAAATTTTTACGTGCACTCAAAATTTAATAAATACTATATTTCTATAAAAATATAGAAACAGCAGTCAATCAACATTGTTAATCAACACTTAACATCTTATGCCTCAGGATGGCGAGCTTTGCGGAATGTCAAGCATTGCTTTGTAATTCGCGGTGCGGTCTGATTTTTCTGTTTAGCTTGTCCCGCCATAAAATAAAATTTAAAAAATCAAATAAAGCGCTATAAAGGTAGTAAAATGACAACAATTGTGTACTCTCAGATAACATTAATGCAAAGCCACAGGCTACAGCATAAAACATTGTCCCTCATAATAAATACAAATGACGTTAGATAAAATGTTTTTGAAGTAAATTAATCTCGGCCACGTAGTCATAGTGAAGCGAAGTTCTTTATACTAAATAATGAGATCTGACAGACGGTGGATGAACGAATTTACCACGAAATAAAGACGCCACTCTGTTTGCCATTTGCAGCGGTGGCTAACGACCGCGTCATTAATCATACAAAACAGTAGCTTGTCTCTCACTTGACTTGCTGAGTTATTGTACCGTATAGGATACTTGGGTATATTTTAGTTTTAGATTATGTTTGTAATATTTCTGATCAGCTGTTGTTACAAAATAATGAAATTTGACAAGGTAATAAAAATTTTGATGTAGGAAAATTATGAATTAATAAATATCTGATTTTATTAGAAGAAATTTGAATCTGCTTAATTTCGATTAAGATTCACTTAAGACAGTTATTGTTCTGGATAACCGGAATTTAAAAAATGCCCAATAAAACCAGTAACCACTTTAGGTATGTTTTTCTACCAAATCTACCTCCTTACTTCTTATTCAAAATAATATGTTTAAAATAATAAAATAATATTTTCAATAATATATTCAAAATAATAAAATATTATTTTCAATAATATATTCAAAATAATAAAATAATATAACGAATTTATTATATACTATAATATTTCTATCAATATCAATTTTGTGTCCGTTTAATAATCCTCCTAATATGAACACTGCTATCATCGTCTCCATTGAAATTGATGACGTCGGATGAATCTCTACTCAAGTCAACTATAGAATCATTAACTTCTTTGTGTTAATTGAAATGAGATGCTTCATTCGTTAATGTCCCACACAGTTCCACTGAAAATGTGCCTGCATTGGCTTAACTTTTAAAGAGGTAATAAGCTTCTTTTATTGTTAGTAATAGATGCAAATGAGGGGAATAGCTTAGCTTCTGCGTGTTTTGTAGAAGCTGGTGTTGCAAGTTTATTGTCTTAAGGGAAATAATTCAGTTGGTCTATTTTAATTATTTTTCTGAAATTATTTTAATATAAGGATAGTATTAGTAAGCTAGTCGTTGGAAATATATTTGAAATAACTTAGTAACAAAACCAAAGTGTAAGAAGCGTTTTCTTAAATTACAAGTAGCGATAGAAAACAAGTAAATTTTCCTGTACATTGCAGTTGCAGCTCGAAGCTATCCGATAAAAGGATGCTTTATTGGTAACGTAAACAAAGTAATTCTAGTGTTCTTTTTTTTTACTTGTATGAATGGCAAGATAAGCCTGGCATACAAAGCGATACGATCGCTCACGAAACGAAATCAACACGAATTATAAAGCAATGCTTGGCATGCCAATGTCCTCGCCATACTATTGTCTCAGTTAAGTCTCAAAATATCCACTAGGTACTCAGGCTACAATGTTATTGAAACCGAAACACAACAATGCATTTTTAATTCTGTTTGGTGGGAGAAAGACATTGCGGTGGTGGCCCATAATGCAATTAAAACGTTCGAAAAAAAATATTTTTATGATATTTTAAATATCATTGTGTTGAGAGATAAATAGTATATGTTTGCTAAAAATAATAAGTTAATCAGCTTCATACCATAGCGTCTTTAAAAATAAAGGGGAGTACATTAGGATTGTATGTAAAACTATGTATTTACCATCCAAACACGACGATAGGAAAAAATATCGTCTTTTTTTCGAATATGTTCACTTGCATTATGTCTGAAGTCACTACATATACCACCTGGTTTCGTTTTCAGTCGCAGTCTGGATACACCCTGTATATTATAAAGGTAATCAGTTTACCTAATTCCTTTCTATTTTATTCTTTTCCCTGGATGTACCTCGTTAACTCCAGTATTTGCCTACCTTTAACCTCAATTTACTTTAACGACGAGCCCTGTAAAGTAAATCTAAAAAGACCATTTTTTTGTCGCCGACTTGTTCTTTAAGTGCAAAAATATTTTGCGTATACCGGGGTCTTCTTTCAAATGTTTTTTCTTTAACCCCTTGCAATAAGGTTCAAAGTCCTTTGAATATGTTTTTTTCGAACTGTATCTGGGTGTCGTGCAAGTAATGAGTGTAATGAAGGTTTTTCCAAAGGGAAGGATTTAATTAAGGAAGGCCAAGCCTTTTTTTGTGTAATCCCTTTGGATGCTATACGAATGTATTTTTTTAAGAACTGATGTCATTACTAATCAGTTGAACAACAGTGTGCACACAAATCATAATATAAGGAAGTAAAAAATATAATTTTTAAGCTAACCATTGATATACTATAATATGTATTTTGCTTACAGGAATATAGAGGGAGGGGGGGGGGGGGGGGGGCTGTCATTCATTTTTTCCCAAGCGTGAATCGCTTACAGAAAAAAATTTAATCTATGCAAAAAAAATATATTTAAATAAACAATAAAATATTGGAATCCCAACAATACCAACTAAATTCAGCTCAATGAAGGTGTTTTGTCATATGTCTGAACCAATAGGAGAATTAATTATGCAGCCACAATGTTTACTGAGCTCACATACCCTTGCGAATAATTGTCAATTTGAAACAGCGAAGTTTCAGATCGAGATTGATGAGTATTCAAAGTGTGTACAAATATTTTGAGTTCCACCTCGGTGTTCAATTTGTGCGCTTGTTATGGGAACTTTGTGCATATTTACATCTCGAGAAAGTGTGTAAACAGCTGTTAGGGCTTAGTAATTTGCAATGTATGATCAGGTTTTCTTTTTACATTAGGAGAATCAACAGCTATATAATACAATGAAATATAAAAGTATGGAAACTTAAGCCAATTAAGGATCTACACGAATATTTATTAGATATATACATGATACGTAAGCAAACGAAGGAAACACGGTAAAAAACATTACACTACTCGAGATTGAACTATAAACTTAACAAAAGCTAATATTAATTAAAACAAAACACAAGGAAATTAATGAAACTAATGAAATAAAATATTAGTTAACGGTCCCCTAGCCTCACTTACACTTGTATGGAATAAATCTATATGAAATTGATTACTAAACTTATTAATTTTGGGACAAACAAATGAATATGCGATTTGCATTGCATTTTTTACGATAAAATAAATAAGTAAAATGTGTCAAAAATATTACTTTAGTATTTATACCAATTAATTTTGAAATATTAGCACTAAATAAATAATAATTGTTTGACGATTTTGCATCGTGTTCTATTTTATAATAATAAAAATATCTTATCAAATATATTACAAGATATTTTATTTACCTTTATTTATGCCAAGCTGGTAGTCTAATACAATTTTCTAAGAGGCGTAAGTAATGTACTAAATCAAAAGAAAGTAGTGTTTCTGACTTGGTAATATTTTCCAAGGATTTTCATACCTTTGCCACAGCATAAAAATCGAATAAAAAGAAATCGCTTTCGCCTGTCTACATACCCAGACCTCTTCACAATTCATTCTCAGTACTGCATTGTTTGTTTCCTGAAACAGCTTCTATACGAACTAATTTTTATACTTCAGTACCATTTCAAAATCGAGCGAAGCAGACGCACATAACAGAATGTTTAAAAAAGCAATAAAAATATTAATAGTCATTGTTATTATGTGGATCGTGTCTCTGATTACGATTGTGAAAGAGTACAAGTCGAACAGAATGTTTATTACGAGTGACGAGCAGTTGTTCCAGCAGGCTTTGGATAAATTTCGAGTTAAACGTAATGTTAACTCCACTTCGGATTTTCAAGGTAATTATTTACTTTAAATACATTTGATTTCCTTATTAATTTATTAATATATGATGTATATAGTTACATTATTGGTACAATATAGTTTTACGACTTTTGTTGTTTTGTTTGTACACCGGATGTCAAGTCTCTTAGAAGTAAAGCTTAAGTCTATCGTGGTGGCCAAATATAAGATGATATAGTCGATATTCCTAGTTTAAATAATAAGGATGGCTTGCACACAGCATGCGGGTTCGATCCTCGCGTACATAATCTGCGTAGCTATAAGTCCTCCTTTAGAATAATATTTATTCTTCTAATGTTTGGGCAATCCATACTTATTCCAACTAAGCCATCGCTCGCTACTGCAACACATTGCATCTTTTGGTATATTACCAATAAATAGTTCTAGAATTGTATGGCTTCTATTAAATACTTTAAGTATTCCAAATAATCCTAAAATATGAATCGTTGTGTTTCAGTGTGGCAAAATTTTCCTGCCGTGAATGCTTTATTATCTATGGAAGAGAAGTTATCTATAATAAAAGGATTTGACTTTCCTCCAGGTAAATATTTTTGCATAAATAAAAACTTCAAATCCCAAGACATACCTTTGACTTTTCAGAGTTTTGTATTCACTATAATAGCGAAGGAAAACACCGTGCGGAAATCTACATACCTCAGTGAATTGTAACAATTTCCATGGCATGTAAAGTTCGCCAAACCGCACTAGGCCAGCGTGGTGAACTATAAGGCCTTACCACTCTCGATCCTACTCTAGATTGTAGAGGAGGATTTTTTCACTGCACCTTATATCGAAAGCTGTCAAACTAACTGCTACATAATCAATTGGAGGATTCAAATATGATTTACCGTAGAATATGATTCTACTTACTTTCACAATTGCTTGTTCAAGTTTCGGTTAAGGGACATACATAAAATATACACTCACGCCTCTTATCCCAGTAAGGGTAGGCAGAGATGCCAGCACACTCACATTTCGCTTTGTATATCCCACAATATGATAGGGGGCGAGCCTATCGCCATATCGGGCACAAATTCCTGATTTCGAACTGATAATATAAATAGAGAAATCTAAACAAATAATGAATAATGAAGCATACCTTTTAAATACTGTCTCCACCTTTAACTGTAACAAAAAAAAATACAATCAGGTATCAAATAATACTTGGAAATATGATAATAAGTCTGAATACAACATTGTTTATTGCAGGAAATGGAATATTACAATTGGAATATCTTACCAAAACACATAAATTAAATTAATTATAGGAAGGGTAATATTTAATTTCATATGTACATCGTTAATAATTACAAATAAGCACATTTCGAATAAAACGGACCAAAATAAATCAGCTATTGGTTTCATTTTCACGAACCATGCAATTAACTGCACAAATCTGTTTCGCGAAATTTTGTCATTTATTGCACTATTTTCAATTGAAACGATTCATGTACATGGTTAATAAACCAAGGACTATTATAAAACATTTTATGTATGGGCTTGTTTAATAATTACACCGCATGGCGAAATACATATTTTATGTCAATAAATAACAATAAATAATAATCATTTACTGGTGGTAGGTAGGTCTCTGATACGTGAGAGGCCGCTTAGGTAGGTACTACCGCAATGTCTTTTTGTCCCGCTAAGCAGCAGTGCGTGGTGGCCTGTTGGTAAACGGACTAGACGCGACTGCCAACATGTTCACGGTGGTCGCGGGTTCGAATCCCAGGGCACACCTCTGACTTTTCGGAGTCATGTGTGTATTGATAGTCAATCACCACGCACTAAAACGTTGAAGGAAAACATCGTGAGGAAACCTGCATACCATAGCGATTTATAAAAATTCTATGGTATGTAAGTCTACCAACCCGCACTAGGCCAGCGTGGTGGATTATATGGCCTAACCACTCTCAATCGGTAGTCGATTGTAGAGGAGGCCCGTGCCCTGCAGTGGGACGTATATGGGCTGATACAGAAGCAGCAGTGCATTGTTGTGTTTCGGTCTGAAGGACATTATAGCCAAAGTAACTGGACATATTGAGACTTAACATCTTAGTCTCAGGATGGCAAGCGCAGTAAAATGTCATTGCTTTGTAATTCGTAGTGTTGTTTGGTTTTGCTACTGTTCATGAGCAGCTGTATCGCTTACCATCAGACGAAAGACAGGCTATTCTCGCCATACATTGCAATGAAAAAAAAATTCATCGAGGGTCATTTCTTTAAGTTTAGTCAACTTACCGAAATTCCGCTCTTAGTGGTTGATTGTTGACTTCAGAAAACTATAATTACTAGAACATCACTCACTCATTATATAGTCCACAAAACTCGCGAAATTAGAAAAAAATCAAGCGCAGCATCGATGCATGCGCCACGCGTCGTAAAACTATACAGGCAAACGCAGATGTCACCGATAAATGACGACGAAACTACCCTCCGTAATAAAATATTTTCAATGAAAGTACAATAATGTAAAATTGATATCTTATTTTTTTTTTATTAATATAATGAATTGATTCATACGATTTACTATAAATATTTATTTTCAACCATAAATATGTTTTCCTTCTTCAGTCCTTATTCCTATGTCAAATTTCCATGAGTCCGCGTATAATTGTGAAAAGGAATAGCCGATGAATTTACTACCCATCACCTAACTGACATAATTTTTTTTTGTACATATTTTTTAGTCATAACCGAATCACAACTTTTAAAGATAATGTCTCACATAATGAGGATTACCTCGTCCAGGAATCGAACCTAAGAACATAAAATGAGATTCTGGGGATAGGACAAGACATCCTGCGGTTGAATACGACAAGTGCAACAAAATCACAAAATAATGTAAATAGTGAGGAAGTTCCTCACTTTAGATCTCTAACCGCCGCGCCAGTGGCTCGTGTTGACATATTGTTTTTCTATAAATATGGTATATAAAAATGTAAATAATACTTACGAAATTAAAAGATAATTCCTTAGGAATGGAAGGAAGGCCAGTGGTATTAGAAAAGGATCTGCGGATCTACATAAAGCAGCTGATACTCAAAGGATGGAGGGAGCACGCGTTCAATGCATTCGTGAGTGATCTCATACCAGCAAACCGCACGCTCATGGATCCTAGGGACGAATGGTGAGGAAAATAGCAATAAACAATACCTCAAATACATATTTTGTTTGTATGAAACTGGTTTGAATTATACGTCCTTAGTACTTTTTTGTTGGATTTATCTTTAATTGTTTGTATGAGACCATCCGTGGTGAAGATTGCATTACATGGCGTAGATTAGACACCGACTGTGAAACGAGAGGCCGCGGGTTCGATTTCTGCACCAAGATAAATGTTTGTGAGGCACACAAATCTTTGTCTCGGGTCTGGGTGGTTGTGAGACCAAAAAGTTTGTTGTAGTTTCTGATACCCACGACGCAAGACTTATCATGGGTATCAGGCATAAATGTAGGGTCGGGACTATGTAAGTGACTATTGGGTGTGTATTTATTATTATTATTATTTGTGCTGATAGATAGTTACGATATATGATATAATATAATTGATACATAATCGTAACACAAAAGTTTTTGATTGTTTTACCAATTTATAATCGGAAGATTACAGTATTGCATATATAAAAAAACAAAGTAAAGGATACATTGGGCTACAATAAAAGTACTAGATGAAAAGTAGCAGATTTAAATAAATAAATATTGTACAAGAATATCTAGTTCTATCTTATTGTTTGTTCAAGCAACCGTGTGCATTTGCTTCAAATTGGAAAGTATCGTCTTCCGCATAAAATATTTAAGACGGGGAAATGCATTTGACGATCAATCTTGCTTGTTATGTGGAATATTCATATTATTACTCGGGGAATTTGATCTTTAAAAATATTTTTTTGTCAATATTTACTTTTCTACCCCTTTATAGATATTTAGATTATAGTTTCTTAAAAATAATGAGCCTAGATAATGATGCTTACAATTTTAATTGAACGAAAAGCTAGAGGAATGATTAATAGTAACCCGCGGTAATTAAGAACGGCTTGATCCATTGTATATGAGTTTCAATAAATACTGGTTACAAATAGATGACAATGATAAGTTCTCCAACTGTTAAGGATACTTTAACTCTGCAGAGACATTATTTTATATGATAAATATAAAACGCATGAACCTGTAATTACAGGTGCCAATACAGGATTTATTCACAAAAATTACCAACAGTATCTGTTATAATATGCTTTTATAACGAAGCTTGGTCTACTCTTATAAGAACAGTATCATCAGTTATCAACAGAACTCCTAGTTACCTTATAGACGATATTATTCTCGTAGATGACTTCTCCGATATGAGTAAGTGTTTACGATACTTTTTCATTTTGGTTAAACATTCGCTGTGAAACGATGGGGAGCAGGCTTGCGCAGAGACAAATGTTAGTGTGATCCATACGTAATTTAGATCTAGGTGTTTTTGGGCAAGTAAAATAACTCCTATTTTAATCTACCGGCCCGGCCCTGCTCCGCCCGGGTGCTTATACTTGTTTGAAAATATTCTATCGCTTATGTTCATCAGGAAAAGTGTAGGTTCTAATAGTGAAAGAATTTTTCAAATTGGTCCAATAGTTTCAGAACCTATTCAATAAAAACAAACAATCAAACCTTTCCTTTTCATAATATTAGTTTAGAAAATAATGATAAAGTAATTGAGTTAATTACACATTATTTACAGAACACTTAAAAGAACCACTGGATGAATACATAAGAAAAATACCAAAAGTAATATTGGTGCGGTTGAAACGTCGAGAAGGTCTCATCAGGGCTCGGATGGCAGCAGTAAGATATACTAATGCTCCTGTTCTTTTATTTTTGGACAGCCATTGCGAATGTGCTAAAGGTAAGAGCATAAACTGATTTAACTTATTTTTCTGTCATTCTTTCCTTCATATAATTATACGGCCACTACTTATGTCATAAACTTGTCTGGCATAGGGGTTAAAAAAATAAATATCTCATTAATTAGATAGTTATTTGTTACCATGATATGCTGAATTACAATAGTACCAAAGTATTTTTGTCTACAATCCGAGTACGATATGAGTTAACTGTCTTATATTAATAAAAAATCTAATGTCACTAATATTCTCAAAAACTAGACTAATTTATATAAATTCGTAGGCAGAAAGTAAACATTTAACCAAAAATATCCAAAAATGGCCTTAATCTTAGTAAGGGACAATAGGAATAAAAGTAATTATGTTCATTTACTCCCACAGGTTGGCTTGAACCGCTTCTAGACCGCATCGCCAAAGATCCTACAACAGTAGTCAGTCCAGTGGTCGATCACATACATGACAACACATTTGAATACATACCCCAAGACGTGTACGATCTAAAAATAGGTGGCTTCAACTGGGGCTTGAATTTTCAATGGAAAGCAATACCTTATAGAGTTATTTCGAAGAGGCGGTACGCTGCGGAACCCATTCAAACGCCAGTTATATCAGGCGGGCTTTTTGCTGTAACCAAAGAATTCTTCGCCAAAATAGGAATGTATGATGATGGTTTCGATATATGGGGAGCAGAGAATTTAGAATTGAGTTTTAAAACGTGGATGTGCAGTGGGTCTTTGGAGATTGTCCCGTGTTCGCACGTTGGACATGTTTTTAGGAAGAGTTTTCCTTACAAAAGTAAAGAGGAGTCGTTTAAAAAGAACTTTGTGAGATTGGCCGAGGTATGCTTTATATTTGAGATGCTAATCATTATATGATTGAGAAATCTTTTGATTATTTTAACATGAGGTTTTCAATGTTATATCTTTTGGTTTGGTTAAGCACATATGTTATTAAAATTTGGAGATATTTTTCTGAAAACATTCCCCTATTTAAAAGTGTTTTCTATAAAAAATAGGGAATATGAAAAAACTTTGATTATACAAGAATATAGTATTCAAAGCAATAAAAATCAAACAAATACGAAAGAAACTATATTTACAAAAGAATATAATGTTTAATTTACTGTTTTACTTTTAATGAATTAAACTTTTAGTTGGCTAATTATTGACGTTCATTAAAGTCCATTTAAAAATATTTAAAATAATATATTGTCGCTTTTTTCTTGTTTCACAGGTATGGATGGATGATTACGCCAAATATTTTTTTGACAGGATAGGAAATGCGAAAGAGGATTTCGGTGATGTATCACAAAGGAAAAAACTACGTAAAAGTTTAAAATGCAAATCGTTTAAATGGTATTTGGAAAATATTTACCCAGAATTGGAGATTCCGGATTCGTATTTGGCGTCTGGTCAAGTAAGTCTTTTTGAACTTTCCTAACAACCTCCGTTGCTCATTTGGGTAAGACATCGTACCTACATAGGTAAGTGAAACGGTGGCTAGAGTTTCGATCTCTATAGCTAGAATAATGTTCGGATGTTACAGGACTAACAGCTTTATTCATAAATTATTTTTAAACCTATTTTAGCAATCTAATGTTTTATCCCTTTTGAATTCAATCTGTGCGAACAAGACACATTAGATACGCTTGCTGCTACTGTACTACTGAGGGAAGTGGACAAAAATATTTCCAACTCCTCCTATTATAGTTTATGATTAATTTCGTTGCGGATTAAAGACAAGTTAGACAGTCCCGGAGACTTGACGAGCTTCAATGCCTGGTGGCAATAAAAATGCGTGCCACAGTTGAACCTGATTTACAAGAGTTGCAGTGGCGGGTGTGAGGGCGGGACAGTCTTTAAACATTTGATAGCTAAAATAGATAGCTATGAATATGGCCATAAGTGTTTTCTAAGCTAAAATGTCTCGTTATTTCTACAAAGTAATAACCACAGTATGGGACTTCTGTCTCAATGCGGGTTCAGGATGTTTACAACTATTAAGTAGTTATATTTACAGGGATATTTCCTACTCCATGGAAAGAAGCCCATATCATTCCCATTCCAAAAAAACCTAAGGCCTCAGTGCTGTCAGAATTCCGTCCAATTTCTATCTTACCTTTCCTTTCTAAAGTCCTTGAACGCCTGATCTATATCCAACTTAATACTTTCCTTTCAAGTAATAACCTCCTGAATCCTCTCCAGTCTGGATTTCGTCCTGGGCATAGTACTACTACCACCTTGACTCATATTACGGATGGCATCAGATCGGGCATGGAGCATGGCGAGCTGACAGTCTTAGCACTGCTAGACTTCAGCAACGCTTTCAACACTGTCGATTTTGATGTGTTACTCAGCGTACTTGGTTCTCTTAACATATCTCCAATGGCAATTGATTGGTTTCGTAGTTACCTGTTTGGACGCCGGCAACGCATCTGTGTTGAGAATAGTTTCTCCTCCTGGTGCCCCGTATCTGCTGGCGGTCCACAGGGCGGCGTGTTGTCTCCTTTACTTTTCGCAGTTTTTATAAATTCCATAACCGATCATATTTGCTCCTCCTACCACCTCTACGCTGATGATCTCCAAATTTACTCCCGGGCGCCCTTGCACAACTTGACTGAAGCTATTTCTATTATAAATACTGACATTCAACATATTTGTGACTGGAGCCAGACCTATGGATTGATGGTTAGTCCATCCAAAACCCAGGTAATTGTAGTCGGTAGCCCCAAGTTGATTTCAAAAATAAATTGGGATCTACTACCATCCGTTATATGTAATGGCACTATCATCCCATATAGTGAAACTGTTAAGAATTTAGGCTTGTTTCTTGATAGGTCTCTCACTTGGGGTCCGCAGCTTCGTGAGCTTAGTCGGAAGCTGTTTGCCTCGGCAAGGTCCTTGCGAAGGTTGAGCAACCTTAGAAGGTTCGTGAATCTTCGTGGTAATGGGTAGACCCATTACCACGAAGATTTCACTTGCGCAAACTCTCCTTCTCCCCATCCTTGATTATGCTGATGTCAGCTATCTAGATCTCACCGAGGACCAACTTAATAAGCTTGAGCGTCTCCAAAATCTCTGTATCAGATTCATATTTGGGCTCCGCAAATATGACCATTCTGAATTTCGTGCTAAGCTCAAGTGGTTACCCATCCGGTTTCGTCGGAATACTCATATTCTTTCACTTCTGTATAATATTCTCTTCAATCCTCTCACGCCTTCTTACCTTAAAGATCGTTTCATCTTTCTCCATGATTCACATTCAAGATCCTTGAGGTCGTCGGAGCACTTGAAACTGAGAATGCCCTTGCACTCCACAGTATTCATGGACAAATTATTTACTGTCCAAGCTGTCCGACTGTGGAACTCACTTCCAGTTGAGTTGCGACGGGCTGAAACACTGTCGTCATTTAAAAGAAAGGTCAAACTACATTTCCTTTCACAACTAGATTGTAGCTGAGAGAATTTGTCCATTCTTATTTTGGTATATTTTTAGGATAGGTATATAGTATGTTTATGTATATGTATGTATAATATGTATGTTCGTATACTCTGTATATATGTATATATATATATATAAATATGTATTATTAGTGTGATTATGTTATATTTTTATTTTTAATTATTAATTGTAGATTATTATTATCTCATTTACACCTTAGACTGCCCTTTCTATTTCCTGTTAATATATCCATCCCATGGTTGCCTGTAAGAAATTACCTAGTGTGATAAGGCCGCCACTTGTACTCTTATTTTATTGTGTAGTATCTTTTTAGTATTTCTGTACAGTGCAAAAAAGGATAAATAAATAAATATATTTGTTTATTTATTTTAATCTAGGCACTAACTTTGGCATTATATTCTACGTATATTAAAATGCTATAACAGCTAAGGTAATACTATATTTTCATATAAAATGCAATTTTCTTTCTTTACACGCGTTCGTGCCTCTCCAACTTGGGATCTGCGCGTATTTATAATATACAAGTTGCAGATATATTTCACATAATATTTCTGCTGGCCACATAATATCTGACGGTAGAGGAAATAAACTAATTCTAAGTATGCATATCATATTTTTTAATTAGTACCAAATTATTTATCTTCGTGGTTCCGCAAATTTACTGTAATGGTATTGAATTGAAAAATAGAATATTTGATTATTTTATTTATTGTATTTATTAAAAGGTATCCGCATTCAAAATCTAGCAAGCAAAGAATTTTCTAAATCGATTCACGATCAAATTAGTTAGAAACCGTTTGAGCCTTGTAGTGGGAGTAAAAGAAGACGGTAAGATGTTCCCACTTATCTCCCATTCTTTCATTTAAATTACTTATATTTGCTTCATGTTGCAAGCTATTTTAATAATGTTTTGACAGAAATATCATCTTATTCACATCATACATCACACATATTATTTCTTCCTATTCGACTTTTTTTAGGATACTATAGGTTCCTCAATGATTTAAATTTTAAAAATTCTAATTTATAATATAGATCTACAAAAGCTGCAAATATTCTTGACAAGTATGTCGTACTAGTATACTCACGTAAATGAATTGCAAATTTCTTACCGTCTACATGAACCCATATTGTCCAGTATTCACGTCAGCGGTTTCCGTACTATCCATCTCATTTTGCGAGTAATACCATCAATATACGACAGCCATCCAATTTATAAATTGCCTGTAACCTTTGATGTAGAAAAATCCTTTGTTATAAACGCTTCAATCTTTATTGGCATTAGAAGGCCTTAGCAACCCACGTGAACTTCAATATTTCGCTGTTATAAAAATATTATTGCAAAACGTGCCTACGATATGACGCTGATTAACTTTTACAATTTCATAAAGAATGAGAAATTATTTATTTGATGTTATTAATTATTATAAATATTGAATATTTGATTACGTCATTGTTAGTTTCATTTGGTATGATTTCTTGTTCATATCAAAAAAATTGTGATGTGTGTTGTTCATCACAATGCTAGTTGCCAAAAGTGACCTTTGCGCGACAGTTTCGTTTATGTCATTAAGGTTAAGTTAAAATATTAGTATAATATATTTCAGATCTACAACATAAACAGCGGTCTGTGCCTAGATTCACCCAACCCGTTGCAGAATATTCGAGAGAGTGTTAATTTAAAGCACTGCCATTTCCGAGGTGGTAATCAAGTAAGTAACTTTATTTTGTTGTAAAAATTCAAGACATTTATACAGAGTATAATCGTATTAAGACTGCCATCGAAAATGAAGTTGGGTCGTAGTTTTGGTGGCCAAAACACAAAAAAAAACGGCAATTTGTCTTTTCTTATTGGTCTATATGGGGAAAATACATCGTTATTCCAAAATAATAATTGGTTAGCCACCCAAACACAATGGTGTTTCAAATGACAAAAAAAAATCTAATTCAAATTCAGAGAAAAGAAATAGCTTTTTTTTTCGGTGGCAGTCTGTATATACTCTGAATAAAAGTTAGCATTACACTATAACGCTGGAGAAATTACTTTATATTATATATCACGATATATTCAAACTTTAATACTCTTGATCTATTAAGTAGATTAGTCGATAGTGGCTATTTTAGTACCAGAAACATTTCAAGGTAGCTTAACAACAGTCAAGACTATTATCAATGACGCTGAATTTTATACAACGATTATGGTCTGAATTGAGTGACTACCAAATGACTTAACAAAAATTCAACGTTTCAGTATTGGGTGTACACGAAATACGGCGAGATCCGTCGCGACGACATGTGCTTAGATTACTTTTTGAACTCAATTACTTCATTCGTATGCCGTGGTGGAACTTCATCGCAAACGTGGATTTATGACGTCAAGGTCAGATTTCAAACATAATCATATTGTCAGCCTATTTGAGTTCCACAGCTTTTTCTCGATTTGTCTACGATTAACTGATTTATGTCTGCACCACCCGAAGGTTGGCTTTTAGAAAATGCCTTTGGCATTAAGTCCCGCCTGTATACTAATTTGTATATGAAAAATTAAATAAATAAACAAACAAACGCTACATACATTTGAGTTTATTTGACAGCCTCCATGGCGCAGGCGGTTAGATACCGCTTGAGAAAAAAAAAGTCTTTACAAATATTTCTTTCTGGTCTGGGTGTTTGTGAGATCGAAAAATCTCTCGTAGTTTTTTTTTTTTTTTATAAATGACACCCAACAGTCACCTGATACCCTGATACCCACGACATAAGACTCGATCTTAGTGTGAACTCAGGAATAAGTCTGTGACCGTTGCGTGCATTTTTTATTTACTATCTTATCATAAATATTTATAATTCTTTTTGTTGAAGTAATTCAGTGTGAAATATTTATTCAATTTCTTAATCTTAAAACAGAAAACAATCACAAAATTACTTATCTTTACGAGTATTGTAGTTGGTATGTTGTAGTGTGGTTTTTATGCAAAATTAATGATTTGTATGTTTTTATTCTTTCAGACAAAAAGTATAAAACATAATGTGACTAAGTTGTGTTTGGGCGCGGAGAAGAAAAGAAGAGAATACATATTGACACTTGAAAGTTGTTACAAATCGAGCCATCAAACTTGGGTGATGGAGAAATATAATGACAAGAAAATTAACGTTTCCTCGACAATTCTAACTCCAATAAACGTTGTATGATATTTATAATCAAAGTGTGGTGATTAGAAACATAAGTTGAATATATTATGTATATTTATATATAATGTTTATAAATATACTACTATATGTAAGCAAACTAAGTCAAACTGTTTATATTGACATCAAATCAAATCAAATAATTATGCAAGATTGATGAAAAATTTTCACGAGTAGATCCGGCTTCGAGAATCAATTTTTTTGTGTAAATATTACCTAATTTCACGGTGGTCGCGGGTTCGAATCCCAGCGCACAACTCTGACTTTTCGGAGTCATGTGTGTATTGATAGTCAATCACCACGCACTTAAACGGCGAAGGAAAACATCGTGAGGAAACCTGCATACCATTGCGATTTATAAAAATTCTATGGTATGTAAGTTCGCCAACCCGCACTAGGCCAGCGTGGTGGACTATATGGCCTAACCACTCTCAATCGTACTTTCGATTGTAGAGGAGGCCCGTGCCCTGCAGTGGGACGTTCATGGGCTGATACAGATTACCTAATTTAATTTTTGTAAACATACATTATCAATAAAGTGTCGTAGTTGCGGGTTTAAATTCAAGGGTGCACCTCTGATTAGGCACTATACCGGTAAAGGAAAACCTCGTAAGGAACCTGCATACCATAGCGAATTGTAAAATCAACTATGGTATAAAATTCGCCAACCCGCACTAGGCCAGCGTGGTGGACCATAAGCCCTAAAGCCTTTCAATCGTCCTTTCGATTGTAGAGGAGGCCTGAATATTGGCTGATATAGATACATCATCAATATAAAAAGTAAGAAATTAAGAAATACGCAAATCAGACAATTATATGCCGTTATAAACCAACCCATGACTTCATATGACGGAAAACCGTATATAAAATATATTTATTTACGCAGACTTAATACGATTAAAATAGGCAAAGCGGCAACGTGTGTACAAGAAAGAACATATTTATGACCTCAAAATATTTTATTACTGTCCCTTTTCCTTTGACCCCTAACCGCGAGGTCGGCCGTTCGACTTGTCCGACATTATTGCGGTTTTACCAAAAAGCATGTTTTACAAAGGCCGAAATAAATATAGACACGAATTTTAAAGCTCATGCAGACAATTTACCACATTATCACATAACGATATTTTTATTTTTTTAAATTACATATAAAGATCTGAACACAAAATAATTTCAAATATATCATACTTAAGTTTGCTTGACGATAGAAATTTAAAAAGCGGTGGTATGAATCTAGACCACCCGGCGTTTCGCGTACGAAGGATCAACCGCCTTATCAAAATGTTACAAGTAACATAAATAAACGATATTAACTATGTTTGAATATGACGTAAACAACATGAAATAAAGTTCCTCATTCTTTCGTTTATTTGGTAAAGATGTCTGTTTGTATCAGCCCATATACGTCCCACTGCAGGGACGCGCCTCCTCTACAAGCGAGAGTACGATTGAGAGTGGTTAGGCCATATAGTCCAGCTCGCAAAGATGAAGATAAAGATGATGAAGATGTCTAAATGACTGCAAATTATTCCCACCGCAACCCGCACCAGAAAGATATGGTTCTAAGGATTTTAATGTGATTACTACAAATCATGGTGGCCGACTTTTTTAAGAATGTTTCATTGCTGAATAAATTCTTCAAAGCACATTTATACGGAGAGAGTTTCTCGAACGAGAATGGTATGCTAATGTACGGTTTCGTACATCAAAGTATGTGTATACGTCAATTTATGCTGACACTATATTTACTGCAGCGAACAATTTTATGAAACTAGTGTGCAATATCAGCCGTGGCAAAAACACGCGTCGCGTATTAGAACAAAATTTGCTAACTAGCATAACGTGTTAATCAAGAATAAATCTTTGAAACTTCGACTGGAGTCTAATTCTGCTGCACCTCGACTACAATTAACTACCATACATCCACTGCTCCAACGAGCTATTATGTCATTGTACATTATGGTCCTTCGACATAACTAACCAAGTATCTAGTGCATTTTACAAACTCTATTTGTGATAGCGAATCGGTTTGGCTGGCCTTCCACAAGCGGACCTCCCCAGTCAGATTGAGAAGGCGCACATATCATAAATAGAGTATGAATGTTCTAAATACTAAGCGACCAACTTCAACTTACTATGACACTGCTTCATAAACTACTGTGAATAATCAAAACAGAAAAACGAAGAAATTGTGATTGTGACTTTTTGACTTAAAAGTTAAATACGCGAGTGTGAATTGTGAACTGGGAACTGTTTGGAATTTATATGAGTGAACTTGACTTCCATAACTTAACTAAACTGAATCAAACTACAGGTAACTCAGATAACTATACTACAACTGAACTAACTTGAATAACTATACTTCAAGCATTACTTACATTTATAAATACGTTATTATAACATAACTATGGAACTACTTAACAAACAACTGACTAGTTTTGAAAACATTAAAAGTCTTTGTTCGAACTATAAAAAAGATAGTATTACTAGAAAAACTGTTGACTATCTGGAAAATCGCCTGGAAAAGCTGGAAAAAGAATGGGTAGATTTCCACGAACGCCACGAAGTACTTCAAACAAGCATATTAGATAAAACCAATGTAAACTACTTTACAAACAACATATATGAGAAAACTAAACAACTATATGAATCCACGAAAATGAACATGATGGAACTATTGGTTACTCACCGCCAACAGCGACAACACAAATTAGAATTTGACCTAACGGGCATGCTGGAAGAAGAAACTGACGACAAAATAAAAGAACTTTTGAACTACCAAGAAAGTAACTTTAAAGCTCTGGATAGGGCAATGTCGAAAATCGATCTCGACTTTTTAACTGAAAAGTGGGAACTCGAGGATCATTTATCGATTTTGAAATCGAAATGGGACGTCGTCGACAAACTACACTGGCAACTTGAAATGGTGCTAAAGGGTTCAAATCTGAAAGAAAATTATACCCGGAACTTTGAAGGTATTGAACAAAAATACGATCAATTAAGAAAACTCTTAAACAGCAAAATTTGGTCTAACATTCACTACCAACGCTCAGCGCCACAAATAGATATACCGAAATTTTCTGGAAATTATATACAGTGGTCGTCTTTCAAAGATATATTCACGGAGACGGTTCATACTAACCCGACCATATCAAAGTGTCAAAAAATGCAGTACTTGAAAACTAAGCTCAAAGGTGAAGCCGAACGTTTAGTACAGCATCTAACTATCAGTGCTGAAAATTACGAGTCTTGTTGGGAAATATTAACACACCGGTTTGACAACCGTCGACTCCAATTCACCTCATTTATGAATATGATGAATCAACTTCCAGGAATACAATATGCAAATTGCTATAATTTGAAAAGGATGCATGACGTCATAACAGAAAGCCTAAATGGACTCACAAATATGGGAGTTGATGTCTCGACCTGGGGACCCATGATTGTATATCAGATGTCTCAAAAAATGGATCCGATAACTTTTAATGAATATTCCAAAGAGATGAAGAACAACCGTGACTTGCCACAACTAAGTGAATTTTTATCATTTTTAGAATCCAAATTTATGGCATTAGAAACCATGAAAAAATGCCAAAGGGAATCTCCCACTTGTCAAAAGCAGAATCAAATTTCAAAATTTAATGGAAACTTCCAGAAGGCATATTATAAAAATGTTTCTACAAAACCATTTAATACGAACAATCATGAAAAATTCAATAATGAGAAATCGACTTTATACGAACGCAATAGAGAATATTCAAAAATATTTCATGCATCGTTCGGAAAGTGCCCATATTGCGATAAAGATCATGTGTTGATGCAATGCGAAAAATTTATTGCAAAAGACACAGCACAAAGAAATGCTATTGTTGCAAAACTCAACATATGCAAAAACTGTTTATACAGCCACGGAAACACTAATTGCACGTCACAAAAATGTTGTAAACAATGCAATCTGAGACATCATACGTTACTACACATAAATGAACCAACTTCAAAAAATGGAAACAATTTTATAAATTGTCGACCTTCAACATCCAAGCAACAAAACTCTCATCATCTTTCTACCAATGACATGGAAGTGCTGTTAACAACGGTGCAGGTCCAAGTCAAAACCAGTGATGGAAATTACGTCACGCTTCGAGCATTGCTTGATCAGGGCTCACAAGCAAATCTAATCACAGAAAACGCTGCTCAACTGATACGGCAGCCACGCACTAAACTTAATGCAACGATATCAGGAATCGGGTCTATAGCTAAAGATTGCAAAGGACGAATGAAAGTAACTTGCAAGTCTATACATTCAGAATACACATTTACTATCGAGACTTTAATACTCAATAAACTTACCCAGAACTTACCAAACCAAACTTTCAAAAGGATACACTGGGCTCACATTGAGAATTTAAAACTTGCTGACCCTGACTACAACGTTTCTAACTCAATTGACTTACTACTAGGAGCTGATGTGTATGCTGACATTATTCTCGACGGAGTACTCAAAGGCGACCAGCAATCTCCCATCGCGCAGCAAACTAAGCTGGGATGGATTTTATGCGGTCAAATTAAGACTTTTAATTGTCACGTAACGACGGTCGATTTAACTGAATTATCAAAATATTGGGAAACCGAGGACATAACTCAAGGGCCTGAGGATATCAGCCCAGACGACCGATGTGAAATTTTCTATCAGCAAACTACTACAAGAGCCCCAGATGGCAAATTCATTGTTAAGATGCCAATGATAGAAAATTATGCCGAAAAACTCGGAAAATCACGAGCGAATGCAATATCGCAATTCATACAATTAGAAAAACGTTTAGAGAAAAATAAAATATTGCGCTCAATGTATAAGGAATTTATTAATGAATACTACGATTTGCAACACTTAATACCCGTTTCAAATATTGTTTCATCTGATGCTAGCGAGACACCTAAGTGTTACCTTCCTCACCATGGTGTTCTCCGCGAGGATTCAACAACTACAAAACTAAGAGTAGTATTCAACGGGTCACAAAAAACCACATCTGGACATAGTTTAAATAGCTTGATGGAAAAGGGCCCCAACCTACAAAAAGATATGCACGCGCTTATCTTAAAATGGAGGACATATGAATACGAATTCACTGCAGACATAGAGAAAATGTACCGGTGCATATGGATTGACAAAACTCAACATAATTTGCAACAAATCATTTGGCGCAACTCTCAATCTGAAAAATTACAAGAATATGCCTTATGCACCGTAACATATGGCACAAAATGTGCTCCTTGGTTAGCCCTGAGAACTTTAAAACAGTTAGCAAAAGAAGACGGACCTAAATACCCTGCCGCGGCAAAAATATTGCAAAACGATTTTTTTGTGGACGATTTAGTAAGCGGACATAATTCACTGGATGAAGCAAAACATTTGCAAACAACCATTATCAAATTACTAAAAGGTGGTGGGATGAATTTGCGAAAATGGTCGAGTAATAGTCCAGAATTATTGAAAAATCTTGATGAGACTCAAATATCAAGATCAACTTACGAATTTAGAAATGAAGATGCTATGAAAACCCTCGGCCTCGGATGGAATCCTAACTCGGATACTTTTACTATGAAATGGAATATAAAGAAAACGCAAAAACCACTTACTAAAAGAAACTTACTTTCCGAAATATCGCAACTATATGATCCACTGGGCTGGTTTGCGCCAGTGACTATAGTAGCGAAGCTTTTATTCCAAAAGATCTGGACGGAAAAAATGTTATGGGATGAACACTTGCCTGTACAGATCAGTAATAAGTGGCAGCAATTAAAAACGGAACTGCCATGTCTGAAAAACATTAAAATTAATAGATGGATCGGAAGTACTGACCACGACGCAGAACTACTTGGATTTTGTGACGCGAGCGAGGAGGCATACTCGTGTGTACTATATATGCGCGCTAAAGATGAAGAGGGTCAGCAGATCGTGACATTACTTACTGCAAAAACTAGGGTTGCCCCACTTTCACATAAAATAACTTTGCCACGATTAGAACTATGTCGGGCCTTATTACTGTCCCAGCTGGTACTGAAGGTCAAAAACAGCTTAAAACATCATAACATTAACGTATGGGCGTGGTGTGACTCTAAGGTGGTCTTGGCATGGATTCAAGGGAGCAATACGAAGTGGGAGAAATATGTGGAAAATCGAGTAGCAAAGATCAAGCAAGTGATACCCGCCTCACAGTGGAATTACATCGAAACGAAACTTAATCCAGCTGATTGTGCGACACGAGGACTATACCCAAGCAAACTGTTAGATTTTCAACTTTGGTGGCAAGGCCCAGACATGTTGAAGACGTTTAAAGGAGATCAAAATTTTATAAAAAAATGTTTATTTACAACTAATATCGACCAAAGACAAGCAGTGACAACCCTAAACGAAAACAATGACGATAGCATAATTCATTACTTATTGAATAAAAATAGCTCACTAACACGTGCCACTCGTATATTAACTTGGATTATGCGCTTTATTGCAATAGCCCGAGGAAAGACAACAAAAGGAATGAAATCAGACGCCCATAACGCGCTACCAGATTATTTAACAATAAATGAGCTCAAAAATTCCAATGAAATGATCATAAAATACGCACAATACTGCGATTTTCAAACAGAACTTAATTTATTATCAAAAAATAGACCACTCACAAATAAAAGTGTCGTCTTCAAATTAAATCCTTTCATAGATGAAAAGGGTATTATGCGAGTCGGTGGACGACTAAGTAATAGCAACTTACCCTTAAACATGAAAAATCCAATTATTGTGTCCAGAAATGGAAGATTTACGCAATTGATAATCGAACGAGCTCATTCTGCAACTCTACACGGCGGTGCACGTCTTACGCTGGCGTTTATACGTCAACGCTATTGGATTGTGGGGGGCAACAGAGCCGTGAAAACCTACTTGCGGCTCTGCGTGCGTTGTCATCGTTTCAAGACTCATGACAACTACCAACTCATGGCTGACTTACCAGTACAACGAGTAACACCCTGTCGGCCCTTCACTCATACTGGGGTAGACTTTACTGGACACATAGACGTCAAATTAAATAAAGGGAGAGGGGTGAAGACTTCGAAAGGGTACATTGCGATATTCGTGTGCATGACTACTAAGGCCGTGCACATAGAACTTGTATCTGACTTGACATCTGAAACATTCCTTGCCGCTTTCCATAGAATGTGCGCGAGACGTGGAACACCGAAACACGTGTATTCTGACTGTGGCACGAACTTTATTGGAGCTTCAAAAATATTGAAAACTGAGTTCAAGTTGTTTGACTTAGAATTGCCAACTGAATTTTTTGACGAATTAAATAAACTTGAAGTGGAATGGCATTTCAATGCCCCTGCTTGGCCAACTGCCGGAGGACTATGGGAGGCTGCTGTGCGTTCAATGAAACACCATCTTCATCGTATTTTGGGTGACCAAAAATTGACATATGAAGAATTTTCGACACTTCTCGCTAAGATCGAAGCGTGCATGAATTCAAGACCTCTCTGTCCGCTAACTGAAGATGTTGACGAATTCTGCAATTACTTGACGCCTGGTCACTTCCTCACAGGCAGTTCTACTTTGATGTTACCTGTGTCCAGCCACGAAGATGAACGAAATTAAACCTGAGACAGAGATGGCAATTAACTAGACACATGTTAAACCGATTCTGGAAACTGTGGTCTAGTGATTATCTAACGCAACTACAGACTAGAAGCAAATGGCAAAGGTCAACTTCTAACTTGAAGAAAGATGATATTGTTTTAGTAAAAGAAAACAATATGCCGCCTGGGAAGTGGGCGATGGGTCGCATAATTGATGTTCATCCAGGTAGTGATGGTACAGTACAGTGGTTACTCGTACTCGACGAGTAACCACTGTGAAAACACAATCTGGAATCATAAGGAGACCAATTACGAAATTAAGCCGACTGCCAATTAGTGATAAACTAAATAATGAAGACAACGACCATGTGCCTGAAACGAATCACCAAACTAGCACACATATAACTTCGACAAAAAAAATTACAAAGAATGCATCTTTCGTCGTGACCGCAGTTTTTCTTGTTCTCTTTTCCTTCTGTGGACATGTAAACGGTGTAAACGTGAAAAACAGTACGAATAACATTTTTGTGACAAGTCTAGGTGAAAATCGTCCTATTTATTATGACAATATTGGCGAAATACAATTAATTAATGACGAATGGAAACTGTTGTTGTACTTCAATCTTACCACATATTGGGATGGAGTACATAAAATTGAAAACTATTTAGAAAACATAAACTTGGTGTGCAAGAAATTAGATCCAAGATATTGCAAGGCAACCATGCAACAACTTTTTCACGAACTCGAACTTTTGAAACACTATAATGTACTATTGTTGGCGCCACATAAACATTTTTCCAACCGAAACAAGCGAGGACTTATTGACGGAATAGGCTATGTGGCTAATAGTCTGTTTGGGATCTTGGACCAAAGATTTGCGGATAACTATAAAAAGGATATAGAAGCTATACAACATAACGAAAACTATCTACTAGAACTGATAAAAAACCAAACTTCGATCGTACAGCTGGAAAATGATATACTTCAAAAAAATGAAGCTAACTTGAAACAACAATTCTTGATTATCAATGACTTTATAAATCAGACAGATTGGAAACTAGCAAGAATCGAATCCGCAATCGAAACCGCTATGGCAGCAAATTACTTTAGTGCGACGTCACTTACTGCGTCCCTGCTACTAACTAACTTACGAAATATTCAAGAAATGCTTTTCAACGCCCTAAGTAACGTATACCAGGGACATATCGATGTGCATCTGCTTACTCTTACGAATTTGATGAATCATCTTACCTCAATATCTGGAAGACTACCAAAATCATTAACATTACCAATTGAAGATTTACAAGTGAACATAAAAAGTATATACAAACTACTTTATGCAAAGGCTCGAATTACCGGCGATTTTTTCCTACTAGAAGTGCACATTCCTTTGGCTAGTGACGAAACGTATTCTTTGTTTCATATCATACCTTTACCACTGGAACCGAACCCAAACGAAGTTATATTTGTTGAAATTTCATCAAAATTCATCGCAGTGAATTTTAGACGAAGCATATATGTAAGCATTACTGAAGAGGAATTGGGACACTGCATAGAGCATAGCAGTAACCAATTAATCTGTAACTTAAACTTGCCTATACAAAACTTTGAGAATATCAACGCGCCATGCGCAGCCAAATTATTAAGTCAACAAACTATTTTACCTTGTAACATGAAGAAAACAGTTTGTGAAGAACGCTGGATTGAATTACATACATCGAACACATGGATTGCGATGTGTTGTGACTCATGCACGCTACGGGCCGTATGCGATGACGTAGTTACTACACACGTCATAAACACCTCTGCTATTGTATCACTCAAACAAGGCTGTTTCTTTCAAACGAAGAGTTTCATGATACATTCCCGCAACAATTACAACAGTAAGGCGAAGATAGAGATGGATATCCAGATTCCATCTCGTGACACGTCTATCAACCGTATAATAAGTACGCACAAAACTCCACAGATGGAGATACTTCAAGACAAAAACATAGAAATCATGAGAGAAAAGCTGGAATACATAAAAGGTATGGAGCAGCTTCCTGCAACCGTCAGTGCAAACGATATACATCAATTTACTGTTTGCTATCTACTTTTAGCAATTGCTGTTATCGCAGGAATAAGTTGGTTTGTTAAGAAACGGGGCTACTGTGCCAAACGAGTAACTATAAATCACAGGAGTGAAAATTCTAAACAGTACGAGGACATTGAGCTGCAACCATATCCAGCTACACCCACTCCGAAACTGTTCCAGTCATATTCTATGGTGGAGCGTGAGGCCAAGAACAAGACGCGGGCATCAACATCAGCGAGATCTGCAGCAGCCGCCAGAAGACGTCAAACAGAGTCACGGCGTGATTTCACTGCGCCGGTCTCCAACGATGTCCAATTTACTTTATAATTAATATAATTTCTACATTTACATTCTTACTTTTACTTATATAATTTTTCTTTTACTATTCTAATTAGTTTGTTTTAACTTTTATTATATTGTAACATTCATTGTACTAGCGATTTTGTTCTAATATTTTTCTCAGTTTTTGGGGTTCAGAATATGTACGGTTTCGTACATCAAAGTATGTGTATACGTCAATTTATGCTGACACTATATTTACTGCAGCGAATAATTTTATGAAACTAGTGTGCAATATCAACCGTGGCAAAAACACGCGTCGCGTATTAGAACAAAATTTGCTAACTAGCATAACGTGTTAATCAAGAATAAATCTTTGAAACTTCGACTGGAGTCTAATTCTGCTGCACCTCGACTACAATTAACTACCATACATCCACTGCTCCAACGAGCTATTATGTCATTGTACAGCTAATATCACATGGTAATGATTCTAGATACTATACGAGTAGTGTTTTGACAAAAATGTTTTCACAATACAATTATTTTATGTCCCTACGATAATTTTACGTTCGAGCGAGAATCTCTCCCCGTGTAAATGAGGCTTTGAAATATATTTATAAAAGGCGAAAAATAAAACATTATATATGTAGGATTTGAATGTTATGAAGAAAGATGAGTAGAATGGAACGTTGACGTATGACTGATATGGAACGTGGTTTGTGTGAAAGAGATGACTAATGAAAGTATTTAAGATGGAAAGAGTACGAGGATGAATGATTAAGATGTTGAAGTATGCAAGGACGGAATATAGAAGAGAACAGTCTGGAAGACGACGGAAGACGTGAAAGACGGAAGACGTATGAAGTGAAGACGAATTTATTTAAGACGACAATATATTGAAGATTATCCAAAAGATCTTTGTTTGATTTGACCCCTTACGGAACTATTCCCACATATTTTTGAGGGCTCGTCCGGGATAGTTCCGTATTTTTGGGTCAAAAAGACGGGAACAACGACGTAAAGAGGAAGAAATTTCGAAGGAGAAGAATGGATGGACTAATGAGGAAATTCAGGTGGAAGTCAAGACCGATATTTAGTGGTAATGACGAAACCTATACAACAAGATGGATGCAAGAAATAGAAGACTTTGGCAAAATGTTCAAATTAACATCCAGACAGACGCTGATTCTTGCCAAAAAATCATTGACAGGCGCCGCCGAAAAATGGTTGAGAGCTGAGGAACCATTCACGACACTAGAAAATTTTAAAGCCGAAATAATAAAATAATTTTCGCCTAATGAAGAAGGTTATTGTGATGTGTTTATTGATAATTCATCGGAATGCAATGAACAATTGGGCGAAAACATTCAGACCGCAACGAATGAGAAGTCGAGCTGCTTCATGGTTATGCGAACTCCGTGTGTCACGGAGTGCAAACGGAGTGCTTACGACGACAATGGTTGCCATGACAACGCGTATGACAGCGGTAACAGCAGCGAAGATGACATATTTGGAAAAATGCAGAGTCAAAAACAAGATGAGCTTATGTTGCCCAATGTGTGCAAAGACGAATTATCAGTGGTTCAGCAACCAAGACGGATTTCTGTTAAAGAGGAAAAAATTGTTAACAAGAAGATAGTTAGGGTTGAAAGTGATATTAAGGTGAAATTATTATCAAACGAGTCAACTTCAGAGAAAAGAGAGTTTGGAAGCAAGAACACTGGACTAAAGATGTCAAGGCAGATTCAGGGTTTTATAGGAATTCATTTTGGAAAATTTACTAAAGATTTTGTACCAATTGTGAAACCGTTACATGATGTTTTGAGATGGAAGTTGTTGCTAGACCATTATGACGACCTTGTGGAAAACAGACCTAGAAGAATTCAAGAAAATTGTAAAATTAAGAAAAAGAAAAGAAAGAAAAGATTTAATTGTTTTGTAAGAGGAATATTGTGTTTATATTATTGTAAGATCTGTAATGTTGCTTATTGTTATTTTATGTTAAGATGTTTTTATAAAGAATATTGTATATGTCTTAAAGTAGATGAAAAAGTATATTTTGTTTTGTAAATAAGACCTGACTGAGGGCAGTCAGATGTCAGTATGGCCGAGATGTAGGATTTGAATGTTATGAAGAAAGATGAGTAGAATGGAACGTTGACGTATGACTGATATGGAACGTGGTTTGTGTGAAAGAGATGACTAATGAAAGTATTTAAGATGGAAAGAGTACGAGGATGAATGATTAAGATGTTGAAGTATGCAAGGACGGAATATAGAAGAGAACAGTCTGGAAGACGACGGAAGACGTGAAAGACGGAAGACGTATGAAGTGAAGACGAATTTATTTAAGACGACAATATATTGAAGATTATCCAAAAGATCTTTGTTTGATTTGACCCCTTACTATTCCCACATATATTATTTTAATTTTTTTTTTTTAATTTATTTATCACTTTTACAAAATAAACATATTTTAACTTGTCACAATAGTAAGCATTGAAAAAACCAAAATGATTTGTCAACAATGCTATGATCAGAATCCGTCATCGAAACTTCAAGAACGCTATAAGTACTAAAATTATCTTTAGACAGAAGACAAGAGCTACGTAAGCGTAAAATTATTTTAAAATAATAATAATAATTTGATAAGTAAAAAATAACAAGAGCGCAAGAGGTTAACTCGATTCAATGTTAAGGAAATACGATTTTAATTTAGTTTTAATATTCTGATGTGTTAACTCTTTTTTTAACGTAGTAGGTAGTTCATTGATAAGCCGAGGTATCAAAAAGTGGGTACTCCTATTATATATTTCAATTCATACATAATAGCAAAAGAACGAAACGTTAAATATTTACACAAACACAAATTAATTTTGTTCAGCGTCATAAAGCCTATTTGCTATAGTGATAAATACGGCAATTAGGCCACCTGCTGTTTAACTCTTAATGGATGGCAAAATTATTATATGGCATTTTGGTTTAAATGCGGATTCATTTTATTCTAGTTTACAATTATACTTTTTATTTTATGCATTGAATATCGTGCATAATGCGGGAACTAGGTTGTTGTCAGACCGACACTGTCTAAACCCATCGTTTTTGATACCCACGACACAAGAATGGATGTTTGTGTGGGTTCACCGATAAGGACTATATATGTAATTGCTTGGTGAATTTATTATTGTGGTTTATGTATGCGGAAATTCTTATTTGAAGAAATTGAAAATGATGAAACTGAGAGTAAGAGCAGTATGGTTTAGACAATATATAAACTATTGCTGAGAGATAGTTTTGTCTCTCAAGCATAAATTCAACTGCTTTTATGTTTAACTTGATCACGTATTTCCTAACATTTTTTCTGGAACAGTAGCATAAGATATCTGCTGTAAAACAAGACGCGCGTTTTCCCCTCGAGACAAATGGTTTAAGTGTCCCCTAAATATTAGTTACCGTGAGTATTGTGATATTTAAAATCTCTTTTAAATTATACTTGCGTAGATAATAATATCAAGTTTTACTCACAAATATTTAAAGTATATCTTGTTCCAACTACATAAATTTCTTGTTTCCCTGAGTAGTAATAGCATGCTACGCAGTTTAGTTATCTTCAGTATCGTAGAACAAAGACCGCTTCATACGGGCCGCAACCACTTCATAGGTCATGTGACCGGTAGAATTACGTGGAATATTCTAGAAAGATCTTGTTCTTGCGTGGTTTTTATGTTTCTTAATGATCATAGGCTTAAAATTTAAATGCTATGACTATGGATTGGTCGACATAAAGCCCGCATCTGTACTGCAGTATCCAACTTTTGGACATGGGTCTCCTCTGCAATCGAGAGGACTATGCATTAACGAAAATTATTCGAAAATGCATGCCCTATAGTGTATTTTAAACAAATAACTCTTTAATTTGTGTGCGTGTGTATATAGGACAAATTCAATTTCATTCTATTCCATATACATAGAATTAACACTACCATAATGAATTTAATTTGTCTAGTTAACGTATCTCAGATCCTCTCAATATTGTGGAAGAATTTTTTTGTCAATAAGAGAGATAAATATACGTAATATACGGAGTAAGTAGGAAACAACATTACTTAGTATAAATTATCCATAAATGACTTTCTTTGTTATAAGTCTTAAAGATTTATCTTGGCATTAACCTAATTCTGGGGCACAAAGTGAAATACTTTCGTGGAAAAGCGAAATTTGAGAACATTTTATATTTTAGCTTCAGGTAGGATTAGGTTGGATTTTAGTTTTTTTCGTGATATTAATGAATGCTTGTTCGTTAAGTGAGAATGTTTTTTGTGAAAAGAGTTTGCATTGCATACGAGCTCGTTTCTCTTTAACGTTTGATGTTTCGTATTTCAACGTATGCGATGAATTATATTTCATGTTTTTGCTCAAGATGAGTATTTGTAAGTTTAAATTTTTTAGTATATGAGTCAACATTATTTTTAATTCAATACAATTTTTAAAAACCTAAGATTACATTTTCTCTAAATAATTCTCAAAGAGTTTGGCTTGGGAGTTATACTTAGGACACTACAGCTCTTTACTTAATCACACTACATCTAAACCAACAAAGTCTGTATAAAAATAAAGATAAAACATTTTCTATCAGACTTCCAGATCAAACGTTATAATCAAGTCTACTATAAAAGGGGCAAGCCACGTTTCATTGCAATTGTTAGATAGATCAAAGCGCATTCTATTCGGAGTTTCAAACTACTGTATACATTTGCTCGGCCCAGTATTACTTTTGCGTCAGGTTTGATTAATTTAACAAATGGTGCCTTTTTCAACGGGGTCCATAGTAACGGGCAACTTCGATGTTTTCCATTTAATGAAAACGATAGCTACCTGCTTTCCGATAACCGCAAAGTGAATGAATGTACAGTGATGGTCGTAATGTTTATCGGAATTTTATTGAGATAGAAAAAAATACAATGGGTGAACTTTGGTACTATGCTTTTAGGCTTCAATTACATTATATTTTAAAACATGGAGTTTAAAAATTAAAGAATAATCGCGAAGAGTTTTTGCTACTTTTCGTAATTAATCGTGGCCATTATGTCAATTTTTACTCCTGTAAACTAATATACAAAGTGGTGTGCATTAAGAAACTAGGCAAAGCAACGCGAAAAGTATCCAAATACACAATGACACAATAGCTTTAGACGATGGTATTAATCCGGCGAGCGTATGGTTAGGTGATAAACGCCCGGAGTATAAAAGATCTGTGAATATTTAATAGTTTAATGGTTGATTGGTGTAACAATATGTCTGGTTTAGTAGCTCTTCGGGATGAGGTTACGTTGGCTTGTACGTGACAGGCCCTGACGACTATCAATCGGAAAGGAGTTTAGAGAGAGATCAAAGGCGTCAGCGGGTGAATTTTATAAAAGTCAAAATAACAACTATAATATGATATAAAAATGTTTAGCGGGGTTGAAAATACCCAGCTCACGTTTCGTGTTACGTGTTACCTTACGCTCGGCAGTTGGAAAATACTCAAAATAGAGAGAGTAGGTAAAAATTTGTGATGTAATTAAAATTAAGTTTTTTTATATAATGATCCAGATCAATTAGTGAGCTTTTGATCATAATAAATCACAAGCAATAATAATATTATAATGGTTTCTATATAGTCACTTCACTTTTTATCGCGACAGTCCTTTATGTGTTTCTCGACACCGTAGTCGAAAATGCAGTGTAAACTTTGTCCCCAACTATTCTATAGCAATTAATTAAACATATTCCAATGTTAAATCGTTGACGTGGTTTTGTGGTGTTTACTTTGAATATTTCACTACTGGAATAACCTATAATGTCATAATTTATTTAAGAATTTATTTAATATCATGGTTTGTTTTTGTTTTGGATTTAATAATTCGTCACATTCTGACGATGATATTTGCGTCTGCCTAAACACAAAAAACGGGATATTACCGGTTTATTTTTATTTTTTTGCATGTGATGATAACAATTGATCACCTTAATGACTGCTATATTTATTAATCACTACGAAGTTATATTAGTTATTTACAAACATTTCAGTACTTAAATCAAACCCGAAGCTTTGGACTTCATGTTCAAGTATTCATCCAATACAACACTGAAACTGTCGTGTAGTTTATATTTTAATTTAAATTCAATAAAACGTTTTAGAATGTATTAAAAATTAAGTCCATCACTCTTCTATAGGTTAATCAAATTGAAGCACTAGATTAAAGGTCACGAGAAAAATCAAAGTAACCCCAAGTCGTTTGAATAACCAAAAAAATTGGATCCCATTTTAGGTAGTATCCTTAGAGATTCGTCCAGACGCGGTGGTCCTAAACTGATTTGCATAATGGCCCGCGTAGAAGATAGATGGGGTATTCCAACATCTACCCAACATATTGAAGGCACGGATGAAGAAAAATTGCCCTGGCGTCTCGCACTGAAAACTGGATCCCTTAATTTACATGTGCAAAGCAACTTTGAATTTTAATACTTAGATGTAGAGATGATAATTGATTGAGACTAACGTAACTGAAGTAGCAGGCGCGAATGAGGGTTAACAAATATGTTAGGGGCACGCGGAATTTATGATCGAAGTAGAATTTTTCAACGCTAGTATTGCTACGCCTTGAAACACCTGTGAAATGAGACGAGTTTTATTAATATGGGATTTCTTTGGTAAATTCAACATTTGTATGAAAATATTTGAAATATTTTTTTAAACGGTTTTATTTAGCTCACCCCGTTTGTTTGGGTGAAATTTAGTAATTGAAATTTAACCCTCTTCCCGTAAACCGATTGATCTGAAATTTGGTATACGCCTTTGATTCTGGTGACAATACAATTATCTATACTCAATATTATTGTGAATCCAAGATGGCCGCCGCTACAAGATGGCGGAAAACTTAGTTTTTTTCAATCCCATCAATATGGGTATCAAATGAAAGGGCTTGTCAAGTAGAATTCAGTACTATATACAAAATCAAAATCAAAGATGGCCACTGCTACAAAATGTCGGATAATGTATTTTTCAATCCCATCAATATGGGTATCAAAATATCCAATATTTAAAGTGGTTAAAATTCATTTAAAGTGGACGTGCCCCACGATTTTATTTTAGTTTAATCAATGCATATGTTACGAGTTACTTTATTTTGAAAATATAACAATGTATACATATTGGTACCCATGACTGTATCCATGAAATTATTTTTTAGCTTTTAGTACATTTATCTGCAATATATATTCACGATAAAGATTTTCTTACTGCATCTTACATCAAGGAAAACTACATTCTTCAATAAATTAAATAAATACATGCAACAGTCACATACATACATAATTTTGACCTCACATTAAGATCAACTAAGGCTTGTGTTATGGATATCAGAAATTATAAGACACTTTGTGGTTTCATAAACATATTGGTCGCTACAGGGATCGAAACTCTCGGCGTCTAACGAAAAGAGCGCCAATTAGGCTGTCAACTTTTTTTAAAATTTATTTTACTGTATAAGAATTTCCACATAAATAAACAATAAAACATCACTTAAACCTATAGTGGTTTGTATGTGATGCATTAATCACATCTCAGACAAAACAAAATGTAATACAATAACAAGCAAGGATTTGTTTTACATTAAAGATATAAAATAGCTAAAAATTATAAGAAATTAAATTACAATTATACTACTTTTATCTATCTTATATGATTTACCTTTATATGTATGAATTTAATTTTACACTTGTTAAAAGCTGTTCAAGTAATATTGTTTCAATTTGTCTTTTAAGTTATTTTTATTTAAGGATTTTTTTAGTGGTTTAGGTAGTTCATTTATCAATTTAGGGATTAAATATTCTTTTGTTCTTGTACCATAAAAATTATTGTGAGGCGGTACCCTAAGCTTGTTTGCAGTCACTGCTCTAGTAATTATTTTGTGTTGTGTTTTTTTTAATAATAATAATAATAACACCCAACAGTCACATACATAGTCCTGACCCCACACTAAGATCGAGTCTTGTGTCGTGGGTATCAGGAACTACGAGAGACTTTTCGGTCTCACAAACACCCAGACCCGGAAGAAATATTTGTGGGCCGCACAAACATTTCTCTCGGTGCGGGGATCGAACCCGCGGCCTCTCGTTTCACAGGCGGCGTCTAACCAACTGCGCCACGGAGGCTGTTTGATTTTTGGTGGTGTATTTATTATCAAAGTAGTTTTCGTAAGTATAACATGATTGATTTTCTCGGATATGGACAGTACTCCACAATATTTAAACAGTAGATTATCTTGATTTTGATGTAAGTTTTTTTATATTCCTAGGTACTATTGTTTTTAGTATTCTTACTTGTAATGTGTGTATGTTTTGTATGTATGTTTTAAAAGTCCTCCCATAACTGCTTAATCCATAAGATATTATGGATTCTGCCATAATACTAATTCTAACATAGGTATATGTACATATAAATATTTAAATCTACCACCCAGACCTAGACGCCTGAATCCCTTTGTATCTTAAAGTGTGCTCGCACTTAGTATTAGGATATAGTATAATTGGTATTAATCATTATTTTACACAGTGAAACCATATGCCACGAACTAGCAAATTCTTGGTCATGTAAACAAAATTTACGACCGCGGTTATATGAAATCCTGTATAAAGTTTTGATAAGGGATGCATTAAATAACACAACTTCGTAATCATAGTTACGACTAAAAGGGCTGGTAAGGGTTTCAGTAAAAGTACGGAAGCCCCATGGGTCTCTTGAGGCAGTAATGACATATCCCTTTAAGGAAAAGGACAAATACATTTATGGTTAGGTAAACACTTGTTTATAACGAAATATTTTTTTCTCCAATTTACTATTACATTAGAAAGTTTTATAAACTCGCGCAGTTGTCCCAGAAAGGGTAGGCAGAAGTAAAACCAGGACACATACGTTACGCCTTGTATTTTCCGTCAAAGGATGTAACAGGGAGCTTAACATCTGATCGGGCACAAATTTCTAGATAGAGGTTTATAATGATTAAAAAAATCCAATGTCCCTTTACTGGAGCCGGGATACGAACCCAAGACCTCAGCTTTGTAATATACCGTAGTACTACTGCGCTGTCAAGGCAGCCTGTAAAAATGAAATCCTTGGTAATATTTTATAGGTGAAAGTTTGTGACTATGGAAGTTTGTTACTCTTTTATGCAAAAACGGCTTTCCTAATTTTCATGAAATTTGGTATGGTGATAGCTGGCACCCTGGATTAAAACATGGGTTACATTTTAAACCAAAAATAATATAGCGTGCCGTGGGATGATTTTGGAATTCAAATGCATATAAGATTTGATACACGGCCCGATAGATTTTGGTGGAATTTGGTATAGGGATAGCTGAAACCTGGATTAACACATATGCAACTCCTTATACCGAAAAAATTTAGTGTTCCCGTAAGATCATACAGAAATTCAAATATAAGTATTTGGTACTCTTTCAAATTAGAATACTGTATCAGCCCATATACGTCCCACTACAGGGCACGGGCCTACTCCACAATCGAGAGCACGATTGAGAGTCCATATAGTCCACCACGCTGGATATAGTCCACCACGCTGGCCATCAAATTAGAATAGGCGTTAGTAATAGTTAGTTCGCGAAATAATATGTTGTTGAAGTGGAATGAACTCAAAAGCTAACTGCACCCGGCTGAAGCCGGGCCCGACAGCTAGTATAATATAATTATGTGACGTTGTCCATTGAAATGTTACAATTTAACAATTTACAATTTAAGGACCGATTATTGCATTCCTTAGAGGACGCAATTTTATTTTTGGGACATGTTTGGGGGGTCAATAGAAGCTTAACCTCAAGTTTGTGGGGTCGCCACCCTTGTCCCCCGGCCGCCATCTTGGAAAAAGGGGTGAAAACACTTTTTTCGCGATAACTTGGAAACTATGCGTCTAACAAAAAATTGTAAGAACATAATTTGTAGCAAATTGTTTTGCCTACAAATATGTTTATATAACTTTTTGCCCTAAAATAAAATTAATGAAGTTATAAGCAAAAAAGTGAAGAAGACATTTCTTAAGGGAAATCTTCCTATTTCTCTTAAAAGTAGACTCTTCGACTTGTATCTTACCAATTCTAAAATACAGTGCTCAATCCTGGTCTTTGATCGAACTTCAGAGGTCCAGGTTCAGAAATCAGCTAAACTAAACTGGGATTGGGCGGGCCACATCACCCGGATGCACCCGAAGAGGTGGGCAAAGATTGCCAATAAATGGATGCCTAAGGATGGCTAGAGGCCATGTGGCAGGCTTCGGAAAAGGTGGCGCGACGATCTCGACCAATTTAGCAGCACTTGGGTGGCATCAGCAACTGATAGAGATAAATGGAAGGAGTTGAGGGAGACCTTTACCCATTAGTGGCACAGAATAAGTAAATAAAAATAAAAAATAACAAAAAAGTGACATATTTTTTATAAAAAGTTATAAAGCAAAAAATATTTTTTTTATAAATATTTACTCACTTTTTTGCTTATAACTTCTTTAATTTTTATTTTAGGACAAAAAGTTATACAAACATATTTGTAGGAAATACAATTAGCTACAAATTATGTCTTTACAAATTTTTCGTAAGACTCATAGTTTCCGAGATAACGCGAAAAAAGTGTTTTCACCCCTTTTACCAAGATGGCGGCCGGGGTACAAGGGTGGCGACCCCACAAACTTGTGGTTAAGCTTCTATTGACCGCCCACATATATCCCAAAAATAAAATTGCGTCCTCTAAAAAATGCAAAGCTCATGTAACATTTCAATGGACTAACGCTCCATTTTGACATTGAGGTCGACACCATCGATTACTTTGACAACAGAAGAAACAATACGAAAAATTATGTTTGATCAATACATTATATTACAGCTCTATCACTAATGTTTGTAGAGTGATTAAGAATCGCTCTTATTGACATATACTTTATGAATATATAGCAAAAATTACAAAGAGCGGTCTTAAAATCGTAGGTTATTTCTCACATGGAATCATGAGGCAATTAATATAAGAAAGAGAGCAAAAGTCCCAAATAAATAAATAAATAAGACCCAACAGTCACATACATAGTCCTAACCCCACACTAAGATCGTGTCTTGTGTCCTGGGTATCAGGAACTACGAGAGACTTTTCGGTCTCACAAACACTCAGACCCGAAATAAATATTTGTGGTCCGCACAAACATTTCTCTCGATGCGGGGATCGAACCCGCGGCCTCTCGTTTCACAGGCGGCGTCTAACCAACTACGCCACGGAGGCTGTCATAAAACATAAAACTATTATTTACGGATTTTATTGCGGATTTGGTTTCGTTTCTTTATTTTTTAACTTCCCGACGTTTCGATTACTTTACAGCTTTGGTGGTCACTTGAGGAACCTTCCCAGATAAAAATCAAATCAAATCCGAGATAAAATCCGTAAATAATAGTTTGCGTAAATCTAAAAAAAAATTGATTTTGACATATTATGCCCTTCTGATGACAACATTGACATCAATAAAAAACAACACATAAAACTCTTATCTTTTCCAAAGGGTAAGTGGCATCACGGAAATATTAGCCCTTTTGTAATTTAATAGACCGATCTTTTTACACCCTCGCAAAATATTTATTTTGGATACATTACAGAGAAACGTCATAAACAAACTTGTAAGTGGTAAAATATTTGGGCAATATTTTTTATAACAATTCGATCTTACATCATATAATACACGTGATACCATTGACCAAAATGTCTGTCGACTTTTTTTGGATACCGACAACATTAGATTCAATCAGCCATCATAGTCAGGGTTAAGAATTATTTATGTAACTGTTGCGTGTATTATATGTACAAGCATTGTTAATACATCGTTTTATCCGTTATCTCCAGCCTATAGTATACTCAGTCGTATTTCAACGTCTATTAAGATTTTAATAATGCATGATACCTTAAACCATAATATTTAGATTAGTAATTTATACCTATAGGTACTCATTTCATTTGAAGACATAGTAATTGCCTCCAACCACCCACGCTTCTCAAATACATTAAGTTTATTCTTTCACTCCAATATACCCAACATCATTAGGCTTCAAATGAAATGTATTTCTTCAGACACTTGACATTCGGTCGTACTTCTTTATTTACATTAGGCGTCGATATTTTTCGTCTGGCACACGTCTCTTAGCAAACGCTTAAGTACTTTATCAAAGTAAGTTGATATCTTTGATCTGTTTATATGAAAAGCCTTGTACCTTTTTATTACCCTAATGTCACATTTGTAGAATATTTTTGAGTATCAAATAGATTAAAAACTAAGGGTAGGCCCTAAAATCGCGATAAATTAAATATTAAATTAACTTAATTTAAAACATTTCGTATAAATCTTGATAAAAAATATTACCTTTATTTTTTAAAAACTTTCTTTCATAATACAAGCAAGTATTTTTAAAATCGTTGCGAGCTATGACAAATTTCATTTACGCTCAACTAGAGATGTACTGGAGCGCGCGCACCACGTACGTCTGAATACTTTACGCACTTTCCACCCTGTCCATATATTTATGTAAATGGTTGTATTTTAAAATATGATTTAATATACCTACGATTCCCTTGGTCATATTGAAGTCATACATTATTTTCAGGTAAGTGAAATGAATAGTTTTAATCGTTTGTGATCTTCTGGCGCCGAAAGCGCTATTGTCAAAATAATAAGAACAATTTTTCTCTTATCATATTTTTTTTTTATTTTACAAGTTAATACTATTAGACTATGAGTAGGTATATATATTTGCAGTTCATATTATAACACGTCTCAAACAATGAGATATATGAATTTATTTTATTTCATTCGTAGTTCCAAATTTCACCACATGCCAACAGATTTTATGAGATCTGAATCTGTTAAATCACTCGCTTGTTTAAGTCTATATTGACAGGTTATATGGCTTTGAAAGTGAGAAAATGAAATGCTAAGAATTCGATACATGCACTGTGAAAAGCCTGTTATTATTGGCAATTAATATTAAAAATTTCTAAAATTAAAGGTTCTTGGTATGGTAAACGAACCAGACACGGTTGCCATCATGTTCTTGGTGGTCGAGATTCAAATTCCAGTGTACAAAGTTTCGGAGTCATGTCTGTATTGATAGTCTATCACCTCGTACTAAAACTGTGAAGTAAAACATCGTTAGAAAACCTGCATACCATAGCGATTTGTAAGAATTTCTATGCAGTGTAAAGTCCACCAACTCGCATTCGACCAGCGGTGAGGACTATACAGCCACACCACTCCCAATCGTACTCACGATAGATGAGGCTCGGGCACAACAGTGGCACGTATATAGGCTATTATACATTTCCGTTAGGTATAGGTATTATGAGATTAAATCATCATAAAGTTTTTGTAATTCCCGATAAACACACGTGGTTATACTGAGGTTAAGACTATAGGTGTGGCTAAAATCATAATTAGCATTTGGCGTTAAATAATAGCGGCAATGAAGCATAAGTTTATAATTACACATAATCTATCTGAGCTCATAAGAGCACTCCCAAACATTAAGTCCGTCCAATTAATTTCAAGTAAATGTGTGCTGAAGCTGTTTCGAAGCTTAAGCGTGGATTAATCGCTGATGTAGATTCAAAACTTTGTACATTTATATTAAAAAGTCTGGAATCCTGGAGTTATTTATTAACAGCTAGTAAACTTAACGAAGAATACGTTTTATGAAGTGAGATCAACGTTTAGGTTTTTAGACATAAATTACTAAAATATAGCACATACATACAACGGTAAAGGAAAATATAGTAAGGAAACCTGCATACTATAGGGATTTGTAAGGATTTTTATGGTATGTTAAGTCGGCCCACCAGGCCAGCGTGGTGGACTATATGGCCTAACCTCTCTCAATCGAACTCGCTATTATACCAGAGAAGGTACCTGCAGTGCAAACTAATGTATATATTGATGCAGAATACATACGTATATAAATAAATTACGCCTTTATACCAGATTTGGTAAGAAGAGGTAATACATGGCCACCCTCGTTTCGCGTTGTGTATTCTTTCCCACCATGTGCCAAATTCCTGACTCCAGGCTGGTGTTGAATAGAAAAATACAAAATCGTTTTGCCTAACCTGCTAAAACTGCACCACCAACGCAGTCTAAAATAGAATAAACTAGGTTTTGCGCATAGTTTCACTCACGTAAATAGGTTAAGTCGATCAATTAATTTATCAGTAGTCACAAAAAGCTTCCATGGAAAATGAAAAATATTTTTTGTCTCTCTTGAACAGTACTTTTTTCGGGATAAAATGTAACCTATGCCTTTGTCTGAACTTTTGACGGTCATATGCAATATACGTTACATGGAAAATTACAATTTATCTGTCATGTAAATAACTAACATAATATACATATTATTCTGTGTCTGTAATAAAATCGTACTTTAATCCGTAGATTAAACTAGTTATAAATGTAACAAAAAGGATAAAACGGAAATCTTGCGAGAGAAATTAGCAATAGTTAAGATAATGGAACGTATCTTCGTAACTGCACTTCTCTAGAATGACGTTTGATGCCAAAGTCGTCAAGAAACTTCGTGCCGCCAGAAGCACATTAAGACGTGCGCTCTGATTAATGCCATTTGTGAAACGTGGCTTAATAAATCTTGTACTATAGTGAAAACACTTAAATATCTATACAGGCTATATCAAGATTGCTACCGAAATCGAAGCCAAGCGGTAGTTTATAATAAAATCTCGCAAAGATGTATGACAGTGTCAATTTTTGTTCTGATCTTTAAATATAATCATGTTTGGATGGTAAATCCATATTTATTGGTTAAATAATAATTAAAGCCATTGCGGACCATAACGTTTTCAAAAACAAAAGGGTCTACACTATTATTTTTAAAAAATCTATTTTTTTAACACCCAAATTCGACGACAGAAAAAAATACAAAAATGGGTAATGTTGCATGCAGGTATAGCCCTCCCCTATGGCACGTCACTGGGCTCGATTCGTGTCTCATTCCATTCTACACAATCATTACCGCGATTAAGACGTACAGAATTATGAGTTTTACTTATTTATTTTCTAGAATATTCCTTAATCTGTAATTACTGAATATATTCACGCTGGTAAATATTTCTTTCTCTGTTTTATCAGAAAATGTACAGTGAAAAATTATACGATTTCAAATATTCTAAAATCGATATCACTTACCACAGAAGCCACTTTAAAACTTCGATATACCGAAGCCCTGAATGTAAAATTCAAATGTATCCCAGGTCAATACAAGTTAAAGTAGAATTGTAATGTCACTATCGGTCAGAACGGATATTTTAATAATAAACGAAGGAACTAGATACTGTCACGGACTTTACACATGAAGTAGGGGAGCATGTTTGTGAATACTGAGTAGTTTGTTTTAAAGTAGAGAGGGATAGTGCTTTTTAAAGGCAACCTAAGGAGAATGACCATTTTTCTATGGAATGAGTATCAGTACGAAGTTATGTGCCTTGATGAAACATTATTTTTTTGTAGGGAAAAATATATATTTGCTATAAATATAGACATAAAGGGAACCAGGCTCGGAGTTCTTGGAGAAATGAACTTGAAGTCCAATTTTTTTTTGTCTTCAGCTCTGTGAACAAAATTTTAAATGTGATGATAATTACTTTATTTTATTAAAATCTGCCACCCAGGATGAAACAGGTAAATGTTTAGGACAAACCATAAAAAATCTTTGATGACTTATAAGCATCGGGATCGGTATCGGGATTGTTTTTTTACCGACATATTTTTTAACGATGCTATGAATGGGAATTATCTTTTATATTACACTAGCGGCCCGGCCCAGCTTCACCCGGGTACAAATAGATTTCTGTATAATATGTACGTATTATACATATAAACCTTCCTCTTCAATCACTCTATCTATTAAAAATACGCATCAAAATATATAATATAGTTTTAAAGATTTAAGCATACAAAGGGACATAGGGACAGAGAAAGCGACTTTGTTTTATACTATGTAGTGAAGTATTAGGTAATTTATGTACATGAGTTATCTCTTTGATGCGAAACGAAGTTCAAATGTTCGAACGTGGTACTAGACCAAGAGCCCGTGGCGGCCAGACCTTCGTAATTTTATAAAAGCTGAAAGTTTGTGTGCGCATGCCTCTGACATAGCCATCACACAATGTGTGTATTTATAAAACCTGAATTTCATATATGTTATGAAAGCAACTATAAACAAATATTTCCTTGGTATTCAGACACTTATGATGGTTCTTTCATCTTGCCAGAAACATTAAAGCTCATAACTTCCAAAGTAACTACGATCGGAACTTCATAATAGCTGATTGTGTGATGCTTATGTCAGAGGCATGCGTACACAAACATTCAGCTTTTATAAAATTACGAAGGTCTGGCCACGGGCTCTTGATCTATACGTAAAACTATACGAATGTAAGTATACATAAATGCTACAACACAAAATGATCGAATCCTACATCGTTCGTCGCAACCATAGACTTCAGATTGAATGATACGTATGATAGAGAATATTATTATTAGTATTGATTTATAGAAATGGAAACACATAACTTACTTCGGATATCGAACTATCGACTATAGCGTGTTCTACCGCCTGTATCACGGTGAATGCTCTGAGGAATTGTTCAACTTGATCCCCTCCTCTCCATTCCTAACCAGAACCACGCGTGCTGGCTTGCGAAGCCATAGCTTGTCGGTCCACACCATCCCGGCGCGAACCAAACGGTTCTCTAATTCTATTTTGTGCCACACCGTCAGGCTGTGGAATTGTTTGCCGTCTCACGTGTTCCCTCCTTACTACAATCCTGGGTCCTTCCACCGTAGTGTGAAGAGGTACCTTAGCAGGCCGGCATAATTGTTTCCATTGGCACGGGACTTCCGTCCAATGCTAATGGATACTTTGCGTGGGCGGCATTTGCGCTTACCATGAGGTGCAATGTCGCCAAAACGCCGGGCCAGAGAAAAAAAAACGCACATTTGAAATTTGTTTTACATCATAAAGTAACCCCCAGAAGACATAATCGATGTATTTTTATCGACAGGAACCAATAGTGAAACTAAAGTGGACATAAAATCAAATTTCAAACCACAACAACATAGTATTTCTTCTTGTTTTTTTTACGAGATCTTATAAAACCCAATTTATTCTACCCGAAACTCTTTAACGGCAGATAAAAAATGAGGAATAAGTCGAAAGATAAGTACGACATAAAAGCCTTAAATAATATGTAAATTGTTTGCAATGCATTTTTTAATAATATTAATTTCAATTTTAGTACAGTCAGCAATATAACTCACTGAACATTTACGAGATTTCGAACGGTCTTATCACCCAAAGTAATAATTATTTCCAATTTTTTACAGCACTTCTCAACAAATATAATTTTGATTACATTTTACGACCACAGTGTAGTAAGTAGTAATTTTAATTCATAAAAGCGTTATCGAAAATGTGAAGTGTGTAGCAATTTATGTTGCTGACTGAACATGCTGATGTTGATGTAAAAAGCAAGCTCATCAGTATACTCGTAATTACCTATTATGGTGCACTATAATCTTACATGTATCAACTCGAATAATCCTGTTAAATAATAAAAAAAAATAACTTCTGAGAATATTGTATAATAATTGTCGCCAATAATAAACTATAAAAAAGTATCATTATTTTTTTTTGATGATGCAATACTTGATAGCTGTTCCAGTCTATTAGAAATAAACGAATAAAACATAGCGATCACGTACTAAAGTTGTTCAAACTACCTATGAAACGCAATCTTCTTTGCTTGAAACCACATGCGCTACGTGGATTCTGGCGTAGCTAAATAACTAAGAGCTAGGAAAAACTTAGTATGGTAATTTTTCATAATATTTACGTACATTTTACGTGCTATCAGCGATGTTGGACTGTTGGGAATAAATAAATAACACCCAACAGTCACAAAAATAGTCCTAACCGCACACTAAGATCGAGTCTTGTGTCGTGGGTATCAGGAACTACGAGAAACTTTTCGGTCTCACAAAAACCAAGATCCGAAAGAAAAAATTGTGGGCCGCACAAATGTTTATCTCGGGGATCGAAGACGCGGCCTTTTAAGAATGGTTATTTATCCGAATCCGTAGCGAAAACCTCTAATATTAGCTTAATAGTTTCAGCATCATAAAGCACAATTGCAACCACCTACAGTTATAACATAGGTTGTAAAATCCTGCCTTTATTGTTTTTTTTTATATATCCGTAATGACCTACCTAAATTATTCTTTTCACACATTCTTTGGAATCCTATCGTACCAATTTTTTTATTTATTTTAAGTTTAATATGTCGGCTAAGGCGATAAGATCGCTAATTGTACTCTTTCGTTTTATTTATTAAATGTTGTATACTTTTGTTCTTTTGTGTAGTAAAGAATAAAAATAAAATAAAATAAGTAAATAAATAACATAGTCGTTTTACATCCTTTTTCTTTCTAAGCTTGCTTTTTTAAAGTTTCCTTCTCTTTTTCCATTTTCCTAGCTCTAGTGCAACTCTAAGATTGAGTTAGAAGCAAAGTTAAAGTTCATCAAACTAGAGTCACCGATACATTGGGAGGTGAGAACTATCTTTAAATTAGCTCGCTTGGAAAGATGAGATTTCTCCGGGCTTACTTCTAACAAACTTTCTAACTGAAGTTGCTTTGAAAAATAAATTTACTTTGGATATAAGTAGCTTGGAACTTGTTTCGTAAAACTGATTTAAGAAATATATTGGATAATATTAACAAATAACCCAATATCAGGAGTTATAATAAACTGGGAAACATTGAAAAATCCGAATTTATGTTCTATAAAGATTTGCTGTTGTATTTAGTGCCAATAGTGTCAGTGCCAACTGTTGGTCGAAATAAAGTACCTACATATGAGCCTAAAATTGCTACGATTTCTTTCAAAATTTGTACGAACATGGTAATGGTAATTTACAATATTTTTTATCTATATTATAAACTACTTAGCACATTAAATAAAGGTCCAACCTTATGTAAAAGATCAAACACCCTGCAATTGAGAGACGCAGAGGAAACGCAAAAGTTTAACCCTCGCGAATATTCAATCAAACTTTGTTTCCTACCTGAAGAAAAGTTAGCGGACATAATATATAAGAATATACATCCATGTTCCGCCGAGTTTGTAAAGACGGTGTATAAATTGGATGTGTTTTATTAAAATTGGTATTTAAATAAACTAAATATATTTTGCTTCGATTATTAATAATTTCATCATGCAAGGTATATTCAAAACGATGTTTAATAAAAAAACTCTCACTTTCGACAGAGTGCAGATTGGCGGATTTTAAATACCATAGAAATTATTCACCTCAATTATGTAGATAATTTATGCTTTGAAACTATATTCTCAGACTAATTGAAGGGTATGCACATTTTAAAACTTAATTTAATCTTAGCAACTACTACATTCCGTGAAAATACAAGATCAAGAATACCGCTATATATAAAGTTAAATTTAACAACCGTGTTTATTCTCGGGTGGGCAATTTCTTAATTTTCTGTTTCTTTAAACATTTTTAAAATGTTATTCTTTAATTCAGCGGAGTGGGCTCTCCGTGTCTGTAATTACTCCGTTCTGTCTGTCCATTCAGTGTGGAGGAAATCCCCACAAATAAATTAGCGAAAAAGATTTTTCTTTTTTTTAATAGACAACGCTAATTACTCTCATTTTGGAGACTTCCTTGTCTTTAACATTTTATGTGCCCATTCAGACGCAAGTTTGGTGTAGTTGAAAATATATTGGGTAGGAGAATTAGTTACTTTTTCAGTGCTCCTTTTGTATTTTAAAAAATCTTCATTTTTTTCTAGCTCGAAATGTAATTATCAATGTATCAGGTATTTTATTCTTAATTAATATTATTTGTATAATGTATTCAAAGACAAAGTTATAATAAACTGTGCAAACTGCTTTAAAGCAGATAAACACGTTTTAAGTACGATATGCACCGCACATGAAAACAGATCCGAATGAAAATATCACTTATCAAAAATCATACAACATTCCTTAACTTAAAATCCGTTAATATGCAAAACATTAACACGAGGTATACCCTCACGTAATCTAATAAGCGAAGTTTCACCCACTTTTCATATAAATGGCCCACTGTTATTGCGTTTAGTGGCGCATCTGTCATAAGACTTCCCCATTACACTATTCCAGGCTCGTCACCCAAACTTGCCTTTACGGCTCATATTCCCTTAAGCTTGCTAAGTTTATCGAACTTGTGTAACCTTTGCTCCGTCAGATGACTTGTTAGATATCCACGGCTCACTTGATATGGGTTTTCTATTAAAATTTCGGATTAATCCGTTGATTGCTGTCTGGATTGGGTGGGGCCATAATAAATCTGAAATTGCCATTTGGTGTATGATAGGTTATGCTCACTTTAATGTATTTTATTAGGGAAAAAATAAGTCAAAAGTTTTAAAACAGTGATAACTACTTATACGCATGAAAATTAACATTTGGAGACAGATTAATGTCATTACTTAATACAAAGTAGCATATGATACGATAGACTGTTCTTTTAATATAAAGGTATTATATTAATGACCATCAAGACTAGATCTGTAGAATCATAGATTAATTCGACAGCCTCCGTGGCGCAGTTGGTTAGACGCCGCCTGTGAAACGAGAGGCCCGCGGGTTCGATCCCCGCACCGAGAGAAATGTTTGTGCGGCTCACAAATATTTCTTCCGGGTCTGGGTGTTTGTGAGACCGAAAAGTCTCTCGTAGTTCCTGATACCCACTGACTGAGACTATTGGGTGTTATTTATTTATTTATTAATCAATAAAGTTGAGCCACTTAAAGATTGCTCAATAGCACATAACCTACTAATGTTGCACAAAATTATTAATGGCACCACTGGATGCAATTATTTAGTTCAGGCGGTTCCTATTGTTGTTCCTCATAAACTACCGCGAAAACCAATTACTGAATTATTGTATAGTCCGTTATCCAGAATGAACGTAGGGGTGCATTCCCCTTTTTCCAGACGGTGCTACAATACTTTACAATCAAAACTCGGGCTAGACATTTATCACGATTCGTTTTAATCTTTCCGAAAAAGGATTATGACATTATAATCACAATAACTAGCAAGTGCAGTTTTGGGATAAGTCCATAATTTATACTAAGTCGAATCTATGTTTTTAATTAAATTAAGTAATTGTTATTTTCGCTTTTCTTTTTATTATTCTACTAGCGGCCCGGCCCAGCTTCGCCCGGGTACAAATATATTTCTGTACAATAATATGTACGTTTTATACATATAAACCTTTCTCTTGAATCACTCTATCTATTAAAAAAACGCATCAAAATCCGTTGCGTAGTTTTAAAGATTTAAGCTTACAAAGGGACATAGGGACATGGGGACGGAGAAAGCGACTTTGTTTTATACTATGTAGTGATTAATTGTTATTGTCCATTTTTTTTGTTTTCTTTTCCTTGTTCTTATGCTTACTAACTTTTTTATCAGTATTACTGAAGTTTATAATCTCAGTTATCTCTAGTGTCTATTACTTATTTTGATGCATGCTGTAAATACCTGTAATTGGATTGCATATTTGTATGATCATATTTTTTCTGTTATAATTTTATTAGTTTAGTGTGTAAGCTGCTGGTGTACCATAAATAAATAATTAAATAAAACTAAAGTAATTTCCTTGTTCATCCGAGTTCATTAATAAGACTCTTTCCCTCCTTCATAAGGACTTGAAGCAGTTTTTAAATGCAATGGCTGACTCAAAAACGTTATTCATAATATGTAAACAGAACCATTATGAATAGCAAATCTTAATAAAAGTTTTATCACCTCTCAACATGATTTAACTAATTCACATAAACGTGAATTAGTTGTTAAGCAGTGTTTTTAAAATAAGGGGGTTAAAAGTTGTGCTGTGTTCTAACAGTTTTGAAGCTCAAAATCGAGAACCATAAGGGCACCGGTCGTACGTCAGCGTATCGGGCAGTTTTTCACTAGTATCGTAGCTGCGGACCGATCGGTACATTGACAAGACTAATTTATCGTGTAACAACTGCTGCACGTACGTGAAAGAATAAAAAACCTAGCTCAAAACACGGTCTAGTGTTGAAGTTGAGAAGTATTACGTGTGTGGATACTAAGAGGAAATTGTATACAAGTATTACTACTTTGTATTTTATGTTTTACGCGCTTGTGATGTTGTACAACATATTATGTTATAAATTAAAAATAAAAAGAACGAGGAAAAAATTACGCTTTTCGTATTTCGGATGTTTTTTCTTGCGCCACCGTTTCTATATCCCATGTTCTGAAATAGTATCAGTATTCATCGGCAATTCAAATTATCTTGTAAGAAAAAAGTATGGACTTGATTAAATTTACTATGTGCGACTATTTTGATATTTTATTTAATGGAATAAATGATTTTCCATCTAGTTTAAGGTATGAAATGAATTTTAGATGCTCATAAATAATTTAAATTAAAATGTTGGATTCAATATTCAATTAACAATATGTTTGATAGTCGATTTCTTTTTTAATTTATATTTGACATTGCAATGCAAAGACTTTGGTTTGACAGTGAATCGACGTTTAAAAGTAATACCTACTTTGTATACTAGTAGTAGCGGAAAGCGCAGCGTAGGACGTCCACCCATAAGGTGGTCAGACGACCTGGTAAAGGTCACGGGACGTCGCTGGATGCAGGCTGCTTCCAACAGGTCTTTGTGGAAATCATTGGGGGAGGCCTTTGTTCAGCAGTGGACTTCCTTTGGCTGATGGATGGATGGATGGATACTAGTTGTAGGTCTCTAATAATAAATAATAAATATATACACCCAACAGTCACATATATAGTCCTGACCCCACATTAAGATCAATTAAGTCTTGTGTCGTGGGTATCAGGAACTACGAGAGACTTTTCGGTCTCACAAACACCCAGACCCGAGACAAATACTTGTGGGCCTCACAAACATTTCTCTCGGTGCGGGGATCGAACCCGCGGCCTCTCGTTTCTCAGGCGGCGTCCAACCAACTGCGCTACGGAGGCTGTCAATATTTGAGAGGCTGTCTGGAGGTACCACCGCATTGTCTATTCCTCCCGATAAACATCAGTGTAAATGCACTGTTGTTCTCCGATTTGGAGGACAATTGTAGCCGAATAACTACTGGGCATAATGCAATTTAACATTTTAGGTCTCATGATGGGGAGCGCAGTGGAATGCCAATGCTTCATAATTCATGGTGCTGTTTGATTTTGCTACTGTTCATTAGCGGTATCGCTTACCATTAGTCGGAATGGCATGCTCATATCGCCATTCTGGACAGCATCCTTGGCGCAGGCGGTAAGACGCCGCCTGTAAAACGAGAGACCGCGGGTTCGTTCATCGCACCGACAAAAATGATTATGCGGCCCAAAAACATTTCTATCGGGTCTGAGTGTTTGTAAGACCGAAAAGTCTTTCGTAGTTCCCGATATCCACAACACAAACTTCGATTTTAGTGAGCGTACAGGGCTATGTATGTGACTGTTGGGTGTTATTTTTTTATTCAATATAATTTTTTATTTTTATTTTATTTTATTTATTTGAGGTACACCAGCAGCTTACACACTAAAACTTACAACATAATAACAGAAAAAATATAATTTTACAAATATGCAAGCCAATTACAGGTATACACAGCATGCATCAAAAATTTCAAACAAGATATTGATCTATAAGCTGAATACAAATAACAAACAGTTAAACATTGAAACACAAGTCCGAAAGCCAACTCAATTGAAGCTAGAGAATACGATAAGCTTGCAGATGTTATCCTCAGACAAGTGTAGCACAAAATAACATTAATAACAATACATTAGTTCAGTGTAGTCCGTCGCGATTTATTATAACAAATGATAAGAGATGTCTGAGCGGGAAGGGTCCGCCATATCTCGTTTATCACGTACTGCGGTGGAGCTACGAATGGACTTAATATATTATTTTCCGAGAATAATTAATTATTTCATACCTCTCTCTCTCTCTTCCAAGCTATTTATCCCATATGGTGGTGGGGTCAGCTCTCTTCGTTTTTCTTCTCCACTTCGCTCTGTCCCTGATGTCGTCTTCGGATACCTGGCATTCTCCCATGTCCCTCCGCACTACATCCTTCCATCTCGTCTTCGGCCTGCCCCTGGTCCTTCGGCCGGTTATGGTTAACTGTAGTGCCAAGTTACCTACGTAGTCCGGCGGCTGCCTTTTTACGTGGCCATACCATCGCAGTCTACTCTCCTGCATTTTATCGGCGATATCACGCACCCCCAGGCTACCTCTCACACCTACCTATGTTTATTAATCTATTTATCAAGTCGAAATTTATTTACTTTTGGGGCTTTGAATGGGGTTCGAAACATTTATAAGTAATAAATCGGCAAAAGATATATTTTGAAAATTTACAGATTTTTTTCTTTTACTCTCCGTTATTTGAAATTTACCTATAACCACTGCAATCATTTTAATAGAAATATAACATAATGATTTAGCAGTTAGGTAATAACTTTACGAAGGTACCCCTTAATAAATATAAACCAAACCAACCACAAACATTCGAACGAACACACACGCATACATACGAACAAGCGCACATCCAAGGACACACACATTTTCGATGCGTAGCTTACTCATTTTGTTATTTAATATTATTTTCACATTTTCGATTAACTTTCTTTAAGGTTTCGACTACCTATAAGGATTATCTATTATTATTTTCTTGATATTTCCTATTATACAGGGAATATCAAAACTGCAACCGAAAATAAACCCAGGTGGTACTTTTAGTGACTACAGGTATAATGCAAGCAAAATGTTTACCCTGTATAAGATATTTTTTAAAATATAAATCAGTTATTGGCCGTAAGATCAATTTATGCTGTTGTATTAAAGTAGAACTAAGGGCTATGGATTTTCAATAAATATTAAATAAATAAATTTCAAGAATGAAAAGGAGGTGGTAACTCTTGATCAAATCGCTTTTTTATTATAGCTTTTTCCCATTGTTCAACTTTGTCAATATTTTTATCCATATATTACAATATGTGTGGTTGATGGGTCTGAATTCACCTATTTTAGTTGCAGTAGTAATATAAACTTCATAGCATTGCAACATGGTCATTTTCATTTTTTATAGTCATTCCACATCGTAACCATTTATTATGTTTTTATTTTAATAAATTTCCTAGTGTGTACGCGACATTTACGATGATTGCTTTTTCAGCATTGGAATTGCAATGTACATCGTACGGGAGTTACAAAGCCTCTACCATTTCACGCTGAAAATTATTATTATTGTAGTTGAATTCCTCTTATTCCGTGGAAACAACACGCATGGAGAATGGAGATATATGAAGACCATATTCGATTATGGTTGTTGACTAATGAACTTGTGGGTAAATGTCAATCAAATATGTGTTTTTTTTATTTAAATGAATGGTGAGACGATCATGCCGTTCTTCTTACTTTTCAGTCTCACTAACACCCTGTGAATCATATCACTGTGGAAATCACTGGGGGAGGCCTATGTTCAACAGAGGACTTCCTTTGGCTGATGGATGTGATGAATGGATCACATAAATACTTGTCTCGGCGCGAGGTTCGAACCCGGGATTTCGTTGCATAGCTGGCGTCTAACCAACAGCGCCATGGAGCCTGTCAAATCTTAATTATTTTAATTAATATTTTTCCTTGTTTCAGCTTGATGGATATCGCTCTTTCAAAATGCTAAGAATATATGCAATTATTTAAAATGCTTAATTTATGTAGGAATATTTTCGAAGAAATAATATTAATACACAAATATTAGTAATTCAGTATAAAAATCTTTATCAACAATACCGGGAGTGTAGGAAAATGGAGCACTTACTTAGTTGGGTACATGGGAATAATATAAATATGATAATAAGGAAATAATATTTGGAAAATAACTATCCGTTTTGGAGTGATGACCATTTAAAGTTTTAAGTATTGTCACCACTTTTTCGCATAAAGCAAATTGGAATGGCTAAAGAACAAAATTATAACATACACATATTATTACACGTACTTGAGTTATTTTTACAAATTACAAATAAAAACCCATTGTTTAATATAAACGTTGAACCATAAAGCAACCCAAAATTAAATCAATTATTGTATTAAAATATTATATATTGTATTATTATTTATTATATAGTGCGTGGTGGCCTATTGGTAAACGGACTAGACGCGGCTGCCAACATGTTCACGGTGGTCGCGGGTTCGAATCCCAGGGCACACCTCTGACTTTTCGGAGTCATGTGTGTATTGATAGTCAATCACCACGCACTAAAACGGTGAAGGAAAACATCGTGAGGAAACCTGCATGCTATAGCGATTTATAAGAATTTCTATGTTATGTAAGTCCACCAACCCGCACTAGGCCAGCATGGTGGACTATATGGCCTAACCACTCTTAATCGTTCTCTCGATTGTAGAGTAGGCCCGTACCCTGCAGTGGGATGTATATAGGCTGATACAGATACAGATTAAAATATTTTCCTTTGTAATATTATCGAAAAGAGCAAAACCGGAAGTGATTTTAATTCAGTCATTCCATTAAATATTCGATTGTAATTAACTCATTCCAATGAATGTATTTGTAAATCATTTTATTAGTATTTAATGTATTAATATATTATTGACGTAATTATAAAACCGCGTAAGCATGCTATTATTTTTGGGAAAATAGGGTAATAATGAGTTACAAAGACTTACAGTAATGTTTATGTGATAATTTTTTTGACAGCCTCTGTGGCGCAGTCGGTTAGACGCCGCCCGTGAATCGGGAGTTCGCGGGTTCGATCCCCGCAGCCAGAAAAAATGTTTGTGCAGCCCACAAATATTTCTTGCGGGTCTGGGTGTTTGTGTGGCCGAAAAGTCTCTCGTAGTTCTTTATACCCGCGACACAAGACCGGAAGCAAGTGTGGGGGCAGCACTATGTATGTGACTGTTGGGTATTTTTTATGTATTTATTTGGGACTTTAGCTCTCTTTCTTATATTATTTACCTCCTGATTATGTGAGAAATAACCTACGATTTTAAGACCGCGCTTTGTAATTATTATTATATATTCATTCATTATTATTAGATTTCATCAAGTAAAGTGGTCTATTGTTAAACAGACAAGACGCCAATGCCAACATGCTCATGATGATCGCGGATTCGAATCCCAGGGCACACTTCTGACTTTTATAACTCATACGAGTATTGATAGTCAATCACCACGCACTATAATCTGTATTTCATAGCGATTTGTAAGAATTTATATGGTATGTAAAGTCCAGGATGGTGGGCTATAGGGCCTAATTGTAGAGGAGGCCCGTGACAGTGGGACGTATGTATAGGCTGATACAGTAATACAGTAATCATTATTTTACTTGTTACGTTTTCTTTTGAATAAACAGAAATGAAATAAAGATTTCCATTTGAACCCTTTAGTAGCTCAACAAAACGTCAGATTTACAAAGTGGCCTTGAGAAGTGTCCAACTTGGATGGGAAGGTATCCCGGCCATTTTGGGACGTCCCAGTCCCCAATCCCCGGTGCATTCGTATGAAATAGCTGAATTAGGTAAGTTCTACATTGAAAGGACCTCCTATGGGACCAAACTGTTCCCGAATCAACATTTTTCTATGGGATTTGTAATACGTTGTGGATATTGAAATGCGAAAGTGATTTTCGGAAAATATTTCTGTAGATAACATGTTTTTATGGTCACTATGTAAGCTTTAAAGATATTTTTAATAAATTAATCAATAATAATAATTAAATTAGATTAAATAAATTTAAATTAGTATATTCGTAGCGGTGAAGGAAAACATCGTAAAGAAACCTGCATACCATAAAGATTTGTCAAAATTCTAAGTGTGGTGGACTATATGGCCTAACCCCGGTCAGAAGTACTTTTGATTGTTATAGAGGAGGCCTATGCGCTGCAGTTGGACGTAAGTGGGCTAATACAGACACGCAGGATATTGCGTCAAAATAAAAAATAATAATACTTGTTTGGTTCTGTATTGTTCAGCAATGTCAAATCAAATTATCTAAATATAAATTTTCTCTAATACCTTGATTTATACTAATAAATAATAAATCCTCACTATAAAAGTCTACCTCACAAATATATTTTGTTAATATCCAAAAATAAATATCGTTACCGATATATATTTCTGTCAGGAAAAATAAGAGAAATATTCGTCTGCGAGAATTCAATCTATATTCGAAACGTATTTATGATTTATGGACCGAATGGCACGCGGCGCTTGGACGCTTTACTGTAAAGAAACGTGATATCGAGACTTACTAATATTAGCTGGGATTTTTCTTTATTCATATATTAATAGAATATTTTGTGATACCAACCAGGGATGTCTCGTATGTAAAAATATACATATATTCAAATCCTAATATAAGGATACACCTGTATAGTGTGATTGAATCTAGTTACGCAATAGATTTATAAGAAGATATTTTGAAGAGGCACCTTAGCAGGCCAGCATAATTGTTTCCATTGGCATGGGACTGCCGTCCAATGCCACTGGATACTCTGCCTGGGCGGCATTGGCACTTTCCATCAGGTGCAATGCCGCCACAATGCCAGGCCATTATAAAAAAAAAAACTTGGTTTTGAAAACTAATTATTGTCTATATATCTAAATATCTATGAAATAACTTGCTATCTCGAGTTATCCGCGCAACATATTTATTTATTTATTTATTCTTAACTGCACATAAAGAGGACAACATTAACATATAACATACAATAAAAAGTACAGAAGGCGGTCTTATTGCTCTAGGCCATTTCTTACAGACAACCTTTGGATGGATACGAGATAAGGAGAAGAAGAGAGGGGCAGTCTAGGAAATAAAAGAAACAAGCTCCAGTAAAATAAGAATTATAGACGAATTATTTATAATTAATATTTTATATATATATGTATATATATAATATATATATATATATATATATATAATATTAGTTATATGTATATATATATATATATATATATATATATATATATATATACACACACACATACATACATACACACATACATACACATATAAAACTATGATTATGCATAAACACTTATAAATACTATAAATTGCCTGTAGGTTTTATTTTCTACATATAGAAACTATACTTCTCGGTCTGTATGTTTAGTGAGAGAGATAGTAGCCTTTCACCATTTTTTTAAACGATACCAGTGTTTGAGCCTGTCTTACTATAGTATATCATAATATGTGCCTGCTTTTATCTTTTTTTTATCAAGTTTTGTGTTACAAGTTCTTATTAGGTTGTATGCGGATAATTTCATGACAGTGAAAGTATTTTCTTTGCTTCTTCCTTAATGAAATTCCTTTGTTAGTTATTTAGGTAATTTTTGCTGTACTTAATTTTTATTCTAGTTTTTGATACCCATTTTTAATAATTTTCTCATCGCAAGTTTGCGATACTGTATTTGGGTTCTAAATATATGTATTTATAAGCGATATTGTACCAACATTTCGACACCACAACCGACGTGAGAACTGCTCAAGGCAGACTGTCAAAGTAACTGGTTGTAGTACCTCAAATAAACAGGGGAATTTATATAAATAAAGGAAACATGTCAAACACAATGCCGTAGACTTGCAGCAACTACAAGTTGGCAATAAGTTAGTTGGGCAAGTTTTAATCAGTTCGGTTTACTTGATACGATGTGGCGTTTCGTACGCGCTAACCGCATAATCTTAATTCCTGGAAGTTTGATTGGAGCTACTTTAATATACTATAATTATTTTGTATTCTACAACTTGTATTAATTACGGGTGGAAGGTCTATGTCGTATGTGAGAGGCCGCCTGATTGGGTACCACCGTAATGTCTATTTCTCCCGCCATCAGCAGTTTAAATGCACTTTTGTGTTTCGGATTGAAGGACATTGTAGCCAGAGTAACTACTGGAAATATTGAGACTTTACATCTTATGTCTCAGGATGGCGAGCGCAGTGAAATGCTAAGCATTGCTTTGTAATTCAAGGTGTTGTTTGGTTTTCCTACTATTCATGAGCGGTCGTATCGCTTACCATCAGGCAAACGGCACGTTCGTTTCGCCATTCATTGCAATAAAAAAAACTGAGTTTTCGAAGTCATGTGTGTATTAATAGTCTATCACCAAGCACCATAATGGTAAAGGAATACATCGTGAGGAAACCTGCTTACCCAGTGATTTGTAAGTACACATATATCTATGGTATGTACAGTCCGCCAATTTACACTAGGCCAGCGTGGTAGACTAAATGGCCTAACCACTTACCATTTTGCATTGAGTGATAAAGTAGGGAGCGGAATGGATTAATGCGTTAGTTGGGCCGGTTAATATATCTTTTTAAGTGCATTTTTTTATAAACCTGCATTGAAATGTGATCGTGCTTATATCTGATGATAAAGTAGAAGTATCCGGGTGTCAAATTACGCTGCTGGCAATCTTATTCATCAAATGTAACACGCTAATTGCATCAGATTGTTTTTTATTTTTTGAGACAGTACCACCCTGGTAAAGATGGCGCATTATGCCTACCACACTCGTACCTGCATTGGGTCTCTGCCATTTTTATTTTTATTCTTGGATTTGTTTCCTGTAAGATTTGCGTCTCGCTATTCAATGCAATAAAAAAAAAATATCTGAAATCTTGATACCATCAAAATTCTTATCCCTATCCAACCAGATTATTTCAAATTTGTTAAAAAAATCAATTCGCTTATAAAAACACCCTAATATACCTGGCTAATTTAACTTTGTCACGTTTTGCCAACTTGCCCCATTATCTGGGAGAATTTTATGCGACTAAATAAGTTTAGTTGATATAATCAGAATATCACGGGCCAAGTTAAATGGAAAAGTTTCTGGTACTGCTTTATGCAGGCTTTGGGCTAGTATTTGACCTTAATAAGCGACTTTCGACTTGGCCGGTTGTAAAAAGTTGTGTGAGGTACTTCGGTTGAAGGAAAACATGTCTTTTGGGATACCTAGGGGCGTTTAGGTGTCCGCGTATTTCGTATAACGGTGTTATATAGGAAGATTTCATCTTCTGCCTACGTAATTGTCGCATTTTAATGTTATTGTGTGTAATATTATTTACTTTGAGATTGACCTATTTTGTTCGCCCCTTAATCATTTTTTTATCTATTTATTTATTTGTTTATCTTTATGTTGTACTTAGAATAAATATACACCGAAATAAAAACAAAACAATTATAGCAATATTTAAGGAAGTACAATAGGCGGCATTTTTTGCACTAAGTAAACATCAAACATTCTTTTAATACACTTTAAGCCAATGTTTTAAACAGTTTTAGTAATTTTCTAAGTAATTAATAAAGTATGAGTATATGTTACTTATCATGATAACCTTCAAAACTGTAAATACACAATATCTTCGGAGTACTTGGAAAAACATTTTTGTGACGAAAAGGTTCAATATTCTATTGTAGAAAAATTAATAATGAAAGCATCTAAAAATATAAAACGGTTAACGCGTCATAAAAATCCTTTCCCTTATTTTTTCTAAATATAGATGCTTCTGAAAACGCTTTAAGCATTATAAAATTTTCATAAGCATAAAACTTCCATTATACGAGGCAGCACGTTACTCTCCATGACAATTTTAATTATAGCCGCGTTCAACAGCGATTTTTTCGCTTTAATATCTCGAGCTCCTGTGATAAGTTTAGATAAAATATATTGCTCGGAAAATTCTGAGAAAGCGCTTACATTCCGCCTGTTTTCGTCTAGTGCTTCAATTATGTGGGGTCTGTTCAATTATATAGGCGAGCTATCACGTATGAGAAACCTACCACTACAGGCAAGTCTCTCATATTATGTAAGAAGCCACCTTAATATGGCCACCAATGTTTCTCGCGCCAAACAACAGTGTAAATGCACTGTTTTGTTCCGGTTTGAAGGACTTTGCAGCTAGAGTAACTACTGGACATCTCACTCAAGATGTCAAGCAGTGGAATGCCAAGAATTGCTTTGTATTTCCTGGTGTTGGTTGGTTTTGTTACTATCTATGAGTAGTCGTGTCGCTTACCATCAGGTGAACGGCATGCCCGTGTCAACATTCGTTCCAATAAAAAATAAAAATATAATAAAAATGACTAGTATATTTATGATTATTCAATTTCGAACAATTCAAACTGGATAAGTCAAAAAATATTTGATAGATTACCTATATTAAATTAGTCTTTACCCAGTCCAAGGTCAGAGTAATAAATCTATTCACAGGATTTCTTCTAAATCAACTACAAAATATATCAGAAAATATAAGAAATAAGTTGAAAATCTTTATAGAATCTTTTAGTGGATACGAAAAATGGACTCTTGAGGTAAGCGACCCTCCGATCAATCATTGCTTGCATGAATGTGACTTAATTTATTTTTCCTGTAACCCTTCGAAGTCCGAGATCTACGGATAATAATTTTTCGGGGCCACTCGTATTAATCTTTTTATCACATTGGGCTTATTCGGGTTGATGTATTGAGTGGACTTAATATTGGATACTCGATAGAGATAAAATGTACATAATATTAATTTGTTGCACGAAAGATCTATTTGTATTTAGGAGAATATAACTGGTAAATACAATTTAGGAGTTTTTTTATGAAATGCCAGATAGTGACGTTTAGTAGTGCTAGTAACCACTATGTATGGTTAATAAATTCAGCAGTCAAAATCTTCAAAATTCAAGAAAATTCTGTAGTGGACAGATAGTGTTTAAATGCAACAGATATTTCATCAAAGGTGGTAATCAGAACCAACTCAAAGTCAACGTACTAGATTAAGTGGCTTAAACCCTCTTAATCGTACTCTCGATTATAGAGGAGACCCGTGCCCTACATTGGGACGTATATGGGCTGATACAGTAAGCAGAAATTGTGTTAATTACTCACTCCCACACTATATTCTTCGGCATTTTTATATTCGTACTAATCTGCCAATACTTTGTGGTTACGTCATTATTTTTAAACCCACGCGTATATTTCGTCCCCACCATAATTGAAAGTCATTGCCGAACCATTATTAAGGCTTATTCGACAAATAAACAAGTTCGTACAGAGATATAAATAACATTTTATCTAATTTAAACGTCGATATAATCTCACGAAACTTATTTAGTGACTCCTGCTGCGAAGTAAATAAATAGCTTTAGGAATGTAACACGAAAAGTCGGGACTTGCTTTTCTGAGTTTTGAACTTTACTTCGTTTCTCTGTAAAACAAGTCTTATAGTTTGACCTGGACTTGAAACTGGGTCATCTATTCATCATGTGCATCTACTTTCTTTAGAGCGCAAGGAACGCTGTTAAGCTCCTCTATTGGTACCGCGAAAGGCCGAAAAGATGTCACGCTTGGCGCTTTGCGAATATTGCGACCGGGCTGTGTTCTAAGCTATTCCTACGCTAGCATACCTACTAAAAACTCGATGGGCATCACGCGCATTGTGGGCCCTAAGTAAAATTAAGTATTAAATGTTGTACAAACCTTTAATACATGTGCATCAGCATTTTATTTAATCATGGTATCAGCCTATATACGTCCCACTGTATAGCAAGGGTTTACTCTACAATCGAAAATACGATTGAGAGTGGTTAGGCTATATAGTCCACTACACTGGCCTAGTGCTATTGGGCGAACTTTTACATACTATAGAAATCCCTTATGGAATGCAGGGGCCCTACTATATAAATCCGAAACGAAGTTCGAAACTTCGTGACATTTTTCGTTTCGTAACCTACTCTGTAACACGAAATTCGAATCTTCCGATCGAAGAATGAATTATTCCAATATATCGGCAATACGAACATTTACAGAGTAGGTACATTCGTATGGTCACAAACTTCGTTCGCCCGAAGTTTCGAATTTCGTTTCGGATGAATATAATAAATAAAAATGTAAATTTTCGGATTGCCGGATTCGAATCATTCATTCTTCGATCCGAAGATTCGAATTTCGTGTTACAGAGTAGGTTTCGAAACGTAAAACGTCACGAAGATTCGAATTTCGGATTTATATAGTAGGGCCCCAGGTTTCCTCGCGATGTTTTCTTGCGTATTTTATTCAATAAGTGTTTTTATACATTTGTAATGCATATGTTGCTGGTGTGTCTTTCGTTTATACAAATAAATAAAATGTAAGCATGTGACTCAATTTGCTTTGTAATGTCCGCATGACACAGTTGCTTTGATTCCATGACAGATACGAGGCAATGAAAGGTGTCCTCCATTTAGTAGTCGGAAATGATATGAGCGCATAGATTATATTTTGAGGTATATTAGTATTAAAGTAATTAATCCATATTGAGTCAAGGTGGGCCTAACTCTTGCTTAATCATAGGCAAGGCCCCGTAAGTAATACTTAATAAAACGTGTAGGATAATACTATTGAATCAACGTTTCTGACGTAATTTTGCCTACTACACATTTTTTCATTCATATTGGCTAGGGGCTCTATGTGTGCGTGTGCTTGTAAATAGGAAGTGAAGTATGTATATGCGTAAGCGCCGGCCGTATTTATCAATAACTTTTTGTCAGCGGGCTGGTCGGCAACTTCACTCATTGCAAGTCGAATAACTTTGATTGTGACATGTCACCGATCCGACATGAAATCACAATTTTGATGACGTTGTTGAGTGTCGCCAGGCAACTGAGAGGAGTACATGCCGCCAACATGTTGGTGGGCTTGTCCCCGACATGATTCTTCTCTTATATTGGCAGCTTTGGGATGTGCCGTGCTCCAAAATTACAAACATGCACAACAATTCAATTAACCGAAACAGAAGTTCAAAGATTCAGTAGTCGGTATGTAATCCAAGACAGAATATGTAATTTCACTCACGTAAAGGTCTAGGACTGACCAAAATGGTTCGGTGACAGTGAAAAATATTGCAGCTCAACCTTTGTAACATTTAACAAATCATTCACTGGGCGTTTCCATTACCTTTTTATTTCAATTCAGAAAGCGATCTATGCGTTATTTGTTCTACATATTTATTATTTTGTTAATTGAGTATTTTGAATTGCTTTAAATGAATATTCAAATAAAAAGGAAAAAAATCAGTTAATTTTTTAAATACAGAGGAGGCTCAAGTTTTCAGTAGCATGAATTTGAACTGATTACATATAAGTATACATATTTCTTAATTTTAAACATAATAAAACTATCACAATTTATCGCTTTTTGCCTTAGGTCGCCTGTAAGTTCGATCTTCATTTTCCATTATACATCCGCAGGCAATCACTCCGAGTTGATCTTCGCTTTAGCCTACCCCATTTAATGACCTCATTAAAGCTAATTTCATACAAGAATTATCATTTATTTATCACGAAAAAGATGAAATCTGAAACCAAAAATATCCTTATGCCCCTAAAGACGTGAGATCTCATTTAAAATTTGTATCGTTCAACAAACGAGTAGAAAAACCAATTTACATATAAAATATTGTTATCAATATTTATATCATGCAAGATGGAGTTTTTTCTTTTTTTTTTCTTCGTACATTCTCTATTACGCAACCGGTAAGCCGTCGGCGCAAAATTGAACTTTCTGCCTCCAAATATGTTTTGTAAATGGATGAGTTTTCTCAAATGCTTATGCTATGGAATATTTAATCAGTTTCTTTACGTTGCTATCAAATTAAATGGTAAATGTGTATGCATTTTGGAAGACTCAAATTGAGAGTTGTTCAGATTTAATTTAGAAAAAAAACCGGATTCGATCACACGATATTTTTTGTTTAAATATACTTAAACTTATACTCAATATAATATGTCAAAATTTATAATCATTTTTAAATACTTAGAAACTGTTTTTGTCATAGCTATTTCGGTTTCATTGCTGCATTTATTTCTTCTACCAAAATTATATAAATTTATCAATCTGATATTTTAGTCAGTGTAAGTGTAAATCCGTATATAATAGTTTCATTTCAATCACTCTAATCATAGTTTAACTGGTGGTAGGTCTCATATCTGGGCAGATATCACCGCAATGTCTATTTCTCTCGTCAAACAGCCGTTTAAATGCACCGTTGTGTTTCAGATTGAAGGATATTGCAGCCATAGTTACTGTCCATAATGAGACCTAGTATCTTATGTCTCAGGATTGCGAGCGAAGTGGAATGCCAAGGATTGTGATTCATAGTGTTGTTTTGTTTAGCTACAGTCCATGACCACTAACCAAATAAAAAAAACATTCCTCAATCCCCTTTATCAGTTTGATTTTGAACACCCCAAAATAATGGCCCATATTTTTACCTGATTAACTTTAGAATCAACGTCATTACCCAAACACGCGATTAATGTTAACTGCTTGATACATTACGTACGTCGGTAAAACGCAAATTGCAGTGCGGTTGAATACGTGTAGTGTAATCAGTTTGGTTACATCGTTGATTATGCCGTCCACGACCACAGGCTGTTTTATTTTATTGCTAGTTTTGAATGGTTCATTCGAATTTGTATTGCGGTAGTGCCACAGACATGGACATAAATGTATACCGCATACACACATGTCGGAGCAAGCTTAATCTGTATTAGTATCAACCCATATACATTCCACTGCAGAGTACGGGCTTCCTTAACAATCGAGGGTACGATTGAGAATGGTGAGAATTTACTGTCCACCACGCTAGCCTAGTACGAGCGGTGTTACATATTATAGATATTATTAAAAATTGCTTTGGTATACAGGTTTCCTCACAATATTTTCGGTCGCCGTTATAGTGCGTGGTTATTGACGATCAATACAAACATGACCCCAAAAGTCAAAGATGTATACTAGGATTTGAACCCGCCATAATCGTGAGCATGATGACAGCCGCGTTTGGTCTGTTTGCCAACATGCGACCACGCACTTTTAAAAAGGTTCAAAGTTTAATAGTAACCATGGATATGCATAGTATCCAAAATAAAGCTAAAATCATGTAGTAAATTCATTCAAAATTATTCTAAAAACGTTTTATTTTTTACAGAAAAGAAAAGGGATAAAAAACAAAACTTGCGACTTCACTAGTTGTTATATGCATCAGAGTTTCCGCATGTGAAAGAGACGGTAAGATTAAGTCCTAATATCTGCCTTATGTTAAGAGCAACCTTAATACTGTTTTGATAAAAAAATATTAATTTTAATGCCATTGGTATTTGTACACAAAATCAAAAGAAAAAATGTGAAAAAGCTTGTAGCCTTCAGTCGAAGCTCAGTTATTTGTTAAATAATCAATAAGATTTTAAATCTATTTTTTGTTTTACGAACTCAGGTTTTGTTACCTTGGACGATATATTTTTCATATTGCATTGTTTTTGTTAAAACCTATCCTTTACTTTTTGGGAATGTTATATAGGTTTTGTTGATAAAAACAGGCTTAAGAATATTATTATTGTAAAAAAAATCTGAAAAAAATAAAAAGTGCGTGGTGGCCTGTTGGTAAACGGACTAGACGCGGCTGCCCACATGTTCACGGTGGTCGCGGGTTCGAATCCCAGGGCACACCTCTGACTTTTCGGAGTCATGTGTATATTGATAGTCAATCACCACGCACTAAAACGGTGAAGGAAAACATCGTGAGGAAACCTGCATACCATAGCGATTTATAAGAATTTCTATGGTATGTAAGTCCGTCAACCCGCACTAGGCCAGCGTGGTGGACTATATGGCCTAACCACTCTCAATCGTATTCTCGATTGTAGAGTAGGCCCGAGCCCTGCAGTGGGACGTATATGGGCTGATACAGAAAAAAAAATCTGCCGTCTTAATTTAATGTTAATATTTTAATTAACTAACTAAAAACCCACTGTTTTGTTGTATAGCAAAAAAAATCACAGATTTACATACATTTGACTATTTGCGGAATCTATCTGTCTCATGTCTGTGGGTAGTCCTGATGTGGGGTGATCTAAATAGTTGATTTTACGGACCTCTATATCATCTTTTATTGGGAGTTGGGTTACACAAATGGATTTCGGAAGGGTTTGGGTTTCTGTGGCATTAAGGACGGAATTTTGTTGTATGGCGTTTTTTTTTTCAATATGAGACCTATACTTTTATACTATTAAAATCAAAAATAATGAGAGAAAATTTACTAAAAAAAGTCAAATGTGGTTTGTCTAGTTTTATAAAAATATGAATACCTTTTAGTGTCCCAATACCCAAAATAGGAAGAATAAATGCATGGCATTCGAAACTATTACCTTAGTGCGCAACGTCTAGCCTATCACAGTTGTGATCTAAAACTTTCCAATGAATATAAAATCCAAAGTGCACGTACCAAAATTACCAAGCATGAAACCGCAGTCTCCTAAACCTACAATAAACACAGTAACAGGGTGTAATGTTTTACTCTCCAATACAAATTGTCAAGCGGTCGTAAAACAAAAGAACGTAGATATTGTCCAGATGTGACGAGATGAGTAAACAAGTGTTACACATCATTCGAGTCACGAACCGCCGCGGCGTGGAAAACAATTTCGTATCCATCTGCCCTGACAGGGATGGAGGATGTGATACCGAAGCGTATTTTATTCATTTTTTTGATGACAACTGGCTGGTGGAAATGTCGGGACTACTGGGCACGAAGGTAGGATATTCTTAAAAAAAATACTGGACGAAATGTGAATACGAAAAGTAACAAATGTTTTCAATGGGACGATGGTGACGATGTATTCATGGCCGTAGGCCGTAGTCGATATTTGCTACGACGTAGCTCTACGACTTTTACCTGCGGTAGACTTTAGTGATTTCTGCTCTATTGCTATGCTATTACAATTCGTAGCGTTTCATTATATCACGGTTATATTGTATTATGTATACGAATGCTTCGGTGGCGTAGTTGTACTAAAGTACGGGTACAAAACTGAGGTCTCGGGTCCGAGTCCCGGGTTGGGCAAAGTGATATAGGATTTTTATATTCTTTATCAGTTCAGGGTCAGAAATTTAAGGCCGATATGGCAATAGGCTTGCCACCTATCGCATAACGGGACAGGGACATACAAGGCGAAATATTGGGTGCCCTGGCATCTCTGCCTACACCTTCTGGGAAAAAGGCGTGAAATTTATGTATTGTATTATGTATATCAGTAATAACAGATTATATTGTTCTAGTTTTTTTTTTCACCCACTATTATTCAAGAAAAATAAGTTTCAAATAAATAATTTAAATATGGTATAATTACTGTAATCAATAGCATAAAAATATCTCTTTTGAAAACGAGCTGCAGATATAAATTTATTTCAATATGTTATATCAAAAACGGTGTCAGTGACGGACACGCTCAATTCATAATAATATTTTCTCTCGACATACGTGTTTGAGAACACCAACTGAAATAAACAAATGAATAAACATGAATAATGTACACCACATTTAATAAATATTAATATCTGATATTGGATAAAATACAACGCCATCTTTGGCGGCGGGAATTTCGAGTATATTCGTACCTTGGATACAAAGTATAATGAGCTTTTCAGTTGTTATTATTTGGCGCTGGCATTTAATTGAGTGCTGGGTGAAAGTTCTTCTGAGAGGATTAAAACTGATGTTATCATGATCCCATCAGGAAAAATAAACATACATACATACATACATAAACTCACCCCTTTTTCCCAGAAGGGGTAGGCAGAGGTGCCAAGGCACCCACATTTCGCCTTATATGTTCCGTCCCGTCCCACGATGTGATAGGTGGCGAGCCTATCACCATATCGGGCACAAATTCACGACTCTGGGCTGATAATGAATAGAAAAATCCAGTATCACTTTGCCCAACTCGGGATTCGAACCCGAGATCTCAGCTTTGTACCCGTACCGTAGTACGACTACGCCATTGAGGCAGTAAAAATAAAACTACTAGTAAATATTGCCTCCACTAGTTATTATTATTGTCTGATATCTTTTGACAGCGCCACTCCATCTTCGCCTTAATAAAGATATTCGTGGCGCCTATGAGCACTTATCCAATGGCTTTCTTTATGAATTTTAGGTCATCAATTTTGTTTAACTGTTTGTTATATATGTTATATAGGCTGATTTTAGAGTCACGCTGACCACGCGCTGACCGTCAGCGCTGACGCTTGAAATGTATAAGCTTCTAAGGAGCGTTTTAGGACAACGCGTAGTTGTCAGCGCTGACCCCCGACCGTAAACTACGCACTGAGCTGTCTGCGCTGACGGTCAGCGCGTAGTCAGCGGGACTCTAAAACCAGCCATATAGTGCCCAAGGTTTAGCATTACCTATTAGCACCAGTGCTTAATTTGATGATATTTTTGTTTGTTGGTTGTTTTTAAAAATACATTAATAATTCGAATTGAAATATTACTAATAAGTAACTCAAACATATATGAAAAGTGAAAATGGGAGCACTTTATCCTTCCTATCTACTTTATGTTCTCTCGTCAAAAATAATGTTGTATATTTTTTATGTTATAGGGTGCAAACAAGCTTGCGCTTCACCTCATGGTAAGTAATCACCGCCCATGAAATTCTTTTTACTTACCCGGCGAATCATTTCGGTTAAAATTCCCTACTGTTCATTGGCACAAGTTCGATCCCTTCCCCGAATCTCAAAGAATTTATTTGTGGCCAAATACGTCACAATATGTTCTGCCTTAACGTGACCCGATCCTATCGAGTCTTTTATGTCCAAACGAGTTAGCATCAATTAGCTTTCGATGGCTTCTCTTGTCACGAATAGTAACATGCATGGGAATGTCGAAATTATGTCGTACTTCGGGAACAATTCGTCGAGACAGAACAAGTATATGGTAAGAACAAAGATCAAATGTATTATTTACCTTACAAACGTCAGCTATTCCAAAAATTTGGACATCTTCACCCAACCCTAAAATTCGAAGTTGAATCTCGTCTAAAGTTTTCCCGAACAAATCCAAGTTCTGTCGATTCGTTTAACTTAAGAACCGGCGAGGACCTGTTTGTTTGACAGATCTCCTTTTATTTAGCCCAAGTTTTTACCATGTAATCTAATTTGTTGCGGATGAAAACACGAAGAAATATGTTTGAAATTTGAATTGTTTGTTCCTCGGCAGCTGTTGTTTGGGAATCAATTATTCAGTTTGCGATTTGTAAATGGTTTGAGTTTTGTTTTTCAAATGTAATCAATAAACTTCCGTGACAAGTTGAAAAATAAGAAACTTCGTGTTGATACAATTGAAAGTTTTACAACTTTGAAAATCTTAGAAAATAACTACTGATTGTCTTGCTGATATTATTAACTCTAAGTACTACTAAGTAGTAATTAATTGCTCGAGGCAAACATATTCTTGTAATTTATTTTATCTGAAAATAGAACACAGTGTTGAGAATTTAAAACTATCATTAGATCATGTGTGGTTGAGGCCACCAACCCATGGCCTAACCAATCTTTAGATTATATAGGCCCAATCGCGGGAGACGCACGTGGAACCTGCTTTCTGCGCTGCAGTGTGCACACTCTGCCGCGTGCGTGACTTACTTCCTACAAATTGTTTGAGATTGTTGTCATGCTGTTGTCTAAATATTAAGAATAGTTTTTCTTTCTAGACATCTAATTATTTTGGACATATTAATACGCTAAGATTTCCAATAAAAATGCATGTTAATAATGTATCTCAAGCAAAGCGTTTAACAAATATTGTCCTAATTTAATATGTAGTTCCAAAGTCCGCCACACACTATAGAAAATAGATAAATTTTACAAAAAATTATAATACGACACATTCTTTGTCGTAAAAACGTTTATTTTATTATAATCCTTAAGACATCTGCCACAATTCTGTTTCCGTCCAACCACCCTACGCAAACGCACCGTGAATAAAATATTTCGTTCATTGGCATATACGGTTATACAATTTAGCGTATTAAGTGTGACCAACTTAGAATATTTTATAACACATTTAAAACTCCTAAAAAAATCTAGAACTTGTATATTTGTGAACTTGTATATCTACAGCCTTTTTAATAATTATTTTTACTTGTAAATCGTATGCACAGCACATAAATTATTTGACTGCGCCTTTTGAAATTACAAAATATTTCCTTTGTTATCTACAGCAATATGAAATCCAAACTCACAAATATCCCTGTTATCTAAATTAAAATCACGCTCATAATTGAAAAAAATAACATAATTTATTAGGGAGTATTTTTACATTACCTTGTAATCTTAAATAGAATCAACTTCTGATTTCAAAAATAAAATAATTTGTCAGAGAGTATTTTTGCATTATTTAACAAAAAATATATTTTCTGTTTTTAGAATGGTCACACCGAGAGTAACACATTTGTCACGTCTGTATTATCATCCTTATGTCACGTGGGGTACTGGATAATGTGGAGTATTGCTGGAATTTTAAGCGGCCTATCTCATTGGTACTACATATTATATGAGGGCCTGCATTCAGGATATTTTTTTAGTAGGGATCTATGTGGTTTTTACGTTTACCTTAATTTTTCAAAGTATTAGCAGCCAGATGAAGTGGTGTTCACAACAAGATTAATAATTATTTGGTTTGTAAGCCGTCTTGTTTCTATCTCAGTTTTATATAGGCTGATATTAATATAATATAGTATTTAATTAAAAGCACTTGTTCCTAAACACCCCAGGTAATATTGTACCAAGTTTAAAAATTCTGCATGGTAGTTTTGTCAAAACTTGAGATTTTTGTTTTCAATGCTTTTGATCAACCCATATAGGTACGAGTCTTTTTATGATTCAGATAAGTTTTCGAACCAAACTGAAGTTCAGCTAAGTGGTAAAAATATTCGGATCTATACGGGATGCCCAAAAATCGTGAAAACTTAAATCACGATTTTAGATGAATAGAAAATCTCAGATTTGTTTTAAATTTTGCACAATATCATATGGGGTGACAAGAAACATGTGAGTTAAATTAAATACTATATGTGAGTATCACCCTGTATACACTTCCTATACTCGCACATGAACTGGTTCAAACTAGAGCTACCCGAAAGCGATTGTAGGACCTAGTTTTCTTACTATCGACCTAAATCCCAGACTAAAATAAATTGAAGTTTATATTTTAGTGCAAAATATATCCTAATCCTAGTTGGCTTAATAAATAATTAATGAGTTATCCCAAGCGATATTAAAATATTTAAACAAAATAATTATCTTCAATTTACAAATATTTTAGAATTAAAGCATATATTATACCTTAGTACAAGCAATTGATCCAAAAATTACTGTAAGTTCCTGAACCTTCTAAGGATAATGTGAAATTGATAAATAAACTTGTATGCACGTAAACAATATTTTTTAGTTTAAAAGTTCATTATATACCCAGAGATAACTCAACTTTACAAGATACAAACATAAACTCACGCCTTATGCTCAAAAAGCAAAAAGTGGCAAATAAATCTGTTTTCTTTCTTCTTCTTCTTTCTTTCTTTCTTTCTCAAGGTATTAGTAACGTAAAACGTTTCCATCAAGACAGAACATCAATTTTCACCACGCGAGATTCAAAAGTGAAACCTCAGCTTTGTAATCGTACCGTATCGCGCTACTGACGCAGTCTTTACAAAATCTATAATTAATAAAATTATTTACTGGTTCTGTATAATCGAAACTACTATTAAAAAAGAGAGATCGCTCATAGCTATAAGACCGCCAATTGATCACTTATTTGTAAGGTCTATGTCTTTTTTGACCGACTTCAAAAGAGGAGGTAATCAATTCGACTGAATTTTTTTTGTATGTTTTTTTTTCTGTAATTTGTGGTGTTCAATAAAGTGTTGTATATCTGTTTATCTGAAAAAAGGAATTTGATTGTTTGTTTGAATCGAATAAACTCTAAAACTACTGGATCGTTTTAAAAACTCTGTCACTTTAGCATCCTACATTATCCCAGATGAACTTGAGCGATAGAATACTTCGAAAAATAGTGTAACAGAACCCAGGCAGAGCTGGACCGGTAGCTAGTTATAAATAAGTCCCATTAATTTGCACAACTGTAATAAGATAAACACAACATTAATTTAATTAGAAGGTTTCATTAAGCGATACTACTATTTCATAATTTCAAAGTATTTTCTAAGTTCCAAGTTACGAAATGAAATTTCGCTGAATGGAATAACTTGAAACCGCGTCGGTTAATTCTGTTTACGTTTAAACTTGTTTCGTGTTCAGAGTTCACAGAATAAAGAAGTGATGAAGGGAATTCTTTAAATCAATCAACCGACTAATTGTTTTAACATTAGATCTAGATCGCTGGTCATTTCCAATGCATAAAGCATTTTTTTTATTGAAATGCTCTACTTTGAATCATCTAAAAACATGAGTTCGTATCAAAAGTGATTTTGATATATTTATTTCTGAAAAGATAATAGATAAAAGTACCTACATTTTGATCGCAAATAAAAAAATATATGTCCCGAATTATTATAGTTTCCATAGACCACAAGACACCCGCTTTTATACTACGCAACGAAGCTTTTCAAAATAAGATTAATATGAAGAAGTTGATCTAGCTGCCTTTAGAATATTTTATTCAATTTTAATTATACAGTAGAACCGTAAATATAACCTCTTCTTATTTTTTCTTTATTTTACCATAGATGTGTAAAACCAAACTTTTATACCAGAAGTTCCTACTTATAAACTTTTCTACCAATTGCAATAACGAAATAAAAATGTTACTCACATTGAGGTATTAAACTAGAACGGACATCGGGAACAAAATCTCGGCGTATGGTGCGTGTTGGGTACACATTGAAGCGAGAGGAAAGATATGTTACTTCGTAGGCGTGACAGAGACAGAAATAGAATGTACCCTTCATTTTGTTACAAACTTTTTGTTTGCAGTGTCCCCTCTAGTATATATTATTATCTCAATGGTTACTCATAACTTTTTTTACTGCAAGCAACAAGCAATACTTGAATAAAGCGACAATACATATAAAAGTGTAAACTCAAACAGCATGTGGAAATTGTCGGTCGTTAATGTGTTCAGTCTTGAAGCTGTTAATTTTGCTATTTAATTAAAAATAATTTCTCAGCTCCACTGATGAACGTGAAAGAATAAAATATGGATGTGCTGAAATTCTTATTTGAAATGTAGTTTGTCCAATATTCATGTAGGCAACTAACTAAAAAGATACACTATTTACAATACATTTAAATTGATGGAAAATCAACAAATTATTATCTTTACCTTCCATATTCGATCCTTAAATCGAATGCCATCACGGACCTATGGCTAAAATTTTTAAGGGAGGCCGTTTTATTCGTTATTGTCCTTTTGTCCGCTTTCTATCCTATTCTCAAAAAAACAGCAATACACCAGTCGCTTTTTTTTTCTATCTGCCCGTGCCTTGCAGAGGAACGTGTATGGGCTAACAGATAGAAATTTAGGAATACAATCAAAATCTAGAGAGTTTTGATACGCTTTCATACTTCTCTGATCCAAGTAATTAATGTTACGCGGTAACAAAGTATCCATTTAAACGTAACTGGTGGTTTTAATTTCACTCGAAACGCTCTGGTGTTTTGGTTTTTTGGACAATTATCATTCAGTCTGATTAGTGAGGCCATTTCGCGTGGTGTTTGTGGCTTTTTTATTGCATAAGGAGTGTAAAATGGTTCATTGCAGTAATCTCCTCCATCTTTTAGGTTATGTGTGGATGCTATAACTTTTTTCATTACTTTTAAGGGGTTTTTTTAAAGTGTTTTCTTGGAATAAAATGGTGACATATAATGTTTTGTTTTGTTGGGGTTCTGGTGTTTTTATGTTTTGCAAAGATTCAGTATATGCCTGACTAGTCCTCTGTTGAGATTATCATCATTTAGTATTAGCATCAATGTATGAAAACATTCTGAAAAACTAGAACTGATAGACTCCGTGGCGCCATTAGACGCCGGCTATGGGATGAGACGCCACGGGTTCGATTCGGTATTTTTTTCGGGTCTTTGTGTCTGTGGGACTGAAAAGTCTCTTGTGGTTCCCAATATCCACGACACAAGACTCGATCTTAGTGTGCTGTCAGAACTATGTATGTGACTGTTCATCAGTACGGTAGACTAGAGCCTAACTCACCTCAATGTTGATTGAAAAACTCAAGCCGAGCTAATATTTACTCTGCTATAAATAACATTTCTCAAATAAGTACAAACAGCGACACATATTAAATGAAGAAATTGTCTAATTAATCAATGTGAAAGTTCGAGACTAGTTAAATATTATTCGACGGAGGTACGTATCGTCTCATTAAAAGTTGAGAGTCGTGTGGTTAGAGTAATGACTTCAGGCACTATATTATTTTATGGAAGCTTGTAACTTGTGCTAGCTAATTAATTTTGTGTCTTAGTAGAGTTTTTGTTATTTTTCATACCTGCAGTTCGCCGTATTATAATTTAAAAATTTTACGGAAAAATCATTGAAATACTCTTTTAGTATTTTCGTAAATTTAAAATTTATTATTATATATTTTGTTATTGGACATCAATTCATACAATTTATGTACCCACGCACTTTATAAACTATGGAAACCATAATATCGTAATTATTGTCCCTCATTAATTAATTTTATAAATACTACAACAACGCTGAAGCATGATCTAATAAGCTTTAGCGAAGCAGAAGCATTGCTTTCCTACCACTAAATATTTTTAATGCTCGCTATCTCTTACTTTATGTCCAGGAAGTCCGCTGCTGAATACAGGCCTTCCCAAGGATCTCCACATAGATCTACGTCCAGCGACTTCCTGCAACTTTAACCAGGTCGTCCGTCCTCCTTGTAGGCGGGCATTCGACATGTATATTTTTAATTCTAAATCCAATATAGACGGGTGGAAGAAGGAAAGGGAGGCCTTTGACCCGCAGTGGGGTGGTATAGGCTAGTAAAAAAAAACAATATATTGTTACTCACGACATTGTCTGCCTTCATGGCGCAGGCGGCTTGACGCCGCCTATGAAAAATCCCTGCACCGAGAGAAATGATTATGCGGCTCACAAATATTTCTTTCGGGTCTGGGTGTATGTGAAACCGAAAAAATTCTCGTAGTTCTTAATACCCACGATAATAGACTCTATCTTAGTGTGTGGTCAGGTCTATGTTTGTGACTGAGGCGTGTTAGTTATTTATAAAAAACCATACAAAAAAAAATACATCTAGTGTGCTCCAGAACGCTACCAGCTTTTGTCTTCAATAAGTACTAATAGCATTTTAAATACTACCGAAGTGTACAAAAGTTTAAATACCACTTGAGGTACATATTGAAGTTTAAGTGCGCTACAACCACAAATGTTCCGTAATGGCCTTCCATTTTATTGTATGGAACACCTAAGCGGATAACTTGTATAGAATAGGTTGCATTTTTTGTTAGCTGTATAAAAATTTAAATATGGCAAAGCATTGCTTCGCAAGCTTTAAACTTATGATCGTCGTATTTTGTATCTCAAAAAATATAAATACTACAGAATTTTGGAGAAGGTATTATTTATTTATTTATTTTTATTTATTTTATTTAATAACTAAAACAAACATATTACAAGTATTCTGATGATGTAATCATAAACTCAATTGAGTTTTACCGCACATCATGGTCATCGACAACATTGTCAGAAGACATACTTAATAACATTAACATTTCAATAACATTTTAAGTATATATAATTTTACAAATAATGTTTAGGGTAGCAAGCAATTAATGGAATATCAGTCACCGCGCTGGCTGCTGATACGAATATAACAAAGTGGTGGCGGTAGATATTTATTCATAATTACAAAGTTATAAACAGTATAGATTGTGGTGCTGATACAGGTTGTTCCTTTGGCTATTATATGATTTTTTTTATTTACACATCCATAATGTGTAAATTTGTATGCTATATAATATTGCCTGCTCTATTGTTCTTACAAGTTAATATTACTTTGTTGTTTTTTTTTATATCATTTCGGTATCTGAATTTCGTAAAAAATATTGTTTAAGCCATTGAGATATTATACTAGAGGGGACACTGCAAACAAAATATTTGTAACAAAATGAAGGGTACATTCTCTTTCTGTCTCTGTCACGCCTACGAAGTAACATATCTTCCCTCTCGCTTCAATGTGTACCCTTGTGAACGCACCATACGCAGAGATTTTATTCCCGATGTCCGCTCTAGTATAATACCTCAATGGTTTAAGCTTAGGTTTTATATTTTTGTGAGTAATTTCATTCCTCAATGTTAGAGGTAGTTGGTTAATAAGGTAAGGTATTATATAATGTAATGTTCTTTTTCCGTGTTGGTTTGTATATTTTGGTAGTAATAATTTCACATTTGAGATACTACGAGTCTCCATGTTATAATCGGGTTTTGTTTTTATTTTCCAAAGTTTATCATTAAATAATTCTTCTGTCAGTAGTGTTAATTGAATTTTTTCATGTATAGGTATTATTTTAAAAATGTGAAATAGTTTATGATAACAACTTTCATACTTTTGCTTAATATTTGCCGGAACAATTGTCTTGAGTAACCGTAGCTGTAGTGTGTAAAGGACCTGGACAGTTTCTGCCTAGTTACTCTTTATCATGCACAGAAATAAGGCAATAATGACATGAATATAAAAAATCAACTATTAATTATAGAATATGTCACATTTCTGTAGAACTTGAGGGAGTAAAATAAATTTTAATAAGATTTTGCATTGATATATACTCATTTCCGCCATTGTTGGCCCCACATAAACGTTTTGTTCGCAGTAAAGCAAGTGTAGGAAAATGATAATACCTTTTCGTAAAATGATCCTAAAAAATCTATATGTAGGTAATAAGTTATATTCATTAACAATACTAAATATATATATATAAAGTCATTTTTGCCATATATACTTACACATAATATATTCTCCCCATTTTTACACATTTTCATTGCAACAACTAAACGCTACGTTATAATTCTTGACAGGAGCCGAGCTTTTGAGTTTTGTACGTTATCTGTGGTAAAATACGACTCTAGTAGGGATGTAACTTGGCTGGGGAGAAATCGATTTTATATTAATTGATTTTTTTTTACCAAATAATAATCAATTTTCCAAAAATCGATTTTTTTAGTCAAAGTAATCGATTTTAAAAAAAATCGACTTTTTGATAAAATTATAAAACAACCCTACTCAATAATCAAAAGCTACTAGTCTGTATAAAATAATTATTTATTATACAAATAAAATATTTTGAGCAGATTGGATTCTTTATAATTCAATCTTGTGTTATGTTAATAAATTACTGTTACTACAGAAAAGTAAATCTTGGTGATCTAGCAACCAATCATCTCTATAAATACTACAGTCTTTATTTGTTAATAAAAATTAAAATAAAAACTTACTAAATGTAAATAAACAAAAACAATCCACTTCTTTCATGAAAACAAAATAAAAATCTTCAACTAACGATACGCTTCACTAATAACAAAAATCATCTCTATTTATTATTCAAAATTAACGGAATAAAATAAAGCTACGGATGCATCAACCTACTGCCATAAATCACTTGGAAAAGATTAGAATGGAGAAATAGAAGTTTGGGTAATCGTTTGCTCAAGATGCGATTCCTTGTTTTACGAACAACATTTCCAACTTTAGAAAAAAGGCGCTCTGCTGGAGCTGATGAAGCAGTTATTAGTAAATGCTTTTTAGCTAACTTTGCAAGTTTAGGGTATGCTCCTTCATAGCTTTTCCATACAGCCAATGGGTTAATTTTTAAATCAGACAAAGGAGCAGCTATGTATAAATCCAAAGCTACGTAGTAAGTAATAAGTAAGTAGTAATTCAAAGTTGCGACTATTAAAAAAAAATCGAAAGTATGAAATAGCGAAATAAAAAATCGATTAAAAAAATCGATTATTCTTGGTCAACAAATCGATTAATAAAAATCGAATATTTTAAAAAAGTAATCGATTTTTTTGATTGATTTTAAATAATCGATTATATTTTCACATCCCTAGACTCTAGCGCTCATTGAACGTTATTGTTTCTATTTTGTGCCAAGTTCAAGGGTTATGTTAATTTGTGAACCATTGCTACAAGAACTGGGATTGCCAGTTCTCGTATTTGATTTAAAATGATGAGGTGCATTAATTGTGGAATAGCGACAGGGCGGTTAAAGCGACATGCTATCTCCACATTGTCAGTTCATTCTACAACGACGCTTTCACGATGGATATCAATTAAGGTACTTAGGTCTACTTATAAAACATTACTATACTGTTTCCATTCGTTTATTTTATTTTTGACAGTTCACGCCTATAAAGTACGACATTACAGTAGAACAATTTTTTGAAATAAAAGTAGATACTTTCTTGACGGGTAACGCCCACTTAGAGTTGTGCCATTCGTAACGAATGACCACAGATAACAAAAACGATTTTGAATAGAATCAATCAATCGGAATCATTTGAAATAAAATTACATTAAAATGCTAATGAAAACAGTTAAACGTAATATAGTACCCAATATTAGGATCGAATGTATTTGCTGCAAATTAATTAATATGAATAAAGGTATACGTATTGAAGTGACTTTTAATAAGAGTTTAATTTAAATAATTACAATGATTACAGCGAAAATAAATGTTTAGTACCTACTTGTAATAAACAGTTAAACCATGTTGGAATTCATAGTACTTTAAGGATTAAATAATTAAAACAACTAAAAGGTAATTTGTTAATATTTTTATTTATAAACAATCGTCTGTTTCGTCGGAATCGGCGTCGTCGTCACTCGTATCCCCAGTAACACTAATTATTAATGAGTGCATGGGTAAGTTGTCAAATGCGACATCGCGATCCCAATCAGACATTATTTCTTTCTTCGTCTTATCTACGACACTCGGCCAGTTATGAGGCGTCACATTTTCACACGCATTTTTAAGCAACTCCAGCATTTTGTTTGCGGTGAAAGGAGGAGTTGTATTTATTCTCGCAGCATATCCTTTCACTTGCGCCCATATTAGCTCTATGGCATTATACTGGCAATGATATGGAGGAATTCTAAGGACGGTGTGCCCATGTTCTGCAGCCATTTCATCTATAACGTATCGTTTAGGCTGCTTCCTCATTTTTAATATTTTAAGTAACTCTACTTTAATAGGGACTCGTCCACCTCCTCGCCATTGTTACGGAGCCAGTTTATTATTTCATTTTTTTTACTGGCTTGCGTTGGCATTTTGTTAATTTGCCGAGAGTGATAGGACGCATTATCTATAAATATTGTTGATGGCTGTTCGAGTGACAATAACATTTCCCGAAACCATTTTTCATATACTTCGGAATTCATTTCTTCGTGGTAATCCCCTGTTTTCTTTGATTTAAAAGCTAACATAGCATCTTGCACAAATCCTTTTGCGGTTCCTGCATGACAAATTATAATTCTTTCACCTTTTCCCATTGGCACTGCGGTCGAGGAGCTAGCAGTGTTGTCAGTCCAAGTTTTTGATACCGTGTGATTCGCATTGAGCCAAGTTTCATCGGTGAAAACAACATTCGACCAGTCTTCTATTTTTTTAGCTTGTCTTAAAATTTGCATCGATACAAGCAACATCATTGCGTTCCATCAATATTTTTCTTTTGTCACATTTTTGTATTGGAATCCAATCCTATTCAATACCTTCGCCAAAGAAGACTTTTGACCACGGAACAAGCCACTAGTTTTCAGAGATTGTACTAGGTTATGTAAAGTAGGAATCTCTTTTCTTTGGTAATAATCGTATATATGACGACGAATAGCATCACCATCAAAACTGTCAATTGCTGTCACTTTAAAGGGCTGACGTTTTTTCTTAGGTGTAGATGGCTTGTTTTGTTCCATGCCACTACTGCCGTAGCCTTCTTTAATTATTTTTGAAACTGTTGGAGCAGTAATACCTAATGCTGCTGAAACACGGTCTCTGATTTGAGTCACTGGTATAAGAGGTCCACCATTACGGCTTTCCCTTTCAAAGTACTCATGAAGTCGCAACACAAACTCCCTTGTTTGTCCTTTAAGCACCTTTCCTTTAGGCATTTTGAAAGTGATGAAGGCAGGTACGATGTTCTCAATTCAACCAAATGTAGGAATTCACGGGTAAAACAATACGGAGGAATATAAATACTCAACTCGACGTATGAAAAATGTGAATTAAAATTCAGCGAACGGAAAACACTAGCACGGGCGCGGGCGTCTCGTTGTGAGTGACCACAAAATGGCGGCGCGCGTCACCTGTCTGCCCAGTGTTGCCGTTTCACAATTTGTTTTTAACAACATTACTATTGCCGACGGAAGTGATAAGAATATTAACTTAACATGAGTAAATGGTTTATTTTAATATAATTATTAAATCAAGTAACTTAAATATCCCTGAAGTTTTATAAAACAATGCATGGAGCAAAAAATAAAATATGTATTAAATCGATTAAAACTTGTTCAAAAATAAAATCGTTTGTTATAAAAAATTGATTCGATAACGCATCAGGCCATCACTATTTGATTCAGTACTCGATGTGTCAAAAATAAAATAAACGAATGGAAACAGTATAACGCTTTTCTCTTGATTATAAATAAGAATAGAATAATTTATTTGTATCCAAAATGTGAATTATTTACATTATGTTTTATTTCTATTGGTCCCAAACTATGCGTGCCTGTATCTTTGAAACCAAGCTATGTAATATAAACATCAAGTGAGATGACTACAAAGTTAACAGGGTGATGTAGAGTTAATTATCATGGAAAACATTCGTATGACTTATATTATACTGAACTTAACTTATTTTTCAAAAAGTTGAATAAAAATAGCGACTTAAGTACATAACGAAGTCACCAAATAATATAATTATACAGATGATAAACATATAAGGTAGTATGTAGTATTATTAATGATTATTGATAAGTGAAATTCAAAAACCAATTAATAGGTAATCTAGAACTAGTTGTGGGTTGGAAGGGGAGGGGGGTAGTGCCCCATCTTCCCTGGTACCACTCCCATGGAAAGATAATGCAACATTCTGAGAAAACCCAATGAAAGTAATCAAACCTCAACCCAAGCCCATTCACCCTTATCCTGTTATTATGCCAACATAGCAGGTCGTAGATTTCAAGTAAACATATTGTAACATCTTATTGTAACCAAGTTCCACAATGAATATATTTGATTTGATTACACAGAAGAATAAGTATACAACTTTAATGTCTTCATTCAACCTAGGAATAATGCTTGTTGGCCATCCTTTTAAAGATGGACTTAGATTTGGTCCTTTTAATGTTACTAATAAAGTATTCCACAACCGAGCAGCGTGTGCAATGAAAGATCTATCTATGTATAAAGCAGTTTAGGGTGGACAAAAATATTTAAATGATTTATTGTAGTTATTAGTATTTAAAATGAATATTTATCACATCAGCAATGCTATGCTTATAATGTTAAACTTGTATAATGAAGTATATTTTTTTCAGCTTCCTGCAGATGGACATATTTGTCATTTGTGCTACCTATTATTAACTTCAGAAGGTACATCTAATCGGTTATTGGGCCATAACATGGTATGTCTTGGTTGTGGTCGATCAGTATAGAATAAAAAGCATCATGTTATTGAAGCTGGGAATCCACTTGTACAGAATTTTCATTTTGCTATATCACTTCAGGTACTTATGATTAGATAAATATTTATTTTTATATTTTATGCAGTAAACAAGAACACATAAAATGCTGTATACACATTATTACTATTATTTATTATTTAAATATTTATTGTGCACTTAAAAAAATTACAACATACAGAAACTAATAAATAAAAAGTACAAATGTTGGTCTTATCGCTTAAAGCAATGTCTCACAGACAACCACGGGATGGATTTAAAAGAAGGAAAAAGAGAGGGCAGTGTAAAATAAATAATGAAAAGAGAGGAAACTAAATAATACTCATACTAACTAAACATAAAAATACACCAACATAGCATACATACATACATGATAAATAGCGTAAATACATACATATATAATACTACATAAATATATATATAATAAACACAAATTGTAAAATGATTTAGATGTAGGAAATAAAATTATCTACTTAAATCTATTTAATACATTATTATACATATATTTAATACATTATTATATACTAAACAAACAAAATTGTTTTAGTATATAATAATAATAAAAAGAAGATGTATTGAAGATTTAAATTAGTATTAAGAATTATTTGTTTTAGGGAATAACAATGAATAATGTTTGCCATCCCTGTTGGATAAAGGCTAATAGACACCATGATAGATTGAGAGAAGAAATGAGACAATCTTTAGACAATGTTATGCACTAAGAAGATACATTGATACTCAGTCCCGTGCCTCCTACTTTACCTCCTCTTCCCTCAGTTACACTACCATCCCGTAATTCATCTCAAATAAAATTGCCAAACTATAAAAGGGCGTCAAATACCTCTGCTCATTGTATATTTAACAAATGTAATCACAAAGCATTTTTTATGATTCCTAACTATATCAAAAGGATGTTGTTGAATGATCATCATTTTTATGTACCATGTAATTCTAGAGTGTGTGAATCACATTTGTATGCAGGTGAGTGGAATGAGTTGCCACAAAATATCACAACATTTTCTTATTTTAATGCCAACCAAATAGAGGATATTATCAACATATCAAATTCCACAGGGGAATTAATTAATTTTGAAAACATTCAAGATATGCCAAACCATGTCTGTCATTATTGGACAGGACTTCGATCAAATGATTTCTTGAACCTTTTTAATGGTTTACCTACACTTAATGTAAGGAAACCAAAACGAGCTCTATATATTTATCTAAATTGCGTATAGGAGAAAGTAGTAGAAGGTTGTCGACAATTTTTAATATTCCTAGATCAACTTTAGAACTCTTAATGAATAAAGTGAGAACTTGCCTTTATGATCATTTTGTACCACAACATTTAAGACCGCAATATATTAGTCATTCTGATATTGTTGCCAGGAATTTACAAATACCATATGCACTTTTTAGTGATCCAGAATCAGCCCTGGAGAGTAGACCTGCTATAGCTATATTTGATGGCACTTACATTTTTCTTCAGAAATGTTTAAACTATATGTTTCAAAAGAAAACATAAAGCTTACATAAGTATGATAATTTAGTCAAACCCTTTATGATTGTTTCTTGTGATGGACACATAATTGACGCTGTAGGTCCATTCCCAGTAACTCAGACTGATGCAGAAATGATGACCAGTTTATTTGAAAATGAAAATGGGTCATTTCATAGACTTTTTAAACCCAATGACATTTTTGTTCTTGGTCGAGAATTTCGGGATGCAATTACTACTTTAGAAAGTTATAATTAAAGGGTTTATAAACCAGAATCACTAAATGAAGGTAAAACTCAACTGTCTTCTTCACAAGCCAACAAAAGTAGACGGGTAACTCTTTGTAGATGGGTTGTGGAGGTCGTCAATGGGAGATTTAAACGGGATTTTAAATTGTTTAGGCAACGGTATTTTAATCAAGCCGTCAAGATAGCAGCAGCTATTCTAAATAAATATCATCCTGTTGTTGTAGATAGCCCACTGTGTGGGCAAATTATTCAAAGAGCATTGCGATTTATGGACGAAAGGTATTATTTAGGTGATTTTGTAAATGATTACAACTTAAATAGGTAGGTAGGGTCATGTTTACTAGAATCTATGGTAACCTACCGCAATTGGGGAATTTCCCTAGATTAACTCATGAACAATTGTTATTGATTGCTTTAGGGCCTTATCAAATAAAGCAATCGCGATCGTATGATGGCGAATATATTAGAGGGAATGGCGCATATGAAATAGAAGTGTGTCCAGAATGTGATCTTTCTGAAGAACTGGTCACATATTGGCGGAAACAATCCTTATTTATTAAGAGGACGAATTAAATCGAGGCATATAAGTCAAAGGATATATTATACATAATATATTTTGTTCGATGTTGAACCTTCTAGCAACTGTCCATTAGATGCCATCTTATGATATTATTGCAGCTGCTTGGTTGACAACAGAACAGTAGAATGTTGTTGTCATGTAATGACCACGATCCGGTATTTAAGCTGGGCTCTGTATCGGAACAATGTTTGTCCGCCAGCTTCACTTTTAGACGATATTTTTGTACGTATTGTTGAATATTAATATAATATAGTCGCTCTAATGTAATATAGTTCTGACACCAGTAATATTAGGCTGGTTGATCTTGTTGCGAGGTTCGGGATGGCTATAGGGGAGGTTGGAGGCCACTATGAGGATCTTATCCTGAACGATTGGGAACTCAAAGAAAGAGGTTCTATGCTCACTGGTGTATGCGAGTTATAAACAATACATTACACATACTGTCTGAGAGAGCGCTCTTAGAGCGTTCACTACAAGTATTAGTTACTGTATACAGATTCATTGATTCATTGGGTGTATTCAGTTTCAGTTAAGTGTCAGTAATATTAGGTTGGTAAAGATAGGTTCGGGGTGGGTATAAGGGTGGTTGGAGGCCACGATGAGGAACTTATCCTAAATGATTGGGAACTCAAAGAAAGAGGTTCTATGCTCACTGGTGTATGCGAGTTATAAACAATATATTACACATTCTGTCTGAGAGAGCGCCCTTAGAGCGTTCACTGCAAGTATTAGTTACTGTATACAGATTCATTGGTTGTATTCAGTTTCGGTTAAGTGTCAGTAATATTAGGTTGATAAAGCGAGGTTCGGGGTGGCTAATAAAGCGGAGGTTGGAGGCCATGATGAGGAACTTATCCAGAACGATTAGGAACTCAAAGAGAGAAATTCTGTGCTCACAGGTGCACGCGAGTTATAAGATAACGAACTTCGCCACGAAGGCTGTCAATGTATTTTTTAATAATAAATATGTGTTTTGATAAAAATGATTTTTATTTATTTCATCCTTTGGTGTATATTATCTCCCAAAGCACCCACTGTATTGATTGAGACTTAAATAATTATGCTATGTGTGGGAGGATTGCAAGTAATCTTGGCTGCCAGTAGCTCATTTCACGCTGCGCCAAGTGTTTAAAAGAGGACGCGGGTTCGATTCCCGCACTAAATGTGACAGACTAATGTGAATCACTTGTATTTGTTTCGGGTCTGGGTGTTTGTGAAACCGTAAAATCTCTCGTAGTTCCTGATACCCATGATACAAGGATCGGTACTAGTGTGGGGTCAGAATTATTTATGTGACTGTTGGGTGTATAGGGTGCGTGTGTTCATGAATAATCTGTTTGCAACTCACGAGTATAAAGAATTAGTATACGTAAGACTGCAGGGCACAGCCCTCCTCAATAATCGACAGTATACATTGTAAACTTAATCTAAATCTATTTACGCATTCATAAAAATAAAGTACGACGATGAAGATATATTTTTTTTCATGAAAAAAAATGTGTCTGCAAGGGCCCTGGATTCGTTAAGAAGACAGGTTTATATATTTCAATGATTTATGTGTTTTAGTGTATTATATAACTAGCGGCCCGGCCCAGCTTTGTCCGGGTACAAAAAGATTTCTGTACAATAATATTATGTACGTATTATACATATAAACCTTCTTCTTGAATCACTCTTATCCATTAAAAAAACCGCATTAAAATCCGTTGCGTAGTTTTAAAGATTTAAGGCGACTTTGTTTTATACTATGTAGTGATTTCATAATTTTATATATCTTTTTAATTATTAATTGGGAGACAAAATCTATTTGTAAACGTATTTTATCAAGTTCAATAAATTGACAGATAACCTACAAACCTAACCTCAAAATAACATCTATTTTTGTAAATATCTAAAACCCCTAAGGTTCCTAGGCTTTGAAACTTTTAGTGTAATAATCTTGGAACTAACATTATCCCAACAATGCAAAACTCATTGATGTACAGGACTAGGCACAGCGCCATACTGAAACTGTCCATGTCCTTTGGTCTAGATGAGTCTTATATGTCCTCCCGTAGCTAGATAGACCGTACGATATGATGGACTCGCCTAATGCTTTATAAAGCATCAACAATATAGAATAAGGTATTTTGTACTTTATTACTGCGAATTTAGCCAGTATACGTCTTAGCTTATCACATACTCCGTTAATATGGTCCTTCCAAGTAAATCGGTTATCAATAATTAATCCTAGGTATGTATGTTTATTTACGAGATCTATAAAAGTACAGTTACAATTTTTCACACTTTTATTAGGGCTAATGTTGTGCAGACATACGTGACAGTGAGCTGTTAGTTTGGGCAGAGAAGATCTCCTATTTTGACTTGTACTTATATACATAAATTTTGTTTTGCTAGTATTTATTACTAAACCTGCGTCATGCGACCACTTAATCAGCATATCAAAGTCTTCCTGCAGTAGCTTTTGAGCATCACTGACATTTTTTCCTACGGCTACCAGACAGGTGTCGTCAGCAAATAAATATATGTCACAGTTTTTGATCACGTTTGTAAGACTGTTAACATAGGTGAGGTAATGTAGTGGTCCGAGGACTGAGCCTTGAGCCGTCCCTTCTGTTACGTGGACCATGTTACTAGTGGCATCACCGACTTTGACCGTGTAGTTTCTTTCATGAAGATAATTTTCACACCAGGCTAGTAGTTGTCCTCTAATTCCACTATCTTTGAGGCTCTCTATAAGCCTATCATGTCTGAGTGTATCGAAAGCCTTGCTATAATCAATAAATAATACTAAAATATGCTGTTTTGTGTTAAGGTGTCTGTGTACCTTATTTTTGAATGCGGATAACAGTTTTGTTGTGTTCTTTTTTGGTTGAAAACCATATTGATTTGCAGTTAGTATATTATTTTTTTCGTAGAATTCGTGTTTTTGTTTACTAATAAATTTTTCAATTATTTTGTCAATTGTAGGCAGTATGGTAAAAGGTCTGTAGTTGTCGTAGTTCGTCTGGCTACCTTTTTTAAGGATAGGTATAATAATTCTCGTTTTAAGAATTGGTGGATATTTGCCTGTCTTAATGCAAAGGTTAATTAGGTTAGAAATTATAACTTTAACTTTTGAACAAATCATTTTAATATCAATGGCTCTGATGCCATCTATTCCTGGGTATTTATTATTGTTTAAGGACATAATTATTTTATTCACCGTTTTGGGCTCAACCGGCTTGAAACGCATGGTAACATTGGCGGAATTTGTATATTCAAATTTGTTCAACAGTTTTTGTGAACAATTTGGAATTATTGTCTTTACACTATTATTAAAGCTTAGTGCAAAAGTATTAGCGATGTCTTGGTAAGTTATGTTTGCTCTTTTGAAAGAGTTCTATATAACATCATCAATAGATTTTTTGATTCTGCCTGAAATATAGTTCAAAATCTGCCAAAGTTGTCTGGTATTATTTTTATTAGATAGTATCTCAGATTTGATATAATTATTTTTTGTTTTATTTATTGGTCTTTTTGCATAGTTTCTCGTTTTGTTATAGTTCTGCTTTAGAATAATATAATTAGAATATTTTATCCATTTCGTAAACATTGTGTCCCTATATTTACAAGCACTAGTAATTTTTTTGTTAATCCATTGATTATCACTACGCCTTGGTTTATTTTTTAATTTAATTTTGTACTGTGATTTTTCGTAGCATTCTTTATATGTAGAATGGATGTCGTTGTATAAAGCAATCGGGCATTTAATATCGTTTGTATTTTCCCATTTGACTTCATTAAGGTAATTAATAAATTGCTGTTTATTTATACAGGTCTTATATAATTTAGGAACATCCCGTATTCGTGCGTCTACGCATGCGAGTATCACAGCGCGGTGATCAGCCAGTGTAGTACCGAGTGCCGCCGTATAAAGGTCTTGTGAGCGGGATCGTGCATAAATGTGGTCAATACAAGATTTACTTATTCTTTCTTTATATAGCTCTATTCTCGCGTACGCTGTGATCCCGCACAAAAGGCCAATGCTACATAACATATTATTGTATTTATGCTTTACAGGCGTGTCCGTTTTTATATTTAAGTTAGTGTCTCCTAATAAGTATAGCTCAGTATTGTAATTACACTTGTTAAGTGTTTCATGTAATTCTTGTATGAACAGAATTTTACGAGTACTTGGGGGTCGGTATACCGCACATATGGTCGCGGTGTAGTTCAAATTCGTAGTGATAGTGAAGAGTATATTTTCGAAATGTTGAGTTTCTACTTTTTTAATTGTGAATTTGTGTTTAGTGTGTACATATAATATTATACCACCACCCCGGCGGGCCCCTCGCAAAGCCGCGTACATATGATAGTCTTTTATATGGTACAAAACACTATTCCTTTCCAATATGTTAGCTTCAGTTATTATAATTATATCAATACATTTCTTTGATTCAAGTATTATATGTTCAAGTGTAGCGAAGTTTGTAGGATCTTATGTTTAAGCGAAGGTTTTAAGGATCTTATGTTAATATGCATGCAAAGTAATTTAAGGTTGTTGTTAGGTATACAATTTAGAAATTCGTTTATATTGACACACTTATTAATTTCTTTTATATCCATCGATAAGTTATTAATTTTTGTTAACAATAGATTAGTATGATAATTTTAAATTTATTACTTGGTATATTTACGCGAACCACTCTCAATCGATTACGATTGTAGAGTAGGCCCGTGCCCTGCAGTGGGATGTGTATGGGCTGATACAGATATTTACGCTGTTTTTTTCACATTACAAATTAGGGAATGTATATCATTCATATTTCTTATATTATAAGTTTTTTCGCCATCTTCTTTGCGTGCTTTGACTAGTCCTCTTTTGAACCATACATATTTAAAATTGAATTGTGTATTACTATGTCAATACTTGTCAACAAGCATTTTTAACTTCCTTACTGAATGAAAAACGCTTCAACCTCTATCATAAACCATTTAAGGTAATGCCAATGATATAGGACGTGTATTTCATTTAATTTAAGAGATGCAATCTTAGGTATTTATTTACCATAAAAGTTACTGCGTTAAGATAGATGATATGAATTCTATGATATGAGCTCTCGTTAGGTATTAATGTAAATATGTAGTTCCAAAGCGCATAAAACATATATAAACTTTGTATAATAAATAAAAGTGCATATAATAAATCCCACCATTTTAGTAAGATATTTCAAGATTTACTCCTGAATATAAACATTTATTTGCAGCAAATAGTCCCTAATACACCAAACGGAGATAGGAATAGACTTAGTCTCAAACAGTACATAAAGATAAAGCCCCGAATACGAACGTATGTGGACATTTTAAATTCGCCAGCGCGTATAAAAGTCTCGTCTCTAACTTCTGGCTCATGTGTCTTCCCCGTATCTTGGTCTGGCACAAAACACACTGCGAATGCGCTTGCATACAAAACAGACCAACATTATTATTTAAGAACATGCACGCGGCAGTCTCTTGTTTGTTTAGGGATTTTTGAAAATTTCTTGTTATTTTTATGGCTGTGGCTTTAGGTTATTTTCTTTAAGATTAAATATGAAAATGCTTTTACTAATATTGTAAAAAACGTGGCCATTTCATTAAAGCTACAATATCTTAATTCCGACACCCACCCAACATACATGGTCCCAACCTCACAATAAGATCGAGCCTTGTGTCGTGGGTATTAGGAACTATGAGAGACCTTTCAGTCTCACAAACATCCAGACCCGAAACAAATACCCGTGGATCATACAGATATTTTTCTCGGTGCGGGGATCGAAACCGCGGCTTCACGTTTCACAAACGACATCTAACCAACTGCGCCACGGCGGCTGTCGAAAATAATTTCATTTCTTTGAGTTATTATACATTGGCAGGGCAGTTTACACATATCTCAAAATAACAAAATATATAAACTGATTATAGAAATAGCTAATTTCCTTTAGAATGTGTATCATGATTAACCTTCCATATATAAGGTCAAGTCATAAGGTCAAAACAAAGAAATTATGATAAAAATAACTATCCATTTAATAAGGGTCAGTAATCTCTTGCCGAGATAAAGGTTAGGTCTCCACACACATTAACATTTGTTTGACCTATTATATTAATCTTCATCAGATCACGTTTTATATAATACCACAAAATAGGGCATCTCACTATACAGATATATCAAGATGATTTTAGCAAAAACTATGGATTAACCACCCAAAAATGATGACATTTAAAAAATGTTAAAAAAATATATCGCGTTTCTTTGCGAAATTTTTAGTTGCATTGTATTTTTTGTCACTAAAACAACCACCCGGCTTCGTTTTCGGTAGTAGTCTTGATATACCCGGTAGTTACTTAAGGCAACACATCAAACTGAAATGTTCAGGGTGGTCACGAGTTCGAATCCTAGGGCACACCTCTGACTTCTTGAAGTTATAATATGTGTATTGACAGCCAATCACTACACACTATAGAGGTGAAGAACAATATCGTGAGGAAACGTGCATACCATAACGATTTGTAAGAATTTCTATGGTATGTAAAGTCCGCTAATCTGCAGGCCAGCGTGGTGGACTATATGGCCTAATCACTCTCATTCGTATTTCGTACTCTCGGTTGTAGAGGAGATCCGTGTCCTGCAGTTGGACTATATAGGCTGGTATAGATATATATATGTTATGGGCCAAGTGATTAATACGGGCAGTATTCATAATGCCCGGGCAGTATGAATATAGCCGAGCCATATCAGGCCTAGTGATTAATTACAATCTAAACTCACCTATTTATCACATAGCCCGGGCATTATGAATATGGCTACATGATGATCGGGCAATGTAATTAATAGGTGATGAATTTACGTGGTGGGCTGCCGCATTGTCGCATCTGCGATAGACCCATAAATAATACAAGCTGAATTGACCTGCTTATGTTTAGTTGTTTTTTAACGTCCGAAACATTATCTTCAGAAGAAAATTAGTGTACCCACTTTATAGATCAGTTAGGTCGACTGTGCCCTGTCTTTTGCCGACCCTAGAGAGTATATAAAAAGCCGGGGGCGTGGAGGGAGAGCAGCCCCCGCCCGCTGTAACGAAGGATAGGCAACCGTGCGAGCCGTAGAGGCTGAGGCTGGTCGCCGGAGGCGACCAGCAAGCCGAAGCTGCGGAGATGCCTATCTTTTGTTACGCCAGGGCGAAGGGGGTGAACTTCCCATAGCGCCGAAGACGATGCAGAAGCTAATTTGTATTGACAACAAGTAGTACCAGAGGAGGTGCGACACTCCCCCTCCCCCTCCACTCCTCCCAACCAACCCCATCGTGCTGCCCTATTCTAAATTCTACCACTTCGGCTCATTGTTTTGGTTTTGATTCGCTTTGCATCACTCTGCCCAATAGGCACTTGGCATTATTCATAATGCCCGGGCAATGTGATAAATGGATTGGTTATAATCACATTGCCCGCTCGTATTGGGCATTATTCATATTGCCCGGGCATTATGAATAGTGCCCGATTAATCACTTGGCCCATAACATATATATATATATATAGAACATTTTAAAAAGCCTGGCCTATAAGACTTCAAAGAACAGTTCTTGAACAATAGGCTTTTATCAGCTAACATTATTCCCATACATGTAACTTGCTCAAAAGTTCCCCTGGGCAGCGTTTAATACTGGAGCAGTTTTACCGTCGCACAGTATGTTATACGCTGAAAAGCATGAAACAATAGATGTCGCCGCAACTCTAATATACGACATTATCTGCGGAATAATTTCCGAGCACTAAGTCAGTGCGTTTTGCTGCAATTTAACTGTAAAAACTGGGATGTAACTATTTGAAATGGTTATTAGCTGGATTTCGTGCGCTCTTTTTGTAATATACTTTGTATTGTAAGTTAAGTTACTTTTTCAGGTGAATATTTAACATATTACCCTATTAGTTTATGATACTTTGACGGGAAGATTTCCGTATATTTGTAACTTATCCAATAAATGTCTTCTGTACATCCGTAACCGACATGGCAATCATGCAATGATTTTTTACTCAACAAAGAAGTGAAATTTATAAATGCAAATCCAAAATGTTGAATTCTTATACTGACAATTGCTACAATTACAATTACATTTATCATACTTGAGATCCTTATACCCAAAAGGATGCGGAAAGTTCATAAATAGAAACAGTAAGTTAAAAAATATACAACTTTAAAGGGATTTTATTTACCCATGTAGCAGTATAAAATTGTAATAAAAAATAAACAAATAAAGTCAACAACGCCAACGCATAAACAATGGACTTAATTGAGAGCACAGCATAGACATTTTCCCCTACATAAAGATTCGGGGTAATTAATCTCAGTTTGGCCGTTAATCCGTCTTTTAGTGGGAAGCGATAGTGCCGAGGAACCATTCGTTCAAACGTACCCCGAATTTATCGATGTCAGGTGACGCAACATATGTAATATCTCATTTTATTTGTAGAAGTATGGTGTAGATTTCATCGTTTTAAGGTTTACTTTTACTTTGTATTTTTTGTTTTTTTGTCTATCAGCTGGACAAATATATTACCAGCATCATCGGTTTTAACTACTAGAATGTCTTTTCTGAATACGAGTCTTCTTAACTTATATTGCAGGGCTTTGTTGGAAATGACTTTAGCATCGTCCCATTGCTGAATAGGAAAGTAAAAAGCAAGTCTCCTAAAATTATCATACAGAGCCTTGCTGGAAATTATGTGAATTTAGCATCTGATAGAATAGAAAGTCTCATCATCATCATCATCATCATCATCATCAGCCTATTCGCGTCCACTGCTGGACATAGGCCTCTCCTATGGCACGCCACTGGGCTCGATCTTCAGCCCAACGTCTCCAACCGCTACCAGCCATTTTTCGGATATCATCACTCCACCTCGTCGGAGGGCGTCCTACACTACGCTTGCCGAGGCGCGGTCTCCACTCGAGAACACGTCTACCCCAACGGTTGTCGGTTCTCCGACAAATGTGACCAGCCCACTGCCACTTCAACTTGCTGATACGCTGGGCTATGTCGGTCACCTTGGTTCTCTGTCGGATAACCTCATTCCTGATTCTATCCTTCAGGGAAACACCGAGCATAGCCCGCTCCATTGCTCGTTGAGCGACTTTAAATTGAAAGTCTCATATCCTCCTGTAATTCTTATGACAGCATCTGTGGCGCATTTAATTGGACGCCAGCGGTGAAAAGACGGGCTGCGGGTTCGATCTCCGCACCGTAGCAAATATTTGTGTGTTCCACATGTATTTATTTCGGGTCTGGGTGTTTGTGAGACCGAAAAGTCTCTTGTAGTTCCTGATACCCGCGACACAAGACTCGATCTTAATGTGGGATCAGGACTGTGTGTATGACTGTTGGGTGTATTTATGTATTATACCATTTAGCTGCACATTACTCAGTACAATGAGGTCTGCTATCTTGGCTTGACGGGTTCGGTGTGCTATTGTTTCACTGAAATTACCGTACGCCTGATACATTCAATCAGTTTAATGGCAGGAAATTTAATCCTATCCTTTCCTTTATCCTCATTCATTTCTCGTGGCGTAGTTGTACGGTAGGATTACAAAGCTGCAGTCTTGGGTTCGAATCCCGGGTCGGGCTGGTTAATATTAGGTTTTTATATTCATTACTAACCTCGAGTCAGGAATTTGTGCCCGATATGGCGATAGGTTGGCCCGCTATCACGTAGTGAGACAGAACATGCAGCGTGAAACGTGGGTGTCTTGGTAGCACTTATGCTTACCCCTTCTAGAAGATAGGCTTGAGTTTAAATTTATTTATCTTAAAGAATTATTTACTCTAAAATTGTCTCCACTTTTAACGTTACTCCCGACTCCAATCCCGGTCGTGTTACAAAACATAGTTCATATTTATTTAAGGAAAATAGTCTTGCCAACGTCGTATAAAGGAAGGAATATATTTAATAAATACGGGTCTCGTTTACAACGCAAACAACTCATCAGACAAACCAAACAAGGAGCGTTCCCCGCCTCTTTTTATGCAATATAAGAGTTCGGATAAAACAATTTTAGTTTACATAAAAAACTTTAATATAAAACAGTTACGTCGGGTGGAGTTAATATCCGATGTTGTTTTGAAGTAATGCTTCTGTTTTGTGTTTTTTTTTTCATGGTTTTATCAGTTTCTTTAAGTCCGTGGTGGCCTGTTGGTAAACGGACTAGACGCGGCTGCCAACATTCGAATCCTAGGGCACACCTCTGACTTTTCGGAATCATGTGTGTATTGATAGTCAATCACCACGCACTAAAACGGTGAAGGAAAACATCGTGAGGAAACCTGCATACCATAGCGATTTATAAAAAAATCTATGGTATGTAAGTTCGCCAACCCGCACTAGGCCAGCGTGGTGGACTATATGGCCTAACCACTCTCAATCGTACTGTCGATTGTAGAGTAGGCCCGTGCCCTGCAGTGGGACGTATATGGGCTGATACAGAATCAGTTTCTCATTGATTTTCGTTATTTTTTTATAGATGTTTAGAAAGAGATCTGAATTGCTAGAAGTCGCAGGTTTGAACTCACTACATAGAACACTGATTATTTCGAAATTTAGTATGTAACTTACTGCAATGTAGGAAAACATATAGAGAAAAAAAACTATAAATAAACTAATAAATAATTTCTATTAATATTAAGCAAGTGTGGAGGAATTAATATATTATTTCTAAAATGATTGATTTGTTCAGGCTGGCTTTTCATCGAAATATTCTGCAACATAATATTATTCTCTTCAGGAACAACTTACGTAGGTAGACAGACAAATCGGTGGGCGGATGAGCCTCCATTTAGTAGAAATATTATGGGTAATGGATAATTTCTCATCCTGTATCGTTCTTTTTCTGAAAATAATTTATCATCATTTATTCAGCGTAATCATTTGCCGTTATAATACTATTCTAAGCTCATTTTATACTAATTAATTCACTGCAAATCAACCATCTAGTCTGCTTGACGTCCAGTCACTTCAGGTGGAGAAACTTGGAGGGAATAAAAGAGGCATTAGTACTAGTAGATCCTGATGGCCAAGTTATTTCGGCGAATGGCGAGATAAGCATACCGTTATCCTGATGGTAAGCGATATAACCGATCATGGACAGTAGCTATACCAAACAACACCAAGGGGTACAAACTAGAAAGCAATGCTAAGCGTTCCACTGCGCTCGCTATGTTGTGACATAAGATGTCTAATTATGTCCAGTTGACTGCCCCGGTGGCGTAGTTGTACTACAGTACGTTTATAAAGCTGAGGTCTGGGGTTCGAATCCCAGGTTGGGCAAAGTGATATTGGATTTTTCTATACAGTATCAGCCCAGAGTCAGGAATTTGTGCCCGATATGGCGATAGGCTCGCCACCTATCACATTGTGGGACGGAACATACAAGGCGAAATGTGGGTGCCCTCGCACCTCTGCCTACCCCTTCTGGGAACAAGGCGTGAGTTTATGTATGTATGTATGTATTATGTCCAGTTACCCTAGTTACTATGTCTTTCAAATCGGAACTCAACAGTGCAATACACTACTGTTGAGCGGGAAAAATATTTAATGCGGTGGTGCCTACCCAGGCGACTTCACTCATATGAGAGACCTACCAGGAAGTATTATAATAATATAACTCAGCACCAACGTAGGAATTCAGACAATACACATCAATAACCAAAATTGATGGCCCCCCACAAAACCGAATTCCAAGTTGGCCATCGATTTGAATTACAAATAGTTACAAAAAAGGTCGCCGTCCCAAGCAATTAACCGTGAAATGGGGTCATGTCACACCACTCGATGAGACATTGAGGGATTCCCGGAGTTGAGCTCGCCCGGGTTTATATATAGTTTTAGTTATATACAATATTGTCTTTATAATGGATGGTTTGAGTAGCAAAACCAGTGTGTGATAAGGGCTAGAGACTATTCGTGATTGAAGTATAAATGTATTGGTATGATTTTCATGAGTAAGAAGATGTAAAAACTTTTGTGTGAATTTTACGTGACTTGGCTTTAAAATTTGTTCAGGTTTTCTACATACAAAGACCTTAATTTCATATGTAAGAATCTTTGAGAGTACATTGTTAACCATACAAATATTGATTAATGTATAAATTACGAATGTTAAGCGTAGAAAACCTATGGCGTAGCAGCTACGATAATTGACTGTCGTAGCAATAACATCTCAGTTCGACATTTTAAATTTTGATATTACCAGTCATATTTCGCTCGTAAACATTTTGACCAAAGATGATATCAACTGTACTGTATCAGCACATATACGTCCCATTGCAGGGCACGGGCCTACTCTACAATCGAGAGTACGATTGAGAGTGGTTAGGCCATATAGTCCACCACACTGGCCTAGTGCGGGTTGGCGAACTTGCATACCATAGAAATTCTTGTAAATCGCTATGGTATGCAGGTTTCCTCACGATGTTTTCCTTCACCGTTTTAGTGCGTGGTGATTGACTATCAATACACACATGACACCGAAAAGTCAGAGGTGTGCCCTGGGATTCGAACCCACGACCACCGTGAACATGTTGGCTGCCGCGTCTAGTCCGTTTTACCAACAGGCCACCACGCACTTCAATATCAAATTACCACTCATTTTTTTAAAAGTAAATATACGATGGTCTTGTACCAATAATGACAAAATCTCAAAGCGGTACTTGATTCCCTGGAAGAATGGGACCCACACGAGGAACCTTGACAGCCTCCGTGGCGAAGGCGGTTAGACGCCTGTGAAATGAGACGTCACGGGTTTGATCCCCGCACCGAGATAACTATTTATATACACAGGTATTTATTTCGGGTCTGGGTGTCTGTGAGACTGAAAAGTCTCTCGCAGTTCCTAATATCCACCACCAGGACTCGATGTTAGTGTGGGGTCAGAACTATGAATGTGACTGTTGGGTGTACTTTATTTATAAATTGTTCGTGAACTATATACATTACAGTCTCATTTGGGTAACAAACAAACCCGTACTCTGTCATAAAGCCAACTTTGTCTTTAATTCCATCTCCAAAAACCTCAATTATGTCATCCGAATTATTAAAAGCAACACCATCTTTAATAAAATCAATAGCCTCTACATCTCAATTCCCTATAAAATCCTCTCCAACCACGTCAAGTACGGAATAATTTATAGTATGTAATGAAGACAGTAATTTTTCAGCGAACATTCGTACCGTATGTCTCATACATATATCAACGTCTCCGTCGTGTTCTTGCTCCATTACGCCACTAATCGTATGAGATTCCGCGCTGATGGTTCTAATTAATAGCACATGCCCTTCAAGTATTACGACGCTGAATTAAATTCGCATGTACTTGGATAAATGTTCTACGGTTTGTTTTAAGTTAAGTATTTTGTAGTTTATTGCAGTGGTTTACAAAAATCCTTTGATATATTGTGTAGATTTTCAAACGTTTTTAGCCGCGTGATGTGATACAACTCCATTTATAAGTTTAGTTCATATTTACATATATATTTTTAACGTAATTTGATCAAGTTGCCTATATTCAATTATACATGTTGAATTCTTTAAGCTAAATCCAAAACTATGAGGAGTAGCGAAAAGTACTGAAAAAAGTTACGAACCTGCTTTACTTTACTTATGTATTTAGAACATGTTACTAAATGCAGAATATTTAGGCTTTTAATTAGGAACAATTCTACTGGGCTCTTCACTTCCCCAGTTTACATTATTAGAATGTTTTTTGGTTCAGATATGCTTAACGAAATAATGATTACATAACATGATCTATATTTTTAAATCGATTGAACATTAGTTCTACCTTTAAATTATAAAATGATTTCATACTTTATTTCATAAATCACTCAAGTATTATATCGTGGGCTTACTATTTTATCTTTTTAAAACAGAGATCTAACGCCCAAATACTGGAACGCCATTCAAATAATAAGTTGCTGTTAACAGCGCACGGCCCACTCAGCCAGTATATTTAATCGGGATTAGCATAGTTAAGCGCCATTTATATTTAATTTGCGTTCCAGTATTTGGGCGTAAGAGACCTACTTTGATCATCGCCATCTGTGTGGTTTTCATTGAACTGAATTACAAACAATTTCCCCGCCCAACGTTAAGCATGGGCGGGCGTATACAACTTGCTTAAAATGTTAATTCCCTAGTATTCTTCTAGATGGCGTTAAATTAAAACTAAACAAAATCGTAACTAACTTAAAAACAAAATACACACTTTATAAACATTTACAAAGTTTTAACATTCATTCGAAGTTATGTTATTTATCGTGCAAATTACGCCATCATTTTTACCAAGATGTAATGTTTATATGGTAAAGTCTCGCGGCGATAGCTTAATATCAGAAAAATATCGATGCTCTTGTGAGCCTTCATCATCATATCAACCACAGGAAGTCCACTGCTGAACATAGGCCTCCCCCAAGGATCTCCACAATGACGTGTACATATCTCCTGTACGTGGCCTCCACTCAAGAACCTTTCGGTCCCAACGGCCGTGCCGGGCTTGTGAGCCTTAGCAACTTGAAAATGTGAGATATTTATTTCTTTTTTATTACCAATCATTGCAACGTGGATGATAAAGATAAATAAAACATGCATGTTACAAGGAGTCATTCTTACCAAAAACATATCATTACATTTAAAATGGCCTTTAATAAGGTACTTACGTAAACAAAAAAAATATTAAATTATTTCATTAATATTTTGCTCGTACTTATACGATTAAGTATAATGAATGCACTCAGATGGAAAGTAGTGCAAATTCATTTTAGTCGATATATTTTCAGTCAACTTAAATGAAAAATAATATTTTGTGTATTCAATGGAATAACAAAAAGTACACAATGATTCAAGTTCAAATTTTTAAGCCTGTACAGGCCAAAATCATACTTAATACATGACATTGAATATAAAAGCTACATTCGCCTTGACCACGTAATTTCCAAATGAAATAAGCTTTCACTACAGACTCATTCATACATTTTCACCTTAGTCCATTGAATGTCGACCTTTCTCTGTATCGTCATATTGATATCAGCGCCGCGCATGCGCGGTACACTCCGGGCATGCGCAATACCCCCAGTCTTGTGTACGTTGCCTCATGTAGCCAAATCTGTCAAGCTTCAACAATAAGGCTATGCCTTATGACTATAGAATTGCATAAAACAGTATTAGTATACTAATTTGTGTTCACATGTGTTTCTTGGTTTTGTTCGTGTTTAAAGTACAATAGTTATTTATTTCTGATTATAAAGTGTTTGATCAAAATATTCGGTTAATTAGCATAGTTATCAATTAAAAGAACATTTTGAGGTGCAAAAGGTGATATACCAACAGGTAGGTCGGATACTGTTTGGATATTTGACAGCAAATGTAAAGATATGCAGACGGCTAGTGGGCGTTTACTCCAGACGAAATGCGTGGGCGTATCATCTGGCTCATTGTACTCTAAGCGATGGTAAATAGTCACATAATGGACTCTCGGTGTGATAAAGGCTTGTCCTTTTACAACGCCTCACGTTTCCAATTCACTAACTGTGTAGAATTTAGATAGTCTTTTGTTTCTAACATATGAGTATAGTAGTAATAATATATATTTCAGCATTAATGTTTTCTATTCAAAAATATTTGTAAAAAAATATTTAATTAGTAAATACATAGAAAATATGAGGGAGTGATTTTAGTAAAAAATACGCGGTTACCAATTTGCTTCCATTTTGTATTGGTCAGCGTTTATGGCCGTTGTTACATTATTGTACGTTCGGTCAGAGTAAATTCTTTTGAGCCTCGTCTTCTATCAAAAAATATTTCAATAGATATCCATTTTTCTTTATTCTTAAAAAAATATAATAAAATGAAAGTTATCAATTTAAACGAAATTAATATCTTATTGTATGTGATTTTTTTTTTGGTTTCATTATCTTCAAAAAGAAGAAAATCGCGGTACCTTATTATACGCCTTGTTTACGTAATAATATTATGTATTGAAAGTCGAAAACAATTTAGTAAGCAACCGATGTATAAGCGAACAAAATGGCGCCAAAACGTTCTATCAAAATCGAAATTTGAAAACCTTTTTTTCTATTTTAACTTCACCTATAACCTCTTCATTACAATCGCATTCTTCCTCTAAATCAAATCAGACTTCATAAACATTATTTTTAAGAACCCCATTCCTTTCAGCATCATAACCAAAATTAAAATTGACTTTAAACATTCCAACAAGCTCTAAAATTTCAACAGCACGTCAAGTGGCATTTCACACTCGCAAAATCAATATTGGCTATTGGGCGTGCTGCAAACGTTACGGGTCGTTGGTTCTGTCCTACATACCGGCGACGCAGGATACAAGTTAATTAACTTGCCTGAATAAAATTGACTCAGGATATTCAACAGTGTTTCCTCTTAAGTGTTAGTCGCTGGTGTTACGATAGTTGGCGATAATTTCGTGTTTAGAATCATCCAAAAAATTGTAGACGCAAACATACATTCATACAGAGATAATGCTAGTCCATTCAGAGTTTGCTGAGCTTATTTTCATCATAAATAATTACGGTGCCGACAGGATGCATGTGCCGGGCAACTCATGAGATTTTTACATCTGGCACCTGGCTACAACTCTCGCACCTGGTATGCGAACTCAGGACGTCACCGATTAGAGCTCATATTATATGCTAACATAAGATTAATGCGGCAACTACAATTACTTAGTATAAAATTATTGGCGATATGGCGATTTCAAAGTATTGTTTCTCTATTTGATTCATGTGCGTGATAGCCTATTGGTAACGGACCAGACGCGACTCCAAACATGTTTATGTTGGTCGCGGGTTCAAAACCCACTATACACTTCTGACTTTTCGGATTATTGTGTATTATAGTCAATTACTACGCTCTGTAATGGTAAAGAAACGATCGTAAGAAAACTTGCATGAGACAGCTATTCGAAAGAATTTCTATCAAATGTAAAAGTCCGCTAAACGCACTAGGATAGCGTAGTAGAATCTTACCGTGACCCCTCTCAATCATAATCTCTAATTATAATTATAAAGGAGCCAGTGGCCGAAAAGTAAAGGGACGTATATTGCTTTAATTATTGTCTTAGACAAATTCATGTGAAACAGAAAATTATTTTCAATTTTCGTGTACATTTTAATGAGATTTTAGTTTTTGTCTTGAGTATTATGGATTATTTATTTTATTAATGAATTTATATAAAAACTAAGTTAATAACATTTAATTATATAAATTAACTAGCTGTTGGGCCCGGCTCCGCCCGGGTACAGATACAAGTTTCAAAACGGCGATCAAAATATTTAATTCCGACTATCAAGTTAGAATATCGACCAATGGGACCATGAAATACGAATTTTCTTCGTATTTGCTAGAAATGACACTACTGCATCCCTCCTATAGGCCATAGCGTGATGATATATAGCCGATAGCATTCCTCGATAAATATACAACACTGAAATATTTTTTCAAATCATACCAGCGGTTCCTGAGATTAGCACGTTCAAACAAACAAACAAACTCTTCAGCTTTATTATATTAGTATAGATTATCTACGATCCTCTGACGTCTAAATGCGTTGTTGTCATGCTGTTGTCATAATATTAGATACATTTTTTTTCTCTCTTCACATGTTATTATACTGGACACATTGTAAGATTACCTGTATGAATGTTTATTGTTTACATTATGAAAACATCTCTCAAACAATGCGTTAAATAGATATTAAAAAAATAAATAGTTCCAATGGCCACACTCCAGTAGAATTTAGACCGCCAATAACTATGTGAGAGGCTGCCTGGGTGGGTACCACCGCTTTGTCTATTTCTCCCGTCAAACAGCAGTTTAAATGCACTGTTGTATTTCAGATTGAAGGACATTGTAGCCAGAGTAACTACTGGACATATTGAGACTTAACATCTTATGTCTCAGGCTGGCGAGCGCAGTGGAATGCCAAGCATTGCTTTGTAATTCAAGATGTTGTTTGGTTTTGCTACTTCATGAGCGGTCGCATCGCTTACCATCAGGCGAACGACATACTCGTCTCGCTATTAACTGCAAAAAAAAAAAAAAAACTAACCCACGTTGACTGTTGTAAGATTAAATTACTCAGGGTGTTTTTAAAAAAAATGCTGTACACTTCACGTATATTTTTGTTAAAATTGCAATGGATGGCGAGACGAGAAATAAAACCAAACAACACCACGAATTTTGAAACAATGCTTGGCATTCCACTGCGCTCATCTTTCTGAGACATCAAAAGATGTTAAGACTCAATATGTCCAGTAGTTACTCGTGAAGTATCAAAATATGTATCTACTGACAACTGAATATAAATAGGGTAAACTTCAAAAGTAATAACATGGCTCGGATTACTTTGACGAATCCTCCACTTTTTACTGGCGCTGCTATTCGAGCGGGTGAAAATATACGTCCAGTTTAATTATAGACCAGTTAAATGCAATGTCAGTGGGAACACTTTAATTCAATGGAGACTGATTTTATGCTTTGTGTATTGATTTATTTTGCTTTGTTTCCAAACAACAGTAAGTAAATTAAAGCTTGGTACCAAAGTTTGCTAAGCTAAAAAATACTTGGTGATCTGTTGGTGACGAACCAAAAGCTTCTGCCAACATGTTTACGGTGGTCACAGGTTCAAATATCAGGGCAAACGTTAATTATCGGTACAATACACACGATCGACAATCACAAGCCACGCACTATAACGGTAGATGAAAATATCGCGAGGAAACCTGCATACTACAGAAATTTCTTAGAATTTCTATAGCATATAAAGTCCGCTAACCCTTACTTGGTCAGCAGCGCGGTGGATTATATAGCTTCGCCCCTTTCAATCGTACTCCAAACGGTTGAGGAGGCTCGTGTCCTGCATTAGGACATAAATGTACTAATACAATGTAAAAATCGATCATTCTTTTTTTTTGCCTATACATTTTGTTTTTTTTTCTATCTCGCGTGCTCTATAAATTGTTTTGTTTAATATATTGTATTTATATTGTTGGTTTAGCTATCACAAATAATACCTTACTTAAATTCTGTGTATGCTGTGATACCTTAAAATGTTGCGCATTTAAATGTATTATTTATTTATTTATTACAATAGTTTTACTCTACTTTTAGCATAAGCAATAATGCAGCAACTACTGGTTGTCCAAATTTATATTAAAAACATAATTAAAATATGCAGGTGATATTACGATACAGCTCCCGTCACGTGGTTATGATTATGTTTTGAAACATATAACTTGGCAAAAAATAGTACAATGCGGTAAAAAATGGCACTATAGAAAAACAATTACCTTAACACTATTAAAAATATCATGTGTTCGTTGAAAAGTTTTAGTTATACATTTTCATATGGTTTTTGTTTGTTTGTGATTTAAAATAAACAAAGAGATTAATAACGATAATTAATAAAAATAACAAGTACTTTAACATTTTCCGTCGTAATAATATATCGGATTACCATATTAGCAAGAAATTCGATATTAGCGCCCCCATTAAAACAAACTCTTTTTACCAAGTTATAAAACAGCGAATGAGATGTCTCTGTGACCTAGAAGTATTTGTTTCGAGACTGTGACTGAACTCACGATCGAAAACTCGTTTTATAATGCAGTGTAATTTTTGGAGATATTTATTTAACGTTAATTATAATGATTATATACATGTCGACGCAGGAAAGCGATCTTGTCGTATCTCAAAAAATGCGTATATGCGTTTTATACATTATGTAATTCAGAAAAAACGGTGAAGGAAACATCGTGAAGAAACCTGCATACCATAGCGATTCATAAGAATTTCTATGGTATGTAAGTTCGCCAATCCGCACTAGGCCAGCGTGGTGGACTATATGGCCTAACCACTCTCAATCGTATTCTCGATTGTAGAGTAGGCCCGTGCCCTGCAGTGGGACGTATATGGGCTGATACAATAATAAATAATTCAGAAAAAAAACCGCATTGAATTTCCTCGTGAAAATGTAAGGTTTTATTTCAAAATGTTATTAAAAAATGGTATTCCTAAGTATTCTAGGTAGAGGTTCAATTTTTAAATATATTTTTTTTGGTTCTGGAGTAAAATTGCATTTTTAGAGATACGACAAAATCGCTTTTCTACGTCGATATATAAACTCATCCGTTTTTCCCAGAAGAGGTAGGTAGGATTGCTACCAGGACAATTAAATTCACTTATTATATTAGAATACAATTTCTAAATTGCCTCGACTGTTGTAGACTACCTCGGTGTCGTAGTTTGTACTACAGTACGATTAGGAATCTGCGGTCTCGCGTTTGAACCCCTGATCGGTCAGTGATATTCGATTTTTCTATTCACTATCAGCACGTACTGAGGAATTTGTGCCTGATATGATGATAGGCTCACTCTTTATCGTATTGAAGGACGGAACATACAAGGTAAAATGTGGTTTTCGTGGTAGCACCTCTGCTTACCCATAATGGGAAAGTGCGTGAATTTATGTATTTATATAATCTTTATTGTACAGAAATTAATAAAACATCACAATATAAAGAAATAACATCAATTGTAAGTACAAAAAGCGGTCATATCGCTAAAAAGCGATCTCTACCAGATAACCTTTGGATGTATATAAAAGAAGGAGTAAGAAAGAGCATTGTAAAAACCAAGATAAGAAAAGCTCTGATATATGTAAATAATTAAATAGATAATCATAAATAATACGCATACGTAACATAATAAATACACATACGTAATATATTGTGCGTGTGCGTTATGGCTTGTTGATAAATGGATTTGACGCGACTGCCAACATGTTCACGGTGGTCGCGGGTTCGAATACCAGGGTACACCACTAACTTTTCGGAGTCATGTGTGTATTGATAGTCAATCACCACGCACTGAAACGGCGAAGGAAAACATCGTGAGGGAAACCTGCATACCATAGCGATTTATAAAACTTCTATGGTACGTAAGTCCGCCAACCCGCACTAGGCCAGCGTGGTGGACTATATGGCCTAACCACTCTCAATCGTATTGTCGGTTGTAGAGGAGGCCCGTGCCCTGCATTAGGACGTATATGGGCTGATACAGAATATAATATATACATACATATATAAGATCAAGAGTTATTTCTTCTTAAAGCATAACACAATGTGATTCATCTAAAACAGAGAATCGACAATTAAATGTCCATGCTTTACTATTATTACTATATAAACTTAAATAATCTTTCGCATATTTAAATTAAAGGAAATTCACAAAAAAATATATCAATTATTTCAATTTAAAATATGAATGTCAGTGTCAACGACAATACACAGCAAAAAGAATATAATATTATATAAGCAGGCCGAAGGTTACATCTCCCCCCTTCGAAAGGCAAATTTTTTCAACATTAGTTGAGTAAAATTTTGCTGCGAAATCTAAATATCAACAAGCATAGGAATAAGCTTTGTAACATGATATAGTCCAATAGATCTTGTACCACGACCAGTATTTATTTTAAAAACTGAATCCGATATTTTTTCTTCAATTTCAAAAGGACCAATTCTAATTTCATCCATCTTTTTTTTGTTTAATTTGTTTCCATAATCAACATATACCTTATCTCCTTTTTTAAATTCATGTTGTATTCTATTCTTGGCAAATAAAGCTTTATTATATTCGTGTGACTTTATTGACCTTTGGAGTGCTATTTTCCTGTCTTCTTCCAAACTTTTTGTTAATATCTGTTTTTCTCTTAATTCACGTGGTAACAAGTCTGTAGACTCACCAGATAGCAAATATTTAGGAGAAAATCCTGTTACAGAATGGTTTGTTTCATTATATCTATTTCTACATTCTTCTGCTATTTTTGACCAATTTGTTTTTCCTTTCGATTCATTCATTTTACATCTTATTTTGTTTACAATAGTCTGGTTAGCCTTTCGTTTAAACCATTTGAGAATGGTGCATCTACCGCTGTAAGTATTAATTGAATATTCCTGTCCTTAAGGTAATTTTTGAATTCATTCGAATTAAAAGCTGGATATTGATCAGAGAGTAAGATGTCTATTTTTTCTTCTTTAGGAATTTTTTCTATAAGTTTGATGAAGTCTCGAGCATGTTGATTCTTAGAACACAGGATGTATGCGTACCTAGTGAAGTGGTCTACTAGTAGATGTAGGTATCTTTTTGTTGATCTTTGACCCGCAAATCCTCCTATTGTGTCCAGTGACATTATTTGAAAGGGTTTATTAGCTGGACCTAATTGCGACATAAAGCCATATTTTCTATTTAGTCTCGTTTTATTTTTCAGGCATATCTCGCAGTTCTTGCATATATGTTTAATATTTTCTGATAGATTCGGTGCAGTATAAAATGGTTTTATTTTAGATTCTGTTTGATTTATTCCAGTATGACAATATTTTTCATGAGTCTTTTTTATTATAATTTTACTATAATCTTCACTTAGAATTATTTTTTTCTTATTTTTCCCACTTTTTTTATAGTAAATTCCATCTAGTAATATAATGTTTTTTTTAAGTTCTTTTATTTGCAAATTTTGTGCTTGATCATATGTTATGTCATGAATATCAATAAAATTTACCGTTCTTAAGTTATCTTCATCATTTGCATCAATGCCCAATACTGGGTTTCTGCTGAGACAATCTGCTTCTGTATTATTTTTTCCGGGAAAATATTTTATTTCACAATTATATTGTGACAGATAATGAGACATATCACCTAATTCATCGTCAGGTCTGTTTCTTATATTTAACTTCTCGAGAGGTTTGTGATCTGTATACAGTAAAATAGTTTCCAATCAACCAATATTGCCAAAACTTAATGCTCTCTTTTATAGCTAAACATTCTAAAAATATCGCTTTTTTATTTTTCTGTGATTCATTTAATTTTTTAGAAAAATATGCTACCGGTTTTTCTTCGCCATTGTTCTGAATTTGTTTCAAAACTGCTCCTATACCTATGGTACTGGCATCTGTATAAATAAATATTGGTGCTTGTGGATCATAAATGGCTAGTATTGGTTTGGAACATAGATACTCCTTAACTTTCCGGAATGCATCCTCACACTGTTCTGTCCAATTAAATCTTTGATCTTTTCTCAGCAATTTATGTAAAGGATCAAGAACTATTGAGACACTCGGAATATACTTTCCATAAAAATTTATTTTTCCTAAAAATTGTCGTATCTGTTTTCTATTTTGAGGAGCGGGAAAATCTTTTATTGATTTTAAATTGTCCTTTAGAGGTGTAATCGTATTCTTCTGTAATATATGACCTAAATACTTAACTGAATCACTTGCAAACTTACATTTTGTTACTTTTAGCCTGAAACCTTCTTCTCGAATAGCCTCCAGCAATTTTTTTAAGTGTGTAATATGTTCATCAAATGTCTTAGAGAAAATCAGTATATCATCAATAAAATTCACTGCAAATCCTGTCAAACCATTATTCCTTATAATATTTCCCAAAATCCGTTGAAATATGGCTGGTGATGTCTTAAGGCCGAAAGGTAAACAGGTCCATTGGTAATGACCTTCTTGAGTTACAAAACCAGTTTTGTATCTGTCTGTAATTTTTAATGGGATAGACCAAAAAGCTGAATTTATATCCAGAGTTGTAAAATAATTACAATGTATTGTTTTTGTTATTAAGTCTTCTATGAGAGGAAATGGTTGTGATTGAGGTATAATTATTTTATTCAAATCTCTGAAGTCTATGCATAATCTACTTTTTTTCCTTCATCCCTTTTAAAAGCTAAGGTAACAGGTGCCGCAAAAGGACTGTAAGATTCCTCGATCAATTCATGTTTTAGAAGTTGTGAAATTTGATTTTCTATTTCTATCTTGTCTTGGATTGAACATCTATATGGTCTTTTATAACAATATTTTTCAACTTGCAAGTCTATACAGGCTTCATATTTCTTCACTTTTCCAGTGTCATATTTATTTTTAGCAAAAATTTCCTTGTAATTATCCAATAATATGTTTATCTCTTGTCTTTGCTCAGTATTTAAGTATTTTGTATCTATGTCAAATTTGTTTGTATCTATACCTTCATTAAAATTAACTGCGTATTCTCTTTTCTCTTTATTTGTTTGAATATTTTCAATCTCTCTATCTTCAAATATATTTTTACTACTTATTTCAAAAATGTCATATTTCTGTATTTGGATATTTAAATTCTCGTCATGAGTCAACCCAAATTTATGTATTGAATCTAATCCTAGAATTAGATCATACTCAAAATTCTCATTTTCAAAGATAAATGCATTTATTTTCATCTTCTTATTCAATAACTCGGCATCTAATACTATTAACCCTTTAGTCTTACCTCCTCCACTTATTGTTTTTATTTTGTTATAATAATAACTAGGCTTCATATTCGTCACCTGGACCAATTTTGAATTTATCAATGTTATTCGTGAACCAGGATCATACAGCCCCTTGACTTCTAACGTATTATTTAACATCACCATAATCTCAATTAGTGGAGGGAAGTTTAGTTTTTTGGATCTTCATTACTCAGTTCAACTTTTAATATTGAATTAGAATTCATGTTTTTGTCATTAGTTGTTTTTTTCCCGTAATTATACCAGCAAACATTCTCTGGGTGAAATCTACTTAATTTTCCTTTATTCTCACAAATCCTGCATGGTATTTTTTCAGTTTGTTTTATTTCTTGTTTATTGTATTTATTTCCTACACTTAAGTTTTTTTTCAATGTTAAACTTTCTAGTCCTCTTATGCAATTAAATAAGTCATCTACTTCTTTAAGATTTTCTCTGTCTATTCTATCCATTATGAAGTTTGGTAGACCGGTGGTAATCAAATAAATTAGGGTTTGTGTATCTATTGATCTGTTTATTTCTAGTAACAGTCTCTCTTTTTTAAGAGCATATTCTAACATTGACCCTTGTATATATTTAAAATTCATAGCGTACCTGATCGGTGACCAGCCTTTATCAGCAAATGTATCACTTAAGCTTTTCTTCCATACAGACCAATCTGAATCTACAGTATGTTTAATAATCATTGATGTATACCAATCTATACAAGTATCTTCCAATAGTAATCGTAGAATTTCTATTTTTTGTAAATCTGTATCTATTTGTAAACGGGCACATTCACTTTCAAAAGTATTTAACCATTGTTTAACATTTGTTCTATTACTTGAAAACTTTTCTATAGAAAATTCTCCTACTAATCTCGTCTTATTTTCTGCTTTTTTTAATAATGTTGGTTCCATTGATGACAACTCGTGACCTTGTTCCAATTTTTCAAGTAAAAACCCATCAAATTGTAAATTATCATCATCTAAATATGTTTTCCTCATTTCCTTGGTTAATGTTATCCAAACCTGTCTCTTATCGTGCCTTTTCTGGAGTGATTTTTTTATTTTGTCAAATATTTCATGCTTTAATATTTCTCTGTGTAAATTCACTGATTGATACTCTCTAGGCATAAGAAAAGTTTGATTTTGTGTATCCGTGATGGAGGTTATGGTATAAATATTTGTCTTAATATCATCTGGTTTGGCTTTTACAACAAATTTAAATCTTAATTTCTCCATTGTAAATATATATTTTTTCACATGTAAGTAAATTGTCGATTTATAAGATCAAGAGTTATTTCTTCTTAAAGCATAACACAATGTGATTCATCTAAAACAGAGAATCGACAATTAAATGTCCATGCTTTACTATTATTACTATATAAACTTAAATAATCTTTCGCATATTTAAATTAAAGGAAATTCACAAAAAAAATATATCAATTATTTCAATTTAAAATATTAATGTCAGTGTCAACGACAATACACAGCAAAAAGAATATAATATTATATAAGCAGGCCGAAGGTTACACATATAATTATAAACACTTACATAAACTTCTATAATAATTTGTAAATATCCTTTATATAACAAATATATCCAAATAGAGGAAATAGTTCTATGCTTGATCAGTTTAAAGAGAAAGGTTGTGTCTATATAAACTCATTTGCAAAAAAAAAACGGGCACCTAAGCAATGAATCATTTCAAATGTTACTATTGGTTTGTTTGATAATTATAGGTAGTTTTACGGGATGATCGTTTTCTCGTGAGTCGCGCATTGAGAAATCGCAAGTCTTCGTATGTGGACCTTAAGAACAACCTCGAAGAAGTAAGAAATGTGCATATTAGTCTATGGACGGTCAGGAGGAGGCTTCTCGCGGCCAATATACGCAGTCATTGCCCGGCCCGCGGCCCTAAGTTACTCCGTGAGCACAGAGTTGCCAGGCTTAGGTTTGCTCGAAATTGTGAGTCATGGACTCAAGAAGACTGGAATAGGGTATTGTTCTCCGATGAAGCCAGGATATCTCTGTTCGGTGAAGATCGACGTCGGCGAGTGCTACGAAGACGAGGAGAACGCTTTGCAGAGGCTTGTTTTGAAGAAATCACACCTTATGGTGGGGGTCTGTTATGTTTTGGGCAGGAATAAATTTAATGGATCGTACAGAGCTAGTCTTCATTGAAAACGGCTCACTGACTGGACATCGATACATAACGGAAGTTCTAATTCCTCATGCACAACCCGCATTGGCCGCTTTAGGCGAAGACTCAATTTTTATGGACGACAACGCTCGCGCCCACCGTTCTGGCGATGTGGAAGCGTATGTGCAAGAGGTCGGCATTCGTCGTTTGGATTGGCCAGCTCGAAGTCCCGACCTCAATCCTATAGAGCATGCCTGGGACGTTCTGAAACGACGCGTGAGATCAGTACAACCGGCTCCGCAGACCATCAGAGAGCTGAAGAATGTGATTACCGCGGAGTGGGAACGTATTCCGCAAGCAAGTATCCGGGATATCCTCGCTAGCATACCCAGACGAATTCAAGCTGTGATTTCAGCTAGAGAGGGTCACACTCGATACTAAACATTTATCTGCTTTTACTTTATTAAAGAAAAAACAAACAAAAATCTTTGTTAACTTTTACTTCACGAGCATATGCACTACTAGCAAGCATACACTACTAGTGAACTTTAGCATTAAAACCATAAATTTTATCAAAATTTTATGATAATACTGACGAAAACGATTATTTGCTTATTAATTTACAAAATTGTGAAAGTAAAACTACCTATAATTATCAAACAAACTAATAGTAACATTTGAAATAGTTCATTGCTTAGGTGCCCATTTTTTTTGCAAATGAGTTTATGTTTTGTATCTATGGATGTGAAACCTATATACAAAGTGCCGGTGTTATAAATGCTTTCATTAAATAACGTCAATTAAAACAAATTAAAATAATTAAACTTTATATCACAATAAAATTATAATTTCAAACAAACTAAATATTAAAAAAAAACTTATTAAAATACAACACGCCTAATAGGTTACCTACTGCCCTCAGTTGACCGAGACATGAAAGCGGAAATGCCGCATTTTTCGTCACCACGTAACGAATGATACCATTTGATTTGGCGCGGTGATATCTTTGTAGTTTTTAGGCATCATTTTATTTGTTTAATAACAAATGTAATAAAACATTTTCAATCAAGTCCCCTTTTGCACAAATATAATAGGTCAAAACTGCTTCGTCGGTGGATCAATATAGCACATCGCGTAAAGTATTACTGCCACTAAACAGGCCTTTAAACAAATCATATCGGTGTATTCAACAGCTGTAAATCGCGACATCATGAACATGAATGAAATGCTATATTTTAGAGAAAGTAATAATTCTCAAGAACGAATACAAATGCAAAATGCTATAAGTAACTGACATTTACTATTTAGTAGTTCTTTCTGCTTTCATTCTGCTTTCATTTGAAAGCAGAAAGAAACTGTTGAGAAGTAGGTCTCTTGGAGCCAAAGTACAGTTGCAGATCTTATAAAGAAACCACTTAGGTGAAGTGGTAAGTTGCACTCGAGAAAACTTGGGCGAGTGACAAATGTGTACCGACGACTATTCAGAGAATTCTTGAAATAAAACTATTATTTACGGATTTTATCGCGAATTTAGTTTAATTTTTACATTTTTAACTTCTCGACGTTTCGATCACTTTACAGCTTTCGTGGTCACGGGGCGAAAGCTGTAAAGTGATCGAAACGTCGGGAAGTTAAAAATGTAAAAATGAAACTAAATTCGCGATAAAATCCGTAAATAATAGTTTTATTTCAATGTGTAACATTCGCGTAAATCTAAGAAACCATTATGCAGAGAATTCTTTTAAACGCTATATAATACATTAACTTCTCTTTTTATTTTTGACCAAGGTTTCAGTTTTAATAGCCAGTGGTTATGCTTGGGTATGTTTTTATTGGGGTGAATAGCGATTTAAAAGGAAAATGTGATTTATTTGTATGTTATTGTTTTTTTAAGTTTCTACTGTTGATGTAATTTAGATACTGTATCAGCTCATGTACGTCCTACTGTAGGGCACTGGCCTCCTCTACAATTCAGAATACGATTGAGAGTGGTGATAATTTAAATGGTTCCGAAAATCGAGATTCTGCATAATGCGTAGATCCTACTTATGATCAACGGTACAAACGTATTTTTATTTACAATTATTTAGACACAGCATAGGTATCAGAAGGTTATTTCGAATTCCAGATAGCACAAGAATTACACAAAGTATTGAGAGTGCCTTAGAACTTACTGGTTTTTGTTGTGATGGACTTACATTTATATTTTAGGAAACCAGCCTATTTATTTTCGCTGTTGGTAAGAATTATCTTATAATAGAACTGTCTGAATATAAGTATAAATTATTATAATTTCTAACATAAAAGCTTTTGTCTCTACCTTAGATTTTATTTTTGCAAATATCCAAATTAAAACAGATACATCTATTAAATCGTATTACTATTTCCTTCATTGAAATCATGTAACATCGTCGTACTACTTTGCGATGCTGAATTCCACTATCTAAAAAAAATAAAATACATCCTCCTTTCAAGCGACTATCTGCAGCTCATTAAAATGCATCGTATCAATAATACAATTACGTTATTAATAGAATTATTCGCGGTGTATTACTCCATGATAGTGATTTCATTATGAACGTATTTACTGCTTTAAAAGGCTTTATGTCAATACATTCATGAAGAGAATTGAATGGAAATTATGAATTCTGTTCATTGATTTTATTACGTCGCTCATTCATGTAAATTGCATTCATAATGAGATTGAAAAATGAGAAAAATTGTCTTCAATGTTTTTAAAATAAACAATATTTTTCTATTTTTATATTTATTTTTTACCAACACATATCTTTCATGGCAGTATTAATAAGGTGGGTTGAGCAAGTGATTATTTTATACTGTAGAATTTACACGATTATTTTGAATAGAGAGGTAATCACGATTTTATTTATAATGCATATCTCGTGTATTGTAATTGGTGTGTAAAGTGCGTGGTTGCCTGTTACTAGACGCGACTGCCAACATGTTCACGGTGGTCGCGGGTTCGAATCCCAGGGCACACCTCTGACTTTTCGGAGTCATGTGTGTATTGATAGTCAATCACCACGCACTAAAACGGTGAAGGAAAACATCGTGAGGAAACCTGCATACCATAGCGATTTATAAAATTTCTATGGTATGTAAGTCCTCCAAACCGCAGTAGGCCAGCGTGGTGGACTATATGGCCTAACCACTCTCAATCGTACTCTCGATTGTAGAGGAGGCCCGTGCCCTGCAGTGGGACGTATATGGGCTGATACAGATACAGAATTGGTGTCATCTAAGGCTGTCGTCTAAGGTACAGGCACGGCCTGGTTTACTCAACTTGGTCATTAGTAATAAGAATACATACTTAATCATTGCATACATAGCATAATTATAAAGCTTGTAAGTCCTCCAATATTTTTTTGGTGTCCAAGAAAAATATCTTTCTGATCTTACTTCCGCCTAACACGATAATCCTAACTTGGTAGTCTTTTGTTTGGCAACCGCACGCACGCACGCACGCACGAGTGCACGCACGCACGATCGCACACACGCAGCCACACACATACTCACTTAGCACTTTCTTACACGCACGCACACAATTATTGTAATAAAAATTATATTTAACTGGTTTGATAAGACACAGGCAACGTCTAATTTGAGAAATAATTCAATATTATTCGTATGGAAAATTATTATATTCAATTAAAGATTTTAATTTTTTTAATAGACCTCCTGCAAATGGCGTCATTTCACCCTGTCTTTGGCTTGTCACATCCAGCATCTGCCACGTCACCATCTTAGTCGTTTGATGCAAAGCAATTCATACAAGTTTTTAGTAACTACAACAAAGTCTAAGAATGGTTAAATAGAACGAAATTTTAATCTTGAACAATGTTTAGTACCCTTTAACGTAACCAAATAGCTACTAATATAATACTAAAAAAACTGATTATTATAGGTACCATTATTTGGGGGCACAGCAGTGCCCCCTCCAAGTCGAGCTAAAAAGCGGCACAGTCGTACCATCCTTTTCTCGAAGCAATTCAGACCATTTTCAACCCCTCATAACTTCGTTGTGGTTAAAGCAAGAAGCCTGAATTTTCAGTTACTATGCAGGCATTGTGTAAACACGGTATATTTAAAATTTCATTCAATTTGAACCAGTAGTTGAAGAATTGTAACTTGTCAAACTTTCTTAATTTTGTCACTCACTGACTGACTGACCGATCATCAAAAGTCTAAGGCACTTCTAGCAGCCATAGAACCTTCAAATTTAGAATATAATTAGTGTTTAGTGTTTAAAGTAAGGGAAAATTTAAACATTTCATAATTTCTGTCTAGTTTTCTAGACAGAAATTAAAATACAACACAATACGAACATACACCAACTGCGTGAATAACTTTGTAATCCCATATAAATGTAAAGGATTACATTTGCAGTTAATGAATCACTGTGCCTGTATATAATGGAGTTGTAGATAGGTATCTATATATATGAGGCATAACAGGAGGGGGTATAGTACAACATTCCTCTAGAAAAACATGACAAACAAAAACTTGCAAATAAACAGACTAAATAGCTCGAAAATATCAATTACCATGAAAGAAAGAACATTAATAGTCAAATCCGCTATATTTGTAATAAATTGATACCTACAAAAATAAGAAAAAACCATAAACAGAATATTTAAGAAAAATCGTTAGTTGATATTCTAGAAATAAAAAGTACCGAAAAGGAAAAACGTAGGACTCTACAAAAAGACGTGAGATCCCATCAAAAACATCCTGTAAAAAAATCCAAGTCTCGCATTTCAGGTTTTCATCATCATAAATTAATCGACTTGGTATTACATGCATCTCACAACTTGGACTTGGAATTTTTTTACATGATGTTTTTGATGGGATAATATTATATCAGGCATTAAAAAAAGAAAAAAGTCGGTATAGTATCCTCTTCCATTATTTCGAAAGACTAATCCCAGATGTTCGTTTATAGAAAGCTATTTCAATAGCGGCAGAGACTTTTCACACTCCAGATTAGTTCGTAATCGACTGTCATACACAGTACCCACGACGTAATTAAAATACGTCACAAGAAGAAAGCTGGACGGTTAAATACAAAATTGTACTAGGAAATTATATGTAGGAAAATGTTGTATTATAGAAATTAGTTACAAAGTTAATACATAAATAAATTAATGCAAAGGTTAGTACACAATTTTAGTCCTACACAAAAATCGAATCTTCTATTGTGGGTATCAGAAGCTATGAGAGATTTTCGGTCGACAAATACTTGAAACAATCACAAAAACATTATTGTCCGGGCACGGGGATCAAATACGCGGCCTCACGTTAAACGGCCAGCCTCTTACCGATTGCTTCACGAAGACTGCCTCTATATGAATATAATAATGATACATGCAATAGAATCGCTGTTAATGATTGATATGAATGTCAATAATATGCTTAAAATCGACAGTAGTAAAAATATCCATCGATCATTCTTTATTCAGCGAAATACCGACGTATGGATGCGACAGACCTATTCTAAAATTAAAAGGAATTATGCGCTACTCCATCATGCTAGCGTTGTGCGGGTTGGTCCACATACATTTTGTTCTCATTTAACATTAAAGTGAGTGATCAATAATTCACGAGATAGAATAAAAATGACCCACATAGCTCATGGTATTACCAAGTTGAAGTGGCAGTGGGCAGGGCAAACAACGTAGTGGATTGTTGGCCGATGGACGCAAAGGGATCTGAAATGAAGCCTGGAAATGGAAAAATCAGGACGATGTCATGCGAAAATTTAGAAATGTAATTCAAGGCCCGAATTGACCTTTGTTTAGACAGTCGAGACCGCTTTCAATCAGTATACCAATAAAATATAATACAAATATTGGAACAATTTTCATTACTTGTTGAACTAATATTGAGAAAACGAGAAAGAAGGAACACTAATGATTACAAACAAGTAACTTTAATGAACAAGATATTTCGTCTTGCAAGTTGAATTACTTCAGTAACATCGGGTTACACTAGCTCGGAGCTATAAACTTTTTATAGAAATCTTTTACGGCAGAACTACGTGTACACTCCAATTCATTGTCTTCTTCCATCTAATTTGTTGGAATAGTCCAAGATATTTTCACTAAGTAAGAAGTATTTTGAATATGTAAATCACTCATTGTATGCTGTAGTTGCCTGTTTACGGAGGAACATTTAACTCTGTTTTTATTATTTGTTTGTTAGATATATTTGTATTAATGTATCTTCTTGTAATAACTCTAAAATAAATAAAATTAAATAAGTAACCTGTTGATTTACTCATGCTCTATTCATAATAATTTACTTCAAATGAAATAATAAAAATTCGATACATAAAGCTAGAAAATATATTTTGTAGTCACTGTTAGATCAGACCGGGCTAATATTTAAATGATATTTTTACTGGTGGCTGGTCTCTTATATGTGAAAGGCCGCCTCGGTAGTTACCTCCGCAATGTCTATTTCTCCCACCCAAACAGCAATGTAAATGCACTATTGTGTTCTGATTTGAAGGATATGGTATGAAGACGTTAGTCTTGTCAGGTGTCAGTCGTTATACTGGACATATTGAGACCTAACATCTTATGTCTCAGGATGCCGAACACAGTGCAATACCAAGCATTGCTTTGTAATTCATGTTGTTGTTCAGTTTTGCTATTATCTATGAGCGGTTGACTCGCTTACCATCAGGCGAATGACATACTCGTCTCGCAATTCTGTACCGACTTCGACTCCTCGTCCAAAAGCAGGAATAGTAAAAAAATATTTAAATTATATATGTCCTGTAATAAATTGATTTACGCTGATACTTAGTTGATCACATTATCATGGAAACGAGAAGCAACTTTCCAATAGTTGGAAAATAATTTCTACAAGTATGTTATTTGCAACAATTTTCTATCTCCCTGTATCCCCTTCAGAGGTTGGCAACACACCTACGTATAAATTCTTAGTAATGTGGGTGTTTAAACTGTTTATAGGCAGATAAAATTTACTAACTGGTTAAACGTTAGCCTCTTAATATAAATATAATTTTAAAATTATCAAAGTTAATTAGCAGTCCGTCTTGGTTTTACCCACTCATAGAAACCAGGTTTAAGTTAATTTTTCCAGAAACATTTTTCATACAGGGAATTAGAAGACTGCTACTTGTACTCAGAGCGAAGCCGAGTAGTAGTTTTGGTGAATTTTGAAAAAAAAAAAAGCGAGGATTTTTTGTTTTGTTTTTCCGATGTCGAATTTAGGCGGTAAATACATAGTTTTTATCTGAAATAATAATGCACACTCTTTATTTTTAAAGTCGCTATGATACCCAAGGGTTTAAATAATTATTTTAGCGTCAACGATGTATTAAACACGACAATGTTCAAACAGTCACAAAATCAATGTCGCGTTTCTTTGCAAAATTTTTAACTGCATTGTGTTTGTAGTTAGGAAAACTACACCCGGCATCGTTTTCGGTAGCAATCTTGATATACCCTGTATATTAATTTATTTTTATTATTACTCCACCCCAAAGAGTAAAAGCGTTATAATAAATAGAATGTTACCTTCCTGAAAACTAGGCTATCAAATACAACCTGAATTAATCAATTCTAACGAGTAGTTTAATAAATTAACGCGTTCAAACAAACTTCAGCTTATTTTTAAGGATGTTTAATCTCCTTCACATTTCATAACATGATTTATCGAAAATAATTGCAGGCTCAATCGATTTCTATCCACACGCGAAGTTTCCAACTAACGTTGTGTGTAATGAGGTCTTCAAAGGCACCAGTTGCTTTGAAGCGGTACTCCATCGCAGCTATACCGGCAACTTGTATAAAATTTCTGCTGAGCAGTAAAAATCGACCCGTACGTTTTATGATCCAGTGACTTTAATTGCTCAGAGGAAGTTTCAAAGATGAGTGTATCGTATAAGGTCGTGTTTCATGAAAATCTTTATGGCATGGGTAATTTACTGGTGGTAGGCTTCTCTAATGTGTAAGATCGCCTGGGTAGGTACCATAGCAATGTCTATTTCTTCAACCCAAACAGCAGTGTTGTATTCCCTTTTGAAGGACACTGTATCCAAAGTAATTACTGGCAATAATGAGACTTAAAATCTTATGTCTCAGAATGGCGAGCACAGAGGAATGCTGAGTTTTGCTACTATTCATGAGCAGTCGTATCACTTACCACCAGTTGGCCTGCATGATCAATAAAATAGTATAAATGAGAACGCAGATCAACATATGCTCGGTGATTACCGCTACCCTTAAACACCCATTATACTTGAGAGATGATTTGTCATTTTTATTCGTATCTTAACATGATAATGCTGCTTTACAATCCAAGCGTGCTCGAAGTCTGATTTAACAAAATGTGATACACCTGCGTGGGAAACTGACGGGGTTTGCAGCATCGTATATGTAGATCGGAAGAAATAATAAATCCTTTCCTCGACTTAAGATTTCTTTCGCCTCCGCGAGTCTTATTTTTTTTTTTTTTATTGCATGGAATGGCGAGACGAGCATGCCGTTCGCCTGATGGTAAGCGATGCGACCGCTCATGAACAGTAGCAAAACGAAACAACACCTTGATTACCAAGCAATACTTGGCCTTCCACTGTGCTCGCCATCCTGAGACATAAGATGTTAAATCTCAATATGTCCAGTAGTTACTCTGGCTACAATGTCCTTCAATCCGAAACACAACAGTGCGTTTAAACTGCTGTTTGACGGGAGAAATAGACATTGCGGTGGTACCCACCCAGGCAGCCTCTCACATATGAAAGACCTACCACCAGTTTCAACAAACAGTTTCACCATTCAACAAACGCAACAACGAATTTGTTACATTTCATCGGTTTTATCGTGCGGTGGTATTATTTTGCAATCCTTAATATTCTCTTTATGATAGTAATAGTACAATTCACTTTTACTATCTAAAAAATACTTGAATACAAATTCACTGCTCTTCAAGTATTAATAGTATTACGTTAAATTATGATATAAAATCTGTTATATAAAATATACCGACAAATTTGTCACTAAAAAGTTGCATATGGCAATAGTACTACCATCTGTAATATTTTAATCTGTGTTATTCATATTTTATTGTTCTGTATTGTTTAGTACAAAATACAACAATGAAAATCGCTCATAACTTGCACCAGGCGCCGTTTGCAGCGTAAAGTCTCGCTTCGGGTCTCTATTTCCTATTTTATGTCAGTCGTCAGTCGGATTTCGCCGAGGTCGGACGCGATATTCCAAATTCAAATATTTGTGTTGAGAAGTTTGTTCCATCATGGATATTACTATAACCAGACATTACAGCTTGGACGAAGTAAGTTCAATATATTCAATTTAATTTAATTAACTATGTTTTAGTAACAATGTTTTGATTTGCTTTGTAATAATGACTGGTAACCTGGTGAGTTGATGAACGGGTTGTATTGTTGGAGGTGTTGGTTTAAACCCCAGGAGCCGTTTGTGACTTAACTTTATATGGAACTTAAAATACTAATTTTAATGATAAAGAAAATTTATACCGTGAGAAATTATTTTACAAATAAGTTTTTTTTTCTTTTATAGTATTCTTTATGTTCCATTATGAACAGTCAAATTGTATTATTGATGGATAAGATGGAAAACTAATGGCACTTAAAGAGCAAATCTTCAGCTCATAATTAAAGAGGAAATAAAACTTAATCAGTTTTAAGAAAAGTTGTAACACAATTTGTTCGAAAAATGCTAGAAAAACTAAATGAATTTTATTTATAATATCATACTTATCCTCCTTTTTCCAAAATATAATACGTTAATGCTCATGCATATTCAAAATATTTCAATATAAATCAATATTCTTTTCGCATAACTATTTCCCTCATTTATTCACATATATTTTTAAAGCTACTTAATTTAATTTTATTGATAAACAAAATACTCCATTTTATTTCCGAAATGCAAAATTATAACATACTACTGAAATTTGCGCAGCAATCTTTATAACAAGAGCGATACAAAGCAGTGATCTGCGTATCTTTTCAAGATTGCAATAAAGTTGGCCTTAGCAGTAGCAATATGAAAGACTAAAATATTCTTTACAACACCTCAGTAAAGTAAAATCCGTTGTACCGTTTTGCATACCCCAAAGAGCTCTCAAAACTCTCGCATAGTGACTTTAAGAGTTAAATTTTACTTTCATCGCAAGCTTTTAAGATATTCCATTTAATGTAAGGGAATCGAGTAAATTGTAAATTTTTCATATTGGAATGATAAAATTATATAAATTTATTATACGTGCGGTGCAAACTATAAATATAGAGCCACAAAATTATGCTAAACTGGTCGAAACCAGTTAAACAAAGGTTGAAAGCGAAACCAAACACAAAAATACATAATGTTATTGCTTAACTAATTTTTTTACTTTGCAGCTTACATCGGTGGCCAGATAGTGCTTACAATATTGCTACAAAACATAATACTACACATATATATTTTTTTGTTTAAATTTCCATTACATTTTTTTAATTATCTATAGTACGTTTAACCATAAAAGGATTTCTGGATTAATTAATAGGTAGGATGGATTCATAGGTAACTAACACATAGTTACCTATGAATCCACACAATATTTCGAAAAGTAAGTGTTGCAAATAATACATTTCGCTTGTAATGTAAATTTCTTTGCAAAGATCTCTAGAATATTCTATCGTAAGTCCATACCACCCGCAAATACTCGTAACTTACCCATTACTTGGTCCCTCACTTTTACCCTTCGCTAAAGCATCCAATATTGAAAGAACGAGTACTCATAATGTTCCACGGCCTAATGGTGTGGCTGAGATAAGAACAAACATTTTGTACAATTGGAGAATATGATTACCACGAATTACAAAATGACAACGAAAGATTAAAATATTTTTGCACGGTTGTTTTATAAATAGAAACAGAAAAATGTATTAAGTAAATGTAGAGGGAATATGTATTTAAACGTTTTAAATAATTTTCATTATTTTATCTTATGTAACATTTACTAATATCTGTAATTTGTTTTGTCTGTTAATTTACTTTGCTCTTATTACACGTCAAGCCCAGCCCTAGAATTCTGTCCATTCAAAGGTTGCTAAAATAATTTAATAAGATTGCCGATCAAAATATTTTGATAAGTACTATTTTATTAATACATTTAAGTTGTACAATAACGAATATAAATAAATAAATATACCCAATAATCTAATACTTAGTTCTTACCCCAAAATTTGTTGAATTAAGTCAAGTATAGTGAGTACCATGAAATTATAATTGGTCTCACTCTATTCTCTCTCATTGGTCTCATTGGTCTAGGTCGATATTGAATTCGCGGTCTCCCCGATGGTACCACAACTGCAAGCGGAGACTGTGTTTCATCGATGATATCAATGTTAAGCATGCACAAAATTATTAGAGTTCAGAATATTAGTAACTACTAGAACATTGATGTAGCCGGTTAAAGTTAAAATATCATGCATAGATTAGTAATATATTTATAGAGATAGATGTGCAACTTTACTTTCTTTTTTATTTTTCGCGCTAGGCAAACGCGCGAAATTTCATATTTGTTCAATATTTCAAAATGTGTATCTTTCGTAACCTTTTTTCTAACCAATAATAAGTTGAAATTGTTTTTAATATCAAGAAGGTTTACAAAAAATATTTCTAGGTTTAATGGCATACTACTGCCATTTAATAATTCCATTTAAACTACTTTCACGATAATTTCTCGTTCTCATCAGAGCGTATAATCGAAATAATAGTTTTCAATATTTTTCATGTACGAAGTCGCACTACTACGAATTACGACAAAGAAAAACAACTTCATAGGGAAACATAAATCTTTTTACGCGTGTAGCATAGTATTTCGACTTAAATCCAATTGTAAGCAGGTCAAGCAGATTTGATAAATTCACAAGATATTACCAGTTTTCATTGATTGATCTGTATCTGTATCAGCCCATATACGTCCCACTGTAGGGCACGGGCCTCCGACACAATCGACGACACGATTGAGAGTGGTTAGGCCATATAGTCCACCACGCTGGCCTAGTTCGGGTTGGCGGACTTACATACCACAGAATTTTTAATCATTGATTGATAATCTTTTTGAATTGCATTGCATTTATCTGCTGATACTATTAGGATACATGCATAAACTTATGCCTTTTTTCCCAGTAAGGGTTGGCAGAGGTGCTGCCAAGACAAACACGTTTTGGCTTGTGTGTCCGGTCCCACGATGAGAGAAATGGCAAGCCTATTGCACCACCCGCACTGATACTGATACTAATGTCTCGGGTCTGGGTGTTAGTGAGGCTGAAAAGTCTCTCGTAGTTTCCGATACCCACGACACAAAGCTAATTTGAACTTAATGTGACGGTTGGGTGTATTGTATTGGGGTGTATAATAAAATATAACTTGTTATTCATCAATTAGCAGAGCATCAAAGGAGCCAAATTAATTTGTACATGTATGAAGGAACATGTTAAATATTCTTAACCAGGTAAACAAACAAAGGTACAAATCACCCTCTTTGAAGTGGCTACCGTCCTGAAGATCAATTTCACGTGTCGTGACTTTGATCAAATGAATTTGACGAATGTTACGGGTGACATATTCAAATTCTGTTTGGGTTTGAGGAATAGTTCAGGGTATAGGTTTGTTGTACTTGAATTCGCACATCGAACTACGTTGATAAGCTAAATGCGTAAATTTTGGTAGGAATTATATTTATTCTACTTTTATACAACCTTTTACAACTCTTTACTGGTGGTTGGTCTCTCATATGTGAGCGTGCCTGGATAGAAACCACCGCAATGTCTATTTTTCCACCAAACAGAAGTGTTGATGCACTGTGTTCCAGTTTGCAGGACATTGGCATGCTCGTCTTGACATTTATTGTGATTTAAAAAAAATAGTTAATGCTATAAGATGCCGAGTAAAAATAAAATGCTCGCTTGTATTATGAAATAAAGTTTAATAACCATGACATAATATTTTGTATCACCGTATAGACGAATAATATTAAATTAAATTAATTTATTATGTATTTTAGCGTGATTTTCATGGATATCTTTTTGAAACTCCAAATATACTGAAGGGCCTGTCTTCCGTTTTTAAATCAATGAGGCAAACAAATTTTTGTATTTACGGACATCGCAACTGCCATTTCATGTTACATCATGATTCAGCAGCTACGATATGAATTTTCATTTATTGTTTGCACATTATTTGCCGTATTCACGGTAAATTTTATCCAACTAGTTTTTCGGGAAATACATAAATACTGGTTTTCACGTCATTTCAGGAATTGAGCAAATATATTCTTGTTTCGGTTCTTGGTATAATAATATTCATTTTTCAATATGATGTGTATTTCATATTTATTTAATAAATTGTGAGAGCATTTTTAATTGGTTGCCTCTCATCGGTGACGTTACGGAAAAGAGAACGCAAAAACGAAAAAAAAAATTGTAAGCCGACATTTATTAATTCCCCAGAATTTACGAAATAACAAATTACATATTGAAATGTTTATTTCAATTGCGTATTTATTTTTTTATTTTTTTTACTTAATAAAGTTACAAAACTGTATTTATTCATTCTAAAATTGTATTTATTCATTTAAATTCATTATTTCCACATCATGGGAATACAATAATATGCTCTTCGGGGACGTATCAAATATAAACATTATTTTTAATATCATAAATTATTCCAAAAATCCTTAACCAAATAATCCCTTTTAGTAAGATTAACAACGGATTCCAAAATAAACACTGGTTTCGCTGCTGAATTAAAATTAAAAAAGGAAAATAGACATTCATATTTTTACATATCAAATATTTTAATTTAAAATATATTAATATTTTTCATATAGCTAGTCTTAAAATTAATAGTGAATATATTAATTAGTTTATCACACTACATAACTCTACCTATTGGTGCCACTAAATGGATCAAAGACTGTAGTATTTAAAGAGGGAATGTATTAACAAAAAAACTTTCTCAAACTTTGTGATTTTTCCATGAACATCGGCAGAATAGGGAATATGCATGCCATTTTTTTATATTTTAATCAATTCTGTATGTTATTACATTATCAGAAAAAAATATAAGTCTTTGAAAATATCAATAAAAAAAGTACAAAAAAATAATCAAAACTGCTATCAGTTTCGAAGCATTTAAACGCCATGTTGGCGCGAACTCGCTGTGACGTCAGAGGGCACGATATGAACAACGTAGTATTTGGATTAAGTTTCTTTCATGAATTTCTGCAGAACTGTATTTCGTGACTAAATAATCCATTTTATTTAATAGTATAAAGAAAGCACAAAATAACTCATAAACAAACGTAAAACAACAAGCTAAAACTTCATAAGAACGTGCCCTCTGATGTCACTTTCCTTTTCACGCAACAGATCGCGTTTCGGAAAAAATGCGCGGCAAATTTGAAATGTCATTTTTTAAGTATTTATTTTACCGATTTAGAGTTAATAAATTTAAAAAATATCTTTAAGGTATATTTCTATATTAATAAAGATTACAAAAAAAATATTTTGACTTATTTTGAAGTCTGATGCATATTCCCTATTGCATTGAAAGTAAAATTATAGTCGGCTAATAGTTAAGATTATTTTAAATAAAATTACCGAGATAAATAAAAAACTTAGTGCGGTGATGTTTCCAAAGTAGCTTGCCATAATAAGTACAAACGAATTACCAATATGACCAACGTAAACAGCACAACCCAATTTCATACTACAATTCATATCTTCTTAGCTATAAAATTTTTGCGCTCACTTCCTTCAATATGTGCCATAATCTATAGGTTATTATATTTTAAGTGCCAATAAACCGGGCGTGCTCGATTACAAGGCCCAGTTTTAGCCTTATTACGTTCATAACGACCATAACTCTCGTATAACTCCATATATTTGTCAGGAAGGGAATATGAACATGATATATTAGGGAGGGTATAGTGTCGATTTTATGTAAAGGGCTACATTGTGTCAAAGTTAGAATGCATATATACGGCATATAGTTATAAAGGTGGTTTGTTTTGAATCCAAATTTTTGTCTTGGTTTCGAGTTATATGGAAACGATAATAAAATAAATGCCACTCACGTCACTATTTAAGGTTAATATGTGCAATATTAAAGTAAAATACAATTATTAATGTTTATCGGCTCGTTTGCTATAAACCGACACTATAAACCGACACTATCGATATCCATATATATTCTTCACCTCTTTTTAGTGTTGTGTTTAGTTTGAGACGACATGTGCAAAGAGTATTTATATATAAAACTACACCATGCTAGACTTATATTCTATTGTCCTTCGAATTCAGATAACAAAATGTTTCTATTTCAAACTCATTTAGTAACGTATAATTTAATTGAAATTTTATTACTACACGATGCTTCAAATTATTAATTATTGTCAATAACTTTACTAATAGAAAATTATTTTACAATTAGATTTGAAGCCATTAAAATATGTTATTGTATGCATATGAAGGCGTCGTATTTGCATAAATATAAATATACAACAGAAGTGAATCCACCTGAATTAACAAAGAGAATAATAAGACCTAATTAAATTACTTATTGGTTCCAAATAAAGAACACGAGTCTCTCCGTAACAAATCCTTTTCATTAGTGTCTTCAAAGTAACATTAATCAGGTTCGTCTGCTTTGTAACAGACTCCGACTGTTCAGCTTCATGAAGCCGGAAAATGAATGTTAAAATAAATGTTGTAAAAAGACGCGATGATTTTTTTCCTATAGTCGTATTTGTCTGTTAAATACATAGTTTTTCCTAAAATAATAATGTACACACTTCTATTTTTAGAGACGATATGGTACACAATGGTTGAAATTATTATTTAAGCAAAAACTATGGATTTACCAACCCATACACGATCATATTTAAAACACCACAAAAAAACCTGTCACGTCTTTTCGGTCATTTTCGGTCGCAGTCTTGAAGTACCTTGTATCGATGAAAAGATGACAGAAAAACAGATCTATCATTGTTTGGACGAAAATCTGATATCTAGAAATACACTTTGCTCCCGAGCATTTTTGAACTTGTGGGTAAAGCTGACTGCAAAAGCTAGTAATATATTAATAAGGTATATTTTTGTTCCTATACATGGATTACAAAAACCGGTATAGTACATGCTGACCACAACCTCAACGCGTCGTACGTATGACCGCACCGGTTAATGAATATGATTGACCGACAACCAATTTATTTTATAAAACAATTCGCAAAGCGTTGATACGGAAAATAAAAATGAAAATATGTTGCCAAAAATATTGACACTTGGTTTTTCGTTTTAATTGATTAGTCACCTAACGTATGTAAATATATATTGTGTTGAAATAATTATTAGAAAATGTTAAAATGCTTTGTAAATAAAGATTGAAAATAAGAACATTATGACGGATTCGATTGTACAATTGAAATACAGAAATTAAAGCTGGGAGTAGAAATATTATATCAAAATTCGAACACAAATATTTTTCTATTCTCCAGAGTGTTATTTAAAATAACATGTCTCCAACAATAAGTACATCAAACTCACCTGTACACCTCCGAGATGTGGGCTGCCTCACCCGCGCACCGAATTCTGCAACCAATTAACAGTGGAATGCATTTAAAGATATCAAGGCATTGATACTCAGAAAGTCTTCGGGAATGTTTAACCTGTCCTTAACCCGCAACGAATTTAATCAAATATTATTTTCTTTTTTTGTGCACCAAATAAATCTTAAACTAAACTAATATTTTACATAAGAGTACAAATGGCAGTCGTATCGCTCGAGGCAATCTCTTATCGATTACCATGGAATGGACATAAGAGAAGGAAAAAAAAGAGAGGACAGTCTAAAATGTAATATATAATTATTTTATTAGGAGTTGGATATTTTTTTTCCACTTCAATCCCTAACAAAGTGAGAAGGGATAGATGTAGGCAGAGTAATATAGTAATCGACTTTCTAACACTTAACCTATAGCACGCGACAGGTCAAGATGGCAATCGGGGTATGAAGTGACGCGTGGGTGAGGGGACGCCCCGCACACCCGCACATCGCCCGCGCACTCCTTGTATTAGTCCTGCATGAGTCTGCATCGATTTACCGATTTCGATCCCACTCACATTATTCTTTGTGTATTATTACGTTGTGTATTGAAATAACTGCGGTAGATTATAAAGTTAAGGAAAAAACATTTTCAGTCTTACGGTTCTATTACGTGCATACAATAACCTCCACAATATTTTTTTCCCATCTAATATCTTTCATGTGAAGACATCAATCATTTACAAATTGTAGGTAAAATATTTTGACCTATTGCATATAATAGACTTAACTCAATAATTTTTACTCATTGCGTTGCAATAAATATCGATATAAATAACTTGGAACGTGATACTAACAGCTAGAAAATTGTTATGCCGACCTGCCGCATACAGTAACTCACTTCCGTTGCATAGTTTGGCACAATTATCAACAGTTACAAGTTTCAACTATTCAACTAACTGTAACTAGAGTTATTTGAAACTGGGCAATGATTCGCTAATATAATAATTATTATAGCTAGCTGTAGAAATTATGACTAAATTCTTTAAGTACCTTCTTTTTCAGAATTCAGTTAATAGTTAATGCGCATAATATGTACTAACGTTGAGTAGTAAATGATGAAATACACAATACCCAGAGAATTTACGTTCCTTTATACTTCTCAAAATTTAATGTAACCCTAATTATGTTATGTTTTAAAGCGAAGCACCTGATAGAATTAAAGTGAATGGAATTGAATATAATTTGTACACAGTTCTTTGACGTCAAAGAATACGAGTATTATTTTCTCAACTATTTACTGTGGCGTATTACAAAATGAGTGCTACATTTTAAGTCGATTTTTTGCTTGCGAGCGCGTTGCAAATATTCTCTTTGAATGTAGATGTGACTCAGTTTTTATGACCAAAAACTGCTGTTTTGAAATTTTGAGAATTTTCCGGAAAGTTTAAATAGCTTTTAACGATGCTGAGTGAGTCGCTTTTCCGCATTTTCATGAATGTTGAGTTTCCTCAAAGTAGTGATGCTGGATTTATTTGTGCTTTAATCCCTCTTGGTAAAATGTAATGAATGTCATATAATAAATAAAAAATATTAAAATAGCTTTGCATTATGAATTGAATTTAACCTCAAATAAACAATAGTTAAAAAAAAATTTAAATCCATTTTCTAATATTAAATTTACTATCAATTTTTATTTTTACTTATTTTTACTAAAGCGTATTTGTTGGTTTTTTAAAGCATTACTAATTTGAGGTTAAATACGATTTCCAATAAAATTAGGGTATTTATGGATATGTAATTTTTGTAAACACCCCACCCTTTGTTACAATAAAATGACTGATGAATGTACATTATTACATACGTGCCATACATACACACTGCCGAAGGTTAAAAAACCTCTTTAAAAATACAATTTTCTTTCAATTATCTGCTTGCAATCATACAGTTTTCATTGCAACTTTTGATACACTCAAAACCGTTTCAATAGATAAACATAAATATTTTCGAACTCGTGAGCTATATTCAAATTAATCAAACTGCTACAAAGTTCTTACCTAAATTATTGTCGACTTCAGTTATCATCTTGTAAGTGCGTGGTGGCCTGTTAGTAAACGGACTAGACGCGGCTGCCCACATGATCACGGTGGTCGCGGGTTCGAATCCCAGGGCACACCTCTGACTTTTCGGAGTCATGTGTGTATTGATAGTCAATCACCACGCACTAAAACGGTGAAGGAAAACATCGTGAGGAAACCTGCATACCATAGCGATTTATAAAAATTTCTATGGTATGTAAGTCCGCCAACCCGCACTAGGCCAGCGTGGTGGACTATATGGCCTAACCACTCTCAATCGATTACGATTGTAGAGTAGGCCCGTGCCCTGCAGTGGGACGTATATGGGCTGATACAGAACTGTTTCCTGTGGATATAGAGGCGTCTATATTTTTAACACGCTTTTATTAGCTTCACCTGTATGTTTGTATGTAACCGACTCCTTTGAGCTCGATTTTGCCCTACTTTGAACGATTAGATTTAATTCAAACTTTGAATACTTATCCAGGACCGATGACAACGCAGTAATTTTAAAAGTATATGACATAATCTTTTCTAGAATCATCAAAAAGTTAATTTTTTTGAAAACAATATTTTCTTGTTCTGTCTTGTCTTGTTTCTTCTGTCTGTCAGTTACATGATAATTGTAACGTCATTTATGCGAGAATATATTTTTATTAGTTATACGAATTTTAACGATAAACTCGTTAAAATGAAATACTACCCAAACCCACTCGTTACTCACAAAAAATGACAATTAAGCTTAAGACAAAAATCTAAATATTTGTTCATATTTTTAACAGTCGTCAATGCGAAGCGGGGCGTTAGCGGCGATGGAGGCGGAGCCCGACCTCAGCACCTTCGAGAACAAGTCGGGCTTGGCTGAGGACATGAAGTTCCTCGCCTCCATGCCCGAGCTGTGTGACGTCACCTTCCTCGTGGGAGACACCAGAGAGCCAGTCTGCGCCGTGAAGGCTGTACTGGCTGCCAGGAGCAGGTAACTTTTGATAAATTGTTGTCTGTGTCAACCCATATATATCTCACTGCAGGGCACGGGCCTCAGCTACAATCGAGAGTAGGATTGAGAGTGGTTAGGCTGTATGGTACACCATGCTGGCCTAGTGCGGGTTGGCGGACTTTACATACCAAAGAAACTCATATAAATGGCTATGGTATGAGGGTTTTCTCACGATCTTTTCCTTCACTGTTATAAATAAATTGTTATACCTTGGAATTGTTCTCTTCCAAAATGCCTATAATAAACCATGAAAAAAAATATATATACATATATTTAATGCATTTATGTACACGTAGTGTATTTCTGACAAAAATAACATGTAAGTTATTTTTATTTTTGGGAAATTATTTTTACCAAAATCTGTCTGACTAGTTTCTAAAACTAATACAATAATGCGAGGAGTCGTTCTTTAAATATTTCAGTGTGAATTATAATAATAAACTGCCTCGGCGCGGCGGCGCAGTTGAACTACGGTAGGATTACAAAGCTAAGATCTCGGGTTTGAATCCCGGGTTGGGCAGTGATATTCGATTTTTCTAATCATTATCAGCCCGGAGTCAGAAAGTGCTGGATATGGCTCGATCCCTATCACGTCGTGGGATGGAACTCACAAGGGGTAATGTGGGTATTCTGGTAGCGACTTACATCTCTACCTACTCCCTCTGGAAAACAGGCTTGAGTGTATGTATGTATGTATGTGAATTATAATATACTTATTCGCTCTTATCTTCTGTTTATAAACTAAAAGGTATACTTAATACAGGGAGTAAAGTGCGCTGTAGGGTCTTACACAAGTGATTCGTGTTTCGGGATTTGGTCGCCCATAAACAGTGCCTATTCAATTTCGTATAGGCTGATATGATCATGCCAACTGGAGAGAGATAGACATGATATTTTTTTTCTTCATTGCGTTAAATGGTGAAGACAAACCATCTTTTAAAAAGCTGGTGAAGAAACACTACTTTTCTCATTAAAGCGATAAAGCATAGTACTATTTCTTCTATTCGGATATATTTGTAATTTGTAGTGTATTTACAAATTAGTATTGCTGTTTATGTATGTATATGTATTATATTATGTATAGGTATTATTTATAATTATCTTTTTAATTATTTATATCTATTGGAGCTTTTCTTATCTTTGTTTTTACACTGCCCTTTCTTTCTCCTTCTTTTATATCCGAGCAAAGGTTGTCTGGTAGAGATCGCTTATTAGCGATAAGACCAGATCGCCTTTTGTACTTTTAATAGTTGTGATTTCTTAATATTGTTCTGTTCTATGTGTACGATAAGGATTAAATATATATAAATAAAAATAAATGGTGAAAAGTGCACAAGATTCCCCTGATGGTAATCTATGAGACCGGTCATGTAGAGTAGCAATACTAAACAACAATACAAACAAAACAAAACTAGGTCTCAATATGTCTAGTAGTTACTCTGTCTACAGTGTCCTTCAAAGAAAAACACAACAAAGTATTTACACTTGGCTTACATTTTTTTTTCGGTGGATATTTATACCGTGTGGCACTTATAATCAGATGTTAGTTCGATCACAATGCTGAACCAAACTTTCATGAAGCAGTGTAAATGCAATGCTGTGTTCCGGTTTTTGCGGCTTAACATGTCTCAGGATAGCGGGCGCATTGGAATGCCAAGCGTTGACTGGTAATTAATGGTGTTTTTTGGTTCTGCTACTGTTGAATAGCGGACGTATTGTTTACAATCAGGCGAACGGCATGCTTGTCCCGCAACAGCAATAAAAAATCTAAAATGTAGAAACACAGGCAGTTAATAATGGTAGAAAGACTCATCAACAGTTCATATTTTATTCCTTTTCATTACTGTAACCGCAAAGTCCTAAAATTTAAATACTTGCCGCATTAAAACGTAACGCTCGTGTAAAAACAGTTCATATTTTCCAACAGGGAACAAAAACATTCACTTGGACGCATGAAGTATGAAATTCATTACGTAGTTGCCATGACTCCGAAATATTTCTTTCTGCGACCTATTTTACAACGGGAATATTTCGGATGTGTGTCATATTTTGCAGGGTTTCTGCAGCAGCCATGCATGATGAACTTTGCAAGCATTTTAAATATTCTTTTGGTGTCTTTAAGTTGGATTTAAAAGATAAATATGACCGGAACAACATACATTATAGGAGTGTAAAACTAACAGCCACTAATTAAAACTCGTGAAGTCTATTAATTTTTTTATTATTATTATAGTCTCGAAAATTACAACAAAAGCAGAGCAGTATCCTTGACACTGGATTACAACAGTACCAGACACATCTTTAAATACTATCTTACATCTTTAATAGCTTCACTAAATACAATTGATTTTTCGTCAGGGTATTCCAAAAGATGCTGTATCAAGCTCCAAGCCCTCAGAGGAAGAAGGAGCCAGCACCCCGTGAGAACAAGCTGAGGTTATTCCTGAAGCGATCCTCCGAACCACTCCTGAACTTACAAAATGCTGCTCAACAGGTAAGTGAAGTTCATAATACAAAGACTGGTACTGACGGAATGCTTGATGTCAACATCCAAATGGCCCAAAATTTGTGTAGTGATAACCCGAACATTGATGTACTCCCTGTAGAAGTCAGCATTTAGGCACAATGTGTACGTGATACAAATATAGTAAGAAAAACACTAACAAAAAGTCAGTAACTCGGTTCAATAAAAATATAACAAGACAGCGAAATAAAGTTGCTGGGAAAGTTGGTAATACTATTGGAAAAAGAATTACACTTCCCTTTTTAATTGAAGACGCCAATAATCCTTACTTCATTTTATTGAAGAATCTCATCTAAAATCTTGCAAGAAAATGATTGCAGTATAACGAGGTTTTCCAATATCTATCGGATATTACGCCGTCTTTATTGGTTCCTTGGAGGACTTTTTTATAGCTACTCGACGAGAACCGATTATTTATTCTATAGACTGGCTCTTATTAATGCCTCTGCGTACATTTACGTGCATAAATGTGGATAATAATTGTCAAAGATCTTTTGCATGAATTTTGAAACGGATGTGAAGGAAATAGTTTCTGCGACTATCAGAGGATTGTTAACGTTAAATTTTTTAATGTGTTTACCACAGAGATCGACATTCGCGCAGCAATTGGCACCAATACAAGAGGTAACAAAATTGACGATCTCGTAGGGGCACTTGTACCATCGGTTTGAGTATTCGATGTTTCATATTGTACAAATTTTTCACTTTTAAATACACTTTACGTATTTATGTAGATAGGTTTATATTCGTCTTCGCAAACTGTTCGACTTTATTTTTCTGAACTTATTTACGGGAGTATTACGTCATTCGATATCGTGTTGCATGATTGTTTTTGTACTTTCAGCGGAGCTAGGTAAGAATATTGATGTTGTATTTCACTATATTGTGTTTGTTTGTCGGAAGCAGAACACCGTATACATAGTGGCACCTTAAGCATGCAGTTGTTGTTTCGTATTCATTTCCAATTGTATCACGATATTGCAAGAAATCACCTTAATTTTTTTTCTGTTTATATCTTTTTGGTTTTTTCTAAATACACCAAAAATAACGATCATAAATAAAAATACGAAGAACTGACTGATGCACCCTTAAATTATAAAAATTTTACTTAGTGCCCTGTCCTAATAAAAATATTTCCCGTTTTTTTTTTTTTTTTTTATTGCAGTGAATGGCGAGACGAGCATGCCGTTCGCCTGATGGTAAGCGATACGACCGCTCATGAATAGTAGCAAAACCAAACAACATCTTGAACTATAAAGCAATGCTTGGCATTCCACTGCGCTCGCCATCCTGAGACATAAGATGTTAAGTCTCAATATATCCAGTAGTTACTCTGGCTACAATGTCCTTCAATCCGAAACACAACAGTGCATTTAAACTGCTGTTTGACGGCAGAAATAGACATTGCGGTGGTACCCACCCAGGCAGCCTCTCACATATGAGAGACCTACCACCAGTAACCCTTTTGCAAAAGATCTGACGTAACTTTATAAATTTGAAATTATTATGATACTCACGAATATGTTAATTACAGATGCGTAATAAGTATGCGCGATAAAAAATATAATGGAAAGTTAGTAAAATAATTGTTTCTTTTTTATTGACAGCCCTCTTCCCAACAGCATCAGACCCTGATCATAGAAGAATTTGAGCCAGATGTGTTCCGTCAGCTCATCGAGTACATTCACACTGGATGTGTTACGCTTCAACCAAGGACTCTGTTGGGTAAGTTTTTAGCTTCATTATCAAATATATTAATCAGTTGGATCTTCACGCCTTGGAGTCTTAGCTTTTGTTAAGTCACTTTAAAAGCCTTGGGATATCTTTAAATTACTGATTCTACACTATACTCAAGATATGAAAATAAATTGTTTAAATAAATAATGTTCCATGCAATTCCTTTGGCTGAGGATAATACTAACGTGTGACTAACTATGTGACGAAACAAAGAATACTTTCACTTTAAACAAATCTTCAATTCCCATCTGTCCATTGCTTGATCATTATGGATAGGCTCCATGGGGTAGATGTTTGGACCCCAGATGTGAAACGAGAAGCTGCAGGTACAATCCCCGCACCGAGACAATGTTTGTGGAATCCACCGGCATTTGTTTCGGGAGTGCGTGTTTGAGGAATCGAAAATTTTCTTGTAGATAGTTCTTTAGATCTTAATGTGGGGTCAAAAGTTTTTACAAATGTGATTGTATGGGTGTATTTATTTATTTATTATCATGCAACAATATTTATAATACCTTGTAATATGGCTCAAAATCCTTTCTATCTTAAAAGCTATTTGCACAGTACTGCTACTGCCATACATTATGCTAATCAAGACTTTGTTTAAGAAGCGACCTACTTTAAACCTAAGGTCTATTCACTTGAAGAATACTTGTGGTGCTAAGGACACCCTTATTCCGTAAGGTCGAAAGAGAGTGAAAACTGAGACTGGTGGTAGGTGTCTCATTTATATGAGAAGCCGCCTGGGTGGGTACCACCGCAATGTCTATTTCTCCCGCCAAACAGCAGTGTAAATGCACTCTTGTATTTCGGATTGAAGGACATTGTAGCCAGAGGTGATGTGGAGATGTGTCTCAGGGTGGCGAGCGCAGTGGAATACCAAGCATTGCTTTGTAATTGCAAGTGCGTGGTGGCCTGTTGGTAAACGGACTAGACGCGGCTGCCCACATAATCACGGTGGTCGCGGGTTCGAATCCCAGGGCACACCTCTGACTTTTCGGAGTCATGTGTGTATTGATAGTCAATCACCACGCACTAAAACGGTGAAGGAAAACATCGTGAGGAAACCTACATACCATAGCGATTTATAAGAATTTCTATGGTATGTAAGTCCGCCAACCCGCACTAGGCCAGCGTGGTGGACTATATGGCCTAACCACTTTCAATCGCACTGTCGATTGTGGAGGAGGCCCGTGCCCTGCAGTGGGACGTATATGGGCTGATACAGCTTTGTAATTCAAGGTGTTGTTTGGATTTTCTTCTGTTCATGAGCGGTTGTATCGCTTACCATCAGGCGAACGGCATGCTCGTCTCGCCATTCATAGCAATAAAAATAACTCAACTTTGGATTTTATCGCTCACCAAGATTATAACCGAAAAAAAAAATGTTATCTGTTACATTCAATCAAGCGGGAACAATCAATTTGTTATCAGAATGATTATTGGATTGTGTTGAGAAGCCTTTATTTATTCGATAGCGGTATTATGTGGAAATAAAAGCTAAAACAAACTTGAAGAAGGATACGATTCTGTTCAAGAATAACAAAAGTAGAACTTGCCAACTTAATATACTACTTATGTAACAACATTGCTATATCTGTATCAGCCCATATACTTCCCACTGCAGGGCACGGGCCTCCTCTACAATCGAGAGTACGATTGAGATTGCTATATAAACAAAAAAAATTAAATATACTACTCAACTTTATACTACGTCTAAAGCCGCCGCATCATTTTCTATTTTTTGCTCGGAGTAAAACTCGGTCAAGTTTGAAAGAAAACCAATAAACTTATTACCATCAAGTTATTAACTTTAACATCGGGCTTATTAGAATGAAGGTGTTATATTTTATTTTTGGATCGAATGACAGTGTTCTCTCTGTATCTTTCTTTCTCTCGCTTTAACCACATAGGATGTTCACTGCTGAACAAAGGCCTTCCCCAAGGATCTCCACATCAATCTGTTGGAAGCGTTTGAGAACCGTCTTCGCTCAAACTTAATTTAAAAACTGCAGTGTAAATGCACTGTTGTGTTTCGTTTTGAAGGATGTTATAGCCAGAGTAACTACTGGACATATTGACACTAAACATCGTATGTCTCAGGGAGCGCAGTAAAATGCCAAGCATTGGTTTGTAAGTGTGTTGTTTGGTTTTGCTACTGTTCATGAGCAGTCGTAACGCTTACTATCAGGCGATGCATGCTCTTCTCCCCATTCATGGCAATAAAAAAAAATTCGATAACTAAAAGAGGTTTTAAAATTATCTATGAATAAGACCTTTAAACCTTATTTTATGGTGACTCATCCCTGTAAGAAGAAATAAAATGTATTTATCTGAATAACCCTTAGAGAACATTTTAGAAAATCTCTGTTTAATAAATTTATAATTTTAATAAATGTGATTCTAAAATAGCACATGAAGATTGACAGGGGTTAAAGGGAATAGGTCTAAACATTTTCAGTGACTGAAATGATTGCCTAAATTAAATTAAGCATAAAATGTTGACTTATCTATATATTAGTATTTAAATAATTAAAACGAGGCGTATAATCACAGAACAGTTGAATATGGTTAGAAAGGCAATAGCCGTCAAATTGTATGAAAACCAGCGTCGTCGTTTTCGGAACACAAAACCTCAACAAAATCCAATACATAAAGCTTGCAATAGTCGATTTAAAGTATCGATAAAATTATGGAAATATGTCTTTGTTATAAGACCGGAATTTATTTTATAGATATGCTTAATAGTTTTTTCTGATACAGTTATTTCATTAGTATTATGTCAATAGGCGGAAAATAAATGAGACGAGTATTAAAAATTCATTTTAATTTGTATACTATTTTACAAATCTATATGTACAGGATTTTTAAGATTTTTAGCTGTGTGTGAGGTATTAACATTTTTACTATTGGAAAGGCATACATATAAGCAATTATTATAATCAAATTACGATTTTTTACGTCAATAGATTCAGTGGTTTTGATTTTTCATACAATATTTAATTATTTCATCGCCATGATACTGTTTTTCCATAAGCGTTGCACGTAATTATTTTTGGTTTGTATATTACTTATGATCCAGATTTTTTTATTGTCTTCCGTTTCACGAAAATGAATACTTAGAACAAATCGTACTGGATTTTGTAGGAATCCAGTTGTCTCTACCTATTGCCTTTATCGACTCACTCTTGGAAACGTATAAATGAATAAGTTACTATATTATAATGTATTTTCACACAAAAATATGTTGTTCTCATGTTGGCAGAGGTATGAAATCAGAACATAAGGATAGGTCGTCAACGTTATCAAACGTTACTACAATTTAAAATGACTAAAAACTGATTTACGAGTATAGGAAATCTATAACTACATCGATATAGTTACTATGTACAAGACTACAACACTACGTGACATGTGCCAATTTTCGCTGTTGACATAACAAAAATGAGTCGTATGCATTGCGTAGGAACTTGGCATTCGCGAGCATTGTATGTACGCGTAATCAGCAATGTATATTTTTGATTTATCGTCTATCATATTATCGAATTCTTCAAAATGTCGTAATTAATAACCGCAATTTTGGAAAATACAGGTGAAAATCAATAAAATCGGGTTGAATATTGGTATGGAATTCCTCCTCTATTGATATTTGATGCTTTACTATTGGAGCTGCAAAATAAAATAGCACAAATCTGCATTTTTACTCTATTTCGCCGGAGCACCTCTCTCCAAGGCATTTCGACAGCGACTAATTTGACAAATCATCCGTTCCGCGGCAGTGATGCTTTTTATGCACCACCTTGCGACGCGTCAAACGCTTTTATTTCCCTTCTAATTATATTCATCTGTTCTGTGCGTATAATAAGCCATTATATTAAAGAGTTATTATCGAAGGATTGAGCTGGGTCAAATGCGTAACATTATAACCCATCTTATTTTTTTTTTTATTTATTTTTTGTTATGGCAAGTCGAGCATACTGTTCGCCTGGTGGTAAGCGATATGAACGCTCATGTACAGTAGCAAAACCACATAACACCTTGAATTACAAAGCAATGATTTGCATTCCACTGCGCTCGCCATCCTGAGACATAAGATGTTAAGTCTAAAATCTGAATATTTTCATTAGTTACTCTGGCTACAATATCCTTCAAACACAACAGTGCATTTAAACTGCCATTTGGCGGGAGAAATAGACATTGTGGTGATACCTACCCAGATAGCCATTCACAAATGAGAGACCTGATATTTATTTTATTACTACATAGTATAAAACAAAGTCGCTTTCTCTGTCCCTATATCCCTTTGTATGCCTAAATCTTTAAAACTACGAATTTTGATGCGTTTTTTTTTAATAGATAGAGTGACTCAAGAGGAAGGTTTATGTGTATAATACGTGCATATTATTGTAGAGAAATTTATATGCACCCGGGCGAAGCTGGGCCGGGCCGCTAGTTTTCAATGTGTATAAATCATATCAAAGATTTGGCTGCTCAAATCTGTCGTTGACATTATCATATTTCATGACGTAATGATTTATTTATTTACTACCGGGTGCCTAAAACGAACGTTACCTGGTTTATTGATATTTTGATGAAACCTCACCGTTAATGACTGGCGAACACCATTATGATGAGGAGATACGATCTCAACATTAAGAATTTCTATAAGAATGAAAATTATGTATGGAATCGTCTAGCTCTATAAAGACACTTTCTATGGCCACTGAAGATATTTTGGCTCGTTAATGACCCATTGCTGCGCATTGGGTCTTAACTGGGATGAATGCTTTTATATCTTCTAAATTCTTTAGGAATAATCTTGAGAAGGCAATTTTTCTCACTATGTTTCTTAACAGAACTAACACATTTCGTCAGGTCAGGTTTTAGTTCATATTCTTGTGCATTGAAACTGTTCTCAAAGCCCTAATACCGTTAAAAGCACCCATAAAAATATAAGCAACTTAATAGAACAAACAAGGTTCACTTAAAAGGATCCTCGTAAACGTATTTCTCGTCTCTATTGTCAACATAAACGCTCCCGTATAACTAAATAAAGACGTGTTCTCCATTTTGGTATTCCTGTTGCTCTTAGAAACAATTTGTCCCGTATGTAATAAATTTCACTCAGCCGCTCAAGTTCGCTGTTGCCAAGTGGGAAATTGAATTGTGGTTCAATTTTTTCCACGGTTGACCAAACAAATTTCACTTCAACCAGTGAACCGTTCAAAAGGAATTTGTGATAAATTAACATCGAAAATTGCTTTCCATTTTCAGGGATTATTAAAACTACCCGTTTTATAAATGATGGAATGTTTTAATATAATTGATTTTTAGGCAAATAACAATTAAAATTCCCTGCGTGATCTACGTATTTTGTACAGAAGAAGATCCTAAATTAATATTTAAAAAAAGGATTGGAAATTGAATAATGACGTTAAGGAATTCGGATATTTATACGAGTAATAAGCAATAAAATGTTCTAAATTATGAGAAATAATATATATTGTACATTTATTCGCATTTTGATATAAGTGTGCAGTTATAAAGAAAGAAATAAAACACATTTATTCTTCTTAGTTATATTTTTTTCTTTGCTAATCAGCCTGATTTTAATTGCCGGTTGAAAATTGGATTCGTGATACTTCGTTCCTGAAGCAGCTTAAAAATTGCTTTAGTTCAACTAGTTGATTATGAAACGTGACGTTTTATCAGGAAGGGTTTGGGAAAGCATGTTTATTATAAATTTTAAAGTTATTTGAAATTTTATTCGGAGCTTAATTGTTGTATCAATTTTATTGAATAATAACTTTAAGTAGAGTGTAGATGAACGGTGAAGATTATTTAGTTTAACAATCAAATATATGGAATTATCGAAGTAATTAGATTAACTCTTATTTTCATCCGATATTTATCATGTTGTTAGTAACAAGATCTTTGCCCTAACCTTTTTGGTAAAATCTTTATCGTAATGTTAATTATTTGTATATTGAGGGCCTCGCTCAATAAGAACCACCAGTATTGTCGCCGTTAGTAAACATTCACATAAACAGATATTCAATATTCAATTCAATCATGTATAAGGAATCAGGAAAGATTCTTAACCTCAAAATCATTAGTCGTGTCAACAGAGACTACAAATTACAGTTAGTCCAGCATCTAATTCAGAATGTTGTGTTTTCTCTGACAGTTCATGACATCATCGATCGACGCCGTCGATTTTCCTCAATTTTTCCGATGTTATAAAATTCTGCTCACGAATCACTTTGTTCCCTTTCCACGTGACGGAATGAATATTCAGCTAAACGGACTCTAACTCGGTTCGTTCCAAGAATTGGTAAATTTTGCCAATAATTCAGTGAAACGTCACGACAGAATTGAGCTTCTGTTCCATTAGTATAAGAGTATCGGTTAAGCTGAAAAAAAAAACCTATTTAGTCAGTTGTGTGTGTCAAGTGCGTGGTGGCTTGTTGGTAAACGAACTAGATGCGGCTGCCAACATGTTCACGGTGGTAGCGGGTTCAAATCCCAGGGCACACTTACTTATCTGAGTCATGTGTGTATTGATAGTCAATCACTACGTACTAAAGCGGTGAAGGAAAACATCATGAGGAAACCTACATACCATAGCGATTTATAAGAATTTCTATGGTATGTAAGTCCGCCAACCCGCACTAGGCCAGCGTGGTGGACTATATGGCCTGACCACTCTCAATCGTATTCGTGACTATAGAGTAGGCCCGTGCCCTGCAGTGGGACGTTTATGGGCTGATATGATACGATAATTCTATTAGTTGCCAAGAAATCTATTCATGCAATCAGCTCAAATTAATTTACTCGACGTCTATACATTAAGTAAATTGAAACTGCAAATGTCTGAAGACGTAAAGCTGAGCAGATTAAATCGTGTTCCTTTAAACGAATAAGGACCACTCTTTAATATTAAGTCCCTTTGACCTTCGCACGTTCAAGATTTCATTGTAATGTTTTCGAAGTCAATGTGTGGAAACTTCATGGCTGGCGCTTTGTCATATTTTATTGATACATCAATGACGCAATATTTCTTATAAACTTAAGTTTTTTAGATTTACGCGAATGTTACACATTGAAATATAACTGTTATTTTTATAAAGTAATCCAGACGTCGTAAAGATAAAAAAATGAACAATTTATCCACTTATTACACTTATATCAACTTTCTTTAGTTAATTACAAATGTTGTTTAGTTAATTACAAACTGTTTTTTTAATCTTTATTATAATATTATTTCAATGTACGCTTAGGCCAAGTGCTTGGTAAATCCATGATCTATTTTAATTCAAACTTGCCATAATGCAAGTAATAAGAGCTATATTATTCATATAAATTTGCGCTATTCAAATGATTAATCCAAGGCTGTAACTATAGGAACAAGTTTAATAACCGCTTCTGCAAAATCTGGGAAAGCAATCAATGAAGTAGATAGCTGTATATAACTGATATTTTCGATATTATATCTCTTTATTACCATCACAAGGTCAATGTGCACTTCATTTGTTTATCCATATTTATCGCAATACAAATATTCTTTAAACCTACCTCGTTGACTATTAGGTTTATTAATCTCTTATACGTAGATTTTGTAGGTACTAATTTCGCAATTAGTTGTAAGATTCGCGATTTCAATAGTATGACGTTTCTTGGTTACAGATTGTTGGCTAAATAATTGGGGAAGTTACAAATAATAGTTACAAAGATCGTCGGAGAGAAAACCGTTTTGTTCCCATGTATCAGCCCATATACTTTCCATTGCAGGGAACGGGCCTCCTTTCCAGTCAAGATTACGATTGAGAGGGCTATATTGTCCATCACGCTGGCCTAGGACAGCTTGGCGGACTTTATATACTATAGAAATTTTATAAATCGCTATGGTTTGCAAATTTCCTCAGGATCTTTTCCTTCACCGTTATAGTGTGTGGTGATTGACTGTCAATACACAGATGACTACGAACAGCCAGAGGTATGCTCTGGGATTCGAACCCGCGGCCACCTTAAACATGTTGTGTCTCGTAAGGGATAAATAGGGATAGTTTCTAGTGTTCTTTCTAGTGTTGCTGCTTACAATTTGTCGGACTTACCTTTTTCCTTTCAGTTTTATGATAATTATGATATTTATCTACGTCAAGTGTTCAAAATATTACCAACTTGTAATCTTTTTAAGTTTATTTCTTTCCATGCAAAGTTTACAACATTTTGTACACTACACTTTTGTTCTGTTTGTTTCATTTTGTTCCCTACCCTTTGAAAATAGCAGTATTACCGACTGCATATATAACACACCAAACAAAAAATCTAACAAATTATTGAGTGCTTTAATCTACAAAAATGTCTGAAGAACGGTCATGAAATTTCTACTTAAGATCCTTAAAAATACCCTCTGTGTAAAGCCTTTTATTATTTTTTAAGTACCTAATTGTCCTTCAATTCTACAATAGTCCCAAGAAATGGCCTTTGTATTTTATTTAAATATAAACTGTATTACAGATTTTAAGGATTATTGACATACTACCAGGCGTAGAACTTATACTGGTACTTATATTGGTTGCAATTTTCGAGTCAAATCCATATATTTATCGTCACGACCAATATTTATCAAGACATTATGTGTATTTTTGTATTGCAATGAATGGAGAAACGTGCAGGCTGATGGTAAACGACACGACCGGACCGCTTATAAACAGTAGAAAAACAATATAACACCGTGAATTACAGAGCACTGCTTGACCTATTACTAAGGACTTTGCGGTTACAGTAATGGAAAGGGCTGGAATATGAACTGTTGATAAGTCTTTCTACTATTATTATCTGCCTGTGTTTCTACATTTTAGATTTTGTTATTACAATGGATCGTGAGATGATCGTGTTCGCCTGATTGTAAACGACACGACCCAAAGCAATGCTTGGCTTTCCACAGCGCAGGCCATCCTGAGACGTAAGATATTAAGTCTCAATTTGCTCAGAAGTTACTCTGGATACATTGTCCTTATAACCAAAACACAACAATACATTTACACTGCAGTTTGGCGGTTGCTGTTTGTTTTTGTGATACTGGATAAAATTAAATCATTCATTTACCACTCATATTGATTATAATTAATAAGTTATCAGTGGTACATGTTAATTAGTGTTGTTAATTTTCACCAGACATTCGATAATTCCATTCAGAACTTGTAAACAAGCCTATTTTGTATAATTACCAAAGTTATAAACTTGTTATTCACTCAGACGTGAAATTTATACCTACATGTCTAAAACTTATTTTCTGGATCAGCCCATATACGTCCCACTGCAGGGCACGGGCCTACTCTACAATCGAGAGTACGATTGAGAGTGGTTAGGCCATATAGTCCACCACGCTGGCCTAGTGCGGGTCGGCGGACTTACATACCATATAAATTCTTATGAATCGCTATGGTATGCAGGTTTCCTCACGATGTTTTCCTTCACCGTTTTAGTGCGTGGTGATTGACTATCAATACACACATGACTCCGAAAAGTCAGAGGTGTGCCCTGGGATTTGAACCCGCGACCACCGTGAACATGTTGGCAGCCGCGTCTGGTCCGTTTTACCAACAGGCCACCACGCACTTATAACTTATTTTATCAACCCTTTATAGATTATATATGGAATTAACTGAACAACAAATCATGTCTAATACAAAACCTGGGTAGATTTATTTGTAAGTTATTTTGTTAGTATCAATAGTTAATGTTCACGTAATGCCTTAGAAGACCAATCAAGTAAAAAATCCGTTTTTTTTTCAATTTCGTAATTTTTCACTGGTTATTGATTTTTAGAAGTGAAATACTTATAACTTACTTCGGAAATAGAAGTCCTAATATTCGAGTTTCGTTTCGGACCACAGAATAATCCCCAAAGGCCCTTTTTATAAAATGGTTATAAATTTAAGTGCGCAGGCTGAAAAAACAAACAGGGACCAATAGAAACTAGTAAATTCAGTTATTATACCAAAGGTGACGGTTACACTTAGACACACTACTTACATTAAGAGTCAGTTTCCGGTGTAACAGTGCTTAAAATAATTATTAAGTTTAATAAATATTAAATGTTCTGGAGGGTGAAAAACCTGGCTGTATGCCAAACTTCCTTATTAACCGACTTCAAAAAAAGGATGAGGTTCTCAATTCGACTGTATGTTCCTTTTTTTTTGTTTGTTCCCTCATTTCTCTTTACTGTGTGTGTTCTTTGATTGAAAACTGGTGCTTGTCATTTGGTCCCATAAAAATATGGCGGAGATCTGATGAACATCTTCGGACCTGGAGAGGAGAACTACTCAAAATGAAGTAGGATTCGATTGGTTATTTTTGCATTAGGTTCATTATAAAAGTTAAGTTAGAGTGAGAGAGGGAAAAAGGGGAAGGGAGAGGGGGGGGGGTGATAAAATTAATATACACGTAAATACTAATATCTTCGGCAGCTTTTAACCGATTTTAGTGATTTCTTTTTAATTGGAAAGAACGTATTGACAGGTTGATCCCAGGAAGACCACATGAAGAACTGATGATCATGTTTGGACCTGGAGAATAGAACTCCTCAAAATTCAGTAGGATTCCAATGTTTCTTTTTGCATTGGGTATAGTATAAAAGCTTAGCTACAGTGGTGGAGGGAAAAGGGGCGTAACATATAAAATTTAAATTAATATCAGGCGTAGGTCCTATATGTTTGGTACTTAGCGGCCCGCATTCAATATGTTACGCATATATTTTGATTTATTGGCTAGTCAAGTCATTGAGCAATTTAATCAACATGCATAAGTACAATGACTTAAATATTATTGTTATTTTCGTATCAAAATAATGCAGCTGATGGTTAGTAATATATTTGGGGCATTCTACTTTGTTCGGCTTGAAGGATAAAAATATTGTTATTCACACATAAGTATCATTAATTATTAAAGATTGGAGTCAAGCCAAATATGATTGCAGCCTTTTTACTTTATAAGCGAAAACATAAGTGGTATTTCAAAACTTTCAACAACGGCTACAATCGACTATATTATACTGGCCTGGCATGATGTCTTCACTGTGCGTGATAGTAAGCGCGAATGCCATCCAGGCAAAGTACCGAATAGTATCGGACGGCAGTCCCTTGCCACTCGATACGATTATGCTGCCTGATCTACTAAGAAATAATTTTGAACTTGTAATAATATGTCATCTCCATAATTTCGTTTTAAGTTTGCATATTTTTTAACAAAAGTATTCCTTATATTATGACCTATTTCTAGGCATAAGTTTTTCCCCATATAATCTGTTCAATGATAATATAAATAGCCGCAATTTCTTTGAACCAGGTGCTTCACTACTTTTTTTAAACTATTCATGTTTTTATATGTGGGAAATTGTCACTGATTTTATATTATTTAAAGTACGTTTACTCATATTGTTAAAAGATTTTTCAATGTTTTATATAATAATAATAAACACCCAACAGTCACATAAAAAGCCCTAAACCAACACTAAGATCGGGTCTTGTGTCGCGGGTATCAGGAACTACGAGAGAATTTTCAGTCTCACAAACACCAAATAAATTTAATTTTTCTTCATTGTAAGAGTAGGAAAAGAGTCAAACATTATGGACTAATACGGATTTGTTGGTAAATAAAGTATATTACTGCCTCCGCGGCGCAGTTGTAATACAGTATGTCTGGGGTTCAAATCCAGGGTCAGGCAAAGTGATTTAGAATTTTACTATTCATTATCGGCCTGGGGTCAGGAATTTGTACCCGACATGGCGTTTTGGCCCCTATCATATCATGGGATGTAACAGATAAGCCATAACGTGGGTGTCGTGGAAGCATATCTGCCTACCCCTTCTCGAAAAAAAGCGTGAGTACGTGTGTATGTATAAAGCTTATTACACGGGTCGACGATGGATACCATTGCTTTTTTTTTTGCAATGAGTGGCGAGACGAGCATGCCGTACGCCTGATGGTAAACGATAGAACCGCTCATGAACAGTAGCAAAACCAAACAATGCTTTGAATTACAAAGCAATGCTTGGTATTCCCCTGCCCTCGCAATCCTAAGAGATAAGATGCTAAGTTTCAATATGTCCAGTAGTTACTCTGGCCACAATGTACTTCAAACCGAAGCACTTACACTGCTGTTTGGCGGGGGAAATAGACATTGCAGTGGTACCCAGGCCTACTCTCATGTATAAGAGACTTATTACCAGTAAATGTCAGTCTTCAACTATCAGTATGATCAATAGACAATACAATCGAAGTCATACTCGTATATTACATAGTTCATTTCCAAGAATAATATTTCTCTAGGACATACTATTGTCATGACCTTTACAAATGTGTAAGAAAGCGAATTATAGTAAAACTGGTATTTCTCATTTCCCGCTATTAATAGCGAAAACACTTAAAAATGTAGGTGCTGACTCTCGAAAATGTGGGTGTTGAAGCTATTTTGGAGTGGGTGATTTATTTTTGTTCTTACGTTAGATATCTGGATTATTTATCTAAAGGTCAAATGTCAACTCGAATCTTGTACTGAGAATTACAGGAATTTCCTTTGACATAGCTCGCCTAGAGCAAGAAATCGTTTCGATGTCATTGGAAAATGTTTTTGCTACCAGATTTTCTTTTAGATTGTGCCCGTAGGCAACAACTGGATATTTCGAAGAAGATCGTTTAACATTATTTTTTATACATATTTATCTAAAGATTATTAACAGATTTATACATAGACAGCTTTAAAACCTATCTTATAATAATTAATAATAACCTAAATATTACCCAAAATTCACATACATAGTCCTTATAAATTAAATAAGAGTCTTGTGTCGTGGGTATCAGGAACTGTGAGAGACTTTTCGGGCTCACAAACACCTAGACACGAAATAAATATTTATAGACCGCATAAACTTTTCTCTCGGTGCAGGGTCGAACCCGCAGCCTCTTGTTTCACGGGCGGCGTCTTAACGACTGCGTCACGGAGGCTGTCGCTCTATATATTAATCGGACTATTTGGCCTATTGTATTGTATCAGCCCATATACGTCCCACTGCAGGGCACGGACCTACTCTACAATCGAAAGTACGATTGAGAGTGGTTAGGCCATATAGTCCACCACGCTGGCCTAGTGCGGGTTGGCGGACTTACATACCATAGAAATTCTTATAAATCGCTATGGTATGCAGGTTTCCTCACGATGTTTTCCTTCACCGTTTTAGTGCGTGGTGATTGACTGTCAATACACACATGACTCCGAAAAGTCAGAGGTGTGCCCTGGGATTCGAACCCGCGACCACCGTGAACATGTTGGCAGCCGCGTCTAGTCCGTTTACCAACAGGCCACCACGCACTTCATTCTATTTGGCCTAACCTCCTCTTAATCTTGCTTTCGGTTGTAGAGGAGATATATATGGGCTGATCGGATGCCGCCCTATCTTCGGCGTCTGGTGCACTCGTACCTTTCTGACAGGTACGTTGTGTATCCGGGCGCCGACGGGTGGCACCGTAGGGAAGTATCATGCGGTGTTCCACAGGGCTCGGTTCTTGGGCCGCTCCTGTGGAACATCGGCTACGACTGGGTGTTGCGTGGTACCAACCTTCGGGGCGTCGCTGTCGTCTGCTACGCGGACGACACACTAGTGACAGCGACGGCCAGGACATTCCAGAGGTCCGCCCTGCTCGCCTCGTTCGGTACTGGACTGGTGGTGAGCAGGATTCGGCGACTGGGCCTCACGGTGGCCCTCGACAAGACCGAGGCCGTGTGTTTCCACGGTCCTCGGTGTGGGCCTCCGCCTGGGGCCCACATCACAGTGGAGAGCGTGCGGATTCCCGTCGGCTCGAGGATGAAATACCTCGGTCTCGTCCTCGACAGTCGATGGGATTTCCGCGCGCATTTTGCGGAGTTGTCGCCGAAGCTGGTGAGGGCGGCGGGCGCACTGGGGCGCCTGCTGCCCAACACTGATGGTCCTGGCATCCCTTGCCGAAACCTGTATGCTGGAGTCGTGCGGTCCATGGCCCTCTACGGGTGTCCCGTTTGGGCCGGGTCCCTGGGCGATCGTTGCGTCCGCCTGCTGCATCGTCCGCAGCGCATGGTGGCGCAGCGAATAATCAGGGGCTACCGCACGGTCTCGCACGAGGCGGCCTGCGTATTGGCGGGAACTCTGCCCTGGGTGCTGGACGCTAAGACCCTCTCGTCAGCTTTCTTCCGGCGAGAGGAGGCGTCCGGGCGTGGGCAGAGGTTGGTCCCCCGAGAGGTCGAGGCCATGTTGGCCTCCCTCCGCAGGTCCGCTGTGGAGGAGTGGCGTTCCAGGCTGGGGAACCCTAGTGCTGGTACGAGGACCGTCGCGGCAGTGCGACCTGTCCTCGAACAGTGGCTGGACAGGCGCCACGGTGCGCCGACATACCGGCTGACGCAGGTGCTCACCGGGCACGGCTGCTTCGGTGCGTACCTGTGTCGCATAGCCGGAGCGGAGGAGTCCGCCGTGTGCCACCATTGTGGCAACTGCCGTGAGGACACGGCCCAGCACACGCTAGAGGAGTGCCCAGCCTGGGACGAGGAGCGCAGCGCTCTCGTCGCGGTCATCGGAAGTGACCTTTCGCTGCCGGCCGTGGTCGCCGCCATGGTCGGCAGCCGGAGGTCGTGGCGAGCCATGCTCTCCTTCTGCGAACGTGTCATGTCGCAGAAGGAGAGCGCTGAGCGGGATCGGGAGCAGACCGATCCCGCTCGTCGCCACAGGAGACGTAGGAGGCGCCGGGATAACAACTAACCCGGCGCCGCAGAGGCCACGCGGGGCCGCCGTCCCTACCTTGGCGGCCCCCGAGACGTGACGCTACAAGCGTCTCATGCCGCGTCGCTAAGCGGCGGTGCACAAGAGGCGGTCCTGGCGCGTCCGCTCAACGGTAACCCGGGGCCGTCTCTGTAGTGCACCGATGGTGGCCGACGCGGGGTTTTTAGTCGGTATTTCGGCGCGTATTGTGGTAGGGACCCGACCCAGCGGCCGCCCGTCCACATCCACGGGCGGCACAACATCTCGCTGGGCTCGGAAGGCGCCGGTGAGTCCGACACACCCTCGCCCCTTCGGGGGTGGGATGGTCCTAAAGGGATTTTCCACGCGAGAAAAAAAAAAAAAAAAAAAAAAAAAAAGAAAAAAAACAAAAGTACAGTTATCGGAAGTTTTATTCCTTTCAAATGAATTTTGAATTCAGTTTGAGCTATAAAGACAAAACATTCGATAGCTGAAATAGATTTTTAAACTGTCTATGAATAAGGCCGTAAATAGATATGGCAATTTTCCAAGCAAGCCAAACGCTCTAATTATACGTAGATTTCACAAATCCATCCCATGGTTGTCTGTAAGACATTGCCTTTGTGCAATTGCCATGCGACCGCCAATTGTAATTTTTATGTTGGTGAGTTTCGTTTTTATTTGTATTTTTTTGTGAGTTATAAAGTGTAAATAAATAAATAAATATATTATTATTCCTACATTAATCATAGTAAATAAGGACGATTCAACCACTACCCTCTATTTCTAGGTACTTCGTTCCACTCCATCTAAAGTTAGTCTGGAAGAGATCGTGGCGGTTAGCGATAAGACCATCTTGACTTGACATCCAGACTTGTACTATCGAAAATTTATATTTAAGACTGTTTCTGTATTATGACTTTTTAATAGTGAACAATAAAGTATTAAATAATAATAAAACGCATTGTGAGGAAGTTTCTGAATTTGAATCATTAACCGCTGGCGGCATACTTTTTGAGCCTCACCACGAAGAGCTAATTATTATTTTTTATGTTATAATATGACATATTGAATTTTTTGTTTGTAAATATTATTTATGTGTAAAAATGAAAAAAAAAAAAAAAGGATAAAATAAATTATGAAAACAATAAAACTGTTCCAGGAGTCATGAATGCTGCAGATTACTACGGACTGGATGAGTTGCGTCGAGCGTGCGCTGGGTTTGTCCAGTGCTGCATCACCGTGGATACTGTTTGCGCCCTCTTGGCTTCCGCTGAGCGATACATCCAGTACAAATGCACCAAAAGCTTAGTCCAGAAGGTATTTAATCTTATGTTTCTTTATTTAAACTACACTAATGGAATAAAAGCTAGTATATTGCACAGTATCAAATTAAAGTAACTTTATTGGATCATATAACGTGTAGATGAGACAATAGATAGAAGTATTTTGGACTAAAACTAAAACAGTGAAGGAAAACATGGTGAGGAAACCTGCTTACCATAGCGATTTGCAAGACCGTCTATGGTATGTAATGTCCGCCAACCCGCATTAGGCCAGCGTGGTGGACTAAAGGCCTAATAACTCTCAGTCGTACTATCGATTGTGGGGGAGGCCCGTGCTCTTTAGTAGGACGTATATGGGCTGATACAGATTTTGGACTAGAAACTGCATATAAGTGAAGCTAGAAAGATAGGTCTATAATCGAATAGTCTGATGACATTATATAGTTTTGAAAGAGTTTCGAACTATTCCTGAAGAAATTTACTGAAGGAATTCTAAGTTCAGCAGCAGTAGAAAATGATTATGACAGTAAAGATTGAAATTATATTTAAATCACGCTTAATGTTTCAGGTGTTGGAGTTTGTCGATGAGCATGGCAATGAGGTCCTGAACCTTGGATCCTTCACCCTTCTTCCTCAGCATGTTGTCAGACTGATACTCGCTCGGGATGAATTACGAGCGGATGAGTTCACCAAATTCCAGGTTATATATTTTTATTTTTTTTTAATATCCTTTGTATTGTGCATAACTGTAAATGGAAGGCTCAAATCCGAAACATTAATATGTTATTTAAAATATTATGTCTTTGCTTGGTGTCACAAACTTTGTAACACGACACAAAATATTTGTTGGAGCATTAAGTCCGTTGAGCATTTTGTAAAACTGGATGAGTGAATTTTGACTCTAAGAAATTAATACTTGATGACTAGTATTAAGTCCGATACTAAATTACTTTATCACTTCGTTCTAGGCGGCACTGATGTGGAGCAAGAAATACTGCGACACAAACCAAAACATGTCCCTCAAGGATGTGATCGGGAATTTCCTGGAGTACATTCAGTTCCACAAGATCCCTGCAAATGTGCTGATGAGAGAAGTACACCCACTTGGACTGGTCCCTTACTCCATCATCATGAATGCTCTTGCGTATCAGGTGCGTTACAAATATTCCAATATTTTTGTAGAATGGACGCGAATTATTAAGAATTTATTGATATGCAGACCTAAATTACAGAAGGTAGGTCCTAAATGAAAGTAGATTTTTATATAATTCAAGATTTATAAAAATGTACAACATTATAAAATTTAAAATACACCCAACAGTCACATACATAGTCCTGACCCCACACTAAGATCGAGTCTTGTGTCGTGGGTATCAGGAACTACGAGAGACTTTTCGGTCTCACAAACACCCAGACCCGGAAGAAATATTTGTGGGCCGCACAAACATTTCTCTCGGTGCGGGAATCGAACCCGCGGCCTCTCGTTTCACAGGCGGCGTCTAACCAACTGCGCTACGGAGGCTGTCGAAAGAAATAAAGATACTTAGTTTTTGCTGGAACCAGCCATAACCGAATCAAGACGGTGGCCTTTAGCCTCAGTAAGGTTCGTCAACCTCCCTAACACTTTGGAGGCAGTTATATTTCTTAATTTATCATTCTGGTAATATTTATAAATATTGTCATAATACAATGTCAGTAATAGAGCGAAGTATTAGAATAAATACGTCCCTTTGCAGGGTACAGATCTTCCGTTAAATTGAGAGGATACGAGACACAGGCCACCAAATTGGCAAAATGCGATCGATTGACAAGGTTAGAGTAGTGGGCAGTCTAGTGCCAGAATATTCAACCAACTCAAAATTATTCTATAGCTTAAACGTCTGTTGTTGCTTGGTACTAAAATAGGTACAAAAACGCTCCTTAAGGCACATCTTCTGTCCTAGCAATTTTTGCGACCGCTCGCCATGCATAGCATTTCAAAGGTTGATACATATTCACCAAGTAGAGCACTGAAAACACTATTGTTGCAGGCAGACCCGGCCAGCGTAGACCCAGGCAAACTGTCTCCCGCACGAGTCCGACGCGCTGGTCGCTCCATGTCCGTGCAGTCCTCGCTCGACCCCTACGGCTCCAACACCACCCTCTCCTCCACCGGCTCGAGCGATGTTCCGTCGTCAGACTCTCGGCACAACTAACGCGAGGGGAACCTCCCCCGTCCCGCGCCCGACCCTGTCCCCGGACCTTCCAACGCTCCTGTTGTCCCCCCGCCTGCCCCCGTACCGGACAAGCCGCCGGAAAAACTCGGACTTTTCTCGTCTATTAAGCGAGCAGCTAGTAAGAAGTTTGGTGATCGTCGCTCACCCACGCCAAAGACTAGAGAGCCGAGATCAAAGTCGGACTCCATAAAACACGCAGCTCTAACTAGACAAGTTTCAGAAACTGTAGCTGCATCCGGAGATCCGACTTTCGAAAGGTGCAGGCCGAGGAAGAGGGATAGTGAAACCGAATTCCCAGTCCGCAAGTCCACCTCCGAGATATCGGAGAGTTTCCCGTTCGTGAGACGAGCCTTAGCAGAAATAGAGAACGGCTTGAATTACTTCAGAAGGTCTATAGCTTCAGAAGTAAGTGAGCCGAGAGCACCATTGGCGCGGGCTGAGCCTGTAGTAGTTGTTGCGGCTGCTGATGACGACGTTCCTTCGTCACCGCCGCCTCCGATGGGTTTAAAAGAGCGTCGTGGTTCGCGAGGGTCACCATGTGCTAATCTTCCGCCGCTGATGTTGCCACCAAGTTCACCAGATCCGTCTCCAGGTCGTTTATCTCCGAACCGGCTGTCACCGCAAAGGCCTAAAGAGCCGACTTCGGCACCGATAATACGAAATCCACCACGACGAGTTCGTACCAGGTCTGAGGTGCCTCCGGAGCCACCTCCAAGATCACCGCAAACTCCGCGACCCGCTTCGGTGTCTCCGAAACACACATTCACGTTCAAGATAGTGCTTAAAAAAGTTGAGAGTACGCCGAACACTTCGTTTGATAGACCCGACCAATGAGAGTACCTCCTCTAAGCGCGGCCGTGAAATACGGTGGGGTACTCGAGGTCATAGACGCGCTTTTCTCCGTTTTCTAGGAAATGCTAGCATAGATTAGTTAGCGACGAATGAGCCAGTGGATTTGTCGGATGTTGTAATTAAATCGTGACGCTTTGGAAACTTCTTCGTAATCTTATGAACCCAGGGGCTGGTTCCCTGGCATGGTTGGTCTTGTCGTGTAATCGATAAGTGTATGTGTATTTAAACGACACTATGATAGCTGTTATGGTACGACATGTTACTAACATGATAATAGGCTATTTGACTAGTTTCTGGAAACCATACCACATTATGAAGTGGGGTCTATAGACCTTACAAATAAAGGTTATTTTTAATTACTATATCTATATCATTTAAAAATAAATTTACAAAATACACTGAATAATTACAGTGTCAAAACGCTCTGTCGGACAATGTGGCGTCCAGTTTGTAAACATCCGCTCCACAGATTCGTTCGCATATGTCACTCATTCTCAAATCAACCATAAATCAATCAATCAATTAATCGTCCGAATGAGTATTTGTCAAAAAAATTAGAGTTATTTTTCTTTCTTCTCATTAATACCTTGGACATGATAATATTATTAATTCACGGGTATAAATGACAAATAACGCGTTTTAAAGGTATTTTTAATATTTAATTTGCATCTATGCCGTTATCAATCCCATTCATTTCCTGTACGTGAGTAGTTCATACTAACGCATGACGTCATAGCCAATCCAAATCGTTTACGATCACGTGGCGCGAACTCAAATTAAATTAAATTGTAATTGTGGTTTTTAGCCAAAATATACAATATTTTTAATGTATGATAATGAAATATGTTTTAAAATTAAATTATCTACACAGATGGAAACAAATAAGTCAATATTTTTTATACAGTCAAATAGCCTATTGTGGAATTTTAATATTATTGATTCTATTTCAAGTAGACGTTTTTAATCATTGTGTTTCCGAAAATATTTTGAGTTGTATCTCTATATGTAATGTATCTGAAATGTGTAAAATATATTGATATTAGTGTAATTGTCAAGTTTTTAACACAACCTAATTTAATTCCGAAAATACTATAATATTATGTACTTTTATACGATTGCTAAGTGGAAATGAACAGTTTCTCTACATGTATGTATTTTCGATGTTATACAATGTGTCTAATGTGAAAGTATTTTTATAATGTTGTATATACATTGAAATGTTTGTTGTTGGCTTCGATAGCAGTTTCCAGAGTTTTTCATAGACCTTCTATTTTCAATTAAGTCATCGTATTATTTTAATTTTATTTTTCGTGCATTTAGGCACAATTGTTGTATGAAAAATCTGTCTTTAAAATTGATCTTTTGCTTACGAAGTCCAGTGATGTAGATATAATTAAATCTAAGTTCTTCCATATAAATATATTTTATTACCAAATAATCACAAATGTGATATTTAATTTATTCTTCCATAGTTGTTATCGAAGGCATTGTTTTTACCATTCAAATCCAAAATTGCTGTTGTGATTTGTGTGGTGTGAAATAAATGTATAACTTGTCTTTAAGATAGATATATCGTTTAAAATGTATTCATTATTTCAAATAATTTCAATATAATACGTATACACTGTTTAATTGGTGGTTTGTGTTTCCTCGATAGTAAAATAATCTCCAATGTAAATACAAAAATACTATAGGTGGATTGTTGAATCGATTTTTCTTATGAAGCTTATTTAGGAATAATTCGCTATTCTATTTATTCTAGGCTTGGTGTAAAAGGATTGCTTTTCATTAAAAAAAACATTGGCTTCATATTATGCTCAATATTGTAGTATATGATTTTTGATAACCACGCTATTATGTACGGAAAATTCTTTGTCGTCAGCCCTTCCTATTTGTTTATTTCTTTCTGATCAATTAAGACTTACATTTGAATTAAAAACAAGCTAATGTGCTAAACAATCTAATTACACGGAGAAAGTTTTGCCAAGCCAGGGGGATTCCTCTGTACTCCTGTGTGTATTTTTTTTTCATACTTTCTTTCACAGCATTTTTACTTTTTTAATGTGTCGCTCTTAAAAGTTCGTTGTTTTTAAGTCAAATCATAATACTTATGAGTATTATTTATATTGTAACTTCGGCTATTCGTTATAACTGGCTCTATTGCAGCCCTCGCCTGGGTCTGCCTTTCTACACAGTGTTCCCCACTTTGCCCTTTCTTCGGCGTCCTCGATTATAAGACCAGTATAATAATAACCTTTTTTAACGTGCTATCTTACTTAAAATTGATATATCATTTGCTACTATTGAGTTGCTTAAATAAGCCTTTTTGAACAGAATGTAAGACTCACTTTGGCGTGCGTAATATAAAAATATTTATTCGTTGTTTTTATGTAGTTCACAGATTTTCAATTCGTTCTTCAATCTACCTATGTCCAATACTTGCACAGCAATATTTACTTATATACAATATGTTCATTGAACTTATAACGTTACTCACTAAAACCAGGAATAAGGAATTATTCTTTGACTAACTGTTGACTAATTAACTTAAATGTATTTTTTTTCGTATTCATTTACTTTATTTTTTTAATTTAATCAGGTCTTGTAAAGATGGATTTTCATGGTCTGTATTTTCAATAGTTTTGTCCGTTTTTTATATTGATAATAGACTTTGCCGTAACGTATTGGGTAGTGCGTGGTGGACTGTTGCCAAGAAAACCAGAAGCGACTGCCAATGGTAGCTGGTTCAAATCCCAAGGCACATTTCACACTTTTAGGAGTCAAGTTTATTGGTAGTCAATTATCACGTACTACTAACTTACCTGGATTCAATATGGCGAGATTTAAGCCTTACGTATATAATTATCCATATAGCTATTACCTGCTATTGTTGTAGACCATCTCTCGACCTAGGGCTCTACCATATTCATCCGAAATGAAGTTTGAAACTTCGGACGATCGAAGCTTTTTATACAATACGAATGTATCTACTCTGTATAAGTTCAAATTTGTATAACGTACATCATAACCATAAGTATATGGTTACGACCATAAGTCAATAACTTCGATCATCCGAAGTTTCGAACTTCGTTTCGGATGAATATACTAGGGCCCCTAGTCTAAAATTTATTAGTCCTTGATACGACGAAAGAACTTTAAAACTCTTCCAATAAAAGTACAAAGATCTATCAATATTTTGTTACTTTAAGACTATAGCGATTGCAAGTGACTCCATGACGATTAATTGTTACTCGATTCACGTGTTTTTTCATGCTTTCATGAATGTGCGTAGTTGTTCAAAAAGATCTTGAGAACGTAAAGTTTTATGTTTGATTCCCAAAACAAATTTCATAACACAATATTTAGTTACAATAACTATATCTAGTGATTATACACGCGAATTAAACACGTTTGAAATAAACTACAAGAAAACTTATTTCTTAAAATTTACCAGACTTTTTTTATATTACATGTCTTGTTTTTAAATATGAGTTTTCTAATAAACTTTATTTTATATTATCGTTGCGGTGTCACTTATGCTAAACGTCCACTAGGAACGTACACTGGTCTTGATGAACGATCACTTAATTTTCTAGTTTTTCAAGTAATACCTATTGCCAACGAATGTTTTAGCGTCAATAGGAAATATCTAATACCTATTGTAGATAGTAATAAAAAAAATAATTCTATACAGGGTATATCAAGACTGCTACCGAAAACGAAGCCGGGTGGTAGTTTAAGCGACTTCAGACACAATGCAACAGAAAAAGTTGCAAAAATAAGCGACAATTTTTTTTTTGAAATTTTTTTCCTATTGCCATATTTTGGTGGTAAATAATTTTTTTTCCTAAAACAATAGTGTATACCCTTTAATTTATAAATACTTTAAGATATAAGAGAGTCTAAATTATTATTTTAGCAAAAACTATGGATTTACCACCCAAAAATGACGATATTTAAAAAATCATAAAAAATAATTGTCGCGTTCCCATGCGAAAATTTTAGTTGCATTGTGTTTGTAGCCACTGAAACTACCACCCGGCTTCGTTTTCGGTAGCAGTCTTGAGATACCCGGTATATTCGATATCCAGATCCTTGCGGGTGGCTTATTATTTGACATATTAACCTAACATTTTATGTCTCAGGATTGCGAACGCAATTGAATGCCAAACATTGCTTTGTAAATCATGGTATTGTTTGGTTTTGTTAATGTCCATGAGTGGAGGTATAACTTATCAAGCGAATGACATGGTTTTCTTGTCATTCATTGTAATAAAACAGTGGAATGTTGATAATGATGTAGCGCTTAAAAAATCGCATAGGAGACACCAAAATTCTATTACAAGCCTCGACTTCCTTTGTGGATATTTAGCATTAAGCTAAGTTTTATAGTTATTTTAGTTTATATTCTAAAAGCAACATCGATGAGTCATAAGATCACTGTCACAAAATGTCGGTACGAAATATTGTTTTTTTTCTATGATATAATTATTATGTAAAAAATATGGACATGAACATGACCTACAATGTTCTTGATTAAGTGTTTTATTTCTAACCCTTTATTTCTCCCAAAAAACTTACATCATATATCATTCATCAATCAAAACTTTGGAAAAACTAATAATTATCTGATAATTTATAAACAATTTTAACACCCACAATATTTAAAAAAAATACTGTAAAAATAAAACTTGAATTAATACACATAGAATAAATTCTACTATCAAAAAATATCAATAAGTTATTAATTACTATTAAACACTACACATAACCATTATACATACACACATAAACTTAGGCCCTATTCAGTGCAACGCGGACGGTCCGCGCGCGGATTAGTGCTTGCGTCCGTCGCGGATCAAATCATCGTTCAGTTCGACGCGGAACGCGGTTGAGAGTGGTACAGTTACAACAGTAAGCCTAATGATAAAAAATTGAAGTTGGTGGTTGCTGCCTATTTATTAAATAGCAGTTTGATTTTTTAAACCAATTTGTTTTTTTTCTTCGCCTGAACTATCTTCAAATTTTGGATACACAGCTTTGCAAACATCCAGCCACGCCTTTAGTTTAGCATCCTTATTTTTATACAAGGAGTCGCGGAGATTCCAAAGACATGGTTGTAATCGTACTTCTTTTATAACCCTCTCAGTTTGCACGGTTGCAGCCATGACGACGACAGTACTTTTCGTCCGCGTCGCACGACCGTCCGTCGCGCACTGAACAAGTCTGTACAAGTCACAGATCACTTCCAATAGATACATTGAGCTCGCTCGAGACCAAATTAATTTAAAGAATATTAGTTATCGATGATCGAACAAATCATTATTAACTGTAATATTATGTTTCCAAAATGTAATTTTCGCTAACGTGCGACGACATGTGCCCGCTACTTGGACGACACTGATGACGCGACATTTGGCATCGGTTTATATCTATCTGATAGCTTATATGTGTTGGGCGCAACCGCTGCCTTGCATTTGGTATCTATTGGGAGTGATCTGTGGTACAAGTGCATTACCGTCCGCGCGCGGACGCGGACGAGCGACGCGGAGTGATTTCGATCCGCGCGCGGACAGCTCTCCGCGGCGCGGGCGCTCCGCGTCGCTCTGAACGCGTTGTATGGGATTGATACATTTTACCGTCCGTCGCGGACATCCGCGTAGGTCGTCCGCGTCGCACTGAAGAGGCCCTTACGCCTTTTTCCTAGGAGGGTAGGCAGAGGTGCAACCAGGACCCCCACCGGAACAACCAATATTTTATCGTAGCCCTAGAGAAAACCTCTAAAGTTTTAATTAATTTACCCTATAATATTTTTATGAACCTTCAACTTTCAATAAATATTGGATTTGAATTTTATGAAGAAAAATGAGTGGAATGAAATGTTGGGCAAATGACTGCTATGGAACGTGGTTTGTGTGAAAGAGATAACGAATAAAAGTTCTTAAGATCGAAAGAGGTGGAGGATGAACGATTAAGATGTTGAAATTACATTTGTAATTACTTGTATAATTATGTTCTTTTTTTTTCTTTTCTCTTATCTCTTAATTAAGTATTCATACACCTACTTCTGCTCATCTCTGCATCACCTACAGGTCGACTGGGAGAAAATGCCACAGGCATTATGTCCGCCTTGTATACATTTGTATATGAAGCTTAATAAAAAATATAAAAAAAATGTTGAAGTACGGATGCACGGAATAAGAGCAGGGAGTCTGGAAGACAATTGGAGACGTGAAATATACTGAATTGACGACGAAATGAACACGAATACAAAAGACGATAATATACACACGCCGGCACAATTAGAGGAAAACGCACAAAAATTAGATATTTTTTTAATTTTGTTTGCTATTTGTATAAATGGTCTTTGTATTTATATTTCAGCACCATTAAAAAATAAAATGATGCAAAAAGATTATTGGATATTTAGAGATTTATCGTTAATTATACGCTCTCAAGTGTTTTTAAGATTTTTTCACTTTCAAGTGGTTTCACAAAATGTTGTTAAATTTCATTTTATGTCACTTAAGATATTTTTATTGTTATTGTTTTGAGAGTACCTGTCTTGTAGGATATAAAATGAGTTGCTTACCTTCCACTGAAGTTGCCAGAGCGGTAACAATGATTGAAAATTGTCAACGGTAGGGTTCAGTAATTCGCGCATTGGGTGTGTCGGTATCTGTCGTCTTTCTCAACGTTAAACGTTACAGGCACATAGGCTCTTATGTGCGGAAGCCAGGATAAGACAGAAAATGGTGAACCAGTACCCAGGATGATTATTTTATACGGCTGCAAACTTTGAGAAATCGTCGTCAAACGGCTATTCAGACCCGAAACATGTCACATGAAGTCTGTAATGTTAATATCAGGGAGCGCACAGCGAGAACACGCTTAAATGAAGTTGGACTGAAGTCTTACGTTCCGTCCAAAGCTCCAAAATTTGAGGTGGTACATAAAGTAGCCAGATAAGCTTTTGCTCATCGACACCGCGACTGGACAAATGAGTGGAGCCGAGTTTTGTTTAGTGATGAAAGCAGTTTTGGTGTGAATTGCATAGAAGGAAGGGAGAAGATCTGGAGGTATCGAGGAGAACGATAATCGAGCAAACTTTACTGAAAGACGTGTCTTATGGCGGAGGGTCAATTTTGGTATGGGGTGGTATATGTTTGGAAGCATGCGCGGAGTTAATACTTATAGAAAATGGGTCTTTAACTGCACAAAGATACGTCTCAGAAATCTTAGAGTCCCATATATTGCCTTTTGCACCATGCATAGGCGAATCTTTTTTATTTATGCATGATAATGCGCGACCCCACACAGCGCAAATGGTTCGTGACTACTTAAATCAGGCCCAAATCGCGCAAATGGATTACCCAGCAAGATCACCACACATGAATCCGATAGAGAACGTATGGGACGTCATCGGAAGAAAGATAAATGGAAGAAACCAAGCCCCTAAGATCGTCCAAGAATTAAAATTCATGTTAGTGCAAGAGTGGCAGAATTTGTCGCAAAAAATGATTGATAACGTCATTAAAAGCATGAAGGATCATATCCAGACTCTTATCAGAGCCCGTGGTAGCAATACCCATGATTAGTTTTCTTAAATTATTTCTGTGAGTTTTTAAAATACACGATTACATTTGACAATACAGAAATTTAATTTTACTGTATTTCTGTTTAATTGCATTTGCGTCATTAATTAAAGTATTTTTAACTCAATTATAGTAATTTGTTATAAATTTTACCTCACTTTAAATATTTAAAAATAAAAACATTCAGTTATTATAATATTTTCTAAGAAATTCAATATTTAACGCGTGTTCCTCTAATTCTGCCGGCGTGTGTATTTAAGAATATCCAAATGATAATTGTTTGATTTGACCTCGGTTTTTTTTATTGCTTTGAATGGCGAGACGAGCATGCCGTTCGCCTGATGGTAAGCGATGCAACTGCTCATGAACAGTAGCAAAACTAACCAACACCTTGAATTACAAAGCAATGCTTGGCATTCCACTGCGCTCGCCATCCTGAGACACAAAATGTTAAGTCTCAATATGTCCAGTAGTTACTCTGGCTATAGTGTCCTTCAATCCGAAACACATTACATATACACGACATTGCGGTGGTACCCACACAGGCAGCCTCTCACATATGAGAGACCTACCACCAGTGGGTCTATAAGCAATCTCCGATCTAGCTGCAGTAAAGTCTAAACGACCGTGCAAAGAAAATGGTGTAATATGAAGTTATTATTTCTAATAATCGCTCTACCTGCGTTATTGGCCATTATGTGAGACCTACTGAACTTTATATTCATTATTTCAACATCTGCGCAATTAAATGGAGGCTTTGGATGGGTTACAGTTACTGCTCATATTTTTTAGGATTTTATTGGTGCAGAAAAACATTTTGAAGAAGCTGCATGACATAGTGATTAAAGATTTTAGGGGTTTCTTTTTACACTGGTCCTGCATAGGGACTACACTGCACCTGAATATGATAAGCGCAACTGCCATCCGGGCAGAGTATCAAATGTCAAATTAAGTCTAATGTTAGTCAGAAGTTACAAGAGGCTTTTTGGTCTTACAAACACCCAGATCCGAGATAAATACTTGTGGAACTCAAACACATATGTTTCGTTTCGGGGATCGAACCCGCCCCCTCTTATTTCACAACCGGCGTCTAACTAACTGCACCACGGAGGCTGTTAAATCTCTCCATTCTACATTCAAAAAGATCTAATCTCATCACAGTGATCTTTAAATTGCGCTTGGCTAAATGAGTACAGCACGGAGCCTGTAAACTAAAATATTTTAAATATAGATATTAAAGTAATAAGCGTCGAAGCGAACCCGTAGTGGATATCTCGTTATCGAATTTTGTGCTTCGCTCCAAATTTACAGCGTTGGGATGAAATTTATGACGCGCCAGTTCAGATGCTTTAGGTGTACGTGGTTTTTTTTTTTTTTTATTGCAATGAATGACGAGACTACCAAGCCGTTCGCCTGATGGTAAGCGATACGACCGCTCATAAACAGTAGCAACATTCCACTGCGCTCGCCATCCTGAGACATAAGATGTTAAGTCTCAATATGTCCAGTAGTTACTCTGGCTACAATGTCCTTCAATCCGAAACACAACAGCGCATTTACGCAGTGTTGTTTCACGGGATATTGATCGATTTTAGTATACTCATCAGCTGTTCAACGGATACTAAAATTTGATAGTTAAATATAAATATAATTAATCTTTTCAAAACTACACAACTAGAATTATTCATATCATGTCTTACAGGCGAACATAAACTCGGGAATCTATTTGAATGATTTGTGGCTGGATGAGGCAGGAGACCCACAATTCGCATTGTATGTTTCGCGTCACAATTGTAATAGAGGGCGAGCCTATAGCCATATCGGGCACAAATTACTGACTGCGGGCTGATAATGAAAAAAAAAAAAAAAAAACAATATCACTTTCTCCGACCCGGATTTCGAACCCGAGACCTCAGCTTTGTAACCGTATCCCAGTACACCGCATTTAATTATTTTGACAAAAAAATATTTACTACATTAAAAGCCAGTGAGAATAATTATGCTATGTCTTCTCGGTATAACTACCATAAAAAAAAAAACAAATATTTTGAGTCACTAACATGAAAAACAATTTACTGGGGAAAATCAAAGTACTTCCGTCGTATGCGCTTTGACGCGGGCGAGCCTAAATCGCCTATTATTATTGGGGCTACAAAGACTCAAGCAATATCCGGTAACATGTCACACGAACCGGGTGACGGACGACCAATAGAGCGAGTAGACGCGTATTTACGAAGTATGGTTAATTATTTTGCAGTGGATTAAGGTTATAACATATTAGGATGATGATATTTAAAATGGTTTAGTTTAGTATGAATTGTAGACTGTGGTTTAGTATTACAATACAATACAATACAATAATTCTTTATTGCACACCAAATTACAGTATTGAACTTAAATATATGTTATGTTTGGTAATACAATGGGTGGTCTTATCTCTTAAAGCGATTTCTACCAGACAACCGTGGGATGGAGAATATTGGAAATAGTTGTAGATGGCGGTAAACAATAAAGAAAGATAACAAAAAGGTAAACTATCTAATAGCATACTAATACTTAAATACCAAAATCAAATAAACTAATACATATTTAAAAATAATACTGATAATTATAACATAATACATAAATAACGACAAGAAAGGTGGCACTATAGACTTTTCAGATAGTGGTTTCGTACCTGATTTTTAAATGTGTGTATAGTTTTGAGCGTTTTTTGTAGAGTAGGCCCGTGCCCTGCAGTGGGACGTATATGGGCTGATACAGACATATCTAATGGTAGTGCGTTCCAAAGCCGGACTGCTTGAACGGTAAAAGATTTGTCATAATATGAAGAAAAATGGGAGGGTGTTTTGAGAAGGAGGGTTTCAGAGGAACGTAAGGATCGGGAATGGGTGTGGTGTAAAAACTCAAAACGGGATTTTAGGTACTGAGGAGCAACAGGGTTAAATAGGATATTATATAAAAGTGATAGGATATGAGCATTCCGGCGAAGACGAATAGGTAACCATTTCAGCTTTCTACGATATTCGGATATGTGATCAAATTTACGTAGTCCATATATGAATCTGATACAATAATTTTGTAACCTTTCGAGTCTATTTAGCTGTTCTTCAGTTAAATCTAGATATGAGGCGTCAGCATAATCTAAGATCGGGAGTAAAAGGGATTGTGCAAGAATGACCTTAGTGGCTGTAGGCAAAAAGTTACGCAACCTTCTGAGAATCGAAGCAGAGGCGTAAAGTTTGCGGCTCAATTCTGCAAGGTGAGGGACCCATGACAAGTTTCTGTCAAGAACAATCCCAAGATCTTTGACAGTTTTACTAATTTCAATACTGGTTCCATCAAATATTACCTGTGGAAGATGAAACCAGTCAACTTTTGAAATAATTCTTGAGCTACCGATTATAATTGTTTGAGTCTTAATAGGGTTAACTCTTAGGCCGTAAGACTTGCTCCAGGTAGTAATTTTGTGTAAATCACTGTTGGTAACATATATGGCGGCTGACAAATGTTCTACAGGAGCCTGAGTGTAAATTTGTAAGTCGTCTGCGTAAAGGTGGTAGGAAGAAGTCAGTTGTTGGGAAATCGAATTAATAAAAACTGAAAAAAGAAGAGGAGATAAAACGCCGCCCTGGGGAATACCGGCAGTCGTGGCACACCAAGATGAGTAATTCTCATCGATGCGGACGCGCTGGCGGCGCCCATACAGGTAACTACGAAACCAAGCAATTACCGTAGGAGATATGTTAAGAGAGCGCAAAATCTCTACAAGAACGTCGAAGTCTACGTTATTGAACGCATTACTAAAGTCGAGCAGTGTCAGAACTGTCAACTTTCCATCAGCCATGCCACTCCGGATATCGTCAGTTATCTTGACAAGAGCTGATACGGTACTGTGGCCGGGACGGAACCCAGATTGAAGAGGATTAAGCAAATTATTGCTACTGAGGAAAGAGGAAAGTTGTTGATGGATAAGTCGTTCAAGAAGTTTGGAAAAAAAGGGGAGGATGGAAATAGGTCGGTAATCGGAAAAGGTGGAAGGATTTGTTTTCTTAGGTAGAGGTATAATGTGGGCTTCCTTCCATGCGGAAGGAAACGTACCACAGGTGACGGAAAAGTTAAGGATGTGTAGGATAATAGGTAGGATTTCGTTTAATATGGGAAGTATCATTCTGCGGCTAATTCCATCACTGCCGACTGCGTTGGAAGAAATGGCTTCGACATTCTTCTTAACATCACATTCAGTAAATTGCTTAAATAAAAATGGAACTTGGTTAGTCACGGGAGCTAATGAAAGTGAGTGTAGAGTAGCAGCTTTTGCGGGGCCATCAAAATTGGCGGAAGATGAGAAATGTTGATTGAGTGTATTCATATTAAGATCCTTTGAAGTAACATTTTGACGAGATTTACCTACTCCCAGTGACCTTAGAAACCTCCAAATTTTGGAAGGGTCTTCCTTCTCTAAAGAATTATGAATATGTCGGCGTTGTGCATCCCTACACACCTTATTGCAGAAATTTCGACATTCTATATATGTTGATCTGTTATGATCACTTGGTTTACGCTTATAACGAGCCTTGGCTAACACCTTTTTATGTATGATAGCTTTGATATCAGATGTAAGCCATGGCGCAGGTAAATGTTTCATTTTGACTGACCGTAGTGGAGCATGCATATCATAAAATTTAATTAAAATAGAATTAAAAATTTCTACTTTTTGGTCAATCGTCGTTGCATTGTAAACACTAGACCAGTCTAGACCACGAGCATGGCTACGCAGATTATCAGTGTTAATGCCACCAAAATTGCGCTGCAAAAGAATTTTAGGCTTAGCCTTGGGCGGACGAATTTTATATGAAAGATATATCAAATCATGATAAGAAAATGCGTCCGCTGCACACTGTCCATGTTTAACAACATGAGACAGTGAGGACACAATTATTAGATCCAGAAGGGATGCTGAGGAATTTGGGAAATGATGAGTGGCATTTAAGGGAAGGATAGTCAGGTTGTTACTGCAAACCACATTTTCAAAACTGGATGACCGGTAATCCTGCTTCAGTAAACAGGTGTTAAAGTCTCCCATTATTATCGTGTGATTATATAAAGGAGAAAGTTCTTCTAAAAGTTTATCAAAAGCCGGAAAAAAATTTATGTGAATTGAAGGACAATAGTATACGCCAAGTAATATTTTGGTATGAGACAAAATTATTTCTATAAATAAATGTTCACCAGCGTTAGCAGGAGGTGGCTGCGTAGACATACTCACCAATGAGTAAGGAATATGTGACCGGAGGTATATAGCCACACCACCACCACCATAACCAACGCGGTCATTACGAATGAGCTGAAAACCAGGTAATGAATACGAGGTAGAGGGGAGACAAGGTTTCAGCCAGGACTCGGAAACCAGTATAGCATGAATGTCACTATGCTCAAAAGACGCCATCATATCAGTATAATGAGCCGGAATGCTTTGGGCATTGATGTGGAGGATGTTAAAGTTTTTAGGCACGTCAAACAAGAAAGATTCAATATTATTTTCCAAGCTATTCTTAATCATAAAAAGGATGCAAAACGAAAGGTTGCGGTTTAGGTATTCGCACCCAAATAACTATAAGGTGACAAATATGTCGATGATTTTTTGAGTAATGATAGTATTTTATGTGGATTACTATTCTGAACAGTAATATTATGAAATCGGTTGTGATACGAAACACTACAAGTTCGATCTGGACACCAAAACAAATGAAAAGTGACAAATACATTAATTATTTACGCAGCCCTCATTACCGCATAAAACTAGAGTCAATCTTCGATTACAACGCGTAATGTATTATGATAATAATAAATAAATACATTCAACAATCACACAGAGAGTTCAAAGCCAAAATATTGTGTTGTAAATCGTAAAATTACAATCAGTTGCGCCACAGACGCTGTCAAATAATCAACTACAACTTCTCTGTACAAGTATCTCGGGCTCTAAGCAAGAATAAAAAATAGGAATAAGAGATGAACAAATTATGATTATTTAATTAAAATGTATAATATTATATGAATTGATTGGAGCTTATGTCTTTTATATTCTAGACTGTTCTTCTTTTCCGTTTCATAAATCCATCAAAAGGATGCCCATAAGAAATCCTCTAGGACGATAAGATCGCCATCTGTACTTTTTCGATTCTTGTTGTTTCTTTTAAGTTCTATATTCTTTTTTGTGTGTAGTTAAAAATAAAAAGAAAAACTACAAAGCCTCATAAACGATGCTTTGGTTAAAGCAAAGGTATTTTGTGATTACGCGGCTGGATGTGAGCTAAAAAGGGGCATTTTTATACGAGGACGTCGGTCAAACCCCATTTAATGGGCAGGGAAGTGGGTAAACAATAAATTACTATTAGAGGCCGCGCTTCGAACAGAGTTAATTATTTACTAGACCTAAAATTAATGGAATAGGGACCGGAAATAAGGAGAATTTTGACTAGAGCACTGAATATTCTAATGGAGATTTTCCGAGGGTTTTATTTGTTTTTTTTTTTCGTTATATTAGAGTTTGATAATTACAGTTCTTGTTAGACTTAAGCAAAGTAATGTCTTTGTTATTTTTTAATTACTGTCTTGTTTTTGTGTATAGACATCAGGCAAAACAGCTAATGTTATATATTATACATTTGTATATTATACACACGAGTCAATAAATGTCGGGAACTAGCCAACTAGAGCAATGTGTTTGTAAAAGCTACGTCAACAATAATTTATGTTTCATCGCAGTAATTATTTATGTGGTTAAAAAACTGTGTTGATCCTACAAATAAGCCGAGTTATAAAAAGACGATGATTGTTAATTTATATTAATTTTACATCTAAAGATCACATTTTTAAACGTGAACTATATTTTTCAGTCCATCCATCCATCCATCAGCCAAAGGAAGTCCACTGCTGAACATAGGCCTCCCCCAATGATTTCCACAGAGACCTGTTGGAGGCAGCCTGTGTCCAGCGACGTCCCGCGACCTTTACCAGGTCGTCGGACCATCTTGTTGGTGGACGTCCTACGCTGCGCTTTCCGCTACGCGGCCTCCATTCGAGTACTTTCCGACCCCATCGGTCATCAGATCTCCGCGCTATGTGCCCGGCCCATTGCCACTTCAACTTGCTAAATTAAAATAATTGCCGGTGGGCTATGTCGGTTATTTTAGTTCTCCTACGGATCTCCTCATTTCTGATTCGATCTCTTAGGGAAACCCCGAGCATAGCCCTCTCCATAGCTCGTTGAGTGACTTTGAGCTTCCTAATAAGGCCCATAGTGAGAGGCCACGTCTCGGTGCCGTAAGTCATCACTGGCAACACACAACTATCGAAGACTTTCGATTTAAGGCACTGATGTATTTTGGACGAGAAGACGTCGCGTAGTTTCCCGAACGCTGCCATATTTTTCAGTATTTTTTCTAAATTAAATTTTAAATTATCAAATTTAGATACACACTCTATATCAGAATTTCCATCCATACATACCAAGGATAGACTAGAAATCGTTTCATTACCGTCCAGAGCGTGTATCAGGATCCATTGGAATTCATTACGTACGTACAACGGCAAGTCCGAAACAGATCTGTCTAATACAAACAGCTTCACAATCCGAACTGAATATCAAAGCAATCGTGATAGGCAATATTCCCTAAACAGCTCTATCTCGTTAAGTCAATATCTAAGTTTATGGACGAAGCAATAATGCCTCACTGTATTTATTCGTGTTGATAAGAGCATAGTTTCAGTGAATTGGATTTATGAATCGGAGGCTCGGTGAGGCATTTATGAGTTTTCTAAGCTTTGAGTGTGATTATCTATAAATTGAATGGTGAAGGAAAAAATCGTTAGTAAAACTAATTAACTTTAAGTATTTAAGTATTATATGAAGTCCATTCTTTCGACTGCCTCGGTGGCGTAGTTGTACTAAGGTACGGTTACAAAGCTGAGGTCGGCTCGAATCCCGGGCTGGGCAAAGTGATATTGAGTTTTTCTTTTCATTATCAGCTCAGTGACGGGAATTTGTGCCCGATATGGTGATAGGCTCGCCACCTATCACACATTGTGGTACGGAACATAAAAGGCGAAATGTGGGTGTCCTGGCACCTCTGCCTACCCCTTCTGGGATATAGGCGTGAGTTTATGTATGTATGTATGTCCATTCTATCGAACTAAGCATTCTTTTTATTGAAATAGGCACTGCAGTGACCTGTGAATTAAACATTTTCTAATAATACATTCATGGACAATATACTGATATGCATATGAACTTAAACACAAAAATTGTAATAGTAAGTACAACATCAAAGTCAATTAAAAGAAATTAACAAAAATGAAAAAAAAAACGTATTTGAAAATATGCTTATTAAAAAAAACCCGCGTGGTATATTAAATCCTACGTCCCTATTCATCATTAAGGAGGTCCATATCTTGCAATTTTACGTGTATGGACTGACAATTCATATTTTAAAATAATCTATTGCAACAGATAGCTTTACGCGTGACTTACTAATTTCTGCCGCTCGCACTTGTACAAAATGTTTTTTTCTACAATGTGAAAAAAATATGTTCCTTCAGAATTCAGCATTGCTAATCAATCTCCATTCTTTTGATTTTAGACTGACACGAATCAGCAGCTACAGTCCAATCAATTAGAATTCACGTCAAGTTCAATCGATTCCGTTGAATATCTTGTTACAATGTAGGCTTAGTTTAGACCTAACGAAGCAGTCCTTTCTTTTGTCAGCTTCACGTTTTGGAAAACATTCATAAATTTGTAGCACTGGTGAGGTATGCTTTGGCATAGTTATAACGTGTGATTCTAGGTAGTCTTATAAAAATATTTAAATACGTATTGAATTAATTTATAGATGCATTTATGTCTTTATTGTACACAAATATTAATAATATACAGAAAAAAAAAAACGAAAAAAGTACATATGGCGGTCTTATTGCCATGGGAAGATTATCAATTATAAAATATACAAAGAAGGAGAGAGATTACAATTTACTGGTTGTTATTATTATTTATTATAGCAAAAATAACATGCCACGGCTTATTCAATTGTATGTCAAACACCAGTTTATGCACCTATGCGGCATTATTCCTAGTTGTTTACACTGTAAAAAATGTTGAAATTAAATGTGATAGTAGTCCCTTTTATAACTATAAAAATGTTTTACTAATCCACCTCGTATTTAGAAAGCAGATTTCTTGAAAGAATGGAAAGAATCTTGGAGAATACCAGTTACAAAGTACACAAACTATTATACTTTAAATTAGGTAATAAAAAATTATAATGTTGATTTTTTAATTTAATGCAGTCATATTAATAAGCCATTCTAATAAATCATTATAATAAGCTTACACTCTACTAATATTACAATTGTAAAATATAAAACATTAAATGAGACATAAGCGGAATAGCGTTCGTTATATTTTCTCGCTCCAGTTGTTTCGTCAATAAAGTGAATATTGACCGCGGCACCAAAAGCCTTGTTTAAAATTCAATATTTGCATTTTCTGCCCGATACAACCCGCTTTAATTACAATTAATTAAACCAACAATCGACAATATCTCTTCAGCGGTTTATTTCGTAATTTGCATGTTGATGCGGATTTTTATGAATTGGTTATTTTTAAGGTATTAAGAATTTGTTATCACAGAAAATTATAAATTTAATATTTACTATATACTTAAATGTGAAGGGACGCCAGAGTGCGTGCTACTGTAATGTCTCTCGCTAAACAGCAATGTAAACGCACTGTTGTGTTTCGGTTTGAAGAAAATTGTGGTTAGAATAATTAAACATTTTACGTCTTAGAATGGTGAACGCAGTGAAATGTAATGCAATGAACGCAAACATTGCACTGCAATTCATGCTGTTTGGTTTCGCTAGTGCTCATGAGCTTTCGTATCGCTTACCACCAAGCGAACAAAAAAAGTATATTGTTAGTGTACTTGTTATTTATATAATATAATCATCGTTAGCGTAATTCCAGTGGATGTATTAGTACTTCCTTTTAATAATCTTTAGTATAATCTACCCTCTTATCAGGAATGTCTTACATGCAGAAGTGGAAAACGAGTATAAATAAGGAAAGTATTATATTAGTCAGATGATGAATAAAATCATATTATAAATATAAATTTAGGACCATCATGAAATAGAATAATGTTTTTTGATAGTAAACAAAAAATGAAAAAATCGGTCAACGTAAAATTTTCGCAAATAAATAAGTTTACTAACTACCAAAGTTTATTTACTCCATAGAAAAGCGACGGAATTTGGCTGGCGTTTGAATAATTCCGGGGTCGCTGAAAAAAACCACATTTTTGGGACACTCAGTGTTTCTCTCCGAATTGGGCGATTGAAGCCCTCTTGTGGTGCTAACGAGGTACCAAATGAAAAACCACCGCCCGTCCAGTTCCGTATTTCGGTTTTTAACGTTTTTAATTCTAAACAATGGGAATATTTATTTTTTTAAATCTGTATTTTTTTTTATTGCGACAGATTTATTATACAAATGTGGACTTTATATATTCGGGTATTGAAGATCAAATTTAAAAAAAAAGAAATTTTATTTCATTTTATTATAACAGATTAAAAAATACATCTTTATTCGAGCTCTAGAAAATGTATCTCTACTTAGAAGAATTGTACGGGTGCCCATTGTTTATAAGTTGCTGTCAGAATAAAAAATATATATATTTAAAAACAATAGGTATCCTAATAACACCATTGCAGGTCTAATTTTAGAACTTATTTTATTTTGGCCTAGTGCGCTTAACTGGGTAACAAAATATTTCTAAAAATATTTAGACTTAGCATTGAAGGAATTATTCAAATTAGGCACTGGTGGTATATCTTTCATTTATGAGAGGCAGCCTGCGTAGGAACCACCAGAATGTCTATTTCTCCCGCCAAATAGCAGTGTATATGTACAGTTGTGTTCCGGTCTGAAGGTCCTTGGAGCGAGAGTAATTACTAGACATATTGTACCATCTGATGTTTCAGGATGTCGAGCGTAGTGGAATGTCAAGCATTGCTTTGTTATTCCTGTTTTTTTTTGCTATCATCCATGACCGATCATATTACTTTCACGTGAATGGCAAGTTAAAAAATATATTTGATGCATAAAAATCCGAACAAAGCGTGCTAAAAATATTAAAGTACTAAATCGGAAAGTCAAGTCAATGAAATATTTTATGAAGGGACCACCGTTTCAAAGGTCAGGCATTTGCTATGTTTGACCTAACAATAACTTTGGTGCCTGAAATAACTTACGAGTCAGGTGAAACACCTTTTTATTTAATCTGGCTTAGAGACTTAGCTTGCTTAAAACAAACTTATTTTTATTTAATTTATACTTACATACATATTTTTAAACGGAGTAGGCTGATTTAAAACAATTTATTAATATTGACAAAAATAGACCAAAATAGTCGTACATACATAAACACACGCGCTTTTCCAAGAAGGGGTAGACAGAGGTGCTACTGAGGCATCCACTTTTCGCCTCGCTTTTCCTATCTATCGCAATATCGTGCTAAAAATTCTGACATCAGGCTGATAATGAATAAAAGATCAATTATCATTGCCCGACCCGAGATTCGAACCCAAGACCTAAGTACCTAGGATCTAGTCATCATTTCAAATGCTTACTAAAATACGTTTCAAATAAGAATAGGAAGTACCTGGCGCCACATTGAGCTATTATAGCTGCCAAATCACACCATTTACGGGGGGTGAGCAATACAATGGTTTGTAATATGATATTATTTTAAAATTTAATAAAAATACAATTTACACGCACAACGACACATCTACAAAAATAGTGATAGGCGTCTTTAGAAATAAGAAAGAAAAATATTTTTTTAAACGAATTTGGACTTCTTTATTATTACATATAACATGATATTTTTTCGTTTCAATTTAATTATTTTTTATAATATGACAAAGTATAAAAAAACTTTATTGATGCGGAAATATTTTTTGTTTCTAGTCATACTTTTCATGTGATATTTGACAGATAGAAGTCATTAACTTTCCTATTCTTGTTTGAAACGCATGAAACAAACCAATAGAGGTTTACCGAAGCATTCCATTTATGACTGTGATTTAATTATCCCCTGGATAATAAGATTTTTACTACGTGGCACTTTAACTGCCAATAAAACGGGTGTCATATCGTAAAATGGTGAGAAATGAATATCGTTTGATTAAATAAGTTTGGATTGTATGAGCAATGTAAACAAACGCGTCTGCAGTGAAAAAGTCGTAAAATGAAATGATGCACCAGAACATAATTTGATATGGGATACCCAAAGGGGCAAAAGTCTAAGTTCGGAAAAATGAAATAATGTATAAAATATATTTTTAACCGATTTCAAATAAGGAGGTTCTCCATTCGTAGGAATATATATATAATATATATATATATATATATATATATATATTTCTATGTGTGTACACCGATTACTTGAACACGTATTCCCCAATTACGGGTCCCCAAGTACCAAACATGTTGAAATTTAAATTTAGATAAGGCATAGGTCCTACATGTTTGGTTTTTGGCTGTCCGTCAATATATAACACAAATACATTGATTTCTTGGCTAGTTAAGTCAACCAGTACAATTACAATGAAATAAATTTTACTTATTGCTGTGCGGTGGTATTTTTATTTTTTAAATTGTAATGATAAATAATTTTTTATTAATAATAAATTTCTAATGTAGTCTTCTTAAAACCTTTTGATTTGTCGCGTTTCGTGTTGAAGGGCGTTTTAAGGCCTAATGTAGGATGTTGTATTATGATTGATTTTTTGTATTTATTTTCCTGCAAAAAATAATTATGTAGCAGCTATATTAATAAATCCATAAAATAAATATGTAGGTACAGTAAAAAAATATACAGTTTTATCATAGTATAAATCAATCATTAAGCCTTTCGAAAGTCAATGGAAGATATCAAATGTATCACTAAATAAACCTGATATTCAATAACACATCACACGTATGTAATAATGTACATCAACTCCAGAAAAGCACAGCATCAATCTTACAAAATGTCTCGTCGCTCAAAATTCAAATCATATTTACATCCACTTAAGGCGGGCGCACTAAAAGCATACGGAACGACTAATATGAATGAAGCTCACATTAACGCGATTCTGAATACCGCAGCGAAGCATTTACAACGGAGATAGAGTGTTCAAAGAAGACATTTATCAATGACAATGCGGTTTAGGAAGTTGAAAGGTTTTCTAGATTGAGTTTAAGGATAGTAAATTAAAAGGAAATAGAAATTGAAACGGACTTTATATTTTTTTTAAACGCTTGATATGAGGACTTGGGAAAAAACAAATAAGTACCTACTACCACGGTTTTGTAACAGTTAAATTTCAGAAGCAAGGTGCAAGAAACATTTCCTCTCATAATCACGACGGGTATCTAGGTAATTCCGCTAACATAACTATGACCATTGATTTCTTAAATAATTACAAATATTTTGTGTGGCTAGATTTTTTTTTTATTATTATTGCAGCGAATGGCGAGACGAGCATGCCGTTCGCCTGATAGTAAGCGATGCGACCGCTCATGAACAGTAGCAAAACCAAACAACACCTTGAATTTATTAAGTACGTCTTTAGACTGTAATATGATTTATTAGTTATTTTCTTTCCATCGAAATTTAACATTTATACATGGGGTTGCTGCATAATAAAATATAAAAAATGTCTCTTGTATAACTACAACATTAATTAAAAATATAATTAAGAAAAATGTACAATAAATTAAAAGCAAGATGAAGCCACAAATAACGACTCGGTCATCAAGAGGCAGAAAAAATATCAAGACACACTTTGAGGAGAATATTTTTGAATAGTAATAACCATTGTATAGTATAGTAATTTTAAGGAATAATAGTTGTTATCTATACAGTTTGATGTGAATCTAACAATTCATTTTACGTGAACATTTTCATATTTAAAAAAATCATAAACTACTGCTCCTACTCGGCTACTCGGCTCCTCTTCTGGTATATACTGAGATTGAAAAAATAATTGTAAATTATGAATGCATTAGGAAAACTCTGTCTTTCCTTTTGAGAACAAATACGTGGGCTTACATTTACTAGATTTCTTTCACAACACACGCACCCAAAAGTATTTCTGAACCCTAAAAACAAAAGCCGAGCACTAACATCAAGTGAGGACGTGCAATAAACATAAAGGGCTTGTCCCTTTCCATGAATGTTTTTAAAGCTTTGTCACAATGAAAGCGTGCGAATGTTAACTTTATAAAGTGAATCTTTTCAGCCTACATTTCTCTTGGCAGCACGCCAAGGAGAGATGTTAAGAGGCACATTCATGTAAAGTGATTATTATCGATACGTTCGAGATTGCAGATTGTGAGGACGATGATGGTATTGTTCGACATTTTGGCGAAAGGCCTGATAGCTAGTATGGAAAAATGTGAATGAAATTAATTTGTCTCATGAGCATATAATGTCTTGGGTCACAGCTGTAAATGGATGGGTAGTGTCCTATGACAATATGATGTGAATACTACGTAAAATAAAAATAAATCAATCTAAAAGCGAAAGATACAAAATCTCAACTATGAGATTTAATAAATTTATACTCATGAGGAAATATAAAATGAATAATTCAATAACTTTTAATGCACAATTTTTTATTTATTCATCACAATTCTATTAAGTCTAAATTTGCGTTCCAACTTTTCTAATAACCTCTTCGCACTTATAGTCATTAGTATTCAAATGTCTGTAAAGAAATATCCACCCTTTCTACTTCGTCGTAGTAGCTCGATCGCGATCAATACAAACCCCCTTATGTAAAGTATATAATAATAGTGATTAACGCCGTCGCTGTCAGAATTTAAAATAGACATTCTCGTGTGCCGCACAATAATTAATGTCGCGTGCTTCGTTAATACCCACTTTTAAAGAGCGGAACTGTCAACGAGCATTTGTTTCTGTGTCAAGGGGCTACGGAAGCGATATCTATACCTTAACGAGACTAAAGGGATGTAAGTGAAAACACAAAAAAGAAATTAGGCGAAGTTTTTGGGTGGGCCTCATGTTTTTCAAGGATCCTACAGATACCATTTTAAAATAAATGCAAAAATATGTTTTGTTGTGTTATTTTAATGAATTCCTAAACTAAGTTTGAAAATGACGAGGAGACGATATGTTTATTTAATGAAATTTTGAGTCACCCGATATTTTGAATTTACCCTATATCGATCAAACATTGAATATTTTTTATACCACATACCTATACTAACTTCATGGGAATGTTAGTAAATTTGTATCTAGATATAAATATAATCCTAACACATACTTAAATTAATGATAAACACGTCATACACATAATATTATTTCTGTATCTGCAACAAGTATCTATGTTACATTTACCATCACTGTCCTTATTATTTTTTCCATACAAAACCTACGAACACTTAGACCTTGCTTGAATGAACTATCCAGAGCTCACTCGGTCAGGTCACTGACCTTTATCAAGCCGTTGTAGGCCTTGTTTCTCTTCTCAACCTAGTTACTGTACTTATGTTGTATTATGAACATGTTTATCCTTGTCGGCTTTTAGTAATAGAATATGATTGCCCTGATATAGCATCGTTATAGCATTAGAAAGAAGAGAAAGTTTTTTTAATATATTACATATACATAAGCATGTCGTATGCACAAAATAGTTATAACTATAATGCGGTCTGGATTGAGTATTCTTCTCTAAAAAAAGGTTGTTTCATATCAGTGTGATCGAAATCAAACACACATAGAAAGTAATACAAACATTTTTTTAAGGGGAAATGAGCTACACCTTTTTGTTAGGTGATCGCTATTTGAGCCGATCCGAATATTCACCAGCGGACGTATAGTTATTATTTTTACCTATGATTAGAAATAAAAAAATAACAGCTTTTACGATGGCGAAATAAAAAAAAATGAAAGTTAAAAAAAAAAGGTAAAGTGAAAACGTCTCTCTTATGACAGCGTGATCGAAACCAAACACATAGAGAAAGTAAGCCAATAATTTTCATGACTCATTGAAACAGTAACAGAGCTACACTATTCTGTTTGGTGATCAATATTCAAGCGGACTCGCATATTCACCAGAAAACTTATGTTTATTATGTAATAGCCTCGGATTAGAAAGATAAATGTTGGTTTTAGTGTCGCGTCATGAAATGTACAAAAATATAAAAAGTGAAAAACAGGTAGGTTCGTATTTTACGCGGCAGACTAGCGACAAAAGGTTACCATCTCAGCATTATGCTGTGTTATAACAGAAGCTAACACACAGCGCTGGTTTTCAGATGTAACTTTGAACGACAGAAGCTAAGCTAGATCAGTACCAAAACCAGAAAAAAACGGATAAAAAAAAAACAATGTAGGCAATAAATAATTTAAAATGGTAAACTAAGATAATATTTTAAAATTAAATTTCCCAATTACCAATTACTTTACCTCTACTAGACCTTTGTAAAATCCAAAACCCAGTTGAGAATAAAATATCAGTAGGCCCAAGTTATGAGCCATTGTTGCGATTATCCTATTCAAAACACTCAGCCTTTTTAACATTCCAACGGGGTATTCTCACGACCTACTTTTGTAAAACGGAATTTCTTTCCGTAATTTGATTTGCATCAAAAAGTATACCAATGTAAATATTGTTTAATGAACTGTTATGAAAATTTTGCGTGTTACATTATAAAACTTAAGGTAAGGGAATTTTTCAGTTACAAACTATTTTTATTATGTTGAGACAGGCAAAAGCCTGACGTTATTTTTTGTTGCTTGCATCTGCGACTGAGTATAATTAAGTTTTTTTTTAATAGTTTGGCCATCAGTTCCCTTTTATCAATAGGCACTAAATGACACTGCAATGCGCTAGTCACGTGAAATATTTTTCTACATTAGGCTTAAACCCATATAGAAAGGAGACTTGACATTCCAAGCTAAAATATAAGGGCTGCGTTTATGAATCGTAAATATTAATTAATTACAATTAAGGTTTGCTTTAATATTGATGTCTTTATCACCTTTTTGTCTCATAACAGCATACACAAGTCAGTATTCCTTCGATAATATTGAAGCTATGACGTCAAACTGTTGGCTATTTATAACATCATCAAGTTAAATTAAACTGATATACTGAATTTTCGCCCCCTCATTCGTATGACGTATTGTTTTGAATCGTACGAACTAGCTCATATTAGTATATTCTCGTTCATAAAATGGGTGGTACAATTATGGAATATTTTGACGACGTACTGACTTGTGTGTGCTGTTATGAGACAAAAAGGTGATAAAGACATCAATAATTAAAGCAAACCTTAATTGTAATTAATTAGTTCCTTGTAATATTAATAATGATATAAAACACATGACTACGTAGAGCAGGGAAATACTTTGACGAATTTTTATACGAACTTTTCGTACAATTTAATTTTCTAAAGTATACAATTTTTTTTATTGCAATGAATGGCAAAACGAGCTTGCCCTTCGGCTGATGTTAAGACATACGACCGCTCATGAATAGTAGCAGAACCAAACAACAACTTTAATTATAAAGCAATGCTTGGCATTTTACTGCGCTCACAATCTTTAGGCATAGATATTATGTTTCAATATTTCTAGTACTTACTCTGGCTATAATGTCCTTTAAACCACACTTAAAATGAACTAAATATAACGACCGAATTTATGCCACTAATATTGTACTAAATACTAACTAATCTACATTTTTTGGTTAACAGAAACACACAAAACAAAATATTCAAAAACATAACTTCGAAATTCAAGTTAAAATCACACTTGCCAAGAACATTCACAATTTGATTATTTCCATAATTTTCAATAAAGTTTTAATCGTCGACGAGGCGGAAGTCAAATGAAATACGATTCAAAAACATTACATGCGGAACAATTCTGTTCCCCCTTATTAATTAGCTTTAAGGAACACTTGCTCTTATCATTAGTTAAATGGTTACATTTGCTGTTTGAAGTTTGCCAGGCAGATTGTGAAATCAGCTATTAAATACTTCAAAACTTGGGTGAGTTTAAGCTATTTATCTTTCTACGTTGGCTTATATATTTTAAACTGCTTAATATAAAGTTAATAATGTATTATGTGATTGGATTTTTAGTCCTAATTCACTGCCGCATTTTTTAATTCTGTGAAAATAATATTGACGTCTTTAATACACTGAAAATAATTATGCTATGTCTTCTCTGTAGAACTACCATAAAATTAGTTTCGCCAACTGAAGCTCCAACGTTTATTACGTATTTAACGTTATTACACATTTTATAACACCACTAGCGGCCCGGCCCAGCTTCACAAGGGTACAAATAGTATGCTGTACAATAATATGTACGTATTATACATATAAACCTTCCTCTTGAATCACTCTATCTATTAAAAAACCGCATCAAAATCCGTTGCATAGTTTTAAAGATTTAAGCATACAAAGGCACATAGGGACAGAGAAAGCGACTTTGTTTTATACTATCACACCATAGTAGGCTCATTGGCGTCATGCCAGCATACATAGGATTTAAATCATGAAGTTTATGTCATAGGTCGAGTAGTTCACTTGATTGTTTTCTACATTTGACTTAAAATCACACGGTACTGGAGGTCTCTCATAATCATGTGAAGCCGCCTGGGTGCCGAGGTGGCCGTCCGCAATATCTATTTATCTCGCCAAACAGCAGTGTAAATGCACTGTTGTGTTCCGGTTTGAAGAATATTGTAGCCAGAGTAACTACTGGACATAATTATTGAGACTTGACATCCTATGTCTGAGGATGGCGAAAGTAGAGGAATGCGGAGCATTGCTTTGAATTTGTATTCATTGTGTTGTTTGGTTTTGCTAATATTCTTGAGCGGTCTCATCGTTTGTCATCAGGTGAATCACATCCTAACTCACCTTTGGCTTCTATCGTCAAACATGAAAAAACTATAATGACACTACTATATCTCTCCATACTTCTACAGGAATAAATCCTTTTGAGCTTCTATCATATTTATTCAGTTATACAACATTTATCTCTGTATTATCAAAATACAAGCTACGAGTAGCGTTAATATTATCATTTATATTTCAACAAGCGTAATAAAATGTGTATTCATATCCACTACTTGGAGCTAACTGGCTCGGTAGGACGCCATACATATTTATGCGGCGCAAGAACAAGCAAATATATTTAAAAAAATTCGTTCGCGTATTTACATTTCAAAGTTGATGACTTGGATTACATTTATTTTTATAGCATATTCCATTGAGATGCAACTTTGTTGAAACGCTTTTCTTACAGAAAAACCACGACATGAGAGGTAATTTAAAATTTGATTTGCGTATTACAAAAGAGATATTAACACCTGCAAGATGACTTAGTTAAGTCCGTATGACAAACACAGAATACTAACAGAAGTCAAGCTTGTGTATGTACTTCACTTTTTTGCCACACTCACACCATCTCGCTAGGGTTGTTAACTCTGGTTTATACGAAAACAAGTATTGTGTTAATAGCACTCGTATCGTTTGATCAATTTTTAAAATAATATAAATAAAACACAATAATAAAAATAATAAAAACTGACTTCAAAACAAAAATCCACTAAAAACCAAAAAATAATAACTACCACTCCAAAGCAAAAAAATAATATTTATTTCATGGAACTCGTGCATGTTGATTAATTTGCTTAATGACTTGACTAGCCAAAAAATCAAAATATATGCGTAACATATTGAAGGCGGGCCGCCAAGTACCAAACATTTGGTGGATTTTTGTTTTGAAGTCGGTTTTTATTTTTTTTATTAAAAATTTTAGTTATTTTTATCTTTTTAGTGTTGATAGGCATTTAAATGAAGAAGATTTGGTCCCCACAAGGAATATGTTCTTTCCGATGACAATGAAATCGCTAAAATCGGCTAAAAGCTGCCAAAGATATTGGAATATTCACATGTTTATTATTTTTGCCCCCCCCCCCCCCCTCCCTTCGCGCCTACCCCTTTTTCCCTCAACCACTATAGCCTAGCTTTTTTACTGAACCCAATGCAAAAAAAACCGTTGAAATCCTATTAAATTTTGAGGAGTTCTACTCTCCAGGTCCGAACATGATAATCAGATCTTAATGTTGTGTTCCTGGGATCAACATGTTAATACGTTCTTTCCAATGAAAAAAAAAAACACTAAAATCGGTTATAAGCTGCTGAACATATTAGTATTTACGTGTATTTTAACGTTAACACCCCCCCCCCCCTCACCCCTACCCCTTTCTCCCTCCCTCACTGTAGCTTAACTTTTATAATAAACCTAATGCAAAAAGAACCATTGGAATCCCACTAAATTTTGAAGAGTTCTATTCTCCAGGTCAGAACATAATCATCAGATCTTCATGTTGTATTCCTGTGATCAAACTGTCAATACGTTTTTTCCAATGAAAAATAAATCACTAAAATCGGTTAAAAGCTGCCGAAGATATTAGAATTTACGTGTATTTTAATTTCATCACCCACCCCCCTCACCCCATTTTCCGTCTCTAACTGTAACTTAACTTTAATAATGAACCAAATGCAAAAAGAAACATTGGAATCCTACTTAATTTTAAGGAGTTCCCCTCTCCAGGTCCGAAGATATTCATCAGATCTTCACCATATTTTTATGGGACCAAACGACAAGCACCAGCTTTCAATCAAAGAAAGAATGATTGAAATCGGTTCACACAGTACAGAGAAACGAGGTAACAAATATAAAAAAAAAAAAGCAACATACAGTCGAATTGAGAACCTCCTCCTTTTTTTGAAGTCGGTTAATTACAATAAAATCTTTTTTATTAGTTAGTAGTAGTTAGTTTTTTTATTATTATTTTTTTGTATAATATATGTGTTTTTTTAAATATTTTTTTATTCAATTTTTTTAAACTGGTGTTTTATATACTCGTGAAACTCGCGCTCGAAGTGGTCTCGACTGGTTTCGAATATCGTGTCGGTGAACGCTGTCTATGTGTGCGTTGATCTATCGCGCTTTGTATGGAGCTTTACTTCTGTTAGTTTAGTATTCTGTGTTACAAAGCAACCGTTGACATTTCATTTTTTTTTATTGCAATGAATGGCGAGACGAGCATGCCGTTCGCCTAATGCTAAGCGATACGACCGCTCATGAACAGAAGCTATACCAAACAACATCTTGAATTACAAAGCAATGCTTGATATTCCATTGAGCTCGCCATCCTGAGACATAAGATGTAAAGTCTCAATATTTCTAGTAGTAACACTGCCTACAATGTCCTTCAATCCGAAACACAACAGTACATTTAAACTGCTATTTGACGAGAGAAATAGACATTGCACTGGTACCTACCCAACCAGGCGGCCTCTCACTTATTATGAGAGACCTACCACCAGTAACATGTTATTAGCCATGAGTGTTTTCTTTGTTGTTGTTTGTTTTGACGGCACAAGTACAATGAGGAAATATGCACATCTAAGAGTTCTCCACAAGTATTTCGAAGTGAAGTCTGCCAACAATATTGGGCCTGTAGGATACGCCAATACACCTAGTGCTAAAAGGTTGATGTTAGACAGTCAACGCTATGTAATTGTAGGTTAAAGCCAAACTGAAGAAAAATTCTAAACATTTTCATAAAAAAAGAATTTATAAATCTATAAATGAATGATAATCTAATAAGAAACATTCTTAAATCAGCGTGTATAAAAAAATATGTAGATTGATGTTTATTTCTTTTTAAATGTATTTATATACTTTTGTGTGTTATTTATTTATGTATAAATAGTATTATTTATTTGAGCTTGTTTTTCTCTTCATTGTATACTGCCCTTATTTTCTTTCTCTTTCTCATAAATTGCTCCAGATTGCCTTAGCACGATAAGAGACAATGAAACGACATTTATACTTTGTCGTTTCATTGTCTCTATTCACTATTATATTTATTGTGTAAAATAAAGACTAAATAAGTAAATAAATAAAAGAAATGGGCCATAACAATTAACGCTTTATAGTCTCTACTTACCCTGCCTCTCTGCGAGTCTCTTTACCGTGTTGAATATCACATAATTTAAATATGACATAGTATATTGTAGTCATATTTCACATGTGAATAAATAATGCATATGGCATCTGCATTGTCCTTGTAACTCCAAACACAAATAGTTTCAGAGGGGATATAAAAGTTTGTTTAATATTCTAGAATTCCTAAGGACTTGGCAGCATGTTACCGTCATATTGTGCCAAATGCTACGAGTTGTATTTTACCTTCACTTATTTGGTAAGTTAGTTGCAGTCTGTTCTGGGGGCGCGGCCGAGCCCCCTCCAAGTCGAGCTATAGGCCGTAACATCCTTTTCTCGAAGCAATTCAGACCATTTTCAACCCCCTATAACTTCGTTGTGGCTAAAGCATGAAGCCTGAATTTTCAGTTACTATACAGGCATTGTGTAAACACGGTATATTTAAAATTTCATTCAATTTGAACCAGTAGTGTAAGAATTGTAACTAGTCAAACTTTCTTAATTTTGTCACTCACTGACTGACCGATCATCAAAAGTGTAAGGCACTTCTAGCAGACATAGAACCTTCAAATTTAGAATATAATTAGTGTTTAGTGTCTAAAGTAAGGGAAAATTCAAACATTTTATAATTTGTGTCTAGTTTTCTAGATAGACCAACTGCGTGAATAACTTTGTAATCCCATATAAATGTATAGGATTACAAAGTTACATTTGCAGTTAATGAATCATTGTACCCGTATATAATGGAATAATAGTTGTAGATAGATATCTATATACATGAGGCATAACAGGAGGGGATATAGAGAGGGAAATGGTGTATTCAGCCCATGAAACTGTACAACATTCCTCTAGAAAAACGTGACGAAGAAAAACTTGCAAATAAATAGTTTAAATAACTCAAAAATATCAATTACAATGAAAGAAAGAACATTAATAATCAAATCCGCTATATTTGTGATAAATTGATACCTACAAAAATAAGAAAAATCTATGACAGAGGCTTTAAGAAAAATCGTTAGTGATATTCTAGAAGTAAGAAGTACCGAAAAGGAAAAAAGTAGGACTCTACAAAAAGACGTGACATCCCATCAAAAACATCCTGTAAAAAAAATCCAAGTCTCGCAGCTCAGGTTTTCTACCGCAAAAAGTTGTGAGATGCATGTAATACCAAGTCGATTAATTTATTTAGTCCTTAAGGAACCTTCTATATAATGTTATTACGTTAGTTATTACCGTATCAATATTAAAAATTCTTTGCGTTTTAAATAAATAGATCGACTTGGCCAGCAGCATTATGTATAAATTGTACGATACATTATGTTTTCATGCGATGGCCAAGTCGAACCATTAAAACCAGCTGTAAGTGCTGTTTTGAAAACGTGTCAACAAAAAATATTTTTTCTTCTTGATTACCTTTTAAATAAATACATAGTCCTGGTCCCACACTAATACCAAGTCTTGTGTCGTGGGTATTAGGAACTATGAGAGCTTTCGGTCTCACAAACACCCAGACCCGGGATAAATACCTGTGGTTCACACGAATATCTGTTTCCCTCGAACCCACGGCTTCTCGTTTCACAGCCGACGTCTAACCAACTGCGCCACGGAGGCTGTCAAAATACATTAAAAATTTTGAGATCTTGATCATGTTGCAAAATTGCGTTCCCTTAAATTCCCTTGAAAAACAAACAGTCATATATCTAGTACCCTTTGTATGCTGTGATATACGGTGCCAGCACAAATTGAAATTTCTTACAATTGCAATGCAACGTGTCTTCAGTACAAGGGTACGCATAAATTTATTCCCTTTATCAGGCATAAATAAATTATAGCAACAAAACATGCAGATTGAAGCAAGATACGTAATGAGGGATTGTAAAACAAAGTTCTATAGGCGTATAGAAAATACATTTTTTATTTAATCATTAATGAAAATGTAATGAGTTTTGATGATGTGAATTAGTAAATACTAGCGGCTCGGCCCAGCTTCGCCGGGCGCATATAGATTTTTCTACAATAATATGCACGTATTATACACACAAACCTTACTCTTGAATCACTCTATTTAAAAAAAACGCATCAAAATCCGTTGCGTAGTTTTAAAGATTTAAGCAGACAAAGGGACATAGGGACAGAGAAAGCGATTTTGTTTTATACTATGTAGTGATTAAGTTAAGGTCACATGTATAATGGATTTGTATATGTTCAATTAGTAATAACATTAAACTAGATTTATACAAAGAGGTATAAACTACGTTAATCCAGTCAATAGTTCTCAGAGACGCACTGTGCTTACATAGAATTAATAAATACCCAATGGACTAATGCTAATCTCTTAATAGGATCTCAAGTCAGATACACATAAGCAAACCCATACCACTTGGAAATGTACCAGACTACGACCGAAAATGAATATCGGTGGTAGTTTTGGTGATTACAGCTTTCGTCAGTTGTATTATTATCATATTTTACCGGCCAAATACGAAGATCGGAAAAAAATAGCAAAAAAATCTCACTCTTTTTTTGCAAAAAATTTAGTTGCATTGTTTGCGAAGTCACTAAAAATACCACTCAGCTTGCTTTTCGGTAGCAGGATTGAAATACCCTATTATATGGTTTGTGGATATTTTGTAATCGGATAAAGTATAGGTTTAGTTATTAGTAATTGCCAAACTACACTAACGGCCGATGCCAATAATCAATCGAAAAAATTAGGTTGAAGTCAAGCTGGATTGTTTTCTACTTTTCGATTTGTCATTTACCACGTTGCCATAGTGATTTCACTACTGAGATTGATTATTGGCAAATAGTATCAGAAAAAAGATTGAGCTGTCAATCTAAAACGGCAAATTTAGGATTGGGATTGTTTATTGGCAGCGGCTGTAAGTCAGCGTGGTGTACAATATGACCTTACCCTTCTCAATTGTACTGTCAATAATATGTAGACGAAGATAAGCATTGCTCTGTAATTTGTTTAGATGTGTAGGTATTATTTAGTTTTGCTACTGCCCATGACCAGTAGTATACTTACCATCAGTAGATAGGCAAAGGCGTCATTAGATTCGTAGCTTTAAAAAAACCGCGTCCTGCAGTGGGACGTACAATGTCTGATACAATACAGAATTAGTAAATAGATTAAATATATTACTTTTTTTAAACTGACCCGGCATAGTCACTTCGCTGCGCCTGATGGTAGGCGCGAATGCTATCCAAGCAGAGTATCGAATGGCATCGACGACTGTCCCAAGACATTCGATACAATTATGCCGGCCTGAGAGCCGTACTGAGATGTCTCTTCACACTACGGCGGGAGGACCCGGGATCATAGGAAGGAGGGAACACGCGTGACGGCAAACAATTCCACAACTTGATGGTGCGGCAAAAAAGCATATTATAGAATCTCAGATTATGTGGAAGATAAAACTGCTTGGGAATAAATTGCTCATTTTTTGCATCAAATTGTATTAATTGACATTTTAAAACTGACATTATTGTGACTTGTGACATGAACAATTGTAATTATAAATGGCGATAGAAAAAAATAAAAGAAAAAGAAAGAAAAAGAAGACAGTTCGTGTTGCTGAGGGAGTTTCTTGCGACGCTTCTTCTTCACAGCTAAAACACGTTCCGAAGCGGTGGTACCAGAAATGAACGATTCAAAAGATCTTGTGAAAGACTATTTGAATAAAGAATATTTTGATTTGTTTGATTTGATTTGGCACTTGCTTAGTATAAGTTAGCCAGTGGTAACCATAAATGTTATATAGATTATGATACATTCGACTGAAGTTCTAAATATTTCAATTCTCTGTCAGTAATTTATTGCACGAACCCGAACTAATGTTCAGTGTTAAACTGTGTTTGTAATGAGTTATATCGCGGTCAATTTGGTTTAGTACAACGTTAACAAATTATCATTTAGATTATTTAATGGTATTGCCAGCATTAATTTACGCATAAGTTGTTTGTTTGATTTAAATGAGGTATAAATTGAACACGGCAAAACGCACTAAGGTTAATTTTATAAATGCGTTTTGATATTTGTATATCAAAACGCATATATATATATATATATATATATATATATATATATATATATATATAGATATACATACATTGTAATATACAACGTTGGTGCGACCGATGGGCGTTCCTTTAAACTACATATACTAGGTGCCATTTTGAAGCTCTGTACTAAAAATCAATTAAATAGAAGCAGTAGTTTATTCATAAATGATTTTTTAAGTTTTTGCCCCCATTTAAACTCGATGTAGCTTTTCTAACAGCTGATTACGTCTAACGCATGGTCATTCACCTTAAAACGATAGATCGTACTAAAATCTGCGTGTTGTTGCCGCTCTTACACAAGTCACACAATAATAAGTACAACTAAATTACTTACAAAGTTGCCGATGCAAACAAGAATGCAATAGATACACACACACCTACACTTTCATTACGAGAGAGACATAGCAAAACAACCCACGCGTAAAATAAATAGAAATAGGTCAGTGTGTGTGTGTGTGTACGTAATTTGACCTCTAAAAAATAGTTTTTAGTGTGCCGCCGCTATCCTTTCAGAACGGATGTAACACGGAAGCTCCTGCGCCGCGCCGCCGCGCTGCGCCGCTTTGATCTTACCGATCTCGCGCCGACAATTATGATTTTATCCTGTTATTGACACTAAATAACTTCAAGACATTATTTCTTTTTTTCATTGTGGCAGGACACGTAACTTCGGATAATTATTATTTAGTATTAGTGTTTTTGTGTTATTGACTGTTGGACAGCAATAAATCGGACCTGCACGGGGGCCACCGCGACCTCCGGGCCTAACCCCCCTTGGATTTCTTTTTACGAGGCTACATTAAGGGGGAAATGTATGCGTCAGAAGTAAACATAATGAAAAAACTAAAAATAAGGTTATTTAAGCATTTTTTTTAAATAAAGTGCCTAGACTTGGACACTGACTTAATTAGAATTTAAACAATAATAATATTGTTCGGCGCCATAACTTGTGCGTTCTTTCGCGTAAATGGAGGACATATCGAACATTTAAAAATGTAATGTAATTTTAGAAATGTATGTTGTGTGCGTACTTCAAAAGTAACTAAGCGGGGTGCGCACACGCGGCGGCGGCGGCGCGGCGCGACAACACGCGCCGCGCACGACGTTGCCATTTTGTTATCTATTCGTATCTACAGGTCAATGAAATTTATTTACACAGGATGGTTACGTTTTACTCTTATTTGGAAGCTATTTAGTTTGTTTGAAACAAACAAAATCTCATTTTTGGTATTATTAATTTTTGTGCCATGCCGAATTAATACCAAGGACGTATAGCATACATAGTGTAATTTAGCCCCTGGACCGTCGGACGAACCGCGCTCAGGTTCGTCGGACTTCAAGCAATAAAGCAACCTAACGTTATTGAAATAGGGGCTATTTTAATTCAAGGACACAATATGGCGCTTACGACAAGCCAGGGGTTAATGCCCATCGGTCGCATCAACGTTGTATACATTTTTTTAAGTGATACGGCACTGCTATCATCACAAGATTTTCTAGAAGATACCCATAGACTAGGAAGATCGTATAATTGTGCAATCTGTAGGTACAGATTAGTAAAACAAAAAACTAAAAAGTATCGATTCTCTGACAGAAAAAATCTATTGACGTCATTCGCTGTTTGATTTTACATCCAAAACATTATTAAAATGTCATGAAAGTAACTCCTATTTTTATTTGCATTGTAGCTGCCAAGCTAAAGGAAATGTTAGCAAATGTTATGATTGATTAATTAACTGTATCGCTCGACGTAACCGCAGGCCGTCCGCAAAGCAACGACTATAACCCAGCAATAAATCTTTATTTAGATTGTGAATTATTTATTATGATTTCCTTGATGTTTGTGACAAATAATTAATTCATAGGCCAGCAATAATAGGCTGAGAAATTAAGCTTTAATGAGATAAATTGCACACGATTGATTTTTTATATATTTTTTTATCGTCCAATCGAATCTTGGCAATTTTCATTATTCTTCTTCTTTTACTATTATTATGTGGTTTCCTATGTAATCAGGAAATTCGCCAATTATAATGATACATAATAAAAATAAAAGGAAATAACTTAAAATACGTAATGTCCTTCCTGTTAAATTTTACTCAGTTGTCAGTGCCAGGCAGGCTGTTGGCCTGGAGGAGCCTAGTCATAAGTAGGCATGACTGAGTCATCATTAACAAAAGCGTGGCTTTACCACTTCCTAATTCATCCATGATCCAAGTCTCTTGTTGATACTGATACCTATGATACTACAGTGTGGGATCAGGACTATGTATGCGACTATTACGTATTCCACAAAGTATCTCCCCCGAGCATAATGCACAATGTGATATTAATTTGTAATATGCGACGATATTACTTCAACCACAGCAGTACATTGCACAATTTAATAGCATCTTAGAACCGGATCGTCGCCCTTTGTATCACCTAGACAACAGACAATATTCTAAGTTTATGCAAGCATGATGATTCTCCCAAGAGATTTCTGGTGCCAACGTTTCTACAATGTTAAGGTAGTAAATATGAGATGTATGGGTAAACTTTCACCGGTAATATCGTTTCAAAGTACATTAAATATGTATCACAAGTAAATAAATGATTGATTGATTGATTGATTAAATATTAGGTTTGCAATTTGAAGTGTTAGTCAAGAAATGTTATTATACTGTTGATTTTGTATATTTTATTTACTAAGTCTATGCTATAGGTAATAACACAATATGTACCAGTTTATGCGTCTCACTGCAGGGTACGGGTCTCCCGTAAAATCGAGATTACGATTGAGAGTGTTTGGGCCATAATATAGTCCACCACGCTGGCCTAGATTGGCGGGCTTTACATACCACACATATTTTTTTTTAAATCGCTATGTTAATTTTGCCGGTTTCCTCACGATGTTTTCCTCTTTCGGCTTTAATAACATAATGTAGTATAAAATGTACAAGCATTATTATTAAATGTTGGAAACTCAAATGTGAAACTCCGTAAAAAAGTCATATATTTCATATAGTTTTTTTTATTAACTACAAGACGATATAACCATATTAAAAGTTATCATTAAAATGAAACCTTTTAATATTACGACTACTGACTAAAATGCGATCAAAATTGGAACTACTTTTCAGCCATGCTATAGTCCCTCAATCAAATTGTGATACAATTTAATGACTCATGTTTTGCCTCCTACCTCTACGTAAGAACTTTAAACTAATTATTAAGAAGTAACTAAACACAGCACTATGACGTCGAATATAGCCAGAGTAACTACTGGAGAACAGAAGGAGACTTAACATTTCATACGAGTATATCAAGACGGCGAACGCGGTTAAATATTAAGAATTAATTTGTAATTAATGATATCGCTTGGTTTTGCTACTGTCCATAAGCGGTAGTATTACCATCAGGCGAATAGAGTCTCGAATAGAGTATCGTTATCCTAACTCAACGGCTCTGTTCTTACTTTGAGATGCTGTATTATTTACCGCGTACGAATAAAATGTCGCGTAATTACCGTGGTTTAGAGTAAAGCGTCATTTGCACGAGAAGAGTTTCACGTGGCGAGAATCGTATGCTATTATCGGTATTATATTATCGTGTTTGACTTTTTACACGATGCACCTTATTTATATCCTCAAGATAATCGCATCTCCGAGGCGAGAAATATTAAGCTAGTCTATGAACATCACAGTGTCACAGCAGACACACGAAAAACGTTGATAATAAAAATATCGATTGCGGCGTGTGGTGGCATGTAAACATCAAACTGTAATTCTTTCTAACTCGACATTATATCGATCGGTACGTCTAATTGTGTAGCCTTGGAACCAACTGGATATTATCTTAATGAATAATCAATTACTCGCCATACTGAATTAACAGAATGTTAGTTTTGTACGAAACGTTTCGGAGGATCGTGTGCGTGTAAGAAAACACGGTACCTTATTACAACACACGCCTTAAATTTTAAATAAAAGGGGAATATTGGTAGTAAATATCTATGTCCGCAAACGTACCTTGCGTACTTGAGCCCCCAGGCTTACTTCGCACCGACGGTAAAAGGCCTGATGGTCTTACTTTGTTGCCTTGGCACAGAGGAAGGTGCCTAATTTGGGATGCCACGTGCGTTAGCACGTTCGCCGTGAGCCACTTAGGCCGAACGACGAGAGCGGCTGCAGCTGCTGCTGAAGTAGCTGCCGAGTCGAAGCGAGCAAAATATGCTCCTCTTTTAAGGAATTATTTTTTTGTTCCTTTTGCCGTTGAGGTGACTGGTTCTTGGGGAACAGAAGCCAAAGTATTTGTTAAGGACATTGGCCGTCGTCTTAGAGATCTGGGTGGGGACTATCGCTCTGGGTGGTTTCTTACGCAAAGGATAGCTATCGCCATCCAAAGAGGAAATGCCTGCAGTATTCTGGGCTCTTTTGCCCCAGGGACGATGACAGGTGGTCTATTTGATTAGATATTTTTTGTTTGTAACTTCTATAAAAATCTGTATATTTGGTTTTAGTTTTATTGTTTATGAATGTTTTATGTATATTGTAATTTTGAAATAAGGTCATTAAAATATGTTTGGTTATTGTTTTAAGATTAATTACATATTGTATAATTTCAATGGTTTAATATTAATTCATGCTTCAAAATCATATCTTTTATGCTTCAAAATCATAGTTTTCGAGTGTAAATAGTGAAAAAATTTTACAAGCAACTGGCAGTAATCATCTACATACAATAGAATTAATTGTTTGCTTGTATCATATTATCGACATAAAAACCTTTTCTCGATAAAAAAGCAAACCGTGCATACAGTAATATCACACGTTTAAGTATTTCAAAATAATGGCGCCCACCGTGGTGTCATTATCTGAGAGAGTTATATAGTGATATATCTGATAACAATAATCCCTTTAGGCTTAATATTTGTTTATAATAAAAGGAATAAGACAGGTTCATTTCCCAGGAATTGGTCATTTCCCAGGCAATTAAGCCCCGCACGTCTGTTTATTCAATAAAATATTAGTGTTGTTACATGTATTTTTTTCCGATATAATATTAAATCAGTGTTTGCTTGTTTATAGTTTTTTAAATTTATTTATGCAACATACTAAAAGCAACAATTGACACTATAATTAGCCTTTATCTAAGACCTACGCGGGATTAAATTACAATATTTTACACATAAATGCGTTCTAAATTCAATTTTATTTTTTTCTTTTCACTCGAGCGAATCGCAGCGTGATATTATTACACTAAAACTTTCATCAAGTATAGAACTATTGAAGCAAATAATATTTTCTCGAATCCAACAGCTACAAAGAATTCAAAGATTACAGCGTTCAAACAAAATCACAGTCTTATTATCTATGTATCTAATTACCTAGTCAAGTCATAAATTCTGTCACATGTTTAATATAAAATAATTGAAACAAGTTTATTCATTATGTAACCATTTATATACCAAAATGAAGTTAACAAAACATAGATTCTTATGACACTAAAGTTTATTCAAAATGACCTCCGTGATTTTGAATACAGGCCTTCAATCTGCGCGGCCAGTTGTCTATCGCAGCACGAACGAGGTCCATGTCAATATCGGCGGCTGCTTTAATCAAGGATGTCTTGAGTGACTCCAAATTGGGATGAGGCTTTGAGCACGCCTTTTCCTCCAAGTGTTGCCATATCTTGTAATCTAACGGATTCAAATCTGGACTGGAGGAGGGCCAGTCTTCGTGCCGGATGAAGTCGATTTCACGCGCCGCCTGCCAGTCTTGTGTGCTCTTCGCTCTATGAGCTGGCGCCGAATCTTGTTGGAATACCCAGTGCCTGTTATTGAACATGGTATGAGAAACAGGTTCCACAAGGTTCGTCGGGACTGTATTTTGATACACAACTGCATTCGTTTTTACACCTTTCTCACAAAAATGTACCTCTGTTAAGTCCCAATAAGAAACTCCCAACCATACCATGAGCGAGGATGGAAAATGACCTTGTTGGACACGCGGAATACGGTTGCTCGCTTCTTCATTACTGTGTGCGTACACTTTATCATTTTGTTTGTTGTAGCTCTCTTCTACGGAAAAATTTTTTTCATCTGAAAAAAGAATTACCCGATATTTTTTTCCCGCGTACCGCTTCAACAAAGCGCGGCATCTCTTCAGTCTCAGGTCCATTAGACGAGCATTCAAACGATGTCCTGTTTTTTTTCGATATGCCCGAAGCTCTAAGTCTTCATTTAACACCCTTTTCACCGTGGTTCTGCTTAACCCCATCTGAAGGGCCAACAGTTTCTGCTTACGTTTGGGATTTCTTTGAATTCGCGCCTTCACAGCTTTTATCACTGCTGGAGTCCTAACAGACCGAGGGCGACCACTTCTTGACCTGTCATCTACACTAGAGTCTTCATTGTATCGTTATAAACGAATCTTTTGGTTATATTCAAATTTTTCAGTATGTCAAAAATTTAAATTGGCGCGTAACCGCAACGATGCAACGCAATAACTGCAACACGGTCTTCTTTAAGCGTCCACTCCATATTTAAAAATTAGTAAAATTCTAAAAAGTATACATTTTTATTTTCATGAACAATTCGAAATTCGAATTCAATAAACTTTTTTGTGGCCAGCATTCTAAAAGAAAAGTTTTTAGTGTGTAACAAAACTTATGACCTGACATTGTAGTTTCGTTATGTCAGCTGCCAGGTTTTTTAACGCCTCATTCCCAACATTCGTTCTACTTTCATATTTTGTGCGAGAAGTAAGCGTGAAGACAAAGCCCTAGCCTGTAATTGTATATTGTGGGTTCTGCCGGCTGTTCATCGGCGGCGCATGCCACGCGGTGTTCTCAATCGTATTTGCGGTTAGCCTCTAACAAGTTAAAGTGCACTACGAAAGCCTTCATGGCGTAGTTGGTTGGATGCCGACTGTGAAACAAGCGGCTATAGGTTCGATCTCCGCACCGAGACAAATGTTTAATAACAACATAAATATTTATTTCAGGTTTGGGTTTTTGCGAGACCGAAAAGTTTCTCGAAGTTTTAGTTACCCACGACACTGGCACAGGAATATTTTTTTTATTTACTTTATATTCCCTCACGAACTCACAGTTAATGTGTTTGTGCTCTTCAAAATGACATGTTTAGCTTACAAAAAAAAAATTAACGTAGCAAACAATGTAAAACAAAAATATTCTAATAAAACTATACAACCAAACTATGTATGTATGTGACAATTGGGTGTATGTAATTAGTATTTATATATTTTTAATGTGGGCTTAGGTCTATTTATATAATTTACCATAAAAAAGAAACATTCAGAATAAAAAAGTTAGAAACGTTTTAAACTTTATAGTGGGGCTAACAGAAAAGAAATGCAAAACCAAAATATGTAGTGACGTCACTAGGGTTATTATACAATATTACTGAGTGCGGGTGTAAAAGAAACAGTAAGATGCACCCACTACACCCCTACTTTTAAATATTACTATTTGCCTTATGTTACACGCTACTTTAATACGTTTTTTTGACAGCAATGCTTTATTTTTTACGGTCCTGTTGTGTTTGTAAGCGAAATAATACAAAAAATCGATAATAGTCAAATACCCTATTGGAGGCTTTATCGCTGGCAGCGATCTCTTCCAGGCAACCTTACTACTATGTGTGTGACTGTTGGAAGTATTTATTTATTTATTCGCGAATATTCTGTACAAGAGGGAAGCGTAAAGGCAGTGGTTTGTAATTGTATGTTGCGGCTTTGGTCTGTTCATTGCACAGCGCATGGCACGCGGCGCTTCCAATTCCACGTTTGTTAGTGGTTAGCTGACAAGCTGAGAGTTCACTTTGGAGTGTGGTTCGAGTATGCAGGGCTTTTTATTTTGTTTCAATGAATGGCGAGACGAGTATGTGCGCCTGATATTAAGCGATACGACCGCTCATAAACTGGAGCAAAATCAAAAAACATCTTAAATTACAAAGCAATGATTGGCATTCCACTGCGCTCGCCATCCTAAGACATAATATGTAAAGTCTCAATATGTCCAGTGGTTACAATGTCCTTCAATCCAAAACACAAAATGGACATTCCAGTGGGTCCCACCCAGGCGGCCTCTCACATAATATGAGAGACTCTGCTCATGAACAGCAGCAAAACCAAACAACACCATAAATTACAAATCAACGCCCGCCATCCTGATATATAAAATTTCAAGTCTCAGTATAATTACAAAGCAATACTTGGCATTCCACTGCGCTCGTCATCCTGAGACATAAGATGCTAAATATGTATAAAGTAGTCACTCTGGATACAATATCCTTTAAACGAAACATAACAGTGCATTTAAGAATTCGTGTGAAGTTATTTTTTATACATTAAAGACAATATTTTAACACCTAATATCATATTTTGAGAACCTGATTGTTCGTCGTAAATTAAATAAAATTATTTCCATATGTTTTTTTCATTACCCATTATCACGTGATTGGAAACAGCGATCAGAGTGCACTGACGTCATTGACCGCGCGATAAGTTCGAAGTAACACCGGCAAATTATTTCTCTCAATAATTTGTTATAACAACAATATATTTTCACATTTTCACAATGTAGACAGGACTCATTAAAGGAAGTAGTAAAATCGTAAGAACTTAGTGAAATAAATGTTTATTCGATAGATAGCAAGATTCGGTCAAACGTCGGTGACGTAAATTATAATCACGTGATAGATGAGCGTGTTAGCGGATATTGTGCAAACTATTTTTATTTACGTAATGTTTCAATGAAATTTGTCTTATTTGTAAAATTATTATTTTCGTATTTATGTATTATACAGTCTATTTACCAAATAAAAAACGATTTCAAATAATTTTCAATTCCTATTTTAGTAGGTACTAAAAAAAATTTCACTAAAGAGATGATCAAATCGGAAAAATGTAGTTTCCCATAAAAAAATAGGGAACTTAATATTATTTAAAATAAAGTATTTTTTTGTAACAAAAACACGCATAAATTATTAAAAAAAATCATTAAATTAATCTGTATCTGTATCAGCCCATATACGTCCCACTGCAGGGCACGGGCCTACTCTACAATCGAGAGTACCTACGATTGAGAGTGGTTAGGCCATATAGTCCACCACGCTGGCCTAGTGCGGGTTGGCGGACTTACATACCATACAATTTTTAATAAATCGCTATGGTATGCAGGTTTCCTCACGATGTTTTCCTTCACCGTTTTAGTGCATGGTGATTGACTATCAATACACACATGACTCCGAAAAGTCAGAGGTGTGCCCTGGGATTCGAACCCGCGACCACCGTGAACATGTTGGCAGTCGCGTCTAGTCCGTTTACCAACAGGCCACCACGCACTAACGCACTATTAAATTAATAGTGTTATTTTACTTTATAGAATATTATCATTATAATTTAAAGACTATTTGGCTTGTTTTTTTATTGAATACAAGGCGAATCGTCTTTTAATACAAGTTTATTACGACAAAATTCTCCAATATTTAGTTAATCAATTTACATGCCAAATTCGTTATCCCTACAAACATTTCACGAATAGGTATTCCAATCGGTAATTTGGTAAAATCTGTACAGATCGTATTTTGTATCGTTATTTTCTCGGAAAACGTTATCTTAATTGGAAATCCATGAAATACCGAAGAAAATTGATGACGACCGATTAGCGCGGTAGTTAGGAAGCGGATATTCTGTTGTGAAGATGTCTGTCTGTTTAATCCTGACACAGACATTTCTACTTTCATTCAATATTTCAGAAAAATGCACCATATTAAAAGCCTGTTTTTTTTTACACCATTGCATAGGTTCGACAAACGAGCAAGCAGGTCACCTGATGGTAAGTGATAGCTGCTGCCCATAAACATCCACAAAGCTGAGGTCATGGATGTGTTGCCAGCCTCTCAAATCGGGTGGGCAGCGGGAAAGAATAAGGATGAAAAGAGGAAAGGCGTATTGGGCATCCGGACTGTATGACCACATAATTGACCACAGCCGGACACGATCATCTGTACAATCATCTCTACAATGAAGAATTAGATTGGGATGGATTTGGCTACAGTCTTCTATGCAGGCCTAATGCGGGTTATCGTACTTCACACACTATATAATTTTCAAATTTGAATTTTAATGTTTGAAGATGTTTAAAATATAATATGTCAAACCCTGATGGTTTATAATGTTATTTTCATCTAGGGTTCAATAGCTTATCGCATTCTTCGAGACAAGGATTAAAAATGTTTATCAGCCATAGTCGATGTTCTTCCATTCTAGATTCCAAAAAGTATAACTATGGTATTATTATTATACTGACATAACGAAAATGGTTTCACCAATCCCTCTATTGACCCTTATTTTAGTTCTATACCAGCTATAAAAATCAACCGAAATATTATGACTCGTGTAGTGCTTTTACACAAATGACAAAATATGTCGCAGTGGCGTATATTTTGAAATGGCAGTCGTTCTAAAAACAAAAATAGGTCACTCATGATAGGTTTTTCATTATTTAATGATAGTGGAGAGGCAAGTTTTTTTCCACAAAGCAGTGTTTTCGATAATCAATAATCTGGGTAGCAAAGACAATGACGAGTAAAAGCTTAGTGTGGTATTAATTGATGTTAGCATCGGATTTGCTCTCATACACCTTATAATAATACATTTATCAATAAGCGCATTACATTTGAGAGTCCAGTATGAAAATAATGTACAATTTACGTTTAATGGTTTCTTAGATTTACGCGAATGTTACACATTGAAATAAAACTATTATTTACGGATTTTATCGCGAATTAAGTTTAATTTTTTACATTTTTGACTTCCCGACGTTTCGATTACTTTACAGCTTTCGTGGTCACGGGGCGGACTGAGGTATTAGACGTCCGCTCTGTGACTGTTACAATTCAACTACCCTTATTTTAAAATTATTAATTTAAAAATTAATTTTAAATATCTAGTCTGTGTTTGCGATCCGATCTACGCAGAAGGAGCTCACAGTGTCTTGAGGTCTGGCAGTTGGTCTTTTGGGTTCCGATTTAATTAAATGTAGTATTGGATCCCATGCTCGTGCAAGCTTCAAGTCATCTTCTCTATTGAAATTTGGATGTTTTTTAATTTCAATAGCCTCGCGAAACATCCTGGGCAGGAAACGGTGTTCTTTAGCGAGGACTTGGGGCTGGTCAAAGCGGAGGTAATGCTTGGAGCCTTCTTCTATATGTTCAGCAACTACAGACTTCGTTGAGCGTCGATGTTTGACGTCAGCTATGTGTTCTTTTATTTTAGGGACCCGCGTGAAGGAATACGCGGGTCCCTAAAAATGTACGGCATGTGAGAAAATGTTATCTATGTCTAAAATACTTTCAAAATAAATTAATCTCATGTTGTGTCAAATCACCTCCCGGACCACTGAAAGGGAGTGGGTTGCAACCGCTGATTTTTCTCGCTTGTCGCATGGTTTTTGTACGGCGTTGCGGAATAATGGTTTAGAAGAAGTATTACGACTGTATGGAACCGATGCCGTTTAAAATCAAATGACCAAATTTACCGACAAATTTGCCGGAATATCTAAGGTTCTTCCGACTTTGTGACGCACTATTTTTGTACGGCACTACGTGTTCTTTTATTATTTTTGATGGATCTATCGATGGTAGGAATGCCGTACAAAAATAAATGACCAAAATGAACCCCTCTCCTTGATGCTTTTGAAGTCTCATCTGCACTGAGACGGACAGCTTACAAGTGACGGCATAGTGCTGAATATTATTATTTTATGCCCCTGTATCTTACTAAATAGGTCTCCTGGTGGTTCATTTGACCCATCGCTTTTTGCCACGGGCTTGTAGTCTAGTAGTTGAATTGGAACAGTCACAGAGCGGACGTCTAATACCTCAGTCCGCCCCGTGACCACGAAAGCTGTAAAGTAATCGAAACGTCGGGAAGTCAAAAATGTAAAAAAAATAACTAAATTCGCGATAAAATCCGTAAATAATAGTTTTATTTCAATTTACGTTTGTTAGAAGTCAGAAATCACATGCTTTTATTCTTGAAATTACTATATTTGTTATTATATTCATAATTCCACAGAAAGAGCGCGTTTTATGTTTTTCTTTGGTCACGGAAAGGTCACCTTTTTTTTCTTCATATTTTGCATGATGGTTTCAATATTCAAGCTCTATGCAAAAAGGTTTTAATCTTAAAGTTTTATGCAAACACGCCCATTATCTATAATAGTATTAATCAATAATTATATAAACAATATGAATACATACAGTCACTTTTTGTGAAGTAATTACAAGTAATCTATACATCTAAATAAAATTGAAGTGTCTGTTTGTATGGTGAAAATAAAAAAAAAATGTCCTACTACATATCGTTATATACACGATACCTACTCCGAAAATGATGTTTAAAAGATTTTTATCTGTCTGTCTGTTTGTTCCGGCTAATCTCTGAAATGGCTGGACCGATTTCGACGGGACTTTTTTGTCAGGTAGCTGATATAATAAGAAGTAACTTAGGCTACATTTGTTTTAGAAAAATAAAGTAATGTTGCAATGCCCAAGTACTGTCCAGTACCGCGCGCAGCTCACGCGCATGCCACCACTGGGCTGTCACGTTGGGCACCTCCCACCACTTCTCCCACCAACGAATCAATGTCACAATTACAATATACTACTAAATAAACTAATTAACTTTTTTGTTAAATTCCACGCGGACGAAGTCGCGGGCACAGCTAGTTAATAATATAATTGTTGACACATGGTAGCGAAAATAAAGCTAACACGTAACTAGTTAATGCTACAAACAAAAAATAATAATTGTTAATCTTACTAAGCTAGATTTGTTTCTATTACAAGAACAGTGAAAATTTATTGTTAAAATTAGAAAAAACGTTCCGTTCTTTTATGTTCTGTGAAACACAACACGACGCTAACTAACTACTTTCATAATAATTAGGAGACAACTGCGTCGGCGGAAATTTTCTCAGCCAAGTTTCTTAATTATACGTTGCTTAGAAAAATTCCACAATGTATATAAGTGAAGAAACACGTGTTTTTTGCAAAACTGCTATAAAGTAATGGAAAGTAAATAGGACTAAAAACTGTATTATTTGAATAATAATTTTCAAGAGAGTGAGAGTGTGTTGGAAACCGAACAAGTTGTGGGCGAAATGTTGGACGCGTATTCGACTCCATGGACAAGTTTCTATCTTTTACGGACGATGCCAGTGTGTTTATTATTAATCCATCATAATTGATTTTTTTCTTGTATTGAACGGCACGACGCGCATACCACTCGCCAGATGGTAAGCGATACGACTGCTCATGGAAAGTAGCAAAATCAAACAATACAGTGAATTACAAAGCAATGCCTGGCTTTCCACTACGCTCGCCACCCTGAGACACTTATGTCTCAGCTCTCACTCGCACTCTCACTTATGTCTTAACATATTATGCTAAGTCTCAAAATGTCCATTGCATCATTACAAGCATTACTACGCATACGCATAACCATTAATACAGCGTGTAAGCATAGTGAGAGCGTAAAAAAGTTGGTGAAAATAAAAATATAAACATTCACCTTGGTTTTTGGGTCAATGACTTGTTATTTACATTGTGTTTTGTTAAAAAAATATTTTTTTATTCTTTCTTTTAAAAAACGCAAGTGGCAGTGTGATAAATAATCAGCTGGCGCTAGGGGTCAACGCTCCCGGTAAGTGGTCGGCGCTGTTTGTACCAGAATCGCGTGTGTCGTTTTTGTGCAACATTTTTTATGTCTGCAATTACTTATACTACTAATAGGCTTCGTTGACAATCACATTCTTGTTACATTGTATGTTTCCACGATAGTCAATCACCACGCACTAAAACGGTGAAGGAAAACATCGTGAGAAAACCTGCATACCATACCGATTTATAAAAAAAACTATGGTATGTAAGTCCACCAACCCGCATTAGGCCTATATGGCCTATCCACTCTCAATTGTACTCTCGATTGTAGAGGAGGCCCGTACCCTGCAGTGGGACGTATATGGGCTGATACAGTATATTTTTCCATTACGTAACAGAAATATACCAGTTGCAAAGATCCCCCGTATCACTCTAGTGTATTAGTAATATTATTTCTAAAAAATTACAAACAGTTTCATACTTCCGAGACTATGTTTTAGAGAGTCCCTTGTCTCGATTTATGAGATCACATCTATCCACTGAAATGTAACAATTATATTATAATGAATAACGGTGTTTCTATACTAGCATGACACTTGCTAAGCGTGTTTACTGTTGTGGACGAAAGATTATCAACATTAAATTAAGACAGTGTACATAATTACTTCTTCAAATTATAGCGAGGAGATGTCATTTTATTTACATTTTATCTTCCAAATATTACTAATTATTTTTATTTCATTGCCGATAAAAAAGAACATACAGACAAATTCAGAACCTCTGAACGAACTGATTGACATAAGGGATTTGTTTTTTATTTAATTATTGAGTTCTTCGGCTTGTACTATAGCGCTTGGCGCAAGTTAATTTTCGGATAATTTTAATGAGAATCATAATTTTTAGATCATAATGATGATGTGCTCCGATTGCCTCTGCAAATCACGATTCAGTGCGGCAGTAATGCAACCTTAATCGAAACAAGCAATACTTACGGCTTCGCCCGGGTGCAGATAGCTTTTGAGTCCAGTATTGATTTGGCAACAACATATTATTTCGCGTACTAACTATATTTCCCGCGCGCCGAAGACTATATTTCCCGTCCCGTTTTATCCAGTTTATGTCCCGTCTCATTCAGTCCCATGATGAAATTTTAATTATCATTTATTATCAGTTTTTTTTTTTATTAACTTTATTGAAAATTTTCTTTATATACAATATTTTGTAATTGTGATATTGATTCGTTGGTGGGAGAAGGGGTGGGAGGCGCCCGACGTGACGGCCCAGTGGTGGCATGCGCGTGTGCTGCGCGCGGCACTGAGCATTACTCCTTGTTATATCAGCTACCTGACAAAAAAAGTCCCGTCAAAATCGGTCCAGCCATTTCAGAGATTAGCCGGAACAAACAGACAGACTTGGGGGTTAACGTCACTCGCGTCCGTAGGCTTTGACTCTAGATTCCCTACACGTGACCCCTGGGTAGTGGCAAATGAGTGACATAGTGGTGGTAGGACTTATGTGTCCGCCCGGGTAGCGACCACCATCCACGAGGCGTGAAGACCGCCATAGTGATCTCCGTAAGGGGATCGCGTTCCGGGATCAGCCAGTGGTTTTCCGGTTTCTTCGAGGATCTTAAGTCCGGGCATGAGGTTGTACCGTGTGGGTATTTTCGGTCCTCTGTCGAAAGGGGGGGGGAGTTGATCCGCCGGCCAGGGAGACCCGTAGAAACGGTTGTCCGCTGGCCGCCCGCGGTATAGTACAGGGGCCCAATCGGGGCTAACCACCTCGAGAGGCTGCCTCACCATGCCGCGCATAATCTTGGGTGGGTACGTCGTGCCGGTTGGTGACCGGAAGTGGGGTCCCGGCGGCCCATCCCGGGAGGGTACGGGGGCCCTTCCGTCCGGCGGATCAATTCGCTTCCTGCCGACCCTTTCGTGCCGGTGCCCATTCGGCCTTCTTAGTGCCCGTACCTAAGATCCTCGTTGCCTCTTCACCAATCCCATCCTTTCTACCATGACAGTGCAACTAAACAGAGCAGGTCCTTCAGCGGTGCTTAACCCCACCACCGCGTTCACTATGGAGTTCACTAACATCCGTGGACTCCATACGAACCTCAATGCCGTCCACCACCATCTTGAGACGGCCCGGCCTGCTTTGCTCTTCCTAACGGAGACGCAGATTCGTTGTCCGACCGATAATTCTTACCTATTGTATCCCGGTTATTCGCTTGAAGTAAACTTCAAGCCTAAAGCCGGGGTATGCTTGTATGTTCGGTCGGACATCTGCTGTCGCCGTTTGCACTGCATGGAGGACCCCTCCTTCTCCGCTCTGTGGGTGCACGTGGATCTAGGTTCCCTGAGCCGGATCTACGTGTGCCTTTACAGGTCTCACAACGGGGACGATGAGACGACTCGGCTGTTCAGGTATCTTAGCCAGGCGGCTGATGACGCGCAGGCGCAGTTCCCGTCGGCTGAAATGGTGGTCTTGGGGGATTTCAATGCTCATCATGAACTGTGGCTGGGCTCCTCCAAGACTGATCATGCTGGCAGAGCTGCCCATGCATTCGCTCTGACTCATGACTTGACACAACTGGTGAACCAGCCCACCAGGATCCCGGATCTGGCGAGTCATGCGCCTTCTTTGCTGGACCTTCTGCTGGCGAGTCACCCAGCCGGGTATCATGTGACCGTTAGTGCGCCTCCGGGCACTTCCGATCACTGCCTGGTTGGGTCGTCAGTACCGATCGCATCACCTCCACGTCCCGTGCAGGTTAGGCGAAGGGTCTGGCATTACTCGACGGCAGATTGGGATGGTATGCGGGAATATTTTGCATCCATCTCTTGGAGGCAGCGCTGCTTTGAGGGTAAAGATCCCTCAGCGAGTGCCAACGCTATTGCTGACGAGATCAGACTTGAAATGGAATATTACATTCCTTCCTCTGAGATCGCCAGTAAGGGCCGTGGACGCTCCTGGTTCAATCGTGCATGCGCCGATGCTGTCGGTGAGAAACAGGTGGCGTATCGCGCTTGGATCAGGGGTCGCGCCATGAAGGATCCCAATATCAGTTCCCTCAAAGAAGCCTATAACCGTGCCTCCAAGTCCTGCAGGAAGGCCTACGTTAGGGCGGATGCCCAGCGCGTTAGCAGGATTGGGCGTGCGTTGGCCGATCACCCAACTAGCAGTCGTGCTTATTGGAGGTTAGCCAGGGCCGTCCAATCTAACTTCTGCCGTCCAGCGTTGCCGCCGCTGAGGTACCCAGAAGGGTCGCTGGCCCACAAGCCGCAAGAGAAGGCTGCCTTGCTGGCAAATCTCTTTGCGGCTAATTCCCGCCTCGAAGACCGTGGTTCCCAGTCGCTGCCTACACTGCCTGATTGCGGTTTCTCAATGGCAGATATTCGCATCAGGCAGTGTGATGTGCGGCGTGAGTTACGGTCTCTCGATGTGCGGAAAGCCAGTGGTCCGGATGGGATACCAGCGGTGGTTTTAAGGGCTTGTGCAGCCGAGTTGTCTCCAGCACTGACTCGCATCTACCGAGCGTCCTACCGCACAGGTGTTGTGCCGGAATCTTGGAGGGAGGCCAATGTGCAACCGATCCCCAAAAAGGGTGATCGATCGGACCCTACCAATTACCGCCCTATCGCTATCACCTCAGTGATGTGTAAGATCATGGAGCGGATCATAAGCGCTCAATTGGTGCGCTACCTGGAGGATCACTCGTTGATCAGTGACCGACAATACGGATTCCGCCATAATCGATCGACGGGTGATCTTCTAGCGTTTGTCCTGCATCGCTGGGGTGAGGCGATAGACCGGCGTGGCGAGGCTCTTGCTGTGAGCCTCGACATTTCCAAGGCGTTTGATAGGGTCTGGCACCGTGGTCTTCTGTCCAAGCTTCCGGCATACGGTCTACCCGGCAACCTGTGTTCGTGGATTTCCGGCTTTCTGCATGGGCGTAGAATACGTGTAGTCATAGACGGACACGCTTCGGCGCTCATGTCGGTAAATGCCGGAGTTCCTCAGGGCTCGGTGCTGTCGCCCACCTTGTTTATTCTGCATATCAATGACTTGTTGTCGCTTGGCAACATTCATTGCTATGCAGATGACAGCACGGTTCATGGGCGATACCACTGCGGGCCTCCAGGTTGCCGTGTCGAAACTGTGAAGGGACGCGAAGATCTTGTCATTGAGCTCAACCGGACCTTGGATCTCATTTCTACATGGGGTTCCAGGAATATGGTTGAGTTCAATGCCAAGAAAATCCAGGTGTGTGCGTTCACGTGCAAAAAATCCCCGTTCTCTCCCCTCCCCATTCTTCAGGGTACTCCCCTCTCAGTGCGGAATGACCTGTGTATCCTTGGTGTGGATATCCGCTGTGATCTCAATCCAAGGAATCACATCGAGGGCGTAATATCTGCCACATCACGCAGGGTTGGAGTCCTGAACAGGATGCGTCGGTTTTTCACGCCCGGTCGGCTTTGCCGCTTATATAAAGCGCAGGTCCGGCCGGGTATGGAGTACTGCTCGCACCTTTGGGATGGATCCGCCCAGTACCTGCTCGATGCCTTGGATGGATTGCAGCGGCGGGCCATCCGCATTGTGAATGATGCAGACGTTACGAGCAACTTGGAGTCGCTACAACTCCGGAGAGATGTCGCCTCTCTAAGCGTGTTCTACCGCCTGTATCACGGTGAGTGCTCTGAGGAATTGTTCAACTTGCTCCCCTCCTCTCCATTCCTAACCAGAACCACGCGTGCTGGCTTGCGAAGCCATAGCTTGACGGTCCACACCATCCCGGCGCGAACCAAACGGTTCTCAAATTCGTTTCTGTGCCGCACCGTCAGGCTGTGGAATTGTTTGCCGGCGCACGTGTTCCCTCCTTCCTACAATCCTGGGTCCTTCCGCCGTGGTGTGAAGAGGCACCAAAGCAGGCCGGCATAATTGTTTCCATTGGCATGAGACTGCCGTCCGATGCCAATGGATACTCTGCCTGGGCGGCATTGGCACTTTCCATCAGGTGCAATGCCGCCACTATGCCAGGTCATTATAAAAAAAAAAAAAAAAAAAAAACAGCCAGACAGTCAGACTGACAGACAGACAAAAAAAATTAAAATATCATTTTCGGCACTGGTATCGTGTATATAACGATATGTAGTTGGACATTTTTTTTTATTTTCACTTTTAAAACAGACATTTCAATTTTATTTATATGTATAGATGAATTTTCTACTGAAAGACATAATTTTATAGTATAAATACATCTAAATATATTCATAGTAGTTTATAAACATTTTTAATTATCGAATGTGTCCCTTTCGAACGACTTTGAATTCAGTTTGAGCGAAGAAGACGAAACATATAGCTAAAATAGGTTTATGAGTAAGGCCATTAATAAACAAAATATTCCGCTTCTGAATGGAAGCAGTTCCTTATTTCAGTTCACGTCGTCAGTTGCATAAAACAAGGCTGTACGTTCTCTGTATGAATAATTTAATGTGAGTGCTTTCAGGCCGATGCACTGGTACCGTAACGAGAATATAATGGGCTACATATCGATGAAATGTAATGCTGAAGTAGCGAAGATACACTATTCATGAATCCATTCTTGTTTATTAGGTCATTTGTGGCACAAAAAAGTGTTGAGATATTTTTAACCTACTTCGAAAAAGAGTAGGTTCTCAATTCGTCGGTATCTTTTTTCTAGATTTTTTTCTGGGGTAACTTTTTGATAAATCTACGCTTTAACTAAAAAACTAAAAAGACTGTGATAATTTAATATACAGGGTATATCCAGACTGCAATCGAAAACGAAGCCAGGCGGTTGTTTTAGTAACTTTAAATACAACTTTTTTTTAATCACCCTCGCGTTTTAGTGGTAAAAACGTAGTTTTTATAGGAAACCTGCATACTAAAGTAATTTATAAAAAAATATAAACATAATGTAAAGTCCCGAACAAGCCGGTTTCCGAAAAGGCTTTAGTACCATAGACCATATCCATACGCTTCGGCAAGTTATGCAAAAAACCGAGGAATATAACTTGCCGCTTTGTTTAGCGTTTATGGACTATGAGAAAGCCTTTGATTCGATCGAGACTTGGGCTGTGCTACAGTCTCTCCAGCGGTGCCATATCGACTATCAGTACATCGAAGTGTTGAAGTGTATACACAACAACGCCACCATGTCGGTCCAAGTACAAGATCAGAGTACGAAGGCAATTCCACTACAGAGAGGCGTGACAGGGAGATGTCATATCTCCGAAACTGTTCACTGCCGCTCTGGAAAATGCCTTCAACCTCTTGCAGTGGAAAGGATTCGGCATCAACATCAACGGCGAGTATATCACTCATCTTCGGTTTGCCGACGATATTGTAGTCTTGGCAGAATCGCTGGAAGACCTTAGCACTATGCTCGAAGACCTCAATCTAGTCTCTCAACAGGTGGGTCTTAAAATGAACATGGACAAAACGAAGATCATGTCGAATGTCCATGTTGTGCCCACCCCTATCGATGTTGGGGGCTCGACTCTTAAAGTTGTTGACGAATATGTATATTTAGGACAAGTGGTCCGGTTAGGCAGGTCCAACTTCGAGAGAGAGGTCAATCGTCGAATCTAACTCGGTTGGGCAGCGTTCGGGAAACTACGCGACGTCTTCTCGTCCAAAATACCTCAGTGCCTTAAATCGAAAGTCTTCGATAGTTGTGTGTTGCCAGTGATGACTTACGGCACCGTGACGTGGCCTCTCACTATGGGCCTTATTAGGAAGCTCAAAGTCACTCAACGAGCTATGGAGAGGGCTATGCTCGGGGTTTCCCTACGAGATCGAATCAGAAATGAGGAGATCCGTAGGAGAACTAAAATAACCGACATAGCCCACCGGATTAGCAAGTTGAAGTGGCAATGGGCAGGGCACATAGCGCGGAGATCTGATGACCGATGGGGTCGGAAAGTGCTCGAATGGAGGCCACGTAGCGGAAAGCGCAGCGTAGGACGTCCACCCACAAGATGGTCCGACGACCTGGTAAAGGTCGCGAGACGTCGCTGGATGCAGGCTGCCTCCAGCAGGTCTCTGTGGAAATCATTGGGGGAGGCCTATGTTCAGCAGTGGACTCCCTTTGGCTGATGGATGGATGGATGGAATGTAAAGTTCGCCAATTCACCCAAGGACAGCGTGGTGAATTATATGGCCTAATCCCTCATACTACATCTCAATCGTACTCTCGATTGTTGAGGAGGCCCGTGCTCTGCAGTGTGAGGTATAGGCTACAGTATATAAGCGACTTCTGTCTTACGTATTATGTATCGTATACTTGTAGATACATTATTAGCATGTAGGGCTCGTGTATGCGTAATAATTGTTAATTAATACACATAGACGGCGACAGGATCCCATTTATTGGTAATCAAGCGTGTATTGGCGCGGTTTGCCATATCATGTATAGGTGTGGACGGGAAATTAATTAGGAGATACCGGCCTTTGTCGATAAAGGGTTTCCAGATAATTATGATACCGGAGCATTGAATGTCGATGCATCTTCCAATATTCAGTTAAATTGTAATTAATTAAAATTGGTTTGGAAGCCGAGAGATGGATCAATAACATAGTTAAGGTCGCAGGATGAACTTGTATACCATTGGTAGAAAAACAACAAAAGTGGCATGCAGTGAGTGAGGCCTATACAATTAGTGAATGATGTGGAGTCTTAAGAAGTTTGTTAAACAAGAGGTACCTAAAATGTTTGAATAGCGAGCTGAGGACAAAGTATGCACGATCAAAAAACTTGTAGGATATTATATTTCCTAACAGTTAATGATATACTAAGATATTTACCTATTGTGATATTTAACTACGTATAGAGAAGTTATCCCATACAAATGTCTCGTTCGATTTTGGTAAACGTTGAAACTAAATCGCTGCAGCGCCCAACAAATAAATAATTACACGTTTAACCAAACAGTGTAACCATGCAGCGCTAGACCACTTTTAGGATGTATTTTTCTCACGATCATTTCATGGCCCTTCTTTGACTGATTCGTATAGGGTGCATGCACTGCACCTAGTGGGACATATTTTTCACAAAGAACGTCTTATCTTGTGTAACATTGATATCGATGCAGTTGAAATGCATGAAATTTGAACTTTCTTTTGGTCTAAGTATACAAAACATACAAAAATACGCAACTAAAATTTGCCTTCCAAAACTTCCTTACTCAATATTCTTTCCACACGAATTTTATTTGTCCAATACAAATTCCTAACAAACTTAACTTCCAATCCATTCACTTTCAATAAAACAAGAATTCCTCTAAAACTCGATTACAACAACTGTATTACGAACATATGCACATGCATTCCTTAAACATGCGAATTACTACGACGCATCCAATCAGAATGCATTCATGCATAGTCGGACAATTCAGTACAATCACAGAGCTATTGATTTCCACTCCCTTAGGCGTTTGTATTTACTGAAAGCTATTTCATTTGTATTCCTATATAATAGTGCCAATAGTCGGTCAGATGATAATAGATTCTTATGTAGGGTAATTAAAAAATGCGTGGTGGCCCGATGGTAAACGGACTAGCCGCGGCAGCCAACATATTCATGGTGGTCGCGGATTGGAATTTCAGGGCACACGATTGATATTTGACTTTTCAAAGTCATGTGTAGATAATCAATCACCTTTCACTGTAACGGTGAAGGAAAACATCGTGAGGAAACCTGCATACCATAGCGATTTATATGAATTTCTATGGCATGTAAAGCCAGCCAACCAGCACTAGGCCAGCGTGGTGGTCTATATGGGATAACAATCGTACTCCCGATTGTGGAGGAGGCCCTTGCTCTACAGTGGGACGTTTATGTGCTGATACAGTAGGGTTATTTAGGTCATTAGCATTTAATGACTTTGTAAGGGCACGATAAAGCGATGGACTTGATGGTAGAAATTGTACAATACATCAAAGAGAATAAAACAAATTGAGGACTGCCTCGGTGGAGCAGTTGTACTATGGTATGATTGCAAAACTGTCTTCTTGGGTTTGAATCCCGGGACGGAAAAATTATGTTTTATTTTTCTATTCAATATCAGCCTGGAGTCAAAAATCTGCTCCTGATATGGCAATAAGCTCGCCCCCGATCACATCATGGGACGGAAAATACACCACAAAACGTGGATGTCATGGTTTTGTCTCTGCCTACCCCTTCTGGGAAAAAGACGCTAGTTTATATATGTATATAAACAAAACAATCATTAAATTCATATTCACATAACATTTAATCAAAGGAACATAACTCCTGAAATTGTACATGAATTATTTGCTAGCTCAACTAGTCGAATCGAGGAAAATGTATCACAAAATAGCCAGCAAATATCACAGCGAACTATACCCGAAGGATGCGGCGGGAAATATACAGATTCCAAAACGCTGGCTCCGTGTCATAATGCTATGAAGCTTGTGACAACTATTGAATGGAAATGTTGGATACGGACGTAAATTTATCGGAATGGACTTACTATTTATTTATTTATTTAAATCTTTATTGTACTATAATTTAATTATATTCTACTGGGCCATGGCATAGTAGGTATGAAACTATGCCACTATTATCCTTTAATATATAAAATAAGTACTTAATAACAGATTATTAGGTTTGAATTGAATCTTAACCGTGTGAATTATTTTTTTTGAATATTTTTCTTTATTCGGTTTTTAATTCACTTTCTTAAAAATTTTACTTATCTTGTTACAACGAGTCATCAATGCTTTCGGAAAATATATTCATTATTTTTAAATATATTTCAAATTGTGCAATGTAATGTAAATGTAATTAATCCCACTACATTATCGCAACCTATAAAACATTGCCACTAAAACAATATGCAATAATGTCACATACCAAAACAATAAATTATGAACTGCCCTTCCAGTATCCCAACATCTGTATCGCATTTCACGAAGCTTTGGATTCGTATCAGCACGACGTCGCGTTTCAAAGCTTCGAATACTCTTCAACTTAGCAACTTGTAGCTTTTTGTTCGCAAATAAGCTCCATCAAGAGAAGTTCATTAAGCTTAATTGAAACTGCCATTAAAAAGCTGCATTCATTGAAGCGTTTCTTTTTCATGATGTAACAATATTTTTTATGTCTGAAAGATTGGTGTACAAAAAAAAAATTATAAATAAATAACATTATTATTAAGACGTTTTAAAGATTACACATTTTGTTATTGCACTCCTGTCAATACTGATAACTGCATAGTGATTTTTTTTTTCAAATTTACACATAACAAGTCAGTAAAATTCCAAGCATTGCTTTGTAATTCAAGGCTTTGTTTGGTTTTGCTACTGTTCATGGGCGGTCGTATCGCTTACCATTAGGCCAAAGGCACGTTCGTGTCGCCATTCATTGCAATAAAAAAGTAAAATTTATTAATTGTGATGAGCGTAGCATCCCCCTTTCAGCTTTATATACCCTTTATGACTAAACTTGCAGAATAAAATACTAATGCCCGGTTTGTCTGAAATAGCCTGGAGTACAACCAAACATACGCATCATCAGGCGTCCACCCAAATCTATCAAATTTCAACCGATGTCAACATTCGCACATTCTATAGTAGATAGAGTTCTCTTAGCTAAAAATGATTATGACAATCTTATATAAATACAATAATAATAAAACAACAGACTAAAAATATTATTTATTTATTTAATGCTTCATATACATAAACTGTATAAAGGCGGACTTAATGCCTGAGGCATTCTCTGCCAGTCAACCTTTAGGTGGTGCAGAGAGAGAGCACGATAGGCGCATAAATTAATAAATATAACTGTATACACACACACACACATTTATATACATACACATGCACACACATAAAAATTTAACATATATAATAAAATGATAATAATTGAAGTGCGTGGCGGCCTGTTGGTAAACGGACTAGACGCGGCTGCCAACATGTTCACGGTGGTCGCGGGTTCAAATCCCAGGGCACACCTCTGACTTTTCGGAGTCATGTGTGTATTGACAGTCAATCACCACGCACTAAAACGGTGAAGGAAAACATCGTGAGGAAACCTGCATACTATAGCGATTTATAAGAATTTCTATGGTATGTAAGTCCGCCAACCCGCACTAGGCCAGCGTGGTGTCCACCACAATATATGGCCTAACCACTCTCAATCGTACTTTCGATTGTAGAGTAGGCCTGTGCCCTGCAGTGGGACGTATATGGGCTGATACAATACAATATAATAAAATATATATATACAACGTGTAACAGGATTAATTCACAACCTCAGACACCCCAACTTTAAAATATTATTGCAATCATAGTTTATGCTATGAAATCGTACTATCATAATTACAAAATCTTTTATTTATGAAATTAGTTATACCAAATGTAGGCACTTAACATGGTCACCTTACGAGTTACAAATAAGAGTGTACTACTACACACGCTCGCCGGACACGCACACATGTACACAAGACACATTCACACGAGTACCTAACGCCGGTCGCCGACCGCTGCGCCGCGCCGGCAGAAACAGCTGACAATATACGAAATACAAATTACAAATTACGTACGTAACTGATTACTGGGTGGTTTGGTAAACAAATTATTATTTATTTAATCTGTAAGCATAACATTTGTGTTTTAACTATAAAATCTAAATATTTTACTTACTAGATATAATGCGTACGAACCCAACATAAGACAATATTTTGCATGAATCGGCTATAAAATATTAGTAATTTCACTTCCCCTAAACTTAGTTCCTACAGGCGGGCAGGATACGGGCGTCATTTATTTTGCATTATTATTGAATAAGATAATAAGATAACGCAATATCTAACAACGAATACTAGATTGGGAATCACAACCTAATCACAACACAAAAAAATACAACAAAATTAACTTACGTGTTACATGGCACTCATGAGGCGATTTCTTTTTAAAATATGTTCGACATGTCCACCACCTTGATACACTTTGATGCACATTTGCGTAATTGTTCACGTAATTTATGTAAAACTTCAGTGTCACTCTTCACTTTTAGGAATTTGCTCCACATTACCCTCCTCATCCTGGATCCTCCACATTAGTACTTTCACTGAAGTATACCAGAGATTTATTACGTCCCCACAAAAAAAGTCAAGAGACGTCAAGTCAGGTCAGGTGACCTAGGAGGCCATTGCACAGGTTCGCCGCGACCTATCCAGCGCTCTCCGAACTCAGCATCGAGATACCGTCAGACATGCCAATGATACATTATCACCACACAGTGCCAAAGTTCTCACCATTTCAGTGTATTTGAATATTCGAATACCGATAAGACATCGCGCGCGAAAGTTATCGAAATATCTACTTAACACTTAAACACAAGTAGACACAGATAACTGCGGTGCACGACTAGATTTTTTTCACATATTCGGTGCCCATTTAGGGATTGCAATAACGGGATATCTGACACACCGGGATTCCGCATACATTGTAGCAAAATTACAAACCGAATTTAATCACCATTTTAACGTTCCCCGAAATTATTTTTCATAGAAATACCTATTTGTTGTTTCTTTTCATATTGATTTTGTTACATTTAATTTGTTTCATTTAAGTGCATGTATTGCGCGGGATTTGGATCGCCCGGCCTTGCAAATACCGGGAGTAATTTTTTTCGCGGCGCATCCCTATACCGCCGCGCGCGCCATCGTTTGTCGGATGGATCAAATTGCATTAAACAATAGCTGCATCCTGCTCTATCTAGTTGTAGTTAAATGTGCGGAAAAGAGAATATGATAGTTATTTATTTTGGTAGCTTATTACGTTTATTGAGGCCTATCGTGGTGTGCGTTTGATTAATGATAGATTGCTTAAATAAACTTTATGACTATCGAAATAAAGTTCATTTTTGTTCATTATTTAGTTTATTAGAGTATTCGTTTAGTGATTCATTTAAAAATGATCTTATGTGCTGGAGTTACGTTTCAATTTCGTTTGTTCGGAGTACTAAACGAAGGAGTGTCTGTAATTTACTTGGTCTTAACTAATTATTTTGAAAAAAAATACCTACCGAAAAAAATGTTGATATCGGTTCAGTAGCTGATTCTGAACGTACTACTTTCCGCTTTTACATTTAAATCTGTTACATGTTGTATATGTTAAATTTCAATAATTATATACAGGGTATATCAAGACTGCTACCGAAAACGAAGCCGGGTGGTAGTTTAAGCGACTTCAGACACAATGCAACAGAAAAAGTTGCAAAAAAAAGCGACAATTTTTTTTTTGTATTTTTTTTCTTATGACCATATTTGGTTGGTAAATACATTTTTTCCTAAAATAATAGTGTATACCCTTTTATTTATAAATAATCTAAGGCATAAAAGTGTTTAAATTATTATTTTAGCAAAAACTATGGATTTACCACCCAAAAATGAAGATATTTAAAAAATCATAAAAAATAATTGTCGCGTTTATTTTCGAAATTTTTGGTTGCATTGTGTTTGTAGTCACTAAAACTACCACCCGGCTTCGTTTTCGGTAGCAGTCTTGAGATACCCGGTATAATATAATATAATGTAAATGGAAAGTGATAATGACGCACTAAAATGATTCTGCCAGGCGATCAAGTAAAAGTTGCTTAACTGACCTTTTAAAATTGATGCGAGTACATGACGCCCTGATCCCGATCCCGTTGTATTACGATTAATACAACGGGAAATGAATGAAATTGTTTCCTCTCTAGAATATTGACTTTCAGTACGACCTAATTGCACTTTGTTAGAGTATCGGCAATGCAGTTATCGGCTGACAGAAGTTTTTAATTGCGTTATATTTATGGAAAGTAATTATTGTCATAGCCTTTTTGATTAAAGCCAAGTTTACTTTCTCTACTAGAGTAATCAGTTTTATATTTGCTTGAGATAAGTTATTTATTTTTGAGGATATCGAAATATTTCAACCTTAATACACCATTAAAAAGTACCATATATTTATTAGTAAGAAATCCACTAAAAATATATATTATGTCAGTTATCTAATTAATAACCAATACCAAAAATTTAAATATAACATGAACCGTATCTAAAGTGGGCTTTATTTGGTTATATAGCTCCACTCAATTATAAAAATTTAGACGTTCCGTAGTTTAAATATCTTTGTATTTTAAATACCGGGTATCTCAAGACTGCTACCGAAAACGAAGCCGGGTGGTAGTTTTAGTGGCTACAAACACAATGCAATTAAAAATTTCGCTTAGAAACGCGACAATTATTTTTTATGATTTTTTAAATATCGTCATTTTCGGGTGGTAAATCCATAGATTTTGCTAAAATAATAATTTAAACTCTCTTATATCTTAGAGTATTTATAAATTAAAGGGTATACACTATTATTTTAGGAAAAAAATGTATTTACCACCAAATATGGCAATAGGAAAAAAATTACAAAAAAAAAATTGTCGCTTTTTTTTGCAACTTTTTCTGTTGCATTGTGTCTGAAGTCGCTTAAACTACCACCCGGCTTCGTTTTCGGTAGCAGTCTTGATATACCCTGTATGTACATTAACACAGCTTATCAAGACAGTCAATTCAAAATAAAAATGTTGTATGATAAATACTCAAAAACTCAGAATTATTTCGCATCACAATAAATCGTAAACAAGTACTCACGAAACCGAGGCGATAACTTTTTGTCGTTGTTATCAACGACCTCAACAAATAATTTAACAGTCACAAACATAAATCAGACATATCATTTCATTATGATCATTTTTACGAATGTTCGAGGACCGTTAAATATTTCAATAAAGATATTATACCAACAATACAAACGTCTATAAAGCGAACCGAAAGAAGACATTAAACCATCCATTTTCCGTTTAACAGTTCAAAATCTAGATCACGGGAAATACCTAGTGCTAAGTGCTGAGAATGGCTTGACCGGTATGTTTAATTGCTTCACTTAAAGTGGAAATAAAAGTTTTGACGATATGTCTCACAGTTTTACTGTGTGCTTCAGAAACATTATGGTGCAATCATTGCAATTTTAATGTCGTTTTAAAAGTTTCGAAAATCTTTTCATTAACTTTTGAATTTGTGTCGCGTATCTGAATTGGAATGCTAAAATTTAAATGCAGTTTGATTTTTCATTCGGTTTGTCGCATTCCTTCGAAAGGATAAATTTAAGAATTATTTAAAATTGGGAATTAATGCTATTATTGCACTGCATTATTGGTTCATTCTAATTTTTATAGTATTAAAACCTTAGCATTACTTAGACAAACATTCGTATTTCACTACATGAAAACAAAATAAATTATATATCAATATTCCATCCGTGGGCATACTGCATTTTGATACGAAAACCACCACCATCCATCTTCCCGAAAAATAACAAATACATCTAGTTAACTTGCCGGTTTTCTGCTCTCGAAGCGGAATGATCAGCACAGTAACCAAAACAGTAATATTGGAACACAGATAAACACTATCACAAAATTGTCCACTATTCGAGAAAAAACAATGCGGCAATAAAGCACGCACCACGCGATCAATAGCGCACACGACTGAAAACTGAAATCACAGCGATAATACCAAATATATCAAAATACCCTCAGGTGACCTCATAAAATTTCTATAAACCAAAATGCCAATATTTTCAAGGAAGATCCGAAGACGCTGAGGGGATGTATTTATTTACAAATGATTAGAATTATACATATTTTATTTGTTTAATATGTATAACTTTAATTTATTCATTGTGTTAACTCATTTATTGGGACTGATACGTTCAGAAACTTCAATAAGCCACCTAATAAATAGACTTAAAAAAAAAGACGAAATAACCAATTCATATTTCATCGATCAAGTATGAAGTATATTTTTCGTAACTCATTTAAATAAACAACAAAAGATGCTTAATTGAAACCATACCATACTGATGCATTTATGAATAAAAGTTACACCAAGCGACTAAGATTAATCCCCGTCAAACAGCTTGTTCAAAAACCTTTTAAATATAGTGAGCCGCATAATCTAGGCAGAATATTATTGATACTATCACCATCAATATTACTGATTGATGAATGCAAGGTGAGTTGATTGATATCTTTAGTGCTGATACCTTCGCGGTTGTAGGAACATCTGTGCTCCGTCAAAGTCTTGATTCAGTATAGATTAAGATTGATGAAAGCACCCTTTGAATGCGTGGGGTTTAGCTTTCGCGACTGGGCTAATACCGATCGCAGTGTCATCCTTGTAAATTGGATAGCGAAAACTGTGGGATTTATCTTGCTTTGTTGCAGCAAATTGGTTGTAATCTTTTGTGTGTGATAAGCAATTATGCCCTGGGAGTTTGCATTTGCTTCTTTCTTTGTATTGTTCATTCGGAAATTTAAATTAGTTTATTTTAAACTTCCATTTTAAGTATTTAGCTAGAGCTATTTTGTTATCAATTTGCGGGGTTTTTTTTTTCGCTTTTCGGAAAATTCTTTTGCCTGTTTTAAATTATTAATAATTTTAACTTGAAAATTATATTTCATTTCTTAAAATATCTATATTAATCAATAAATAAAAAAACCTCTCAACCATAAAGGTGTGTTACTTATTCCACAATATTCATTAAAAAATTTAGTATAAAAACAAACTTTAGCAACGCTTTGTATGTAATGAGAATTTGTATAAAACAATTACTTAACCCCTGCATGTAGCATTCCCGTCTGAACCTTTGCAAACATCACCTGAGAATTAATTAAAAGAGTTTCAAAAAACGAAAAATAAACACTTGCTAAACTCGAGTTTAGTGTAAACTAGCTGTTTCTAGTTCAGACTAGTTTACAAAACCGGATGAATGCAGTTTTGGCTAGTTCTATTTGGTCTATACAGAACGCTGTTTTGTTTAGGTTTCGTAAAATGGTCAGGTCTGTAGCTACTCAATTTTTCTGGTTTTGCTTACGATATATAAATTTCGACCTTAACTCATAAATATAAATATGTTAATAGATCCATGTGGTACAAAATAGAACTACGAGATTGAGGATTCATTGCTAGCAAAAGACTGTAAAGTTTGTATAAAACACGTTTATTTTAAGACGAGACGCAAATAAATCTATGATTTCTTATTGTTTGACTTAATTTAACTCAAATAACTTACAGTTTCCAATACGTTGCCATATTATCGGTAAGTTTTTGCACCCGAATGAAAATGACTGCCCGTTAACTGACGTATTTTATAACATTAATTAATCACGATATGACCATACTATTACTCTGATGCTAAGCAGTGTGACCGTTCATGAACAATGGCTAAACTAAACAACACCATGAATCATAAAATTACGAACAATTCTTGGCATTCCATTGCTTTTCATCCGGAGATATAAGATGTTGAGTCTCAATATGTTTGAGTGTCAATAGTTATTCTGACTACTATACCTTCCAACTAGAACACAACAGTGCATTTACAAAGCTGTTTGGTGGGAGAAATATACATCACGGTGGTACCTTTTGACAGCCTCCGTAGCGCAGTTAGTTAGACGCCGCCTGTGAAACGAGAGGCCGCGGGTTCGATCCCCGCACCGAGAGAAATGTTTGTGCGGCCCACAAATATTTCTTCCGGGTCTGGGTGTTTGTGAGACCGAAAAGTCTTTCGTAGTTCCTGATACCCACGACACAAGACTCGATCTTAGTGTGGGGTCAGGACTATGTATGTGACTGTTGGGTGTATTTATTATTATTTATTTTTATTTACCTATTTTTTAGGGATCACTAGATAAAAAAAATATACCTCCCAGGCGGCCTATGAAATATGAGAGACCTACCACCACTAACTGCTGCTGCAAAAACAACATCATAAAGATTACTTTAAATTAAGATTCTCACACCGTGCACCCTTTAAACATCCATAAGTACCATTAGCTTTAATATTTATGCACGGTGTTAAAGCATTTAAGCACTTTGTCACATAAAGTTTTATAAACGATATCCCAAATCCCTCATATAAATGCTTTGGTGTAGGATCATAAAGTAACAACAAAAATGTGTTAATATTTCAGAACACTCGGCTGTTTTGCGACGTTTTTTGTAGCGATGAATTTATCAAGGAAGATTTGCAAAGAGCTTCAGTTACTGGCGACGGTGTTTTTAAACATATTCTATTATATTTGCAAACGTTTTGAGTGGAGCAAATATCGCGTTTAAGGGTTCTTGCTTGGATATTTTATAATTTTATTTTTGTACTTAATGTTTCTTGGAAAGTATTTCAAAAGAGTAAATTTTGCGCTACTAAATTAAAAATTATGCGCTATTTAAAATCTCGGATAAATCTCGACTTGACCACATTATTAAGTCCCAACAGGAAATATTGTATTTACCTCACGTCCTTTAAAAATACTTACGCCTGAAAATATGTTATCAAAGGGCACCGATTACTAAGCAAATATAGAAAAATAAATGGCTTTAAATCTAGCCACTTTCTATGATTGTCAAATAAAATGAATGAATTAATGATACACCCCATCATTGATTTAAAATCAGAAAGCATTTAATCATATAGCTTATACGCGTTGACATCAAACAAGTTACTAGTCATACGGAATAAATGAATTATTAATGTAAGCCAACGTCAGATTAATGGATTATCCACGCTTAAACTGTTCAGCTGTATAATAAGAATGTGTGTTAAATTGTAGGTTTAATTTTCATAGTGAAATACTAGTGTAATGCTATTTATCCTTGGCGTTGGCCTGTTTTATTTTTTTTACACCGCTAGACTATCGTCATTTTATAAGAGGTGAAAGTTTTAATGCGCATGCTTTTGAAATAGGCATCAGACGTTCAGCGATTATGAAGTACCGATCGTAGTGTTTTTTTTTTTTTTTTTATTGCAGTGAATGGCTAGACGGGCATGCCGTTCGCCTGATGGTAAGCGATGCGACCGCTCATGAATAGTAGCAAAACCAAACAACATCCTGAACTATAAAGCAATGCTTGGCATTCCACTGCGCTCGCCATCCTGAGACATAAGATGTTAAGTCTCAATATGTCCAGTAGTTACTCTGGCTACTCTGGCTGGTGTTTTGGAAGTTATCAGCTTCAATGCGTATAATGAGATAAAAATACCATTAAAAATGTCTGACTGCCAAGAAAACATCTTTTGATAGTTTAGTTCTAGAGATACACAACACTTTAATAAATACCATATAATATAAAATAACAAAAATAATTGGAGTGTTTCATAAATAGCTCGTTACGGAAGACAATGCTAAATCATCATCATCATCAGCCTAAACTGTAGTCCACTGCTGGACATAGGCCTCCTTCAAATTGCGACATTTCAACCTATCTTCGGCTTGTCGCATCCAGCATGTGCCAGCGACCTTTCCCAAATTGTCACTCCACTCCTAGCCGGTGGCCTAAATAAATTAGGATAAAATAAATAAGATATAGACTTGGTAGGTATAAAGTATTTTAGCCATACCTGACTATGAGCAAGCCAAAATGTCTTATAGTTCAGTATTAGAAAAATAGAAGGATATCATTATAAGTAAACATTATACCAACATTAGGGTTCGATGAAACCGGCATATCCATTTGACAAATAGTTCCTAAATGAATAAAGAGAACAAAAATAATAGGTAAACCTTACAACTTCTGCATAACTGGCGGTCTTATCGCTAAGAGTGACATCTTCCAGAAAACCATAATATAGCAATAGAGTAGGGCAATTAATTGACTCTGTAAATGGCAATAATTGTGTGTGCGTAACTTATAACGACACTTATTAGTACAATTCTACGGTACATAATAAATAAATCGCTATGATAAAGCTGTCATTTCACATCAGTTCTGTATGTTTTAGTTTTTCTTGTAGCACAGTTTTTTTTAAACGTAATATTTCGTACAATCCCAGTCGAAAAACTCGATTAGTACTTTAATTTATCAAAACTATTAGCGAATTTATGGTAAAGAACCTCAAACATACATAAAGACCTCTCTTTTCCTTTTTTTTCTATCCATCCAAAGGTTGTCTGTAAGAAATCGCCTAGAGCGATAAGACCGCCATCTGTACCTTTTTTTTTCATTTGTAATATATTTAAGTGTTTATCCTTTTTTGTGCAGTTAAGAATAAATAAATAAAGATCATCCCCTAGGATATATTTATTTATCCTTTTTAGCACTTTACATAGAACTAGTAACATTAAAGAAATATAAATTTGCAAAAGTACAAAAGGCGGCCTTGCCGCACATCACAATCTCCTCTTTGGAATGGATAAAATAGTAGGAGAATGAGAGAGCAAAGGAGGGAAGCTAGAATTAATTCAAAAAATATCTTATTATAAATTATCTTATAAACAAACACCTGCAACAAATATTTATAAGCGTACATACTTATATAAAATACACATACTTACAATAAATATATTTATGTAGGAATGAAGTATGGAGAAAGATGAATTTAATGAAATGGTACAGAACGTGGTTATGTGAAATAGATGACGAATGCAAATACCAAAGATGAATATAAAAAGTAAAGTTCAAGTACAGAAGAAATGGATAAAAGAGCACTGCATAGAAGAAGATGGGCGACGTAATGAAATCCATCCATCAGCCAAAGGAAGTCCACTGCTGAACATAGGCCTCCCCCAATGATTTCCACAGAGACCTGTTGGAGGCAGCCTGTGTCCAGCGACGTCCCGCGACCTTTACCAGGTCGTCGGACCATCTTGTTGGTGGACGTCCTACGCTGCGCTTTCCGCTACGCGGCCTCCATTCGAGTACTTTCCGACCCCATCGGTCATCAGATCTCCGCGCTATGTGCCCGGCCCATTGCCACTTCAACTTGCTAATCCGGTGGGCTATGTCGGTTATTTTAGTTCTCCTACGGATCTCCTCATTTCTGATTCGATCTCGTAGGGAAACCCCGAGCATAGCCCTCTCCATAGCTCGTTGAGTGACTTTGAGCTTCCTAATAAGGCCCATAGTGAGAGGCCACGTCTCGGTGCCGTAAGTCATCACTGGCAACACACAACTATCGAAGACTTTCGATTTAAGGCACTGAGGTATTTTGGACGAGAAGACGTCGCGTAGTTTCCCGAACGCTGCCCAACCGAGTTGGATTCGACGATTGACCTCTCTCTCGAAGTTGGACCTGCCTAACCGGACCACTTGTCCTAAATAGACATATTCGTCAACAACTTCAAGAGTCGAGCCCCCAACACCGATGGGGGTGGGCACAACATGGACATTCGACATGATCTTCGTTTTGTCCATGTTCATTTTAAGACCCACCTGTTGGGAGACTCGATTGAGGTCTTCGAGCATAGTGCTAAGGTCTTCCAGCGATTCAGCCAAGACTACAATATCGTCGGCAAACCGAAGGTGAGTGATATACTCGCCGTTGATGTTGATGCCGAATCCTTTCCACTGCAAGAGCTTGAAGGCATTTTCCAGCGCGGCAGTGAACAGTTTCGGAGATATGACATCTCCCTGTCTCACGCCTCTCTGTAGTGGAATAGCCTTCGTACTCTGATCTTGTACTCGGACCGACATGGTGGCGTTGTTGTATATACACTTCAACACTTCGATGTACCGATAGTTGATATGGCACCGCTGGAGAGACTGTAGCACAGCCCAAGTCTCGATCGAATCAAATAGCTAAAGATATTTAAAAAAACTTATTAATATTCGTTTTTTTTTTATTTCTCTTTATTGGTTCTACCAACGTTTGTTTACAACAATACATATAATTAAAAATAACAACATAGAAATAAAATTATTGCAACAAACAATTACAGGCAAACACAGCATGCACATAAAACTACAAATTAAAATTTTATGTAATACAATAACAATTCAGAATAGACAGAAGAGCCACCAATTAATATCTCAATGACTTAGAATAATACAATATATTTTCTACCATATAACAAAAAAAAAAAGAAAACCAATGAAAACAACTGTAGAACGAGTGTAGAAGCTAGTAATCTAAGATTTTTAAAATAATAATAAAAGAAAACATAAAATAAAATGATAATAATTATTTGACTGGCATGGAAATATTTACACATTTATCTTTACTATACAAAGATTATCGCTCCTTCGATCTTTGTTTTCCAATATGACATTTTATCGTCAATATTCCCTTGAGTCGGAAAATACAGGCATTTCACAAACATACAGTCAGGAGGCGCAAATAATCCACAACCGCAGGCAAACGAGAAATATTCCACACGGATACCAACATTCATATCGAAAAAGTACGTGTACAAAAATCAAACGGGTGGAAAAAGCAAATATTATTCGGGTGTATTACAGCAGCGGTTGGTATGCGTTCAAATTGAATGCATATTTTACTCAATGAACAATAAAGTCTAAATTGATTTTTCTTATTGATTTTTCTTATTGAAATTGATATTGTTTATTTTAAATTCAAATGATTTTACATAAATAAAGTTTGGGTTTTGGTTTGATTTTGTATTTTTAAAGTTTATTTTTGTCGTCTTAATCGATTTAATTTTTAAAATTCGTAATTAGTCCGATGTTAAGTGGTAACCGCAACTAATTGACTTTGTCACACCCACACTGCCCATTTACTGCCTATCGTATTGCAAACCCTCTTTTAACCCCGATCAAATTAGCTTAGATCATAAACATACACACAAAAATAAACACTTTGAAAAAATGAAATTTTATTTTTAATTTGGACAGCAGTAAAACCAAACGACCCCAGGAAATATAAAGCAATGCTTTGTGTTCTACTGCGAGCGCAGTATAAGCATTCTGACATATAAGATGTTAAGTCTCAATATTTCTATCAGTTACTCTGGCTAAAATGTAATTCAAACTGGAACACATCAATGCATTTGCAGTCGTACTTACCCAGGCGGCATCTCGCATAATATGAGAGACCTACCACCAGTATTGTAAACCATTTACTATCGGGCAAACTCCTGAATTGCCTACATTTTTTTTTATTTCAGTGAATGGCGAGACGAGCATGCCGTTCGCCTGATGGTAAGCGATGCGACCGCTCATGAACAGTAGCAAAACCAAACAACACCATGAATTACAAAGCAATGCTTGCCACTCCACTGTGCTCGCCATCCTGAGACACAAGATGTTAAGTCTCAGTATGTCCAGTAGTTACTCTGGCTACAATGTCCTTCAATCCGAAACACAACAGTGCATTTAAACTGTTTGACGGGAGAAATAGACATTGCGGTGGTACCCACCCAGGCAGCCTCTCACATATGAGAGACCTACCACCAGGCCTACATGGTTATAAAAAAATACTTATGTTATATAAGCATGTATTATAAGAATATTGGAAAGATACGAACCTAATTTGGGTATTGTTGGCGTGGCAATGTTCCACGGCTTCGGATAATGCCATTGTGTTGGCTTCAAAGGGAAAGTTTCTTATCCTCACCACTACAATACATCAAAGGATCTTCATACTTTTGTGAGGTAATTAAAACTTCCTGATCTGGCTTTAATCATATCCACAGGGTACATCATGTTATTTTAGTTTATTCAGGTTTAAAATATGAAATATTTTGGCATCAATCTCATTCAAAAGAAAGACATATAAAACAATAAATATTATATTTTTTTTATTTCATAAATAATAAAATGTATTAGTTCTCACTGAAAACTTATTTCATTTCATTTTATTTTCTATCTTTAATTATTGTAGGTATGCTAAAGTGGCGGCTCACAGCCGTGCGAAGCAGACACCAATATAACACTTACTCGGATGTATGTAACACAGTTTAATGTTTTGAATTCGAAAACCAATATAAATATGTAGCTCACAGCACACAGAGATAGACATAAGGTATTGTTTGAAATCACTGCTGAATAAAACTCCGCCAAAAGATTGCCAGTATTACATAGAAGTTTATTGATGTATATATTTTTAATTCGTAACCATACAATCACTGAAACATACACTATGGAACTCCGCAAACACACCACTACAAAACAACCAACAGCTCGACATATTTTTATTAAAAAACAAAATATTCGAAAAGTAATTTTACAAGTTTAAAGTTCAGAGCGTTTGACGCTAACGATGCAGTCACGTTGTGCTTAATATCCGCAACTTAAACAAAAAATTGGCCGTGAGCCAGAACCAAGTATGCAGTTTGGTATACTATAATTTTTAGCTATTATCAAAGTTGCTACATGCTAAATTACTCGCTTTTTCAACCCACATGCGAGAGCGCACTTTATCTTTAACTAGTTATTGCTAGACTTTGCATGACTTGGGGAGTTAGCAGAAGTTTTATTTATTTGCTATAAATGTCATTTAAATTTAAACTGTTTTTTTTTTACTTTTAACGTAACGGCCTTATTCTACGACTATTTTAAAACCTAATTTAGTTATGTCCCTTTCAAAAGACTTTTGAATTCACTTGAGCAAAGAAGACAAAACGTTCTATAGGTAATTAAAATAGGTTTATAGATAAAAACGGAGTTTAGCCAAGTCGTTATTTGACTTATGATTTCAAACAAGCTGTTAACAGGACATTACTTTTGAAACAAATATTTGGAGAAGTATACTGTATAGAATTTAAAAACTCACATATTGATATCCATCCATCCATCCATCAGCCAAAGGAAGTCCACTGCTGAACATAGGCCTCCCCCAATGATTTCCACAGAGACCTGTTGGAGGCAGCCTGCATCCAGCGACGTCCCGCGACCTTTACCAGGTCGTCGGACCATCTTGTGGGTGGACGTCCTACGCTGCGCTTTCCGCTACGTGGCCTCCATTCGAGCACTTTCCGACCCCATCGGTCATCAGATCTCCGCGCTATGTGCCCTGCCCATTGCCACTTCAACTTGCTAATCCGGTGGGCTATGTCGGTTATTTTAGTTCTCCTACGGATCTCCTCATTTCTGATTCGATCTCGTAGGGAAACCCCGAGCATAGCCCTCTCCATAGCTCGTTGAGTGACTTTGAGCTTCCTAATAAGGCCCATAGTGAGAGGCTACGTCTCGGTGCCGTAAGTCATCACTGGCAACACACAACTATCGAAGACTTTCGATTTAAGGCACTGAGGTATTTTGGACGAGAAGACGTCGCGTAGTTTCCCGAACGCTGCCCAACCGAGTTGGATTCGACGATTGACGATTGACATATTGATATAATATTCCAATATTTTTTCTAAGTTGATATTTATTTACTAATTAATCCTTAGATTTAGCTAAGTTAAAGATGCTAGTCTGAATAAATAAATAAATATATCCATCAGTAACATATAATATAACCCTGACCCCAGACTAAGATCGAGTGTAGTGGGGATCAGGATCAGGATGTTAAACGAGACACTTTTCAGTGTCACAAACTCCCAGACCCGACACAAATACCTGGCTTCACACAAGTATTTGTCTCGGTGCGGGAATCAAACCCCCGGCCTCTCGTTTCACAGCCGGTGTCTCACCAACTGCGCCACGGAGGCTGTGGAAAGTAACGAAGTATGCATAAATTTATCGTCAGCGTTTTAGCGCATTAATGCGAATAAAAACAGCACCTTTAAGGCCTCTGATAACTCATTCCTTCATACCGTAAGAAACAACGTTTCCAACGCTGAATATATTAATTTAAGCTCACCTGCACGGAGCATATCAATTAAAGGCCCCATTTCGTAATTAATTATATCGTTTGCGCGTTCATGACATCTGGTGCAGGTGTGAAACAGTACTCGTAGCTTTTTGATGGACGCGTTGGGTTTATATCGTTCATTTATATAATTGCGTGGGATGTGTTTAACCGGTGAATTAGTTACAGTATGTGTGGCTTTCTGTGTGATTTTTGCAATTATTTGTATAGTATTTGACAATATTCAGGGACTTGTAAATATATAATTCAAACAGATTGCTGTAGAAACCTTCCTCCTGACTATGGAATAAGTGGCTAAGTAAGAAAGAACTTACTTTCCCATAGTGAAAAAGGGTAGCGTCCTCAGTTTTTATTTTTATTGCATCTAAAGGTCGCATTATGCATAATTATGAATATGACGATTTTTTAAAATCCGTTTAGTAATAAGCAAGGTACAAATATTTTAAATTTGGTTGTAGGATAGATTAGGATGCAACATGCACGGCGTGACTATCCATAATGTTCACGCGTGCGAAAGCGAAAACTAGTATATTATTATATATATAGAGTTATCAAAAATATTAATATCGCAGTCAATTTCCAACCAATTCTGATGCTGTTTTCGTAGTGATGTTTCTTATAAGCGATTTTTTTTGGTGTCTTTCAATACTGCTCCAAATCAAATATTGGACACATCCGTATTGTTATGGATTATTCAATTTATCCTGTTAAATATAATTTATTCATTTAGCGATTACTTTACAAAGTATATGTGTTCACGATGGATGGATGATGTGTTACTAGCATAAAATACTTAGAGATAACGGGCAGAAATTTCAAATCTTAAAGGTTATTTGCAAAATAGATTTACTAGTTAGCTTAAACTCAATTTTAAAAGTCAACAGTTTTATTCCTTCGCATCTTCATGCAAATTGATTTTAAACCTGCCGAGTTGGGGACATTGAATTTATTAGATTTTATTGCCTACGAAGGTAAACATAATCATGGAACTGATAGTAAGTTCAAAATGTAGAAATGCTAAATTGTTGGATTAACATTTCATTATTTAAGCACATAATATACATCAAGGTTGAAAATAAGCCTAATAATAAGATTTTTATTGCTATCATAAAAATCGTATTAATCTCAGCTCATATTTAAGCCACATCCTAACATGATCACTTCTCCGTCACAATATTTTAATCGATTTTATGTATATTTTACTCACAATTTGCATTGTAAATCACTAATAAACACTTAAATGTTTAGAATAATTAAATATGTAGGAAAATTAAATACATTAAGATAACAAAACCTCTAACATGAACACATGTAACGCTTTCGAAGCGGACCGTTTCAGTTCCGTACAGTTTTAAATACATTTTTGGCTGCGCGGAAACTACATCCCAACCACAGATGCGGTGTCGTACTCGTATTTCTTGTATATTTGACATTTGGTCTATGCATTCGTGTGCGGCACAATATTCGTGGTGAAGTTTCAGTTGCTCTAGCTTTAAACAAAAATATTTTTGACGTAAAGTTTATTTTGAAATATCTATTGTTAACCGTTAGGTTGTAAAAGCAAATTTATTGTACAACTAAGAACACCCACATGGGGGGTTAGCCTATCACCATATCGGACAAAATTCTTGACTCAGGCTGATCATGAATAGAAAATCCAATATCGCGTTGCTCCACCCGGAATTCGAATCCGAAACTACAGTTTTCTATCATAACGTAGTACAAATGTGCCACCGAGGCAGTCACACGAAAAATAGTAGAAGTTATTAAAAATGGAATGAAAATCATAATAATTTAGTCATTTTTTTATCTACCATCTGGTTCCGAATGCAGTTTTTACTGGAGAAGAACGAACAAGAAACTTTAATTGGAACGGGCAAGAAACTCTAATGCACAAACCCTGATAAAATCTAATGGACGTTCAAGCAAACGAAATCTATTAAATAAACAGTCGCTGAAACGTGATCCGAACCAATTTAATTAGTTTGTCAATACAAAATTCTTATTTAGGAGTGAAAAGTCAGCCGGCAAGCAACGTGACTACAGCCTTCTCTATTTACTTGTTAAAAGACGCCTCATCGCCTTTCAAGGCACGCGCTCTCCTCGTCCGTCCAACAGAAATTGGTCAGGAAACATCGGTCGGACATAATAAGCTTTGAAATCAGAGCTAGTGACCCGGACTGCTAGTGTGAAATACAAATTGAGATCAATTTGTTTGGTTGTTTTGAAATGTGTTTTGGCGAAATTGACTTGCACGTGTAGTTCTTTACGTTAGGTATATTATGTTTGGTTAGGTGTAGTGGATGCGTCAGTTTCATTAATGATCAATTTATATATATAATTTTTCCATATTTACGTGGAATCCTATTTTATGAATACTGAAGGATATGATATGGCTTAAAGTTTTACAACCGCCGAATGTTGAACTCTTTCGACAAACATTATTTAACCTCGCGCAAATCTTGTCTTAGAAATCAAAATCTCGCAAGACAATTTTAAAGTGTAAAATTAAATAATAACTTAAATCTTCCTAAAGTTAAATAAACTTGAAAAATAAACAAAATAAAGCCTAAAAATATTCTAAAGCAATTCAAGGCAGTGTCATTTTTATCATAATATTATATTATTTTTTATTTGGACTAATGGGCACTCGCCGAGCAATACTGTTTTGTTTGTTGGGTGATGTTTGAATTTAGGTTTGTATATACTTTGTTAGCTGAACGGTAAAACATTTTGTACTGATACAGCGTGATCAAAAATGTTTAAATGCGATTTTTGACAAAAATACTAACTTTTTTTCAATCTTGGTAGGTACAATGTTACCTTGGTTTTTTAGTAACGCGTGGATAAAATCAAATGCCATGTAAATTTCACCCAGTATTCTTTAAATATTTATATTTCACAACTTAATGTTAGATTTAGAATCCCATAAACGTACTTTAGGTACAGTGTTCCTTTATTTACATATGAAATAAACCATGAAACCCTAGTTACTATTGTCTCCTGAAGACCACTAGACAATGAGGCTTGCCAGCAGGGATTATAGTAATACGGCTTGAAATTAATTGGTTCCTTGTTCTAATTGCTACATATTCCCGCTGTATGGAAGTGAATTTCTGTGAAATTCATGTTGATTGTTGAATTGTACCAAAATTGAATGTTTATAGGCTATAGGTGTTTTGATTAATTATGTATTTTATGTAGTATAATTCTACCCTAACACGCGATTAATGTTTAGTTTTCTTTACCTGAAATCAAAAGCGGACAACATATTTATAATATACTCAATTTAATAGTCTTGTATTTGCAGGTTGTAAAGAAACACGTTACTTAAGTTTTTAACCACATTACTTTATGGAATTTAACCCTAATTACGATGGCCTACTAAAGTTTACGAATAAGTGTCAGAATTTTAAAGCCTTTTAAGTTTTTCTTCGTCTCAATAATTGCTTATGTGGTAAACAAAGAAAGAACTATTAAAAGTATTATAATATTCTGTTTCCCCACCCTATCGTAGCACTTTCACCGCGGTCTGTTATCAAAAGCAACATCAAGCAGTGGCAACATTGAAAACATTTTAAAAATTCTCTTGGGAGAGTGTTGCTTTTGCACGAAGAAAAAATGTGCTCCCATGAAAAGAATTATTATTGTTGCGGTAAATGCCTTTACTTAAAAATAATATGTACCAAATATTTAATTTGTAAAGATAATGTCATTGTTTGTAAATATGATAGAGAATATCAAATGAATATGTTTGAACAATAAAGATACAAGAAACTGAAAATTGTATGTATTTCTTCGGAATTCATATAAATCGAATTTAAATTAACTGAATTTTGTACGAAAAACTATTTAAATACTCATCAAAGTTTGATGGTAAACATCTTTAAAGCGCATCAGTGAATCTAAGTTTATTTTCACTCATTAAAATTATCAACAATATAGGACATAGAGATGCGTTGATGGTCATTAAGGTCAATCAGGAAATAAGGTTTTTTTTAAGGTCGCCAGATCACGTTCCTTAAAAAACTATTGCCGGTAAAAACTGCACTGCACAACTGCTGATAAACCAAGAAATTTTTCAAGTTAATGATATTCACCTTTGTTCGTGATTGAACCAATAAATTTAAACTTTCCTTCATAGTTTCTGTCTTGTATTACACGACTTTCTGTTATGGGGTTGTAAAAGTACTTTTTATAGCCTATATACCGTTTCCTTATTAGGTGTCGGTGCAAATGCCAGGAAAATGTTAAGTGATGTATTATGCTCGGGTAAGCTTGACTTTTTTCTTCGAAATGATGATTTAATAGGCTGGAAATTAGTGTTGTGACAAAGTATTCTAGCTTAAATGCCACTTAGTCACGTTCCTTAAAAACTTTGCGAACGCATTGGTTTTCAGACAAAGAAGTACAAGGCCATGGTATCAAAAGGTTTTATTTTAGTTCTATTAAGTAGTGTTATTAGGTTAAAAGATAATTTGATACGTAATATAGGGTATATCAAGACTGCTACCGAAAACGAAGCTGGGCGGTAGTTTTAGTGACTTCAGACACAATGCAACTAAATTTTGTGCAAAAAATTGTGACGATTTTTTTTTGTAATTTTTTTATATCGTCGTATTAGGATGGTAAATACATAGATTTTTCTGTGTAATATAGTGTACACCCTTTTATTTTTAAAGACGCTATGGTATGCTAGGCTTTCAATTATTATTTTAGCAAAAATTATTGATATACCACCCAAACTCTACGATATAAAAAAATAATAAAATGAAATTGTCGCGTTTCTTAGCGAAATTTTTAGTTGCGTTGTGATTGTAGTCACTAAAACTACCACCCGGCTTCGTTTTCGGTAGCACTCTTGATATATCCGGTATATAGTGATAAAGAATGATTAATTGGACTAGTAACTACGTTACCTAGCATTTTTTTTTTTTTCATATTGGAACACAACATTTAGTTTGCATTTATATCACACTGGCTGAACTTGAAAGTGACACACTTAGATTTATGGCATGTTTTCGACTTGGGTTTACAGTGGTTGCTATATGGGTGAATGTCATATTTTACAAAGAAATAAATAAATCAATAAATAGTCATATATAAAGTCATGACCCCACATTAAGACCAATTAAGTCTTGTGTTTTATTAAAAACTACGAGAGACTTTATCGTCTCACAAACAACCAGACGCGAGACAAAAATTCGTGGGTTTAACAAACATTTGTGGCACATAACCGATGGAACCGATGGCTTCTCTTTCCGCAGCCGGGGTCTAACCAACTTTGCCACGGAGGCTGCAAAAGATTATTATTGATGATAATTTTTAATTACTTTAAAACATGGTATAGACTTTATGAAATTAAGTATAATATTTATTATAAAAAATCCTACTTGTGTTTCAAAAGTAAACATATTTTCATTAGACAATTTCCTCTAACAAGTGAAAACACAACTGTAGTTTCTAGAATTATATCTGTGAATTTCTATCTTAGAAAACTACAAGTCTGGAACGGCGTCGGCTATCCTTCGGGAGCAAAGAGATTTTTACCGTGGAATATTGTCGAGGTCTCGATGGACCGGATTTAACAAGAAAAGTTGTTGACAGAATCTATTTACTTTCATTAGGTTCTTAAAAGGATTGATAAGGTTTTGCTAAATCCTCTTATATTTTAATTGGTTTACTTCGGCTGCCTTTTTATTGACTAACTCAAGTTTGAACCATTCAAATTATATAAAACACATACAAGAAATGTATGAAAATTAGGCGTATCGAACTTGCAAATTTCGTATTTATTTATTTCTGTTTGTTTAAAATCTGATATTCGTTGTTCTAACATATATCTACCATATTTTCTTTGTTTATTGTTTATAATTTACTGGTAATCAAATTATGTGCTCTTTTTTTTGTAATCATTATTAACAATGTATCTAAAATGATGATTACAGTATCTTGTATATGCCATAAAAAAACACAATCAAAAAATCCAATTACAGCTCATAATTTCGATAACAAATTATTTTTGACATGTTACTACGCCGAAACTAGATCAAAGGCATCATTACAAAAATAACCTTACAATACGATCAATATCAGTACAATATTGAAGAAGTAATAAAACATGTTCCGGAAACGTATAAGCTATTACTAAAGCAAATATGAGTCAGGCTTAGCTTCTAAATGTTTCATAGCGGGAACCGAAGGCTCCATTCCACTAATGGGTGAAATATCGAAACTATAACGAGGCTGTGAATTCGGTTTTGGTGTCGCTTCATAAAGAATGGAAGTCAATAGAATAATATAGTAGTTTCTATTTAGTGGCAGTTGGATTTCGTAATTTTTTTTAATACTAATTTGAAATAAAATGAATAATTCTACTTATTAAAAGTTTAAATAGCGAGATGTTCATACCATTTGCCTGATGGTAAGTTATGCGACCGCTCATGGACAGTAGCAGAGATAAACAACAACATAAATTACAAATCAATACCCTTCATCCTGATATATAAGATTTCAAGTCTCATCATGTTAGTGTTACTCTGGCTACAATGTCCTTCAAACCGGAACACAACAGTGCATCTACACTGCTATTTGGCGGGAGAAATAGACATTGCGGTGGTACCTATCCAGGCGGTCTCCCACATATTCACAGATTTATGTGTCACTAAATAAGTGTTTGATCAATAAATAATTATTGTGAGTCAATTATATTTTTAAATGATTTTTGTGTATTTGTGATTGTATATGTTAGTGATATTATAAATATCAAAGGTACATAAATAAAACATACAATAAGATTTTCAAATTTTATTTCATCGTGATAGTAAATAGACGTAAGGATGTAAATAGTAATTGTACAATATACTTAATAGGTTTAATAATTTACATTAAAATTATGAGCATTTATTTTAATATAATCGTGTTCATTAAAGATATGTACAACTTTAATTAGAATTACAAAATACGCACGTACTATGATACAGAAGCTGCGACTAGATTAAAATGTGTAAAAATATTTTAAATGGACTTAGATGATTTCGTTGGATTAGGATTTTATAAAAAAAATTCTACCTACTATGTTTGATAACATAAAAACGAATTAATATATATGTATATTGGGTATCTCAAGACTGCTACCGAAAACGAAGCCGGGTGGTAGTTTTAGTGACTACAAACACAATGCAACAAAAAATATCGCAAAGAAAGGCGACAATTATTTTTTAAGATTTTTTAAATTTCGTCATTTTTGGGTGGTAAATCCATAGTTTTTGCTAAAATAATAATTTAAACTCTTTTATACCTTAGATTATTTATAAATAAAAGGGTATACACTATTATTTTAGGAAAAAATATATTTACCACCCAAAGATGGTCATAGGAAAAAAATACTAAAAAAAAATTGTCGCTTTTTTTGCAACTTTTTCTGTGCATTGTGTCTGAAGTCGCTTAAAATACCACTTGGCTTCGTTTTCGGTAGCAGTCTTGATATACCCTGTATATGTACGTAAATAAGTTTAAAAGACACACTATCTATTCATACATCTAAACTGACTCGAAGTTCCGCGCTTTTAGTGACCTCTGCTAACAAGTAGGATGCTATCCTACATATGCAAACTAGGGAAAATACATGTAGACTCTACATTAAGACATCCGCATTATACGGCTTAAGTAATGTCCTGACATTAAAATGGAATTGTAGCATACACCGTAAAGCAATCCCGAGCGCCTGTTTTACAATAGCTAAACAATAAATGTATTTTAAAGAAATTAATTAATGGTTTTTAAAAAACTTCTTTCAAATTCATCACAATTTCAAATATTATGTTCAAGTACTCGTATCAACAAGCGATTAAAGGATTTTTTTTATTGCTTTGGATGGCGAGGCGAAAATTTCGTTCGCCTGATGGTAAGCGATACGACCGCTCATGAACAGTAGAAGACCAAACAACACCTTCAATTACAAAGCAATGCTCGGCATTCCACTGCGTTCACCATCCTGAGACATAAGATGTTAAGTCTAATATGATCAGTAGTTACTTGGAAACTAATTAAATGGATCATTTAAATCTCTTAGTTCTCACTATAATTGCAATTTGATATATAACAGAAAAGTTATTGCAAAACAGATTCTCAGAAAAGCTTTTTTAACAAGCCTTACAAATATTTGTGCCACATCACGTTCTGAAACCGTATTGATATTATAAGTTATGATTACACTAACAACTGACACGATATATGTAACTAAATAATCTGATAAAACCGGATACACGTAATTATTGGCACAAGACAAAAATTCAATGAGTGAAATATAACATTATTTATCTACAATACAACAGGAATGAAATTTCAAAGCATTTTTGCGAGTAATTTTATTTAATATGTGTTCACTAATTGATTCCATCCAAAGGATGCCAAATCTCTATTAATGCCTTCAAATCACTTATTTTTTGCTTTTCTTGCCAATTTTTCACTAAATGTTTAATTATCATCCTGTATATCCGTATAACTCCTGATATTATTACAAGCGTTATTCTAAATGTATTAAACATGATTAAATTCTTATGATATTGACTAAGTTCGGAAGGTTGATAATTGTCTTATATTTATAAGGAATAAATGGGAAATTGGGAAATGTTTATCGTGGATTTATACAGGGTGAGTGCATCACACGACTACCTAGAGATGGATGAAGGATAAACGCTATAATATAGTGGAGGGAATAAAATAGTCTTAGCTTTGAAATAGCTTTCGATATATTAAATCGACGGCCTCTAAATAATTAACAATGTTGATGCAGCTCTCGAATGTTTCACGGGAACACTACGTCTGCCAATTATGATATTGTTTACAGTAACCGAAATATTTGGGTTTTAATGTTATTCCCTTATTATAATAACCTTATGAGTGGTTTTGTGTCTCCTTATCGCAATGTGGCTAAATTACTTTTTTTACAGTGTACTTGATAAGTATATACTGGCCAGTCAACATCAATTTATTAAATTATTCACGCTGATAATTATGATTTCGGAAGTTAAATGTTGAAGTTGTTTTTTTAAGAAAATATAATCTGCAAGTGTAGTTTAATATATCAATGTCACTCATTTAATATCTCACAATATCTAACTTTTGAAATTCTAACTTAAATTACCTTCGCTAATTATATTTTTAGAATCTTGTTTTGAAGCACAAACGTTTTTGACAATTGTATGAAGACATAATTATCCAGCTGACATTTTGAAGTGAAATTACAGGCTATGAAAGAAGCAATGTTTTATTTAGAAACCGTCGAAAAGTTTATTAAAAATGTTTTGGAATTACCTTGACATTTGGATAAGGCCTACTAATGACATGTCCTGTCCATCTGGTCCCCGATCACCAGTTGAGATTCGTACACTTAGAAAATAAAAGATTTAATAATAGAACCTTATTTTACACATCAGTATAAATTAGTGCCATAGTATTTTATATGCATCTATATACAAAATTAGTTGCCTATATCCTTTAGTATTTGATACAACTACATGTATATGTTCTAAGATAATTTATAGAATTTTGTGTGATATTTTATATTTTCATTTACTAGCATCCTTAGCGTTAAGGTAATTTTAAATAGGATCAAAATATTTAGTTGGCATTATTTTCTAATTGACTTTGGAAAGGATAATTGTTGTTCTTGAAAATTTCAAATTTGTTTATATGTAACTACTTCTTTATAGAAAAAAATAGGATTAACCTTTGGAAATATATCAGCGGAATTCGGAGTGCTAGTTGAAAATCTACTTTAGTTTGAATAATACATTGGATTATATTTTATACACGACACCAAATACTTCTCACACAGCGACATTGCCATCAATATCAAATCTATCCCTTACCCTCTAAACATCATGTGCACATAATACATTTCATTGGACCAAAGTTCAACCTTCAAATCATTTCATATCTCTATAATAACTACTCTACTTATAGTTTACATATTAAGAAATGCGATTACATCTAGATGCGATATAAAAATTGCCTTTAGAATAACACTCACAGTGAACTATCTAGTAACTATATTAAATGAAATTGCTAAGACACTGCAGATTATTAGATATCATAAAATATTTATACTCGTATAATACTTACATTAAAATTGCTTATAAGAAAGTTATAGACAACACTCCCCTAGTATTCGATAAAGTTAAAAGTGGCACTGTTAAGTTAATATTGATAATTCATTGTGCATTCCTTAAACCTATATTAGTGAATGGTAAAAATCTACACGAGGTTCTTAATCTAACACTCAATGACATAGACGAGTATAGATACAAAATATTAGGATCGATGAAAAACACACCACGCAGCAGACTATGGTCCCTTATCAAGACACACAAGACATACAAGAAAATCAGCGGAAAGTCTTCGTTGTGACGCCGATAGTTCTAGATAGACACACTTCCCTACATCAGTAAAGAGACACACACTAATTTATCACAAAACGAAGGTTCGTAAGGTCCAGTGCAGTGCGAAGACTCCAAGTTTCCAGCTTAAGGACTTTGTGCGGGACTCGGCCATGGCGGCCTCATCTTTTCGAGCACATATTTCAGCTGAAAACTCGTGTGAAAATGCTACAGATACTCGTCTATTTGATCATAGTCCTCATCGGGAGGTGAAGGCCCGGAAACTGACAAGATCGGCAGTCCGAAATGTTTGACAGTCTCTATGCTGCCGTGACTGTCGTCCGATTTGGCTTCTTCGTTTATTGTTTCCTCTCTAGGAGGTTTGGCTTTGCATAAGCGTTCTGATGAATCGCTCATTGTGGACAGTGGTATGTTGTCAGCTGACCTGTAAATTATATTTCATCTTTTATTTCTGATCTATAATTTACCTCCCTTATATCTTATGCATGCCGTATCTTTTTATCCTTACCTGGCTTTGCGACACAATTTGGACTGAGATCCATGTCGTCTGAGGAATTCGCCAGGGTCAAAGCCTGCGAACCCGGTAGGTTCAGCAGAGACAAATATGGCAGAGTTGACGCGGGGTCTGTTGCACCGCGCCAGCAATCGCTCTTCACACTCCAAGCTCTGTGTATGGGTATGCGACCACCGCATGTGCTGAAAAGAATATGAATAGTTAAAAAATTATAAAACCAGAAACAAAACTTATGAACGATACAATTTTGGATATGTAAATAGTTGTATCAGACTTCGTAAAAGAAATTGCACATATAAAAAAGTCTGAGGCACTTGTGAAAATAAACAAATATTTATTATTCTCAATTGAGTCGTAAGTCTGGAGCTAATGATTAAGATTTTTCTCAACTACACCTCAATGTAAAATTCAACGCAGAAATCGTGCCGCAAGTAGTGATAAGTATAGAGATGCCTGACTTGGAAGCAAACTGTTTCAACTTCCTAGAACCTGTAAGAAACGTGAAATGTACGGTGCTAATTAAATTACTTGAATCTTAACAAAACTTAGCAACTATAAATAAGATTAAACCATGCAGATAACTTTGAAGAATGAAGGAAGTTGGAGCCAAACCGCAAAATAACCAAGTATTACGAGTAACTGACGGTAGATCTTGTATTATCATGTTGTAAATATTATTACTAACTAGGGTCTGCTATATATCTAATATTATATTATATTGAATATAAATATAAATAATTAATTTATCTTATTGTGAATTGATAAAAATGTGATCATAACTATCAAATAGGTCATACATAATAATAAATAGTTCTGGTAAATATGTTAAACTTTTAATCAGTAATGTAAATCATGTAAATGATAAAATGGACCCCATAATAAAAAAAATATTAAATCTTCGGACGTAATAAGAGGACCTAAAAATTACATTAAAGTTGCATCCATGAGTAAGTTGGAAGTTAAACGTTGATGGTTCAATTATACTGCTGGGAATTTGTAAAAATGGAAATATTAATACATTTGTAAATTTCAGTGTGAATATTGGTGAAAAGAAGAAAATACCTTTGGTGTAACCTAAAGTCCTTAAAATAAGTTCACCAATGGGACAAAAATTAAAGAATGCACTGTAAGGTGGCATGGAATGGATAGTCAATTTTGGCAGTATACTTCTAATTCAAAGGGAATGTCAATGAAATGGTTACAGTTTTCTTATTCAACTGAACCTATTGATTTTAAATAAGATTAAGTTTTGTAAATTACCTGAATATCTATTGTCATTAATGCAATCACAACCTTAATGTAAACAGTATCCTACAGATCTTTATTCTCAACGAATAACCGCTTAGCTTCGAAAAGCAACCAAAAAATCAAAGCTGGAAATATAAAATAAGTGCTCAATTTGATAAAAATAAATTGTTCAAATAAAAACAAACATTCAAAAGATAAACCATAACATGAAATAAAAGCATCAAACGAAGTATTTATCATTAAAAAGAAAGCAGATAGAAAAGGAGAAGGCTATAGAAAATAGTTTTCGAGAGCCAGAGTATCAAATCCTGAAAACTAGTATGATTGATGATGTATAATTTTTTGACATATTCGGTAAAAATCTTCACAAGACTCAAGTTCACGGAATATTCCATGCCGGAGTCTAGTTTTATGCTAAACGTTCTGCTTGAATGTTAAAAACTTTTATTTTCTCGAAAGTCGCGTGCATTTTTACCGCGACTTGAATTTTGGAACGAGCCTCGATATATTTTTTTAAAACAAAACATAGTTTCCGCGGCTGCCCGCCATTTACAACGTCATTTCTTACATAACCTCATACAGACCTCGTCTTAGTAAATAATTGAGTTCGGTTCAGTTTTAATAAAGGTGTGTGATTGTTATTTAGTTTATTCATGGAAAATTTCCTTTAAATGTCATTTTAAGGAGAAGTAGAATTTTAATTTCCACTTCGATAACCTACATTGTAATGACTGCATAGTTTTAAAATGCAACAGTTATTTATTATAACACTGTTATATTATATTACGAAATGTAAATCAGTATGGTAAATCTTATCAATATCAGTGTATTCTACTGTGACCTTAGTAACTTTGTTAAAAAGATTACATAATAAATTATATTTAATAAATGTATAATAAAATATACTATTTTCATCACTGTTTTTGGCTAACGAATATTTTATGGCGCTTATTATACAACCTAAACGAACTATGATTTTAACCATAAAGCAATACATAAATATCACAAATTCACATAACGAATGTATTTAATTGTATAAGTTGAAACAATCGTTTATACTTCTGAAACAGGAACGCATGTTAATCCTGCAACTCGACACAATGAAATTAACTTGTCAAAAGCACTACATTCCATTACAAAAGTGCAATATTCTGTTCAAAACTTGTTACAAACTTCATACGTTGGGTTGACAATAACAATGGGGTTAGCTGGACCGCTGGGTATATGCTGGTAATAGTCGGGACATCGTGGGAAGCTGAGGCTAGTTGCAAGTGCGTCTGACGTGGCCTTAATTTACAGGTAACTGTGCAATGTGTTTCGCAGGTTAAGCCGATTTGAACGTTTAATTGTATGGAGATATCCAATGAATCCATTCCGTTTTATTCCCCCATTCGTTCTTACTGTTAAGCAATGAGTATTCAAATTTTATTGTTTGAGATAGCTTTGTTAGTCCAATTACAATTGTGGAATGATTAAAATAATCATATTTTGGGTTGAGATATTTTTATATATATTGTGAATTTTCGTCTCGGTGATATTGCAAAACGTAATGAAAAGGGATTCCTTGTAGAATAGAAATATAATACTAAATTGTAACTTTGTAAATAAACATAGTACTTTGTTCTTCACTTACAATGTTAAAGTTTCTCGGAAAATGATAACTTTTGAAACAATATGAAAGGTTATTTGATATAATCCAATAAAAACATATTTGTCAGCCGTCTTAGAAAAGTAGGAGAATGGTAATGTGAATACAATTCCACATAAAACTTTTATACGAAATGTATTTCGTATTACTACAGAGGAAAGAATTATTTATGACTTCTGTAGGTTAAACAACTCTGTCGACTGTTGATAGAGCTTGCCAAAATAGGTGAATTCGATCCAATTATGGACCAATTATATCGACTTCCGAATTTAGTCGGCGCACTTTCATGTGCTGATATTTTGGCTACAATTTTATTTCACTCCAAACTTTATAGAGAAACTCGACTATTGTAAACTTCCGTTCAATATCAAAGCCGTGTATATAGAAACCGCACTCTCCGAGACAATCAATGTGAATAGTAAACGCGAGAAGCTCGGGAGCTCACTGTGGTTGATCCGGTGCAAAGTTCAATTCGTGTAGCGTGCTCATAGCAAATACGTGACGCGACTTGTAACACACTAGTAAGCGTGCTACTGCTTACTTGGTGGTCGCAACCGGAGCACCGGCATTGACAGTGGGAGCAGGCCCGCGATCTAGCGCGGGCGGGGCTCCGCTAGCTACCCTGGTTTTGCTCGTCTGGCGCGGCATGCAGCAATGCAAATTGACAGCCACAGTCGCGGGCGCTCCGCCGCGGGTATTGGAAGCAACGATCCAGGAGACAGCATACATCCTGCGCACGACACCAGTTAAGCAACACGCATAGTACATACAAGCTTCAGCGGACGCGACGTGATTTACAATGAGTATCCACAGTATAGTCATCTAGTACAAGCGGCTACTAATTTATACTAAGAGAAAGGCGCCAAGTGCTAACATCAATTCTGCCAATTTCAATGATTATTGAAAATCCGATTGGATGATTTGTATTTTGTTCTAAATTCTTCCTTTTTGGGTAGTCAATTACAGTTTGTTTGATACTGTCTTATGTTAATAAACTAATTGTTAATATTATCCGTAACCAATACTTTTAATAATTTTGTAGATACTATAATTGTAAGCCTTATAAGATACACCACAAAATTTCCGGGCGATTTTTGAGTATTTTAAATGACCAGTAATCCTATATTTATAACTGCTAACATCAAATCATATTACCTAAATTCAACGAAAGCTTAAATAAGTGCAAACTAAAAAATAAAATCATAAAAAATCTACAACCGAGCCAAATAAAAATAGTTTAAATACGTATTTAAAACATAATTTGTCTTGTGACGAAAATTGCTTTCGTCACAAGACATAATTGGACGATGGCTGAAAATAAAACAGGTAAAAAAACATTTTTAATAGATTCGCTTTGTATTGATTTAGAGGTAGGGTCAAACAAAAACTTCACTATATTGTGGCGGCTTTTGTCCGCGTTTCGTTACACGCGGTACGTATTTTCATTTTACAAAACAAAGGCATGTCGTTTTAAGCAATTTGCTTGCAGTTTTTGTCTATAAAAGCATTTTGTTTGTTTTCGCTGGCAATGTTTTTGAAATATACAAAAGCGAATGTTTTATGGTTTATTGTGAAATCATGTGGTAAAATTTATTGCAATGGGAATTACACTTTCAATTTTACTTTTCTTTAATGTTTTTTTTTTTTATTGGAAGTAGGCCATAAGCTAGAGTAAAGTAAGTGTAATATTTATTTCCTCGATAAAACCACCAATCTATCTATAATTGCTATTTTCATTATTCAAAAGTACAAATCAATTTTCTATATGAAAAACTACATAAGAATAATGAATTATAAGCAGCAATAGTCGCTTGGAAAAATAGCACTCACTATACGATGATCATTTCAACAAGTGTAAAAGCAAGACGCCGATTTAATAAAAAAAATAGTTCAAAAGCCCAATTTTATCACAACACCATTAAAAATTACAGCATTACCATATTTCATATCAACAAAAGAGGTGAATAGACAAAAGTAACTAATGTTTTCAAGGCCCTACTATTCGGGACCCTCTAACTATGTCTTTCATAGATAGCGAATGGTCTGAAATCCCATTGTGTTCGCGTCTTTGTGTCCACACATGCCGGATTATACCCAAGATTTTCTTCACAATTTCTATGTAGATCAAGAATGTGTACTTCTCTTGAGCTCGTATACGAACGAGTATTTTTAATAAAATTTAGGAAACAATTCTCTGGAGATGATAAAGTAATGGTTTCTTAGATTTACGCGAATGTTACACATTGAAATAAAACTATTATTTACGGATTTTATCACGAATTTAGACGTCCGCTCTGTGACTGTTACAATTCAACTACCCTTATTAATAATAATTGTAAAATAAGGGTAATTGAATTGTAACAGTCACAGAGCGGACGTCTAACACCTCAGTCCGCCCCGTGACCACGAAATCTGTAAAGTAATCGAAACGTCGGGAAGTCACAAATGTAAAAAATTAAACTAAATTCGCGATAAAATCCGTAAATAATAGTTTTATTTCGATGATAAAGTAATTTTATCTTTGAGGAAGATTTTGGTTATTGAGGTTAGGATATAAAAAAACGAGTATAAGTATACAAATATAGAGTGAATCGATTCAAATATAGAGTATACAAATAGAATTTCTCGATTATAACAGTATCGTATCGAGTATAACATACAATATACTAGTGAAGCAAATTATTTTATAATCTACTTTTGATCATTTCGAAATGATGCTCATCTCAGCCACTTGGAAATATTTAATTACATTCCGAACATTGAATGTTAATTATGACAAGTACATAATATAATCATAATATTCTTAAAACATAATATTATAATTTAACATTTCCTTACTATTTGAAAAGTAATGCGATTTTTGTTTAGTATGATTACACAGCATTCAATTCTTCCTGTAGTTTACATAAAATGGATAGCACTGACAATAATTATTGATACTCACAGTCCCTGTGAAACAAACCAGAGATTCCTTAAAACAAAGCAATACTTAAATAAGTACCGCAACCTCTACTAGGTTGAAACAGTCACGTTTGATAGACATAGCGAGCTAGCCTAAACATTTCAAATCAGCGTCTCTGTTGGCATAAAATTAGACAGAGATCCAGTTCAAAGCTCCGGGGATGGCGCACGACCTATATCCGGAAATATTTTGAACCTAGTATTTTTGCACGGTTTCTGTGTGGTTGCTAACTGAAATATAGGACAAAGTTTCTTTGATGTCATATCTCATAGATGTTTTGGAATTCGACGTTAAAAAATAATGAATGATAGAATAATTAAAATCATCGTTATACACTTTTGTATATGGATGGAAATTTGCTATTTTATTTATAATCAATTGTTCTAGCCTTCTTTTTATTGTATTGCTACTTTATGTTACATGCACCCATTTTGTGACTTTCGCTACAAGCCCCGTAATTATGGAAATACTATTGTGTTCCGATTTAACATATTATATCTCGGCGTGTTAAGCTATCATGCATTGTTTAATAATAATGTTCTATGAATAGTGCTGTCCCAGTTTATAACATGGAATTATGTTTACCAATAACGTCTTGCAGTTTCATTGCTAATGGAAAAAGTAAAGTCGTAAATGGGATATTTGAACGAAATAATGATTCCACTGATTAATACTGTTGGATTTATATTAAGAACAGACATATTTTTTGTTACCAGTCTAGGTAGAATATACAAAGAAGTACACTGTAAGCTGAAGAGACAAAGAGAGTTTTCGTGAGACGAATTAGGGTACGAAGACTCAAAATATATTTATATATTAATTAGAGGCCATAGGTACGGTAATAGAACAATCAATTCGTAAAACCGTGTTAAGACCAAACATCTTTATTTATGTACTGTCGTATCCGTCAGATCGGATAATGGTAATTCCTAAGCAGCATTCCTCCGTGATTATTAAATCTTCATATTGTGTGGAATATAATCGGACGAACGTTTCAATGCTATCGTACTCGTTGTATTATGACGTAGCCAGATACACGGATTTGAGATTACAGCGGGCCAGTGTTATGTCTTTAACTAAGATAAGGTTGTCGAACACAACAATAGCTTTACACTCACTATGGCTATGATACAATATTGTATTTAAATTAATAAATATCACCAAATAACAACAATGACACTATTTAGAGATGATGTAAGTGTGAAAGAGAAAGAAACAGAAGGAGTGGTATGGTGCTGTTCATTTTTGTTACAAACATTTTGAATGCAGTGTCGCCTTTATAACATCTCAATGGACATGTTGTATGTACACACATCAGCTGAAAAATAAGTGATCAATCATAATAGAATACGGCAAATAAAGCCGTTGTCTTAAGATAATCTCGTGTGGAACAGTAGTAGTTATCGATCCGGACGAGAACGCTTAAAGTACCCATAGAAGACTGGTAAAAAAATTTTAATAATTCATGCACCATTTAGATGATCAACACGTTTGCCTTGATCTGGGGGCACGGCAGTGCCCCCTCCAAGTCGAGCTAAAAAGCGGCACAGTCGTACCATCCTTTTCTCGAAGCAATTCAGACCATTTCTAACCCCCCATAACTTCGTTGTGGTTAAAGCAAGAAGCCTGAATTTTCAGTTACTAAGCAGCCATTGTGTAAACACGGTATATTTAAAATTTCATACAATTTTATTCAGTAGTTTAAGAATTATAACTTGTCAAACTTTCGTAATTTTGTCACTCACTGACTGACTGACCGACCATCAAAAGTCTAAGGCACTTCTAGCAAACATAGAACCTTCAAATTTATAATATCATTAGTATTTAGTGTCTAAATTAAGGGAAAATTTTAACATTTCATAATTTCTGTCTAGTTTTCTAGATACACCAACTGCGTGAATAACTTTGTAATCCCATATAAATGTATAGGATTACAAACTTACATTTGCAGTTAATGATTCTTTGTACCCCTATATAATGGAATAATAGCTGTAGATAGGTATCTATATATATGAGGCATAACAGGAGGGGGATATATAGAGAGGGAAAGGGTGTATTCAGCCCATGAAACTGTACAACATTCCTCTAGAAAAAAATGATGAAAAAATTTTTGCAAATACATAGTCTAAATAACTCGAAAATATCAATTACCTCATTGTAGTTAGTCCGTCTATTTATTTACAACGTAAAGAATTTTTAATATTGATATGATAATAACTTTATACAGAAGGTCCCTTAAGCAAGGACTAAATAAATTATTAGACTTGGTATTACATGGATCTCACAACTTTTTGCGGTAGAAAAACTGAGCTGCGAGACTTGGATTTTTTTACAGGATGTTTTTGATGGAATTGTTATTGCCGAGGAGCCGGTTAATGATAATGGATTAAAGATAAAATATCCCCACTTTTTATGAATAAATATGAATATTGAATACTGTACTCAGACCACATTTATTATTACAAAGTGTCTTAATCCTCTCTTAAAGCGCTACTTGGCTACAAATTCATTTATAAGGATAGGAAAATACGGATGATTGCTTTAAATATATTAAATTATGGCACGAACTGTAACAAATTTCATTTATTCAAGCTAATTTACAATTAAGTTTGAGAAGGATCTCTTGAATATTGATATCAAGTCTGAAGGCTCGTTATGTAGATCTTTAGGTTATTCAGAATGTATCTTACTGTGAAGTCAATAAATGATTATATCTGTAAATGATTATTATGAAAACACTTTACTACTATTAGCTAAATAAACTGCAAGATTAAGTGCATAGAAATAATCAAAGGTTAAATCTTGATACGTAGAAAAGAGAGCCACTACTTGACACTATCGATAAATCTGAATATCAGGATAAATGAAGAAAATTACATCTATATTCCTGCTAGGACCGCCCCAGTTCATTCCACTTGTAGAAACATAACAGACTTGCAAAGTAATCACGCAATCTCATGAAATGTATTACATTTTTCTTATGCTTTATTATGTTGGCATGTATAAACCATCTTTATTTATAATCCTGATATTATTTAGATATTCTACGATTTAAACAAATTAAGCAATTTATATTTTCATTCTAACTCATTATATTATAAATACTTATATTTTTTGTATACTTACAGTAAAATTGTGCTTCCTAAATTGTGGCAGTGATAGCGTGCCGAGTCATTTGTTTTTGTTTTGTTTAAGCAAAGTTGGCTACAATAAAGTCATTATTTATTCAGATTAATTTCAGAAACTATAATATGAATTGTAATAATTATTATAATAAATTCAATTCATTCGTCAACATTAAATAGCGGTCGATCCCCAATTAGAGAACTATATTAGTACTATATCATGTAGTGGATTATATACAATCAAAGTAATAAGCCGTGCAGGCTTTAAAAATTATACAAAATTACTTCATTATAATGAGTGTGTGTGCTATTAACTAGTAAAAAGATGCTGATGGTTAATTTTCACCCCCCAAGTGCGATACACAATCTTATAACGCTTAACTTGGACTATAAGATGAGGAGACTTGCATCTGCTCATCATAAATGTCCCAACATCAAAGTTAGCTGCCTTGAAGTCAAATCAGGTCAACGGAAGATTTTTGAGAAATTCTTTTGTATGAAGGAAACTCTAATGAACTTGAAACACGAATGGTTTTTTCGCAATTAGGATCATTCGTAAAAATGGTTTTTAATACCAGATTTTTTTTGCAATTGTTAGTTTTAAGGACTTCGATGTGAGTTATAATATTGTAAGTAATCTAAAAGATAATTATGTTACAGATGAAATAATTATAGATATAATACTCTTACACGAGATAGGAAGTGACTTTCGATTAGAATGTCTGAATGAAAATGATAAATGTATATTAACGTAAAACAATATTGAAAGTTCCCAGCACGTGTATAAAGCTATTACAAAATTTGTTTTAATAGTTGTAGCAATGTAGGCTCGTTATGATTTCGTTTACTTTACCTCAATAAAAGATGGAAGGATGAGATAAAGGCATAAAATAAAGCTGTAGTGAACAGTAATGTGTCAATTATAATTTCAAGCGTTATTTTCATAACATCCAATTAATGTCAAAATTATTAGTGCGTGACGTATAATTTCAGATGCTATCAACAAAATGAATAAATTATGATAAATATAATATTTTTTTCACAGATTTGATGATAAGCAAAACGTCAGCGAGACATAAATCTTTTCAGGTTAATAAGGTTTCAACGAAATTTACAAACTTGAGCTCCAGAGAAATTTAAAATTTATGGACGAGCCACCAAAAGGTTTTAACGAAAGTCAATATGTATTTGCTATTGTTGAAAACACATTCTGTGTATAAAGGACGCTTTGATGCATATTTTAATACACTATAAGCAAACACAGCATGAAATTCGCTCCAGCGGAGTATCATTCTGCTACAGACAACCGTATTAAGGTAACAGAATATTTGTTGTAGCATTTCGTTCGGTCTGTACTATAACCATAAACTGAGATGCTTTTTCTTACTCGTTTCATAATTTCCATCTATGATCCTTTTGGCTTTAAGGTGTTCACATAGAGCGCTGATATTATTGGAACGAAGTTCCTTATCGCGCGTTGTGAAAGGGGGCTAGACGGAAAAAATTCTCACGAAAAGTTGGCACGAAAAACATTTGACAATCGTTTTTATTTCTTTATTTGAAAATGATGTCATACATTTTATTTAACTCTAATAGAGGCAATAAAATATCCAAATACATATTAATATGCTAAAGGCTATAGTAAAAACTAAGAATACGCTGAAGCCCAAAATTAAGTGGGAAACGTTGCGACAATTTCTAGTTTTAATCAAATGTCATAAATCAAATTGGTACAAAAGAAACGTAAATTGCATAAATATGTGAAAAAAAAACATAATGATGGTGATACCCAAATGATTCTTTTGATGGTGACATTTAATTTTTAATCAATTAAATTACATAATAAAACCGTAATACATTGATTTTCGATCCTCCTTAATACATTTATTATTATTTACAACTTTAGTTTGTTATCCTGCTGTCAATCATCAACCCTTCATTTGACTATGTATCTTTTCCAATTTTTACTAAAATTAGCCTACTGATTAAGTTTATATTACATTATATTTGTTAATAATAAAAAAATATATTATTTTTATAACTTAAGAAATAACATTTTATTACAATTCCTTCACTAATTAATCGAAAGGAACTTCGTTCCATCCGGGTGTCAGCTGACACAATAGAACCGGTCGCTCGTTTGCTGTTAATACTAAAATATCGACCTATTTCGTAGAGGCTAATTTCGATCTAGTTAATCCTAGTAAATCCAGTGAGATATTTTAATTAAACTTCAAATTGATACAGAATTTGCGGTTTGGGTCATAGCACTTGCTTTGCAAAGCTATATCGAAACAAATTATTTCTGTATTGGGTGTGACGTTTTTCGATGACAAAAGGACCGCAAAGTTGAGGGGTTCTCGAATTAATGCGCAGTTAATTTAACCATGCCAGTTGCATAATATGGATTTTATTGGTACAATTAAGACTTTATTTTGTTAGTTATGAAAAAAAGTGTTATTTAACAAGTTTATACTGAAATAATATTCTTTTGCTAATGTATTTCAATAACTTTATAAAGCAAGAGCGTGGGGATGAATTTAAATTTAAGACTACGTAAACGTGGATTGTGTACGAGACTTTTGTATCAAGACATGATTTTGTGAGATTAGCAGTATGTGTTCTAAGCCTAGTGGTGATCTAGTTTTATCACGTTATTTATCTATAGCGAACTGCATAAAGTGTTAACCTGACGTGTCAAATAAAATGTATTAAATAAGCCTCACATTTCTCCACGTCACCTTACAACGCGGAGTGGGGTATTTAAAAAACCTGACATATTATTAAATTACATCCGTAGCGAACTAAATAATTCCACAACTGTAATAAATTGCTTTTCTACTTATTTATCTGATCACCTTAGCAAAAGTAATTTTAAGTATTGAATAGAATTAATTCATTCAAAGCATTTTACTTCGCGCCTCCTTTCATAAAACCTCAAACAGTACCAATTTCGTTTCAGAAAACCAATTCCACGAGCAGCCTACTTTCGAATCGAAATGCGATTGTCACGGGAGCCTTACATTTCTCCACGTCACCTAACAACGTGGAGTGGGGTTTTTAAAAACCTGACATATTATTACTTTTACAAAAATGCACCCTGGTTCCCTTCATATCTTATCTTAGTTATTAAGTTAAAAACGTAAAGTTAAAGTTTTAAAATTCTCGGTAGCACTAATTTTAGATATATTCTGTATCAGCCCATATACGTCCCACTGCAGGGCACGGGCCTACTCTACAATCGAGAGTACGATTGAGAGTGGTTAAGCCATTTAGTTCACCACGCTGGCCTAGTGCGGGTTGGCGGACTTACATACATAGAAAATTCTTATAAATCTCTATGGTATGCAGGTTTCCTCACGATGTTTTCCTTCACCGTTTTAGTGCGTGGTGATTGAATATCAATACACACATGACTCCGAAAAGTCAGAGGTGTGCCCTGGGATTCGAACCCGCGACTACCGTGAACATGTTGGCAGCCGCGTCTAGTCCGTATACCAACAGGCCACCACGCACTTATATATTCATAATATCAGTATTTAGATATATGCCATTGCCACATGTATCTATAATTCTATTTTTATAATAAAAGTAATATCTATATAAGCACGATCGTTTACAATGAACAGACAACACCTTAATAAACCAAGCTGTCTCTAGAACATCTAATCCACTGAATGATCAATACATTTATTTTTAATCTACTATTAATTATTAATGAACAACCACAAATCAAGTTCTGGCTGGTCGTTAAGGAATATACGATAAACAATGTTCTTAAAACGGCCGAAAAAACAACCTCTTTAAGTTCACGACCTGAGTCAATCGGAATTGTTAAAGAAAGAAATAACTACAGACCGCAAAACTGCTATTCAGATTCATGTCTCTTGTTTCCTTTCGTATTAAGGGACATCCGCAGAACTTGAAATAATTTAAACCACTATTTATACAGGGTATATCAAGACTGCTACCGAAAACGAAGCCGGGTGGTAGTTTAAACGACTTCAGACACAATGCAACAGAAAATGTTGGGAAAGAAAGTGTCAAATTTTTTTTTTGTTATTTTTTTATATGGTCGTATTTGGGTGGTAAATACATTTTTTCGTAAAATTATAGTGTATACCCTTTTATTTATAAACACTCTAAGGTATAAAAGATTATTTTAGCAAAAAATATGGATTTACCACCCAAAAATGACGATATTTAAAAAATGATAAAAATAATTGTCGCGTTTCTTAGCAAAATTTTTATTTGCATTGTGTTTGTAGTCACTAAAACTACCACCCGGCTTCGTTTTCGGTAGCAGTCTTGAGATAACCGGTAGATATAAATACGCTTTTCTATTTCATGCGAACAAATGTCTAAGAATTTCAATAACTGGATTGTTATTTTAGTTTTGAAATGATATGTCATAAATGTCCGAGAGCCAAGGATCGCCGCCATATTAAATGTCAGATTTAGAGTGAACTATTGCACGTGACAGTTTCCACTCACTTTCAAAAGCTTTTATAAAAGCGAATGATTTTTAGTGGACAGATTTGATTATAAATATTCAATATTAGAGAACTGCGAATATGAAACAAAAAAAATCGATAATATGTTTTCAGTAGTAGATAAAGGTAAATGTGGAGATCCTTGGGGGATGCCTATGTATGAAGAGAGAGAGAGAGATAGAGAGAGAGAGAGAGAGAGAGAGAGAAAGTAGATACACGCGTAATTTAGGTTTGTAAAACTACCTCTCACCAAGCCGTGGTCAATTACAATGTGCAACGAAACACAAATAAACTAAACGGTTGCAATAAATAAGTGTAATGTTTATTTTTTCGCAATCATATGCATATTCTATTCTCGTGGCTTTTGTAATCGTTATGTTAAACCAGTGGATATAAACAATGACAGGCAGAGAGGCGTTTCCATTTAAATCGGACATCGGCATGACGATTTGGACATAATCCAATGTTTACACGGATTGTAACAAAGTCGCGGGTTCAACGTGGATTCTCGTGTGTTTTCAATTATATTTTACGAGTCCAGATGTCGCTGGAATTTATTTACGTCGGCCTGATCTGTTGAGCGACATCGGTAGAGGATAAATTATTTTTATGAGTTACACTTTGAATAAGTTGTTAGTTATTATATCGCACCTTTAGGCCGTTTGTCCACCGCCACCGTCACCGGACCGTCGCCGACAACGAGATGACGGCGCCGAAGCAATTGTCGCCGGTCAAAACTAGCCATCCTAGTTGTTTTTATTTCTTTTAAAAAGGAAAACGCGACTACCACGTATGATAAAGCTCTAGAACTGAGCCACCGATTTATCGGCGCGGTGGACACACGACCGCCGTCACGTCATCTTAAACTCGGCAAGAAATAATTTCGTTCTCGGTGACGGTCCAGTGACGGCGGCGATGGACAAGCGGCCTTAGAATTAAAATGGCCTACACAAAAAAAAATTGCTTTTAATCATATTTCTGCTCAAAATGACCTATCGACCCATCATTAACAGGCAGAAAGATGTATAAATCGGTCTTCTAGATGTATCTTCCATGAGTATAACATTTATGTAACAAATCTTTAATGAACGTTACCCAATAAATTAGATTTTTTTACTTAGGTCTCTATAATTCTTAAGGTGCAATATCTAAGCTGACTCTTCTTAAGTAAAGAACTTAAAGGAAGAAAGAAAATCGAATTATTCTGTATATAGATACCTTTAAACCAAGCTAGTGGGTAGTTTTGACTGCTACAATTTACAATCTGACACACCTTTTCCGCCTATTTCACACTAACGGTACTCCTGACTTAGTCTTTTCGGAGAGAATCATTTATTTGATCAACATTTACGTTCTTGTTGAGTGTTTCTTTTCAACCGTTCCATCCACGTTCGTTAAGTAAATTAGATTCGTAAGTATTTCATCCGAATTCTCCACATGATCAAACCGAAATACTACATAATTCTCTTTCCTCCTTTTTTCAGCTTTTGTCAGCTTATAGTGGATAATTCAGCGAACACTTTTAGCGTTCTTGCCAAAGTAATATTTGGTAATGGTTAAGAGCCTTTTAGTGGCAGCTTCAGTAATAGTGCTGATTGCGTTTCTATACGCTACGTACTGATGGCCTGTTGGTAAAGGGACTAGACGCGACTGCCTATATGCTTACGGTGGTTGCGGGTTCAAATTCCAAGGCACACCTCTGACTTTTCGGAGGCATGTTTGTACTGATAGTCAATCACCACGCACTTTGATGGTGAAGAAAAATATAGTGAGGAACGTGCATAATATAGCGATTTCTATGGTTTGAAAAGTCCGCCAAACCGCATTAAGCCAGCCTGATGATGGACTATATGGCCTAACCACTCTCAATCATATTCTCGATTGTAGAGGAGGCCTGTGCATTGCAGTTGGACGTATATGAGCTGATACAGTAAAGTATAGTACAGTATGCTATGCTCAGGGACCAGAACTACACAGCACTGGTAACTCTGGTGTCTTGGTCTTTATCAACATTTCGGAAGGGATTGTGATTGAAGTCACATAAGGTTATCATAGATTTATACACAGCAGGGAACATCTAGATTTCTTATAAATATTGTAGTTTGCAATAAGTGGATTGAAAAAACAACGCTTAAGTACTTAACGTGAAAGGCCGACTTAAAAACGACAAAGTAAAAAACCAGTTTACAGAAAATTACCATACTAAAAATGTTGAAGATGCTAAACAGCAATTATTACATTCCATACAAAGTAAAGGCTTTGCGTAACCAAGTGGCCCTATAACAAGTACCATAAACCATTTCAGCTTTAAAAGCAAATAAGGAATTAAAAACACCAACGTTTATGGGCAATTTGTAAGCAACTCGATTACGGACCGAAACCTTCGGAATCCCTTGTAAAATGCGACGCCGCTGCTAATGGCCTTTTATTACGCAAATATAGTTCTTCGTCCAGAAAAATACGGCTTGAATTTATGATTTGGGAAATGAATCTTCCGTTCCACTCAAAATATACCTTTTGAAGGAAATTGATTAATTTGTTACGCGAATTTGAATTTTAGATGGAAATCAGAAATATAATTATGTAAAGAGGCGAATAGAATACAGATTAGATGAATAATCATGATGTGTTTTATAATGAAGATCATTGCGGAAAAATGAGTCCGAACATATATGTCGGTAAGTTGTTCAATTTACATATTGTTATAGGAAAAATATTTTCCTTAATAGGCCGAACATTCGCAGTGGAAGTTGGAAGTAATGGTTTAATCAACTTTAATCTAATTGGCGTAGCCTTATACCTTAAGACAAAGAAATGGCTAATCCCACCAAAACTACCTAGAACGTAATGTTGTGAGTAACTGTAACAAGTAACTTATACGTTAGAGTATAATTTTCTTGAACTAAAGCACTATCACTGGAAAAAATCAGCCATGTCTAAGCTCTAAAGTAATCAATTTATAACCTGATTATAAAAACTAAAACCATTAATTATGCAATTGCTTACATAAAATACCTAATTAGATGACTCTTGATCGTGACTAATAAGAAGAAATAAATAATAATGAGGAAGTACTCCATACAATGAATACAAAATCAGATATTATTACGAAGATACCAATAGCAATGTTTCTTCACCGTTCTATCAAAGCTGGCTTTACTTAAGTAAGCAATTAATCAACTCCCCCGAACACCAGTTGCATTCTGATTGGAATCGCCAAGTGCCAATTACTCATTGTAATATTTATAGCATGAACGGGAGTATTGTCATAGTTTTTATGCTAGGATTGTAGAATTGAAAAGGATTTATAAAATCCTTGTGATTGCTCATGAAAGGTTCCTAGTGCTGAAACGATTGGCCGCGAGTTCGTTCCCTACACTGAAACAAATATTTGTGTAATCCACAAGTATTTGTTTGGGACGGGGTGTATGTAATATCGAAAAAGTCTCTTGTAGTTTTTAATACCCAGGAAACAAGACTTGATCTTAGTATAGGGTCAAGACTGTGTATGAGACTGTTGGTAGTAATATTTATTACTGTAACACGGTTTTATGAGTTTTATTGCTTTGTTCTTAGCTTAATTTGAAAATCATTTTCATCATCATCATCATCATATCAGCCACAAGAAGTCCACTGCTGAACATAGGCCTCCCCCAAGGATCTCCACAATGACCTGTTGGAAGCGGCCTGCATTCAGAAAATCATTTTACTATCATTAATTGAATGTCATATTTAATTAATATTTAATGTACTTGGAAAGTAGTTTTACCAATTGGAAATGTAAAAATGATTTAAACTTCATAATAACAGATTAATCGCTGGCGAAATTAATCCTCGCTTCCAAATTAATTGCTCATCACAAAAGATAATAAAAAAGTATTAAAACCCCTCGAATTAGGTGATAAAATTAATTGATCATAAGCTTAATGTGGCATAAAACCAATTATGAAACTTTACAACAAATTCTCAGTGAATTTATTTTTTAGAACTGTATTATAAATAGAAACAAAATACGAACCAAGAAGGGTAAGGCCCCGTATTATTATTATCCCTGGCTTTATGTAATCAGACGTGTGCCAATCTTGTATCCATCTTGTCTTTTTTCCGTTTACATGGGTGTGTATGCTGTGTGGATTTGCACGGAACAAATCTAGGCTTAGCTAGAAAAACTCTTTTTTTATCTAAAAATATTTTGGTCTGGAAAAACTGTTACACGGAATGAACAGGGATTATGTCATGGGTAAAGGTAATATTTTTGGTAGTTTTGGTTTATTTAATTATGTACTGTACTGTATTGTATCAGCCCATTTACGTTCCACTGCAGGGCACGGGCCCCGTCTGCAATTAAGTATACTATTGAGAGTGGTTAGGCCATGTAGTCCAGCACGCTAGCCTAATGCGGGTTGGTGAGCTTTACATAACATAGAAATCTTGTAAATTGCTATGGTATGCAAGTTTCCTCACGATTTTTTCCTTCACTTTTTTAGAACGTGGTGATTGTCTATCAATACACACTCAGAAAAGTCAGAGATGTGCACTGGGATTCAAACCGGCGACCACCGTGACCATGTTGGTAGCTGCGTCTGGTTCGTTTACCAACATGCCACAACGTATTTAATTATGTAGGTGTTTTACCTTTGAAGGCTATTTTTATTTATGGAACTAAACACAAGTCTTAACAAGGGTATGCATAGCATGCGTGACTGTTTTGCTCTACATTTGTTTTATTTCTGCATGCATAATATAAATTGACGATAATATTAACATTATACCATAAAAGAAATGTATTTTTTGATAGCGAAATTGGAAGAGATAGGTAATTATTTCATATAATACTTTAATGTTTCATTCCTTTAAGTTTATTCTGCAAGTTGTGAATATATTATAAACGCAATGTTATATATTGGACAACATTTTCCTTTCGAAGATATACGTGACTGACCAAATACTAAATTTAAAGCCTTCATATATTATCATATATATCGAAATTACAATATTTTAGGCCATGATATTATAATCCTCTTAGGATCTCTCAAATAAAGGTAGATGAATACAATCCTGGATAATACACTATTCAAACTTCATACTTTATTTCAAAATTATTAATATTAATATAATGATTAATTAATATCAGAATACGTAACGAGTCTCTCTGGAGCGTAATTATCAATAATTAATTCTCAATTTATTACATTTAGCGTAAAATATATTATGATATTACATGTGTTAATATAATTTGTCTTATTTTGAATAATTACCACCCTCGGGCTTTTTTGAATAATGATTCTAGAACATTCGCTGCAAAGCTAGTTTGAACCAACCAACGGACCTACCGCTAATTATATTGGGTATAATATCAAGACTGCTACCGAAAATGAAGCTGGGTGGTAGTTATAGCGACTACAAACACAATGAAACTAAAAATTTCGTAAAGAAACGACAATATTATTTGTGATTGTTTAAATATTGGCGTGTTTGGGTGGTAAATCCATAGTAGCTAAAATAATAATTTCAACCCGTGCATACCATATCCTTAAAAATAAAAGTACACACTAGTATTTTAGAAAAAAGTTACTGACCACGGTCCGCTTGCAATAAGTCGCTGAGGAAATCTTTTAAATCTATGTTCTTGGATTTCATGCGGTTGTTAATTATTTATTTATTTATTTAAATCTTTATTGTACACAAACTTAACAACAACATAGCTAAACAGAAATTTTAATAACAAAGAGTACAAATGGCGGTCTTATCGCTCAACAGCAATATCTTACAGACAACCATGCGATGGATTTAAATGAAGGATAGATGAAGATAATAATGATGATGGTGTACTAGAAAATATAACAATAAGAAATACTTATATTAAGATTAATATAAAATGACCAATGCTTTGTCAGAAACTGTTAAGTGGAGAGATAGTAATCAAATTCGAATGCAAATTTCAGACAATATTTCGAGGCCGGCGCTTCGGTTTACAAGTTAGCCGCAGGCGTGATTTTAAGCTCGCATGATATTTCAACGTAAAATGAACGCAAAACTGTTCCAACACTTTATAATTCAAACAGGTATCATTTTAAAAGAATAGATTTTTAATATACCAATAGGATATACAAAAATATTTGTTCATAAGATGCGTTTTAAAAGTCTCACAATATGTTTATAGAGTGGCCTTACGAATATTTCACTCATTGTATTCCTAAGTAACATAATATATTCAACCATTAATGTTTATACAGTGGGTAATAAATTAATGTACTGTACTGTATCATCTCATATTTATTTGTAATCATATCATTCTGTAAATCGGTAACAAATTATTAACAGCTAACAAAATTTACTGAACAAATCACTCAGATCAATAACCAAATTCTGAGACACTAAGCCAGCTAGTACAAATGTCACAAATCAATATACATAGGAATCGAGCAATGCAAATAATTAATCTAATCCCGATATTGGTGTCGACCGTGTCACTACAGAATGGCAAATCGTTATTGGAAACCTAGAATATCTTGCTCTGAAGTTCGGTTATTATGTTTTAGTAGTCCACAAATTGAGAAGCTAGCGAGAAGTTAAATTAAATCGAGTAGAACGTTATTTTGCGCTTGCTAATTTATTGTCTAAATGGAATTCGGGTCTTGTCTATCATTCGTAGAATCTGAAACGAGGAGATAGATGGGTGAGTAAAGTGGTTTACTTAGCCTGTTGTAAATGAAAGTTAAAAAGGCATTAGACAGTTCATATTTGTTGCTGTAATAATAGTAGCTGGGGCTACAAGATATTTGAATAGAGACAAAGGAAAAAGAAAAAGAGTATTGTGGGTTGCGTTCAAATTCGTTAGACCGATGATTCACGATAAGGAATCCGTTGGAAACTGTATAAGCAGCTAGAAGCGAATACAATATAATTTTCAATGGTGATACAATTCGATTTTTATTAATATTTTGACAGCCTCCGTGGCGCAGTTGGTTAGACGCCGCCTGTGAAACGAGAGGCCGCGGGTTCGATCCCCGCACCGAGAGAAATGTTTGTGCGGCCCACAAATATTTCTTCCGGGTCTGGGTGTTTGTGAGACCGAAAAGTCTCTCGTAGTTCCTGATACCCACGACACAAGACTCGATCTTAGTGTGGGGTCAGGACTATGTATGTGACTGTTGGGTGTTATTTATTTACTTATTATTTATTTATTTCATCACTAAACAAAATATAAAATCAATATCGATAGTAATACTACACTACTATGTATCGAATATATTTAAAAAAAAAACCTATTGTAATACTGACACATTTCGCTAGTATAAATGTTGAATAAGCTCTTTTCCACAATGTAGGCAGTCAAACAACTCATTTATTTTTTATAACGCCGGCGACCTCGGGCTGTTCTGCCTACATTTTATTTTCAGGTCAATTGCTACTTATACTCGATTAACTGCCGATACAGGAATCCAGCGGATTTTCAAACCACCCATTAAAATATCGCGGTATCTTGAAGATGTTACAACCCGGCTATTTGTCTGAGAGATAAATATGAGTAACTCCGGGATATTTAATGATAATACATCATATTGGAATATTTCTCGCAATTATTATTTACTAGTAAACGAAGTAAATTTCTGTATACAATAGTTGGGTAAATGTTATCATGAAGATTATTATATCAGATACGACCAGGGGTTTTAAATTCTAATTAATCTGGAAACTTATTTTTATTCAATTAGTAGAAAATATAAATTAAACGCATTTTCATAGGATTACGTAGCCACATCTAAGTATCTATTTTTTATTCCATGATAATAGACTAGAAGCAGCTTGACTGCGGGGTTTGTGGACATCACTTAAGAAGTCCCTTCGTTCCATGGAGACCACGCAAGCCGTCGGTCAAAGACGCATAGTAGACGTCTCACGTCACTTTATCTTCGAAAATTTGATATTAAAGGGCCCATTAGTTTAATTAAATATATCCGTGTATCACATCTCAGTGGCAATCGTAATACATTAACAACCGTATTCAGAATTAATGGCAGTCAAATAGTTCCTTAGTAGACTTTACTATGGAAATTTAGATGTTAAGGAGCTATTCAATTGACATTATTTCTTTGTCACTGCGTGCGGGAGAAAATCCTGTTTCTTGGCACATAATGTGGAGAGAAAATATGTGGGTAAATAAATGGATGAAATCCAAATAGTATTTTACATGGTCTTATGATTCGTTACATGATACCGCTAATCTTTTGGAATGTGTTTGAAACTGTTTTATATTTTCTTTTGTTTTTGTTTTTTTTTATTTTCTTGTGGAATCATTATTATTATTTATTATTTAAATCTTTTTTTCAGAAACTAAAAAATAAAAAGTACAAATGGCGGTCTTATCGCTTAAAGCAACGTCTTACAGATAACCATGGGATGGATTTAAAAAGAAGGAGAAAGAGAGGAGAACTAACTTTATTTGCCCGGTGATTACTTTGTGTACCACATAAGGGAGTGATGGAACCCTATAACTTATCTGATAACGTAAGTATCAGGAAAGGGCCAGGGGAAAGAGCACCTAATCCACAAATTAATCTGCCCTCAATGAATTACGTGATCCGAGCACATAAAGTTTCAGTACTAAAGCGAGTTAATAGCTATCTCGAGATGGATCCTCAAGTAGATTTACAAAGCAGAAAAAATACGAGCCCAATAAAACTCTACTAATGGTCGCGTTGAATCAAACGAAAAGGCTTTTCATTGCTACAGAAATAAACAAAGTCAGATGGTAGAGGTAAGCGAGATGATTCATATGGTTTACTTAGTTTCAATTGTTTTATATCAAATTTCTGTTTCAGTTCACTGAAGATGTATGTATTTTCTACGTGTCTTTAAAGATTTATCAAAATACAAGCTTGTTATAAAATTCTCTACATACCACATTATAAAGATTTTGTTTTTGTTTTATATTTTTTACATTTTGTTTTATAATCTCGATATATTGCGATGCTCGATAAAGCACTGACAAAACACAAATTAACAATAATATATAGTTTAGATTTCACACAACATAGCCTTTTTTATGCATAAAATTTTCAACAAATTTATATCCAAAAGTAAACCGTCAGCTACGACGTTTTTTCTAAGATTTGATATGTTAGCTCCATGTTACCTTCAATAATATTTTTCTTCCACTCCGCGTATAAATTTAAATCCAACTCAAAGGTTATTTTTTCTTTTTCCTCAAAAATATCACAAACGTTACGAATAACACGAGTGAACCCGATTTTTATAGATACATCAAAACGATAAAATCAAAATTCGGATCGGAGTGGTGATACGATCCCGCGTTACTTTTATTTAGATCACTGTTATACATATGTGGTTACGACTGGATGTAAATAAGAGGTTTCTCAGGCCGTAAGCAAAATAACTTCAAGTTCGTTTATTTAAAAAATTCTAGGTCAATATAATGGATTTCGTCAAGTGTAACAATTTAGAATGATGAAACACTAAAGATAGGTAACCTCACATTTGCATTATACTGAGAAAATATGTACATTCCTAATTTTAGAGTAATCTTTTCAACGGTAATTCTTGTATAATTCGGTTTGATACCAAATTTTGCTGCGCATACTTATTTGCTGATTCATTCTTTGGTAATGGTGGTAAATCAGTAATTAATAATTAAAGAAACACAAATATTTTACCTTCGCTTACAAAGAGAATTGGAAGAAATATTAATAGCTTGTATCTGTTAATTTTCTTAAAAAGTTAAATGATTCATTCAAATTGATTCCCAGGTTTGCGATCGCCTATGAGACATGATTTAGGAAATTCTATTTATGTAGGGAGGGATTAATTCTTTTTAATATTTGCAGTACATATTTATATTTATCTATCAAATTTTAGTATCCGTTGAACAGCTGATGAGTATACTAAAATCTATCAATATCAACGTACACCTAAAAGCATCTGAACTGGCGCGTCCTAAATTTCATCCCAACGCTGTAAATTTGGAGCGAAGCATAAAATTCGATAACGAGATATCCACTACGGGTTCGCTTCGACGCTTATTACTTTAATATCTACATTTAAAATATTTCATTTTAAAGGCTCCTTGCTGTACTCATTTAGCCAAGCGCAATTTAGAGACCATTTGATGGAGATAGATCTTTTTAAATGTAGAAAGGAAAGATACAACAGTATCTGTTGCGCAGTTGGTTAGACGTTGGCAGTGAATTGAGAAGACGAAGCTCAAATTGAAAGAAAAGGAAGATTTAAAAAAAAGCCTACGGATATCACACTGTCTATTTGAATCTGAATGCACCATAATTACCGATTATAGTGATGGTTGGTGGCATTTAAATATCATCGAAACTAGATGATCCAAATCTAAACACTATACTTCGGTACACTTTAAGTAATAATATTCATTAAATTATTTAGATTGCAGCTTCTTTCAACTTGGATAAGAAAGTATTAAATGAAAACAAATCTGGTATTAAAACACATTATCGTCATATTTCTGATAAATACCTATATAACTTATGTTATTTTTATAAACTAACTTATGTTTTAAATCGACTAAGTAAAGTTAAAACCTATTTGACGCAATGGGATACAAATCAGTAAAAAGTAATGTCAAATGTCTGCAATGAGACAAATATTTAGACTCGAAAATGGGTCTCCAATTTATTTTGGCTATAAAATCTACATCTTGTTGGACCTTTTCGTTTTTTATACATTTCAATACCAACTGCGCAGGCTTATCTCACTTTAAATCTCAACTCAGAGCGTGAATTAGATATTAAATAATGCTATAACACGCGGAAAGTATAAACAGAATCTGAACTTCGGTAGCTATAAAATATTTGCATGTTATAAATTATAAGCGAAGTCGCAGAAGCTGAGATTAGCATCGCAACTGCAAAATCTTTTACACACTTTGAATATGAAAATGTGTGCAGGTTTTATCAAAGGGAAGTTAAAAGAGGCGCATATTAAAAGTGTAAACGATATCCAGGTAATTTACTTAAAACAGATACAGCAAGGTACTACCACAATGACTATTTCTCCCGCCAAACAGCATTGTATATGCATTGTTGTTTTAGTTTGAAAAACGTTGTAGACATCATAACTACTGGATATATTGAGATTTAATATCTTAATATCTTAGGATAGCGAGGGCAGTGGAATGCCGAGCGTTGCTTTGTAATTCATGAGGATCGGTTTTGCTACTGTCCATGAACGGTCGTGTCGCTTACTAACATGCTCGTTTCGTCATTCATTGCAATTGAAAAATAGTGAAAAGTTATCAATCAATGTATAAATCAAACTGCCTTGATTAAATGTCTACATGTTAAAGATAAGCATTTCCCTATGAAACATTTGCGTTGGCAATGATTTTTCGTTCATGAATGTTATTATCAATTATTGAGTGAATTAAGGATAAAGTTATATTTGATTAATCATAAAATCAGTGACGTTTAATGCGCTTTTTGGCTTTTTGTCAGTATAATTATTGAATGTCACTTTTGCCAATATTTATCGTAGCAAATAGTAAATGATGTATTAATATAACATCAATGTACAAATTGCACATATTTCAATTTTAATCCAATATTTAAATATAAATAATCATAATTGATAATATCCTTTTGTCGATTATCATAATAATATTATATTAGTTAAAAAACGTATTTACTCTGTATTGTTGTACCTTATTATACTGTCATGAATTTAAGTATGTACACCAGGTCTATGTGGCGATTCATTATGGAGGCCTATGTGCAGCAGTTAAATTATTCTAGAGAGAGAGAGAGAGAGAGAGAGAGAGAGAGAGAGAGAGAGAGAGAGAGAGAGAGAGAGAGAGAGAGAGAGAGAGAGAGAGAGAGAGATTATTTAAGCATTTTTGTGTCCTCTCTTATTTTCATCATTACCTTTGACATTATTAAAATTTATATAAATTTGACATTGATAATATAAATAATTTTATTTGTTTTTGTTATCATAATATAATATGTAATATAGCTTACAAAGTTAGGATTTAGCTCTTACTAGCGTCACGCAAAGTTTTACTTCATTAAACACAGCCAAAGCAACAAAAACATTTCCAAACCGACAGTTAATAAGCCCATAACTAATTACAAGGACATTTTAGAACACGAATAAAATTACCAAAGCGAAAATTACTAAGCAAACATAAACAAAACCGTCAAAAATACGCGATAATGATGCGGGCGACGAGCTAAAATATTTAATGCTCAACAAGGATCAATCAGGTTTGATTGACACATCAATTAGCTTCTGTCTGCTCCTGATAGCGATTGAGCGGAATATTAATGCGGAGATTACTTCATTAGTGGAATTAAAAAATACACTTTCGTCTAAAGTAGTTTGCTAAAGTAACTTTCAGCTCAGGTGAACGTGGTCGGACTGATAAGAGAAAAATGTTGTGTATGTGTGTGGTTACGCTACGTTTGAGTGTTTGTGTGTGACCCTTTAGTCTTGAATAAATGCTTGTACAGAACGCACGTCTATTATTTAACAGTGGCGACGAGGATTAAAATTTAAGAAAAAATGTCGATCGGTAAAGTCAGTGAATTCGTAGTGAAAGACGGAAAGTGGTCTAGTTATGTGGAAAGAATGGAAATGTACTTTCTAGTAAATAAAGTATCGGACGAGCTTAAACTACCCACTTTGATATCCTGCATGGGCGAGGAAGCATACGAACTATTATCAACTTTATCTAGTCCCAAAAAACCATCCACATTAAAGTATAGTGCAGCAGTGGAATTACTTGCAAGCCACTTAGAGCCAAAACCTTCTGTGTTAGCGGAACGATATAAATTCCGACAACGTCGGCAACTCACAAATGAATCCATAGCGGATTATACATCAGAGCTGAGAAAGTTATCCAAACATTGCGAGTTCGGGTCGTCGCTGGATGAAAACATTCGTGATCAACTAGTGTGCGGCCTAAAGAATGAAGTTATCAGGCAGCGACTATTCGCAGAAGAGAACTTACAATGCAATCGGGCTATCGCGTTAGCATTGTCATTGGAGGCCGCTGAACGTGATGCTAATGCTGTGGAGCGGAATAACGTGGAGCTGACAGGAGAACTGCATAAATTGAACTTAGAGGTTAGATGTCCGAAATGCGGGAACAGCCGACACACCGCTGACGAGTGCTTATACAAAGATTTCGTGTGCAGTTGGTGCCACGAAGTCGGTCACCTGCGAAGAATGTGTCCAAAAAAGGAACATTGGAATGTCGCGTACAATCATACAAGACGGTTACAAGTGGCGGAATCTGCCACACGCGGAGGGCGCGTGATGGGCCGCGGTGAGGGCGGCCGTCGAGGAAGAGGGGCATGGCGCGGGTCGCGCGGTGCAAGCCGAGGGGGCCGGGAGCGGGCTCCTTTACATTTGTTGGACGAACAGGAACCCATAGGCGATTACAAGAATGAGCATGAAGAGGACGAAAATGAGCCTATGTATCAAATGTCACTAAGTAATTATAAACCGGTGTGTATAACAGTTAAGGTTCAAAATTGTTTGCTTAGTATGGAAGTTGATACTGGATCTGCCTTATCTTGCATAAGCAAAAATGTTTATAATGAATTGTTTAGCACCCTACATTTAAAGCCGTGTTGTTTAAATTTAAAATTTTATGACGGTTCAAGTATTCAGCCTGTGGGTTATGTGGAAACTATTGTTACTTACAAGGGTATAACTAAAACTTTAGATTTGTATGTAATAAACAAAGGAACAACAAACTTGTTAGGAAGGCAATGGTTGGCTGAATTAAATATACCAATAAAAATATTTAAAGTTAATTCGCAAAACAACTACATAACTGATTATAAAACTAATAACAAAATGTTAAAAAAAATGGTTTAAAAATTAAAAAGAGCAAATGTGAATTTTTGGCAAAAGAAGTCAAATATCTAGGTTTTATAATTGACAGAAATGGGGTAAGAGTAGACCCGGATAAAATCAAACCAATTATAACAATGCCCCATCCTAATAATGTCACAGAATTAAAATCGTTTATCGGAATGGTAACTTTTTATGGAAAATTTATTAAAGATCTAAGCACTCATTTAGCTCCTCTTTACGATCTTTTAAAAAAAGGTAAACATTGGCAATGGAAAACCGAACAAAATACTGCTTTTGTTCGAGTAAAGAGTTTTTTGTGTAGTACTAAAGCACTAGCACACTTCGACATAAATTGCGAGTCAGTAGTAACTGTCGACGCAAGCGGGCGCGGGCTAGGGGCGGTACTAGCCCAACGCGAGCCCGGTGGCGAGGAGCGCGTTGTTGCATACGCTTCTCGTTCACTCACATCTCACGAATTACATTACAGTCAAATCCACAAGGAGGCTCTTGCAATTATTTTCGCTATGGAAAAGTTTCATCAATACTTGTATGGGAGGAAATTCGTATTACGCACCGATCATAAACCCCTCGTGAGCATTTTTGGCCCTAATAGTGGTATTCCTAGCGCGGCAGCCAGTCGTCTGCAGCGATGGGCAATAAAGTTGTCTGCTTACGATTTTATAATTGAGTACATTAGTACCGATAAAAACACTGCCGACGTTCTCTCGCGGTTAATCGAGTCCCAAAAAATGAGTTTGCTTCTGAAGAACAAGAGTTACCAGAGCAAACATATTTGCACTTTTCCGCAGAAGCGCTATTGCTAGATTACAAGGTCCTAAGAAAAGAAACGGCTCGTGACCCAATTTTAAGTCGCGTTTTAAGTTGTTTAGCGGATGGCTGGCCGTCGGATATCGAAATTAAGGAAATGATACCGTATAATAATAGGAAAAATGAATTATACTGTGAACTCGGATGTATCATGTGGGGTCATCGCGTGGTTATCCCAGCTTCATGTAGAAAAAAAGTTATTTCAGAACTACATGACCCCCATATGGGAATAGTGAAGACAAAATCGCTAGCTCGGAGTTACGTATGGTGGCCGGGGATAGACGAAGCAATTGAAGCGGAATGTCGCGCCTGTACCATATGTAGCGCCGTAGCCGATGCACCACCCGCGCACACGCCGCACTCGTGGCCTTGGCCGTCCCGTCCTTGGTCTAGGTTACATTTTGATTTTTTAGGACCTATATGTGGCCTAACCTATTTAGTAGTGGTAGATTCATGTTCTAAATGGATCGAAGCGATTAAGATGAAAAGTACTACAGCACAGGCGGTTATATCCGTACTTCGAGATTTGTGGTCAAAATTTGGTCTGCCGAAACAAACGGTCAGTGACAATGGGCCACCGTTCACGAGCACAGAGTTCCAAAATTTTTTAAAGTATAATGGCATCGAACATATTTTCTCAGCCCCTTATCATCCAGCTTCCAATGGGGCTGCCGAAAACGCGGTCAAAATCTGTAAACGCACTATTAAAAAGGCATTTAAACAAAATTTAGATGTAGACACGGCACTGTGTAGATTTTTGTTAGCCTATAGAAATACAGAACACGCGACTACCGGTGATAGTCCAGCCTTTATCTTACAGGGTCGTAACCTCCGAATGAGGTTAGATAACCTAAAACCAGAGAGAGAAGGGCGAGTTATCACGCGCCAAGAGCGCAGTGAGAGGGACGCGGGAGGGGCGCAGCGTCAGCTCGAGCCGGGAACTTTAGTCTGGTATCGCGATTATACTAAAAACTCTGATAAATGGGCAGAGGGTACAGTCATTAAAAAGTTAGGTAATAGTGATTACTGCATAAGATCTAGTTTTGGAAGTGACATTCATAGACACGTCGATCAGCTGAGGCAGAGGGTAAAAAGCTTCGAACACAGCGAACTACCTGGTACGATAGTGAGACCCGATGTTTTAACGCGGGAATTTGAAATCAGTAGGCAACCTCGAAAATCTTTGACAGTTCCCATGACCAGCGAGCGACAGCCAGAGCCGAGTGAAGACAGTTTAAGAGAGCGTGCCGGCTCCTCACACTTATCTTCCAAAACCACCACGTCAGCGGTATCAGATAAAGTCGTGACCACTCCTTGTAGCCCTTCGGTAGAACCTAATGTGTCGCCGGATATAAAAATAGTTACTGGTGGTACAAGTCGTCCGTTGCGAAACCGTAAACCTCCAGTGCGATACGGTTTCGAAGAAATAGATTAAGACATGTTAAATTTAGTATGTTAAGTTTGTTTAAATATACAATAAGGAGTCTTGGATACGTATTTGTTAATTATAGTAAGCTTAGTGTAAATTGTAATAGTTCGGTACTTATATATTCTTTTTTTTTGTGTATTTAATAAGGGTGGAGGTGTTGTGTATGTGTGTGGTTACGCTACGTTTGAGTGTTTGTGTGTGACCCTTTAGTCTTGAATAAATGCTTGTACAGAACGCACGTCTATTATTTAACAAAAAACAAATTGAGATTTGGCTTGATTGACTTACACGCAAAGTTTATGGATAGTTGGGTTGGTAGTGAAGTTTTTTGTGGGGATTGTCGCAGCGGCTAAGTATCTCATTAAAGGTGGTTCAGCATTGTGAATTTAGGGAAGGGCTTCTAAAATGGTGATAAGTGATACATGGTTTACAAAATACTCTGAATACAAGAACATTTTCAGTATCAAAAATATACCTTATAGTCCTGAAGGAGAGATTAAATTACATTTTGTACAGTCTGGGTCTAAAGGTTTAAGCTTCTTCATTTTTTTTGCTTTCCTAATAGTTGTGGGTGGTGGCCTGTTGGCAAACGGACTAGACGCGACTGCCAACATGTTCACGGTGGTTGCGGGTTCGAATCCCAGAGCACACCTCTGACTTTTCGGAGTCATGTGTGTATTGATAGTCAATCACCACGCACTAAAACGGTGAAGGAAAACATCGTGAGGAAACCTGCATACCATAGCGATTTATAAAATTTCTGTGGTATGTAAGTCCGCCTGCCCGCACTAGGCCAGCGTAGTGGACTATAATTATGGCCTAACCACTCTCAATCGTACTCTCGATGGTAGAGGAGGCCCGTGCTCTGCAGTGATACAGACAGACGATGACTGTGCAATTTCAATTGATTTTCCTTTTAATTTTCATAACATTTTAACAAAGACGTAGGACAAGAGTAGAGAGAGACATAGACAATATAAAAAAATGCACGTATGAGAAGAGATCTTAATATTCATACACATTTTATTTTGTTTTTATTTATATTATTTGGGAAACATACAAACAACAACTTGTAATAAATGATCCAGGGAAATTTTCACAATTAAGTTATACATAAATAATGCAAGCAAGCATCCTCTCTAACTGGGTATAATACTTAATTTGTTAAAAATACAGATACACACAACACTTTAGTAAACACCACAAATTACAGAGAAAAGAAAAAAATATATAGAGAGACTTTACAAAAAAAAAATGATTATGAAAGAAAAAAAGTAAGGAATTATTAATAATATATAAATTATTAATAATTCCTGAAAGAATTGGCAAGGTTTATTCCAAGAAGTACATTGTATATATGGAGATAGAATTAACAGTCAGAATAAAGGCATTAGCACCCTCTGTTAGTGTACGACGTTACAGGGAAATAGGATTCGTCAATTTTCAAATTATATTATGTATGTATGTGACTGTTGGGTGTATTTATTTATATTTACCTAGTAATTTCTAAAATCAAACAATTTCCATTGAACTCTTGGAAATTATTTTAGGGAAAACAGGAATAGGGTTTAGCATAGGTGTTCAGCCAAATAAAATTACAGTTTAGCGGTTGTTTTCCGAATCCACGAAGGGCAAATTGCGGTGTCCAGACTTTCAGTCATAGTACCATTGTGAAAGCAAAGAATTCTAAGTCCAGGGATAAAGCAAAGTTGTTAAGAACATGGACATCAACTGCAATATGCCAAAATATTTCAAAAAAGAATAAAAAACAATATCTGAACTGTTAAGCCGCTGGTTTATTATTTATATTTATGTTCGCCACATAATCCATTTATTTGAGAAAAGCTATTACCATGTCTGATTTATAAACCCCAAATAAAACTTTTTAGTAAAACATTTTCGTGAAAATAAACATTGAATCCAAACAAGCAGAGATTTTACAAACTTTGACAAATTTACAGCGAAAAGGTCCTTTAAATAAATAATAATGTATTCCAACTTTTGCGTTATCTAGATTTTGAATTATATACAACTTTGGCAACCCATTAACATTAAAAGTATACAGTTGATGTATGTAGGTTAAAGTTAAGTATTTTGTTTTGTTGTTTTATAAATGTAATGATTTACCAGTAATAATCACAACTTCACGTAAGTATTTATGAGTAACCTAAGTTCATTTGTTTATATACATATTTTTTGACCTATGATAAAAATCAAAACATTTAGGTAAGATATACATTTTGATAGCCCTAACAGCCTTTAGCCGTAGTTTCAAGAGTCATAGCAGGCCGGCATAATTCTATCGAATGGCATGGAAATGCCGTTTGATGCCATTCGCTTCTTTGCCTGAACGGCATTTGCGATTACTATAAAGTGCAGTACAATCATTATGCAGGGCTATTATACAAAAAAAAAGCTAACTAGCATACGATCCGCCTGATGGTATGCGGTTACAGTCGCTCATAGAGATTCGCAGTCCTAGGGTTTCATTACAACAAAGTCACTAACAACCGTAAGCAGAGAATTCTCTTTAAGAGTAGAGAATTCTCTCGCGTAAAGGACAGGTCAGAAGCAGGGATATCGTATGTTCAGATGCAGCATGCTAACATAAAAATGATTTAAAGAATATACTACGAAAATGTTTAAATTGCCAGTAGTAATCGAATCTGCTTCTTCTTCACCTAATCCGACAAACCTTATAAAATTTTATTATACAACAAACAATAAAATATAAAGTTATACACTTCAATACGCCGAAAAAGATGCGAAGAAAAAAGCATTAACTATACAAATACATCTCAAATGTAAGTAAACAGTTTCATGAAACTTTTGGATAATGAACTTGTCAATTAGAAGTTTTCTTGCGAATTGTGAATTTCCCACGGAGTTGTTGGAACGCATGTTGAGTATCTTTTCGTCTGTTAATTAAGTTTTTTTGGTGGAAAATAGTTAGGCAAGAAAATCCAATTACTGTCTGTATGTTTTTCGCCGTAATAAATAAATACCACAATTATTATTGGATATGTTTTGTGTTTGCTTTGGATTGTAGTTTTATGTGATTTAATCAATCAGGACATCCCTAATTATTATTATTGTCATGTGAAAACTACCGTTATAAGATTAAACAAGATAATGAGTGCCATAAGATCGTTAAGAAAATATACGCAATGTCCTATATTATAATAACTATAATGGTTAAGCCACTTTAAAAAGTTCAAACTCTTTGAAAATATCGAGTATTATGCTGTTTAGTAGTCTAGCAAAATCTATTAGGCTATCAAACTGACAGTTTTAAAAAAAATGTTAAATTAAGTGTGACTTATACTCAGCGGCGGGTGTTATCTATATATTAATACGTGATGCAAAAACTTTGGATCCCTTTTTACGAAAATTGCGCGGACGCAGGAGCATAAAATACTTAGGCTCAGTTGCACCAAGTAACTTTGCCAATACCTTTGCCTATGAAAATGTCATCGCCATACATTTGAGATGTATTTGACCTTGCGAATGTATGGAATTGACAGTTTCAAGGGCAAAGGTATTGGCAAAGTTAGTTTGTGCAATTGAGCCTTATAGTTTATGTGTAGGAGAAGTGGAGAATGCTAATATTTTTCAATAATAATGCTTATAAAGTACATTAAATCAAAAAATTAAACATTACACACACTGCCATGCATTTCACACACACATCCATACACAAGTATACATACTCTGGTGTCAAATTGTTTCTTTTCTTTTTCATTTTGTTCTTCTGACATATCAAACAAAAAGTTTTATTTGCCTAATGAGGTAATAATATTAATATTAAAAGAGAATATTAATTTTAAATGAGGCAATAATATTAATATTAGGCCTAATATTATATTGAATATATAAAAAAAGATTTTAATAATAATGCATAAAAAGTACATTAAATCAATAAATAAACCAGCATGCATTTGACACACGCATACACAAGAATTTGTACACGTATACATACTCTTTGGTCAAATTGTTTCTTTGGTTTATTATAGACATAGTTGAATGTCAATCAGAAAAATTTGTTTATTGTGGTTTTGTTGAATGTCAAACAGAAAATATTTATTTGATGAATACTACGTGAAATACTGAGCGCTTATACAAATTGTGTAGCAGTAAGATACATTTAAATGTACACGGACTATCATTATATGCATAAAGAAAGTTTTGTAGCAGCAATCTGCAATAACAACATTCAGGTACAAAAAAAATATATAATTTACTATTGCTGGTTCAAAGCAATTATTGTAGTTTACGATTTTAGTAATTGCATATACTTCAGGGGAAATAAGTGATTTTGAGAGATACGTACATTTAAATGTGCACGAATTATCAGCATAACAACATCACCATACAGATAAAAACTATTTCTCTTCTTGATTTGGTCGAATTTCGACCGCTAGGCGACCACTAGTTATGATAAATACGAATGTGATTTCAGAGCTTTGTTGCAGCAAAAGTTAATTGCATTTGGAAATCTTTAATACAAATCACGTAATATTGTTAGGGGGTGCTAAGAATCCCCGGGTTGGCCCCGGCTACCACCCCCGACGACGACTGGCCTTGGTAACACACAAAATTCGCACATTGAGGACAGACGAGAAGATTGTCGAACTGGAAGAAGAATTGAGCAGGTTACACTGGGATATTCTGGGGTTATCGGAAGTCCAAAGAATCGGGAGGATACGATAACCCTGAAGTCTGGTAACCTGCTCTTCTACCGAGGGGACGACCAACAGTCCCGAGGAGGTGTCGGATTTCTCGTCCACAGGTCTCTCATCGACAACATCGTATCCATCGAAAGTGTGTTGAGTAGGGTAGTAAACTTTATACTCAGAATATCCAAAAGATATTCGTTGAAGGTCATACAGGTATACGCGCCGACCTCGACACACCCAGATGAAGAAGTAGAGGAGATGTATGAGGACATAAGTCGGGCCATAAATACTTCCAAAACCTACTTCAAAGTTGTTATGGGGGACTTCAACGCAAAGTTGGGCAAGAGAAGCGATGCAGAGTTGAAAGTGGGGCAATTTGGACATGGGCAACGGAACCCCAGGGGTCAGAGGCTGGCCGACTTTCTGGAGAAAGAGGGACTCTTTGCGATGAACTCTTTCTTCCAGAAGCCGCCTCACAGGAAATGGGCCTGGCTGAGTCCTGACGGTTCTACGACAAACGAGATAGATTTCATCTTGACGACGAATAGACGGATATTCAGAGATGTCTCTGTGATCAACAGGGTGAAAACCGGCAGTGATCACCGAATGGTTAGGGGCACACTGAATATCAATGTCCAATCGGAAAGGCGTCGCTTGATGAAATCTACGCTCCGACCTACTCGCGCCCATATCCAAAACCCCGAGAGCTTTCAACTCGAGCTGACAAATCGCTTTGATTGTCTAGGAGAAAACCTTGCAGTGGACGAGCTAAACAGTGGTTTGGTAGAAGCTGCCCATACGGTGGGATCTAAGTATTTTAGACCTCGCCGTAGAGATAGACCACAAAAACTCTCAATCCACACTCTTGACCTCATGGCCGAACGTCGATCTTTAGCGCTGCAGTCTTCCGTTGACGCCGAAGCATATCGGCGGCTCAATAGACAAATCTGGAAGTCCTTGCGACACGATGTCCGTGCTCACAATACTGTGAGAATTAAGGAGACAATTGAGCGAAACGGAGGCTCCAAAGTGTTTGCAAGAGACTTGTCTATTGGGCAAAGCCAGTTGTCTAGGCTGAAGACGGAAGACGGCCGCGCGGTATCGACGAGGGCAGAGGTATTAAGGGAGATCGAGAGGTTCTACGGACAGCTTTACACCTCGGTTGCCAAACCTGCTGTTAGCTCGGCCGAAGACCCGAGAGCCGAGTTGATCCGACACTTTAGCGATGATATCCCGGACATCAGCCTGTGTGAGATTGAGATGGCCCTGAAGCAACTTAAAAACAACAAGGCACCGGGCGAGGACGGAATAACTTCAGAGCTTCTGAAAGCGGGCGGAACGCCGGTACTGAAAGTCCTTCAGAGGCTCTTCGATTCCGTTCTCCTCGAGGGCTCAACGCCAGAGGCATGGAGCAGGAGCGTGGTGGTACTGTTCTTCAAAAAAGGTGATAACACTTTGCTGAAGAATTACAGGCCCATCTCGCTCCTGAGCCATGTCTATAAGTTGTTTTCGAGGGTCATCACAAATCGTCTCGAACGCAGGTTTGATGACTTCCAGCCTCCCGAAAAAGCCGGTTTCCGAAAAGGCTTTAGTACCATAGACCACATCCATACGCTTCGGCAAGTTATACAAAAAACCGAGGAATATAACTTGCCGCTTTGTTTAGCGTTTGTGGACTATGAGAAAGCCTTTGATTCGATCAAGACTTGGGCTGTGCTACAGTCTCTCCAGCGGTGCCATATCGACTATCGGTACATCGAAGTGTTGAAGTGTATATACAACAACGCCACCATGTCGGTCCGAGTACAAGATCAGAGTAAGAAGGCTATTCCAATACAGAGAGGCGTGAGACAGGGAGATGTCATATCTCCGAAACTGTTCACTGCCACGCTGGAAAATGCCTTCAAGCTCTTGCAACGGAAAGGATTCGGCATCAACATCAACGGCGAGTATATCACTCACCTTCGGTTTGCCGACGATATTGTAGTCTTGGCAGAATCGCTGGAAGACCTTAGCACTATGCTCGAAGACCTCAATCGAGTCTCCCAAGAGGTGGGTCTTAAAATGAACATGGACAAAACGAAGATCATGTCGAATGTCCATGTTGTGCCCACCCCCATCGGTGTTGGGGGCTCGACTCTTGAAGTTGTTGACGAATATGTCTATTTAGGACAAGTGGTCCGGTTAGGCAGGTCCAACTTCGAGAGAGAGGTCAATCGTCGAATCCAACTCGGTTGGGCAGCGTTCGGGAAACTACGCGACGTCTTCTCGTCCAAAATACCTCAGTGCCTTAAATCGAAAGTCTTCGATAGTTGTGTGTTGCCAGTGATGACTTACGACACCGAGACGTAGCCTCTCACTATGGGCTTTATTAGGAAGCTCAAAGTCACTCAACGAGCTATGGAGAGGGCTATGCTCGGGGTTTCCCTACGAGATCGAATTAGAAATGAGGAGATCCGTAGGAGAACTAAAATAACCGACATAGCCCACCGGATTAGCAAGTTGAAGTGGCAATGGGCAGGGCACATAGCGCGGAGATCTGATGACCGATGGGGTCGGAAAGTGCTCGAATGGAGGCCACGTAGCGGAAAACGCAGCGTAGGACGTCCACCCACAAGATGGTCCGACGACCTGGTAAAGGTCGCGGGACGTCGCTGGATGCAGGCTGCCTCCAACAGGTCTCTGTGGAAATCATTGGGGGAGGCCTATGTTCAGCAGTGGACTTCCTTTGGCTGATGGATGGAATATTGTTAAACCAAGACAATAAAATTAAACATTGTATAATACCAGGGAACTTTACACAGCTTAATATTCTTTCATATAAAAAAGCCACGCAACTGTCCCGACCCAACCACGATCTTAATAACATCTCTCATTGCTCTGTTTTATTGGCAACAAGAAACCTTGCGCTTCAGTATAATGTTGAGTAAAACAACTTTTACAACACATTTTATCGCGTCAATAAAATGGTAAAATAGATGCCATCCGAAGCATTTGTATGATTGTGAGGACCTATCGCATTTACTTACGATCCGTAAAAATGCCGTACATTGGGAGACACCGTAAAAATGTCGCCTTTAGAAAAGATTGGATTGAGAATAACAGTCTTGAACGAATTTTGCGTGGATTTTTATGATATAATGAAGTTGTTATCTGAATGTTTTGGACGTAAATCAGTGGATTGTGAACGGTTTTATAGCGTCGATTTTCTGATAAAATAATCTGAGTGGTTTATGTAGTTCTTCATGAGTTTCAAATTTAATCGTGTATTAGTAATTTCTTTAACGCTTGATTGGTCTAATGGCGGTGTTCATTTGTTTAGTTCTAGCTTTAGATAATCTACTTTCTGAGTTTTTAGGTTCAAAGACATGACTATTAGAACTGGATATTTCCAGAAAAGATTGATCTAGTTAATAAAATCGTACCCCTCCGACGAAGGTGTGGGTCAAGGTCAGGCAAAATACTATTAAGTTCATCTACATTAATGCTTTCATAAATATGCACTACTTTTATGTTACTATTTTGCTTCGCAATTCCTAAGAAAGCTAGTTTTATTTATATCGTGAAACTGATGTTTCAAGACTGTTTAGTTTTTCTTCATAAATTATACATAATCCATTCTTGAACGTACAAGGATTTTCTCAGTTGGTTGTATTTGCATTTTAAATTTACTTCAGAATGAAGCATCTTGGGAGAATATATTCGATGTTTAAAGCATGTCGAGTTTTATACACAATCAAAATAAATAAGCTATTTAAGTGCAATATTAATAATAAATTAGCTATGCAAACAAGAAAATAGTTTGGTTACTACGAAGGAAGCAGTACAAATGGTTGTTAAATTAGTAATAGTATTATATATTAAATTGGTAATCATTTAAATTGAAATCTTATACTACACACTTATCCGAAAATAGGCCCTTACTGTACAAAGCAGCAGAAATGAGAAATTTGGAAACAAAAGTTAATGAAACAAAAACACTTAAAGTACACCTGATCTATGCAAATATTTTTTCCTAAAAATACATCTACTACAAACAACAAATAAAATATACGCGTTGACGCGACGTAGCTCAGAAGCTAAATCATTTATTCACTAACGGTCATGAAGACATTCTACCATCTTTTGCTTACGGACATTCATTTCCATAAAGTTGTTAAAAGTCATCGCCGCGTCGAACCGTGCGTTCAAGCAAGTCATTAAAACTATATTCTAAATATAGTCTCCCATAAGCTGCAGGATTTCTGCGACCTTCAAGCGAAAGTAATGCTGCAATGCGGTAGGAATCACGCTACCATTGTTCTGTTTTACTGCAATTCCAAGCAAATTTGCTGCCTGAGCGGCCTTGATGGATCAAATGTTTAGATAGCGTTTGATATACCATATCATTTTATTTGATCTATTTAGGATTTCGATTCTACTTAGAATTAACAAGTATTTTGTCTAAACTTAACGACTTCGCCTTAATATGAGGTAAGTAAAATGTAATTACGCCTATTCGAATGTAACGAAGATAATATAAACTTAACTGTCTACGATAGTATAAACCTTATATTGGTTAATAATTCCATACCTATTCAATAATACAGAGCTATAAATAACATAGGTGGTGTTAGTAACGCTGATATACTAAGGATTAAAGACAAAGATGTAATTACCGAGCATGCTGATGGTGCAGAATGGGCACCACATGTTGTTCCCGCTGTGGCTGCAGCTAACGCGCTGCTTCCTGGCACCTGGTGGAAAATAAACCAAATCTTGAACACATCAACACATCAAATGACAAAAATTCTGAACTTAGTACTTTGAACTTAAGGGATATATTTACAATGTTTGTATTATTTGATGCAAAAAATGCAATGTTAAATTTAATATTTGATGTCATTCTATTTTGACTACCATCTCGCATTTATTTCAATGTCTCGTTATAAATACTTATGCAATATATCATGTCGACAGGTACTCCTAAATATCTAATTATGAAAATGATGGGTATGTTACCAAAAACCAATTTATATGTTTGTAATAAGAGCTTAGCTTTATATTTTGAATTAATATTTACAATCGCTTAATACTAAATATAATTTCCAGTAGCTACAACTTACTTATTTTGTATTTATTTAGCTTATTGATAGAGAGTAAAGACCAATTTCAATAATAATAATTGAGTAAATGATAAGTACATTTACATTAGTAAGGGTGGCAGCTAGTAGACTATTCTACTAACGAATTAATAGATCGGAATTCTAATTTCAGAACAAGACACTACACGGGCCAGTAGAAATCTATAAGAAATCATAGCCAAGTATAATATGGACTGATCTAAATACAATGTTATTACGGAAGAAATTACTTGGATAGACTATTGCTAAGGATCATGTCTTTAATACTAGATATAATAACACACCATTCCTCGATCCTAAAGCGATGTTGGCGTGTGAGATAGACACTTTTCCACCTGCCAAATTATATCATTACATCTAATGTGAAATTTATTACCAAATTTCTTTTCTATTTATTTGCTATATTTAACCTGTTGATTGTTATTGAAAGCTCAACTTTACTACTTTAATAAGAAATCAGGTTAAAGTAATTCTTTCTTAACTTTACTGTTTTTTTGTCTATATCGGTAATTAATGGAACCGGTTTAATTTTAACCTTCAATATTTGATTAAAAATATCATCATCAACTCTTACCTTCAGCTGTTCCTGTTTGTAATCAGGCTGATATGGTAATAGCATTCTAATCTTGCCCCAACGGTTGAAGAATAGAGCGATCGCACCAATCCACACTAGTAGCACCAAAACCACTATTCCAATTTCCACTCCTCGTATCTGTTTAGAAACAAATTTCATTTAGAAATTGATGTCATATTACTGATAATAGCTTAATTTTCTTAAAATAGTAGATCCGTGTTCTCAAATTTTATACCTCTCGGATTGTAGTTAAGCAAAGACAAGGTACATAAACGACAATATAATGAACACAGCTATTATAAGAAGTAAATCAAGCATGGCATTGACTGATTAATAGCTTAAAAGTAGTTACAATTGTGCAAGATCATTTGTGTAGCGTCTAATGAAAATACAACAAGAAACGAGGTGTTCTAAACAAACGCCCGATACTCGACACACATTAGTTTCTATTGTGTCAGGTTACGAAGCCAATTACGTGCTTTGTGATATTCAGTTTTAAAACTTGTCTTTAAAAATGTGAAATACGCTTTAGTTTCTTTTGTTGTGTGGAATTAGAGCGGCTATAAACTTTTCTTTAATATAAAATGTAATAAAAACTCTTTTAACATCAAACTCAACTAAATGGTAATTACTACTGTCTCTCTATGAAAATGGTAAGCGTGTTTGCCTTGTTTGATATATCACATATTCGGGCACACCTAAAAAGAGGCAAGTGTTGAAAAATTCATTGTTTCAGAGTGTGATGAAGAGAATGAAAATAATATCCTAATGAATGATTTTAAATGGAACCTATTTATTTATACAACTAAATATGCATCCTTATCTTTATATTTGTCACAACATAGTTCCAAATCAATTCATAAACGCATTACTGAAATAATACCTCTCTTCCAAACCAATATCAAGATTGACACTGATGTTTTTGTTTCTATCACCACTTATAGTGTGACAGGCTAAATGAGTTTTTCGTGTACTGTCAGACCTATATCTATGTATGTATTACCGTTGGGAAGGTAGGCGAGGGGTCGGGGGGTGCCACCGAGGAACGGGGTGTCGCTGCCGCCAACCCCCCATCCTGCTGCGGTGACGTACGCGGGGGCTCTGCACAAACACGATACCAGCATTAGTGACAAATAATTTAATATTCGTCCAAACCTTCACTTCATAGTGTTCTAAAATTTTGAATTAAGCCGTAAATATTGAAAACCTTGTATAGAGCCAAGGTTAACATACATGTTACGGTATCCTAATTTTATTATTTTAGTGAGAAGTGAATATATGAAATCTTCATTATATTCTCAAATTTTGTGGTAACATACATAATATATTATCTTTTCACTACACACCTAGTAAGGTGTTTTAATATTATGAATCAACATAAGAGTGAAAATCTGAAACCCTCGATCCACAATGATGCATTCTAAAATTTTCAATGAACAATAATATCTGAAACTTTTGTTCTAAAATGTTCTAAAATTTTAAAGCATCTTGTATGTTAATATCAGAACCGTTCGCCCAATATTAAGATATTGTAAAATATTGAAGTGGTAACTAATGCGTCAATGTCAAAAACCTTCGCCATAACATGGTAAGGTATTCTACAATTTAAAATCAGCTTTAGCAACTTTAGTGGACATACCTGAAGACTGAAACCTTCGTGCCATGGTACGATATAATAAAATTTTGAATTAACATAATCATAAAACTTTGCTCCATAGTAAGGTATTCTAAAAGTTTGAAGTAACTAAATATCTGAGGTGCTGTTTGCTTTGCGATTGATACAAACTTTATTCTAAGAGTCCATTAGCCAATTAGTTGTAACTCAGAGTCAAACTTATTCGGTGAAGCTTGCCGGAAATGTATTTGCAGACTGTTTTTGAGGTAGATTAAAAAACCTAGATGTTTTTTATGTTATAAAGAGCAAACGATCGTGCAGTTCACCAGGTAAGTGGTGACCGCTGCCCATGAACATCTGCAACACCGTAGGGCAAGGAGATGCGTTGCCAGGTAGGAATAAGCTCGTTTTTTGAAGGTCGCTAGGACGTATTTGTCCGGAAATGCTACCGCAGCCAACTGGTTCCGCAGATTTGGAGTACGTGGGAGAAAGTGTGTAGAAAAACGTACTGTGGCGGATTTCCACACTCCAAGGTGATGTGGGTAGTATTTAGAGGTTTGCCGTATTTAGATGCCTCACTTTAAACTAGTTGAGACATTTTGTTATTTACCATTAAAAATTAATTTAACTGGATGGGAATCACAATTTTATTACTCGGGTGACTGAGTATTAAGCTGAATACAAGATATATTATTATGTAGCCTTGTTAATTTTTAATTCATATTGTGTTATGAGATATCTCCTGAACATATCTTTCATATTTTTTTTTTGAAAAAGAAATAAAAGCACATATTGCATCCATTTTATATTTATTTCTATTTTTGTCATTTCATTTATAGTCGTGAAAGTAAAGTTTTACTCAATTTTCTTGTTTACGATGGAATATTGCATTTCGCTTTGAAGATAACAACGCTGGCTGGCTTTTAACATTAATTTAATATTTTTATCAACATATACTATGTGTAATAAAAGATTAAACTAACTTTTATTATACTGCACAATAATAATGGTATTGGTAATAAAACATTCATAATAAATAAAATGTCATTCCTCGATTTAAGAAAACAAAAATCCAGTAAAACTTCTTCACGTAATTTGAAGGTACATTGAGGATTTTCAAATAATGTAATTAACACCAAATTACGTCAGTGTAGCTTAATTTACTCAACACATTATCTAGCTCAGTAAAGCCGTTATGTTAATGTGAAAACAACAAAATTATGTGCTTCAATAATTCAGAGCAATTAACCCTTATAATGAGAGAAACTTCAATTCAATTATCAACTGAATTTGAATGTAATTATGAAATAATAATCCACATAATATATTATGTGGATTATTGCATGGGTGCATCACCTTATATCCCGATTTAATCCAATCCTCCCTGGTCTCACTGAACTCACCACCGAGACTTTCACCTTATTGGGATCGCCTTTGTTTACTGAGGGTGTTCCCGCAGCTATTGAACAACGTAGAGAACTACTTTTGGCTGCTCAAGCACGGTTAAATAATCTTACTCCACATGTTGCTTTGGTTCTATTGAGAATGTGCTTCGCTGTACCAAAGATCACGTATTTATTACGTACTGCGCCCACATGGCTGTGCCCTGTTGAAATTTCCAGCTTTGATAACGTCCTTAAAATGTCGGTGGAGACCTTGTTAAACGTCTCCTTAAACGAGGCACAATGGGACCAAGCAACGTTGCCGATTCGGCATGGGGGTTTGGGTATAAGACGATCCCGGGATGTGGGTTTGCCTGCCTTTCTTGCGTCGGCCAATGGCGTGATAAGTCTGGTCACTAGAATTTTGTCTCCAAATGGTTATCGGGTGGACATACCATTCGCCACTAACGCCTGTGAAGCCTGGTCGGTCAGCAACCCGAGAGCGGGGCTCCTAAAGTTCCTAGATAGCCAGCGGTTGTGGGATGATGTAGGAGCAAGGAGATTGCGGAACCAACTCTTAGAGGGCGTTACGGGGGCAGATAGGGCTAGGCTGAAAGGCGTTTCCACTCCTGAATCGGGAGCGTGGTTGCACGCTTTACCATCACCTCACCTGGGCACACTTCTCGACGCCGACTCTCTGCGTGTGGCCGTAGCCCTGCGTTTGAGTTGCAATGTTTGTGAGCCTCACACTTGCACGTGTGGCTCTACAGTGGCAGCCAACGGCCATCACGCATTGAGTTGTGTGCGTTGTTCAGGTAGATTTGCACGTCACCTTGCTCTCAATGATATTATCCGTAGGGCTCTCATGTCCGCAAACGTACCTTGCGTACTTGAGCCCCAGGTTTACTTCGCACCGACGGTAAAAGGCCTGATGGTCTTACTTTGTTGCCTTGGCACAGAGGAAGGTGCCTAATTTGGGATGCCACGTGCGTTAGCACGTTCGCCGTGAGCCACTTAGGCCGAACGACGAGAGCGGCTGCAGCTGCTGCTGACGTAGCTGCCGAGTCGAAGCGAGCAAAATATGCTCCTCTTTAAAGGAATTATTTTTTTGTTCCTTTTGCCGTTGAGGTGACTGGTTCTTGGGGAACAGAAGCCAAAGTATTTGTTAAGGACATTGGCCGTCGTCTTAGAGATCTGGGTGGGGACTATCGCTCTGGGTAGTTTCTTACGCAAAGGATAGCTATCGCCATCCAAAGAGGAAATGCCTGCAGTATTCTGGGCTCTTTTGCCCCAGGGACGATGACAGGTGGTCTATTTGATTAGATATTTTTTGTTTGTAAATTCTATAAAAATCTGTATATTTGGTTTTAGTTTTATTGTTTAAGAATGTTTTATGTATATTGTAAAGTGTATATTTTTATATTATTTCATATGTAATTGGTTTGTTCTTTAAATAAAATAAAATATATTGTACATAATATATTTATATTGTTCCAGAAATATTGTTTTATAAAGAGATAGAAGTCGACCTTTTGGACACGAAATCATATGAACTAATTATGCACACATATATTTTACACTTAGTCTATTCTAAATGCAATATTATTTTTAATCCGTATTTTTTTTTAATTCTGCTTTAATCACACCACTCTGTAACTTCTTTAAAGTGTCATCCAAGAATCTTCTTTTATCAGCTAATCCACGTATACAGCTATCAAAAATTTCGTTTTCTCTTTTCTATATTTTCTCCTTTTATAAATTACGAATAGGAAAAAGATAAGTAGAATGAAACACAACAAGAATGACTGGTATAGAACGTATCTTGTGAAAGAGATGCCGAATGGTATTATTTAAGGATTTGTTCAAGTTTAGAGGATGAATTATTAAGATGTTTATGCATGGAAAGACGGAATAGCAGAGAACTGCAATAAAGACGTGAACTACGTACGACGGAGGTCGTACTTAAATAATTTAAATTAAACTTAAGATTATTAAACCAATCTTTGTTTATTTGACCCAAGACGGAACTATCCCAACATAATATGTTTTAAGGAAATCCATCTTAAAATTTCATTAAGTTTGTATACCGTCATCGTGAATCAACCAACGCATCATACTGTCTATTTTCTCTAGCTATTCTAGTCATAGAATGACTAAATTGTTTTAAATCATCCCATCAACTTCCAAACAACACTCATTATAAAACAATTAACGCACCAAACAACCTAACGCGGCTCAGTAAGCCAGTAAACTAAATGTCGATACCAATTTTAGAAATCGGTCAGAGCACTCGGCAATGTACTTTGCACTCGGCATGAGTATTCGAGTGTTTGGAATTGTTCGAGGGGCAATTTGGACGCGTCGTTGACCGATGTAAATAGAAAAGCGTGTTTTCAACTTATTCAAAAACACTCCGCGGTTACCTAGTGGATGGATTGCTTTGTCAATATTCGGTTGTGAAAATGATTTGTGTTGTATATTTACAGATGAGATATTAAAAGCCGCTGTTGTCAGCTAAATCTCTCGGGTGATTTGGTTTGGTTATAAAGCTATGTTGCAATTCTGATATTTTAGCTTCATATTTTGAATATAATTTTCAGCGTTAAAATATTATTTTGTATCCTCAAAATGAACATGAAATTGCATAGCTTTATAAATTGAATCTGTCTGTTAACCAGTTGTTACTGAAATATTAAACAGCGCTTATCCCATACGGCAAACATTTCCGATATTATGGCATGAATATATCGGAAACGCGAATCGTAATAATTCGCATTTACATTCTGCAAATACGTGATTTCGTATCATTAAGCTGGTTTATATTGAGCACAAAGCTTCACCGCATCATGCTTCCGACTCAACTTCTTTATTTTACTGAATATTTCAGGCAGTATCGTGTATTATTTATATCTATTAAAACTTCGCTGACTTTTTTATTGATCAACTTATTTTTCTACATTGCAGCTTACCTAATGGATCGATTGTACAGTCAGCGACATAAGTCGTTGAACACTTCACATTTTTTGATAAGCTTTTTATGAATTAAAATTTGTACGTACTACTCCGTATTCGTAAAATATAACCAAGTAAAGTCATCTATGCCGAGATGTACCATACGATATTGAAAATAATTATTATTTTGGATGAAAAGACAATTCCAAATCTCGTGAATGTGTAGCGACTTATGTCGCTGACTGTACTTACAATATTATTTAAAAAATCTTTATATTTTTGGTATAATTGTAACAGTTATTGCTTCTGAGATAACCATGGTTGGCACACTTGTTTTTGTGGGTAACTGATGATTTATCCGTTCTTTAAAATATGCAACCTATTCGCATATTATGGAGCCCGGTTTAACCATTTTTTTAAATTTATTTTTAAAAGGCTTACCGACTAATTACATTATATTTGTTTGCTTAATTAAGTTGTCTAATTTCATACATACATATACATAATAAACTAATGTGGACATAGTTGTGCATAAGAAACTGAGGAGTCACAAATTTGTTTGGTAGGTTTCTATTACAGTAGTTACTTCTTCCTCATACATTATTTCAACATCACCTGCTTCAGAAACTAAATTTCTTTTAATATCCCTAGTATATTAACAGAATAAGACTGCGCAGTAACTGGAGATGTTCGTGTAATCATGCATCCGGAAGATCGAGTGCGGGTAAATGAACCATCTGGAGTATTGCCAACATACGCGCACAAATGGAATGAACGGTAAAACACGTCTAAAGTTCAACTGAAATTGGAGATGCGGGAAGACTTGGTGAAATAAACCTTATAAATTGTTCGAGACGCTATTTACATTAGGCAAATGTTCTTTAGACGCTTTCTAAGACAATATTGTGAAGTAAAATAAAAGGAACTTATCAAAATGTGCTTCAATATCTGGGTTACATAATATAATACTGATTTATTGACAGAATAAATAATAATGATTCCTAAAAAAAGAAAAAACATGAACGTGTATTACTGTGAAAATATTTATGTACCACGAGGTGGTGCAGGTGAAGCTTGAGTATATATGCGCTCCAGAAAAATGACTTATTCGGAATTGAATTTGCGATAAACTCACTTCACACTAAACATTTACAAAATCCTTGAATGAACCCTTAAATTTCATTAAGCGAATTTTCCCTCAAGTACAGTTTAATAGTTTTGTCTGTCCACATGAAGTTTATGATCAATTTTATTAAAACTAAATAGGACAGCTATAATTTTATCTCGGAACAGGCCACGATCCTCAAGAAGTTGCGTGACAACATTATTTATTACTTCAGACTAATATGTGCCTTGGGGCGGACACGTAGGAATACTAATAGCTTCTTTCTGTTTAGATCTAGAAGGTGGTATGAACTTCTACTGACTTTGTAAAATAGTCTATTCTTTTAAACGATCTTGCAATGCGACATTCTCCAATTATAATAATCATAACTTGTTTAAATAACTAAGATAACTTAAAGTTAACTTGTTTCAATAAAACTATTATTACCGGAATCTATCGTAAGTTTGGTTTAAAATTATCATTTTTTAACTTCTCGACATTTCGATTATGTTGGAGCGTTCGTGGTCACGGGGCGGACTGAACAATTACTTGATTAAAGTTTCAGGACCAATTCAGTTTCTCCATATTCGATTCCTCTGCCTTTGACCTTCAATAAAACATATTTTTGCGTTTGTGGACCCCGTAATATGAATTTCAGATATTTTACTTCTTTAATGATGGTTTTGTCTTGGGGAAAATGTCGCTGTAAAGTTTTTAATTAACTACACAATGTACATATAGGGTAAATTCAATCAAACCTTATTCATTATCTAAATTAAATTCTGATCATGTTCAGTCTAAATTAACACATCAGTTTTTGAATGGTCTGTTTCGTCTAATACAAATTGTAATGAATATATTCTTGCAATCAAAATATATGTGCTTTACTTTGCCTCGATTTAAAACCCCATCAGTCTAAGTTTAGTGAAATAATCTATGGACCTCAAATAAATAGTTAAAATATGAAAAAAGTATATTAAATATTAATCTATAATACCAACAGTGCTTATTGATACGTGACATCCCGTGTAACCCGCGCAGCAAAATATTTGCTTGTGTAAAATTGTTGTTCGCTATTAATTATTTATTGGAGATACGTTTGTAAACTGGAGCGTTATTGCTGTATAATTTATTGTTTATTTTAATATTCAAAGTTCTCTTTGCAACATGTAATGTTTATTTAATGCTAAAATTTATTCATATGTAATCAACAGCAATTATTATCAATAAAACTTAACGTTTGTTTTTCTTTTTACCACACTTTATACTGATCAGCGTACTAAACTCTATTTTTTATGGAAATAAAGCTGTAAAATCCCGTTTACGGTCCCTTGGGGAGGCTCCAAAGGTTATTGGTGTCACTAGTATTCAAGACCTGTGCGTTTAGGTATAGGTCTCAAGGTGACCACTGAAAACTCGCGTCGCAGTGCAACATTAAGCTGAGTCGTCACCTACGTGTCTCATTTATGCGACGTACAAACTTCATTTTTTTGTTGTTGTTATAAATTAGATACATAAATTTATGTTAAATGTGTTTTCTTTCTTCTTTCTTTGTGTATATTATAGCTCAGTTGGGTCCTCCACAAAATTCTACACCAAAACACAACTAAAGCTACGCAATCACCATCACGTATCCCATAAACGGCTCGGATATTCCCAGGACTAGAATAGGTCCGATTTATAGTTTGTTCTTGTGGTTAATAATAACCGTGTGCCCACATTTAAGAATATCCTATATGTCTAATATCAATTATGTTCACTAGCAATAAAACTCATTAAAACCAATGTCCATCAACATTCCATCAACAATATAAATTCGTTTCAAATATAAAATAAACAAACAAAAGAAATCGTTCAGGAAACTATCGTAAATGATGTAACCTCTTATAAAATAAAACCCAAAACCCAATAACTGGCAAAAAGGCATTGACCCAAGAAAAATGCTCGATACATGTCTTTATTGAATTACGATAACAAAATTTAGTACATTTTGTGGACGAAATTGAATTTAGGAAAGGTTAGATCAAATTATACCAAAGTTGGCAAACTTATCATGACAACTAGTTTAACTATGCAAATTATGATTATGTTTACACAAACTTGGATGCATTTAGTTCAAGTTTTGGTTTGGGTCACTGCTCTTTGACTTAATGCATGCTGCTTGGAATACTTTGTTGACGGCAATGAACTGAATTTACGAGGAAAGTGAAAAGTGAATTCTAGGAAACAAGCATTTTTAGTTACAAGATGTAAGTCAGTGATAGTGGAACGTTATTGTACAAAATTAAGAATAATAAAAGTTATGAAGTTCGTCGACAAGTTATGAAGTAACGAATTGTGTAGTTCTTAGATTGTATCATAGAGGAATCTTTATTTCACATAGTTTCGATATTAGAAACATAGGTTAGGAAACATCTGTTTATACTGTACTGCGCTTCACTTCAGGCATTTTTGTCACTTAATCTTACTTGCATAAAATCCCATTATTGCTATCACTTGAAAGTTATATCCCAAGCATATCCTTTGTAAATTGACTTGTCTAAAACAGATATCACCTCTGTAGCCTTCAGTGTAAAATACAGAGCTAATTTGCTTTTTGAGCTAACCGCAATGTCTATTTCTCCCGTGAAACAACACTGCGTAAATGCACTGTTGTGTTTCGGATTGAAGGACATTGTAGCCAGAGTAACTACTGGACATATTGAGACTTAACATCTTATGTCTCAGGATGGCGAGCGCAGTGGAATGTTGCTACTGTTTATGAGCGGTCGTATCGCTTACCATCAGGCGAACGGCTTGCTCGTCTCGCCATTCCTTGCAATAAAAAAAAAAAAACCATTACAAACTTGCTAAAATAAATAGAATAACCTAGAAATTACCTAGAAATACGGCGACTTCTGAAATAACACTCGGGGGAGTGAGCCACCAACGCAGACAAGTACAAATACAATGGAGTTCATTACATTTCTAATTGAGTCAACTAACATGCACATCGTTTAGCTCTGTCTAGTGGGACAGTGTGCACGCACGTATCGCACGCAACAGGTCTAAGTCATATTTAATTCTGTACTTAAGCTCGTTGGGTATTGCGGGCCTTGTTTGACACTGGACTGTTCTTATTTGCATTCTGTATTTGCTATCATTTAGGGTGAACTTTGAGTAGAATTTTGCAGTTGTTATTTATATCTATGCGAATACAAAGCTGTTGTCAGCTGCTTTGAGATATTGTCCCTTGACTTTTGTGTTATCTGTATCAGCCCATATACGTCCCACTGCAGGGCACGGGCCTATTCTACAATCGAGAGTACGATTGAGAGTGGTTAGGCCATATAGTCCACCACGCTGGCCTAGTGCGGGTTGGCAACGGTATGAGAATTTAATTATATTGAGCTAAATTAATTATATAAAATAGTTTGTAAGAGTTGTAAGAGGTCGAAGTCATATTTCATTCTGTACTTAAGCTTGTTAGGTATTGCGGGCCTTGTTTGACACTGGACAGTTCTTATTTGAATTCTGTATTTGCTATCATTTAGGGTTAACTTTGAGTAGAATTTTGGAATTTTTATTTAGGATCTGTGCGATTACAAAGCTGTTGTCAGCTGCTTTGAGACATTGTTCATTGCCTTTTGTGTTATTCTGTTCTGTATCAGCCCATATACATCCCACTGCAGGGCGCGGGCCTCCTTTACTATCGACAGTACGATTGTGAACAGAGTGGTTAGGCCATATAGTCCACCACGCTGGCCTAGACGGTATGAGAATTTATCTATTTATCATCCAAATTCTATTTATTTAACTCATAGGGGTAGGCAGGGACAACTAACCATGTTTAATTCTATTTTATTAGATTCTAGTCATATTTATTTATGTACTTAAGGTTGTTGATAAGTTTCGGGGGTCTTGTATGACATTAATATATTCTTGTTATTTGTATTCTATATGGGTTAAATCGTTGAACATGGCAACATGTAATTTGGGACCTCATTGTTTGATTTCAAAAGTGTTGTCGATTGATATTGCTCCCCGTCTTTGTGTTAGCTTTGAAGGAATTCTATTTCATTCTGTATCACTCAAAGGCCTCCTTGAAAATAAAGATTACAATTGAATGGATATATTCCAATATATACTCCACCGCGCTGGCCTAGTGCGAGTTGCCAGACGTTACATACCATAGAAATTCAAACTTATCGCTATGGTATGCAGGTTTTCTTACGATGTTTTCCTTCACCTTTAAAGTGACTGCTAATTGACTACAATCAATACACGCATGAGTCCTAAAGTTAGGGATGTGAACACACGACCACCCAGAAAATGTTGACAGCCACGTCGCATATTACCAACAGGCCACCACTTACTTCCTTTTCTATTTTATATACCTTAAATAAATTTACCTTAATCATTTCGATCCTTAATCAGCTCTTATACATTTCGTGATTGGCAGCGGTCCCTTGCCGCACTAGGTGAGAGGACTAAGTCTTTAATCCACTACATAACCCTTTGCGGTTTTGTGGGAATGGATTTTATTACTCTAATATATGTATGTATGTCTGTTTTTTATAGTCAACGACAATATTTTACAAGGTGTGAAAAGACGTTGCATACTAAAGTGTGTGACGAGGTGTGTTACTTTCCTAGATTCGAACCCATATCACTCCTGTATAATCCAATTTTCAAATAGTATGTGTTGAATTGAACAAGATTGAGAAGAAAACATAAAAATATTTTTAGAATACAGTTTCGTTATTCTAGTCGTCTTTGAAGTGAAATCAAGTCAATGTATAATAAATAATAAATAATAAATAACACCCAACAGTCACATACATAGTCCTGACCCCACAGTAAGATCGAGTCTTGTGTCGTGGGTATCAGGAACTACGAGAGACTTTTCGGTCTCACAAACACCCAGACCCGGAAGAAATATTTGTGGGCCGCACAAACATTTCTCTCGGTGCGGGGATCGAACCCGCGGCCTCTGGTTTCACAGGCGGCGTCTAACCAACTGCGCCACGGAGGCTGTCAAATAATATTTCGACGTTGAATTGGAAATATACAAACATGATATTGTTGCTAAAAGCTTCATTACCAGCACACTTGTTGCGTATTTCAATTTGCGTGAGTCATGTGTCCCGAATATTAAATTCATATGAAGCCGCGCAGATTAAAAGCATAGGGAGGTTTGTGATAGCATCGGTACACGTTACTGGTAAAAGGAAATATTACTACGTCATTCGTGAGGCTTATTGGACTGGGAATTTGTTTATAAATTAAATAGCGAATAATCAGATTTATTAGCTGATGGGGACTAATCACCGCCACCAACGAAATTTGTACACCATAACTACCATAGAATTTGACAATGGATTACCTATTTATAAGTAAAAAATTACTCTATTTTCTAAACGGTTGGTAATTCATAAATTCTAAAATAAGCAATAAAAATCGTAATTCTTCCATTTTTCAGTCAACTCCTGTTAGCCAAGATCAGTAGGGCTTAATGAATTGACTTCGAGCGTCGAAGCTCTATCTACTAGAAAATTATACAAGGGGAGATAGTTTATACATATTATAATGATCGTATTTGAATTAACTTGAAATGTACAACATTGCGTTACTACTTCTTATATTGATACTATTGAACGCTACAGTAGCAAAAGATGTAAACTAAGAGATTAAAAAAGCTATTATTAAGAACAGGCAAGATAATAGAAAACAACGAACAACAGTTTAACAAACCTTTATAACAACGAATAGAAGGAACAAAAAAACGGCCATTCTACATTTTTCGATACCTCCGAAACATGCAATTTGAAATGTGCTCAATATGGAAGATTAAACTATAGACATAAAAGCACACATAGATAACGAATAGACACCTAAAGCACGGTCCAACCTCATCCCCTAATGTGTTGCTCGCATGCTCACTATATTAATAATAGACACGCCAAGCGAAACTGACCGAGTAGTTCGTTCACACGAAACTCACAGGAAAAATTATTTTTTATACACGACAAACTGACTACACAGCTGACAATGACTATCTTGACTTGAATATAAATACAGAGAAATTTAGATAGAGTTTCCTCTAACAAGGAATGATTGTCTCATGTCAATGTCTGGATCATTATGAGGGCTCATCTAAATTTCCTCTCAATCTCTTTATTGTAGGGAAGATCCATGCCCTATACTCGGTTGTATATTGGCTGATACAGAATCTAAATAGAATAGACATAGGCTAAATCTGAAAACTGACACATTAGAAGCCAGCGCAGACCCGGACAGCATGGCAAGACATTTAATTTTTTACCAAAAGATATTCAAACATAACTGATGGCAATACGATATAAATTCAAATAGAAAACTTTAAGACCGTAGCTGTATTGACGATTATACTGTAAGCTTGGTAAACCTTTAATAGTTCAGTAGACGGACACATGAAAATAGATAACAATGAAATTGATAATGGTCATCAGTATGTGAGTGAATTCAATTATCCAACCACAATCCTCTAACACATTCTAATTCTAATAAATTCTTGATGTAATAAAAGGGATACGATTAAACATAATGAAGCTTTGAAACGTAGTATTTTCTTAATTAACTTCGCGCGTCCCCTGGGCAAGTTCAATAAACATCGCCGTGTGGATGTGGGAATTGGTTCGACTATTGTAATTGGAGAGTGAAACTTAAAAGCAATTGTGTTGTAAAAACAGTTGTATAATGTAACAGGAAGGATGAAAGGTATAATTGATATTGGTTAACAGAGACACGATACAAAAAATGCTCTACGGAGTGTTTGGTAACCACTTCCTAATGATAGTAAGTATTATTACAAAATTCAAAAGAAATTGAGCATATAAAAATCGCCTTTTTTGTAAGCTGAAAAATTAGTAATAATAATATTTCTTCAAGTTTTACGCAGAATAATACCTTACATACATACATAAACTCACACTTTTTCCCAGAAGAGGTAGGCAAGGGTGCTGGTAACCTGGACACCAACGTTTTGCGATGTGTGTTCCGCCACATGATTTGCTAGGAGGCGAGACAATTGCCATATCGGGCACAAATTGACACTCACCCACTTCACTCTTGGCTGATAATTAATTAAAAAAGTTGCTACTTCGCCCACCCCGGGATTGGAACCCGAGACCTCAGTATTGTAATCATACCGTAGTATAACTACTCCAGCGAGGCAACAATAATTTTCTGATTTAAGTAAATACCTACATCATGTATTCATTACAACACATTGTTCGCACACAACATTTAATTAATGTTTATTTATTCTGCAGGATAAGGCCAGCGTATATAGCCTAACCACTCCCAATCGTACTCTCGATTGTAGAGGAGGCCTGTGCCCTGCAGTGGGACGTATAGGGGCTGATAAAAAAGAACAATATTCTGCAGGAGATAAGAGGGTTCATACAACCCAAGATTTATATGATGAAATTATTTGCTTATGACAAAATAATTTATTAAAATATGTGTAAAAGAAATATGTTATATTCTCAAAACTCTCAGGGCAAATGAAAAATAAAATACATTCATGGAATTTTTTTTATTTCGTACCGCTTAAAAGCTAACCTGTAGTTAAGTGCCGTATAAACTGAATTTAAATCTGACGAAAAACAGGTCTGATATCAAATTAAATCACAATCTCCAAATTTTGCTAATTTTTCGGTATCAAAGCATTCATATAAAAGCGAAATAATGAAAGTGAAAAATTAGATTTATTTAGTTTTGCCGAAACTTAAACTTGTTACTAATTAAAGCATTTCAAGAGATTGTTACCTTTCAATCCAATTTGTAGTTAAAAAAACAACTTGAAATGGAATACTAAAATTATAAAATAGCTTGGTTGAACAAAGTTTGAAGTTTAGAATATTACTCTAGATAGTCTAGGGGATAATTCAGATTAAAGATTTCAAATATAAGATATTTCTAGATTTCAAGAAACGGCTTACTACAAAATTAATTTATAAATTTTTTTTAGATTGTCAAATTCTTAATACAGGATGGTCTCTTTTTATAATGCACGGCATGACGAATTGACTAAAATGGACCAAATAATTAAGTATACGTAAAAATAAAATACAGGTCGATGGGGACATCCTTGGGGTAGGCCTATGTTCAGCAGTAGACTGCCTGTGACTGAAATGATAATGATGATAAAAAATAAAGCAATCGAGATGAAGTATCCACGCACAACACAAATCTAACCCTTTCAAAATCGGGTATACATAAAGTAAACACAAACAACGGTCAGTATCCAGTGCAATCCGTATGTATACCTAACTACCTATATTTTTCTCAACCAATGTCTTTATTGGGAGTACCAGTGACTGTTACAAATTTTACTTAAAGTGTAAGACATGCACTGTTCGTGATGAAACATCAAATCAGTTGATAACATATAATAGAAAAGTTATAACATTGTAAAACAATGGGATTGTTTAATATCAATTATAATTTTAATGCATAGTTGTTATTGTCCCTTCATCCCATCATAGAGGAAAGGCAATACTCACCCAGCGTGCGGAAGACAATAGGCCTGCTTCTGTATTTATGACCGCCCCACAGCGCGGCCACAGTCACCTGATACTGAGTGTCGGCCTCCAAGCCGCTCAGAATGACCGCGTCCGAATTACCAGCCACTTCCAGCACCACTCTGTAACTAACGAACAATGAGTCAATTTCGTCGTTTTCTATCCAGAAGCTAGGGTGGAGAAGTAAGGAGAAGAAAGAAGTATAAGTAGTAATAAAATCAGTGTAGACACATTCCGTGGAGAAATAAGAAAAAGAAAGAAGTGTAAGAAGTAACAAAAGCAGAGACGTTCCAGCTCACACTACTGCAGCTCCTTTAAGCCAGGATTAACAGAGGCAAGCAAAGAATTACTCCGAACTCCGAAGTTTGGCGAGGCTCTTAGGAACACTAGCTTGTCTTTAACTCGGATCGTAATAATTCAGTAAGAAAATCAATTAGGAGGAAAGAAAAATAATAATAAAAGGATAATAGAGCATACTTTATATTGTGAGTTCCTGGCTTCGATTCGCAAGTTCAGTATTTATTTTATGATTTTAGGACGACAAGCACTATTGTTTGTTGGGATGGAAATAAGTACGAAAAAGTACACGTTGTTCTAGTAACATATCCGTCTCCCTATTTAGGACTATATTTATGTGTTATAATTAGATACACGAAGCCCCCTGTTTATCCTCATGGGGGTAGGTAGTGCATAGAGTTTTTACTTGTAGCACCAACATCACCGAACTTATTTCTGTCCGACGCGACAGAAGACGAACCCCAATTCCAGTCCTGAATTTTGTCCTTAAAAAAAGTACTAAAACTACTCTTTGTAACTACAGACCAGAGATGTAAGCGTATCATTAAAACTTTTCTCGTAAGATACGGTGTACAGGGAATTAGATACTTATGACCTGTTTTTGGTCGTTTCAAGTTGTGTCCCTAAGGATTCTTCCAGCATTTTATTGAAGTCGTTTCACCTACGTACTTCGAGAACGAGCCTAAAAACATTTCATAAGACCAGAGAGGTATTACCTCTCTCTAGAGACTTCATTAAGTAATTCATTGTTTAACGGTAGGTCAGGTAGAAGCGTTAAAAATGCATTGCCGTCTTAGCACCTTAATTATTCAAATTAAAAACTTTTTTAATAACACACATCTTTGTGATGGCTTAAGATACTAATGAGTGTTAAAATGAAAAATAAATTGAGAAATTAAAATATCACAGCCTTAAAAAAGCATAATCAAATTCACATATTCATGTATCTGGATACTTTTATTAACACCTGAGTTTTAACCATCTGAATGCGCTCTGAAAATAAAAAGTAAAAACCTCACTAACTCACTGGTATTCAATGGATGTGAAATAAAATTTTACCCACAATAACTTCTTTGAGGTGATTCTGTGATTCGATACTATTGTTCGAAACTCTATCGCGGCAAATTAGGGATACGTTGGCACAACAAAGCGAATGCTTTCTCGGGAAATTCATCGGTTATACGACTTCCGCGTCGACCCGCCCGCTCTTTTAACAATTCCCTTTGACTTCCCCCGCCATGTCACTTCAGCGCAACAGCTCTTTGGTGTATTCGATATGAAAACGTTTTATTTTTTTGTGATTTGCATCTTGTTATACTTTCTTTGTACGAGTACAACCAAATTTTTGGTTCCTATGCAAGTGTTTGCGTAATCTCTATCTTCGGAGTGATATGGTTTTCATGCACATTAATGTATGTTCCATTGCAAGCTACGGGCCTACTTTACAATCGACTAGTTAGGTCCATACAGTCCATATAGTCTTGTGCAGGTTGGCGGACTCTACACGCCATAGAAATGTATACCAATCGCTATGGTATACAGGTGTCCTCATGAAGTTTCCCTTCACCGTTAAAGTGCGTGGTGATTGATTATGAATACACACATGACTCTGAAGAGTTAGAGGTGTTCGAACCCGCTACCACCGGGAAAATATTGGCAGCCGCGTCTAGTGCATTTACCACCAGTCTACAACATTAATTCACATCGCAGTATTTAATTTCAAATGTAATAATTGTCTCTCTATTATTTAAATCCATTCAGTCTGTTTTTGTTTGGTTATGTGTCAGTATACGTTCAACTTCTATATAACTTTTTCTATCACTTCACTGTATTGCTTCTCCCAGTTCTGTTTACATAATCAATATAAGTAAATGAACAAAACCAGACCGCAAAATTATTATTTTTATTAAATCGGTCGTATGTAGGGTTGCCACCCGTACTTTATAATAAAGTATTGTACGTTATTTCAGGTAATTGTACTCTGTACTTTATGTGAACAATAAAGTACACGAAAATACTTTATTTAGCATGATTTGGTTTCTATGGGACTGAAAAGTTTAGTCATACATACTTTTTCATTATGCACTCGTTTTTCCGCAACTAAACCTCAAATGTCAACAATGTCACTGTCATTTATTGTCACAATTTCTTGATTATTTCGCGCGGAGCGGTTTAGATGTAATAAAAATAAGATTCAAAGTTTTATAGATATTTTATGCTTTAAATGCTATGAATCGTGCACAAGTATACTCCACATACACCTACAAAATGTAATTTCGATAGTGAAACCGATCAAATAGATAGTGAATAAGTATATAACACAGTGAAAATGATTTAAAAAAATAAGATACGGGAAAAGAGAAAAATAAAAGATACAAATCGCAAAAAGTAACAAAAATATGTATTTAACCATAACAATAGTAAAAAATGAATTGTACTTTATTTTATTACTATATACTTTTTCTTTTCTACCTCTAGTAACCAATGTACTTTATCTGCAAGAAAAAAAGGTGGCAACCCTAGTCGTATGACATAAACAAACTACATGAAATATCATTGAGGTATTACAACTGGAGGGGACATCAAGACCAAATAGTTTGGAACATTCGCAAGAGTACATGTACCGTTAGGCTGTCAGTCGTCCCTGACGTTTCAGCGAAGACGGACATAATTAGGTGTAACTATAATTGGTCCATAAATGCCGTATTGCATGCTAAAAACGTGCAAAAACTATTCCAGAATAATAGGAAGAAAAGACGGAGTTTCATTCCATAGGTAAATCAACCATAATTGAAATAAAGAAGCACGAAATTAAATTTAAGAAATTAATTACCGGAGTCGTTTTGACAACCGCCATTTTTGAATGAAATTATAGATTAATAATAATGTAGTGACAGATAGGTAAAAATTGAATTTTTCGTATAGGGATAGTGGATATTGTATGTGATGATAGATGAATATAGTAGGGTGTGAGTAGGGTCCCAGTGCTGCTGTATTGCTCGCAATTTGAGATAGTTACATAAAGTAAGTGTGTTACACGAGAATTATTTATATAACTGTCGAATAATGAACGAATTCTTGATTAGTTTATTAATTTCTATCAAAGTCTTGCTATGAGGTCATAATTAGACACTACAATAGTAATATTAGAAGTTTGCGGTTATAGTGCTCAAATAAAGTCACTTAGTTATTTTTGTAAATACATTTATTTTACCCAAAATTGGGATAATATTAATATATAAGAAATAAATATAAATGATTTGATTGAATTATGCTTTTTTATTTGACATCACGCGTATATAGATGTAGGTAGAAATTTCTGAAGTGTCGCATCTGGAACAATGTCGACTTAATCTATACTTCGCTGTCATATTGAAATGAGCACAATTTTTCTTCTACGTGTCCGCTCCAGTTGTAATACCTCAATGTGAAATATCCAGATATAACAAATATTACAAAATATTATTCAGTTTAATGAAACATAATAATATCACAATCTAATAGACACAACTGTATCTCCAGTGAAAAGGCACGTGCACACCCACACTTCTTAAACAGCAGCTCCGAGCAATAATATTAGAATATTATGTAGTATCTAATTTTAATTTCAATTATCATATGAAGTGCTTTAGAATCGTTTTAGCATTAATATTAAGAACAACTTATTACAAAACACGGTATTCTTAAGATTCCATATTAATGCTATAAAGAAAATACCAGGAAAACTACTCTTGATACCCGATTCATTTACTACCAATAAACGCCACCGCGCTTTAGTAAAATTGTGCTACTGTACTGTTCAATAATAGGTATTAAAAATATGTCGAATGTTGAGTTTCAAATATGACATACATATGACAGCCTCCGTAATAGCTGGATGGACGCCGGCTGTGAAACGAGAGGGAGAGGGTTCAATCCCCGCTTCAACACAAATGTATGTGAGTCTCACGAGTATTTGTCTCAAATCTGGGTATTTTTGAAACCACAAAGTCTCTCGTAGTTCTTGATACCCACGACATAAGACTCGATCTTAGTGTAGAGTCAGGACAATGTATGTGATTAATGGGTATATTTATTGATTTATTGATATTGATTTACATCAATAATAAGCTTTACTAATAACAGGCCAAAACCATAATGACATCACTTCATGCACTACCCTATAAACCTCTGAACTCCACTCTCTTTGAAAACTCGAAAAACAACCGGTTCGGCTGGAAAGGCATTGTGTACGAACCCATTTTGTAGCCGTTTCAGAGGCTTTGTAACACCGGATTGGAGATTCTCACTGATGTTTGAAAGATTGAAGATAATCTCCACTTTAAAGCGCTGTCTGTCTACGTTTTCGTTTTTTCTATTATACGACGCTCAATTTGTGACTATGAACTTTTAAATGACTTTCAAAACGAATTTCTAGGTGTATTTTTTATGGTTATGAGTAGCTCTAAGATCATTGATCGCTTATCGATCCGATTTTCTCTAATGAATGGAGTTAATGCTCTAGCATAAAAAGAATTAAAATCCGCCAAGTAATTAATGATTAACTATTTTTCATGATAAGAAAAAGTAGTTCAGAAATACCATAAATTAAAACCGAGCAATGCCAGATGTTAAAATAAAATCGATGAAGCTCAGATATTTCACAAGAACACGAAGAAATCATAAAATAAAAACGTTAAAACTTAGCATATTTCGGAAAATACAGCTGTCTGCATTATTACTTAAGAGTTTATACCTTTAAGTACGAGTTAACGGATCTTTTATGATTCCTACACTTGTATTCAGAGCCCTGGCTTTGAGCCAACGCGCGAGTACAGTGCACTCTAGTAATAAAAGAACTAAAAGCACCATCTTACATTTGACTGCGAATAAACTGCTAGATATATTGGTATAGATAGTATTGCAAGTCATAAAAATAAATATTTGATACCGCAACCATATCGTTTGTTCACGTAGAGTGTGCAAAAATTAAGATTATAAAAAGATAAAAAAGTTTTTGCAAAAGCTTATGAGTTATACCAGATGGTATAAAAGATGCTTATGCGTGTTGAATGGTGAAGTAAGTCAGCTAGTAGATACAAAAAAATGATTTTTATCGGGTTGAAATATAGTTAGTCATTTTTATTTGACGAAAGTTCACGATATTATCTTTTTGTATACAATTTTTTATATTTCTCCTTTTGTTTTATATTCTACACTTCGCAAAGTAAAGAACATTTTATTTAAAAAATTAAGTATCCAGGTATCCAGTATACCAGGCAAAAAGGTAGATAAAATCCGTTAGTAACTAAGTGTGAACGTTTCGCATCAGACATAGACACAATTTTACCATTTTTTAATAAAATTTTATATTTGCAAAGATTAGTTAATAATTATTTCAACTTTTCTGTGACTTTTTAGAGCCTCTGGCGTGATCTATTTTCAATATTCATAAATCTTATATCTTCTGCTTTTGAAATAAAATTAATTTTTCAAAGATAACAGTCATAATACAACTCTGCGACTAATGTTCATTAATCTATTTTCCAGTGGAACGAAAATAACATAATAACGATCCAGTAATACAAATGCCCAAAGTGATTCTGTACTGGCGTTATTTGCAAAACTAATTTGTCAATTGGACACTTTACAAAAGGCTTATTTCGTTCGTTACAACACATTCAGCTTTGAACATCTGCTTAGTAATCAATCAGATTGCACTAATTGCCTGTATTACGTTTAATACGATTGTTCTATCGAAAATAGACGGGATAATTTCCCAAAAGAGCTAAATCATAGTTCAATTGTAGCTTTATTATATCCGCTTATTTGAAACTCAATTTAAAACTTTTGCGGTAATTTTATTTTGTGGTTTTCAATTCCAAAATAGTTAAGTTATTACATGCAACATTAATGATTGACATGAAACAATAATTTTCTGGAATTTTTCCATTGTTTTCTATTATTTAGCGCCTATATTTTAATTCAATATTTTACACATTGAATACTACAACCGGCTTAAAACTTACTTCAAAATATAACATCTTTATACAAATATTAATACTCTACCTAAAATCATTTTCATCCCAAATCAAAAGAACTACAAAAACTCTCATAAAATTATAACGTTAATGAAATTCTAGACTATCTAGATTCTAGACTGGACATCTAAGAGACCTACTTACCTCAGCAGCCGGTATAAGGCGACACAATACTGACATTATGTTCCTATTGTGCCACATTTATCACTAGCATCAGCACGATAATTCTATTATGACATGTTTAATCAATACTTGTGACCTGATTTATTCTGCACGCATTGATAAATGTATTTGCAGTATCGGCTCGTGATGTTATTCAAATATCGGAATATTGTTTTTTTATTGGATGTTTTTGTTTATTGAAAGATGATTGAGTGGGTATTATAATTGTTTTATGAATTTATATGTGGATATATTTGTAATACCTCTGTTTTTCAGCAATGAAAAGAGTTATAAATATAAAAATATTTTTATTTTATAAGTAAAGCCCTGGTCTGTCGAAGCTACGCACAGCGTTGCGTTGCGCGGAATGCGGTGTCAACTTAGATTATATACTCGTCTAGATTGAGCAATGTCAACAAACGATGCGCTAAAAGTGTCCTCACTTTTGTTGATATGTGTGAGTACCGGTCGTGTAATTATTGTAATCCAACTGTCAAGGTGTGTGTGTTTAGGGATGCCTACTCCAGATTATTAACTTAACTTTTCCCCATTATTTGATATACAAAATAGGTTAAATAAAATATTTTTTCTTTATTTAAAGTAATCATGCTATTAATTATATTTATAACGCATTTTAGTAAAAACAATAAAGATCTAAACCCATCTCCTAGTGTTGGTTTCCGAATAGAATTAACTCTTTGGATTTATTGCCTGGGCTGTTATCTGATTTCTGTATTTATGTAAAATATAAATCATCATAAGTAAAATGTTCGGAACACACAAATGAAGTCATGTGAGCCTACGAATGGTCTTCTTTTCGTTTCCGCTGTGTAATGTCTCTCCAGCAATTTGCTAGTACGGAATCCGTAGGAAGTCTAAAATATTATTAGGACCTTGAATAAGTTCTCGCTGTTTCTTCAAAGATGACAATAGCAGTACCCCGTTTGTGAAATTTTGAATGGTAATACACATGCAAGGCGAAGAATTAATAAAATTACTATGAAGTGCATGTCGTCGTGGGTTTCATTAATATCGTGTAGGTAAGTATTATTTACTCATTAAATAAATAATGCCATTCTTCTTGTTGTTATTCTGATCGAAATATTATGTAATGATATTTGTGTTTTATAGTTTCTCCCATAGTTTCAACAAATCTTCCTAGTAATAAATTGACAACACTGGCCAATGAAACTCATCTTCAAAATAATGAATTAAAAGTTAATGTTTTCTTCAAATAATAGTGGTTTAACAATAATGTTACCTATAGAAAGTGATATTGGTATTATTATACAGTTTTCCCACACAATTGCGATACAATTCGACAGCACAAACCGGCATAATTAATTATTTTTCGGGAGCACGTTATCCATATGTAGTTCAAATGACACTGACGTACGTGAGAAGCGAATCTACCAAATTTGGTAGACTTTATTTGAGCCGCGCGGTGAGGTGTGATGTGTCATCTAGACGAGTATATAATCTAAGGGTGTCAAACTCGGTTTTGTATGAAAAACATTGACATTGACATGACGTTTCGCCGCAGTATGCGTCAGCCAGCGTCTGCGGTGAGGGGTCAACCGGGTGACGGGTAGACTGGTCTTTTGTGCTGTCACAGTATGCGTCAGTGTAGAGGGGAAAGTGCGGTGAAGCGCGAGGCGAATACACCGCACAACGTGCCGTCATTCTCGTCATTTCGTCGCGGTAAGCGTATTTGCGCAATGGATTTATTTGAGGACAATATTTTTATCAATTTTCGTTTGGTTTAAACTTTCGTTTAGGCTGTGGCGCGTATATCGACTATGTGCTACCGCACAGTACGTTCAAAACAGTTCACGCCGGTTCACGCACGTTCCCAATGACAATGGCACAATATTACACCACGTAGGAATAAAATTTTAAAACCTTGCTTTGGTGAAAGATACAATTAAAGAGTAAAAATAATTGATATTTAATAAGTACAAGATTATAAACTGGAGTCAATTACATTTATTTTATTGTTATAGAAATGGAGAACGGAATTATGTTAATTGTTCTAAGTACCTAGTAACCCATGCTTTTTAACAAAATATAGCAACGGAATTAGTTCGCAACTGATCAGGGTACAATTGGAGACCAATTGTTAGTAGGTATTTATATACATTCAGTCTTTATCCCTATTCGCAGGGCACTTTATCAGCTATCACTGCAGAGCACTGGTCTCCTCTACAATACGATTATAGAGAATACGGTTGAGAGTGGTTAGGCCATATTATAGTCCACCACGCTAGCTGACCTTATCCCTATATATGCATAGAAAGAAATACAAACAACAAACCTAATAAAAACATCAATCGTTTAAGTGTACGCACTTTTTATATGAACCCGAAAAAGTAGCTACAAAGAATCTTATGATGAGTTTTGTAGCAGCCCATATACATACTGTTGCACGCAGTTCAGAATATAGGGATTAGTAAATCAAACAAGTCATTAAACTTTGAACGCTAATTCATTTTATTCCTTTTAATGACACTGGACACAAAAAAAAATAGAAAATATGTTCCTGTATGTACTTACATAAATATTTCTATGCAAATTATCACATCGCCTTCATAATAAAATAATTTCTATCTCCATAAAATAATATCTATCTCCCAAGCCTTGACGACGTCTCGAACAAGCAAGCACCGCTGTCACTCTCTCACGAATCGAATGTTTCTTTTTATGAACGCATGGAGGATCAATATGAATATCGATATTGTAATATAAATAATAGTGGATTTAATTATAGTGATTTATTAAGATATAAGCTAACAGCTCGGCCATCCTGTTCAAGGCGTGTCCACACGCCTATAAAATAAAAAAAAATAAAATTAACATCTTTTAATAATAAATACTAAACATTGCCTATAACTCGTAACAAATCAATTACATAAATCAAGTGCAAATGACCTACTTCATTATTTAATTACTTATTAACTCATACATAACTCAATATACAATCATTCTTTTTAAATAATTAACAGAAGTAAAATATTGAAGTATAACATAAACTCTAAAGTAGTTAATCATTAATGTTATGATATTTATAGCTATCTCATTTAAGCCCATTTATTTATTTATTTCATCATCGGTATTGTTATCATCAATGTTAAATCTATCAATATTAGATCCATCTATATTCTCTTTATGATTATTATCTTTATTAATTTCATCTAAATATTCATCATCATTACTATCTAAATCTCTATTAAATGTCAGCCAAGGTTGCATCTTGTCGATAGCAATAACGGCTTCGTATCGACGGCCGTGTTTACGTGTCATTGGAGTATCCTCAATTAAGTAGCGATTGTTTGGAAGCACTTTCATTACGCGATAAGGTCCTTGAAATTTCATTACCAAATTTTGAGACTTGCCATCGTGAGGCACTTGTCTCTCAACGCGAACTAAGTCTCCTACCTCATATTTATTACCGGGTTTCCGACGGCTATTGAACCTCTTTACGTCTTTAGATTGTTGTGTCTTTATAGGTTCGCTAGCTTTAACTGTCATGCCGCTCAAACCTTCCGATTAAACTACATTAGTCGTATCCAATAAAATGGGATTCAGAATTCCTTCAGACCTACATACTATATTAAAACCGAATAACAATTCTGAGGGACTCTTTTGCGTTGTTTTGTGTATAGTGGTATTTAAACCAACCTGAATGTCATAAAAATATTCATTCCAAGTATTGTCGCCTTTATTATGGGTAAATGTCGACAGAGCATCTAGTTATAGATATATAGATAGTTCGATTATACCACTCGACTTGTCCGTTAGCTCTAGGTGTTGCGACCGCATTAATGATGTGTTTTATGCCATACAATGACGTAAAGTCCTTGAAGGTTTGGCTAGTGAAACTTGTGCCTTTGTCCGTTATCAAGCGAGTTGGGACTCCGAAATAACTGATCTGCTCTTTGAATACGTGCACGCTGGTTATTGCTTTCGTATTCTTAACCGGGGTTATATTAATGAACTTAGTGAAACTGTCGACTAACACTAAAAGGTAACAACCTTACCTCTCTTACTTTTAATAAATAGACCCAAATGGTCACCGTGAATCGTATGGAATGGGGTGGTGATTTTTTCAATTGGGTGTAGTCCACCTTCCCGTTTACCACCTGGAGTCTTATGATGGGCACACTCTAAACAAGATTGCACATATTTTTTTATGGAACGGAGCATTTTGGGGAACCAATAGTGCTGTTGAACGCGGTGCAGTCTTATCGAAGCCGTAATGACCGATGTCATCATGGTTTCTTTTTAGTATTTGCCAACGCACACCTTTTGGCACTAACCACTTAATCTCGTCCCCAAGTATGCGATAAACGCGGCCATTTTTGATCTTATAGTTTTTGTGTATGTCCATAACCATGTCTGATGTTTGGTCTTCCAAAATAGTCCTAATCCTTTGTACCTCCTCATCCGCGCCCTGCACAGTAGTAATCCGGTCTTAATCAGAAATTTCTACAGTTAAAATGTCTAACAAATGAGTTTCTGATTCAGGATCCGTAACCAGTCTGCGGCTGAGAGCATCGACGTGAGCTATCCGCAATCCGGACCGGTATTCAATGGCACAATCAAATTCCTGTATCTGGATCCACCAGCGCGCTCGCGTTTTACCAATGTAGCCTTCAAAGCACTACAATCCGTGTAAATTGTAAATGGTATTCCTAACAAATATACTAGAAATCTACTCAAAGACGCTACCAGTGCCAACGTCTCAAGTTCCTAGGATTGTAGTTTACGTTCGTCACACGAGGTTTTACGACTAAAATATGAGACTGGATGAAATACACCGGTGCCATCGTCCTGGAGTAGTATACCTGTTAGACCATCTTTGCATGCATCGGTATGCAGTTGCGTCGTCGCTTTGGGATCATACAAAACTACTAGTTTTGACAGCCGTTGAATTAACTTATTTTTAACCAAGGCAAATGATTCTTTTTGCTTATTACCCCATGTCTAAACGACGTCTTTCTTCAACAGATCGCTTAACGGGGAGGTACTAATAGCATAATCTTTAATGAACCGCCTGAAAAATCCAGACAAGCCTAGAAACTGCCTAAGCTCGTGTACATTTTTAAGCATCGGAAATTTAGATACTGCGCCGGTTTTTCTACAACTAGGACGAATTCCTGCAAAACTCACTTCGAACCCTAGAAAATCGAAGGTATTTTGAAAAAAAAAATACATTTACTGAGCCTTAGTGTTAATCCGCCCTGTTTAAGAAGCTGTAACACTTCCTCTAACCTTCCTAAGCTCTCTGACACGGTTGTACATGAGATAAGTATATCGTCCATGTACACAATGGCGTATTTAATTTTAGCGTCATAGATAATTTATTAATTGTCCTTTGGAAAACAGACATTTTTTTCTGGACTAAGACGATAGGGCTGGCACATGACGAAGATGATTCCCTAACTATGCCGCTATCTATCATCTCGTGGACCATGTCACTGACGAGCGCCCTCTCAGAGTGAGACATACGGTAAGGCCTATACATTACGGGTTCATTGTCCTCAAGCTCAATAACCATTTCAGTTACGTTAGTAAAACCGAGGTCCCTTAGGCATCTAGAAAAACAATCTTGGTATATATTTAATAATGTTTGCAACATTAAACGTTCCTTTTTAGTTATATTATTATTACAAATAATTAGTTCGTACGCTTCATTTGAATCAAAAGACTTTTGATAGCAGTCTAAGATCCTTGGTATGTCAGCACATGCACATTTAATAGACCGAGTTATTAAAAAAAATCTTTAGAAATGATTACGTCGCCTTCAGACACATTATACACAAGTAATGAACCGTATCCATTCTCTAAATAGTATTCACCCATAAGAAGATAGTATTCCTTTCCCTCTTCCCCTCAAAGAGATCCTTTCACGTAGACATTCCCACTAAACTCTGGGTTAGATTTTATTCATACCGCACGCAGCGAATTGTTTGGAATACTAACATTCTCACAACTGGTAAGATGGACTTTACAGGGGTCGATTTTTTTTGAACGTTAATTGCAGTTTTTGTAAAAGAATGTCCTAAAAGGGCTGGGAGACTAAGCACGTAGTCCTCATCAACATATATATCTATTACACTTTTAATGCCTTGAACTTCTACCTCGGCGGTTATGACGCCTATAGGGTGAGTTAAATTTGCTCCTATGCCTCTGAGTACAAGGAGATCAGAAGTAAGTCTGATATTAAGACCGAGTTCTTTGGCTTTACTAGCCCTTATTAATGAACACTGGCTACCAAGATCTACATGACATGGCACAATTTTACCCTCAATTTTAATGTCTAATATATATTTGTCAATGGACTTATCAACTGCAAGTAACTCAGGCACCTATTTTTCATTTTGATTTTGAGGTTCAGTTTAAGTCGAGTCAACGTTTGGCTTATTCCTATAACAACTAGAGGCTTGATGTCCTATCCTATCGCAAGAAGTGCATTTGACTATGGGTTTTTTTGCATTCAAAGCTGGGGTGACCGAGTCTGTTACAGTTGAAACACCGGATATTTGAATTGGTCGCACCGAGTTTGGAATTCGAAGGACGGGGTGTCACATTAGTGGTAGTTCTGCGATCGTATTTATTTTTAGCGTTATTATCCAATGTTTCTCTTGTCTGGCCTACTTTTAATGTCCTAAAGTATTTAAGAATTTGTTCAGGCTCTTTAAATTGGGCTGCTTGAGCACCTACTTTAATTGCGCGACCGTCTACCCCATGTAATATACAATCAACTACCTGATTATCGTAAATTTTGCATCGGTTCAATAAATTCAACTTAGCATAATAATAGTGCTCCAACGATTCTCCGTATTTAACAAGTTTGGCTAACATCTCTGTCAAGAGTTCAGCGTAGTGTATGATTTATTTTTCGGACCAACCATATATCTCCGCACATTCTTCTACCTTTGTGATCCAAACAAACACAGTTTGTTCTTTACTTAGGGGATCAAAGTCAGGTATAACATTTTTAATATAGGATATTTTGGACTTCTCTGAACTCTTGACAGTATTCAATATTGACAAAAATTTATCTAACATAATATTGGTTTCAGATTCTTTGAATTTCCTAATTCTCTTAGATATTAGGGTTGACTCACGTTCTCCTAAAATATTGCTGCTATGTTCTCTCCGCTTTGTCCTTCCACTTCTTTCACATGTATGCTTCCTATGTTTCCTTTTCCTATCGTAACTGGACCAGCCTTGCGTTGAACTATTCGAATCCGTGGTGTAGTATCACCTTTTCCGCATACATGAATGACATCGCTTATTCCTTCTTTCCTTATCCATTTAGCATCTGCATCCCTGTTTCGAGATTCCAAATTCCTTCCTGTGCCCTCTAACCTGGGCCAATTCCCATCCTCAAACCTTGACGTTCCTGTACTCTCTAACCTGAGTACCTCCTGACCCTCTAACCTGGGCCAATTTCCATCCTCAAACCTTGACGTCCCTGTACTCTCTAACCTGAGTACCTCCTGACCCTCTAACCTGGGCCAATTTCCATCCCCAAACCTTGACGTCCCTGTACTCTCTAACCTGAGTACCTCCTGACCCTCTATCATGGGTTCACTCGTGCCCTCTAACCTGGGCAATCCATCCTTATCCATCCTGAATAACAACCCTTCCCCTCGGTTGTATCCAGTTGTTCTTAAGTGTTTCTGAAACTTGCAACATTGGAAAGCTTAGTACTCATGCGTAAGTCTGAGAATAGTGGATATTAGAAAGGTCTAAATAATTCCATAAAATAAATATTCGACTTCATCTTTGTCAATGACGGCAATACAAGAGAAATAAAAATAACAATAATTTGGATAATAAATTTTGATTCAATTGTCCAATTGCAACTATACAACATTGCACACCAAAGGAATAAATCATATCTGCATCTCTAAGACAACAGGGATAGAAGAAGAAAAAAAAATCAAGAAACAATACGAGCAAGACTAAGTGACTTGCTCGTCACTTGTTCTTTGGTATCGTTGTGGACGTGAAGTAGAAAATTATAAGAATTCTCTTGCGATCCCACTTCTGAACTGTTGCACGCAGTTCAGAATATAGGGATTAGTAAATCAAACTAGTCATTAAACTTTGAACGCTAATACATTTTATTCCTTTTAATGACACTGGACACAAAAAAAAATAGAAAATATGTTCCTGTATGTACTTACATAAATATTTCTATAGCAAATTATCACATCGCCTTCATAATAAAATAATTTCTATCTCCATAAAATAATATCTATCTCCCAAGCCTTGACGACGTCTCGAACAAGCAAGCACCGCTGTCACTCTCTCACGAATCGAATGTTTCTTTTTATGAACGCATGGAGGATCAATATGAATATCGATATTGTAATATAAATAATAGTGGATTTAATTATAGTGATTTATTAAGATATAAGCTAACAATACATTCGTTGTATATTGGTTGTATATTATCGTCGTAGTTATTTACAAAATCCACCTGTAAGATATAATAAACTATCGCCGTTCGACACAATTAGCACCACTCTCTTAGCACCTGGAGTGCATCATCATGTTCCTCAACGTAGTATCAAGTTCTGTGTTTTCCCCTTTTTTCCATTCCCATTCCATTAAAACCCCCTCTATATATATTGTAATTTGTGCTACTTACACCTACGCATATATATTTTAGCTCTGTGTTATAAATACTAAAATAAAATTATTATTGTAAAATGTGCCCATCAGTATTGTTCCAGGTTTTGCTCGTAACAATTTTATAGGAAAATAATTTAATTGTTATGGAATTTAGTTTTAACCCAATTACGATACGATCGATAACGATAATTTAAGAAAGGATATCTACATAAATCCAGTGAAATTTAATTTGATGTGACAATAAATTGTTTAAGCGAAAAAAGATGTATTTAGCAGACGCGTATTTCATTAGAATGATACGAACCACTTTTATCACGTATCAATATTGCGAAAATTGTCTCGTAAACATATATATCCAGTTTATTTAAAATGACTCACAAACTTTTTTTTAAAGAAATCATATATTTTATCGAACATAAATGATTGTTATTTGTTGTCATGGAAATTCAAGTAAACTTCAATGCGAAATTGCCATAGTAACGTTTATTGTCAATGAACGGTTCTCCCATTGGTCAACGGTTTTACGCACAGAGTAAAACCTATATGTGAACCACCTTTTTTGTTGTTATGTGAACTACGTTGCATGACGTCATGACGTTGCTGCTTACCGCAGTACCGCGCGTATCCTTCGACAGACCAGGCCTTCAGAAATATTATTAAAAATACATATTTTTAGACTCAAAAAACCACACACTACATAAATGCGATATTTAAAGCGTGCCAGAGTCTCAGAATACAGCGTGCCAGCAAATAAATTTAATTCAATAAATAGAATTCATGGCACATTGTTTATAAGGTTTTGGGTATGTTTTTGTTTAACTGTTGTGACGGTAAACTAAAGTAACAAATAACTGCTATTGTAGTTTTGGTTCAGCGAAGTAACTAGACGCAAGAAGAGCACTAGCATGTACCAATTTATCCAACGAAAATTGTGACGGTGACCTATATACGACAAATGCACGTGTATCTCTGTCTCCAAGGTGTCGTAAATTGTATTCGAGGATTTTATTCTATATATACTGGGTATATCAAGACTGCTACCGAAAACGAAGCCGAGTTGTAGTTTTAGTGAGTACAAACACAATGCAACTAAAATTTTCGCAAAAAAACGCGACAATTTTTTTTCTATGATTTTTTAAATATCGTAATTTTGGAGTGGTAATTCCATAGTTTTTGCTAAAATAATAATTTATACTCTTTTATACCTTAGAGTCCTTATAAATAAAAGGCTATACACTATTATTTAAGGAAAAATAAATGAATGTACCATCCAAATACGACCATAGGAAAAAAAGTAACAAAAAAATCATCGCTCTTTTTTCCAACATTTTCTGTTGTAATGTGTCTGAAGTCACTAAAACTACCACCCGGCTTCGTTTTCGGTAGCAGTCTTGAGATACCCTGTATGTCCCAAATGAATTATGAAACTTAAAAACCAAAGTATGTTTTTAAAAGTTATAAGTAGAGCTTTTCTATAGCATGTTTAAGCTACAATAACAAGGGGTTGCCTTGACCAGATGGTATCTTATACAAGACCAACGTGAAATAATACTTTTACAATTACGTTGTTTCGGACAAATCCGTTTTGCAATTGTGGAGAATCATCGTAGTGATCCCCAAAAATGTGTTTTTCTGTTTCAGCCTAACTTAAGGTTTAAGTAGGCCGACACAATTATGACAATCGGCGAATGATAATCATATCTACCCGATGGATAATTACTTATGCAGATTAGACTGTTGTGTCTCTGTTTTCAGCAACAAGAGGTCCGCTACTGAAAATAGGCCTACCCCAAGGATCTCCACATCAACCTGTTGGAAGCGGCCTACGTCCTACAACTCCCTGCAATCTGTGCTGTACTTTCTATAGAGCGCATAATAACCACTTTGTCGTCCAATTTTTTTTTATTGCAATGAATGACTAGACGAGCTAGTCGTTCGCCTGATGGTAAGCGATACGACCGCTCATAAACAGTAGCAACATTCCACTGCGCTCGTCATAAGATGTTAAGTCTCAATATATATATATAAAATACATACTAATATGATCATCATACTTCGCGTTCCACGTATAAAACAGTAGAATGTATTACCAATAGACTGCGGTAGAATACGTAATATTAAGTGAATGAAAATTGAAAATAATGAAGACCAATGTTATTATAAAATCACGTGGATTGCCGAGCTTTGAAAGTAATTTATTCCGAACAAAACGGAATTGTATGCAAAGCACAGACATTAGTTATCGTGAAAGGAAATTCAATTTATTAGCCAATTATTAAACGTTTACTTTGTACGAAATGTATTGCATAAATGTGAATTTGAATACTTTACAGATGTAACATAAAATCATTTGGAAACGTGCTGAGTGTTATTTACAAAATTTATGTATATTATATTATACATATTCCGCTTATTATTTGATAATAACATTAAATATAACTTTATAATGATAATAAAATATTCTAAAGCTACCTTATAGAGTCAAACGACTGGAATTATTATAAGTAATATACGCATAGATTGACCTCATAGACTTGCCTGACTGTTTTGCCTCAAGGGCAAACCCGCTAATATATTACATAATAGTGCGAGAATAGGCAAAAAAATACCTGTCGGAAATAATATTGCTACCTTCAAAACTGGCGTAATATTATTCCATTCAGTAATGGAATAAACACATTAAACGTCAGAAAGCAAGCCCCCAGGAAGCAACAGAAACGCTATCATATTTATCGGCAGGATGCCCGCTTTGGACGTTAGCCCGCCCAAACAGAAGTCCGTTGACACTATCCAGAAACTAATCGATCGATTAGAAAAATGGTGTCAAGATCCAATTACTCGCCGTCAGCTAAGAAAGTTTCACATTATAATATCTGTTTTAGTGGCTCCGAACTTTCCACTTTTAGTACACCTCTATCGGTTGGCTTGGTGTTGAATATTTAACAGTTTGTGGTGTTCTGATTTAAATATTGAATATTAAATTTATCCTAGACACGGACTTTGTAAATTAAATCTCTAATGTGGGTGTCTTTTAATTTATTTAAGTGAAAGGTATATTCAAGAAGGATATTTAGTGTTATATTGGGAAAAGCGGCCCGGCCCGGCAAAAAATATTTAAAAAAAAATGTATACATTTTGTCAATAATGTTACAGGTCACGCCTACTGCAGCGTATATGAATATTATCTTACAAAACTATTTTAACGCGCCAGGATGACTGCATAGTAAGAAAATTGTTCCCAATTTAAACAACTTATAAAATTTATTGAAATACAAGCATGATGATGGTACAGTATTACTTTTGTTAATTACATTAATTATTGAATTCCAAGTAATAAATTCATGGAGATTATATATTGATCTTCTTGAAAAAACGGTTAACCAAACACGATCATCAACAAATTCCAACGAATCAAATTAAAAGATTGTTTAGTAAACTTGTAACAACTGAACACCGGTCTACATTTCCATTATTCATTTGCTATACATTAAGTGCATTAACCTTTATAATGTTTGTATAGGTCTCACAAAGACGGACAAAGCTTTTAGGCTTTTGTAACGGAACATGTCAATGAAAACAGTAATGACTTCTGCGCGACTGGTTGATTAATTTTGAAAGGGATTAAGAATTGGGTCATCGGAAACTTTGTTTCCTTACGTTTAGTCAAAAAATTTCGGCGCCGAATGAGAGGCGCCAGGCAACCACATTTCGTCTTGTATGTATTATTCCATCTCACGATACGAGCGTATCTCCATATCGAGTACAAATTCCTGATGCCGGGTTGGTAATTAATTGAAAAATCTTTTATAACTTCGCCCAGCCCAGAAATCGAACCCGATACTTCAGCTTTGTAATCATACCGCGTTACAACTACGCTACCGAGGCATTATCTAAAAATAGCTAATGGACATATTTATTTTATTTTGCTTATTTATTATCAATGCAACTGATTTTAATGACGAAGTTATATGAGCGTGTTATAAGCGTAATACCACTGAAATTTTAACACTATTGTACTCGAATTAAATTATAAGCAAAGAATATTAAAATAAAATGTACAAGTGGCGATCTTATTGCTAAAAGCAACTTCTGCCAGACAACCATGGAATGGATGCATAAGGAAGAACGAAAGTTGAAAGTTAAAATCTATGGTCACTATATATCAAACATGTATTTATCAACTCATATTCCAACGCTCAATGTTATCGGTTAATATTTTAATCCTGCCTTTGCTAAATAAAACCATTCCGTCTTACTATTTGTTGCCATAATAACATAATCCCTTAACAAAATAAAACACTGCAATCTACCACATCTGAGTTTACATTTCAAACGTGTAACAATGAGTCAAGAACAAATACAACAATGTCTATACATTTCCATCAGATTGTTTGCATATCATATGCATATATTCGTATTTATTTAAAAACCTTAAGATCTTTGCTACTAAGATATTTTATTACCCTTGCAAGTTGCAGTGCTTGTTTTTGGTTATTATATTTAAGGGGATTTATTTAAAAGCAATAGAGCTCAAAAAAAATTAGATGGAGTAAAAATTATTTCTAATGGAAAAATACATTTTATGACCGCGAATTTATGTTTATAATATAAAGACAATTACATTAATTATGTCCCTAGTTTTTATGTTGATTCTTAAATTAATAAGTTTTTTTTTTATTGCAGTGAATGGCGAGACGAGCATGCCGTTCGCCTGATGGTAAGCGTTGCGACCGCTCATGAACAGAAGCAAAACTAAACAACACCTTGATTTACAAAGCAATGCTTGGCATTCCACTGCGCTCGCCATCCTGAGACATAAGATGTTAAGTCTCAATATGTCCAGTAGTTACTCTGGCTACAATGTCCTTCAATCCGAAACACAACAGTGCATTTAAACTGCTATTTGACGGGAGAAATAGACATTGCGGTGGTACCCACCCAGGCAGCCTCTCACATATGAGAGACCTACCACCAGTAGTATTTGAGTTTCTTAAAAAAATCATTGAATTATAATATTTTACTAAAAAAAAATACATTTCATTTGGTATAAATGTTACTATACTTTATATATTTATAAATAAACCCATTTATATTGTCTATAGTAACAATTTCGTATATGTTCGTGAAACACAATTTATTTGACTCCGTTTATTTCAGTGCGTCCAGTTACCTTTTAAAACATTGGCATCACACAGCTTATTAACATGAAATTCAATGTGAAGAGGATTCTGTAATTCCAGAAATAAAGGCAGTTTTTTTTAAATTTATACCTTCGGCATTATATTTATAGACAGAGTTTTTAAGCCTATTTTAACTTTCAAATTCTTAGAATTATCGAATTCAGAATCCTATTTAAGCTTTTTTAATTCAGTTTGAACGAAATAGACAAAACATACGATAAATAAAGCCTTAATGTACACAGTTCGCTGCATTGTTTGAGATTTGAGATGAATGCAAATTTTGAGCAATCCCGGCAGGTAGATTCTATTGTATCCGTTTGCATTGTCAAAATGTGTTGATCGTGCGCAAAATATGTATCTAAAAATTGTTTTAATGGATCTCCGCCACTAGGTTCGATCTTCATCCCATCGTCTCCAACCGCTACCAGCCATCATTACATTATCTTCACTCCACCTAGTTGGGTCTGGAGGGCGTCCTAGGCTAAGCTGGCCGAGGCGTAGTCTCCACTCGAGAACAAGATATGTTACCAGTTACATAACCTATTTACGTAACATTTTAATTATAAACTCCCTAGTTTATGTAAGCTGTTTTGAAATTATGAAACCGGGTTCGTGTTTCAGTATTTGGATATTTTTATCCACACGTTGAAAAACAAAACACAATAAAGGAAAACCTGGCGTAAAAGTATACAAATACGCCCTGTGCATATGCGGTTTAAAGCAAGCCGACATCATTGTATCGACAGGCGAGGGATTTGTCACCAGTCCGGCTGTCCGGAATTCACTGAAATGATAAGGACATTTTATTTCGATTGATGTGATAGATATAAAAGTCTTGAATTTGAAACGATAATAAATTGACTGACTCGGTGGCACAGTTGGTTAGGCGCCGGCTGTAAAACGAGAGGCCGCGGGCTCGATCTCCGCACCAAGACAAATATTTGTGATGGTCCACAAGTATATGATTCGGGCCTACGTGTTTATTACACAAGACCTAATTTCTCTTAATGTGGGATCAAGACTATGTGTTTGACTGTTGGGTGATATATTTATTGTACACGTGGAAATCAAATTCCAATTGCCAATAAACAAATAAGCCAATAAAACCGCTTCAGAAATAAGATATTAATTTCACAATTCAATATTGGTAAACAGCGTTCATCCGATTGAACGCTTATTGATATTAAGAAATAAATTAATTGCTTCAATGATTTTTAATCTATTTACTCTCCTTATTTGAGAATTGGTAATTGAGAAAAATTTTGTAAGGCGCTGTAATTTTTTAAAAGTATTTTATTGACTTCAGAGAGCTGGCGTGGAAATTTTCAAAATGTATTATTAAATTAAATACATTTTAATAAATTTAATGGACTATAAACTTTTTAAAAGCAAAAAGAGCAGTGATATCACGTCGGCTCTACTTTGTATAAGCGTTCATTAGATCATTGATGAAAATAAAATTCCGACGCCAATTTATAGCCACATTTTGTACTTATGCAATAAAATTACAATCTACAAAAGTGCTTTTAATAACTTTAATACTCTATACATCAAAGAAACCAAATACTTTTATAAATAGTTCTGAACATACGTTTGTCTTGAAAGCCCAAGCAGCGGAATGTACGTCGGAGGTTCCAAGGTTCAATGGCATTCCCTTGGGTAGCGGTAAAAACAAGAAGCTTTGTGCCTTCAGGCTAAGCGGTCAGTCTGTTAAGCATAAATAATAATAAGCCTTATGGGACTCTGAGGTGATTTCAAACAATATTATCCAGTAGAGAGTAACGCAAATACCGGGTATCTCAAGACTGCTACCGAAAACGAAGCCGGGTGGTAGTTTTAGTGGCTACAAACACAATGCAATTAAAAATTTCACATAGAAACGCGACAATTATTTTTTATGATTTTTTAAATATCGTCATTTTTGGGTGTTAAATCTATAGTTTTTGCTAAAATAATAATTTAAACTCTTTTATACCTTAGAGTATTTATAAGTAAAAGGGTATACACTATTATTTTAGGAAAAAATGTATTTACCACCCAAATATGACCATAGGAAAAAAATAACAAAAAAAAAATTGTCGCTTTTTTTTGCAACTTTTTCTGTTGCATTGTGTCTGAAGTCGCTTAGACTACCACCCGGCTTCGTTTTCGGTAGCAGTCTTGATATACCCTGTATATAGGAAATTTTTAAACTAAAAACCTTGTATATGTTTTGTTTTTCAAAGATGGAATTTTTGAATAACATTGGCATTTATTATATTTTTTAAATTGTAATGAATGGCGAGACGGTCATCCCATTCCCCTATTGGTAAGCGATACGACTGCTCATGGACAGAAGCAAAACTAAACAACACCATAAATTTAAAATCAATGCTTGGCATTCAACTACGTTCGCCACCCTGAGCTATAAGACGTTAAATCTGTCCAGTAGTTGCGAGTACTCTGGCTACAATTTCCTTCAAACCGGAACACAACAGTATATACCATGAGTATTGTATTTTATTGTATATATCATGAGTATTGTATTAGTAAAAAGTGCGTGGTGGCCTCTTGGTAAACGGACTAGACGCGGCTGCCTACATGTTCACGGTGGTCGCGGGTTCGAATCCCAGCGCACACCTCTGACTTTTCGGAGTCATGTGTGTATTGATAGTCATTCACCACGCACTAAAACGGCGAAGGAAAACATCGTGAGGAAACCTGCATACCATAGCGATTCATAAGAATTTCTTTGGTATGTAAGTCCGCCAACCCGTACTAGGCCAGCGTGGAGGACTATATGGCCTAACCACTCTCAATCGTACTCTCGATTGTAGAGTAGGCCCGTGCCCTGCAGTGGGACGTATATGGGCTGATACAGATTGTATTTTTACATAGACATGCCGAGAAATCCTAAAGTTGTCGCTAACAACTTGTAAAGTTGTTGCTTGCGGAAAGGGATCAACAAACATAAATATATTTTATTGGTAACGGAAACTAATTTATAAAGTAGAATTTGGTAACGTGTAAAGGAATAAAAATGCGCTTATTATTCCTCTTTTTACATTGACGCTGAAAGTGACCGTACATGCGGTGATTGCTGGGTAGGACATTTTGTGTTATGAATATTGACTTGCGAGTCGCGTGTGACGTATATGATCAACAGCAGTTGTTACAATTATGCTGGCTAGTGTATAATTGGTTATAAAGGTATTAAATACGTGATGCTTTCACGGATCACTATGTCTGGTCACTAAAACCTTCCATAATGACAATTTATTCAAGTCCTTTCACAAGTAGCGAATTCTTATTACGCAAAATAACTTTGTTGCCTACTCTACAATACAAAAATAAAGCATGATAAAGCGGTAGACAATATATTAAAACATGTAAGATTATCGTGTTTTTGCTTTACGGATTATTCGGGTTTAAGCAAGGATCAAATTATGATTTAATGTTATCCTAACGGATTTCACTACGTGACTTCATTACGTATTCCGAGATGTTTTTGGTGCTGGAAATTAATTTTAATGTCGCACTTAAGTTTCCCTTGGGTAACAGAATGAATTTATTGTGGAAATATTTTTTTTTTTTTACTAAGTCCCCGATGAACTAAGGATTGGGATTTAAGAGACTTATTTTCAATTACGTAGAAGTCACAAATGAACAATTGGGTCACGTTTTTTTATTGTTATAAATGGCAAGATGAGCATGCCAGTCGCTTAATAGTAAGAGATACGACCGCTCATGAATAGTAACAAAACCAAACAACATGATTAATAAAGCAGTGCTTGGTATTCCACTGCGATCGCCATCCTGAGACATAAGATGTTTACACCCGAATACTCTTACGCCATTCAAATAATAAGTTACTCTTAACAGCGCACGGCCCACTTACGCCCGAATACTGGAACGCCATTTAAATAATAAGTTGCTCTTAACAGCTCACGGCCCACTTAGCCAGTATATTTAAGCGAGATTTACGTAGTTAAGCGCAACTTATATTTAACTTGTTTATTCTGCATATCAATGACATGTTGTCGCTTGGCAACATTCATTGCTATGCAGATGACAGCACGGTTCATGGGCGATACCACTGCGGGCTTCCAGGTTGCCGAGTCGAAACTGTGAAGGGACGCGAAGATCTTGTCATTGAGCTCAACCGGACCTTGGATCTCATTTCTACATGGGGTTCCAGGAATATGGTTGAGTTCAATGCCAAGAAAACTCAGGTGTGTGCGTTCACGTGCAAAAAAACCCCGTTCTCTCCCCTCCCCATTCTTCAGGGTGCTCCCCTCTCAATGCGGAATGACCTAAGTATCCTTGGTGTGGATATCCACTGTGATCTCAATCCAAGGAATCACATCGAGGGCGTAATAACTGCCACATCACGCAGGGTTGGAGTCCTGAACAGGGTGCGTCGGTTTTTCACGCCCGGTCAGCTTTGTCGTTTATATAAAGCGCAGGTCCGGCCGGGTATGGAGTACTGCTCGCACCTCTGGGATGGATTCACCCAGTACCTGCTCGATGCCTTGAATGGATTGCAGCGGCGGGCCATCCGCATTGTGAATGATGCAGACGTTATGAGCAATTTAGAGTCGCTACAACTCCGGAGAGATGTCGCCTCTCTAAGCGTATTCTACCGCCTGTATCACGGTGAGTGCTGTGAAGAATTATTCAACTTGATCCCCTCCTCTCCATTCCTAACCAGAACCACGCTTGCTGGCTTGCGAAACCATAGCTTGACGGTCCACACCATCCCGGCGCGAACCAAACTGTTCTCGAACTCGTTTTTGTGCCGCACCGTCAGGCTGTGGAATTGTTTGCCGTCTCACGTATTCCCTCCTTCCTACAATCCTGGGTCCTTCCGCCGTGGTGTGAAGAGGCACCTTAGCAGGCCGGCATAATTGTTTCCATTGGCATGGGACTGCCGTCCGATGCCAATGCATACTCTGCCTGGGCGGCATTGGCACTTACCATCAGGTGCAATGCCGCCACTATGCCAAGCCACCATAAAAAAAAAGTTGCTTTCCAGTATTCGGGCGTAAGTCTCATTATTTCCAGTAGTTACTCAAGCTACAATGTTCTTCAAACTGGAACACAATAATGAATTTACACTCTTGTTTGGCAGAAGAAATAGACATTGTGGTTAGTACCTAGGCGGACCTCACAAATGAGAGACCTACCACCAATAGTGATGCAATATTTTGAGAAATCATTAGTGCTATTAAGGATTAAAGCTAACCTCTATGTTCAATTTGGATGTAGGGAGAATCGAAAGAATCACTAGAGTGGAATGCCATAATATTGCATTACATATATTATCAACTGAGTTATAAATAGCCAACACTACGACATAGCTTTGATACTATTAAAACGTATGTAATTACCGCCCAAGGTATTTCATTATGATGAATTTCTGAAACTAATTCATAGTAATATATTCATTACAGTCTGTTTCTAAGATATTAAATAAGAGAACTAAATGTCACCAACTGTTTTGCGTATTTAATACAAAAATTTAATAAACTCCTGTTTGCGTGAGAGAGCGTTATTTTCTAATTATTTTTTTTTTATTTTTATAACCTAGGTCTAATTTTCCAGCCGGCCACGTTAGTTATTAGGTAAATAGGCAATAGTGGAAAGGTCAAGGTCGTGGAGTGACCTTAATTGCTTTATTAGGCTGAGGTTTATTCTTTAATGTATAAAAATGTCTCATGATAAAAATATATTATGGTCATTTTGCGATCCTAGTGACTGATTTAGAATTGAAATTGTATCTTCTCATTGCAACTGGTTTATTTCGATGTAGTTTATTTTCATAAGCTTGAAAATTTCGAATCGGAACGTGTGTTTGTAGTGGTTTTTTTTGTGCCCTGGCGGATTAACACGTTGTTTGCACGTGAATATGTTTAAATACACGTATAAAATAATACAGCGCTTGTCAGGCCTTAATAATATAAATGTCCACATAAATAGAGTAGAATTCAAGTTTTTTAGACGTACAATTATATTTATGTATTTTCAATATTTCATCACAATATTGTCAGATTTGATATTCAATTCGGATTTACCATAACATAGCGACTCACAGTCGGAAGTCATTTAAATAATAATTTCCAAGTTGCGCGCACACGTGGATAGAAAGATAGTTTCCGTCAAGTGACATGTTTGAAACTAGAATACGGACGGAAATAGTAAAGCTGGTTGAAAGCAAAGGAAACTGGTTGCATGTCTTACTTCTTCTAAGATTTTGCGTCCGAATAAGGACTTGAGTTTAAAATGCACTTGCGTTTGTTGATTTGAAATGTTACATTTCAACACCCTTGTTTTATTAATTATACCGGGTATCTCAAGACTGCTACCGAAAACGAAGCCGGGTGGTAGTTTTAGTGACTACAAACACAATGCAACTAAAAATTTCGCAAAGAAACGCGACAATTATTTTTTATGATTTTTTAAATATCGTCATTTTTGGGTGTTAATCCATAGTTTTTGCTAAAATAATAATTTAAACTCTTTTATACCTTAGAGTATTTATAAATAAAAGGGTATACTCTATTATATTAGGAAAAAATGTATTTACCACCCAAATATGGTCATAGGAAAAAAAAATACAAAAAAAATGTCGCTTTTTTTTTCCACTTTTTCTGTTGCATTGTGTCTGAAGTCGCTTAAACTACCACCCGGCTTCGTTTTCGGTAGCAGTCTTGATATACCCGGTATAGCTGTGTTATTTATTTGATAAAGAAGCTTTTTTACGATTTCTAGTTCTTTTGCACAGATTTAATCATTAATATAAGTGTAATTTTACTTGTCGAAGGCCAGTTGTAAATTTAGTCTATTACTTGTATTGCACGAACAGCATAATAGAAATCATTATAATTAAACCAATATGTTATCGTAAGTATGTACATACTCAAATGATGGTCTATTATTTAATTATCTGTCAAATTATTATCACGGGTACTCATTGATTTGATGATGATTTTATGCAACCTTAATCGTAATACAAAAAATACATACATACATCCATCCATCCATCCATCAGCCAAAGGAAGTCCACTGCTGAACCTTAGAGTATTTATATATAGAGGGAGCGCTGTCATACAATTGCGACTTCAAAAACGTAGACATTTTCTTGTTCGTAATGTTGGTAGCACTGCTAAATTAATGTTACCGATAAATGACTTTTCCACGAAAAATATATAAATAATTAAATAACTGGTAATTAACATATTCACGTTACATTGTTTTTAGCTATCATAATACAAAATATTAATAATAAATGAAAAATAAAACTCACCCTTGGCTTATTATAATTTATTTCGCTCTAAATTCAAATATTTTATAGTTTTTACCTAAAAATTATTCCGGAACTTTTTCGGAATTTTAACAATTTAATTACTTGCAACATTAAATAAAACGGCGTTCGAAAATTCAAAAATATGAATGTTTTTCTGTAAAATAATTTAAATAGTTTCTTGTTAATTAATAAGAAATTGGATTTATTGTCGATGATAAACGAATACGCAGTTAATAATTAACCCCTAAAATAAATGTGGGTGGTATTCGATAGCGCTAAACTACATTTTTTGATTTTTCTTTTTCATGTAAGTCATGCGTATTCCAAGCTGTCTCAATTCATACTGGATGTGGGGAAGAAAAAGGTGGCCCCGGGACCACCATTTTTATCTACGTTTTTGAAGTATCAGCGCTCCCTCTATATGTATATACTCTAAGTGCTGAACATAGGCCTCCCCTAATGATTTCCATACATACATACATAATAATAAATAAAAATAAAAATAAAAAGCCTTTTATTTCCAAGTAGTTTAAATAGAGTAGGTACATTTGCTTAATTTAGTTTTTAGTAAATTCCTTAAAAAATAATAATAAATAAATCCTTATTTGCTTATAATCTATTAGTAAACATTTAAAACTATTTAACAAAAAACAATTTTTTTTTCCTACTACTTTCTAATTTGTATTAAAATATATTTTTATTTTTAGGAACCCCTCTCAGGTGAAGGCCTCTTCCAACATTTGCCACTTTTTTCTATCTTTGGCAATGCGCTGCCATTGTGGTCCAGCTATTTTGCGGATATCATCTTCCCAGCGAGCGAAAGGTCTCCCTATATTGCGTTTGCCATCAGGTCCTTTCCAAGTAGTCACTTTGTGTGTCCATCTGCCATCATTGAGCCGCGCGATATGTCCAGCCCATTTCCATTTCAGTTTTCGTGCATGATTAAGTGCATCTCTTAGAGTATATACATATAGAGGGAGCGCTGGTACTTGAAAAACGTAGATAAAAATGGTGGTGCCGGGGCCACCTTTTTTTTCCCGCCAATCAGTATGGATTCAGACAGCGTGGGGTACACATGAAATCTTCTACAAAGAAAAATCTTAAAATGCCATTTTGCGTCATTAAATTGTGCCCAAATTCTACCAAACGCATAATTAATAAGTATATAATTAGCTACCATAGGTAACATTGCATATTTATTAATATATCGGGAGATATAATCGACGGAATTTTACTAAAAAAAAAAATAGAATTAGCGCGCTTTCTATAGATATATTTTTCAGTGTTGCAAATTAAAAAAAATAATAATAACTCGATATCCTGGTAAATTGCTTAAACTGTTTTTTAATATAAATAAATTAATATGAAAAAAATAATTTGACGTTATATTAAACCGACAAAATAAAATTATTGCCGCCATTTATTTAATATGACAATGAGTTTAATATGATAATATGACAATTTACTAAGTTTGGATTGTGAATATTGGCCGCCATTTAAATTTTAGAGCCTTAGCGCGACTTCTGGTAGGAGGTATATATTTAATATTTAACGGCCGTCTCCGTGTACCGGTAACATAAATTCATAGACGTAATTGAATATTTTGGCCGCCATTTTGAACTTTTTTGTTATCAACCCGATCGCTCTCAAAATTAATATCTGGCAGTCCCTGGGTACGGATAACATAAATTTATAGTCAGAATTGCATATTTTGGCCACCATGTTGAATTTTTTGTTTTTAACCCGATTGCTCTCAAAATCAATATCTATCTGTTAAAGATATGTAAACAACCAAATCTATATAATGTTTTTTTAGGATACCCCTGGATTGAAAAATAAGACGCCAAAGCGTTAATATTATAAAAAAGAGTCGTTTAGAAGACTGTTGGATACCTACAAAATATTTTTATTATAATTAATATTATGAGAATACATTTTTAATTTTTAAATCGTAGTGAACCAACAATGTAGACGGTCGACCTGGTTAAGGTTTCAGGAAGTCGCTGGATGCAGGCCACTTCCAACAGGTCAATGTGGAGATCCTTGGGGAGGCCTATGTTCAGCAGTGGACTTCCTATGGCTTTTTATGGCTGAAGAGAGAGAGAGAGAGAGGGAGAAGGAGACAGAGAGAGAACCTTATATTTTGATTCTGAGAGCTCTGGCAGCCACAATACTTTACCTATAAATGTGGCTTATTGGTACCGAGAAACCCTCAGATATTAATTTTGAGAGCAGTCGGTTCAATAAATTAAAAGTTCAAAATGGCGACCACAGTTTTTTAATCTACCTATTAATTTGGTTTATTAGTGCCGACTGCCGAGATACCCTCAGATGTTGATTTTGAGAGCAATCGATTCATTGACTAAAAATGGCGGCCAGTTTTTTTAAATCTGACTATGTACTTGGCTTATTAGTGTTGACATAACGTGAGATGTTGATTTTGAGAGCAATTGGTTCAATAAATAAAAAGTTCAAAATGGCGGCCACAGATTTTTAATATAACTTTAAATTAGGCTTATTGTTGCCGAGATACATTCAGCTATTGATTTTGAAAGCAATTGGTTCAATAAATAAAAAGTTCAAAATGGTGGCCACAGGTTTTTTAAGCCTTACTATGAATTTGGCATATTGGTGCCGAGATACCCTCAGATGTTGATTCTGAGATAAATCGGTACAATAAGTAAAAACTTCAAAATGGCGGCCACGATTTTCAATACCGAATACGAGCGAAGCTCGGCTATCGAAGCATAGGGACTAAAACATTTACCATTTCACCACCAAGCATTTCCAATATTGCAATGCTATTGTATAATAACGCACAGGTAAAATTACGTCGTATTCGCAGTGAAAACGTATTCGGAATTATAGATAAACGTGTTAAAATAGTCGCCACAATTTTTCATTCTTTAAAATATTATGTATCGATATTGCTATTGGGACCAAAAAACGTAATTAAATTTTGATACAGTTGGGGAAAATATGTTAACCGGCAACCCTAATGCAGCAATGCTACCAACATTACGACCAAGAAAATATCTACGTTTTTGAAATCACAAATGTATGACAGCGCTCCCTCTATATGTATATACTCTAAGGTGCATCTATTGCTTTTGTTCTAGATCTTATGTCGCCGTGTCTGATTTTTTGTATTTTTCTTATGCTGATCATACTTCTTTCCATTCCTCTTTGGCAAGTTATAACCTTGTTTTTAACTTTATTTGTAAACTTCCATGTCTGATATGCGTAAGTTAAGCATGGAATGAGACACGAGTCCATTACTTTCCTTTTAAGGTTTACAGGCATATTGCTTTTAAATAATTATTTTAAATTCCAGTATTTATTCCACGTATTTTTAATTCTCCTTTGAACTTCAAGCTCATTACTGATTTTACTGAAACTGATTTGATTGAAACTGATTTGACATACATACATACATACCTGCAAATATTACAATTTACACATCCAAAATTATTTACGATCACTTTAAATCGTATATAATAAAATAATAATATCAATGAATATACGCAAGGATAACACGAACATGAACACAAAAACAGCCAATGAACGTGCAACTCAAAAAACTTCAACCTGCCATTGCTTTTTGCACGCTAAATGCACAATAAATACCCGCGCTTTTAAGCGTGGCCAACTGGATTTTCTTTTTTTCAGCAGGCACTGAACGAAACGTCGTTCAGCCTAGCATTTAAGTTGCATTTGAACACAAAGCAAAAATAAAACGCACTGTCAGACCTTAATAACTGACAAGAGGTATCTTTCTTTTGAACGCGGGACTTTTCAATGCTTTTAGGCTATTTTGCAAATAGACGGAGCGCAGTGCTTGAGTTTGCAAAATTCCTTCGTAACTTTTTACAGAATAGCTTTTGTTTGAGATATGAAGTTATCAAGTTGTTTAATTTAATAGTATATAGATATCTGGACAGTATTTATGTATTGAGATAATGTTTTTTTTAAATGCTATGGAAATAAAACATTCATCCAAGATTTATTTTAATTTTAAATCTTGATTGATGTATAAAGATAATAATAACATTAAGTTTGATTTATTAACGTATGTAGACTTTTATGTAGGCACTTCAAGGTAGTTAAAATATTATTACGTGGGGACTAGAGGACGTCCAAGGTGACTTATTAATATGTACTGAAATTATAAGACAATAGCCGCAAACAATAATGATGGTTCAATACAGTCTGCTATTGATTTTTTTATTGCTGTATAAAGGGTGGACAATAGTCACGAAAATGTTTTGTCTTCGTTGTTGTAATGTTTTGTCTCTAGAATTAAACAGAAAAATTACTGTCTCTATCGAGGGAAAACCAAGTATCACACTTGGTTTTCTGCTGAGGCGAAGACGCATTATATTTCTCAATCGTAGATGGTGAAATGTTTCGATTATCGGTCGGAATATTTTTGTTTTTGTAACATTAAGCTACACCATTTTTTATTGAAATTTATAAAACATCAAAATATTTATGCTCAAAATACAACAAAGATCTTACGTAAGTTTTAACTGTAGCATTAAAATTCTATGAATAAGAAAGCTTTAATAAATCATTTTCAAATGAAACATCGTGGCCTTGTAAACTACGTATTAAATATTTATATCGCTCTGAAAGTAGGTGATAAAAACTTAAACTTCTTATGTTTATCAAGTTTTAAAAGCTTAGTAAAAATTGCAAAGATTTCATTTGAAGTTATTATAAAGTAAAATTTTAACCTTTACGCATAAAATGTAGGCTGGAATTTTAATTATAATCTTTTACTTAAAAACAAAGTCTAGACAAGATAATAGTGTAACTAGTAATATAACTATTAACGTCTCCACGACAATTTTGTTGCATAAAAACAACGCAAACCGTTCATCACCTTGTGAAATTTGCTTCCCCATTTCAATTATTGCTCGTATATATTTTTGTTCGTACACTGAATATGAGAGAATTTATAATCATCCAAAGATTGAAATTCACATACGTAGGTATTCAATTTTAAAAAAGGTTAATAAAGCAAAACAACACAGCCGTAAAGAAACAAGAAAAATTACATTAAAAGCTAAAACGCAATACATTTCAAGCGATCTTACCTGGCGTCGGAAGGTTTGTAGGTAACATCGTATTTCTCGACTAGTTCCGCCGTGGTTGACCACGACACTCTCACTGTGGTCGGGTTGAGGAACGTGACCGTTATGTTCTCAGGTACACCGGGGCCCATTGAACCTGAAAACATAGTTCTGTGTAGAATCTTAGTTTCTTTCAGTTGTAAGAACAAAAAATGGACGATTTGGGATGAATTGAAAGTTGGAAACATAAGACAAGTGTAATTTAGTTCATGGGTATTGCTTGACAGCTCATTTTTTTGTAATACAGATTTCTATGTGGGTTTTTCCCAGTAGAAAACAGAGTAATTACAAGGGATTTAAAATATTTAAAAGGGTCAATAACAAAAATTCAGGAAAGTCGGAAAAATAATATATTTTGTAATGGTGAACATTAGTGGATTTTTAAGTATTACATAATTATTATTATTTTGTTTGGACATAAATAAAAAAGTAAAAATAAATTCCAAGCAATTCGATACCAAACTGACCATACCACTGCTTAAGCCTATTACAGAAAGTCAAGAAAGACACACAAGTATATGTACCCTATATTTTATAGCAAAATTTCGCCGCACATAACCGCGGTATACCAAAGACAAAGGCCATTATTACGTCACCAACGTATAAACATCGAGAGTCACGCGAAAGACAAATTATTTTTTAACTCCCTCGTGGCAAACTCACCTTTAAAATTATCAACATTGCTAAAACATGGATGTTGTAAATTGAAATGTCGATTTTATGCAAGGTTAGTGGATAAGCTTTCGTATTATTTTTTGTAAATTTAAAAACTTATTTTTTAAATATAATTATTCGTGTTAGGTATAGAAAATTAAGTGTTTAGTAATCATTAAGTGTGCAAGTTAATAGAAATACATATAGGTCTGACTAATTGTTTAACAAAACATATTTATTATATTATAAAATGAGGAAAGCATTCCTCGATTAAATATTATGGTCTCGTAATATTAAAAAATAAATTGTGAACAAATTTTAATTTGTGTACAATAAAATATACAACGTATTTTTCGTTTCAAATTTCAATACGAAATATGATATTTTAACAAACAACTGGATCTAATACTTATTATATGTTTCCAAGAGACATTTCCTGTTATATCAAATCGTCGAAGTTGCTCATTTTGTATATTCAATATTACTTTGTTAACTGTTGACAACCACTTCCGACAATTAATATCAATTTGATTCTAATGAGTATGTCAAGTAAGTTTCTCTTGACGAAATAATTACATACGCTGGTAAGTGGCACATCTGTCGTTATAATGTAGATAAGTTTAAGTAAGTACATTGATAATGTCAAAGAAGCGAATCAAGGAAATATATGAATTTCAATGACCTTTACAGCTATAATTTATGACGCAGAAAATCGAGAAGTATATGAAGAATACTTAAAAGGAAGGACATAGCAAAATATTAAAAAAAAAATATAACTGTAAAGTACATAATTAAATACGTAGTTTAAAAAAACGTAATACATATTATTTCTTGCCTGTAATAAAAACGGACAATATTTCTAAAAACAGATTCACAAGATTTTTGTAGTACATGAACTCCGCCAATTCGCAATATGCCAGCGTGGTGGGCTTAATATTTGGAATTATCAAACCCAAAAGTTCTCCAACTCTTTTCTCTATCGCACCGTCGAGCTGTGGAACGGTTTGCCATCACACGTGTTCTCTCCTTGCTATAATCCTGGATCCTTCCGCCGTAGCGGGAAGAGGTATCTTAGCGGGCCGGCATGATAGTGTCTGATACTCTATGTGGATGGCACTTACACTAACCACCAGGTCCAATGAAGTCAATGGGCCGACCAAGAATTAAAAAATGCCTGTTTCTTGGGCATGTATGTATATGAGAGGGTTAAAGTTATAAAGGATATACACACCGGCGTTGACGAATCGCAGCAGAAGAGAGAGCGCAATAGCGACGACGGCGGTTTGCGCGGGCGGCGCGCGCCGCATGTCGCGCCTACCCGACCGCTCATGCCATGCCGCTTCTGCAACAAAACAAACATCATCATCATAATCGGAAACATCATCAATATTCCTGGCATCGCCCTCAACGGAAACATCATCAACATCTCTGGCTACAGGGAGACAATATCTTCCGTGCTTCACGCTAGCTCCTCCTAATGCCGTGTACCCACTTCACACTATATCCTCCCTTCTCGAGTATCGTCTTGGTTCAACCACGCTTGTCCTTACCCTATCCCACTCTCTTTAAAATATGCGAAGGCACAATAGAAGCAGGCTCTCCACGGCGGGAAATTTATCCACATTTTCTGTGGACTTCTGTAATGTCAGGGGTCTACATAGCAACCTCGACGCCGTCCAACACCATCTAGAGACGGCGCGGCCTGCCCTGCTCTTTTTAACGGAGACGCAAATATTCGCCCCTGACGATGTATCGTACTAAAATTACCCCGGTTACGTTTTGGAACATCGATTCCTACGTAAAGCCGGGGTGTGCGTCTTCGTCAGGGGTGATATCTGTTGTCACCACCTTCGGGGCCAGGAGCATCAGGACCTGTCTTTATTGTGGCTACGAGTAGAATTCAGGGGTAGGACCCGAGTCAACGCATACCTGTACAGGTCCCACGCTAGTGATACGGGATCTACTCAATTATTTGAGAGCGTCCAAGTGGGGACTGACCAGATTCTCGAGCAGTTCCCTTCCGCGGAGGTGGTGGTCCTCGGTGATTTCAATGCTCATCACAAAGAGTGGTTGGGATCCAAGACCACTGATCTCCCCGGTCGGGCTGTCTATGAGATGGCCTTGGCTTATGGTCTCTCGCAGCTGGTAACACAGCCCACCCGTGTTCCAGACGTTGAGAGCCATGAGCCCTCTTTGTTGGATCTTCTGCTGACGACCCACTCGGCCGATACAGCATAGCGGTTGATGCTCCCCTGGGATCATCTGACCACTGCCTGGTCCGTTCATGGGCTCCTGGAGTGGGTCTCAGCCGCTCTTCGACGACTGGAACTCGCACAGTTTGGCGGTACATGTCAGCAGATTGGGATGGACTGCGAGAATTCTTTGCGTCCTACCCTTGGGGGCGGCTTTGTTTCTCCTCCGAAACCGATAGTGCCTGTGCTGTTGCTGCGCGCCTAAAGCAGTCCGCATACACGGTGTGGCAAGACGCAAGGAGGCGTCGGGATTCAAATTCAAAGGAGGAGAAACGGAAATTCAACGCCGCCTCTAGATCCAACAGGAGAGCCTTAGCTAAGGCCAAGGCGGAGCACATCCGCAGAATTTGCGAGCGACTCCAGAGCTATCCCTTTGGGAGTCGTAGTTTTTGGTCGCTCGCTAAGGCTGTGGAGGGTAATTTCTGCCTGTCCAGTCTCCCACCACTGCGCAAGTCCGATAACAGTTTGGCCCACAGTGAAAAGGAGAAGGCCGATCTCTTGGCCCAATTCTTTGCCTCGAACTCGACTTTGGATGACGGGGGCGCCACACCGCCGAACATTCCGCGTTGTGAGAGCCTCCTATCTGACATAAAAATCACCCAGCGAGCTGTCAAACGGGAGCTCAAGCTTCTAGACGTCCATAAGTCGAGTGGGCCAGACGGTATCCCCGCAGTGGTTCTTAAAATGTGCGCCCCTGAGTTGACACCCGTGGTCACGCGCCTTTACCGTCTTTCCTATAAAGCCAACCGGGTTCCGGCTTCGTGGAAGGTCGCCAATGTACACCCTGTTCCCAAAAAGGGTGACCGTTCGGACCCTTCGAGTTACAGACCGATTGCTGTCACATCCCTACTCTCCAAGGTTTTGGAGCGAGTTATCAACACTCAGCTCCTGAGGTATATTGAGGATCGCCAGTTGATTAGTGACCGCCAGTACGGTTTTCGAAACGGTCGCTCGGCTTCGTGATCTTCTTGTGTACCTCACGCACCGTTGGGCGGAAGCTTTGGAGAGTGGGGGTGAGGCGATTGCGGTCGGCCTTGACATTGCGAAGGCGTTCGATCGAGTGTGGCATCGCGCCCTTCTGGCGAAGCTGCCTACGTATGGAATTCCTGAGGGGCTCTGCAAATGGATCGCCAGCTTTTTGGATGGTCGGAGCATAAAAGTCGTAGTGGAAGGCTGTTGCTCCGAGACCAAGATCATTAATGCTGGTGGTTCCACAAGGCTCGGTGCTGTCGCCGACACTCTTTATCCTGCATATCAATGACATGTTGTCTATTGATGGCATGCATTGTTATGCAGATGATAGTACGAGTGACGCGCGGTACATCGGCCAACGGAGCCACTCTCGGGATTCCATTATGGAAAGACGGTTTCAACTTGTGTCTGAAGTCGAGAGCTCTCTGGGGCGGGCCTCCGAATGGGGTGAATCGAACCTAGTTCAATTTAACCCTTCGAAGACACAAGTTTGCGTGTTCACTGCGAAGAAGGACCCCTTTGTCATGGCGCCGCAATTCCAAGGAGTTACTCTCCAAGGATCCGAGAGTATTGGAGTCCTTGGCATCGAAATATCAAGCAAGGTCGAGTTTAGGAGTCATTTGGAGGACAAAGCCAAACTGGCGAGCAAGAAGTTGGGAATCCTGAACAGAGCCAAGCGGTACTTTACGTCGGGTCATAGATTGACGCTTTACAAAGCGCAAATCCGGCCCCACGTGGAGGACTGCTCCCACTTCTGGGCAGGTGCCCCAAAATACCAGCTCGACCCACTTGACTCCTTGCAGCGACGAGCTTGTCGAATTGTCAATGATCCCGATCTCACGGACAAATTGAAACCGTTAGGACTGCGGAGAGACTTCGGATCTCTCTGTGTGTTCTATCGTTTGTTCCATGGGGAGTGCTCCGAAGAGTTGTTTGAGAACCATCTCAAACAACTCTTCGGAGCACTCCCCATGGAACAAACGTGCGATGGTACAAAGACGACGGTGGTACCAACCACCGTCGTCTTTGTACCATCGCACCACACGTTTTCGCAGTAGAGTTCATTCCCACCACCTGGAGGCGTACCGCTCCCGAACGGTACGTTTCCAGCGTTCTTTTCTACCACGTACGTGCAAGCTCTGGAATGAACTCCCTGCATCGGTGTTTCCTCAGCGCTATGACCTGTTCTTCTTTAAACAAGGTTTAAGGTGAGTACTATCCTCGAGGTAGGCAGCGACTTTGTTGTGCTGGTCCCCTGGCACTACGGAGGTCCATGAGCAGCGGTAGTCGCTTACCATCAGGCGGGTCGCTAGCTCGTCTGCCTACTAGGCAATAAAATAAAAAATAAACATAGTTTTCAAGGATTACTGAAGGCATAGAACCAATTCATGCGTCTTCGGCATCGAGAGTTTCAGCGTTGAGAAGTACCGAAGAATTGTGCTAGTAAACATAGATATTACTACCTAAATAATTTCTAGTGTTGGAAATGGCGTACATCTAGTGACTTTGTACAACATTCTTTCAGTTGTATATACCAGATGTGTGGAAACAAAAATGAAAATACCATAAAACTAATCAATGGTATAGTAATGGTAAATAAAAGGTTTTACTGGAAATTGGTGGATAGGAGAAAATAGTGGTAGAAAATATAATTATTTAACTGTTCATCTATAATACAGAAAGACGTTTTAAAGGGGTTGCTGAATATCGCTGGGCCCAGTTAGAATATTTGAGCATATTTAAAACACTTCCACATATATTCAGTCTTCACGCTAGGCATGTATGATGTATTAAACATAAAACTGCGCGTCAAATGGAAATTTTACTACACACAAAAATAACAAAACTTTACTACGGGATCATAACTACGAGGAACATACCACACTAAAATTCCTGTCATTTTACCTGAATATTTCTATTCAATAAAACATAGGTATGGTCGTTCTCATAGATTTTCTCACTATTGTTGTATCAGCCCATATACGTCCCCTTGCTGGGCATGGGCCTCCTCTGCAATCGAGTTGATCTATCAACAGAAGTCACATAACCTATTACATTTTAATTTCAGATCATGTGAATCGTATAAATACACCTCGTATTTATATGAAATAGCAGTAATAATGTAGTAAAGTAGGTATTTATTTATTTAGTTTTTTATGTATATATTTTATTTATACATAAAAAAATTTTTATATATCCGTTTAAATATAATTATTTATATTTTATATATTTTCTCTTTTCGCTTATTGTTAATTTTATTAATAAGCACCTGCTTCCGTCTCTCTGCACTACCTTAAGGTTGGCTGGTAGAGAATGCCCTTGGGCATTAAGTCCGCCTGTACTACATCTGTGTACAAAGTGTTTAAAATAAATTAAAATAAAATAATCACTAGGTCACCTGTTTTTTCGTTTGCATAACGTATGCCATAAAAAAAGAAAAACACACTGTGCTTTCATCACGGTCACTGTAATTTCCGTCATATCCATAAAACGGCATTCCACCCAACACGATAGTACAGCGCCATTAAAATTCCCGAGCCTGATGGTTTCGCCTTATAGATACATTTAATGTGAGGCGTTGCCGGGATACCAGAATATTCTGTTCAATAAAGCAGTTGATTGCTATGCATTCCCGCGCATATGGAATATGGCTCCATAGTTTGGTTTTTAGAAATGGTCTAATGCTTTTATTTGGGTTATATCTATAATTATGGTATTTAAAAAGACATAGACATACAAAAAACAACCACTAACAATAATAACTTGTTTTCTGTATAAGACCGTTTTTGTTTAAGTCAATGTTTTAAATATATTAATTTTCATCTCAACTTTGCTTAAAGGTTTAAAAGGAATTGCGTCGATCGTAAAGACCACTTACTCGCTTATAATGCTACGTTCTTTGGAATATCATTTTTAATCCAATAAAAGTAAATACTTTATTTATTGAATACGCTGCTATCCAACATTTGTACGTTTGATGGTTTAATTGACACAAGTGATATAAGTACTTTTTAATATACAAATATCATATTTATAAGCCTGCCAAATACTTCTAGAATCAGTTTTGTTTCCACCTGGTTTTAATGAGCGTAGAGATAAGGGAACTAATTACACCTGGGCAAATCTAGGCCATTACATTTATAACATTACACATCCGATAAACTTACGCAAAGCTCACACTAACAATAACATTTTATTGTTGTTCCAACAACGGAATTAATTCCATCACTAACTTGTGTTTCTATAACCTTCAACAAACGCATCAAACATAAACGCTTCGTGTAGTCTAATTGTACAAGACCCAGACACATAACGTCGTATGAGACTTACAAGACTCAGACATATAAGGCTGGGTTAACACGGTGCGTTGCGTCAACACAACGCACGAATTTTGATTCATTTCGGCTACATAGGCGCTACGTTATCGCAGCGTTGCTACGAACTTACTCATAAATTATCTACGATCTTTTGGCGTCTGTATGCTTTGTTTTTTTTTATTTATGGTGGTAGGTCTCTCATATGTGAGAGGCCATCTGGGTAGGTACCACCGCAATGTCTATTTCTACCGTGAAACAACACTGCGTAAATGCACTGTTGTGTTTCGGATTGAAGGACATTGTAGCCAGAGTAACTACCGGACATATTGAGACTTAACATCTTATGTCTCAGGATGGCGAGCGCAGTGGAATGTTGCTACTGTTCATGAGCGGTCGTATCGCTTACCATCAGGCGAACGGCTTGCTCGTCTCGCCATTCATTGCAATAAAAAAAAACAATATTGCATTGAATGACGAGACGAGCTAGCCGTTCGCCTGATGGTAAGCGATACGACCGCTCATAAACAGTAGCAACATTCCACTGCGCTCGCCATACTGAGACATGAACTCTCTCATGAACAGTAGCAAAACCAAACAATGCCTTGAATACAAAGCAGTGCTTGGCATTTCACTGCGCTCGCCATCCTGAGACATAAAATGTGAAGTCTCAATATGTCCAGTAGTAATTCTGGCTACAATGTTCTTTACATCGAAACACAACAGTGCAATTATATTGCTGTTTGGCGGGAGAAATAGACATTGCAGTGGTAACTACCCAGGCGGCCTCTCACATATGAAGGACCAGTAAAAGTTCGTTTGTTGTCATGCGGTTCAAAATGTTAGATACATTTTCTCTTTTCACATTACATAGTATTAACATAATATGATATTTTTTATTATATCGGACATGTTAAGACTATTAGGTTACGAGTATAAATGCTTGTAATTTTATGTAGACATAATATCTCGTGCGTCACAATGCGTTAGATCTATATTTTTAAATTTTATTTGTAGTTCTAAATTTCGCCACTCGCTAATGGAATTAAACAGCGCTGAGTCGAAGCTACGACGCAACACGCCGTGTGGACTCAACCTAACGTACGCGTCTCATTAAGCTGAGGTCAGACTTGCGAATTACTAGACACCACACTAGTACAAAGCAAGGCACGATATTACCTCGCCTGTAATGGAGATTACGCTCACCTTTATGAAGAACAAAACTGTATACTGTGCTAATAAGTTCCAATTAGGAAATGAGCACAGATAATTTTGTTTGAGAACGGAGTAATTAATGTTGGTGTAGCTTGAGAAAAATTGCGTGTTAATTCATTCTGCCTTTGGAGAGTGGTAATGGAGCTGTAGTAATAACAAAAAAAAAAACAAACAAATATGATGTTTGCACTATGCATAATAAACTGTATATTATTAAAATACACCTAATATTAAATCCAGGATATCTTAGTCATTATTATCAATAAAAAAAAATATACATTTTCTGACAGTCTTCGTGGCGCAGTCGGTTAGACGCCGCCTGTGAAACGAGAGGCCGCGGGTTCGATTCCCGCAGCGAGAGATAATATTTTTTTCGGATCTGGGTGTTTGTGAGACCGAAAAGTTCCTGGTGCCCACGACACAGGACTCGATCTTAATGTGGGGTCCGGACTATATATGTTACTCTACTGTTGGGTAGGTTTATAATTTATTTATTGATTGCTAGGCTCGGGCTACATCTATCATCAAAGATCCACTCAGCGCTAACCATCATTCCATTTACAAAGAAACAATTCTTTTATACGTTTGTCAAAAATCTTGGCGTACTCTATAAAACGTCTGTTCCATTAAAACCAAGTCCGAAAATATATACAGAATTCTTAGGGAGAATCTTTCTACAGAACATAAATGCTGAAATACGGGTATATTTAAATGAAATACTAAGACAAAAGCGAGGCCATTGCCAAGGCTCAAAAACAAAAGACGTAACGTTCTAATGTTTAGGAAACTGGGTTACTATAAATTAGTTTGATCAAAAAACAACGTATTTTACTGAAGTTTGTGGAGTGGAATTGTTTCTTTGCTCGGAAGTACAGAGTAAGTCCGGAGCTTGTCTTTATTGTGATAATTTAGTTAGTAATGCGAGCGCGAACTAATATTGGTATATCCGAGACTATTGTCAGCTAGTTTACAATGTTTGAAGAGAAAAATAAATGTTATTTTATGATATTTTCACCTTATTATATTTATACTAACAATGCTGTTTAATGATTGTCAATATTTAAGCAAAGATCTCTTTTGTGGGCATTAAGAGTAAATAAATAAAATCAAGCATAGTCGATATTCCATACAAATTAAAATTATTTAACATTAGCAAGATTTTTACATCATTTGTTATTTTGATTGCCTCGGTAGCGCAGTTGTATGAAGTGCACGGTTACAAAGCTGTAATCTTGGGTTAAATTCCCGGGTCGGGCAAAGTGATATTCGAATTTTTATTCATTATCAGTCCGGAGTCAGGAATTTGTGCCCGATATGGCGATAGGCTGGCCCTCTGTCACATCGTGGAACGGAACATATAAGGCGAAATGTATGTAGGTGTCCTGGCACCACTGCCTATCTCTTCTGGGAATAAAGGCGTGAGTCTATGTATATATTTATGTAGATTTTTATTTATGTATTTAATAAACGTTCACAAAACAGGATTGCGTATAACAAATTATCAACGTAACAGAATAAACCGTATAACACGAACAGAATAACCGAGGAACAATAGTAGCAAATGACTGAACTTTGATTACCAAACTTGTGTTGATAACGCGTCTTAAACTGAAGTCGGGGGTGTTTAGTGATTAATAGTCAGCTTTCATGTGGTGCCACTGTGGAGTTCACACTGAATAGGCAGATTTCAGATACAGTTTCCTGAAAGCTAAAGGTTACGTTAGATGATAGGTAAGTTTGAATAATTAGTGTGAGTTTCGTAAGTTAGATAGTGGGAGGAATTTGCAATTCATGCCTTTAGTTTTGCTGTATATAGATTTGACATATTGTTGAGTCTGTAGGGTATTTAAGAGTGCCTTCAAATATATTTTTCGTAATTCATTCCATATACTACTTATTTTCAAGTAGGCATGTAATTGTAAAATAAGTGATATGATTTTTTTTTATATTTAATAATAATACTCGTAATATCCATTAACGCGATCCCACGAGGGCAGCGTGTTGGACTATACGGTCTAACCCGATCTCTCTCTCTCTCTCTCTCTCACTATCATACTGTCGATTGTAGAGGAGGCCCGTGCCCTGCAGTCGGATATATGTGGGCTGATACAGACGTACATTAAATAAGATTTCTATGGGAACAATATAAAACTGTACAAAAATATTTTTTTCGCAACAAATATCTGACTTCCCACACACATCACAATGTCACAAAATAAACAAATAAATCTCTTTCTACCGTAGCAAAATTAACTTCCGTTACTTTGAAGTCCGCAATTTTTATGCTAATACAATTTTGTGTAAGCGACTTCATTAAGAAAAGAAAAATATATAATTTATTGCCAAGAAAAACTTTCAGTGGAGCGGAAAGTAAGTAATTGGTAATAGACGTTTAAATGCTCGTAGCAAGCGATATGAATTTCTGAACAATTCATTTATAAAATTCTTGATCTTAAACCCTTTGAATTTGACAAGACCAAGATATAATTGGTTTTAATAATAATAAAATCATTAATCCCGCATTTAACTTTGGTTAAGGGTACAACTAGTGAAGAGAACGCCTTACCCAACTCCAAGTTTCCAGTGGCTTATACTTCGTTTTAGAGCTCTTCAAGAAATACTTTTTAGAAAAATAAGCACCTTTTAAATATGTGTATGTGTAATGATACAGACTAGAACCCTTAATTACACAGGTATAATCACACACCGAAGTCATAGTATCAAATGAGACACTCATATTATGGAAATATTCCTTGCTGTTAATTCAAAATGGTAAAAGCTTTTGGAGTTAGAACATACACAAGAACTAACATTCGTTTAAATGAACTCAAAAACAAAGAAACAGGTAACATTCAAGAATTAATAATCATGTAGAACTGTTCTCCAGTTCTGTAATATTCAATTTAAAAGTTCTCAGTTATAAATATTATGCATCTAAGTTAATCTTTTTTATTATTGCAAGGAATGGCGAGGCGAGCATGCCATTTGCCTGATGATATACGATGCGAACTCATGTACAGTAGCAAAACCAAACAACACTATGAATTACAAAGCAATGCTTGGTATTCCATTGTGCTTGAGACATAAGACGTTATGTCTCAATACGCCAGTACAAGTACGGAACACAACAGTGAATTTACATCGTTATAATCGTCATAAAACAGCTGAAATACAAATACACCCAACATTTCGATACATAGTCCAGACCACACACTAAAATCGAGTCTTGTGTAATGGGTATCAGGAACTACGAAAGACTTTTCGGTCTCAAAAACAGCCAGACCTAAAACAAATACCTGTAGTTCACACAAATATTTGTATCGAACCCGCGGCCTCTAATTTCACAGCCAGAGTCTAACCAACTGCGCCACGGTGGCTGCCATGACATGACCTTTAACATTACCCACTAAACAAAAGGCACAATTATAAACAGACGTGATTTATAAAAGACCTAGAAACGTATCAACTGACCATAAATACTAAACCACCAACGTCGCTTTGTTTATAGACGGTACATCTGATAACATGAAAATACTGAACTCTATAAATCCGTCCTATCGTATCCGACGTGTGACGTCATCTTCGCTTCTCAACGGTTCCATTCACGAACTCACGGCTCGTTGAGCCATACTGATAAATTACAATATGCTGCAACGTATGCTAGAATATAGTATCATTTTAGTATTTGCATGTGCTAAAATGATACTACAGGGAGACTACTACTGAGAGGCAGCCGGGGTGGATACCACCGCAAAATAGCTCTCTCTTGCCAAATATAAATACACTGTTGTATTCCGGGTTGAAGGACACTGTAGCCAAAGTTACTACTGGACATATTAAGACTTAACATCCAATATCTAAGGTTAGCGAGCTGTTATAAATAATAATTAATATCAGAATAATGCAAAATACGCGATAAACTCCGTCGCTTCCACGTTTAGGCAGTCTATAAAAAGGTCAATTTCACGTGGTTGTTAGTTCAGTCCAAATTCAGCCGTAGCTCAGTCTAATACTTTAGTTCAATGTAATATTGTGAATTGTGTCTAAGTGTGAACGTTTTTAATTTTATTGAAGTTTAATAGCACGATGATTCAGTGTTTTTTTTTTTAAAATCCTAACAGAGCGCAGTGGAATGCCAAGTATTGCATTGTAATGCATAGTGTTGTTTGGTTTTGCTACTGTATCGCTTACCATCAGGCGAATGCCATTCTCGCCTCACCAATACTTGCAAAAAAATCTATTATCATCAATTCTACGCCAGTAAGCTAAATTCCTACCTTAGCTTGTTGAAGGTAGTAAATATGTTGCTGTATTAAGGTTAATAGTTGAGCAATAAAATTATATACACCTTTGGCAAAAATGGACTAAGGAATATTGTACTCAAATATGAAAGTATTTGCAGTAGGAAAAGGCAAGATACTGATATTGAGAACAATGATTGTACATCAACTTATAGAGTATGTTTAAAACAAGAAAAGAATTGTAACAACTTTTAACATATTAGTTCGTCCAACGTCACAGTAAATATCAATATTAAGCAAAAGAAGACCTTGAAGATGAATGAGCACAGGTAGAGATTACGAAACAAATATATTAACAATTCAATATTAACCTAAGTCTCATTCAAAACCTTTAACAAAAATTTACTGACGTATATCAAATTATCACATTTTTTAGGTTCATAAACCTTTTTATCAGCATCCTTAAACTTATTGTCTTTTTGTCTGTGGCAAATTAAAATAGCTTCTATTTGTCTCATTTTGTCGACATCCATTAAAATTGGATTTTATTACATCTTTCTCTAGTTTTTCATGCTTTAAAGACATCAAGATTTTTAGTTTTAAAAGTATTTACTGGTCTAGCGTCTACTCAGCAGTTTCCTTCATCTTAATCTTCTGTTTTTGCGCTTAAATTCTGTGAGGAAAAGCTGATTACACGTTTCTTTTGTTAGCCCATAAGATATCTTCATAAAATAATTAGTAAGAGTTTAAAATTTTAAACTTCGAGCTAAGTGAAACACATCCAGGTAATTATTTACAAGTGAGGCTTTATAATTTTCAGCACGACTAATTAGTGATGTTGTACAGGCAAAGTACAATTCAAGTTCTTTAACAAAAAGTGTGCTCAATGTCGAGATGAGGAAATTTCCATTATTTTGTCGAAATAAAATGCGTGAATTACGAAAGTTGCCGCAGTAGAAAATATTTTAGTTTTAACGCTAAAAGCAACAAACCAATACTCTCATAGATGAACATAGATCATTCTTCAATCGAGGGTACCATTGAGAGTGGTTAGGCCATATGATCCCCTACGCTGGCCTTTGGCTTTGGGTGACTGTACATATTATAGAAATTTTTAAAAATCGATGCGATGATATGCATGTTTCCTCACGATGTTTACCTTCACCTCTATTGTGTGTGGTAATTGACTATCAATACTATGTTCTAACTTATCGCAATAAATATCCAATATATTTCGTCCATCCAACAAATTCGTTTCATGTCTCATACTAACTTTCATAAACTAATCTATTGTGATTACCAGTAATTCACAATGACCTATTTCTCTTTAATTACACGATAACCGTCACACATCGCTGGGAGGTACAATTTGTATGGAAATTAGGGTATAAACTAGTTAACTGAGCATGTTTTTGTTTTTCAGTATGGATAAATGGAGCATATGCAAGTAAAGCCTTAAATAATGTCTCCAGCACAAATGGAACTAGTCGACCAAAATAAGCCACTGCCTCATAGAAGATTAAATTGGAGTAATATTTATGCTATTTCATTCAATTCCGGGAAGCTCTAGAATCTAGAGATTCGTGCTACCTTATCCTGTATTATTCCTTACTAAACGGGTGGTGGCTGAAGATATTCATAACAGAACCACGTGTGCTAGTTTACAAAACAACAGCTAAGTGATAACCACCACCAAGTCAAGGTGTTACCTAATATAATTTCTGCCAAATTATCAACCTGTAGAATAATCTATCAGGCTACTTACATATTTTATATATCTTTGGGACTTTATTTGTTTTTTATTTCTATTTATGGTGAGTACTATTATTCGCCATCCTGAGACATAAGATGTTAAGTCTCAATATGTTCAGTAGTTACACTGGCTACAATGTCCTTAAATGCGAAACACAATACCAACTGCAGCAAGCTCAATTATTAATAATTATGTCCAGTGTTAGAAAATTGATTATCATAGAGTCCACCGTATCACCTTCAAAAATTCACTCACAAGAAATAGCAGTGCTATTGTACCTGTGTTGCCTTCCCTTAAATCCAAGGCTTTCTCCACACGTTACTGTCACTGTGTATGCTTATCGTACAGGCAAATTCCGTGAAATTATAAGGCCCACTACGTAATAAAAGGCCGTTGTATTATTCAATGAGACACTTTACATCTGACTATGACAATGCGGCGGACACCTGTCTGTGACACGTTGCGTGGAGTAGTGTCGAGTTGGTCGATTACGTAAACGGCTGGGGGTATTCTTTTTTTAAATGCGATGTATAGAAATGGCAGCGATTTTTTAAATATAAAATGTTATTTTTACTCATAATATTGTCAGGCAATTTGATAATGGTTTCGGGATATAGAAAACTTACAACAGTTATGATTTTTCTTGGCTAAGGCCTAGGTTTTTTTTTTTTTATTTCAGTGAATGGCGAGACGATCTTGCCGTTCGCCTGATGGTAAGCGATACGACCGCTCATTAACAGTAGCAGAACCAAACAACACCTTGAATTACAAAGCAATGCTTGGCATTCCACTGCGCTCGCCATCCTGAGACATAAGATGTTAAGTCACAATATGTCCAGTAGTTACTCTGGCTACAATGTCCTTCAATCCGAAACACAACAGTGCATTTAAACTGCTGTTTGACGGGAGAAATAGACATTGCGGTGGTACCCACCCAGGCAGCCTCTCACATATGAGAGACCTACCATCAGTAAAATGGTTAAATTATAATTATTTACCTGGAACTATATAGATGATGTTAATGATGTTGAAAATATTGTATTCCTTTAGGTTTTTCATAAAATAAATATACAGAAGTGACAGAATAAAGCGTTAAATACTTGATAAGTATGTACTCATGAAAAAAATACACAGCTGTGTAGTAAAACTTATATTAAAGGATATAATTCTCTTTTATTTTATAGGTTAACGTGTCACGAAGATTTTCCATTCTATTGCAGGTGCCATGGAACAGGCACAATATAACAAACGAACTAAATGACAAGAACTGGAAAAATACATAGTGGGACCAAGAAAGATTGAACTGACATCCCCCACTTCTCTCCCCTTACCTCACCGTGCCTCTAACCGCGTATATCTTAGCAGTATGTGGCAGTGTTCACCAATCTAATTATAAGTCAGTGATCTTTTGTCAATTTCTGTGGAATTATTATATGGATTCGAAATAGAGTTTTGGGCGGTAATCTATAAAGACCATAGAAGTTAGCGATGGACCAAATATCAATTTCAAGTACAGAAGTACAAAAAACAATATTGATAATAGATGCAAACACCGTTATAGTTGTGGAAGCTAAATATTTGCCGTATCAGCATTATAGTGAGAAAGCAATGTTTACAGTCAGCATTATTATGTGAATTCTATACCCATTGATTATAGCAACATCTTCACAATTCTCACGCTGTTGATGCGCGTGTTCCTCAGCCTGTTAATTTGTTCAATTATTGTGGCATGTCATACATGCAAATAAAGCATGAATTTCCATTATCGTATAATAACATCATTTGATTTTTATATAATATTTTACATTCACTTAGACACTGTGACTTTGCCAGGAGTTTAAAACTAATTAACCCTTGACAATTATGTGTCCGTTTTTTTTTTATTTGTGAAAATCAAAAAATGTTGAAAACATTAAACTAAGGTAGACCAAGCACGTGGCATGTTTTCGAAGGACGTGTATATTTAAGGAGACTGAATATCAGACTCCTTTAAAGAGAACATCCTTTAAATCTTGTTAGAATACTACTGAGATATAAGCGTTTTCTGAGGATGATTAAATGAAGTTACGTTTCTCTAGTTTTATGAAATAATACAAATACTTAATTATAAAAATGATAGGAAAAAAAGCTCTACAATACTTCAATAATGGACATTTTTATATTGAACATATGTGTCTTTTGACTGTAACATACCCTGATTCTATTAGTAAGAGATAACGAAATGAATGCACGGTTACTTTTGTATTGAGCTCCTTTTGTTGGCTTTGTGCTTTGAAGTATACAATGTACTGTGTTCAGGTGCTTCCATTTGTATTAGAAGAAACTTAAGGTGTGCATAAAGAATATTACTTTCTTTAATAAAGGAGAAATGGTATTGAAAGCAACAGGGCGCAAAGAGAAGGTTGCCGAAACATACAAAGCATTAAATGAAAATAATATTATTTGATTTCGCACATTTTTTTCGGGTTGCCTGTATTGTGACCCAAAAAGGCTTATGTTACTGATACCCATGACACAAGGGTTGAAAAGGAATCTCTTTTTTAGGCCAAATTTAGACTAGCTATTAGCCTTCAATGGAGTGTAGTTTAGAGCATCTTGATATTTTCCCATAACAGTTTAATATGACCCATACAAAATGTTCTTGTTTTATTTGATTCTAATTTTTAAAATTTATATTTTTCAGCGAAATTTCTATATCAGTTTGGGTATTTTTAGGTGTAATGTATCTAAAACGTAACTGATGTGCAATTAAAAGACATGTCCAAACGTGAAGCCTACAACCATACAAACTGGCCAATTCCCTTTAATACTATGACGAGATTAGGTGTCGACTAAATTAATGTGTAGATAAAAAATGGTTTATCTGTGTAATCGTAATTGAATTCCTCCGCTATTGAAATTCTTCATATCTTAAAATATTATCTTGTTTCTTATACAGAAAAAAACGTTCAAAAGTTAAGCATCCTCCTTACAGCAGCTAATACGTTAAATCCTATCTACTCCGAAGTTATGAACGATAAAACAATTTCCCAGCAAGATATTTTCATTTCTCTCTTACCATAATCTCCTTAGATGCGAAATAAAATGTTCGCAACTTATTTTAAAATAATACCGAGACTTATTCTCAATGATAACTTTTGAGAGATCCTTTGGTATGATAATGGAAAGATTTTTATGATATAAAGACGGTGAATGGACAAGAAAACCAGCCGATAACAGAGTACTGGTATTCATAAATCCTGAAGTGTACAAGATTTACTGCCATTTGAGGATGTTGAAACGATAATTACATCAACAATTCGTATCATTCGCAAATTAGGTTCGTCGAAAGATTTAACCATTGAAATAAAATTGTCGTTATCGGCTTTGAATACCATACACTTGATCAAGTCGTTTTTCGTCGACTTACAAAAACTTCCACGAATTGAATTTCATCCTCAACTACGAACAACTTTGATACCCATATCCGAATTTGTACCATACCGCTTGCACGATATTATAACAAAACATATCTGCCATATTTCATGATGTAGGTCAGGTATGGGGAACTTCTGGCACGCCTGTCACAAGTGGCACGTAACAAAAAAATCTGCCATGGAATTTATTTACGACTTGACAAATTTTCGTGTATTTTTTCGACTAGTTGACTAGTTGTTTGGTTCTAGCACGATACTATGAGTTGAATTAGTATAATTCGTCTAAGGTTTGGTCGAGTATACTTGTTATGCTGGCACTTCACATGGCTATTTGTATTTGTGTATTTGGCATATTTGGCAAACAATTACCATGTGTAGTCAGTTTAATTGACAAAATGTGGCCTTATTTGCCTATTTGACAAACAAGGCCAATAACAAATACGCGTTACCGTGCGCTTGTCAGTTTTTCGAGGCACATCAAAAGGAATAAATAGACAAATTCGCAAACAAACAGTCTACACATTGGCCACATTCAGAAGCGCACGTGCCATAGTCCTGTATGGATATCTTGTATTTTTGTATTTGGTTCAATTTTTATGCATGGTCAGCATCCACCAGCGCCTTACTCTCCATGGTTTTTTCAATACCTCGTGTTTTCTGATACATAGCATGTAATAGTAACATGTATTTAAATAGTAAAATTCCGCTGCAAGTTGAAACACATCCATAGTATTGGAAACACTCTAGCTATCTGATGCCAAATGTTTGTGTGTTTGTTATTTGTCTGCTAAGTATGGATGGTCATATTTGCCTCTATTTGCATCTTTGCCTAAATGTCATATATTTTTTCCAAATACGACAAACACCCAATAGCAAATACAAACAGCCATGTGAAGTGCCAGCATTAGACTAAGATCGAAGCATTCGCAAATAAAGTGGACTAGGACCACACGCAGTGGTGGGACGCATAGTATATTAGTATATGGGCAATCTACAGGTTACACATGGTAATTATTTTTTATTTCTAGGAATGGTGACAAGCATCTCATTCGCCTGATGCTAAACGATATGTTTGTTCATGGACAGTAGAAAGAACAAATACGCACTAAAACGGTGAAGGAAAAAATCGTGAGGAAACCTGCATACCATGGCGATTTAAATAATATCTATGGTATGTAAGTCCGCCAACCCGCACTAGGCTATAATTGTAAGTACATATCATAAACTAAAATTTATCGTTACGTGCGTGGTGGCCTGTTGGTAAATGGACCAGATGCGGCTGCCAACATATTCACGATGGTCGCGTGTTCGAATCTCAGGGCACACCTATGACTTTTCGGAGTCATGCGTGTATTGATAGTCAATAAATACGCACTAAAATGGTGAAGGAAAACATCGTGAGGAAACTTGCATACCATGGCGAGTTAAAAAATATCTATGGTATGTAAGTCCGCCAACCCGCACTAGGCCAGCGTGGTGGACTATATGGCCTAACCACTCTCAATCGTACTGCCGATTGTAGAGCAGGCCCGTGCCCTGCAGTGGGACGTATATGGGCTGATACAGATTCCTCTATCGGTACTAAACCTAAACATCATTACTATATCCATAAAGAAATTAAGTCACTTTAACGTACATAAAAAAGGTAATAAAAATGACATCACTTCAAAAATATCTCACAAACACGCTCCAAACTCATAGACATTCATCTCGATTAACATTATAATCAAAAATGTAATACTACGAAAAACGCCAACTGCGGGCGCCGCATGGAAATGTTATTAACATACGGCAACCCGGAGTTTGTAAGAAAATTAATTTGAAAACTCCATGTCGCCGTTATGATAATCCAAACTTATTTAATCTTCAGAGGTATACTTGATGTTACGTATTGTTCGACCTTGGTTTTATATGGCGTTTTGTAGTCGCGAAGTTTTTAATAATCTGCTATAATTTATATTGTAATCAATATTACGATAATATTAATATTATCCATTTACGAGAATCGAATACCTGGCCTAATAATTAATTTGGCTGCTAATAGATTAGGAACCAATTAATACATAAGTATAAACCTTAAAGGTATTATTGATAAACAGTTTCAAAATCTTTTTTAGCTATCAAATGTTTTGTCCCTTTCGATCGACTTTTGTATTCAATTTGAGCGAAGGAGACAAAATATTCAACAGCTCATTAGGTTCTTAAACTGCCTTTGAATAAGGCCTTTAAGGTATAAGTATTGGTGCGCGTGGTGGACTATAATTTGAATTACTCCTGATGTACTCTCGATTGTAGAGGAAGCCCTGCAGTGAGACGTTTATTGGCTGATATTGTAATACTTTCTCTATTTTTTTGTCAAGTTTAGAATCTCGAGACTGTTAAATCAGTTTCTGTAATTATTCTTTTAAGATAGACCATTCGTCATTCGTCATTCATCACCTGATAATACGTGATTTATACATATATCGATAAAATACACTATATCGGTCTATATTCTAGACCGTATGCTAAATAGATTAACGCTAATGTACCAGCTTGTTATAATCAGACATGAAGGCATTGCCTCAATGGTTAGCCATACGACCCTGCTAGCTGTAGCGAAGATTAAATCATTGCACGCTTCTCAGATCCGATTCAAGATACCAAAGGCAGTAATGCATAAATGTGATTCAGATTTTATTATAATCCGTTGGCTTTAAAAACCGGCAGCGGGTGTTCGGCAGGTATATTGGTGTCTACTTTTGCATTACGTTATAAGTTTTTTTCCACTATTCGTGACTGTCAAACATTCACTGTATTACAATAATTAATTTGACTGATAAATCAAACGTATTCTCAGCTAATCGTAAATACACACGCCGGCAGAATTAGAGGAACACGCGTTAAATATTGAATTTCTTAGAAAATATTATAATAACTGAATGTTTTTACTTTCAATATTTAAAATGAGGCAAAATTTATAACAAATTACTATAATTGAGTAAAAAATACTTTAATTAATGACGCAAATGCAATTAAACGGAAATACAGTAAAATGAAATTTCTGTATTGTCAAATGTAATCGTGTATTTTAAAAACTTACAGAAATAATTTAAGAAAATTAATAATGCGTATTGCTACCACGGGCTCTGATAAGAGTCTGGATATGATCTTTCATGCTTTTAATGACGTCCTCAATCACTTTTTGCGACAAATTCTCCCACTCTTGCACTAACATGAATTTTAATCCTTGGACGATCTTAGGGGCTTGGTTTCTTCCATTTATCTTTCTTCCGATAACGTCCCATTCGTTCTCTATGGGATTCATTACTGGTGATCTTGCTGGGCAATCCGTTTGCGCGATTTGGGTCTGATTTAAGTAGTCGCGAACCATTTGCGCTGTGTGGGGCCGCGCATTATCATGCATAAATAAAAAATATTCGCCTATGGATGATGCAAAAGACAATACATGGGACTCTAAGATCTCTGCGACGTAACTTTGTGCAGCTAAAGACCCATTTTCTATAAGTATTAACTCCGCGCGTGCTTCCAAACATATACCACCCCATATCAAAACTGACCCTCCGCCATAACACACCTCTTTCAGTAAAGTTTCCTCGATTAGCGTTCTCCTCGATTAGCGTTCTCCCTTCCTTCTATGCAATTCACAACAAAACTGCTTTCATCACTAAACAAAACTCGGCTCCACTCATTTGTACAGTCGCGGTGTTGATGAGCAAAAGCTTATCTGGCTACTTTATGTACCACCTCGAGTTTTGGAGCTTTTGACGGAACGTAAGACTATTCAGTTTAACTTCATTTAAACGTGTTCTCACTGTACGCTCACTGATATTAACATCACGGACTTCTTGTGACATGTTTCGGGTCTGAATAGCCGTTTGACGACGATTTCTCAAAGTTTTCAGCCGTATAAAATGACCATCCTGGGTACTGGTCCACCGTTTTCTGCCTTATCCTGGCATCCGCACATAAGAGCCTATGTGCCTCTAACGTTTAACGTTGAGAAAGACGACAGATACCGACACACCCAATGCGCGACTTACTGGATCCTACCCTTGACTATTTTCAATCAATGTTACCGCTCTGGCAACTTCAGTGGAAGGTAAGCCTCATTCTCATTTTATATCCTACAAGACAGGTACTCTAAAAACAATAACAATAAAAATATCTTAAGTCACATAAAATGAAATTAAACAAAATTTTGTAAAACCACTTGAAAGTGAAAAAATCTTAAAAACACTTGAGAGCGTATAATTAACGATAAAACTCTAAATATCCAAAAATCTTTTTGCATCATTTAATTTTTTAAAGGTGCTGAAATATAAAAACAAAGACCATTTAAACAAACAGCAAACAAAATTTAAAAAAAAACTAATTTTTGTGCGTGTTCCTCTAATTGTGCCGGCGTGTGTATGATCAGAATATTGTGTTTGGACATAAACTTTAACAGAGCAGATATCGCAACGATATCCAAATAAACCTTTACGAAGTGATCTTAAATTGAAACGTATAGAAGTAATACAAAATATATTTTAATACAAAAGCACACTTATAACGAGCGTTGTTGTTAAACTTATTCCGCGGGAGTACGGATAAATTGGATGCGAACATAAGTTCTTACACAAGCTTCGGAATTTCTCCGCTTAATAGAATATTTTATACCGCGCATAGTTTAATCTTCATATAATAATTATACCGCAAAGAAAATGCGGGCTGGAAGACCTAAGTCAGCTCATTTAGACTAGAATATTCTTTGACTGAGAAAACAATTTAAAAACTGATTTCTAATTCAAAGACGAACAAAGGTGGGTTTTTTAAATTTAATAAACCCACTAATCCATAACATGTCTATGTGGAAAGAAAGAGAGAAAGAAATTCGTAGGAGCTAAAGCAAAATACATCCATCCCTGAAGAGGTTGGCAGAATAGTCGCTAGTGAAACCTACACTTTCCTGAGCCTATAAAATCCATAAGTGATAAGGCAAGGCAAGTCGCGGAAGAGCATGTTAGATTAATACGAATGAGTGACTATTTTATATATCAAAATTTTCTAACTTAACAACAGTTACTCTGGATACAATGTCCTTTAAACCGGTATACAATAATGCGTTCACACTGCTGTTTGGCGGGAGAAATAGACATTGCGGTGGTACCTACCCACACGTTCTCTCACATAGGAGAGACCTACCACCGGTATAAGTCCACTTTGTCGCGCCTCTATACCAAAATCTAAATCAAAAACACCAATTAATACAGCTTACCATACAAAGGTAGACTGCAGTACCATATTAAGCCGCATGTTCAGCTCCGCACAATGAAATTATATACGCAGCATTGCAAAATGAAATGGCAAAATTCAGCTACAGGCGAAATTCATGTCCATCGGCCACGGCCGTGATAGAATTACTTGTTTCATCAATGTTCCGATGAGCGTGTTATGAGGAGTTATGATCTTTAGTACTGTTACAATCATAAGCGTTCACGTGCTCATATTTTTTTTAAAGGGTAGAGTACTACTTGTGCCATCCATATTTAGAAAACTTATTTTCATCCTAAAAAGGGGTGCAATTTGAGATTGCAACAAACTGAAAATATCGTCAGCACAGGAAATTGTGGGTCTCAACATACACGTCATTACAAAAAGTAGTAGCAATAAGAGGAACTGAACAATTTGGTTCAATTCAAGAATTATTGCATAGCAGATTTTCATGGTGTACTGATAGATTTTGAGGCGAATTACAAGTAATGTGAATAAAGAAAATATACACATAAATAATAAATAACACCATGAATTTTCTTAAAAGCGTCGAAGGCAATAACTTGACCAAATGTTGTAAATATAAGAGCAATAAAAGAAATAAGAGCTGAAATCGTTTACTAAATGTGTAGTGACTTAATTATAAGTTTTATGCAATTATCTAAAGACCCTTTTTCAGTTGTGGGTAATAAAGAATAAACATAGAAAACCATTTTTAAATTAATTATGAGACTAATGGTTGCCAAAATATCGTAATTTTAAATGAAGAAAAAACGGATAATGAGAGCAGCAAATTTTAAGCACAAAATGTAAAATTACATTCGAATGCAAATTAATTCCATTAAATATTCGTTGGTACTCCTACTATGAGTAGGGCCGTAAAAAATAAACATCACAAAATAAATATAGCTGGAGAGTCCATAAAGTATCTTCATTAGTTTTATAACAAGGTTAGGTGACTTATTGGAAGAATTCGTTTTTAATTCAAGTATGATTGTTTTGTAAATGCGTTCGTTTGTACAGGATTAAGATCACAACTTTGAGCGACGATTGTTAAGCCGGGTATGCTTCTGACGAGGCATGCTTCGTGAACCAACCTCGCCGTGTGGAGACGCGCTTGCCTCGTGAGCCAAACTGAACATCGCCTCTCTACTTTCTGCTCAACCAAGTAAACTCGCGAGGAGCCTCGCGAGCCGCCTCACGATATCGATACGTGGCTTTAGAATTCCATAATAGCTATTATGACTTTAGAACCTGTGAAATCCTGACTAGAAGTCCCGTGAAATCCTAAATCGAGAATTTCACTATTTGTGACTTGTTTGTTTTAAGAAAACTCATAGAAGATGCATATATGATTTAGGCATTAGCGTAGACATACCCTTATTCAAATACAGACGTATTTTTGTGTAGTTCATTGTTAATGAAATGCAATGTTTGTGTTTAAACATGTACACTATAAGGAAAGTAGTTTAATATTTCCTGTATATAATTCACTCTTTATAGTTACAGATATTTGGCCTGCCCAATACAAGCTGTCTTTAACTAATTAAGTCGTCATTTGTATAATCTGAACAACGCAGTTTCGATAACAATATCGTGAAACAGATTTTGCGGAGTCTATTTGACACAAAGGATCTATACAGATTTTAATATCTCCCGCCTGTATCACAACTCTCTTTGTGCTAGGGAACAAATGATACAACTTTAGAGACAATTTGTCTTAAATTAGTTGAGGAGATACGCATTGGCCAGTTTTAGCTACTTTATGTATGACTATATCATCTATGGCTATATTACTATATATTCGTCCAGATATCAACTACAACTCATGTACATGAGGTATTAAATGTCGCGAATCGGTTTCAACGTGTTAATATTATAAAAATATACATACATAAACTCACTCCTTTTAACCCAAAAAGGGTAGGCAACCCGGACACCCACCTTTTGCCTTGAATTTCGTCTCACGATGTAATGGGATTCAAGCGTATCCCCATATCAGGTACAAATTTCTTACTCCGGGTTGACAATGAATGAAAAATTCAATATCACTTTGCAAATTGTCATACGACTGTCAGAGCGATGGTTATCGAGCAGCAACAAAACCCTTAATCGTTTCTGAAAATACGGCTAATAGGTCAAAACTTCAACAAAGTTAAACAGAGTATATGGTATTAACTGGCGTAGTAAAATGACAGGATGACGAAGGTCGATCGGCGTGGGACGGAAGGTCAGAATTGTTTGGTTTCTACACTCAAATTGTACTTTTCAACCACAGAGTACTTTGTTATATTTTCAACGAACAAACACATATATACAGAGACTGAGATAAAATATTAATTATAACCAAAAACCTAATCTATTATTGCGTATACAAAAATAATTATAAATGACATTCAAAAATACGAAGATTATAAAAAAGCAACAAATGGCTAGATCTAGACTAGACTAGACACGTCACTGTGGAGACATCAGCTGAAGAAAGTCTTTGCTCAGTTGACTTTCTGTGACTGACAACCATGGTGATAATATTTAACAAAGCCACAAGATAATAGCCATTTTAGCCAGAGTAACTACTGGACATAATGAGACTTAACATCTTAGGTCTCAAGATGGTGAGCGCAGTGAAATTGCAAACATTGCTTTGTAATCCTTGGTATTGTTTGGTTTTGCTACTGAACATGAAAGGTTTTTTTTTTATATTGCTGTGAAAGGCGAGACTAGCATGCCGTTCGCCTGATGGTAAGCGATGCGACCACTCATGAACAGTAACAAAACCAAACAACACCTTGAATTACAAAGCAATGCTTGGCATTCCACTGCGCTCGCCATCCTGAGACATAAGATGTTAAGTCTCAATATGTCCAGTAGTTGCTCTGGCTACAATATCCGGCAAATATACACCGAAACACAACAGTGCATTTAAACTGCTGTTTGACGGGAGAAATAGACATTGCGGTGGCACCCACCCAGGCAGCCTCTCACATTTGAGAGACCTACCACCAGTATGCTCGTCTCTCCTTTCATTGCATTAAAAAATACAAGTTGGATTATGTTGGATATACTATCGCCTCATTAATCAGTCAAAATATTACAATATTTATTTTTATAATATTACACTTCTATCGACAAATTTAAAGTATGTAAGTTTTACTCAGAGCAATCGTGTATTATCTCCCCCTATATGTAAAATTTATGACAGATTTCCGCGAATATTTCAGCGGGCAGGCACATTTAAATATCCTTTTTGCGTTGGTACATTATTTACACTTATCTGCTGGTAATTCGTGGCGAAATACTTTCAGGCTCGATTTGCATACATACAATTGAAAATTTGTATGAAATGTATGAACTCTTTCAAAAATTCGTTTGTTTACGTTCCATGTTGTATTTTTTGGCAAATATTTGAAGTCATTGCCGCGTTGAAAATGGTTGGTGAATGGCTTTGTTTGTTGATAAATAAACGACCCGAGCAGAAGGTATTTCATTGTTCAACAATTGGTAATTGTTTTATGTTATTATTCCATTCGCAAACTTTGCCACGAAAGGGGATACCTTCGATTCACAGAAATAATTGAAAATGTTGTTAGTGCCATCATCTTAAAAAGGAGAGGTTGGCATAAAGTAGTATACTAAGTATATCCAGATTGCGACCAAATCGAAGACAGGTGGTAGTTTTAGCATATTTGCATTATATCTGAAGCCATTAAAACTACCACCTATCTTTAATTTCAGTCGCAGTTTGGATACCCGGTACATCATCAACGTATAAATCAGCGTTTTCATTAACAATAATCTACAAATACAGCTCCAAAACATCCATTACAGTTGTAAACACCAAAATTCATAATTACTCACAGCATTCCATTTCCGAATCCCTGCATTGGTAATGCAAATTCAGTGTACATTTTGGAAGGCACCGCTGTAGTCACGTACGAAGTTAATTCTATGATCAATAATATTTGTAGGGCTTCCCAATGACATTTGAGCACACTTACATCGTAATCCTTGGGTAAATTTCGTGTTACTACCTTAATAACTTAACACTTGAGTTGAAATGAAACGAAATGAAATTGCTTTATTGGTCGTGTAGGCAATTAAATAGCTCTTATGACAAGTCAATGGGAATTGTACTTATTCTCTGTTAACAATGCATTTTATACAAAATTGTTTACTTATTTTAGCTTGGCTGTTTTTCATAGTCTTATTATGTACAATTTATTAACTCCTTTTATTTTGGAAGGACATATACATTATTATTTACTAGCAGTCCGGCCAGGCTCCGCCCGGGTGCGGAGACACTTTTCAAAATGGCGGCCATAATTTCAATTCCGACTATCAATTTAGAATATCGACCAATCGGACCACGAAAAACGAATAATATTTCGTCGTATTTGCTAGATTTTTCACTACTATTTCCCTCCTGGTCACAGCGTGATGATATATAGCCTATAGTGTTCCTCGATAAATGATCTATTCAAAACAAAAATATTTTTTCAATTCGAACCAGTAGGTGCTGAGATTAGAGGTAACAAACAAACAAACAAACCGTCAAAGCTTTATATATTAGTATAGAGATTAATCAGTGTCTGATTGGATCATGAATATCAAACAACGATTGTTGAAAATTGACAGCATTCTTTTATTTATTTATTTGGGATGATTAAAGTATTGTAGACCATTGTGATTTTGTTAAAATAGCATGACAGCTGAAATCCATTTTGCAGAAAGCCACGTCAAAATCAGTTTAATACTGGGTTGGCTGGGTTTAGTGCGTATCACTCGAAAGTATATTAAATTTCACATAAGGATATTTTTGTCACTAAAATAACTTAACAGTTATTTTTCTACACCTGTTATACGTTGAAAAGTTGGGACAGTAAAAGGTTGATGAAATGATTCAAAAAGGATTCTAAATAACATTGATAGCTATAAATAAGAATTATTGAAATTTATTTTCACTATTATACCAATTATAATTATGACAGTCTCTTCACAAAGCGTCAAAATAATTCCACAAGCAGTTTTAAACTGGTATTTTCTTGGTAAAGTTAATAATTAAATCTGATATAAAGTCTTGGCACAAAGAAACCAACAACTGTAAATCCTTGATTATCAAAAAACGCCACTTCCGCACAGCAAATTGAAAATGGCAAAAAACACAGAGAAACAACGAGATGAAATGAAAATGGTTTATATCTGAAAAGAGTTTAATGCCGACTTTTACTAGATACTCGGAATAAAACCATTTTTCTTTTGTTTTTACGACTTTCAACGATTGTGGAGGCAAATGGCTGAATTTGAGTTTTGTTTAAATATTGATCTAAACTGATTGAGGGCCACAATCATGTTTTAACTAAGGGTTAAGGGTCTATGAATTTCAAATTTTTGGAGGACACAATATACATAAACATATAAAAGCTTAAGCCTCCCGTAAAAGTAGAGGGAGATGCCACGGAGATCTAACGTTCGTTGACCTTAGATCCACTTCAAGATACTATTAGAATATATGAAACAGGTTATGGTGTATTTAATAATTAAAAACACACACTAAAAATAAATGTTCCTCTGTTTTTGTAACAAGAAAATAAAATAAACTTGGAAGGGCTACAAACAAAGTGACAAGAATGTCATATAGTAATTTTAAACTAAGAAATAATAAAAACTGAGGTGGCCAGCTCTTTACTAAATAGTTCGTTAAGATTATTTTTTGCATTTAAAATAGATAAATCCAACAGATACACCGTCAATCTAATCTAGTACCTTACCATGCACCAAGACCCAGCTATCTGATAATATAAGACTTTTTATACTTAATTCATACAAATGATGTACTGGGAAATCGAGCCTGGACCTCAAGATCAAAACCCTGCTTGAAAACATTTACAGCACATACTGAAATACGTGAGTGTTGGTACACTTTCAATGTAAGACACTAAGATAAGCTTTTCGAGCCTGTTGAGGACTTGGGTCCTCATGGAAGAAAACTGTCAATACCCATTCGCTGAATTTCACTCAGCAAAACTGACAGTCCATTTTACCGTATTTGACAATGAAGATCAATTCGGTCAATTCAACCGATTCATGCTACAGTTAAAACTAGACATTCCGTCTCGGTACAATTTCATTACGATATTGTCAAATTGTGTTCACAATAAAACCCAACATTTGATATCGTGTAATAACAAACCAGAAATATTTATGAAATGCTATTATTTTTAATAATTGAGCCATTAAGTACAAAACACGTATAAATCGTGAATATCTAAAAATACATGGCTTGCGATTAAAACAAATAATGTCGGCGCGCGTTTTAACTGCTATTAAAACACTAATAAAAATATTTGAATTCAAACTATTGTAGGTTGGTAGTTAACATTTTTCCGTATACAGTACGATAGCGTACATTTTAGCACGTTAAGTTTTATCGATATTACTTCAATCCCTATACAAAGCGCGATTTGGTTGTTTTATTATTTTTGAAAAATATGATTACTTATTTATCTTTTGGTTTTACAGACTAATTTTGTAGTGTTTGTAGACACTGGAAAGCAATCACTGTTTTTCAATTACACGATGAATATCGAAACAGCTGAACATAACAGAAATAAACTGAAATATATTTAAACATAAATGTGGACTTTACTTAAGTTGGATTACAGTAATTAAGAGACATTTGAAAAAATATTTGACATTTTGAGACCTCCATCTTGTATAAATCAAAAGCAAACTTTGAGCTCTTAGGCTAGTACTAAAACGTGCATTGTGATGTAAATTATGACGTCGCCATTCAACGAACCGACAAAATGTTTCTCAGTTTACAACATTCAACGTTTGTTAGCATATTGTGTTAAATTAAGTAGTACTTATGCTTATTTGTGAGATAAGTATAATGGCGTCATTTATCAAAAATAGAAAAGAGTACTGTATAATATAGTAAAATATTTTAAATTAAATAACTAATTCATTAAAGCAAAAAAGGGAATGTTACAGCAAATGAAATAAATATTAATAAAGAAAAAGTACAATCGTGCGGCGGTCTTGTCACACAACAAATATATATAATATAATCCTTCATCAAAAATTTTCACAGTGAATTCTTCGCTAAAAGATTTTCACGCAACGACTATTTGTGACCATTTTCACACTGTCACAATTCTGAGACTTCATTTAACGCTACACTTGTCTATCTGCGGTTTCTACATTAGAAACTATCTACCTAGGCAGATATATTTGCTTTATTTCTAACCCAAATTCAAAAAACTAGTAGTAAGTTTCCTAGAAATAAATTGTAATTAAAAATATTTTTGATGTAGGTATATATATTTCTTGCTATGAATGGCGAGACGAGCATGTCGTTCGCCTGATGGTAAGCGATGCGACCGCTCATGAACAGTAGCAAAACCAAACAACACCATGAATAACAAAGCAATTCTTGGCATTTCATAGCACCCTGGTTTCATAGCAACTGGTGGTAGGTCTCTCATATGTGAGAAACCATCTGGGTAGGTACCACCGCAATGTCTATTTCTCCCGTGAAACAACACTGCGTAAATGCACTGTTGTGTTTCGGATTGAAGGACATTGTATCCAGAGCAACTACTGGACATATTGAGACTTAACATCTTATGTCTCAGGATGGCGAGCGCAGTGGAATGTTGCTACTGTTTATGAGCCGTCGTATCGCTTACCATCAGGCGAACGGCATGTTCGTCTCGCCATTCACTTCAATAATAAAAAAAAAAACCGCCATCCTAAGACATAAGATGTTAAGTCTCAATATGTACAGTAGTTACTCTGGCTACAGTATCCTTCAAACCGACACACAACACTGCTGTTTGGCGGGAGAAATAGACATTGCGAGGTACCTACCCAGGCGGCCTCTCAGATATGAGGGACCTACAACCAGAAAATAAATGGCCTTTACTCCAAAGCTGTTTCCTGACCGGGCATTTATTTTGTTTTATCCTATGGTAAAAGGATAATGGAACATAATCAACTGAAGAGGTTCACAGTCGGACATACACCGCCATAAATCTTCACATGCGGTGCCGTCTGGGTCCAACGTTCTCGGCCTTTATCCAAACCTTCCTGTGTTTTGTACTACCATTTCTTTTTCTTTTTGATTGCGTGTTTCAAGCCACAGCTGAACCATATATACTAATAGGGTTTTTTTTTTCTGTTTTTGTTCGAATGCCTCAAAAAACTAAAGGAGGTTATGATTTAGCTCCCGTGTTTATTTGTATGTATGTTCTGTCGTAGCGCCTCATCTAGTCGCCTGATTATGGTGGGATGTCTATCGATTCTTTATTGTGGTCCTAGGAAGGTAAAATTTATATTAGACTTTGTGCCTCTTGATTTTTTCCCATAAGTTTTACTATGATATTAGAGAATTAAGTTAGGTTAGTTTCATTTTGGAGAAGTGATTATTTCCTCCAAAAAGTGGCTCGTAAATTCAAAATAGTTATAAATACTCGTAGAACTCTATACCTAATACTCTACAATCTAAATTCGACGTAACTATTGTTCACAGCTTATTATAAATACAATAGGATATTGTCATCAATTTTCTTGACAGCCTCCGTGGCGGAGTCGGTTAGACGCCGCCTGTGAAACGAAAAGCCGCGGGTTCGATTCCCGCACCGAAAAAAATATTTTTGTGTGAACCACATGTATTTGATTCGGGTCTGGATGTTTTTGAGACTTAAAAGCCGCGATCTTAGTGTGGGGTCAGTACTATGTATGTGACTGTTCGATGTATTTATTTATACATTATTGCTTATATTGAAAAGTTAAGTTATACATAATCTTAATCTGGAGAAATATTTAAAATCTGTAGAGTACTAAGCAAGTTACAAATACATAAAATTTGGTGGTAGGAGTAATTGAAAAGTATTGAACGTGCACGACGTGACGTTATCTTCGATATAAAGAGAAAACTAGTGTTCCCATCGCACTATTATAAATGTCATGTATTTTATAAGCGATGCTTTTTAGGAACCTCTACATACTGCTCTAAATCAAGCCTTGGAAAACCCTATTCTCAAAACCGACACGAAGCTCTCTGACTTTCAATTTACTTTCGCTTGTTGAATATTTACTAATTTATGCATCCACAAGAATTATAACAATTGTTTATTTAATGTTTGGTGGCGAAGTTATCTTAGCGTAAGTACGGCGAAGTTTAGGCCCCTGGAGTAATATGTATAAAACCTTATGTTACGCCAATGAAATTATTCACAAGTCGTATTACAAGGTGCGGCAATATCTTCGTAGAAAATGGGATTATAATATTTATGAAGACTGCTTTGACAAATCAATAAATACACCTAACAGTCCCATACATAGTCCTCACCCCACACTAATATCTATTCTGAGTAGTATACATATCGGAAATGATAGCCTTAGAGGTACATTCATAGGGAGATGTAGCGTTAGAGGTACATAATGATCACAAAAAGTCGCTAGATATGTATTTTCGTATCATAAATTAATTTCCAATATATTTTGAGGGATATAATAATAAATATAACACCCAAAAACACCCAACAGTCACATTAACTCGTCAAACCGATGACCATTGGGGCCGAAAGGTTCTAGACTGGAGGCTACGTACAGGCAAGCGCAATGTCGGACGCCCGCCAACAAGGTGGACGGACGACCTGGCTAGGGTTGCAGGAAGTCACTGGATGCAGGCTGCCTCCAAAAGGTCGATGTGGAGATCCTTGGGGGAGGCCTATGTTCAGCAGTGGACTTCCTGTAGCTGAGATGATGATTATGAGATATTTATAAATAAGGTACGATGGGACTGCCAAGTATTTTCTTATAGTATAACAGTCAATTAAATTTTACAAATAAAAAAAAACACGTTGATGCGACATTAAAATATTTTAAACGCCATTTTGAAAGCGTACGCTTTTCACGACGCACACTTAAAATTTAAGCATTTGCTGTAAATTAGTCATAAGTAGACGGTTTCTTTTCATTAAAATCATCCAACAATTTGTCACATTTAAAATATTAAACACTAAATTAAACACCCACTTATACTCACTTAGCTGAATGAGTAAGTGTGAGTTAATTAGTACTCTTTCAAAGTTTTTTTTTTTATGTTAAGAAATATTCATTCGTGCCCCTGTCGTTAATTAATCGTCGGTTCGTGAGGCAGCAAAATGAAAATCAAAATTTTTGTTTCGTATATTATGTTACTTAATATTCTGGTATAATTTATTTTGTGCTGGAATTTATAACGCAAATTGTTTAACGATTATAAATATATTATACTAGCTGGCCTAGGCCTGGCTCCGCCCGGCTCCAGATATGTTTTTGAAATATTGTATCGCCTTTGTTCATCAGGGATAATGTAGGATACTAATGTTGAAAGATTTTATTTAAATCGGTCCAGTAGTTTCAAATGAGTGATTTAAATGTGCCGTGTTTGCATTTATGGGATATCAAATAACGAACATTAAAAGACACTTTTTAAGAAAAAATATTATAAAACTGATGTTTTGAATCGTTGTTAGGATCCGTAGTTGAATAATCATAAATTACTATAACGTCAATGTTAAGGAGAATTTAAATTATTAAAAAAGAGCCTGCTGCGTCAACAAATATTCATTAAGATTATTATCGAAGAACTGAAAAGAAAGAAAATATTTTTTATTTTATATTTATTTTTTATTTTTATTTATTTGGGAAACAACAGATACAATATAACATAGAATTAACAACAACTAGAAATACATAATCCACAACATTTTGCACAGATAACAATAACATAAAAGAAATAGCTGGTGCGTACCTATACAATGATACACACCCAGACCCAGGATACATGAGATAGGAGTTTAAGATCACAAATTATTTACTACGTCCAATATAAATTGAGTGCAATTTTTGCTTGTATTGAGATTGAGAAAGATGGAATATATCTATACAATTATTAGCTGTAATGCTGTTATATGAGCGACAAGTTCTTTTGATAAACACATTCATGCCATAGTTTGTTCTGGTAGTACCAACGTGAAAAAGTACCTTTTTACGCGCAGACAGTTGAGGACAGACATACGATATCTTGCTGACGAAATAAAGGGTATGTAATATAATATCTCAATATTAATGTTTTATTTTGTACAAATTCAAGCCTTTTTCCCGAAGGGGTGCCATGACACCCACATTTCGCCAGTATTTTCCGTCCCACGGTGTGAAAGGGCGAGCCTATATATCAGGCACAAATTCCTAACTCCGAACTGATGCTGAATTGCAAAATCCAATATCATAATATAATAATATTCGGGTTTTCAATGATCTTAGTTGCCAGTGTTCACAAACGCGGTCAGAAGTGAATTTGTCTCCACGTGAGTATTCATACAGCTTGACATGTAGTATCAATTCATTCATTAACCTCGTCTGCTCATCATTTCATTCAATTTGCCGTCGCGTCCGCTTAATGACAGTCATTCAAATGATTCCGCCGAGTTGCGTTTTCTTTGAATATGCGCCTCAATAATTTTATGCACTTGGATGGATCCACGTTCAAACGTGGATAAAAACACTAATGTTGTTTGTATATGGAAGGTCAATTGTTTGGCAAGATCTAGTATATTAATTTATGTGGGTATTGTTGCGCTATATGTGTGTGTGTGTGTGTGTGTGTGTGTGTGTGTGTGTGTGTGTGTGTGTGTGTGTGTGTGTGTGTGTGTGTGTGTGTGTGTGTGTGTGTGTGTATTTACCTATCTAAATATCTGCCTGGATTGTAAAGAAGAAAAGGATGGTCATAACACAGTCAATGTAATATTCACTAAAAATATTGTAATAATATAAGTATTCATAGATATTATGTGTAAATTGTTTATGAAACGTTAAATTATAGAGTTGGAGAAAACATCAGCAATTGTAGAATTAGAGGTACATTCATAGTTAGGTAACGAGATAATAAACGCAAGAATTCACTAACTATATATCGTATTAGTTTATTTCCTATTGATTTTTAGGGATATCAAAATTGGACAATTTATTTGAGACACCAGTTAAAGCAAAAAGTAACATTCTATGTATTTCTTTTTCTAGTCCCAATATACAATATTTTAGACCGAAAAAATATAAAAAGTAATTATAAGAGCTCATTTCATAGCCCCCATTTTAGGTCAACTGACCGCTCGTAATTTAAGAATAATGATTTCTAGAATTGATCAACGTCTGACCTCCAGGCTACGAACATCGCTAAAGGATAATAGCATCTATTCAATATCGGGCAGGGTCATTTGTGCCTCGCGGCAAATTGAGTTGTTAGCGGGATTGCCACGTGATGCTATTTCTTCAAGACCGCTCTATGTTCCAAGGTGACTTAATAAAGTGTTAAAAGGATTTTTTCTTCATACCGGAGTAGTATTACATAATATATATAGTCTTAGTAGGGTATCCAACGAGGGAATGGTCACGGTTGCTTGTTCATTCATTATGCTGGCCTGCTCGAAACTGGGTATAATATAACTAAATAGAATTAAATAATCTTTAATCCAATATGTGTTCTGTCCTGCATTGTATTGTATACTGTGCTGTCATGAATAAAATAGTTCTATCTTTCTTTTATAACGTACACAACAATATACTTGCATCACTATCACTCAAAGATCTCACTATTTTATACGGTGGTTACAATCTAGCTCCGTGCCTCTATCCAGTTGGAGGACCATACTGATTTACTTATGACAATTTAAAATCTTCCAATCCCCTTAGGTGGCTATACTAAACACAGGGCGGCCTTTGTCTAATATTAAATTCCCAATAAATGAAAAACATCATAAAATATATTTTTTAATAGAAGCCACGCTGTTGTCAGTCGTGACTCAGCATGAATGGATAGGCATGTCCAGAAGTACCATTGTCTCACAAGAAAAGGACGTGAAACGACAGTTTTAGTGAGAATGCAGGATGCCCAATACCCCTTTCCTCGTCCTATCTTTTTTCCTTCCCGCTCCACTCCCGATCTGATGTGCCGAGAACATATTTGGTTCAAGTGTTGTGGAAGTTCATGGGTGGCATTGATCACTTACCATCAGGTGTTCGTCGTTTCCCCGATCTGTGATATTCAAAACAAAAATATCATTTTCTTACCGCAAAATAAACCATACGAAAATGATAAAACTACGTATAAATCTTGATATTATTTATAAAGTTTTCACCAGCTTTTTGGGCGAAAAATGTGGGTAATGCGTCTTTACATTCATCGCTGGCACGCTTTATATATTAGCTCACGCCACGGGTCCAGCTAAGTTGACATTGATGTATGTTGGAGGTTACACAAATAAATATAAATCACTATAAAAAAATCTTACACGTTATTGAGCTATGGCATCTTAGGAAGAATAGTTAAAAAGTATTACATTCAATATTTGAAGGTAGTAAATGAAGTTTTAATGTGAGGGAAATTTTGAGAATTCCGAAATAATGCATTTTTAATAGGCTATTTGACTAATTTCTGAAAACCATACCACATTATGAAGCGGGGTCTATAGACCTTACAAATGAAGGTTATTTTTAATTACTATATCTATATCATTTGAAAATAAATTTACAAAATACACTGAAAAATTACACTGTCAAAACGCTCTGTCTGACAATGTGGCGTTTAGTTCGTAAACATCCGTTCCACAGATTCGTTCGCATATATCACTCATTCTTAAATCATCCATAGATCAATCAATCAGTCAATCGTCCGAATGAGTTTTTGCATTGAGGTATTACAACTGGAGCGGATTATATTATAGATCAAGTCGGCATTGCTGCAGATACGACACTTCATATATTTGTTACATTTGTTTCCTAATGTTTCAGAATAAAGTAAAACGAAATATAAAAGCCCAATATAATCATGCATTTTTAATAACTTATAAAGCTACATTATTATAAAGATTTTAAAAACAACAAAACCTATTAGCCTTAACCTATAGGCTATTTGACTGTATAAAAATAATGACTTATTTGTTTCCATCCGTGTAAATAATTTAATTTTAAACATATTTCATTATCATACATTAAAAATATTGTATATTTTGTCTAAAAACCACAATAATAATTTAATTTATTTTGAGTTCGCGCCACGTGATCGTAAACGATTTTGATTGGCTATGACGTCATGCATTAGTATGAACTACTCACGTACAGGAAATGAATGGGATTGATAACGGCATAGATGCAAATTAAATATTAAAAATACCTTTAAAACGCGTTATTTGTCATTTGTACCCGTGAATTAATAATATTATCATGTCCAAGGTATTAATGAGAAGAAAGAAAAAAAAACTATTTTTTTTGACAAAACCTCATTCGGACTATTGATTGATTGATTGATCTATGGTTGATTAGAGAATGGGTGACATGCGAACGAATCTCTGGAATGGATGTTTACGAACTGAACGCCACATTGCCAAATAGAGCGTTTTGACAATGTAATTATTCAGTGTATTTTGTAAATTTATTTTTAAATGATATAAATATAGTAATTAAAAATATATAGACTCCACTTCATAATGTGGTATGGTTTTCAGAAAATAGTCAAATAGCGTATTGAGTTATCCTACTAAAAATACTTTTGTGTCAAAAATATGGATAGTGAAAAAATATATTTACAATATCCAATGTATCTAATAATAAATATATTAAATAAAATAAATAAACGAATTTTTCAATATTTACCTATTTGTCCGTAACATTAATCTTATTCTATAATTTTGTTAAAATATGACATTTGTCAAAACGGCTTTGGTACATAATCTAATTTATTAATATTTTTGCTACTTTATTCAAATTATCGTTAATTGACGTATGGAATTAAATTCTATATTTTTTTCAAGTGAACTGGAATGGTTATTACATGTCTTCAGTTGGGAGTACGGTATTTTTAAAGCAATTAGAATAAATAGCATAAATGACAACTGTCATAGCCGACTGTCAGCGTAAGGGTACATGTACCCTTGCAAATGTTCCAAATTATTTGGTCTAGATCCCCTCCAGTTGTATACCTCAATGAGTTTTTGTCAAAAAAAATAGAATTATATTTCTTTCTTCACATTTTATTACATTGGACATGATAATATTATTAATTCACGGGTATTAATGTCAAATAACTCGTTTTGAAGGTATTTTTAATATTCAATTTGCATCTATGCCGTTATCAATCCCATTCATTTCCTGTATGTGAGTAGTTCATACAAACGCATGACGTCATAGCCAATCAAAATCGTTTACGATCACGTGGCGCGAACTCAAAATAAATTAAATTATAATTGTGTTTTTTAGCCAAAATATACAATATTTTTAATGTATGATAATGAAATATGTTTTAAAATTAAATTATGTACACGGATGGAAACAAATAAGTCAATATTTTTTATACAGTCAAATAGCCTATTATGTTTGCGATTTTCAGAAAAAATATGCCATACATATAAATTGCGTAGTCTTACATCACATTATTAAAAGGAACAGATATTTTAGTTCATAAACTCTTGAAATTCATTTTTTACCCAGATTTTTAATTGTAAAATTTAATCAAAAATCCTTTATAAACATGTAAGTTTTAAAGAAACATATTAAAACAGCAATTTAAAGCGACTAAGTTGACATTGCTTCACTTGCCTATGCGTAACACAAAAATACCTCCGCGTTAAATTACAAAATTGTACCAACGGCCTTTGTCAACTGAAATGTAACTCTAACAAGAGTAGTAAGGGTTCAAAATCGGTTGAAATTACCCATAGATATCCATGTATAAGTAATAGTGGGGAGAATAAATTACGGAGTTGCGCCCACCTGCTATTTGTTCTGAAGGTTTTCTTTGAATATTCTATGGGTGGTTGAAATAACTCTTTACACCCTGTTTACAATGTCTATGTGTTTCAAAGTCTTTATTATCGTTTCGATTTGCTTGGCGTAATGTATCATTTCAATCAGTATCGTTCAATCGGAGTTTTTATTCTTATTTTCATTTTTAAAACATAGTTTATTTTCTTTGTTTTTTGTGCAGTGGTATTTTAACTTTTTCTTAGAGCTGTTCGAATATTTTTTTTCTTTATGTATGACTAAAATTTTTGATACTGTACATTTTAACATAACAAAGAACTAAGACATCTTGAAGTAAGCTATTTCTCAAAGTTATTTGTTATTTATTTATTCATAAACACTTTTCACACCAAGTGCGTGGTGGCCTATTGGCAAACGGACTAGACGCGGCTGCCAACATGTTCACGGTGGTCGCGGATTTGAATCCCAGGGCACACCTCTGACTTTTCGGAGTCATGTGTGTATTGATAGTCAATCACCACGCACTAAAACGGTGAAGGAAAAATCGTGAGGAAACCTACATACCGTAGCGATTTATAAGAATTTCTATGGTATGTAAGTCCGCCAACCCGCATTAGGCCAGCGTGGTGGACTAAATGGCCTAACCACTCTCAATCGTACTCTCGATTGTAGAGTGGGCCCGTGCCCTGCAGTGGGACGTATATGGGTTGATACAGATACAGATACATAAACACTTTATTGTATTCACAAAAGAAACAAATACAATAATTCGAAATCACATACATAGCAGTCCAATTGAAGGTCTTATTGATGAAAGGCAATATTAATAAAAGCTGTGGGTATAACTTTTATTCCCGTGGAAGGATCAAAGTAATTAATAAAATATTCATAAATTAAGACATACTGAAAAGAAAATGTAACACCTCGTGAAATGTACTACTTAAGTTAGACATTAGATAGCAGAAGAGTTCCTTATATTACGAATTAGTTGTTGTGTTTAATTGTCCAATTAACTTTAAAGCACGCTGACTTAGTATTAATTGAAAAAAATACTGTATTAACTGAGGTGAAATAATAGTTCTTAATGCAAATATTTTTAACCAACGGCGTACCGAAAATTTTCGTACAAAATTTGAAAAAATTTTTTGATTAAACTATATTTTTGTAAAGCTTTTTAAGTTATTACTTTTGATTCCATATTTAGTAAATAAAATTATACAAATAACGTTCCATAATAATTTGAATAAATGCATTTCATCAGTAAAAATAGTCTTCAGTCTGCAACATGCTGAACGCAAGTTTATTCTACCTCTTGTAAGTTTGTGCTCTCCAGCACGATTGGAATGAACTTAAGCCAGTTTAAACCTGAGGAGAGATTCTCGCCTGCAATATAAGAGTATCGTGAGGATATAAAAAAGTTGCATTGGACGTTTGTCAAACAGGGTAATGTCATGTGATGGGATACGATTCTCGCCGCTAGAAACGCCCTTCGTGTCACTTCACAGATATGTAAAGAAGTAAAATATATAAAACTAACATTCAAACTAACCCGTGTAGTCACGATTCTAAAATAATTTGGCTGTTAGTAGGATATTTCATTATAATATCCATCAGGACATAAATATTACAATCAATTAATTAAATTAATTAATTTAACTACATAACATACTTTATAAACTAAACATGTAAAATTAGTATAATTATATAATTTAATTATGTATTATTTGACATAACTTTTAACTGAAACTATCCGACTAATATTTTAATTAACTGTTAGTATTATGAAGCCCGTAATTTGATTGCAGCCACTGATTAATTACCTTTCGCATAATTATCAATTTGGATGTAGATGTCACTAATATTTGCTTGCCTGGCGAATCCGCTGTTACCAGTTGCGAATTGATTGTGATTATTGGTATATTTTATAAGTTAAAAAAATATGTGTATTATTATTAAGTGTAAGGTATGATGGGACATACATGTCCGCACAGATAAAGGTTCATAAAATTAAACAGAAAAAAAAACATGGTACAGTTGGGGCTAGACAGAATATGCCTACATACCGCGATCTAATCGATTTATGATTTTGTGTAATATAAATAAGACATACGAAGGCGTTTCATATTTTTTACAAATATAGACAAAACCCAATACTAAGATACATAGTTTTGACCCCATACTAAAATCGAGTCTTGTATCGTGGATATGAAAAACTATAAGCGGCTTATGCGGTCTACTAACACCCGCAACAAATATCCGTAAATCACAAGAATATTTAGTTCGATGCGGAGATCGAACCCGTGGTCTTTCGTTTCACAACCAGCGCTTAATCAACTACGCCACATAGGCTGTCAAATCAACAACATTTCTACACTATCGATATTCGATATTATATTAAAATAATATTCCATTCAAAACCAAAGCAAACAACATTTATCACAACATTCTCCCAAAAAAAAACAAAACAGAATCTACACAATGTAGCGGTTTCGAAATAAGCCCGCAGAGTGTCCCGTCTTAATGCACAATTAAGGAAAGATTTCACGGAGTGCCTGTGCCCTTCACGAGTATGAAATGGGACGAGAAAAAGGTTGCTAAATTACCTGCGAACCTGAATAGCGAGTACCGCTTATTTTTCATCATATTCTTGAAGAGGTCTTGGAGTAAATGAACTGAACGTTTTATAAGACTTTTTTTCTTGAAATTGTGTTTTTTTTATTATTAATGTCCATGATTTACTAAACCAGACGGTGGTTGTATATTTTTATTTTATTGCGTAGGTTCGGCAAACGAGCCAACAGGTCACCTTATGATAAGTTATCACAGCTGCCCATGAACATCTATAGCGCTAGGGTCATGGATGCGTTGCCGGACCATCAAATTGGTAAAGGAAAGGGTACTTATTGAGCATCTGGGAATCTCACTTAACAAACGAAACATGACAGCTAGGCTGCCGCTTCACGTGGATTTTCGGTGAGAAAATGGTACCCATACATGCTGAGTCTTGACTAATAATAGCATAGCTCTACCACTTCCAAAATAATATGGTGTAAAATAATATAACAAGAAAGTGACTTGGATTGAATTGACTCTTCTTACTATACACATATGCAGCAGTTTGTCTGTGCGTCTGGTATTTTCGAAGTTTATGAATTGCTTTAAAATATGCCAACAGAAAGACCGTCAGTTTTCAGCCTACCTGCCTTTACTGTCAGGAGTTACTGATGGCGTCTTTCATTTGTGAGAGGCCGCCTGGGTAGGTACCACCGTAATGTCTATTTCTCCAGATTTCTCCCGTCAAACGGCAATGTAAATGCTCTGTTATGTTTCAGTTGGATATCCTTCCAACTAGCCAAAGTAACTACTAGAAATAATGAGCCTCAGGATAGAGTGCTCACAGAGAGCCTCACAGTGGAATGCCAAGCATTGCTTTGCGTTGCTTTGTTTTGCTAATGTTCATGAGCAGTCGTATCGCTTACCATAAGGCGAACAGTATGCTCGACTTGCCATTAAGTTTAATTAAAAAAATAGTTATTCCAATGGTGAATATTTTTTACTTTGAGTTTGACTGCACCAGGCATGAAGTATATCATAGTTTGCTACCCTCCACATATATTAGTCTGAGGTCGGATCAATACACATGACTTATCGATTTTTCCATCACTCTACAATATTCATAGTCTGAATACTTATTTGCATAATATGATAGAACTGACCCTTGTAGCAGGACTTACATAGAACGATAGATACAAAATATAATACATAAATTACTTTGTATTACACTTTATGTACAGTGAGGGAAAGATCGTGAGCAAACCTGCATATAAACCATATGTAACAACCCGCACTAGGCCAGCGTGGTGGACTTTATTATGGCCTAACCACTCTTAATCATACTCTCGATTGTAGAGAAAGCCCGTGCCCTGCAGTGGAACATATGTATATGGGCTGATACAGATAATTTATGCAATTTATATTTTTATCTAATAAATTTTTGTTGTGTACAATAACTAATTAGAAATTAAATAAAATTAATAAATACCTCTTTCCATTTACGTGCCGAAGTCGTAAAACCTAGGACCAATTCCGAATGCAGACGACGTCGCAAGCGGTTGCTGTAAAATATAAGTCCTATTGCCAATATTTGTAAATTTAGGTATTAAATTAACTCTAGCTTTAGACTCTCAATTTACATTATACAAACAAGGTTTTAAGATTTAATTGGTTTCTAGCAAGGATTCCTAAAGCAACCTGTTAGTAGGAAGCGGGCTTCATCTAGCGACTTATCCTTTAGAAGGCTATCCTGCAATAGATTTTCTGCAGCTGAAGAGTTTGTTTGTTTGTTACCTCTAATCTCAGTAACTATTGGCTCAAATTGGAAAAATATTTTGTGTTGAATAGTTCATTTATCGAGTAATGCTATAGGCTATATTTCATCACGCTATAAATATCATGGGGGAAACAGTAGTGAAAAATCTAGAAAATGCGGGGAAATAATCGTTTTCCATGATCCGATTGGTAGATATTCTAAAGGTATAGTCGGAATTGAATATTTTGACTGTCAAATTGAAAATAGTGCATTTACACTACTGTTTCGTGAGAGAAATAGATATTACGATGGAGACCTACGACCAGTAAAATATAATATGATTGACTTTACAACTTAATAGGTATCATAACCATTTTAACCCTAATGGCTTTGAATATGATGCATATTAGTACCGAAGTTTGTGTTCCAAAGCAAAATTTATAGACGATCAATTCTAGTCTCAGATACAAGTGACATAGAGATATATCCAATTAAAATTTTACTGATCCAAAGCGATGTCCATAGTACAAGTACATATGATATCACTGGTGGTAGGTCTCTCATGTGTGAGAAGCCATCTGGGTAGGTACCACCGCAATGTCTATTTCTACCGTGAAACAACACTGCGTAAATGTACTGTTGTGTTTCGGATTGAAGGACATTGTAGCCAGAGTAACTACTGGACATATTGAGACTTAACACCTTATGTCTCAGTATGGCGAGCGCAGTGGAATGTTGCTACAGTTTATGAGCGGTCGTATCGCTTACCATCAGGCGAACGGCTTGCTCGTCTCGTCATTCATTGCAATAAAAAAAAATGATATTGAATAATATGTGTAATCTAGTGTGTGAGCTATATAAGTAAATAAACCCATATACACATTTAACGGACCATAATTCTCAGTAGTCATATATTTCATCTTATTTGATTGGCCTGTGGTGTTTGCCTGTAATTAATTGTTGCTCTCATGAATGATATAAATCGTTATACAATATTTATATAAGAATTAGGGTAAATAATTATTGAAAAACATGTTAAATAAAATAAAGTAAAATAAATTAAAACACACCTATAAAAAATAACAACAAAGTGTAGCTTTCTGCAACAGTTACAACAAAATGTTCTAAGAGGAGAGAAATAGATTCAAATTAAAAGTTGTAATCTCAAAATCCGTTCACAATATGGTAGTAGAATCAATTGATTTGTTAACCCAAATAATAATTTAATATTCAAATAACAATTATATAAATTTTAATTAATCATTTAAATTCAAAACGAAAATAATGAAATATATTCGATCCAAAACGCCCACGGCAAGTCAGATGTTTAATTATTTCATTCCGCTCACGTGAACAGCGACATGACTGCTATTCGAAACTACGATATCGTATTTTTAATTATACCGAAACTTGAATGTTTCCGTATTAATATTTCAACAAATTCTTTGTGTTTCTCGTATAATTATACTTAATGTTGTACACGCATAGGACTAAACGCAAGGCGGATACCCGAAGCGACACACGCAAGTATTCCATTGTCCATATAGGTATGCGATAGTAGATACTAAAGTCGGATAGTGGTTTTGAGCAAACCAACAGTGAGTACTTAGCAGGTATATGTTGATGACAATATATTATGGTCGCTTTGGTGAAAATCTGATTCAGTGGAGTATATGAAAAGGAAAATAATTTATTGAGTCCATTAAAATGTTTAACATCACGCCTTCAGTCATTTTTTTTTAATCTACCACCCTGTCCTGAAAGCGGTTTTCACAAGAGAAGAACGGGTAACACTATATTGTTTTTTTCAAAATCTGTTTCAATGTAGTGATTATTACAAAATTTACAGTTTAAATCAGAGCAGTTCATTAATAATTTGTTGTAAAACAATTTTTATTTTTCCGTGAGAGTACAAGAACCATGTTCTACCTTTTATTTTCACGAAGGTTCTAGCATATTAGACCGTCGGGATAGCACCACCAGAAAAAAAAATGCTATAGTTTATTATAAAAACAGTCAATTGTGTTTTCGTAAGTATCAGTGATGGATAAGAATTACACTTGTTAATGAATTCAACGTCAAAGTTCTTCTGAAACAAATCCCAAATCCCTTAAACGAACAGAAGCCAAGATATCTGGATCTGGGTTGAGACTGTCGCTCTAGGTGGTTTCTAGCGCAAAGGATAGCCATTGCCATCCAGAGAGATAATTCCACGAATATTTTGGGCGCTTTTGCTCCATGAACCATAAGAGGCGGTTTATTCGACTGAGGGTATTTTGCGACTTGCTCAAAAATATATTTTAAGTTAGTCATAATATTTAGCTAACAAATTAATGTCATTAGTAATTATAATTAGAATTAGAGTTGTAATTATAGTTCTTAAAAAATATAATACACTCAATCCCATAAATAGTAAATTACCAAATTACTACACAATAACCCAACACGTGACGAAAAAAACGACACCGATCCAAACACAATCACAAACTTATTATTTCCAATATAATAGTGCCGAAATAGGTCACCAACGGCTGTGTCACCGTGTATTTCCGCCCTAATCGATACTCTCCTGCACTAAATACGATACTTTTATAAGTCGAACTAAAAATAATAAAAAAATACGGAGGCGAAATTGGCGCGGCCGAGCATCAAACATTCATATGCGGCGATCACGCGAGTGCGGCTAGTGGTCGCACTGTCGGGAATTTCAAAGAACTAGTTTACCTTTTCGGGGAATTTAATGTTGTGTTTAACGTTTGAAATTGAGGGTGGATTGTTTATTTATGGATATAAACTATCCATGGTTTTATATTCTTTAACAAGAGCATAATAAAGGACGGGTTAGATAGAATATCTACCAGTAGTCTCGTCTTTAAAAACAAGAAGAAGGTTAAAATAAGGAGTGACCTTTAACACAAAATAACACTTTGCTGCGCTCCTAATTGTTAAGACATAAATTGTAAGAAATTGAAACGCGACAAGCTTAAGTATTTCCTGTGTTCTTTTGATAGTAGGATATTCACGAAACTAACAATCAGCAATAACCATACGAAAAATAACAATTCGACAGATAGGTATACTTAATCTTACAAAGGGACATTATGAGAGTTTTAAAATCGCAATATTTTATAATACCTTAATGACGCTGTTCAAGAAATATTTCATTTTTTGGCGTAAAAATAAGAGTTTGTTAAATTGACAAAGTAAAATAAATAAATTCGCTAGTAGTAATAAAGTTTTATATTACCTATATTAGTTCACGATATTGTAACTGCTTACCTGTAACAAACAAAACTTTCATTCAGTATACTGATTAGAATCTTACAAACAGTCGATATTTTTCAAAAACGTTACGTTTCCTATAAATGATCTTAACAAGGACAATAATAAATAATATACAACAAAAATAGAGTAACTAATGAGACTTAGCATCTTATGTCTCAGCATAATGTGTGTATCAGCCCATATACGTCCCACTGCAGGGCACGGGCCTCCTCTACAATCGAGAGTACGATTGAGAGTCGTTAGGCCATATAGTCCACCACGCTGGCCTAGTGCGGGTTGGCGGACTTACATACCATAGATTTTTTTATAAATCGCTATGGTATGCAGGTTTCCTCACAATGTTTTCCTTCACCGTTTTAGTGCGTGGTGATTGACTATCAATACACACATGACTCCGAAAAGTCAGAGGTGTGCCCTGGGATTCGAACCCGCGACCACCGTGAACATGTTGGCAGTCGCGTCTAGTCCGTTTACCAACAGGCCACCACGCGCTAATAAACCAACACCAGCATAATGAGTGCCGTAGAATGCCAAGTATTGCTTTGTAATTCATGGTGTTGTTTGATTTTGCTACTATCCATGAGCGGTCGTATCATTTACTATCAAGCAAATAGCATGCACGTCTTGCCATGCATTGCAATAGAAATAACTCAGTAAGCATTTTTATTGATAGTATACTTTCAACCTCTTTTATTCATAAGGACTTAAAGCAGTTTTCAAATGCCGTTTCGGCTATTTAACAGCTCATTTACTTTGAACCCCGAGACCCTTTTTAAGCAGACAAATGGCTGGAATGTCTGGATATTACTGTCAATTCAATGAAATCACTGCTTTTCTGTTAAGTAGTCTCGAATGTAGCTAACATTCGAGACTTTTTTAAGTTGTTGACTTAATAGTTAAAATATGTAGAAAAAACTATTATGAATATCAAAATTTGATAGACGTTTTATCTTTTCTCAACGTGATTTAACTAATTTACGTGTATGTGGTCGTTTTTTTTTTTTTTCAATATATTCTATCGCCTGTGTTTATTAGGGATAATGTAGGATTCTAAGAATGAAAGTATTTTAAAATCAGTTCAGTAGTTTCAGTAATTCAAAGCTAACAAACAATCAAATTTCTCCTCTTTATAATATTATTAATTTAAATAATTAGCCTCAATAGATCTACAAATATAACCCTCAAAGATGCAGCGAACTAAAACCTAGCTTCTAGTAAAAATAATAATAAGAATTCTTAATTTTAAATAGTTGAGCCCGCTTTTAGAAAGAAAGAAAGAAAACTGATTTATTATTCACAATAACAACACACACACACGTTTAACATAAATTTATATATCTAACTTATATGAAAAGGAAAATTAAAATAGAGTTTCAAAAAAAACAATTCTTAATTACAAATAGGTTAAACGTTAACCAACCTTCACTAGGTTATTTAACAGCAAGGTGTTTGCTGTATAGCGTCATAGTAAGGCTCGTGGGACCGTGGTATCATCAGTAATAAATGTACTGGGTTGATTACTGTGACCCCGCGCACGCGTGTACATTGCGTGGAGATGTACAGTAAGCTATTTTATTTTTATAGCAAGTTTTTAATACTTTTTATACAAAGTGTAGTATATTGCATCTGTCGTAATATACATAACGGCAACCAGTGGTGAATAAGAACAGATATAGATGTTGCTGGCAGAAACGGTGTGAAGACGTGGTGTATAGTAAACGAACCGATAAATATTAATAATCGTATTATAATATCATATTATTACAAGTTCTAGAGTATAGCAAGGCGTTTGTGTATTGTGTAGACTATCGACCATCTAGAGATACCTATTTATAGCTATAGATAGTCACTCTTCTAAATATTGTTAGAATATATTTAATTGTTCTAATCTAACATTTTTCTTTTCTATATATTGTGCACTCGTAATATTCATATTTATTGTATTGTTTATTTATAAAATTATTCCCGAAATCTGTACTCTTCTAAATATGGCACAATAATCTCTAATACGATCAAATCAATCTTATTTTACCAAGTATCGATATATACACAACGATTTCTGCCACTTAAAAATCTGAAGGAATAGTTTACGCCTCCAAAGTTTGTGATATTAGCAATTATAGATATGTCAATAGTAACAATAATAAATGCATAATATACTTAAAATAATAATAGATAAGCATAACAGGAAATACTCACACTGTAAGAGAAATTTTCAAAACTGTAACAATTCCTGAAATAACAATAACCATTTTATGTTTCAAGGCAAATTTGACAATATGAAAACTACGATAAAACAAATCCTTAAACATAGACGTGCGACACTTAATGCAAGTGGAGCATACAAATGGGCGATTTCAGCCCAAGTTGCCATACTGTTCCTCGTTACATAGCGTTGAAATGTTATGGAGTTTCTATGCAAATAGTCGTGTTGACGCATGGCGCCGGTCAGATAGCTGATAAGTTGGAAGGCTACGGAATATGTAATTGTGGTGCGGTTTTGATCATTTGATATGCGAGGAAAAGGTAGGTTTTATGTAGCCTTTGGAGTCAAGTTGTGGTCAGTAGTGAGAATTTTTCGTGATGCTAGAGTTAATATGGGTTTCGATTTTCGTTTTTTTTTTTTTTTATACTGGCCCGGCATAGTGGCGGCATTGCACCTGATGGTAAGTGCTAATGCCGCCCAGGCAGAGTATCCATTGGCTTCGGACGGCGGTCCCATGTGGAAACAGTTATGCCGGCCTGCTAAGGTGCCTCTTCACGCTACGACGGAAGGACCCAGAATTGAAGGAAGGAGGGAGGGAACACGTGAGACGGCAAACAATTCCACAGCCTGACGGTGCGGCACAAAAAAGAATTCGAGAACCGTTTGGTTCGCGCCGGGATGGTGTGGACCAAACAAACAAGTGGAACAAAACTTCTTCGTCTTATTATAAAACTTTTGTATTTACGGAAATAAGAAAACTAAAATGTTAATAGATCGATGAAAGACAGTATGCCTAAAAATAAAACTATTGTAAACAACGAAATTTATTGCAATAGTTGCCTATCGCCACTCGTGCGCTATCTGAACTGCACTACAAATACCATCAAATATCATAATAGTCTATGTGTATATAGTATAAGGCATTTTTTTATTACTCTGAATGAGGAGACCAGCATGCCGTTCACCTGATGGTAATCGATACGATTACCCATGGACATTAGAAAAACCAAACAACACCATGAATTACAAAACAATGCTTGACAGTCCAGTGTGATCACCATCCTGAGACATCAGATTTTAAATCTCAAAATGTCCAATAGCTACAATGTCCTTCAAATAGAAACAAAACAGTTCATTTACATTGTTACTTGGCGGGAGAAAAGAATAGACTTTGCGGTGGTACAGTCATCAACATAAGGCGCTGAAGACTTCACATTTTTTGATAACCTTTTTATGAATTAAAATTTGTACGTACTGCTTTGTAGTCATAAAATATAACTAAGTAAAGTCATCTATGCCGAGAAATGCCATACGATATTGAAAATAATTATTATTTTGGATGATAAGACAATTCCAAATCTCGTGAATGTGTAGCGACTTATGTTGCTGACTGTACCTACCTAGGCAGCCTCTCACATATGAAAGACCTGTCACCAGTTTACCCCTGATAGTATTTTTTTGTTTTATAGCGTCGATTTCATGAAACCATGTGACGGTTCTTCATATCTAAAAAATGTAGAATTACAAAATAAAAAATAACAAACGTGTTTAATCCATTGACACTGAAAGAAAAAACAGATTATCAGCTAACCTCAGTGTCAATTATAATTCAAGTTTTACTCAAATTTTAAGTTCAAGGGCAGGTTTTAAGGCAGTTTAAGCTGAGTACCATTGCTAATTAACTTTATGTAAAAACACAGAGATGGCTTACTCCGAAATGTTACAAAGCGGTTGAGCTTAATTTTTAATTCTTATCCTAAACGCAATTTGGGCCCAGGCTTTGTTACAGTAAAATATTAATATGATTATTCATAATTAAATTACACTTAATTGTTTTTAGCTACGGCTATAAGATATTTTTGAGTATTATTTTGGAATATTCATCGTAGGCAAATTCTAATATTTACAAAAATGTTATTTATTTACTAAAAATAAAATAGCTTGAAAAATTACTTAACTCATATGATGTGAAGTATATAATTATTAAAACAAATTAATTCTAAATGTCAAAAACAGATAAAAATTACGAAAAATGAGAACTGCATAATGGTCTCTTAGATTAACGCGAATGTCACACATAGAAATAAGAAAATAAATTTACGTATACGCGATAAAATATAAGGATTTCATCGCGAATTTGGTTTAATTTTTATATTTTTTAACTTCCCGACGTTTCAATTACTTTACAGCTTTTGTGGTCACGGGGTGGACCGGATAAAATTCGAAAATAATAGTTTTATTTCAATGGGAACTGCATTTATTCTAAAATTTATCTCAGCTCATGATGACTTAACGCAGATATGTTCCGCGAAATTCAGAGGCAAACATCTAATTTAGCACAACCTAAATACGAGTTGACCCGACGTTGCCTAGTTTCATTTTAGATAACCTTTACTGAACTAAACAGTCATATTATTTTGTGTTATAGTTTGTAATGTAGCATGAATTTTTATGTAACAAAATGATACACCTGTTTTTTTAATCGTCAATTTATTTAGGCTCTTTGAAATAGACAACATGATTATTTGCCTCAAAAGCAGACTTATACTAATAATTTAAAGATGCAAATTATCAAAAGATGGAAATCTAAAAAAGGCTCTATTATTTCATATTATACTTATTTTAGATTATTTCTATTAAAATAAATAATATTAAAATAAACCTTCAAACTTCACACCTAACAATCTCTGCCACGCATAGTTGCTCCTGATCTATAAACTTAAAGCAATTGATAACAAATAATCTAAGGGCCTTATTAATAAACTATGACGAGCGAAGGATTAACTTTAGGCCATGGGCTAGAAAATTCACTCTATTATTTTTAATAGCTAGGTAGTCTTCGGCCTAACATGATTATGATATGGCAATCAACTCATTTTAAAAGTAAAAAGAATGATCAAAATAATTGAGACAATTTTAAAGCTTTGGGTTTAATCCCTCGCTCATCCGTGTTTATTAATAAGACCCAAAAAGTACAGACTTGGCTTCAAAAATACGCGTGTCTGCAAAAAGATCAAAGTTTACTTATAATATCCACAACGTACTCTTTAGTTACGCGGGGAGATGTTCGCGCTTCGAGGACAAGATTATCGTAAAAATATAAAAAATGTTGCTACATGTAAACATTTGTCAGAACGCGATAACCTAGGGCGGTTATGTCATGCAATCATTTTAACAATTCGCGCTACGAGAAACTCTCTCCAAGTAAATGGGGCTTCACTGAGTCACTGATCTTTGATTTTAACTTACAGATTTATAAACAAAATATATTCTTTAAAAAAAACATGCAAAAAACAGTTCAATCCAGTATGACATAAAATATCCCACACACCATGTTTATTATCAATACAAACCACTATAGTTGCGCTATCAAAACATATTTACTTTTAGAAAGACACACGGCTTAAAATATTGCATGTAGTGAGCCGCATAGCCAAAATAAAACATCGTAAGCCCCACCCAGTTGCATTCAGAACACGCTAAACTATTCATAAAGATGGGCACGGACAGTATGAACAAATGTATTAAATTCGGCTTAAAAACTTATATTTCGGTATAAAACTGGGCTTGTGCGCCTTTTTGTGAGTGCAGTCGAAATTAACATAAACAAAACCACATTTGACCCAGAGGACCGAAATCGAATTTTCGGCTATTGAATTAGCAGAATCCAGCTCTGTGGTGAGACAAATGTTTGCGTGTTACACAAATATTCGTGTCGGATCAGTGTGTGACATTAAAAATCCCATAATTTGGAAAATGTTAAGTGAAGTCCGCTAACCCCTCATTAGTTTACTTTTTTTATACAGGTCTGACGAACTAACAAACATGGTCACCTGATGGTAAGTGATCACTCCCGCCTATAAACATCCACAATGTTTGGATTTAAAATATTAAACCGCGAGAGGAGCGGGAAGCAAAAAGATGGGAACAGGAACCCCTTTCCTCTTCCCATCTTTTTGCTTATTAGGGTATCCGGTAATCTCATAAGCCGAATGAAACGCGAAACACACATACTCTTTGCTTTTAGTGTTGATACACCTTGGCCTGGACTTCGTTAAGAAGGCCCTAGCTGCTCCACTTATGTAAACCGCCTGATTAAGCATTCTATTGTATCAGCCCATAATGTACGTCCCACTACGGGCACGGGCCTACTCTACCATCGAGAATACGATTGAAAGCGGTTAGGTCATATAGTCCACCACGCTGGCCTCGTGCGGGTTGCCAAACTTTTACAAACCATAGAAATGCAAACAAATCACTATGGTATGCAGGTTTCCTTACGATATTTTCCTTCACCGTTTTACTATGTGGTGATTGAATATCAATACACACATGATTCTGAAAAGTCAGAGGCAGCTCTGGGGTTTAAACCTGCAGCCACGTGAACATGTTGGCAGTCGCATCTAGTCCGTTACAAACAGGCCACCATGCACGTACTGATTAATCATAATATTATGATAAAAATGTAACCTAATTAAATTAATTCAAATTTTAAACAACCCAAAACAGGTACATTTATATTTTTTTAACAATATGATGACGCTGCATCGTTGTAACAGCGCTCCCCGTCTCCAAACTTGGCTGAGCACCACTCGCACGTAATTGTACCGCGCCGCTCATCTTGTTCAGATTTACTTACAGGTATATAACATTAATTGGCTTGTAGACACGGTCATTTCTCAGATTGGGTAAAGGTAAACTTTTTTTATTTGCTAGTGTTAAGACAGATAGGCTCGCCCCCTGTCGCACCAACGGACGGAACTAGGTGAAACGTGGATGGCTTGGCTGCATTTCTGCCTATATCTTTTGGGAAAAAGGCGAGAGTTTATGTTAATGTTATGTAAGACAGTTATGAGCACAGAGTACATTTTACATACTAAGGTTATGAGTCAAAATATGAAGTACACAAAAGGAACCAAAAAACGAATTATATTTAAACTAAGGATATGAAGTCTGTCAATAATTGTATACGTTTCTATGTATCAATAAAACCACGTATGTTGTATGTATAAGTCCACATAATGGACATAACATACATTTGGAATTTGTGTCCTCCGAATCTAATACTTCTATTTACCATTAAGTAGATAACACAAATCCAAAATTAAAAAAGATAATTTATACTGTTAAATTACTGAATTATAATCCTGTGTAATATTTTTATTTATATTATATCCTCAAACGTTTTAGAAATACCCAGAAGAGATATTAGTAGCATTAAAATTTCAACGAAGAACATAATTTTTCAATCTCTTTACATCCAATTTATCTCGTCTTTGTTTTAAATGATCTAAATAGTTAAATTCTGAAAATAATTATCGAACAATCCGTTCTATAAAGGGAAATCTCGGCCGAAGTCTGATTAATACAAAAATAGCTTGAAAGGGTAAACGTTCCATTTTCATGAGAACATGGTTGCTTACTTATAAAAGTAATAATAAACGCGTTACAAAGCAACTAATATTCTCTATAATAAAACGGAGTGAGAGACTAGCGTTTATTATTAGGTGTTTACGTCAATACTTGAGGAACCCGATTAATAAAATATTCTTGTATACAATCTATATGCGAGCAATTCATACGAACTAGTATTGTATGCGTCAGTCAATTTCACCTCCCACGAAAATCAAACATTGATCAAAAACTTCGTGATTACTGAGAACTGCTATTGTTTGTGTGATAATTCATCGATTACCTACTTTATGAAATAACAAATAGCTGTCTGACAATTCACAGCCCAAATCAGTGCGTATAGGATTGGAATAATGAAAAATATACATACACACATAAACTCCCGCCTATATCCCAGAAGGGGTAGGCAGAGGTGCCCGGACACCCACATTTCGCCTTGTATGTTCCGTCCCACAATGTGATAGGTGGCGAGCCTATCGCCATATCGGGCACAAATTCCTGACTCTGGGCTGATGATGAATAGAAAAATCCAATATCACTTTGCCCAACCCGGGATTCGAACCCGAGACCTCAGCTTTGTAACCGTACCTTAGTACAACTACGCCACCGAGGCAGTCAAAAATATTTATTTATTTATTTATGCTTTGTATACAGACGGGCTTAATGCCAGAGGCATTCTCTACCAGTCGATCTTTGGATCGTGCAGAGAGCACCTGCACATTACACTGCCATTTATTGAGTAAGTGTAAGCGAACCTTCACCTTGAATGCCCAGACGGGTACCGGACGCCCTAATATCGAGGGGGAGTGCGTTCCAAAGAAGAATAGATTATATAGAGAAGGAAGAGTGGATAAAGTCTGTGCCATGAATAGGACAATGAATTAAGAGACTGTTGTAGTAATATAACTTTTAAGCTGGACTTTTGGCAAAGAGTTGGTTATTTTACACTGGCAACAATAAAATTAATCGAAATTCTTTTTATGTATTGCATATCTGGTAAACGAGGAAACGGGTTGTCTGATAGTAAATGATCACTGCCACCCATAAACATTCAAATCGCTGATTCATGGATGTGTTGCCGGCTCATAAAATTCTGACGGGAGCGAGAAGGAAAGCCAATGGAAAGAGGGAAGGGCTATCCGGAAATCTTACTAACCGAAAGAAATGTGACAGCGAATCTGTCGTTATACGTTAATCTTATGTGATACAGTGGCATTGGCCCGGCTGAGCTTGTCCATTTATGCTGAGTCATGACTGACAAAAGCGTGGCTCACTTTTAAAACTTTTATGTTATAGGAAATCACATCAAACATACATTCACTAATTAAATACTTTCAATTAGCATGTTTTAATAGGAATCTAAAGAATCCTGTCTACTTTAGACTTCCTGTTACAAAGGTAAAGAAGGAATGCTGCAAAAATGCAATATACTAAGGGAAATGTTTAATTAAAAATGACACGAGAATTAAAACACAATAAGCTATCTGATAAATAAGAATATTTATTTAAAAGTAATAAAATAGGAGGTTTATCATCTCCCATCTGTTGTTTGCCAATATCCCGTATTGACGTAGGATTGACGCAATATTACTTAGTTTCATGATGCAAAAGTGTTTGTTTATAATTTTCTAACCAGCTGCTTGTCTAAAGTCATACTTTGTGGGGAATTATCACTTCATCTGGCTTTCGTAAAAATATATTTTCTTTTTGAATCTCGTCTACTTCTACAGTTATCGGTTTTCTAATCAAACAAACCATTACCACATTCAAAAGAAATGTATTACTGTATCAGCCCATATACGTCCCACTGCAGAGCACGGGCCTCCTCTACAATCGAGACTAGGACTAAGAGTGGTTAGGCCATATAGTCCACCAAGCTGGCCTAATTCGGGTTGGCAGACTTTACATACCATACACACACATATATATATATATATATGTTTATAAATCGCTATGGTATGCAGGTTTCCTCATGATTTTTTCCTTCACTGTTTCAGTGCGTGGTGATTGATTTATTAATGTACACAATTTGACTCCGATAATTCAAAAGTATGCCCAGGTGTTCGAACAGGTGAACATTTTGGAAGCCGCGTCTGATCCGTTTACCATCCATCACGCACTCTATAGTAATGTAATTCAGAGGTTTGTTTAATAAATTGGTCATCATCTATAATACAATTTACTTTATAATTTAATAAAAATATTATGACATTTCTAATATAGGTATGTAGCCTTGATGCTTGATGGTTAGCGATACGATCTCTCATGGACAGACAAAAAACAACACCATAATTTACAAAGCAATGCTTATAATTCCACTGCGCTCACCATCCTGAAACATAAGACGTTAAGCCTTAATAATAATATGTCCTTAGTATGTAGCAGTTACTCTGGCTACGATGTCCTTCAAACCAGAACAGAACAGTGCATTTACACTGCTATTTTTCGGGATAAATGTATAGTACAGTGGTACCTCCCAGGCAGTCTCTCACATAATAATATAAGAGACCTACCACCACTAGAATATATTCCATATTTAAAAGATAAATGGAATACAGAATGAACTTCCTTTGCCCGAATTTAAACTGAATTTATTTCATTACGGTGATCAAATGAAAGCCATATAAAACTCTATGTACGCAGATTTCATTTAAGTGAGCGATCAAATAAAACTTTGATCAAAGTATGCGGTTTGATAAAAGTTGATATTAATAAAATAAACGAAAATATTCGGTTATTACTTAGATCTTTAATAGATATAGTTCAAAAACTATGTTCAATTCAAGTAATGAAATATACTTAGAGGACGATTTATTAAAAATAGCTGAAGTTTGAAATCAGTGACTTTTATATACACAGTCAGGTCATAAGTATTGTCACACAGTAAAAACTTTTCTTTTAGAATGCTGGCCACAAAAAAAAATAATGAATTCAAATTTCGTATTGTTCATGAAAATAAAAATGTATACTTTTTAGAATTTTACTCATTTTTAAATATGGAGTGGACGCTTAAAGAAGACCGTGTTGCAGTTATTGCGTTGCATCGTTGCGGTTACGCGCCAATTCAAATTATTGACATACTGAAAAATTTGAATATAACCAAAAGATTCGTTTATCGTACCATCAAACGATACAATGAAGGCTCTAGTGTAGATGACAGGTCAAGAAATGGTCGCCCTCGGTCTGTTAGGCCTCCAGCAGTGATAAAAGCTGTGAAGGCGCGAATTCAAAGAAATGCCAAACGTAAGCAGAAACTGTTGGCCCTTCAGATGGGGTTAAGCAGAACCACGGTGAAAAGGGTGTTAAATGAAGACTTAGGGCTTCGGGCATATCGAAGAAAAATAGGACATCGTTTGAATGCTCGTCTAATGGACCTGAGACTGAAGAGATGCCGCGCTTTGTTGAAGCGGTACGCGGGAAAAAAATATCGGGTAATTCTTTTTTCAGATGAAAATTTTTTTACCGTAGAAGATAGCTAGAACAAACAAAATGATAAGGTGTACGCACACAGTAGTGAAGAAGCGGGCAACCGTATTGCGCGTGTCCAACGAGGTCATTTTCCATCCTCGCTCATGGTATGGTTGGAAGTTTCTTATTGGGGCTTAACAGAGGTACATTTTTGTGAGAAAGGTGTAAAAACGAATGCAGTTGTGTATCAAAATACAGTCCTGACGAACCTTGTGGAACCTGTTTCTCATACCATGTTCAATAACAGGCACTGGGTATTCCAACAAGATTCGGCGCCAGCTCATAGAGCGAAGAGCACACAAGACTGGCTGGCGGCGCGTGAAATCGACTTCATTCTTCAATCGGCACGAAGACTGGCCCTCCTCCAGTCCAGATTTGAATCCGTTAGATTACAAGATATGGCAACACTTGGAGGAAAAGGCGTGCTCAAAGCCTCATCCCAATTTGGAGTCACTCAAGACATCCTTGATTAAGGCAGCAGCCGATATTGACATGGACCTCGTTCGTGCTGCGATAGACAACGGGCCGCGCAGATTGAAGGCCTGTATTCAAAATCACGGAGGTCATTTTGAATAAACTTTAGTGTCATAAGAATCTATGTTTTGTTAAGTTCATTTTGGTATATAAATAGTTACATAATGAATAAACTTTTTTCAATTATTTTATATTAAACATGTGACAGAATTTATGACGTGACTCATACTCTCGATAGTTCCAGATATTTTAAATAAATCTATGGACAGAAATATAAGCACCGCTACTTTCGATTTGAAATAACATCTAATAAGTTATTAAAGAATGGGTTTTTGCATAAATTCCACATAAAACTTTACAAAACGCACAATACACAGCTTTTAATTAAAGCCAGCAAATTGTCTCGTTCGATTTGCCAATAAGCTTTGATTGTTCGGCAGTGACAACACGAGCATATCTGTCATCGTTTGTCGTGTCTGCAACGGCTACGATTGAACCAAAAACCGCTGGCTCTGTGTCTACATAAATTTCAATTACTCTCTCTAGCTGCCCATTACCGCTGGGTAGCGATGCATTAGTATCAAATGAGTCTGACTGGCCAAGTAATTCGAGTGGTGGGATTTCGTTTCTGGAAGTTATTGAGCACATGGTATGAGAAAATTGGGTTACCAAGTTGGATAGGCTCTCAGTTAACATTACAAAATAATAATATGTTTAATGATCTATATGATTCTAAATAATATTGTAAGTAGTGATTTAAAAGTTTTGTTTTATAAATGAGGTAAATGCTGCTTACCTTTCAATATAAAAAAAAATCTTAACGTATTAAGCGAAACAAAAGTCAAATGTTTTTCTCATAACATGTGTCGAGTGATTTTGGAGGATGTCCCTTAAGGTATTTCCAATACGTGCGGGAATTACCTCAGCAATATCAATTAGTGAGAAACTATAAACTTTGGTTAGTCAATTGTGTTTTTTGTATCCACTGCGTTATTATCTCTTTCATTAATTTTTCACGAGGAAGCTGATCGTTGTATTGTGATGTAAATATTAGTTTCACGATCAACCAATATTTGTTTTGGTTCTTAATGTGATAAGGTATGAAAAAGACAGTCATAAATTTTTATATACATTAAAAAACACGTCCTCAGTAAATTACGACTACTAGCAGTGTTTGTGACTATATTAATTAATTTCAGATATAACCTAAATATTGGAATTCAAATTTTATTATTGATTACCTAATACATGACAACACGAAAAACAAAAATTATGAATCTTTTTTTAATATATTCATATACATTTTAAATGATGTAAACAATGTTTAAAATTACGTAGCTACACACTCTTATTTAAAATAACGTTTGCTCATCCAAAGCAATTAAGGTTATTAAGTTAATAAAGAATAATGAAATTATGACAGTAGTGGCCAAAACACTCATATTTTAAATGCCTTAAACGGTACGATAAGAGTTTTAATCCGTTTAACTTTGGCCCGTCCGTGTAATTTGTCAGCTAGTGACGTTTCGGGGCAGTAAACACCAAATTGGCTGGTAAACCGGTGGGTTAGGAACACTCTCAACTTAATTGGGTGCGCAAATTGATTTTATTCATTTGTAGAATACCAACTGATATGAAGAGGAATTTAGTTCATCGTGAGGCTATAACGGGATGTTATACAGGGTATATCAAGACTGCTACCGAAAACGAAGCCGGGTGGTAGTTTAAGTGACTTCAGACACAAAGCAACAGAAAAAGTTGCAAAAAAAACGACAATTTTTTTTTGTTATTTTTTTCCTATGGCCATATTTGGGTGGTAAATACATTTTTTTCTTAAAATAATAGTGTATACCCTTTTATTTATAAATACTATAAGGTATAAAAGAGTTTAAATTATTATTTTAGTAAAAACTATGGATTTACCACCCAAAAATGACGATATTTAAAAAACCATAAAAAATAATTGTCGCGTTTCTCTACGAAATTTTTAGTTGCATTGTGTTTGTAGTCACTAAAACTACCACCCGGCTTCGTTTTTGGTAGCAGTCTTGAGATACCCGGTAGAATGTAATCAAAGTTGAAAACGAAATACTTTTTTTTTTTATTAAAATTAACCGTAAGGCAGCTCATTTTTAATAGGATACCTTCTAGATTAGGTCTACACCCAATAATTGACTGTTTCCAAAAATAATAGATTTGCTTTTCGAAACAATGATGGTAAAATATCATACGATTTTTTAACGATTGAGACGAATTCATGTTATTTCACAATGTCGATATATTACAGGTTTGGTTAATGAGTTAATATCTAAATGCATAAAAAGTACAACAAGCTGTGTGCGACACTAATGACCTCTGTGCCTACCCCTTGAGCGATACAAGCGTGACTTTATGTTATAGTTACTGATTAATGAACATGACTGCTGTGTTGACAATACAGTTTGCAAGTTTGTAGTCAAGTTGAAATGAGTGCCAAGTTCCGAAGAAAGCTTTGACAACTTTCGCGACTTAATAAACTCATTTGCAAAAAAAACGGGCACCTAAGTAATGAACCAATTCAAATGTTACTATTGGTTTGTTTGATAATTATAGGTAGTTTTACTTTCACAATTTCGTAAATTAATAAGCAAATAATCGTTTTCGTCAGTATTATCATAAAATTTTGATAAAATTTATGGGTTTTAATGCTAAAGTTCACTAGTAGTGTATGCTTGCTAGTAGTGCATATGCTCGTGAAGTAAAAGTTAACAAAGATTTTTGTTTGTTTTTTCTTTAATAAAGTAAAAGCAGATAAATGTTTAGTATCGAGTGTGACCCCCTCTAGCTGAAATCACAGCTTGAATTCGTCTGGGTATACTAGCGAGGATATCCCGGATACTTGCTTGCGGAATACGTTCCCACTCCGCGGTAATCACATTCTTCAGCTCTCTGATGGTCTGCGGAGCCGGTTGTACTGATCTCACGCGTCGTTTCAGAACGTCCCAGATATGCTCTATAGGATTGAGGTCGGGACTTCGAGCTGGCCAAACCAAACGACGAATGCCGACCTCTTGCACATACGCTTCCACATCGCCAGACCGGTGGGCGCGAGCGTTGTCGTCCATAAAAATTGAGTCTTCGCCTAAAGCGGGCAATGCAGGTTGTGCATGAGGAATTAGAACTTCCGTTATATATCGATGTCCAGTCAGTGAGCCGTTTTCAATTAAGACTAACTCTGTACGATCCATTGAATTTATTCCTGCCCAAAACATAACAGAGCCCCCACCATAAGGTGTGATTTCTTCAAAACAAGCCTCTGCATAAGCGTTCTTCTCGTCTTCGTAGCACTCGCCGACGTCGATCTTCACCGAATAGAGATATCCTGGCTTCATCGGAGAACAATACCCTATTCCAGTCTTCTTGAGTCCATGACTCACAATTTCGAGCAAACCTAAGCCTGGCAACTCTGTGCTCACGGAGTAACTTAGGGCCGCGGGCCGGGCGATGACTGCGTATATTGGCCGCGAGAAGCCTCCTCCTGACCGTCCATAGACTAATATGCACATTTCTTACTTCTTCGAGGTTGTTTTTAAGGTCCACATACGAAGACTTGCGATTTCTCAATGCGTGACTCACAAGAAAACGATAATCCCGTGGTTGGGTACATGGTTTTCTTCCAGAACCAGGCCTTTTCTCGACGGAACCGGTGTCTTGATACCGCTGCCAGGTCCTTTGAACCGTCGAGCGACTCACACTTAGCCTTTGAGTCACGAAGCATTGGCTGCAACCCTCTTCGAGCAGCGCAATAATTTTGGTAGCTTTTACCACTTTCTCTAACATTATTGAGACAGCTAAACAGCAATAAATGAAGCTTTTATGATTAAGAATATGAAATAAATTCATAAAAATTGACTAAAAGTTATGAAAACCGATATTATCTTTTGGAACTTCGCACCAAAAATGTAGGATAAAAAGTGGTTTTCTGTAAAAACGAGCATCAAACGAAAATTTGAATTTAGAACGTACTGTTTTAAACACCACGGCATTTTTAAAACCGGCCAGTAACATGTACAAATGATTGAAATCATTTTGGTACCGTATTTTTTTAAAGAAAATTAAAATCAAAACCGCCCGTTTTTTTTTTGCAAATGAGTGTATATTTGTGGATTGACAAGCGAGATACTTTCATATTTATTGTGAAATTTATGGGTATATTTTCATTGATATCATTTATTATTATGGCACGAGTATTATTGTAATTGATCAATGCAACAGTGCAAAATGTAATCGTTATCATAAAATAAAAATAGTTATTTTGTGTAATTAACATTCTGTCTTTCAATATCATATATACTTTATGTTGACAAGCAATTTATATAATTACTTTAACATAATATTATATCTAAATGCCACTATACATATTAGGCGCACTAAAAACAAAATTCACAACTAAAACAAATAATAAGTCATAGTTCCAACATAGACTATTGCAATCTGATCCAATGTCGGACAGTCAATTAATGGAGCCAAACCAAACTATTTTGAATATTTCACGTCCAGATGAACGTGGCAGCTGATAAGTTTGATTTAATACAAACAAACGGGGTGTATAGGGATTACACTGGTCGAGTGATTTATTATGAACTATAACATATATTTTGTATATTGGAAATCACGTCATGTGTATTTTTTTATATACCCTGCTAAATTGCCTTGTTTATTAAAAACAGTTGACATAGGGCCCCTAATTATAAATATTAAGTACGAGCTCAATTATTTAGTTCAAATAAAAGACTTGTAAAGGTAAAGAAAAGTTAGGTGCGCCCGCATGGAGATTTTATGCAAAGTGCAGATAAGTTGAGAACAGAAGAAGACTTTGTCCGTCTTTCAATTGAAAAAGTTAAAGAACTATTACTCCTTCATGTTCTAATGAATAGTGATAGCTACAATCTCTTAAAACTGAAATACAATAATGCTTTTTTATTGCTAAGGTCTGGCAATCGAGCAAGCAGGTCACCTAATGTGTGATAATTACCGCCCATAAACATTCGTAATGCTTTGCTCATGGATGTATCCTATCAAATCGGGAGAAGAGCAGTAAGGAAAAAGGATGGTAAGACATAACCGGTATTGAGAATCCGCAAACCTCAATCACAGAACGAAACGCGACAGCTGTCACGCAGATTTCTTGTGCGATCACTGTCTCTTCTGTGGTGGTACTACTGTATTGCCCGGAACAGCCTGCCCATTCATGCTTTTAGTCATGGCTGACAATACCAAGGTTCTACCAATTAAAAACCTCTTCCTTTTTTGAAGTCGGTTAAAAATAATATTATGTATCTTAAAAAGAAAATTGATGCCTTATCTGAAACTTATTTCAACAGTTTTTTTTCTTTATTGGAAAGCCTTATTTATCTATACCATTGTATGAGTCCATTTACTTATATTAAACATGATGTTGAGGGTTTTAAGAAATTATGTCTCATACATAATTTAATGTTCATTCCATTACGTACCTATTAAGTAAAAGACGCCTACGTCCTAATCCATTGTTTGTAAGCAGAAATTAATGGAAAACATTAAAGTAATGCCTCATTTATACTAAAATTAAAGTAAGGAATTTCCCCATTCATAAAGTAAAACGTTAGCATTAATTCTAAGAGCAGATTTCACGGTTGGTTGAACCGTCACGCCGAGATGTTCCGCCACATACATTACACCTTATTACGGATATTATCTTTGCCTTAATAAGTGTTCGTTTAAGGACCATGCTTTTGTATTTTATTCCACGGAGATCGATTTAGGTATCATGAATTAGGTAAAAGTCGTAGTTAAATAAACTAGAAAATGTATGCTTAGAGTCTTTTTCTGATTAAAAAAAAAACTGCTAAAAAAGGTGATGAAAAACTTGGATTTTAAAAATTATCTGATCGTTTTGAAGAAAAAAAACACATGCTGTATTATTACAATATTCGATAATCTTACAAATTAACATAAAATTCTGAGAGGTAATGACGTACGGAAAACTAACGCTGTTTTTGCGAATTTTTTTGTCGAGTTTTGTCTGAAATAACTCAAACTACTAGCATCATTTTCGGCCGTAATCTGGACATACCCATTAATGTGTGCAATCAGGACTATATTTTGTATGAAAATAATAAAAAAGTACCCAAAAGATATGTGGGAAGTATAAATGACCAGCACGCTTGATCCTGTCCAAGAATACCCTCTTTAGCCTATTATGTATAAATGAGCAAGACTTGGACTTTCTCTTCTTTCGTTTCTAGACAAAATCGTTTTCAAATATACAATCCTACAAAAGTATCCTTTTCATTTATATTTTTAAAATTTGTCCATACCTATGGTTTCTGTACAATATCCAGCGTCCTCAAAAACTTTTCTTTTTCAATAAATTTAAAGAACAATAAAATTAAACGTCGCGCCGGGATTTGTCTGAACTTCTAATGTACCTTTATTGAATAAAAGATTAATTTACTTTTGAAACATTTTGTTGTGCCGAAAATGATACTTGTAAATGGCCTTTAAGTGTATTTTGAAGTTATTAAGCCACCACATACCTTTTACAATGTGTGGTTTCTATTACTAAAGTTTCAGTTTGATACAGGTGTATATTTTAGATATTTTACTTTTGACGGCCTCTGGATAAACTTTACTTATGAAACTCTCTAGTAAAATTTACGGTTGATTTGTTGGCCAGCAACACATCTAAGATCCAAGAGTGACAGTGACACTTACCATCAGGTGACCTGTTTGCTTGTTTTTCAGAACTATGCAATAAAAAAATGATTCTTCTAATAACATGAGTCCAGATTTTGCTAATTGAATTTCGAGTTGGTCAGGATAATTGTACCGAGCGACAAGACATATTTATCTACCTTCGGTGCCTTCTCTGGATTATAAGGCAGTGAATATGAGATGCAGTATGCAGTTAAAGGGCAGAATAATAAAAGTGTTTTTTTTGCATAGATTATGGAGACGAGCAAACAGTCACCTGATAAATGATCATTGCCGCTCATGAACATCCATAGCGTTTGGATCAAGAGTGAGTTGCCGGCCCATCTAATAGAGAGGGGAATGGGAAGGATAAAAAATGGAAAGAGGAAAGGGGTATTAGGCAACCGGCTATCTCACTCACTCAACGAAACGCGCCAGTTAAGCTGTCGCTTCAAGTCGATCTCTTATGAGACAGTGGACGACCCTGTCCATTCTTGTTGAATGATGACTAAAAATACAAATGGCTTTACCACTTTTAAAGTGTTTAAAAAATAGTATAATACCTTTACAATTGTAAAACACTATTTTTGGAAATAAAATAACATTTATACACCAAAGAACAACTGTACGTACATTGTGTTCGGCCTATCTAAACAAAGTATGAACCCAAAAACAAACGTAAAATAAATACAATGGGAAAGTTTTGGTCAGGAAAGTTAGCTAACAGTAGTTACTAACATAGGTAAGTCGTATGAGTTTGTTTAAATAATACCTGTGCCAAAGATCAAATATTTTATTAATTATACAATTTTAAAATATTTTATAGTAATATAGATGTTTTTGACATTAATTCTACGTGTTTTTAGAACAGACATGCTTTTTTATTTCTTTTGATTACACAGGTCCAAATGCGTAGTGGCCTGTTGGTAAACAGACAAGCGCGATGTTCACAGTGGTTGCGGGTTCGAATACCAGGGCACACCTCTGACTTTTTCGATTCACGTGTGTATTATTAGTCAACTACCATACAACTTAGCGGTGAAGGAAAACATCGTGAGGAAACCTGCATATCATAGCGATTTGAAAGAATTTCTATGGTATATAAAGTCTGCCAACCCACCGCACTCAGCCAGCGTGGTGGACTATATAGCCCAATAATAATAAATAATAAATAACACCCAACAGTCACATACATAGTCCTGACCCCACACTAAGATCGAGTCTTGTGTCGTGGGTATCAGGAACTACGAGAGACTTTTCGGTCTCACAATCACCCTCAATTGTACTCTCAATTATAGAGGAGGTTCGTGCCCTGCAGTGGGAAGTGTATTGACAGTCTCCGTTGCCCAGGCGGTTAGTCCCCGCCTGTCACAGGCCGCGGGTTCGATACCTGCACCGAGAGAAATGATTGTGCAGCCCACGGATATTTCTTCCGGGTCTGGGTGTTTGGGAGACCGAAAAGTCTCTCGTAGTTTCTGATACCCACAACACAAGACTCAATTTTAATGTGGGGCCAGGGCTATGTATGTGACTGTTGGATATTATTTATTTATTTATTCTTAACTGCACAAAAAAGGATAAACACTTAAATATATTACATGTGAAAAAAAAAGTACAGATGGCGGTCTTATCGCTCTAGGCGATTTCTTACAGACAACCTTTGGATGGATAGAAAAAAAAGGAAAAGATGAGAGGGCAGTCTAGAAAAAGAAAGGATACAAGCTATACAATATATAATAAAATAATATCATTATTTATAATTAGTATTTACACAATATATGATACATAATTATATACATACACCTATTATAAATATAAATATATATATTTATTTATTTATATGGACTGATACAGTATACAGTATACACAGCTCCGGCGAACGAGCAAACTGGTCACCTAATGGTAAGTGATCACTGCCACCAATGAACATGCTCAACGGTTGGATCATAGATATGTTGTCAGTCCATTAAATCGGGATGGAATAGGGAAGAAAAACGACCAAACTTTGAAAATAAACGATGTAGATATTTCATATTATCAACATTTTCCAATGATAATAATAATAAGTAGGTAGGTATTCAAATTTCATAATTGCATTAAGGATAGTTTTTTATCATGTCATGATTTTATCTTATAATTTTGTTACCTGTAATGCACAATATTCAAAATCAATATACATTATGTAAATATACCATTGAAACTCTTTACAAAAATTCAGGAAGAAAAATATGAACAATTTTTTCTCCGGCACTCCATCGGAGATGTAATTTTATGGAAGATTCTATTATGTACGATCGTAAAATAAAGGAACGTCTACTCATGAGACTGAATCTTATGAGCAAACTGTTGAATGTAGAAAATGTAAGGAAAAATGTCGTATACTTATTATCATAAGGCAAAGATTTTCTGTATTTGATAGCGATAATCTTCGGAAAAAGAAATACATTTCCTTTATTCATAATAATACTATCTAGGAATCTGAGTCAACTGTAGATGGCAAATCAAATCGTCATGGCAATTATATGAAAATTGATGGACCAAAATATACTGCCTTATTTAGGAAAATTTGTGATCAACGAAATTCCCCGACTTTCAAATTGACGCACTTAGGTACATCATATATTTACTCCTACGTCGCAACTATCGTCATTAATTATTGTTGTTTACACTACCATCCATTCACAGAATAGTCAGGTCTAAAAGCATTAAATTCGTCGTCGAGGAAGCCAAATAAAATACAAGAGTTAAGTTATTTACAACTGGGATTTTAACGAACTTTCCGCAAATTGAAACAAAGTGGAATGAAAAAGGTAAAATAAAATGCTACGTAACACAATTATGTGTAGAGGACTTGGCGGTGAGCACCGCGCTCCACTTGTCCCTTTTGCATAATTAATGAGATTTCAACACCATAGGTGACTAGGGATTTTTACAGCTTCATGGGAGACATGATTGTGATAGTTGCAGGATCTTCGTTAGTAAGAAGATCGATCGATTTTTATAACAATGAATGGCGGTACGACCGCTCATGAACACTAGCAAAACCAAATTGTTTTTAAAATTACTAAGCAGTGCTTACTTCAGCTATAAATTGATAGATTGCATTTTTTTACGTACATACATAAACTCACGCCTATCTTCCAGAAGGGGAAGGCAGAGGTGCCAATAGAATACCCACATTTCACCTTGTATGTCCCACGATGTGATAAGCAAGCTTATCGCTACATAGGGTACATAATCCTGACTCCGGCCGATAATGAATAGAGAGATCTAATACAACTTTGTCCGACCCAGAATTCGAACTCGAGACTTCTGCTTTATAATCATACTCTAGTACAACTGAGCCACCGAAGCAGCCAGTTCAGTTTGTATGTGGACAAAATAGAAAGAGTCTTTAACGGCTTAACCTTTTAAAAGGCGTGCTGTTACTTGATATCACTATCAGCCGATAATAATTCAGAACCAATTCCCGTTAATTAGGAACTATTGCAAGAATCTTCCGTCTCTCTAGTCCAGGTAGGTAGCTGCCTAATCTTCAAAGAACGGACACTACAATTTCCTCAAATTTGGTTGATATAACTGGTACCAATAGTCTTTGCCATCAAGCGGCACGCGACTTCCGTACTAATGCTCAACGTTTGATGGATTACTTTAGTCCAACAAATATAAAATGTACTCTGTGGCTAGATATTTTAATTAATAACTCGAGTGTGGGCTCAGTGTAATCAATAATCAATTAATGCGAAGTGAAAAACTGTCGCCTCCGTCAATACAGTCGCTTGTAAAATAATTGGAAATAGAAGGTATAATTAATCTCTGTGATACAAGATTCAATGTATTTCAAAGTATGGGAGATGTAAGGTTTTTAATCTAGTTTATCCAAATCTTAGAAGAGGTTTGGTCTGAAACCATTTCTGTAATACTGACTTACTTATGAACCGTACCTAGCGTATATAGAAATGTCATGCCAGAAATATTGCTTCACTTTTATGAAATAGCAAGAAAGACATTAGACGTACACTCATAAGATAGAAAGACGACGTAATAAAAATTTGTAGTAAGTCGCTAAATACACAGGCCACTTCCAATAGGAATTGGAATTACTATTAAAAGGCACATAGACTGACACAAAAAAAACTAAGCAATAAGTAAAGACATAATGTATCAAAACAGAAAATTCAAACATGATACCACTTCTCTACGGTAATAATATTATACACAATGAATCTAATTTATAAAATTACCTAGTCACCCATTTTCTTTCTCCAAAACCTCTAATTAAACGTCTAAATTCCATTCTATTCTAACATAATAATAATATTTAGATTGTCCATTTTAGCTGTGCAAATATTTGTTTTGGTCGCTTTCAAGTGAAACAAAATATTGTTAATGTGTCGCGTGTTTTCAGGTAATTTATACCTAGCCTTTTGAGTAGTACTTTAGTTTCAAAGGAATAAATTTTATAATGCCTTAATTTTGTTAAAATTGAATGTAATTTCAGCTCACTTACGGCCATCGTTGAGCCCAGTTCTCGTATTTAACCGAAAAATAGATTGAGGGGGTGACATAGGGCACTTTGGAACTTTTTAAACAAATAGTTAACAATTACTGTAAAACATATTATTATAACTTAGTACTTCAGTTTAAGCTGATTTTTCAAGTATTAACAATCAAAATTCCCAGAAATGCAAAAGACGCAAATGACTGTTACATTATAAGTGGTGCAAACAAGTATAAATTCCATGACTTTAATAAATAAACTTTTTACAATACGATTCCATATTCATAACAAAAAAATGACTTGCAACAAACAACCGATCGATGAACGGACCATCAACATAATCTGTAAAAACCGTCAACACAAATGTCTTCATAATTTACTTACGCAGTGGCTAAATTGTATCGATTCTATGTGACCCGCGCGGCTCGGTTAGACCAATAGTATTTAGATGTATAAACAACACGACGTGGCCGATCAATAATAATCAATCGAGTCGAGTAAGAACTGACCTTTGTATTAGGCGTACGTGACGAAGTCTGGCGTGAGTTTACAGATACCTGTAGTATTTTTGATAGTAACTCTAGTTTCGTTGTATGAAACGTGTGTACTCGTACTTTTTCATAGGAATTCTAGGATTCAAGTATGTTTGGTGTAGTTAATCTTGTCACATACCTATAAAGATTAGAATAAAGGACATATATTTTAGAGCGACGTACGCAGGTAGTCCCAACTTAACGTAAACTATGGATGTGGCTTACACCATAGACCAGAGATATTTTTACACTATCAAAATATCTACCTACCATCCAACTAAATTGGTACCGTTTGAAATTGCATGCTTTTCAACTTTGTGCAGGCGAAACATTTTCAACATTTTCAACTAAAATTTCCATAAAACTACAATTGAAATTCAAATTGTGTGAGTTACACCAAAACGAGGTTGTTTGAAAAGTATGAAACGTCAGATGGTAACTATTAGTTTAGCTTGATATTAGTTCTGAAATCACGCTAACACAATATCAATCATCATCATCATCATCATATCAGCCACAGGAAGTCCACTGCTGAACATAGGCCTCCCCCAAGGATCTCCACAATGACCTGTTGGAAGCGGCCTGCATCCAGCGACTTCCTGCGACCTTAGTCAGATCGTCCGTCCACCTTGTAGGCGGGCGTCCAACACTTCGCTTGCCTGTACGTGGCCTCCACTCGAGAACCTTTCGGCCCCAACGGCCATCGGTTCTACGAGCTATGTGCCCGGCCCACTGCCACTTCAACTTGCCAATCCTATGGGCTATGTCGGTAACCTTGGTTCTCCTACGGATCTCCTCATTTCTGATTCGATCTCGTAGGGAAACACCGAGCATAGCCCGCTCCATGGCTCGTTGAGTGACTTTGAGCCTTACAATATCAATATGTACATAAAATAAAGACATATAATATAAGTTTGAGATATGCCTTAATTCACGAATAGAGGTTATATTATGGGTGCCAAACGCCAATTATAATGATGAAAATAATAAATCACATCAAAATTTGAACCATATTTTTATAGTAATATTTTAAGAAGAAACCATTAAAAGAGGAAATAAAACGTAAAATAACAAAAAGGACAAAATGACCTAATGAACAAATGAGATCAAATATTCTTTCAAGGATTTTATTTATCCAACGACTGTAAAAAGGTCAGATTCAGATAAGCCGTGGTTGAAGGACGCGCGTTGTGAAAACGCCATACTCATACATAAGGACATACATTCTCTTCGATGGAAAATTTGATCGTTCATTTCGGGTTAAAAATAGACATGACTAATACTCTGTCACGGGTAATGCTGTGGGTTAGCTATTATTTAACTATACATGTCCCAAATGTGTAGGTGACAAACATGTGACTGGCGAAAAATGAATGTCACCGCCCGTAAACACTCACCATACTTTGGAAATCGTAGGTGCGATGACGGTTATCGAGAGTAAAGAATAGACGCTGAAGAAAACGGATTATTTTTGCGGATTACGAGACGTTAAAAACGCTCACCTAATGGTTAATGTTACGTCTGCCTATAGACAGAAGTGACACAACTCAAAGACTTCAAATATACACAGCACTGCCCTTTTCAGACAAAACCATTTCAGTCATTCTATATGAAATCTGTATCAGCCCATATACGTCCCACTGCAGGGCACGGGCCTACTCTACAATCGAGAATACGATTGAGAGTAGTTAGGCCATATAGTCCACCACGCTGGCCTAGTACGGGTTGGCGGACTTACATACCATAGAAACTCTTATAAATCGCTATGGTATACAAGTTTCCTCACGATGTTTTCCTTCACCGTTTTTAGTGCGTGGTGATTGACTATCAATACTATATAATCAAGACAAACATGACTCCGAAAAGTCAGAGGTGTGCCCTGGGATTCGAACTCGCGACCACCGTGAACATGTGGGTAGCCGCGTCTAGTCCGTTTACCAACAGGCCACCACGCACTTTTACTATATGAAATATGAAAACTCGCATTAAATTCATTGGCTGTAATGTCCTTCAAAGATAAGCATAGCAGTGCTTTTGATACACCACTCCTGCATTTAATTCCAAGTTTTTTCTATCTCCAGTTGATATCCGAAATTATCACTGATTAAAACAATTTATTGTTCACCAACTCCAGTCTGAGTTACTACACAAGCTTTGTCAGTTATTGCCATACTTAAAATTAACTTTATTTAGTTCCTACCACTTTTCAAAGAGTTTTAGTTTTCTCACTGGAAATCTAATTACACTTACCTAAATTAATAAGCCATGTAATGGTAACCGACAATAACAAGCTGTGGGTGACCCTAGAGCAAAATTCAGAAAAAAATTCAAAATTCATGAAAACATAGCTACATTGGCTTTTACTATAAATAATACTCAGTTTAAGTAAGATGGAAGCGTTTAAGCCACAGCGTGAGTCACGAAATGATTTATGAGTCACGGGATGCGAAGGAATAGCGGTTTAAAATGTTAATCCTGATGCGACGGACGAATTTAATTACAATGTGGGATAAATTGGGTCTTACCACTCTAATAATGGCTTGAGAGCTGTGATCAGATTCGAAGTCTATTTTGTTTGTAAGCAAAGCACTCGAATCAGAGACAACGTGTTTAACAAGCACATCGCAAAATATATGTGTCGGAACGCTGATCCAGATATTCGTATTTGGTAAGGGAAATATCACTCACGATTTATGTTACCGGACTTATTTAATAATTGAAATCTCTTTTTTATTTGCATCATCAGTGACTTATGTATATTAATAGTAAATCTTGAGATGTTTTCAAGATGAATTTTTTTGTAATTTTTTTCCTATCATTCTGTTTGGATGGTAAATACATAGTTTCTTCTAAAATAATGGCGTATCCGTTTTATTATTAAATACACCATAATACGCATGGGTCTAAATTATAATATAGCAAAAACTTTAAATTTACCACACAAAACGATGTCATTTAAAAAAATCACAAACCAAAATTTTCCCATTACTTTGCGAAATTTTTAGTTGCCTAAAAGTAGTAGTCACTAAAACTAACACGTGGCTTCGTTTTTAGAGGCAGTCTTGTAAATGAATATCTTGAATTGACGCGACAGCCTACTGCTATTACCTGTGATTATATACGAATAATATATGTATATACCAGGAAAGTATTGTTTATAAATAATTATTACATAAAAAATCTCTGGAAAAATTTCACAATTTTATGACGTTTTCTGCAACACTTCTATTGAACTGTGGACCTAAAGAACTTAACCATTGAAGAAAGTTTTATAGCCAATAAAAATCTTTTATACCGTAATGTTTTATGACATTAACGTGTTTATTAGTTTTACTCTATTATAAAAATGACACTTCTGAACTTTACTATGGATTATTCACTACTTCAAAATTTAATTACAGAATCTTTAGTGAAATATAAATCTGGTTGTGAGTTTGACACGTTTTCACGACTAAAACTGTTAACTGGTTGTATTAAAATTTGGTATACCTAAAGGTTAGCCTGAATCCCATAGAATGACATAGTATACTTTCCATTTCTAAAATTTATCAAGAGAAAAATGATTGAAAAACTAATGAGAAATTGGAAAATGATACATTTCTACTCAAAATGCTACTATATATGACATCACAATCTATTTCAATTTTATCAATGGCTCAACTTTGAAACTCTGTGACACATGGGGCATTTTAATCGATACTGAAATATCATTATTGAATTCTATTTTCGTACATTTGTTGACACACCACTCTAATTTGCCATCATTTCATATTGACTCGTTTTAAATTACACCTTAACGACAAGCGATTTACTTGATAATGTTTTCCTACAACCATTTAACGTGTGAAAGTGCATTTATCGAGATCAACTATTGGAATACGATTCAATTTACATTTTTAAACGCGAGAGAAATGTGACTTAAAATTTATATGAACTTTAACTTTCAGAAATGTTGAGCGAAACTCATGTGTTATGTTAGTGATTTTGCAGTGACAGAATCGTAAATCGAATATTTAAAAAAAAATTCTTTCTCAGAATATGTGAGACATTTATAAACAATTGAACCGGATTGAAACGTGTTGACCTGAAAATGTTTAAAACAATGTAAAACATCTCATCGTGATAAAGGTTAATAACAATTTTGAAGAGCTGAATTATATTAATTCAAACAGTTCCATGACTTGAGAGGATATCCTACAATGCTCTTGTAACAAAAGTTTGTAAATCTTACAAACATTTGACCCAAAATCCAAACTTAAATATATAGCCAAAGAAGCGCTTAAACCAATTCCACTTAGCTTTAACTACCACGTGTAGGCAGATGTCGATCGAATGTCAATAATTATTTATTCAAAACATCGATTCGAATAAATGGTAATTTATTTTTTATTCCGATACACTAACTACGACATTGATTGTTGAAATACGATGAAATCGTTTATTGTCGTGCGTGATTTGTTGTGCGGTGTTTTTTACATTGTTAGTATTTCACAATGGTTTACTCAGTGAATAAAATTCAGGGTCCCGCAAATGGTTTAACTTGGAAAATCTTAATTTTATATAAGTGCTTTTTGCGTACAATATTAAATAAAGGATACTGTACTTGCTAAGTCTACCAGAAAATGTTTATTTTTGCATTTTCGTAGGCAGACCAACGACCCTGATGGTAAGCGGTCATTGTTCAATAAACAAGACAACCCAACCACATAATCTAGCCCTAAACTCCGACTTACACAGATAGCTTAGCTAACAAATAAATAAACTTATACCTAATTAATAGGTACACGAAATCTGAAACACACATACTGCCTTCATAGGACTAAGGTAAACACGAAACATTTAAAGCAAATACACACAGCACATACGATGTTACAAGTAGTAAATAATTAAATCATACTGTGTAATTCCTATACTAAGTGAATATTTAATATGAAGATCGGAAGGAGTTTGTTAGGTAAGCAGAAGCCTTTGTGCAGTTTCTCTTGTATGAAGATTAACAGTTGGAAAACTTTGGCTTTAGGTTTTTAGCAGAGGCTGCGACTAGTAGAGGAGTAAAATTTGGCGATGATTATGAAACAAATTTAAGTAGTTTTATAGGTCAAGGTAGTGACTATACTGCATTTGATTTATAGTAAACTTTTTAGTAGTGCATTTCTATGGGAATGTTTGCGATTAAGAGAAGCTCAAAACACGAGATTGCGTTTTCCAATCTGATATAAATATTATTGTATAATTAACCACCGTAATTGACGAAGTAAAAGCAGTATCTATAGGTCACTACCTATAGATACTGATAAAGTAAGTTCAAAACAAGGCTAAAAAGTGAAAATGGCAATTATTGGTAAAGAATGTCTTGTGAAATAGCAGGAAATCACAAGTTACTGGGTATACCTGTCAAAAATCAATCCACTCAATTCAATCGGAACCCTTCTCAAACCCCTTATATACTATTGTTATATAATAAGTCAAAGAAACATGCGTCTAGCCGTATAAAAACAAAAAAATAAAGCACATTATTTCTACCCACAACCACCAATAAGGCAGGGAGCCCAAAAGATTTTTCACAAGCCGAGAAAAATGCACCACGGTATATCTGAGGATCGGAATGGATTCTTTAAATCCGACCGTCGTCGCTGGCAATTTATTAAATTACAAGATTGATACGTCCGCTCCGAAGGCTCGGGAGAAATATATTTTTGGTATACATTCATGTAGCATGTAGGGGATTCCTCTGGAGCTCAATTACGAAACCTATATGCGAATAAAAATATGAATGAATCAATATTGATGAGGAAATTGTTATAAAAAACATAATGTATACGTGTGTAATGTATCAATTAATAATTACGGGCAAGGTGCAAGGGAACAGATGCTTGGACAAAGAAAAATCGTGGCTGTGAAACATCTGGGAGTAGACTGGTATCAGCATCGTTGAACTTTTTCATCTGGCAAGTGGTAAAGAAGAATACAAGAAACTGCTGGCCAGCTTTCAACACTGAAGAGGCTCTCAAAGAAGAAGAAGAATGTAGAAATAAATTAGAGAAGAGCTTAAATTTACGTACTTGACAATTAGAGGTATCGTTTGTTTTAAATTTCTGCCCTTATCCGCTTATTTTTCTCAGCACTAACCCGACCAGTATAAAGTTTTGATTATTTAACCTAATCTTCTACTTCATCTGATCCTTAGAATCTTCAATTAAAAGATCTCAATTATTAACCTAAAAAAAATCTTACACTAATATTTCATATGTGTAATTTGTTTTCTGTAAAATACCTATGCCTTCTTTATATGTTTTTTCTTTTTCAGAATTATTTTGGAAAGCATACCCTTCCACAAAATAGTTGGCATTACACTAAAGAAAATGTAAATATTTATTATTTCATTCTTCAGCATACAATCACTGCAGTAGGGATTTCTCGCTTATCGTGGGGATTGAGCAATACAAGAAAATATTTGTAAGCCCTTCTATCGCACCCTTGGGTGACGTTTGTACTATCTATAGAAACGTCTGTACAAAGAGTCTAGGGCTACAATCGTCACGTGGAATGGAGAAAACGAGGATTTTTCTATTTTTAACAAAGTTAATCAATTTTATTGAAGTCTTACGGAAGAGAGATTGTAAGTTCTTATTACGTGATATTTGAATCGAACCGAAGATTATATTCTCAGAGATTTCGCGATACAAGACAACCATAATATTAAAAATAAGAACCAAGCCAGATAACATATGTATACAGTTCAGAAAATTCAGAAAAAAGATATTAAGTCAAGACTCATAAATATTTCGCTTGAAATACATACAATTCTTGAATTTAAGTTTTAGATTTCTTGGTTTCTTCAGATCTTTTACTAGAAAACTTGCGAAATATAATTAAAAAATAATGATTTATAAGAAAAATGATCAATTTCGATTGAAATTATTTATTACAATTGCTAATAACGTAGCTGATTAGCTACGTTATTAGCAATTGTAATAAACTAAAGATCACAGTCACAATCACTTTTGCAACATTCATACGATCGCTATACAACTACAGCAAAATAAATTCTTACACTATACAGTAAACTTTACATCTAAACATACAATTTTCTCAACAGAATACAACATAGAACAAGTTCCGTGGAGTTAACTACACTCGCCCCGTTGGGAATACGAAGTTTACTTTGAACTTGACTCGGGTCCAGTTATTCAGCCTTTTGAGTGCTATTCTTAATGGATCAGTGTTGACTTAGGTTGATAGAATAGTTGGTTTTTTATATTATAAAACTAAGATATTTAGTTTGGTTTTACATGTATTGACTAGGTTGCAATTACTAGGTTAGTAGGAATGCACATTACGTACCGGGTGGTAGACCAAAAAAATATTATTTTCATATCATTTTTATAAAATGTTAAATAAATAACTACAGACTGTTACCTAGAAATAGAGAGTATTTTAAATGGTGCCCTAAAGGAACATTACTTGAATGACCTTTTTTTAATTTTTTTCAATTTATTACTTAATGGATATTTATCACACTAAAATTTAAACAACATCCAATATAAGAGCGCCTTTGAGCCCTATATCAACACAACTAAATGCCTTTTATATATAGAAAATATGCCAATTAAAGTTATATGAGTAAGTAAATTAATTAATTAGTAACTAACGCTTCGGAATATAATTACTGCGAATAAACTGGACTGTGTCACGCGACTAAACACACCTTAATCGTCAGTTTTTATATGACACGGCTTTCAGTAACTAACTTTCTTTTTTGCTTTGGAGAAAATCCTGATTAATCAGATTCGGGTTTGAAAATACTAGAGGCATGCGATAATAATCTTAGACTAAAAGACTACTTACAATATTAATTAATTAACACAACATAAATTACACATTATTTTAAACTTTACTTTGTTTTCTGTAAGACATTACCTTTGAGCGAATAAACATCAATAGGCTAGTTTCATACATTTTTATTTTTGTTTTTAACGGAAGGTTACGTTACGCATGATCATAATCAGAAAGAATTTTTAAAATCTGTTAAGTAATACGCAACTTACAAATATATGAAAGTTGGTGGTAGGAGTGATAGAAAAGGATGCAACATGCACGGCGTGACGTCATCTTCCGTAAGGTGCACGCGTGCGAAAGAGACAACGAGTGTCCCCACCGTACTGCTAAATGTATTAATATCTCAGTCATTTTACATTCAATTTTGATGCTGTTTTCAAATACGTTTGTTTATATAAACGATGCTTTTAAGGAATGATTACTTACTGCTCAAATAAAATCTTGGACACAATCAGTATTTATTTCACTTTTGTATGTGCAATGAAGTGTAATATTACAAATAAGATTTTAAAGAATTTTCGGCCATATCTCGAAGCAAATGTATTTACTTGATCACAAAAAGTTTTGTCCTGGTGCAAATAATAAAATTACAGCCACATAATGCATAGAGATGTTGAATAAATAAATTACGTAGTTTAATACAGCCAGTCAGCCTGAAGCTAATCACTTGGTTCCTGTGTTGGCTTAATGGAAAGTTGTTTCATCGGAGGCAGACAATATAATATTGCTAAGTTTGTAACCTAGTTGAATTTCACCATAACCGATAAAATGATAAGATTGTTTTATATTTGGCAATTAATATGACAGTAAAAAATCAGTACAGATTTATAATATCCGATCATATACTCGTATATCATAATATGTTATCAAAGGTAACAAAAATAAAAATAAAAACATACAGTCGATTTGAGAATCTCCTCCTTTGTTTGATGTCGGTTATAAAATATATTTTTTATTTCTGTGTAGTTCAGATTATAAACTGCTGAACATCAGATGCGACTCTAGTTATTTTTTTATTAAGTGTCAGAGATATTTCCAGAACATTTATTTATTTTATTTTATTTTACTTAAAGTTGAGGAGATGAACAGAATTTTTCCATTACACTTGTGAAATCAAACATTTTCATTATGATTATTCTAGTCGTGTTTTGTAAAAGCAAAAGGTTCCATTAATCTAACCCGTTTTGTTTTAGTAAAAACATAAAAATCTGTTTTGAAATATTCACGTACTTAATACTGTGTTGATATATAATGTAATATAAAGTGTCATTTTTTCTTACCAATAGATCTACGTCGTAGATGTACCACGTTAGGTATATTTTTATGGTTCCGTAGCCAAATGGAAAAAACAGAACCCTTATGGATTGGTCATGTCTATCTGTATGTCTGTCTGTCCTTCCGTATGTAGTTTGCACGAGAAATACTTCCAAAGTGATAAAATGTCCCTCCTCCCCCCTATAACTCCTACTTGCTGCTACGGAACCTTTCATGAGCAAGTCCGACTCGCACTTGGCCGCTTTATTGTTTGTTTGTTTACAACATTTTAGTATCTACTTTCTCGAGCTGAATAAGATGTTAGGATTGTTCAGCCTGTTTATAATTGGAAGTAATTAATTATCTTCTGAACCCTTATGAGCTAGCAAACCAGCTTTAATGGGTAGGCCCTTGACATTCTATTTAATTTGAAATTTAGGAATTTGAATCGAAACTTGTCTTTTTGATTCTAGCACACCAATTGCACGCATTATTTCTCTATTTTATACACTGTCACGAAAACTCCGACGGGTCAATCTTCATTCCATTTTTGAATACAATTTCAACATATTCATACCTAATATTAATGTTAACCTCATGATTGCGATGGCTCGCCGCGTTGCGGTCAATGTGGTGTTTCTGCGACCGCTTTGTGGAAATCTTTAAATATATCCGGCCTCGGTTCCGTTCTGTCGTCCGGTTTGTATAAAATGACCGTCGTTTAGCGCTATCGTACTTTGACACGGGATGTTTGAACACCACGCTCGTTTGGAAAAAATGTAAATGGTGTTTCAGTATTCGTAATAATGTCTAATTATACCGGGTATCTCAAGACTGCTACCGAAAACGAAGCCGGGTGGTAGTTTTAGTGGCTACAAACACAATGCAATTAAAAAATTCGCTTAGAAACGCGACAATTATTTTTTATGATTTTTTAAATATCGTCATTTTTGGGTGGTAAATCCATAGATTTTGCTAAAATAATAATTTAAACTCTCTTATATCTTAGAGTATTTATAAATTAAAGGGTATACACTATTATTTTAGGAAAAAATGTATTTACCACCAAAATATGGCAATAGGAAAAAAATTACAAAAAAAAAATTGACGCTTTTTTTTGCAACTTTTTCTGTTGCATTGTGTCTGAAGTCGCTTAAACTACCACCCGGCTTCGTTTTCGGTAGCAGTCTTGATATACCCTGTATAGGTATACCACTAGCGATCCGGACGGGATCCGCCCGATTGCAGTTACACTTTTCGAAATGTTGGCTAAAATGTTCAACACCGACTAATACGAATTTAGAATATCATTAATTTAGAATATTGGAGCAAGAGTCCCTCAGATATTAGTTTTAAGACTAATCAGACCACGAAAAACGAATAAAATTTCCTCATATACCGGGTATATCAAGACTGTTACCGAAAACGAAGCCGGGTGGTAGTTTTAGTGACTACAAACACAATGCAACCAAAATTTCTTTTTTTTAAATATCATCATTTTTGGGTGGTATATCCATAGTTTTTGCTGAAATAATTATTTTAACTCTTATATACCTTAGAGTCCTTATAAATAAAATGGTATACACTATTATTTTAGGATAAAAATGTATTTAGCACGCAAATACGACCATAGGAAAAAAATAACAAAAAAAAATCGTCGCTTTTTTTTGCAACATTTTCTATTGCATTGTGTCTGAAGTCGATTAAACTACCACCCGGCTTCGTTTCGTTCGTTCGGTAGCAGTCTTGATAATGATATACCCTGTATATGCTAGATTTTTCACTACTGCTTCCCTTTTATTGGTCATAGCATGATGATATACAGCCTAAAGCAGTCCTCAATAAATAACCTATCCAACACAAAAAGGTTTTTTCAATTCGAATCATTAGTTCCTGAGATTAGAGGTAATAAACAAACTCTTCAGATTTTTATATTAGTATAGATTAAAAGTGGTAGTTCCCGACCGAGGTGATACGAATTTCTCATAGAAAGTGGGTTTGCTTATGTGTTATTTTCTTTGAGTGATATTGCTGAAGTCTTAATACCCCTTCCGTCCCTTTCCCCGTCAATATCAAGGGTCGGTGAATTTTATTAGAATTATTTTAGAAAAACTTAAATCTAACATAAAAATAACAATTTACTTCGAGTCCGCCCCGTGACCACGAAAGCTGTAAAGTTATCGAAACGTCCGGAAGTTAAAAAAATTAAAAATTAAACCAAAAGGGGCGATATTATTTATAAATTATAGTTTTATTTCAACAATTTAATAAATAACTTAACTAAAGAAAGGTTAATTAAAATTTCCACAAATAAAAATTGTACGAAAAATGTGTTTTTATTTTATCAAGATTTTTTCCAAATGTGCCAATAAGTACATTCCATCGGATAAGTTCGAAGTTACCCACGCAGAGAGATTATCGTTCAATCTTCGTAATCCAATAAGAAAGGGTGCAAAGCTCGGATTTTTATTATTTCTCAGATTGGATATATAAGCAACGAGCGTAAAATAGTAGGTACTTTGCTTGGACGTTATCAATAACATTGAAATATATTGTATTGCTAAATTATAATAAAGTTGGAAAAAATCGATTAATTTAAAAAAAATAGGAAAGAAATGAAAATACCACCGAATACATACGTCATGTCGATACGACGATTAATTTCAATATAAATAAATAACACTCAACAATCATATACATAGATCCTGATCCCACTCTAACATAAATTAGTCTTGTTTCGTGAGTATCAGCAAGTACGAGAGACTTTTCGGTCTCACTGTAACTGTAACTGTATCAGCCCATATACGTCCCACTGCAGGGGACGGGCCTACTCTACAATCGAGAATACGATTCGGTCAAACTAACCGATACAAATATCAATGAATTACACAAACATTTGTCTCGGTGCGGGAATCGAACCCGCGGCCTTGCATGTCACAACCGGGCGCCTAACAAATTGCGCCACGGAGGCTGTCATTATAAGTTAGTAGTAAGTTAATATTTAATCACTTTTATAGTGACAATACGATAAGGACTATTTAGAATCTTCACCTCATCTCAAAAACCATAAAACCTATATTCCCTCAAATACTGTACTTTTAGAAAGTCTCCATGACATTTTTTGCTTTAAAATCCTTTTTCCATTTCCATCATTTAAACAACCTTATCATCACGTCAGTATTTACAAAACATTCATATTCATTCAGGTGACGTCAGAACACGACAAGCTTAATACAGACAACTCATAAAAATATAGTGAAAAAATTATGACCTCGGCTAAACTTTAACTCGTTGAGACAAAGTAAGGGGTATCAACTTGAGTGATGCTATCATTATCATTGTCTGCGATATTTCCCCTGAGTGAGACCAGTTGGGTCTTGAGAAAAATTCTATAAAACTTTATGATATATTGCAAACTAATAGAAGATTTTATGAGCAATTTTTTACTAGTACGGTGGGAATAATATGGGTTGGCATTTACAAATGGTAGCTGTTTAAGTTGAACTTTTAGATTTTATTGAAACAGCTGGTATATTTTTATGACAATAAATCCTTGTTTATCGACTTGAGAAAAGATAATAATAGAAAGATAGAAGATAGATGTACAGATAAAGTTTCTTTGTATAAATAATTTATATTATTGATTGATCAACTGACTTGGACGTTGTTTAAGTGGGTCTATACAAAAGCCTATAATTATGTACGTATGTTCTTTGGATAAATTATCAATAGACAGTTGTCTCTGACATGATTTGAATTATTAACTCTGTCTTTGGTAAACTTCTATTTCATTCAGCTAGAGTATTTTATTAAAGCTTAAATATTTTTTATAATTGTTAAGATTCTTAATTTTTCTTATATTTCGTATGTGGCTCTTATGTGTATTAATTCATAATAAAATATTTGTCCCTAGTATCCATCTTTATCCTAGGTGTTAGACTCTTTGTATTTTACACTAAAACAAATATTACATATTTATTTATTTCAGTAGCTATCCCTCTGAAAAAAAGGTTACTCGAACAAAAAATAGAAACAACAAATAAACACCAATAGTACAGAACAATTTTAAAATCTGGGGGCACGGCAGTGCCCCCTCCAAGTCGAGCTAAAAAGCGGCACAGTCGTACCATCCTTTTCTCGAAGCAATTCAGACCATTTTCAACCCCCTATAACTTCGTTGTGGTTAAAGCAAGAAGCCTGAATTTTCAGTTACTAAGCACGTTTTAAATAAATAGATCGACTTGGCCAGCAGCATTATGTATAAATTGTACGATACATTATATTTTCATGCGTTTATTTAAAACGTAAAGAATTTTTAATATTGATATGATAATAACTTACGTAATAACTTTATACAGAAGGTCCCTTAAGCAAGGACTAAATGAATTAATCGACTTGGTATTACATGGATCTCACAACTTTTTGCGGTAGAAAAACTGAGCTGCGAGACTTGGTATTTTTTACAGGATGTTTTTGATGGGATTACTACTTTCAAAGAACGTTTCAGTGATTTCAGCACTATTTTGAATAAAATAAACAATGGTTCGACTATCACAGAAGCATTTATGCCCTTCGTGGAACTCCCTATTACGGCTGCAACGACTCTCCTACAAATATACTGCGACATTCTATGAATTTTAAATGTATTTATGGATAATTTACTGGTAGTGGAATATTTGTAGCGGAAGGTGACAACAGTAGGTACAAGGTTAATACATTTTCACTCGAGATTAATAAACTTATTCTGAGATACGCAATTACCAAACATTCGTCTAGCACCCAACGGAATTGTCATATCTTAATTGATATTTATAGAGAGGTTCTAATAGGGAAGGCCACGTACAGGCAAGCAAAATACGCCCGCCTACAAAGACCGGACGACCTGGCTAAGATTAAAGTAAGTCGCTGGATGCAGGCCGCTTCCAACAGGCAGATGTGGAGATCCTTGCGGGTGGCCTATGTTATGTTGTTTTTTTATAAACTGTCAAAGTAATAAGGCTGGTAGTGAAAGTGACCCACGCGAGTGTGTCATTTCAATTTTATGTACGCTATTGTAGTAAAGTCGACCGGCAAGATGTGGTTGTCCCAAGTTTTTTTTTATTAACCTGTATTGTCCTACTGCTGGGCAAAGGTCTCCCACAACTCTTTCCATCTGTCTCTATTTTCTACCGTTGTCGTCCATCTGTATCTGTATCTGTATCAGCCCATATACGTCCCACTGCAGGGCACGGGCCTCCTCTACAATCGAAAGCACGATTGAGAGTGGTTAGGCCATATAGTCCACCACACTGGCCTACTGCGGATTGGCGGACTTACATACCATAGAAATTTGATAAATCGCTATGGTATGCAGGTTTCCTCACGATGTTTTCCTTCACCGTTTTAGTGCGTGGTGATTGACTATCAATACACACATGACTCCGAAAAGTCCGCGACCACCGTGAACATGTTGGCAGTCGCGTCTAGTCCGCTTACCAACAGGCCACCACGCACTTACGTTGTCGTCCATACGCTACTGAAATTATGAATGTCATGACGCCATCTCTTCCAAGATCTGAGGTCCCAAGATAATCAATTGTATTATTATTCTCCCGCTCATATAGTATTTATTTTTAGCCTATCACACTGACTTAATGCAGATAGCCTATTTTACACATTTATCGTTCAAATTGAGCAGACGACTATCAGAGATGCATAAATACTTTAAATAGGTGGCTTTATGAATGACCTAACAACCTATTTTAGTCATCTGTGCTAAGAACACATATTTTTAACATTTTCAATCTCTTCATTTCATTGTACTGTTGAAATGTAAACGTCAAATTCGTGCGTGACAACCATAGCGTGAATGAAGAGGACTTGAATTTCACTCATCGATGACATGACGATAGGGTTGTCACAGGGGTGCATAATATGAACCTTATTTCCAAGTTGCGTAAAACTGTACACGTGTTTGTTTGAAAATGGAAATTTCTAGAAAAGTATTTAAAACTATACATGTTGTGTAAAGAGCTCGTTAGTAAATATCCAGTAACATCAAACACGGGAAAAAAAATCCGCGAGGATAGGAATATTTTTATTTCGTCTTGCTCGTCAGAGCAATGAATCTGTTTTTGCATGTTATAAAAAAGATGAAAAATATACCATACATTACGATACCCAGACATTTTACTCAACTTCAAAAAAGCGGATGAAATATTGAAGCTGTACTTAGATAAAAACAACGTGTTCCCTTACCGTGGATGCGTGTTAAGTATTTTCCACGTAATTGACCCTTTAACAAATGGCTGTCCGACCAAATAACTGTCCATACTGGGTCGAATTTTACTTCCATCATGGAAATGAATTAAAACCTTAATAGCGATTGCAAATACACATGCTATTTGTTTTACGAAAACAATTCTGCTTAATTTGATTACTTTCGTATGAAAACGGTAGTTACTGGTTAAAAATAAATGAATTTGTTAAGTATTTGATTATTAATCTTAATACTCAATTGACACAAATGTTTGTCTCAGGTCTGGGTGTTTATGAGATCGAAAAGTCTCTCGTAGTTCCTGATACCTACGAAACAAGACTTGATGTTAGTGCGGGGTCAGGATCTATGCATGTGATTGTTGGGTGTTATTTATTTATATTGAAGTTAATCGTCGTATCGATATGTATGTATTCGGTGATATTTTCATTTCTTGCCTTATATTTTTTAAATAAATCTATTTTTTCTATGTGTGTTGTGTGTTTGATCTTAGTGTGAATTCAAGACTATATGTGATTTATTTATTTATTTGTGTGTATTAATTTATCAATGAGCCGTAGGTAAATTTTTGCGTTTCTTGGCTTTGATTTGATTTCGACGATTCTATGCGAAGGATCACTAATGACGCATTCAACATATTGAACTCATTATTACATTACTCTTCGTGGCGTTGTTTATAGTAGTTGTATATAGTTATAGGAATAGCCTATTTCTCCATAATATTTTGGTATTTTTTTATTGCTGTCGTGGCCAAAACATCCTCTCATTTAACGATAACCGATTGCCCTCGGCATCGACTTCTGTAATTGGTACAAGTAATCCCATCAAAAACAACCTGTAAAAAAATTCCAAGTCGATCTACATATTTATTTAGAACGTAAATAATTTTTAATATTGATATGATACTGACTTACGTAATAACTTTATACACAAGGTCCCTTAAGCAATGACTAAATAAATTAATCGACTTGATATCCATGTAATACACATGGATCTCACAACTTTTTGCGGTAGAAAACCTGAGCTGCGAGACTTGGAATTTTTTCACAGGATGTTTTTGATGGGATCTCACGTCTTTTTGTAGAGTCCTACTTTTTTTCTTTTCGGTACTTTTTACTTCTAGAATATCACTAACGATTTTTCTTAAAACCTCTGTCTTATGGCTTTTTCTTCTTTTCTTTTTGTAGGTATCCATTTAACACAAATATAGCAGATTTGATTATTAATGTTCTTTCTTTCATGGTAATTGATATTTTCGAGCTATTTAGTCTATTTATTTGCAAGTTTTTCTTCGTCATGTTTTTCTAGAGGAAGGTTGTACAGTTTCATGGGCTGAATACACCCTTTCCCTCTCTATACCCCCTCCTGTTATGCCTCATATATATAGATACCTATCTACAACTACCTAGTCAGGTCATAAATTCTGTCACATGTCTAATATAAAATAATTGAAACAAGTTTATTCATTATGTAACCATTTATATACCAAAATGAACTTAACAAAACATAGATTCTTATGACACTAAAGTTTATTCAAAATGACCTCCGTGATTTTGAATGCAGGCCTTCAATCTGCGCGGCCAGTTGTCTATCGCAGCACGAACGAGGTCCATGTCAATATCGGCGGCTGCCTTAATCAAGGATGTCTTGAGTGACTCCAAATTGAGATGAGGCTTTGAGCACGCCTTTTCCTCCAAGTGTTGCCATATCTTGTAATCTAACGGATTCAAATCTGGACTGGAGGAGGGCCAGTCTTCGTGCCGGATGAAGTCGATTTCACGCGCCGCCAGCCAGTCTTGTGTGCTCTTCGCTCTATGAGCTGGCGCCGAATCTTGTTGGAATACCCAGTGCCTGTTAGGTTCCACAAGGTTCGTCAGGACTGTATTTTGATACAGAACTGCATTCGTTTTTACACCTTTCTCACAAAAATGTACCTCTGTTAAGCCCCAATAAGGAACTCCCAACCATACCATGAGCGAGGATGGAAAATGATCTCGTTGGACACGCGGAATACGGTTGCTCGCTTCTTCACTACTCTGTGCGTACACCTTATCATTTTGTTTGTTCTAGCTATCTTCTACGGTAAAAAAAAATTCATCTGAAAAAAGAATTTCCCGATATTTTTTTCCCGCGTACCGCTTCAACAAAGCGCGGCATCTCTTCAGTCTCAGGTCCATTAGACGAGCATTCAAACGATGTCCTGTTTTTCTTCGATATGTCCGAAGCCCTAATTCTTCATTTAACACCCTTTTCACCGTGGTTCTGCTTAACCCCATCTGAAGGGCCAAGTTTCTGCCAGTTTCTGCTTACGTTTCGGATTTCTTTGAATTCGCGCCTTCACAGCTTTTATCACTGCTGGAGTCCTAACAGACCGAGGGCGACCACTTCTTGACCTGTCATCTACACTAGAGTCTTCATTGTATCGTTTGATGGTACGATAAACGGTTACTTATAATAAATACTTTTGGTTATATTGAAATTTTTCAATATGTCAAAAATTTGAATTGACGCGTAAGCGCAACGATGCAACGCAATAACTGCAACACTGTCTTCTTTAAGCGTCCACTCCATATTTAAAAATGAGTAAAATTCTAAAATGTATACATTTTTATTTTCATGAACAATTCGAAATTCGAATTCAATAAACTTTTTGTGGCCAGCATTCTAAAAGAAAAGTTTTTACTGTGTGACAATAGTTATGACCTGACTGTGTATAATTCCATCATATACGGGTACAATGATTCATTAACTGCAAATGTAACTTTGTAATCCTATACATTTATATGGGAAGTTATTACAAAGTTATTCATGCAGTTGATGTATCTAGAAAACTAGACAGAAATTATGAAATGTTTAAATTTTCCCTTACTTTAGACACTAAACACTAAATATATTCTAAATTTGAAGGTTCTATGTCTGCTAAAAGTGCCTTAGACTTTTGATGATCGGTCAGTCAATCAGTGAGTGACAAAATTAAGAAAGTTTGACATGTTACAATTCTTAAACTACTGGTTCAAATGAATGAAATTTTAAATATACCGTGTTTATACAATGCCTGCTTAGTAACTGAAAATCCAGGCTTCTTGCTTTAACCACAACGAAGTTATTGAGGGTAGAAAATGGTCTGAATTGCTTCGAGACAAGGATGGTACGACAGTGCCACTTTTTAGCTCGACTTGGAGGGGGCACTTCCGTGCCTCCAGATATCCTGCTTGAATGTTTATTATTAAAAATGTTTGAAATAATAGGCTGTCTCAGTGACGCAGTTGTACTACAAAGCTGGGGTCTCGGGTTCGAATCCTGGGTAGAGAGATAATTGATTTATCTAACTATTATCTATATTATATCTATAGTAGTCCAGAATTAGTCCTCGATATGGCGATAAACTATATATTACATCATAGGACGGAATAGACTTTCCCTTGTTTATTCTCCGTAGATGTCCTCTGCTAACCTCTGGGTTAAAAGGCATGAGTTCATGTATGTACGTACAAAAAAAGCCATTTTGATGGAACTCGATGGATATATTGACGAATCCTAAAATATATTTGCAAAACAAGATCACAGAAACTAGACGTGCCAAATAGATTCGTTATTTTATGTAGAGTGGATGTTAACGCTGGCTCGAACACGCCCTGTGGATATTTCATTAGTTAAAGTTAGTCTTACAGCTTCATTAGAGCGTGAACAAGGTTCGCTTGAGATGTTTAAGCCTAAAACGTTAATTATGATCTTTTAATAGTAGGCTTTCGGAGTTTCGTAAAGATTTATTGTATTTATTTAATTAAAATAAGTGAATATAGCTGAAAAGGGCGTGCGAATCCGAAGAACTAAAGTTTCCAGTTTCTTATACCATTTCTACTTGACAAGTAAAATGCGTTTACAAAGCAGTGATACAATTAATTCACGATTCAAAAGATTTTTTAAGAGTACTAGTATAAAGAACATTTCAATTTGATTATCAAGGTGACTTTTCGAAGTTACTTGCATACCTAAGTTATTACGACTCAGTATTTGTTTTTTTATAGCAACAAACGTCACATTAGCAATACCCAACAACACTGAATTACACAGCAATGCTTGGCATTCCACTACGCGCGCCATCTTGACACATAAGATGTTAAGTCTCAAATGTCCAGTAGTTACTCTAGCTGCAATTTCCTTCAAACCGGAACACAACAGTGCATTAACATTGCTGTTTGGCAGTAATAGACATTGCTGTGGTACATACCCAGGTGACCTCCCACATATGAAAGTGTTGGAGAAATGTAACCTCCATTGTGGTTATTTTTTTAGATATCACCCGAGAGCAGAAAAATGTTTTAAGTTCTAATTTTGATAATAAATTTATTTTTTGTAGCCTTAGTTACAGTATTTCAAATATACACTTGTGTCAGTTAACATCTCCTTTTATTTTTCAATCTTTATCTATAAAACATTTTCTTATTATAATTAAAACACAAAGACCTACCACTAAGGAAAGGTGAAAATATCGTAAAGGAACCTAGATTCCGGAAAGTTCTTAACAAGAATATCAAAGTTATGTGAGCATTACCAGCTCAAAGGTCGGAGTGACGGGCTAAGCCTAATCTCTCGCATAGTTGAGGCCTTGGCGTAGTACGCTTGTGGGCAAATACATATTAGTCCATTGAAATGTTACAATTTAAGGACCGAATATTGCATTTTTTAGAGGACGCGATTTTATTTTTGGGACATGTTTGGGGGATCAATAGAAGCTTAACCTCAAGTTTGTGGGGCCACCCTTGTCCCCCGGCCGCCATCTTGGAAAAAGGGGTGAAAACACTTTTTTCGCGATATTTCGGAAACTATGCGTCTTTAAAAAAAAATTGTAAAGACATAATTTGTAGCAAATTGATTTGCCTATAATTTTTTTTTTATTACTTCTTGCCCTAAATTAAAAATTAAAGAAGTTATAAGCAAAAAAGTGAAGAAGAAATTTCTTAAGGGAAATCTTCTCATTTCTCTTAAACGTAGACTCGTCGACATGTATATCTTACCAATTCTCACATACGGAGCTCAAAGCTGGTCTTTAACTGAACTTCAGAGGTCCAGGCTCGGGGTTTGTCAAAGAGCTATGGAGCGCAGCTAGGCGTAACACGCATGGACAGAGTGCCCAATAACACCTTGCGCTCCATAACCAGTCAAGAATGTTTTTTTTTTTATTCCAATGAATGGTGAATCGAGCATGCCGTTCACCTGATGGTAAGCGATATGACAGCTCATAAACAGTAGCAAAATCAAACAACACCTCGAATCACAAACCAATGCTTGGCGTTCCACTGCGCTCGCCAACCTGAGACATAAGATATTAAGTCTCAATATGTCCAGTAGTTGCTCTAGCTACAATGTCCATCAATCCGAAACACAACAGTGCTTCTACTCTGCTGTTTGACAGGAGAAATATACACTGTGGTAGTACCCACCCAGGCAGCCTCTCACATATGAGAGACCTACCACCAGTAAACACAGACACACACACAGAATATCACACATGTTACACAGAAATCGGCCGAACTAAAGTGGGATTGGGCGGGCCACTCACCCGGATATACCCGAAGAGGTGGGCAAAGATTGCCACTCAATGGGTGCCTAAGGATGGCGAGAGGCCACGCGGCAGGCCTCGGAAAAGTTGGCGCAACGATCTCGACCAATTTAGCAGCACTTTGATCAGCAACTGATAGGGATAAGTGAAAGGAGTTGAGGGAGACCTTTGCCCAGCAGTGGGACAGAATAGGTTAATAAAAATAAATAAAAGCAAAAAAGTGAGATTTTTTTTAATAAAAAGTAATAGAGCAATAAAGATTTTTTTTATAAAAATTTACTCACTTTTTTGCTTATAACTTCTTTAATTTTTAATTTAGGGCAAAACGTTTTATAAACATTTTTGTAGGCAAAACAATTAGCTACAAATTATGTTTTTCCAAATTTTTTTTAATACGAATCGTTTCCGAGGTATCGCGAAAAAAGTGTTTTTACCCCTTTTTCCAAGATGGCGGCCGGGATGGATGGGACAAGGTTGGTGACCCCACAAACTTGAGGTTAAGCTTCTATACACGGGTTCAATATAACCTTAATTTCATCTTGTGATAATTATAGCGAAAGGTGTTTGATTCATTTAAGTAGCTCCTTTGTGTAGTTAATTAGGTGAGTAATTTGTCATGACCACATACCAATAGGCCACCACACATTTCAATTCACTTCTTTTTACAATTGTGATCCTTCTAAATTATACACTAGATTAGACTAATTATAATAATAAAGAGTACTTGAAACACCCTGACTAAGCTTTAAGATAAATTGAACAACGTACAGGTAATATTCTCCGAGTAGACACCTAGTGGATAGTGGGCACTCGACAGCCCTATTGCCTCTCGATTACTCATCTGGCCTTGCCGAATCAATGGCTATAGATTGGTTCGGTCGATAACACGGAAACTCGGTGATTTTTGTTGATAAAATCCGGCGATTTTCTTCCATACATGTCCTTTGCCTACATCGCTTTAGGAGGCATAGATGAGATGTGTATTAGACGCATATGCTACTCAAATAAATAAGTTTTTTTTTTTTTAATACACCCACACTCTAACTTTAAATAATTAATATGAAAAATTGTAAAAACCAAAAAAATGAAGAAATGCTTCATTAATATTCTTGCGTATCTATACTTGCGTAGTAGGTACTTGAGGAAGCCTTAAAACAGGGATGGTAGAAAAGGAAATTTGCGAGTTTTTTTTTAATGACACTGTGAAGGTGGATGACATGAAAGAAGTATATTTTGAACCGGTAAATTTTCTAACGTCATCGCTACACGTAGATATTTGTAACGCAAATGCCCCTACCAATCTGGATGGCCATAAATTCTATCCAAACTTACTGATCGTAGGTCTCTTGTATGTGAGAGACCGCCTGGCTAGGTAACATCTCAATGTCTACTTATCGCGCCAAACCACTGTGATAATGCCACGCAATGTAACTACTGACCACATTAAGACTCAACACCTTATGTCCCAGGATGCCGAACGCAAGGGAACACCAAGTGTTGCTTTGTAATTTAAGGTATTGTTTGGTTTTGCTGCCGTTCATGAGCGGTTGTATGGCTTACCATCAGGCAAACGGCACGCTCGTCTCGCCCATCATTGCAATAAAAAAATAGTATAAATAAGGCTTTACCAATATACAAGATAGTTTATACTATAAGAAAGTATAGTACGTGAATAAAACTCTCGACTTGTTATTTCATGCCAAGAGCTGGTACTATATTTGATCTTGAATGTTGGCCCCTGATTCAGTCCAATTAGTTAGCATTTGGCTGCATCTCCGCGTTCGTAAGAGCCTTTTATCTTTAACTGTACAAATAATGCTTTTTATATAGGAACTGTAATTATTATGCATTTGATGTTAGCAGTAGCATCTGGATGATTTCGAACTAGATTGGCATGTAGGAATGAAGTCTGACTCTTCATATTGTGAAAGAGATTCAACATAAGGTTCATCTTATTGCACGAGTAATAAAATCATACGTTTATCATTTAATTAAATGATTGGCGAATCTTGAAATAAAATAACTATTTACGGATTTTCTCGCGGATTCGGTTTAATCTTTTACGTTTTTTAACTTCCTAACGTTTCAATTACTTCACAGGTTTCGTGGACACGCGGTGGTCGTTATTTTTTAATCAAACCAAATCTGCGACGAGATCCGCAACTAATAGTTTTATGGCAATGTCTAACATTCGGGAGAATCTAAGAAACCATTGACGAATCTTGTGTAAATATTAAATGTTAATTTTGAAAACATTAATTATTTATTACACTTATCAGACCCAAACATCATCCCTATACTTTCATAAATGTGTAATTTCTTGCACATACGAATTTACGCATGATTTTCGGTCTCACAAAATCCATTCTCGAAAAATATTTGCTTACACAATCATTTTTCTTGTTGTGAAATTCGAACCGGCGCGGTGCACTACTTTTTCAACCAGCTCCTATGTCTATTTCCTTTCCTCTCAATTTCGGTTAATGGACCTAAACAAACAGGTACTAGCAAATTGGAGCTGATGTAATATGCTGTCATAAACCCGGTGCATTGTTGACGCACGTGGGCGTATTTATGTAGTTTGCACCGCGTTCCTAGGACAGCGGCATTTCAGTGTAAGATGCTTATGCTTGCGTTGAGGTATTAATAAACATATCACATCTTCAAAATATGCTACATAAATGCTATCTACTTAGAAATATAATAATTTAATGTGGATGCATTTTAGAATTATTTTCACATGTCTATCTAGAATTGGATGAACAGAATTTGTAATCCATTCAATTAACATACATAGGTACATAATACGTACACTATTAAAGTTGCAAAGTAATCGACACTTCCAGAAGTTAATAATGTGGAAATTTAAACCGAATTTGTGATAAAATCCGTTAAAATAGTTTAATTCCAATGGGTAACATTCGCGTAAATCTAAGACCATTTACCATTAAATATTTGTGTGATCTATACAGACAATTATTTGTATGATCTACAGACGTTTGGTTTGGATCAAGGTGTTTGTGAAACCGATAAACCTCTTTTTCTCTCTCGTATACCCACGACACAAGACTCGATCTTAGTGTATGGTCGTCGGGACTTTATATGTGGCTGTTGGGTGAATTTATTTATTAAATATTACAAACTATAAGTTTCTTATTAATCCGCCTAATATTCTTCAGTAAAAGCACTACAAATGAAAAATCTATGCCTGTAAGAGCCAAAGATTGAGTTAAATGACCCGTCACAGCGATTTAATAGGTCACTTATTAAAAAACGCTCGATATACAACGTCTACTTTATCAGTAATAACGTTAAGTTATGCATAAAAACATTTTCTCACATAAAAGAAGTTTCATTATGTATTTATATACACCTTATTATCACTTTCGTTTAAGAAATTGTCTCGATAAGAAAATACCCCGCGAATCCAACCGACAAATGCGTAAGCTCATTATCGTGGTATTTTATCCTTTTTTCCCTTAATTTCGTGAGGAACGTCACAATAAGCTGAATTAGTGAGCAAATGTAGGGATTTTTTTTGTAGGAACTTCACGCCTTTTATCCAAAAGGGGAGTACCCCTTTCTTGGGCGTCCTAGTAGTTACTAGGACGCCCACATTTCGCCTTGCATATTCCATCGTATCCAGATGTAATAGAGAGCAAGCCTATCGCCATATCGGGCACAATTCGTGACTCTGAGTTAATAATGAATCTAATATTATCGCTTGGTCCAACCCAGGATTCGAACCTGAAATTTAAGTACTGCAATAGTACCGCGGTACAATTGCTCCAACGAGACAGTAAAAAAAACTATCAATTTATTTCTTTTACTTTTTTAATATTACTAGCGGCCCGGCCCGGCTTCGCCTGGGTGCAAATACAGATTCCAGTCCATATTTTATTTAAAATCAATATGACAGCCGTTGTCTAAACTGCTTATCCATTTTCAATCCCATCCTGTACCTATTCTTATGTCCCATTTTATCCACCTTATATTCTATTCTATCCCATCTCTCCAGATTCAAATCATTATTTTGCTGTGGAAATATTATAACACTGTTACTACTCCGACGACATTCATTGAAATCAATTAAAAGATACCATAGATGACCCGACCACGCTTCGCTATGGCTTAGTTATTATATGATGAATTTTATATTGAATTATTTAGCATAGCAAAAAAGCCCGACCCACCTTTGCCTGGATGCAGATATTTTTTTATTTTACTCCACACCAAATACATGTTATTTTTCGTATAAGCTCTTGTATACCTAAACATGAATTAGCTATCCTACTGTCCTGCTCAATTCCGTCCCATCCCGTCTGTTCAGTCACTTCCCGATACGTCCCGTCTTTTCTCTTCATTGACCATCCCGTCTTATACCGTGCATTTACATTTCGTCCTATCAAATGTGTCAGCTATCCCAGTCCTCTCCCCTACCTCCCACTCTATTATATCCCGTTTCTCCATATCCAAATAGTGTGCCTTATAAATTTTTGACATTAAACACTTTAGCGATTTTGATTATCCATGCAATATTCCATCCCTTATTTCACCCCCAGTATGCTGTTTTCCAAAAACATTACGCCATTACTTTTTGTTAGTAATAAAGAGATTAAATATAAATTTTCATAGAAATACACTCACACACACAATTAATGTAGTAACGGCAATGATTGGTATAATATATCATTGAGTAACGGTCATTGAGTAACGGTAGTAACAATTATATATAACTGGTTTCTCAAGACACAGACAACGCCTAATTTGAGAATCCCTGCAATATTCTCCATAATTATATAAAATTGTTATTTTATTCAGTTCAGTTCAGTTTTTATTTTTATGTGTTATTTTATGAAAGATTTTTCATTTTCAAGTGACATTCTATCTTGAAAAGAAGTAAAACTTCTTACGTGTGAATATTATTTATTTGATTGTCCTATATTTATTTAGCTTCATAATATACTCTTTAGTTTACACAAATTAAATTTCTGAACGTATGCATAAATATTTGACAACCAATTTAAATGTCAACCACTTTTCATTACTGTCATTATTTTACATCTTTAAAATCTAAAATACGCCATTAATCGAATATTGTGGATATATGTTGTCGATTCGAAACCTTTATTTAAATACGTTATTTAATTTGAGGGAAGAGTTTACCGTATTGACGGTATGAACATTAAATGTTTGACAGTTACAAACCCATGAACCTTAGATTATATACTCGTCTAGATGACACATCACACCTCACCGCGCGGCTCAAAAAAAGTCTACCAAATTTGGTAGACTCGCTTCTCACGTACGTCAGTGTCATTTGAACTACATATGGATAACGTGCTCCCGAAAAATAATTAGTTATGCCGGTTTGTGCTGTCGAATTGTATCGCAATTGTGTGGGAAAACTGTATAATAATACCAATATCACTTTCTATCGGTAACATTATTGTTAAACCACTATTATTTGAAGAAAACATGAACTTTTAATTCATTATTTTGAAGATGAGTTTCATTGGCCAGTGTTGTCAATTTATTACTAGGAAAATTTGTTGAAACTCTGGGAGAAACTATAAAACACAAATATCATTACATAATATTTCGATCAGAATAACAACAAGAAGAATGGCATTATTTATTTAATGAGTAAATAAAACTTACCTACACGATATTAATGAAACCCACGACGACATGCACTTCATAGTAATTTTATTAATTCTTTGCCTTGCATGTACCATTCAAAATTTCATAAACGGGGTACTGCTATTGTCATCTTTGAAGAAACAGCGAGAACTTATTCAAGGTCCTAATAATATTTTTAGACGTCCTACGGATTCCGTACTAGCAAATTGCTGGAGAGACATTACACAGCGGAAACGAAAAGAAGACCATTCGTAGCCTCACATGACTTCAGTTGTGTGTTCCGAATATTTTACTTATGATGATTTATATTTTACATAAATACAGAAATCAGATAACAGCCCAGGCAATAAGTCCAAAGAGTTAATTCTATTCGGAAACAAACACTAGGAGATGGGTTTAGATCTTTATTGTTTTTACTAAAATGCGTTATAAATATAATTAATAGTATGATTACTTTAAATAAAGAAAAAATATTTTATTTAACCTATTTTGTATATCAAATAATGGGAAAAGTTAAGTTAATAATCTGGAGTAGGCATCCCTAAACACACACACCTTGACAGTTGGATTACAATAATTACACGACCCGTACTCACACATATCAACGAAAGTGAGGACACTTTTAGCGCATCGTTTGTTGACATTGCTCAATCTAGACGAGTATATAATCTAAGCCCATGAACATTTTGTATGGTATAACCAAAATCAACAACTCCTTATAAATAAGAAATTAATTGAAAAAACATTTTCCAGTAGACCAAACTGTAAATCTAAACCATTCTCGAATCTCCACGAACACACACAAAAAATTTCATCAAAATTGGTCCAGTCGTTTAGGAGGAGTTCAGTCACATACACACGCACACAAGAAATATATATATTAAGATTAATAGTAGTCTAAAGAGCAAAGGGATATCAATATTATATATTCTGCCATTATTCGTGTTACTCTTTCAAACATTTCACGAGCTAAAATGAAATGCAAAATATCTGATAAAATATAATTACGTAAAATAAACATGTATTTCAATTTCATTAATTTCGATATTTCATGCATGAAAGGTTTCTCGCAAAAACACTCAATAATATTAACATTTACTTGAAATTTAAATATCGAATTCCAAAAACGTTATCAATAAATAACAGTAGATTTCAGTATAAATACAAAGGCCAAATCTGCGATATATGAGCACACAACACAACGCAATTAGAGCTAAACAAACTCAGGCCAATTCCCAAGTCATTCGAGACCATCGTGCCTCGTGACTTAGCGGGCAGAATTATATATCTAATAATCTAATTAAAACAGTCCAGGCACTCACATGTTTGTGAACAATAAATAATTACTGTAGTTAAGTTGCGGTTGGAGTTCATTAATTTAGGCGGTTAACCTTAGCCTAGTGGATTTTAATGATATGGGATTTTGGGATCCCAATGGGTTGGTTCGATTATTGCGAACTGTGAGACTAGGTTTTGGTTATAAAATATATTTAAATATCATGCTCTGTATATTACTATCGACTTTATTTACATGCAGTTTATTCTTAATTGTTTAATCTTTGATCAAACTAAATTCCAAAGTCATTTGAAATTGACAAAAAATAGGTTTTTAATTTGTCTATGAATCAGACTCTACATTTAAAATATCTACACTAGTGGCTTTTATTATAAAAAATCAAAGAAAGAAAGAAACACATTTATTGACCACCTAATACGATGCACACACTCGCAACACATACATTAACATACAAAAATAAGATAAGATTATACTTATTATCAAAGTCACATTATCAAAACGAAAAAATTTTGGCAAAGCAGTTAGTCTTATAATTCTTACTTCATTGATTCTTGACAAAAAGTTGTATAAATTCTCAGAAACTCTGACGTCATAATATCCAAAGAGATAAACAACACAACGCGAATTTTATTCAAATCTGTATAATTGCTTATCTCATGTACAGTTTGCTAACACTTTTGACGGTTTCTGACGTCACTGTGACGTTCCAAGAGTTTTGCACAATCCGAATTCTAACAAAAAGCTATACACAACAATAGCTCTCAAGCGCGTCTGAAGATTTCCTCTGCATTTTTACTACGTACGAAGATGTTTTCCATTTCCAAAGAATAGCGTATCCCAATGGGTTTTACTGTCCAGCTTTCGTATGCATCGGAGATTGGGTATTTTATATACATGTATTTATGTAGAGTTATAGGTATATGTGCAGTTGGCTGATTGACAAGACGTAAAGTGAATGCTCTATACAAAATCATAATATTCTACGTTAACATAAACGAGTATTTTTTTAAATATTTTTGAAGTAGTTAGCCCGCATGTAAACCATGATATGCACTATAACAATAGGTTTTGAAACATTTTTCTTTTTTGTTAAAACATGTTTCAATTATGAAAAATCGTGTTTTATTTTAATTCGTAATAACCAGTACTACTTGCTTTTCTTAGCCATGGTTGTCAATCGCTGGGTTTTGTCGATAATGCGAAACATAAAATATTTAAGAGTGACGAACTAAACAATAAGTAATATCCTCCTTCTTGTTAGAAAATCTATCTTGTTTTACGCTCAGCGATGCTTCTGATTTAGAAAGCTAAGAAATTTTAAGCCATTTTTTTTATTTATTGAATTTCATTGGAATAGCCAAAAGAGCCTGCTGCTCGCCTGATGCTAAGCGATACAACACCTTGAACAAAGCAATGCTTGGCATTCTACTGCCATGCCATCCTGAGACATAAAATAAGTCTCAACATTTCCAGTAGTATAAAATATTTCTTGTTAGTATAAAATATTTCTTGTTAGTATAAAATATTTTTTAAAAACTATTATCTAAGGATTACCAAAAATTGAAAATTACTGAAATACAGCCAAGTTTAAATCCCTCCACTACTCAGCATAATGTTGAGGAATTATTAAATTCGCTAACTAACCAACAAAATTAAGAACGGCCGGCGTACGCCCTACGGCAATGTGAAATATTTTCTTTCGCTTTAGTTGGGGAAGATTTCATCTTTATTTTAAAATGTTTACTATTTTATTCATCAAAACCGTCTTTTTAAATTAAGAATAAGAACTGTGGTATGAAAGAGATCATATTCAACAAAGGAAATTCCATCATAGCAACTCAGACGAATATCTTATTTTTTTGCAATGAATGGTGAGACTAGCATTTCGCCTGATGGTAAGCGATGCAGGCAAAACTAAACAATGGCATGAATTACAAAGTGATCCTTAGCATCCCACTGTGCTCGCCATCCTAAGACATACGATGTTAAGACTGAATATTATGTCCAGTAGTTACTCTAGCTACAATAGACTATTTGACTGTATAAAAAATATTGACTTATTTGTTTCCATCCGTGTCGATAATTTAATTTTAAAACAAATTTCATTACCTACTGGTGGTAAATACAGAACTTTTCCGAGGCCTGCCGCGTGGCCTCTCGTCATCCTTAGGCACCCATTGAGTGGCAATCTTTGCCCACCTCTTCGAGTATATCCGGGTGAGTGGCCCGCCCAATCCCACTTTAGTTCGACCGATTTCTGTGTAACATGTGTGATGTTCAGACACACGTCTGTGTTTACTGGTGGTAGGTCTCTCATATGTGAGAGGCCATCTGGGTAGGTACCACCGCAATGTCTATTTCTCCCGTGAAACAACACTGCGTAAATGCACTGTTGTGTTTCGGATTGAAGGACATTGTAGCCAGAGTAACTACTGGACATATTGAGACTTAACATCTTATGTCTCAGGATGGCGAGCGCAGTGGAATGTTGCTACTGTTTATGAGCGGTCGTATCGCTTACCATCAGGCGAACGGCTTGCTCGTCTCGTCATTCATTGCAATAAAAAATAAAAAAAAACATTAAAAATATTGTATATTTTGGCTAAAAACCAGAATTACAATTTAATTGATTTTGAGTTCGCGCCATGTGATCGTAAACGATTTTGATTGGCTATGACGTCATGCATTAGTATGAACTACTCACGTACAGGAAATGAATGGGATTGATAACGGCATAGATACAAATTAAATATTAGAAATACCTTTAAAACGCGTTATTTGACATTTATTCATGTTAAAATTAATAATATTAACATGTCCAATGTAATAAAATGTGAAGAAAGAAAAAGAATTATATATTTTTTTTTTTACAAAAACACATTCGGACGATTGAATGATTAATTGATCTATGGTTGATTTGAGAATGAGTGACATATGCGAACGAATCTGTGGAACAGATTTTTACGAACTGACGCCATATTGTCCGACAAAGCGTTTTGACAGTGTAATTATTCAGTGTATTTTGTAAATTTATTTTTAAATTATATAGATATCATAATTAAAAATAACCTTTATTTGCAAGGTCTATAAACCCAACTTCATAATGTGGTATGGTTTCCAGAAATTAGTCAAATAGCCTATTGCCTCCATACCAAAGTCCGGAAGAAAACAGCGCATTCATATTCCTACTTCGAATTCAATCTGTGTATTATACTAGTTTCGAGCTTACCAAAAAATATGTATGTGTGGACTGACTGGGATTGGTTATCAGATGTCGGTGATCATTGCTATCAAGACTGTACTTCACTTACCCATAGGTTCAAAATCGAAGGCACACGTCTTTTTTATTCAAAAAGTTTCAGAGTCGTGGGTGTTTAATTATCACACTAATTAGTAATTACAATTAAGCGGAAGTTATAAACTTATACAGTTCATTATAATACTTCACTAACTATCTAATATTACAGTCACCATGTAGTACCAACATAAAAAATAGTAATTTAATTTAATAATTATTATTATTATTAAAACCTGTAAAGTACTTGGCGGCCTGTATTTGGAATAATGGACTAGACGCGGCTACCAACATGTTCGACTGCCACCTCTAGGTTTTCGGGATTTATATGTGTATTGATAGCCAATCTCCAAGCACCATAACGGTGAAGAAAAACATTGTAGGGAACCCGTATACCATAGTGATTCTAAAGAATTTCTATGGTATGTCAAGTCCGCCAACCCGCATTTGACTAGCGTGGTGGACTATTTGGCTTAAACCCTCTCAATGGTATATTTACACGATTGTAGAGGCCGGTTCCCTGATTGGTACATATATTAATGGACTGATAAAGATACATATATTAAAACCAACCACAAGAAGTTTGGTCGTAAAACAATCACATTTACACAATCTCACAAGTCTTTGCACCGTATAATTAACTTTATAAATAAACAGTTATTTATAATTCACAGCTCATCCTGTTTTGCATTGAAACATTACTGGCAACAATCTTTGCGGCTATGCAAACAACGCGTAATTTTATGTCTCTTGGTGTGATTAAAAAATTGAATTTATTTTGAAAATGCAGTATGCATTTAAATACTTCATTACATGTTTATAAGGTCAAGAGTACCCGAAACTGAAGAGAATGCATGAAAAATTTGACGTAAGTTCACAAAGTAGTATTATGCAAGGATAGAGCAGAGTTATGTATACATTCACAGTGGAGAGCGTGCGGATTCCCGTCGGCTCGAGGATGAAATACCTCGGCCTCATCCTCGACAGTCGATGGGATTTCCGCGCGCATTTCGAGGAGTTGTCGCCGAAGGTGGTGTGGTGTGTGGTGGTGAGGGCGGCGGGCGCACTGGGGCGCCTGTTGCCCAACACTGATGGTCCTGGCATCCCTTGCCGAAACCTGTATGCTGGAGTCATGCGGTCCATGGCCCTCTACGGGTGTCCCGTTTGGGCCGAGTCCCTGGGCGACCGTTGCGTCCACCTGCTGCATCGTCCGCAGCGCATGGTGGCGCAGCGGATAATCAGGGGCTACCGCACGGTCTCGCACGAGGCGGCCTGCGTATTGGCGGGAACTCTACCCTGGGTGCTGGACGCGAAGACCCTTTCGTCGGCTTTCTTCCGGCGAGAGGAGGCGTCCGGGCGTGGGCAGAGGTTGGTCCCCCGAGAGGTCGAGGCCATGTTGGCCTCCCTCCGCAGGTCCGCTGTGGAGGAGTGGCGTTCCAGGCTGGAGAGCTCTAGTGCTGGTACGAGGACCGTCACGGCAGTGCGACCTGTCCTCGAGCAGTGGCTGGACAGGCGCCACGGCGCGCCGACTTTCCGGCTGACGCAGGTGCTCACCGGGCACGGCTGCTTCGGTGCGTACCTGTGTCGCATAGCCGGAGCGGAGGAGTCCGCCGTGTGCCACCATTGTGGCAACTGCCGTGAGGACACGGCCCAGCACACGCTGGAGGAGTGCCCAGCCTGGGATGAGGAGCGCAGCGCTCTCATCGCGGTCGTGGGAAGTGACCTTTCGCTGCCGGCCGTGGTCGCCGCCATGGTCGGCAGCCGGAGTTCGTGGCGAGCCATGCTCTCCTTCTGCGAACGTGTCATGTCGCAGAAGGAGAGCGCTGAGCGGGATCGGGAGCAGACCGATCCCGCTCATCGCCACAGGAGACGTAGGAGGCGCCGGGACAACAACTAACCTGGCGCCGCAGAGGCCACACGGGGCCGCCGTCCCTACCTTGGCGGCCCCCGAGACGTGACGCAACACGCGTCATTTGCCGCGTCGCTAAGCGGCGGTGCACAAAGAGGCGGTCTTGGCGCGTCCGTTCATCGGTATCCCGGGACCGTCTCTCAAGTGCACCGATGGTGGCGGACGCGGGGTTTTTAGTCGGTATTTCGGCGCGTATTGTGGTAGGGACCCGACCCAGCGGCCGCCCGTCCTACATCCACGGGCGGCACAACATCTCGCTGGGCTCGGAAGGCGCCGGTGAGTCCGACACACCCTCGCCCCTTTGGGGTGGGATGGTCCGTAAAGGGATTTTCCCCGCGAGAGAAAAAAAAATGAGTTTTGTATACATCAATACATACTATATTATGCAACATGCATATTTTTTTATTACAATGAATATCGGGAAGAGCGACTCATTCTCCTGATGGTAAGCGATACGACCGCATATGGACAGTAGAAAAACCAAACAACACCATGAATTACAAAGCAACGCTTGGTATTCCACCGGGCTCGCCATCCTGAGATATAAAATGTTGGGTTTTAATATGTCCAGTAGTTATCCTATCTCCAATGTCCTTCAGCCATAAGGCAATATTGCATTATACTGCTGTTTGGCGGTAGAAATAGACATTGCGGTTGTACCTACCCAGGCGCCCGCCTGCATAATATTAGCATGAAAGTCCTACCACCAGTATGTGTGTTAAATTGTCTTCTTTCTCTGTCGCAATATGCCCTTGCATTATATTATATATTATGCATTTACCATATAAACAAATACATAAAAATTGGGTCTATTTAGTTGAACAAATTTAACATAAGAGTTTTCTGCATATGTGAAAGGCCACCTGGTTAAGTACCACCGCAATGTCTGTTTCTCTCGCCGAACAGCAGTGTAAATGTATTATTGTGTTTCGGTTTGAAGGAAATTGTAGCCAGAGTAACTATTGGACACATTGAGATTTAACATCTTATGTCTCAGAATGGCGAGCGCGGTGGAATGCCAAGTATTGCTTGCTACTGTCCATGAGCGGTCTATCGCATCAGATGTATGGCAAGATGGTCTCGCCATGGAGAGGAAATATATATACGTATAATCTATACTAATATTATAAAGCTGCAGTTTGTTTGTTTGTTTGTTTGTTTGTTTGAACGCGCTAATCTCTGGAACTACTGGTCCGATTTGGATGATTCTTTCAGTGTTGGGTAGTCCATTTATTGAGGAAGGCTATAGGCTATATATCATCACGCTGTGACGTATAGGAGGAAAGCAGTAGTGATATTTCTAGCAAATACGAGGAAATTTTGTTCGTTTTTCGTGGTCCGATTGGTCGATATTCTAAACTGATAGTTAGAATTAAACATTTTGACCGCCATTTTAAAACGTGTATGCACCCGGGCGGATCCGGGCCCGACCGCTAGTTTAGAATATAACTTTGATAAACATTAACAGGCAATTTGAAAATTATCAAACGATACATCTGTCTTGCATCAGTACGACGTAATAACAGAAGTGTATGAACAATACAATGTATTTGATAAATTACTCACAATTTAAGCCGTTTTGTTAAAGTCCGAACGTAGCTAACCGAAACACAAGTAATGTAGGTGACCTTTCGAATAATCGACCGCCGAAAGTAAACGGTCAATAAATAATATCCAATAGTAGTTAATGTCGCCATGTTTTTGTTTCGTAAATTGACTACAACCGACCTAATGTATCAATATCTATGTTTTTGTTTATGTTCTGTTTATGGTGGTTTCGACTTCAAATTTAAAGATAATTAACAATATTTCCTTGTATTTCATACATATAGTTATATAGATAAAGCTATAGTTTAAATTATGTACCCTCTGTTCGAAATCGTAACAGAAATCTATATCATTGATGAGAAATTATTTTATGTAAGCAATACCCCTCCGTATCTCAATGTTTTTTAGAAATAATTTCCTTCTCAAATTAATAAAAGCATGAAAGTAGACTTCCTACATTTAACAAAAGGGTATAACTAAAGACACCAGATATAAAACTCACAGAACTTTTAATAATAAAAGGTCTCCGTCTTTAGAATAGTTTTAAGTTTAACAAGATATAAGGTAGTTCGCAACTATTAGTCAAGGAAGCGACACTTAACCACGTGGCAAGTCACGAATAATATATTAATATAATTCGCTTTACATTACTTTGGTTCCCCTAACAATTTGTATCAAACACACGGATATTTTCTAGGGTGTGTAAATTCCGCCAATCCGCACTAGGCCAGCATTGTGGACTATATGGCTTAACCACTCTCAATCGAACTCTAGATTGTAGAATAGGCCCGTTCCCCGCAGTGGGACGTATATGGGCCGATACAGATACAGATAAAGCCGTGGAAATGGGCGACTATTTTGTGCTTAATCCTCATTGTAGAGTAATTTAAATAGATAATTGTTTTAAAGAACAGGTTTGTTTTAATGTGACGATTATTTAGCAACATTATTTATTATACTGTTATCTCAAATGCTTAAAACTACCGCGATTGCATAAATATCCCCCTTTTTACTGGTATTCTGATAAAAATTAGTTAATCCATAAACCAACTAATTTAATAAATACGCAAAAACACTTTATGATGAAATTTGACATAACTACGTTTAATTACTTTATCGGAAATAGGTATGTATATTTCTACCCACAAAATTAAATAACATTTTAAACCCCGACAACAAAGTAGTAGGCAAATATGGAACTTAATTATGTTGTGATACTTCATTCATTCATTTTAATTAATCACTATGGCTAACTATAGCTTTTAATCCATGTAAATATATTATGATGTCACTTTTGAGTACTTTCATACAGCAGAGAAAAAAGTTTTGTCATGTTTTTCTCTCTACGTCCTCTATTCGTAAATATATCTGTTTTCAATGCGCACTTTGCAAAAAAGTCAATAAAAACCATTGCCAAGAATTCAAGTACTTAAAACCAATAAAACGTTTAGAATTTAAATTAAAATTAAACCACAATAGCTCACCTCTCCAAAAGAAAACTGTCAGGACGCCCTCCCTGTATGTTCGAAGCACGTACAATTCAAACAATTTAAAAACACTTTACAAAATATGAAAACGTCCACCATACATTTGTAGCGCAAATCTATCCACACTTTATAAAGAATTATTCAAAAATGCATTCGAAAATTTCACATACAGTTTTCGCCTTCCGAAGCTTATTAAAAATTTAGTACGCGGTGGGCAGACCGCGCGCGACTGTCGGTGAAGGAAACCGCTGAACGACTGAGCCCTGAGACATGAACTGAGCGACCGGGACTCCGGACTCGCCGAGTCATAGAGCAAGTGCTTTCAGAAGTGAAACTTACCTGCGTGAATGGAGACGCTGCTTTCATTTGTTTGTTTTGTATATCTGAATACAATTTAGTTGATTTTAAAGTTTTGTTTGTGCGTAGAACCAAGGTTTTTGATCTTTCGTTTTAATATTTCTTTTTTAAGTTACTTTGCGTAGATTTATTGTAGAAATACAAATATTCAACGTCAACACTAAGATGTGGTTTATCCACTTATGAAATTTGTTTGTATTAACACACTGAAATAAATCTATTATTTGCGGATTTCATCGCGGATTTGGTTTAATGTTGTTTTTTTTTTTATATTCCGACATGTCGGTTCCTTAACAGCTTTCGTGGTCACAGGGTGATAGTAGTTTTATTTCAATGATTGATTAGGTTTGATTCTGAAGCACAATAGTTATTCTATATAAGAGAAGTTAATGATTCCGTTTAGTTTCAGTGAAGCGACTTTACCGTTCAGCAAATGATTGCAGCGAATGCGATGGTTGTAGACAGACAACTATTCACAGAACACTAAGCTTATTTCTATCCTAAATTGTAATTAGTGTCGGGCCTATCACCGTGCTATACTGAAATTCCAGACCCGAGCAATTCATGTGAGATATACCAAACCGAAAAAGCACACATTTATTATGGTAGCTTCTTAGCTTTGGTAGTATGATATTTAACAGAAAATTACATGATTTTATGAATAATCTTATTTAAAAAGCAATAAATAAATTTTCGCGCCGAACAGCAAAGTAAATGCACTGTTATGTTCTCAAGACGGCGAGCGCTTGGGATTGCCAAGCATTGCTTTGTGATTCATGGTATTGTTTGGATTTGCTACGCCGTACATAAAAAAATGCGATGTTACGAGTAATTTTATTTAAAGAGCAGTTCACTGTTTTATTGTATTTCTATTATTGCTACTTTTTTATTGTATTGTGCCCTCAGAATTAGTAAATTGAAGTCGCAGTGGGCTGGACACAAAGCATATAGAACCAATGGCTGTTCGGGCCGAAAGGTTCTGGCGTGGAGACCTACAAGGTGGGCGGACGACCAGGTTGACGTCGCATAAGTCGCTGGATGTAGACCACTAACTATCAGGTCAGGACTATGTAACGATCCATGGGGGAAGCGTATGTTCAGCAGTATTTTGCGACTGGAGAGAAAGAAAGTAAGAGAGAGAGAGAAAAAAGGAAATTCACTATAAATAAACTCATTACATTATATTTAGTACACACACGATTTTACTCTGATCTACTAGATTCACCGTTTAATCTCTATATAAACGTGAATCCACCGAAATATTCGAAATATGCATGTTCAAACGTTTTAAAACAATCGTCGTCCAACTTTGATGGAGCGAAACGCGAAATGAATTCCGACTCGTGTGAATCGGAAATCTGTTTTGGAAGTTCTTTTTTTACTTTGTCCATGGACTTCCCGAACCAGATAGATTTATATAGGTACTAAAATATCTTTTATAATAATAGTTTATTTAACTTTAAAGACAAACTGCCTCCATGGCGCAATTTTATTACATTACTATTGTATAAATAATTTAATAGTCCGAACAACTTATACGTACTATAATATATTATTATATCGCTGAATAAAAATTTTGCTCCCTTATACGGCTATTTAGTTGTATTCGGGAATCAAAAAGTTTATACGATATACACCAAACTTTAATTTCACTTATATAGGCTGATGCACACAGCTTGCAGTTCAATTTCATAAATAGTCATCCGTTACCTATCCAATAGCGAGAGGAATCGAAACGAAAATCCATCTCTAAAACAGTTGCTTCATTTTCCCTTACGCACTTCGGAAGTTTTGTATAAATTATCTTTCTGATCGCGTTTCAATCCCAAGAGATGGCGCTGAACTCGATTAAACAAAGAGAGTTGGTTAGAGAAACTCCGTTATGATTTTTAACGGCTTGCATTGAAGTCTGCATAAACAAAAGAATCGTGAATCACCGTCCTAAATTAACGAAGAAATTAAAATGAGTTATTTATGCAGGTTATACCCGGATTGCGACCGAAAACGGCTTCAGAATTTTTTCAGAAGAACGAAAATTAACTTCAGAGGCAACGCAACTAAATTAAATAAATAAATTGTATGTATTTTACTCCATTTTCTTATCTTAAGAGCGTTTATACCCTGCACGCGCTTTTTGGCTTAAAAACAGGACTTTTCAAATGAGTTAAGAGCGTTTATACCCTGCACGCGCTTTTTGCCTTAAAAACAGGACTTTTCAAATGAGTTAATAGCCACCAATAAACAATTTAAAGGAAAAATAATTAGTACTAACTTTAGAAAAGGTTGTCATCTAGGGATTTTGGTGGAAAACATTATAGATTGATGGATAATTTGTGAGTACTATAAGGATTACTGAACACAAGTTTCGTTATTTAGGCTTTAAATGGCAATTTAGAAGCTTAAGATATCCGAAACCACTAAATATAAGATGAAAATAAAAATATTATCAGACTAATAAGACCCTTATGGAGGGATTTTGCTGAGAAAAATAATCTTTTGTGTTTAGTTCCTGAAAAATTAAAATTTAAACAATGCGAAATTATTCAGAAACTCTTGTCAAGAACATATTTTTTTTCACCCACTTATCGTACATAATTTTTTATAGCAATTGCATATTACAATAGAAGAACATCTTATCAATAAATTACCATTTTATATTTCAACAAAATTAGTTTTCATGTTTTCTACAAATATTTTAAAAACCACTATAAAACACGCAGTCCGACGTGGATCAAATCAGACCGCCGCAAGGCCTTCTAGAGGGAGGACGTATCGCTCGTCGCTCCGGCCTGGCTGCAGTCGATTATGCCGCGCGTAGTAAAAATAGCCACGCGCGGAATGCGATTACCACATCTTAGTACTTTGGTAGTAAAAAATTTATTTATTTTTATTACCTACAATGATTTTGTAGTGAGTATAAATTATGTTTCAGGTAATATAATGGGATGTAATTCCGAGGCTAAATTATGTTATGTATTGTAATATAAAATTAAATATATTTCGTAATTGTAAGGGGTTGTAAGGCCCTAACACTATTTATGTGTTCGAACACAAAATGATTAATAAAACGTCCGTAGTGTATACTGATTGAACACTGATTTGAATGCAACTTAACAATGTAATAATAACGAAAATATGATTACTATCCAAAATTTGTATTATTCTTTGCTTGCACATCAATATTTGTCTACTTATAATGCAAATAAAATATTTTTATGATATTATATTACAGTTACATTTCAATTGAATATTTGAAGCGCACGGATCAAAGTTGTTTGAGCCGATTGTATAGCGAGCCGACGCGGCAGCTCTACGCACACAGCTTTGGTCGCTTATGTGTGCGTGAAATTAACGTTGAAATACCTATAGTTGACTTTGCGCGCAAGGTGTATACGCTCTTAAATTCATTATAAATACATACATAGTTTTCCTAAAACATAAATTTATATCATTTTAATTTTAAAAGCTATGGTAGGCAAGCGTTTAAATTATTATTCTAGTAACAAGTACGGATTTACCACCCAAACACAATCTTATTTCAAATATCACAAGAGTTGACGCGTTTTATGCGACATTTTCAGTTGCATTGATATTAATAATAATTAATAATTATTAACTGAAACTACTCGGCTTCGTTTTCAGCCACTAATATAACCTGTATAGCGGCAATGACTGCGTTGTTCTTGTTGCATCGGGCTTTCTCTGAAGCGTCTGGGCATGCAACGCGCTTGAGTTCAATTCCCAGACATGAGCTAATTGCTTTACTGGTATATTTGGTTAAGTCAATGAAAATGACTCTCCTTCTCTTTCTCTGTATAATCCAACCTCGTAGCCATCATAGTATATATCTCTTGCAGTCTTATTCATAAACTTTTTTAAAACCTTTATATATCACTTATTTTGTTCCTTTCCAATTACTTTTAGATTCAGTTTGAGCGAAGAAGACAAAACATTCGATTACTACAATAGGTTTTAAATTTGTCTTGAGGTAGACAGTAGTAATTATTCACCGGTCATTAATCCTATCATTTAAATGATCGGATAGGTGAACAACGCGCTGTTTTATTTGTCAGTTTTGACTTTCGCCAAATAATCATTTGTGTATCATTATGACTTCATTACATTTCCTATCCATTTTTATATTTACCTAGTATATTTTACTTAAATGAGTTATAGACGAATCCTTCTTAACACAACAAACCTTAATAGCGACATCTATCGGCATTTACCTCAACAATTACCCTTTGCAGCGAAATATAAATCAAATATTATCGTAACCGCGTTTCAAAAGGGCATACACAAAAAGCAAAACTGCCAGGTAATTTAACATTGAATAGCCGACGAAACTCTGAAAAGATTTAGTGTGGAGAAGTGAAACGGCATTTAGTAGAGTTAAGTGCCGTGTCCGCATTGATGGTACAAAAGAAAAAAACACTCCGCTTTATATCTCCAAAACGAAAACAGATATTAGTGTACACGAAAGCGATGCTGTACGTAAAAAGAAATGCTCTTTGACTACAATTTAGAAAGAGCTATGCGTTTTATAATGATCATGAAATTTAAATATTGTCTTTAGTTTAGAGAAAAAATTTGTTTGTTGTTTAATCTTATTTTACTGTAGTATCTGTGCTCTGTCTTTAACAGTTTTTTATGTTATTTTATTATAACAAAGTGACTGTAATGTATTTTATTTAAACTGCAGTGCAGTTCAGATTAAGTATAGGGAAAAGTTTAATATAATTTATATAAAGTAATGTTTGTCGACGGACCTCAAATACGTAATCAAATAAATTAATATACGTATTCAGTGCTACTTATTATTTATTACGGTAAATTGGAAGTTAGGTGTAACTGTTATTTTAAGTACACCATCTACGGAACTTTGACATGTTAAATATAATATTTATGCCTATATTCGCTTATATTATTTATTCAAAAGTTAACTGCGCATGATTGCATTTCTGTTTATTTTTCCTAACCTGGCATGACCTACCCCAGAATACAAGATTATATGACTAGGCCTAAGTGTAATTACGGTTCTCTGAACAAAACGATTTGGAACTTCAAACTAACAATTACTTGGCGTACGCGCTCCGATCGTGAATCGATAGACTTAATTAGTCATTTCTGAGAAAAAGTCATGGTGAAACCAACATTTCCAAGTGGGTCACGAATTGATTATACGTACGTTTGATACCGAAGTAGGAATGATATTTGGTGGTAGATGAATTGTATTGGTTCAAATACCCTCCGTGTACCTACAGAACCCGCTACGGTAATGCGCGCAGGTGTTAGTCTATATTCCGACACTTTTTTGGAGCAAGGAGTGGTGAGACGAGCATTCCTTTCGTCTAATGGCAAGCGATACGACTGCTCATGAACAGTAGTAAACCAAACAACACCACGAATTACAAAGCAACGCTTGACATTCTACTGCGCTCGCCATCCTGAGACAATGATATTTATATATTTATAAATATCTTACTAAGATATTAGACGAAAGGAATGCTCGTCTCACCACTCCTTGCGATTAATATATAATATATAATATTAATTATAAATAATTCGTCTATAATTCTTATTTTACTGGAGCTTGTTTCCTTTATTTCCTAGACTGCCCCTCTCTTCTTCTCCTTATCTCGTATCCATCCAAAGGTTGTCTGTAAGAAATCGCCTAGAGCGATAAGACCGCCTTCTGTACTTTTATTGTATGTTATATGTTAATGTTGTCCTCTTTATGTGCAGTTAAGAATAAATAAATAAATAAGTAAATAAAGATGTTAAGTCTTCAATATGTCCAATATTTACTCTGGCTACGATATCCTTCACACCGAAACACAACAGTGCATTTACGCTGATATCTTGCGGGAGAAATAGACGTTGCAGCGGTACCTACACAGGCGGCCGCTCATATATGAGAGACCTACCACCAGTGGACGATTATATATTTTTTGAACTATTGAAAACACTGTACACAAACGTTTGTAAATTCGTATAACGTGTAACAGCGACTGTAAGCGTCGGCAATTTCTTACAAGTTGTAAAACATTTTTTCACCCAGTTGTTTTATTAAAGAAAACTTTTCGACCAAAACTCACCGAATTAGACCGACGTAAGGACATTGTAGCCAGAGTAACTACTGGACATATTGAGACTTAACATCTTGTGTCTCAGGATGGCGAGCGCAGTGGAATGCCAAGCATTGCTTTGTAAATCAAGGTGTTGTTTGGTTTTGCTACTGCTCATGAGCGGTCGCATCGCTTACCAGCAGGCGAACGGCATGCTCGTCTCGCCATTCAAAGCAATAAAAAAACGTGGTAATGTCTTGGGAAATTTAGAAAAAAATATTGTTTATTGGTACAGTAGGTCATGCAGAGCAATGGAGAAGGATTTTTTGTTTACACTGTCTAGTTCATACAAACTAGTGAAGAATAATAACATCATGTCATTAAAACGATATAAGTGACCTGTATTACTAATGGAATGGAAATGTGCGTGGAAACGCAATAAGAAAACGAAACAAACAATCCAGGCAAAAAGTAAATATTTTGTCAAACCAACTCACCGGAGTTCTGTTCGCGAAGATGAATGGTTGACGCCGGCTGGCGGTGCTTATAGACCGACCAAATACTTTGGAACAGATAGATAGTCCACGATACACAAATAATTTAGCCGAATATTCAGGTTGGCGGCGAAGCACGCGTCATGCGTTGCGAAGCGCAAAGTATACTGTACAAAATGGCGTACCCAGCAAAAGGCAAGCAACTACAAACTACCCTACACTGGATTATATTTACGATGAAATTTAATGAATACTACATTAAGAAAACTATATTATTGTGAAGCTATACGATTAAATTATGAATATAATTTTGAACCTAAATTCGCGGCTGTAACAGTGACGAAAATAAAATAAAATAATGGAATTAAAACAACATAGTGTTAGCAATTATTTATTATTATTATGACACTATTAGTGACTGTACTGTGTCTCATAATTTATTATGTTAATATTGTTTATAATTATTAATTGATATCATACTAGGTATTTAATGGGCGTGTTTGCATAAGGCGGTAAGACTGGAACACCTTTGCATAGACTGCCTCATTATTTAAAAACCGAAATGTCAAAAAGCCCGCTAATCAAAAACTCGCTTCGCGCCAAAGAGATAAGTTTTAACACGCACATTGTTTTGTTTTTATTTGGAATTTATAAATGAATATGTCAATTAAAGTAATTTCAAGATATACCCGGCTTTGATTCCTGATTTCTAACAAATCCGAAGCGCGAGAGCGCCTAAGTTTTAGTGAAAATCCAACGCCCGTTTTATTAATAAAAACAAAAGGTGATCGAAACTGGTATGCAGTATGCACTGTTTTTATTCCATACATGTATTTTCTTTTATTATTATAAAGTACCTAATACCGTAACTGTATGCATTGTTTTTAGTAGATATGAGTTAAAATTAATATGAATTTCATGTACGTTGACTGAGTAAGCTGATGTTAGATGACTTGAAAGATTAGTTTTTGCTCAAGACTTGTTTATTTATAAAATTCCAGTTAAAAGTTTATGAATTTCAAGCGACATGACTGCTGTAAGGTTTTTGGCAGCTTAGCGATGTCACTACTTTTAAAATGTCACAAGTGACCGTGTCTCCAATAAAGATAGTTTTCACAGCTTAACATAATGGCGTACGTGTGTATCACACAATAAATATACGTAAAACTGTATAAAAATATGATAGCGTAATGACGGTTAAGTTATATTACAACTAAATTGATCTATAAAAATACTCTTTCTTAAGATAAAGAAAGTACCTACATTTGATTCGGTTAATGAACTAAACAATAGGTAATTTATTTTCATTAATTCCTAACAATAGTATACAATATTGCACCAGAAGTGTTACGACATCAAACTTAAGTAATAACAGAATATTTTAATTGGTTCTGTTACCGTTAGCGGAAATTACACTTTCGGTAAAATCAGTTATTCGGAAAGAAAAACTAAATTGATAAATAATAGTTTTTTTTTTAATTTTAATAAATCTTGCAAATTGTATTTATACTTTTATATTCTTGATTATTTTGCTAAATGTATATACATATAAAAATAAAGAAAACTATCGGTAAAATATTTGGAACTTTATCCATTATTTACAAAATATGTCCAAACATTATCATAACCATCTGTCAATACAGCCATTCATTACTTTTAAGTAATTTTTGCCTTAAGCATACTGATGCTTAAGGCAAAAATTACTTGAATACTAATTCAAGAGATGTTTTCAACTAAGTACATAATGTTACACAACACAAAAATTCAATTTATAAAATATCACATTGATCGGGCGCAATACGAGTATTCGAACAATTGCTAGGTAATTTCATGGGCAGTCTTAAGAAAAAAAAGTCACGGAGCCTACAATACCCTAAAATAAACTTCAATCCTGACTGGATGAACCTAATCTCGCACTCAACGAGACCCAATTTCAAAATGGCCGTATTAGTTTCGTGCAAGTGGAATAAAATGAAAAGGCCTATCCGAAACACTATGGACTGCCCTCAGAGATTTCAGTTCGGCTGCCTCGTAAAACGTAGGTAGGTGCTATTCTTAGTACGTGCCGACTACGAAATACTAAAGGTAAACGTCCCGGCGAGAAAAGGTAATAGAAACTTAGATATTGCGCGCACCGCTTATATTACATGAACTTTATTCATACGGACCGTGGTAATTTGACTGTTTATAAAATATTACATGTTATTTCATCAGATTTACTTTTTTATATAGCGGTTCGGCCCGGCTCCGCCCAGTTGCAGATACACTTTTCAAATTGAGGGCCAAAATGTTATTAATATAGTTTTTTTATAAAAGTTATTAATTTTTGGCCAAACATTTTTTTTATCATCCGTAAAAAAAACTGTTGCTAAAATAAATCAATGTTACTTCTAATATCTCTAAGAATATGTAGATAAAGATTCATGTTCATCATGTAGGAATATCAGTAAAGTTTAAAAGGCGCTTAAAGTAGATATTCAAATTTTAACAATAGGTAGGTGTATACCTTATATACTTAGTTACATACTTTTTTATATTATATTTGCTATCTCAAGAAACGTTTTCCCTCCAGCAATGTATTCATTATGCTTTAAATCTTGCACAGAAACAATGGCGTGTAATAGGATTTAGTTTGAATAATTTTCAGTGTATTATTTTGTACAAACACAAATTAATTCACCATTATAATCTTCCTAGTAGTCTTCGAAAAGAATCTTGAACTGTTTTTTTTACTTATGGACTTTATCTACCGTTTTTTATGTATGTACGTAAGAGTACCTGTTACTCCTATACAAGTATTTCCAAGGTGTGTGCTATCCACATGCATGAGACCAGTGTGGTACAACAATAGTCTTATCCCCGAAAGGATTTATCGCAGGCAGGGCCGTCTTAACCTATGATGGGGCTCTGGGCACACAAGAATTTGGGGCCCTTTTGAAAAGTAAAAAAAGCGATTTATCCTAACATTTATCTACTGTGATCATTTCATATCGAAGTTATGTATCAATCTTGTCGGAATTGCCCCATTCAAATGGCTGTACATGGAAAATAGTAAAAAAATCTAATAAAGGGAGACTCTATTAACTTTATTGAACCCAAAATAATATTTTCACACATCATGCATCAGCACATAATCGTAACATTGAATATAAAACTATTAAAGATTCACTTCCAAAGGACAGCAAACCCAAAGGCGTAGTAATTTAGAAAATATACAAGTATGCATTAAACGATCGAAGCTGATGAGATAAGGTTAGGGATGCTCCTATGTAGTGATCATGGCTTGTCCTATAATAGGTGCTACAAGTACGCGACCTCGGTCATTGAGATACTGCAGTCACTCAACCTTCCCTTCCGTCACTGCAGTATTCACTCCTACGTGCTATATTTTCCTTTCCCGTAACATCCTCTTCTCACAAACCCTATTTACTTTCCTCGGTTGATGACGGGCAGCAGCGTCAGTAACGCAAGTTCCCTCCTGCGCTCGCCAACCCGCCTGCCAAACGTTTGGCAGGGTTGGGGTATTTGCCGTTGAAAATACCCCCACATTGATGACACAAACAAATACTAGGTTTGACGACGACTGGCCCTGGTGTGTTACCACAACATACGCACGTTGAGGACAGACAAGTAGTTTGTCGAGTCAGGACTGGTCGTTCTTGGCTGTTAATCCTAGCATAAGGGAGTGCTTAGGCTTAGTCAAGAGTTCTCCTGGATATCATTTTAGGTGAGGGCACCCCCCAACTGCACCCATTGATCCCAGGTCCCGTTTAGCCATCTTCGACTGCCATGGGATATCGCCTTGAAATTCTATATGCCCCTTTGCCATAGGTCAGCGCGCCAGGTCTAATTGCCAAAATTGACCCGGTGCCTCCTTCTCTGATGTCTCTGCCGACATTAGCGGGATTAAACCCCGCCGCACACATGCTCACACTCGCATTGGCCGTCACGAGCCGCGTGCGAGTGGTAGTATTTAAAACTGTACCAAACTCCGCATTGGCTCTCACGTGTCGACGCAGGACGCAGGACGTGAGAGCAAATGCGGAGTTTGGTACTGCTCTCAGTGGTGCCACATCGATTATTGGTACATCGAAGTGTTAAAGTGTATATTACAACAACGGCACCAAGTCGGACCGTGCACAAAGGCTATTCCACCACAGAGAGGCGTGAAACAGGGAAATGTCATATCTCTGAAATTGTTCACTGCCGCGCTGAAAAAAGCCTTCAAGCTCTTGCAGTGAAAAGGATTCGGCATCAACATCAACGGCGAGTATATCACTCACATTCGTGTTGCTGACGATATTGTTATCTATGTAGAATCGCTGGAAGACCTTAGCACTATGCTCGAAGACCTCAATCTAGTCTACCAACAAGTGGGTCTTAAAATGAGCATAGACAAAACGAAGATTATGTCGCATGTCCATATTGTTCCCACCCCCATCAGATATGGGGACTCGACTTTTGAAGTCGTAGACTATTTAGAACAAGTGGTCCGGTTACGCAGGTTCAACTTCGAGAACAAAGTCAATCGTCCAATCCAACTCGGTTGGGCAGCTTTCTGGAAACTACGGGACGTCTTCTCGTTCAAAATACTTCAGTGCCTTAAATTAAAAGTCTTCGATAGTTGTGTGTTGCCTCTGAGGACATACGGCACCGAGACATGGCCTCTCACTATGGGCCTCATTAGGACACTCAAAGACACAACGAGCTATGGAGAGGGTTATGCTCGGAGTTTCCCTACGAGATCGAATCAGGAATGAAGAGATCCGTAGGAAAACTAAGTAACCGACATAGCCCAGCGGATTAATAAGTTGAAGAAGCAAATAGCGGGGCACATAACGCGGAGAACTGAACTGATGGCCCATGGGGCCAAAAAAATCTGGAATGGAGGCCACGTAGCGGGAAGCGTAATGGAAAGCGCGTCGTAAGAAGTCCACCCACAAGGTTAGGCGACCTGGTAAAGGTCGCAGGACGTCGCTGGATGGATGCAGGCTGCCTGCAATAGGTCACTGTGGAGACCATTGGGGGAGAGGCCTATGTTCAGCAGTGGGCTTCTTTGGCTGATGGACGGATGGATCGATGGAATCAGATGAAACAAAATCTTTAAAAAATACTTAGTACCAAACATGGAAAAATGACGATTATGATTATTTAATATTGAACTGTTTTTTAATGTAATGTGTGTTATTATATTATTTGAGGCCCGTGTCAGATGGGGCTCTCTATTACTATGAAATAACTTAACTTCATAAATAACCAAGAATTTGTAAACAATCTAGCAATTTGTTAATTGAATCTTGCTCATTTTTACACGCTTTATATTAGCTTCACTTGTATGTTTGTTTGTATGTTTGTAACCGACTCCTTAAGACGCGATTTTGACCCACTTTAAACGGAGAGATTTCATTCAAATTTTGCACACCTGTCAAAGACCGATGACAATACAATAATTCGATTAAAATATATGATTATCCTGATTAGATTCGCCAGGATTCATTAATTTCGTTCCGGATCCTTTGCATGAGAGTAAGAGGGCTAGTGCGCGAACTACGCATGCGCGTAGGGACTCTTATGCTGAAAACAAACTGTAGGTTTTTGTCTTACGCATAGAGTAAAGAAGCGGCCATAAATACTAGAGCAACGCGTCTTACAGCGATCTGAACAATAAATTCTTTTGTTGTGTGCACACTGTCGGTCGAAATTCGAGGGCATGACCTTCAAAAACAAAAAACATCTGAGACATACAGCGCAACTAATATAAATTGACAAGTGGTGAAATTAGGAACTAGAAATGAAAGTAAAAAATATCTACAACGCTTTCATTAAATATTCTTTCATAATTTATACAATGTACATTTATACTAGTAGTCCAATAGTAGTAATGATAATAATGTCCAATGTAATGAAATTTGAAGACAGAAAAAAATAACAATTTCTCCGTGCACCACAGCGCTTTTGAGCGATTTGCGATTGTGGACAAACTTGAGTTTACACAAAAATCGGTTTTGTAAATATGGCTACCAGCTTTTTAAGCCAAACTAATATAACATTTCTTAAAACTTACAATTAAATTAGAATTTATAATACGTACAAGGTATAATTTTCTTTATTCAATCTGCATACAATTTAAAAATTTTGAATACAATTTGGACATTTCTAATTATTTACATGAGGTGTTGCTGGTAATCTAACTTGACTTAACAGAAATAAACACCGCAGTTCTTTGACCAGTTGTTTGTAAATACTAGACTGGACGTAATTGACAGCCTCCGTGGCGCAGTTGGTTAGACGCCGCCTGTGAAACGAGAGGCCACGGGTTCGAGCCCCGCACCGAGACAAATGTTTGTGAGACCCAGTAAGTATTGGTCTCGGGTCTGGATGTTTGAGAGACCGAAAAGTCTCTCGTAGTTCCCGATACCCACGACACAACACTTAATTGATCTTAATGTGGGGTCAGGACTATGTATGTGACTGTTAAGTGTATTTATTTATTTAATTATCAGTAATTAGCCAAAAGTTCGTCTGTGCGTTCATTTAAAAAATGGAAGAAAAACGATCAGAGTATGTGCGTAATAGAGAAATTATTTATAATGTTAAATGTAAAGAATACAAATATGCTCACTTAAAGTAAGAAGTATGGGAACAAATAGTCAGTACCTATTTGTACTAAAGATAATAAAGTATGATACTAAAGATAACGGAGTAATTTTTTATACTATCAAATATTAAGTTATTGATGTTAAAATTTCAAAATACACGCGCTGTTTTAGGAATTATAATAGGAAAAAGTTTACTTTGTTATTTGTCTTCAGGTAGTCTCTTTTTTGTTTTCTTTTAAAATGACACTGGTAGTAGAAATATATAAAAAAAAGACAAAAAGAACAAGACGTGTGCTCGAAACACGATCTTGCCTACTTTGGAATTCACACATTTTATACATAAGTATTTCTAATATGTGTACACGGCATTGTTGCTTAACATTTTAATTATAATTTATTTTATTTTTATTCATTTTATTTTTAATTTGGTGTTGCCATTAAAAATAGATATTGCAATAAATGGGGTAAAGTAACATTTTTCAATCCGATCAATAGTGTCGAGAAAATGACCAGTTTCATCTGCATATTATTTTTCCTTCACACGATTTCTATCAAATCGCTCCCCAAAACCCTTAAAAAAGTGTATCTGTATTCTCCTCCACAATCGAGAGTACGATTGCGGGGGGTTAGGCCATATCACAGGCCATATAGCCCACCACGCTGGCCTCGGGTTGGGCATGCGGGTTGGTGGACTTACATACCATAGAAATTCTAATAAATCGCTATGGTATGCAGGTTTCCTCACGATGTTTTCCTTCACCGTTATAGCGCGTTTTTATCAATACAAGCATGGCTCCGAGAAGCCAGAAGTGTGACCTGAGATTCCAACCCGCAACCAGCGTGAACAAGTTGGCTGCCGCGTCTGGTCCATTTACCAACAGGCCACCACGCACGTAACGTAAAATGAGACGAGTAAGATACATTTTAGTTAATGATATGTACTTATATATTATATTCTACTAGTATGTACATAATTCTGTTTTCGTGGAATTTATTTTATAAAGTTGACAACACAAACCTTTGGTGGCAGCTACGCGTTAATAAATTTTCGAAGGGTATTATTGATGTCGGAAGACGCTTTTCATCCTACGTAACATTTAATACCTGAAGTATAAAGTTCCTAGCATCACTTTTTAAAGCTTTCGGCATTTTTCACTAGTTTTAAATAATGCAGGAAAAATAAATACATTGAGTAAACAACCAATGGCGGATATGTCAGCGACTGGCAGCTAGATTGACAATTTCAAATGACGTCTTTGTTTCCAGTTTTGGCCACCGGGCCAGATAACTTTGTGGCTCTATAATAAAATATATTATTTATTTGTTTATATAGAGATGAGATAAAGAGTACATAAAAATCGACTCTTCCATCCCTAAAAGCTTAGTCATTGGCAGACGAGAAAACCGTCCTTTGTCAATGAAATTAAAAAAATAAAAACGTACGTGGGCCCTCTGACGACCCGTACGAACCATGTAAGATGTGCTCTTTACCATAGTTTTGTACTCTTTACTCTATGCGTAAGACAAAAACCTACAATGTGTTTTCAGCTTTACTCTATGCGTAAGACAAAAACCTACAATGTGTTTTCAGCTTTATGGTAATTGCGTCTTGTTTCGTATACATACATAGATATGTCGGCCTAAAACCTACCATCGACAGTTGATAAGACAGACATTTGAAAATAAGAAAAAACGCTCTTATAAATAAACCAAACTAAAAAGTAGAAAATAAATAATAGTTTAAAAAAACTAAAAAACACGCTTTATATAGAAAACCCAACTAAAAAATAGAAAATAAATTTTAATAATACTGAATTAAGGATAGTGTAAAAAATTATTATAAATATAAATAAATAATAGTGTATAAATAAGAAAATACATAATAGTTCAAAAAAACTAAAAAATACGCTTTTATAGAAAATCCAACCTAAAAAATGCAAAATAAATTTTAAAAAATTTGAATTATGAATATTGTATATAAGAAAAAAAAATTTTATTGTAAAAAAGCGTGGGGTGCTTTTTAAGATATTATCAAAATGATAATCCTTCTACTTATATCTGTCGATAAAATAATTATATCTATTGAAAACATGCACCCCACGCTTTTTTTACAATAAAAAATATTTTTTTCTTATATACAATATTCTTAATTCAAATTTTTAAAAATTTATTTTGCATTTCTTAGTTGGATTTTCTATAAAAGCGTATTTTTTTAGTTTTTTTGAACTATTATTTATTTTCTTATTTATACACTATTATTTATTTATATTTATTATAATTTTTTACACTATCCTTAATTCAGTATTATTAAAATTTATTTTCTATTTTTTAGTTGGGTTTTCTATATTGAAACGGTAGAATAAAAACCGGCAGAGTTTCGTTTACACTTTTAATGATCAATCGAAAAAGAGAACAATAATGGCATGGCTATGGCTTTTATTAACACACCCCCTCCATCATTAGGCTGGCTGGCTGGGTGGGTGGTAATGTCAATATGGCGGCTTGGCTTTGGCGGGGCGGCATTGGCTGACATCACATCCGTTACACTCGGCCATCCTGAAATGAAATTGCTCTCGCAATTTGAAATATTCAAGCATAATCAACTTTCGAGTAAATCAATTAAATCTTCCGTTTCTAGTTGCTCATCCATGCTACTACAACTATCAGTTTCGGGGGCTATACTTTTATATGGCCTTATTGAATCGGCCGAGACCAATCCTGTAAAGTTCTTGTAACCACGCAACCCCTTTATACTCCTAATTCGATATCTATCTTTACCGATTACTTTAGTAATAACATACGGTCCAGAATGTAAATCATCGAGCTTTGTATTCACTCTGGAGGCGCTACTTGTAGGGGCTTGTCTCTAGAGAACAAAATCTCCCTTTTTGTACAAATGAGCCTTTTTACGGTGTTTATCGAAATTGCGTTTCATTTTCGCACTTGCCTTTTCAATTTTCTGCGATGCTTTTTTACGTCTAGACTCAACAGAATCAGACTCTTGCCCTGGAATTGACACGTCACATACTGGCCTACTGCTACGGGCAAACATCAGATCGTAAGGTTTTTACGTAGTTGTATCATTGATAGTATTATTTATTCCCCAAATTATGTCAGGTAGTGAATTAGCCCAGTTCGCAGACGCATCAGATGGGTCTGTGGCCCGCAAAGCGTCAAGAATTGTTCTGTTAGTCCGTTCTACTTGACCATTAGCACGAGGGCAAGCGATTGTATTTAGCGTGTGCCTAAATTGTCTATTCGTGCTAAAATTCTTAAAGTGTCTACTCGTAAAGGCTTTACCATAATCTGTCACGACACGATTAGGATAACCAAAAAGACTGAAGACCCTTTGCAATAAACGAACTGTCTCTACAGAATTAACTGTCTTAGCTGGCTCAGCGATCACGAACTTCGAAATGGCGTCAGTTAGGACAAGAATGTAATGTAACCCTTTTTAGTCCTACAGAACGGCCCTAAGTGATATATATGTACCATTGTCATCGGGCTAGAAGGTTTAGGAATGGGGTGAAGCATGCCTTCTTTTTTGCCATAGTTACCCTTGCCATATGCACAATGAAGACACGCAGTCACGTATTTTCTTATAAATTTACTCATTTTGGGAAACCAGTAAATGTTTTTAATTATTTCCATGCAACGTTTCAACCCTACGTGACCTATGTCGTCATGATGCATTTGTACAATTTTCCACCTACCTGCGCTCGGTACTACTAAGCGGTTTCCATTCAATGTTTTACGATATAACCTATTGTCTAAAATAGTATAATTATTTGTAATGTCTGCATTTGTCGTATTGTTAGTTAATTGGTTTATTATGGAACTAAGTTTATCGTCTTGACATTGCAATGTATAAATCCAATCTGTGACTTCTACGCGATTAATATCAAAAATTTCAACCGGATGTCTACTCAGCGCATCTACATGCTTCAGGCGGTCTCCTGGCCTATATTCATTGCTTATATCATAATCTTGTATTAAAAGCCACCACCTAGCTATGCGCGAAATAATATCACGTTTAGTGAGGGTAGCTCGAACCGCTGTACAATCTGTTATTATTTTAACATGTTTGCCTATGATATACCGGGTATCTCAAGACTGCTACCGAAAACGAAGCCGGGTGGTAGTTTTAGTGACTACAAACACAATGCAACTAAAAATTTCGCAAAGAAACGCGACAATTATTTTTTATGATTTTTTAAATATCGTCATTTTTGGGTGGTAAATCCATAGTTTTTGCTAAAATAATAATTTAAACACTTTTATATCTTAGATTATTTATAAATAAAAGGATATACACTGTTATTTTAGGAAAAAATGTATTTACCACCCAAATATGGTCATAGGAAAAAAATAACAAAAAAAAATGGTCGCTTTTTTTGCAACTTTTTCTGTTGCATTGTGTCTGAAGTCGCTTTAACTACCACCCGGCTTCGTTTTCGGTAGCAGTCTTGAGATACCCGGTATACACGGAATCTACGTAAGGAATTAACAACCGCGAGAGTTTCGAACTCATAACTGTGATACATACTCTCTTCTCTTGTTGTGACTCTGCTAAAATACTGAACTGGTCGCAAAGATCCGTCTGTTTGCGTCTGGAGCAATATACCGGCTATGCCTAGTTTACATGCGTCTGTGTGTATTTCTGTTGATAACGCGGGGTCATACAAGGCCAGTACAGGCTCGGAACACAAACTGTTTTTAAGTTGTTCAAAACTACTTTGTTGGTCACTACCCCAATTCCACGTAACATTTTTTTTGTCATGTCTGTCAACGGACGTGCGTATAATGCAAACTTAGGAATAAACTTCCTAAAATAACTACATAGTCCAATAAACTGACGCACATGATGCACATCGGTGGGTACTGGAAACTGTGACACTGCTAACAATTTTGACTTGCCCGGTTGTATGCCATTGGCCGATATTTCGTGACCTAAGTATGTAACTTGAGTTTTTAAAAAAACACACTTCTTCATATTTAATTTCAAATTTTCGTGAGCTAGTGTACCGAGCACTTTTTCCAAAATTACTATACCAGAATCTACATCAACAGAGGGCAAAAGTAAATCATCTAAAAAGGCTAATATTTCATTAGGACACAAACTACCTACAGATGCTACTAACTTGTTAATTAATCGCATAAATACCGCGGGTGCGTTTGCAAATCCAAAAGGGACTCTAGTGTATTCGTAATGGCCCTGATTGGTAACAAAAGCAGTTTATGAGTATCTTTCGAATCTATGCACACTTGGTAGTATCCTTGAGCCATATCTAAAGTAGTAAAATATTTTTTGCCAGCTAATTTTGATATTTGATCGTCTATATTGGGTAAGGGAAATCTATCTTTTATAGTGATTTCGTTTAAGGCGCGATAATCGACACATAACCTACTGTCTCCATTCTTTTTCTTTACCAATATCACTGGAGAAGCGTAACTAGATTCAGATTCTTTAATAATGCCTGCAGCTAATAATTCATTTACTTTAGATTTTACTATTGCTTGTTCGCAATGCGAAAGTCTATAGGGTTGACGATGCACAGGCTTATTGCTTGCGAGATTTATTTTCATACGAGCTAGGTTTGTACAGCCCAATTCGTGGGTACCAGAAGCAAAGCAATGAGAATATTGTGATAATAAATTAAATAAAGTTAAACGATCGTCTTTATTAAGTGGGCCTATCTTAATATCGCCTATTTCAACGCCTCCTATGGATGACAATGTAACGGAAGTAGTTGGCCTCTGTTTTGAAGAATGGCTATTAGCAACATGGCTTACAGAAATGCTACATACCTGGCTAGATTGCTGTGGTGCTTGGCAGTTCTCGGCCCTCGTGAGCACTTTGCCTTCGGGCCACACGATCGTCTCAGAGCCGACGTTGACAACTTTGACGTATCCTTGTTCGCCGCGAAGCAGGGTTGCGGGCACGCAGTAAGACACACCATCAAAGTCGTAGTGCCGCGGAGGAGTCACTATATCGTTGCACATCGTATTTCCTAACACGCGAACTTCGATAATGGAGGAACCCGGTGGTAGACGTTCTTCATGGGGGGTTATTACTTCAAACCGGTCGCTTTCCTCAACTACGTCAGTGTCACGTACAAAGTCGGGAACGTGCTCAAAATTGACAGCACCGTCGCTAATTGTCAAAGTCATGCCCTTGCTGTTAATAACTGGTTGTCCAATAAGCAAGTTCACCTCATTCATTTTCATATTGGTTAAGTGTGCTTGGCATTTAATAGTTATCCCGTCAATTTCTAGCTCAAATTGTACTTCACCTTGGCTCTTGGTAAGGTCGCCAGAAAAACTCTTTAACATTAAAGTTGTAGGTTTAACTTCGAGAGACAAAGCGCTTGCGACTTGTCCGTTGAGTATATTGACTTGGCTTCCAGTATCAATGTATGCCTTAACGTGGACGCCATTAATTTTGCCAATTTTTTTATAGATATGGTCGTTATAATGTCTCAATACCCTCACCTCTTTAATGCTAGTGCACTATTTGAAAAAGTTGAGGGGCAATGTGACGCTATGTGTCCCTGGTTTCTACATTTGAAACATGTGCGCGTGTCAGGTAACGTACAGTGGCGTAACAAATGACCAGTTTTTTTACATCTCGGACACGGATCTGTATCTGGATTTGCCGCGACAGTTCTTTTGTCAAATGATGGTCGGTTCATCTTTTGCATGAGAGGTTCTTGCGGCGTATTACGATTATAATCGTCCAGTGCGCATAAAAAACTTTCGTAAAGTTCTCCCAGTGATTGGCATTGAAATGCTCGAGCATTTGCTTGCAAAGACAATGGTAAACCACGAATAATACATGAAATGCTCGCGCTGTCGGATAGTTTGCATCGAAAGCACATTGCAATCTTGTCTTGATAATATTGGGTCATAGTTTCCGTGGGTAGTTTTCTGCGTTTTAGCAATTCTTCCAGCATGCTTCCATAATCTTTGTGTTTGGGAAAGGCGCGAATCAACATTTCTTTCCACTCGATCCAAGAGTAATTATAATCATCCAAACGATGATACCGTTTTTTTGCTTGTCCGCGTAATTTGTCTTGCAAGTAGAATGATTTGGTAGCGTCATTCCACCCATGAATTTCTCCAATCTGATCGATTTTTTTAATCCAAGTGACAACCGTATATTCATCACTATCCGGGTCGAACTCTGGAATTAATGAAGCGGCGCGGTGTTGCACAGATTTGTTGCCTCCAGTGTCTTCTTGAAGGTCACCTATGACCTTCCGAATCTTCTTCTCAAGAAGACTTTTTAGCGATTTTCTTGCAGGCGGTGGAGTATCTTCATCTTCGATTCCCAATTCTCTGCTTTGCGTAGGCGCGTGATGTCTTTTCATCTTGTTCATCCAACTTCTGAGTGAAACGGCAGAATAAAAACCGGCAGAGTTTCGTTTTACACTTTTAATGATCAATCGAAAAAGAGAACAATAATGGCATGGCTATGGCTTTTATTAACACACCCCCTCCATCATTAGGCTGGCTGGCTGGGTGGATGGTAATGTCAATATGGCGGCTTGGCTTTGGCGGGGCGGCATTGGCTGACATCACATCCGTTACAATATAAAGCGTGTTTTTTAGTTTTTTTAAACTATTATTTTTCATAAAATGTTACATTTCTTGACATTGTATTTCTGTGGTTACATTCCTTCTCTGCTTACGCCATCTCGAGCCGAGGGCCCCCCTTCAGGCCTGAGGCCTTTCAAGCCCGGGGCCCCTCAGATCAGGGGCTCCCTACCTAGGTGCTATAAAAATATTTTATGATGCATACATTCTACCTACATAGTATAACTATTTCTGTGACGCAGAGCACTTTTATATTCGTGGCATTTCACTTTTAGTTTGGAGGGATCTCTTTAGGAAAATGAAGTTATATCGATACTAGTCTTAGGAAATAGATGATGACTATTTCTTACAAGTATTTCAACTTCGCAAATATACATAGGTGATAGGGATAGTGAAACAAGTGAGCAAAATTTTCGTTTGTTGGGGGCCCCCCTGAGGATGGGGGCCCTGGGCACGGACCCCGTGTGCCCCTAGTGTAAAGACGGTAATGATCGCAGGCAAAAAGACCTATATAGATACAAGAAAATACATATACCGCTGAATTCAGACCCTCCTGCATTTTTTGAAGTCAATCAATTGGGTAAGTAAATATAAACCAATTAATTCTGAAAAATTACTGAAGAAAATAAAGTTAAGCCAACTTTGTACGAATGTAGCACAAAGAAAGGCGCGATGAAGGAAGAATACAGTTTGAATCATTTATTAATTATTTTTACTACCTTTTGTTTCAAGTTTCAACATCAATTTATAAATTAAACGAAAACGATGAAAAACACAAGACATCGCTCCGACCGAATTCACAACGCGTGCCGGTCAAATCAACGGTTTCCTTAACAATAAAATCTGTTTTTAATGCCCCATAAATCACGTGCAAAGATTCGCGGGCGGGTATTTTAGACGGGTAAAATATTTACTTTGGCCACTCAATGCTGGCTGTCGGGTAACAGGGAACAAATCTGTCAGTTTGTTTGTGATAATGTCCGATTTATTACTCGGTGCGTTGCTTGTTTGCAAGATTCATTCACATTACACCGTTTTGTGATTGATTTGTGAAAGATTTAATAGACAAACGCGCATTGTGGGCGGCAAGCATTTACGTAATCCGGTAACGAGCTTAATGAAATTAAACCGATTGGTTATGGGATTTTAAAGAGGTTAAATTATTTCGGTGAGTATTGAAAGAAGTTAAAGGCTCCTCAGTTAGACTATATTTATTCGTTTATAGATTTTACGCATGCATTGCAATTGGATTTATTGTGTTATTAGTTAATTGCCACTCACTTTAAGGGTGATGGAAAACATCAGTAGGAAACTTGGCTCACTGTCAGATCTTCACGGGGATTTCAAAGATATGCGAAGTTCTTAATTACACATCGGGTTATTGTGGTGTATTTCGGCCAGAATTTTGATATACATTGGCTATTAGTTTTATTTAGGATGTCCTCCGGCTAGATGGCGGGGTTACTAATACAAGAGGGCCGGCAGCGACTGGATTCATAAAGCAGCAGACCGGGCTTTGTGGCGTACTTTGGGCCTATGTCCAGCAGTTGACTGCAACGGGCTGATGATGATGATTAGTTTTATCAATAACTGGCCAACGTTTGCCCACAATCTTATCGAGAAATTTTCGAAACTACCACATAGTGGAATGCTAGGTATCGCATTTAACACTTCGCAGATCACCATGTAAATACACTATTACTAAATTAATAAACCTGATAGAGAATACAGATGAATGACTCACTTAATTGGTGTCTGTCTTTCAGAAACTGCAAATTGACTTTTTATCATAAAAACGGTATTGAGAAGTAATTAGAAAGTCTTTAAGTTTAAGAAATGAATTGGCTTGATTAATGACGGTGTCACAAAAACATGATTTACTTTTGTGATTTTCATAGCAATGCTCAGAAATTGCTTTTCATGAATAATTAATATGTGGCCACTCAACTGAAAAAATCCTTAGTTATATTAATGCCCTATAAGAAAGTTGCTCAAGATTACCATTCAACGCATTCCCTTAGATTATTTAAGCAAAGATAGAAAAAAAACATTGAGCAGGATGACATTTTGACAGTGGATAGCCACCATGGCACAGTTGGTCAGACACCGACAGTGGAACGTAAGGCCGCGGGTTCGATCCCCGACCGAGACAGGTAAAATTTATGTGATCCACAGACTGGTATATGTTTGCGTTTGGTTGTTTGTGAGACCGAAAATCCTCTAGTAGTTCCTGATACCCACGACACATGACTCGATCTTAATGTGGGGTCAGGATTATATATGTGAGTGTTGCGTGTGCTAAGAAAAACCGTTTATAGTATTCCTTATTAGAGATAGCCCGGACTTTGTTTGGGATATATGCATAAAAAATGTGGTATAGAGTGGGCAGAGTTTAGAATCATACATTCACATATACAAAAAATGTCACGCTTTCCCAGAAGGGGTATACAGAGGTGCTACTAGGACATGCACGTTTCGCCTTGTGTGTTCCGTCCCACGATGTGATAGCCATGTCTAACGCCATATCCGGCGCAAAAACCTCACTCCGGGCTGATAATGGATAGCAACATCCAATATCACTTCGACCCGGGATAGTTCAGCGCTGTTGAATACCACTCAAATTCATTTTGTTCACACAAAAATTAAACATGCTTTCGTTTGCCAATGGAATTTACTTATGTGGCAAATTTTTGTGGAATTATTAACTTAATTTGCCTAATTCAGAACAGCTAGCAAGTAGCAACATTACAAACATAAAATTTCTACGGTTTTAAAAACGCTATGACAGCTTTCACTTTTACTCTAGACAAAGGTAAATGTTAGACTATAAAATAATTTAATTAAAAATTAAAAGACCGACTTCAATGTGCACTACAAAGTAATAAATAATATATATTTCATTGTGCTAGCACACATTGATTAATTTTCATATTGACTAGACTAGCCAACAAATCTTAAATACGTAATATTTTGAAGGCGGGTCGCCAAGTGCCAATCGAGAACAAATTTAAGTAATGTAACACAGTTGAATATTACCTACTTGTAGATGTATCGTTGGCGCTCAGTTAGGTCCATATGTATACTAGAAACAAATTAATTTAACATATTGATCCTACGTATACATTTGTTGAAATTTTAATAGAATTAATATGTGTCATATGTGTGGTCTAATTTTAATTTATTGCATATGATCAAAGATATAGTGGTCAAGGGTTTCAACTCCAGGGTACACCATTGACTTATTGGAGTCACTTGCATATTTATATGTGTATACAATTACTTTAACAGTGATAGGAATCATAGTGAGGAATGTATAAGAAAGGGAAGGGTTGTTAAGTTTGTATGTTTCGCTCAATTGTAGATAAGTCCGATGCTCAACAATGTTAATTAAGAGCTGATATATTAGGACGGGCGATTTTCTATTATGTAGTTATCAGGACAGGGACTGGAATTTGCACCAGATATGACTATAGACTCTCGCCCCCAATCACACCGAGGGACAAAACACGCAAGGCGTAACGTGGGTGTCCTGGTTGATACCAGGAGAATCTCTGCATACCCCTTCTGGGAAAATGGCGTGAGTTTATATAGATTAAGGTAAATTAATATTGCGTGTAAAATTTCGTATTTTTCGCTAGGATGTTTACACAAATTAAATTTAAGTGTAGGACGTCGTGTTCGTCATTTGGCGACCCGCCTTCAAAATATTACGTATTTAAGATTTGTTGGCTAGTCTAGTCAATATGAAAATTAATCAATGTGTGCTAGCACAATGAAATATATATTATTTATTACTTTGTAGTGCACATTGAAGTAGGTCTTTTAATTTTTAATTAAATTATTTTATTTATTACTTTTTAGTTTTCATAAGCATTGCAATAATGCCAAAGGTAATCATATAATGAAAAACTGGAATCAATGTATACAAAAAATGAACCACTGTGATCCTTTATGATTTCAAAAACGAAAATTAATATTTTATGATTTTTAAGGAAGCTACACTGTCATTTCGTTTTTATGATAAAGAAAATACTAAAATCGGCTCAACCTGCTAGAGATATTGAGTACACTTATGCGTGGTAATCATTCGTTACCCGTTATAAAACACATATACTTAACCTAATGGACGAAAAATCATTGCGTTTCTGCAAAGTTTTGTGGAGGTCTGCTCTCCAGATATGTACCTATTCATCAGATCATCACCATATTTTATGTGACCAACATTATGTTAATTATATAATTCGTTTCGATTGTATAATTCGTTCCGAAGAAAAGTTATTTAAAATCATTTATTTATTGTCGCAGATATTTAGTATTTATCTTTGTATACCGGGTATCTCAAGACTGCTACCGAAAACGAAGCCGGGTGGTAGTTTTAGTGGCTACAAACACAATGCAATTAAAAATTTCGCATAGAAACGCGACAATTATTTTTTATGATTTTTAAATATCGTCATTTTTGGGTGGTAAATCCATAGTTTTTGCTAAAATAATAATTTAAACTCTCTTATATGTTAGAGTATTTATAAATTAAAGGGTATACACTATTATTTTAGGAAAAAATGTATTTACCACCAAAATAAGACAATAGGAAAAAAAATTACAAAAAAAAAATTGTCGCTTATTTTTGCAGCTTTTTCTGTTGCATTGTGTCTGAAGTCGCTTAAACTACCACCCGGCTTCGTTTTCGGTAGCAGTCTTGATATACCCTGTATATTCGCCCCCCCCCCCCTTCCCACGCCCCTTTCCATCCCCTCCCCCCTTGTAGTAGTAATAAACGTATACTGAACCTAATGTAAAAAGAATTATTGCTGTACTGTTCAATTTGAGGAGTTCTGCCCTTCAGGTCCAAAGATATTCATCAGGTCTTCACAATATTTTTTTTGGTCTAACCTATCATATAATACTCTTTGACAAAAAAGTTATTTTTAAGTCGGTTAAGAACTGCCGGAGATATTGAGTATTAACAATTGTACCTATTTTCTACCCCCCTCACCCCCCACCCCCACCCTTTTCCCATTTTTACCCACCTTTTGTAATAATATACTTATACTTAATCTAACGCAAAAAGAATTAATGCTGGACCGTTTAATTTTGAGGAGTTCTGGTCGGCAGATCTTAAGATATTCATCAGGTCTTCACCAATTTTATATGGGACCAACCCTGTATATCACGCTTTCCAACAAAAAAAAAATTTCAATATCGGTTCACAATTGCGGGCGTAATCGCGTAACAAACATACAAAAAAAAAATCAGTCGAATTGATTACCTCCTCTTTTGAAGTCGGTCAAAAATACAGGTAATTGAGTATAATGTTGCTCTGATTTAATATATTTATTTTATTAAGAGCGTTTCTACCCTGCACGCGCTTTTTGGCTTAAAAACAGGACTTCTCAAATGAGTTAATAGCTACCAATAAACAATTTAAAGGAAAAATAATTATTATTAATTTTAGGAAAGGTTGTCATCTAGGGATTTTGTTGGAAAACATTATAGATTGATGGATAATTTGTGAGTACTATACGGATTACTGAACACAAGTTTCGTTATTTAGGCTTTAAATGGCAATTTAGAAGCTTAAGATATCCGAAACCACTAAATATAAGATGAAAATAAAATATTATCAGACTAATAAGACCCTTATGGAGGGATTTTGCTGAGAAAAATAATCTTTTTGTGTTTAGTTCCTGAAAATTAAAAATTTAAACAATGCGAAATTATTCAGAAACTCTCGTCAAGAACATATTTTTGACGTGACAACGTCCTTAAATTAGGTTGCGGCTGGGAGTCACTTATGAAAAAGTGTAACGCCCGGTAACGTAACGGTGCGCGCGCAGCACTAGAGAATTATTTTTCAGTTTCACCCACTTTCCCCCCCCCCCTCCCCTACCCCCACCCCGAAAATTTACCTCACCCCCCAATCCTATCTCGGCCAACATAGGTCGTAGACCCACCGAGTTTGGTATCCTCGGAACCGTCTTGGTGAGGGCTACAAATTGACCCCGCCAGAAATCCCAAATTACGCAAAAAATTACCCCCCCAAAAAAAAATATTTTACCTCCAAAAATTAATTTAAGTTAGCCTCCCCACGAAACCTTCCTCCCCCCCCCCCCCCCCTCCCTTACCCCCACCCCGAAAATTTACCTCACCCCCCCCCAATCCTATCTCGGCCAATATAGATCGTAGACCCACCGAGTTTGGTATCTTTGGAACCGGCTCGGTGAGCTCTACAGATTGGCCCCAACCAAATCCCCAAATTCCTCCCTCTCTCCCCTAAAATATTTGTCCAGGCATAACTCCGTCATTTCTTAAAGTAAACCCCCCGTGTTTGGAGTCAGAGGAATCGTCTTGACGAGCTCGACAATCGAGAGCAGGCAAAATACGATTTTTCTTATTGACGTGACAACGTCTTAAATTAGGTTGCGGCTGGGAGTCACTTATGAAAAAGTGTAACGCCCGGTAACGTAACGGTGCGCGCGCAGCACTAGAGAATTAGGCGCATTGAATCGGCGCATGCTTGTGTCTCTGTCTTTGTCTTTCTCGAACGTTCTTGGCGTTGGAAAAACAAGAAAGCGTCACAATACAAGTTCACACGTGTGGTTAAAGTATCGTCAGCTGTGTCTGTAGTGAAAATATGGAGTGCTTAGATTCGTCATTACATGTACAATGTTTTAGTAAACAAAATATATTTCTATAGTTAAAATTTGTGCAATTCTTATTTTCATTCAATTCCTTGTTCCTATTGTGCAATTTAATTATATTCATATCAATAAATATTCTACCGAGAAAAAGACGTTGTCACGTAAAATCTTCGCCCGTAAAACCGACTTTACAGGCAACCATTTTTTTTTCACCAACTTATCGTACATAGTTTTTTATAGCAATTGCATATTACAATAGAAGAACATCTTATCAATAAATTACCATTTTTATATTTCAACAAAATTAGTTTTCATGTTTTCTACAAATATTTTAAAAACCACTATAAAACACGCTGTCCGACGTGGATCAAATCAGACCGCCGCAAGGCCTAGAGGGAGGACGTATCGCTCGTCGCTCCGGCCTGGCTGCAGTCGATTATGCCGCGCGTAGTAAAAATAGCCACGCGCGGAATGCGATAACCACATCTTAGTACTTTGGTAGTAAAATATTTAATTATTTTTATTACCTACAATGATTTTGTAGTGAGTAATATGTTTCAGGTAATATAATGGGATTTAATTCCGAGGCTAAATTATGTTATGTATTGTAATATAAAATTAAATATATTTCGTAATTGTAAGGGGTTGTAAGGCCCCTAACACTATTTATGTGTTCGAACACGAAATGATTAATAAAACGTCCGTAGTGTATACTGATTGAACACTGATTTGAATGCAACTTAACAATGTAATAATAACGAAAATATGATTAGTATCCAAAATTTGTATTATTCTTTGCTTGCACAGTAATATTTGTCTATTTATAATGCAAATAAAAAATTTTCATGATATTATATTACAGTTACATTTCAATTGAATATTTGAAGCGCACGGATCAAAGTTGTTTGAGCCGATTGTATAGCGAGTCGACGCGGCAGCTCTACGCACACAGCTTTGGTCGCTTATGTGTGCGTGAAATTAACGAAGAAATACCTATAGTTGACTTTGCGCGCAAGGTGTATACGCTCTTAACACTTAATTTGATAACATATTGTACATATACTTTAAAAATTACTGAGTCACTTGGTTTGAAAAAATAATAAATTTATTTCTACTATACATTATGTCAACATTTTATCTGTCAAATAAAACTATTTTTCTACTTAAGATTTTGGAATGACATAAAAATTTGACAAGTATAAGTTTTTGAAAATGAATCCCCAGCGCCTGTTCTCGGTAAATTACCTTATTTTGTTGTATTTTATGTAAAAACATATTGATTTTGCTTTTACATATGTTGCAAAATTAATGATAAATGGAATTACTAACTAATAACTGACTTTCTTGCCAATGATATATTATACAAATACGACGTAGATATCGCACTAGCACTTCAAAAGTGAGGCGTTCAAATTCGGGCAATTGGTGTAATTTCATCTAGTCGCATAGCAACGGCGACAGAGGGAAGACCTCAGTGCTGTCAACATAATTTATTTCGAAAATATTATCTAAAGTGTCGAATTGTGTGTTTTAAGAGTGTTAAAACAATGGTGCAAAAATATGAAACTAAATGGGACCTACACACCATACGTAAGTATATAAAAACCACACAAAATTTAATTTTTATTTTAAATTAGCAAACACCGCCTTCAATTGTGTAAGAAGGATCGCCTAATACAAAGATTGTTAAGTGCGATAGGGACAAAAAGCGTACGTCATAGATTAACAAGTCAGAAGCGAAACCGATCATACAGAAATTTGACGATGACAGTTTGAATGTATTTGGATAACTGTATATTTGTTTCTAATTCAATCATATTTAAAACGATTAAGTTATTTGTTATGAAATATTTTCATAATAAATAACAATCCAACCACGAACATTACAAAATACATTAGCTTCCCCATATATTTTGAATGACTATATTATATTATTTACATATATCATTGAATATTTCCAGATTTCCACGTGATGAGCTTTTGAGACGTAAATGGATATGCACTAAGCACAACTCGGACAAAAAGAGGGTATCGTAACTGGTTACTTTAAAACTGATTAATATTGGTTTAGCACATTTAATTATGAATAAAAATATACACCTACGAAAAAATATATATCCACCTAAAAAACCTGCACCATCGGTTGTTTACCAGTGGCAGGGCGCTCATACGTTACCGCCATGTGTAGGTACCACCGCAATGTCTATTTCCCCCGCCACACGGCAGTTTAAATGCCATGTTATGTTCCGGTTCAAAGGACATTCTCGCCCGAGTAATCGCTGTACTTATACTTAAGATCTTATGTCTCGGGATGGCGAGCATAGTGAAAGCCAAGCATTGCTTTGTAATTAAAGGTGTCTTGGTTTCGCTTATGTCCACGAGCGGTCATATCACTTGTCATCAATACAACAAATAATAATATTATTAAGAAATCGATTTTTCAGTGCCTGCTTACCATAAACTAATATAAAAAACGGTAATCAATTTATTTTTTATTTTTTCAAGTTTGTAAGCAAATAAAAATATATTTGTTACAAGATGGCGTACCACATGTAGACTCATGTAGCAACCTCAAAGTTAATATATTACATACTTATAAAACCAAATAGGTAGTTTTATTTATCGTCACCCTTCTGTCTTTACCGCTTTGATTCTATGTTTGGATAGCGCAATGCTATCTCTTTTCGTCTCGTACTTTCTGTATAATCTGTTTCATTCACTAAAATTGTCATAAAGTATTAACAAATGAGTATGTATATGCATAGCAGTACAGTTTTTGATCGTATGGATATGCGTCATCTTTATTAAAACATCATTGCTTTCTTGCAATATTTTCAGTGATAATTGACGCTAAAGGTCTATGTATAGCGGGCTATAAATTTCGCTTTATTTTACGAAGTGAGCTTATTAACATTAGTATAGCGGGCTATACATATTGGTTTTAGCACTTTAGATATTTACATAACTTGGTATCAATTATTATCATATCTTAATTGCGATTACGAATTAATTATTAGCTGATCAAATAGTTCATTTACACTACGTCTATCTATATCAGAATATTTGCTTGCGATTTGAGTAGATTTAATTATAAATTTAATCTAAATTTGATTGGTGATAACATACTGCAATAAAAGGTCTATGTAACATATTGAAAAATAAATACACCCAACATGCATGACCCCACATTAAGATTAAAAAAGTACACTGTTGCAATCATAAAAAATTTGAGATGTTTCGGTCTCATAAACACCAGAAACAAATATTTATGGGGCGCACCAACATTTGTCTAGGTGCAGGGGTTCGTTTTATAGCTGGTACTTTACCAACTGCGCCGCAGAGGCTATCGAATTGGTACCAACCTGACTCCAGCGTTGTTGCAGCGACGAACCATGTTGGCGAACTGCTGTTCGTTACCAGACCTGGTAACCAGGCGGTAAGAGATGGGCTGGTAGCGCTCCCACCATGGCCAGTTGCGGGACCAGATCACAAGGTTCTCGTTAGGTGGGGATATCTAGAGAGAATTTATGGTTTAAATTGTTTCCAAAGACCAAATTTTGAGTTGAATCGGTGAAAAGGTATCTAATAAGTAATTGAAGAACATTAATGTAGGTAGGTTACAGCGTACTATAGAAAGTTATTCTTAAATTAATCAAAAGACAAATCTTTTCACCGACCATGATTAAAGTAAATTAGGTAAAGACTATACTTATTAGTCTTACATTAATAATCCCTAATTCTGAACAATCACTTCTGTGGTGTAGTAGAACTTTGCAAAATTTAGTAAAGATTACACTTAAATACTTACAAATAATACAAAGACGAATAAAATTAGTACATTTAAACATCAACATAAGTTTAATTATTAGGTATTGCTTATAGAAGTATATATCACACAAAGAACATCGGTCACGTCCTATACAAATTGAGACCTGACAAAGAAATATATTGTACATGGCTGGGATATAGTTAATTTTGTTGTATAGTTCTTGAGGAATGATGCACTGTTAGCAAAATATTTTTGTAAAGCCGAAGATTTGGTGGGTCTGGTGGTAGGTCTCTTATATGTGAGAGGCCGTCTGGGTAGGTACCACCGCATTGTCTATTTCTCCCGTTAAACAGCAGTGTAAATGCACAGTTGTGTTTCGGATTGAAGGACATTGTAGCCAGTACCTACTGGACATATTGAGACTTAACATCTTATGTCTCAGGATGGCGAGTGCAGTGGAATGCCAAGCAATGCTTTGATTACAATATAATACTTGAATTATCAACGTGTTGTTTGGTTCTGTTACTGTTTATGAGCGTTCGTATCGCTTACCATCAGGTGAACGGAATGCTCGTCTCGCCATTAATTGCAATAAAGAAAAAGATTTTAGAATATTTCATCTTTGTAACTTTTTAGGTTAGGATTATACTAATAAAAATAGCACATTATAATGTCATTTTCAAAGAAATGTAATGTATGGTGGTCTTATAATTAACAGGTAGCTAGGAAGAAAAGTGTACTAAATCATAATAATCGCTTAGTACTTAAACAATGAATCGTTATCTAGATAAATATTCGAATAAAAATTTATTCACACCAAAATTATTCACTAATGATTCATTCACGAATAATTTATTCGAGAATAATTTCGTCACATATTATTTATTTATGATTTATTCGTTATTCTAAATAATGTTTTTGCTCGGTACTTCATACGTATAGGTTGTGGGTCGGTATGGTCCTTGATTCGAACACAGGGCGAGTACTTACTTCAAATTGTGGTTTTTGTATTGGGATTTTTCATATACATAGTTACCATACACACACATAGTTACCTGGAACTAGATTTGTTCTTAGTATGTTGTGGAAACCGCAAATTACCAATGGGGAATATGCACGTGACTTAAATATGGACAAAATATATTTTTTTGTAATTTTTTTGCTACTGAAAACATACTATACAATAATTTTTAAAATATATTTTAATTTAATAGTGAAATTTAATCATCAAAAAGTGACTTTCCGCGCAAATTTCCGAGACGCAACACTATTGGTGCATGAAAACGTGACGTCAGATTTACACGAGAGGTCTGCTGTCACCAAACTATTTGTATGTTTTCTTTTCTGAGGAACAATTGTTTTTGTATTGTGTCTCTGTTTTTTTTTTTATATTAAGTGAATAGTTTTATGTGTTCACAGTATTAATTAATTGTGAAGAGAATTAATGCCATTATTTTATATTTACTACTATAATTTTCTGTATGTGTTCTCTTCAATGTGAAACCCAGAAATAATAGAAAGAGTAATAAAACTAGTCTCGAACTTGCCTCTTACTCTAATACTTCTTAATTCTTCTTTACTGGTAGTAGGTCTCTCATATGTGAGATACCATCTGGGTAGGTACCACCGCAATGTCTATTTGTCCCGTCAAACAGTAGTGTAAATGCACTGTTGTGTTTTGGATTGAAATACATTGTAGCCAGAGTAACTAGGACATATTGATACCAGGATGGCGAGCGTAGTGAAATGCCAAGCATTGCTTTGTAATTCAAGGTGATTTTTGGTTTTACTACTGATTATGAGCAGTCGTATCGCTTACCATTAGGCGAACGGCTTGCTCGTCTAGCTGTTCAATGCAATAAAAAAAAAGATGATTTTATTCATAAATAATACTTATACTCATTCATACATAAGGATATAAGAATTCTTAATAATATATTTACGACTTTTCATAAACTTCTTCTGTAAACTTTCATAAACAAAACAAGTTAGGTAAACGTAAGAATGATTATATATGTATTTTACAGTATGAGATGGAGATGGAGACGGCCGTATGATGTATCAGTTCATAATATACAACAAACGTGAACTGACTTTCTATGTGAATATAAAAAAATGCCCGACACATAAGGCAAAACAAAATGATAATGACGGACACATATTTCTCACTATTTGAAAATTATTTAAATGCATCAACATTATTTTGGCGTGTGGTAAAATTTAGAACTAAAAGTTAGATTAAAAAAATTGCGCATTTTTTCAGGTATTTTTTCATGATATAAACAACAAGCATACAGGGTATATCAAGACTGCTACCGAAAACGAAGCCGGGTGGTAGTTTAAGCGACTTCAGACACAATGCAACAGAAAAAGTTGCAAAAATAAGCGACAATTTTTTTTTTTTTGAATTTTTTTTCCTATTGCCATATTTTGGTGGTAAATATTTTTTTCCTAAAATAATAGTGTATAATTTCTTTAATTTATAAATACTCTAAGATATAAGAGAGTTTAAATAATTATTTTAGCAAAAACTATGGATTTACCACCCAAAAATGACGATATTTAAAAAATCATAAAAAATAATTGTCGCGTTTCTATGCGAAAATTTTAGTTGCATTGTGTTTGTAGCCACTAAAACTACCACCCGGCTTTGTTTTCGGTAGCAGTCTTGAGATACCCGGTATATGTAATATCTAATAGTATTAATATGTCCATTTTAGTAAAATGTGAAAATAAAAACTGTATAAACAAACCGAATATTTTGAAAACAGCATGACAACAACGTATTCGGACGCCAAAAGATCGGAGACGATCTGTAAACCTAAACTGTTTTTTTCTTTTCGTAACCTAGTTTTTAATATGTATGTCAAAGTTCAAAAGCATCTCTGTCATAATAGTTTTGTCCACAGAACATAATATGATTATGGTGCTGTATTCAATAGTGCGTGGTGGCCTGTTAGTAAACGGACTAGACGCGTCTGCCAACATATTCACGGTGGCCGCGGGTTCAAATCCCAGGGCACACCTCTGACTTTTCGGATTCATGTGTGTATTGATAGTCAATCACCACGCATTATAACGGTGAAGGAAAACATCGTGAACAAACCTGCATACCATAGGGATTTATAAAAAAATCTATGGTATGTAAGTCCGCCAACCCATACTAGGCCAGCGTGGTGAACTATATGGCCTAACCACTCTCAATCGTACTCTTGATTGTAGAGGAAGCCCGTGCCCTGCAGTGGGTAAAAGGTAACAAGTTTTCTTTTAAAATGCTTATTTAATTTTTTAAACTGTACTACACTATTCATGTACGTTTTACCGCAACAACATATAAAAACTGTTTACTGGATGCAACATGTTACCCATATAATTCTGGAAGTAAAGAGCTAAATCCCCCCTTAAATAAATTGGAATATTAATTTCATTTTACTTGCATCCGTATTGTAATAGATACTAGACAATAATTATATAAAAAAAATCGGCTATTTGAATTTTTAACTAGACACTGACACGGCACGCAACTGCGTTTATTTTACAAATCCCGAATGGACTTATGGACATCGAATAAATTTTCGGCAAATGCTGCAACGATTTACAGCTTTATATCAGCTGAATATTTTAACGGCTCTTTGGTTTAGAAGGGTAGGTTTGAAGATTTGAGTTTCACTTGGTAGGTTAAAGGATTTTGTGATATATTATAAGGGTACGGGTGACAACAAAGCGTTTAAAAATAAGTTTTAATGCATAATTGCATAATTTAAAATTTCATGGCAAACGAGCTTATCTGATGGTTAGTGAACACTACCATCGATGAACAATGGATACCCATATCACTTTGATCATGGATGTGTTGCCAGACCATGAAATTGGGAGAAGAGCAGAAAGGAGGAATCCGGAAGTCCGACCAATTGAAATATTAATTGAACACGTTTGTCACTCGCAATGTTTGTTAATTTACTAAAAGAACATCGGCGAAAATGGACCATGAACGGGACCAGTTATGAATGGTACATCAAAAATTTTCATAATTTATTAGAGTCAAAATGCATATTTCAATTTATTTTAAAAAACCCGGATAAAAAAGAAATACTTAAAGTGTTTTTAATAATATTGAACGCATATGAGTGCGTTCCATCAGTCATACTTTGTTTTGAAATAAGGTTTTAACTACAACGTTGAAGGTAGTACTAAATTAAAAAAAAGTGTAGGTATTTTCTATGACCCATGACTTTTCTTTGCGCTGTCATTTTGCTTTCTTTTGATTTCCGATTTACGACTACTGTTAATTCTCTGTTTATATTTGTGACTTGGCTTTAATCACGGACTCCGATATACCCTTGTATTTCTGACCACTTTGTAAGATTAACCATTGTATAACGATAACGTTTTGTGATTTCGTTTAAAGTGTGAAGTATTACCATATTTCCAACATGAACTCGGAACAACAGTGCGCTCCTCAACAATTTGTGCATTGTGTTCAATGCAATACCCGTCTTATTATACTCATTTCTCTAATCATTGAGTGGGTCTATCAACTAATCGAAGTTTTTTTTAGCCATGAATCTACAAGGTATCCTATTTACCATTTAGTCAATATGGTTTAGTATCCTGGAGTTCCCACAGGAAACTTCTTCTTCTTCACTTCCTTCCGCGCATTCGCTTGGTGCGGTGTACGTGAAACGCGCTGCGCTTTAATATTGTATTTATCGTGTTCGGAGTTCGATTGCCGGCTCGTAAATTGTTTCAAGTTGTGTATTGTTGGTTTGTGTGTTCCTGTCCGTAAGTTTTTTGGCGATTTACATTGGATTTATTTGTAATTAACGAATCTTCTCTCGGTAAGTACTTTTATTTTTTAGTGGGGGTAGGTCAAATCACAAATCAGCCGGACGTCTCGTTAGTTAATTGATGCTAATTGCTTTGTTTATCATTTCATAGTGTCTATTTACGATTTAATTTGTATTTCATTTCATTTATCGTTAAATCATGTCGTTGTATAATGATGATCCGCCGGATCGCGGTGGTGACCCTTTCGGCAAAAGTAATGTGACACCTAGATCGCCTAACAATCCGAGACCTAAACGTTTATTTAACGAAATCTCACCGTCAAACATTTTGTCGAACGTTGAGAGGTCAAAACCATGCGGACCCGGTATTGGCGATAACTTCTCACCCGCGTCTGACAATAGTAGCGGCGAACTCGGTCGTTTTGATTATTGTGCGTTAGTGAGCGATGCGTCATGCCATTTAAATAAAATAAACGAACTTGTTAATGATCAGGGCTCGCGTATTAACATCGCAAATAAATCGGCGATTATGGATCTGACTCAAAAGTTAACTGCCATTGTGTCTATGCTTGCGTTAAAATCATCTTGTAACGAAACGAAATTGGCGAATATACAACTCGAGTTGGAAAAAAATCATAATGCACGCGAGATTAATCCGAGCAAAGAATCATTCGCGGATAAATTAAGTTTGCGTCTCCCTAAAGTCACACCCGCCGTGCAGTCGCGCGTGCCGCTTCCGTGCGTAGTTGCCTGTCCGACAGCTGAGCGGTCAGCTGATTACGCGTCATCGTCCGCAACAAAAGACGCCTTAATGAAGGCTATTAATCCGAGTGAAGATGGTTTTCAAATTGTGGGCGTTAAGAAAACCACCAAGTCTCGCGTTGTGCTTCGTGTTGCCAATGAAACACAACTCAAGAAACTTGAGGCCGTCGAGGCAATTAAATCAGCGGGTTTACGCCTAGAAAAACCTAAAGGCCGCAGGCCGCGTATCCTCGTTAAAGACGTGCCCGCCTCAATGGAAGATCGCGCCTTTATTAGCGCTTTATATAGGCAGAATATTATGAACGAATTGCCGGTAAAGGAGGATGATTTCCTTAAATCGGTGAAAATAGTTCGTAGGCGTGTTTTGGATAATGGTCGCAAATGGATAGGCATCGAATTAGACGCGGACGTACGTAAACATCTCGCGACCACTAAGGACAAATTATTCATCGACTGGGCAACTTGTAGATTTATTGATGATCTAGAAATTGTTCGCTGTATGAATTGTCAACAGTACGGACATGTACACAAGTTTTGCACTATCAAAACGCCAACCTGTGCGCTGTGTGCTGCGGAACATGAAACAAAAGCATGTCCTAATAAATCCCGTTCTGATTTTAAACCGATTTGCGCGTCATGTAAACGCTTAAAGAAACCACATGATCACAGCTGTGGTTCCCAAGATTGCCCTACTTATAAACAGAAGTTGCAGGCGTTATTTCTGTCGACCCAATATAAATAGGATATGGATAGCCTTACGATCGGACAGTTAAATCTTCATAATGATAGGGCGGCGACGTCAGAATTAAATATATTAATTACCGAATATAATCTTGACATAGTCCTCGTCCAAGAACAATACCAACATGCGCGCTTACGTGGTAGGCTGGTACAACTCGATAACAAGGCGCGAGCAGGCATTTATGTGTCGAGTTCAAACTACACCATAACCTCTGTGCGTAATCTTATGACATCGCACTGTGCGGTCGCGGAGGTTTCATCTCCATCAAGTAAAGTTTACGTTGTGAGCTGTTACTTTCAATACTCCGATCCTGTCGGCCCACATATACATCACCTTCGCAGTGTTTTGCGATCTCTTGCCGGCAATAAAATTATTATAGGCGCCGACGTTAATGCGTCGTCAACCCTTTGGTATGGCAAATATCGTCAAACCGATGCAGAACGTCGCTGTGCTGTCGAAGACTTTATTGCCGAATGGAACCTCAATGTACATAACACCCCTGAAGCACCACCAACTTATTGCAGCCCCGTTGGCGAATCTTCTATTGACGTCACACTTTCTTGTGGGGACGTCCAGATTGTTAGGTGGCGCGTTATTCCTGACGCGTCATGTAGTGATCATCGCCTGATAGTGTACGAGTTCTTACCCGGATTTATACGGGGTCCGCTTAACAACATCTCTGACTTTAGGTATAAATCTAAAGGGGCTAATTGGGAATTGTTTAGATCTGTTTTCGCGCGTCATACCGGAGATTTCACTCGCAATGATCTCTCAGCTGAAAACTGTGCTGAAATAATGTCTGACACCTTTACATACTGCGCGGATTTAACCATTGGTCGCAGTTCTATAACCAATACCCGCAGATGTGACTGGTGGAATAGTAAATTACTCCACCTTCGACAAAGATTTCGACGAGCGCGTAGGCGGTTTAATAGGCTTAAAAAACGAATCGTTCCTGAAGACATACTCACGAGTGCTTTCATCACACTTAAAGTGGCCAGGTCTCACTATAGGGCCGCGGTAACAAAAGCTAAAGGTAACTTGCTGCGTAAAATAGTAGAACGCCTCGAGAGAGAGGGTCCTTGGTCTCCTCTTTACCACGAATTCAAAGCAAATAGGTCAATTAATTTGGCCTATATAGAAAACATTAAATTAAATAACACCTATACTACTGGTATCGAGGAGACCACGGAAACTCTTTTGAATTCTCTTATACCTGACGATTGTGTCGATAATGACTCCGAATACCAAAAACAAATAAGACTCTGGGCCTCGGAGCTACCTTCTTCCCCAAAATCAGATCATCCATCTCTTAACGAATTTCTTAACATAGTAAATTCTTTGCCAATTAACAAAGCATCGGGAGAAGATAAAATATCGAATAAAATGATAAAGGAAGCGTGTAAGTCGTCGGGTGACACTATACTGAAAGTTTTTAATCGGTGTATTGATGAGGGCATTTTTCCCCGGGTTTGGCGTTGCGGTTTCATTCGTGTTATACCTAAAAGTGGAAATAAGCCCCCTGAAGACCCTAAGTCATATCGCCCAATTACATTATTACCATCTTTGGGTAAAGTACTTGAAAGGCTTATTGTCCCTCGTCTGTTACCGGGTGGTCCAAAATTTCATGACCTACAGTTCGGTTTTACCAAAGGTAAATCTACTGTGGACGCGGCTTTATCGGTTAGAAGAATTGTCGTCAACTCGGATCACAAGTACGTATTGGGAATTTTCTTGGACATCTCCGGCGCGTTTGATAATGCCTGGTGGCCAATATTACTATTGAAATTAAAGATCCGAGGTTGCCCTAGGAATATATATTCTATGATATATTCCTATTTTTGTCATGGGTCAACCAAATTACAACTTGGCCACCATGCCGTATCGAAGGCGCTGACTATGGGCTGCCCTCAAGGCTCGGTTATCGGTCCATATCTATGGAATTTGGGGTTCGATGATATTTTCTCAATTCCTTTTCCGCCGGGTTGTTCTTTAACTGGATACGCAGATGACGGACTCCTACTTATACAATCCAATAGTAGAGCCGGGCTCGAGAGTTCGGCTGACACGAGTCTGCGTTTAATTTTGAACTGGGGTGAACGAAATCGACTAACATTCGCACCTCAAAAAACTTTTCAAATGTTGTTAAAAGGGATTTTAAAAACACCCCCGCGTATTAAATTTAACAATGTACCAGTTAAAAGAAAGGAATCAGTTTGTTACCTCGGATTAATTTTAGAGAGAAATTTCTCATTTATTGAACACATTAGAACCGTCGGAGAAAAATCGAAAAATAACTTCTATGCTTTAACGAGAATATCAAGGGCAACGTGGGGATTATCATTTAATACTTTGAAAGTTATCTATGGAGCAACTTATTTAGGTTGTATCTGTTACGGTTCTCCAGTTTGGGCCGATAGATCTACTGTTGGCGCTGTTCGTAGGAAGTTGCTCCAGAGTCAACGCCTGGCCTTGATATTCTTGTGTAAGGCTTACAGAACCGTTAGTACAGAGGCTTTGCCGGTTCTCGCGGGTGTGCTTCCGGTCGATCTGGAGGTGCAAAGACGCGCCGCATTATATTATTCAAATAGAGAGACAATAGACACTAACTTTATTGCATCCCGAGACTTTTTAAAGATTAGCAGGTTATTTAAACCGTATTCTGCTGCGTACACTGAATTACTTGACGAATGGCAGAACCGGTGGGATATATCCTCAAAGGGGCGTCACTTATATCAATACTTTCCGTCCGTTCGCGATCGCTTAAGAAAGTCGTGGCTAGAAATTGATCACTGTGTATCACAGTTCCTAACTGGACATGGCAACTTTAGGAGCAAACTATTCACTTTTAAGCTGGTTGAATCGCCTGCGTGTCAATGCTCTACACCTGACTGTGAGTACGAACAAACTGCACATCATATACTTTGGGAGTGTGATCGCTGGTCCGATGAACGCGGCATAATGTTGAACAATATGCAAATAACTTCTGGTGTTGCATACTATACGGACCTCGTGGAATCTAGGAGGAACTTCCGTGCTTTCCGGCGCTTTTGCCATACCTATTATTGGACCCAAATTTAGCAGCTCAAACTATAGGACCCATGTAATTTGTTTATCCCGTGGTGCTTAATACATCTGGCTTCTCCAGTTGTATATCTTTATATAAGAGGATACATACCTCTCGACTCAATATTTTTATCACCCGCTTTGCTGCGGAGGGAAGTGGACAGCTATTTGTTTCCAACTCCTCCTTTTGTTTTTTCTTTCTGATTAATTTCGATGCGGGTTAAAGACAAGCTAGTGTCCCTGAGAGACTCGCCGAGCTCCGGAGCTCGGTGTCATATCTTTGTGTGCCACTGTTGATCCTGGCTGACAGGAGTTACAGTGGCGGGTGTGAGGGCGGGAAAGTCTCTCTAAGTTCCCACAGGAAAAGTGTGTGTGTTTTGATGAAAAACAATGATGCCAAACTTCAAAACCAAGGAGAGACGGAATAACTAAGTATTGTTGTAATTGTGTAGTAGGACGTCGCACAGTACTGTTGCTGTGCCCACGTCATGATTTTGATGTTGCTGCCCCTGCAGAGTTCTTCTTAGATTCTATTGTAAAAAGAGAAGATGAGAAATAATACATTTAAAATATTTTCTGTGTTTTATTTTATTTTGTGTTTTATTTTTGTGACCACTGCTTATTATATTCCTATACATACATATAGGGGGATTTTTCAAGTATGTGTGTGTGGATGGCCAAATACGAAACTATGAAGAATATTTTACTGGTGGTAGGTCTCTCATATGTGAGAGGCTGCCTGGGTGGGTACCACCGCAATGTCTATTTCTCCCGTCAAACAGCAGTTTCAATGCACTGTTGTGTTTCGGATTGAAGGACATGGTAGCCAGCGTAACTACTGGACATATTAAGACTTAACATCTTATGTCTCAGGATGGCGAGCGCAGTGGAATGCCAAGCATTGCTTTTTAATTCAAGGTGTTGTTTGGTTTTGCTACTATTCATGAGCGGTCGCATCGCTTACCATCAGGCGAACGGCATGCTCGTCTCGCCTCAAAACAGTCTAATAAATTCTGATAAAATTCTGCGAAATAATGACAGCAAAATACTGCATTTTCTCTCATTACCTTAAGGTAACACAGGTATGGTGTACACCATATTCAACGGCTAATTAGTTTTATGACAAGGGAAATTATAGAGCATAGTAATTACTAAGCCATCATTATCACGGTTGTCTGGTAGAAATCGCTTTTAAGCGATAAGACCGCCCATTGTATTACCAAACATAACATATATTTAAGCTCAATACTGTAATTTGGTGTGCAATAAAGAATTATTGTATTGTATTGTATGATTTAGTACACTTTTCTTCCTAGGTACCTGATAACCATAAGACCACCCTACATTAGGTATATTTGACAATGACAATGACATTATAATGTGCTATTTTTATGAATAATTCTAAAATCTCCGGCTTTGCAGAAATCTTTTTGTAACTGGACATCACTCCTCATGCACTATACAACACAATAAACTATATCCCAGCTGTGTACAATATATTTATTTGTCAGGTCCCAAAATGTATGGACGTGACCGATGTTCTTTTATACACTATTTTAAAGTCGAATATGTTCATATTATTTCGATCTTTTCCCAATTTATTAATAACATTATTATATGTTAATTTTAATTATTAAAAAAATACAAAATGTTACCAAATTTAACAAAGATTTAAACTAAAATCATAGTAAAATAAAGGAACCAACTCACCTTATTTATTACAAAAGACCTCCCAACAAGTAGTGACATTAAAATAGACTTGATAATGATCTCCCACTAGGAGGTCCTTTATACAGGGTATATCAAGACTGCTACCGAAAACGAAGCCGGGTGGTAGCTTTAGTGACTTCAGACACAATGCAACCAACTACCCTATCCCGACCCTCAAATTTGACATTTAGAGGCTTGTCAATGTCAATATGACAGCCTTATCTAAATAGGAATAGGGTATAATTAAAAAAATGACATTTGACCGTTGACAGGTATAAGCTACTAAGCTACAGGTTGTAGAAGTAGCTAAATTTTGTGCAAAAAATTGTGACAGTTTATTTTTTGTTATTTTTTTCTATCCTATTAATACATAGATTTTTGGTAGGTGGTAAATACATAGATTTTTCTTAAATAATAGTGTACACCCTTTTATTTTTAACGACGCTATGGTACACAAGGCTTTCAATTATTATTTTACCATAAACTGTGGATTTACCACCCAAACTCGAGGAAATTTAAAAATTAATAAAAAATATTGTCACGTTTCTTAGCGAAATTTTTAGTTACATTGTGTTTGTAGGCACTAAAACTACCACCCGGCTTCGTTTTCGGTAGCAGTCTTGATATACCCGGTATAGCGATGGGTATTCTTTTGTTATGATAACCAAAATAATCAATATCATTACAATAAGCTTGTCGATAAGGGCTTAAAATCATTGATAAATCTCTGTATTTTAAATACTTATGATAGCAGTTGTTATGCGATTACAAATTGATGGGTAAATTGCATTTTATAGATTCGAGAAAATTATAAATGTAAGCTGCAGAGCCTTGTCCTAGGTCATGAAAGCAACAATACAAAGGGTTCAACCTAAGCGATTTTCCTTTTAATTTAGCAGAAGAGTATTCTCGAAAAATAAAACCATGTACAAAGGAGTCTATTCTATTCTGTAAAATAATACCAAGTCTCGCAGCTCAGATTTTCTACCGCAAAAAGTTGTGAGTTCCATGTAATACCAAGTCGGTTAATTTATTTAGTCCTTGCTTAAGGGACCTTTTGTATTAAGTTATTGCGTAAGTTATTATCATATCAATATTAAAAATACGTTTTAAATAAATAGATCGACTTGGCCACCGCATGAAAACAATGTATCGAACAATGTATACATAATGCTACTGGCACTGAAAAACTGAGCTGCGAGACTTGGTATTCTTTACAGGATGTTTTTGATGGAATCTCACGTCTTTTTGTAGAGTCCTGCTTTTTTTCTTTTCAGTACTTTTTACTTCTAGAATATCAATAACGATTTTCTTAAAGCATCTTTCTTATGGTTTTTTCTTGTTTGTAGGTATCAATTTATCAAAAATATAGCGGATTTGATAATAGTGTTTTTTCTTTCATGGTAGTTGATAATTTCGAGCTATCTAATCTATTTTTTTGCAAGTTTTTCTTTGTCATATTGTTCCAAAGGCATATTGTAATATTTATGGGCTGAATACACCCTTTCCCTCTCTATACCCCCTTCTGTTAAGCCTTATATATATATAGATACGTATCTAAAACTATTATTCCATTATACAGGGTATATCAAGACTGCTACCGAAAACGAAACCGGGTGGTTGTTTAAGCGACTTCAGACACAAAGCAACAGAAAAAGTTGGAAAAAAAAAAGCGACAATTTTTTTTTTTGTTATTTTTTTCCTATGGCCATATTTGGGTGGTAAATACATTTTTTTCTAAAATAATAGTGTATACCCTTTTATTAATAAATACTCTAAGGTATAACAGAGTTTAAAATATTATTTTAGCAAAAACTATGGATTTACCACCCAAAATGGCGATATTTAAAAAATCATAAAAATAATTGTCACGTTTCTATGCGAAATTTTTAGTTGCATTGTGTTTGTAGCCACTAAAACTACCACCCGGCTTCGTTTTCGGTAGCAGTCTTGAGATACCCAGTATACGGGTATAATGATTCATTAACTGCAAATGTAACTTTGTAATACTATATATTAATATGGGTTTACAAAGTTATAAACGCAGTTAGTGTATCTAGAAAACTAGACAGAAATTATAAAAAATTTAAGTTTTCCCTTGATTTAAACACTAAACTCTAAATATATTCTAAATTTGAAGGTTCTATGTCTGCTAGAAGTATAGAGCCACAAAGTTATCTGGCCCGGTGGCCAAAAGTGGAAACAACGACGTCATTTGAAATTGACAATTTACCTGCCACTCACTGACATAACCGCCATTGGTTAATTATTCAATGTATTTATTTTTCCTGCATTATTAAAAATGAGTGAAAAATGCCGAAAACTTTAAAAAGTGACGCTAGGAACGTTATACTCCAGGTATTCAATTTTACAAAGGAAGATAAGCGTCTTCAGACATCAATAATACCCGTCGAAATTTTATCAATGCCACCACAGGCTTGTGTTGTCAGCTTTTTAAAATAAATTCCACGTAAACAGAATTTTGTACGTACTAGTAGAATAGGTGTAAGCACATATCATAAACTAAAATGTATCATTACGTGCGTGGTGGCCTGTTGGTAAATGGACTTGACGCGGTTGCCAAGATATTCACGGTGGTCGTGGGCTCGAATCCCAGGTCACAAATCTGACTTTTCGGAGTCATTTGTGTATTGATAGTCAATAAACACGCACTAAAACGGTGGAGGAATACATAGTGAGGAAACCTGCATACCATAGCGATTTATAAGAATATCTATGGTATGTACATAAGTCCAACAACTCGCATTAGGCCAGCATGGTGAACTATATGGCCTATGATATGGCCTAACCACCCTTAATAGCACTTTCGATTGTAGAATAGGTCCGTTCCTAGCAGTAGGTCATATAGTATATGGGCTGATACAGATACACTTGTTTAAGGGTATGGGGAGTGATTTGTTAGAAATCTTGGGAAGGAAAAATAACATGCAAATGAAACTTGTCCACTCATTTTAAATCTTACTTCACCTACTTTATTTCTATAACTATTTTAATGGCAACACCAAATTCGACAACAGCGACTCTCTCACCGGGTCAGACCAAGAAGCTTATACCCAAATGGAGATTGCATTCCGTATATAAAAGTGAAGCACAAAAATTTGACCTCGAATGACGTTGCGACTGATTGCTATCCTTTTCTTTCGAGTGACAATGAATGAAAATGACTTTTTGTTAATTCATTGTCACTCGAAAGAAAAGGATAGCAATCAGTCGCAACGTCATTCGAGGTCAAATTTTTGTGCTTCACTTTTATATACGGAATGCAATCTCCATTTGGGTATAAGCTTCTTGGGTCAGACGATCCGTCAGTCAGTCAGTCAGTCAGTAAGTGACAAAATTAAGAATGTTTGACAAGTTACAATTCTTAAACTACTGGTTCAAATTAAATGAATTTTTAAATATACCGTGTTTACACAATGCCCGCTTCGTAACTGAGAATTCAAGCTTCTTGCTTTAACCACAACGAAGTTATAGGTAGAAAATGATCTGAATTGCTTCGAGAAAAGGATAGTACGGCAGTGCCGCTTTAGCTTGACTAGGAGTGGACACTGCCGTGCCCCCAAATTTAAATTTCCCTTTTATTTGCTTTTAAACTGACAATATTTAATATCCGTTACATTTCATTTGAAATATAGGTATTTTATTGAGTTTGTGTACATTTGCCAGATGTAATGCGATTCCCGAACAATAATCACTCTTAATTTAGAATATGGCTCTGATATGAACGACGATAATTATACGAAAAATTTGTCACAATACGACCAATTAAATGTTAATATTGGATCTTTGTGGAAATACACTGAAGGAATGTCTCGGATAATGTGTGAAAGTGGAATAGAATAGACCGAATATAAGACAATTATTGATGTGGGCTCGATTGAACATCGATCGAAGTGTGAGATTATTGAATATGTGATTGAGGTGCGGTTAAAGTTGAGGTTAAAAAGAAAGATTTTTAGGGGGATAAAAATATTTATTTATGTTTTTTTTTGTAGTTAAGACATTGTTATGTTACATTAAACAATACGTCACAATAGCAGACTGGTTTTGAGTCATCGTAGTCTTTTGTTTCTTCTCCATTCGTTTATAGTCTTGACTAGAAAGAAAAATGAATCATTAATTAGTGATTTATCTTTCATTGCTTATAATACAATTATCACTCACTTATTCGCAATTCAGTTCCCTAATTTGAATTGATTATGGTCAGAATATTTTTATGGCAATGAATGGCGAAACGAGCATGCCGTTCGTTCGAAGGTAAGCGATATGATCCATATGAACAGTAGTAAAATCAAAACTTTATTTTATTAGTTAATATTCTCTTCTGAAACCAAAGCTCAATTCCTGAAGACAATTTTTTCAAGAGCCATTCAAGGCGCAGGCTAATCTAAGAAGATATGAAATACACATTAGCTTATCACAAACGAAATTGATGATAACAAAAATATAGTAAATCCAGAATTCATTCACCAATTTTTTTCTATCCTGTTAATTTTTTTATTTATTTATTTTAAACACTTTGTACACAGATGTAGTACAGGCGGACTTAATGCCCAAGGGCATTCTCTACCAGCCAACCTTAAGGTAGTGCAGAGAGACGGAAGCAGGTGCTTATTAATAAAATTAACAATAAGCGAAAAGAGAAAAAATATATAAAATATAAATAATAATATTTAAACGGATATATAAAAAAATGTCTCATAATGTTAATGTCTCACTACTGGACAAAAACTGCTGTGTTTTCGCACCACTGGCTTCGTCGTCTTTTTTAAAGACATTTTCAAATATCATAAGCTATCCTATTCTAATTCTATCAACAATAATCAAGAATTATTTCAACTTACTTCAGTACCCCTGTGGATAGCCAATACCATGTCGAACTCATTAGCTCCCAGAGTGATATGGGCTCTACCGTCGCTGCCCACCACCACGGACTTGCCGGTACAGCGGTTGCTACTCTTCTCGCCGGAGATCACGTCGCAGTACGTACCGGCTGGGAGGCAAGTCTGATGAAGGGGTAGAAAACTTTCTTAAAAACAATACTAAGTGGCTTTTACTAAGTGGTCTTATATGGCAAAATAGTTTTTTGCTCATTTCATACGGTGAAGGCAAAGGTTTCATTATATTGAGTTTTTTTTTAAATCCTTTATTTTAACTTGGCGTGAAGCAAGCTTTAAAACGAGGAGGTTGTCAACAGAAGAAGGTTGAGTCAAAAGTACATGTATGATATATTTTAATCTATATATATAAAAGAAAGTCGTGTTAGTTACTCCACTTATAACTCAAGAATGGCTGAACTGACTTAGCTGAAAATTGGTGGGGAGGTAGCTTAGAACCAGGTGAAGGACATAGGATACTTTTTATCACGTTCCCGGTTTCTCGAGTGTCTATTAGCTTATTAACATTTTCTCATACAAAATGTTCATGGGTTCGTAACTGTCAAACATTTCATGTTCATCCCGTCGATACGGTAAACTCTTCCCTCAAATTAAAGAACGTATTTAAATAAAGGTTTCGAATCGACAACATATATCCACAATATTCGATTAATGGCGTATTTTAGATTTTAAAGATGTAAATTAATGTCAAAAAAAGGGATTGACGTTTAAATTGGTTGTCAAATAATGCGTTCAGAAATGTATTTTGTGTGAACTAAGGAGAATATATCAAGCTACATCAATAGAGACAATTAAATAAATAATTTGCACACGTAAAAAGTTATAATATTAACTTCTTTTCAAGATCGAATATCACTTTATTCACGATTCTTTACAGTAGCCTTTCCTTCGCTATAATTCACTGATAGAAATTAATGTTATATACCGTCTCTGAGTGAGATAGGTTATATTTTACCTAAATATTGCTTGCAACGTTTTTGGAAAAGCAGCATTGTGGGTGTGAAATAAGGGATGAAATATTGCATGGATAATCAGAATCACTAAAGTTTTTAATGACAAAAATTCATAAGGCATATTATTTGGATATGGAGAGACGGGATATAATAGAGTGGGAGGTACGGGAGAGAACTGGGATAGCTGGCAGATTTGATAGGATGAATTGCACGGTATAAGATAGAATGGATAATGAAGAGAAAGGACGGAACGGATCGAGAAGTGACTGAACAGACGGGTTAAGACGGGATTTAGCAGGACAGTAGGATAGCTACGGCAAGTGTAGGCATTAATTATTAGGCTAAATAATTAAATATAATATGAATCATATGATAACCAAGGCAAAGCGAAGCGTGGCCGGGTCAGCTAGTTATTTAAATATGCAAAAAATCAAATCAGATATCTTATAATTAAAACCAATTCAGACATTGAAAACACGACTAAAATTTTAACTTGAAATTAAACTGCAAATGAATGCAAAAAAATACTAGCCGATTACTGATATACCAAAAAATATTTTTCCAAGATAAAACATTGTTTTTAAGGAGGACCATGAAATAACTTATCTTATAAATTAACTTTTCAGATCATACCTGAAGGGTCTGGTTAATATCCCAGCCGTCGTTGTTAAAGGCGACGAAGGCTTGGTTGCCGCGGCAGAAAGCGATTTGGTTGCTACCGTTGTCCCACCAGTTGGTAACGGCGGTGTTGCCGGCAACGTTCCTGAAGGCAACCATCTGGTAGATCTGGCGCCATCTGTGTTCGCAAATCCAACCATTGCCGCAAGAATTATCCTGTTGAAGGACAGAGATTTTAGATTTTTTGCTATTAGTTTTATTATCCAAGTCAGTGTGTAACTTCACATAAATTGTTAGGAATAAAGCCCTTAAGATTTAAGGAGATACTTAACGACTGTTGCCTAACGATTATTCATTATTTCCGATACGTGACAACCCTCATTGGTGTGTCGACTTTGATCATCGATTGTTATTACCGATCCAGACCATAATCTGGCGTCACTATAATGGTAGTAGTATCAGAAGTAATATAAGTATAGGATAAGAGGAGTAATAATATGATCTACTTTAGAGCTTTGAGAGCCCGAAGCTGCCCTAACTTTCGTTCTGTCTAGTATACACTACTGACACATTTTTGATTTAATTGGAATTCAAAAGTAAAATAAATAAATATGCAATAAATATGAACAACAAAAAACAAAAAATATTAACTAAACTTACAGAATTGATCGAAGGAGAAATGATATTGCCACTACTATCCATCGGAGGTCCGGCTTCAGTGTCGTGGAAGCCATAGCTGCTCATTAACTGCGGAACTGCACCATAAGGATGTGCCAACATGAACGCAATAGCTCCTTTGTACTGCTTGGCTTGCTTGTAAGTAAGGATGTTTCCACCAGCTCCGTGGCCTCTCTGGTTGTCATGGTTGTCGATGAAGGTAAGGGCGTCGCCAGAAGCAAGAAGTCCCCATTGAGGTCCCCAGTTGACTAGCCATCTAAGTTGATTGTTTCTTTGGAAGGCACGGCTAAGTTCTAAGCCAAATCTGAATTCAGTGACTGCTGCCAAAGGAGTGTATTCGTTACGACTGATAGCTTCACCACCAAGGTCGATGACTTCCTGGTAGATGTAAGGACGGGCGCCGGAGGGGAAGCCATGTGCAGTGTTGAGGTTTCGTAGACGGTCGTAGATGACGCGGAGATCACCAGGCCACATGTGCTTTGCTGCGTCAATTCTAGAGAAATTGAAGCAAATCTTAAAGATCATCGAGGAAAACGTAGAATTTTATAGTTTAAGCTTCAAAAAATATTGAAATATTTCTTGCAATTTTAAACCATATATTTCCACTAAAATACTTTATTAATGTTGATGTTATGTACCTGAAACCAGCAACACCCAATTCGATAAGTCTATTCATGTAGTTGACGATTTGTGTGCGGACGTATTCGGTGCCCTGGTTCAAGTCCTTCAAGCCGGACAACTCGCAGTTACGAACCTGCACAAGACACAAGTGATTAGGATTTATTACTGAAAAACATAAAAATAGTTTTTATTTGAATAAATACAGGGGTCAAACAGAAAACATATTTCAAAGACAAAGCAGTTGATGAAATTCTCACTTGGATATTACGGTTTGTTACAAATCAAATAAAGATCAAGAGCGCGGAAATGACTAATGTGAACAAAATTCGCAATTTACAAACCCGATCAGCGCAGCAGGCGTAATCATTGCCGGAGATGACACAGTTAGGCCAGTTGAAGTCATTCCTGCCATAAGGCACAGCGGGGTAGCTCCATTGACCAAAGTTGGCGGTGCTGCCGCCAGTACCAACGTTCTCATTCCATGTGCCCGTCATGTGGTTGATGATGGCATCGACGTAGATTCTAACGAAAATATTCTAATTATTTAGCTTAATGTTTTTATATGCGTAGAAGTGAATAAAACATTTTTTCTTTGTGTTATACATTCGAAATACTATTTAATTCTAAGCAAAAGAAGTAGACACACATTTCAATAACGTTAACAAATTAGTTGATCACATACCGCAGGGTTAATTCTAAGCAGTCGAAAATAACAATAACGGTGACAAAACTCTGGATAACAGACTAGTTAAGTTGTCAACTTCGTGACGAAAAGTTGCATTTAGAGAGTGCTTGTGGGATATAGAAATCAAAAGTGGTAGCGCGGTAATTGTTTCAAAGGAAGTAGCGGTGAATTCCGTAATACTATTGTTATGATATTTAAAAATCATAACAATCTAGATTTAACTGTATTTCGACTTATTTTTAGCACTTTAGATATTTTTTTACATAATTTGGTATCATCAATTATTCTCATTCACATCACATAATATCTTAATTGCGATTTCAAAATAATTATTAGCTGATCGAATAGTTCATTTACACTACGTCTATCTATATCATAATATTTGCTTGCAATTTGATTATAATTAATTATAAATTTAATCTAAATTTGATTGGTGATAACATATCGCAATAAAAGATCTATGTCACATATTTAAAAAATATAAACACCCAGATAAAAAAAGAAAGAAATTAGAGACTTGACTTTTGTCTCACAAACGCCCAGACCCGAAACAAATATTTGTGGGTCGCACTAACATTTGTCTCGATCCGGGGGTCAAACTTTCATATCGTTTAATAGCTGGTACTTTACCAACTGCGCCGCAGAGGCTATCGAATTGGTACCAACCTGACTCCAGCGTTGTTGCAGCGACGAACCATGTTGGCGAACTGCTGTTCGTTACCAGACCTGGTAACCAGGCGGTAAGAGATGGGCTGGTAGCGCTCCCACCATGGCCGGTTGCGGGACCAGATCACAAGGTTCTCGTTGGGTGGAGAAATCTGAATAGATTTGATGTGTTAAATTGTTTGTAACATAAATTTAGTTATTAGGTATTGCTTACAGAAGTATATTTCACACAAAGAACATCGGTCACGTCCTATACAAATTGGGACCTGATAAAGAAATATATTGTACATGGCTGGGATATAGTTTATTTCGTTGTATAGTTCTTGAGGAATGGTGCACAGTTAGAAGAATATTTTTGTAAAACCAGTGAGTTTAGAATATTTCATATCTTTGTAACTATTTAGGTTAGCAGTATAGTATAATAAAAATAGCACATTATAATGTCATTGTCAAATATGCCTAATGTATGGTAGTCTTATGGTTAACAGGTACCGATAAAGAAAAGTGTACTAAATCATAATGATCGCTTAGTAATTACTATGCTTTATGATTTCCCATGTCATACAACTAATAAACCATTGAATATGGTGTAGGTTCATCGTACCTGTGTAGCATTATGGTACTGAGGGAAAATGTAAATTTTGCTAAATATGCTAAATATGAGTTCGCTGTATACAGCGAAATAATGAAAGAGGTCAGAAAGATTAAATCCTGTAAAGTAAAGATATATCTTACTTATTAGCAGCAATAAGCGAATTGTGTAATAATACAGAATGTGACATGTGTTTATTGGCTGTAGGTCTCATATACCGGGTATATCAAGACTGCTACCGAAAACGAAGCCGGGTGATAGTTTAAGCGACTTCAGACACAATGCAACAGAAAAAGTTGCAAAAAAAGCGTCAATTTTTTTTTGTTATTTTTTTCCTATGACCATATTTGGGTGGTAAATACATTTTTTCCTAAAATAATAGTGTATATCCTTGTATTTATAAATACTCTAAGGTATAAAATAGTTTAAATTATTATTTTAGCAAAAACTATTGATTTACCACCCAAAATTGACGATATTTAAAAAATCATAAAAATAATTGTCGCGTTTCTATGCGAAATTTTTAATTGCATTGTGTTTGTAGCCACTAAAACTACCACCCGGCTTCGTTTTCGGTAGCAGTCTTGAGATACCCAGTATGTAAGAGGCCGTCTGGGTAGGTAGGCGGGCGGGGGCTGCTCTCACTCCGCGCCTCCGGCTTTTTATATACACTCTAGGGTCGGTAGCCAAAAGACTACGTGAAGTCGGGGTGTTCCGAGTTGGTTTTGGGGCAGAGTCGACCTAACTGATCCATAAAGCCCCGCAACCCTTGGCCACTTATTACATTTATCACTACTAGGGTCAAATTATTAATAATCTTCAATTATTCACTCTTACCGTAACATATATATTGCATTTAATATAATGCAAACATTGTCGAGGAGCAGAAAGTTGTTCGGGTTTATGTTAGAAATATGGGAATATCACGCACTTTAAACCAAATACAAAGCATTATCATTATCCAATGGTAGTAAGAAATGCATGGGCCTATTGGGCGTGTTAGCTCGAAACTTATAATATAATAATTATCAGTGACTGTTTTATTATCACATGTAGATCATAAATCTAATGTTGTCTCGTCATTACATCTTAGTTCAGTAATTGTAAAATTATATGCATCCATACGTAAAATACTTTAAATTGATGCACATCTAATAAACGTATAAGGCAAGGGCGGATCCAGCTTTTAAGCCAGGGGGGCGGGGTCACATTATAGTTCATATCAGAACACTGGGTCCGATTTCAATACTCCAATTCGTAATAATGACTTTTTAAAGTTTGTTTCAGGCGTGATTTGTGAACACACACATACTTTTTTACTTTATTTATTGACATCTGTATCAGCCCATATACGTTCCACTGCAGGGCACGGGCCTCCTCTACAATCGAGAGTACGATTGAGAGTGGTTAGGCCATATAGTCCACCACGCTAGCCTAGTGCGGGTTGGCGGACTTACATATCATAGATGTCTTTATAAATCGCTATGGTATGCAGGTTTCCTCACGATGTTTTCCTTCACCGTTATAGTGCGTGGTGATTGACTATCAATACACACATGACTCCGAAAAGTCAGAGGTGTGCCCTGGGTTCGAACCCGCGACCACCGTGAACGTTTTGGCAGTCGCGTCTAGTCCGTTTACCCAACAGGCCACCACGCACTTTATTTATTGACATACAAAGAATTAAATATGTTTATAAATTTTATCAACAAGATGATTAATAAATTTTGTCAATCTGGGGCCAGCACAGGGGGGGGGGTTATAACCCCCATGACCTCCCCCCTGGATCCACCCTTGGTATAAGGTAGCAAATTGAATTACTGTAATGCGTCATTATTTTTTTGCACGGATGTCTGTTTGATATATTTTAGATGCGATTCATAAAAATAAGACAAAATTGTATTTTATCCCCAATATAAAATTGAAGGATAATCTATGGCATGAAGAAACGATGATATACTATGTATTTAAAATTATTATCTCGTACAAGTATAACTGAAACCAATCCAATAGTAGCAACCAATCACGGGGCGTACATTTCACAGGCAAAATTGCAAGATTATTCAAAAATAGTACCTATTCTTTGCAAAAACAAAACATAATTCTGTTAAAAATAAAGTGTAGTATGTATGATATTGTTATCATGTAGTATAGCCACAATTTAAAGCATACTTTGAATGTTGCTAACTAGGCTATTGATTTGAAATACGAATTCCGCATTACGATCATCACTATAATCTACGAACAGGTAAAATGGGCGGAGGGGTTTCCATATTTATACATAAAGATATACACAACAATTTGGAACAAGAAATCTATTATAACGGAAACAACTATCTATGGATACATATAGAAAAAAATAATTTAGATATCGGGGTGATATACAAGCCTGGAGATTCCAATATGGAAATGTTCCTGGAGGACTTCGAGAAACAATTGCAAAAAAGGAAACGTGCACTTCTTGTTGGAGATTTTAGCATAGATTTGTTGGTAATAATAAAAGCGTCAGACGATACTCAGAAATAATAAATGAAAATGGCTACAAAATACTAAATAAAATAGAAGAAGAATATTCAACACGCAGAACAGCTACCACAAAATCGATAATAGATCACGTAATCACCAATCTTCGTGATAAGAAATTTCATATGGGTATTGCAGATTCATCTTTATCTGATCATAATCAAATATTACTTGGAATTAAAAATTATAAACATAAAGAATTAGATCATATTACAATGCAATTGATTACCAAAAATTGACTGATCATGCAAGAGAAGAACGGATTAATTTCGCTAATGGATTTACCTACGACGCAATAGCGAGATATATCACAAATTTATTAGAACAAAGTACCGTAAAAAAATCAAAAATACTAAACCAACCTCAAAAAGACTGGATAAATAAGAATATTATTGGAAATATCACGCTGAGAAATGAACTATGGAAAAGAAAGAAAGAAGACCCTACGAACAAAAAACTGCAAGCCGACTTCAAAAAGCAAAGAAATTATACTGCACAACTTATTGCTAAATCGAAGAAGGGGTATTATTATGAAGCTTTTAAAAAATACAAGAAGAATCCAAAAAAATGTGGCAACTTATAAATCTTTTATCAAGTAACAACAATGACATGGACGTGAAGCCCCCGATAATAAAGATCGATAAAACAATTATAAAAGACGGAAATCAAATTTGTCATCACTTCAACACGTTTTTTGCAAATATTGGTTCGAGCCTTGCCAACCAGATTCCAATCAAATACCACAATAATTCCGTGTACACATACACTAACCCTAATGTACTGACTTTATCACATTTAAAGCCTTGTAATGGAATTGAAATATCAAAAATTATAGATAGTCTTGAAAGTGGCTGCAGTTCCGGAATTGATAGTATCAGTACAAAAGTAGTCAAATGCATAAAGCAATACCTTGTTCCGAAATTAGTAGATTGTATTAATTCTTGTATAGATAATGGTAATTTTCCGGATGAATTAAAAATTGCCAAGGTCACGCCAATTTTCAAAGGGGGAACAAAAACTGATCCGGGAAACTATCGACCAGTTTCGGTATTACCGGTCATCTCTAAGATATTTGAGAGAGTCCTTTATCATAGACTTGACAACTTTTTAACGCAAAATAACTTTCTTTTCGATCGCCAATATGGTTTCAGGCCTAAATCTTGCACCCTTAACGCTACAATAGATCTTGTTACGCAAATCAAAGTTAACATAGATGCGAAGAAATTTGGACTCGGAATTTTCATTGATCTAAAAAAGGCGTTTGATACAGTAAGCCATCAAATTTTGCTTAAGAAGTTGCAAAATGCTGGAATCATTGGTACAGCTTATAAAATATTTTAATCCTACCTGACAAATCGAGTTCAAATCGTTAAAATAGGTAAATATCAAAGTTCCCGACAATATATAAACTGCGGCGTACCTCAAGGGTCCATTTTGGGGTCCATTATTATTTCTCATATATGTAAACAGTATAAGCCAACTTTCATTACATGGTCAGATAAGTTTGTATGCCGATGATACCTGTATATTTTATTTTGGACACTCTCTTGACGACTTATTTAATTTGGCTCAAGAAGACCTTAACAGATTACATGACTGGTTCCAATATAACCTGCTCACAGTAAACATTCTAAAAACCAGTTATTTAATTTTTAAGGCCAAAAACAGAAAGATTCAGGGTCACATTCCCTTGACAATTAACAACATTAAAATAAAAAAGTCTACAGAAGAGAAATATTTAGGATTAATACTCGATAGTAACTTAACTTGGAAGGTTCACATAGATAAAATAAGAACAAAATTGTCATCGCTGCAAGGAGTTTTACATAGAATAGTTCGATGTATACCATATCCGGTTCGTTACAATATTTATTACTCATTGGTTCAACCATATCTTACATATCTGGTAGAAGTATGGGGTAGTGCTTCAAAAACATTATTAAAAGACTTACAAATTAAGCAAAATTAATTAGTAAAATTACTTTTCCACTATGACTATTATACTGCAACAGAGAAAATCTATTCGGATACTAAATTACTGTCAGTTAATAAATTATATCGATACAGTACATGTATCTTAATAAGAAAAATAATGGACAATAGAATTCATTCAAATATCACATTCAAAACTAAAAAGGAAGAAGGTTTACGTTCACTCCGCCACGCAAATAATATTATTCTTCTTACACCCCGCACTAACTACGCAAAAAAATGTATACGTTACGAAGGTGCCCAAATATATAATAGTTTACCCAAAGAAATAAAGTCAACAAATAGTTTTGAGATGTTTAAAAATAAATTAAAAACTTTTCTATTGTCATCGAAGATCTAAATACGGACCTGGCAGCCACTTTCGAACCAATACGCTAGTATTCTTTTTGTTTGACCATTTTTATTAGTTCTACCCACTTTATTGTTTTTGTCTTGTATTCAACTTAGTTTTGTAATTAGAATTAACAAATACGTTTATAGTTTGATTGATGTTCTGATGTTAGCTTTAGTATTATATTGTACATAACTCATGAAGTGAAATGTAAATTTCTTTTGAATTAATAAAGATCTTTATCCACAAATAAATAATACTGATTCATAAATGTTAACTACCCTCTAATATAATTAGAGATTTGATACTTTAGCTCGCCTACGAATTTGTTATAGATAACCAGTCGGAAAGGATCACAGCACAATTCCTTTTTGATAATTTATTGTTTGATTAGATAGGAGTGGCAGCGCAAACAATACCGGGTATCTCAAGACTGCTACCGAAAACGAAGACGGGTGGTAGTTTTAGTGACTACAAACACATTGCAACTAAAAATTTCGCAAATTTTTTAAATATCGTCATTTTTGGGTGGTAAATTCATAGTTTTTGCTAAAATAATAATTTAAACACTTTTATACCTTAGATTATTTATAAATAAAAGGGTATACACTATTATTTTAGGAAAAATGTATTTACCACCCAATATGGTCACAGGAAAAAAATAATAAACAAAAAATTGTCGCATTTTTTTTGCATTTTTTTCTGTTGCATTGTGTCTGAAGTTGCTTAAACTACCACCCGGCTTAGTTTTCGGTAGCAGTCTTGATATACCCTGTATATTCTATGCTTGAGTTATTGTTCTGAGATAAACCTTCACTTTATTTTAATTCAGCACTATCTACTACAGCTTCAACGCTGTAGTAAAAACCTTATTTTAAACAAAGTATGACGAAAGGAACGCACTCAGATGCGTTCAGTATTATTTAAAACTCTAAGATTTTCTTTTTTAATCCAGGTGATTAAAATAAAAATACATAACTGTTCACGTTCATGGTCCATTATGGCCGATGTTCTTCCCGTGGGTAGTCTCAGTAATAAAATTGAAATTGGTAATTATTATTCATAAAATTAACATCTATGTAAAACAAATGAAAAAGGTACAAAAATAATTTACCTGAACGCCGCCAAATCCTCTAGGACCAAGGAATCTCTCGCATTCAGCCGCAATGTCGTCCCATTTCCACTCGAACAAGTGGACCATGGTCGTACGACCCGACGCAAAGTGCGGGTTCTTATAGGCCAGGGCCAAAGTTGCGGCCGACAATAACAGGATGGACCGGAACATCCTAGGATATGAACATTTATTCATGAAAAAATGTATGTACCTTCAAATAAAACTATTATTTACGATTTGATTTAATTATTACATATTTTAACTTGCTGGCGTTTCGGTTACTTTACAGCTTTTGTAGTCACGGGGCGGACTGAGGTATTAGTCATCCGCTCACTGTCTGTTAAAATTTAACGACACTTAATTTAGAATATTAAATTATGAAGTAATCCCGATCTACGCAGAAGGAGCTCACTGTGTCTTGAGGTCTAGTAGTTGGCAAATCTGCGATAAAATCCGTAAATAATAGTTTTATTTCAATGTGTAACATTCGCGTAAATCTAAGATACCATTATGTAAATACCTATTTAGTTAATCTAAATCTTAACCGATGTGGAGATCCTTGTGGGAGGTCTATAATTAACAGTAGGTTTCCTGTGCTAACGAGGGAGAGAAATCATAGTTATAAGTAAAAAGTTCTAGGATCTAGAATATGTTTTTGCATATCTAAATCATTTATGATATTAGTCAGGGCGTTAAGACCCCAGATAGCTACTAACTATAGATTAATAAAATAAATCTTTTGATAATAATATTAATTTGATATTTATTCTAGTTAAAGCTGGTTTCATTATACAGAGAATTATAAATAGATCAGATATACATAAGTATATGATTTACTACTTGTATAACAGAGAACATGAAATTACAAACGGAAACTGACTTTCTGCCTGAATATGAAAAAAAATCCCGAATGAAAGTCGGCCAATGAATATTTCTCGCTATTTGAAAATGTAAATTGGCACATGTACCTGTATTAGACCAATTGTTAAATTTACTTAACAATATTATGTATACTGTGCTGTTGGTGTACCAAATATACTAAAATAAAAATAAAATAAATTATCACGGTGATTGTATTTAAACACCTCCGAAATAGCTCGACCGATTTTTGTGAAATTTTGTGTGCATATCGGTTAGGTCTGCGAATCGGATAATATCTATATTTCATCACCTAAATGTTAAAGGGTCCACCCCAAAATAGGATATTTTTTTAGACATTTTTTGTATTTATTTTATATGATACAACATATAGAAATAGATTCAATCCTTGTTATTTTTTTATTAAATCTTAAATTTTTTTGGTAAGATTTTTTTTATGTTGTCATGACTTAGAATTTTTAAATACATTTTACTTTTAATTTTCACCCTTATACGATCAACCCCTATTGATGCATCGCGATTTTTTTTATTCTATCCACAGATCCCCAATAGAGTTGCAAGTCGGCATATAATAATTGTAGTACGATAAATTTTTATTCATCATCATCATCATCATCATCAGCCTATTCGCGTCCACTGCTGGACATAGGCAGAGGCCTTAAAGTGGCGTGCCATAGGAGAGCCTATGGCACGCCACTGGGCTCGATCTTTATTCAGAATTTTATTCAGAGTTTATAATTTCAATTTCCTTTAATTATGTTTTTTTTTTCTCTAGTCCTCAGCGGTCGATAACTCATCAACTATAGATCGAATAGATATCCCCGCTAGGTTTCCACCGCTGTCCCCGCCCATCCAGCAAACATCACGGAATAGGAGTGATGACAAAGCCGATCTTTCTTACTTATCATAATTTTTTTAACCATTTTTTTTTTGTTTTGTTTGTGTGCCAATCGTAGCAGTAACTATTATACGTATTATTTTAAATTTTCTGTGCAACTCTCATGTTAATTTTACTCTCATCGTAAAATCATTAATTTCCAGTGCAATAATACGTCTAATCTCAGGAACAACTAGCTCGAATTGAAAAAATATTTTTGTGTTGGATAGGTCATTTATTAGGAGGGAAGCAGTATGAATAATCTAGCGATAAGGAAGAATACAAGGAGGAAATTGTATTAGTTTTTCGTTGTCTGATTGGTCAAAAATCGATATCTGAGGGATCCTTTGCTCCAATATTCTATATTAATAGTCGGAATATAATATTTTGGCCGCCATTTTGAAAAGTGTATTGCACCCGGGCGAAGCCGGCCCGGACTTTAATGTAATTAGTGGTAGTTATTAATGTAATTTTGATATGAATTTGGGTATTCTAGTTTTTTAATAATCTAGGACAAAGTTAAAAAGTATCTCTGCCATAACAACTTTGTCCAACGCACAGTTAGTTACGGTGCTGTAATCAATGGTAAGATATATATTTATTCTTTAAAATATTTATTTGAATTGTTTAACTGTACTGCATCATTAAATTTGCAACAACATATAAAAACTGTATACTAGATAACTAGACAAATACTAAATTTAAAAAAAATAAGAAATAATTAAGTAAAACAAAAAACATCGGCTTTTTTCAATTGTAACGAGACACTGAACACGGCACGCATATGCGTCTATTTTACAAATCCCGAATAGATTTATGGACATCGAATAAATTTTCGGCAAAGGCCCGCAACGATTTACAGCCTTATATCAGTTGAATATTTTTATCGGCTCTTCGGTTTGGGAGTACCCTCCTATTCCGGTTTGAAATAAATTGCGGTTTTTGAGTCCCGGATTTGAATTTCACTTGGTAGGTTAAAGGATTTTGTTATATATTAAAAAGGCACGGGATGTGACAACAATGCATAAAAAATGTTTTATTGCATAATGCCTTAGAGTATCTATATTATAGAGGGGGCACTGATAATTCAAAACGTACCTAGAAAAAAATGATGGTGCCGGGCCACCTTTTTCTGCCCTTTTCTATTGGCTTATATTTGACAGCTTGTCCAACATACATGAATTATTGAAGAAGAAAGTAGAAGAAGAAAGATAAAAATAAATAATTTAAGGCTGTTTAATTCCGCTCAAACCTCTTTTCAAAAGGATAACAGCTAAATATAATTTAGGTTATTAAAGGAATTTATAGTAATTTATTGCTAACTAATTAATTCAATTTTCACTAATATAGGAGCGCCACCAACACACAATGTTGGTAGGTAGCATTACTAACAAGAAAATATCTACGTTTTCAAGACGCGAATGTATCTAAGCCAGGGTTCTTAAAGTGGCGTCCGCGAACCCCTTAGGGGTTCGTAACATGTGTGCCAGGTGTCCACAGCAGCACAGTAAACTTTTAATATATTTATCAGAAAATTATTATTTACATAACTATCAATATTAAAAAGAGGTAAAACTAAAATTCGTAATAAAAATAACTTCAAACTTAAAACCACTACAAAGTAAAAAATTATAATTATAAACACATTTGCAAAAAAAAAACGGGCACCTAAGCAATGAACCATTTCAAATGTTACTATTGGTTTGTTTGATAATTATAGGTAGTTTTACTTTCACAATTTTGTAAATAATAAGCAAATAATCGTTTTCGTCAGTATTATCATAAAATTTTGATAAAATTTTATGGGTTTTAATGCTAAAGTTCACTAGTAGTGTATGCTCGCTATTAGTGCATATGCTCGTGAAGTAAAAGTTAACAAAGATTTTTGTTTGTTTTTTTCATTAATAAAGTAAAAGCAGATAAATGTTTAGTATCGAGTGTGACCCCCCTCTAGCTGAAATCACAGCTTGAATTCGTCTGGGTATGCTAGCGAGGATATCCGGGATACTTGCTTGCGGAATACGTTCCCACTCCGCGGGTAATCACATTCTTCAGCTCGCTGATGGTCTGCGGAGCCGGTTGTACTGATCTCACGCGTCGTTTCATACACTACTAGTGAACTTTAGCATTAAAACCCATAAAATTTTATCAAAATTTTATGATAATACTGACGAAAACGATTATTTGCTTATTATTTTACAAAATTGTGAAAGTAAAACTACCTATAATTATCAAACAACCAATAGTAACATTTGAAATGGTTCATTGCTTAGGTGCCCGTTTTTTTTTTTTTGCAAATGTGTTTATAATTCCACTGAAGTAAAAAATAATATTTTTTATATTGTACATACTTGTACATGTTGATTAATTTGCATATTGAATAGACTAGCCAACAAATCAAAATATTATATGCATAGCATATTGAAGGCGGTTTGCAAAATACCAAATATGTAGAAATAATTAATTAATGAAAGGCATAGACACTATACTAACTACCAATAAAAGTTCAATAAAAATTGTATTCAATACAAGGTTTGTTTTTCTTCCTAAAATATTTTTGGCGAGGACCGTGAACTATTTTAACTTTTTTAAGCACAATGCGTTGGTCCGCAAACGAGTTTTTTTTTTTTTTTTTTTTTTTATTGCAGTGAATGGCGAGACGAGCATGCCGTTCGCCTGATGGTAAGCGATACGACCGCTCATGAACAGTAGTACAACCAAACAACACCTTGAATTACAAAGCAATGCTTGGCATTCCACTGCGCTCGCCATCCTGAGACATAAGATGTTAGGTCTCAATATGTCCAGTAGTTACTCTGGCTACAATGTCCTTCAATCCGAAACACAACAGTGCATTTAAACTGCTGTTTGACGGGAGAAATAGACATTGCGGTGGTACCCACCCAGGCAGCCTTTCACATAAGAGAGACCTACCACCAGTTATCTGATTATCTGATGGTTAGTGATCACTTCCATAGATGAACACCCATTACGCTTTGATCGTGGATTTGTTGCCGGTCCATCAAATCCGAAGAAGAGCGGGAAGGAAAAAGAATGGAAGGAGGAAACCTGCGATCCGGCTTAATGAAGTAGCAATAGGAGATGTTTGTCAATCGCGATGTTTGTTAATTTTACTTTCTTTCGAAGACTTTTTGCGATGTTATTTACTTCCTTAGTTTATTGTTTTGTTACCCTCTTTATTACGGATGGAAGTGGACAATAATGTATTTCCAACTCTTCTTATTAATTTAATTATCTAATTGATTTCGTTGCGGGTTAATGACAAGTCAGACATTCTCGGAGACTCGCCGAGCTTCAATGCTCGGTGTTATTACAATGCGTGCCACTGTTGGTCCTGGCTTACAGGAGTAACGGGGTAGGTAAAGGCGGGACAGTCTCCATTTTCACTAAATTATTAGATTGACTATTTCGATTCCTTCCCAATGTCTCAAATAATTTTATATTGGTGTTAAATCGCATTATTTCAAAGATACAATTTGTTATAAAGTTTAACAAAGCTTTAAACTAAAATCGTAGTAAAATACAAGAATCAACTCACCTTATTTATTACACAAGACCTCCCAACAAGTAGTGGCAATCAAATAGATCTGATTACAGCCTCCCACTAAGAACTCCTTTATATAGTGATAGATATAACTGTTCTTTTGTTACGTTATCCAAACTAATCAATATAATTACAATTATCTTGTCGATAAGAGCTCATAAACATTGATAAATCTCTGAATTTCACATGATCATGCTAGTAGATTTTGCGTGAGTTCAGAATTTAGTGATTAACTTGCATTTTTTAGATTTGAGAAAATTATAAATGTACATAATTTGCAGAGACTTGTCGTAGGTCTGCAATGCAACAATAAAAAAAGTTCGGCTTAAATGATTTTCCTATTTATTAAACGGTGAAAGAAAACATCGTGAGGAAACCTGCATACCATAGCGATTTATAAGAATTTCTATGGTATGTAAGTCCGCCAACCCGCACTAGGACAGCGTGGTGGACTATATGGCTTAACCACTCTCAATCGTACTTTCGATTGTAGAGTAGGCCCGTGCCCTGCAGTGGGAAGTATATGGGCTGATACGATACAATACAATACAAAAATTTATTAAAGGAGTATAATATAAAAAATAATATACAAATGAGTACCTATATTCTATTTAAATATTTTTTTTATTTTATTTGTCATTAATCTGACAATATTTAATCACCGCTACATCTCTTTTTATTAAAAGTATTATAGAGCCACAAAGTTATCTGACCCGATGAGAGAGTCGCTGTAATCGAATTTGGTGTTGCCATTAAAAATAGATATTGCAATAAATGGGGTAAAGTAAGATTTTTCAATCCGATCAATAGTGTCGAGAAAATGACCAGTTTCATCTGCATATTATTTTTCCTTCACACGATTTCTAACAAATCGCTCCCCAAAACCCTTAAAAAAGTGTATCTGTATTCTCCTCCACAATCGAGAGTACGATTGCGGGGGGTTAGGCCATATCACAGGCCATATAGCCCACCACGCTGGCCTCATGCGGGTTGGTGGACTTACATACCATAGAAATTCTAATAAATCGCTATGGTATGCAGGTTTCCTCACGATGTTTTCCTTCACCGTTATAGCGCGTTTTTATCAATACAAGCATGGCTCCAAAAAGTCAGAAGTGTGACCTGAGATTCCAACTCGCAACCAGCGTGAACAAGTTGGCTGCCGCGTCTGGTCCATTTACCAACAGGCCATCACGCACGTAACGTAAAATGAGACGAGTAAGATACATTTTAGTTTATGATATGTACTTACATATTATATTCTACTAGTACGTACATAATTCTGTTTTCGTGGAATTTATTTTATAAAGCTGACAACACATACCTTTGGTGGCAGCTACGCGTTAATACAATTTTTCGAAGGGTATTATTGATGTCGGAAGACGCTTTTCATCCTACGTAAAATTTAATACCTGAAGTATAACGTTCCTAGCATCACTTTTTAAAGCTTTCGGCATTTTTCACTAGTTTTAAATAATGCAGGAAAAATAAATACATTGAGTAAACAACCAATGGCGGATATGTCAGCGACTGGCATAGATTGACAATTTCAAATGACGTCTTTGTTTCCAGTTTTAGCCACCGGGCCAGATAACTTTGTGGCTCTATATATGCATTGACTTATATTCTACCGATAGACGAGGCGCGTCATAGAAACTATTTGTCCCGTATTTGTCAAAAGCTCAGTAGCGACATCTAGTACGTTTACTTGAATATTACAAATTATGATCAAAGATTATTAGACAGACAAGAAGATTATTAGAAGTTCATGTCAATAATAGCTTTTCCTAAGATACTGCCTAAGTATCTATACCATCATAGCAATAATATATTTTGTAATGTTTTTTTATTTACGTGAATAATTCATGTAAATAATGTAAATAAAATTAAATACTCTTAAAAGTGTACAAGTCTGACAATCAGTCAATCAGTGTACAATCAGTCTGACATTTATTACATTAACATTTATGATGTTTTAACAAATTCATAAACTTTTTTTTCGGGACTACAAGAGAGAAGGAATGGTACAACAGAAGTTTTCAAAAATGACTACCGTATTTGGCATATCTGATATCTTAGTGTCGAAAATGAATTGAACAAATATAGGTATGTTCTGATGGTAGCCACTTATATCCGTTCCAATAATTCTGGACAAATATTAAACCCGTAAAATATTATATTGTAACCGACGCGTAAGAATATGAAACAATTTTAAATGATATTACTTAGTCTTCAATAACAATCAATGGTTTCGAAAAGTCCATTAAGTAATTCATATTAAGAAATGGGGTCTAAATACTATCCACTGTTTCAAAACATACATACAACACATATTTTGTGTTATTAATTAATAACATATACTTAATTAAAATAAAATACTGAAATCAATTTGCAACTACATTCTTCCTACATATTTGTATTTGTAATGTATTTGAATAGTTTATGCCTATTTGGTCGACTGATATGAATGTCCCTTGAATAATCTATATCTTATATAGTTCGTCTCTCTCACTCGACGCGCAATTTTTATGCGCGGAAATGAGACATACGATTAAGGCGCGTGTTTTAACGAGCTCTAAAATATATTTAATCCAATCTATATATATAAAAATGAATGTTTATTTGTATGTCATCGATGAACTCAAAAACTACTGGACCGATTTGGCTTATTTTGGTCTTGAAATATTCGTGAAAGTCCTGGGAAGGTTTCAGGAGTGAGAAAAGTTGGAAAATTTCTAAGGAAGTTACTAAAAATCTTTTTTTTTTTGGGTATCGTTCAAGCGTGATGCGTCCAGCCAATATAGGATGATCTTTGTTTATTTGACGGGAGACGTAAAAGACGGTCCAGCTTCAACAACCATCCAACGTAAAATGATCTATCTTTCCATTGTCTTTCATTGAGGGCTGACGAAATAGAACAAAATTCAAAAAATGTATACATCGTGTATATAATATTATCTAGATACGGCGTCTTGCGCGTAATTTTGTTAAATGTAAAATAAAACGATGTCCATATCTACCAAAATAGCCCATTGTTTTTTCAGATTATTGCAACAGTTTTAAACAAGGTATATTCTATCGAAGCGTTTTACCGGAGTACACCAAACTATATCTAATTATAATTATTCGTTTTCTTAAAGGACATTGTTTTTTGAATTGATACTTTTAGATCCGCTGGGAGACAAATTTAAATTCCGCAGTAGTATTGTTTTCAGACTGAAGAGTAAAAAAAAATTGGTACTTTGATGCCGTATCTAGACATTATAATGAAACGATATGCAGTTTTATATTTTTAAATATTTGTTTTATTACTTACGTCACCTGGTAAGGCAGTATGAAGGTTTTATTAATTTGTATATGGTAACGTATTAGAGGCATGATTAGACGCGACTGCCAACAAGTTTACGATGGTCACGGGTTCAAATCCCAGGGCACACCTCTGACTTTTCGGATTAATTTCTACGTGAAATAAAACCCGCACTAAGCCAGCGGGGTGGACTATATCTTCTTCTATAATATAAAAATGAATCGCAAAATGTGTTGGTAAGCGCATAACTCAACAACGCCTAGACCAATTTGGCCAATTCTTTTTTTTAATGTTTATTATTTAAAAAGTAATGGCGCGCAATATTATTTGGAAAAACAGCATTTTGGTGCTGAAATAAGGGAAGGAATATTGGATGGACAATAAAAAACGCTAAAGTTATTAATGTCAACATTTCATAAGGCAATCTTTATATGTACATTGTACATGTATATGGAGAGACGGGATATAATAGAGTGGAAGATGCGGGAGAGGGCTGGGATAGCTGATAGATTTGGTAGAATGAAATGTGAATGGACGTTATAAGACGGGATGGATAATAAAGAGAAAGGACGGGACGGATCGGGAAGAGACTGAACAGACGGATGAGACGGGATTGAGCCGGACAGTAGGATAGCTACGTCAAGTTTAGGTATACAAGAGTTTATACGAAAAATAACATGTATTTGGTGTGGAGTGGAATCAAAAAATATATGCACCCAGGCGAAGCTGGGTCGGGCCGCTAGTAATAAATAAAAGATCTATATGTAAAGATGTATCGGCATTATTCTACAATATTATGTCACTTACGTTATATTCTTTAATTAAATTGTAACTTCAGAAAATTTTGCTGTCGGTTTGACGGGGAAACATCAAATAAATTACATAAAAGTTTATGAAAAGAAGCGTACTGCTGCGTAGCTGTCACGCGGCAGACTGATTCGTGTGTGGTGCATGCACCGCACTTGGGTGGGACATGTTTCTTACAAAGAACGTCTTATCTAGTGTAACATTGATATCGATGATTATATGCTACTTACAAAGTGGTTGGCAAAAAATATATATTCTTAGAATATAGCTCTGATAAAACCAATATAAGGTAAGTATAAAAATATTTCTCACAATATACACTTTATGATTTTTTATGTAACGCAATAACAATTCAATAATAGACATAAAAAATATTAACTAAATACAATAAAATACCAATGTTGCTCTGATTAAATGTATTTATTTTATTAATATTGGATACAAGATGTATAGCGGTTGTAAGGGTTAGCTTTTATTTTCCAGAATGAAAGGTGATGGACCATCTTCCCTCCATAGCTGCCAGGGACGACTGAAACAAAAAGGGGACAGAAATATTAATATTTATCAAAACTACATACAGGGTTTCCTGTTATCAGTTGATACACCAAAATATTACATTAAATTCAAAGGCTTGTACAAATTAATAATTTTTTTAAATGTTGACATATAAATCTGCATGTCACAAATAAATATTAGCTTACATCTATCATACTGACAGGCATGAATACCATATCAACCATATGAACATTTTCAATGCCATTTAAATATGAAACCCAACGTAGATTGTGAGTCCAGAGCCTCAGAAACTAAAGCAAATGTTGCGATATTGGTACCTAACGGATATAATATAATATGTAAACCGTACCTCTTTCCCGATATGGAAAGCAAGGACCATGTCCTCATCATTTGCGGGCAGTTCGATATGAGCTTTACCATCACTGTTCACGGTAATTTTCCTTCCTGTGCAAATAGTACCTTTTCTTTTACCACTTATTACGTCACAGTAATCGCCTGCTGGCAATCCAGTCTATAAAAAAAATAGAAAGGTATTGCTTTACATGAGAAAAAAATCAGAAGTATTTAGTTTAGATTTAGCTTTCAAAATTTACTTTAAATTAATAATTTGTCATTACCAATCATCGTTACCAATAGTCGTAGTACTATGTCGTAAGTTCCAAAATTAAAAAGATTTATTGATATTAAGACGGAACGACTTCAATATGTTACCTGCAATGTCTCATTCAAATCCTTTCCTTCAACGTTAAATACTATAAATCCCCTATCGCCTCTTCCAAAGGCCATTTGATTGTGTCCATTGTCCCACCAGTTTTTGATCTCAGAGTCACTGACGGTGTTCCTAAAGACAACCATTTGGTAGATCTGTCGCCAGCGATGTTCACACACCCAACCGTTGCCACAGGTGTCATCCTACAGAAAGAAAATGGAAAACTCGGAACTATTGTAGGTACAAACGCACAAGTGGATCTACGGTTACAAGGATGAAAAGAAGAAACAAAACACAAACCAAATGAAATTAAATTAAAGTTTAAAAATAATGAAGAAAAAAAGATAATGAGGTGCGTGGTGGCCTGTTGGTAAACGGACTAGACGCGACTGCCAACATGTTCACGGTGGTCGCGGGTTCGAATCCCAGGGCACACCTCTGACTTTTCGAAGCCATGTGTGTATTGACAGTCAATCACCACGCACTAAAACGGTGAAGGAAAACATCGTGAGGAAACCTGCATACCATAGCGATTTATAAAATTTCTATGGTATGTAAGTCCGCCAACCCGCACTGGGCCAGCGTGGTGGACTATATGGCCTAACCACTCTCAATCGATTACGATTGTAGAGTAAGCCCGTGCCCTGCAGTGGGACGTATATGGGCTGATACAGTACAGTACAGTTAAAAAATACCCTTTTATAAAAGATCCAACTAAAAAGTAAAAAATCATTGACAATTACTTATCCTCCAGCACCCCACGCTTTATAGCAAGAAAATGTATGTTTTTTTACATTTTCTAACCTTAAACTCATAATCGATTCTTTTTTAATTTTTCGTTGGATTTTTTATAAAAGCGTTTTTTTTGTTTTTTAAACTATAATTTAATCGTTTGCACTAAAAACATCTATCCACGGCTATCTTATCAAAGGAAAACAGCTACGCACAAATCACCCTTCTTTTTTTTCATTCTGGATAATGTCATATATACGAGTATATTTTTTTAAATTATTGTATAGTCTTTGAACCTGGATAAGTATGCATGAGATAATCCGATGTTTTGAAGTTTTTAAAAATCGACTTCAAAAATTCCGTTACAAACATACATATGTACGTACATACAGGCGAAGTTAATAAAAGCGTATTAAAAATAGCATGAGTACAGTCCCGAGAATAAATGTTGACTTGTCAGATTTCGTCTTTTCTTTCGTCATTATTTATAACATTTAATCTTAGCTGCGTTTGCTTACAATACTTTCAGGAAATTCCTGTACAAATACAACTCATATTTTTTAAAGGTCCTATGCTCATTACTCCATAAAAGATCTAACTACAATGACTTAGTCTTATATGCACGGCGTAATTGATTCATACCTGATTAATTATAGGTGATTTTATATTCTCCCCATCATGTGGAGGTCCTTGGTCGGATTTGTCGAAGAAATAACTGCTCATCACACGAGGTTCTCCATAGGGATGAGCCAACATGAATGCTATGGCTGCCTATAAAGAGATATATAAGGGTATAGCTTAGATGAGGATATTTTAAGCATACATTTAAATTGACATTCTAACAAGATCTAATGTTGTCCGTGATTTAGGTGTACACTTAGATAGCAGTTTACTATACGACAAACATGTAGACTCCATCGTTAAAAAGGCTTCCAAATCACTTGGATTCTTGATACGGATTTCTAAGTATTTTTCCGAGGCTAAAACTCTAAAAATATTGTATTGTACCTATGTTCGTATTCATTTAGAATATGCATCATCTATTTAGAATCCACGATATTCTAAATATATAGATCGTATTGAAAATATTCAAAAACGGTTTATCCGTTACCTTTGTTTTCATCAAAAAATTATATATAATCCTAAAGATTATCTTAAGATCTGTAATCAATTCCATTTTCTTCCACTTGTAAATCGGAGAGAAATGGCTGATTTTACATTTTTACTAAGGATAATCAAAGGAGATATTGATTCTCCAGAGCTTCTGTCTAAAATAATGTTTAGTGTGCCATGTCGTCCACTCCGTTTTAACCAAATTTTATTTGTGCCTCATTCATCAACCAATTATAGGAAAAATAGTTTCATTGTGCGAGCGAGTAATAATTTTTATAGGCTTTGCTAGCAGCATGATATAGACCCATTTATGACCACTGTGGCTTCGGCGAAGAGATGTTTGAGTCTTGATTTTTTCAAACAAGATGTTGAGAGTGTATTTTAATGGTAGCGTTAAAAAAAATAGTTTTTTTGTTTTTTAATCACTATAATTTTTATTTGTTCTCTCTTTTTACGTGTTCACATTTTCGTTTTTATATTACTTCTATAAGCGAAGACTTGTTATTGGCTTTCTGTTACTTTTACTTATTAACTATTTAATTGTATTTAGCTGTAAGTCTTCCATGTATTAAATATAAATAAATATAAATAAATACATTAGACTCATACTATTGTAACTCTGAAGAATTTGGATCAAGAATATGAGTCGCATAAAAGACAACAAGCATAGACCTTGGCAAGTACTTTGTTTTTATTGACTTCTCTTTAAGCCGGATCGTAATTATATAGGAAGAAAAATCTGGTATTCAAAATAACATAGGAACTTGATCTTTGTTTTAAATCATTATTATTAAAATGATGTCTTTTTACAATAGGATTTAACAATAATCGGCAATGTCTTATAGCCTAAAACAAAGAAAAGAAATGTCCAAGGGTACCCAAACTAGGCAAAGCTTGTTTTTTGGGATGCCGGAAAACAATTATAAAACCAGAATTAACGCAACATTATAAAATCTCTATAAGTAAACTAAAAAGTTAATAGCATTTTTTTTCCTTTTATACCATTTACTTAAAATATCGTGACTTATGGATGTCGATTGCTTTATTAGCTAATTGTGTGGTTTTGTACAAATACCTTTTCATAAATGTAAAAAATAATTAATTATTTAACATAACTCTAACTTACCTTATAAGGTCTGGCCTTCTTATAAGTCAAAACATTGTTATTTGATCTCTGTGTGTCGTGGTTATCTATAAATACAAGCACATTTTCACGCGGCGATAGATTCCACCGCTCGCCCCAAGAAACCAGCCATTTCAGAGGGTTGTTACCCAAGAAAACAGTATTCAGCTCATAGCCAACCTTGGAAATGAATTATTAAAGAAATATATAAAGTAAAACACAAAATTGCCCCAAAATGACGTTGTAACATACGCAAAGCTATTAAACAGAACGGTTAGGTCTTTGGTAAATCTTAATTAGGCTAAAGAAATTTTAACAACCTTTATAACTAGCCGCTAGTTCGGTTAATAAAAAAAAAATGTGTAAATTCAACTGAGCCAGACGAGCTCGGCTATTGTGGCACGCGTAAAGCTAAACGTTTTTGATTAAATATGCATGCTAACGGTACATAAAGCTACAACGTGAAACATTAATAAAGCAATATTTCACCCTTACTTAAATTCAGATAAAGTTGTAAAGGGCACATCTTGGCCTACTTTAGTAAAGAAGATATAACACTAAAAAGCCTTTTCTGTAAGAACAATGCCTCGTCACGTCTTCAGTTAAACCAAATTGATTTATGCGTGATTCAACAATAAATTTGCAATCTCATGGAGCCGATCTACAGGGCAGGCTTACGACTCATTTCTCCCACAGTAAAGTACTGTTGGAAATTTATTTTTTGCCTCCTAATTGTTTCGGTCATTCCGAAAATCGATTTATACAATTTTCATTTAATTACTCTGCGAATGATGTAATGGTTAAAGGTGTTAGCAAATTACTTTTGTTGACTAATTTACATTTGATTATGTTCTCTACATGCCAAAAAACTCTAATAGGATTTTAAATTATTAAGCTTAGTTTACATTAGTTAATACCACAAAAAATTCACACACTTTTCGATTCCCATGCCCATGTTAAACCATAATGAAAGTTGAATCTCAAGAGTCTATGCGCGATATTACTTACAGTATCTAAATTACGTTGAAGAATAAAATGGCAAGCAAATAAAAAAACTGCCTTACTTACCCTAAATTCTGTGACGTCTCCCAAAGGAGTATATTCGGAATGCTTGATAGCCTCATTCCCGCTATACGCGATCTCTTGGTAAATATACGGCTTAGTGTCCGGTTCAAAACCGAAGTCAGTATTCAAATTGTGAAGTCTATCGTATATTGCTTTGAGGTCACTAGGCCAGATGTGCTTAGCCGCGTCCACTCTGAAATAGCACTGGTCATGTGACATATATAGACAAATAAATTTATAACTTAGGAAAGTTCTAACAATTACATTGGAAAATTAATAAATCATCTCCTTCCAATTTAAATATTGAAATCACTTCAATTCATTATTTGGATATACATTTAGGACTATTTGGTTAATAAAATACAAGAATTAAATATAACACTATGGACTGAAACATGTTCAAGTTAGTAAAAACTTGATGATCCTAAATTAAAATAATATATTACCTGAAACCAGCAACGCCAAGTGCAATGAGATGATTCAAGTAATCAACAATTTTTTCACGGACATGAGGAAGTTCGAGATTCAGATCTTTCAACCCGACAAGATCACATAGTCTGACCTGTGAGAATTTAAATTCTAACACACAATAAACCAACTCGATAATACACACAAACAATAAAGAAAGAGCAAACATGATAAAAAAATTAGTAATAGAAAAAGTATACTTGATTATGAACACTAAACATATAAACACAGAAATATTATAGGTGTAGAAGTCAGAGTTGGGCAAAATTTATTCGAATGACGAATAACGAATAAATAATTTTTTTTATTCGTTATTCGAATAAAGAATAACATAGGTTATTCGAACCAAAGTTATTAGAATAACGAATAACTTTTTTTATTCGTTATTCGAATAAGAATAAAATAAACGAGCGAATAATTGGTATTAAACTCGTTACATATTTTATTTGAAAACGACTTGAAAAAACGAATAATCGCAACTGGACATGTATACACAGACTGCATACACTAGTTTTTTTCTGTTATTGTTGGTGGGGAATTGTTTATCGTGAAATATTAAAATGTTTTCGTCACTAATTTATATTTGCCATTGAAAGTGTATAATGCAACTATACAATGGGTAATGCCCATCGTGGGCTAAACGGACAACGACAAACAGAAAAACGAATCAATCCAAACAACATCCACGCCTACTTGAAAAACTCACCCTGTATATTTCGTTAATAATATAACATAGTTTTTGACTAATCATTCGTAAAAAGGCTTTTTAAATAAAAACAGATAAACAATAACATTATATTTTCATGATATCTTTCATTTGAGTGTCATTAAATCGACTAATCAATGGTAAGTTTACAATATTTTTATACATATAGGCTAGGTACATGACAAAATGACACAGTTGACGTTTCATTGAACATTTTTGTTACCTTCGAGAATGATTTGTTTTATTGGATTGAATTTATTTATTTCTGGTAACGTTAATAAATGGACTCAGCTGATTCCACACTGTGGCGGAGAAATATGGGAATAATAAAATCCTAAACTAAAATAAGTATAAAGCAGCCAAATACATTTGCGGAGTAACTACTGGACAAATTGCGATTTAACATCTTATGTCTCTGGATGATAAGCGCAGTGAAATGCCAAGCATTGCTTTGTAATTCAAGGTATTGTTTGGTTTTGGCACTGTTCATGAGCGGTCTTATCGCTTACCACCAGGCGAACGGAATGTTCGTTTTGCAATACAAAGTAATAAAAAAAATGTTTCATTGTCAATTTGTTAAACAGATAAGGTCAAAATGTTATGGATTTCTTATTTTTTCTTCCCTTAAAAAGACAATGGCATATTTTTTTATGTATTTTCTGATAATAGATACCCTTATTCTGAAATAAGTCCCAAAGAACCCCAGTGTAAGTGTCCGTTCTTAGACCAAGACACTATGAAAAATGGGCATTCCCCTTGATAGAGAAGTAAATAGGATAACTGTGCCATGGTTCTTTCCTCACCCACCTCACCAAGTTTAGTATCCCTAGAACCAACCAGTACACCCAAATTCCCTACATACCTTACCTCACCGCCTCTAATCATTTCTCGGTCACTACTGTAATTGGTTTCCACAACATACTACGAAAAAGTCCCAGGTAACTATTACCCAATATAGAAACCATAATTTGGAGTAAGTACTCGCCCTGGGTTCGAATCAAAGGCCTTACTGACCCACAACCTATATGAAGTACCGAGTTAAAAATATTATTCTGAATAACGAATAAATCATAAATAAATAATTCGTGAGGGTATTATTCACGAATAAATTATTCGCGAATAAATCATTCGTGAATAATTTTGGTGCGAATAAATTTTCATTCGAATAATTATCTAGATAACGATTCATTCGAATAATGCCCAACTCTGTGTAGAAGAATCTAGAACATAAATCAGAAATATTATACACATATCACGTGTCAATACCTGAACCCAGCTACACCACGATCAATCAATTTATTGATGTAATCGACAATTTTGCTGCGTACGTACTCTTCAGTTTGATTCAAATCTTTCAATCCCAGTAACTGACAGTTTCGAACCTGTTTTACACGTAAAGTGTTGGCTTAAATACCACGGAATTTCTAACAAGTTCTTCAGAAATTGGAATGTAATTACTAAAAAATCTACGAGGTTTTAAATCACTATCTAGATTAGATATTCCTTTTGTGTTTTAGAATCTAAAAGTAGATTTCCTTTATGGAGTTCTTAATTGATTTTCTTCTTTATGTATGTATTTTAACTTTTTTTATATTTTCACTATATGGTTTATGACCTAACCATTATCAATCGTACTCTCAATTATAGAGGAGGCCTTTCTTATGCAGTGAGACGCATATGTTCTGATACAGAAATTTCCACCAATGTTTTTTTTATGTAACTTCTAATGTAATTATTCCTATAAGCAAAAGGTATGTCGATACCTCGTTAAAAACTTTTATTTACCTGAACAGGATCGTTAAAATCGGTGATGGAGCATGCTGGTTGATGGAAGTGCTCTCGAGAGTACGGCACGGCGGGGTAGTTGTAACTTTGGAAGTCAGCTCTACTGCCTCCCGTACCTATGGAGTCCTTGTTGTCCCCAGTCATATGGTTGACGACGACATCAGCGTAAATTCTGAGCAAAACATTTTACTTTTTAAGTGAATTATTAGCTTCTTCGATTAAATATTCACTAGATTATAAGTAACGGCCTAAAAACAATAAGAGAAATAAGAGCAGAAATAAGCGTGTGGTCTTATTTGATTTTAGTATGGTCCAAAACATAATAAATCTTAATTTAAAGGAATAAGGTTTATTATTACCTGAAGTTGATTATAATTTAAGACTTTTTGCTATATCTCGTAGTTCGAAATTTAAATGTATAAGTATAGGCACTTTTGGCGTGTGATTTTGTACCGGGCCCTGTATCGAGTATTTATTTAATTCTTTATTGTACACAGTAAAAAGAAATAACAGTTTAGAGATAATATAAAACAACAAAGTACAAATGGCGGTCTTGTCGCTCTAAGGCAATTTCTGCCAGACAACCATAGGATGGATATATGAGTAGGAAAAAAGAGAGGGCAGTGTAAAATAAAGACAAATAAGATGAAAACATATAAATAATAAAATAATAATAATAATAAATAACACCCAACAGTCACATACATAGTCCTGACCCCACACTAAGATCGAGTCTTGTGTCGCGGGTATCAGGAACTACGAGAGACTTTTCGGTCTCACAAACACGCAGACCCGGAAGAAATATTTGTGGGCCGCACAAACATTTCTCTCGGTGCGGGGATCGAACCCGCGGCCTCTCGTTTCACAGGCGGCGTCTAACCAACTGCGCCACGGAGGCTGTCATAAATACATACTATATATACATACACACATAAGTATTGTACATATACATAGTATTATATTTGATCGAAGATTAACTTTAATGGTTTTGACTATTTAATCATCGTAATTGTATGTCTATGGTGTGCGACAGATATAAACAACAGTAATAAATAGTAAAAACAATCATCCATATATTTTACGCTATTATTGAAATATTCGAGTAATGTAAATTCTAAAAACTTTGAATACTTAGATGCCTACTCACAGACCAATGAAATATTTCACAAAATCAATGTCTGCTAGCTTAATACAGTCAAAGTCCGGTAGGTGATTATCAGGCCCTGGTTCGAAGATTAATTAATTGCATAATTTTATGCTACAAATGATAAAACCGCATATACATAGGTAGCAAACACTAAGCTAGTACATTCTGAAGTTCGACACGATAAAATAATTATATTGGATCGGCCACGAACGGTAATGCTGGAAAACGTTCAGTACAGGTTTTATTTAGGTTTTGAGGTAGATTTAGGACCTCAATAATGATATTTATTTTATAATTAGCTTTTGCCCGCAACTTTGTCTGCGTGAATAACTATGCTTCACAAAATATATATTTTGTTATTGTTGTGAATGGCGAGACGATCATGCCGTTTGCCTGATGGTAAGCGATACGAACGTTGATGATCAGTAGCAAAACCAAACAACACCTTGAATTACAAAACAAATGCTTGGCATTCCACTGCGCTCGCTATCCTAAGACTAAAGACATAAGATGTAAAGTCTCAATATGTCCAGTAGTTACTCTGGCTACAGTGACCTTCAATCCGAGTCGTAAATATTAGTATATCGATTTTTATATCTTAAGATCCGATACATACTCCCCTAGTTAAGTTATTACGTCCCCATTTCTCCCCTAAAAATGAGAAAATTCTAAAACTCCGAATTACGTCACTATTTATTTGTATATTCCGTTAGGCAAATTATGTGACCTATTAGTTGCTTTATCAGCAACGATTTCCCGCCTTAACTCCATTTAAAAAATAAAAATAATGAGTAAATACTATTAAACATAATAACCTCCTACCTATACCTTGTCGTAAAATTAGCTATCTAAAGAGACACAATTCCAATTTTGAAGTTCATATTTTAATAAGCCGATATTCCAACACAAGCTTTCGTTCCCACCCTCCTTTCCCTGGCCCCTCCCGTAAATGTGAAATTCTAAAACTTATTAACAACTTCCAAAATAAGTAACAATTAAAATATTCTTTTCCCTGTCCAGTTCGTAACTTGAATTGTACCATAGCTCAATTTTTAAGGGATTTTTGTACCCACGGAACTATAAATATTTTTACATCAAAATAAACCGAAGAAACATAATGAACTCAGCCACCTGCATGTTATAAAACCATATTTAAAAAAATAACCTCTTAATTTAAGGGTTTTTATTTTTTGTGCAGCATCCTATTTCGTTTTTCAAAATTAAAGTAGCCTTAATTACTCCCGCAAAAATTAGCTACCTTTCAGTACAAGTCCTGTCAAAATCGGTCCAGCCATTCTCGAGATTAGCGACTACAAAGAGAACGACACACAGACAAAAAAAAAATAAGCTAATATTGGATATAATAGGTGTCGCGTAAATAACGATAATATTATGTAGTTGGACAAAAAAATATTTGCTCATAGCAAACAGGCGGGCTACGTGGCCAATAGGGAATATGCATGAGACTCCACAATAAGTAAACATATACATTTTGTTATCATAATTTATATAGAAGTATACCCTTAATTATAAATATATATATATATATATATATATATATATATATATATATATATATATATATTTTTAATTAATCAACTCCAAGTTGGTAAATTAAATACATAAAAAATGACATTTCAATTTTGTAGCGCATTTTTTTCGAAATGCGAGTCTTATGCTTTAATAGGTCGTAAGAGCATACACGATCTTATGAAGTTTTAACTTGTTGAATGTATTGTTTTACGTTTATTTAGGAGTTATTTTTTGTTTGCTATATATTATTTCAAGAATGGATTATTTTGTGAAGAAATACAGTTCTGTTGCTATTGATAAAAGAAACTTAATCCAAACACTACGTTGTTGATATTGAGTACGCTGACGTCACAGAGAGTTCACGCCAGAATGACGTTTAAATGCTTTGAAACTGATAGCAGTTTTGATTATATTTTGTACTTTTTTGTTTCATATTTTCAAAGACATATTTTTCCAGTAATGTAATAACATACCGCACTAGGCCAGCGTGGTGGACTATATGGCCTAACCACTCTCAATAGTTCTCACGATTGTAGAGTAGGCCCGTGCCCTGCAGTGGGACGTATATGGGCTGATACAGATACAGAATAACATACCGAATCGATCAAACAAATAAAAAATACCTTATAATTATATTTGTATGGCTTACATACAAATAAGCCAAATAGCGCGCCTAATCATGACAAAATATTATGTCATAACAATTTTAGTGCAGATTATTCTATTAAGCAGTAGATAAATAATCTGATTGTAAGTGACAAACGGCCCACATCAAAATATACATCACCTTAGGATTGTTAGGACCCCTGTGTCTCTTAGAAATGTCTAAAAATGAATATTCCAAGTATTACACTGTTCAATGCGAATCTCATTTACTTCATGTAACAGATCTATGACGACCTGGCACCAATATTGAAGCAAAGTATAGCGAATCTCCAGATAATCCCACTAAAAATGACAGCCTCCGTGGCGCAGTTGGTTAGACGCCGCCTGTGAAACGAGAGGCCGCGGGTTCGATCCCCGCACCGAGAGAAAAGTTTGTGCGGTCCACAAATATTTCTTCCCGGTCTTGGTGTTTATGAGACCGAAAAGTCTCTCGTAGTTCCTGATACTCACGACACAAGACTCGATCTTACTGTGGGGTCAGGCCTGTGTATGTGACTGTTAGGTGTTATTTATTTATTTATTATTTACTAATCTTATTATGCATAAATTACTACAAAATCGAAATATTATCGGTGCATAATATACACAACATAACACAAACGTAGATAATATTAGTAAATTCTGGTGAATTCTACAGCATAATCCTATAACAGAATACGTAGTTATAAGCGATTGGAATCATGAATTGCTCAACAGATATACTCAACATTATCTATGAAGATTACGTTATTTTCGTTTTTATATCAATTTTGGCTGAATCGTATTTTGAACCGGATTGTAGATTACAATAATTAATGTAAGTTGTAAAATGCATTTATATGTGTTATGGGCCAAGTGATTAATGCGGGCAGTATTCATAATTCCCGGGCAGTATGAATATTGCCGAGCCATATCGGGCCAAGTAATTAATTACAATCTAAACTCACCTATTTATCACATTGCCCGGGCATTATGAATATGGCTACATGATGATCGGGCAATGTGATTAAAAGGTGATTTTTTACGTGGTGCGCTGCCGCATTGTCGCATCTGCGGTAGACCCATAAATTAGAAAGGTTGAATTGATCTGCTTATGTTTAGTTGTTTTTTAACGTCCGGAACATTATCTTCAGAAGAAAATTAGTGTACCCACTTTATGGATCAGTTAGGTCGACTGTGCCCCAAAACCGACTCGGAACACCCCGACTTTAGGTAGTCTTTTGGCTACCGATCCTAGAGTGTATATAAAAAGCCGGAGGCGCAGAGGGAGAGCAGCCCCCGCTCGCTGTAACGAAGGATAGGCAACCATGCGAACCGCAGCTTCGGTTTGCTGGGTGCCTCCGGCGACCAGCCTCAGCCGCTACGGCTCGCACGGGTGCCTATCTTTTGTTACGCAAGGGCGAAGGGGCTGAACTTCCCGTAGCGCCGGAGACGATGCAGAAGCTAATTTGTAGTGACAACAAGTGTTTTAAGGGTTAGGTTGCTATAATAGATATTTCTCAGGAATGGTGCGTTATCTTTTCATGGGAGTGGTACCAGGGGAGGTGCGACACTCCCCCTCCCCCTCCACTCCTCCCAAACCACCCCCTCGTGCTGCCTTATTCTAAATTCTACCACTTCGGCCCATTGTTTTGATTTTGATTCGCTTTACATCACTCTGCCCAATAGGCACTTGGCATTATTCATAATGCCCGGGCAATGTGATAAATTGATTGGTTATAATCACATTGCCCGCTCTTATTGAGCATTATTCATATTGCCCGGGCATAATCAATAATGCCCGATTAATCACTTGGCCCATAGCATGCATTTATTCGCGTAGCTGTACAGCTTCGCTTAATATGACTATTTTATTAATATGATGGAGATACAGAGCATCCATATTTTGCCATGATACCCCAAAATCACAAATTTAAAAATAGAATGCCCATTTTACTGACACTTAGTATCGATGAGAAGATTTTTGTTACTCAATGAAACCTAATTTGTTGTGTAGGGAAATTAGGTCCTGCGTTCTTGGAGAAATAAACATGAGGTCAATTGGAAAGCCCATTACTATTACGTACGTATTTACGAAACTGGAATTGTGAACGTACACCCTTTTATTTTTAAGACGCTGTGATAAGCAAGGGTTAAAAATTATGATTTTAGTAAAACTATGGAATTAGCACCTAAAAACAAAGATATTTAAAAAAAAAAAAATTACGCGGTTTTTATGGATGTTTATATAGTTACATTGTGTTTTTAGTGACTACAACTACCACCCGGCTTCGTTTTCTGTGTAGTCTTGGTACACCCCGTATTTATTTCAATAACCTAAATCTCTTTTTGACTGAACAGTGTAATTGTTCGAACTGTAGATCGACTATTCTGATAGCGCAAAATTTTATAGTATACATCCCATTGAAAGACTGCCGTTCTAGAATAGAAACGAAATATTGCTTTCGTCAACGAAGTTTCTCGAAATAAATTTAATATCAATTATGCCAAAATGTTTCAGTGCTATTTGCAATATACCTCGATACATTATCACCAGCATGATTAAAAAACATAATTTCACTAATTATGATATAAATTGCGGTACCCCGCAGACCGAAACTGATAACGATTAAATACCTCTCATTATGCGATTGTCGTTGGTACATAAAAACATAAGCGATAAGGACTTAAGCTGTCTAGAATTCTAAACTGCTTAGGATATCTTGATTGCATCTATAGGTTCTTTATTGGATTACGAGGGTATTTGAATCCCTTACTTGCTTAGTAATTCTAAGTGAATGCCTCCGTGGCGCAGTCGGTTAGACACCGGCTGTGAAACGAAAGTCCGTGATTTCGATACCCACATCGAGGCAAATGAATTTCTGAATTTTTGTGAGATCGCATTCTCTTGTAGTTTCTGATACCCACGACACAAGACTCGATCTAGATGGGGTCAGGACTATGTATGTGACTGTTGGGTGTATTTATTTATTTAAGTCAGCGTTATTGGCAAGTGCTTGAATCTCAGTCAATCGTAGAGGATACCACCTCTATCCTGGATTTGACAGTGGGACATACATAAATGATAAGGATTTAAAAGCTCACCGAACGCCAACATTATTGCATCTTCTAGTCATATTGACAAATTCCTCCTCGTTTCCGGAGCGAGTGGAAAGTTTATAGGACATTACTTGATAGCGTTCGTACCACGGTCTTGTTCCATCAGCCAGGTGTATGATTACGTTCTCTGATGGTGGCGATATCTGTAGTTGAATATTATAAAAAGTTGTGTAATAATAATATATTTTGAACAATCAACTTCATCATTATCGAGATTGCTAATTAGCTACATTGGAATTTCACAAAGGTATAACATCACTTAACTTAGTGTAGATACTCGTGAAAAGCCACATATATTTATAAATTGACTAAAACTATTTATGAACACTCCCATGGACATATTTTCCAGTAAAAAGTATACCTTCAAATATATGCTGAATCTGTGACGAGTCTTTTTACTAAATAAAATCTAATCAAAATCTAAACATTTAAACACTTTCCAATAAATATAACAAGTTACCTGAACTCCACCATAGCCTATAGGTGCTAGAAACCTTTCGCACTCATCAGCAATGTCATTCCACTTCCATTCGAAGAGATGGACGATAGTAGAACGACCAGGAAGTTGGTTGGTTCTTATGTGATGGTCGTCAGACTTTACCACTCCGACAAACAGAACACCCAAAAACAGTTGCACGTACATTATCTGAAATAAATATTACGTTGGACATTGTTGGTTCAGGTCGTCTAGCGGAAGATGATCTATCGCTATCGATAGGTCTACTTGATGTAGATTCAACTATGACCTGGTATGGTACAGTACAATCATTGACATATTGTCATTACTCAAAACCGTGAAGATTTATGGTACATGGTACATCCAAGAAGTTACGACAAGGAAGTCCAGTTCGAACAGGTAAATGTGGAGTTTCTTGGATGCCTATATTCAGCGGTGGCCTTTCTGTAGCTGAAGAGAAGAAGAAGAAAAAACAGATATAGACAGATATACATTTGACATTAAAAATCACTGCACTAAAAGCATAATTCAGATTTTGCATGGCATGAAGATAAGCATGTCATAAAACACTACGATAATTTTCAATCAATATTGCTTCTGTAGTTTATAAAGACGAAAAAAAAGAATATGCATAATATAAAATTACTTACAAATAAATGTTGATTGACGAAAATAATCTGGGTAGAGAGAGGCTAGAGATCAAAATCTCCGCCTCCAATAGTTAGCTAAGAGGAAATCCCCACATTTTATACTCTTCCACACAGAGTAATAAATAAAATAATCGTTTGACACGATCGAGACGTGGTACCATTATTTCGGCGTGAATGGAGTTACATGGTCTATTAGCATAATTTCTATCTACTTACTTGGTATCTTGGAAACTATGGGTTTAAACAAAGCGCGTTCACACGTTGACTACACTATAGAGATTGGCAGGTCACGTATTGCATTGTCCGTTAGCTTGGCAACAGTTCTGTTATATTTAAATTCGTCGGGATTAAGATGGCACGAACGCATTTATTTTTGGTCCTTTTCCTTATTTGAATATTTATTGTCCGGCCCGGCTTTCGATGCAAGTAATTTTCCAGACTCATTACTACCTACGAGTTTTAAACGAATCGACATAAAACACATTACTTTTCACATTAATTTTAATATCACTTTATTGGACTCGGGTGTTATTTATTATAGTAAAGTTTTTTTGTCTAGGTACTACTAGGTAGGTCTACGTTACTATTCCTGTGTCAAATTCAGTTACGATGAATTCAGAAATTTAATAGTGAAAATGCAACATTTATTTTTATACAAATTTTAACTTGAAAACCAGTTTCAAAAAATTGCATTACTTGCAGTAGGAAAGTTTAAAAAGTTTTACCATCTTACATTTTTAAGCCATCTTGTTCTTGAGGTGTTTATTAAAACGCTTTTTTATTTATTTAGTTTTTATTTACATACTTTATTGTACTTATTATCTCATAGATAAATCACATACAACAAATTATTACAATTGGCGGCATTATGCTACCTCTTCCAGTCAACCTTTGTATTGGATAATCATATTCTGAATTCATCCATCCATCCATCAGCCAAAGGAAGTCCACTGTTGAACATAGGCCTCCCCCAATGATTTCCACAGAGACCTGTTGGAGGCAGCCTGCGTCCAGCGACGTCCCGCGACCGACACCAGGACCCAGGTCGTCTGACCACCTTGTGGGTGGACGTCCTACGCTGCGCTTAATTAATATTCTGAATTAATATACTTCAATAAAGTAAGTATCGACACTGCTAGCTCCAAGCACATGCCTATATGTCGTAGATAAAACGTTGCGACAGGTCAAGGGCGCAAATGAAAAGATATCACTGGATAGTATTACACAGTATTGTTTTTTTTTATTGAGATTTGATTGAGAAGAAATATATAGTCATTTAAATTTTCAATTTTATTTCATAACTTAAGTGTTTTGTTTTCGCTTTAATGTGGAAGCTTTGATATTTTATAGATGTGCTGGTTTCCGTAAAATCCTGACGGAAAATCACATTCACAATTATTAATTGTGTTGGAAAGAAAAATTCAAGGATCCATTTTTAATTTCTTTACGTTTTTTTTGCTAAGTCTTTATCTTCACATTATATTGTAGAAAAAATGAGTGTATTTATTCAAATTAATAATGTGCAATATCTTTAATTTTTATATTTTAAGTCCGCATGATAGACATTTCTGAAGGAAACTTTAATCTCGCACATCAATCCACTTACTAACTGTACAAAAATAATATAAAAGGATATTACAACACATAAAAATAAGGTAAAGATATTTTTTTTAATAAAAGACTTTAATTTATAATAAGTAGCTATTTAATTATGAAAAAATAACTCCGATACAAACTATCCTTAAAATCTATGACTTAAGTTTGGACTTTGAGACATTGCACCTGCTCCCGTGACGTAAGCAAATCTGGAATCTTCCTTATTAATCATTATAACATATTTTAATCATTAATCAATTAATCATCATAATAACGAAGCTATGACCCAGACTTATAACAAGAAATAATCAACCTGTATACAAACCGCAGATGAAGTCCATATTTTCTAATTTGAAAATTGTTACTACTTATTATATATTTAAGACAGACATACTAACAACATATGCATTAAAAAATACCTAAACACTTAAAATATAATGCTGATGCACATAAGTATACAACATTCACAAAGCGAGGGTAATATAAACTAGTCGAAAAAAAATCGACATAAACTATAATACAAACAAAACTAACATAAAATCAAGGTAAACATTAGGAAAAGCGAAGTAATAAATTAACTTTAACGACAATTAGTCACCACTAGAGTGATAGAGATAAATAATCTACTTTCCATCTTTATTTGGGTTGATCAATAAAATATTAATTCAATAATTCCGTTGTTCATAGCTTCGTATAATATTATGATGATAGCAATCGCATATAAATGTAAAATAATTTATCTCATTAGTAAACGCGTATACTATTGCGAAAAATAATTATTTTATTAGCCCCTTTAATAACGCATACATAAGTTGAAATAATAAGTTACGAAAACATAACCAAATACATTGTATGTCTAATATAATAATATAGAGGTGAACCATTTAAATAAGTTACATCGGCAATTTTTGTACGCGATGAAATAAATTAACCTATTAAAGGTTAAAACCGGTTGCAAAAGCCAATAGAATATAAGTCTTATTGCCTTAAGTTACGATTTGAAATGCAGTAACAGCAGCATCTTGCAGAAACGACAAACAGCTGAATCCCTCGTGATGCATACAAAATACATAATCAATAGCAGATAAAAAGATTTGCAAATAAATGACACATGTCGTGATTGATCGCAATACGTTACTACGTATGATAAATTATACCGATTTAACTGATTTATATGGTACTTAAATAAATACATATCCGTTTTATACAATTACAATCTAAAAATTGTATGAATAAGCACATAACACTAATTAAGTCTCCAACATTAATTAATCCTAAATGTTATACTTTAATATCATTATAAAAATAGGGTAGTTTTAATAAACTTTTATAAATGTCTCGAAATGTTGTCTTTGCATACGCATAAACCCCTGCCGAAATTATAACGACTAATGAGATATCGTCATACAATTCCGAGGTTTTCTTATTTAAGTCAGTTGTCAGTTGGTAGTTGCCACTTTCCATACATAATTATAGCACACAAAATATTATATAATGTAATTATAGCACACAAAAGTAAGATGTTACAAAGATAAAGACGCCACAAGTGTTATTTGGCATAATAGCCGACAATTTGTGAATCAATACGATATGATATGATCCCGATACGGACACTGCTTAAAATTTATTATAGACATTTTCATGGTTTGTCTTTAAGTTTTCCTGTTTTATACAGGGCGACAGGTTTATATGATAAATAAAATAATTATCATCACATTTTAAATCATGTTCACTGAGACGAAAACAACAAAAAAAATGGTTATGTTATTACTATAAATGGTTATTGCTTATAGTATGAAAAAATATATCAAACAATGTGTTAAATAGATAATTTTATATTTTAATTATAATTCCAAATTTCGATACAGACCGAGCCAACCATCTCGGTTCAGAGATAAATTAATAATATGTGAATGTAAATGCATATTATTTACCATATAATATTATGTAAAATACATAGTAAATGAATGGTTCATATTCAAAAATCTTTAGGAAAAGAAACAGGGTTTTGTTACCTTTTGATCTACAAGTTATTTTATATTTTTTTCATTGTTAATTTATGATTTGGTTATGTAATGTAATTATAGCACACAAAAGTAAGATGTTACAAAGATAAAGACGCCACAAGTGTTATTTGGCATAATAGCCGACAATTTGTGAATCAATACGATATGATATGATCCCGATACGGACACTGCTTAATTATTATAGACATTTTCATGGTTTGTCTTTAAGTTTTCCTGTTTTATACAGGGCGACAGGTTTATATGATAAATAAAATAATTATCATCACATTTTAAATCATGTTCACTGAGACGAAAACAACAAAAAAAATGGTTATGTTATTACTATAAATGGTTATTGCTTATAGTATGAAAAAATATATCAAACAATGTGTTAAATAGATAATTTTATATTTTAATTATAATTCCAAATTTCGATACAGACCGAGCCAACCATCTCGGTTCAGAGATAAATTAATAATATGTGAATGTAAATGCATATTATTTACCATAAATCTTCACAATCAGATTAAAATTTAATCAGTCTTTTGATGATTAATATGTATTAAGGATTTCAATTTAAAGCCAATTTAGAAATCACGATACAGAATATGTCTTTTATTACTCCCATATTTTAAATACCAGATCTTTAAGAATATTCAGTAAAATATCTTATTGAAATTAATCTTTTTTTTTTTTTATTACATTGATTGGCGAGACGAGCAAGCCGTTCGCCTGATGGTAAGCGATACGACCGCTCATAACAGTAGCAACATTCCACTGCGCTCGCCATCCTGAGACATAAGATGTTAAGTCTCAATATGTCCAGTAGTTGCTCTGGCTACAACGTCCTTCAATCCGAAACACAACAGTGCATTTAAGCAGTGTTGTTTCACGGGAGAAATAGACATTGCGGTGGTACCTACCCAGATGGCCTCTCACATATGAGAGACCTACCACCAGTGAATGAAATTAATCTTCCAACTATTTTTATACTTCCTTACTTCCAAGAATATTTTACCGTCAATTATGTTTTGTAAAAAAGTACTTTATACTTCATCATCATCATCATCATATCAGCCACAGGAAGTCCACTGCTGAACATAGGCCTCCCCCAAAGATCTCCACAATGACCTGTTGGAAGCGGCCTGCATCCAGCGACTTCCGTCCACCTTGTAGGCGGGCGTCCGACACTTCGCTTGCCTGTACGTGGCCTCCACTCGAGAACCTTTCGGGCCCAACGGCCATCGGTTCTACGAGCTATGTGCCCGGCCCACTGCCACTTCAACTTGCCAATCCTATGGGCTATGTCGGTAACCTTGGTTCTCCTACGGATTTCCTCATTTCTGATTCGATCTCGTAGGGAAACACCGATCATAGCCCACTCCATGGCTCGTTGAGTGACTTTGAGCCTTTTAATGAGGCCCACAGTGAGAGGCCACGTCTCGGTGCCGTATGTCATCACTGGTAACACACAACTATCGAAGACTTTCGATTTTAGGTACTGAGGTATTTTGGACGAGAAGACGTCGCGAAGTTTCCCGAACGCTGCCCAACCGAGTTGGATTTGCCGATTGACCTCTCTCTCGAAGTTGGACCTGCCTAACCGGACCACTTGTCCTAAATAGACATATTCGTCTACAACTTCGAGAGTCGAGCCCCCAACTCCAATGGGGGTGGGCACAACATGGATATTCGACATGATCTTCGTTTTATCCATGTTCATTTTAAGACCCACCTGTTGGGAGACTCGATTAAGGTCTTCGAGCATAGTGCTAAGGTCTTCCAGCGATTCTGCCAAGACTACAATATCGTCGGCAAATCGAAGGTGAGTACTTTATACTTATTAAGGATGAAAAAAATATATTTTAGTTTATTGAGAATGTTTTCCTAGTATTTGAATAAAGTTAAAACGTAGTAATCTAAATAAAAATCCATTACTATTTTATAATATCAAACTATTAGCAAAAAAACGTATTATTGGTTGTTATTGTCTATTGCAAACAGAAACAAGGTGTGCAGATACGAAGAGTTTAGAAGTATATAATATTCAGGGGGTTGCTTTATACTTTGACACGACACGAGTGTCATTGGACACTCGTGTTCAGTTCATCGTCCGAACATTGGTTCGTAATGATTGAACTTCAACATATGAGATAAAAGTTTTGCAATTCTAAAAATCAATACATTCTCTATGAAAAATATAATTTATTTTGAACTACATACAAGGTATACAGTATTTCAACAATTTGTAAAGTATTAAGGCATATTCGTACAGTTTTACGTGCGATGTTCGAACATTCGTCGTCGTGTCGAACTACAGAATAACCCCCCAAATTTTCTAATCCGATTCATAAGTTATACCTCATACACAATAATTGACAATGTTATGAACTCAGCTGCCGAAAAATGTTTGAAGTTAGTAAAAAAATACTGTATACAAATATATTCTTACATTCACCATTTATTGATATAAAATTAACTCCGAAAACTTAATAATTAATAATCGAACAACCCTTTAATCCCTTTCAAAGGACACTACTGAACTCCACATAAAAAAATCCTTTATCAAAATATTATCACGTATATATATTTAAAAACTTAACTTCCGTAAAATTATGCAAGTGTTATACGAGAGACGGATTTTTGAGAAACAAGCGTGTTTTGACGTGATTTTACGTCAACGTGAATATTCGTCATAAATCATTGAAATATACTAGAGGGGGCATTACAAACAAAATGTTTGTAACAAAAGGAACGGTACCGTACCGCTGCTTCTGTTTGTGTCTCTATCACGCCTACGCAGTAATACATCTTCTATCTCGCTTCACTGGGTTTCCTTTTGCACGCACAATACGCAAAGATTTTGTTTCCGATGTCCGCTCTAGTATAATACCTCAATGTAATAAATTAATTTATTCCAAACTCGGCGCTAGGAACAACGCGTTTGGTGTCGTATTCAGATTGGCTGATTGAAACGAACGTTTTATGCTCACGTGTGGATACTGCTCTCGCCATTCGAGTACCTGAAAAATTATATATTGGTAAATTATACATGCACCTTGGTGCTACTGGTGGTAGGTCTCTCATATATGAGCCTATTTGGGTAGGTACTGTAATATTCACTATTTATGGTTAATATGTGTAACATTGTAGTAGAATACAATTATTAATATTTATCGGCTCGTTTGCTATACACCACGTCTTCACACCGTTCCGTCCTCCACGTCTATGATCTATCTCATTCTTTATCTATCTCACTCACCCTTGGTTCGCGTAGTGTATAGTTCGAGACGACAGATGCTAAGAGTATGAATTTATCAATACACTACAAGTACCACCGTAAGGCTACTTGCCCACAGCATTCAGTTCTGCGGGAACGGTTTTTTTACGGAATCTTGCAAAAACCACTGCTGTGTTCATACACAGCAGTTTTCATTCCGTTTTTTTGCGATACAGCAATAAGCAGTATATGTCACCTGATCCAGCAAAAAACAGTATGCAGGAAGCTGGTGGGAACACTCCCATTAAACTATACGCGTAAATTAACTGCATTTTACTGGACATTGTCATCCAGTTTGTAGTGGCAAAACCGAATGTCAAATTCGGATAGATCGGTTTTTTGCTGGATACTGTAAACAGGAAAATCGTGTGAATGCTAGTATTGCAGCACGTACAATAATAAACGAGAAATAAATAAAAAATAAATAAATAAATAAAATTAAGACTTAACATGTGATGATGGCGAATGCAGTGGAATGCCAAGCATTGCTTTTTGATTCATCGTGTTGTTTAGTTTTGCTACTGGCCATGAGTGGTCGTATCTCTTACCATCAGAATAATGGCTTGCTTGTCTTGCAATTATTCGCGATAAAAAAAGACCACAAATTAAAATTCAATAATGAGATACAAATGAGATGGATCTTCTTAATATATTATAGGGTAAAAAGCAATTAGACTGGTTCATTCACCTGAGATTCTTGTATTTGGTCACAGAAACTGACGTCCAAAAGTCTGAGTTCTCGACATTCCGCCAATATACTGGAATTGAAATATAATAATGTTATAAAATCGTTTAAATAATACACAGATTTGACGATAGTCTTTTTAAACGCCCGTGTACCGGAAACCCTAGTTTTTTTTCCGCGAGTCCTAAACAAGGGTATTTGCACATCTGATGACAAACTATTACCTATCTATGAATAACTACAACATTAGGATCAATAAGTTGCCAGGCCCTCAAAATAAGTGCAATCACCAAACCTTGGAGTTCTTATACATCTTGTATTAGACTCCAACAGTAATTTAATACAACGCATCAACTAAGTTGTTGATGTTGATTTTCTAGGAAACAGTTGTACGAAGCGGATCAAACCGACACCACCGCAATGTCTATTACTGGTGGAAGGTCTCTCATATGTCAGAGGCCATCTTGGTAGGTACCACCACAATGTCTAATTCTCCTATGAAACAGCAGTATAAATGCACATGTTGTATTTCGGCATTGAAGGACATTGTAGCCAAAGTAACTACTGGACTGCTGTATATTGAGGACTAATCTTATGTCTCAGGATGGCGAGCGCAGTGGAATTTTGCTACTGTTTATGAGCGGTCGTATTGCTTACCATCAGGCGAACGGCTTGCTCGTTACGCCATTTATAGCAATAAAAAAAATATCAATTAAATAATGTACACACAATTATCACGCCTGTATCCCATAGGAGTAGGCAGAGACTATAGACCGCCACTTTGCTCGATCCTGACATATTACTTTTCACTTTTCAAGTAAATCATGTAGATAATAAATATTCATTAATACTCACGTGTCACAAATATCAGGCGTAACAGCCCTCACTCCGAGTAGGTCCAACTGCGCCAGTCTAGGTGCCCTAGGTAGTAACGCACGTAGATCTCTGTCGCACACGCCACGTAACGCTCCTAAGAACAACTTGCGTAGCTCTGTACCACTGAGCCATGATAACCACTCGCCTGAACCGCCGGCCTGCAAACTATAGGGGAGATAATGAATTGACGGATTCCATGACGCAGTTGGTAAGGGATTTGAAACTACAGGCCATGGGTAAAGGGTTCCCGTACGTTTGGGGGTGAGTTTAGTATCAAAAATTCTCGCAGTTTGGAAATAAATTGACAGATTCCACTAGCCAGGGTAAAGAGTTCGGTTCCCGTACGTCTGGGAATTTGCGGGACTAAAAAAATAAAATATTTTTTATTGCAGTGAATGGCGAGACGAGCATGCCGTTCGCCTGATGGTAAGCGATGAGACCGCTCATGAACAGTAGCAAAACCAAACAACACCTCGAATCACAAAGCAATGCTTGGCATTCGACTGCGCTCGCCATCCTGAGACATCAGATGTTAAGTCTCAATATGTCCAGTAGTTACTCTGGCTACAATGTCCTTCAATCCGAAACACAACAGTGCATTTAAACTGCTGATTGACGGGAGAAATAGACATTGCGGTGGTACCCACCCAGGCAGCCTCTCACATATGAGAGACCTACCACCAGTAAGATTTTCTAAAAGATTCTGCTGTATGACTGACAAATAACACAAAAGTTTACAGAAATAGAAATAACTGTATGTATGTAATACATACATATAAATAATCCGGTTTTCGTCCTATTTTTAATGCACAGAAGCGGGAAGAAACTATTGAAATAAATTTTAACACTGGTATTATAGAAAGAAATCTATGTTTAAAAAAAATATTTATGTTGCCTTCCAGTTGTTGTGTTTTTGATTTGTGTCTTGTTACACTCTTGTAACGTGCGATTCTGATTAAAGTTGTTCTAATAGAAATCTTGTACGAGCATTGGATTCCAAGTGAAAATTTATCATAAAAAAACAAAATATATAAATACTTACCACCACCCAACATCCAGTTCTTGCAACTTGGTACAATTGCCTAATGCTCGAATACCGTTCGGCGTTAAAGAATACGATTTCCAAAAGTCCACTGAGATTAAGTTCGGACAATTCGCACCCAACGCTATCGCCACTTCGTCCATAGAAGAAATCATTTTACAGGAACCTGCAATAACATTTTTAATTATCAATTACATACGGGTATGGTGTATCAGGTGTATGTGGGATATGGGAAGCAGACAATTTTTGCATTTCCCCTCAAAATATTTCAACTTTAACGAACGATAACATGAAAACGATTATCATATGAACATATGTAACAGTCCCCTACACTAAAATGTTACCCAAACTACAAAAACAAAACAATATAAAATATTGTTTCGGCCCAAAAATCGCCCAATAACGAACACTGATCTTTTCTATGATCGAAAGAGCGATTGAGATAGTTGATGCTATAGTCCATCGCAGGGACCTACTATGCATCAGGGTGCTGTTCATACTATACATATTATTGTAAAAGTATATTTTTTTAACTTAAAGACAAAAAAATATTACGTTATTTATGGCGTGCATCAATACATTACGGTAGAGGAAAAGCGAAAACAATGTTCTATTTGTGTCTCTGTCACACTTATGTAATCACACTATCTTCCCTCTCACTCCATTGTTTACAATCAGTTTCAGTTACAGTTATATTTTTTTTCTTACAATATTAACTAAGACATTTTGTATGGTGGCCTGTTGGTAAACGGACTAGACTGCCAACATGTTCACGTTGGTCGCGGGTTCCAATCCCCAGGCACACCTCTGACTTTTCGGAGTCATTTTATAAGAATTTCTATGGTATGTAAGTGTATATATGGCCTAACTACTCTCAATCATACTTTCGATTGTAGAGTAGGCCCGTGCCCTGCATTGGGACGTATATGGGCTGATACAAAACAAAAAAAAAAAGAAATAGGTAACTAAGACAACTGTATAAAAATAAATGCGTACCAACATTAAGGTGTTGCAACTCCGGATTTGATCTGACGATGTTTACAGCGGCTGCAGTAGTTATATCAGTCCTGTACAGATCTAAACGCTTCAACCTCTTCAGTGCGGATAAACATATCCAGTCCGAACATCCTACTACGGAACGGAGACATAACTCTGAAAATAGTACAATGATATGAATGAAAATATTTGTTGGATGCATAAAATTTCATATATTATTCAGATTCAGTCACTTTTTTACCACTACTCCGTTTCACAAGGATGTTTTCGCCAGAGAATAACGGGCGAGAAACACTAGCGTTGCTCTTTTCAAAATAAGTTTGCAATACAATGATACTACTAGAGTTGCAATTCAGCAAAATTCAGAATAATAATTCTATTGTTTAAGTCATTTTGCACGGCTGAGTTAAGTAAAGTCACTCAGACCGCGGAATCGGTATGCAATGATCCGTAAAAGCAATGAAAGGCAAAGTAAAGGCAGAGTAATTAAATATTATAACGTTCGTTCACGAGTATGACGCGATAAACATGATGTATGTTACCTGTTGTTATTCAAGACACACAGTGATTTGTCTTCAAAATTAATAATAATTATGGTTTAGATCTAGAATATTGATCAATAATTTAATTTGTTTTTTTATTAAAACTCAAATGATACAAACAATGTTTTGTACTGATTAAACCATTCAGATTTGCTTTTTTCAGCACTCGAAGAGTTAATGCTTTACATTATATTAAAGTACTTTAAAACTTTACACTATTTCTAAATAATAAAGAATATAAATAAGCAATTTATTCATTCAAAGAGAGCACTCCTACATATTATATCATGACGCATACCTTGTAAGTACATGGAGGTGTCAACAATAGCTCTTAGCACCGCGTTGTCCACAAACTTGCAGCAATTCATGCGCAGATGTGTTAACTCAGCACCGCTGTCTTTGAGGAAACTGGAATAATTTACATCACATCATCAGATTATTACGTACTATTTTAATTATACATGCATACATAAACTCACGCCTTTTTCCCAGAAGAGGTAGGCAGACGTGCCAGGGCACCCACATTTCGCCTTGTATGTTCCGTCCCACAATGTGATAAGTGGCGAGCCTATCGCCATATCGCCACAAATTCCTGACTCTGGGCTGATAATGAATAGAAAAATCCAATATCACTTTGCCCGACCCGGGATTCGAACCCGAGACCTCAGCTTTGTAGCCGTATCGTAGTACAAATACGCCACCGAGGCAGTATTTTAATTATGGTATACATATTATAGAGGGAGCGCTATCATAATTGCTTTTCGTAATTTTGTCTTCGATATAAGTGAAAATTGGACTAATTATTTAAGTACAAATTGCTGTTAATTTAATTATGACCATTTTAAAAATTGAGTGCAATTAAAGAGCCCTAAACTATTTATTTTTAAATTTCTTTTCCGAGTAATTCGTCCATGTGGCCCAGCACCACCATTTTATCTACGTTTTTGAAGTAACAACAGTCCCTCCATATTATAAATACTCTAAGCTATTGTATATTGCTTTACTATTTTTGTGTAAATAAATATAATATGAACTGAGACAAATAGGACTGTGATAGCAAAAAAAAACATCTTAAAATTAAAAAAGAGATGAGGGCCAAACTAATTGACGTATAGAAACGCATACTTGAAATCACATTAATTCTAGTCATAATTTTAAGTTAGTTTCACGCTGATAGTCAGAATTACGTATAATACAATTCAAAAATTTACTTTTTAAATACATGTATGGTGAGTGGTCAATGCTATATCATTCAGATGACGATTTATCCAATTAATAATTCTATCACAATTACTAGTACAAATTAACGAAGACAACCCAAACAAATAACGAGAAAACGTCATGAAATATTAACAGAATTAGTATGATTTAAGTTTAATATAATGATCTGGTATTGAGTTGTTTTGTTGCAATAATTTCATCACGCAATCATTGTCAAAGGCGAATAACACAATGAATGATTCTGTACACCGAACAATGTATTAGTTAATTGTTCATTGTTCAATTCAATTATGCATTTTCCGGTTTAAAGCCATGTTTTTTTCTTCCTATATATTTATTACTCAACGTCGCTTTATTAACATTTTCAGATAAATAATTTGCATTTTACTTTGGAGTTATTTATCACTTTAAACTCTTTTGGGTTTCATTGTTTTATGACTGATAGCTTTATACAATTTTTTTTTGTAATTCCTTTTATAACCGAAATGAAAACTCCTTTTTAACAATCACATTTGGCCCAAGAACCTACATGATTCTACTGAGAAGCCAATTATGTCATGCAGACAAACCCCTTTCGGCCTCTCTTAAGGTACCGAGTAAGAAGAACTAAATAGTGCCCTACCATTTAAAAAAAACGATCTAGTCTAACATGTTTAAAATGCCTTAAAATTCTTAAAAACGATTACGAAAAATTATAAGATTATGTAGAGAAAAATAATAATCAATTTACTCTCTAAGAATAGTTACTATCCGGCGTTCGAATGCTAAACATTTTTTTTTCCTTTACTTTATTATTTAACGTCAAAAGGTGCCTCTAAAAATTAACTTTACCTCCAATTACAGGCAACAAAAAACCTTCACGGTTCATAAATAACCCAAAGATATCAATAAAATATTAATCTACGTTATGGCGTTACAAAAAAAACGGAATTCTAGAACTTACTTGACGACGTAATTGGACTGAATCATGCAATGGCTGCCGCACCACGATAGGTCAAGTTTTTGTAAATATTTGCATCTCATTGATAGTGTTACTAGTACCTGGAAAAGAAATAAAAACTTGAATTAGTTTTTTATTGCTATGAATGGCAAGACGATCTGCCGTTCTCCTGATGGTAAGCGATGCGACTGCTCATGAACAGTAGCAAAACCAAACCACGCCTTGAATTACAAAGCAATGCTTGGCATTCCACTGCGCTCGCCATTCTGAGACTTAAGATTTTGAGTTTCAATATGTCCAGTAGTTACTCTGGCTACAAAGATGTCTACAATTTAATTTTGGGGCCCGAATGGCCATCAGTGCATATGCCGAAAAGTGGAATGGAGGCCACGTACTGGCAATCGAAATGTCGGACTACCGCCTACAAGATGGACGGAGCACCTGGTTGATATTGCAGATAGTCGCTGGAGACTTTGGAGGTGGCCTACCTCCAAAAAATAATGTTTTTTAGATACTTTTTTTTTAAATTGCAATCTTTGACGAGACGATGGTGCCGTTCGCCCGATGATAAGTATTACGACTGCTCTAGAGCATCTCGAGATATACGATGTTAAATCACAATATGTCTAGAAACTACTCTAGCAACAATATCGTTCAAACCGTAACACAACAGTGCATTTACACTGCACTTCACAAATATGGACTAATAATTGGAAAACAAAAGCAAAAACAATTTGAACCAACCACCGAACAACTGTGGCAGGATGTCGATTTAATTAGCTTTCATCAGTTGACCTCCTGTGGTGATTTGTTATGATGAAATTAATAATCACACACACGCATTATATAGGATAGTAAGAAAAAAGTTTTGTACTAGAAATGACAATGGCTTTCATTATTCACTCCCGTTCATAGATTAGAGGTATATACAGAGATAGATGCGCAACTCTACTTTTTTTAATTTTCCGACGTGATTGCGCCATCAGAGGGCGCGCTAGGTAAACGGTCGAAATTTCATATTTGTTATTGCCATATTTCAAAATGTGTATCCTTCGTAACTTGTTGTAATTTATTTAAACAAAACATTTTTTTTTATTGCAATTAATGACGAGACTAGCAAGCCGTTCGCCTGATGATGAGCGATACGACCGCTCATAAACAGTAGCAACATTCCACTGCGCTCGCCATCCTGAGACATAAGATGTTAAGTCTCAATATGTCCAGTAGTTACTCTGGCTACAATGTCCTTCAATCCGAAACGCAACAGTGCATTTACGCAGTGTTGTTTCACGGGAGAAATAGACATTGCGGTGGTACCTACCCAGATGGCCTCTCACATATGAGAGACCTACCACCAAACACACATATTTCTTGGTTCAGTGGTACACTTCCACCATTTAACAATTATATTTAAACTAATTACAAGATTATTTTCCGTTCTCGCAAGAGAAATAATCGTTTTCAATATTTATGTGCGAAGTGGCACCCAAGGTTCCCGCTACGCTGTCATTGCATATCGATAACAGTTGAAAAAAAAGGTTAAATTGATGATAAATCTGTATATTCCTTACCTGAGATTGAACACAATGCCAATATGGTCTGAGATCTATACTTCTATACAATATAGCGTCTGATGCTAGTCGATTGAAGTGTCGATTGACTTGAGCACATCGACACAACGACTGCATGTCTAGATACTTCATTACACTTAGTATGGTCTCATCCTGAAAGGTAAAACAAAACTATATTAGTTCTAATAGTATGACATTTGGACCCGAGCAGATAGCAATCTCCTTATAAGGTGTAACTCACAAAAATTACCGACGCTACAGATTCATTTCCGGAATACCGAATAGATCAACTTAACTACTGCATTGATTTTTTATGTCTCTTGATGGTCAATGCGCTTAAAATAAGGTGCAATTCAAAAATATTATGACCAAGTACCCACTACCCATGCTGTTTAAATGGCTTACATTATTGGAAGATAAGACGGAAATGAAATGAATAAATAACACCCTACAGTCACATACATAGTCCTGACCCCACACTAATATTCCTGTGCCGTGGGTATCAGAAACCACGAGAGACTTTACGGTCTCATAAACACCCAGACCCGGAACAAATACCTGTGGTTCACACAAATATTTGTTTCGGTATAGATATCGAACCCGCGGCATCTCGTTCGCTGGCGTCTAACCAACTGCGCCACTGAGGCTGTCAATAAGAAGGAAATGGTATGACTATTTGATCAAATTCACGAGGATCTCGTTAATAAAGCTTTAGTCTAAACATCAATATAGAACAAATCAGGGCTTTCCTTAAGATATTATGCGTATGCCAATAATATGGTTACGACCAAATACCACATGACACACACACATTTAGGTACAAATTAACTACACTTGCAACCTTACTTATGTATTTGAAATTTATCAAAATAGTTTAATTAGTATATCTAACCATGTGAACTATTCCGGAAAAACCGAATGAACAAACAAAGGACACACCTCCACAATCCATCTTTGGTATAAAAACGTCATATCAAACATCACGAGGTCTATCGGTCATATTAAGACAGTGCTAAAATATTTACAACACCCTTCTTGGAAGTGCAAATTGCTAAACAATGCTAACAATGTTACGAAATATTGATAAGAATATGTCACGCAATGGTTATTTTCGTTCAGGTGCTAGAAAAAATACTCAAAGAGCGCTTATATATTCCAAAATAAAGTATAGATTTATGTATACTTGATTGTTCACTGAAGATCGCAATAAACAAAAAAGAAACTAATTACAGTAGGCATTTCTTTACCGAGCCGTATTCTCAAAAAGCTTGCTATTATCTAAGCTAAGGTTTTAGTATTTGAAGTCGTATATCCTACTACTGTCCAAGACGTTTGGTCTATTCGACTCATTTCCCGATATGCTGGCTAGTTTTGACTGTACTCATATACATGCTATCCTTGTTTCAGATGATGCCGACTTAACAGACCATACAAAGTATAGATCATCTACAGTCTGTTGGATAACATACTGTTGTCAAAATATTAGGAACAGTTTTTTTTGTTTTTGACGGCATGATCGTCTCGCCATTCATAGCAATAAAAACATCACACCAAATAAGTTACATCTATACGTCTACTTCTATATAATACGGTTACTTCTTCAAGTATCAACTGCCAAGACAATGCCGACTTTTATTGCCTATTAAATAAACATTGCACATCTCAATTGATTGCAACACTGCAGGGGTGTGCACTCCTTGTAGGCAGAAATGCAGTGCTTTACTTGCCATTCACAGATATTTTATTATAACGTTCGTACGTTTTAGATGACTTTAATTTATAGTAAATAAATGAATAAACAAAATATAATAACTTAAAAACGCCTAATATTTTATAAATAGCACCTATTTGCAATCACGCAAACATTATGGTTGCCACGCGAAAAGCAAGAGGCGCTGCAAAGCAAAATAATGTAGGTACCTAATCAACCAAGTCATGCCGCCGCGTCCCGCATGACATTTGTTTGCAAGTGTGTAGTAATTTTGGTGTCCGTGCACAGTCCCAAACGCACACACCCATGAATATTGAAACCGCGACTCCTGCGGCAGGCCTCGGGAGTTCGGCAGCTGTCGGGAGTAATCGTAAATGTTCGTTGCCTATAATCCGAGTAAAATTAATAGGCTGGAATCTAATAAATCACCTATGCACATTATGCATTTTTGGTTAGTAAGGTTTTATTTGTTTAAATAGAAATGTTTTGTCTTTCGCGGGGGCCATTTTGCTTTTTTATGAGTTTTTGCATTGTTTACTATTTTATACTAGTACGTTTGTAAAAAAAAAATAGATTTCTTAACGGATTTTACATTTTAACATTTGAAAGTGTGTACATTTAACAGTTTATTACTAAGTTTCGATATTAATTGTAGTCATTTGCTTTTACTAGTGTGTTTGTTTATTTTTTTAAATGTTATTTGATTGCGAGGTTTGTGTTAAAAATGTATGTTTATCAAATAAATGAATGAGGTGGCCGAAATCTTGCGTTTATTTACATCGGGATAGGTATAGTAATCTTAACTAACCGGAACCTTGAATATGTGAAAATTGAAAGCTAGGTGACTAGGTGAGTTTTTTTTATTTTACTTATTAGGATTTCTTCCGCCGCGACGATCGATCGCTGTTTTGTCTGCGTTGCCGTAGAAGATGGACATGAATAGTAGTACATCTAAGACTTGTTATGTTGGCATGGTTTCCGACTTAGAGATCCGTCGCGTGGCTGTGGCTATGCTAAAAAACTATAAAAGAAAAAGTTTTTGTGACCGAGTACTCCGCCGCATACCCAGTGTCATAATCCTGTGCACGCCGCTGCAACACTGCACACTGTCACAGTTCAACAGGTTCAATGTTTTGACGTGAACATTTAATTTGTTTACTGTTATGGCACTTGGGTTGACTCAGATGTGTCTAGGTCCCCGGCGCCGCAGAGGCCACACGGGGCCGCTTTCCCTATCCTGGCGGCCCCCGAGACGTAGCGCTACACGCGTCTTAAGCCGCGTCGCTGAAAGCGGCAGTGCACCAGGAGGCGGTCCTGGCGCGTCTGTTGAGCGGTATCCCGGGGCCGTCTCCAAAGTGCACAGATGGTGGCTAACGCCGGGTTTTTAGTCGGTATTTCGGTGACCCGACCCAGCAACACGATTCGCTGGGCCGGAAGGCGCACCGGTGAGTCTGACACACGCCCGCCCCTTCGGCGGTGGGATGGTAAGTAAAGGGATTTTCCCCGCGAGAAAAAAAAAAGATGTGTCTAGGTCAGGTATTGTTCTATTATTGGTGTGTGATTCAAGTTTAGCATTGAATACACTCTTAAATGCTAGATAGGAAGATAATTTTGGTTGTGAGATGAACAATCTATCATCAACCATTTATTTATGTATCATAATTATTATTTCGAATTACCAATGTTTTAATCATATTCCTATCGCTTATTCATAGATAGTTATTTTAGCTATCCAATGTTTTGTCTTCCTCGCTCAAATTGAATTTAAAAGTCTTTCGAAATCCATGGTGCGTATGCTTTTATCCCGGAAAATTAAATATTCCCGGCGAATTAGCAAGTAATCTTGCCGCTTAAACGGCTCACCTAATTGATGAAAATATACTCAATTTTTATTGCACTGGTAACAACACAAGCCACTACCGTAACAGTTCTTGTATTTGTTTATTTATTTTATGCTTATATACAATATTGTAAAAAGGCGGGCTTAATGCCTGAGGCATTCTCTGCCAGTCTACCTTCGGATGGTGCAGAGAGAAAACAAAAGTAATATACAAACAAAAAAAAGTAAAGTATGTTACCTCCCTAACATTATGGTTTGATTAAGGTATATATGTAAAATAACGGAATAGATACATAAACTCACGCCTTTTACCCAGGAGTAGGCAAAAGTGCTTTACCAATACACCCATATTTCACCTTACCTATTTTTTCGCACGATGCCTTAGTGGTCGAGCCTATCAATATTTCAAGCAACCCCTGCCACATCCAGACTACGAGCTGATAATGAATAGAAAATTCAAAATCATTTTCCTGAACCGGAATTCGAACCCGAGACATAACGTATAACAAATGCACCACCGAGGCAGTAAATAAAGTCTTATATTAAAAACAATCTAAAATTATAACTGAGAATATAACCCTGCTCACTGATTAAATTCACTGCTTCAATTTAGCCGTCTCGGAAGCACATGAATGACAAAAACAAATTTAATTTGATACAATTTTCACCAATTAGGAAGTCTGCGAGGTATCACGGAATTAAATTCAAGCAACACAAAATTACTGAACGGAAAACATATTTATTCTGGAAATAACCATAGTCTATAAAAATGTATGTTCGCAATAAATCAGAAAATATTCCATTCTTAATATTTAGCGGAAAGTTTTTTCTCAGATTCATGATGGAAAAATACCAAATATATTTAAATAAACTTTATTTAGCATAAACTATTTTTGATTCCTTTATTTGGGTTGCTAGTCGCAAATCTTATTGTTTAAATTACGAATGAGTTGTTTGTTGTTTTGTTTTGACAATCAGTTATGGCCTTTTGGTAAAACGGACTAGACGCGACTGCCAACATGTTCACGAAGCTCGCGGGTTCGAATTCCAGAGCACCTCTGACTTCTCGGAGTCAGTCATGTGTGTATTGATAGTCAATCACCACGCACTAAAACGGTGAAGGAAAACATAGTGAGGAAACCTGCATACCATAGCGATTTATAAAGACATCTATGATATGTAAGCCCGCTAACCCGCACTAGGCCAGCGTGGTGGACTATATGGCCAAACCATTCTCAATCGTACTGTCGATTGTTGAGGAGACCCGTGCCCTGCAGTGGAACGTATATGAACCGATAGAAAACCAGATATAGAATGGTAAAAATGGTTTTCAATAAGACCCGTTCTTCAGTCTCTAAGGTATTTTAGTACCTACTTCAGTGGACAGGTCTAGGTGCTTTACATTAAATATTATTTAATAACGATGAGATGTGTTCGCAAACATAATATTATAAAACTGTAGGATATTTAGGTTGTTTACATGTATGGACATCGTATGGACATGTGTGGACATCTGGACATCTAGAGACTTAACGTCTTACGTCTCAGGATGGCGCAGTGGAATGCCAAGCACTGCTTTGTAATTCATGGTGTTGTTTGGTTTTGCTACTGTCAATTAGCGACTATCGACCGATCAACTGATGGTTACTCTATGAAACGATACGAACTTCGAATGTTCGCACGCCGCACGTAGAACTTCACTGATGTGCCTAGACTGCACAAAATGTTAGATTCCTCTATCGTACGTCGTAACCATAGCCTAAGTTCAGAGAAAATTATAAGATTGGTAGAGAACAGTATTGATCTTTAGAAGTGGAAATCTTATATCTTACTCTGGACTAACGTACGTCTGGACGTCGAACATCCGAACAGTCGAAGTTCGTATAATTTCATAGAGTACAGGCGAACTGCTCGTTATTCACGCCATTCATTGCAATATAAAATATGGGTCTTACCTTCGATTAACGAAGAAATATTACAAGCAACACGTGTTACTTAGGCAGTTGCATACAAAATTTATTCTTGACTACTTTAACACGTTTCGAATCAGTTGTAGAATGCATTAACGTATTACGTACCAAAACCCACTAATTACCCCATACTACCAAAAATTACGCTCACACCCATCCATGTTATGTCGTACGCTTATAAGCAAAATCGTCTTGACAAGATGGGCTATTGAACTAAGGGCTACTGTTATGTAAACATACCGTGAGAACAATAAATTCTATACCCATTATGTAGTCGTAAGATACAATCGATGACAATCTGAGAATTATATTCTGATGGGATACTGCTTTTGACATTTTAGCAATAGACTAGTTGTTAACGAAAATAAAATGAGGAAACAAATACACATTGTGTGAAAGAAAATAAGTGTGCAAAATTTCAAATTATTCCGATAAAATCTTAAGCACGGATCCCATTACATAGATAGATAAAAACACGTACATACAGGTGAAAGTAATAAAAGCATGTTATATATCGTGGAAAATCCACGAATATTCCATTTAAAACAAAATTCGGCCGTTTTTTTATCTGAATTAATTCTTCTGTTCAGTGGTGAATTGAGACATAACGAAGAAAAACTAGGTCGTGTAGTGGTATTCAAAATTCTGGTACAATTCAAATTCTAGAAACTTAAATGATAGCCAATATTATCAATAATTTCAAACAAAACAAACAAAGAATGTAATCCAAACACATTTACATGATGTCGTTACAGACTAGTTATTTAACATTGTCTCACCATTGTGTTACGAAGAATGTTACTATTCCGTGTTCAATATAATATTATTAACACTGATTTACTAAGCATCTGGCATTAATCAATATCAACTTCTTAGAAGCCTGAACACCAATTTTAATTTGTCACTACGGAAATTACGATACGTAAATCTTCGAAGAGATCCGTTCTCTCTATCTTTCGTCGTCTCCCGCCGGCCGTGGCTAGGATCCGCTTTGATATGTATATATTTTTTATTCGTTGACGACCCTTAGAGCCTTATCCTACCTATGTTTGAGCCCAGGCATCTGGTGTCATATACTCCTGAGGTTTCCGTGCAATTCTATGGTTTATCTCCAAAATCATAAACACCAAAATTAAAGTTGGAGATTATTATTTAAATTTCCTTTTACGGAGCTCGAATAAAAATGACGAATATGGTACCGTTTATAGTGTATATCAACTCAATTTGTAATAAATCATGTTACAAAAACATGACATTATTCGCAATTAAATCACAGCAACATCATCGTTAATAAGTCGCAATAGGTAAACTATTAACTAACGTTCAGACGCAAAAGTCGTCGTAAATGACAATATTTTTCTGAATCCCTCAACATTATTACGCGCATAAGTAATTATTTGAAGCGGTCATAAACGAAGCAACATGGCAAATTACAAGTAAATCATTCCCACGTAAAAATATAATTATACGTCTTGAAACAAAACAACCTTTTGTGATGGTGTGATGTCTATGATTAAATGTAAATATTGATGTCCAACACTAATCACTATGGTTCTATAATTTTACATATCATCCATCCATCCATCCATCAGCCAAAGGAAGTCCACTGCTGAACATAGGCCTCCCCCAATGATTTCCACAGAGACCTGTTGGAGGCAGCCTGCATCCAGCGACGTCCCGCGACCTTTACCAGGTCGTCGGACCATCTTGTGGGTGGACGTCCTACGCTGCGCTTTCCGCTACGTGGCCTCCATTCGAGCACTTTCCGACCCCATCGGTCATCAGATCTCCGCGCTATGTGCCCTGCCCATTGCCACTTCAACTTGCTAATCCGGTGGGCTATGTCGGTTATTTTAGTTCTCCTACGGATCTCCTCATTTCTGATTCGATCTCGTAGGGAAACCCCGAGCATAGCCCTCTCCATAGCTCGTTGAGTGACTTTGAGCTTCCTAATAAGGCCCATAGTGAGAGGCCACGTCTAGGTGCCGTAAGTCATCACTGGCAACACACAACTATCGAAGACTTTCGATTTAAGGCACTGAGGTATTTTGGACGAGAAGACGTCGCGTAGTTTCCCGAACGCTGCCCAACCGAGTTGGATTCGACGATTGACCTCTCTCTCGAAGTTGGACCTGCCTAACCGGACCACTTGTCCTAAATATACATATTCGTCAACGACTTCAAGAGTCGAGCCCCCAACACCGATGGGATTACATATCATATTATTGTAAAATACTCCATACTCTACCCATTGAGAATTGCAATTCTGTCCGGAGCATTGACTTATCCAACCCGCATTAGGCCAGTGCAAGTGCAAGTGCGTGGTGGCCTGTTGGTAAACGGACTAGACGCGACTGCCAACATGTTCACGGTGGTTGCGGGTTCGAATCCCAGGGCACACCTCTGACTTTTCGGAGTCATGTGTGTATTGATAGTCAATCACCACGCACAAAAAACGGTGAAGGAAAACATCGTGAGGAAACCTGCATACCATAGCGATTTATAAAAATTCTATGGTATGTAAGTCCGCCAACCCGCACTAGGCCAGCGTGGTGGACTATATGGCCTAACCACTCTCAATCGTACTTTCGATTGTAGAGGAGGCCCGTGCCCTGCAGTGGGACGCATATGGGCTGATACAGATTAGGCCAGCGTTGTGGACTATATGGCCTAACCACTTTCAATCGTACTCTCGATTTTAGAGGAGGCTCGTGTCCTGCAGTGAGACGTATATGGGCTTATACAGATACAGATTGACTAATTGGAATACGATACCATCTCCTGTCGATGTAACTATGAGGTTTTCCAAATACACCGTAAATCCACTAATAGAAACAAAATTTATTTTGATAATTACTTACTGGTAATCGTTGAAAGTCTCCAAGCGGAGGTCCTGTATCGATTTGCGTTTGTTTCCTTGGAGCATTTATCTGCGGTGCAATAGCTTCGTGAAGATTCGACGCTATGATTTTATTCAACAGTTGACCTGAAACGAAAAATATTTTATATTCTTCAAATTCAATAACTCAGCACGTGATGTATTTGAAATTATTGCTTATATTTATGATATTATTCGTTAGGGCGTTTCATGGAAAAGTGGTTCTGTTTATTTAGAACTGAATTATAATGGCGAATAAATTGAATTATATTTTGTATTTGTTTCGTATTGAGGCAAAAAACGAAAGACTAGGATAAAAACGTACATAATTTTTACAAGGAAGAAATACCACACGCCTACATTACTTTAAATAAGATTCAAACAGTACGTGATGAGCATCACAAAAACTAAAAATGTATCTCAAGCAGCAATCAATAATATTAAGGATCATGGTCCAAAAAGAAAGTTCTTAGCCACTTATTACTAGACTAAACTCAAAGTAATTTACGGGTGGTAGGTCTCTCATATGTGAGAGGCTGCCTGGGTGAGTAAAACCGCAATGTCTAATTCTCCCGTCAAACAGGAGTTTAAATGCACTGTTGTGTTTCGGATTGAAAGACATTGTAGCCAGAGTAACTACTGGACATATTGAGATTTAACATCTTGTGTCTCAGGATGGCGAGCGCAGTGAAACTTTGCATTGCTTTGTAATTTAAGGTGTTGTTTGGTTTTGCTACTGTTCATGAACGGTCGCATTGCTTGCCATCAGGCGAACGGTATGCTCGTCTCGCCAATCACTGCAATAAAAAAAAAGGCGTGAATAATCTCCAGCTCCAATTTAAAGTCGATTAATCAATGATTTCATAGCTTATCACTGCTACAAATATGATCATAATATAAGATCATTAAAAACCAACTAGATGTAATATACAGAACTCAATATGCTTCTAATGGATATCACTGTTGAGAAACGTAATACTCGTACATAACTTCCTATATTATCTTCATGTTTTACTGCACTCAAAACATTTTAGATTATTTTAGACGCAAATATCCTGTAATGCACTGATTTGCGTCTGCTCATCTATATCACTATTTTCGTTAGGTAAATACCTAAGATAATGAATTACTTAAAATTAAGTATCGCAAAAATCCCTTAAAGTTGCATTATCAGTTGTTTATTTTAAATATAGTAAAAGGTCCTACTAAAAAATCTTTAATTTCCAGACGAACATATCAAAAATATTTTGTATCCATCTCATTCGTGCGACCATCTTATATTATATGACGATATCTCCAGAGCTAGTTTCACAATACGTTTTTCCATACGCAATCTTCAGTTCAGTTCAAATTACTATTAGAATTGACATGATAATTATTCACTGCGTACTCATAGCTTTATCGTACTCTACACCTATATTGTGTTGTTGATATTTTATATCAATTGACTCTTACAACCGGGTAATTACCTAACCAAAATATAGTAATAATAATCACTACATAGTATAAAATAAAGTCTCTTTTTCTGTCCCTATTTTTCTTGTTCGCTTAAATCTTTAAAACTACGCAACGGATTTTGATGCGGTTTTTTTAATAGATAGAGTGATTCAATAGAAAGGTTTACATGTATAATAACATCCATTAAATAGTGGAGAAATATTGTTATTTTTGAGGTTTCTAATGTGGTGTCGTTAATTATCAATATTTTTCCGCTTACATTGCAAACGCAGGCTGAACCCTACGAGATTTTTCAAAATAATGTACTACATATCTGTACACATTGAAAAGGTCTACAGAAAACTCCGCGATGGTATATGTCTATCTCTTATGGATATCCCACAATAACTTTTTTTTGTCATTTACTTTTTACGACAAATAATGGCTAATTTTCGAAGCGATTTAACCAATACAGCATTAATCCTTATCCAATTAAATAGCTTAAATAAATTGTTGATTTAATATAGATCTATGTGGTCCTTTACAGCACAAGATTTAAATGAATATTTTCGAAGATATTACAGATTTAAAATTGCGGGACGTAGCGCTTGCGGCGGTACTGGCCGGCCGGGACGGCGGCAGCGTGCCTATATAGGAATGTTTATATGTATAATAATAATACGTATAAAAAAATACATATTATTGTACAAAAATCTATTTGTACCCGGGCGAAGCTGGGCCGGGCCGCTAGTTAACCAATAAATCGGTAATCGGTAATTGTTAATCCGAGGTTGTATAATACCACAATATTAATTGCATCAGAATGTATTATCATAAGAGCTATTTTTTGCTCCTCAATAAAATTAAAACTAGTCTGATTGTATGATAAACCAAGAATTTTCCATAAAAAAAATAGATTACAAACAAATGACGTCATAGTAGCATCAAGTGCAATAAGTAAATGTGTCTCAACGATATGGCTATAGTCATTTTCCCGTATTATTATTTTAGAATACAAGTAAATTGTCTTCGTAACCAATATATAATATGGTGAAAATCGGAATGTATAAAATGAATATAGAACATAAAATATAAATATCTGTTCTTAAAAATAATCAGCAGCTTTCCAATACTTTGTTAGGCTTTCGGAACATTTCAGAGGGTATTTCCAGCAGTAATGTAAATTGAAATTCAATGTACCTTTACATGCACTTTGGCTTGACAGTTGAATTTAACAGACGTAAATATGAATGTACAGAACATTTATTTCGCACGCGTCTCACGTACAAGGACATTACAATAGCACTTTCATGCCGGCAGTAGTATAATAGTTATTAAAAACATACCTCGAATACTAATAACATTCATTTAAAAAAAAACTTTAGTATCTTTTCTAAGGCGTCATTGATGGTCTTTTGTCCCTTTCGCATCACTTTTGAATTCAGTTTGAACGAAGAAGACAAAACATTCGAAAACTCAAATAGGTTTTAAAACTGTCGATGGATGATAAGACCGTTAGTCTTTCAAAGAAACCGATCATCACATTTATATAATCATTTTTATAGATCGAAGAATAAATAAATCAAATGCTGATAAAAAACAAGAAGATACTTGACCAAAACATAAGTAAAAACAATATCTCAAATGATATGAAATATGATTATTAATTGAATCGATAAAATAACATACATGATTTAGATTCAGACACTTTTTTCCACTACCAACCGGTTCACAGGGCTGTTTTCGCCAGAGAATAAAGGTCAATATTAATTATAACAATAATTATAACACGGTATAAGTTAAATAACATTCCCTAGGTGCAACAAAACGAGAACTCAGTGAAAAACAAGATTAGGTTATCAGTTTCGAAACAGTACTTAATGCAGTTATTAAATTATGAACTGGAGTGGTTTAGCAAAACATCAATATTATAATTGAGTGAACGCATTCATTCATTGAACCTTCCGTGTTTTCTTTGCGTGTCATTGGAAATTTAATAAAATGTTTTTATTTTTATTTATCTGGGCAATTTGTTTTAAGCTGCATACTATTTTTAATATCGGATTTGGAAATTTATCTGAAGCAGTGTTATCGCACCCTGTTATGGTAGCATAGAATTTAAAATCTTCTATATTCGAGCATAACAGAAAAATATCATTTTTATAACAGTAGTAATATATAGTATTTCTAATTCAAGAAATCTCATTTGACATTTCATACTTTTATCATAAATAACTTTGTGAAGACGTAACTCACACAATTTCAATAAAACTTTCCGTAAAACCATAGAATTATGAAGCTATTCTTATTTTATTACAGGATTTACAATCCATAATAACTAAATTTAAATATAAATCCTTTAAATAAAGCAAAACAACCATTTTAAACAACATACTTTTTTACTAGACGCATTACAAAGTCACGTCGTCGTTAGGTCTTCCATGTGTAGAGTTGAGACTATGCAAACGGATTTGTATACGCATAATCGGTAAAAATATAGAAATAATCGAGCAATTTTAATCCAGTTGTTTTCTAATTTTAAAAAGTACTGAATTATCAGCTAATAACAAGCATACTATCACCGAACAACCATCAGTAAATAATGTAATAATAATTTTAATAAAAGGCAATAATTTAACAATTTAATAATTTAACAATAATTTTGTGTATGTGGTGGCCTGTTGGTAAACGGACTGCTGATGTTCCGGAATATTATTTAATGCAAAAATAATAAAAAAAATATAAATATTGGAAGTTGAATTAAATTATATTATGGTAAGGACTAGATTAGTTTTTCATTTATTTATCAATATATTGTAATTAAAAAAATAAAGTAGCGTGACTATTTTAATTACCATTTATTTATTTAATCATAAAATTTGACGGAAACCACTGACATCTCTCCCTTCACATACTTGATACATTAAGCAGTCTCTCGCCATCGTGGAAACTGACTGTGTGCTTACTTCTCCGTTTGAGTGTTTTATCTAATTTGTGACTTGGCTTTTGTTTTTCTGGACTGATCTCTCTATATTTGTTTACCTTGGCAATCTTTATACTGGACTCCGAACTACGCAAGTGATTATAATGTCTAAAAGAGGACGTAATTTAAACAGCCGTGCTCGCGAATTGGTGATAAAATTACATGAATATTTTGAGCGAGAGTCTCAAAACGGTGGGCCTCTGCTGCCAATTACACAAGTGCGGGACCGTGTTGCTGAAGCTCTCGGTATTGGTAAACATACCGTAGGAAAAATAGTAAATGAAAAGTACGGGCCTTCGGGGACTGAGAATAACGTACTTCATTCACCCAAAAAACGGAAACGCAACAAACCAGTAACAGGTATTGACCAATTTGATACTCATGCAATTAGAAACCATGTATATGGTTTTTACACTAGAGGTGAATTCCCAACTTTGGAAAAGTTACGAGTAACGTTACAAGATGCCGGTTTGTACAATTGATGCATAGAGTCACTGAGAACAATCATAAGAGAAAGAGGTGGTCGCGGGTTCGAAACCCAGGGCACACCTCTGACTTTTCGAAGTCATGTGTGTATTGACAGACAATCACCACGCACTAAAACGGTGAAGGAAAACATCGTGAGGAAACCTTCATACCGTAGCGATTTTTAAGAATTTCTGTGGTGTGTAAGTTCGCCAACCCGCACTAGGCCAGCGTGGTGAACTATATGGCCTAACCACTCTTAATCGTACTTTCGATTATAGAGTAGGCCCATGCCCTGCAGTGGGACTTAAATGCACTTATACGATACGATACGATCGGCTCATTTGCTATACACCACGTCATCACACCGTTTGTGTCCCCAAACATCTACTTATATCTGTTTTATTCACCCCTGGTTCGCGTTGTGTATAGTTCGAGACGACACAGTATGAATATATCAATACACTACATCTAACTATATGCAGCGACAAAATCGGGCCATATAAAATAAATAGTGTGAAATACACCCAAATTAAATTGTTTTGTTGATGTTTATATTGCAGTACTCTGATTGTGCAACATGAATGAGTGGGACGTCGACCCCGTTTTTACCGCAATGTATTGAATATTGACACATTGTTATACAACACTAGGGCAGTTTTTCTTCCAACATTTAAATTTCAATCTGAAAATTTTCATACCTTACATAAGCGGACTATAAAAGTGAAAGCATGCGATACACACGGTTTTCGAAATTTATTGCCGCTATTAAAGAAAAATTTAATGTTCACCAATGTTACGATGTTTCAAATACATACAGGGTATATCAAGACTGCTACCGAAAACGAGTGGTAGTTTAAGCGACTTCAGACTCAATGCACCAGAAAAAGTTGCAGAAAAAAGCGTCAATTTTTTTTTTGTTATTTTTTTTCCTATAGCCCTATTTGGGTGGTAAATACATTTTTTCCTAAAATAATAGTGTATACCCTTTTATTTATAAATACTCTACGGTATAAAAGAGTTTAAATTATTATTTTAGCAAAAACTATGGTTTTATCACCCAAAAATGACGATATTTAAAAAAACATAAAAAATAATTGTCGCGTTTCTATGCGAAATTTTTAATTGCATTGTGTTTGTAGTCACTAAAACTACCACCCGGCTTCGTTTTCGGTAGCAGTCTTGAGATACCCGGTATATGTTTAAGATCTGTGTATTATGACAGAATAAATCCTCGTAGTTTCGGATACCCACTCCAGATGATACGTGTCTATTGGTGATGCGGTACATAGTAACATTATGTGTGACTCATCGCTGTAGTAAAATAAAATAAAATAAATAAAAATAAAAAAGTGAAGAAAATATGATTAATTAATGATTATTATTAATATCAAATAGCATAAACTGCGTGGTGGCCTGTTGGTAAACGGACTAGACGCGGCTGCCCACATGTTCACGGTGGGCGCGGGTTCGAATCTCAGGGCAGACCTCTGACTTTTCGAAGTCATGTGTGTATTGATAGTCAATCACCACGCACTAACACTACGGTGAAGGAAAACATCGTGAGGAAACCTGCATACCATAGCGATTTATAAAAAAATTATGGTATGTAAGTCCGCCATCCCGCACTAGGCCAGCGTGGTGGACTATATGGCCTAACCACTCTCAATCGCACTGTCGATTGTAGAGTAGGCCCGTGCCCTGCAGTGGGACGTATATGGGCTGATACTGATACTGATTAATATCAAGTACAAAATCACGAGTCAGCAGTTCATACATCAAAAACAGTCAACAATATAGCTACTAATTTTGCTTATAGTGTTAGATTAAATTTCTATATTCGGTATCCTTGCCTGTTATAAAAGGCGACTAAATGCGGCCGTTGGCATCACTCGGTGCACTTGGGAGGCTTATCACCAAAGTGATTCCGAAGTCAAAACCTAAACAAGGCCAAAAAGGACACGTGAACGCCTCCTTTTACGAGGAAGATCTCCGAAGCACAGGATGACTGCTGAATAGTGGATTTGCACACTTGAATTGCGCGAAGAGGGCAATTAAAAGGTTTTGGTTGATAAGCCAGCGTAGGGTTTAATGTCATGGACACAGCTCGGCATTAACATACACGCAAAGCTGGAAGACCGGTGACCCCGGCACATCCTTCATTCCCCCTCCCAAGGGATTGCGGGAAGGACATAATAACTAGTTTTATCTTCGTTAAAAGAAGGTAAATTTCTGCACATTACAATGTTGAATCACCTAATTTAACAATTGCAATGCCTTCATACTTTAGTTTTTAAAGTTCGTTTGTCACTAAAATCCCAACAAGAGAATAGAACCAAAAGATCACAACTTACAGCCCAGGTTCGTAGAATACTGATGTCAGAAATTTATCAATATCTAGATAATTAACGCGTCATCAGCTTGCAAACAAGAAAATCCAAGGACATGAAAAAATAATCTACACTGCAAATAGGTTTTAGCTACGTAAGATTTATACTCTGTAAAGACATAAATGCGGACTACGTTATCGCCGATTATATTGTCGACGGTCAGGAAAAACACTCTAGTTTGTAATCGCTAGACGACTAATTGTAGAACACGTTTCTCGATAATAATGTACATACGTGCTTTTGTCTATAACAGGGGTGGCAACCTGCGGCTCTTTAGATGTGAATTTACGGCTCTTTAATTTCATACACCAATACAATATATATAAAAAAAATAAAAAAAAAACATTTCGAATCGATAAATGTGGATTTGGCACCATTTCTATCTCTCAGTTACTTTTCCCCGCTTTTCACCGCAGCCCTTCCCCGTGACAGGCATCATAACAATCGTCAGAAAGAAAATTCTTTAAAAACATGTAAATGTTGTAAATTGTAATGTTTGGCTCGTTCGACTCAAAAAATTCCCGACTCCTGGTCTACAACGATTTTTAAATAGCTTTTTCTATTTATGAACTGTTTAACACATAGTACCTATTCTCCCTATGTTTTATACAATACTAGCGGCCCGGCCCAGCTTCGCCCGGGTACAAATAGATTTCTCTACAATAATATGTACGTATTATACATATAAACCCGCACTAGGCCAGCGTGGTGGACTATATGGCCTAACCACTCTCAATCGTATTCTCGATTGTAGAGTAGGCCCGTGCCCTGCAGTGGGACGTATATGGGCTGATACAGATACAGATACATATAAACCTTCCTCTTGAATCACGCTATCTATTAAAAAAAACTGCATCAAAGTCCGTTGCGTAGTTTTAAAGATTTAAGCATACAAAGGGACATAGAGACAGAGAAAGCGACTTTGTTTTATACTATGTAGTGATATCCGGCAAAGGTGTAAACAAAGTCGCCTGATGGTAAGTGCTGCCGCCCATGAAAATCCATAATGCTTGGATCGTAGATGTGTTGCAATAACATAAAATTGGGAGGGGAGAAGAAATGCAAGAAGACTCTCCTTTTTGAAACGAGTAATACTTTACTGAAATATACATTTCCCCTTGCCTAACTAATTAACGGATTATGGCTTTAACTACAAGCGTAATTAAAGAATCGATATGGCCGCTGACTCATAGGAAAAGGGGTTTATACCCCAGTCAATCTGATGTAACAAAGTAATTTACAATTTTGTGCTATTATGTGGTTAAAAGGGTTGTAACTCTGTAGAAAATAACTCACCTTTTTCAACGAGAGGTTGTGTATTGGTGTAGAAAATAGATGAATACATAATGTTATTCTTCAGTTTCACTATGTTCGGGGGTTGTATGCCTTTCAGTAGAACAGCATCGAGTTCCGTATAGTACGGTAGTAGTCTATGATTAAATTCCAGTCTTAATATCCTGTTGGCAAATAAATTAATTAAGCTACTGAATTAAAATAATGAGATTTATGTCCGATTTCGATTAACCTTACGGATGAAGTACTTTAAAAGACACGTGAAATTAGTGTAAATTCAAAACAAAAGACATGCGTCCTTATTAATAATCGGCTCTTTTTTATGGTAATTCAAAATAAACAGGAAATACCGTAAATTTATTATTTTATTTTAAAAAAGTGTATCATTCGCCACGTTAATGATAATGATATAAATTCTGAAATCTCAAGTAATTTTTCATTTAAAAAAATCTGTTTCTTTTACACATAATGAAAATAATTTTGAGCGGGGATATATTTTTCTATTTGCGCATTTTTCGAGTTATTTTCTAGTAACAATAATATTTTCTGGTCAATTTTAAAGTTAATGAAATCACGTTTTTCCCATTTAATAATAACTATTTATTACTAGTAAAAGAATCATAAATTTCCAATAAGGAAATCTCGGACCAACTAGAACAACTTCCGCTGCGATATCTTTAATTGAAAAGTTATTTTACTGCCAACTGAGTTTTTACGACTTGGCATGAAAAATAAAATATCATAGTTTATTTTCTAGACGATATCCCATACTCATAAAGATTTTCAAAGCGACTTATTAGCTACTCTTAGAGATGTGCAGCAGCCATATTTGTGTTGCCTATCTCAATAGTATATGGACGTTCTATGATGCCTTTGCCCATCCATCCATCCATCAGCCAAAGGAAATCCACTGCTGAACATAGGCCTCCCCCAATGATTTCCACAGAGACCTGTTGGAGGCAGCCTGCATCCAGCGATGTCCCGCGACCTTTACCAGGTCGTCGGACCATCTTGTGGGTGGACGTCCTACGCTGCGCTTTCCGCTACGTAGCCTCCATTCGAGCACTTTCCGACCCCATCGGTCATCAGATCTCCGCGCTATGTGCCCTGCCCATTGCCACTTCAACTTGCTAATCCGGTGGGCTACGTCGGTTATTTTAGTTCTCCTACGGATCTCCTCATTTCTCATTCGATCTCGTAGGGAAACCCCGAGCATAGCCCTCTCCATAGCTCGTTGAATGACTTTGAGCTTCCTAATAAGGCTCATAGTGAGAGGCCACGTCTCGGTGCCGTAAGTCATCACTGGCAACACACAACTATCGAAGACTTTCGATTTAAGGCACTGAGGTATTTTGGACAAGACGTCGCGTAGTTTCCCGAACGCTGCCCAACCGAGTTAGATTCGACGATTGACCTCTCTCTCGAAGTTGGAACTGCCTAACCGGACCACTTGTCCTAAATAGACATATTCGTCAACAACTTCAAGAGTCGAGCCCCCAACACCGATGGGGGTGGGCACAACATCGACATTCGACATAATCTTCGTTTTGTCCATGTTCATTTTAAGACCCATCTGTTGGGAGACTCGATTGAGGTCTTCGAGCATAGTGCTAAGGTCTTCCACCGATTCTGCCAAGACTACAATATCGTCGGCAAACCGAAGGTGAGTGATATACTCGCCGTTGATGTTGATGCCGAATCCTTTCCACTGCAAGAGCTTGAAGGCATTTTCCAGCGCGGCGGTGAACAGTTTCGGAGATATGACATCTCCCTGTCTCACGCCTCTCTGTAGTGGAACAGCCTTCGTACTCTGATCTTGTACTCGGACTGACATGGTGGCGTTGTTGTATATACACTTCAACACTTCGATGTACCGATAGTCGATATGGCACCGCTGGAGAGATTGTAGCACAGCCCAAGTCTCGATCGAATCAAAGGCTTTCTCATAGTTCACAAACGCTAAACAAAGCGGCAAGTTATATTCCTCGGTTTTTTGTATAACTTGCCGAAGCAATGCAAGAATGAAGCGGATATGGTCTATGGTACTAAAGCCTTTTCGGAAACCGGCTTGTTCGGGAGGCTGGAAGTCATCAAACCTGCGTTCGAGACGATTTGTGATGACCCTCGAAAACAACTTATAGACATGGCTCAGAAGCGAGATGGGCCTGTAGTTCTTCAGCAAAGTGTTATCACCTTTTTTGAAGAACAAGACCACCACGCTCCTGCTCCATGCCTCCGGCGTTGAGCCCTCGAGAAGGACAGAATTCAAGAGCCTCTGAAGGACCTTCAGTATTGGCGTTCCGCCCGCTTTCAGAAGCTCTGAAGTGATTCCGTCCTCGCCCGGCGCCTTGTTGTTTTTAAGTTGCTTCAGGGCCATCTCAATCTCACACAGGCTGATGTCCGGGATATCATCGCTAAAGTGTCGGATCAACTCGGCTCTCGGGTCTTCGACCGAGCTAACAGCAGGTTGGGCAACCGAGGTATAAAGCTGCCCGTAGAACCTCTCGATCTCCCTTAATACCTCTGTCCACGTCGATACCACGCGGCCGTTGTCCGTCTTCAGCCTAGACAACTGGCTTTGCCCAATAGATAAGTCTCTTGCAAACACTTTGGAGCCTCCGTTCCGCTCAATTGTCTCCTTAATGCTCACAGTATTGTGAGCACGGACATCGTGTCGCAAGGACTTCCAGATCTGTCTATTGAGCCGCCGATATGCTTCGGCGTCGTCGGAAGACTGCAGCGTTAAAGATCGACGTTCGGCCATGAGGTCAAGAGTGTGGATCGAGAGTTTTTGTGGTCTATCCTACGGCGAGGTCTAAAATACTTAGATCCCACCGTATGGACAGCTTCTACCAAACCGCTGTTTAGCTCGTCAAGGTTTTCTTCTAGACAATCAAAGCGATTTGTACGAGTAAGCTCGAGTTGAAAGCTCTCGGGGTTTTGGATATGTGCGCGAGTAGGTCGGAGCGTAGATTTCATCAAGCGACGCCTTTCCGATTAGACATTGATATTCAGTGTGCCCCTAACCATTCGGTGATCACTGCCGGTTTTCACCCTGTTGATCACAGAGACATTTCTGAATATCCGTCTATTCGTCGTCAAGATGAAATCTATCTCGTTTCTCGTAGAACCGTCAGGACTCAGCCAGGTCCATTTCCTGTGAAGCGGCTTCTGGAAAAAAGAGTTTATCGCAAAGAGTCCCTCTTTCTCCAGAAAGTCGGCCAGCCTCCGACCCCTGGGGTTCCGTTGCCCATGTCCAAATTGCCCCACTTTCAACTCTGCATCGCTTCTCTTGCCCAACTTTGCGTTGAAGTCCCCCATAACAACATTGAAGTAGGTTTTTTTTTATTGCATTGAATGGCGAGACGAGCAAGCCGTTCGCCTGATGGTAAGCGATACGACCGCTCATGAACAGTAGCAACATTCCACTGCGCTCGCCATCCTGAGACATAGGATGTTAAGTCTCAATATGTCCAGTAGTTGCTCTGGCTACAATGTCCTTCAATCCGAAACACAACAGTGCATTAAAGCAGTGTTGTTTCACGGAAAAAATAGACATTGCGGTGATACCTACCCAGATGGCCTCTCACATATGAGAGACCTACCACCAGCTAGTTTTGGAAGTATGTATTGCCCGACTTATGTCCTCATACATCTCCTCTACTTCTTCATCTGGGTGTGTCGAGGTCGGCGCGTATACCTGTATAGTGTATGACCTTCAACGAATATCTTTTTGATATTCTGAGTATAAGGTATACTACCCTGCTCAACACACTTTCAATGGATACGATGTTGTTGATGAGAGACCTGTGGACGAGAAATCCGACACCTCCTCGGGACTGTTGGTCGTCCCCCCGGTAGAAGAGCAGGTTACCAGACTTCAGGGTTATCATATCCTCCCCGATTCTTCGGACTTCCGATAACCCCAGAATGTCCCAGTGTAACCTGCTCAATTCTTCTTCCAGTTCGACAATCTTCTCGTCTGTCCTCAATGTGCGTATGTTGTGTGTTACAAGGGCCAGCCGTCATCGGGGGTGGTAGCCGGGGCCAACCCGGGGATTCTTAGCACCCCCTGCCCCACCGCAACCATGACTGCTACCATAGCCAGGAATAGTGGGGCTGCCGGGGACCGGGGGCCTGGTCTCTATATGTGTCGTCATTATGGGGGTATTTGCCGTTACTCGCCACGCTTGGCAGACGGGTTGGCGAGCGCAGTAGGGAGGACTGGCGTTAATGACGCTGCTACCCATCATTAACCGGGGAAAGGAAATAGGTGTAGGTAGAGGGTGTCATAGGAAAGGAGAGTATGGCCTGAGGGAGTGGATACTGCAGTCACGGAAGGGAAGTTAAGGTGACTGCAGTAGCTCGGGGGCCGAGGTCGCGTACTCATAGCACTTATACTAGGACAGGCCATGACCACTAGATAGGAGCATCCCTGACCAAATATCTATCCTGATCCTTTGCCCATACATGGCCTCTATTCGAGAACTTTAGCGCCATTGGCCATTGAGTTTCCCGGGATATATGCCCTATTATAATTTGGGTTATAAATTGTAATACTCGTACACCGGAAGCCCCAACTTTCGTTCTTTTCGTTTATCCATCCCATGGTTGTCTGGCAGAGATTGCTTCAAGCAATAAGACCGCCACTTGTGCATATATTTTATTTCATTTAGTTTTGTCTTTTTATGTATATGGTGTACAATAAAGTGTTAAATAAATAAATAAAATAAATAATATTGAAAGTTTATACCCGTAAATTAACAATACAGGTTACAATCTTACGCTAGTAGATCTTACCATATTTGGGACTTTTATGTCAGAATTTATTATTCAACCTGCAAATTCAAGTTCCTATGGTCGCTCATTCGTCATTCTTTAATGCAGTACAAATCATACCTGGTAGGAATGTTGAGCTGCCTTATAGGAGGGCTGAAAATCCTAGGTCTGTCTCCAACATACTCAGGCTCTCCTTCCCAGAGCAGCATCCACGACGTAGGTCCTTTGGCCCATATCCTCACTAACGCTCCAGGGTTGTACGTCTCGAATATTGACACCTCTAGCGGGTACACCGCTCTTTCAAACGATACTTCTGCCAAAAGTAATATTGTTTGCAAAACGGTACAGATTTATGGGTTGTATTTAGTTATGATATTTTTTAGAGTTTTTAAGTGGGTTACAAATACAGATATTACAGATGTCCTTTTATAGCGTAAAAACCCACTTTTAGCGGAAAGTTTATCGACTCGAAAATACGATTATCGTAATGTTCTAAAAAGAAGTAGCATCATATAAATATTTGTCTTGATTATGTCAAGCGATTGATAGTAACACATTGACAAAGGTCTTGGTGAGTTTTTCGTCAACGCCTCGTTTGTTGGTTTGTTGCAAATTATTATCGCCAAGAGATTCTCTCTTTCTTCTTAATTAGTAAAACAACAAATTATATACCTATCAGGCTTTGGCAAATTGTGACAGTAAATAACAAAGTGATATGCACCTGGACATATAGACTTTATACCTTGCACAAAAGAATAACACTAGACAACAATTTATGTGTTTATAATAACAACAAAGAGCAACCATACCCCATTTAATGTAACAAACCTTGAGCATATCTTAGGTAATGAGTTCATGGGGTGATTGGGTCAAGCTAATAATAAACATGGATTATATTTAGATCAATAAATGACTGCATATGGGAGTCTATTGCTTTTACTATTATTTATATTTGTTGTTTTGTTTTTTAAGTCATTAATATGAGTTGACTCATTGTATTTGTTTTTTAATTATAGTAACAGTACTATACTCACTGTACAGAGAAAAAACAGTTAAAATAATGTGGTGTATGCATAACGTTTACATTGAATTTATTATTTAGTTATTAAAAGTTAACTTCATACCATGAAGCTAACTTTTTAATTTTTATGGTAAATGTTATTTCCTTTTGCCTGTTTCCCACCAATTACAATATTATTTATGAGACAGTATTTAATAAATAACAACGCAAGTTTATCATAAAATTATTATTATAAATATTTCAATAATGTTATTATGCCATCTCAATTACCGATTTTACTATTTGTATAAGAAAAGTACTTAAATATACTGTCCCAAAATAAGTTTGTTATTTACATTTAAAATTAATATACAGCTGAATTATATAGTCGCAAGTAAAATCTCAACAATTATAGTGATTCAATTAAGTTCAATAATTTTGTTCATTAAATAAATCTATTTTAGTAGTTCAACTGAAATCAGCTCCAAAACTGAATTATGCCAAATATGTAATTTAATTTGTATTGTATTGTATCAGCCCATATACGTCCCACTGCAGGGCAGTCTGCCGACTGCCTACTCTACAATCGAAAGTACGATTGAGAGTGGTTAGGCCATATAGTCCACCACGCTGGCCTAGTGCGGGTTGGCGGACTTACATACCATAGAAATTCTTATAAATCGCTATGGTATGCAGGTTTCCTCACGATGTTTTCCTTCACCGTTTTAGTGCGTGGTGATTGACTGTCAATACACACATGACTCTGAAAAGTCAGAGGTGTGCCTTGGGATTTGAACCCGCGACCACCGTGAACATGTTGGCAGCCGCGTCTAGTCCGTTTACCAACAGGCCACCATGCACTTTGTAATTTATTTATTATAAATCTTTTACTTTGTATTTTATTAATTATAAATCTATTACTTTTGATTTATTTATTATAAATCTATTACTAACCTACAAAGTCCTGGCTCGATATTGCACTAGTGTTTTGTGGCATATAATCTTCTTGTGCTGAAGGGGCATCATCCCACCATGTTCCATAAGTTCTCTATAAACCAATAATTATGGTATATACATATTTAAAGAATATAGTGGCTGATAAATTCAAAATTTAAATTCCATTAAATTATATGAGCAATTATGACTTTTTGAACTGAATTTACTAACTATATTTTATAAGGTAAACACATTATTAATAAAAAATTATATGTATCTTAATTTGACTGAAGCACATAAATCAGAACATTGCTATGCATTTTGGCATTCCTCAATTAAATTGAATGTTGCGAATCAAAATAAACAAAATACATAAACAACTTCACACAAATTGTTATGTCATGCAACAAGAGTTTTTCATAAACTTTTACCATAACAAAGGCTTGGGGATAATCTCCGTAATCAGGAAAATTTGATGGTGGACCCCGAAGATTGAAAGCTGTATACGAGACACTGATTTCGCTTCCGTACTGTGAACTAAAGTCTTCAACATTTTGCACAAACTGCTCTAATATTAACTGATCACTGTCTTCATCAGTTTCGTCCTCATCTTTGAACCAGAACAAAGAAGATATCATATCTGAAGCGCTTTGCATTTTTATTTTTTATTTTACACCACCGATATAAATAACACAAACAGAGATTGCGAACATGCGCGCTCAAATGATTTTCAAAATGATTTTTTTTGTTGACTTGACAACTAATGTTGTTTTTTCTATTTATCCGGACGGAAAGGCAAAGGTCTAAGCCATACAGCCTAGAAACATTGACAACTTGCAGCTAACCTGACAGTTGAAATTATGGTTGAAATAAATAGATTATACATGATATGTAATTTGAAATCATGGACGTAGTTTAAAAACAGGACTGTGCACTGTCATTAAAAAAACGAGCCGAGCGAGGGGTGTAGGAAGATAGGGTTGTGTCCCGTTCCTATAGGGTGACCATATTTTTTGGGAAATACGGGAATTTTAATCAAATTGGCTAATATGGTAAATAATTCAGTTGTAATACGTTGAATGAAGCATTTTGTTTTTGAGATAACAAACGTGATATTGTCTAACCGTGTAAAAAAAATATATTTGACCACCAAAATATTGGACCATTAGGACCTAGCAAAAAAGTTCAAAATCATAGTTTTATATGTATACTTTTTTATAGGTGAAATGAAAAATGAAAATAATAATAATGAATCTTTATTAACTGCAAAATTCAGTTAACAATCTTCTCGTCTGTTCACAAAGTGCGTATTTTGTGTGTTATCAGTGCCAGTCGTCGTCGAGTGTGGTAGCCGCGGTCAACCCAGAGATTCTTACCACCCTCTGCCCCGCCGTTACCGTGGCCGCTACCATAATCAGGAATAGCGGGGCTGCCGGGGATTGGAGTCCTGGTCCTGGTTTTAACAACTATTAGGCTTTTTTAATGTTTATGGCAATACTCACCACGCTTGGCAGGCGGGTTCGCGGGCGCAGGAGGGTACTCGCATTGATAACGCTGCTGTCCGTCTTTAACCGGGGAAAAGAAACAGAATTTGCGGCTAGAAGATGTTATTGGAAAGGAAAGTATGGAATGTAGAGATGGATACTACAGCCACGGAGGGGAAAGTTGGTAGTAACAGCAGTAGCTCAGGGGGCCGAGATCGCATACCCCGCCATGACTACTAGATGTTCGGTTTGGGTACTATTTCAATTAAACTCGTTAGAATTCGTAATACTGTTAATAATATATTATCGCAAAATGACGTTACAATTACATGACCAAGACAAGACAAAACAGAAAACAATATACACCTCTATCGACAGGAAACAGAACCTTACTTTATTCTTTTAAGAATATAGTATGCAACAAAACGTTTAGAAAAGATAACCGAACTACTTTATAAATTTACACTTTATTCAATACTCCCACTTAAATTTATAAGGTAGTCCTAGCAATTCACTTTACATTAAACACACAAAACATTAAACATAAGCCACATCAAATGCTTTTCAAATCTTATCGCTATTCAAATTAAATGCAAAGTCACAATGAAAGTATCCTGCTAATTCTAAATTACCTTTGTAAACAATAGGCATATCTTTTATATTACTTACACATCGTAAAATTCTTTTAACAACTGTTACATGCGAAGGACCCGGATCATAGACATAATTTCTAATTACAACAATATTCATAGCATACGATATATCAGGTCTAGATACATATGTAAAAAAAAAAGCAATGCTCCCACTGCCTCTAGACATGGGAAATTATTAGGAACAATAACTTCAGTACTCTTGGATAACTGCTTATTAACATCGACAGGAGTACTGCTACGTTTAGAATGTGACATATTTAATTTCTTTCTCATAGTCTCAACACAATGTTTTTGACTTAAACAATTATTTACTTTAATTTTATTATTGTTTATTCCATTATATGAAACAAACTTTAAAACCTTTATACCTAAACATTGTCTCATATCGTTTAATACAACCCTTCTTTTTAACAACAAAAGTCCATCATCTACAATAAAATTCAAAATTGCTATAAAATTATTAAAATTACCTACAAATACACAATTACGAGATGGACATAGCTTAAATCCATAACTACTTAAGAAAGAACATATCTTTTTAAACCAACATCTAGAATACATAGATTTAATTAACTTACATAATATTACTGTCGAAGGCTCAGCTTTTACTCCCTCTGGCACCAGTACGCCATATCGCTCCATCTGCAGATCTTCACTGATACCGATAGTGAGCAATATTCTAATGGAGTCATACCTGCTAGTGGGGAACAAAGTATTATTATAATCCAAACCTTTTATTTGGATAAAGCCTCGTGCATGTAATCTTGCTTTATATCTTTCAATATCTTTGTCTCTGTTCTTCTTTTCAGTTCTATCACTAATTATCGAAGTTTTATTGCTTTCATGTGATATAAGTTCTTCATCTATAGCTTTCTTCCAATGATAAGAATCAGAACTATTTACTGCTTCTTCATAACTATTATATAGGTATATCAATTTCTGATAAGTTAACTTCGAACCTATTATTTCGTCGAGGACGCAAAGTAACATTTCTCTCTCTGGGTTCTAAATTAATATATCTTGGAGGGTTGTAAGTATCATCTGCATCTTCAATACTTTTCATATTATCATCTGAAGAAATATTATCTTCAGGTATATTATGTTGATCTTGACCATCGCTTTGTCCTTTTTGTTCTTCATTAAAAGTTATCTTCGAAAAGTTTTCTTTCTTTTCTGTTAAAAAATATTCTCCAAATTTTACATCTCGTGACACTGTAATCTTTCTCGTATACTGGTCATACATCCGGTAATTATTATTATCGTATCCAACTAAAATCATTTTCGAGCTTCTCTTATCTAGTTTCCTTCTTTTTTCTTTCGGCACATGTACATATCCAATAGAACCAAAAACTCTAATATGTTCTACATTCGGTTTTATTCCGAGCCAAAGTTCATATGGTGTTACACTTCCTGTTTGACTTGATGTATTTCTATTAAGTAAATATACTGCGCAATTGACAGCTTCTGCCCACAAGTTCAAAGGAATGTCTTTTGCATACAGCATTGATCTTGCACTTTCCATTATTGTTCTCATCTCTCTTTCCGCTCTGCCATTTTGCTGCGGCGTATAGGGTTCAGTACATTCACGAGTTATTCCTTTACTTTCTAGGAAATTCTTAAACTCATTGTTGACATATTCTTTACCGTTATCTGTGTGTAATATGTGTACATCATGATGAAATTGGTTATTTACTAGGGCATTATATTTCATAAAATACTCAAAAACTTCATTTTTATGTTTAATAAAATAAACATGGCGATAACTAGTGGCTCCATCTTTAAATAGGACAAAGTACCTCATACCTGACACTGAAAGTTCTTCAATAAGGCCACATACATCGCTGTAAACAATTTGACCAGGTTTGGTCAGGCCTCTATGAGACTTCAAAAATGGAAATCTTGTTTGTTTACCATATTAGCACGCTTCGCAAATAAAATTGTCATTTCCTGTCAGTGTAACTGGAATGATACCACATTTACTCATATTTTGAACTTCCTTAACGTTCAAATGTCCCAATCTCTCATGCCATAACTTGACATCTGTCTGAACAATGTTACAATTTTCTTGTACAACTGTTTTGACTTCCAATTCATATAAATTGTTTCCTTTTATTTGAGCACACATTACAACTTTGTTGTTTCTCATTATCATTGCCTTTTCACATTTCTTCACAATGACATACCCTTTACGAATGGCTGCTCCTTCAGAAAATAAATTTCTTCGTAGTTCGGGCACATAAAGAACATCCTCTAATATGCATCGTTCCCATTTTCCATACACAACTTTATCTATTAAAATATTGCCTTTACCACATACTTTAAGACTTTGTTTGTTGCCTAATTTGACTTCTTCATTAATGTCGTTGTTTCGAAACTCATTCAATTCACAGAAATAATCACGTCGGAATGTCATATGCATTGATGCTCCGCTATCTAAAATCCAAGCATCTTCACTCTGTGTGTATAAAGAAAATTTCTCCGCACCAAATGCTGACATGTCATGTGTCATCTTATTTTTATGAAATATTTTCTTAGGCTTTCTGCAGTCTCTGGCAAAATGACCTCTTTTGTTGCAGTTGTAGCAAGTAAATCGATGATTTGAGGTTTTATGATAATTTGTTACGTTCGATATGTTCTGCTTATTTTCATTTCTCGATTTAAAATTTCCTTTCGACGTTACTAATGCAGTCTCACTAGTACTTGCCTCATTCGCAAGGCTTGCTTCTTCGTCTACCAGGCGAGATGTGAGGTTTTGAATAGTTTGACTTTCTTCATTTAGTGACAACCATGCTTGTCTAAGTGAACGGTATTCCACCTTGGACACGTGTTGCGCCATCGTATCACTTGAACTGTACGAATACTGATAAAATTTTTCATGAATTAACATTTTGTTTTATTCTGATTTATGCTCATATATGGCTTCTAACTTTGTCATGACTTCTTCCGCGGTTTCACAGTTTTCTGTGAGGGATATTTGGTTTAAATCCATGGACGATGTCAGAATAAACATGGCCATACCATCATCTTTGTCCCATTGCACTTGTGAATTCACTTCCGCTGGTCTTGTCCTTTCTATATTTAAGCCTTTAGCTCTCAAGGCACACTTTATTTGGAACTTCCATTGCTTGAAATTTCTCCCGTCAAATTTCTCTACTTTCATTGAATTTGCAACTTCCATTTTCAATTGGTTTTTCGCCGGTTGTAATCTTGCTCTTAACTTCAGTTTTAATTGAAATATTTAATAATCAAAAATGCTGGGCCCATAACCTATTAGGTTAGGGCACTATTTCAATTAAACTCGTTAGAATTCGTAATACTGTTAATAATATATTATCGCAAAATGACGTTACAATTACATGACCAAGACAAGACAAAACAGAAAACAATATACACCTCTATCGACAGGAAACAGATCCTTACTTTATTCTTTTAAGAATATAGTATGCAACAAAACGTTTACAAAAGATAACCGAACTACTTTATAAATTTACACTTTATTCAATACTAGATAGGAGCGTCCCTGGCCTACTTCATACCAGATACATGTTATTATTCATACCAACTCTTGTAATACCTAACATCAACGTAACTGCCCTACCGTCTCATCTCTAACGAATATCCCTATCTTAATCGAATCATTAACAATAAAGTTCAAAATGGCGGCGATTATTATCAATTATGACTCTTAATTTCAATTTTTCGTGTAAATGTGTGAACCACCCGTTCAGATATCAATTTTTAGACCACCGGATCAATAAATAAATCCCAGAATACTATTTTTATAATATTATTCACGCCATTATTTTTCATTTGTAAAAAAGGTGTGTATCACTGCAGCGATTTAGATTTTTTATGTAACATTTCAACCCTTATATTAAGCCCTTTATGGTTTAGCTTTAAGAAAACGAAGTGTGCAGTTATTTTTGTTCAACTATCGCAAGAAATAAATATTTTTTAATTATACTTAATTCATGATCAATTGTATTAGAAAAACTTTTATCGTGTTTATTTTCATTTAAAACATAGTAGGATGCAAATTAACGTGTATAAATTAAATATTATTTTAAAAATAAAATTGTAAAGAAAAAAGAACTACTATTGATATTCAAGCAGATTAGAAGTTTTTCAATAATTCATCTGAACTTTGAATTGTCGATCAAAAAAGCTCTATGGTGGGTTTTATTATGGTCACCGTAGTGAATTTTTGTAAACAAAAATGCTAAATCTCATGAAACCACTCACCTTTGAATCGATATACAACAACCACTATATTATTCACTTATACAAATCATTTTGCAACACTTTTTAACCATTTTCCGTTAATAAATATCGAAAATAATTTGAAATTGTACACCTGTGACATTTCGTATAAGCCATGACATATTTTATTTTTATTATCAAGTGGCCAGAGTTATAATGACGAATTCTATCATGCATTAACCTTCCATTGTAATGTCATGAATTCGTTTATGGACCCATAAATGAAGTTAAATAATAATATTTTTCTATTTGTTACTATAGATATTCTGTGTTTATTTTTTTATCGAACTAATATCGAACAATTTTTTTTTGGTCTGGCTAGCAAATGAGAAGGGATAGAAACCTCTCATACTGTCTCACTCGGTTTCGGCCTTCCTCCATGTCATTTACTATAGTAAAATAAACCTTATGCTACAAGCACATGTCTTATTTCAGGATGACACCATTTTCTTCGTGCGCAATCCTGTTTATATATTACGTCCATGTTTGAAATAAAACTTATTTATTCATGATTAATTCAACGATATCAATAATTTAATAATAATAAAAATATAACATGTAATATGATTTTAATTCATAATATTCAAAACGGTTGTAGTGTCTGTGATTTTAACTATAATGTCAATCTTGTGACGCGAACGCTTTTGTAGCTACGTCAATGTCAAAAAAATAAACATGTTGTTGTCTGTTGTCAATCAAGTCTGTGATCAAGACAATGGCAGCGGGGCCAATTGCAGAAAGAAATCAAGGTACTGTAACATAATAGATATCTGTAATTACATTAAAATACGTAGCTTTATCATAATTTTACAATAAAAACTTATATAGCACGAAGTTTTCAAAGTAATAATTATTAAATGAAAATGTGAGGTTATGTTCTAATTTTCGCTATTAGTGTTTAGTAATTAGTATTACATCTAGTTCCTATAAAGTCACATAATAACACGTATTAAAACTATATTTGAGCGATATTTTAAAGCTCTGTTTTATTCGATAATTTCACTAAATATGTTCCCACCCTTCCTTTTGCAGATGCTACGATTTATGTCGGAGGTCTTGATGACAGAGTCACAGAGACGCTATTGTGGGAACTTTTCGTGCAAGCTGGACCCGTAGGTAAGTATCACACATCGCCTTAAGGTTCACAAGTAATATCTCTAACACATATTTAGTCTACAATATGTGTTCATAACATAATAATTTTTTATTTTTTTTTATTTTATTTATTAAGGAAAACTTACAACTAGCATTATACATTATCAACATAAACAGTAAATAAAGAAAAGGTCAATTACAAGTTTTCACTGATATGAACTGTATGTAAAGAAAAAAAAAAATAAATAAAAAAAAAAGAAGGTGGTAAACTATAACTAACTTAATAATACATAATATTTACCAAGTACAGATATTACTTGTTAGGTAGATAATATGCACTGCAACTATCTCATTATCAAAATAATCTATTTAATTTATGCGATGCAAGTAAAGTTTTGCATATAAATAATTGCCTGCTAACATGTATCAAGTTTCAGCTGATACCACCTCCATTGAAAAATCATCTTAAAAGTTTTGTATTATTTATGTTTTGATTTGATATGTTTTAGTGAATGTTCACATGCCAAAGGATAGAGTGACACAAACTCACCAGGGATATGGATTTGTTGAGTTTATGGGAGAGGAGGATGCTGACTATGCAATAAAGGTATTTTTACAAACAACTTTACTATTAAAACATAGCTCACACTTATGGCATTATTCAAAACTGATAAAAATCCTACTTTAGGTATCCAATGTATTGTCTTTTTTACTCAGATTGAATTCAAAAATTGTTCAAAAGTGACAGAATGTTAATAGATAACAAAAATGTTTTTAAGGCCGTTCGTCTAATGACTATTTTCAAGCACTGGAGCTATAAACTTTGATATTTTCACTTTTCATTATTTACCAGAGTAAAAAATGTTTGATCATTGATGCATTACTGCATAACACAAGTGCTTTAAGTTAGCCTCTTAGAATTTTTCTAGTCCTGAGCAAATTATAGCGCTTAGGAGTGCTTATTACCATAAATATATGAGTAATCATGATTATTTTGTACTATATTCTGTTAATATTACAGGTAATGAACATGATAAAACTCTATGGCAAGCCTGTAAGGGTGAATAAAGCTTCAGCACATCAAAAGAACTTGGATGTTGGTGCCAATGTGTTCATAGGAAACTTAGATCCCGAAGTAGATGAAAAATTATTATATGACACATTCTCCGCTTTTGGAGTTATATTGCAAACACCAAAGGTAAGTTGGATCCGTAATTTATTATTTTGTAATACTTTATAATTTTTGGGTTATTGTATTTCATAATAATGTTTCTCCATAACATAATAGTTCTTTTTACATGAATATAATGTTTTTTTAGTAGGTATTGACACTTGCAAGTTCCTCCAATATCCAATAGGTTGACAAATAAGAAGACATACTGAATATTTTAAAGGTGGTAGGTCTCTCATATGTGAGAGGCCATCTGGGTAGGTACCACCGCAATGTCTATTTCTCCCGTGAAACAACACTGCGTAAATGCACTGTTGTGTTTCGGATTGAAGGACATTGTAGCCAGAGTAACTACTGGACATATTGAGACTTAACATCTTATGTCTCAGGATGGCGAGCGCAGTGGAATGTTGCTACTGTTTATGAGCGGTCGTATCGCTTAACATCAGGCGAACGGTTGCTCGTCTCGTCATTCATTGCAATAAAAAAAAAATATTATTGCGTTTGTTTTATTACTAATTCAAGTTATTTGAACAAGTAACTATGATTAGATAGCCTTACTAAACTGCAAAGAAATATCCCTCTATAGATCTCTACTGACAGATGAAAAGTAATGAGATTTTAATATTCATAATTTAATTTTAGGTGATGAGAGATCCAGAAACAGGAAATTCCAAAGCATTTGCATTCATCAACTTTGCTTCGTTTGAGGCATCTGACGCTGCTATTGAAGCTATGAACAATCAATATTTGTGCAACAGACCAATTTCAGTCTCATATGCCTTCAAGAAAGATGTTAAGGGAGAAAGACACGGATCTGCTGCTGAAAGGTAAGAAATAGTACTAGACAATTATTGTAACTGGACATTATTTTAGTCAACATATGACAGAATTTTAAGAGGCTTTATACAGCTTAAATATTATAAGCTATGAATAGGATTATGGACCTAATTCTTTTGTGTTATTAATTATTAAGGGAACTGGACAATAATGACTGTTTTAAAGATGGAGAACATAGCTCATTTTAGTAGGAAAGACATAATATCTGCTTCTTCATGGTTGGGCACTCTTAACACAGTGGTTGCCTGTGATCTTGTTTCTTTAGAAAAAGTAGACATAAATTATACAATGAAATATTAATTAAAATTAACTTGTTTGCAGACTGCTGGCTGCCCAGAACCCGCTGTCGCATGCAGACCGTCCTCACCAGCTGTTCGCGGATGCGCCTCCATCCATGATGGGACCTGTACTGATGGCGCCGCCTCCGCCGCCGACCCCATCACCAATGCCGCCTCAAGGCCCTCCGATGAATGCCAGGCCTCCGCCACCACTACCCATGGCGGCGCCACCACCGCCGCCTTCTTCAATGCCACCGCCTGGACCGCCGCCGCCACCAGGGCCGCCGCCACCGCCGCCGCCATTCCACCACTTCCCACCCCCACCATTTGGGCCACCAGGCTTCGGACCACCACTGCCTCCTGGTGCTCGCCCACCGCCCCCATGGAGGCCACCTCCACCGTCTTTCAGGCCACAGTTTCCACCACGTGGGCCGCCGCCGTTCGGACACCCGCCCTTCCCCCCACACCCGCCAGAAGCAAATTATAGCTATTAAATGTAAATAAGTGACAGAATAAGTGTTTTATTTTATTATACTTTGTAAGGGTAAATAAAGATACCTAAGATAGAAAAAATCTTTACTTTAAATATACTGTTTTACTAGATTATATTGTTTACAATATTTCTACAATTAAGGATCCAGTAGAGTATGAAAAATTGAAAATCATATTATAGCAGATAAGTGAGTGTCAATGTATGTCCGTAAATTGTCTTTCTCTTTCAAACTGTTAAGCGATCCATGAATAAACGATGTGTTCAAATACTACACAATTGTATTATTCTGATCATAGATGTTAATTATTGATGTACTTAAGTGTATGATTGACATATTTTAACATTTTGCAAAACAGCGGGCGGGACAAGGCGATGCGGCGCCCCTGGGTCGTTTAAAGTTTAAATTAATCTTTTAGTATTATATAATTATTGTCATTTACCACAGTCGCCTTTCTACTATCGCATTACCCATCACTGCAGTAAAGTTCATTCCTATCACCTGGAAAATATCCTTTTACGAACGGTATGTTTCCAGCGTTCTTTTTTACCACGTGCAAGCTCAGTATATGGTTGAATATAATTAGGTATATGCCTCCTATAAAAAATATCATCGCATAGCGTTGCACATTCTGTGCAGTTCTTGTAGTGGAATACTCACCGTAGTCCCGATATATTCGGAAGTAAGGGAAAACAATTAATTACTAAATCAATTCAGTTTGCCGAAGTTAAAATATCCCGAAGTTAACATTCGGAGCATACCGAGGAAGCAGACAGAAAACATTTTTTGTTTTTTTTTTTCCTAAACTGACTCAAAATGAAGGCGATGGAGGTAAAATCCTCGTTGACTATCTTTTCGAATTTCCAGGGTACAAGCGACATCGTTAGTTTCTCCGATTTACGTTAAAAGCGACACAAATTCGGTCCGGATTTTCTGGATCTGTACTTCGAATTTGAAACGGACTTAATGTACAAGCGCATTCAGGTGGTATTATTCCATATTATTTTAATGTACATCATAGGTAATTCTTAACACTGAATGCTGGAAAGCCTCCGTCGCACATTTGGTTAGACGCCGGCTGTAAAACGATAGGCCGCGGGTTAAATATCCGTACCGAGACAAATGTTTGTGTGAACCACAAATACCGGGTATCTCAAGACTGCTACCGAAAACGAAGCCGGGTGGTAGTTTTAGTGGCTACAAACACAATGCAATTAAAAATTTCGCATAGAAACGCGACAATTATTTTTTATGATTTTTTAAATATCGTCATTTTTGGGTGGTAAATCCATAGTTTTTGCTAAAATAATAATTTAAACTCTCTTATATCTTAGAGTATTTATAAATTAAAGGGTATACACTATTATTTTAGGAAAAAATGTATTTACCACCAAAATATGGCAATAGGAAAAAAATTACAAAAAAAAATTGTCGTTTTTTTTTTGCAACTTTTTCTGTTGCATTGTGTCTGAAGTCGTTTAAACTACCACCCGGCTTCGTTTTCGGTAGCAGTCTTGATATACCCTGTATTTGCATCGGGTCTGGGTGTCTGTGAGAACGAAAAGTCTCTAGTAGTTCCTGATACCCACGGCACAAGACTCAATCTTAGGGTGGGGTCAGAACTATGTATGTGCCTGTTTGGGTGTATTTATTTATTGAAGTCAATTACTTTATGCAATAGGGAACTTAAAACCTAATAATCCGGTGAGCCGTGCACAGTGTCGTGCAGTGCTTAGTAATTAATTAGGTAATTATTTATCATTGTTAAGTGATGCGCAGGCGTAACGTTTCACATCAGGCAAGCTATCTGTTCGTCATGTTATTCATGAATCATAAAAAATGTTCATATTACATAACCTTCAGAAAATATAGCCCTCAGAGAGATAATAATGTATGTTAAGCAATATAGGTAAACATTATTACGACAGAAAGTGCCACGTAATCTTTAATGCTAAACAATACCTACTAAGGTACGTATCAAGATTTAAGAAAAAACGAAACTCTCAGCGATTCATCCAAATAAAAACTTCGTATACCTTGGTAATGCTTGGTAACAACTGTCCTGTCGATATGTTCGAAGGTACATTATTTATTCAGCTGAATAGCTTCATTTGCCGACGGAAATATCGCTCGGGACGCGTAGTTATAAAAAGCCTCTCAATAACCTTGTTATTTCATTTCAATTTTGAACTGTACCGCTTAAACCTGTACCTACCCTTAGTGGTGGTAGGTCTCTCATACGGTAGAGGCCGCCTGTACGGGTCTCACCGCAATGTCTATTTTCCCCGCCAAACAGCAGTTTAAAAGCACTGTAGTGTTTCGGATTAAAGGACATTGTAGCCAGAGTAACTACTGGACATATTGAATTTTAGACCTTATGTCTCAGGATGGCGAGCGCAGTGGAATGCCAAGCATAGCTTTGTAATTCAAGGTACTGTTTGGTTTTGCTACTGTTCATGAGCAGTAGTATGGCTTACCATCAGGCGAACGGCATGCTCGTCTCGCCAACATGGCAATAAAAAAAACCTACACTTCTGCTATAATAACACTGTTAAAAGTTTTTGCAGAGACTACTATTTCAGATGCTTTACTTAAGCAAACAGTCTACGTTGCACAGTTGGCTCGTTGTCGGCTGTGGAGCTAAATAAATCATTTCTGATGCCTGTAGCAAAAAAAAGATACACAATATTCATTTACAATATACTTTACAGAAGTAAAGTCTTTGGAAGTAAAATTCAGTACTTTTACATAAGTAACAATAAAAATATTACCCATGTCAAACAGCATTTCATAAATCGCGTCCCTGAAGCCCAGTTGAGGCCAGTAATAGCAAAATATCGCATATATAGCATACGTAGCCGATGCATAGACGCGTATCACGTCGCGCACTTATTGGACGCGCCTCGCTTCGACAAACCCAGGGCCCTCGTAAGGGCTACTGGCGCCTGTGTGCGAAAAAAATTTTTGGCGCCCCTTAAGGCATTTTGAATTATCTTTTTTTATAGTAGGTAGGTGCTTGAAATAAAGCAAAGAACTGAACTTTTAAAGTCATATGTATTTGTAGATTATAATATCAAAATGAAATAATAATAATGAATTCTTGTTGACACTCATTTTAAAGCATTTACAATGGGGCACAGACACGTTGTTCATAATTACAAAAAAATAACCCAAAACTAAAAATCACATTTTTTTAGGAACAAATAACAGAAATATTGCCTCATGTCTACTTGTTACTCATGTATACGTGTTATTGAGAAAGCGCAGTACCTAAAATTAGTTTGTTCATAATCGTGAGTAGAGTCGATTCCACTAATAAAAATAGGGGTCAAATTTGAATCAAAATAATATTCGTAATTCTTTTATAATCAAAATAAGTTGGCGTGTCAGGTTTTGCGCTTTTTCATTAACACGTAAATAAGTATCACTTCCTAATTATACTACAATATGCAGATACTTTAATAACAAATACCTAGGTAACTTTGTTATAAAATCAAAAAAGATATCTAGGTACAATAGAAAAATAAAAAAATAGCTGTTGTAGTAGAGTCACTACTACAATACTCTTGCTACTGTAGCGCAATTTTCCGAGACTATGCTGTTACAAATTCGTTAATTACATCGCTGAAATTTATACCATCAAAAATTTCTTGTTCAATGGCTAATATTGCTAGCCCAGACAATCTTTCTTGAAGCGTTGTTGACCTTAAATAATTTTTAACTTTGCAAATATCGGTCGCCAGAAGCTACAGATACAGGAAATGTCAGAAGAATTCTTAGTGAAATGCATACATTTGAAAGGGTGGATGTTAAATTGTTTTCAAATATATATTGTAAAATACTAAAAGGGTCAGGGTGAGTATCATCAGGTAACGAAAAAACTCTAAAGGTTATTCTCATATATCTTCTATACACCGACATCGACCGGTTACGATTTTATTATATGAATTGAATATTTTTGTTTTTTTTTTTTTTGTTGTCCGAAGAATCGGTGAGGATACGATAACTCTGAAGTCTGGTTACCTGCTCTTCTACCGGGGGGACGACCAACAGTCCCGAGGAGGTGTCGGATTTCTTGTCCACAGGTTTCGTGTCATCAACAACATCGTATCCATCGAAAGTGTGTCGAGCAGGGTAGTATACCTTATACTCAGAATATCAAAAAGATATTCGTTGAAGGTCATACAGGTATACGCGCCGACCTCGACACACCCAGATGAAGAAGTAGAGGAGATGTATGAAGATATAAGTCGGGCCATACATACTTCCAAAACTTACTTCAATGTTGTTATGAGGTACTTCAACGCAAAGTTGGGCAAGAGCAGCGATGCAGCGTTGAAAGTGGGGCAATTTGGACATGATGATGAGCAAGAGGGATTCTTTTCTATGAACTTTTTTTTTTATTGCATTGAATGGCGAGACGAGCAAGCCGTTCGCCTGATGGTAAACGATACGACCGCTCATAAACAGTAGTAACATTCCACTGCGCTCGCCATCCTGAGACATATGATGTTAAGTCTCAATATGTCCAGTAGTTACTCTGGCTACAAGGTCCTTCAATCCGAAACACAACAGTGCATTTACGCAGTGTTGTTTCACGGGAGAAATAGACATTGCGGTGGTACCTACCCAGATGGCCTCTCACATATCAGAGACCTACCACCAGTAAGGACTCTCTTTTTACCAGAAGCCGCCTCACAAGAAATAGAGAACGGAGGTTCCAAGTGTTTGCAAGAGACTTGTCTATTGGGCAAAGCCAGTTGTCTAGGCTGAAGATGGACGACGGCCGCGTGGTATCGACGAGGGCAGAGGTATTAAGGGAGATCAAGAGGTTCTACGGACAGCTTTACACCTCGGTTGCCCAATCTGCTGTTAGCTCAGCCGAAGAACTGAGAGTCGAGTTGATCTGACACTTTAGCGATGATATCCCGGACATCAGCTTGTTTGAGATTGAGATGGCCCTGAAGCGACTTAAAAACAACAAGGCGCCGGGCGAAGACGGAAACACTTCAGAGCTTCTGAAAGCGGGCGGCACGCCAATACTGAAAGTCCTTCAGAGGCTCTTCAATTCTGTTCTTCTCGAGAGCTCAACGCCGGAGGCATGGAGCAGGAGCGTGGTGGTCTTGTTCTTCAAAAAAGGTGATAACACTTTGCTGATGAACTACAGGCCCATCTCGCTCCTGAGCCATGTCTATAAGTTGTTTTCGAGGGTCATCACAAATCGTCTCGAACGCAGGTTTGATGACTTTCAGCCTCCCGAACAAGCCGATTTCCGAAAAGGCTTTAGTACCATAGACCATATCCATACACTTCGGCAAGTTATACAAAAAACCGAGGAATATAACTTGCCGCTTTGTTTACCGTTTGTGGACTATGAGAAAGCCTTTGATTCGATCGAGACTTGGGCTGTGCTACAGTCTCTCCAGCGGTGCCATATCGACTATCGGTACATCGAAGTGTTGAAGTGTATATACAACAGCGCCACAATGTCGGTCCGAGTACAGGATCAGAGTACGAAAGCTATTCCACTACAGAGAGACGTGAGACAGGGAGATGTCATATCTCTGAAACTGTTCACTGCCACGCTGGAAAATGCCTTCAAGCTCTTGCAGTGGAAAGGATTCGGCATCAACATCAACGGAGAGTATATCACTCAGCTTCGGTTTGCCGATGATATTGTAGTCTTGGCAGAATTGCTGGAAGACCTTAGCACTATGCTTGAAGACCTCAATCGAGTCTCCCAACGGGTGGGTCTTAAAATGAACATAGACAAAACGAAAATCATGTCGAATGTCCATGTTGTGCCCACCCGAATCGGTGTTGGGAGCTCGACTCTTGAAGTTGTTGACGAATATGTCTATTTAGGACAAGTGGTCCGGTTAGGCAGGTCCAACTTCGAGAGAGAGGTCAATCGTCGAATCCAATTCGGTTGGGCAGCGTTCGGGAAACTACGCGACGTCTTCTCGTCCAAAATATCTCAGTGCCTTAAATCGAAAGTCTTCGATAGTTGTGTGTTGCCAGTGATGACTTACGGCACGGAGACGTGGCCTCCCACTATGGGCATTATTAGGAAGCTCAAAGTCACTCAACGAGCTATGGGCTATGCTCGGGGTTTCCCTACGATATTGAATCAGAAATGAGGATATCCATAGGAGAACTAAAATAACCGACATAGCCCAGCGGATGAGCAAGTTGAAGTGGTAATGGGCACATAGCGCGGAGAACTGATGACCGATGGGTTCGAAAAGTGCTCGAATGGAGGCCACGTAGCGGAAAACGCAGTGTAGGACATCCACCCACACGGTGGTCAGACGACCTGGTAAAGGTCGCGGGACGTCGCTGGATGCAGGCTGCCTTCAACAGGTCTCTGTGTAAATCATTGGGGGAGGCCTATGTTCAGCAGTGGACTTCCTTTGGCTGATGGATGGATGTATGACTTTAGTTTTTTTTTTTTTGGCAAACTTTTTTTTGGGCCCTGGATTTTGGCGCCCCTAAAGGATGGCGCCCGTGTGTATTGCACACTTCGCACATATGTTAGCGGGGGCCCTGGACAAACCGGACACATGGAAGAGGAAACTCGAACGATTTGCAAAATGTGAAATTTTTATTGCAACTTGCATTTTGTATTGTCTACGGGGCTTGTAAGGGTGCAATTATTGCGCCTCGTTTATATAGCACTGTGCTTGTTACTTCACGGATTTTGTTTGAATAAAACGGATTATATTTTTTAATTGGTACTGAATTTTCGGTTATTGTTTATACTGATGTATGGAAGGGAAGGTATTGCGCATGATTTTAAGTGCAATGAGTCTATGTTGCTATAAATTGTGAAATGAAACTAAAAACTTCATCAATAACATATTCAGCCCTCATCTACCTACTGCTGGGTATAGGCCTCCGTCATGTTTATCCACTTCTTTCTATCTTAGACAACAAGTATTTAAGAACAGATTAACTAATTAAATAAATAAACCGGTATTACTTCCAGCGCGTTTTAAAATTCAAAAACGAACACCGCTTCCAAAACTAGCGCACTACAAGAAAACTACAAGAATGTGTGTTCTTTATTAGCCCGCATTCAGCGATCTAAATAAACCGGCGATGCATACCGAGTGCTTTATCCCAAAATCTCATCAAAAGCAAAAGTCCCATTCACTAATTATTTGGGGCAACTCCAACCAAATTCAACGGACAAAAATGACCCGTGTGCACATGATATTGAGGGTTAAATCCACCGTAGTTGCACTTCCCGCGTGCAACGATAATGGCCGACCAGTGCCGAGGATTAAAAACATCGTTAACTCTCAAAATGAAACACAAATATTTGCGGCATTCAGCTGGTTTTATGCGTATGTATGAAAAGGATTATAGTAGGAATTAATAAGCTTTTATGTTGTATTCTGTTGTTTTAGGTCGGTGTTAACGATTCTTTTGTTGACGAGGCGGAAATTGCTGGAAGTATCTGTATGAATTTATGTGTTTTGAGGATAAAATATTCCAATGAAATAGAAATAGATAGTAATTATTTAATAGTTTTTTTCACTGACTTAATTTATTAAATTACTTTAAAGTAAAAATGCACATAAAAAATCAAAATTAATCTTAAAATAATTATATATATAAAGAGAAATCAAAATAAATAAATAAAATTAGATTATAGCAGAAGTTCACAACTACTGGTCAGTAGTATTTTTTAAAGATGAAGTGGTGACTTCGCCATCAATAATAGTTCCTTTCTTTGTTCCTTTCAATACTTTTATGTTCTTTCAATATTATATCCATATAAAAAGGTATATAAAACAACTATTCCTGCCTTTATATACGCGTGTAGGCACAATAAAAGTCCCAGAGTAGTTTTCCTTTGTGATCTTAACAATGAAACCATAAGATCGGATCTCATCTTCAAATGGACGGATTACTTATCATTCCCAATTCACGTAAAATATAACTCTCAATACATGAGGGATTCTGAAAGTACTTATATTATACGTATCCAGTCGAGTAGCCAACTGGAGCGAATAAACCTCAGATGGATCTTATGGAAACCATGAAAAAGAACAAGATAGGATCGCGTGGATAATCGTATTTGCCATTGACAGTGGTAGACGAATGTGGAATCGTGTTTTCGTTTCTTGCCAATTCTTGGTGATATTAATTATACAGCTTTTTTCGTACGAAAATTCTGCGAATGTAGGTTTAATTTTAATTGATATCTACTCGATGTATTCAAATTAATTTGGTAATCATATATTTTAAATATAGGTAGGTATTATCCTGTAATAAAAGTTGTCATGTCTATATAAGTGTATATTGTTTAAGGTTTAATTTCCAAGGTTTCCGAGTTGAATTAATAACTATTATATTTGCCATTAAACGTAACTGAGATTCAAGGCTTATCTTTCCGAAGTAAATATAACCTCCATATTTTACTGATAAAGTTTAAAAAGTTTAAAATATATTCTATAAACTTCTATTTTTTAGGATAGACTTTATAACAAACTGATCAACATCTTCGATCAAATATACACTAGATATACAGTTACCTGTAAAAGTTCTGTTAAAAAGTGGCACCGATGCATGACATGAAAAAAAGTAAACAAAAAGATCACATATTCCAAATATATTAACACAAATTCCACCTTATTCCTGGAGCTTAAAGTAGCTTTTCACATAATATTGTTTAAAGTTCTGCGACGTTTTAGAAGCAACGGTCGGTGCGTCACTGAAGGCAAAAGAGTGCTTAAAGCACTTTTTTTTGGTGCCATTTTCTAAGCGTTCATGTTGTATCTAGTGTATATTTGATCGAAGGATCAACATAATTAAAACTAATATCGTCCGTATGTAGGAAAAGATTATGATAGCGATGAAATTCCCGCACTTTTCTCCGAAAGAATGGTTACCCTAATCACAAAGAAAATTGGCGAGATGCGAAATACAATACGAATAATTTTTTCATTCCACGTAATTTGGCGATGCCGTACTTGAACGTAAGGATATTGCGTTATTGAAAAAAATATCCCTCATATTTTTCTTACCAATCGGTTAATGGTAGGGAAACTCCTACATCTAGATAGGTAATATATTTTGGCTAAAATTATTTAATATCTAACCCTAACAAAATATATGGGAATAGCCTAAGAAAACTTCCAGTTTCTCGAATGTACTTACGCTCTTCGTATATCATTGAGATAGTGGTGGCTGTAATTTAGTAGAATAATATTTCCAGACTGCGGATAATTTGCGGTTATATTTATAGTCTACATTAGTGAGGTCGAAGAACTCAGAACTTGAAAATACTTTCCATTATTAAAACAGAAATATTATTTTGTACTTTACGGTTAAGTGTTTTTCTTTGTGTATTTTTTCATTTGTTTTATTTGTACAATAAAGTGCAATAATAAATAAATCTGTATCAGCCCATATACGTCCCACTGCAGGGCACGGGCCTACTCTACAATCGAGAATACTATTGAGAGTGGTTAGGCCATATAGTCCACCACGCTGGCCTAGTGCGGGTTGGCGGACTTACATACCAAAGAAATTCTTATGAATTACTATGGTATGCAGGTTTCCTCACGATGTTTTCCTTCACCGTTTTAGTGCGTGGTGATTGACTATCAATACACACATGACTCCGAAAAGTCAGAGGTGTGCCCTGGGATTCGAACCCGCGACCACCGTGAACATGTTGGCAGTCGCGTCTAGTCCGTTTACCAACAGGCCACCACGCACTTTTAATAAATAAATAAATATTATTTATTAAAAAATCAGTTCCTCATAATACAAGTATTCAGATTTAGAATTAAGCTTCGCAAGGATTAAGTTTGACAATCGAATTTTCGGTAACTAGCAAGGATTGTTTTTTGAAGTATAATATAACTACACATTTGAGCTATGCTCTTGACTCATTATTGGATATAATCTGCCGTGCTCAGATAAATTTCATATTAATTAAGTCATTACTTCTGTATCTGTATCAGCCCATATACGACCCACTACAGGGCACGGGCCTCCTCCACAATCGAGAGTACAATGGAGAGTGGTTAGGCCATATAGCATGAAGTGCAAAATAATTAGTTAGTGTCGATTTTTTTAAGAGAATCTTTAATAAAGAACAAAGTACAAGTGCGGCCGAAAGAAACAAAACAAATAGCCCAGGATTAAGTTGTGGAAATACCTTGCTTATTATTATAAAAAGATATTGAACTCCTACATGACCCAGAGGTTTTACTATAACTTTAAAAATGTGTTACGACGCAAACTTGAGTTCAACAACAACACTACAAAACTGACTTTCCTTTGTATAATAAAATCATAAATCTCGAACTACCGAAGTGCGCTAAAGATGCCGCGGTCACCAAAACTCTCAACTTTACAGCTTGCTACAAAACAGATCTATTAAAGTGCACACTTCAACTATATCCCGTTTTGTAGACATTTTCATTGGCTACGATGAAATATCGGTGCATCGATATGGTTCCGAAATTCAGGTTGTAATTTTAAGGAATGTTCGGGCGAGTCATCAAATTTTTATTGGCGTCGGGGGCTATAAAAATTCTTTCAATGGACTGGAGGTCCTTTTATTTGGCTACTATCATCTAACGGTATATCAGAATATTTCTAGTGTTATTGCATTTACGGGTATTTCATTTCTCAATTTCTTAGTAATTTCAGATTATTATTATTTCTTATTCACTTTACATTGTGAAAAATTACCTGAAATGTATTTATTGGTCACGTAGGCAATTGAATACACGTAGAACTTAAGCTACCTAGTGTGATAAGCCTGCCTCTTGTCCTACTATTATTATATCATTTTTTTACTGTAATTGTTTCTCCATTAAGTGCCAAAAATATCAAGTAAACAAATAAATTAATAGTTTATAAATATATTTATAAACCTGTTATATTTATAAATGTTTTCAGGTATACCTGAAAACATCAGCATCTAAAAAGATTTCTCCGCTTCCCTAAGCTGATTATATTCTAACATTCCCGGAACCCTATTTGCGCTTACGTAACTTTTTCTATCAGAAAGGGTATGGTTATTGTTCGAGGAAGGTGGTTTCAGTAAGGTGCTAATTTTCCGGCGTATGTTGCATCCTATATTGTACAATACAGTGATGTAAGTCAGGGATAGTAAACATTTTTCCATTCGTGTAGAGATTTGCTGAAAATGACTCTTATTATACTCTAAACAGTGGCGTAACTACCCCATCGGGGGCCCGTGGCAAACTTAATCAAATGGGGCCCTTCGTGTATGTAAAAAAAAACTTAACATTGTAATTTCGTTTTTATGAATCTTTTTATAATGTGGCCTATTTGTAAACGGACCAGACGCGGCCGCCAACATGTTCATGGTCATCTCGGGATCGAATCCCAGGGCACACCTCTGACTTTTTGGAATCATGCGTGTATTGATAGTCAATCACCACGCACTATGACGGTGAAGGAAAACATCGTGAGGAAACCTCAGTACCATAGCGATTTGTAACAATTCCTATGGTACGTTAAGTCCGCTAGTCTGCACTAGATATAACCACGGGCACGGGCCTGCAGCGGAGTTAATATGAGCTTATACAGTATAGTACAGAATTTTTTAATGATGACTTCATATTTTTCTTCGGATTTTGAACATAAATCATTTCATGAAATTTTTTTGCAGTTGTAGCGACTCTAAGTTGCTTGTAATGTCTGCATCATTCACAATGCGGATGTTCCACCGCTGCAATCCATCCAAGGCATCGAGCAGGTACTGGGCCGATCCATCCCAGATGTACGAGTAGTATTCCATACCAGGCTGGACCTGCGCTTTATATAAGCAATATAATAATAGTTGACCGGGCGTGATAAATCGACGCACCCTGTTCAGGACTCCAACCCTGCGTGCTATGGTAGATATTACGATGTGATTCCTTGGATTGAGATCACAGCGGATATCCACTCTAAAGATACTCAGGTCATTCCCCATTGAGAAGGAAGCACCCTGTACTGTACGGGGAGGAAAGAGAACGGGGATTTTTTGCACGTGAATGCACACCTGGGTTTTCTTGACATTTAACTCAACCATATTCCTGAAACCCCATGTAGAAATGAGATCCAAGGTCCGGATGAGCTCCATGATATAACATCATTAATATGCAAAATATGATATCATTGATATGCAGAATAAAAAATGCTGGGTGGGCGACAGCACCGAGCCCTGAGAAACTCCGGCATTTATCGATATGAGCGCCGAAGCATGTTCATCGACGACGGCACGTATTCTGCGCCCATGCAGAAAGCCGGAAATCCATGAATACAACCTGTCGGGCAGACCGTATGCCGGAAGCTTGGAAAGAAGACCACGGTGCCAGACCCTATCAAACTCCTTGGTTATATCGAGGCTCACAGCAAGAGTCTCGCCACGCCGCGGCGGTCCAATCGCCTCATCCCAGCGATGCAGGACAAATGCTAGAAGATCACCCGTTGATTGGTTTTGACGGAATCCGTAATGTCTTTCGCTGATCAACGAGTGACCCTCCAGGTAGCGGATCAATTGAGCGTTTATGAACCCCTCTATAACCTTACAAGTAACTGAGGATAGGGCGATAATTGGTATGGTCTGACCGATCACCCTTTCTGGGGATCGGTTGCACATTGGCCTCCGTCCAAGATTCAGGCACAACTCCTGTGTGATAGGACGCTCGAAAGAGACGAGTCAGTGCAGGACAACTCCGCTGCACAAGCTCTTAGAACGACAATCGGTATTCCATCCTGACCATTGGCTTTCCTCACATCGAGAGACCGAAATTTATTCATCTTGATCCTTTTTTTCTCCACTGTTGGACATAGTCTTCTTCCAAATTGTGCCATTTCACCGTATCGTCAGCTTGTCGCGTCCAGCATCAGGCAGCGACCTTTTGCGAATCGTCACTCCACCTAGCTGGAGGGCGTGCTACACTACAATAGCCAAGACGCGGTCTCCTCTCAACAATACTTAAACCCCATAGGTTATCGGTTCTTCGACAGATGTGGCCAGCGCACTGCCTACTTCAGCTTGCTAATCTTGTTTGCTGTCTATAACTTAGTTTCTCGGACGGATAACGGATAAGCTCATTACAGATAATATGCTTCAAAGTGACACCGAGCATATTATGCAGATTTAATATTTCCTACTTCTAGCGTGAATAACTTTGTAATCCCATATAAATGTATAGGATTACAAAGTTACATTTGCAGTTAATGAATCATTGTACCCGTATATAATTGAATAATAGTTGTAGATAGATATCTATATATATGAGGCATAACAGGAGGGGATATAGAGAGGGAAATGGTGTATTCAGCCCATGAAACTGTACAACATTCCTCTAGAAAAACATGACGAAGAAAAACTTGCAAATAAATAGACTAAATAGCTCAAAAATATCAATTACAATGAAAGAAAGCACATTAATAATCAAATCCGCTATATTTGTGATAAATTGATACCTACAAAAATAAGAAAAAACCATAAGACAGAGGCTTTAAGAAAAATCGTTAGTGATATTCTAGAAGTAAGAAGTACCGAAAAGGAAAAAAGTAGGACTCTACAAAAAGACGTGAGATCCCATCAAAAACATCCTGTAAAAAAATCCAAGTCTCGCAGCTCAGGTTTCTACCGCAAAAAGTTGTGAGATGAATATGATTCAATTTTATTTTTGTTCGTATTTGGTTGTGATTCTTTTGAGTCTGAATATTTAGTATCGCCAAGATTTGCTATTATGGAATTTTTAGTTTCATTCATTCGTTCGTTTCTGGGTTTCTGTTTACTCGCCTTTTCATCAATAAATTGGTTCCCAAAATACTGACTTATTTTAGGTAACCTTATTTATTGCTTCAGACTTCTTTCTCTTTCGGTCTTCGCTACTATTGAAACAGTTTCTTTAACAAGACATGTTTCTATTTATTTGGAAACTCTTACCTTCATATTCATTAAATTGTAATTTATTGGTTTCCAACTAAGATTATATTAAAATGAAACAAAAACAAAACATTTAAATCAAATATTATCGTGAAATGTTGTCATGTTTAAAATGTAGCCAATTATCTATTTGTATGAATTAATTTCGTTATTGATGTAACATAATTCTCTGCTTACACCCTGTCGGCCTTGGGCCCGAGGCCCTATCGAACCGGGGCCCTGTCGGGCCTGAGACCCTGTCGGACCAGGGTCCTGCCGGGCCGGGGGCCCCTAATGCCGGGGGCCCGTGGCATTTTGCGCACTCTGCCACCCTATTGTTACGCCACTAACTCTAAATAATGAATATAATATATGAGGACTATTAATACTCTTATGAATAAAATTTACCTGTTATATTAAGATTGTTTCACACAAGTTTTCTTTGAATGCCTTTAGGGAAAGTGGAACGCCAAGTATGATTTGTAATTCATGGTGTTCTTTTGTTTTGATACTTTCAATGAGTGATCGTATCGCTTACCATCAATGGCATGCTTGTGTCACAATTGACTACGATAAAAAAAATTGATCTGAAGATGGCTAACTAATCTTACTTTCGCATATAGACGCTTTTCGTTCAACATTGAGGCCTTAACTTTAACATATTTTGATGCTGTAATATTATGTTGTTAACTGACTCTAGATGTTGTAACACAATTGCGTCAAAAATGTATTGAAGAATATCCCTCACAAGATCGGCTGGCGTCTTGCTCATAATGCATATGAGCTGCGTCTTTGTAGCGGATTATAGCGTAGAGCCCGTTCACTCAGAAATATAGGCCATGCAGCGGATTACTTTCTCTTTAGCGCCCTTTTACTCCTTTTGCCTTTGTATAATAATGTTCATTTTTAAGACGATGGTAAATCTGTAGAAATGTGACAAAAGAACTAGTATTTATTTATTTATTTAAACACTTTATTGTACACTAAGTTAACTTAATTACAGAACATTATATTACATAGTGGTACAAAAGGCGGTCGTATCGCTCGAGGCAATCTCTTACCGACTACCTTGGGATGGACAGTAAGAGATGGAAAAAAAGAGAGGGCAGTCAATAGTGTACCAAGTAAGACAAATATTGAATAAAGAAAAAATAAATTAAATAAAATCATATATGCAAAAAACGTGACATACGACTATAATTACAAAATTAACAAACATAACATATACTAGATATATAAATAAATATATAAATACATGTATATACATATACAAGTGCACAGATATCATAATAATATATACAAATACATACATAATATACAAACAATCAATCACTTGAGTAATGTAGTAGTTAAAGGGACAGGTAGTGTTCTTTAACCATAGTATGTACAATGTACTCTGCGAAAAGAACGTGTATTTTAATTGAAACTCTCAAAAGGTTTAATTTAATTTATTTATCCTTTATAGCACCATACATACATCCTCCTCCTCGCGTCGTCTTCCTCATTGCTGAGGGTCGTGATCCCCTGGACATGGAGCAATCCTTGACCGGATTATGCTGCGCCACCTTTTCCTATCCTTGGCATAGTGGAGCGCAGCGTGAAACTTGACGCCAAGGGTCGAGCTGACTTGGTCCGACCATCTGATGGGACATCTGCCTCTCGGACGTTTACCGTCGACTTTGCCAGTAATCATCAGTTGTTCCAAGTTATCTCCGTCCTTCCTAGCTATATGGCCAAAAAACTCCAGTACTCGGCGCAAGCAGATGGTAGAGAGCCTGGTTTTGATTTGGAGTTCGCGTAGAATGGATACGTTGGAGCGGTACGCAGTCCACGGAATCTGAAGCATTTTCCTCCAGCACCACATCTCGAAAGCATCTATGCGATCTCGGTCGGCTTTCTTCATGGTCCACGTTTCCGATCCATAGTTGAATATGGAGAAGACTAGGGAGTTGACTAGTTTTACTTTTGTTTTCCTCCTGATGTTGCGGTCTTTCCATATTTTGTGCAGCTGAGTCATTGCATTTTTGGCCATACCTATACGCCTTCGTATTTCTTTTTCGCAAGCTCCTGTGCTGCAGATGATGGATCCCAGATAATTAAAATCTTGTACGGTTTCGAGCTGTAGAACTCCGGTTAGCTGCAGTTGGTTGGTTCGATCTATTACCATTAGTTTGGTCTTGCTGTAGTTGATTTTAAGCCCTAGCTCCAGGCTAATCTTCTCCATTTTGTTTAAGAGCTGTGCCATTTGGTTTTCGTTGGCAGCCAGCAGTGTGGTGTCGTCTGCATAGCGGAGATTAGATATCTTAGTGCCACCTATGATGACACCACCTTCCCAGCCCTCGCAAGTCTTTCTCATTATATACTCACCATAAGCGTTAAACAAAATGGGGGATAGGATGCAACCCTGTCGCACGCCTTTCGCGAAGCAGAAGGAGTCAGATGTACATCTGATTCCTTCATACATACATAGTCACATTAAAAAATAACATAGTAAAAAGTATAAAAGGCAGCTTTATCACATTGGGCTATCTGTTCCAGACAACATTTAAGAACATTTAACCTTCCAGGATTTAATACTTTCCATGTTGTGTGAGAGCAACTTCAAATCACAACAATATGCTAGTAGTGTGCAGAAGAACAATGTCTCCGAAGATTTAAATTCATTACAATATATGATTAAAGCTATATAGATGAATAGAAATTGCTTATTCCTCAATTTAACATTATATTACTAGCTCCACATGTAAATTTGTATAAAAACGACCAACCTTTTATCTACTAAAGTGTCCAAAAAATCTTTTCGTATATTTCCACGTATAAGAAATACGAGGAAGGCATTATAATAAAACACACCCAGTGACTTACAGGCGTCGTATGCCACAAGCCGGAACTACAATATCAACGGCCCATTTGCTGGCCGTAATTGCGCTATTTTCTCAATGAACTTCAAAGGTATTTTCTCCCGTTCTCTCGTGGCTGAGAGTAAAAATATTTGTGATACAATTTCAGCGCTGTAAACAAATAAATTACACTAATGACCTTTCGCTTTGGGATGTTTTGTTTTGGTGTTTGGTGGTAGTGGTTTAACAATAAGTGCAATTATGTAAATTACTACGCAAACACTACTAGTAAAGAAAATTAATTATTAGGCAATTTATTAATAAGTTGGAGGTACAGCTAAGAATGAACAATATATAGGTACTGATAACTGGACATTCTTAAATAATTTTCTACTTATTTAGGATTGCATACGTAGGGTAATAGGAACCTATAGTAAAATAACGTAGGAGGGGTCAAATATTGGTCAATTATTCTGATACTTAATTTTATAGGTCATGTTTCTCATTTTCAAATGTGATTTTTACGCAAAATATCAACAGTTAAGTTTTGTACCTTAAATTAAATTAATTGCCTCAAGTACCAATATTTATATGCAACATTAGTTTAATGGATATTCCCAAAGACATATAAATTGCTAACCAGACAACATAATTCAGCTTTAACAAAACATATAAATATGTCTATCGAAACCGCAAACAACATTTGAATTAAGTTACCACACTCCATTTTATTTTGGCACTTATTGTGGATCTAGTACTACTATACTCGTAGTAGCCGCGAATTTGGGTTTAAAATCACAATTATAATTTATTCCTATAGTTAAAGTTTCACATTGACATTACGTAGTTTTAAAAATACTCAATTGTATTTAATTTTATCGTAAATATTATTAAATGGAGGGTAATTTGTCGTCGCTTTGATCTCACTGTGTACGTCATATTGTGATGAGTGTCGTGTGCGCTTCGCGACGCATAGCGCTTGCTCTGCCGCTGAGCTGAATAATCGCCGGATTAGTTGATTGTCATGGATCAAACGAGTGTTTACTGTTTAGTAGGTCTATAGCCATCACCATCGTTAGCACTGACCATTCAGCTGCGGGAAGGGGTCACCGGTATGTTGGCTAGACTAGTCGAAATACAAATTACTTAAATTTACATTTCAGCTTGATTATCGTTTGCTTGTATTTCTCCTATATTTAATTAGAGTAGCTTGTGTGGTGTGGTGCTAAATAACCTAAAGGAACCTTAGTTGTAAATATTCCTTATGGTTGCGTAGGAACTTGGCCAGCATTTGAAAATAAAGCGAGAAATCAATCTTACATTACAACTGATAAATAACCAAACTATATTTATACTATTGAAATAATGTAATACCCGTAAAATGTAGGGTAAAAGAAAATTAGAATTTCTTACAAACGGCACATTACCGCTGCGGACGGGCGCAGCGTGCCGGCCACCCTTTGTGCTGGTATGCACATAACTTCACTACGCCCAATATTACCCGGCGCGGACTACGTGGTCCTATCTATTGACGGACGTTAAGACTGGGGTACAACTGACCTTGGGAATATTGTACTGTATATACTGTATCAGCCCGTATACATCCCACTGCAGAGCACGTGCTTCCTCTGCAATCGAGAGTACGATTGAAAATGGTGAGACCATTTATAGTCCATCATGCTGGCTGGGCTGGCGGACTTTATCATAGAAATTATTACAAATTCGATTGGAAACCCATTGGTAAAATATAAACGTGAAAACATGTTAATTGTTATTTGTAATTTAAATATTATTGTATATTAACTAGATATAGAATAGTTTGTTTTCTGAATAAAATAAAATAAAAAAAATATCTTACTTGACGCATCTACGCAGCAGCTTTCCGGCCAATTTTAAAACCTCAATTAATCTATATTTAAATTACTGGTGGTAGGTCTCTCATACGTGAGAGGCCGCCTGAGTAGGTACTACCACAACTGCTTATTTCTCAGCAATTAAACAGCAGTGGAAATGCACTGTTGTGTTTCGGTTTGAAGGACATTGTAGTCAGAGTAACTACTGGATATAAATATTAAGATTTAACATCTTATGTGGTTAAGCCATGTAGTCTTGGGAATATAATACCGGGTATCTCAAGACTGCTACCGAAAACGAAGCCCTGTGGTAGTTTTAGTGATTACAAACACAATGCAACTAAAAATTTCGCAAAGAAACGCGACAATCATTTTTTATGATTTTTTAAATATCGTCATTTTTGGGTGGTAAATCCATAGTTTTTGCTAAAATAATGATTTAAACTCTTTTATACCTTAGAGTATTAATAAAAAAAAAGGGTATACACTATTATTTTAGGAAAAAAATGTATTTACCACCAAAATATTTTTAAAATTGTCGCTTTTTTTTTGCAACTTTTTCTGTTGCACTGTGTCTGAAGTCACTTAAACTACCACCCGGCTTCGTTTTCGGTAGCAGTCTTGATATACCCTGTATAATTTTAATTTTCAGATGCGTATAAATATACATATTTTTAAATTAACTTATTCGTTCTTTTTCTGTTGTAGGCTTAAAAAGAATGTAGCGAGTAGCAAATTCAAATCACGAAAACTGTAAAGGAATAGCTGGGACGCCAAAATTTTCTATGACTCACAAACCGTAAAAGCAAAGCAACAAATACTTTAATAGTGCTCTTGTCAGTACAGTTTTCTTGGTAAATAATAAGTGGCTTGGGCGTACATACAAACAATATAATAAAAGACAACACAAAACAGCTCTTAACATATCTAAGATACATGTCTTTGTTTCAAACGAACTCAATTCTCTATGATATTCAGATACAATTTTTTGGAGATTTTTTTGAAGAATTTATGGGAGCAGGCGTGTCTGAACCAGTTTTGCTGTTAATATTTTTTTTTTATTTTAAAGAAACCAACGGCGTTACAAATAGGGGCTACATATTATTGTACTTACATAAAATTAAGGCTAATAATAGGTTTTAAATTATTGACAAATAATATACGGTATGTTGATTGGTACTGATATAAAAAAAAGCAAAAAATTAAAATATAAGATTACACTACAAATTAATAAATTAATAAGTGTGGAAAATACAATAGTTTTTCTCCCACTGTGTCACACACTCAACAAGAAAACAAGACTGTTATTTCCCGACCGACGCTCTTAGGGTGATTGACCCCTGAATGACCCTACATTCAAATAAATAGACACGAATACATTTACAAACTAATATATTTCCAACTGTAAACTTATTACTTTCAACCATTTATAATTTGTAGCCTAAAATACATTTAAACGGATATTATTAAATTATTTGCATTTCAATTGCATGATTTGTGCTAAAATTCCCAATAGTATTCATTTTAAATGTTACATTCCAAATTTATTAATTAAATCTGAGTATTTAAAGAAAACGTATTTAAAAACCAAACAGGTGTAGGTTGATGTTTTTTCTTTTACCCTAAATTGTATCACCCATCCATTTTGCTTCTTGGTTTAATCTTCTGAGAACATTTACTATTTTGGTTCCAATACAATTAGATTGTCTTTCCACCATAGTTTAGCTCATACCGAATCTATTTCAATAATTTTCATGTTTAAATACTCTCCCAACAATATGAAAACACAAGTCGTATTCATTTATTTTCCGCAATCAATGTCTTTTCCGAACAGGACTTCTGTTGCGGTCCTATATTTCTCTCCCGAGCATCGTTAGTAATATTAAATTTAGTTTGTGGTCACAGCTTGGAGAGTTAGAGCGAATATAATTTGGAACTGAATATTGCTATAGTTTATTGAATACCACAATTAAAAAACTTTTCTCTCTTATTTTTGGTTCATACTTCTAGGACTTTTTCGTGCATGTTCTAATTGCACTGGTGGAATTATGCCATAAAAAAAAACAAATGTTAGTAACTGCAACTATTCAAATTCCTATACTTACTGGTGAGATGGGAAGGGATTAACCACATATTCTATTTATACCTTCCCTCAGCTGACATAATAAATACCGGTCTATTTGTAACTGGAAATTTTTCGGCTTAAACCGCAACGCGACACATACGAGTATATATCACTATAACGAATTTTCAATCGCGCATGTGTTACTATCCAGGCTAACTACCTACCTACCATCAACTTAATTGCTTACTACTATTATTATGCTATGAAATAGCTTAATCAATTGTTATACCACAAATTAAATCTTTATTTGGGCATCAGAGTTCCATCAAACGCTTTTCTTAAATTACTATTGTCGTACGGTTTAAGTGTTTTTGTACGACTGTAATAAATTATTATTGTTATTTATTTAATTTAAATATGTGTATAAAACAATTCACACAATATTCAAAGAGAAAGTATATTCGCAAAAGCCTTCTACGTGTCCCTAAAATGGTAAGACACATAACTTTTCGCGAGTTGAAGCAAGGCGCTCAGGTGGAAAATGTTCATAGTTCGGGACAGTTTTCGCGATAACACAGTGGACAAATTGGTTTTACCTCAACACACTCGCCCAAACTTGTTTTTATTGAACGCTTTTTGAGATGCGACTTTCTGATTTCGTTTATATCAATTTGTTTGTTTTCATCCATGGGATTTACTGTCAAAAGTATTTATATTATCTTAGCAATAAATGTTATTACTTTTCACTTTTAATGCTTAATATCAACTCGCAAGAGCAGAAATTTTCAGTTTCATTTCAAACGAGAGTTTGTCTCAAATATATGAGTTTGATATTTGTTTTGTTTGAAATTCTCATATTAATAATATTAGTCTGTTTTAATTAGAGAAATCAAGTTGTTGCGTTTAGTAACTTAGTTTTTGGTATTGACCTTCATATAATATATGTATATACATACATAAACTCACACCATTTTCCCAGAAAAGGCAGGCAGAAGTGTTAGCAGGACACCTAAATTTCGCCTCGTTTTATCTCGTCCCACAGTGCGATAGGGGGCGAACCTATTGCCGTATGGGCCAAAATTCCTGACTATAAGCTGATAATGAATAGCAAAATCTAATATCATTGCCCGACCCGGAAGTCGCAAACCCCAGAAATCAGCGTTGCAATCATACCGCAATACAATTGCGCCTGCGAGGCAGTCATTCTATTCATCTAAAATACAGGAATAATATCTGCTTTCTCGTACCGAGACTAGATTATAAATAATTTACCAGATATGTGTGTATTGTGAAGGAAAATCCGTCAGTCTTTGATACCTGAGACGAAATCTACATCTTAATGTTGGTTTAGAAAGTGACTGGTATATTAATTGATTTATATATTAGTGCATTAAGACAGTGGTACAGGATCGTGTTATACTGTAAACTTTATGTGACTTTTATTAAGATAAGATGGGCATATTAAGATTTTCTTTTCTTATTTTTCAATTTTTATTCTTTGATTTTCTTTTCTTCTTCTTCAAGCGTTATCCAGTCTATGTCAATGCCATATTATGATTTTAATCACAAACAAATCCAGTGTTAGTTATAGTTTAGAAGTCATAACAACAAATCTTAAAACTCGCACATCAGTAGAATACCCTAATAAAATTTCTTCGCAATGTTTACTCCAGCTCGACAATTTTTAATTTAAAATATTTGCGCGAGGAACTTTACGTTCGCCGACGTTAATATGTTTTCCTGCTCTGTCTCCTAATACACAAAGAAATGTTCTGCGCCTTATTTAACCTTAATAGAACTGCATTTTTACGTTTCAAGTTGAAATTTGTTTTGAAGTAAATAATATAAATATAGTTGTACTAAAATGACATGACCTATTTGAGTCTCTATCATCATGAATTTTCATGATAATCCACTCAAAAGTACCTACTATATCGAAAGCCCCTTCAAAATGGTATTAGCATTTTCCTATAAATTGCGGATAGCTACCTAAACTTACTGGTCTCATATGTGAGAGGTCGCCTGGGTCTATTTCTCCTGCCAAACATCAGCGTAAATGCACTGTTGCATTCTGGATTGACGGATATTGTAACCAGAGTAACTACTGGAATATTGAGACCTAACATCTTATGTCTTAGCATGACGAGCGCAGTGGAATGTCGAGCGTTGCTTTGTAATTCAAGGTGTTGCTTGATTTTGCTGCTGGCTATCAAGAGTCGTATTGCTTATTATCAAGCGAATGACATGCTCGTTTCACCATTCAATACGATTCAAAGTTTTGAGCAGCAGTGACAGCCTCCGTGGCGCAGTTGGTTATATGCAGACTGTGAACGAAATGCCGCAGGTTCGATCCCCGCATCCCCGAGTCTGGCTTTAGTGAGACCGAAAAGTTTCAGTAGTACCCACGACACAAGACTCAATTTTAGTGTGGAGTCGGACTATTTATGTAACTGTTGGGTGTATTTATTAAAAAAAGCCTACATACGTACAGGTTTAATTCATAACATCTTATTTTGAAGTATGTTGATAAAAGTATAATTCAAGTGGTTTCGGATGAATCGCAAGTATTCCACCGCGTTGTCTGTTTGTGCCCATCTCAAAGGTGCAGACGTCTTTGCGTTCTTATTTTTACATGCGAATGTTTGGATGTAAATAACATTTCCGCTTTGACTGAATTTTCTAACGTTCGCGTTTGTTTACAATGTTATAATAAAATTTAAGGAACACCTAAATGTGGGCAGTGGTCGGTGAATTCCTAGTTTACTATATTAGTAATTTACATATACCGAACCGATTACAATTCACAACTAAGATTTAAATAATGTGTATGACTATATAATGTAAGTTTTCAACTCGAATAGTTTTATTACACGTAAACAAACCTATAGAGTATCCATAAAGACTCACCGAGTTTCATAGAACGGTGTCAATTATGCTTCTTTTATCATTTTCAGTCCTGTGTAACACGATGCACTGGTGATTTAACACCTTGAATAGTCTTTATTTGGTCGATATGTATTTGTTCGGGGTATAGCTCCATATCAACTTTGTGAACGTATAATTGTAGGTCTTTTATAATAATATGTGCCAGTAGGTACCCCCGGAATGTCTATTTCTCCCGCCAAACAGCAGTTCACTGTGTTATTTGGGTTTGATGGATAATATAGCCAGAGAAACTACTGGAAACATTGAGATTTAACGTCTTATGTGTTAGGATGGCAAACGTAGTGGAATTATATGTAATGTTTTGTAATTCATGGTGTTGTTTGGTTTTGCTAATGTCCATGAGGAGTCATATCGCTTATCATCACGCGAATAGCATGCTTCTATCGCCATTCATGGCAGTAAAAAAGAAATATGAACATTTGCAAAGAAAATCCTAGTAAGAACCAAAAAAAGATACTAATATAAAAAACTTTACTTTGCCATCCAATCGCTATCCGTTGATAAATCGCAAAAAGCGTCTAATAACGTCTCTATGACGTTGATCACGTTCAGTTTTTTAAAATCTATCGCAGCTCGCTACAGAAAGGGCCGTGTAATGACTGGAGCTGTCATTAGCTGCCGCTCTCGGTTGAAGATTGAAAATTTAACGAGCATCATTTCCTGGATGCGCCGCCCTGAGCGATGCTCCTTAATACGTCCCTTTTTACGCTATTTACTTTTTAAATTTTGCGACATGTCACATTTTTAAACTTGGAACTGCTGGTTTGGAGGGTGTAAATATCGTTAGTATGTCGTTTGTTTTGATTATGTCAGAGTAAATTATTTTTGGGTATTATGCATCGTTTTTTGTATACCTATTTGATATTAAACTGACGGTATATTATTGGCTGCTACGGGATTCCCCGTGAGATTTACGGCATGCCTTATTATTAGAATCTACATTAGTACTTTAAGTTATTATTTTTACTTAATTAAAACACAAAGTACGATGCTGTCATATAAGCTACATCATATGAGAAAACTAAATTCATCATCAACAAGAAAAAAATAAAATATTTACAGTTTGACATTCAACTCTTTTTAAAAACAGCAACAAAGAATTTACACAAAAAACCCTAATAACTTCCACTAGGTAAGTCTCAAAAGTATTGGCAATGCTCCCCTAACATATGCACCGTAAAGGGCTTCTAAGTAAAAGGATATTTTCAGTGAATTGATGCATAATTTTTACATCCAAGTGCCCTTCTGTCGACGACTGTAGAGTGTTCGGTCACAGACGTACAAAATTCCATTAGCGAGTTTTGGACGTTAGCCAAACTTGTCGGCAGGTCTAAAGGTTCTACTGAGAACTGTGGATAGGTAAAATATCTAATGTTTGGCTAATAGTGTAAAATTGCGGGGTTTTGTGCCACCAGTCAGCAATTTGAAGGAACTTGGGGCGTGTAATGTTGGAGACCGAGCTTCTATTACAGCTGGTTTTATTGCGGTTTTCGAATTACTAGTAGTCTGGAAAATATTATATGCTGGAAGTCAGTTAGGGAATATCATTTTGTTGAGGTTCATTGAATTTGGAGAAGTATTTCAAATTAAAATGTTTTCTTGTCTAATTTGAATGGATAGGTTTTGATTGGCTTGCCTAATAAGGAACAGATAGAGCAAATCTTTTCTTGGATTACATTTAATAGTAATAAAACTTTTTATTATTATAGTTTAGGTAAACATTGCTGGATCAATAGGGCTAACTTTATAAAATCGTCCAAAACGTTCCAATTTCAAAGCTAATGTCCAAAAAGACTGAATAATACAATTCTTAAAAATTATTCACTCAAATCTTACCTATCGTAGTAACTGATCTCAGTTATTATTTACGTATGTTTGACCCAGATGTCCCTTCTGCCCATTTTATATTCATTGAACGAACCTCCGACGAAACTGTGGGAAACCGGGAACATCGAATTAAAATTGTCCACTGTACTGTCCTCTTCATTCACACGAGTGGACCACAAATTAGAAGATTTAAAGTTTGTGTTCAGAACTGTTGTGTTCCAAAATTGAGCTTTTTTTATACTGAGTATGTGACAGGAAAGTTAAGAGACAGCTCTTTTTGGATTTTTAATTGCTGCAATTGTTCTGTCTGCCCTTGTCCTACACTTATATGGGGTACTAGCTATTTGTCTTTTTGTTAGAGTCCTTGTAGAATGATTTAATGGAATAATTTTCAATTCCTTACAATTTGAGCAGATTCATTAATGAATATGATATGAAAAGAAAATACATATTAGATTTTTCTAAATATTAGTCCTGGGTTTTATCTGTATTCAATGAGCTACAAAATATTACTATATTAGGCAGTGTCATGTTAACATCAAGCCAGGACTACCAAAACTACTTGTAGCGTTATTTTTATTTTTGAATACAGTAGTTTTCTTCTTTTTGTTTAATCAGTTATTGTTGTCCATAAATCTAAAAAAATCTTCGCTATGATTTAGTTTCCCTGCTCAAGCTCTCTTCCCAATTCACATCAAGCCTTTATAACCAAAACGTATAAATAAATAAATAAATAACACCCAACAGTCACATACATAGTCCTGACCTCACATTAAGATCGAGTCTTGTGTCGTGGGTATCAGGAACTACGAGAGACTTTTCGGTCTCACAAACACCCAGACCCGAGAGAAATATTTGTGGGCCGCACAAACATTTCTCTTGGTGCGGGGATCGAACCCGCAGCCTCTCGTTTCACAGGAGGCATCTTACCGCCTGCGCCACGGAGGCTGTCAATAGAATCTATAAAAAACATGCCCTTTTTCATAGCTTGTGGAACCCTAAAGTGATACACTCCGTCTTCTCGCGCAGTTTGCGTTGAATGTGAATTTCATCATGTTCAGTTTTTTCCGGTTTTTTCCGGTCGGCGCGGCGCGGTGTGTGCATGAAATCTGTAAAAACGGATGATAGCCGAATATTTGTAAACGTTTCCCACTGGAATATGCGGCCAAGTAGAAAGTCCTTTGAACACCGCTTATTGATAAGCATTTGAAAGGTTTTTTTTATTTATATTTTTGTTTATAAATTGGAGGATAAATTCTTTGAGTTGGTTGGTTGAAAACACCCATGCTTTTCAAACGATTCACTCTGTTCGTGAGATCTGCGGCTCGTTTAAAAAGCAGTATTAATAGCCTAGATCGAATGATAACTTTTATCTGCAGGTAAATTAAATGAAGATACAGTGATAAGGATGATGTGAGAGCCAAAAATCCTTCCTACGTCAGGACCCCGATCTACTTACATAGTCTTAATCTGGGGGCACGGCAGTGCCCCCTCAAAGTCGAGCTAAAAAGCGGCACAGACGTACCATCCTTTTCTCGAAGCAATTCAGACCATTTTCAACCCCCCATAACTTCGTTGTGGTTAAAGCAAGAAGCCTGAATTTTCTCTATCTGATCTATTTATTTAAAACGTAAATTTTTCATATTGATATGATAATAATTTACGTAATGACTTTATACAGAACGTCCCTTAAGCAAGGACTAAATAAATTAATCGACTTGGTATTGGTATTGGATTACATGGATCTCACAACTTTTTGCGGTAGAAAAACTGAGCTGCGAGACTTGGAATTTTTTCACAGGATGTTTTTGATGGGATAAACATTTTCCATCTCAAGAATTGTGAATGGCGATGAAAAAATGTTTAATTTTCGTAAGGTACTTAAACCAGAGAAAAAAATGATATTTTACAACACAAAAACAACCCGCATGGCAACCCGTACTAGGCCAGCGTGGTGGACTAGGTATATGGCCTAACCACTCTCAATCGTGCTCTCGATTATAGAGGAGGCCCGTGCCCTGCAGTGGGACGTATATGGGCTGATACAGACAACACAAAAATACTAAAACGAGACGGTGCTCTTTTACGAGCACATTCATACGCAATTTTTAACATTACGCGACAAAAGTCGAATGCATTGTATCGCATATCTCGATTGAAACATGTGTGAATTATACATGAGATGATATTTCCAATCTGTCGGGTAAAATATCCAGGTTATATTGAACTTTTATTAGTAAATAAATGTTTGTGTGGACAGGTCTGGATAGATTGGTTATAGCGCGTTTGTTTTCGATCCCGGCGAAAGTTTGACAAATGGCTCACGTTGCAGTTTCGGCCGATAAGCCGATATGTCTCTTTTCGAGTGAGCGTTTTCGTATCATAGTTATGATTTCGTCCAATGGAGTGTGATTTATGTTGTTATTGCGAGCACTTCTTTGAGCACTGAAATAAGTTATATTTATGATGTTTTTGATACTATTAAGCCAGGCTTCTTGTGACTGACTTTATCCATGTTTCTCTTCGTATATTATTATCATGACATTCTAATATTTTTTACGGAGTGCCTATTCTTAATAAGGTCTATTTAACATTCCTTCAAGTTCATGTGAGGTCCTCGCTGATACCCGGGTATTCTTATGATGTTTTGCTTCACCCATTTACAATTCCATTTTAAACGGGTGAAGCAGGAAGAAGGGTGAACAGAACTAGGATAATCTAAATTGGATCTGTAGCTTTGATGACGGTAGAGTTACTCTGTAGCCACTAGCCAGTATTTACTCTTCCGGAAGACTCCAAATCATATTATCCTGGAATCAAAGCCACTTTAGCAAAGTACAGTCAGCAACATAAGACGCTGAACACTTCACATTTTTTGATAACCTTTTTATGAAATAAAATTTGTACGTACTACTCTGTAGTCGTAAAATATAACCAAGTAAAGTCATCTATGTCGAGAAGTGCCATACGATATTGAAAATAATAATTATTTTGGATGTAAAGACAATTCCAAATCTCGTGAATGTGTAGCGACTTATGTTGTTGACTGTACAACCGCTAAGTATCCTTTAATAACAATTGAGGAGTCCACAAGTATCTTCTCAAAATATAAATAAGCAATACGATCACCACTTTGCATTTACTTTTTTAATGTAATTTTGTCATTTTTATTTATACGGTATAAATTGTTAAGTAAACAAATAATTTTCCAATTTATACAATTTAAAAATATGGTGCATTATACAAAGGCGACTAAACTTGTAATTTACTCTCCGAAATCTTATTAATAAAGATCTCATTTAAATTATATTTTATTCAATTGTTTCTAGATTGCGTGTGGGATTCATTAAATTACTTTCTCACAAACTTGTCCATAAGCACTTAATACAATTAATTCTGATTCGTAAAAGTTTTGAAATTGAGTTTCAATTTGGGTTTTAGAGATTATTTGCAATATAATATTAGCAAAATACTTTAAAATAATAGAATCAAAAATCTCTAAACAAATATTTTTATTGTCAGTGCATTTATGTTCTTGGAGTTGATTAATTATTTAAAATTTTCAATTTATATATTCTGGCCGATCATATTCTTTCGGATGTACTTTGTACTCATATTATCACTAAAAGCTTAATATTCATCTTTTGCGTTTTTCGCGGTTATTCGTGTATTGACTGATCCAGCATTCATTATTTCATGAGATAAACTCGCTCTTTCGTCAGTGTACTGAATGATATGCTCAACTCTTTTGCGTAATTTGGCACTTATTGAGTAAGCGATCGACTGCTTCATGACACATACTTGCACGGTAAGGTCAACCAGCACGCAGTTTACGCTAGACCATCAAAATATTTTACTACTTTCAAAAATGTTAAGCATTTCAAATACTAAATAAGTTTTTGGAATGTAGCGCCACCCTCAAGTGATTTATTTTGGATAAGTAAATGCATAAGCTTTGTTTCATGAACTTCTAAATTGCTCTGTAGCTTTCAACAATACTTTCTGGTGGTAGGTCTCTTATATGTGAGAGGCTACCTAGGTGGGTACCACCGCAATGTCTATTTCTCCCGTCAAACAGCAGTTTAAATGCAATGTTGTGTTTCAGATTGAAGGACATTGTAGCTAGAGTAACTACTGGACATATTGAGACTTAACATCTTATGTCTCAGGATGGCAAGCGCAATGGAATGCCCCAGGCATTGCTTTGTAATTCAAGGTGTTGTTTGGTTTTGCTACTGTTCATGAGCGGTCGCATCGCTTACCATCAGGCGAACGGCACGCTCGTCTCGCCATTCACTGCATTAAAAAAAAACTTAACTAATAACAACCAAATACACCCAACAGTCACATATATAGTCTTGATCCCACATTAAGATATAGTATCAGGAAGTACAAATATTTGTGGACCTCACAAATATTTGTCTTGGTGCGGCGATCGAACCCGCGGCCTCTCGTTTCACAACTGGCGTCTAAACAACTGCGCCACAGAAGCCATGATACTTAAGATAACAATCCATTTATCTCAGATGATTAAGGCATCACAAACATTCCAAAACATTCCGAATCATTTAAACAGCAGCTACCAAATAGACCGTGTATACAACCATACAAAGCCAGTACTGGTACCATGTCAACTTTGGTAGGCGTCCGGTAATGGGCAAACTTGGGCCGGTCCAGCTTTGTGTAGTTCTAAAATACGGCTTAATTATCAACACCCAGGCAACCCTAATTACGTCACGGGTTTGACGACGTGAAAAAGGACAGTTTGCACTTTGTTGAATAGTTTAGCTTTAGTTGGGGCTGCGTTTCTACTCTGATTTTATGAGGCATAATTTTAAACGCTTTAAGCCGTCCCCGGAGACTTTTATTTTATTTATCATGTTTTATTCGAAGCGTTAAACTTTGTTCAGCGCTTACTGACCTAATTTTGGAATGCTGATTGTTTATAGAATTATCCCATTATTCAGTTGTTTAATCAACCTTGTAGTTTTAAGTACATTTGCGCTTGTATTTCAAAAGGCATAAATGAATAAACAAAAGACCGCTTGTTTTATTATATCTCCTGGTACAAAAGTAATATGTTTCAATACCATACAAAACAAAGCCAGCTATGATTAAACGAGGAATCGCTTTACCTTATTCAATGCAATCATTGTACCACACGTGATGGAATTATTGGACTTTCAATTTTATTTAAACTTTAAACTTTACAATTAATATATTTAATACTACCTGGGATTGTAGGGTAATTTTTGATCTTTCGTATTTTCTTTTCTCTGTCTCTCTTCAGCCATAGGTAGTCTACTGATGAACTTAGAGCGTTTTCTTTCTCATGGGGAAAATCCCTTTACGGACCATGCCACCCCCGAAGGGGCAAGGGTGTGTCGGACTCACCGGTGCGCCTTCCGGCCCAACGAGACGTGATGCTAGGTCGGGTCCCTATCGTAGTCTGCGCACCGAAATACCGACTAAAAACCCCGCGTTGGCCACCATCGGTGCACTTTGGAGACGGCCCCGGGATACCGCTCAACAGACGCGCCAGGACCGCCTCCACGTGCACTGCCGCTTACAGCGACGCGGCTTTTTGACGCTTGTAGCGCTACGTCTCGGGGGCCGCCAGGATAGGGAAGGCGGCCCCGTTTGGCCTCTGCGGCGCCGGGTTAGTTGGCGTCCCGGCGCCTCGTTCTTCGTCTGCGGTGACGACGAGCGGGATCGTTCTGCTCACGACCCCGTTCGGCGCTCTCCTTCTGCAACATGACGCGCTCGCAGAAGTATAGCATGGCTCACTACGACCTCTGGCTACCGACCATGGCGGCGACCACGGCCGGCAGCGAGAGGTCTCCACCCAAAACCGCAGTGAGAGCGCTGCGCTCCTCGTCCCAGGCTGGGCACTCCTCCAGTGTGTGCTGGGCCGTGTCCTCGCGGCAGTTGCCACTGTTGTGGCACACGGCGGACTCCTCAGCTCCGGCTACGCGACACAGGTACGCACCGAAGCAGCTGTGCCCGGTGAGCACCTGCGTCAACCGGAATGTCGGCGCACCGTGGCGCCTCTCCAGACATTGTTGGAGGACAGGTCGCACTGCCGCGCCGGTCCTCGTGCCAGCACTTGGGTTCTCCAACCTGGAACGCCACTTCTCCACGGCGGTCCTGCGGAGGGAGGCCAACATTGCCTCGACCTCTCGGGACACCAGTCTCTGCCCCCGCTGGGACGCTTCCTCACGTCCGAAGAAGACAGACGAGAGGGTCTTAGCATCCAGCTCCCAGGACAGAGTTCCCGCTAGAACGCAGGCCGCCTCGTGCGAGACCGTGCGGTAACCCCTGACGATTCGCTGCGCCACCATGCGCTGCGGACGGTGCAGCAGGCGCACGCAACGAGCGCTCAGGGACTCGGCTCAAACGGGACTTCCGTAGAGGGCCATGGACCGCACGACTCCAGCATACAGGTTTCGGCAAGGGATGCCAGGACCATCAGTGTTGGGCAGCAGGCGCCCCAGTGCGCCCGCCGCCTTTACCAGTTTCGGCGACAACTTCTCAAAATCTCTGGTGGGGGCCCACGCCGAGGTCCTCGGTCTTGTTCAGGGCCACCTTGAGGCCCAGTCGCCGAATCCTGCCAACCACCAGTCCCGTGCCAAACGAGGCTAGCAGGGCGGCTCTCCTGAAAGTCCTGGCCGTCGCTGTCACCAATGTGTCGTCCGCATAGCAGACGACACCGACGCCCCGAAGGTTGGCACCACGGAGCACCCAATCATACCCGATGTTCCACAGGAGCGGGCCCAGAACCGAGCCCTGTGGAACACGATACCGCTCTTCGGTGCCACCCGTTGGCGCCCGGATACACCACGTACCTGTCAAAAAGGTATGCCGATGCAAGCCCAGGGCATAGTGTTCAAAGCGTTGGCGATATCGAGAGATACCTCCACCACGACATTGCCCCGGGACACCGCTTCTTCCGCCTGTGCCTTGACCCGCAAAATCGCGTGGATCGTAGACCGGCCCTGTCTGAACCCGAACTGGCAATCCGCTAGGTCCGGGCCCGTGTCCTCCAAGTGCTCAAAGAGGCGCGCGTGAACAATACGCTCAAAAAGCTTGCACACCTCGTCGAGCAACACGATGGGCCGGTAGGCCGATGGCGACTCTGCGGGTCGCCCCTCCTTCCGAAGCAGGACAAGCTTGCCCATCTTCCATCGCGACGGGAAGATGCCCTGCTCCAGGCACGCGGAGAAAAGGCCGCGGAGCCTCGTACCCAGCGACTCGACGGCCAGCACCCAGACACGACCGGGCACCCCGTCGAGCCCCGGGGCCGAGTTTTTGCTCCGTAGTCGAAGCACTGCTGGCTCAAATTCTTGCGGCGAAACCTCCGGGATGTTAGTAGGGGCCTGCATCCAGAGACTTCTGCAACCAGGTCGTCCGTCCACTTTCAAGGCGGGCGTCCGAAATTTCTTTTGTCTGTACGTGGACTCTAAAAACTTTCGGCCCTTTCACAGTCATTAAATAGCAAATATGAAGCTTAAGTAAGCTTACAATTTACTATTTGTATATTTGTTTTGTATTCTTAGTGTTTCAAAAACATTTTATGTAATCGTTCAAATCGCCTCAAAACTTAATCAAACCATCTGAACCCTCAAGAGTTTCTGAAACATCGATTTCAAAGTCAGCGACGAATCCACTCGCACCTCGACTGAACACTTTCACAAAGCCTCACTAACCAACATGGCAAATCACATTGCGATCCTCTATTTCAAGCTCTGTTTGATTTCAATCAGTTCGGTGCGATGTGACCCAATTAGCGGTTCGTATTGCCAACGACGGCGAATGTTGACGTTACTATTTGTGATAGTCGAATAAAACTCGCTGTTGGTACTTTATGATGGAGTAATATGGGCTGATATTTAAAGATTTGGAGCTGTATATGGTGCGGGTCGATAGGAATCTCTGGAATCCTTTTCCAATGAGGATTTGAAAATTAGTAAAATTGCTATAACTTATAAGTCAAATTGACAGTATAAATAGATCATAACATAACCACAGAACAGTTGAATATGGTTAGAAGGGAAATATGTACAAGCGTTTGATGCGTCGCAAAGTGGTGCATCAAAAGCATCACTGCCGCGGAACGGATGATTTGTCAAATCAGTCGTTGGTGAAATGCCTTGGAGCGTAGTGCTCCTGTGAAATAAAGTAAAAATGCAGATTTATGCTATTTTATCTTGCAGTTCCAATACTAAACCGTCGATTATCAATAAAGAAATAATTTAATACCAATATTAAACCCGATTTTATTGATTTTCACCTTCATTTCCATAAATTGCGATTTGTAATTACATTTTAAAGAATTCGATAATATTATAGACGACAAATACAAAATATACATTGCTGACTACTCGTACATACAATGCACGCGAATGCTAAGTTCCTACGCAATGCATACGATACATTTTTGTTATGCCAAATTCGAAATTTGTCAGATGTCACACAGTGTTGTAGTCATGTACATAGTAATTATATCGATGTATTTATAGATTTCGTATACTTGTAAATCGGTTTTCATAGGTATTAAACAAACAAAATAAAACAAATCCTTTAGTAATTTTAAATTGTAGTACTCATTATGTTTGATAACGTTGACGACCTATCCTTATGTTCTAATGTCATAACTTGAGAACAACATATATTTGTTTCTGAATATACTTTATGATATTAATTTATTCGTTTGTTGGTTTCCGAGAGTGAGTCGATAAAGGCAACAGGTAGAGACAACTGGATTCCTACAAAATTCAGTACGATTTACGAAACAAAAGACGGTAAAAAAAGCTGTATCATAAGTAATAATATACAAACCAAAAATAATTACGGGCAACGCTTATGGGAAAACTGTATCATGGAGGTGAAATAATGAATTATTGTATGCAAAATCAAAACCACTGAAGCTAATGATGTAAAAAAATCATAATTGTATTTGCATAACTATGTGATTTTCCAATATAAACAATGTTAATATCTCTCACAAAGCTGAAAATCTTGGAAATCCTGTACATATACTCGTAGATTTGTAAAATAGTATACATATTAAAATTCACCTTCAATATTAGTTATTAAGAAAAACCATTAAGCACATCGATAAAATAAATTCCGGTCTTATAACAAAAACATGTTTCCATAATTTTATCTATACTTTAAATCGACTATTGCAAGCTTTCTATATTGGATTTGTAGAGGTTTTGTGTTTCGAAAACGACGACGCTGGTTTTCATACAATTTGACGGCTATTGCCTTTCTAACCACAGTAGTTCTAGTAACAATATTTAATTAACAATTTTTAAAAATCAATCAATGTATTTTCGATATTCTAAGTTCTGGGGCTGTAAATTATTTTAATTACTATTTTCCGTATGTTAACTTGCTTAAATTATTCGTAAATACCGTTCATTATATTATTTTTCGAATTTGGCTTTGGTGAGATTGCGTGTAGATATTTTGTTAAGGAAATAAGCGTAAAAGACTGATGAAGGATGATACCTAAAGGTTCTCAAATAGTAGTCATTTAGAGGCAAAAGCAGCATTGGCCATCAAGCAAACACACGCACTAATGACGAATAAGAAAAGTCGCTGAATGCTAACTACGCCAGTATGCAATTCATATGTTCAGCACTGAACTCCCTGTGACTGAAAATGGCGATAATCTAATTTTGTAATATTGAAGCTTCTTTTTTATCGTGATTAATTGCGATAGTAGCATGTTATTCTCCCGTTTCTAAGCTATAAGATAATGGACCATGAAACCAAACAACTCAATAAATTACAAAAAAAAATATTGGCATTTCACTGCACTTTCATTCTGAGATATAAGATGTTAAGTCTCATTATGTTTAGAAGTTACTCTAGCCACAATGTCTTTCAAACCGGAAGACAACAGCATATTTACACTCTTTGTTGCTGCTGTTTCACAAAATTTTGTAGTTTTGGAAACCACATACATGATTCTCAGCGGCGTGCACAGGATTATGACACTGGGTATGCGGCGGAGTACTCGGTCACAAAAACTTTTTCTTTTATAGTTTCTTAGCATAGCCACAGCCACGCGACGGATCTCTAAGTCGGAAACCATGCCAACATAACAAGTCTTAGATGTACTACTATTCATGTCCATCTTCTACGGCAACGCAGACAAAACAGCGATCGATCGTCGCGGCGGAAGAAATTCAAAAAACTCACCTAGTCAGCTTTCAATTTGCACATATTCAAGGTTCCGGTTAGTTGAGATTACTATACCTATCCCGATGTAAATAAACGCAAGATTTCTGCCACCTCATTCATTCATTTGATAAACATACATTTTTAACACAAACCTCGCAATCAAATAACATTTAAAAAAATAAACAAACACACTAGTAAAAGCAAATGACTACAATTATTATCGAAACTTAGTAATAAACTGTTAAATGTACACACTTTCAAATGTTAAAATGAAAAATCCGTTAAGAAATCTATTTTTTTTTTACAAACATACTAGTATAAAATAGTAAACAATGCAAAAACTCATAAAAAAGCAAAATGGCCCCCGCGAAACACAAAACATTTCTATTTAAACAAATAAAACCTTACTAACCAAAAATGCATAATGTGCATAGGTGATTTATTAGATTCCAGCCTATTAATTTTACTCGGATTATAGGCAACGAACATTTACGATTACTCCCTACAACTGCCGAACTCCCGAGGCCTGCCGCAGGAGTCGCGGCTTTCAATATTCATGGGTGTGTGCGTTTGCGACTGTGCACGGACACCAAAATTACTACACACATGCAAACAAATGTAATGCGGGACGCGGCGGCATGACTTGGTTGATTAGGTACATTAATTTGCTTTGCAGCGCCTCTTGCTTTTCGCGTGGCAACCACAATGTTTGCGTGATTGCAAATAGGTGCTATTTATAAAATATTAGGCGTTTTTAAGTTATTATATTTTGTTTATTCATTTATTTACTATAAATTAAAGTCATCTAAAACGTACGAAAGTTATAATAAAATATCTGTGAATGGCAAGTAAAGCACTGCATTTCTGCCTACAAGGAGTGCACGCCCCTGATGATTCTCCATGTAATTCATAATAGAAATACATACAAAGGTTAACAAAACTTTAATGAGAGTAAACATTGAACAAATAACTTGAATAATCCAAGGCTTTGGTGCTGAGAGCTGCGTGCCGGTACATCTAACGCGCGCATTAGCAACACTTATATTAATACGAAGCACTCCTTGCCGGCGATAACTCGTATAACTTGCTATTATACTGAAATAAAATATTTATTTTCATCACTCTAGCTATGATTAAAGAAGTATCTTTTTTTATTTTATTGGTATTTATGGATCTACAGATTCTATTGATTGAATTATGAATGGATACAAATCTAAAATAATTTATTCAAATGTTTAACATACTGTGAAAATATTTTGAACCAAACTGGAAAACATACAATATGTTGCTCGAACCCTTTACAGGATTAAGCCTAATATTCTTAAAAGAATAAGAAATAGTATAATAGAATAGAAAGAAGAGTAATCAAGTATGGGATATGTGAAACTATGGGATACCATACTTCATAGCAAACTTTCTTTTACTTTCAAATGAGAGTTCTTCTTTCTTTCTTTTGCTTTTGCAAAAGCAACTTCTTTCACCAATTTACTGGTGGAAGGCCTCTTATATCAGTCTGGGTAGGTACCATTGCAATATCTATTTCTCCCGCTAAACAACAGTGTAAATGCGCTGTTGTGTTTCAGTGTGAAGGAAATTGTAACCAGCGTAACTACTGGACATATTGAAACTTAACATCTTATGTCTCAGGATGGCGAGCGCAATGGAATGCCAAGCATTGCTTTGTAATTTAAAGAATTGTTTAGTTTTGCCACTGTTCATGAGTAGTCGTATCGCTTACAATCAGACGAACGGCATGTTCATTTTGCGTTTCATTGCAATAAAAAAATATTTAATAGGGAGAGAGACTTAGTATTATGAAGCAAAAATGGCGTTGACGAAAAGCAAATTATTATTTTATAACAATTTGTTTACAACGGATAATTCCATCTAAATTCCATAATTATTGCTAAAAATAAACAAACAATATTTAATTGTTAATACGAATTCGCTATTATTTGAGCGTACCTAGCTACTTAATTTACTAACAATTAGAACTATGATCGAGGGTGGGAGACCTAACAATTGCCCCCTCCGTTCCTTTTCTCCCTTCCTTACACCCACTATTTACCAAGGTCATTGACCCACATAAAATTAGCGTTTTGTTGTAGATGTTCAAGGGCGACGGCAGTTCCTTCACATTAACTGAGTTTTGTGTGTTGTTTGTGTGTTTAAATTAGATGAAATAAAAAATATATGCGAATAGGACGCGAAGATCTTGTCATTGAGCTTATACGGACCTTAGATCTTATTTCTACATGGGGTTCCAGGAATATCAGTGGCGTAACTACCCCATCGGGGGCCCGTGGCAAAGTTCATCAAATGGGGCCCTTCGTATATGTAAAAAAAACTTAACATAGTAATTTCGTTTTTATGAATCTTTTTATTAGGTGGCCAACATGTTCATGCTCGTCTCGGGGTCGAATCCTAAGGCACACCTTTGATTTTTCGAAATCATGCATGTATTGAAATTCAACCACCATGTACTATAACCGTGAAGGAAAACATCATGAGGAAACCTGCATACCATAGCAATTTGTAAGAATTTCTGTGGTACGTTAAGTCCACCAGTCCGCACTAGGTCAGCGTGGTGGATTATATGGCCCGTGCCCTGTAGCAGGGTTAATATGAGCTGATACAGTACGTTTTTTTTTTAATGATGGCTTCATATTTTTCATCGGATTTTGAACATAAATCATTTCATGAAATTTCTTCGCAGTTGTATCAAATCTAAGTTGCTCGTAACGTCTGCATCACATCGAGCAGGTAATGAGCGGATCCATCCCAGATGTGCGAGCAGTATTCCATATCCGACTGAACCTGCGCTTTAAACAAACAATATAGTTGACCGGGCGTGAAAAACCGACTCACCCTGTTCTGGAATCCAACCCGGCGTGATGTGGCAAATATTATACCCTTGATGTGAATCCTTGGATTGAGAGCACAGCGTACATCCACACCAAGGCTACTCAGGTCTTTCCCCATTGAGAGGGGAGCACCCTAAAGTAAGGGGACGGGAGAGAACGGGTATTTTTTGCACGTGAAAGCACACACCTGGGTTTTCTTTGATTTTTCTTTTCAATGTAGAAATGAGATCCTAGGTCCGGTTAAGCTCTATGATAAGATTTTCACGTCCCCTCGCGTAGCGACTACATTTCATTGATATGCAGAATAAACTGGGTGGCTTGCTAATCCTGTTTACTGTCTATACTTAGGTTTTCGGACGGATACGGTCATTACGGATCTTGTCTTTCGAAGAGACACCGAGCATAGCATGCTCCACACGGCCGTAGCTAGGGGGGGGGGGGGCATTTTAGGGCAATGCCCTACCTTGAAATCCCAATGCCCTACCTTAAAAATACCAAAACTAAGACAAATTATTATAATTGAATTGTTTGTTTATCGTTTGACATAAAAAAATTGTGTAGACCATCACATCACTGACCTAGAGAGACCTAGAGAGTAGAGAGAGGTCAGTGATATACATGGTGATTGATTTAGGAGCCCGTGCTTCTGTATCTGTATCAGCCCATATACGTCCCACTGCAGGGCACGGGCCTACTCTACAATCGAGAGTACGATTGAGAGTGGTTAGGCCATATAGTTCGCCACGCTGGCCTAATGCGGGTCGGTGGACTTACATACCATAGAAATTCTTATAAATCGCTACGGTATGCAGGTTTCCTCCCGATGTTTTCCTTCACCGTTTTAGTGCGTGGTGATTGACTATCAATACACATATGACTCCGAAAAGTCAGAGGTGTGCCCTGGGTTTCGAACCCGCGACCACCGTGAACATGTTGGCAGCCGCGTCTAGTCCGTTTGCCAACAGGCCACCACGCACTTGGTGCTTGCTTGGCCCGTGCTTCGGAGCAGATCAATTATGATAAAAATTTTACTTCCGCCTTACCTGTAACCAATGCTGCCCTACCTCAAATTCGACTCTAGCCACAGCCCTGATGCTTCATAGCTCGCTGAGCAACATTGAGCTGGTTGACCAGTCTTACTGTGTGTCCAAGTCTCAGCACCGTAGCTAAGACGTACTGGTTGAAAACTTTCATTTTCTAGCTTTGTGGTAAAGGTGACAAGGAGACTAGACGTAGTTTACCAAATGCTGGAACCTCCTCGTAGCTTCCTTCTCAAAGTTGGTTCTATCTTGTCAAAGGGTCGGCCCCAGGTAGGCATATTCGGAAACAACTTTCAGCTGGTGTCTACATTCAGCGACAGGTCGAATCAAGGTGGTGGTTGATCATTACTTTGGTTTTATCGACGTTAATTTTATGATCTAATTGCTGTGAGGCTGAAGCCAGGCCGTGCAGCAATTGTTGAAATGACTGTCGACTTCTACGTTCGTTTATTTATTATGTCGTTACTGACGTTCCATTATTCTATGCTTTTTCTCCTGTCGGGCTTGAGCCCGAGGCCCTATCGATCTGGGCCTGAGACCCTGTCGGACCAGGGTCCTGCCGGCCCGGGGGCCCCTAAGGCCGGGGGCCCGTGGCATTTTGCGCACTCTGCCACCCTATTGTTACGCCACTGAGGAATATAGTTGAGTTCAATGCCAAGAAAACCCAGGTGTGTGCGTTCACGTGCAAAAAATCCCCGTTCTCTCCCCTCTCCATTCTTCAGGGTACTCCACTCTGAATGCGGAATGACCTAAGTATCCTTGGTGTGGATATCCGCTGTGATCTCAATCCAAGGAATCACATCGAGGGCCTAATAACTGCCACATCACGCAGGGTTGGAGTCCTGAACATGGTGCGTCGGTTTTCCACGCCCGGTCAGCTTTGTCGCTTATATAAAGCGCAGGTCCGGCCGGGTATGGAGTACTGCTCGCACCTCTGGGATAGATCCGCCCAGTACCTGCTCGATGCCTTGGATGGATTGCAGCGGCGGGCCATCCGCATTGTGAATGATGCAGACGTTACGAGCAACTTAGAGTCGCTACAACTCCGGAGGGATGTCGCCTCTCTAAGCGTGTTCTACCGCCTGTATCACGGTGAATGCTCTGAAGAATTGTTCAAATTGATCCCCTCCTCTCCATTCCTAACCAGAACTACGCGTGCTGGCTTGCGAAGCCATAGCTTGACGGTCCACACCATCAATTTGAAATCACACCAAGAATTTGAGAACCAAACGGTTCTCAAATTATTTTTTGTGCCGCACCGTCAGGCTGTGGAATTGTTTACTGTCTCACGTGTTCCCTCCTTCCTATAATCCTGGGTCCTTCCGCCGTAGTGTGAAGAGGCATCTTAGCAGGCCGGCATAATTGTATCTATTGGCATGGGACCGCCATCCGATGCCAATGGATACTCTGCCTGGGCGGCATTTGCGCTTACCATCAGACGCAATGCGGCCAATATGCAGGGCCAGAATAAAAAATATATATATGTGGGAATAGTTCCGTAAGGGGTCAAATCAAACAAAGATCTTTTGGATAATCTTCAATATATTGTCGTCTTAAATAAATTCGTCTTCACTTCATACGTCTTCCGTCTTTCACGTCTTCCGTCGTCTTCCAGACTGTTCTCTTCTATATTCCGTCCTTGCATACTTCAACATCTTAATCATTCATCCTCGTACTCTTTCCATCTTAAATACTTTCATTAGTCATCTCTTTCACACAAACCACGTTCCATATCAGTCATACGTCAACGTTCCATTCTACTCATCTTTCTTCATAACATTCAAATCCTACATATATATAATTTTCGTAGAACTTGCAGTATCGACTCATAAAATGTTTTCTTATATTGAACGCGGAACTCTGCTACGATTAAACGGGTTTAGGCTTTAGTCCATCTCACTAACGCGGATTGATAAACTTAACATAATATCATTGACTGCCTCGGTGGCGCAGTTGTATTACAGTAAGGTTACAAACTTGAGATCTCGGGTTTGAATTCCTGATCGCCAGTGTTATAAAATTTCGCTAATTATTATGAGACTTGCTCTCTACATCGTGGGGCGGAAGACACCAAGCGATCTACACGAAGAGAAACTTTAGGAAACCTATATAAAATATAGAGGCTTTAGGAGGTAAGCAATAAATTCTTTCACTTACTTTCTTTATTTTCTTTTAATTTAGATAAGCTAAATTTGATAATTTGTGCCATGAGCTCGAATTTTCGAGTTATATCTCGTCTGTTCGGTCCATAGCCAACTAGACTACATATCACTTGAAGTATTGAATAATAAAAAATATAAATTTAAAATTGTGGTGACTTTAGTACATTTTTTATTTCTTCTTGCGAATAACAGACTCCCCGTTTTATGCGATCGTAACCTTAATTTTCGTACAATTAATTTATTACTGAGGCGGCTAGAAACTTTCCGAGTCTTGAGATATTAATTTTTTATAACGAGCATAGGTAAATACTTGGAAACTTCTGATTAAATATTGAATACGAGTTTTTTACGCAACACAAGTTTCACAAATTACTAATAATTATTTCAAGAAGTTGGTCGTGCGTATAAAACTTTTTATAAAAAGGAATTAGTTCATTATGTATTATTTTTATTAGAGAATTATTCTTAATGAGTTGTGCAATATTGTTCTCTTTAAATAGGTTTAATAACATGAATATACACATCTATAAACACGGGTCTTTTAAGTAATGGTTGGAAATTAAGTATGCTGACTTAACTCCTCGAATAGTCCAATAGTTAGAGAAATTTATTTTCCCAAGTACAAATAGAAAATTAAAAGTAAATAATAAATGGACATCATATTTTTCTGCCTTTGATCTACAAAATACATGATTTTAAACAAGAACCCAAAGAAAAATATGCCTACCTGTATAGATATATATCCAAAAATATCGTTGACGTAACAAAGCCATAAACGAAACAGAACATCCATTAAAAGTCTTAATAATCTGACGAACATTAATCAAATAAAATTATATCGGCGAGCAATAAAATTGCTGGTAGTTATTAAAAGTTTCGACCCCTTAATTGCGAATCTAAAGCCAAATCCTTACTACGCCAGATTAAAATTTCAAATGTCGTAGAACTGACACTTCTCTGCTTTACATACAAAAGGATGTTGCATTTTATTAGTAAGTGTATTTTAAGTAATCTTGACAGCCTTCGTGGCGCAGTTAGTAAGACGCCGGCTGTGAAACGTGAAGCCGCGGGTTCGATCCCCGCAACGAGACAACTATTTGTGTGATCCATAGGTATTTGTATGGTAACTGGGTATTTTTTAAATCTAAAAGTTTCTGGTAGTCACATACAGTCACATACATAGTCCTGACCCCACATTAAGATCGAGTCTTGTGTCGTGGGTATCAGGAACTACGAGAGACTTTTCGGTCTCACAAACACCCAGATCCGAAATAAATATTTGTGGGCCACAAAAACATTTATCTCGGCGTGGGCATCGAACTCGCGGTCTCTCCTTTCACAGGTGGCGTCTAACCGACTACGCCACGGAGGCTGTCGATAAATCAATTTGTAGTCTCGTTCTTAACAGTAATTAACTTTGATAATACTATCGAAACACTCTCACCTTCAAATTCACATAATTTTCCAACTGTTGCACTTAAAATTCCTACAAAATAATTCTTACTGTTCGTATTTCTAAATATTCGGCGACGATTGTGACAATTGATCATGACCATTTCCTACGCTACAAACAATTAAGGTAGTCGTGAATACACTAGAAATGTGCACAATAAAATAATATTAGTAATTCCAGACAGTTAAAACTGAAACGATTATTTGATTTGATGTATTTATTGGTACCATTTATGACCTAAGCGTTGTTTTATCTCAGAAAGGTTCTAAGAATTCATTGAAGAAAATGTTACATATTTAATGAATGAACTTACTGAAAGCACAACTGTCTTTGTTTGAATTCTAATAAAATAATAATAAAGGAAAATACTTGGTATATTCGGAACTTAAAAGCAATTTCTTAGAATGAAGTAACTGTGAAATACAGCCAACTTATTGAAGTATGGAGAGAAAGGGAAGACAGAGGATCTGTGGAGGAGAGGGGTATTGTAGATCTGGTAATATCACTCACTGAGTTAACTAATAATTTACTGGTGGTAGGTCTCTCATATGTGAGAGGCCGCCTTGGTACCACAATGTCTATTCTCCCGCCAAGCAGCAGTGTAAATGCACTGTTTCGGTTTCACTGTACTGAGTTTCGGTTTGAAAGATATTGTGGCCAGAGTAACAACTGGATATATTGAGACTTAACATCTTACGCCTTAGGGTAGCGAGCGCAGTGTAATGCCAAGCATTGCTTTATAATTCAAGGTGTTTGGTTTTGCTACTGTTCTGAGCAGTCGTAACACCTACCATCAAGCGAAGGGCATGCGCGTCTCGCGATTCATAGCAATAAAAAAAAAGAAGCTAACAAAGGGAACACAGCTAACCCTTCTCTCTACACAGGTTTTTTTCCCGATACTATCCATCCCACGGTTGTCTGGCAGATATCGCTGTAAGCGATAAGACCGCCCATTGTAACACTAGTGTCTTTTTTTTTATTTCTTATTTGTTGTATTTCCTTGTTTTGGTTACAATAAAGAGTTCTTGTATTGTATTGTATTGTTTTTAGGAGCAATAGAACCACTTCGGTCAACCCGACCCTCATACCAAGGCCAAGATATAAGTTTGGCTCTACCACTTTGAAACATCAGTTGTATTCCTAGAATGATTTCATACAATATTCTTTTCATTTGATGAAACCGCCAAATTAGTCAAAATCGCACATTAAATAATGCATGCATATTTCTCTTCTATTATAATATTGTTCTCTAAAATACGGTTTGATATATTCCTAATTTATAACGTTGCCAGAAATTTTTAAAATTCTTCGAAGGCATTACAACAATCGCTTTGCAATTACTGTCCCATCTGTTGAATCTTTACTCTGTATACCACTAGGGACGTCCCACGAAAACTCCTACTGAAAGGTCACCGAGTCCCATTTACGTCGGACCCTATTATCCCTTCCGAACATATTGCCATTATTGGGATGACCTTAATGGGAATCACCTACCATAGTAGGCCGGTCGATAAGTTATTACTATTAATATGGAATGGAATAGGTCGCGATTCATTTTTATTACGCTGAGGTTGCGTGTGTGTTGGGTATAACATTAGGTTCTTTGAACGCAAATGGGAATGAATTATGTTATAATAAATATATAAAGTGTTTTCAGTAACGTTATTGTGGCTTTATGGCTTTGAACCAAACGAGATGATTGCTGTAATGTAGCTTATGACTGCGATAAGAATTTTAGGTGTTATTCGGATTAAATTATGCTGGAGTGTATCGTTCCGATTTGACAATGGTTGCTTGTCAGAAGATTTGCGAAAGGACGCTGGCAGATGCTAGATGCGACAAGCTGAAGACGGTAAAATGGCGCAATTTGGAGAAGGCCTACTTCCAGCAGTTGACAACAAAAGGCTGGTGGTTAATGATGATGATTACTTGTCAGTCCATATTTTATCCGGACAGTCCCTAATACTATACTATCAATGTCATTTCAAAGCTAAAAGCGCAAAGAAGAAAATATGTACATGAAAGCTCTGAGACATTATCATCTTCTTCGTGTTTATAATATCCATCCCTATATAAAATGTCATTGTTCCATATTTTTTTATGTTACATTTTATAAACAATTTCGCTTCCAGTAGTATAAAATTTGTTTTAATGTTTTTTAACGGAGAAGGAAAACATCGTGAAGAGACCTGCATACTATAGGAATTTGTAAGAATTTTTATGGTATGTAAAGTCCGCCAATCCGTAGTAGGCCAGCGTGGTAGACTATATGGACTAACCACTCTCAATCGTACTGTTGCACAGAATACTAAACTAACAGAAGTCAAACTGTTGGTTGTAAAGCCATGCACGAGATGGTATAGAGGCTGATACAGATACATGAATATATGTTATAAAAATATTATCATTATTTTACGTCATTCTTCCGGTTACATACTTCTGTATAACATATAATAATAGCACTTCCAAATTTCCAAGAACAGAAAGTCGTAAAGATGAGGCAAATAAGTGTGAGGTTTCAACATTAAACCTCTGGAAATTACTTCTCCTGAGGATACAAGAAATCGTTTCCCGCATCCAAAATTATCTGGTTACACCATTCATAACGTATCCTGAGGGATGCTTGCCTTAATTATTTTTGGAATATCTATTTACAGGATTCATGTGTGGGGTACATTTTCCCTTTTATTAATGGCCTGTTAATAATTGTGTGGCGGGCTTTCGGAATTTAGTTATGTTTATTCGACCACGACAGAAAGGATAGACAAAATGTCTTTTTTATACTTTGACACGGCACCTTTAAAATACTTTATATTTTATATGAATAACATACCAATCAACTTGTTATAATAAATTGATTGGAAGGGCTACATTTTAATATAATCCAACTAATCTGGAAGAATTATTTAATATAGCAATTTTGCATGTTTTTTTATATTTGTAGTTTGTAAATATAAAATATTTAATACCATTATTAATGTATGAATGCCATTTGTTTTTGTTTCGTTTATTGTTTAATAAAATAATCTCCATTTCACTCCAATGTAAAAATATTTGATCCCTTTGATACGGAAAGGTAAATTATTGTCATGAAATGTATTGATACTACAAGCATTATTCAATCATTGATGAAATGTTATTTATGTACAATACATGTTCAATTATTTGAATGTATGTATCTAACATTGTATTATTAGTTTGCTCCGCAGGTTTGCTTTATACATTGTCATTAAATAGCAAATATAGAGCTGAAATCATAGGTCACTGGGTAATAAAATAATTAGCTTTATCAAATCAATTGCCTAGTGTTCGAACATATTCAGCCTTGATGCTTATTATTCTCTGAAAACAATGCCGCATAAGCTTAATTGTCTATGCATCAAATCGTAAGCAATGCCGCATAAGCTTAATTGTATATGCATCAAATAGTAAAAATCTAGTATTATGTAAATTATGAAACAAGTCAACAAGTAAAAATAAAAGTACCCACCACAATGGTGGTAGGTCTCACAAACGTGAGAGGATGCCTGGGTAGGTACCACCGCGTTATCTAATTCTTCCGCCAAACAGCAGTGCGAATGCACTGTTATGTTCTGGTTTGAAGGATATTGTAGCCAAAACAACTACTGGGCATATTGTGACTTAACATCTTATGCCTTAAGATGGCGAGCACAGTGGAAGGCTAAGCTTTGCAATTAATGGTTTTGTCTGGTTTTGCTACTGTCCATGAGCGGCCATAACTTTAGGCAAACAGCATGCTCGTCTCACCATTCATAGCAATAACATATTAAGGCACTTTTTATAAAAATAATTATTACGTACATTTAAAAAGTAAAATTAAACCTTATTACTCAAACGGAAACAAAATGAATATCATTGCTTACAAAATCCCCATTTCCTATCATCATCATCATCATCATATCAGCCACAGGAAGTCCACTGCTGAACATAGGCCTCCCCCAATGATCTCCACAATGACCTGTTAGAAGCGGCCTGCATCCAGCGACTTCCTGCGACCTTAGTCAGATCGTCCGTCCACCTTGTAGGCGGGCGTCCGACACTTCGCTTGCCTGTACGTGGCCTCCACTCAAGAACCTTTCGGCCCCAACGGCCATCGGTTCTACGAGCAATGTGCCCGGCCCACTGCCACTTCAACTTGCCAATCCTATGGGCTATGTCGCCTTGGTTCTCCTACGGATCTCCTCATTTCTGATTCGATCTCGTAGGGAAACACCGAGCATAGCCCGCTCCATGGCTCGTTGAGTGACTTTGAGCCTTTTAATGAGGCCCACAGTGAGAGGCCACGTCTCGGTGCCGTATGTCATCACTGGTAACACACAACTATCGAAGACTTTCGATTTTAGGCACTGAGGTATTTTGGACGAGAAGACGTCGCGAAGTTTCCCGAACGCTGCCCAACCGAGTTGGATTCGCCGATTGACCTCTCTCTCGAAGTTGGACCTGCCTAACCGGACTTCTTGTCCTAAATAGACATATTCGTCTACAACTTCGAGAGTCGAGCCCCCAACTCCAATGGGGGTGGGCGCAACATGGATATTCGACATGATATTCGTTTTATCCATGTTCATTTTAAGACCCACCTGTTGGGAGACTCGATTAAGGTCTTCGAGCATAGTGCTAAGGTCTTCCAGCGATTCTGCCAAGACTACAATATCGTCGGCAAATCGAAGGTGAGTAATATACTCGCCGTTGATGTTGATGCCGAATCCTTTCCACTGCAAGAGCTTGAAGGCATTTTCCAGCGCGGCAGTGAACAGTTTCGGAGATATGACATCTCCCTGTCTCACGCATTTCTCCATTTCCTATAAATCAGCGCATTTGATTTCCACAAGGCATCTCAGTCGCTTACAGTCAATCTATCAGTTGTTTCATCTACAGCGATCTTCTGAAACGTTGATACAAAAGCTAATTTGATTAGTTCCGTCCCTTTGATGTTTGAGGGTGACGTCATAGTAGATAATTCCTTTCCAATAAGGATTATATTTTAATTCCCTTCTGTTTTTCGTATATGAAAATGAAATAAGCGTGGTAATTGTATTGTATTATAAATAATTATATAACACCCAACAGTTACATACATACTCCTGACCCCACGCTAATATCAAGTCTTGTGTCGTGGGTATCAGAAACTACAAGAGACTTTTCCTTCTCAAAACATCCAGACAGTAAATAAATACTTAATTGTATGATCCAAAAATCATACAAATATTTATCTAGGTGCGGGGATCGAACCCGCGGCCTCTCATTTCACAGCCGGCATCTAACCTACAGCGACATAGAGGCTGTTAGTTTTATTCTTTTTAAATATATTATTTATTAACTTTTAGGGAATCCAATATTCCGTGTAGGCATCAATTATAGTGTTGTAGTAAAAAAAGACCGCAACTAGTTAAGTCAAGTGTAATCAAAATCAAACATTAGGTTATTTCCTAATTCATTTGTTGCACTGGTTCAAACATCGACCCGTATTTTACCTATTTCTTGAAAAAAATCAGAATACGATTCATCACCGAACCAGCCCAAAGTCTAAACGTCGTACAAGATTTTTCGAACCAAATATTCACAAAATACATCAAACATAAAAGGCTTAAAACCTAGGTCTTCTATAGCAAAACCTAAACAACCTAATGCATCTAAACGGCGATCAGGCAGCGGCCTAACCGAAACTAATTTGGCAGGCCACGTCACAGTCCACCAATATTTATTTTCACCGTCCAGTGTGACCCAAATTTCTCAATGTGAGGGGAAACGAGCACTGCACCGAATATACGCCACTATTGTAGCGTATCCAAACTGCCAAATGTACACAAAAATAAGTAAAAAGCAAAATAAACCCTTTCTTTATGCTTTCCACCAAATCCGGGGCTTGGGAACACAATGCACGCCAGAAATAAATCATTCGGCCAACGCACGTAGTTAAACAGCTTAGTAAATTTAAATATTATAATTTCGGCTTTTACGTTCGCAATGGTAAACCCCACGGATTTACTATGAATATATGCGAACTGCGTGTGACAAACTTTTCTCACTTAAAACCACACGAGTTAGAAAGTAAATAAACACAGATCCTGGGGTTTTGACCAAAATATATTCAATGTATGCTCTTTAATGAAAGATTGTGTAAAAACATAGCTTAAAATCATGACAAAATATTGAGGTATGTATTGTATTAATTGTCATCAATAGATTTTTAGGTAAGGTTAGGTTAGATGGTGATATAGTATATTAGCAATGATGTTTTAATAAAGATGACGCATATCCATATTGCGTGATGTTTAAAAACTGTACTGCTATGCATATACATACTTAATTGTTAATACTTTATGACAATTTTAGTGAATGAAACAGATTATACAGAAAGTACGAGACGAAAAGAGATAGCATTGCGCTATCCAAACATAGAATCGAAGCGATAGAAACAGAAGGGTGACGATAAATAAAACAACCTATTTGGTTTTATAAGTATTTAATATATTAACTTTGAGGTTGCTACATGAGTCTACCTGAAACAAATATATTTTTATTTGCTTACAAACTTGATAAAATAAAAAAATAAATTGATTGCCGTTTTTTATATTAGTTTATGGTAAACATGCAGTGAAAAATGTCTCTTATTAATATTTTTTGTTGTTGTAATGATGACAAGTGATACGACCGCTCGTGGACATAAGCGAAACCAAGACACCTTAAATTACAAAGTAATGCTTAGCATTCACTACGCTCGTCATCCCGAGACATAAGATCTTAAGTATAAGTACAGCGATCACTCGGGAGAGAATGTCCTTTGAACCGGAACATAACATGGCATTTAAACTGCCGTGTGGCGGGGGAAATAGACAGGTGGTACCTACACATGCTGGTAACGTATGAGCAACCTGCCACTAGTAAACAACCGATACTACAACCGATGGTGCAGGTTTTTAGGTGGATATATATATTTTCTTGGTTGTATATTTTTATTCATAATTAAATGTGCTAAACCAATATTAATCAGTTTTAAAGGCATCCAGTCACGATCCCCTCTTTTTGTCCGAGCTGTGCTTAGTGCATATCCATTTACGTCTCAAAAGCTCATCACGTGGAAATCTGGAAACATTCAATGATATATGTAAATATAGTTATTCAAAATATATGGGGAAGCTAATGTATTTTGTAATGTTCGTGGTTGGATTAAGTTATTTATTATGAAATAATTCATAAAAAATAACTTAATCGTTTTAAATATGATTGAATTAGAAACAAATATACAACTATCCAAATCCATTCAAACTTTCATCGTCAATTTTCTGTATGATCGGTTTCGCTTCTGACTTGTTAATCTATGACGTACGCTTTTTGTCCCTATCGCACTTCACAATCTTTGTATTAGGCGATCCTTCTTACACAATTGAAGGCGGTGTTTACTAATTTAAAATAAAAATTAAATTTTGTGTAGTTTTTATATACTTACGTATGGTGTGTAGGTCCAATTTAGTTTCATATTTTTGCACCATTGTTTTAACACTTTTAAAACACACAATTCGACACTTTAGACAATATTTTCGAAATAAATTATGTTGACAGCAATGAGGTCTTCCCTCTGTCACCGTTGCTATGCGACTAGATGTAATTACACCAATTGCCCGAATTTGAACGCCTCACTTTTGAAGTGCTAGTGCGATATCTACGTCGTATTTGTATAATATATCATTGTATATTAGCGGTAAAAAATTAGGCTTTTGAATGGAGTATAAAATCTATTTCTTGAAAATTTTATTTCAATGTATAGAGGTCTGCTGGGTGGATTTATCAATACATTAGAATGTATGGATAGATTCACATAAATGTGTTACATTTCAGCTTCGGCCTAAGTACATTCGATTTCGAACTATCCAGTAAAACAGTGATGAACAGCGTGGGTTGAAGTAATACTCACCTATGGTAATAGTCTATTTTTAAAACAATGCACTTATCAATAAGTAATTAATGTAATTGAGTCCTGCCTAAGCTAAACATATGATATATTTATTTATAGACTAGATGACCCGGCCACGCTCCACCGTGGCAACACCCATATTCTAAGACATTCCTCGAAAATATCTCGACTCCACTCGGCCTTACTTGGAGGAAATCTGTATTAATAGTTGAAAAAAGTCTCCTCCACTCAACGTCACTCAATACTTTTCTTTTCTCGAGGAAAATAATCAACTGTCAAACTCAAGGTATGTACCTCGCGACATGCTCGCGACCTACCTTAAGGAATACTTGAGGAAATATTTTCACTATGGAAACAGTGTTTATTATTTACATGACAAATTTTGACTGTCACTTCTCAAGTGAGCATAATATTGAAATGTCAAATAGTTTTTGATATATCTGTACCTTATTATACTGTTTCCATTCGTTTATTTTATTTTTGACAGTTCACGCCTATAAAGTACGACATTACAGTAGAACAATATTTTGAAATAAAAGTAGATACTTTCTTGACGGGTAACGCCCACTTAGAGTTGTGCCATTCGTAACGAATGACCACAGATAACAAAAACGATTTTGAATAGAATCAATCAATCGGAATCATTTGAAATAAAATTACATTAAAATGCTAATGAAAACAGTTAAACGTAATATAGTACCCAATATTAGGATCGAATGTATTTGCTGCAAATTAATTAATATGAATAAAGGTATACGTATTGAAGTGACTTTTAATAAGAGTTTAATTTAAAATAATTACAATGATTACAACGAAAGTAAATGTTTAGTACCTACTTGTAATAAACAGTTAAACCATGTTGGAATTCATAGTACTTTAAGGATTAAATAATTAAAACAACTAAAAGGTAATTTGTTAATATTTTTATTTATAAACAATCGTCTGTTTCGTCGGAATCGGCGTTGTCGTCACTCGTATCCCCAGTAACACTAATTATTAATGAGTGCATGGGTAAGTTGTCAAATGCGACATCGCGATCCCAATCAGACATTATTTCTTTCTTCGTCTTATCTACGACACTCGCCCAGTTATGAGGCGTCACATTTTCACACGCATTTTTAAGCAACTCCAGCATTTTGTTTGCGGTGAAAGGAGGAGTTGTATTTATTCTCGCAGCATATCCTTTCACTTGCGCCCATATTAGCTCTATGGCATTATACTGGCAATGATATGGAGGAATTCTAAGGACGGTGTGCCCATGTTCTGCAGCCATTTCATCTATAACGTATCGTTTAGGCTGTTTCCTCATTTTTAATATTTTAAGTAACTCTACTTTTAATAGGGACTCGTCCACCTCCTCGCCATTGTTACGGAGCCAGTTTATTATTTCATTTTTTTTACTGGCTTGCGTTGGCATTTTGTTAATTTGCCGAGAGTGATAGGACGCATTATCTATAAATATTGTTGATGGCTGTTCGAGTGACAATAACATTTCCCGAAACCATTTTTCATATACTTCGGAATTCATTTCTTCGTGGTAATCCCCTGTTTTCTTTGATTTAAAAGCTAACATAGCATCTTGCACAAATCCTTTTGCGGTTCCTGCATGACAAATTATAATTCTTTCACCTTTTCCCATTGGCACTGCGGTCGAGGAGCTAGCAGTGTTGTCAGTCCAAGTTTTTGATACCGTGTGATTCGCATTGAGCCAAGTTTCATCGGTGAAAACAAAATTCGACCAGTCTTCTATTTTTTTAGCTTGTCTTAAAAATTCGCATCGATACAAAGCAACATCATTGCGTTCCATCAATATTTTTCTTTTGTCACATTTTTTGTATTGGAATCCAATCCTATTCAATACCTTCGCCAAAGAAGACTTTTGACCACGGAACAAGCCACTAGTTTTCAGAGATTGTACTAGGTTATGTAAAGTAGGAATCTCTTTTCTTTGGTAATAATCGTATATATGACGACGAATAGCATCACCATCAAAACTGTCAATTGCTGTCACTTTAAAGGGCTGACGTTTTTTCTTAGGTGTAGATGGCTTGTTTTGTTCCATGCCACTACTGCCGTAGCCTTCTTTAATTATTTTTGAAACTGTTGGAGCAGTAATACCTAATGCTGCTGAAACACGGTCTCTGATTTGAGTCACTGGTATAAGAGGTCCACCATTACGGCTTTCCCTTTCAAAGTACTCATGAAGTCGCAACACAAACTCCCTTGTTTGTCCTTTAAGCACCTTTCCTTTAGGCATTTTGAAAGTGATGAAGGCAGGTACGATGTTCTCAATTCAACCAAATGTAGGAATTCACGGGTAAAACAATACGGAGGAATATAAATACTCAACTCGACGTATGAAAAATGTGAATTAAAATTCAGCGAACGGAAAACACTAGCACGGGCGCGGGCGTCTCGTTGTGAGTGACCACAAAATGGCGGCGCGCGTCACCTGTCTGCCCAGTGTTGCCGTTTCACAATTTGTTTTTAACAACATTACTATTGCCGACGGAAGTGATAAGAATATTAACTTAACATGAGTAAATGGTTTATTTTAATATAATTATTAAATCAAGTAACTTAAATATCCCTGAAGTTTTATAAAACAATGCATGGAGCAAAAAATAAAATATGTATTAAATCGATTAAAACTTGTTCAAAAATAAAATCGTTTGTTATAAAAAATTGATTCGATAACGCATCAGGCCATCACTATTTGATTCAGTACTCGATGTGTCAAAAATAAAATAAACGAATGGAAACAGTATAACACACCAATGACGTATTTCCTCGACTCAACCTCACTTGAGGATCCTCTAGGAAATAGATATATTTTTAACTAAGCATACCATTTTCGAGAATTCCTCGAATTCATTTTAAACGTCACCTCGACAGAGATAAATTTAAGGAAGATTCGAGGAAACGTCTTAGAATACGGGTGTAGTTAATATATGATTAATATTATATTCATTTTTTAAACATAGTAAAATAGCCCGACCCAGCTTCGCCTGGGTGCATATATTTTTGATTCCACTCCACACCACATACATGTTATTTTTCATATAAACTCTTGTATACCTAAACTTGACGTAGCTATCCTACTGTCCGGCTCAATCCCGTTTCATCCGTCTGTTCAGTCTCTTCCCGATCTGTCCCGTCCTTTCTCTTTACTATCCATCCCGTCTTATAACGTGCATTTACATTTCTTCCTATCAAATCTGTCAGCTATCCCAGCCCTCTCCCGTACCTTTCACTCTATTATATCCCGTCTCTCCATATACATGTACATACAGGGTATATCAAGACTGCTACCGAAAACGAAGCCGGGTGGTAGTTTAAGCGACTTCAGACACAATGCAATAGAAAAAGTTGCAAAAAAAAGCGACATTTTTTTTTTAAATATTTATTTCCTATGACCATATTTGGGTGGTAAATACATTTTTCCCTAAAATAATAGTGTATACCTTTTTATTTTTAAATAATCTAAGGTATAAAAGAGTTAAAATTATTATTTTAGCAAAAACTATGGATTTACCACCCAAAAATGACGATATTTAAAAAATCATAAAAATAATTGTCGCGTTTCTATGCGAAATTTTTAGTTGCATTGTGTTTGTAGTCACTAAAACTGCCATCCGGCTTCGTTTTCGGTAGCAGTCTTGAGATACCCGGTATAAAGATTGCCTTATGAAATTTTGACATTAAAAATTTTAACGTTTTTTATTGTCCATCCAATATTCCTTCCCTTATTTCAGCACCAAAATGCTGTTTTTCCAAATAATATAATAAAAATAAATAATATTGCACGCCATTACTTTTTGTAAACATTTAAAAAAAGAATTGGCCAAATTGGTCTAGGCGTTGTTGCGTTATGCGCTTACCAACACATTTTGCGATTCATTTTTATATTATAGAAGATATAGTCCACCCCGCTGGCTTAGTGCGGGTTGGCGAATTTTATTTCACGTAGAAATTAATCCGAAAAGTCAGAGGTGTGCCCTGGGATTTGAACCCGTGACCATCGTTAACTTGTAGGCAATCGCGTCTAGTACGTTACCATATACAAATTAATAAAACCTTCATACTGCCTTACCAGGTGACGTAAGTAATAAAACAAATATTTAAAAATATAAAACTGCATATCGTTTCATTATAATGTCTAGATACGGCATCAACGTACCAATATTTTTTTTATTCTTGAGTCTGAAAACAATACCAATGCGGAATTTAAATTTGTCCCCCAGCGAATCTAAAAGTATCAATTCAAAAAACAATGTCCTTTATGAAAACGAAAAATTATACTTATATGTAATTAGATATATTTTGGTGTACTCCGGCAAAACGCTTCGATAGAGTATACCTTGTTTAAAACTGTTGCAATAATCTAAACAAACAATGGGCTATTTTGGTATAAATGGTATAAATTACGCGCAAGACGCCGTATCTAGATAATATTATATACACGATGTACACATTTTTTGAATTTTGTTCTATTTCGTCAGCCGTCAATGAAAGACAATGGAAAGATAGATCATTTTACGTTGGACGGTAGTTGAAGCTTGACCGTCTTTTGCGTCTCCCGTCAAATAAACAAAGATCATTCTATATTGGCTGGACGCATCAGGCTTGAACGATACCCAAAAAAAAGGTTTTTGTATCTTCCTTAGAAATTTTCCAATTTTTTCACTCCTGAAACCTTCCCAGTACTTTCACGAATATTTCAAGACCAAAATCAGCCAAATCGGTTCGTGCGTTCTGGAGTTATAGCGTCAGGAAGGAAAACCCGACTTATTTTTATATTATAAAAAAAAAAATAAAAAAAAAAAGATGGTATATTTATTTATGCAAAGAACACTTACATTTTTGTTTTGCAATGGTCTCCGCACTTGGTGACCCTGTGTCACAAGCGACTATCACGTAGGATTACAATGAAGAATCAAAAACTATGTGAGTCTTATTCTCATAATTGTCACACAAAAGGGTTTTAAAAGGATCAATGTTTAAAAGAGCCATAGAAAGCCTTATAAAACGCCTAGATCAATACATTAGACCTGGGTGTAGCAAGTGCAAGTGGCCATCTAGGTAAAAGGTCTCGAGAATCGTGGACAAACCTAATGTGATCCGCAAATATTTGTTTCAGGTCTAGACGGTGAAAACAAAGTTTTCTACATACACGCTTTTATACGACGAATTTAAATGGGTCCAGTGTTTAAGAATTTCTTGAGGTGGCGTCAACAAAATTTAAAGGTAAGATATTTTACTTATTTGGACTCGTATAAACTTTAATTGTTACAGCAATTTAACTTATATTTATTGAATTCATTGTTAAATTCAGTAGTATGTTACGTTGGCGATCTGAAATAAAATATTATTTATATTTTATAACGTATAACGTATATATAACGTAGATTTATCGTGTCGGTAAAATGCCCTAAAAGTGTTTTCATAATAAACGTAGATCAATTTTCTATAACTGCATCATCCATCCATCCATGATAATATCTAGACTTGACCCTACAACGAGATAGCAAATCCTGTGGCGTGGGACAAAAAAAAATAGAGACTATTTGATCTCAGAGTTAATCCAGACCGGAATCTTTCTAAACACCTGTTTGTTCCTATTTTTTCACTTTACACGGAAATTTACTAATAAAATGCAAGTAAATAAAATTAAGAATAATCGCCTCGTCCCATTTACCTTGCTTTTTAATAAAACCATTAATAACAATAAAGATCAAATATTTTAACGCTTGTTGAACAGAACAATTCACAATAAATTGCAGAAATTTATGCCTACTCAAATAAAGGAATAATAAAAGAACAAACGCCGATGAAAAATATGGAGAAATTTGATCTCGTTTGGGGCTCTTCCGCTAATCGCCAACAGAAGTTTGTTTAGGGGCACCCCAATGGAATGACATAGTAAAATAAAATAAGTGTTGCAATACCATGGAATAAGGAAATTACATATTAGAAAGTTAAGTATAAAGTTGTTTTTATACGAATAAGTTTTAGTGTGTTGTATCGGCACTATCATAAGTATATAGCATTGCTTTGTAATTCATGGTGTTGTTCTGTTTTGCTACCACTCATGAGTCGTATCGCTTACCATTCGCTAAATGGCAAGCTCGTCTCGCCATTCATAGCAATAAATAACATCGTAACACACATCGCTATTCATTCAATCCGTGAAACTTCATTTTAATGTACATATTTATTTGTCTTGTGTCGTCGCTATCAGAAAGTATGAGGGGACTTTCGGTAAAACAAGACATAGACCCAAAAAACAAAACAAATATACCGCAATATTTTTTTTAACTTTGAGCCTCTTATATTGTAATTTGTGTGGGTGCCTCCAGAAGATATAAATAAAATCTATTTAATACAAATTAATTTAATCGATTGCCTAAAATCCTGTGCATCCCTTCAGTGCTCTACTAACAGTTAAAAAATAAAGTTCAATAGAAATATTGCTTATTTAATTTAAAGTTGAATCACTGTTAGCACATTTATGGCGCGTCAAACGGCTGTGACATGGCAGGGGGTCGGAATTAATGAAGTTGTTCATTAAGCTTAAATGGGATTGTCCCTAATGTCTGAAGTAAAAAATGACGCTGGAGCCAGAATCGAAGGAAAACTGAATTAATTGATAAAATTACGTATCCACACAGTTTGCTGAAATTATATTTTAGCCACGTTTGTGAAATTGTTTTAATGATTTTTATGATGATTGGTTCGTTTAGTTCGTTGGTATTCATTTCAACTTATCGATGAATCGGTTAAAAACCATACATAGAGTTTATTTTATACTTATTGACGGCATAGTTGAGTACTAATATATGTATAGATAATGTACCAGATTTTTATCTAGACATGCCAAGAACGCTTTTTTTATATTCACGAGTTATTGTTGTGGTAATTTGAGAATGTATGATTTCTAATATAACTTAAATACCAGAAAATAATTATTATACCATTCAACAATTACTTTAGTTTATAGAAGTTTATTTTTTCTTCCTTTTTCTTACTATACTTACCCACTTTCTACTTTCCTAATTTTATAATATTTCATAAAATAATATTATGTTCCTATAAATATATTCTTAATACTGTCTCAGAAGCTGTTACATAAAACTCAGTACTAACAAAGTGTTCGAGATACGAACAAAGAAAACCGAAATAGAGGTTTAAACTATTTTATTAAACTTGTTTTTTGTTTGTTACAAAATTGCCGTGACCACTATGTGTCGTAATAAAAGTCTTGTATGACGTCGTAGCGCACCGCGAAGGCACAGGATTCGCGGAGGTTGCGGGCCACGCGCCCCTGTTGGTCAGACGCGCGATAACGTGACGCAGCGCTCACGCAATTGGAGAAACAGCCGCGCGGCGCCGGCGCACCGCCAATCACACGTGACGTAAGCCGTCGTAGAAAAATGGAAACGGCGTAAACACAAAGTTATAAACTGAATTTTATTAATCATTTCAGTGCTCTGCACAACGTAAACTCAATTCTGAAAATAATAAAACGCCAAACTACGAAATGTCTTCGCGCGAAGTTACACTAACATTCTGTCGTCAACCCTGAGGTTGTAAGATTAAAGTTCTCCACTATCCGTCGTAATAAAGATGTAACAAATTCCTTATAATATTTTAGTATAAAAACGGCATGTTCGCCTCGGCATTCAAGGGAATAAAAAATACGTCATTACCAGGGTAGTTCCATAATAACCTTATCAAACTATATTGATACCTCAGTCAAAATACTGTAAACTGTTAAATTTAGTGTAAAATCAAATTTAATATTGTGTAAAAATAAAAGTGTAAATAATGAATTTGCAGATAACTATCTAGCAAAGCATTTCAATTAGTCGTACCCTTCAAAGTAATTTAATGTTTTAGAAGAAGAAGAAAGAAGAAAGAAAATGCTTTATTATCGCGCAAATTAGCCGCATACAACACAGTACAATAATTATAAAAATTTGACAGTACAATAAATTAAACAAAGAGAGACTAAATATAAAAAATAAGGAGAAAATAATAACAGGTAAGTATGTTGCGCAGCTCACTCGCGATATTTTAGCGTAGAAACTGCTGATATACCATTTAATTGGTTGGTTTCAAATAAAGTTTCGTCCATATTCATGTTAGACAGGCTCCGTGGCACAGTTGGTTAGACTTCGCCTGTAAAACGTAAGACCGCGGGTGTGATCCACGCACCGAAATAAATGTTATGTGATCTAGTATTTGTTTCGGCTCTCTGTGTTTGTGATACCGAAAAGTCTCTCGTCTTCTGATACCCACGAAACAATACTCGATCTTAGTGATGGTTCAAGACTATGTATGTGACTGCTGGGTGTATTTATATATTTATCTATCATGCTATGTCTGTCCATGTTTAAGTGCGAATATTATTTCAATAACCGTAATTTTCTTATCTACAAGATTAAAATTTTCATCCAGCCATCAACGTTCAGTCTTCCAGTAACTAATTTCCGACAATTACCCGTCAAATATTCCTACTATTCCCCGTGTATGTAAAAGTAGCGCAGTGTTTGGCCCTGCGGCTTGCGTCGCATATTTTCAGGGAGCCCGGCAATTTTACCCTCGGAAATTTCATTATCCGCAGCTTTATCAAATAACGCGTGTAATGACTGGACCGCGGGCACGATGCATTTTCATGCGCACTACCGACCGTGTTTACATGCATAAGGTGATTTTAAAGCTTTTACGTGCCACCGGGATTGAGGTATTATCTTATCAAGGTTTAGTTGTGATTTTCGTATGAGAAATTAATACACATACATAAATTTAAAAAAGGAGAGGTCTATCTCCAGCAGTGGATAAATACGGGCCGATGTGATGATGTGATGGAAGAGTCGGTAGGGGTCGACCTCACCGAACATACACCATCCAAATCGGTGATACCCTCAACAAGGGTCAGGTTAAAAGTACCCTGAACCGACGAGAATGCATGAAGACGTTGATGAAAGTGGATGAAGCGAAAGTAGTATGTCAGGATCGAGCAAAGTGGCGGTCTATTGTCTCTGCCTACCCCTATGGGATACAGGCGTGACGATTATGTATGTATGTATGATGTGATGATGTTATGATGGAATAAATTCACGTCTTTTCTCCAGAGGAGGTAGGCTATGCTACCAGGACACCCACGTTTCGCCTTGTGTATTCCCACGACGGAATAGATGCCTATCGCCATATCGGGCACAAATTCCTGTCTCTGGGTTGATGATTAATAGAAAAATCCAATATCACCACCCGACTCGGAATTCGAATCCTGGACCATAACGTTGCAATCGTACTGTAGTTCATTAGTGCCACCGAGGCAGTATGATAAGATAAATAAATATGAATAGAATTCAAGAGATGAATAAAGAACGATCGATTTCGCTGTGTGCGAGCTTCTAGCAGGTCACTGCGGAAATCTTATATGTATTTCAGTTGTTAGCATTAGGCTTAATATAGTTAAAAAACAACAACATATAAAAATGTAAAGCAGATATGAAATTATTCTTTATTAATACGACATACATTCATTTTTTTTAAATTGATGTCACAGCATCGAGAAATGCCTTTTGATGCCACGGCATTATTTGCCATGCCGTTCCGATCTGCGCTGGCCCTCACAGGGGCTGAAAATTATGATAAAATTAAAAGAATAATAGGATAAATTTCATATTGATATTATTAAATACAGAGCTACATAATTTAAATAAAACAATGTTAATATTATGGAATATAAACCAGCCTGTTCTGCATAAAGGAAATTCTAAAATTAATTCCTACTTTCCCTCAAAATGTATTCATGTGCTAATTTCTTCGCCAGTCCGCTTTTCAAGAATATTCGAGGTCAGGTGTAATTTTCATAAGCCCGACAAGGTCGATTTGCGAAGACGCCTGTTACAAGTAATAAAGGTCACTTGGAGCATGTCTTGCGGAGTGTACGGAATATACAGAATTTTTCTGCTGAAACCTTTTTTTTTTTTTTATTGCTTTGAATGGCGAGACGAGCAAGCCGTTCGCCTGATGGTAAGCGATACGACCGCTCATGAACAGTAGCAATATTCCACTGCGCTCGCCATCCTGAGACATAAGATGTTAAGTCTCAATATGTCCAGTAGTTGCTCTGGCTACAATGTCCTTCAATCCGAAACACAACAGTGCATTTAAGCAGTGTTGTTTCACGGGAGAAATAGACATTGCGGTGGTACCTACCCAGATGGCCTCTCACATATGAGAGACCTACCACCAGTAAAAACCTTACGCTTAAACCTGACGGTAAATAAAACAGGTAAATTGTACCTACGTGTCTAGTAGTCGTTAATACGCGCGGGCGACTACCAGTAAATAATAGGACCGTGGTTAGGGTTGTCGTGGTCTGAAATTAATTTCACATAAATTGAATTTTCATTTAAGTAACATTATTTATTTAGATAGTGTAAGGGCGTTTCAAATTGTATTGAGGTAGGTACAAACCCTTCAGTTATAGAGTAATTGTGTCACATAATGATTTGTAATGGTAGAACTATGGAAGTATTTTGTTCATAAATATTATGAGCTTAACAATGTTACATGACACTATTTTTTTTTTCAGTATTGTTATTATAATCTTTTGAATTTGTGTAGTACTTATTTATTCTTATTTTCAAATATTTAATATTCTTTTAGGAAGATTAATAAATATATGTATCTGACCAACGAAGTTGTGGAAAAAAATCAAAATAGATTTTATGAAAAAGTATAGGAACTCTTTTTTACTAAGTCTTTTAAATCGCGTAATAAAATAGTTATTATTACAAAACTTGCTACTTATCACTTTAAGATAGAAAGTATGCAAATAATTCATCGGCTATACAACATTGTTTATGTTATAATAATATTTAATATAGTGTTTACAACATATTGCACACATTACTTAAACCACCCATCAATCAACAATGTCAATATTTCGAAAATTGCAAACTCATTTATTAAATAAATCATGAATAAAACAGACATTGAACAATATAATTCCGTACTTTCTATTAATACAAGCTTTAGATATTATGATGAATAAAGTTGGTTCAAAATAAATAAGTTCACTTCCACTCTTCTGTCGGAATTAAAAGTTATCCAACAGAAACTTCTTTCCGCAGAAACCGCTCTATATTAAAAGTTAAATGCATTTTTATAATGTGTACTGGAAATTTTAATACATAGATGTCGTATACGTATTTTCCGAATTTCACCACGATCCGATATACAATACTGTATCAGCCCATACACGGCACCGGCCAACTTTACAACCGAGAATTCGATTGAGAGTGGTTAGGGCATATAGTCCACCACGCTGGTCTAGTGCGGGTTGGTTTCCTCACGATATTTTCCTTCACCGTTTAAGTGCGTGGTGATTGACTGTCAATACACACATGACTCCGAAAAGTCAGAGGTGTGCCCTGGGATTTGAACAGTATCCAGTGACGTCCCGCGACCTTCACCAGGTCGTCTGATCACCTTGTGGGTGGACGTGCTGCGTTTCATTCCGATATTTGGCCTCCATTCAAGAAATTTTTGGCCCAATCAGCCATCAGTTCTCCACGCTATGTATCCCGCCCGTTGCCACTTCAACTAGCTAATATGTCAGTCACTTTGGTTATCCTACAATGAGGTAGATAAGGACACTATTGATTAATTGTTCAAAACTAATGGATAAGTGCTAACCCTAGCGTATGTTGGGCGTCGACCATCGCGAGTCTGTACTGCGGCCTACGTCGGAAAATTGAAAAGTTAACGAGCCTATTTCACCAAGCTCGCGTTACACCCGGCCACCTTTTGTTCCAACATCGTCGGAACTTCTCTTATTAAGGAAATTGCTTGGAGAAACATGAAAGCTGTGGATGACCTAATGGCAGTTTAGGTGTAACGGACGTGTAACAAGTTCCCTTACGATTTGTGATATTGTTATGATCTTGATAGCTGAGGAGATATTTCATTTTATCAATAGCCTCCGTGGCGCAAAACGAGAGGATGCACGTTGGATTCCCGCACCAAAAGAAATATTTGTGCGGCCCACAAATATTTCTTTCGGGTCTGGGTGTTTGTGAGACCGAAAAGTCTTTCTTGGTCCCACTACATAAGTCTTGATCTTAGTGTGAGGACTATGTGTGTGACTGTTGTTGTTATTTATTTATTGATTAATATACAGGGTGACAAAAAACTCTGTCTGACCGATAAAGATGTATCTAATCAGGGCATTATTAATGCATTCATTTAAAAGATCAGTTTTACATAATATGTTAAAGAAATATCCTTACTAAAATAAATAAAAAAATAGAAAATGTCACATTACACTGCTAACTACCGCGTTTGTAATAAGCACCATGCAGTCCAACCTTTCAAATTGTCAGAATGTATGTTATTGCTCATAGCTCACACATACATAGCTCGTAGAACCGATAGCCGTTGGGGCCCGAAAGGTTCTAGAATGGAGGCCACGAACAGGCAAGCCAAATGTCCGACGCCCGCTTACAAAGTGGACGAACGACCTGGCTAAGGTTGCAGGAAGTCGCTGGATGCAGGCTGCTTCCAACAGGTCGATGTGGAGATCCTTGGGGGAGGCCTATGTTCAGTAGTGGACTTCCTGTGGCTGAGATGATGATGATGATGTTGTTGCTGTCAGCATTTAAAACTTTGCTAGATTTTAGGAAAATATTGATAGTAAAATGTGTGTTATAACTTATGGTAGCTATTTCCTAGCTATAGCTTTATCTTTTGTTGTTATTATTTTTGGTACACTACAACTGAGATAGCCAAACGCGCGTTTTGGGTCGAACAGCGCTTTTTTGTTATACTATATCTGTAAGTATAAAAAGAAGGTGTATAAAAATAAGGACACTTTTATTAAAGTTTCTTCTATAACTGAGATTTATTCTGCATTATTTTATTACAAATGTCTTAGCTTAATGGGTTTCATATTCTCAGAAGAAGCATGCATGCAAGTTTCCTTATTTAAATAGGGTTTTATGTTTTGACCTAATTTCAATCGAACTATCATTTGTAGAGTAGTCTCGTGTCCAGTAGTAGGCGACAATGGGCTAATACAAAACATTTTAATTTAATTTACAATTAGTTTAAATGTAATAAGACTTATTATTAAGAGTTTTGTTATACAATTTACAATATTAATGTTTTTACAGTGTTTAATGAGTAAAATCGTAAAAAATAATTAAGTCATTTTTAAGGTTTATTAAAAGAACATAAAACTCTGTATCTTTTTAGGATTTTCAACTCAATTAAGTCTGTAAAATTACGAGATATTAGAGATGAAATTATTAAAAATACATATAAAATAGCCTTATTAACCAGCAGTGGTAGTTGTGGGTTGTAAACTATGAGAAATTGATGATTTCGCTTCGTGTGAGTTCTCGCTTTCTGAAAATTCATAATATTATGTTTTGCCTGAGACTAAAATTTGTGGCCAATATAACAAGTGTCGTGGCTGGTTCTTACAACGTCTTGGAACAACTATATTTTTATGTATACATTAGGTCCGAAAACGAGCAAACAGGCCACCCGACGAACTAAAATGGGACGAGAAAATGGCTATTGGGCATCCGGCAATCTCACGCACAAAATCTCTTACCAAAATATGTATAAAATCAAAATAACAAACCCATTAATTTTAAAAACTAAGGCTAGATACAGGTAAGAATTTTCAAAATCGTTGCGAGTGACGACTAATTTCAATAGTAACTAGAGCGAGCACTCCACTTAAGAACATTTTACGCGCTTTTCGCCTTGTACACAATGACTTATAGGTAACATTGATATCGATGCCTGTACATTAATTTATGTCAATGAAGAAAGCTAATAAAACCTGCATTATGATTAAACTCCGTAAACTGACGCTGTGTGTCAAACTACCAACATTACAGGTGCCTGTAGCGCGTTCAAAGTTTGAACTTTCTAATAAAACAAGTTTTTCTAACACGAAATTGTTCAGGCGCCGCTAACCTAATTACAGTGCATGCATACTGTGTCATGTACTGTTTGTAACTATTTGTAACCGTACCGATTAGCTTGTTAGGTTTTTATTACAAAGGATGGTGCTTTTAGGTATTGCGGTGTTTGAGTATGGAGACAGTATATTTTAATTTAAGCGCTTGGGAAAATGAAAACCTTGTGGCGACCTGGGAGTGAAATCGAGAAAGTAACTAGTACTAAAAACTAACTAACGTAGTAAAAAACACTACGTTGATGTGTAAAATATTGGCGGCTAAGGGTGCGTAGATAAGATAAAGAATATACCTACCCAAATACCTTTTTAAGTAAATGCACCTACGGTCACATATAAAGTAGCGGCCCCACACTAAGATCGTTGTTATCAGGAACTACGAGAGTCTTTTTTTCAGTCTCACAAACTTCGAGACCCGAAACAAATACCTGTGGAACACACAAACACATATATTTGTCTTGGTGCGGTGATCGAACCTGCGGCATCAGGTTTCGTCAACTGCCCCAAAGAGGGAGTCAAATCAAATTTCTAGTAATCTTAAAAAGTGACCTAAAATATAATTACAGCTTATAAGACGGAACTAAAAAGCTACTTAACACTAAAACGCTAAATACAAATATGAAAGTCATTTTCACTCTTGCAACAAAACGTTGTTTGTTCAAAACAGAACAAGTTAAACAATACAGAGAGCCAGCATTGTTCTTTTTACGTACACATTAAGACGGAACAGAGACATGGCTTAAATTCTAACCCCTTTAATGAGGTACGTGACATTTCATGGCGGACTTTAACAAACGAGTCTCCTTCAAATGCTCACTTACTCAAAAAGATAATTATGCTAAATTACTTGTCGCTCCTTGTGTTGCTGAACACCTGAACGTTTGCTGTTTTTATTTCATACCTTTGTTTTTCTAATATTATAATGACTTATATGAATATGATAGGATATTTAGGTGTTTCTTATCCCATTTTCCGACCTCAAAAAAAGGAGGTTCTCGATTCGTCGGATTTCTAAAATATAAAAAAAATAATTAAAAAATGACAGAGTGGGATATATATTTATATTCTAATGCAAGTCCGACTTTTAGTTAATTTCATAACCCTCCTTAAAATTTCTTAGATTCGAAAGAATGAATAAAAGTGAGTTAACCAATGTCGACTTCTTTCAGTGAAAATATAGACATTATTCAGACTGTTTTTTAAATTAAAGAAAATCAATGGACAGCCTCCGTGGCGTAGTTGGTTAGACGCTGACCGTGGAACAAGAGGCCGCGGGATCAATCCCCGCATCGACACAAATATTCATGTGGCCCACAAATATCTGTATCGGGTTTGGATGTTTGTGAGACCCAAAAGTGTCCCATAATTTCTGATACCCATGACACAAGAATTAATTGATCTTAATGTGGGGTCAGGACTATGTATGTGACTGTTGGATGTCTTTATTTTATTTACTTATTAATCGAAATAGCTGAGGCTGTTAAATTAGTAAATAAATATAAGACAAAGAGAAAAATAAGGAACAATGCCATCAAAGACTGAATAAGCGGGCAATTTGAAACAAAAATCAGGACGTAACATTCAAATTGGGGCAAATCTCATCAAAGATATAGATCATCTCGCTTTAGTGGCCGTATAAAGTTAAAAGGGAATTCATAAAGTCGCATTAACTTAACGGGCCCTTTAAGCTAATGACAGAGTCCATTAATTCGCTTGCCGAATGATATGACCTCTCTAAAATTACGATGAGGAAGAATTTATAGCGGAATGTCATGGTTAAAAATTGCACGAAAAACAAAGATTTCTTCTCTTGATTCAATTCTTGTTTATTATTTACTAGTTGCTTACATTTAAACGAATGTTGCACATTGAAATAAAACTATTACTTACTGATTTTATAGGTTTAATTTTTACATACTTTTTCGTTTAACGTTTTGATTTCTTTACAGCTTACGTGGTCACGGGGCGGAATGCCGCCGGTTTGGTCTGATGCAAAAAAATACATCAAATCTGAGATAAAATCCGTAAATAATAGATTTATTTTAATTATTTATTGCTAATATTTTGCGCATGGCTGTTACAGACCCAATAGTCCGTAATAATCCTCGTGGCATAATCTAGGTATCCTACTTTGGAATCAGGACTATGTTGCTTAGGCCTCCAATGAATATCTTTAACACTCAGATCTTAGGAAGGTTAGCTTCATAGATTTAATACAACATATCCTAATGATAGTCCTATCCTGTCCTATCTAGTATCCTAGTGACACTGTCTACAGCGCGAAAATCTACACTTTACACTTGGTAAGCTATAAAATAATTATTCATACGAAGGTACCAATTTGCAATATCGACGTAACGTAAATATACATTATTGTTTGGGCATCCAAGCGGTTTCCTTTGAACAGTTCATAGGTCTCGAACTGTATTAGTTGGAACTTTGAAGGTTACTCTGTGGGTTTCATTCGAACTTAGTTCATTTTGTGTGCGTCGGCCCTCTGTGTGAGGTGGGAAACGGTGTTTATAGTTTTACCAGGATTTTAATCTGATTTTCGGGGATAGGTATTAAAATGTATGAAAATTCCTTTGGAGGTTATCATAATTCGCGTTGCTTAAACTTTGTTGATCCATTAGATCCTACATCTATATCAGCCCATATACGTCCCACTGCAGCGCACGGGCCTCCTCTACAATCGAGAGGACGATTGAGAGTGGTTAAGCCATATAGTCCACTACGCTTTCCTAATGCAGATTGGTGAACTTACATACCATAAAAATTCTTATAAGTCGCTATGGTATGCATGTTTAGTTTTGATGTTTTCCTTCCCCGTTTTAGTGCGTGGTGATCCTACATGATTTCTAAAAATGTATAATGCCATCTTTCATTATTGTTTTTGATTCAGTCACTCCATTGAATTATTGCATACCTATTTCCTGCGCTATGTGATTCTACGGGAAATAAATCACTTTATATAGAAAACAGTTTTAGTCAAAGTCAAAGTGGGTGTATAAATAGATTTCATGAGTGCTGAATTTCATTAGCTTAGAGCGGCCATTGTTGCGGAATTAACTAAGGCCTTGGCTTGTTTAATACTACAAGCGAGATTGATGTCCAGTCGGTCTGTATTAGCTCATATATATCCCACTGTAAGGCACGGGCCTACTCTACAATCGAGAGTACGATTGAGAGTAGTCAGGTCATACAGTCCACCACGCTGGCCAAATGCGAGTTGGTGGACTTACATACCATATAAATTCTTATAAATCTGTATTCTGACAAATGGGGGATTTTAAAACATATGAGATGCTTAAAATTCATAGTACCTTCGATATAGCTATCGATAGCCTACAAGAAAGAAAATTAATAAACGCTCGTAATGCGAGTAATTATTCTTATTCCTAATACCGTAAATCAAAATAAAGAGACGCGAGATTTCATTGGATTTTCGCACGCAATTTTTGGCGTCGGCCTAATTGAATATAGGGATAAATAAATCAATTAAATTGTTCCACTGACTGCACCCCCTAATAGCGTCGGACGTCGGTGCGTAGAACCAATCTTAGATGAGCTTTCTCTTTTATCATTATGTTCGAATTTTAACACAAAGGATTTTGAAGCAGGTTTTAAATTGGTAGTTTTTGTTACTTTTTTAATATACGTTGTATAAAAAGTAGTGTTATAGGTCCTTTTGTCTTTTAAAATAAGTTATGAATTTATAGCAAAAGGTAAATTAGAATTCATATTAATTTGACACTCATGATTTTTGAGTAGCTTCAAAACACGCAAAACGGAAGAAATAAAAATATTACTTTTATTAAAAATATTTTTAATCAATTGGGCTGTGGAAATCTCTCTAAACTGAGTCACGAGTCCATCAGTGCTCGTATACCAATTTTAGTATATAAAAATGTATGAACAAATTTTTAGGGTTACCCCAAACAGAAAAAAGTTTATAAAACATTAATTCAGCATATTCTCACGTAAAGTTATAGAATGCGAAATGTTCAGAGCAGAAATATTTAGTATAGAGATATTTCTCAGAAACTTTGGCTAAATTGTAATAACTTGTTGTAGTAATTATTTACGATCCACGGCTTTGAAGCGTCGAACAAAATGTTATCAACTTAAACATACAAAAATTCACTGAGCTAATAATATTAAAGTAATTTTAGAATATTATTTTCATGATTAGTATTTTATCTTACTTATAAGTTTATTAACACCTCATTAGCATCCTTGTTATCATGCTGTAATACACTTTGAATTGATTTCTTGAGGAGATAATAAAAATTGTAAGATGTTTCAGTTCCAAAAAAATCATCATTTTGAATCTCATCTTAGAAAATCTCTCGCATGATATTAGGGAGAAATTGATTTGTAGAAAAAGATTTATAATAGTTAAGCAAAACCGTTTAATTATTTTAGACAATAAATAATAACCAAAATTTTTAATAAAAAAATAAAAACCGACTTCAAAACAAAAAACCGCTAAAAACCAAAAAATAACTAAATAATAAGTACCACTGCAAAGCAAAAAAATAATATTTGTTTTATGGAACTTGCGCTTGTTGATTAATTTGCTTAATGACTTGACTAGCCAACAAATCAAAATATATGCATAACATATCGAAGGCGGGCCGCCAAGTACCAAACATGTAGGACCTGTGCCTTATATTAATTTAAATATCTATATGTTTGGTACTGGGCGACCCGCCTTCAATATGTTATGCATATATTTTGATTTGTTGGCTAGTCAAGTCATTAAGCAAATTAATCAACAAGCGCAAGTTCCATGAAACAAATATTATTTTTTTGCTTTGCAGTGGTACTTATTATTTAGTTATTTTTTGGTTTTTAGCGGTTTTTTGTTTTGAAGTCGGTTTTTATTTTTTTATTAAAAATTTTGGTTATTTTTATCTTTTTAGTGTTGATAGGAATCAAAATGAAGAAGATTTGGTCCCCACAAGGAATATGTTCTTTCCGATGATAATGAAATCGCTAAAATCGGCTAAAAGCTGCCAAAGATATTGGAGTATTCATATGTTTATTATTTTTTCTCCCCCCCCCCTCCCTTTGCCCCTACCCCCTTTTCCCACCACCACTGTAGCTTAGCTTTTATACTGAACCCAATGCAAAAAGAACCATTGGAATCCTACTAAAGTTTGAAGAGTTCTACACTCCAGGTCCGAAAATGATCATCAGATCTCCATGTTGTGTTCCTGAGATCAACCTGTGAATACATTCTTTCCAATGAAAAAGAAATCACTAAAATCGGTTAAATCCTGCCGAAGATATTAGAATTTACGTGTATTTTAATTTTATCACCTACCCCCCCTCACCCCCACCCCTTTTTTCCTCTCTCTCTGTAAATTAACTTTTATAATGAACCTAATGCAAAAAGAACCATTGGAATCCTACTTAATTTTAAGGAGTTCCCCTCTCCAGGTCCGAAGATATTGCTCAGATTTTCACCATATTTTTATGGGACCAAATAACAAGCATCAGCTTTCAATCAAAGAAAGAATGGTCGAAATCGGTTCACACAGTACAGAGAAACGAGGTAACAAACATAAAAAAAAAAAAGCAACATACAGTCGAATTGAGAACCTCCTCCTTTTTTTGAAGTCGGTTAAAAATAAGTAAATTGATTAGAATTGAGTTTCTACGCTGCCTATTTTCGCTTAAATTGATCAGCCAATAAACAATAATTCAGTTAAATCAAACAGACCCATCGACTCCTAAACCACATCGGAAGTTAATTAAATGAATTTTATGATCCTAAATCCAATAATGTATAAGGCTTTGTTATCGAGGCTCAAAACCCTGAACATGTCATGGAGAAGAGCGTTGGAGAGTCGTTTATCAGCGGCCGGCCGAGTGGGGCGCGTAATTAAACCTTACACATTAAACACAGGTGCTGCAGTTTGACGAGCAAATGAAATAAGAATGGCTGCCTTGCAAAATATTGTAGTAGGGTAAGTATTTTTCAAGTTTATTGGCGTTAATTAAGTGAGTATTTAATGTGCTGCGAAGGTGTATTTATTTGTTTATTAATTTTTATATATTTCAAAAACAACATTCTTCAACAAAAATCACCATTTGTATAAAAAAAATAATATCAAGTTTAATTCTATAGGTTGACTGGGATAAAATGCCTCAGACGTTAAGTCAGCCTGTATACTATGTATATGTCACCGTTAAATTGTGAATACCGTTAGATTATAATCTATCTCGCGAGATTGTGAACTGTCGAAAGATTGTGAACCATAGGTTAGGTTAGGTTAGGTTGAACAGTTTCACTTCGATAGATTATAATCTACCGAAAAAATAATACGTTAAATTGTAAGCAGTTGTTCTTGTTCACAATCTTTCGACAGTTCACAATCTCGCGAGATATATTATAATCTAACGATATTTCCAATTTTACGGTGACATATACATAGTATACAGGCTGACTTAACGCCTGAGGCATTTTATCCCAGCCAACCTATAGAATTAAACTTGATTTATTTTTTATTTATTTAATCTTTATTGTACACATACAAAAGAACATAACAATATAAAGAAATAACATCTATAAAAAGTACAAAAGGCGGTCTTATCGCTAATAAGCGATCTCTACCAGACAACCTTTGGATGGATATAAAAGAAGGAAAAGAAAGGGCAGTGTAAAACAAAGATAAGTTAAGCTCCAATAGATATAAATTATAAAATAGACAATCATAAAAAAATATTATTTTTGATATTATTTTTTTATACAAATGGTGATTTTTGTTGAAGAATGTTGTTTTTTATTTCATGAAATATTGTAGTTTTACATAGATATATACATATACTCACGTTTTTCCAAGAACGGGAAGGCAGAGGTGCTAGGACACCCACAGTTCGCCTTGTACTATGTTCCGTGCGACTATGTGATAGGGGAGCCTATCGCCATATCGGGCACAAATTCCACCGGGCTAGTAATGAAAAGAAAAATCCAATATCACTTTGTCCAACCCGGGATTCAAACCTGAGACCTCAGCTTTGTAACCGTAGTCCGTACCATATTACAACTACGAGATAGTCAAAATTGTTTGTCCACAAAATAATATCAAATATTTACTCCATTGCTAAGAGATATAAAAATATTAGTAAATGATGGGTCGTACACGACTAAATAGCGATAATTTGCTTTACATTTTCACATCTCCTAAGTTAACCATATATAAAATATCTATAATAAAACTATCCAACTTTTTATTTACCAACCTCCGCAGCCGTGTGTACCCCGCCAAACAAACAGGCTGCTTCAGACGAGTGAAATGAAATGGATAGGAACGATGTCGCGCGAGATGTCGTTTGGAGCGCGCACTGTCGTCCGTATCCACGCGATTACTCTGTCTGAACCGTAACCTGCTGTGTGGAGTGCCCTTTACAATATCAGTTCGGAAATCCACTCAAGCTGAGTTTTGAACTTGAAGACTATGTATACAAATTATATTAAGGCTGTATTCATACTAGATCGTTTGCCTATTTGAACAATTCATATCTCTGAACTAAATTTAAATTGTATTGTGCTTTGTTTTGTTCTTATAAGCTTAATATTCAAAATATGAGTTATATTAAAAAGAACAAAAGAAAGATTGCTCATTAGCTCATAATTAATAGTATAACATATAATATTTTATCTATCAAACAATGATTGAATGGGCTGAAACACTGTCGTCATTTAAAAGAAAGGTCAAACTACATTTCCTCTCACAACAAGATTGTAGCTGAGATAATTTGTCCATTCTTATTTTGGTATATTTTTAGGATAGGTATATAGTATGTTTATGTATACATATATACATGTATATACAAATATATATATATATATATATATATATATATATATATATATATATATATATATATGTATTATTATTGTGATTATGTTATATTTTTATTTTTAATTATTAATTGTAGATTATTATTATTTCATTCACACCTTAGACTGCCCTTTCTATCTATCTCCTGTTACTATATCCATCCCATGTGTGCCTGTAAGAAATTACCTAGTGTGATAAGGCCGCCACTTGTACTATTATTTTTATTGTGTAATATCTTTTTAGTATTTCTGTACAGTGCAAAAAAGGATTAAATAAATAAATAAATGATTGCGCCTCGTTTGAGCTACTTTATCCAAACTTATAAATCTGGAAATCAGTGTTTAGTATATAGTAAATAGGGCACAAGCAAATCACGACAGCATTAAACTTATTGTTATTAAATCAGGCATTAAATACGCCGATGATAAATTAAAATAGACAACAATATTCCACGGGCTATCTAAAATTGTTAACTAACTAGTTATTTCATAATCATTTTACGGCCGTTCTCTATATCCTATCTATCTTTAACAAGAAGTTAAAATAGATACCATTACTATGTCGGTACAATTGTACACTTCAATAAACTAAGATTGAAATATAGGTTTGTCTTACCTAGCTATCTTTAAACAATGCACCATATTTATATCTCTCTATCTTTGTTAACTGAAAGAAGAACTGTATCGAAATATCTTATGAAATCTCTAGTTAAAGATAGATAGATTATAGAGAACGGCTGTTAGAGCTTACATATTAACAGCGGTTTAGAAAGCTCTGATACCAAACAATAACATCTATACAACCGAACCGGTTTGTTACAACAATATTAATTAATAGTTAGCCACACAATAAGCTTCCATGTTTCATATAAGCCGAATAAAGCGTACTATTAAATGATATATTATTGTTAAATTGAATAACCTGTATTTGACATTGCCTGGTAATAATACAACAATGAATTACAATATAAATGCATAGTGACCTGTTGTCAGACGCAGCTGCCAACATGTTCACAGTGGTCGGGGGTTCAAATCCCTGATCACCCTTCTGACTTTTCGAAGACATGTGTGTATTAATAGTTAATAACCACGCACTATAACGGTGAAGGAAATCATCGTGAAAAAACCTGCATGTAAATTCCGCCAACCTGCACTAGGTCAGTGTGGTGGACTATATGGCCTAAACTCTCTTAATAGTACTCTCCTGTGAAGAAAACGCCCGTGCCCTACAATGGGACGTATATGGGCTGACGACTATTTATTCTACTTTCTTTGTGATTTTTTAGCAAGCCTTTTAATTTTATGTCTGGGCAAGTCCGCTTGGATCCCTGTTAATCAAGATTATCTCCAAAAACTTATTTCTACCAACTTAAAACTCCATGTTGGTCACTTGTAGCACAAATAAGGGACTCCGAGATTCGTATAAGGGCATCGCTAACGGGGCACTAAGCGATTTTTAAGTAATTACTGGACTTCTAATTCGAGGTGTCGTTTGGTTTTGCTACTGTTCATGAGCGGTCGCATCGCTAACCATAAGGCGAACGGCATGCTCGTCACGCCATTCACAGCAATAAAAAAAAAAAACAAAGCATTGCTTGGCATTCCACTGCGCTCGCCATCCTGAGAGATAAGATGTTAAGTCTCAATATGTACAGTAGTTAATCTGGCTACAATGTCCTTCAATCCGAAACACAACAGTGAATTTAAACGTCTGTTTGACGGGAGAAATAGACATTGCGGTGGTACCCACACAGACAGTCTCTCACATATGAGAGACCTACTACCAGTAAAATTCATAGTGTTGTTTGGTTTTGCTTCTGTCCATGAGCGGTCATATCGCTTACCATCAGGCGTATGGCATGATCGTCTCGCCATTTATTGAATAAAAAAAACTTACCAAACTTCTCATCATGCGTCGGAAATTCTATCAAAATATGCTCTCAAGGCGCCTTTGATGTTAGGGGAGCTTGGGGTGCTGTTGCATGTTTTTAATTAGTTGCTCACATTCAGCACGTAATATCCAAAGTTTTTATTTTAATTAAAATTTCCTCTAAGAGTTTTGTACACCGTTTTAATTTCCTCCTTGCTGTCTCACAATGTGAGGTTTCGAATTCCTTCATAGTTATAATTGAAAATGCAGAATTTGTTGAGACGCATTACACTTCTTGCTGCTTTTATCCCACAGTCATGTGTGTAGCTGTAATCTTTTAAATATACGATGTAAAAGTATTGAGTATAGTATTTAGATTGTATTTTTTCTGGTTATCAGCCTTATGACAACTATGCTCCAATCTAACAAACTAAGTAACAAACTTATTTTTCCGAAACATTTGTTTAATTGTCATGATGATAATTTCCATGGTAAAAAAACCCACTGCTGAACAAAATTATTTGCAGATTATAATAAATTAAATCTGAATTATAAGAGACCAAGATTATGCACCTTCGTTGATATTAGACTAATCTAATGGTTATAGTATACAGTGAAATATTTGAAACAAATTGTAAAAATTTTATAAATTAATAGATTTAGCCACAAGTTACATCCAACATTTGTATTGATTGATGCGAAAATCATATTTCTACAACAAGGCTTTCAACTGTTGTCTTAACCACTACAAACCACATCTTAGCTTAGATATTAGGGACCAGTATGTGCAATTCATAGTCAGTTATAGCTTCAAAGCATATTATTACTAAACCACAATTGGAGTCGACAGCTCACCACTGTTTCCCAGATACGGAAGTTATATGCAGGCCGGTAGTGGTTAGATTAACAATAGAACCATAATTTAGTTAACCGCTATACTGCATATAAATTAAGATCATGAAAAAGATGAAGAAATAGTTTTCACCAATGGGCATTAGGTGTGCTCGTTCATTACTTACCATTGGACGACCAGTTTACTATTTCGTCGGACATTTGCAATAAAAAGCATAATTTTGTTACTTTGGCCGAATGTAGAAATGGAGCATGGTGCCACTGTCTTGCAGGGAACCGAAGTGAAACGAGATTTGTCATTCGGTGACATCATACAATTAGGTAACTATCCTTCTTTATTCCTCACTTTCCACCTTATAATTCTGTACTGATCCTCTTATATTAAGAAGCCAGCAACCCAACTGCGATTTAAAAGTTCCTAGTGGGCAATAATTACTTATAATTACTGAAACCAGTATTCTATTTCCCAGATATCAGCAATTCATTAAAAAAAATGAACCGCTGTATAAAAAGGTTAGATGATAATATTTTCAAATTTTACATAAACCTGTTATACCAAACTAGTTACTGATAATCTGAAACACAGATGGCAAAAATATATTGGCGTAACGTATAACCTAAAACCAATAAATAATTTATTTATAAAACTAAGCACATTCGAAACTGTACCAGTGGGAACATAGTGATTTCAGCTACAACCTTTAAGTGATATTAGGGCGAAAGAACATCGTCTAGACGAAGTACATCGCGCCCAACAGACGTTTTTCTCGAATGACTTTTGCTTAATGTGTTTGGCGGCACATTAAATTATATTACAAATACTACACTTAATGATTACTAGAATTTAGAAATCATATATAATTTGGGAGAGCTAACAAAGAACCAATTGGAGTTGACGTGTACATTAAGGAGGCTTTATGATTATTTCTAAGTTTATTTCATTTTAACTTAATTTATCTGAGTAAGTATATGTTTTAAGATAGCGATTAATTCGTTCCATTTATATAATTGTCACTGTTCGCCCTATATTAATGATATGAAATAGGTATTCATAAATCTATAACACGCGTTTGCGCAGTGATTTTATCAATTTCATACTGCCTGAGAACGCATACTTAAAAACCCGTGCGAAGCGGTCTTTATGCTTGGTTATCTTCTGTATCAGCCCACATACGTTCCACTGCAGGGCACGGGCACCTCCTCCATAATCAAAAGTACGATTGAGATTAGTTAAGCCATATAATCCACTACGTTAGCCTAGTGCAGGTTGGCGGAATTTACATACCTTAGAAATTCTTTACAAATTGCTATGGTATGCAGGTTTCCTCACGATATTTTCCTTCACTGTAATAGATACCTTAACTCCGCCATAGCCGGTCCCAAGCCCGGATGCAAAAGGAGGAGGGTTGGTAGGGACGGACAAAACCTACCGTAAAACAGTCAACGCTGAACATCGGGCGGCGGTAAGTAACCCGACAACTTCGTTGCCACCCAGCGCACGAAGCGGCTGTAGAGGCCGGGAGGAACTAAATGTCCTCTAAAAGTCTGAAAGTGGAAGGACGCGGAAACCCACCACTTAACATCATCCCAAGAAAACCCCCCTATGGAAACACAGCAGAAGAGATTTGGTATGTCTTGCGACCCGACTGACGCTCGGCGCTATCCGGCGTCCGGGCTGGATAGAGTGAAATATGTTACCGAAGCTCCTGACGAGGCGATGCGCCAGGCTTCTGAATGGAGTAATACTACTGGCGATCTACACTCTACACATAAGATCTCTATGCGTGCCAACCATCGCATTGGAACTTGGAATGTCAGAGGGCTGAACAAAACTGGAAAGCTTAGCATAGTGGAAAGAGAAATGCATAACCACAATCTGGGCATTCTTGGTTTGAGTGAGACGCACCTGCGGGGTCATGGCCATTTTATCACAGCAACTGGCAATACCTTTTATTCATCGGGTGCGGATGAAGCAAGTGTACATGGCGTGGGAATAATATTAACATCTCAGTTCAATAAGTTTGTCCTCGGATATAATGCTATTTCAGATACTCTGACTCTGAAATTAAGGTGCAAGCCCTGCAACCTAAATATCGTGCAAATATATGCTCCTACCGCACAAGCCGCAGAAGAGGACATAGATGAATTCTATGGATTGCTTGGGGACACGCTAAATGCTTTATCAAATCGGGAAATAACTCTCCTACTTGGTGACTTCAATGCTAAGGTCGGTAACACAACCGCTGATAGCCACATACGTGGAATCGTGGGAAAGTATGGATTGGGCGTAAGAAATGAACAAGGCGAACGGTTGATAAATTTTTGTATTGACAGAAAACTGAGCATTCTTAACACCAACTTTCAACATCACCCTCGTAGACATCCTAACATCACAACTTCTATACCACAATCAGATTGGAATACCTTGAGCCTTGAACCAGATATTCTCCGCAGTGAGATCATAGCCGCTATGAAATTGCTTAAACCAAGGAAAGCACCAGGTCCCGACCAAATCACTACCGAAGTTATCAAGTGTATGGGTAATAAGGGCATAGACGCACTGCATGCAGTATGCCAAAGCATCTGGCATAGTGGTAAATGGCCCGAAGACTGGACAAAATCTGCCATAATCCCTCTTCACAAAAAAGGATCCACCAAAAAGTGTGATAATTACAGGACATTATCTTTAATATCGCACGCCAGTAAGATACTATTGCATATTGTAAACCGTCGCGTGAGAGCCTTTATTGACTGGCAGATACCGGAAGAACAGGCAGGTTTTGTGAAAGGTAGAGGCACTCGCGAGCATTTGCTCAATGTAAGGCAAATCATTGAGAAAGCGTACGAATTTAATACACCTATTGTCCTTTGCTTCGTCGATTATAGCAAGGCGTTCGACTGTGTCAATTGGACGCAGTTATGGAGAGTGCTAGCAGAGCTTGGAGTACCGAGACATCTTATCTCCTTAATTGAAACCCTATATCATGGAAGCATGGGCGTTGCTAGGATTGACACAGCGACGTCAAGACCGTTCATGTTCCAGAAGGGTGTGAGACAAGGCTGCATATTATCCCCCATACTATATAATGCCTATGGGGAATATATCATAAGACGCACGATGGATGGCTGGGATGGAGGAATACGCATCGGCGGAGTCAAATTGACAAACCTACGATATGCTGACGACACCATACTCCTAGCCACATCAGAAACAGAAATGGTCACTCTCTTGGAACGTATGGAAAAAACGAGCGGTGAACTGGGTCTTCAGATTAATAGGGCAAAAACCAAAGTAATGATTATAGATCGCACTTGCAAACTGGAACTCAATGGCACACTAAACTTAGAAATTGTCACGGATTTCATATATCTGGGTTCCAACATTTCTAACACCGGCTCCTGTGAAACTGAGGTGAGAAGAAGGATAGGTATGGCCAAAAGCGCCATGAGTCAGCTGTCGGGGGTGTGGAGAGACAGGAACATTAAAAAATCGACTAAGATAAGATTGGTCCATAGTCTTATCTTTTCCATTTTCCTGTACGGCGCCGAGACCTGGACCCTCAGAGTAGGTGACCGTAAGCGCATCAACGCATTTGAGATGTGGTGCTGGAGAAGAATGTTGCGTATTCCCTGGACAGCTAGAAGAACAAACGTGTCAATACTCAATGAACTTAATTTAACAACAAGGCTCTCGACCATCTGCCTTCAGCGAGTTCTTGAGTACTTCGGACACATAGCCCGGAAGAAGGATGATAATCTTGAGAAGGTCGTCATCACCGGTAAGATCGAAGGGAAGAGACCACGTGGCCGGAACCCGTTACGATGGTCCGATCAAATCCGTGCCGCCCTGAACACAGGCATACACGAAGCCTTACACGCCGCAAAAAACAGATCCAGATGGCGCAATATTATCATCAAAGTAAAAAATGCCCATGGTGGAGGTCACGACCCTCAGCAATGAGGAAATCGACTCGAGGAGGAGGAATAGATACCTTGGTTTTAACAAAGTACATACATAGGCTATGATAACAGCGTCTCTTAAATGAGCCGCCAGCTCGTCTGTTTAATAAAGAAACAAATTCATAGCGATTCGATTTTGAGCGGTCTTTATTTAACCCCTGCAAATTTTACCATGTCATGTTGCTACCTCAAGGTTAGCCTATCATGTAAAATAAATAAAACATTATTAAAGCTAAGAAATTTAATGAATTTTATTGTATTCGCGTTATTGTTATCGTTTTTGTACCGCCATTGTTGACCTGTCTTTTCAAGATCTCCTTTTGTCTCGTTTAATCTGAGCGTAGTCGGGACAAATTTAGACCCTTTCATAATTTTAACAGCAACAGTACAAGTTTACTTTTTGGTTGACTTTCTGAACGTTTTTGTTGTTAGTATTTTAAGAAACTCCAGATTTTAAGTTAAAAATAAAAGGTTATTTTACGTAGTCTTGTTTTTTTAGCTATTTACTTTAGTGAAGATTGATAGTTCATATTTACGAATTCTGTATCTGTATCAGCCCATAAACGTCCTACTGCAGGGCACGGGCCTCCTCCAAAATCGACAGTACGATTGAGAGTGGTAAGGCCATATAGTCCACCACGCTGGCCTAGTACAGGTTGGCGGACTTACATACCATAGAAATTCTTATAAATCGCTATGGTATGCAGGTTTCCTCACGATGTTTTCCTTCACCGTTTTAGTGCGTAGTGATTGACTATCAATACACACATGAATCCAAAAAGTCAGAGGTGTTCCCTGGGATTCGAACCCGCGACCACCGTGAACATGTTGGCAGTCGTGTCTAGTCCGTTTACCAACATGCCACCACGCACTTTACAAATTACTACAATTTATTATTATCCTGAAGAGAATTTATACTATGCCAAATATAGATCAGATATACACAAGATTCAGTTATGATATTGATGAAAATCAGTGGTATATAGACCAATGGTCGGGAGTTCTAATACACAACTCACTGCATTTGATTTTGGTTAATAATAGTGGGTCAATTTATAACGATGAAATATATCGCAATTGAATATGCACACTTGAGAGATCCTCACAATTTTTTAAGGGACTTACTAAGTACTCAAAAGCAGCATAATAATATTTCAGAACAAGCTTTTGCCCGCAATTTCGTCTGCGTTATTAACTGTACTTGACAATATGTTTAATATAGGTAATTAAAAAACGATAGATACTAACTTAAACCTTATTTCACCCCATTTCGCCTCCCAAAAGGAGAAAAACCTAAAACCACGAATTATATTATTTATTTATTTTCTTCCCGTCCTGTTATATCCCGCCCCGTCCCATGTTATTTTCACTTAAGCCATATAATCCAGTTCCATAACATACCTTTGAGCTTAAAAAAGTAACCAATATATTGGCACTCCTTCCTCGTCCTACGGAAACAACATTGTATGGATAAACAGTAGCCTAAGTTAATCCAGAGTGTCAGCTACCTCCACACCAATGTTTTTCGAAATCCGTGAAGCTGTTTTCGAGTTTATCCGCACATAACCGCATAGACAAACAGCCAAAATATTTAAAATCATTGTTTTGGATTCTATTACGTTATTATAGTCCCCCTGTATTCGATTTCTCATTTATAAGTATATTCCATGTTCGGTTACTTTATAAAAAGACAAAATTATCCTCATCTTGTTTTTAAACAAAACAACGCATGAAACCAACCACTGAACTTTTTAAAAGACGCCAACAGTTCTTGTGTACATTCCAAATTTGTAAAGTAAGCAATGAGCATCGCACTGCAGCGGGCCGATAAGGCCGTGATGCATTAGCGAAGCGAGTTCGAACAGAGTCAACATCCGACGCTATCTGCCCGGGACCGCCACTCGGCCGAGACTGTTGCGATATTGAAACGATATTGTATCGAGTGGGAAAAAATCTACTATCCATATTGGGATATTTTTCAAAAGCTATGCTTTATATGTATATGATTCATATAAGCGCATGGACCTGTATAATCAAACCAGGGAATTGTCATTTTCTGTCGGTAAATTCTTTATGTAAATCGTTCGTACTTACTTCTTTAGGCTTCTTTGACATGTTATTAAGACAAAGAAACAATTTACTTTAATAATGCTAAGGAAAAATAGTCCATGACCTTAATGAAAAAAATGATGTCTTCTGCAAAATTTTGGACAGCCTCCGCGGCGCAGTCGGTTAGACGCCGCCTGTGAAACTAGAAGCCGCGGGTTCGATCCCCGCACCGAGAGAAATGTTTGTGCGGCCCACAAATATTTCTTCCGGGTCTGGGTGTTTGTGAGACCGAAAAGTCTCTCGTAGTTCCTGATACCCACGACACAAGACTCGATCTTAGTGTGACTGTTGGGTGTTATTTATTTATTTAATTATGAAGGTAATTTAGAAAGAAAAAAAATGCTTAAATAATGAAGATGAGAGATCAGGCTTTGATGTAATAAGATGCGAGATCAAAATAAATAAATGTTATAGTTATCTGCCAGGACTCAGACTACTCGTATAGCAATTGATGCGTCCCGACATAGTTACGATATTAAAACGATATTTAGTTTCGACAATGTTTTTTTTTTTTACTGAGACCCAGCGTCTCCAGCACACTTAATAGTAAAAAAGCATTTACGGTCAAAAGATGTTCCTCTCTATCTCATGAACCCAATAATGCTGGTTTGCTTGAAGTATATACGCAAACAAAGGCCGAATTGAGCTTAGTATGAAATTTCTATTATTTAATACGACAGTCTCCATTCATGGGACTAATGATATCAGATGAGCAACAAACAAAGTAGGTTTAGATTGTATAAATAAAAAAAAATATTTACCTAAAGTCAAAACTAAAAAGAAATTTCACACAAGAAAATAACTCCATCTGCAAATTGAATCTAGAGTTTCACGGTTCATTACTTCACATTCACTAAGGTACGGTAAAATAAATAAGTAAATAGATACATTAGAGGCGCGGGCGATACGAAGCAAACATTTGTTATCTACCACGCCCCGCGATGCCTTACTGCAGGCGATGTGCTATATCAAGATCCACGATTTAGAAACGATATTATACCGATTTATTACTCTGTAAAGTTAGAACGTTTTGCTGGGTGACTTGTTTTGGATTGTAATGCGAATTTTACTTAGGTTAGTAAATATGTTAGATGTTTGCGTAATTATTTATTTCATAATTTTTAATTTGCGTAGTTACATACCATAAGCCGTTTGGAATGCAATATACCTTTTTGGCCAAAATATGTATTAACTAAAAAAACATTTTTTTTTTGGAAATATATGAAATTTGAAATGCTTAATTTATTACAGTTAATTTGTAAATTAATAAGATATTAATTCCGTATAATGTCCACAAGTCGACCAATCGATGGTCCACAGATTATTTTCATTGTTCGCTGCAAAAGACAATATTTAACATTCTTCATCCCCTCAGACACATAAAAACATAGATTCACCTGATACTAAAAGTCAAAAGTATAATACTTCAAATATAAATTAGCAAGTCACATAAAGGAACTGATACATATCAGTGTAAAATAAAGTATGAACATAACTTTTAATATCGTTTGTCTGAATAAAATGTCCATATTTCGTCTGGACGCAGTCTAGACTGCAAAATGCTTTATACTGCCAATAAAGGCGATGGAAAACTGTATTTATCTATAATTAGTGCATCATATCGTAGTGTTTTATTATTCAAACTTTGGAACTTCCCTTTTGGTGGTTTTTGTTAATATTTTGTTTACCTTCTGTGTTTTTTTTAATGTTATATTTTTGGTTGTAAATGTTAAGTTATTCTGAGTCAAGATTTTATAAGCATCTGATTATGAACATAAGTTATGCAGATTGGATATTGTAACCAAAGAAAGTACTGGACATATTGAGACCTAACGTTTTATGTGGCAGGTGGAATCCCAAGCATTGCTTTGTGGTTTTGACACTGTTCAAGAGCGGTTGTTTCGCTTACGATCAAGTGAAAGGAACGCTTGTCTCGCCATTTATTGCAATAAAAAAAATATTAGTATTGTCCGGGCAAGTTTGTATATCAAATGAACAATATTTTTTATTTGCTGCAGTTTTAAGTTTCCTAAATTAAAATACTGAATGAAGATACTATGAAAATGTATACACGTTACAAAATGTATAATTTTACAAGCTGAAATAATATGCCTGGAAAGATAAACATTGTTATTATTATTTTAAATATACCTGTACATTTTGTAAACAGCGTAATGTGAACATAAAATAACTCGACAAAAACGGACAATTATAATATTTTCGGTGCAATCTTTTCGAAATTGTATATTAATCGAGTAAGCAAAAATATATCACTGTTGACATCGGAATTTCGGAAAACAAATTTCCGAATATTTTTATTCTTAAAATGTTGATGAAAAATTCCGACACAGTTGGCACTGTGTTTGCAGAAGAATTTTGTGACAAAAGTTGGCTTTAATAGCACTTCTCTCATCATGTAAAGATGCAACCACCCTTGACTAATTAAACTTATTTCCTCTACATCAATTCTATAGTGGCTCTCATCATCAATCACCCATTCATTACCGGCGACTTCGCATCGTACATTACTAGACGAAATTATTCCTTTTATTCTGTATCCCTCTTTATTTTATTCTCCCTCTTCCGCAGTAGCTTTCCGGTATCCGAAGCTTGGACTGGTTTGTCTTTAATAAAGCTTTATTTTTTTTTATTTATTTACTGTACATGACACATAAAAATATAAATATAAACAAGGGATTTAAATCTAGATAACAGTACAAACGGTGGCCTTATCTCTAAATATCTTCCAGATAATCTTTGAATGGATTGGAATAACTAGGAGAAAAAAGTTAGTTATTAGAAGGAAAGAAAAATAACCACTTTAATGATCAATTTAAATGTTTATCTTCTCTATTAATAAATATATAATCTATGCATATAAATAAAATTGAAGTGTCTGTTTTAAAAGTGAAAATAAAAAAAAAATGTCCAACTACAAATCGTTATATACACGATACCCGTGCCGAAAATAATATTTAATTTTTTTTGTCTGTTTGTCTGTCTGTCTGTTTGTTCCGGCTAATCTCTGAAATGGCTTGACCGATTTTGACGGGACTTTTTTTGTTAGGTAGCTGATATAACAAGGAGTAACTTAGGCTACATTTATTTCAGAAAAAATATTTTATTTTAGAAAAATAAAGTTATGTTGCAATGCCCGCGCGCAGCTCACGCGCATTTCACCACTGGGCCGTCACGTCGGGCGCCTCCCACCACTTCTACTACCAACGAATCAATATCACATTTACAAAATATTGTATATAAAGAAATTTTTCAATAAAGCTAATACAAGAAACTGAAAATAAATGTGTAACGGGAGTTTACTGCCGCTCGCTAAGAGATGGCGCCACCGTAGAATTAGATCGGGGTATGGTTTCGTTACAAAGGTAAATAAAAATGCAAAACAAAAAAAAACTAAATAAACTAATTAACTTTTTTGTTGAATTTCACGCTGACGAAGTCGCGGGCACAGCTAGTACCTATATCTAATATTTTTAAAGTGCGTATTGGCCTGTTGGTAACCAATGATATATTATACACATACGACGTAGATATCGCACTAGCACTTCAAAAGTGAGGCGTTCAAATTCGGGCAATTGGTGTAATTTCATCTAGTCGCATAGCAACGGCGACAGAGGGAAGACCTCAGTGCTGTCAACATAATTTATTTCGAAAATATTGTCTAAAGTGTCGAATTGTGTGTTTTAAAAGTGTTAAAACAATGGTGCAAAAATATGAAACTAAATGGGACCTACACACCATACGTAAGTATATAAAAACCACACAAAATTTAATTTTTATTTTAAATTAGCAAACACCGCCCTCAATTGTGTAAGAAGGATCGCCTAATACAACGATTGTGAAGTGCGATAGGGACAAAAAGCGTACGTCATAGATTAACAAGTCAGAAGCGAAACCGATCATACAGAAAATTGACGATGAAAGTTGGAATGGATTTGGATAATTGTATATTTGTTTCTAATTCAATCATATTTAAAACGATTAAGTTAATTGTTATGAATTATTTTCATAATAAATAACTTAATCCAACCACGAACATTACAAAATACATTAGCTTCCCCATATATTTTGAATGACAATATTTACATATATCATTGAATGTTTCCAGATTTCCACGTGATGAGCTTTTGAGACGTAAATGGATATGCACTAAGCACAGCTCGGACAAAAAGAGGGGATCGTGACTGGATGCCTTTAAAACTGATTAATATTGGTTTAGCACATTTAATTTTGATTAAAAATGTACAACAACGAAAATATATATGTATATCCACCTAACAAAACCTGCACCATCGGTTGTAGTATCGGTTGTTTACCAGTGGCAGGTCGCTCATACGTTACCACCATGTGTAGGTACCACCGCAATGTCTATTTCCCCCGCCACACGGCAGTTTAAATGCCATGTTATGTTCCGGTTCAAAGGACATTCTCGCCCGAGTAATCGCTGTACTTATACTTAAGATCTTATGTCTCGGGATGGCGAGCGCAGTGAAAGCCAAGCATTGCTTTGTAATTTAAGGTGTCTTGGTTTCGCTTATGTCCACGAGCGGTCATATCACTTGTCATCATTACAACAAATAATAATATTATTAAGAGATCTATTTTTCAGTGCCTGCTTACCATAAACTAATATAAAAAACGGCAATTTATTTTTTTATTTTTACAAGTTTGTAAGCAAATAAAAATATATTTGTTTTAGGATGGCGATATACCACATGTATACTCATGTAGCAACCTCAAAGTTAATATATTATATACTTATAAAACCAAATAGGTAGTTTTATTTATCGTCACCCTTCTGTTTTTACCGCTTTCGATTCTATGTTTGGATAGCGCAATGCTATCTCTTTTCGTCTCGTACTTTCTGTATAATCTGTTTCATTCACTAAAATTGTCATAAAGTATTAACAAATGAGTATGTATATGCATAGCCAAGAAGCTTATTGCATAGCAGTACAGTTTTCAAACGTCACGCAATATGGATATGCGTCATCTTTATTAAAAAATCATTGTTGGTAACGGATCAGATGTGTCTGACAACATTTTAACAGTGTTCGCAAGTTCAAATCCCACGGAGCATCTCTGACTATTTGGAGTCATATATGTAAGTAAATATTGATGAAATAAAACTATTATTTACGGATTTTATCGCGAATTTAGTTTAATGTTTGACTTCCCGACGTTTCGATTATTTTACAGCTTTCGTGGTCACGGGGTGAACTGAAATTAAACTAAATTCGCGATAAAATCCGTAAATAATAGTTTTATTTCAATGTGCAACATTCGCGTAAATCTAAGAAACCATTATAAATATTGGTGGTCAAGCATCATCACTATAACGTTGAAGGAAACATTGTGAGGAAACCTGCATACCACAGCCATTAGTAGTAAGTTAGGTTGGACTTACACTCTTTGAATCATTATCTTGATTGTAGAGAAGGTCCATGCCCTGCGGTGGGAAGCATCTGGGCTTTTACAAAATGGCGGTCAGATGGCGACCACTGTACACATTAGTGGCCAAGTCGTAACCATAGTCAACTATACAAAAGTGTCGCATTTCGGGCTCAATAAATTTTGGAGAAGTCCGATATAACAGTCTTGGAAATATGTCTCATACATATTTCAGGGTCCTTTCTTACGGCAACAAACAACATAGATAGTAAGTAATATTGCGTAATTAGTATCCCATTTCGTACACACAGTCATATTATAATCTGTAAATTAATTTAATTAGCCCAGTGTACAACTGTAATGGCAAATAACATTGAACCATTCTGTGTCAATTATTATTGTTTTGTGTAATATTAATGTTAAACTAATATTGTAAATAGGTTCAGCTGGATTCACCGAAATGTGATACTAATTTTCGTCATTACATTGTATAAAATGAAGTCGCTTCCGTTGTTTGTGCGCTTAGAGCTTTTAAAGTATTCAACAGATTTTCATGCAGTTTTCAACAAAAAGAGGAGGGATCTTAGAGAAAGGTTTATATATATAATACATTTACAGGGTGTCCCATGGAGATGCCACATTCGGGGCGAAGTAGCTTGAATATTGAAGATAGACAAGTTTACTGAGACGGGGTGGGAAGTGACCTGATTGAAACGGACGGAAAGTCACGAGACGGGACGGAATTGATTGGGTCATGGTGAGAAGGAAAAAGAGAATAGGGCAGCTAATTCGAGTGTGGTGTGTAGTGTATATATATCTGGAGTGGAGTGAAATTATTGGTCATCTTCTATGTCGAGCATACTATGGCGAATTGTTTTCTTATTTATAACTGAAAACTAAATAGAGATGATCCTTGACGCAACTATAGAAAAGCATAATCTTGTGGTTTTCAAAAATTATATAAGATTTTTTCAATCTAAATATATTTCCTTATTAACAAGCAACACTTTCCAAACAAAAAAATACTTACCTATTTCCCAAACAAAATTCTTTCAATGCAGACGTGAAACAGCTGTAGGTATGACGTCTTCAGCCGCAAAGGTCACAACTCAAAGGCGCAACTATATTTCCACACTTCTTTTGTCCGCGTTCATAAAGTAAAATGCGTAAATGCCAAGGTGTTTTATAACAAGCTTTAGCGTGCCACAATGACGTTCGTGTAATGCGACACTTTAGCCCGAGGCTAACCTGTTTAAGTGAAAGAAGGGCCGCTTTAAACACCACAAAGTAATCTTTGGCATCGATCATTCACAAAGGGAAATGTTACTGGGCGGCCCGCCTCAATATCTTCAACATAAAAGGGCTGTTATGACATCACACACTTCTTGAATGCTTTTGTCCAGTTTTTTTTTTTTTTATTGCAGTGAATGGCGAGACGAGCAAGCCGTTCGCCTGATGGTAAGCGATACGACCGCTCATAAACAGTAGCAACATTCCACTGCGCTCGCCATCCTGAGACATAAGATGTTAAGTCTCAATATGTCCAGTAGTTACTCTGGCTACAATGTCCTTCAATCCGAAACACAACAGTGCATTTAAGCAGTGTTGTTTGACGGGAGAAATAGACATTGCGGTGGTACCTACCCAGATGGCCTCTCACATATGAGAGACCTACCACCAGTAAAGTTGTAATTATTATTAGCTGTGATGTTGTGGTTTTGAATAGGAGTTAAATATTTTTTATTATGTTTTTATTTGGTACCGTTTTAAAAATTTACTCACAAAAAAATCAATTACAAACTCTCTTAGTCATCACGTTAAGAAGAGATCTGTTTTAAAAAAGGTTTAATATTTATGAAGATAATTTTACCTTTTAAAAGTTCATCGTAACTCGGATAAAAAAATGAATAAATTTGAAAAATAAATTGAGCAAAATAAATTACATTTTGTGTCGTTTGCTGATTGCTATAAAAATAATCGTAGATAAAAAATTGCGTGAACGCTTTTGGCGTAGACGTGATACTCTATGTAGGTAAATTACTTTTGAATTAAATTTGACTTTAATCTTAGTCAAAGATAAACCAAATATAAAAAAGAAATATATACAGACGAAATCTACATTCCGATACATTAATTTTAAGGCTTTACATACACAGTATCATTAAACAAAGCGTAGTTTCCTGACTTTAGACCCATGTCCAAGACTCAAATTCTCAGACGACTTAATCCCCGTTAGTTACGAAGGCGATATCCCGGCCTGTTTGTTGAATTAAGAGGTGCAAACTGTGAGTCGGGACCAAATTCCGTCGGCATAATTATTTGCACAAAACGTCGCCTAATTGCATGCCCTGCCGGCGACACTTCCCTGCGCACGTGACGCGACGCCGTGTGTATGTGCTGGGAGGAGCGGGCCAGCGTGGGAATTATAAAGTTTAAATCTGTATCAGGCCCTATACGTCTGACTGAAGCACGGGCCTCCTCTACAACAAAGAGTTCGATTGAGTGTGGTTAGACCATATCGTTCACTACGAAAAGTTGACACAGATAAATATTTATTTATTTTTGGAAAAAAAAATATATTTTATTATTAGACAGCCTCCGTGGCGCAGTTGGTTAGAAGGCGGCTGTGTAACGTGAGGACCAGGGTTCCATCCCTGCATCGAGATACATATTTGTGTGATCCACTGGTATTGGTTTCGGGTCTGGGTGTTTATGAGACCGAAAACCCTCTCGTAGTTCTTAATGAACTACGAGAGCCTTTTTGTTCCCTTCGACACAAAACTCGATCTTAGTGTGGATTCAGTAATATATATGTGACTGTTGCGTGTATTTAGTTTAATATATTCATTAGATAAATACAGACTGGTTTAAAAACAGAGCTATAGATAAATATGAGGTAAAAAGGATTTTGAAACCAAATTAGCCAACTTCAGGCTGCCGGTAATATTTTGTCGGTGACGATGGAATTTACTAACCATTTTTAGTGTTTGCCGTAGTAAAGGGCCTACTTTACAATCGAGAGTCCGATTGAGAGTGCCATATAATCCAGCACGTTAGCCTAGTGCGGGCTGGCGGAATTATCACACCATAGAAATTTTATAAATCGCATTTCCTCGCAATGTTTTCCTTCTCCGTTATATTCCCTCAAAACTTAGTGAATTAAAATTCTAAGAGCACAGAGAAACACAAGTCACACGCGACGCCATCCACAATGGCATCAACCTTAACTTTTACGTTCAAGTTTATGGGACGTTATGAAACAACGCTCCGTCGGGACAATGTAGCGAAACAATTTCGCGCGATAGTTTTGACACTTTGGTACATTGTTAACAGGTATACTTGGCACTATCGTACGTGTACTTAATGACATTTTGAACTGGAATGGAAGTTCAAGTTGATCGTTTAGCTCGACTGAAACAATTGCTTAAAACGTCTATTATTTGATGTGTTGAATGTGTTGTATGTAATTTTGGTTATGTTTAACAATAGGCTAAATTAAGGTGAGAAATGGGTGAAAAGGCGCAATTTGGAGGAGGCCTTTGTCCAGCAGTGGACAACAGTATAGGCTGACGATGTTGGTGATGATGACATTGGCGTGGTTTTCCTTCTTTATAATTAATAGCTACCCTGAACTACCCAACAGCATCAGGGTATTACTAAGAGGTCAAGGAAATCAATAAATATCCACTCGCCTTAAACTGGATATTTTCTTTATGGTGTCGCTACAATTTATGTATGTATGTATCAAGCTATATTTATGGCCCACATACATAGGTCCCACTGTATGGATCTGGCCGTTTTTAAGAGTACACGTTATACATATGTGTGTACATTATATAAATTTGACGCTTTTACACTAGAGTCAACTCTAGGAGTCTAAAAACATGCTAATTGTAGTATTAAGGGAACAAATTAAAGTCCTGATTCCTGAAAAAAAGAGTATGTATGTGTATATAGTGAATGAGTGAGTATGTATAGTATTGTTTGGTTGTACTATTGTCACCCCAGTTTAAAGATATTCAAAGTTACTAAGTAAGTTTTATTTCCATCTCGCGTCTACCAAGAATCTTCCAGAAGAGCCATTATTTTCTTTCTGTACCAACTACATTTTAAGTTTTCTTTGCTAAAAGTCTCTTGAATTTAGTTTCATAATATTCTATTGTACAAACAAAAACTCTTGAAATCTTATTCGTCGCCATCGTCTCAAGTCCATAAAACATTAAACTGTGCTAAGCAAACTTTTATTTTCATGTACGATCGCTGACATGTCACGTATATCTCAAATGTACGTTAAACAACGGCTTTATGTTGAGCGCAAATCAGTGGTAACTTGTTGTTTTGCCTTTTAATGAACACTGGTGAAAACTTAAAATTGTGCGACTTTTCATGCGCGTTGGAAAATTCGGCCGGCTCGTACTTTTAAATTTTCAAAGGGAATTTTAAATTAAATTTCCGTTTTGTTCGTCCAGCACAGTAGTGGATTGGAGTGAATTTTGTTAAAAGTAGTGTTGGTTATTTCGGTCATGTTTATGGCTTGGGTCTTGAAATAGAAATTACTGGTACAACCAATTTCGCCTTTGAGGGAATTTATATATTTCTTTGGGCATATTTTATAGCAAGTGTTTATTTTGGTACTATATCGTGCAAATGGCCATTATAGGTACGACATAAATTAAAACTTTAAAACACAATATAATAATATTATTTACACATTTAAAAATTTAATAAAGAGTATCGTCTTAAGACTTCAGGCATTCATTTTGTTTTGAATTTAATCATAATGGTTATTTAAAACTAATAAATAACTAATTTAAGCAAGCAATAAATTAATAACCATTTATTTGATTAAGAACCACACCAAAAGAACGAGGTTTCCCATTAATGTGGAGTCATGACTGACAATAACGTAGCTCTACGACTTTTCGAACATTTTCAACAAACCTGAAAGTTCAACATGAGAATTTCAAAAGTGTATCTACCAACAGCACTAGTCCAGCTTAGTAATAAAAAGCTGCACTCCCGAAAAGTTAGATGAAAACTCATATTGCACCGACCGAAATTTTACGTACAAATGGGATACAGAGACACAAAATATTTCCCAACTTAACCACCAAACCCAAGCACAGATTTATAATCGACTAGCTGACCCGGCCACGCTCCGCCGTGGCTTAGTTTTATATATGTTATGAGCCAAGTAATTAATCAAGCATTATTCATAATGCCCGGGCAATATGAATAATGCCCAATAAGAGCGGGCAATGTGATTATAACCAATCAATTTATCACATTGCCCGGGCATTATGAATAATGCCAAGTGCCTATTGGGCAGAGTGATGTAAAGCGAATCAAAATGAGCCGAAGTGGTAGAATTTAGGATAGGGCAGCACGATGAGGTGGGTTGGGAGGAGTGGAGGGGGAGGGGGAGTGTCGCACCTCCCCTGGTACCACTCCCATGAAAAGGTAACGCATCATTCCTGAGAAATATCTATTATAGCAACCTAACCCTTAAAACACTTTGAAATAAAACTATTATTTACGGATTTTATCGCGCATTTGGTTTAATTTTTACATTTTTTGAGTTCCCGACGTTTCGATTACTTTACAGCTTTCGTGGTCACGGGGCGGACTAAGGTATTAGAAGTCCGCTCTGTAAAATGTAAATATGTAAAAATTAAACCAAATCCGCGATAAAATCCGTAAATAATAGTTTTATTTCAATGTGTAACATTCGCGTAAATCTAAGAAACCTTAAAACACTTGTTGTCAATACAAATTAGCTTCTGCGTGGTCTCCGGCGCTACGGGAAGTTCAGCCACTTCGCCCTTGCGTAACAAAAGATAGGCAACCATGCTCACCTCCGCAGCTTCGGCTTGCTGGTCGCCTCCGGCGACCAGCCTCAGCCGCTGCGGCTCGCACGGTTGCCTATCCTTCGTTACAGCGGGCGGGGGCTGCTCTCCCTCCGCGCCTCCGGCTTTTTATATACATTCTAGGGTCGGTAGCCAAAAGACTACGTGAAGTCGGGGTGTTCCGAGTCGGTTTTGGGGCACAGTCGACCTAACTGATCCATAAAGTGGGTACACTAATTTTCTTCTGAAGATAATGTTTCAGACGTTAAAAAACAACTTAACATAAGCAGATCAATTCAACCTTTCTAATTTATGGGTCTATCGCAGATGCGACAATTCAGCAGCGCAGCATGTAAAAAATCACCTATAATCAAAAATAATCACATTGCCCGATCATCATGTAGCCATATTCATAATGCCCGGGCAATGTGATAAATAGGTGAGTTTAGATTGTAATTTATCACTTGGCCCGATATGGCTCGGCAATATTCATACTGCCCGGGCATTATGATTACTGCCCGCATTAATCACTTGGCCCATAACATATACATATGATTAATATTATATTCATTTTTTAAGCATAGTTAAATAGCCCGACACAGCTTCGCCTGGGTGCATATATTTTTTGATTCCACTCCACACCAAATACATGTTATTTTTCGTATAAACTCTTGTATAACTAAACTTGACGTAGCTATCCTACTATCCGGCTCAATCCCGTCTCATCCGTCTGTTCAGTCTCTTCCCGATCCGTCCCGTCCTTTCTCTTTATTATCCATCCCGTCTTATAACGTGCATTTACATTTCGTCCTATCAAATCTGTCAGCTATCCCAGCCCTCTCCCGCACCTTCCACTCTATTATATCCCGTCTCTCCATATACATGTACATATAAAGATTGGCTTACGAAATTTTGATATTAAAAACTTTAGCGTTTTTTATTGTCCATCCAATATTCCTTCGCTTATTTCAGCACCAAAATGCTGTTTTTCCGTATATAAAGTAATAATAACATAATAATAACCATTTAAAAACAAAATTGGCCAAATTGGTCCAGGCGTTGTTGAGTTATGCGCTTATCAACACATTTTGCGATTCATTTTTATATTATAGTCCACCCCGCTGGGTTAGTGCGGGTTGGCGAATTTTATTTCACGTAGAAATTAATCCGAAAAGTCAGAGGTGTACCCTGGGATTTGAACCCGTGACCATCGTAAACTTGTTGGCAGTCGCGTCTAGTACGTTACCAAATACAAATTAATAAAACCTTCATACTGCCTTACCAGGTGACGTAAGTAATAGAACAAATATTTAAAAATATAAAACTGCATATCGTTTCTTTATAATGTCTAGATACGGCATCAACGTACCAATATTTTTTTTATTCTTGAGTCTGAAAACAATACTAATGCGGAATTTAAATTTATCCTCCAGCGCATCTAAAAGTATCAATTAAAAAAACAATGTCCTTTATGAAAACGAAAAATTATATTTAGATAGATTTTGGTGTACTCCGGCAAAACGCTTCGATAGAGTATACCTTGTTTAAAACTGTTGCAATAATCTCAAAAAACAATGGGCTATTTTGGTAGAAATGGACATCGTTTTATTTTACATTTAACAAAATTACGCGCAAGACGCCGTATCTAGATAATATTATATACACGATGTACAATTTTTTTGAATTTTGTTCTACTTCGTCAGCCGTCAATGAAAGACAATGGAAAGATAGATCATTTTATGTTGGATGGTAGTTGAAGCTTGACCGTCTTTTACGTCTCCCGTCAAATAAACAAAGATCATCCTATGTTGGCTGGATGCATCACGCTTGAACGATACCCAAAAGAAAAGGTTTTTAGTATCTTCCTTAGAAATTTTCCGATTTTTCTCATTCTTTAAACCTTCCCAGGACTTCCACGAATATTTCAAGACCAAAATCAGCCAAATCGGTACGTGCGTTCGGGAGTTATAGCGTCAGGAAGGAAAACCCGACTTATTGTTATATAATAGATTTATCCAACAGCCGGACCAATACTTTTAGTTACAAACGTCTCTCAAGTTAAACTTTTGACCTTCCAACACAAATAGCCTCAAGCAACTCGGTAAAAAGACATCTCGTTTATCCCCCCGAGAATAAAATATACGACAACAATAAACACATTTTATAACAACGATACTGGATTCAATAATCCTTGGTCCTCACTTACTCCAGACACTTTCTAGGTTATATTTTACGAGGACATATTGTTTTTATATTTATACGATAAATCTTTGTGTAAATCAAAGAAAGAGCCTTGGTAACAGAAACAATCTTATGAAGTTTTTATAGAGCTTGGAATAAATATAATTTTATTTGCTGTCAAGGATTTTTATTTATTTGTGTGTGAACATTACAAGTCGCTATGGTTATTGAAATTGAGAGACAAATAGGTAGGGAGAAGGAATTCTTATATGGTCATGTTGTGATTTAATCTCTTATGTCTGTAGTATTCCTTAGCCGAATGGGTTTTGGACCGTTAAGATATTATATTTTAAATTCTTAAAATTATATTAGTCGTTTGGCTTTAAAGGATTATATTAGTAAACGAATTGTATTAAGAAAAGAGGCACAAACATTTTGTAATTATTTAAAGATTTACTACAAAGAGTTTATCTTAAAGACTCTAAGATGAAGAAGGGGTGGCATTTCGTTGCGTGAAGGGAAGACGCGAAAACAAAAACATCTAGAACTTTCTAAAACAACTGCCGAGAGTAAAGTAAGAACAGATTTTAATGAAACTCGCGACGCCCTCTAGCGAATACAAAGACAATAAAAAGTTACAAGGAAAAAACGAAGTAAACAAAAAACTTCACGAAAAACTCAAGGCGAATACAAAATTTCGTAACAAATTCTTACAAAGCGCTTAATTTTATAGAAAGAAAAAATAAAAGCGGCAAAGTTATCTGTTCGCGTCGTGGAATGAATTGCGATCGAAGGACATTTTTAGTAGTTGAAGACTTTCTATCCATAAATATTGGTTCTTGGATCTGTGGCGATATTGGTATGCAAACCCAATGTCAGAATATAAATTAGTATACTTTTTACTAATTACTTCTAGTGTCCTTCGATCCATTGCAAATTAAAAAAAAAAATTTTGTGCTCTGATTAATTTACACACCATTGAAAATATTGTGTAGGCATTGAGTATGCGATTCAGTAAATACTTGTGATATGATGGTACTTGATTCAGCTGTTAATTACGGGATCTATTTCAGTTCTAAAATGACTATTATGCAACGGACAGTCCAATCATGAACTAATCTACATAAATTTTGTCTTTTTCATATAAATTGTTTATAAAGAAATAAATTTCAACTTAGATTCTGAGAATGTATTAATAAGAAATCCCACTCGGGCACACGGCTATTTAATAATAAAAAATAAAACGTTGGAATCAAGTTCAAAACGTCTAAGTCATGTAAAAAACAACATCGTTATACGGGGTATATAAAGACTGTGTCGGAAAAATATTGCAACAAAATCTAAATATTTTTTTGGTATGTTTTAAATATCATCCTCTTTAGGTGGTAAATCCATAGTTTTTACTAAAATAATAACGTCCCCCCTTTTATTTTTAATGACGCTTTGGAGCGATGGATTAAGTTTAGCCCAGGGCTTCAGAATAGAATCGATTATTTCCTAATAATTTTTACTTTTAAAATGAGTTTATTGCCATAACAGGATTTTCATTAGGTCGAAGCACATCCTTTTTATCAATAAAGTCGACAATACCTCGCTATTCAAAATAATCGAGTCAATTCTAAAGCCATGGGTAAATCCCTCGAACATCCGAGTTTAATAATAAGATCCTAAGGGCCTCTTCAGTGCGACGCGGACGACCTACGCGGATGTCCGCGACGGACGGTAAAATGTATCAATCCTATACAACGTGTTCAGAGCGACGCGGATCGCCCGCGCCGCGGAGAGCTGTCCGGGCCTCTTCAGTGCGACGCGGCCGACCTACGCGGATGTCCGCGACGGACGGTAAAATGTATCAATCCCATACAACGCGTTCAGAGCGACGCGGATCGCCCGCGCCGCGGAGAGCTGTCCGGGCCTCTTCAGTGCGACGCGGACGACCTACGCGGATGTCCGCGACGGACGGTAAAATGTATCAATCCCATACAACGCGTTCAGAGCGACGCGGAGCGCCCGCGCCGCGGAGAGCTGTCCGCGCGCGGATCGAAATCACTCCGCGTCGCTCGTCCGCGTCCGCGCGCGGACGGTAATGCACTTGTACCACAGATCACTCCCAATAGATACCAAATGCAAGGCAGCGGTTGCGCCCAACACATATAAGCTATCAGATAGATATAAACCGATGCCAAATGTCGCGTCATCAGTGTCGTCCAAGTAGTGGACCCGCACATATCGTCGCACGTTAGCGAAAATTACATTTTGGAAACATAATATTACAGTTAATAATGATTTGTTCGATCATCGATAACTAATATTCTTTAAATTAATTTGGTCCCGAGCGAGCTCAATTTATACTGGTTAATGTATCAATGTCAAACAGTCGAGTTCGGATGGAGAATCAGCCCTCTCTTTTTCGCATAGCAATAACCGTAATAAGCCATCTTTTTTTGGCGAAATCACACGTTCTTCTAGTGTTTGACTCATGTTTATAATATCATTCCCAGAAATATCGATATTGTAAAACAATAATGTAAATTAATTTTATTAAATAAAAATGTCACAAAATATATATATTGATTTAAATAAAAATTGCAAATTACCATAATTACGTTATTTTATGTAATTTGAAATAGTTAAATTTGTTAACAAGGTACTTTTACAATATTTTTTTAATTATCTTTGGCGTAATTAAATTTCCTTTTTTCCCTCTGGTTGTATACGTTTTCAAATATAATGGGAGGGTATTTACCATAAGTTTTAGTATACTAAGTTTATTGAGAATCAGTAGCACAAGCTATTGCACTAATTTTAACATACGTTGTATATATCGTCTCAAAAACATTCATAGTTCGTCAAGTGGGTTTCATCGTCACTTGTCGATATCACATTTACTACAGCCGTCGTCAGAATTCAAGAAACGGAAGTTATTGTAGCCCTTTAGGGCGTAAGGTTTAGTTATTTACTATTTCATATTTTTATCTGATCTTTTATATCAACACTTAATTTGGGTATTTCGCCATTATGGCATACAAAAATACACAGTGAATAATAGAAATAAAACCGTTACATACTAAAGTATAAATCTTAATCCTATTTTATTCGTAGTTAGCTGTTGCCGGTTGGTATAATTTATCAGATATGTAGTGCGATTCACGTAACTTTTTGACGCACCGATCAAGTTGCGGTGCGGTTACAATTAAGTATACGCTTTAGTACAAAATGGTATTCTTGTAAGTGTTTAGCTGCGCGTGAACTGCGCGTGAGTTGCGCGTCAACTGTACGTCAGACGTATGAAATTTTTTTGAGATAGACTTATACGCGCAGCAGTAGAATACGCTAAAACATTTGCGTGACGCGAACTTGACGCGAGCGTATTTGACAGCGGTTGTCAAAATTACGAGAATACTATAAGGGCTGTTTTGATCAAAACTTAACCGCAACTGCACTGCAACTGAACTTATTATAATACGTGAATCGCCCTACAGGCCGGTGAAAAAATATTATCAAACATTTAACAAGTTGGTAATTAAGTTATAGAAGCGATCATAACACACGAACTTACTGGCAAATCGAACTATCGATACATTTTTTTATTTATCGACTTATGCTTCATCTCTCCAGTGAAGTCCACGTGACCGCGCTGCAACCCGCCCACCCCCCGCGCAGTTCCCTTCGTTGGCGTTTTCGGTTCGAAACAAAACTATCGTAATGCGGTATCTATTGGAAGTGATCTGTGACTTGTACAGACTTGTTCAGTGCGCGACGGACGGTCGTGCGACGCGGACGAAAAGTACTGTCGTCGTCATGGCTGCAACCGTGCAAACTGAGAGGGTTATACAAGAAGTACGATTACAACCATGTCTTTGGAATCTCCGCGACTCCTTGTATAAAAATAAGGATGCTAAACTAAAGGCGTGGCTGGATGTTTGCAAAGCTGTGTATCCAAAAGGACAATGGCAGATTTCCATACATGATTTTAGTTGATGTAAATTTAGAGCGTTTATTGGTCAAAAAAATATAAATGTTCCGCTGCCGTTCCTAAACAATAATGTGTTGAGAAATACTGGTGAAAAAGTCTACATTACTTACTAAACGTTTTTAATTTATAGATTTTGAGGTTATGTTCTATTTGTCATTTTCAATTGAAATATTATTGTTTTCTGAAAAATGTTATTTGGTGAACTAGGGCTATGATATAAATATTTACCGCACTTGTTTTACCAAATAAAGCTATTTTTTATAAGAGATTTTGCGAGATTCAATGAAAAATATTTTTTGTCGGCTTAAAAGACCTTACGCCATTGCTGAAAAAAAACTGACTCCCATACAAAATAGTCAATAAAGCTTTTTATTTTATTGTGAATCTTAAACATCGTTACACAACTATAATTAGTATGCTGAAAAGTCACGAAAAATAATAATATTATTAATAGCAAGTATGATATTTCTAAACGCGTTGTTCATGCAAATACAATTTCGCCATTGTCCTTTGAAGATAGTTCAGGCGAAGAAAAAAAACAAATTGGTTTAAAAAAACAAACTACTATTTAATAAATAGGCAGCAACCACCAACTTCAATTTTTTATCATTAGGCTTACTGTTGTAACTGTACCACTCTCAACCGCGTTCCGCGTCGAACTGAACGATGATTTGATCCGCGACGGACGCAAGCACTAATCCGCGCGCGGACCGTCCGCGTTGCACTGAATAGGGCCTTAGGGATTAGCAGAAGCCATCAAATACCACAAGTAAAACATCAGAAAGAGCACATACTGATAGTTTCCATACGATGCTAACTCCATTTGTTATTGTAATTAGATTGTGCAGTTGTTTACCGCAGTTCGAACCGAGACAGTAAACTTTCGTCCCACCCCGCCCTCATCTAATCGCAACTTGTTTCTTTTCTAAGAGTAAACAACGTAACCGTAACTTGGTGGGTTCCACTTTTATCCTTTTATTTATTGTCGTGTGATGTTTATGCGTGTGCATAAACTTTCGTCTTTTTTCAAGAAGAGGTAGGTAGCATAGCTAATAGGACATCCACGTTTCACATTGTGGTTTCTGTCCCACGATGAGATAGGGGCGAGCCATACCGGGCACAAATTATTGATTTGATTAATTATTTGTGATTTTATTGTATTGAGAGTTTTTGTGGTTATTAAGGTCAATAAATCCCCTAAAATAAACCAATACTTATATTCTTAAAAGAATTAAATAAAACATATATACAATTTAAACATTTCAATTATATTTCTGACCTTGCACTTTCTCACATTTCTTATTTACACATAACTGTATCTGTATCAGCCCATACACGTCCCACTGCAGGTCACGGCACTCCTCTACAATTGAGAGTAGGATTGAGAGTTGTTAGGCCATATAGTCCACCACGCTGGCTTAGTGCGGGTTGGCTTACACATTACTAAAATATTTAAAATATTTGTGTTCACATTCCATTATTTGAACAATAAAACAAGTTTTTTATTTATTTTAATTTATTGAGGTTCTCCAACGGTATATATGTTACCGGAAATGTATGAAGTCTAGGAATTGTATACAGCTCCTAGGAAATGTATACAATTCCGAAGCTATTTAGGAAATGTATAAAATATTCTTTCGATAATTATTTTATACATACATATCCTGGGAAATGTATACATTTCCTAGGCAATGTATAAAATTCCAATATCGTATCAGGAAATGTATAAGAATAACGGTTTCTGTAATAAAACACGTTGTTCAAATGAGAGTAATATTTTTATCACAGGTAACAATTATAGCGTTAAATTCTATAATACTTAACCTAACCTTACTTACCACTTTACTGGTGGTAGGTCTCTCATATGTGAGAGGCTGCCTGGGTGGGTACCACCACAATGCCTATTTCTCCCGTCAAACAGCAGTTTAAATGCACTGTTGTGTTTCGGATTGAAGGACATTTTAGCCAGTAGTTACTGGACATATTGAGACTAAACATCTATATGTCTCAGGATGGCGAGCGCAGTGGAATGCCAAGCATTGCTTTGTAATTCAAGGTGTTGTTTGGTTTTGCTACTGTTCATGAGCGGTCGCATCGCTTACCATCAGGCGAACGGCATGCTCGTCTCGCCATTAACAGCAATAAAAAAAAGAAAACCTAACCTAACCTACACACATTGACCTTTTACGCCGCACTAGGGCGAGCGCGCCGAGCGCCCGATCGGATGATGCAATACCCTCACCTCGCTCCGCTATCCCCGCTTACCCCTTGATATCTTAAATATCTTACATTTCCGATTACTATTTAGGAAATGTATAGATTTCCTAGTAAATGTGTCGAATGTAATTTATTTTTCACATTTCCGGGTGATTTTAGGAATTTATTTATTTATTTATTTTTTTAAAAAAGAACCAATATAATCTTACAGTGGAAGTACACCAAAACGCTTATATGATAATTAAACAGAAATAACAATAATACAAAAAAAGAAATAAAGATAATGTTACAAGAAAATAATAAAAAATCGCAACAATTAGTAACGTGTGGTAGACGCATACAGAAAATTTACAAATGTATACACATTGTTTGTCAATTGATGGATTGTCAATGGCATGCGCCAGAAGCAAGTAGTAATGCATAACTAAGGTTAATTTACGTCTTAGTTGTGGGGTGTCGTAATTAACCATTCCTGTCACAAACAGGGATGGATACAGAAATGGGTAATACCCATATATTCGCATATATATGTAGCGACAGATTTTTTTGTGGACTTTTTCAACCATAAGGGTGTATAATTTTTCACAAGGATCCCATAAAATCGCATTGTATTCTAGTTTACTACGGACATATGACTTATATAAAAGCTTGAGAACGGCAATGTTTCTGAATTGAGCGAAGGTTCTGAGGATAAATCCTAATGATTTGTTTGCTGCTTTACACGTATCTTTTATATGCTCATGAAAACTAAACTTGCAGTCCATGGTAACACCCAGATCGCGTATCGTGGTAACTCTGTCAAGTTGAACGTCACCCAACATATATTTTGTTGTTACTGGGGTACGAGATCGAGTAAAAGAGACGACTTTACACTTTGATGAGTTAAGTGGCAACTTGTTACTTGCACTCCAATCAACAACAGCATCAACTAGAATTACATAGATTTCCTAGGAATTGTATACAATGACGGATTACATACATTTCCGGTAACATATACATTATCACAACTAAGACATTCTTTACTACAGTTACCTTCTAATGCATAAACCACTAAAAGGAGTACACGACACTTCATAAAAAAAATTATAGGTAAAAATATTTTTTTACAAAATATATATATATATATATATATATACAGGGTATATCAAGACTGCTACCGAAAACGAAGCCGGGTGGTAGTTAGAGCGACTTCAGACACAATGCAACAGAAAAAGTTGCAAAAAAAAGCGACAATTTTTTTTCTGTTATTTTTTTCCTATGGCCATATTTGGGTGGTAAATACATTTTTTCCTAAAATAATAGTTTATACCCTTTTATTTATAAATACTCTAAGGTATAAAAGAGTTTAAATTATTATTTTAGCAAAAACTATGGATTTACCACCCAAAAATGACGATATTTAAAAAATCATAAAAAATAATTGTCGCGTTTCTTTGCGAAATTTTTGATTGCATTGTGTTTGTAGTCACTAAAACTACCACCCGGCTTCGTTTTCGGTAGCAGTCTTGAGATACCCGGTATATACTCCAGTACCGTCTGGCAACAATATATATTACTCAAGAGCAGCAGTCACAAACGGAACGCGCCATCGCGTGGTGTTCCGCAGCGTACATAACCGCTAGGATGTCGTAACTCTTTGTGATGGATTAGCGCTCTTCCGGCTTTTCAACGGACCCCTAAATGGACGACGGGGCCCGTGCGTCGTACGCCCCGTGCTTCCTCCGCATTAGGATGATTGAAACCTACGGTCAGTGTGTGAACTGCTTTATGACTTATGCTTTGATATTACGATAGTAACTATTTTTTTTGAGGTATGATTAAGTGGACATGGGCTTCACCTTGATATTACAATAGATTTTTAAAATTTTTTTTAGCCGTGTTGTATCTGTTCGTATACGTCACATTGCAAATCACGGGCCTCCTCTACAAAAGAGAGTGCAATTGAGAGCGAGGTACAGTCAACCACGCTGGCCTAGTGTGGGCTGGCGGATTTTACATACCATAGAAATTCTTATAAATCGCTATGGCATGCAGTTTTTCTCTCGGTGTTTTCCTTCATCGTTATAGACAGTTTTTAGGTTTCGAATAGTTTTTCAAATGACATTAGGTAAACTTTTTTGAAACTATTAATTTATTACGCTCGACTGTCTGATCTCGCATAATGAAAGCTGGTTGGCTTGAGTTCAGGTGTAACTGGTAACTGGCTATAATAACCGATTTTTTAACCTACTCATACAGTTTTTGACTCTAGTTAAAGTCTGTTTTCATGCTACGAAGGAACTCAGATAGTAGTCAAAGTTAGTCGATCTCATCGATCGTTTCAACCGCGTCGATATCGCAAACAATTTAGCGACTGATCTGCATGGAAATTAAACTAGAATTTAGTGCATTTCTACTGACTCATCTATTGTTAAATATACGTAATCCTGAACCTACATACTCAAGTTTTGTGCCATTGGTACCAGAAATTAGGAGCAACTTTTTAGTTTACTACATCCAGACAAAAAACATGTCTTTATAGTACATAAATATATTCATGCTATGAGGAACAAGTCCACGGCCTTTAATTTCATAGCCAACTTCTAAACCAATGACGTCACGGATGCTTAAATAGCTGCGCTTATTTACACTGCTATCATCAAAAGGTTTAACTTTTCCTTTCTTTTAAATCCATATCAAAAATGTCTATATCACCAGCCTCACAAGGGTTGAGGTTGCAGAGTTCACTTCTTCTTTGCTTAGCACCTAAAACCAAAATACTGCTTCATAACAAACATTGTGCGCTCAACTTCCTCCCACGGTAATAAATCACGAAAAATGTTTTAAAAATTTAATCAGTCCCACAGAAGGTAAAGTTTTAAACGGCATAAATGAAATTACGTCCCTTATCTTTTGAAAGTTTCTTTTGGCTGGAATTTAATATAACCCTCCGAAGTTGTTATCTGTGAGACAACCCCAATTGGGTTTAGGTGTGAATTAATTTCCATGTTTTAATGTAAGTACGAGTTGTTACAAAGAGTATTATTTTAATGAGTTTCTAGTTCTTTTATTTATTGCTGTTATGTTTTGTTTTAGCGGATGAAACCACCCTAATCTCCATACCTGAAAATTCATTGTAATAATTTCGAAGATGAGTAAAATCTACAAATCTTAGACTAACGTGTTGGATTAAAACTTACCTTTTTTATGTATTATGTTGGGTCATCTCAACTAAAAGATATTCTTTTTTAAATACATCAGAAATTTTACTACGTATTTTATTCCAAATCTACTTCAATTTCATCCCTCAGCAAAGTTCCTAGCAGATGTAAAGTACACAAAGGTTACTGTAGCTCAAAGCTCTGTCTTCAATTGACATAATTTTGCACCTGAAGCTGTAATTACTTTAGCCTAGTTTTGGGTCCTAGCCGAAATTAGACCAGTGGTCTGTCAGACTTCAACGTTATTAGGTCACGATCCATTGTTACCGGAGACCTAAAGCACTTTATACCTAAAGCGTTTTAATTTCACTCTGTTAAATAGGTTTAAGTCTCAAACTTTGTAATGCAAATTAGATAGTATGGAAACTTTATTAAACTTTAACACGGACGCTGAGTAAACAAATAGTTTAAAATTGTTAATAAAGGTGGACCGTCTAAATTAAGGAAATACTATTGACAGCCTCCGTGGCGCAGTCGGTTCAACGCTGCCTGTGAAACGAGAGGCCGCAGGTTAGCTCCTTGCACCGAGAGAAATATTTATTTCGGGTCTGGGTGTTTGTGAGACTGAAAAGTCTCTCGTAGTTCTTGATACCTACGAAACAAGACTCGATCTTAGTGTGAGGTCAGGACTATGTATGTGACTGTTGGGTGTTTTTTATTTCAACAGAAAATCTCAATTATTATTAATACACAATTGAAACAAAATGCTGCATTCTTAGGTATATCAACACCGTCATATTTTGCACATCTTGTATAATATTATATTTACTTTAAAAGGGGCCTGGCCAAAGGGATCATGCGAATTAGCAACAAAATTATGTGAATCTATTTCCCCCACCAAGCAGCAATGCACTGTTGTGTTCCGGTTTGAAGTGAATTGTAGCCAGAATAACTATTGGACATAATGACTAAACAACTTATGTCTCAGGATGGCAAGAACAGTGCAATGATAAGCATTGCTTCGTAATTCATGGTTCATTCGAATGATGCAGCAGTCGAATGACATGCTTACCAATTCATTCAGCGTAATGAAGTGGTCATTCAGCGTAAGAATTTCTTTTTTTCATAATTCCCACAACCGACCAATCTCAATAGAAGAATAAATATGCATATAGCTTTGAAATAAATTGCACCGGATTGTTAGCAGCCATTATGCTTAGCATCAAGGGAGCGACTTGTAAATCTCATTATTCTAGGCAATAAAAAACACTTAGAAGCTTAGCAACTTAACAACTTACATTTCAATTGCTTTTTTACAGAAAAGAGCAGATATACAGATAAAGGTACAGTATTATCCACTTCATACGATACTAATTCAGACTTCATCATCATCATCATTTCAGCCACAAGAAGTCCACTGCTGAACATAGGCCTCCCCAAGGATCTCCACATCAAGCTGTTGGAAGCGAACTGCAGATAGACTCAGACTTCTATCTGAAGAATTTTCTGCGTCACCTAACATACGTAGATAAACAAAGTCTGTTCACACCACAAACACTTTTCAAGATATTCATAAAAGGAACGCCGTTTTATTCCCAGCATGACGCAGTCTCGCAGATATAGTTTTGTCAGAAACGTGTCGGAAATGTTGTGTTTCCGGCTGTCACGGTCCGCACGCAACGCTACACCCCGATACCGTTCGCCTCGATAAATTCCAATTTCACTGCTTTTCTTTTGAATTGGAACTAATTTTGGGTTACGTGGCTTTGCTGCTTGGGTCCTAGTTAGGTTTAGATCTTTGGAAAAAAAAGCAAGGGGACTTGGTGAGCTAGAATATTATTTTAAACTAATGGTTTTTTAGACATTAGATAAACAAGTAACTTTTTAAATTGGCATTTTAATTTTAACCATTACTTCGTGAAGGTAGCTTTCTTTGAGCGGATGTCCACCCTGTGACCACGAAATCAGCAAATTAGTAGAAATGTCTGGAAGTTAAAAGATATTAAAAATTAAACCAGATTCACAGTAAACGAGGCAGTCATAGATAATTAATGTACTCGTCAAATAGTACAATAAATTAAAATATGTTTCCCCATTATATCTTCCGATGGAAATGTTGTTGGCGATAATAATGTTACTGCGCGACCACATGTGGCTGCATTTATAATGAGCTGTTAATGAGCCAACAGGGAAAGCGGCACTCATGAAGCAAGTCACTCGTTCAATGATATTGTTAAATTACGCTGGAAGATTTATCGCGATTTCGAATATGTTCAATTAAGTTTTTTAATCGTGGAGGCATTCTATCACATTTATGGCAATAAATAGGCACGTGTCAAAAAATATTCTGTTTTTAATTATCTATAATTTGACTTTTTTATTTAAAAAGAAACAATTACCATGTGGTGTACGGTAAAACTCAATTGATTGCGTCTTTTGAATATTTGTAATATCTTTGTATAATGTATTTGTCATTAAATAAATAATAAAACAAATAACCCCCTAATTTTGGACATGATCATTACAAAAGATAAATATTACTAATACTCAACATTAATTTTCTCTAAAACATTCTAACAATAAAATCTACCAATATTGTTATGTAAATTGTACTCGTATATAACTTTCTTAACTCCTGCCTTTAAACGTTAACAAAGGGTTAACATTAAAAATAAAATAATTTAGAAATTAAGAAACTTGAATCTGATTCTCCAATTTCTTCGAAGTAATCTATGATACCAGCAACAAGACACCAGGAGATAACAAAATTCTCAGTTTTGTAAGTAATTGAGCCCGTATTTTCAAAGGTTTAATTACAAACTGTTATAGGGTTTCCAAGTTTATAATCGATTTAAAACTTACTTCGCTATTACGCAATTAGAATTTTAAGACGTTTGTAAATTATTTTTCTTTTTTAAAAGAATGATTGACAAGCGATCGCTTCGTTCAGTGGAAGTCCCTGGAAGTAGTTTTTTTTTAATGTGTGGCATGTCTTGCATTCCTTTCGTCTGATGGTAAGTGGTACAACCCGTAGACCGAGAAAAACTGAACAACATTATGACAAAATTATTATGAGAGACCTTAGAGTATATATATATAGGGGAGCGCTAGTACTTCAAAAACGTAGATAAAAATGGTGGTGCCGGGCCACCTTTTTCTGCCCTCCTATTGGCTAATATTTGAACAGGTTGTGCAACATACATAAATTACTTGAAAAAAAAATTAAAATAAATAGTTTATGTTTATTTAATTTTACTCAAACTTGTTTTAAAAGGATAATAGCTTAATATAATTTCGGCTATCAAAGGAATTTATAGCAATTGATTGCTAAATAATTAATTAAATTTTTACTAATATAGAAGCGCTACCAACATTACGAAAAAGAAAATATTTACGTTTTTCAAAACGCGAATGTATGACAGCGCTCCCTCTATATATAAATACTCTAAGTGAGAGACCTACAATAAGTAATTATTGGCCAGTGGTAATGGGCAACATTAGTTGATGAAAACTTTGCCTTGGTCGTAAAGACCAAAAATACTAATATCAATAAAATATTGTAATTGTTAATAACACAATTATGGTTTGATAAAATCTTACCTAACTCAACATAACAGCCAGAACTCTTGTGTTTCAGGCATTTAGAGTAATTTGACAGAATCAACCTTACTTAATCCGTTTGTAAATAACATGTGGCTAAGTTTGAGAGCAAACCGATTAATTCCCAGTCCGTACGTTCGACGGTTGATTAAATTTCGCAGCAGTTACAACGGCCCTCAGAAGTAAGTTTTCATTGATTTGGATCAAAAATTTCATTGAAAACTTTAGTATTTGAGGACATTTCCCCTTTAGTAACTAATCTTACATGTAACAATGAATAGTAATATTGTAAGTGTGATGTGTTATGTTCAATGTTTAGATATTGGTATGTACTTTAAATGGAACATAGTGGTTGATGTCCAGAGAGTCAGACATTACGACGAATGTTGGAACATCGCACGTAAACCTGTACGAATATGCCTTAATACTATACAAAATCTTCGAATCCTGTATCGTTCCTTGTAATCTTAAACTGAGTTTGAAGTGAATAAGTTTTATAGAAATTAGTATAAGATAATTAGAAGGGATAATATTAGATATTTAGAAGATAGAATAGATTTTTAGAAGTGGAAAACTGACGTTGACGTCGAGTCCGAATATTCGTAATTCTTGCCGGAGTAAAGAGTAATCTCTAGTGTCTAAGACCTGTTCACTAGGTCTGATATCTGTCAGTTTAATAATAGTGAGGGTGGCTTGCACAAATGTAAATTTAATTCATATATTTGATATACATCCACGCACAAGTTTATTTGTCTGTACATCACAGTAAGGAAATACGCGTACAATATAGACGTCACGAAAAAACTAATTCATTCTTTAAAATTTTCATGACGTGTAAAGTCCGGCAACTTACAAAAATCCAGCATGGATGACGGCTTGAACACTTTCAGTCGAACTCCCGATTGTAAATAAATTGTCTCGTACTGAACAGTGGACGTTGGTTTATATTACTTTATTTATATATAATAAAATAATATATTACAGGGAGTATCCCGACTACCACCAAAAAGGAATCCTGGTGGTAGTTTTAGTGATCAGACACAACACAACTAAAAGTTTCGCTAAAAACGAAAGATATTAACTTATTTTATTTATTATTTTATATACACCAAATTAATATTAAACTAAAGTAATATTTAACATAAGAGTACGAATGGCACTCGTATATTTCAAGAAGGTATTCAAACTAAAATTAATCATCATCGCTTTTAGATGGCGAATACAGTAAATTTAGTCGTTAAAACTACCACCTGGCTTCGTTTTCAGTCGCAGTATGAATAGACTCGGTATATATAGTAATACCAAGTATTAATGAAGGAGAGATACAGCGAACAATAAATAAAGATCGAGTGCAATTCCCGCGAATTCCCTGCAGTATGTGGGTTGTAAAATCTTTATAACGATTTCATTTATCAAAAAATACGAAATGGACAAACGAGGGGTCATACTCGAGGAGTGTGCCCGACCAATTAATTATATCACTCGACACCGGATTGGAAACAGGGAGGTAGCGAGGTATTTCGAATAGATATATAAATAACACCCAATAGTCACATACATAGTCCCGACTCCACACGAAGAGCGAGTCCTGTGTCGTGGGTTTCAGGAACTACGAGAGACTTTTCGGTCTTAGAAACACGCAGACCTGAAAAAATATATTTGCGAGCCGCACAAAAATTTCTCTCGGTGTGGGCCACCCGAACCCACGGCCTCTCGTTTCACAGGCGGCGTCTAACCTTCCGCGTCACAGAGGCTGGTGCTAATTTCGCAGGAGTTTTGCTAGGTTTATTACAAGCGCCCTCAGCGTTTGCTAAAATAATATTGACGTTACCGTGGGAAAGAAAAATATATGTAGAAGGATAAAGAATAGCAATACCAATGAGAAGGATAAAGAATAGCAGGCTCTCCACGGCGGGAAATTCATCCACATTTTCTGTGGACTTCTGTAACGTCAGGGGTCTACATAGCAACCTCGACGCCGTCCACCACCATCTTGAGACGGCGCGGCCTGCCCTGCTCTTTTTAACGGAGACGCAAATATCCACCCCTGACGATGTATCGTACTTAAATTACCCCGGTTACGTATTGGAACATCGATTCCTACGTAAAGCTGGGGTGTGCGTCTTCGTCAGGGGTGATATCTGTTGTCACCGCCTTCGGGGCCTCGAGCGTCGGGACCTGTCCTTATTGTGGCTACGGGTAGAACACAGGGGTAGGACCCGAGTCTACGCATGCCTGTACAGGTCCCACGCCAGTGATACGGGATCTACTCAATTATTTGAGAGCGTCCAAGTGGGGACTGACCAGATTCTCGAGCAGTTCCCTTCCGCGGAGGTGGTGGTCCTCGGTGATTTCAACGCTCATCACAAAGAGTGGTTGGGATCCAGGACCACTGATCTCCCCGGTCGGGCTGTCTATGAGATGGCCTTGGCTTATGGTCTCTCGCAGCTGGTAACACAGCCCACCCGTGTTCCAGACGTTGAGAGCCATGAGCCCTCTTTGTTGGATCTTCTGCTGACGACCCACCCGGACGGATACAGGATAGTGGTTGATGCTCCTCTTGGATCTTCTGACCACTGCCTGGTCCGTTCATGGGCTCCTGGAGCGAGTTCTAGCCGCTCTTCAACGACTGGAACTCGCACAGTTTGGCGGTACATGTCAGCAGATTGGGATGGACTGCGAGAATTCTTTGCGTCCTACCCTTGGGGGCGGCTTTGTTTCTCCTCCGATGATCCTGACACCTGTGCGGACTGCGTTGCGTATACGATCAGCTTGGGTATGGAGACTTTCATACCCAGCTCAAAAATACCTGCAGGGCGTCGCAGCCGGCCTTGGTACAATCGTGCCTGTGCTGTTGCTGCGCGCCTTAAGCAGTCCGCATACGCGGCGTGGCAAGACGCAAGAAGGCGTCGGGATCCAAACTCAAGGGAGGAGAAACGGAGATTCAACGCCGCCTCTAGATCCAACAAGAGAGCCTTAGCTAAGGCCAAGGCGGAGCACATCCGCAGAATTGGCGAGCGACTCCAGAGCTATCCCTCTGGGAGTCGTGCTTTTTGGTCGCTCGCTAAGGCTGTGGAGGGTAATTTCTGCCTGTCCAGTCTCCCACCACTGCGCAAGCCCGATAACAGTTTGGCCCACAGTGCAAAGGAGAAGGCCGATCTCTTGGCCCAATTCTTTGCCTCGAACTCGACTTTGGATGACGGGGGCGCCACACCGCCGAACATCCCGCGTTGTGAGAGCCTCCTATCTGACGTAAAAATCACCCAGCGTGCTGTCAGACGGGAGCTCAGGCTTCTAGACGTCCATAAGTCGAGTGGGCCAGACGGTATCCCCGCAGTGGTTCTTAAAACGTGCGCCCCTGAGTTGACACCCGTGCTCACGCGCCTTTACCGTCTTTCCTATAAAACCAACCGGGTACCGGCTTCGTGGAAGGTCGCCAATGTACACCCTGTCTCCAAAAAGGGTGACCGTTCGGACCCTTCGAGTTACAGGCCGATTGCTGTCACATCCCTACTCTCTAAGGTCTTGGAGCGAGTTATAAACACTCAGCTCCTGAGGTATCTTGAGGATCGCCAGTTGATTAGTGACCGCCAGTACGGTTTCCGTCACGGTCGCTCGGCTGGTGATCTTCTTGTGTACCTCACGCACCGTTGGGCGGAGGCTTTGGAGAGTGGGGGTGAGGCAATTGCGGTCGGCCTTGACATTGCGAAGGCGTTCGACCGAGTGTGGTATCGCGCCCTTCTGGCGAAGCTACCTGCGTATGGAATTCCTGAGGGGCTCTGCAAATGGATCGCCAGCTTTTTGGATGGTCGGAGCATAAGAGTCGTAGTGGACGGCTGTTGCTCCGAGACCAAGACCATTAATGCTGGTGTTCCACAAGGATCGGTGCTATCGCCGACACTCTTTATCCTGCATATCAATGACATGTTGTCCATTGATAGCATGCATTGTTATGCAGATGATAGTACGAGTGACGCGCGGTACATCGGCCAACGGAGCCACTCTCGGGATTCCATTATGGAAAGACGGAGTCAACTTGTGTCTGAAGTCGAGAGCTCTCTGGGGCGGGCCTCCGAATGGGGTGAATTGAACCTAGTTCAATTTAACCCTTCGAAGACACAAGTTTGCGTGTTCACTGCGAAGAAGGACCCCTTTGTCATGGCGCCGCAATTCCAAGGAGTTACTCTCCAAGGATCCGAGAGTATTGGAATCCTTGGCGTCGAAATATCAAGCAAGGTCGAGTTTAGGAGTCATTTGGAGGACAAAGCCAAACTGGCGAGCAAGAAGTTGGGAATCCTGAACAGAGCCAAGCGGTACTTTACGTCGGGTCATAGATTGACGCTTTACAAAGCGCAAATCCGGCCCCACGTGGAGTACTGCTCCCACCTCTGGGCAGGTGCCCCAAAATACCAGCTCGACCCACTTGACTCCTTGCAGCGACGAGCTTGTCGAATAGTCAATGATCCCGATCTCACGGACAAATTGGAACCGTTAGGACTGCGGAGAGACTTCGGATCTCTCTGTGTGTTCTATCGTTTGTTCCATGGGGAGTGCTCCGAGGAGTTGTTTGAGTTGGTACCACCGTCGCCTATGTACCATCGCACCACACGTTTCCGCAGTAGAGTTCATTCCTACCACCTGGAGGCGTACCGTTCCCGGACGGTACGTTTCCAGCGTTCTTTTCTACCACGTACGTGCAAGCTCTGGAATGAACTCCCTGCATCGGTGTTTCCTCAGCGCTATGACCTGTCCTTCTTCAAACGAGGTTTAAGGAGAGTACGTTCCTCGAGGTAGGCAGCGACTTTGTTGTGCTGGTCCCCTGGCACTACGGAGGTCCATGAGCAGCGGTAGCCGCTTACCATCAGGCGGGCCGCTAGCTCGTCTGCCTACAAGGCAATAAAAAAAAAAAATGTAGCCAATATTGCGCATTGAAATATTAGTATTTATGAATTAGTTTTTATTTGCTGTTGGGAGAAAAATAGTGGCCCTATGACTCACAATAATAAAAACAAGTTCAATTATCACACTAGATAATACAGTTATAACTCGATAAGTTAAACATCCTTTGTAATGTCAAAAGCTAGTTTTTTTATTCTCACAGCAAATAGACATGAGAGTAACATTTTTAAATGTGTAAATCCACCCTACAGTTATTTCCAGTTAATCGGAGAATTTAAAATAAAATTTTATTAAATTACCAGAGTACGTCCTTCAACATATTCGTAACAATCTAGATTCGAACAACATGGCAAGTAACGAAAAATTATTTCCGCGAAAACGTTATTTTTCAAACAATTTCTTAGAAAAACGAAGATAAAAATACTACCGATTGGAATATTTTTCGACTGTTCGTGCCGCGTTCAGCCTAAACAAATACGTTTTTCGAGTAATTACAATGAATAGGTTATTACTTAATTAAAATGAAAAACCAATTATGTACATTTATTATATATTGTGTAGTTTACATACTAATAAAAAGAGAAATATATATATTTATATAATTCATATTCTAGCAATAGAGTAAACCTTGTTGTACATTTTAATTGGAGGGTTCATATTAAGTTATTACAGGCTATTAGAAATTGAATATAATGATGTTTATGATGAGGTTCACTCACATTACTAATGAAATTAAACCTTATGGAATCATACTATATTAAACGAAGAAAGTAAATATTAGAATACATTGAGGCTAACACAAAATTTAAAAAATATGTACCTAGGCATAAACTGCAATGTTTGCAATAAACTTTAAAATATCGTTTAGAATACTGATTCTAGAAATAATTTGTGACTTTCCTCAAATAAAGATATACATACTATGACATACTTATTATATAAGTATAGCTGAGCACAACAGGCTAAAATTCTTTGTTTCCGAGAATATATGGACAAAAGAAGCGATATATGTAACAAATGACCAGGGCCCATAGTCCCTTGTCAAAGTGTATAGAGTCAACAGTATGACAACTTTAAAATAAAGTATTATTTGCGATATAATGCATGATTTTTCTCTCTTCTGACCCAGTAATATCAAATAACTTTGACCATTACTTTAAGCATGTAAACGCCACACATTTGAGATGCCAAGTGGTGGTAGGTCTCTCATAATATGTGGGTAATTCTGAATATCTGTATCTGTATCTGTATCAGCCCATATACGTCCCACTGCAGGGCACGGGCCTACTCTACAATCGAGAGTACGATTGAGAGTGGTTAGGCCATATAGTCCACCACGCTGGCCTAGAACGGGTTGGCGGACTTACATACCATAGAAATTCTTATAAATCGCTATGGTATGCAGGTTTCCTCACGATGTTTTCCTTCACTGTTTTAGTGCGTGGTGATTGACTATCAATACACACATGACTGCGAAAAGTCAGAGGTGTGCCCTGGGATTCGAACCCGCGACCACCGTGAACATGTTGACAGCCGCGTCTAGTCCGCTTACCAACAGGCCACCACGCACTTTTTGTAGTGACACCTGAATAAGTACCAATAAAAAACCATTTCTCCCGCCAAACAGTAATGTTATTGCACGGTTATGTTCCGGTTTGAAGGACATTGTAGCCAAAAAAACTGCTGACATATTGAGAATTAACATTATGTATTAGCATGTGGTCGTATCTATCATCACACTATTACTGCAATAAAAAAATTCATAGACTTGACATTGTGAAGAGTTGAAGTTGAAGTTCTATTCACAATTTATTGATCCAAATGAGACTTAATTATTTGTGATTCATGAGAAATTAATGTTTTAACATCTAGACAATATTTTGTTAAACTGCTTATAGATGATCTGCGTCTTTTTACTGGTTTTTGGGTTTGATATAAGTATTTCAGCTATAAATTATATTTTGCAGTACCATTGTTGTAGTGATATTTACTAAACTGTTGCTTTGCACTCTATCAAATTCGAAAGTTATAAAATCGGGCGCAAACTTTTATTTTTTTAACAGACACATCTTTTTGTATAAGCCAGAGACCTTAACCCAAGCTACAAACATTATTTTAAAAACACTACTAAATTACAATACATTCCCACGAAGGAACTTGCAATACTGTCCTTCACATACCGGTTCGCACCCGGTCCAGCTTACAATTTATCTCGAATGAGGGACTTGTTTTTGCCATTAACTTAATGTGTAAATAAATGTGAGTAATAATTAAACACAAAACCGGTGTGACGCGAAACTAATTGCGTTCTATCCCTGCTCATATTTTTCATAGTCTCAGTTGGAGCGTTAGGTCTATATAATTTTGTATGCTAATACGTTGGACGTTATTATGTGTTCAAGTGTTCGAGATGATGTTCCCTTATTAAATACTTGTATATATTTTTCTTGTTGGACGGATGTGAGTTGTTCAAGCGTTGTTATGATATTGCATGTACTAATATTAAAATAGAAGCTTGTTTGGTTTTATTTTACGCAGTAATAATGTTAAAAAAATTACACAGAGTTAATGTTGGGGTTGCGGAGAAACATAGGCTATTTTTATTTGGCAAAAATGTACTTTTACTGGAAAATAAAGTTAAAGTGAAAGCTATGACGGTAGATCATTATTCTTTACGTTTAAAAAAAATAGGACCGGAAAACAATGAATAACCATAATCTTGTGAATAATGAACGATATAATAATTATAATTGAAAAAAAAAATGCGTCCCAAATAAAAATATATTACATAATGTTGCTTAAACTTCAGTAAATTCTCATAAGCAAAAGGACTAAATGCCAACTAGAGACGAAATTGTAACGTTGTTATAATTTTGTTAATATAATTCCATATTTATCTTAAAATAAATAGAGGCTGAACCGACGAAGTTGAGTTTCCCACGGGTCACAATTACTAGAATTAGTAAACAAGAATTAAACTTTCTGTTGGTAGAATGTTTCTTCGACACACAACAAACGTAATAAAAATACATCTCAAATAAATTCTAACAATACGATGAAGTAATTTTATAATTTTGAAACAATAAAGCATAATTATGATGATCGATTCATTAGAGCATCGAACATTTGTTTCAGGGAAATCGGTTTTTGATCTCAACGTCATCGATTTTCAATGTATTCATTAAATCGATTTTAAAACCATATATAGTGCATTACCAACAGATGGCTACGCAATCTTCATAATATCAGAATTGCTTTATCTTTATGGGTCTCATTTTGATATTACATTTGATCGCACTAAGATTTCGTTTCAGGTGATTTACTCAAACGAATGGTTTCTTTAATAAAAAATCTAATGATAAGTTTAATTATGAGACACTTTTGACGCTAATAGTATATCTGTAATTGATCTGATATTGACCATATTAAACAATAATTATGTGAAGTCTGCTACAGCCGCATTATGCAAAAGAATCGAGTTGCTACGACACATATTTGTTCATGATAAGTAGATACCTTTTCGTGTAGGCATAATAATATTCAGATGATGATGATGATGATAAAATATAACCATTCCTTAATACTGCATTTGACTATCAAGTGTAGAGCAGGCACTGCCGTGTTAACTGCCAGTATAAAAAATGAAATTGATTAAAAATCGACTCCGAAAACATAACAATCGATTCTCATAAACAAGCATCTCTAATCAGCCGTGCTACAACAAAATAAACTCCATTAAGTACTAAAGTACGTACGGTAAAGGTGAAACTCGTCGGCCCGGAAACTGAAATACTCTCGTTTACTTCAACATCTACATAATTGTTGTATTTTCTTTGTACGTGGCTATAGCACGGCGGAAATTAAAACGCCCCGGCTTGGTTTAAGAGCCTGTTTTCTCGAGCCTTTCGCTAGCCTCTGTTTGTATACTTGTTACCTTTTTATAGATAGTCAGGAAATGAAAATTACAAATACAGAAGTACAATACGTAGGTCTCTCATATGTGAGAGGCTGCCTGGATAGGTACCACCGCAATATCTATTTCTCCCGCTATACAGCACCGTAAATGCACTGTTGGGTTTCGGATTGAAGGACATTGTTATCAGAGTAACTACTGGACATATTGAAATTTTACATTTTATGTTTTAGGATGGCGAACGCAGTTGAATGCCCAGCATTGCTTTGCAGTGGTATTGTTTGATTTTACTACTGTTCATGAGCGGTCGTATCGCTTACCATTAGGCGAAAGGAATTTTCGTCATTCATTGGAAAAAAAAAACAATAATACCTGTATGTGTATACATGTAATTTTTACAAAAATTACGCTACATTGTATTGTATGGCTTATTTGAAAGTAAAACAATTGAAATTAAATACCGTTTAAATTTTCATGCAATAAATAAGGATTGCGCATTAGTATCAACATATTTATGGTCTACGCGTCGTCAGGCTTACGGACAAGCAATAGTTACTTACATTGAGGTGAGCCATATGTTCGTTTCCCAAACGAATACAATACAAAATCTAAAAATCGGACTGTACAATGTTACGTTCTGTAAATATATTTAATAATACCCCGAAAAAAAGCAGTATAAACATTGAAAATCCATACACTTAGCTATGCACGAGTAAAGGTTGCCACATACTGTTCAAAAACGATGCGAACCGATGCGACGCGACGCGTATGTAACGTATATGTTTAAGAACACGCTTCGCATGGTGTGTTAAAAATTTGGTTCTGGTACACGAGTTACATCGTAACGGGTCGCGTCGTATTGCAACAATATGACCTCGTACACAGAAATGCGATGCGATGCGTCGTCGCATCGTAAAAATTCACGAACTGTTACGAAGCATTGTATTTTATATTGGCATCGCGCATTCCAGCTTCTTTGTTTGTCTTTCCTGGCTTTAATTAGCAATTAACGTCACCCGAATTGTTCAAAGGAGGCGCTTTGCTGCATGAAATCGCATCGCAGAATTTCGTGTTGCAATTTATTGCGTTGCGAATTCGCATCGCGCCATATCGCAGTTTTGTATGGCGCGTTCACACTATCGTCGATGTTCGCCGATGATTGGCGATGGCACGTTTGCGCATCATTGCCACAAATTTTGCGCACCTCGCCACGTATTCGAGCAAGTTGTCAATAGATAAGTCGTCAAAAATGGACGTCGATCGACGTCGATGCATTAGCGGTTGCCACGACATATATTTAAAAAGCGCGTATAGATACGAGTTTTTTGAATATCTATAAAAACCAAATAATACCGAGCAACCAGATAAGTAGAAGATGGTGAATGTTAAGTATTTACCGCAACAGAACTAGGTATGTGTAATCGTAAAAACCAAACTTGCGTCACAGTAAAAACAGCGTTTTTTCTAGGGATATATTTTACACTACATAAATATGTTCTTATTATCGCCCTTGAGTTGTTGTTGTTTAGAATCATCATCATCATCATTTCTGATTCCTTCCCACCACCCCGTTTTGTCGCGTTTCATTCGATGCCATACCTCAAAGCAATCCTGTCCTATTTTATTCGCCTCATACTTTCTAGCATATCATCCATTTACATGCAAATAGAGCGTCGTAGATAGTCAGAACAACCCTTAAAGTAACTTATTTATTTAGATTACGATTAATATCATGGTTATAAACACAAAATAGAAAATAATACATTATTTAAAAAATCATTGAAACGATTATATTGAAGAAGAAGGAGATATACAATTATGTCAGTTATTGCTCAGCATGAATGATCAACGTGAAGTAACAGCTTTTTCATTGCATTCGGTAAGTGAGATTGCTGGATGCCCAATACTCCTTTCTTCTTCCCATCCTTTCTCCTTTTCACTCCTCTGCCATTTTATGGACACGCAACACATCTATGATCCGAGCATTATGGATATTCATGGGCGGTAGTGATTACTTACCATCAGGTGATCTGTTTTAACATTTTCCATTAATAAAAACAGACAGACGACAGACAGAGTTTCGTTTGAATTTATAATATTAAGTAGAGATAATATGATGAATAGAGGCAGTGCAGCACGAGCAGAGTCTTATAATTGTTCAAAAAAAAAGGGCTGGTCGTAAAACTATTACCCACTTGAATCCTTGCAGCGACGAGCTTGTCGAATAGTCAATGATCCCGATCTCACGGACAAATTGATACCGTTAGGACTGCGGAGAGACTTCGGATCACTCTGTGTGTTCTAGCGTTTGTTCCATGGGGAGTGCTCCGAAGAGTTGTTTGAGTTGGTACCAGCGCCTATGTACCATCGCACCACACGTTTCTGCAGTAGAGTTCATTCCCACTAACTGGAGGCGTACCGCTCCTGAATGGTACATTTCCAGCGTCCTTTCCTACCACGTACGTGCAAGCTGTGGAATGAACTCCCTGCATCGGTGTTTCCTCAGCACTATGACCTGTCCTTCTTTAAACGAGGATTAAGGAGAGTACTCTCCTCGAGGTAGGCAGCGACTTTGTTGTGCTGGTCCCCTAGCACTACGGAGGTCTATGAGCAGCGGTAGTCGCTTACCATCAGGCGGGCCGCTAGCACGTCTGCCTAAATGGCAATAAAAAAATATAAACTAAATAACTCTGGTGGATGAACCCTTATTCATCGCATAGCTCTGAATTATAACAAGTACCACTAATACCTGGTTGTGGATGATGGTAAGCAGTTTCTGATCTCGAATCGATGGGTGAATCGGCTATGATAGAATGCTGGTTTTGAGATGAGGTGTCATAAATATAATAAATAAATAACATCCAACAGTCACATACATAGTCCTGACCCCACACTAAGATCGAGTCTTGTGTCGTGGGTCTTTACGGTCTCACAACACCCAGACCCGAAAGAAATATTTGTGGGCAGCACAAACATTTCTGGCGGTGTGGGAATTGAACCCGCGACCTCTGAGTTCACAGCTGACATCTAACCAACTGTGCCACGAAGGCTGGCATATGATTTTATGTCATTTATTTTTCATTTTGGAAGTCAATCATTTAACTAATCGCAAAGCCCGCAATTACTAGTATTTTTTAAAGCAGGTATGTACTCGTAAAACTCGTAGTAGAATTTCATAAAAGAACGAAGTTAGTAATTACAAATATTAATTGGATTAAAAACTTGAATTGGTAATGGACGATGAAGGTTTTTAGACGTATAGATTCACAGATGTCAATTGTATCATCTTTGTCAAAAATATAAAAATATGGTCATTTTATTTAGTATCGGGTGTAATTAAATAGTCATGTAAAAACACTTTATTTAGGATTATTTCAATTAGAAATTGTGCTTTTTACTTACACTATATTGCTTGTAGGGAGAATTGAACAATGGTGTGGAATTTTATAATAAACCGAAACCGAAGCAAGAATTTGCATCAGGAAGCTAGGTGCCGATACAGCTGAAACGCACGCGCGCCCTGTCCTATAATTCGACTTATTTGTTTTAAAGTATTTATTGTATATTTTTGTTTGAAATAAACGTTTTCTGTACATCTATAATTTAATTTAATTTTCGTCGCAAATCAATAACATATAACATAATATAGTCGTTAATCAATAACGTACTCATTAGGCAAAGCGTACGATTGAATCCTGGCTCCAAAATGATTGAAACCGAAGATAATATCCTAAACATTACACGCACGTACCCATACCAGTACTCAGGCAAGCTGACTCATACAACACTTGTAAAACAGAAAATTCCTCCTGTCGGCCCACATACTTAACATTGCAAATGGTCCAATCTACGATTTAGAGGAGTCAGGCCATATACTCCACTAGACTGGTTTAGTGTGCTTTTGCAGATTTAACATACTATATGAATTCTTACTCAAAGATATGCAGGTTTTCTGAAGATGTTTTCCTTTACCGTTATAGTACGTGGTGACCGAGTATCAATATTCACATGACCCCGAAAATTAGGAAGTGTTTTTTATGTTCATGCAAAAATTAAGCTTCTCTTTCGATATCTTGGGGTAGGCCGAAAGGAGTATGGCAATGTATCTGGCTTTGCAGCTTATTTTATTACGGGGAGCTCAGAAGACCCCCACTTACCCCTATTTTTGGACGCCCGTTTAAGTTGTTATGGGAGTCCATGACAGAAATGAGGGTCTATCGCACGTCTCGGAGTGGTTATACGCGAGGGCGCACCACCCCGCCGTGTGCCCAGCGACTCCGATGACCCCTTATGTCGCCTCTTACGACAGGCAGAACCTTTGGTGGAATTCTTGCACCGTCTTATCGCAGAGCAAAAGAATTATGCACCGGGATTTTAAACCGAAACCACCGTGAATATGTTGGCAGTCGCGCCTGGTCCATTACCAAGGCACCTCTAGTCTAGCCCCTTCAATCATACTCTTGATTGTAGAGGAAGCTCATGCCCTACAATAGGACGTTTATGGGCTGATACATATAAATATTTAATGTTTTTTTTTTTTTTGGTATATATTGTAGACATATCAATCCGCAATAGCAAGCTAAAGTGGAAGTAGGCGGGCCTTATAACACTAAATGAACAAATATTCTGAGAAGACCGCGTTTCAGTAAACGCAATGCACGTCATAAGCGGAGTGATTCGTACAGATATAAATCATAATTTTCAAATATTGGTACTTATTTCTGAATACATTTCGTATAGTGACTAAACTGAACCAATTATTATACGGATGTAACTGATAGCTCCGGAAAATGCTAAATGCATGAAGTTTGATAATTTTATTTCTTTCTTTTGTTGCTGAAACTTGCATTTCGATATTTTTTTATAAAAATTAAATTTCTATAACAATACACTGTCACAAACCCACGGAGCATGTGGCTAGAAATCCATAACTAGCGGATCGTCGACGATGACAGGCAAACATGGGTATTCTCACTTTACTCTCACTCTGATTACCGACAGTTGGCGAAAAACCCCGAATACTAATGTTGTGAAATTTTACCAGGGTTATAAGTTTTGGAACAAATCCCTAAATTGCGGGAAATCTTAATAATTTATAATTTAATTTGTTCATTTTATAATAACGAGTTAAATGTTCAGTCGTTACACTGTAATGCAACTTATTTAGTATTACAATAATATGAGATTAACAATAAAAATATATACATGCAATACAAAAAAACACTACACGAGTCGACATTTGTTACTTATTTACTTTTAACATAAGTATGATTTTATTTAGTATACTTCGCGGAACCGCTACATTCTTCAGATTTGGGAATGGAGACTGTCCCGCCCTCACACCCACCACTGCAACTCCTGTAAGCCAGGATCAACAGTGGCACGCAATGTAATGACACCGAGCATTGAAGCTCGGCGAGTCTCCGGGAATGTCTAACTTGTCTTTAACCCGCAACGAAATCAATCAGAAAGTTAAATTAATAGGAGGAGTTGGAAATAAATTATTGTCCACTTCCCTCCGTGCAAAGCGGGTGACAAAACGATGAAATAAAGAGGTAAATAACCTCGCAAAAAGACTTTTACAGCCGGAGAAGCCAGCTGTAAAGCACCACGGATCAAATCCTTATTACATTTAAATGGGACCTAATATGTGAGCTGTTACACTTGATTCCAGTAATAGGTATGGCAAAAACGCCGGAAAGCACGGAAATTCGTCCTAGTCTCTACAAGGTCCGTGTAGTATATAACTCCAGATGATATTTGCATACTATCCAGCATGGTTTTACGCTCATTCTGCCAAAGACTACACTCCCAAAGTATATGATGCGCGGATTGTTCATATTCGCAATTTGCTGTTGAACATGGGCACGCAGGCGATTCCACAAGCTTAAAAGAGTATAGTTTAGACTTAAAGTTACCATGGCCCGTGAGGAACTGTGATACGCAATAATCGACATCTAGCCATGTCTTCGTCAAACGATCACGCACGCAAGGAAAATATTGGTATAAATGCCGTCCCTTCAAAGATACCTCCCATCTATTTTGCCATTCATCTAATAGTTCGCTATATACCATAGGAAGCGGTTTAAATAATCTGTCGACTTTTAAGAGTTCACGTGCAGTTAAAAATCTTTGATCCATATTCTCCTTAGTAGAGTAATACATGGCGGCGCGACGTTGCACCTCCAGATCGACTGGAAGTACACCCGCCAGGACAGGCAAAGCTTCGGTACTAACAGTTCTATATGCCTTGCACAAGAATATCAACGCCAAACGTTGGCTCTGGAGCAGTTTTCTTCGCACAGCACCGATAGTAGCCCTATCAGCCCATACGGGAGATCCATAACAAATACATCCTAAGTAAGTTGCTCCATAGATGATTTTTAGTGTATTGAAAGATAGCCCCCACGTTGATTTCGATATTCTTGTCAAAGCAAAAAAGTTCCTTTTCGACTTTTCCCCGACGTTCTTAATATGTTCCAGAAAGGAAAAATTCCTTTCCAAAATTAAACCGAGATAACAAACCGATTCTTTTTTCTTTGGGAAATTTGATTTGGGAATGAAAAATATTTCGTTAGCAACACTGCTCATATGTGTCGCGATGTACACCAATATCGGCAATGAAAGGCAATAAGCCGTCCGCATTACCGTCATCGCCTATAGTTGCCGATGTTGGGCGAATATGTGAACGAGGCGTGAAGCCTATGTGGCTGCCTTTAGCCCCGAGTTGTCAATATTCACGCTCGTTGCTCGCGTTTGAAAGGGGCCAAACAATTTTACGCCATTGCTCTGACCAAACGTTTTATGGTACGTAAATACCAATAAATATAAAGATAATAAATTCCATGTCAAATGATTGAAATATTTTAATTATTCAAGTTTTTTTTAAGACGAAACGACCAAGCAGATCACCTGATCGTATGAACGCCCAACAACCTCCACTAACCTTTGATTATAGATATCTTGCCGGCCCATCAAATCGGGAAGAGAGCCTGAAGGAAAGAGGATGACGGTGATGGAAACGTGACTGCAAAACTGTCTCTTCGCGTCGGTCTTCTATGACGCAGTGGTGTCACCCCAGTTGTGCTATTCATCATTATTGTGGTCATCATGATCAGCCCATAGCAGTGCACTGCTGGACAAAGCCTTCGTCAATTGCTCGCCATGAAACTCTATCCTCGAAATTTCTCGACATATTTAACCATAGCCAGCTCCATATAAATCTGAAAAGGGGGCACATATGAAAAGATTTATATTAAAAATAAAATAAAAATCTTACATTTTAATTAAAGCCAAGAAAATCCAAGGAAAGATTGTCACCGCAACAATAGTGAAGAGTGAACTAAAAGTCCCGAGATTTATTCAAAACAGCAAAACATTTTCGCTTTGAAGCATCACTCGACGCCCCTTCCTTAATAGAGGATCGTTACAAGGAACAAGATGTCTGAGAGCCCTCCACGCACGAGTCGCGATGATACTGCGTGCCCCAGATTCAGCTCCCATTCATACAATTGTGAAAACATCGGGTTAAAGTTTGTCGGGTTCAAGAGCTGTACTAACGATGTCAGTTCTTGAAATGTTATTCATCCGATCGCATGGAAGTGTGCGAAGCGAGAATTGATTTTTTTTCAACGCGCCTTTTTTGCGGGGTTTAATTAGTTTTAGTAAAGCTAAGCGTGTTTTGAGGTTAATGGTGTTTTAGTTGTAATTTTTTTATTGTTTGTGTTCGTTTTTTCAGTCAAAGCTCTGATTTGTAATTTGTTTGCTAATTGATCTAATTAAAAGTTTGACTAGGTGATATTATTCTGTTGATTGATACATATGCATTTGATTCGGGCATTGAATTCTTGAGGTCGCTTAATAAATGCTACCAATGTCAAATGTAACATGGTTACAATTTTCACTCAAGTAGTGCCCGTATTTTATGGCGTGAATCGCAATCTATAAACTAAAGCTTATAATTGGAAAACTGAAATACCACACATTAAATATTACATTCATAAACAATGCAGTTGAAATCAACGAGGCATAAACTTCACTATCTCATCCTGGTAACATTTCTAACAATCACTTAACGCCACCCTCTTACACAAGTGCATATCAGAAATTCAATATGAAAAGTAGAATGCAGGAGACAACGGGAATTAGGTTAATTGCATACTGAACTCACATTTGCGTCACATTACATATCAGGGGCCAGCATGGCAGGCACTCGTCATGCATATTTGATACGTATTAGTTCATTATTGTAGAAAATCCAAATCTACTCGACAAAGCGCATTTATTTCCACGTAGCTGTATAAATTTTCAATTTACATCGTTTGTTCAGTACTTCTGTTCTAAATTCAAATAGATAAACTCGAATAGGCTGTGTGTTTTTGTGACTTTTGCCAACGTAACTTTTTTTATTTAAATAATAGAGTAAAATGTTTGTTTAAAAAGGCTGTATTATATTTATTTATAGTTGGATTTGATAAACGCTATTTCAGCTTGGAAAATATAATTGTTTTGAATGATTTTATCTTATTGACAGAATTACAAATTGAATTTTATATTCTACATGAAATATTATAAGTTTTAGTACTACAAAAACACACGTACCTACAGATGAAAGAGTAATAATTGATTTTTCAAATCGTCAACTTCAAAAGACGATAATATAGAATACATACATATTATTTGAGTGAATGGTAAATATAGGGACATATTTTTAATGAATCCTAAATATTAATAAATTTGATGTACGAATATCATAATTTCCTGATTTTACATTCATGAACTACGGCGCAGTATAATTTATATCTTTTCAATGACTAGCTATTGTGCCAGCGTACAATGGATCACTGAATAATAATTTAAATTAATTACCTTAATGTGATTTCGCTGAGCATTACTTACCATTTCGTTCATTTAAGCTAATTAGTTGTAGCCAGCCTAATGTCATATTTTTCCATAAATTAATATTGGAATATATGATTTTTTTAGTCATGATAAGAAATATTTCATGCATTATGTAAATTGAATGTCTTCGTGGCGTGTTAGACGCTGACTATGAAATGAGTCGCCGCTATTTCAATTGCCGACACAATTTTTCGTATCATAAACAAGTATTTGTTTCGGGTCTAGGAGTTAGTAAAACCGAACAAATTCGGGTAGTTTTCGACTACGACTCAAGTCAACTCAAGTCATCATCATCATCGTGTTGCAGTCCACTGCTGGGCTCGACTATATTCATCCGAAACGAAGTTCGAAACTTCGGACGATCGAAGTTTTTTATACGATGCGAATGTATGTACTCTGTAAAAGTTCGAATTTGTATAACGTACATCGTAACCATAAGTCTATGGTTACCTATGGTCTATGGTAACCATAAGTCTATGGTTACGACCATAAGTAAATAACGACCATAAGTATATGTAGATATATTCGTATCTTATATAAACTTCGATCATCCGAAGTTTCGAACTTCGTTTCGGATTAATATAGTAGGGCCCCTGGACACAGGCCTCTTCCAAGGTACGTCACAGAGCCCGGTCTGCTGCTTTATGCATCCAGTCTTAATTTATGCATCATGCCGGCCCTATTGTGCAAGGACTGTGTATGTACTTAATTATTACTGTTGTTACATAATAGAAAAATAGATTCCTATGTACCTAATTGTTAAAAAAGACGCGTGGCACTCGGAGACTGCAGCGGTAAAGCTATTGCATAGCATTTTTTATCCACTTATGTAATTATATTTTTTTTAATTTTTATTTATGCAAGATTTTTTTTCTTTGTTTTTCTTTGATATTAATTGTACAGATATTCACTGTTGTACGTGCGAGCTTCGTAGAGTCGTACCATGAATTAAATACAAAGAGGAGGTGCCCTAACGCCGAAACTCTAAGCAGGCATGAGTCACCAGATTGCGGGGCGAAGAGGAGGATTACGCATGCGCAGTAACGCCGATACAACCAATGCCACCTAGAGGCGAGTTACTGAACTAAAGAGACAAGCGTGATATTTCAAAAAGTCATTGAAAGTTCTGCTATTCATTGATAGATGGTAAAACTAAATATCGAAAGAGGTTAGATTACAAGTAATCACGCAATAGCTTTGCAATTCGCATTTAAAAGTACTGGCACATATTTGAATCAAAATAAAAATAATAAATTTAAATTTCGGTCGGACTTAGGTTATTTTCGTTACGGTATTTCTGGATTCGGTCTCCACGCTCAAGGCCCGCGATAGAAGCTATGCAATAGCTTAATAAAAAATAGTTTCCGACAAATTCAGAACCTTTTACCTTTTTTGAAGTCGGTTAAAAAAATATACTGTAAGCAAAGTACTTTACTCAAAATATTAAAATTTAACCATTAACAGCAAACATTAAAATCTAACTTACAAAACAATTCCACACCAAAGTTCACAACAAGCGCCAAACAATTGCATTCTTTACGCCAAAAGCGGCCACAAATAGACTCAAACTAAAACAAAACAAAAAGATTTTAAAACGTCACATTCAGCGTCGCAGTATGCCTTGACACATCCTCATTTCCGTGTTCCACTATGCACTCCCCACAATCTCGTGCAACACAAAGTCTTCGTGGAGCGCTGAATGTAAATCAGATTCTACAGGTACAATATTTTTCCATACGAGAAACTTATGAATAGAAATTCTTCAGCTGCACGCTGTGCCTGGAAAATAGTTACTGTGAACTTTAAGAGTGTGAATGAGACCTTTTGATTGAGAGTGCACCGAAGACAAGCGAAATAATAATAACAGAAGACTTACCATCTTGTTTCACATGTTCATTGGTCGGAAAATCGGAACAGACCAGCATTCTATACGCTGCACTGTAAGTATTCTACCATTCTTACATGCTTTCAAAGATCGTCAACACCCCCGCGATCTTCGTTTATTGTACTGTTGACCATCTAGTGACTTGTTTACTTACTTATGCTCAAGCCATAGAAAGTGTCATCATTCTGACTAATAACAGTCGTAATTTAAGCTAAAAAATGTGATAGATGACATAGATATTCTGACTACAGTGACAATCCTTTGTGGAACATTAGCAAAAGAACAATCTAATGATAAGGTATTCTAAGTAATCTTTATTACATAAACCAAACAGTTATATACATCGTCCTGAGCCAACAGTAAGATCGAGTCATGTGATGTGGGTATCAGAATCTACGGGACATTTTTCTCATAAACACCCAGACCAGAAACAAATACCTGTAAATGGCACTAATATGTGTTTCGGTGCAGGATCAACCTGCGACCTCTTATATCGCTGTGATACGTCTATCCAACTGCACCACAGAGCCTGTCATAATCAAAATAATCATGGCTCCTTTGTCGATACCCTTCCTGGACGGAACTGAACTAACTAAAAACCACCGTATAGTAACTCTGACATGAACACAAATAAAAATGCAAGGGCTGGGATCGACAGCGGGACGTACAGCTTTATAAATATAGATAGGACATCCAAATATCACGGGCATATGAAAAGTTATTTCATCCTGAGGTTAAAACCAATTCAAATATTCGATAGAAGTGACACAAAAGCAATTTGCACCCGAAACCGATCTCAACTGGTAAACTGTCTATTGTCAATAGTGTTGGACACACGGACATTTCCGACGACAAACAAAATGACGTTCGTTAAAGCTTGATGACTTTTGTGTGGATTGTGACTGTTTAAACTTTATTGACAAAGAATTAAGTCAGTTTTGATTTGTTATCAGAATACATTGAAATTGTTTAGCAAAATCATATTTCTTAAGTTGGGTATCGAGAGGTGTTAAGGAGCGTAATCTAACATGTTACAAACTGAGTATTTATGTAGTCAATAGGTGCAAATAAGTACGAAAGTTGTATTATTGCAGTGTAGATGGCATATCATAATATGCTTGCTGCGAATGGTACATTCTGTAACACTGGCAAATGGTCAGTGCCCACATTTTTATCGGAAAGCTTTCTGCGATCATAAGTTACTTTAATGCAGTCATTCCAAACACATTTCTATCGTTAGTATAATATCTAGTATATATTGAGAGAACACAAGTTCGCAGCATGCTCGATCAGGTAGTGAAAGATCTGTTGTTGAGACATAAGCTTATTATTGTAAATTTCCCATGAATGAAGACGGCTATAACAATCAATTTTTTTATTCAATAGAAACGTCAAACGGGCAAACAGGTCACTTGATGGTATGTTATTAATATCGCCCATGACCATTCACAATGCTTGGATTATAAATATGTTGGTGGCTCATCAAACAGGGATGGGGGCAGGAAGGTAAAAGGATAGGAAGAGAAAAGTAATATTGGGCATCTAGTAATCCCACTTATCGAACAAACTGTCACTTTACGTTGATTTCATCTGAGACAGTGGCACCGCCCCGGTGTTTCATGTTGAATCGTGACTGATAACAACGTTGTTTTACCTCTTCGAAAAACCAGTCCTTCTTCTGTTACCACCTCAAACGAACAATCTGTTCCAATCCTAGGCAATGTAATATGATCTTCCTCATGATTAGTCATAACTTGGGTTATAATTCGTCCTTACCACTAAAACATTCCGACGCAATGTCACTGTGGACCGTTTAGCAGACTATTGAACACGGCTGCCCTGGACGCTCGCCAAACATTCAAATTGAAGTGGAAACGAGCGTGTTACATATATTCTGATGTTATCATTTGAAATTGGCTCTATTTTACAATGATATCGAAATGAAATTTTCCACGATCAATGAAGGCGCCATGCAATTTCATTCTTTTGTTGAGATTTTAAAATTGCGATTGTATGGCAGAATGTAAAACATTTCTGTCGCTGGTGTTGTGTTTGCTTTAAAATATTGTGAGAGAACTGATACAAATCTTCAAGACTGATAATTTCGTGTAGATACCGAGCAAGTTGCAATGCATAGTAATATAATAATAATAATAATAATCTTTATTGCTTTACAATAACAAATTTACAATTGATTGACACCCTGACTCCTGAACTAGGATACCCTGTATGACAGGAGTCAGCCTCTTTCGTGTATTACAGTTTTGGTAAATGTTGTTATACATCACAGCAATGTATATGTAAACCTATCAAGTATGCTTAACAAAATTTACACAATAGTTTAATATAAAAAAAAGTAGGAAAAAAAAACACGATAAAAATAAAAACTAACATTAAATAAAGTAATACTAAATAAAATAATATTGTTGCATAGACTTAAACATTATTACTTTTTAAATTATGAGGATTTTATATTCAAAATGTTTACTTTGTCTTATTTTTAGCAGAGGCTACAGGATCTTCTTATGCAAGAGATTATATGGGAAGGTACCCCCGCTTTACTAATTCTGCCGCTGAGTGGCAGTGTGTAAGCGCTCTTGTGTTCCGGTTTGAAGAACACTGTAGATAGTGATTAATGGGTATTAGGAGACTTCACATCTAATGTCTCGGGGTAACAAGCGCAATTTAGTGCCATGCAGTACTTAGTTATTTAATAGTTATTGTTCCAAGTTGTGTGTAGGTTTGGTTCTATTTATGGTTAAGCATTACGCTTGCTATTATTTGACTTCTGAAAAGTATTCATTCAGTATCCATTCATCCCATTTGAAAAGTATTCATTCGGTCGTTGGCAGTGTCTGCCTTTCTGACTTGTCTCTGCCACTATTTTATGGTCCCTTTCGACGGCGAAGGGCCAATAGCACCTAACTGACAAAGTCATAAAATTACATAAACTGAAAAAGAAAATAAGTAAGAAAGTAGTTAATACTAATACTGTACTGGTGGTAGGTCTCTCATATGTGAGATCCCATCTGGGTAGGTACCACCGCAATGTTTATTTCTCCCGTGAAACAACACTGCTTAAATGCACTGTTGTGTTTCGGATTGAAGGACATTGTAGCCAGAGCAACTACTGGACATATTGAGACTTAACATCTTATGTCTCAGGATGGCAAGCGCAGTGGAATGTTGCTACTGTTTGTGAGCGGTCGTATCGCTTACCATCAGGCGAACGGCTTGCTCGTCTCGCCATTCAATGCAATAAAAAAAAAAAATATATATTTATGAATGGTACGGATGGTATGGATACAGTGATATTTTAGGCTATATTGTATTTATGTTATATTGTATTCGTGTATTTTATGATAGTGTAGTAGTTATTTATTTATATATAAACTTTATTGTACACCAGAAAAAAAAATACAATAACATAAATTAAAACAATATTAAAAATAAGTACAATCGGCGGCCTTATTGCACTAGGCAATCTCTTCCAGGCAACCTTTGGATGGAGATAAGACACAGGAGAGAGAAAGGGCAGTCTAGGGTGTACAATGAAAAAAAAAAGTATATACCAACAAATAAACAAATTAAAAACACAAAATAAAAGTAAAACATTCATATAAATATGTACAACACACATACATACCGGGTATATCAAGACTGCTACCGAAAACGAAGCCGGGTGGTAGTTTTAGTGGCTACAAACACAATGCAATTAAAAATTTCGCATAGAAACGCGACAATTATTTTTTATGATTTTTTAAATATCGTCATTTTTGGGTGGTAAATCCATAGTTTTTGCTAAAATAATAATTTAAACTCTCTTATATCTTAGAGTATTTATAAATTAAAGGGTATACACTATTATTTTAGGAAAAAATGTATTTACCACCAAAATATGGCAATAGGAAAAAAATTACAAAAAAAAAATTGTCGCTTTTTTTTGCAACTTTTTCTGTTGCATTGTGTCTGAAGTCGCTTAAACTGCCACCCGGCTTCGTTTTCGGTAGCAGTCTTGATATACCCTGTATACAAAATAGACATAACATATAATAAATATATACATAATAAATGCTAATGGAAATAGTAAAAGCACATTAATGTGTAAATTCAGTTACACATTCAGTTAGTTATTTAGTTAGATAGGAGGTATTGCTATAAATAGATACGTTGGAAAATGACAGTTAGCAGGTATTGGTACTTCACCTTCCATTTATGATTTATAACTATTGCATCAGTTCCACCTACATCTCCCTATTAAAATAATGAAGACATCACATCAACATTTTTATAGAAAAAGCAGGTCTATTAAAAAAGCGTAACGCATTGCGGCAACACTAAAACACATTTACACATTCATTCCATTTTTATATTTCCCCTCGGAGTTCACGCGTCAATTATTTTAAAAGGAGAAACGTGTGAAAGAAATACGCACCCGTCATGTTCCACTGAACCAGTGACCTAAAGAGACGCAAGCTTAGCTTCACGATACTGTGATAGGTAAAATGTACTTGATGAAGATTTTTAATCATGAAATATTGTATTGTTAGAGGGTGAGTCAACTACATCATGGTATATTAATTATTGATCATAACTATCACAATACCCGAAGTGGTGGAGCCACGCTGTTGTCAGTCATGACTCAGGATGAATGGCCAGGCTCATCCGGGTGGGTACCACTTTCTCCCAAAGATATTTTTAAAGATTTACTGGTGGTAGGTCTCTCATATGTGAGAGGCCATCTGGGTAGGTACCACCGCAATGTCTATTTCTCCCGTGAAACAACACTGCTTAAATGCACTGTTGTGTTTCGGATTGAAGGACATTGTAGCCAGAGCAACTACTGGACATATTGAGACTTAAAATCTTATGTCTCAGGATGGCGAGCGCAGTGGAATGTTGCTACTGTATATGAGCGGTCGTATCGCTTACCCCCAGGCGAACGGCTTGCTCGTCTCGCCATTGACTGCAATAAAAAAAAAATGATAGACATAAAGCCTGGGTAGGTATCACCGCAATGTCTATTTCTCCCGCCAAACAGTAGTGTAACAGTAAATACAACAGTATTCCGGTTTGAAGGATTTTGTAGCTAGCAAAAGCTTATATCTCAAGATGAAGAGCGCATTGGAATGCCAAGCTTTTTTTTCTAATTCATGGTGTTATTTGGTTTTGCTCCTGTCCATGAGCAGTCGTATCGCTTACCATCAGTCAAACGGCATGCTCATCCCGCTATTCATAGCAATAAAAAAAAACATTTGACTAATGATATTACAATCGGCGTATTTGAAATCAGCCCTCCGAAATGCTATTATATTAACAGTTAGTGCATGACCCTTTTGTCCCAAATGAGGAACAATTTAAATAATATTTGTTGACATTCACTATTCATAGAATATTCCACACGTCATTAAGTACATAAAATGAGTTTTAATAATAATTTGTGGATGCGTAGATTTCGTTTTATTAAATGGTTAGAGTCGTCAGTGCGTACTGCGTTGTACAGGAAATGGGTAAAATAATAACTCTATTGATGCTGTTCGAAATTATTTTGGTCAGTTTATATTACTTCGAAGGTAAACCTTAGAATAAGAACATTTTAATTTGAATGAAATATTTATACGAGATAATAAATAATCTGAAAAAATAAAACATGTGTTAGATTCAATATATGATTAGATACAATGTACTGATTTATTATATTATTAACAACATGTATTGATTTGTGTTTTGTAAATTATATTGTGTAGTTTTAAAAGGATATATGTTAAATTGGTGTTATACTAAATGTAATAGATAATGTGGGTATTCAAAAACAAGACTCATTATTATTAAGATGGTTCGTTTTGATAAAGCAATTGTGTTATAGCCAGTGAAGAAGAAACACTAAAGGTGATTAATTTTGAAAGACAAGTGTTTTTTTGGAGTGTCCCTTCACATGTAATCGTGTATATTTATGTACATATACTATTGTGACGCCTGCGTCCTAAAAGTGTAGGCAGAGACTCCAGATCGCCACTTTGCTCGATCCTGACATATTACTTTTGCTTCATCTATTTTCATCAACCTCTTCACGCATTTTTGTCACATTTAATGCACTTTTGATATGACACTTGTTTACGGTATCACTGATTTAGATGATGTAGGTTCGTATCGCTCTTAAGACAGTTTACAAGCTAGCATTGTATTGTAGTTATCGAATGTTTATTTTATAAGCTTTATTGTACACCAGCGACAAAAAAGAAAGAACTTAAAAACAAAAAAACAGGAGAAAAGAGTACAATGGAATGTTTTGCCTACTTCACTAAAACTGAATTCAAAATTCGTACCGAAGGGAAAAACATTCCATAACTAAAATACGTTTGCACATAAAAGGTCGTATGTGTTTAATGAGCATCTTATTGTCAGGCCCTAGAAGTGGTGCCATGGAAGCATCAGTTGGAGTACTTCAACAAGAAATATATTCGATTTATGACAATTTCATTTATGAGACGCAGCCGCAACAGTCCATATTACATCAGCCTCGATTTAGAGACTAACGTGGGTGTTGGTAACAATCTTACGGTAAGACATATCACTATTTTTACTAGCAAAGCATGCATTGCATTGGGCCTAAAATGGCATGATAACATGTATAAGAAGAATAATGAATGACGAATCATCTTTCATTGGTTAATAAAGCTGCTTCGGATTGTATGTTTTTTAATTTGAAATGAATAAAACATGATCGCTCATGCAGAAGAACAAAGCCAAGCAACAACACGAATTACAACGCAATGTTTGGCATTCCGCTGCGCTCACTATCCTGAGACATACAATTTTTATGTCCCAATATTTCTAATAATTGTTCAAAGTCTTTCAAACTGTAACACAACAGTGCATACGCACTGCTATTTGGCGGGATAAATAGACATTTTGCTAGTACCTACCGAGACCAAATCTCACATAAGAGGGGGCCTACAACCAATAAAGAAGATTGTATTAGAATGTATATTCGCTGTTTCAACATGCAATTTATATGCATGATTACTATAAAAACTGAACTATTAGCTGAATATCATTGATCTCGAAGATAAACCGACCACTTACAAGTTAAATAACAGTAAAATAGTATCTTCCAAAAAAGTAGTTTGATTTTATATACGTGATAGTTTAATATAATAGAACGATGAATGAAAATTCAATTTATCTTTCAGGTAAAAATGGAATTACTAGAAGAGCTAAGCGGTGGCCATTACCAGCCTACACCGATATTGGGCGAATACAAGCTCTGCGATTTTCTATACAACGAGCCATTCTTCGGACAAATGTACGCTAAGCAGCTTCCTGGTAACTGGACATGTCCGTTCCCATCTGTAAGTGTTCCATTAGCTGTTTTTGTTACTGTCTTTGTTGTTCGGTATAATGAAGTTTGCAGTGTATGTTGAGGTGAGAGTTTATGTCATAGTACTAGTTCTTGCGGATAGAAAATGTTTTATTTATCAACTTAATTTGTGCGGGCTTTAGTCACTTTGTGACTACGCCGATTAAAAATTGGTAGAGTATCGTTAATCAAAGTGTTATCCGTTGAACCGGACACCCAGGTTGCACATCCAGGTACAAATTAAACAGATGACCACAGCAGGAAGATGTCCAATTATGCGGCAGTATACTGCCGTATGCTGCAGTATGCTACAGAATAATCATCATAAAATCTGAACCAAAGATCTGGTCAACATTGCAGACATTTGCATGTATTATATATATTGCATGCAATAGGTCAATGTATTATCGGCAGTAATATTTGTACGGTATGTGCAAAAATATCAAGGTTACGGTACGGGAGTGTCTATGTATATAGAAGCTATTTTTCTGATTACAGGGTGAATATCATTTCAAAAACTTGGTAATCCATTTAGAGAATTTCCCATTTCGCTTACCATTCACGTGGTCTGATATGATAGTGCGGACCCGAGTTGATGTCCAAGGTATGCTGACCACCACTAAAGAAGAAGTGTTCCGGTGGAAAACCTACGTGACTGTCACTCAAAAAGTCAAAAAGTCTGGCAACGATACCAAGAATACGAAAAGCAAAAAAGATTAATAATGAATTAATAATATAATATCCTGATATTTTCTCACATATTACGGGTTTAATAAATGTAAGATTTTTTAAGAACTCAACTCATCAGTTATATACAGGGTATATCAAGACTGCTACCGAAAACGAAGCCGGGTGGTAGTTTAAGCGACTTCATACACAATGCAATAGAAAAAGTTGCAAAAAAAAGCGACAATTTTTTTTTTTTGTAATTTTTTTCCTATTGCCGTATTTAGGTGGTAAATACATTTTTTCCTAAAATAATAGTGTATACCCTTTAATTTATAAATACTCTAACATATAAGAGAGTTTAAATTATTATTTTAGCAAAAACTATGGATTTACCACCCAAAAATGACGATATTTAAAAAATCATAAAAAATAATTGTCGCGTTTCTATGCGAAATTTTTAATTGCATTGTGTTTGTAGCCACTAAAACTACCACCCGTCTTCGTTTTCGGTAGCAGTCTTGAGATACCCAGTATAAATAGGGATATTAAAATTTATGTTTTGTGCTATATTCTCAAGTAACTCTCTTGAACCAATTTATTTTATTATTTTTCATATTTCAGAGACACGTGTTTAAATTCCCAATATCCTTTCCCTTCTAGAAATGCCACAGTAAAAACATTAAAAACGCAAAGATATTCGGAAAGTACTGTCCGATAGAATACTCGTACTATTTAATCAACCACTGTGTTTTCTTAGGCCCTAAAAACAACAGCTACGTGATTCAAAGCAAAACAGGACACAGGAGATAGCCTCTCACAAGCAGTTCATTAGTTTGAATGGTCAGTCAGATTTGCCAAGTTTCTGAGGGGCACTTGCCAACTCGACGTAACGAAGATTCTAAATTAGGAAGGAAACAAGGGATCTTGCGAGATAACATTGGTATAAATGCTTTTGTTGTGTTACTTGTAATTCACGTGTTATGAGGTGTTAACGTGCAAGGTAATCTAAAATAGAGGAGGTAAATGTAGGGAGCAGAGTATTATTTATTATTTATTTATTTATTATTTCTTCTGTTCTCTGTAAGGCCCTGTAAGGCCGGAACAACAGTAGTCCGCATTTTTATGAGACTGAAAATTGAAGCTAGTCTCCAGGAATGTCTAACTTGTAATCGCAACGTAATCAATCAAAAAGGTAAATTAATAGGAAATTAAAATATTTTTTCCACTTCCCTGCGTAGCAAAGCAGGTGACGAAAAATTAACTAAAGAGTTTCTTCAGTTGCTACTGCATGTAGTCTCCCGAAAATATTATCATAGCGACTTTCGAATAATAATAGATATGCTTTCTATCTTTCATAGTCGCATGTCATGTTTCTTTATGTATAGAATATTTTTATTTCATTTTAAACAAGTATCTCGAATGCAAACAACAAAAGAGACATGTATGTGTATATGTAGCATAGTGTACATTATAATCTAAAAATGAACACAAAAATGTATTTTAAATTTTCATAAAAAAATACTTTAAATTACTTCTAACGGTATGTTGTTCGAATAATTTAAAGTAGTGTTCCATTCCCATATTTTTCGCTAGTCGGCGCTCTATCTTGCCGCAGTACAGCAACACATTATTTAGAGTCAGTGTTAAGTCACCAATGAATTTATTTTAAACTTTGAAATATTATTCAGGTGGTATATAAAAGTAATATAAGGAAGTAAGAAAGACATTTATTGCCGATATAATTACATTTATAAAATACTTTTTAAGTATTGTATTTTACTGTATTTGCCAGTAAGACATAGGTATATGAAACAGTTAAAAATGATTTTATTTCATATATAATTTTGATACTGCAAAAAAAAAAACAGTTCAACATAAATTTCTTGCCACAACCAAATAATAATTACATTCAGCATACATTGCGTTAACAATGTCTAAGAACTTCATACTTTCATCCATTCCATTCCAACCTCCAGATTCAAAACGTCAGACGTCTATCACCAATCAAAACGTTTCATATTTTTACGTGGAGTTTTGAGTACTATCAGGCATTCCAGCCCAGCGGCTTGGACGATTTTCAGTTTATCACAGGGGGTTCCAAACCGTCGGTTACTTTGTCGCATATTTTATGCGGTCCTTTAAAACGGAGCTCTTTCATCACGACATAGTGTTAAGTTGTCCGGTGACCCAAAAGGTATAAAGAAGGAATTTTCTGAAAGGAATTTGTGATTACGGAATTTAAAGTTTATGTTTGTAATGTTTATTAAGGGATATTATTTTTTTGTAGGAAAATATTCGTCGGTATTTTCCTCTCTAAATGCTATGAGATACTTCATTGGAATAGAATGCAAATATAGTCACTGATTTTTTTTATATATGTGATTTGAAAAGTATTATATTATCCTAACTATAAATTAATGTCAGAACCGCAGAAATATTATGTACGTTGCCAGTAACCACGTACTAGGAGAGCCGATGCAAATAATAAAAAACATTGGTTATTTTTATTGACCTATTTATTATTTTCTGACACGTCATATTCTATGCAGTAACGTGACGAAAACATTCATATGTATAATATTCAATTTAGTATCTCCGATATAATGGGTCGGCCTTCTTATTTTTGTTTAGCTGATGTATACCTGCAAAAGAATCTATCTCCATTATTTTTTATACAGCCAGTTGCGAAAGACCTTACGGTTTTACAAGCTTCTTTTTCCTACTCAAACATTAGATTTTCGGGTTATTTGCGTGACCTATCCTGTTTGTTCTGGGGGCACGGCAATGCCCCCTCCAAGTCGAGCTAAAAAGCGGCACAGTCGTACCGTCCTTTTCTCGAAGCAGTTCAGACCATTTTCAACTCCTCATAACTTCGTTGTAGTTAAAGCAAGAAGCCTGAATTTTCAGTTACTAAGCAAGCATTGTATAAAAACGGTATATTTCATTCAATTTGAACCAGTAGTTTAAGAATTGTAACTTATCAAACTTTCTTAATTTTGTCACTCACTGACTGACTGACCGATCATCAAAGTCTAAGGCACTTCTAGCAGACATATAACCTTCAAATTTAGAATATCATTAGTGTTTAGTGTCTAAATCAAGGGAAAATTTAAACATTTCATAATTTCTGTCTAGTTTTCTAGATACACCAACTGCATGAATAACTTTGTAATCCCATATAAATGTACAGTAATGTATATATTTGTACAGTTAATGAATCATTCTACCCGTATATAACCGTACCGTATATGGAATAATAGTTGTAGATAGGTATCTATATATATGAGACATAACAGGAGGGGGCTATAAAGAGGGAACGGGTGTATTCAGTCCATGAAACTGTACAACATTCCTTTAGACAAACATGCAAATAAATAGACTAAATAGCTCGAAATTATCAAATACCATGAAAGAAAGAACACTAATAATCAAATCCGCTATATTTGTGATAAATTGATACCTACAAAAATAAGAAAAAAACATAAGACAGAGGCTTTAAGAAAAATCGTTTTATATATTCTAGAAGTAAAAAGTACCGAAAAAGAAAAAAGTAGGACTCTACAAAAAGACGTCAGATCCCATCAAAAACATCCTGTAAAAAAAGCAGCATTATGTATAAATTGTACGATACATTATGTTTTCATGCGACGGCCAAGTCGGTCTATTTATAATAACTTTATACAGAAGGTCCCTTAAGCAAGGACTAAATAAATTAATCGACTTGGTATTATATGGATCTCACAACTTTTTGCGGAACTAAAACTGAGCCGCGAGACTTGGAATTTTGGATGGGATGACAATATTCTCTAGTTACTAAAAATAATACACTTTGAGTCTTAGTTCAGTATTTGCTTAGATTTAGCTTAAATAATATTTATTAATGAATGTATTTATATCTATGGCCGTTGTTTATGTTTATCTATGTTTCGTCTTCCTCTGGGAAGATTTATGCAATAAATATATAATTCAAATTGACTTACTACGAATGAAAGCTTAGTTGAAAATAAAGACAAGCATTGCTTGATCTGAAAATCAAATTCAGCACCCAAAACACAACCAATTTGTATCGGTATCATTCGACCGATGGGTCAGCCAACCAGACTGATTGTTTGATGTCTAAAGTATTGTACAAATTTTTGGCGACAAAATAACTTATTTGGAACCTCTAAAAGGGTATTACAATAAAGATGATCTTCTTTTTCTTACAGACGTTATCAGGTTTTCTCTTTCTGGGTCAGGGTTTCCCTTCCTGCAATTTCTTCTCCATTTCGCCCGATCTTCGCCAGGTATCGGATTAGATGTATAAATAAATAAAGTTGCTGGATGCTCACCGATTCTAAAAGATTGCTATTGACATCCTAAGTTACAGCGGACATCCTGTAGCTGAAAAAAAAGAGATAGAAATATTTTTAGATAATGCAGTGCGTAATATACGACTTGTCCAGACCCCGGCAATGTTCCAACGAAAAATAACAAACACCCGCACTATTTGAATGCGATTTGAATGCGATGAAAAGCCAAACGGTATGCATTATTCATTTATGAGCTGGACTGTTGTGAGTTTATTTTTATAACATGCATGCCATTAAGTTATGGTGCTGTTTCAACGTTGCGTTGTAGTCTGAATCATGTCGGGGGTGAGCTTAGGACATTAGTGTAGTTTAAAATGGTGTGGTTAGTTCCTTTATGTTTCTGCTTGTGCCGGATTAACTGCTTATAGATGGTCTGTAAGTTAGGACAATATTTATACAAGTGTACAGTTAGACGACCGATAGTGTCTCTTAATATCTCATAGTATCTTAAAGTCACATCAAAATGTATTGTACAAACAAAGAAAAACAAAAGAAGAAATAAAGTACAAATGGCGGTCTTATCGCTTAAATCATTGTCTGACAAACATGAAAATACACCAATATAACATACATACATACATACACATAATAAATTCAAATTTTAAAATTTATTGAATTATTCCTTCAAAATTTAATAAAATGTTTATATTTCTATTATCTAGAGGCAATCATCAAATATATTATAATTAAATATCACGTTAAATTTAAATTACCAACACAAAGGAAAATTCACAACTAACCAATAAAAGACGATCCCCGTCAAAACGCTAACAAACTTTACCAAAAATGAATTAGGCGGCCCCAACATTTTGGCACTTCAAACAATTTGTCTCGTCGATCATTTGTCTAGCGATTTGCTTAAACCTCATCTGCCCGAGACAGGGAGACAAAAACAGCCACTCTGATGTCGACCGCCATATGATTGATTATGCAAACGCCACCTCGTATTCTTAGCGAGGAGATAGGAAGTGATAGCTGAAAGTCCATTATGTTGAGCAAATATTTTGTCACGTTTAAAGTCTTCAAACAGCTAGATGTGTATGCCTTCCCTTTGGTTTCGAAGTTAAGCTAATTGTTTTTACATTGTTTTATAATCAATTCAGTTACAGAAAGAAATTCAGTTACAGTTACAGAAACGGCTAATTTTTAATAAAATGCCGTCGTTATTTTAGTTATATAAGGGCAAATAAGAGTTAAAACTTTTACAAACTCATTACGTGCACATTAACAAATGGGTTACTTGCCTATTAGTTATGAGTGCTGGAACCACGCTGTTGTCAGTCATAATTCAGGATGAATGGGTAGGCTCGTGCGAGGCGGTAACACTACCTTATCGACCATCATCCATCCATCCATCCATCCGACCATCATCAGAAGATCGACGTAAAGCGACAGCTATATTTTACTCTTTGGTTCGGTGAGTGAGATTGCCGGGTAACCGATACCCCTTTCCTCTTACCAAAGTTTTTTCTTTCTGTTCTCTTTCCGATTTGATAACATATCCACGATCCAAGCGTAGGGAATGTTCATGGGTGCTAGTGATCACTTTAAATATTTCCTTAAATAATAAAGTTCTATTACTTATTACCACCCTACTCGGCCATACCAAGCTATTGCTGAACGTACATAAGCATCCAATGATTTCTATGATAATTTTTTGAATTCGCTTATATCCAACAACTTCCAATTAAATTTACCAGTGATACGATTTCATCAAACAGGTTTTACATATAGTAATGAGATTCGTATTGAATTTTATCATTACCGCACGTTATTTGTGTTGGCCGACAATGATTTATTTCACCCCGCATAGGTAGCGTGGCGGTTTCACCAACTCAATTAAATTATTTTCTTTTATGAATTACTAATTAATTTTTGAAACGCGACGTTTTCAAAATTAAATTACAAAGATAAATACGTACATATATTATGTAGAGCATTTTTAAAACCTAAGCCTAAAACCTCATCACTTGGTTAAATCAATTCGAAAGTTTATGATCAATTTGTAATCTTATACAATATATTCAAACATGCTTATAAAGGCCTGTAAGTTTTCTTTTTTCTAGAACACAATGTGACAGTGAAAGTATTCAAATTTTTATTTTAAGACATTAGCCTCTTTGTAAACTATTTTGAATCGTTTTGAGCCCAAAGAGCAATTATTATTACATCATTAGCTAAAGCATACCTGTTGCTCAACAGAAGCCCATTCTAATGATTTCCATAGCGACCAGTTGTATGAAACCTGCATCCATCATCAACAAGATTTATCAGATCATTTGGTCATCGTGGTTGTCCAGATGATATCGCTCTCAGCGATAACACCTGCAGATAATCACTCAATTTAATTAAGGTTGTGTTACCTTTGGCTTAGTTGTATATTGGTGAAACTTTGAAGAGTTATTATACTAGATTTGACTCGATCAAACTTATATATTTTTATTTATTTGTAAAGACTTAATGTATACTAAAGAAAAGGAAGTGAAAATAAAGAGGGAATAAAAGGGGAAAAGGACGATTATGTGTTGGACTATGATTTTTGTCTTATATTATTTTTTCTATCTCTCTGGTATAATAGCTATTTTAATAATACTACTCTTAATACAGTCTACCAAACAGAAAATACCGGATTTTTTGCCTCAATCTTTTTGTAATTATATTTTTATTTAATTATATTTGTGGTATAAGTTTTAACATCCAAATTTAAAATGATTATAGCAGCAACTATTCAAAAGTATTAAACTAATAAAAAGCTGCTTTAAACAGTTCTTTCATTGACTCGGAATTGAAAAATAGAATTGGCATCAGCTCAATTTCCCGCTTCAGTAAATGCAGTTTGAAGCATTCGTAGTTTTGTTTAGTTCACAAACTTAGCGAAAGTATACCAATTGGGTGTTTTTTCTCTAAGAAGACCATACTATGAATTTCGACTGGCGATTGAGATTTGCCTTATGATGCTGTTGGTATACTTGACATACTTACCCGGAAAATTTTTCATACTTATAATAGGTTAAATAGTTTTTCAACTTATTTTTCCGGTAATTTTTGTTCGCAATATTTTTTTTCAGAGATAAATTGCGGGAATTACTTTGTATAAATGTTGAAGTGCTATTATGAATTTAAATAATTTTGTTTAAATAATCTTGGCGTTTTTAACGACAATAAAAAACGAAAATTTGAATGTAGGTTGCCACAAAGTATTTAGGTCGGTAAATTTAATTTAGTCTAGAAATACTTAAATTTGAATTATGTAAGGTAGTATTAATTTTGGTAATGAAAAATATAACAAGGAATATCCAATATAGCTTCATAAATTATGAAAACGTATATGATTTAATCAAAACACTATTTCTTGAAATAGAATATTATAACCTAAAGTTAATCAAAGTTGGAATAAATGCAGCAGCCATCTCATCATTACCGTAACGTCGGAAATCGTCATCAATTAAATGGAAATTATATGGAATTACTTCATTTATGTCCAACGTGTTATTACTGACTTACACGAAACGAGGTTTTGTCCATGAGCCTGCTTAAAAATTCTGTTAGTATTTCAAATTTCTAATAACGTGGTTATTTTGGAGTATAACAAAGCATAGGTAAAAGGTAGCGTGGCCTATCATTGAAAATATTTTTTATGTGCTTTCAACAATTTTCAGATTTGAGTTTTTAGCCACTGCTCAGCTATTTCTTTTTAATATAGATTGTAAAATAATGCTTCTGGTCTACTTTACATGAACACAAATGATTAAGAATCTCGATAAATAAAAAAGGTGAATAGCAAAATAATCATGTAAAGTTATTTTATTTTAATAGGATGGCTCACTCATTCCCTCCATGGTCGAGAGTCGGAGGTCGTGGCAGGCAATGCTCTCCTTCTGTGAAATTGTAATTTCGCAGAAGGAGAGCGCAGATCGGGATCGTGAGCGGAACGATCCCGCTCGCTGCCTGCAAAGAAGAAGGCGCCGGGTAATAAACGGCTGAATCGGCGCCTTTATCCTTTACCCTGTGGTTTGGGGGTACAAGAATTCCTCCACGGTATCCTCTGCCCGTCGTGAGAGACGACCTAAAGGGGTCATCGGAGTCACTGGGCACACGACGGGGGCCGTGAGTCCGTCGCGTATAACGACCCCGAGACGTGTGATGGAGCCTCGTCTCCGTCATGGACGCCCATAACAGCTTTACGGGCGTCCGAAAGGGGGGTGTAAGTGGAGGTAATCTGGGCCTTCATAATGATAACATAAGGCCCAGCAATGGTTTTGCGCGGGGCGGCTCGCGGACGTAAATCGGGGCGTCCTTCGCCCTGGGATGTCCGGTGCTGCCCACAATGCCTGTGAGGGTTATCGAGAGGTTTTTAGTCAGTATGCTGGCGTAGGTATTGCTAGGGACCCAGCTCGGCCACAATATCCGCGTGTGTACCGGGCTGGAAGGCCAGAGACACTGACACCCCTTTCGGCCTCCCCTGGGGTACCGAAAGGGCAGCTTAATAGCGTTTCCTCTTGAAAAAAAAAAAGGATGGCTCACTCATCATGATACTTTTCAGACAAGGTTCATGTTTTAACTTCTATATCTGTATCATGTATTCGTCCCGCTGCAGGGCACGGGCTTCCTCCACAATCGAGAGTACGATTAAAAGTGGTTAAGCCATATAGTCCACCACACTGGCCTAGTGCGGGTTGACTTTACATACCATAGAAACGCTATTCAAAACTACTGTATACTATATCCTACTTATACTCATGTATTTTTATTACATACATACATATGTAGACCCATAAACTCACGCCAATACTTCAAAATCAACAGTAGACTTCCTTTGGCTGAAGATAAAAGAGCGTGTGTGTTAAAATACTCAGCCTTACATAATTCTTAACATTCTTACCCTGCAATCATATAAAACTCACCACACACAAACACACACACCCATACAACTTCTCTTCTTTATCTTATGGAATCTATCTATATCTACAAAGATCATTATATTCCAATTCCAGGATAATATAGTTTAAGAGCGGATAAGTTCGGGCGGCCATTACGTCCTCTACACGGAAGGGGCGGGTGTCCCAGATGTCGGCACGATGACTCCTAACGTCACCAACATTTCTTATTTATGCTTTAATATACTTAACTACTGATATATTATGTTTCTTATAAAGTGAGAAATTGTTGAGGAGTTGTTGTCTTAAGTAAAACTTTTTACATGTTCGTCTACTTTTTATGACGTCATTGTGGTCTATCTATAGCAGTGGTTTAGTAAGGAAGGATCATTACAAAACATTTATGTCCAAGCATTGACCACTTGGTTTTTCTACTTTTCATGAGCGGTCGTATCACTTACCATCAGGCAAATGGCGTGCTAGTCTGGGCATTCACTACAATACAAAAATAAAAAAATATAATAACGTCTTAGGTCTCAGAATGGCGAGCGTAGTGGGATACCAAGCATTGCTTCGTAATTCATAGTGTTGTTTAAAAGCAAGAAATTAATATAAATAATACTAAGTATAGAAAATATTTTGTATATAGAGATTAAATTCTATGTGTATTTACTTGTCATAAGAGCTCTTTAATTGCCTACGTGACCAATAAATACATTTCATTTCATTTCATAACATCTAATGTCTCAGGATATCGCTTACCATCAGGTGAAAGGCATACTCGTCCCGCCATTCACTGAAATAAATAAACATTACTAATTCACTCCTCCTACTCCTGGTCTAACCACTCTCAATCGTACTCTCGATTGTAGAGGAGGCCCGTGCCCTGCAGTGGGACGTATATGGCCTGATACAAAATTCACTCGAACAGCTGATAAAGTATAAATTCACAACTAAACAAAGATAAAAATACAAAGCAAACATCCTCATGAAAATATTCAACTCGTAGAAACTCAATACACCGTCTGAACCAATTTCTTTAAACGTGCCTCATTATCACATCAAACAACTTTATAAGATAAAACAAATCAAGATAACAAACCGACGTTCTATTATTCATGCTTTGACCCACTGTATCCACTTCAATTTAATATTGTTCCAGTTTTCCCTCTGTTGGTTGTAATTTTTAGCCTAGCTGCGCGCGCCGTCATAGTAAGTGACAGACGGACAGACGTGCTCCACGAGAGAGCTACGCATTTACTTTCCGAATTCACTGAATAATTCACTCGCTAAAGTATTTTTTCGTCATTACCTCACTCGCCGAAATTCATATTTGTTATTGGGTGTGGTGAGTTTGTCCGCGGGTTGAAAGATTGTTCAAGGAATTGGCATAAAAATTGATCTGTAGGTGACGAAATTGGTTTAAGTTGTATCTAATTTTGACTCGGTGGTCTAGTTGTTCTATGGTCCAATGACCACGCAGAGGCCTTGGGTTTGAATTCCGAGCGTGGAAAAGTGATATTGATTTTTACTATTCATTATCAGCGTTGAGTCAGGAATTTGAACACGATATGGCAATTAGCTCGATCCCTATAACACAATAGTGGGACGGAAAATACAATGTTAAACCCTTGCCTATCTCTTCAAGAAAAAAGGCGTGAGTTTATGTATGTAGTTGTGGTCATATTCATTTGAAATATTATTGATAGAAAAGAGACAAGTATTTCTTAAAAATCAAGTGGGTGAAAATATTTGTCAAAGTAAAGAATAAATACTTATGTTTAGGTGCATAAATACAAATAAACTAGTAATTAGTATTTGAACACAAAAATGCTGAAACGCACAGAGTGAAATTATCATTTTTCTAGGGAAAATTCGCATGGAAATATTTTTCATAATGCAATCGTAATATTAATAGTCATATAGTTTCTAAAGAGACAGCTCCATCTATTTAATTAAAATTTACATTACATAATGAATATTTTCATATTTTCTGTTACAAAATTAGAGCCGAGACCAAGCCTCTAGCAACAAGCTGAATACTATTCCTCCACTCCGAAAAAGCAACTATTTCACATTAAATAAAAATGTTGCCTACTCTTAACGAAATGTACAAAATACGTTGGAGCAAAAACTAAGTTTGATCTTACAAAGTTGAGCTCGCTGCTAGTCAGCCCACGTAACTTATACAAAATACATGTTTCCTAACAAATTGATGATGGCAACTTTCACAAAATTGCCTACGAAACTGGAACGATGTTCGATCAGAGGAATCTTATCATACTAAACATTAAGTTTGTGCATGAAGCACTGAACACTGAGACAGTTAAATACACATTACGAATACTTGAGTCTTGAAGTAGGTACTTGAATTTAATTCTGCAACTAGATTTGAGGTGTGGCTTTGATTTTATGTAAATGAGCCTCTATTTTTTTTTTAAATCAACGGTCGATTTTTTTTTGTTCATAATATATGCTAATAAATGCTCATAATATATAAAGACGAGGTGGAAGGATGTAGTGCGGAGGGACATGGGAGAATGCTAGGTTTCCGAATACGACATCAGGGACAGAGCGAAGTGGAGTAGAAATACGAAGAAAGCTGAACCCACCTGTATATTTATTAGTCTTTTCTAGTCACAGGGGTCAGAGTTTAGTTATGCATGCCCGTGTTTCAATATCCTTATATTAAACAACAGAAATGTATATAGATTCATAGATAGATTGCTAGACTCTAAGGCTGGAGGATGGGGAAGGCGAATATGGCCCCGTGGCAATCTAACTCAATAAACAAAATGTAAAATCAAAGATATCGCGAGGATATTCTCCTAGATTTTGGTATCAGCCTTCTCGAACCTAAACTAAACTTAGACTTCCGAACCAACTCCATGAATTTGAATCATCATCATCATTTTCATCCATAGTAATTCTACTGCCAAAAATATTAAAAATATAAAGAATCTTTTCTCTAACTTGCGGCCATTAACCCAACTTGGAATACATATTCCTGCGTAATTTAAAAGTACACATTCAGCGAAATATTCCAAGAGTCAATTCAATTCCCGCAAACGGTGTAAACAAAAGCAATCCAGTGGGAACTTAACATTTGCGAGGAACTTACCGCTTATCATCGGAACAGTATCTTATTCAGAAACAGCTGAATTTCGCGGCGCGGTGAACAATTCGCATTTTCTGTTTACACAATCAGGGCCTCGGTAAACACTGGAATATTTCGGAAAACTTTTAATGGCGATCAAACAATCGTTTCATTAAGTTTTTGCCCGCTCCGAGCCCGTACGTGAGCGGGTTGTGTGATATCTTTTTATTTATTTTTTATTTTATACAAAACAGTCCATTAATGCGGCCAGTTGACGCGGTCCGTTTTTTCGTTCCATTAAGGATCGGCTGTGTTTCAGATTTGTTCTCAATTTTGAAAACATTATGCTCCGCTGCGAATAGTCTGCTTTAATAGTCCTTTATCCGCATTAAATTTTATTTGCTAATGCCCACACATTTTGCGTTTCATTGCGCTTTGTTTAGACGAATGCTGATAGCATTATAGGCAAAGTCATCAATCTATTGCGTGTTTTTTTGTAATAAACATTTTGAACCAACTTATAATATAGTGTTTACAGCTATATTTTTATTTCTGCGGAAGGAACAATACAGGCAACTATTTTTTACGTCAATTTTCCGTTCCTAAATTATTTCGTTAATGATACAATATATACGAAACACGTCTTAATCTTCATTCGACAGCATGTTAAGCCATTTGTCCCGATTATTTATATTTTGTCAATGACAGCATAGATTAAACCACTTCAGTGAGTCTGTGATTGGGAATTTCCGATTGCCCAGTAATTTTATGAAATCAACTTAATAAAGAAAAATGTACCAATATAATAAATATATTTTCCTTGTGAGCCCACAAATATTTGTCTCGTGTCTGGGTGTTTGTGCGTCGGAACAGTCTCTCGTAGTTCCTGATACCTACGACACAAGAGTAGATCTTAGTGTGGGGTCAAGACAACATAAACACGGTAATAATTAATTTGACATAAGTCTTAAGTCTCATAAATACACCCAACAGTAAAATATATATGTCGGAACTTACTCAGACATCAGAAGTAAAACACGATAATTCAATTATAAAATAAAGTTTATTACTTAATCAATTTAAATTGCTCACTGTATGTATAGTGATAATAACAATTTATTATTAATATTTCACAAACCAATTAGTGAGGGTATCAACTAATGGTAGTGAGGGTGGTAGGCGCTTGTACAAAGACAGCGATCCGTGCACCGAGACGCATCCGTTAGAAATGCGTGCCGACGCTCCGGTGCGGCCTGCTTTATACTCTTGAAACGCAGTGGGGATTGGGTGGGGTGATGACGTTCGGTGCACGTGCCGCTAGCGCATGATAACGCCATCTCTGTTTTGTGGTCTATTTCAACTACCGCCGTCACGGCCATTCTGACAATCGCACGTCCTCGTGCGCCGCAATTTTCTTTAATCTAAATAAAAAATATTTTCACAAAATTAGCCATGAATCAAATGACCTTACAGCTGGACTAGGTCACCTCAAGACCCCTGCAGCGTGTAACACATGCTGGTCTAGATATTCATCCCAATGATGAAATCCCTTCAGCTTAAACAAAAGTGCTGGTCTAGATCATCTACCCACAACAGTAGGTGAGACCCCTTCAGCTACAATACAACTGGACTAGGTTACATCTCTTGTAACCCCTACAGTATAAGCTTAGTTTATGAAGTTATTCTTGTGCCAGTACCGGATTGTACAATCAGGAATCAGCAGACCAACTTTCTTCAGAATCTATAGATAGGGTGTCTTCTGAAGAAATAGTTACCGTTTGTGAACCAATGGATAATGTTTCTTCTGATTGTGTGGATCTACGACCTGAGTTGTACAAACTAGAATCTCTTAAATTGGGCAAAGATTCTTCAGCTAATTTATCGGAAGCATTTAGCACATTTTCAGAAACATTATCCGCCGTCACGGTCCGTTGATCGTCATCAGACTCATAATTTTGAGAAATTTCAAGAAAGCCTTGTTGACCTCTGGGTACTTCCCTCAAATTTTCATGTGCGTACTTATAAATCCTGTTCGAGCCATTTATATTTTTTAGTTCGTAACGATTGTGATCTAAAACTGTAATGATTTTATAAGGTCCTTTATATTTTTTATCCAACTTAGTTTGATGGCGTTCCTCGGATTTTACAAATACAAAATCCCCTACCTTAAAAGGCTTTATTTGAGCTTTTCCCCGATTAAACCGGATAGTATCAGCATTAGCCAATCGCTTCATATTGTCCGATGCAGATAAACGGGCCGTTTCAACATTAATTCTATCTGACTGAGATGAACCGGGAGAGATTCTTGCCAGGCTTAATGAATTACTTTGGATACCAAACATTAACTCAGTGGGTGTGAATCCTGTAACACGACAACGGGTGCTATTAAGAGCCAACTGAATCTCTCCCAGTTGATCCTGCCAAGTGTTGTTAGAGTTACATTCAATAATGGTAAGGATATTTTTTAAAGTTCGCATGACTCTTTCAACCTGCCCATTGGCTCGACTAGATCCTGTAGCTATCAAATGAACTTCTATATTATTTTCTTTACAAAAATCTTTAAAATCACTTGAGTCATAACAGCGACCACGATCCACTATAACACGTGCTGGAGCTCCAAATAGATTAACGGCATTTTTTAAGGCTTTAACTGCATGAAAAGAACTTAAAGTAGGGGTATATTCAAGTAGAACAAACTTTGTGAAAGCATCTATCAATACAGAACAATATTCTTTACGGTGACTTTTACCACTTAATTTTCCAGTAAGGTCCATATGAACTGTGTGCCATGGTATTGGGTTTTTAGGTATTGAGTGAAGCTGTATTTGCCGAGCTCCTGAAGGTCCTTTAGATGTTTTGCAAACCACGCAAGAGTCTATAAACTTTTTGACAAATTTAGACATGTCAGGGAACCAGTAGAATTCGTACAGTTTGTCTAATGTTTTATCGTAACCTAAGTGTTTTATTTCATTATGGACATGACTGACGAGGGACCATACGAGAGAGCGTGGTATAATAGGGAGCCAACTAGTTACTGCTCTACGCGTAATTTTTCTATAAAGAATACCTTGTCTTAAATCATATGTGTGGGCTATACCTTCTGGTAGATCATTATTGCGAAATTTAGATATTAAACTAGAAATTTCAGAGTCTCGTTCTTGTTCAACAAGTAACCAGCCTTTATCAAATTCAAGAAAATTTACTTTTCTGGGTTCAGAATTATTAGAAAAATTTCGGGATAAGAAGTCCGCATGAGCCATTTTCTGACCTTCTTTATATATTATATCAAAATCGTATGCCTGAAGTATAGCCCACCAACGGTGTACTCTTGGGGTCAAATCGCGTTTTGAATGAGAAGCTTTTAGTGAATTACAATCAGTAAAAACAGTAAAATTTCGGCCATATAAATAATGCCTAAACTGTTCAACTGCCCTCACTACTGCCAAAGTTTCCAATTCGTAAGAATGATATCGGCTCTCTGCATCAGTTGTTTTCCGACTAAAATATGCAACTACATGGGGTCGATTATCTTGCTTTTGAATGAGTACTGCTCCATAACCATCAGAACTAGCGTCTGTGTGGAGTTCCACTGGCAAATAAGGGTCAAATATTTTTAGAACAGGCTCAGATGTCAAAATATTAATAATTTTCTTATGAATTTGATCATGTTCGGGTTTCCATGGAACTTTACCTGTTCCTTTGGTTAAAGGATATAAAGGTCTTATCAGTTGTGAGAAATTAGGAATAAACTGTCGAAAATAAGTAGCTAGACCGATGAGTTGTCTTACTTGAGTGACATTATTTGGAACTGGAACATTAATTAATGCTTGGATTTTTTTTGGATTTGGTCTTATTTCGCCAGCAGAAATAACATATCCAAGATATTCAGTTTGCTTTTTCATAAAAGAACATTTCTTGAAGTTAAAAGAAAAGCCTGCTTCCGAAAGAGTTTTTAATAATTTATCTAACCGACATAAACCTTCATCAATAGTTTTTGATGCAGAGAGCACGTCGTCAACGTGCACCAGAATTTTGTCATCATTTAAAGGCTTAAGAGCATTATTAATTGCTCTCTGAAAAACTGGAGGGGCATTACGAAGACCAAAAGGCATAGTTAAATATTCATAGTGTCCTTTGGGGGTAACGAAGGCAGTTTTTTCTATAGACTCTGTATGAACAGGTAGCTGGTGAAATCCAGAGGCCATATCTATAATCGAGAAGTAATGAGCACCATGTAACTTATCAATTTGTTCACTAATCAAGGGCAAAGGGTAATGGTCTGGTTTAGTATTTCTGTTCAATTCCCTAAAATCTATGCACATACGCTTAGTACCGTCTTTCTTTTCTACTAATATTATAGGACTTGCAAAGGGAGATGTACTTTCCCTAATAATTTTAGCTTTTAACAACTCAGTAACTTTTTCATCAACAATCTTAGTTTCTTCTAAAGATAGCCTATAGGGGTCTCCTCTGTACTATCTTATGTGGGTCGTTCAGGTCAATTTTCAATTCGCCGGTTTTTATACGTGTTGATTTGGCTAACACATCATACAGTTTCTTTAAGTTACCATTTGTTAAGTCAGTGTTTATCATATCAATGTCTAGGGCAGTATTTAATTTGGTACACACATTAGTTTCTTTAGAGCGCGTAAATTTCAATTCATTTTTAGAAATTTCAACAGAGATATTATTTTGGAGCACATCACGACCCAATAAGACACTATCTCGTAAGCAATCATCCGGAAGAACATGAAAAGTAATTTTAGTTGAAATGTCTCCAATTTTAACCATACTAGTAATTTGCTCAGTACTATTAACGCTACTTTTACCTATACCGGTCATATTGATAAGGTCATGCGATCTTTTACCATTTAACAAACGTGAAAAACTTTCTTTTACTAGACTACACTCAGAACCAGAGTCAAAAATAAATTGTAGTTTCATACCACTGCAGTCCATGACGCCACGAACGCTCCTGGTGCACATGTTGACCTCCTTGTTGTCCGAAGTCGCTTGATCCTTCTTTGTGTTGTTAGCTCTTACAGGGCAGCTGGAGACCACGTGGCCTGGTTCACCGCACGCGTAGCATGTAATTTGAGGCTTCTGATTGAGGTGTTTCACTGGAAAACTTATACTCGAGTTCAGATTTTTCTTTTTGTCGCGGCAGTCTACGGCTCGGTGTCCAAGTTTTCCACAATTATTGCAATTTCCGCGGAAACCAAAAGTGTTCCGAGGCCGCTTTGGATCAAACTCTGGATGATCGGAAGATTCGCTTTTTCTTTTCAAAGAAATTCCACGCAACACACGAAAAAGTTGCATTTTATCATTTACAACAGTAGAATTTAGTTCACGACGGATTAAGGCATCGCATTGTAATAAAACAGAAATCGCGAACCCGGTTATTACTTTTTCGGAAAAAATTGCATCAGGAATTTTCTCTATTAATTGCAACAAACGAACACCCGCTTGAACTGGAGTTTCTTCCGATTTTATTTGAAATTTTAAAATTTGATCGAAATTATCCTGAACCAGCATAGGCCGGGAAAATTGAGCCTTTAGAAGTTCTTTTACTTCAACCCACTCAAATTGATTAGGACGAATATTTGTTAAAAATGTTGAAGCTCGTCCTTTTAGACTATGTGTTAAAGCCATAATTAAATCTACCCCCTTTAGTCTCTTATTCTCAATTATTACTTCAGATAGCTGACACCAGTCATCCACGTCTGCATTGGGATCATCTGGGTCAAATGAGACTAATGGGCTTAGCGTACGAGCAGATGAAGATATTTTTTCTGCTATTCTAGAAAAAATGGCTTCCATGCCATTACTAAACAAGAACATTTGGTCCTGCATAGTGTTTGGAACCGGATCGCCAACAGTGGGGCGGTCTTCGGATCCCACTTCTGATGTCGGAACTTGCTCAGACATCAGAAGTAAAACACGATAATTCAATTATAAAATAAAGTTTATTACTTAATCAATTTAAATTGCTCACTGTATGTATAGTGATAATAACAATTTATAACAATTTATTATTAATGTTTCACAAACCAATTAGTGAGGGTATCAACTAATGGTAGTGAGGGTGGTAGGCGCTTGTACAAAGACAGCGATCCGTGCACCGAGACGCATCCGTTAGAAATGCGTGCCGACGCTCCGGTGCGGCCTGCTTTATACTCTTGAAACGCAGTGGGGATTGGGTGGGGTGATGACGTTCGGTGCACGTGCCGCTAGCGCATGATAACGCCATCTCTGTTTTGTGGTCTATTTCAACTACCGCCGTCATATATGAGTATGTAGCTGTTGGGTGTATTTATTTATTATTTATATAAAAGAACATTTTCTACTTCAAGAGGCATAGTTAGGTAAGCTTATTATATTATCAAATTTAGAATTCAAAATCCAGCTCACACGAATCCAGGACTTCACTGCAAATAAACACTGCTACTAATCCAATTGAACAACAATAATAACTATCATACTAATACATCACATTATCCAGCATAGAAAAGAAAGAGGAACTTTGATCTGAGCCGAAATATGCTTAAATAGAATGCCATAAATAAAAATCTGCAATAATAAAATCATGTTATTACTTATATTTATTTGATCGAATTGTACATAAACATTTGTGTACACATTCACTATAGAACAGTTATCCGGAACAAATTCCTCTTCCACCAAAACATTAATATCACTCACTTTTATGAGATCATATAATTTTTACGTACATTTTACGACGTGCTCACCTCTTGATGTCGACACGCCCTTATTAATACTTCAGATCAGGTATTATATTAATATTGTTTTTATTTATGGCAAAACCCAAGTATTATGGTTTTATTGCGCTTAATGTAGATTTATTTCAGAAATATAATTAAATATGGTTGCTGGCAAATGCTAGATGCGACAAGCCGAAGAAAGGGTGAAATGGCGTATTTTCGAGGACTATGTCCAGCAGTGGACAACAGTATAGGCTGATGATAAATAAAATCTAGTAATAGTTGTCGTGGATATCTGTAAGAAATGTCCTGACTTCACCAGCGGAGTTTGTAAGTATGGTTGATGATGATAACGATTACTTAGGCAAAAATGTTTGGGATATTCTTACTCGCCATACGTGTAGCGCTTGTGTGGGTAGTCTGAGAATCGAGAAGATTTAGGTCCGATCATAGATACTTATTTTACCCAGTAAAATGTGGTTACTGAGCATCTAATTACTCATCAAATCGTACCGAAGCCGTCGCTAGACGTCGGTTTACGCTGAGAAAACGGCACCATTCCGAAATTGATACATTTCATTATGTAACGAAGCCAGGTTTTCTTACTACATACACAATTTACAGATATGTTTTTTAATACAAATTCTTTGCTAAAATAATAACCATTGCATCTTTAAAAATAAAAGAGTGTACATTATTAATTTTAATGAAACAACGTATTAGGTATCGACAAAGTTTAGTATAAACTGAAACACGACGGAAGATAAAAACTAAGAGTACTAACAGACTTCGTTTTTGGTTGCAGTCTGGATATACTCTGTTTATTTATTTATTTTCATTGTACACATAAAAATAAAATACACATAAACTAAAACGAAAAATATAAATGGCGGCATTATCGCTTAAAGAAATGTCTTACAGACAACCATGGGATAGATTTAAAAGAAACAGTAAGGATTTATATTGTAAAAAATATATTTTTTTAAATCATATAACTAACAAAAAGCAAAACATGCAAAATACCGATACATTGAAAATCATAGAAAAATATCGGGGCTATGTGCCCTCGGCCTATAAATTGCACGCGGCCCGTCGCCTCACCCACTACCCTCAAGTAAATTTTATTAAAACGCGACAAAATATATTCCTGTAGGTGACAGCTTCGGCAGTAAATATGCGCCCCCAGATAACGATGACGTGAAGAGAATGGAATAACTATAAGAAAATCTTACGTAATACAAAAAATATTCGCCCGGTTCAGTGGGGTGCGAGATTTTTGTTACACTCGAGTTTTGTTATGTTGTTATCGTGAGTGTTTTGTTTATTGTTAATTTGTGATGTAAATGGAATAAAATTGGTGTTGGTGTTGTGATGTGAAGACTTTCTGTGGTTGAATTGTTTGATGGTATTAGGTGAGTACACATTTATTCAATTAATGAATACACCCAACAGTCACATTCTGTATCAGCCCATATACGTCCCACTGCAGGGCACGAGCCTACTGTAGAGTAGATCGTAGGATCGAGAGTACGATTGAGTGATTAGGCCATATAGTCCACCACGCTGGCCTAGTGCGGGTTGGCGGACTTACATACCATAGAAATTCTTATAAATCGCTATGGTATGCAGGTTTCCTCACGATGTTTTCCTTCACCGTTTTAGTGCGTGGTGATTGATTATCAATGCACACATGACTCCGAAAAGTCAGAGGTGTGCCCTGGGATTCGAACCCGCGACCACCGTGAAAATGTAGGCAGCCGCGACTAGTCCGTTTACCAACAGGTCACCACGCACTTCAACAGTCACACACATTGTACTAACCCCACACTAAGATCGAGTCTTGTGTCATGGGTGTCTGAAAATACAAGAGACTTTTCGGTCTCACATACACCCAGACCCAAAATTAATACCTGTAGACCATTGCGTATGTTCTTTTCTATTGTGAAATTTGCCCGATTACACGATCCAGTTGGTTTCAATAACAGCTGTGAAATTCACATGTTCGATCCTTGCAGTGAAATTAGTCGGGTTTGTGAGATGTTGTGAGACTGAAAAGTCACTCTAGTTTATAATAAATCATTATGCTTAAGACTTCATAGTTCAAGTTGGGTTTACGTCATAGTATGAGAATTATTTAAAAAAATCACGTTCCTTTGCTTGTTTTTATATTTAGTCAGGATTCTTTAGTATGTTAATTACATTTTAAAAACCATTGAAGGAACTTTTAACAGACACTTCTTACTTATATATTTTTTAATGCAATCAATAGCGAGAAAAGTATGCCATTGGCCTGATGGAAAGTGATACGACCGCTCATCAACAGCAGCAAAAGCAAACAACACCTTGGATTGCATAGCATTTCTTGGCATTTCACTGCGCTCGCCATGCTGACACATAAGATGTTAAGTCTCAATAATTTAATTTAAAAGCCGTAAAAATGTCAAACCCACCGTCATCTCCCCCAAAACCCCGAGTGATTCTGATTAAAAACCGGCAACGAAGTGCAATATAAAACAAATTAAGGCGCATTATTGACAGACAGAGAGACAACCGACTCTTTAAACTTCTTACCCTGTGCTTTGAATAATTCATTTAGAAGAGGGTGCGTGGAATCCACAAGAGACTTTCCAATGATTAAGCGTCAAAGAAAACTCTCAGTGTGTACAGCCCTTTAATTTTGTGCCATTATGCTAATTATTATTGTATGGGTCTCAGAACATCGCTATAAGTAAAGCAATAAAGGACTGCACACATTTATTCAAGTCAATTTGGCTTTTGTATGAAATCAACAGTTTTTAATCTATACTTACTTTTATACTAAAATTTTACTAAAATTATGAAAATATGAAATAGAATAAATATAATAGAATATTAGGTAGCGCGATTAAGCTTTTAAACGTGACTGGCTGGCTATTTGAATTAGGAGAACTCATATGCGTTTTTGATGTTGCCATATTCGTGATATATAAACACGAGAATATATTTATGTCTTCTTTTATATGGACCTTTAAAAATACCTAAACGTAACCAACCCCTTATACCTAGTCAGGTCATAAATTCTGTCACATGTTTAATATAACATAATTGAAAAAAGTTTATTCGTTATGTAACCATTTATATATCAAAATGAACTTAACAAAACATAGATTCTTATGATACTAAAGTTTGTTCAAAATGACCTCCGTGATTTTGAATACAGGCCTTCAATCTGCGCGGCCAGATGTCTATCGCAGCACGAACGAGGTCCATGTCAATATCGGCGTCTGCCTTAATCAAGGATGTCTTGAGTGACTCCAAATTGGGATGAGGCTTTGAGCACGCCTTTTCCTCCAAGTGTTGCCATATCTTGTAATCTAACGGATTCAAATCTTGACTGGAGGAGGGCCAGTCTTCATGCCGGATGAAGTCGATTTCACGCGCCGCCAGCCAGTCTTATGTACTCTTCGCTCTATGAGCTGGCACCGAATCTTTTTGGAGTACCCAGTGCCTGTTATTGAACATGGTATGAGAAACAGGTTCCACAAGGTTTGTCAGGACTGTATTTTGATACACAACTGCATTCGTTTTTACACCTTTCTCACAAAAATGTACTTCTGTTAAGCCCTAATAAGAAACTCCCAACCATACCATGAGCGAGGATGGAAAATGACCTCGTTGGACACGCGGAATACGGTTGCTCGCTTCTTCACTACTGTGTGCGTACACTTTATCATTTTGTTTGTTGTAGCTCTCTTCTACGGTAAAATTTTTTTCATCTGAAAACAGAATTTCCCGATATTTTTTTCTCGCGTACCGCTTCAACAAAGCCCGGCATCTCTTCAGTCTCAGGTTCATTAGACGAGCATTCAAACGATGTCCTGTTTTTCTTCGATATGCCCGAAGCCCTAAGTCTTCATTTAACACCCTTTTCACCGTGGTTCTGCTTAACCTCATCTGAAGGGCCAACAGTTTCTGCTTACGTTTGGGATTTCTTTGAATTCGCGCCTTCACAGCTTTTATCACTGCTGGAGTCCTAACAGACCGAGGGCGACCACTTCTTGACCTGTCATCTACACTAGAGTCTTCAATGTATCGTTTAATGGTACGATAAACGAATCTTTTGGTTATATTCAAATTTTTCAGTATGTAAAAAATTTGAATTGGCGTGTAACCGCAACGATGCAACGCAATAACTGCAACACGGTCTTCTTTAAGCGTCCACTCCATATTTAAAAATGAGTAAAATTCTAAAAAGTATACATTTTTCAGAATGTTCAGCAGTGGACTTCCTGTGGCTGATATGATGATGATACATTTTTATTTTCATGAACAATTCGAAATTCGAATTCAATAAACTTTTTTGTGGCCAGCATTCTAAAAGAAATGTTTTTACTGTGTGACAATACTTACCTGACCTGACTGTGTATACAACAACAATTATGATACCTATACAATGATGACGAGTTAATGATCATTGTTCAAAACTTTGCCTGCAGTACCAGTTCATTTAACCATTTTAACTTTGGTTTATTATGGATTCGGTATTTGCCAAATTAAACCGATATGTTTGATCCATGTCAAGGCCCTTTGCACTAGTTCAAGCAGTACTGTCACAACCAATTTGTACTATAAGGATTTTAGGTCCCCAAAAGGTTCTAAATACGTATGCTCCATTTTGGTCTATAACATAAACTACCTTTTGTCCTATGCTATAAATTTTATAACTTTATATGCTAACATTTAAAAATAAAAAATAGTTCTTGTATTTAAAAAACATATGTTTAATATATAAACAGAGCTCTTTATAAAGCCCTGTATTAAACATTAATCAAGTAAGAACGATCGAAATTCCCTCAATATCACAAGCCTGGAGGTGTTTGGCCCCCACCGCGTCACTGCATTTTCCCTTATAACAGACCCTTGTTTAATAACACTGGGACCCCCGGGGGCACGTCTAGGGACCTTAAATTTCTTACAGAAGTCGCTGTGATTCGGTCCTTTCGAGAATTTAATAGACACTGTAATTGTTTTCGTGTTTGGCTTTGTTTGTTCAATGCGCCTTTGAAGTTGTTTTTGTTAGTGGGTATAAAGTATGTTTTAGTTGTGTTCTGATTTTAAGTTGTCATATTAAAATTATTGCAACTCAATGAATGATTACTAATTTTCAAAAAGTTATATAGTAAGTTATCTGTGGATTTTCTTTTTTTGTGATGATATATCCTGAAAGGTAACATTACCACTAATTTGTAATTAGGTTTATGTTATATAACATCCAAATTACTAACTTTGTCATCACGCAACATACCTATAACATAACTCGTTTTAATTCCATTGCATTTTATAATCAAATTCCACAAAAAGTCTCAATAGCAGTACAAACTACTAACCAACAAATTACACTGAAGCCGCACAAGAAACACCCCGACTCTGAAGCAGGCAGTTAGCTCACTAGGTAAATATTCCCTTAGCTAAATAATTTGAAAATGCTCTCACATTGCTTGAGGTTCTGGGCGATAAATATTAAATTCCGGGCGCGACATCCGTCACAATCGAGACGGCCGGTTTGTGCCGCTTGGAGTGCGGGTGCTGCCACAGTATATTGCTGTTCAGTAGGGTAAAGAATCTAACCATGTGCATGAAGAAAATATAGTAATGCTCAATGTAAGCTTAATTGTTGGATCGAATAAATATATAAGGAAAAAATATGCTTGAGAATTCCAAAAGGTAAATAGGTGTATGTTTCATTAAATACAACATGTCCTACAAAGTTTTATAGTTTATGATTTGATTAATTTCTTATTTTCAATTCTCCGTATCTATTAGATCTAACTTCATATATTTATGATCTAAATTCATATATTTTGCTATTTGACAATACAAAGAAGAATAAGGTATAGGTGTTACAGAAATGTAGCCTCCGTTGTGGTGTAACACTGTATAAAGAATATTTGTATTCTATTTTAGATATTATTTTTTTGTTTATAGTCATTTTACTTCGCATATAAACTCGTGTCAGTTAATAATGTTTTATTTGAAACTTTTTAAAAGAGCGGAAATGACAATAAAAACTGCTTAATAAAATTCAATGGGCAGCAGTAAGTTGCATTACTGCTCCGCATTTCACTAGCGTTCAAGTGGCGCCCGTGATATTATTGGATTTGGAAACCGCGTCTTATTTTATTATTTGCCCACTTTAGGCTCCAAACACACAAAGGAGAATGAAATCGATATTTTTATTTCAGCCTCGTTTGTGATGCGGCTCACTTACTTCCGAATAACTGTGGTTACCACTGAATTTTTACCGCTTTTGTTGACTTATATACAGGATATCAAGACTGCTACCGAAAACGAGGCCGGGTGGTAGTTTAAGCGACTTCAGATACAATGCAACAGAAAAAGTTGCAAAAAAAGCGACAATTTTTTTTTGTAATTTTTTTCCTTTGACCATATTTGGGTGGTAAATATTTTTTTTCCTATAATAAAATAATAGTGTATACTAAAATAATAGTGTATACCCTTTTATTTATAAATAATCTAAGGTATAAAAGTATTTAAATTATTATTTAAGCAAAAACTATGGATTTACCACCCAAAAATGACGATTTTAAAAAATAATAAAAAATAATTGTCGCGTTTCTTTGCAAAATGTTTAGTTGCAATATGTTTGTAGTCACTAAAACTGCCACCCGGCTTCGTTATCGGTAGCAGTTTTGAGATACCCGATATGTGAACTGGTGCTATTGTTATGCTATTGAATGTTATTTGGAATTCGATTGTTTTGAAATTTCAATATAAAGTTCCACAGAAAAGGAAAAATATAAATAAAATGAAACAATAATTACTATTATTGCCCTCCAAAATGTTTCTTCAAAAGCCAACAAATAGTAAAAATAACAAAATAAAAATAAAACCATGAAAAAGTAATAAGTATGACGCACGAAACAAATTCTAAGAAGTCGCAACAAATTAAGTTGGCATAAAAATCCAAAAGTAATAAAATGTACGTAAACATATTTCGCCGTGTCATTGAAAAGTTTAATTTCACTTCCCCCGATTGGGAACTTCAATTCAAAGTTTTAATGAGTAAATAACGAGACGTGATTCCGAGCAAATGCTCTCTTCGTTGGTTTATTTCTATGATTTGCTTTTAACTTGGATTTATATTATATTAGCCTATGTATTATGTACATACGCCCACTCCCCTGACCTCCTATAAATCGATAGTTCTATTAAAAATAGTTAGTTTATGTGAGTCATCACGGACTTCACACTTAGTGTTTATTATTATGATATATGTGTATATAATCATAAATAATTCGTTTATAACTAATTTATTGGAACTTGTCTATTTTTTTATTCTAAGCTCTTTTCCTTTTCTTTTCTTAAATTCATCCATAGGTTTTTAAGAAATCACGTATAGCGATAAGACTGCCATCTGTGCTTATTTATTTTATTTCCTCAGCAATTAGCCATTAAATAGCTTTTATTGTTATCTGATCTGTGTTTGACCGATATAAGATGGAGCAGCATTGTCGTAAAACAGTTAACAAGGATAAATCTAAAATATTGAGGTCTATGACCAGTAAATGACTATAAGCTGATGATTGGCCGCTTTAATTATCGTGTATATTTTGTCGTTTTAAGTATACAATAAATTAATAGAGCGCAGATCCGAATACTAGACATTCATCAAGTTAATATATTTTTTTCTAATCTTAACGGCCAATTTCCTGGAAGATACATCCCAAAAATGTGATAAAAAAGTATCGATAATTTTTTGTGAGTAATGTAATTAACTTGTGATCAGATTCCAAACTTAAAAGAGCTATGCGTATCTACGGCTGTATTAAATAAATATGGTGTATATTTTACTGCTCTCTCAATAATACTCTCGATTGTACAGAAGGCCCGTGTCCTGCATTTGGAAGTATAATATGGAAGTATAATGCTGATATAGATTTATTTATATTTACATTTATTATTATTATTTACATTTGCCATAACATCAACAACATGAATATTTATCGACAATAATTGATAGTTTTGTAAACGGAAAAATGAACATAAAATTCCGATTTCAATAAAATCCTACAACATAAATATATTCAGTAAATAACAAATCCATAAAACAATTCAAGCGGATGTACAAACAAACCAGCGTCGGATAAACAAATATGAATTTGCATCAATATAATCTGAGCCAATATATTTCGGTACGGAGCCATTAAACTTCAATTTCATACTTCGTTTTCTCGTTGACGAAGCAATTTTTATTTTGTGATTATGTGTCGTATTTGATGTTCAATGACGACTTTTCAACTTATAATGAGATACCGTCAAATATTACCATATCTTAAATCAGATGAATTTTATAAGTGTCATAGCCAGCTTCGTAGACGTTAAGTTAATCTGTCTATACTCGTTTCAAAGATGCTAGGATACAAATTCTACTCTACGAATCGCGTATAAAATATCGAACTATGAATTTTTTAATTTGAGTAATTCTCATTTGTGCTTCCATTTGTATTATAGTTTCTCATTTGCATTATCTGAGTATGTAAGCTCAAATTTTATGCACGTGATTAAGACTATTACTGATCACTTTCATTTACTTTAAGCCATTGTAATTAAATTTTTTTGTTAATATACTCCCAATAATAAATAGAAAATTTTGTTTGTACCAATCATATTTAAACCCTTCCTACAATACGAGTTGATTATTACTAGAAAATTCCTTCTTCAGAAATTCTATTGTTTAAAATTTCTTCAATAAGAAACACTAATTTACTTAAAAGCAAAACTAAAGCCAGAAAAGATAGAGCCAAACACGACACACCGGACGTTTATAACCGGTCAAAGTTTGCCGAAGCCTAAAACGGTAGGTGAGGCCATCGTATAATTACCGTGAACTTCCTCCAATTACGAGGCCCAAGTTTGGGGCTAATTAATTACTTTGCTAGTGGCCCGGAGAAGATGGATGGATGCGACAGTTCGGGACAAAATATCGGGTCAATCTGTCCGAAGATACTCATCTATCATATTGATGGCGCTGCGTTAACGCTGTCATAATACTGATTAGTAAATTGACTTCCGTTGTTGGGGATATTTGTGAAATATTTTGTATTAACGGGACATTCTTTGATTAATTTCTATGAGGATAATATGTAGTGCTGTATACTTGAATTATGTTGTAATTTGCACGATTGGTTAATTTTGTAGCACTTATGAGACCTTTGCTTAAGTCTTCAAAATTATAGACGTGAGCTAATGTTGTAAAATAGATTCAACTTCTGAGAAAATAAAAAGTCAGGCATACCTTTTACCGAGGTCCATACTTGAGAAGATATAAGAACGTGATATAGGTGTAAGAGGTATGTGAAAATTATATCTTGTGGAAAGAAATAATCTTTATTAACTCCCATTAGATGAAAGCATGGAGGTTATAGACATTGAGCGTAATCAATTGAATGGACTTCAAATATTAATTCAAAATAAAGTCGTACTGCAGTTACACGGACCTCTACAATCGAAAGTACAATTGAGAGCGGTTAGGCCATATAGTCCACCACACTGGCCATGGTTGACGGACTTACCACGGCCATGGTTAACCATAGGGATTTGTATGAATTATTACTTTATACCGAAATAATTCATACAAATCCCTATGGTATGGTTTCCCCACTATTCCTTTGTATTGTTTCGTTCACTATTTTAGTGCGTGGTGATTGACTATCAATACACACATGTAGGTCCACAGGACCTATATGGGCTGATACAGTACAGTCATCTCTTCACACAACATTTCACACAGCTGAATCTCATATGAGACCAACTCCCGTCCATTTGCAGGCGTTGAGCACTTCCTCGCGTCGTTAACAAATTCAAAAGTTTTGTGCTCACATATCATGCAAATCGCAGGAAACTGGCAACACTGGCGTCCTCATTAGCATAGGTCTTTTGTTCCGCGACAGTAATTTGCTAGGTGTGAAAACTTTGATATTGTAAATTAAGACTTGTGTGTTTAATTAAATTGATGGGAGGATAGAACATGATAGAATTGTTGTAGATAAGGTTTTATAATAATTTATTTTGTACTCAAAAAATAATCATTAAACAGGTGCAGGGCTAAAGATAGGACTTCATGTAATATTTTTTACTCAAGAGTATTCATGACTTCGTAGATGTTTAAAAAAATAATTGAGATGATGGAATAGTTTTAGGTAGGTTTCCACACTATGCCATCAATGTTCCATAATAACAATGAGATAAAGATAAATATACAAATACATGTTTGTAACTGCGACATTTAGTTTAAGATCTTAATGTTTCATATCCTGACGACATTACTATTATTATATACATACAAACTCGCTGATTGATGCTAATATAAACCCATAACTTCTATAAAAGCGAGATGATTCCACCGAAATGATACCATAAAAATTCCTTTCCATCCACGTACCGTCTTAAGAAACTTATCAAAAAACGTCACAATCCTGAAGATGGCATTGACCACAGCAATAAAGCAATGTGAGAATAAATCAATTCGCAAAGAGGATTCATGAATACTGCATAACGCATTCTGTGTTCAATACTGTGCAATGCGAATACAATCGGAATCAATAAAGGGTTGCAGACGACACTTTAGCCGCGTGCATTATTTATAAAGCGGAGTCTACCTCGTCCCAGGTGTTCCGCCGTGCTTAACTTCACTTAACTGACAATACAGAGATATTATATGGAATCAAGGCGTTCCGAGCTATTGTGCCGCGAATTCAGCAAGCAATTTTAAAGTATGGGAAAATTTGTGTTGTGCATTTTTGCTATTTTTACATATAACATTTCGTATAGATGTTTAATTTAGGGACTGTCTTATGTTTTTCCTAATAACCAGTTTTCTATAAACATAATTAATAAGTATTCTCATAATCTAATGAAAAAAATAATTGTTAAACAAAATAGAGACATACAGAACACGAAAACTAATGTACACGCAAAAAAGAATACAAAATAAAGATAAAACGCAAGTGTTAGATTGAAGGTACCTAAAGTATCATAATACATCTAAGTTGTGTGTTGTACAGACTAATTAACTTGAAAGTAGATCAAATATGTGAAATAAATATAAGTGTGCGAGACACCCTCACGACAATTATACTGACAAACGTCGTCGGCCGGTTTGGACGGGTTTCAAACACTGGAAATCAACCACTATGTTTCAATTAAACTATCAATACTTAAACACCTGAACATAACAAGTTGCATGGCTCATTGATGATCCAGTAGAGAATATAAGCTGCCAATTCAAGGCCTGAATTATTCTGGTCATACATACTTTTTGTAAACGCAACATATTCTACCAAAACCACTACCTAGTCTACAATTTAACATACTGCACAAACATTCTCAAACTATCCAGCACAGGACACAGTAATGCAACATTTGTATTCAAAACAAACGCCAGTACATCCCGGAAATATTTGTCCGGATAATGGAATTGCATCTTTGCTTTGCTTATCTGGGGGCTACTCTGTAGTCCGACACGACGAATATTCAAACATCATACGGTAAAACTGTAAAAATATACAAAATGTTTGAATTTTTTACCGTAGGTCGCAATCTTAGACTAAGTTCGAAGTATATGATAGGTTTCATATCTTATATTATATCGACGTTCAACATCCGAACATTCGAATTTCGTTTCGAAGTATAAGTAAGTAAGTAACCCCACTGGATTGTATTGTACGAACTGTGGAACTATAGTTTCGCATACGTTTTAGTTTCAACCGCGCGGTTTTGCGGTATCTATTCGTCTGAGTTGCGCCTCGAGCTCATTTCCATAATATTTCAAGTCACTACTCGCTGGAGTGCATTTAATTTCAAGGTTTGCAAATTCTGTTATCTTGGATATCGATTTTGAATTCTTGAGCTGATTGTTTTACAGCTATTCTCTCTAATCTATCTATCTTTAACATGACACCTCATTGGATATTTTAATGCTATTTATGTTTTAGTTAACAAAGATAAAGTGGTATAAATATGATGCATATCTATATATTAATACGTGATGCAGAAACTTTGGACCCCTTTTTACGAAAATTGCGCGGACGCAGGAGCATAAAATTTGGCACACTTATAGTTTATGTGTAGGAGAAGTGCAGAACGCTAATATTTTTCAATAATAATGCTTATAAAGTACATTAAATCAAAAAATAAAACATTACACACACTACCATGCATTTCACACACACATACATACACAAGTATTTGTACACCATGTTGCACACGCATACATACTCTGGTGTCAAAAGGTTTCTTTTCTTTTTCACTTTGTTCTTCTGACATAGACATATAAAAAAAAAGGTTTTATTTGCCTAATGAGGTAATAATATTAATATTAAAAGAGAATATTAATTTTAAATGAGGCAATAATATTAATATTAGGCCTAATATTAAATGTAATATAAAACAAGATTTTAATAATAATGCATAAAAAGTACATTAAATCAATAAATTAACCAGCATGCATTTGACACACGCATACACAAGTATTTGTACACGTATACATACTCTTTGGTCAAATTGTTTCTTTGGTTATAGACATAGTTGAATGTCAATCAGAATTTTTTTTTACTGTGGTTTTGTTGAATATCAAACAGAAAAGATTTATTTGACGAATACTAGGTGAAATACTGAGCGCTTATACAAATTGTGTAGCAGTAAGATACATTTAAATGTACACGGACTATCATTATATGCATAAAGAAAGTTTTGTAGCAGCAATCTGCAATAACAACATTCAGGTACAAAAAAATATATAATTTGCTATTGTTGGTTCAAAGCAATTATTGTAATTTACGATTTAGTAATTGCATATACTTCAGGATAAATAAGTAATTTTGAGAGATACGTACATTAAAATGTGCACGAATTATCAGAATAACAACATCATCATACAGGTAAAAACTTTTTTTCTTCTTGATTTGGTCGAATTTCGACCACTAGGCGACTATATTATATTTATAAATAGCTAAATTAGAAAATACATATGTCAATTTTGGTTTAACAAAGCGTAGAATTGTACCGACATAGTGCAGCTATTTTAACCCATTGTCAAAGATAGATAGGATATAGAGAATGGCGTTTAGTGTGTGCTTATAGTTCGGGACCAGAACCAACTTTTAACAGTAGTCATTATAATCGGCAATATTTGCGTAAAAATAAAATAAATACACCCAACAATCATGCGCATATTCTTACATTACGAGTATAAGTATTCTTACATAAGCATTCCAAATTACAAGAGAAATTCTGTATCAGCCCATATACGTCCCACTACAGGGCACGGGCCTCCGTTCCGTTCCAACGTCAAACGATTAGGCCATATAGTCCACCACGTTGGCCTAGTGTGGGTTGACTTACATACCATATATTTTTTTATAAATCGCTATGGTATGCAGGTTTGCTCACGATATTTTCCTTCACTGTCTTAGTGCGTGGTGATTTACTATCAATACACACATGACTCCGAAAAGTCAGAGGTGTGCGCTGGGATTCGAACCCGCGACCACCGTAAACAGTCAGTAGTGGCAGTCGCGTCTAGTCCACTTACCAACAGGCTACCACGCACTGAGAAGACAAGATAACTTACTAAGGCCTAACTAAATGAGGCTATATATAATATAGTTTGGTCCTTGGTTTTCAATGTTTCTCGTTACGAAAGAACGAGTCCATTGTCAAAATAAATATTGTGTGTACGTTAGAAAAGTATATTGTGTTTTATTAATTTGTTTTCATTATAATTATGTCAATTGTTATAATTTCAAGAATATTTTATTAAAATATTTACATTAATGTTACCAGCATTATTGTTACGTACCATATTTACGGTTTTAAATAAAGGTCATTGTCAGAGGCCAACAGGTTAATTTTAACCTCCTTTCTTAATTTCTCCCTGCTTTTCAAAGACTTGCGAGGTATCCATATTTTCCCAAGGATCATATCCGTTCAAAGATGATCATTGCTTTTCATGAGTAGAGTTGCATTACTGGTTTGCTGTTTAAAAACAGTATTCCAGCTCTTATAGTTACTCTTTCCTATAATTTTGGATCCTTCCGCTATAGCGAGAAGAAGCAGTTAAATAGGCGGGTAATTGTATCGATGTCAAAGAGATGATGGAATGTCAGTGTGATTCTGGTGTGTTTTATTCACCATCAAGCGCAATCACTTTGCCGTACCTGATTAAAAAATATCAATAGGTACGTCTCAATTGTAAGTCTACGGCGTTTTATTTGGAAGAACAAATTACAAAAAATATACGTAAAATGTCCGAAAATACCCAACATTTTCGGAAATTCATCTATAGGTCTACCAGAATCTCATGGCAATTGGGGTAATTGAAAATTGTGCATAGCAATACCAGGGTAATTGGATCGAAATATTTTGATACTTTCTATACAACTTATCATTAATTCATATTAACGAAATACTTTTATTAGTTAAATGTCTTATTTGCAATTATATGTTATTAGAATGATATGTAAGAGTGAAACAACATATCTAAGTATTTTATTTGCAGTCTCTTTAATGTTTATCATGAACGAATTAATCAGGGCTTATTTATAAAGATCCTGGCAGTAGGTCATTAGACGAAGATGTTGGTGATAATTATTTTTAATAAAGATCTCTTCTGGGATTACATCTGTTCACTAGAAGTGCAAAATATATAATTGTTTGATGGATCCTTATCCAAAATCTCTGGAAACTCCTGTAAATAGGTATTTAATGCATTATTGTTTAGTTTCAAAAAATGATATCAAAGTATATACGATAAAACACATATACATATCTAACACTAACCAAAAAAACATGAAGTATCAAAATTATTCACTCCAACTTGTTTGTTAAAACAACGTCGATTTAAAAATCGGCGATTTTGTTTGAATTTGACCAAATCATTTACGGATCTGGCGATAAAACTTGTAAACAATGTGTCACACTTGTGATCGTAGAACTAATTTGTATATTTTCGCTAAGGAATTATAGAAATCGTAAAATATTCACATCGAATGACATAACTCAAGTTTTGAATCAGCTGTTGACCGATGGTATTGCCACATAAAAATCTATATGTTTGTTTTTAATTTTATGCCATGAGATTCTGGTAGACCTATACTAACATAAGTTTTCATGGCCACGCCTACTCGCAATGAAAACGGCGTATCCATTAAGCTAACGGGGCCTCGGCTCTTATATGTATTTTTTGCTCTATACTTGTATACTTTTAACGCAAGTATATCTTTAGGATCAAGTGTTTAATGTGCTACTCCAAGGTGCTTTTAACCACTTAAGACCTCCGATATTCATGACTTAACCAAACATAAGTGTATTATTTAAATATTACCTCGCTTTTCATGCGGTGTTTTTGTTACAAATTGAATGGAGTGGTTTTGTTTGTTTTCATAATGCAAATATTTTTGCTGAAAATAAGTATTTTTTTGAGATCATTATTTTTATGCTATAGTATGAATGAAATTTAAATTGGAGAAATATAATTTTTGTGCTCGCAAAATGTTGATGCCAATTTTAATATCAGAAGCCCGGCTACGCCCTGCGTCAAATACATTTAAAAACAATTCATAATACGCACAACACATTTCGTGAATAGATTTTTTATGAATGTAACACTAGCATGCTGTCGAATTTGTGCTCGACAAGCAAATAGCTTCGATCCCTACCGCATTGTGAGAACAAATTTCGCATGAATTCTAGCTCAAGTATGTAGTATCTACACAAGGTAAGCTAAATTCTTATTATACACATCCGATGAGGAAATTCGATAAGGATGTAATTTTTCACGGATGAAGTGGTATGGGTTGTTATGTTGCCATGACAACGGCTATCGATTGTCAGGTATTTAATAAAATTATGTGCGATATTTCCCTACCTTGTATCTAAAAATAAACACTTGAAATTTAGAATATTTTATCTTGAAATATATTTATACCGGGTATCTCAAGACTGCTACCGAAAACGAAGCCGGGTGGTAGTTTTAGTGACTATAAACACAATGCAACTAAAATTTTCGCAAAGAAAGGCGACATTAATTTTTTATGTTTTTTTAAATATCGTCATTTTTGGGTGGTAAATCCATAGTTTTTGCTAAAATAATAATTTAAACTCTTTTATACCTTAGATTATTTATAAATAAAAGGGTATACACTATTATTTTAGGCAAAAATGTATTTACCACCCAAATATGGTCATAGGGAAAAAAAATAACAAAAAAAAATGGTCGCTTTTTTTTGCAAGTTTTTCTGTTGCATTGTGTCTGAAGTCGCTCAAACTACCACCCCGCTTCGTTTTCGGTAGCAGTCTTGATATACCCTGTATATAGGAATGAAATATCAACACAAAATAGTAAGTTTAAATTTGGGTCTCTTTGTAATCTATTTAAGTGTATGTTGAAAATAAAATCTACTATGGCACACTTGCCTGAACGGTGGCTGTGAAATTTGAGCCGCGATTGAAATCTTCACACCGAGACAAGTATGTATTCCATAAGTAGGTATTTGTATGACGTCTAGGTGTTTTTGTCCTCCTTATTATAAATAAAGTTTTTGAATCCCTCTGCGAATATGTCAGACCTATTGTACATAAAACTTTTAAAACTAGCTACATTATTATATGAAAGATTGTAGAATATAAATATTTTGTTACGTTTCTCATCGTTTCAGCCAATATACTCTGAAATACTCATGTATCCAAGGTATTTACGCGCAATTAGGAAGAAAGGAAGAATGTCTTTCTTTTTCTTCTATTTATTTGTCATAGAAGACAATGGACACCCTCGCTTACCAAAAATTTACACATAAAATGTACATACATAAATAATAAAAATCAATAAAAAAAAACGAAAATGCACGTCGTATCGCTGTAACAAAGTAGGTTGTTAGTCACTCAGCTTAGTTGTTGTCTGTCATATATGCTCTCATAGACTCAGTTCGGGTGCAATAAAGTAGGAGGTGGTGGAAATCTAAATCTAAATAATTATGTCACTCCACAAAGCCTTCTAGGTGTTGTAAGATACAAAAAGTCTCTCGCGGTTTTTGATTTTCACACACAACGTTGGTTTCTTCCTACTCAGTTCACCCCAGACAGAACTATGCGTGTAATATATATATTTATAATCAACATATTACAAATCAGTGCACAGCCGTTGAAGCAGTAAAGCGATGCTTTGTGGTCGCTCATTAATTAGTGTAAACAGAATTACCGGCTTAAAGGTTTGCTTGTCATATTCAGGAGTTAGCCCAGGTCTAGCGAACATTTTAGATCAATGACAATTGCACACTATACTGTGTCGTTTTGCTCATATTGCAGATTTAATCTACAATTAATGTTTGGATAAAAATGGTGATGACCATGCTAATTTATACATATATGTAATGAAAACATGCGTACTAAAGAAAATCGTTTAACAAAGCACATAATTGTTGAAATTGACAAGATTTTTTTTGGTCTCGCAAACACCCAGACCCGAAACAGATCCTTGTGGTTCATATAAATATTTGTGAGGATCGAACGTGTGGCCTCTTGTTTTGAAGCTGGAACCTAACTAATCTAAGACGCCAAGGCAAACGTAGTGTAGGATGCCCTCCAGTTAGGAGGAGTCTTGTTTTGCAAAACGTCACTGGCATATGCTTGACGCGACAAGCCGAATCCAGGGTGAAATGATAATTGCAATTGCAATTTGGAGGAGACCTATGTCCAGTAATGGACAACAAACAGCTGATGATAAAGAAAAAAATGCACCAGAGTATAGAGCAAAAATATTCTCTATGACCACCATAAGGAAATGAAGCATACACGTAGAATCGATGAAACAGTCTCGACTGGGTTTAGCTATTCCGCTTAATATATGCATGAGACTTGCCACAATGTGTTTTTGTTGAAATAAAACTGTATTGTCCAATACGTGGTACGTAATGCGTTGATGGAAGTTTTTAAGGTTCTGTGAACAAGTCGGTACCCCTAAATTCGGTAAGGGCTATTGCCTGGCCTTCTCTGGCGAAGCTGCGTTTTAATCCAATTGCATTAAACACTGAGTGATATTTTGGGAATATTAACGGTCTATTTAAATTTTTACTTTATGTGAAAGGATATAAACATACATTTACATTATGTATTGTTCCCAAATATATCAAAAAGCCTGATGATTCTAAAATAATAACATCCTAATGCGCTTAAATCTGAATATTAAAAAAGTATCGATTCTGTTCAGTCTTTAAAAAATGACCTAATTTAAATTGACGATAACAATCTAAGCACTGCACAAAAACAACAATGGTATACCAGCCACACATTTGTCTGACTCGGAATATTATAATGTATCGAACCCAAACCAAAACTCCAACTTGTACTTGCCCGGTTTTTTGCTTCAATATGGAGGATGAGCGGGGGCACTTTGTGGTTCCTTTAGTTCACTCACAAAAGCCTGTGTGGTGGTATGCTCCTTTATCATAGCGGGGGCGAACTGACCCTTAAAAGGGGACTCGTGCAAAGGTAATTAGGTCAATCGACCCTTTGATGGGCAAGACTTAAGATACTCGGCAATTAGACTAAATTAAAAATAGTTAATTGTGGGTGTTTTTTAAATTACCAGATGATATATTGTGTAAAAACTTTCAGATACATTTTTTGGGGCCAGAGTAACTACTGTTCATAGTGAGACTTAGCATGTTATGTCTCAGGATGGCGAGCGCAGTGGAATGCCAAGCATTTCTTTGTAATTTATGGTGTTGTTCAGTTTTGCTACTTTTCATGATCGGTTGTATCGCTTACCATCAGGCGACCGCATGCTTGTCTCGCCATTCACTGCAATAAAAACTAATAGTTTTTTTTTAAATTGCTTTAAGATTACTTTCCACACGCACAGAAGTAGATGTTGAAAAGTATATAGCAGTTCCAACAGTCAGCATTATAATATTATCATCCCCATCTTGATTAAATAATAATGATAAATAACATCCTTAATTAAGTAATAGATACAATAATATGTCTTGTTAGTTTTAATGAAAGGAAATGAAAATATTTATTGGATCTCTAAAACTCATCCACTATTTGATTCATTCAATTATTTTCCACTACCGCTTCACAAGGCTGTTTTAGCCCGAGAAAAACGGGTAAGAAACTTTAGCGTTCCTCTTTTCAATTATTTATATATTATTACATTTGGTAACGATTTCATAAAACTTTAACTGACATAGCCCATAGTTTCGGTTAACGTTGAAATTTCCTGATAAGTACTCAATATTTATTCATCTTTTTTTTTTTATTCATCATTATTTTTTTCATTATTTTCTTTGTTGTTGATTGTATTCTTTTTTTTTATTTTATTTGTTTGTATTTCCCACAATTTGAGCAAGCTGTGTCATCCTGTAATTTAAGAAGCACAGAGATCATTTTTTAAAAATTATGTAATTCACTGAATGTATGTTATGTGTAGTCTTAGTTGGAGACCAATAAATAAATTAAATTAAATTAAATTAAATCTTTCTTCAAAAGTAAAACAATTCCTTAACTTTCCCAGCTTCTAACAACAAGCGGCCTGAAAATAAAGTTTTAATTCCAATCATTACGTTGTAAGCACAAAACCGATTATTTGCACGAGAAATACAGAACAAAAATTAGAGGAACAGCTTAAACGAATAACCGCTGTTCGAACTTTGGCACCGGCTTGGTAGAAATCGTAATTGGCCAAAATGCTGCCAAAACGTTTTAAAAGATCTAATTAGATTTATATTGGCCAAGCGTTCGAAGCGGTAATAATCAAATCTTCATAACACTGATCAAAATTTTGCCTCTTCAATCTTTTTGAGTGAAATAAGTTGAACAAGTCTGGAAGATGAAACTGCTTCGATAGATATTACTAGAGTGTATAAACTGTTAGTTTGAGTTGATTTTAATCACTTTAGAGTATATCCTCCACGGGGCTAATTCTTTATTAGTTACATAAACAAACTCACGCTTTCTTCCCAGAAGGGAAAGGCAGAGGTACAACCAGGACTCTCATGTTTCGCCTTGTATTTTCCGTCTCACGATATAATAGGGAGCAAGCCTATCGCTATATCGGGTACACATCCTGACTCCGGGCTGATAATGAAAAGAAAAATCCAATATCATGTTGCCTGACCTGACATCCGAACTCCCTAACACAGCTTTGTAATCATACTGTAGTACAACTTCAACAACGAGGTAGCAGTAGTGGTATTAGTCGAGTCTATTTAATAGCTGTACTCTTAAAATGAAAATTAAGAGTAGCTCGAGATTCCTTTATATATATTTCGCTATGTTATGAAGATTTTGGTTTGAAATATTTTGCATCAGCCCGTATACGTCCCTCTGCAGGGCGTGGGCCTCCTCTACAATCGAGAGTATGATTGAGAGTGGTTAGGCGAAATAGTCGAACATCTTAATGATATTAATCCATTTCGCATACTTCTTCAATTGTTTAAATCTGGTAAGTCCATAGTAGGTGATAGGCCATCTGAGGTGGTTTTGGTTATTTTTGCCGACAAGTAGCAGTGTCGCATTATTGTGGTTTGGTTTGAATGACATTGTAGCTAGTGAAATTACTGAGCACTATGAAACAAAATCGAATGTGTCAGTATGACAAGTGCAGCGCAGTGTATGCTGGACTTAGTAACTAAACATGTTAAATGGTATTATTCCTATTTTTGGACAGGTGTGACGATTACCATCAGAAAATTAATTAATAAATACAGCTAACTCTCATAAACATAGTCCTGTCCCCACACTAACATCAAGTCTTGTATCGTTAGTCAGGAACTACGAGAGACTTTTCGGTCTCACAAACACCAGACCCGAAACATATAGGTGTGTTTCACACAAATATTTGTTTTGGGGCATCGAACTCGCGGCCACACATTTCACAGTCGGCATCTAACCAACTGCGCCACGGAGGCCGGTATGGAGCAATCAGCTCTTCCCGTCATTCCCGCTAATAAAATAGGTAATATAAGATATTGAGAAACTTTCGTTTTCGTATTCGGATCTGAAGTATGTTTTTTTGCTCATTCTAACTTTCATTCAGACCCTACTGAATTTCCTAGTTTTATCGTATCTATAAAATTAGGAAATAGATTGGTTTAGTTATTTGACTACCAGTCTGCGCAGCAGCTTAGTAGTTTTTAAGAAGACAGAAGCACTCTCCTAAATAAATATTGGAATTAATTTCCTCGAAGTATAAAATGTTTTCTATTTATTGCGATAATTGGTGAGGCGAACATACCATTCAGAAGTAAAACCAAACAACACCAAGAATTAGATAATGCTTGGCATTCACTGCGCTAGCTATTCTAAGACATAATACATTAAGTGTCATTATGCCCATTATTTACTTTGGCTACAATGTCCGTCAAACCGTAACTCAATAGTGCTTTTATAATGCTCTTTGGCGGGAGAAAAAGACATTGCGGTGTTACCTACCCAGGCGGCCTCTCACATGTGAGAGACCCACCACAACAACCAACAAAATATGTAGAACAAACAAAATGTATTTGTAAATAAACCTATAAGGTCTTTATTTGGGACAAGACTTTCATACAAACAATGCTTTGTTTCTGTTACATCAATGTGCCATGTCGTAGTATCGAATATATTTTCATGAGGGTATAATTAAAAATATCTGGGGGCACGGCAGTGCCCCCTCCAAGTCGAGCTAAAAAGCGGCACAGCCGTACTATCCTTTTCTCGAAGCAATTCAGACCATTTTCAACCCCTCATAACTTCGTTGTGGTTAAAGCAAGAAGCCTGAATTTTCAGTTACTAATTAGGCATTGTGTAAACACGGTATATTTAAAATTTCATTCAATTTGAACCAGTAGTTTAAGAATTATAACTTGTCAAACTTTCGCAATTTTTTTTGTCACTCACTGACTGACTGACCGATCATCAAAAGTCAAAGGCACTTCTAGCAGACATAGAACCTTCAAATTCAGAATATAAATAGTGTTTAGTGTCTAAAGTAAGGAAAAATTCAAACATTTCATAATTTCTGTCTATTTTTCTAGATAGACCAACTGCGTGAATAACTTTGTTATCTCATATAAATGTATAGGATTACAAAGATACATTTGCAGTTAATGATTCGTTGTACCCGTATATAATGGAATAATAGTTGTAGATTGGTATCTATACAGGGTATATCAAGACTGCTACCGAAAACGAAGCCGGGTGGTAGTTTAAGCGACTTCAGACACCATGCAAAAGAAAATTTTGGAAAAAAAGGCGACATATTTTTTTTGTATTTTTTTCCTATTGCCATATTTGGGTGGTAAATACATTTTTTCCTAAAATAACAGTGTATACCCTTTTATTTATAAATTCTCTAAGGTATAAAACAGTTAAAATTATTATTTTAGCAAAAACTATGGATTTACCACCCAAAAATTACGATATTTAAAAAATCATTAAAAATTAATGTCGCGTTTCTTTGCGAAATTTTTAGTTGCATTGTGTTTGTTGTCACTAAATCTACCACTTGGCTTCGTTTTCGGTAGCAGTCTTGATATACCCGGTATATATTATATATGAGGCATAACAGGAGGGGGGGTATAAAGAGGGAAAGGGTGTATTCAGCCCATTAAACTGTACAACATTCCTTTAGAAAAACATGACAAAGATAATCTTGCAAATAAATAGACTAAATAGCTCGAAAACAATCACCATGAAAGAAAGAACACTAATAATCAAATCCGCTATATTTGTGATAAATTGATACATACAAAAATAAGAAAAAACCATAAGACAGAGGCTTTAAGAAAAATCATTATATATATTCTAGAAATAAAAAGTACCGAAAAGGAATAAAGTAGGACTCTACAAAAAGACGTGAGATCCCATCAAAAACATCCTGTAAAAAAATTCCAAGTCTCGCAGCTCAGTTTTTCTACCGCAAAAAGTTGTGAGATCCATGTAATACCAAGTCGATTAATTTATTTATTCCTTGATTAAGGGACGTTCTGTATAAAGTTATTACGTAAGTTATTATCATATCAATATTAAAAATTCTTTATGTTTTAAATAAATAGATCGACTTGGCCAGTAGCTGCATAAATTGTACGATACATTATGTTATCATGCGATGGCCAAGTCGATCTATTTATTTAAAACGTAAAGAATTTTTAATATTGATATGATAATAACTTACGTAATAACTTTATACAGAACGTCCCTTAATCAAGGAATAAATAAATTAATCGACTTGGTATTACATGGATCTCACAACTTTTTGCGGTAGAAAAACTGAGCTGCGAGACTTGGAATTTTTTTACAGGATGTTTTTGATGGGATATTTTTAACGGCAAATCAGAGGCTTTAAATTTTAAATATACGGTAACAAACGAGCCATAAAAACTCTTCACGCCGAAATTTTAAACATACATTAAAAATCCCTATCTACTCGTAGAACAATAATTTAATGAAAAAGTGAGAGGCACAGATTGTGCTCAGTTGCCCGTGAATAATTTAAATTCTATGGAGAGCTTAATTTCGTGTCCGTATTCACTGACTGTCGGCACCGCGGAATAAATCCACGTATTGAAATAAAAATCATTGATTTCATTGTAATAAAGCGCATAATTGAATACAAAAGGAAGTACATTCAATGTTTCAGATGCTTTACAAGGAGCGATGAATTAGTTATTAAAATAACTTAATTAAAGCTTTCTTTTGTTCTCGCAAAAATAAATTGAGGCTCGAGTCTGACTCTATACTCGCTAGTCTGAGACTGCCAAATTCAGGGATGCTAATTATTCCATCCATCCATCCATCAGCCAAAGGAAGTTCACTGCTGAACATAGGCCTCCCCCAATGATATGCTAATGATGCTAATCATTCACTACAGTAAAAAGCAACCACTTTATTAATTCAAGATTCAAGCATACCAATGATATTTCAATGATTAAATCATCCATAACTTTCGTCAAATTATTAACTATTTTTTCGCTGTCATAATCTATCCATCATGTCCCAACAGATCTCCCCATACATAAATGTATCTAACGCTTTCCAAGAACAGCGTTTGAGATGTGTCAGATCCTGTTCGTCACATCGTCTGCTCGCAGCCTCAGACGCGCCCGCATCGTTAGTGCTCGTTAGATCGACATTAATCCCGTCTAGACTGGCATTGCACGATGGATGATCCACCTTTTCCATATTGACATTCAAAACGTGACAGGGTTTAAGGGAATTACTATACAAATTGAATATTTACAAAAGTTATGTCATGTTACGTCATCATATATTTCCGAATAAGAAGCAAAGAAATCGCTTTTCAAAATATGGCAATGCTTGTATGACCGAAAAACAATGTACATGAAGATAACGATCATACATGATAATTTGGGTGACAATATCTTGTCTCTGGGATGACCATCTTCGTTATTAACTTCTTCTAGTTCATTTACCTTCTCCGAAAATGTCTATAGGATCAATCTAGATGCTACCTCTATCGTGCAACGTTTTCATTCCTGCAACCCTTATCAAATTATATTTTATTTTCTCTATTAAATTACTCCTCGCGTTTGTCGGTTTTAAGTTACGATATGATAAAGGCAATATAATCAAGGTTTATATCGATTCTACTTACGTATACATATCCAACTGTGGCAGTACGGTGTTTACTGGAGCCCAAAGTCCCAGTTCACAAAAACTCGTAAACATTGAAAGCTACGGCTCGTATTTCGTGTAAAGGTAGCCGTCCCTCTAACTGATCGATTGCTACGAAACTAAAACGGGACGGCAAACAAACATATTATCATTGCGTGAGCGGACTAAATTAATAGCATCGGTCAACAGTAATTATGATGTTAAAGAAACAATAAGGTCGATATTTTCCCTTATTGCGTAAGGTTAAGAAAGTTTATGGATAAACTCTGGAAATGTTTTCTTGAATTGAAGAAAGAAACCAACTGAACCGAAGAATAGTATCTCGAATTATATATACTATCTTTTCTACCTCATAAGTATAAGCAATTATTTATGGTTCCTTGTATTGTTCTGAAGATAATCAACCTCAATTCAACTCGGCATTATAATTATTTTTTGCACATTGCAGAATTATTTAGCTTAAATTTTTACGATCGTCTATGTGATGTCGATTTTCGGCTACCAGGTCTTTCTAATTTACCACTATAATACAAAAAATACTAGTAATATAAAATATCGAGGTATAGGAGAAAATGTTCGTTGAGTTTCCGGTGCAGCTCAAATTCCAGTCTAGACAGCTCGCAGACTTTAATATGGCGGGTGCAAAGCGAACGAGATGGTTAGATCGCCGTCAATATTGTTACCGACATTCCATAATAATGTTACGTGGTGCCCTTCGATGCTGAAATTATATTCGACGTGCTAAATGTCGAAGGCGAGACTGTTCCATTGGCAAAAGCGCGATTGATTTTAATGGTATGAATTTTGAAGGTTAGATTTGTTGGGTGTATAGCGCTTTTGTGTCTGTTTAATAAATATTAGCCTTCTTCTAGATTTTCTTACTCGAGTACCCATAGTTGAGTCAGTGAAGGATTGATGTTTCATAAGATTGGTTGTCCACCTAATGTCAAACGTTTTAGGAAAACATCCTATCCCGAGCACACTACAGCGTGTTTTTTTTTATAGATGTGAATGGCCAGACGAGTATGCCATACGCCTGATGGTAAGCGATGCGACCGCTCATGAACAGAAGCAAAACCAAACAACACCTTGAATTACAAAGCAAGGCCTGGCATTCCACTGCGCTCGCCATCCTGAGACATAGATGTTAAGTCTCAATATGTCCAGTAGTTACTCTGGCTACAATGTCCTTCAATCCGAAACACAACAGTGCATTTAAACTGCTGTTTGACGGGAGAAATAGACATTGCGGTGGTACCCACCCAGGCAGCCTCTCATATATGGGAGACTTACGACCAGTAAAGTGTTTAAGGTAAAAATTCGCAATACATTGATTACCAAAACAGAGAATCGAACAGTTACAATTATGTATATATTAAAATATAATAATTTCCTTAAAAACATAATATCTGCCCTGTTCACTATTAATGCAACTATAGCAAAACTTCTATTAAATTCATAGCTATTATCAGACAGGGATAGAAATATTCCTTCTCTTGCATGTGAAAGAGACAGAGAATTTACCAAGACCTATTCAAGTTTAATCTCACATGTATTTCCTGTATTCCGTATTGACAGCGCCACTGCAAAGCCGATGCCTATATCTGCTCATATGAAATGAAACGTCATTTTCAGATGCTTCTTTGAATAGACTAGTGTAATATCTTAGACTTGCTAAGGCAATATCCTTACTGATATTTTACGGTAGAGAGTAGTAACTCCCAGCTCGATTCCGCATGAGTGGAATTATGTGTTGCATTCATAATTATGTCTTTGACATCTCCCTTCTGCATAGACAGCATCGCCCGCATTTGATCTATCCTTGTTGTCTTCTAATCCATATTATTGACGACAACTGTAGTTTTATTACTATAACTTTAAAATACTTTTTGTACCTGTGACTTATATCGAATGACCTACAAATATTTGGTCCAACTCTATCTGTTTGTGCATGTGACAATATTTACATCCAAAAACACCATTTGGTTATTCTTAATCTGCAACAGAATCTCTAGGTATATTTTTTGTTTAATTCGGATTAACAAAATTACTAATTCGACCACCTGAATGTATGCCAACGCAGTATAAAAATATAGTACAAATTACCATAAGAGGATATTCCAGTTAATATAATGAAGGTTGTAGAGCACTCACGCTAATCTAGAAAACTTTTTTCTTCGAATTATAGCTAAGTATCTATTAATGCAATGAGTTTACGTGAAAGCTTAGATTTGATCAAGATTCCGATCCATTGTTAGTTTTCAATAGGACTCGTTAAGGGTCTGAAATGGCCCTCGGCCGAGTTACTCTCCCTATCCCTTTTGTTAGTAAACGAGACCTTGATCGATCTCACAACAATGGACCAATTTCAATGCTAGTTCAGCGAGCTTATTTCCAAACTATATTCATATGTATAGTTCGATGGCGAAGCGACAAGCGATGACGATTAAATATCACTACCGCCAATTTAGAATTAATAGGTGCAATAAGTATATGTACCTATTAAATAATGAATTATGTGTTCTTGGTACCGAATTTAGTTAACCGTTTCCTAGAGAAAAAAAATATAAATAAAGCCTTAACAAATGAGCACACCAGAAAGATACATATTAAGTAACAATGCTGGTGTTAAATGTAATTTAGAAGAATATTTTTTATTGCATAGTTCCGGTAAGCGAGGCAATAAGTCGCCTGATGTTAAGTGATCACTGCCGCCTACAACAACAACTTACTACAACAACCTTTCTACAATCCTTGGATCATAGAAACGTGGCAGGCCCATCAATTTGGAAGGTGAGCAGGAAGGACAAAGGATGGGAAGAGAAAAGTGGCACTGAGCATCCAGCTACTTCACTCATCGAACTAAACGCGACAGCAAAGCTGTCTCTTAACGTTGATTTCCTGTAAAATAGTGGTACCATTTCGAACGAGCCTGATCATGCATACTGACAAACACCCAGACCCGAAACAAATACCTGTGGTTCGCACAAATATTTGTTTCGGGCGGGGATCGAACCCGCGGCCTCTAGTTTTACAGTTGATGCTTAACAAAATGCGCCACGGATGCTGTCAATCTTTGTTATTAATATATGCTATATCCCTACTTACAAAATCCCTAACCCTAAATACAAACGCCTAAAGCTTATAACTTGGACCTTGTTTATCATTGTAGATTAAATTCAAACCAGTTGGTAGATGATCGGCACACAATACGGACTGGTCCGGCGTAGACTGAATAGCTAATAAAACATGCTGAAGCTCCGTCTGACAACCGCATTGGGCCCATCGAAATATTTCTCTTGTAATCGTAGTACTGAAAAAACTTTAAATGTATGAAATAGTAGTGAGTATAGTATATGAAATTACATTTATTTTAAAAATTGTGATTAATTTTTCTTTTGATGTCTGTCAAACAGTGTTCTTAGTGAGGTGGAGGTGAGGGAGTATTTGTAAGTTTTGGGTGATCATTATGGCGTTTTTTACTACGCCGCGGTGTATGACGTATATGGTCAAAATAATACGTATTAGGAAGTACATAGACAAAATAATATTATAATTCTATCAATGTATTCAAGGGGTAAATTATATGATTAAAATTATAGAGCCCAACATCTCTGACCCAATCTTTGTGGATGTCCATGGGCGGCAGTGATCACCCTGGTTCTCTGTGCGGCGGGTTAGGCCGCCCGCAGGTAGGGGTAGGTAAGTAAATGAGTACTCAGGGTAATTACGTGGTTCGGGCTTTAATAAATTCGCATCACTGTTTACACCCGGCACTGTTGCTGGTGGTATGCAACGGGAGTCACTGGCCTTCGCTGGACACTGAACCGGGTCTTCGGTACGTGGCAGAACCCGGCGACAGCTCGCTGGCGAAGTCTGCTGCCACGTGGCCGGACACGGTGCGCAGATCGGCGGCGGGCGCAGGCTCGACTGCAGTCGGGCAGGAAGCGGTGCGGAGCAACAGCGGGTAGCGAAGTAAGCGCACGGAGTCAGCACTCCGTGCCGTGCGGGTAAAGAAGATAAGTAGGCGAAGAATGGAGAACGCCAAGAACGCCAAGAACCTGGAATCAGCGTCCAAGAAATCGGAATGCAAACTAGGCTTGCATTCCGTGCCAGCGACTCGTGATAGCTCACAAGCCCGGCAGACAGAATACACTGACAAACAAGCAGTAAAAATCGGTTAGCAAATAGAACACTCACCCCAGTGAGTTCCGAAAGACGCGTGGGTAGCACGCGGCTTTCAGGTTATAGAAAAGAGGACGCGAGCGATGTTACACGCGTATTTATGCGAGCGCCGATGACAGTTCGCACGTAACGTTTGACAGATGTCAGAAATTGAATCAACCAATCAGCGCAACAGAGGCGTTGATTGGCATAGACAATACGATTTATGCCGACTATTGAGCCATAGACCGCAACTATTAAATGTGACATTCTCACAACGTCACACCTGTTTGCCGAATCTATTATATAAAAAAATATTACTGGAACTGTTGTGACTGTATTCTTTTTATTGCAGTGAATGGCGAGACAAGCGTGCCGTTCGCCTGATGGTAAGCGATACGTAGTTCATACACAGTGGCAAACCAAACAACACCTTGAATTACAAATGCATTGGTGGACATTCTACTGCGCTCGCCATCCTGAGATATGCGACGTTAAGTGTTAATATGTCAAATAGTTACTCTGGCTGCAATGTCCTTCAATCCGAAACAAAGCAGTGCATTTAAACTGTTGTTTGGTGGCAGAAATAGGCATTGCGGTGGTACCTACCGAGGCGGCCTCTCACATATGAGAGACCTACCACCAGTAAAATTTAAATTTGAAATATTAAGTGTGAAATTATGAAATAATTTAAATAGTAATTATTGCAATAATTACAATCAATATTAATATTCAAGCATTAACTGATAGTTGCATACTGTACTAATTATATTTATAATTATGACGAAAATTAATGCCTTTATAGGTACTGTACTAAACGGTAATAGCAGTAATTAACAGCTATTAGGAGCACCAATATATTCGTGTAATGTGTAGCAATTATACATTATTATGTTACATTGTGTGTGGCCTATATCTTATACATCGCATATATGTGTATTGTTTAGTATAAAGCAAATATTTACTTCGAAACCATTTAGAAATTAATTTATGATTTTATTTTAGTAAACGTAGTTCGCCCATAGATCTAAATGCAAGTAATTTAAAAATAACACTACCACTTAATCTTACCCATGTAGGATTTTATTCTTATGTTTAAGATAAAGGCCAAAAAATGTGTATATAAATTATAAAAACAAATAAAAAGCTATATTTCTTTATAACATAAAAGTTATTTATATCGCGATTTTTACCACCATATTCACTGTTTTCAGGGAGTTTTACAGACCATTAAAAATTTACTTCATAACGTCGCCTTTTGGATGTATGTAGATTGTAGGTGTAAGCGCGCATCTTAAAAAATAACCCACATATTATAAAAAAAATATAAAAAGCAAGAAAGAAAGAACGAAAGAAAGATTTTTTGATGGACATTAATCCAAATTAATTATTCTAAACATCTTGTGATCAACTCCGTAACATTTCCATATCAAATATTTCTATTAATATCAGCACATTAATTCAATTACACGCAATATAACTTGCAACAAATATTTCTACGAGTTTTCAATAAATACCTTTGCTAGAGGCACCAACGTCAGTCATCATTGTCGCCGCTGTCCGTCATTGTTCCCAGTTTAGCTATTTGAGTGTCAATTATATGGAAATCGATGGTTCGGAAGCTCGTTTGTATTGTGTTTACGATGCCGCTAATAAAAGTTACATGTATTTCGTTTTTGCAGTGTTCTATATGGCTGGCTACCAATGATATGGTTTTGCTAGTGGTCTTAATCCTTCGGTTGAGATTTGTGGCATCTTTAAAACTTTGACAGAAAATTTGTTTATATATTATCAAGTCTAAAAATATTTAGACTTTATGAAAGATTTTATTTTGAATTTAAATAATGCAATTACTATATTTTTCCAAGTATATTATATTTGGGTAAGTTTATAGAAAGTTATTTTTTTTTAAAGACGTGTTTTCTTACAGTTTAATAGTTTTTATCAATCATATCATCACCATATCAGCCACAGGAAGTTCACTGTTGAACATAGGCCTCCCCCAAGGATCTCCACAATGACCTGTTGGAAGCGGCCTGCATCCAGCGACCTTAGTCAGATCGTCCGTCCACCTTGTAGGCGGGCGTCCGACATTTCGTTTGCCTGTACGTGGCCTCCACTCGAGAACCTATCGGCCCCAACGGCCATCGGTTCTACGAGCTATGTGCCCGGCCCACTGCCACTTCAACTTGCCAATCCTATGGGCTATGTCGGTAACCTTGGTTCTCCTACGGATCTCCTTATTTCTGATTCGATCTCGTAGGAAAACTCCGAGCATAGCCCGCTCCATGGCTCGTTGAGTGACTTTGAGCCTTTTAATGAGGCCCACAGTGAGAGGCCACGTCTCGGTGCTGTATGTCATCACTGGTAACACACAACTATCGAAGACTTTCGATTTTAGGCACTGAGGTATTTTGGACGAGAAGACGTCGCGAAGTTTCCCGAACGCTGCCCAACCGAGTTGGATTCGACGATTGACCTCTCTCTCGAAGTTGGACCTGCCTAACCGGACCACTTGTCCTAAATAGACATATTCGTCTACAACTTCGAGAGTCGAGCCCCCAACTCCAATGGGGTTGGGCACAACATGGATATTCGACATGATCTTCGTTTTATCCATGTTCATTTTAAGACCCACCTGTTGGGAGACTCGATTAAGGTCTTCGAGCATAGTGCTAAGGTCTTCCAGCGATTCTGCCAAGACTACAATATCGTCGGCAAATCGAAGGTGAGTAATATACTCGCCGTTGATGTTGATGCCGAATCCTTTCCACTGCAAGAGCTTGAAGGCGTTTTCCAGCACGGCAGTGAACAGTTTCGGAGACATGACATCTCCCTGTCTCACGCCTCTCCTTCGTGCTCTGATCTTGTACTCGGACCGACATGGTGGCGTTGTTGTATATACACTTCAACACTTCGATGTACCGATAGTCTATGTGGCACCGCTGAAGAGACTGTAGCACAGCCCAGGTCTCGATCGAATCAAAGGCTTTCTCATAGTCTACAAACGCTAAACAAAGCGGCAAGTTATATTCCTCGGTTTTTTGTATAACCTGCCATAGCGTATGAATATGGTCTATGGTACTAAAGCCTTTTCGGAAACCGGCTTGTTCGGGAGGCTGGAAGTCATCAAACCTGCGTTCGAGACGATTTGTGATGACCCTCGCAAACAACTCATAGACATGGCTCAGGAGCGAGATGGGCCAGTAGTTCTTCAGCAAGGTGCTATCACCTTTTTTGAAGAACAGTACCACCACGCTCCTGCTTCATGCCTCTGGCGTTGAGCCCTCGAGGAGAACGGAATTGAAGAGCCTCTGAAGGACTTTCAGTATCGGCGTTCCACCCGCTTTCAGAAGCTCTGAAGTGATTCCGTCCTCACCCGGCGCCTTGTTGTTTTTAAGTTGTTTGAGGGCTATCTCAATCTCACACAGGCTGATGTCCGGGATATCATTGCTAAAGTGTCGGATCAACTCGGCTCTCGGGTCTTCGGCCGAGCTAACAGTAGGTTTGGCAACCGAGGTGTAAAGCTGTCCGTAGAACCTCTCGATCTCTCTTAATACCTCTGCCCTCGTCGATACCACGCGGCCATCGTCCGTTTTCAGCCTAGACAACTGGCTTTGCCCAATAGACAAGTCTCTTGCAAACACTTTGGAGCCTCCGTTACGCTCAATTGTCTCCTTAATGCTCACAGTATTGTGAGCACGGACATCGTGTCGCAAGGACTTCCAGATCCGTCTATTGAGCCGCCGATATGTTTCGGCGTCAGCGGAAGACTGCAGCGTCAAAGATCGACGTTCGGCCATGAGGTCAAGAGTCTGGGTCGAGAGTTCTTGTGGTTTATCTCTACGGCGAGGTCTAAAATATTTAGATCCCACCGTATGGACAGCTTCTACCAAACCGCTGTTTAACTCGTCCACTGCAAGGTTTTCTTTTAGACAATCAAAGCGATTTGTCAACTCGAGTTGAAAGCTCTCGGGGCTTTGGATATGAGCGCGAGTAGGTCGGAACGTAGACTTCATCAAGCGACGCCTTTCTAATTGGACGTTGATATTCAATGTGCCCCTAACCATTCGGTGATCACTTCCGGTTTTCACCCTGTTGATCACAGAGACATCACTGAACATCCGTCTATTCGTCGTCAAGATGAAATCTATCTTATTTCTCGTAGAACCGTCAGGACTCAGCCAGGTCCATTTCCTGTGAGGCGGCTTCTGGAGAGAAAAAAAAGTTCATCGCGAAGAGTCCGTCTTTTTCCAGAAAGTCGGCCAGTCTCTGGCCCTTGAGGTTCCGTTGCCCATGTCCAAATTGCCCCACTTTCAACTCTGCATCGCTTGTCTTGCCCAACTTTGCGTTGAAGTCCCCCATAACAACATTGAAGTAGGTTTTGGAAGTATGTATGGCCCGACTTATGTCCTCATACATCTCCTCTACTTCTTAATCTGGGTGTGTCGAGGTCGGCGCGTATACCTGTATGACCATCAACGAATACCTTTTTGATATTCTGAGTATAAGGTATACTACCCTGCTCGACACACTTTCGATGGATACAATATTGTTGATGAGAGACCTGTGGACGAGAAATCCGACACCTCCTCGGGACTGTTGGTCGACCCCCGGTAGAAGAGCAAGTTACCAGACTTCAGGGTTATCGTATCTTCCCCGATTCTTCGGACTTCCGATAACCCCAGAATGTCTCAGTGTAACCCGCTCAATTCTTCTTCCAGTTCGACAATTTTCTCGTCTGTCCTCAAAGTGCGTATGTTGTGTGTTACCAGGGCCAGTCGTCGTCGGGGGTGGTAGCCGGGGCCAACTCGGGGATTCTTAGCACCCCCTGCCCCACCGTAACCATGGCTGCTACCATCGCCAGGAATAGTGGGGCTGCCGGGGATTGGGGGCCTGGTCAATTTTTGTGTCGACATTAGGGGGGTTATTGCCAATACTCGCCACGCTTGGCAGGCGAGTTGGCGAGAGCAGAAGGGGACTCGCGCTGATTACGCTGCTGCCCGTCATCAACGGTGGAAAGGAAATAGGGTTTGTGAGTAGAGGATATAATGGGAAAGGAAAGTATGGCCTGTAGGAGTGGATACTGCAGTCATGGAAGGGAATGTTTGTAGTAACTGCAGTAGCTCGAGGGCCGAGGTCGCGTACTCGTAGCACCTATTCTAGAACAGGCCATGACCACTAGATAGGAGCATCTCTGACCCAGCCCTGACCTAAGTTTTTATCAATATATTAATGTAATTCTTAAATTGAACCAACAACTCGCCTCTATTTTATTTATATATTATGCTTACATGCCTTTCACTATACGTCCAAAAAAATGCTAAAAATCTCATAGTTATTAAACAAGAATTTCTCATCTGTTTTCCGGTGCAATGAACATTACTCAAAACACATGCACCATAATTGCTTCGATAATTTTAATACCAGCTTTTTCAAACCCGATCACAAATTGACCATAAATTATAATACCATACTTGGTAGAAGCATTTAAAATTAAGCGTGAAACGGAATCTATTATACAAATTACTGTTCATAGTTATTAAGTACAGATTGGATAACAATTATCTGTATGAAACGCCAATCAAGCTTCAGATGGCTACAATTACAAGGAGGTTATTTAGCATGACAAACGATTGGGCCGCCTCTGTTAGCTGTGTATTTAGCTACTTTGGTGTCCGGTTGTATGGCGATTAATTAAGGCAGAACTGTCTTTGAGATGTATTGTGATTGACCCTTTACTTATAAGATCAATTATATAAAAATGTTAGATGGTATTCAGCGAGAAGACGTTACATAATATTTTTTTATTTATAGCAAATGAAATTTATAATTCTATGCATATTGTTTCATTAGAAACAACATATAGACTAGACTTTGTTTAATCGATCTGCGTAGGTATTTTTTTTTAATCAATACATCTTTTGAGTCTTACGGGAATTTAGGAACGTAACATGTTAACAACTTCGACATGATGAAGTTTGCTGTTAGCTATCTGTATTTTTTTATGTCAACTCGTAACTATTTAATAGGGTCTCTTAAACATTTGTTGTTTATATATATATAAGTTCAAAATTGCAGTCACTAGAACACATTGAACAGGAGTATTACTTAGTAACTGCAACCCTTTTCTTCTCTTTCGCTTGAGCAATCCTGTTAATCTGCACTCATTAAAAGACCCAAATAAATATAAAAAATCTGCATCATTTAAAAAGTAATTCTCGACAAAGAACCGATGAGTGTAAAGCCAAAGGTTTTCTAATTTGTTAGTAACGATTTGCAAATTAGACGGGTCTGAGAAGATTTATGGTGGGAGCGCTTTGTGGAAAAGAATTTTGTTGCCCGGACCGATTTATATCTCGATGGTTTTCACAATTATGCGGAATTTACTGCTTTATAGGTACATTTTTGGTAGCAGGTATCTGAATCAGTAAGTCTTAGGAGTTGACTATGAAATAATAAATTGACAGTAAAAAAATGACAAATCAAGTTACTCAAGTCTCATATACAGGTAGTTGATTCTACTAACTCTTTGGCGCAGTAGGTAGAATACTTGTTTCGAGTCTGGGTGTTATAAAAACGTGTTGTTTTTATTGTGCATCATGGTTGACAGCCTCCATGGCACAGTTAGTCAGACGCCGGCTTTGCAACATGACGCCGCGGGTTCGATCTATCAAAATCATCTAGACAAATGTTTCGGGTGTGGGTGCTTATAATATTAAATTTAGGGTGTAATTTATTAATCACTACATAGTATAAAACAAAGTCGCTTTTTCTGTCCCTATTTTGTTTGTTCGCTTAAATCTTTAAAACTACGCAACGGATTTTGATGCAGTTTTTTTTAATAGATAGAGTGATTCAATAGTAAGGTTTATATGTATAATAACATCCATTAAATAGTGGAGAAATATTAATAATAATTAATATTTCTCCACATTAATAATTTTGAGGTTTCTAATGTGATGTCGTTAATTATCAATATTTTTCCGCTTACATTGCAAACGCAGGCTGAACCCTACGAGATTTATAAACATAATGTACTACATATTTGTACACATTGAAAAGGTCTACAGAAAACTCCGCGATGGTATATGTCTATCTCTTATGGATATCCCACAATATCATTTTTTTGTCATTTACTTTTTACGACAAATAATGGCTAATTTTCGAAGCGATTTTAACCAATACAGCATTAATCCTTATCCAATTAAATAGCTTAAATAAATTGATGATTTAATATAGATCTATATGGTCCTTTACAGCATAAGATTTAAATGAATATTTTCGATGATATTACAGATTTAAAATTGCGGGACGTAGCGCTTGCGGCGGTACTGGCCGGCCGGGGCGGCGCGGCGGCAGCGTGACTATACAGGGTATATCAAGACTGCTACCGAAAACGAAGCCGGGTGGTAGTTTAAGCGACTTCCGACACAATGCAACAGAAAAAGTTGCAAAAATAAGCGACAATTTTTTTTTTTGAAATTTTTTTCCTATTGCCATATTTTGGTGGTAAATAATTTTTTTCCTAAAATAATAGTGTATACCCTTTAATTTATAAATACTCTAAGATATAAGAGAGTTTAAATTATTATTTTAGCAAAAACTATGGATTTACCACCCAAAAATGACGATATTTAAAAAATCATAAAAAATAATTGTCACGTTTCTATGCGAAAATTTTAGTTGCATTGTGTTTGTAGCCACTAAAACTACCACCCGGCTTCGTTTTCGGTAGCAGTCTTGAGATACCCGGTATATATGTATGATAATAATACGTACATATTATTGTACAAAAATCTATTTGTACCCGGGCGAAGCTGGACCGGGCCGCTAGTTATATTTATAAGTAGAAGTGAATTTGAGTAGTAAGATAAAACAAAACAACTCGAGGGGCATTTTTAAATTTTAATTCTTTTTCAATTCAGCAGTGGTCTAGATTATAGCTCTAGTGAAACTTTACATGAAGGACCTATTAACATGTCTATTTCACATAATCTGACTGTTGTAAGGAAGAAATCGCTCAATTCGATAAGGTCAGGCATTGTACTATTTCATTTCTTACTTTATATTATGTATTTTTTAATATATTTTTATTGGTAACTTGAGATGTACATTAATCATTAAAAATTTTATTCAGTCTTATAATCTAGCCTACTATTTTTGACCTTCAAAAGAGGAGGTTATCTATTCGACTGAATGTTTTTTTTCGTATGTATATTACGCGTTTTCGACGGCAAATGGGAACCGCTTTTCAAAATTGCTTTTTTTTATGTAAAATTTTTAATACTGACACCACTGTATATTCTGTAAGTTATGAAAATAAAACTGAACTTATGTGATTATAATTACGTATCAAAGCTAATTGACGCGTTCCCGGAACATACACGTCGCGAGTCGTGTAAGCACCTAACTACATTGATACGCGACGTAATTAGTACAGTCAGCGACAAAAGTCGTTGAACACATTCAAAACGCCAAAAGTCTTGCACACATGAAGCAACAGAAGTGGTTGAGCAGGGACGGCCACAAAAATTCGTGAACACCTTAAGATTACAAAAGTTTCTGAACAACAAAAGCAACAAAATTCCTGAACACGCAAATTGTACATAAGTCAGTAATTTTTTGATATCTTTGTATTGCGCACGCCCACCGACTTCGATATGAACGAGTTAGCTGTTAACTAGCGAATTTCCGTGACAACTCATAATAATATTTAATGTAGTTTCTGAAAATATTCCTAAAGCCACAACGCGTGTTTTATATCAATGGAGACAATCAAAAATAATAATTATTAGTCAGAATGGAAAATACTTTTTCAAAAGTTTCTGAGCGACAAAATACCTGAACACCCCAATGGTACATAAGTTTCTGAACACCTATAAAAAGCAAGTTTGCCGCAGATGTGTTCACCTACTTTTGTCGCTTTGTTATGCATTCATTGTAAAATATTATTTCGCAATTTATAATTTTTGCTTTTCTCTGCATTGACTTATTGTTTTCAACTTAGAGTATATATATATAGAGGGAGCGCTGGTACTTCAAAAACGTAGATAAAAATGGTGGTGCCGGGCCACCTTTTTCTGTCCTCCTATTGGCTAATATTGGAACAGGTTGTGCAACTTACATAAATTATTTGAAAATAAAAATAAGTAGTTTAGGTATATTTAATTCCACTTAAACTCGTTTTAAAAGGATAATAGCTAAATATAATTTCGGCTAATAAAGGAATTTATAGCAATTTATTGCTAAATAATTAATTCAATTTTTACTAATTTAGGTGCGCTACCAACATTACGAACAAGAAAATATCTACGTTTTTCAAATCGCGAATGTATTACAGCGCTCCCTCTATATATATAAATACTCTAAGGTTTTCCGTTTGATATAAAACACGCTTAAAACTTCTCATAAATAAATATTATTTCGCAAAAACAGAAAACAAGTCAATGATAAGGAAAGCAAAAAATATAAAGCGTGAAATAAAATTTGAGACCTATTGCCCAATATCTAAGCGGCCACTATTTTCATTCTGACTAATAAACTTATTGTTATTTATTATCTCCACTGATATAACACATGCTAAAAACTTCTCCTAAATAAATGTTATTTCACAATAACACTGGTGGTAGGTCTCTCATATGTGACAGGCCATCTGGGTAGGTGCCACCGCAATGTATTTTTCTCCCGTTAAACAGCAGTGTAAATGCACTGTTGTATTTCGGATTGAACGGTATTGTAGCCAGAGTAATTACTGTATATTTTGAGACTTAACATCTTAGATCTCAGGATGGCGAGCGCAGTGGAATATCAAGCATTGCTTTGTAATTCAAGGTGTTGTTTGGTTTTGCTACTGTTTATGAGCGGTCGTATCGCTTACCATCAGGCGAACGGCATGCTCGTCTAGCTGCTCATTGCAATAAAAAAAAGAAGAATACAATAAGTAAATGTAGAGAAAAGCAAAAAATATAAATTAAGAAATAACATTCTACAATGAATGCATAACAAAGCGACAAAAGTAGCTGAACACATCTGCGGCAAACTTGATTTTTATAGGTGTTCGAAACTTATGTACCATTGGTGTGTTCTGGTATTTTGTTGCTCAGAAACTTTTGAAAAAGTATTTTCCATTCTGACTAATAATAATTATTTTTAATAGTAATTTACAAACAAATTTAAAAAAAGCGTTGTTGCTTTAGGAAATATTTTGAGAAACTACATTGAATATAGTTATGAGTTGTTACACAAATTCGCCAAATAGTTAACAGCTAACTTGTTCATATCGAAGTCGGTGGGCATGCGCAATACAAAAATATCAAAAAAATTACTGAGTTATGTACAATTTGCGTATTCAGGAATTTTGTTGCTTTTGTTGTTCAGAAACTTTTGTAACCTTAAGGTGTTCACGAATTTTTGTGGCCGACCCTGCTCAACCACTTCTGTTGCTTCATGTGTGCAAGACTTTTGGCGTTTTGAATGTGTTCAACGACTTTTGTCGCTGACTGTACATTACGCACGCGATGAGCCGGGAATAATGTTAAAGTCAATTTTATAGAAAATACTATGATACGAGTTATATACGATATAGAAACGTTTGAATTGAAGAGGAAATTCTGATGAGTTACAATGTTTCTATCATATTTTGTAACTATAGGGAATTTGTCTTCAATTCTAAGATTCAATTAATTTTGAATATTCATATTATCTCTCAGTTCAGGTATTAAAGGCCTACCAATTTACTGTTACACTAGATTACTGTGATGGGTTAACCAATACCTCGCCAATTATAGGGAGGGGTTGGGCCCAGCACATATTGAATTTCACGCATTTTTCCTTGAAGGGGCAGGTAGAGGTGCTACCAGGACAGTCATATTTCGCCTTGTATGTTCCATCCCACGAAGCGATAGGGGGCGAGCCTATTGCCATATCGATCACAAATTTCTCACTCAGGAAAATCCAATATCACTTTGCCCGACTCGGGGTAAAAACCCGAGACCTCAGCTTTGTTAATTTCTTTAGCGACATATTAGAAACATGTAACCCATCTTACTGTAGCTCTTATTAGGTCATTAAGAACTCTTTTCGAATTTATACCTTAACAGCACGAAAGACAAAATGAAATTATCTCAAAACCCACAAATCAATTCCAACAAAATGTGTCACGTCCAAAGCATAATAAAACTAAAAGATCAGAGAGATAAATTATCCAGACGACTGGTCCGGTATATGATATATAATATTAATTATGAGCGAACAATGGCCCCTTGAAATCGATAGCCTTTGTTGTCTAAGACGATTCTGTCGGTGCAAGAAGTGGTAATTAAAACGCTTCACGTTTCCGCTCACTATTATTATGCTGGCTCTTGAAATCGGATTTGCTGAACTTGAATATTGTTTCTGCAAACATTTGCTTTGTGAGTCACTTTGAGACATTGTTATGTATTTTGATGCACGTTTAGTTCATAATTATGATAACTGAAAATTATCTCAAAACGTGTTGTATTTCATATAGATGCTGAAACTGATTAGAGAAATTTTACTTGGTGTGCTGGATGTCGCGATTATAAACGTGCAAATACAGTTGATATTACTGAATATAACAGAGAAATCGCTAATGTTACCTGTTTACATTTTAATATTAAATTGATCATTGTAGGTGGCTTCCGATAGTTCGCTGTAGAAATCCTTGAAAGAGGTCTCAATCCAGTAGCGGACATCCTATGGCTGAAGAGATGACAAAGAGGATAAAAAAAATATCCAGGTTGTTACTTATTACCTTTGTTTATTTTGCTTTTGTATATTTTGTACCAACAATAAACTTTTCTTTCTTTCTTTACTTGGTTAGGGGAACTGCATGCTCAAGCTATGAACAAAAATGTTCTGGCAGAAAAGCCTCAAAAGGTAAAAGTAGTTGCGAATTGAGAATTCGTAAAAGCTGCCCTAAAAAGTCATCTGATATTTTGCAGTCTCTTATTATAAAAACAAAGCAATTAAACAAAATAAAACTCATAAGTAATATGTTCTTATTAACACGGCCAAAAGTGGATACAAAACAATGTGTTCAGAAGGAAATGTCGGCTAACGAAAGGTGTGAGCGTCTCTTGAAACTCACCATAACTGTGTCAGCCAGCTTAATTGCTTCTCCACGCTTCGCTTAAAGGACTCTTTATTTTATAAAGGAGACTCGTGACATTTTTTATTCTACATAACTTTACGGTGTGAATGTTACAATTTAATACGGTAAAGTTTTAAAACCATGAAATGTACTGATTTTTTGTTTTCTCGTCATATTTTTTTAGGCTGACCCTTCGCAAATACATGAATGGTAAAATGATTAAGAAAAATAGAAGATTGTGATCGCACGGCATATAAATTGCCTCGTCTGCTTTTCCACGTAACACAATAATAGCCAATATTGATTAATGCAGGATATTGACATCCGTCAAGATTGAAAATGATACCTTACCCTTACTACTGAATTATACTGTCATTTTGTATGGCACAAAACTTTACGTACCATTATTTAACTTCCAAGAAAATGTCACTTTGCATAATTATCAGAAATCCCAACTTGAACCAGAACCAGACTTGAAACTTGAATTTCTAGAAATTCATATACAATTTTAGGTCCTTTCAAAAGTACTACAAACTTCATAGGAACTTTCATGATTCATTTTGCTATACGATTCAGAGCACAGATTAAATATTTGCACATAAATTCGCGCTAATTGGTTCCACCATGTCAGATAGGACTTGTCAAAAGTTTCATTAAAAAATATTGCCCTAAGGTATTTGGTAATGACAGTGTAGTATGATGAGTCAATTTTATTGGAAACGTTTTTACAAAAGCCTTTCAATATGTCACTGGCTTTAACATATTTTTTACTAAAGCCAAAACCATATTTCAACGAGAAATATCATTAAAAATATCAGGTTATGACGCACATAAAAAGAAACGATTTTTGAAATTTCAACAGTCGCATTTTTTGCGGCTTTTACATATGTCCCAAATATATTAATATTTCACGAATTCAAATATATTTTGTTTGAAATGAAAAACACGGCATGAATGTAATTATATGTAATTTGTATGCGTACAAGGTTTTATTTATGCTATTAAAAAAATTACTTTGAACAACCTGCGCATTGATAATATCAGGAATCGTATCTTACCTTCTCATGGTCGGTTTCCTTAACCAACAGCACCACAGATGCTGGTGAGAATTAGAAGTAGATTTAAGCTTGAGATTCTGAAATGTTTGTGGCGGTAGCAATACGCCAACTTAGATTTAGCTTATAAAATAACACGCTTATTACACAGGCCTACAAAAAAAAATTGGTTTGGTGCAGCTCTGTACGCATCAGTAGTCGGTATAGTAGGTACGATGAACCACATTCCTGCTACTAGATGTCAGCTGACAGCTCTACTTTACCTACAAATCGTATTTTAATTTTTTTACGGTTTTATTCAAAATTAGTCCATGTTATTACAAGTTTTATTGCATTAATCGTATGAATTTATTATGGCAAGTAATTCGAGATGTTGCATTAACAATCCTGATATGTTTTGTTATATATGCGGTGAGTATATAATAAAAGATCAACGGAAACCAATAAATGACACGGTAATTCGCTTGTATACTCTATACTTTGGTACTGAAATTGGCAATCAAGATAAAGTGTGGGTACCTCACATTGTATGTAAGATTTGCATTGAACATTTGCGGCAATGGGAAAAAGGAACACGAAAATCTTTGAAGTTTGGGGTACCAATGATGTGGAGAGAACAAAAAAATCATCACGACGATTGCTATTTTTGTATGACGAGTCTAGCGGGCATTAATAAAAACAATCGTAGCAAGTGGAAGTACCCCAATATTTCTTCCGCTACAAGACCTATTCCCCACTCAGAAACTGTTCCAATACCTGTTTTCCATCGGGAGATTCAAGAGTGTGATGATGACAAAATGAAAATTTCTGAAGAAGAAGATTATGATTTTGAGTACTGCGGAGAAACATCAATTCCTAAAACTTTTTCACAAGGTGAACTTAGTGATCTTATCAGGGATTTAGATCTTTCAAAAGAGCGTGCTGAGTTGCTAGCATCAAGATTAAAAGAAAAAAATTGTCTTTCTTCTGGTGTAAAAATCACTTTCTATCGCACAAGAGAACAAAACTTGCTACAATTTTTTTCTTCTGATGAAAATTTGGTATTTTGTCATAATGTGAATGGCTTGATGACTTTCATGGGCCTGAAAAATTATCATGCAAGTGATTGGCGTCTTTTTATCGACAGTAGTAAAAGAAGTCTGAAAGCAGTCCTCTTACACAATGGCAATAAATATGCTCCTATTCCACTGGCCCACTCTACATCTATGAAAGAAGAATACAAGGTAATTTCAGTTCTTTTGGAAAAAATAAAATATACTGAACATGGTTGGGTAATTTGTGTCGATTTGAAAATGGTCAATTTTTTGTTGGGTCAGCAGAGTGGTTATACAAAATTCCCTTATTTAATTTGTTTCTGGGATAGTCGAGCTAGACCTAGTCATTGGACTCAAATAAATTGGCCTGCCAGAAATCTTGTTCTTGGCGAAAAAAATGTCATAAACCAGCCACTAGTTACACGAGAAAAAATCATTCTTCCACCTTTGCACATCAAACTAGGGCTCATGACACAATTTGTCAAAGCTCTTGACAAAAATGGTAAATGCTTTGAGTTTCTTTCTCAAAAATTTCCTGGGTTGAGTACTGAGAAATTGAAGGCTGGAATTTTCGATGGGCCTCAGATACGTCAACTCATTAAAAGTTCTAAGGATTTTGAAGCTTCTATGACTGAAATAGAAAAACTTGCGTGGAAAACTTATGTGACAGTTATACAAAACTTTCTTGGTAACTTTAAAGCTGATAACTATAAACAGTTAGTCGAAGAAATGCTTCTGAACTTCAAAAATTTAGGATGTAATATGAGTTTGAAGGTGCACTACCTAAGCAGTCACATGGATCATTTTGAACATAATTTAGGAGATTTTAGCGAAGAACAAGGTGAACGTTTCCACCAGGATATAAAAACAATGGAACACAGATACCAAGGCAGATGGGATATTCATATGATGGCTGATTATTGCTGGGGAATTATGCGTGATTGTCCAGAACAATCTCATTCAAGAAAATCACTAAAAAAAAAAATTTCTGGATGTATAATTGCCAAATAAATTAACATTTTTTTCTAATTTGTTTTTTTCTTCTTTCCAATGAACAAGAGCTGATATGGAAAATGTGACAAGTTTTCTCGTATCAGCTCACAAAATACATCCAAAATCAGGTATAAAATCTTAGGCACCAAAATGAGTGTAGTTTAGCCAGTGTTATTTGTAATTTGAACATTATTTAAACACGCATTTCATTTTAAGATATGACATAAAGCATCTGCGAGTCGTTTTATTAAAGTAAGAATTTTTGTGTACCGTATTGTGTAATATTAGTTTAAAAGATGCTGTGCTAAATTATTGTTTCCTAATTGTAATGGCCCGTTCATGCCGGGGCAATAAAACTGTATTATTATAGTTAAGTTCATTAGTGGCGGAAATCTTTAGCAACAAATTTATGTTTTTTAGACAATAGTACACATGTTTGGGTAAACCTTTCGGTTTGGACAATAGCCCAGATGTTTGGGCAGACCTTAATTTTTAGTTGAAAGGATAGACCCTATTTTATTGCTTAAATATATTTTCTGTAAGATTTATCCCCACCGATCCTCATTCGGGTAGTCCTATAAAAGGGTCGGTTTATTTGGATGAAAGGATAGTCTGCCATCTCTCGTCACGAGTACATCTCGCTCCGAGTCGCATAATTATAATTTTACTCTGTCTCTGAATGTATTATGTGTTAAATTATAAAATATACAATAGTTAGTTCCTGGAAGTAAGTGCTTATTCTTGCTTATTCTAATACCTACACTTATAATAAAGTGGTGACCCCGAATCAAAAAGAGTGGTTTGAGTGTAGTGTGTTAAAGTTTAATAGCGAGTTTTCCGTGGAAGAGACATTGTTTTTGAATAACACATCAGAAAAAGTGAGCAGTATAATGAACACCGGAAGCGTTAGCGAACAATCTGCCACGGAGGTTGCGTCGTGTTCTCCACATATACCAGAGTGCAAATCGAATGATTTAGAAGTTTGGTTGAAGCTGCGCCATGGTAGAAGCTGCGTTTGCTGCCGCCCGCATCAACTCGGAGAAATCAAAATACGCACTGATAATACAAAAGATACCAACAAACATCATAGACACAATGCGTGATGTCATTTTAAGCCCGCCTGACGACGCTCCGTATACAACTTTCAAGGCGATTTTGATAAAGCGTAGTGGTACAACGGAAAGTCAGCGAACACGTCAGCTGCTGGAACGCGAGGACCTGGGAGATGATAAGCCGTCACAGTTTCTTCGACGCCTTCGAAACCTAGCGGGTGAGAATATGTCGGAATCCACTGTCCGTACACTTTGGCAACGACGATTGCCAACGGTCTTACAGCCCATCCTAGCAACTGTTAAGGACCAACCATTGGAGAAAGCTGCGGAAGTTGCAGATGCAGCATTAGAATACTTGCCAATGCGTTCAGCTATTGCAGAGGCCGGAATTCGTCCTAGTTCCACCAAACAAGAGGAATCGGTATCGGAAGACATGAAAAGATGTACGTCAGTTTAAAGGACGAGATTGCTTTGCTACGTCGAGAAATTAACGATCCCACTCCACGTGCGCGAGTGCGAGATAGGAACAGATCAAGATCTCGCTCACGTTCCAGAAGCCGCGGTCCACGGCCACGTGATTTATGCTGGTAACACTGGCGGTTTGATACGAAGGCAACAAAATGTGTTCCACCATGCAGCAAGGCTACGGGAAACGCTCCGGGCAGTCGTTAATGACGGCAAACGACTCCTGCCCTAAGAAATCGCGCCGTTTATTCGTCTGTGATCGAGCCAGCAAAATCCAATCCCTCGTGGACACCGGAGCTGACATCTGCGTGTTTCCCCGTCATCGTATCCAAGGCCCGCATAAAAAGTCCGACTACGAGCTTTCTGCGGCCAACAGGACAGTGATCGCTACATATGGAATTGCTAATTTAACGTTGGACCTTGGCCTAAGACGAGATTTTACTTGGAGGTTCATAATAGCTGATGTCTCCAAGCCAATCTTAGGTGCTGATTTTTTGGCATATTATGGACTCCTACCAGATCTGCAACGTAGACGTTCAGACACAGTCAAAAAGCTACGTGGATTTCTCGGTATGATTAATTTCTACCGCAGGTTCATACCAGGTGCAGCCGCAACTCAAACACCGCTTAACGACCTACTCCAGGGTAAACTTAAAAGGAAATGCTCCTGTGCCCTGGACACCAGCTACTACAAAGGCTTTCGAGGCGTGCAAGGAGAGTCTCGCGAAGGCTACCTTGCTTGCTCATCCTCAACCCGACGCACAGTTAGCATTAATGTGTGATGCATCAAACTACGCCGTCGGCGCAGCGCTGCAGCAGTTTGTGGATAATCATTGGCAACCGCTGGGCTTCTTCTCGAAGAAATTGAGCCCCACCGAGCAGAAGTATGCAGCTTATGACCGCGAACTCCTAGCTATATATCTTGCTGTTAAACACTTCAGACACATGATAGAAGCGAGAAAGTTCACTATTTATACTGATCATAAGCCCATTACCTTCGCATTTCGGAAGAAATCAGACCAATGCTCACCACGCCAATTTCGACACTTAGATTTCATCAGCCAGTTTTCAACGGATATTCGTCACATTGCTGGAAAAGATAACCCTGTCGCTGATGCATTTAGAAGAGCTCGAAACAACTCTAGACTTCAAGGCACTCGCTGACTAGCAGGCGGACGACGAAAAACTTCGAAAATTGCTAAAAGAAAATACGTCTTTGCAATTGAAACGTATACTAATTCCAGGCACGGACATCTCCGTAACCTGTGACGTATCAACACAAACTGTTCGACCATTCATCACCACGCCGTTTAGGAGAATTGCATTCAACACCGTCCATCGACTTTCGCATCCCGGAATCAATGCTACAGTCAAACTTATGACCCAGCGTTATATTTGGCCGTCAATAAACTCCGATTGCAGAAAATGGGCTCGCAGCTGCATCGATTGTCAACGTGCGAAGATCTCCAGACATGTATCTGCCCCAGTTGAATCATTTGCTCCACCGACATCCAGATTTGAGCATATCCATATAGACATAATCGTAATGTCTATATCTGAAGGTTACAGGTACTGTTTCACAATGATAGATCGTTTCACTCGTTGGCCAGAAGCAATACCACTCCAAGACCAGGAAGCAACAACGGTGGCTAAAGCATTCTACAACCATTGGATCTCACGCTTTGGCACACCATTAAGGATCACATCTGACCGTGGTAGACAGTTCGAGTCGCACCTGTTCAGGCACCTCAATCAACTGGCAGGCACGACGCATTTCAAGACTACGGCTTATCATCCGGCGTCCAACGGTATGGTGGAACGTTTTCATCGTCAGCTGAAGGCGGCTATAAAATGTCATTAGGATACACGGTGGACTGAAATTCCCCCTACCGTGCTGCTGGGCATCCGAGCTGCTTGGAAGGAAGATTTAGAGGCTACTGTCGCCGAGATGGTATATGGTCAGCCACTGCGGATTCCAGGAGAGTTTTTGGTGCAACATACGACAATCACCGACAGTAACAGTGCAACGGACTTTGTGAAACAGCTACGGCAACACTTCCAAGAGCTGCGACCGACTTCAGTATCTCGGCATGGCGAGAAAAGAACTTTCATTTTTAAAGACCTCAGCACCACTGACCAAGTCTTCGTGCGCCGCGAGGGTCCAAAAGCGCCCCTGCAGAGTCCTTACGAGGGCCCTTTTAAGGTTGTCATGCGCGGGGAGAAGACGTTTGTTATTAACGTCCGCGGTCGTGACGTTACAATTTCCATTGACCGTCTTAAACCAGCCTATGTGTTAGCTGACCCTGAAAACACTTCAGCTGACGACGAACATCAAGCACCAAGGCAACGGATAACTCAAGACACTGAAGATGTACATCGCGAAACAGATGCACACCAGCGAACAAGGTCCGGAAGGCGCGTCCGCTTCCCGGACTATTTCCAAAGTGGATTTTCGTGAACTGTCATTCACTGGTAGGGGGTGCTGTGGCGGTTGCAATACGCCAACTTAGATTTAGTTTTTAAAATAACACGCTTATTATTTGTAATTTGAACATTATTTAAACACGCATTTCATTTTAAGATATGACTGCAGATGTTTAACCATAAAACATCTGCGAGTCGTTTTATTAAAGTAAGAATTTTTATATGCCGTATTGTGTAATATTAGTTTAAAAGATGCTGTGCTAAATTATTGTTTCCTAATTATAATGGCCCGTCCATGCCGGGGCAATAAAACTGTATTATTATAGTTAAGTTCTTTAGTGGCGGCAATCCTTTGCAACAAATTTATGTTTTTTAGACAATAGTACACATGTTTGGGTAAACCTTTCGGTTCGGACAATAGCCCAGATGTTTGGGCAGACCTTAATTATTAGTTGAAAGGATAGACCCTATTTTATGTCTTAAATATATTTTCTGTAAGATTTATCCCCACCGATCCTCATTCGGGTAGTCCTATAAAAGGGTCGGTTTATTTGGATGAAAGGATAGTCTGCCATCTCTCGTCACGAGTACATCTCGCTCCGAGTCGCATAATTATAATTTTACTCTGTCTCTGAATGTATTAAGTGTTAAATTATAAAATATACTATTGTTAGTTCCTGGAAGTGAGTGCTTATTCTAATACCTACACTTATAACCACTAAATGTTAAACTTATTTACCACCACCACGCTTACAGTAATCATACTCAGACTCATAGTCCTGACCCTATACTAAGATTCAAGTGCCTTGTGTATCAAAAACTACAAGAGATTTTCCGTTCTCACAATACCTGTATTAGAAACCACTAATATTTTTCGGCGCGGCGCGGTGGTTTGTTGGGAGATCTCTAGTTTCATTTTTTTTATTGCACTGGGTGGTAAGTTGATCATGCCATTTGCCTGATGGTAAGCGATACGACTGTTCATGAATAGTAGCAGAACCAAACACCTTGAATTACTAAGCAATTCTTGGCATTCTATTGCGCTCGCCATCCTGAGAGATAAGGTGTTAGGTAAGTCTCAAGATTTCCAGTAGTTATTCGGGCTTCAATGTCCTTCAACCGAAACCTCCAGTAGTATATTCGCATCTTAGTCAATGCGCCATATAGTCACTACCTTTATGCAGAATGTAAGTAAAGAAGAAAGACCAACCAATTATGTTGGAATAATAAAGCATTAACCCACAACACAGCGAACAAAGAGGATTAAAATTCCTTATTATATTTCATGGAAATAACAGCGGGCACTTAGAATAGATAGCTTAGCATTTAAAAGAATCACGAGCAGAGAATTTCCTTTGAACTTGTTTCACGTGGCCTTTATGCATAAAGCGTTTCGCGAATGCTTTCTAAGAAATACTGACCGATAAGATTATTTCATTTTCTTTTAACCTAGATTTGACACAAAAATTTACTTAGATTTCCGTCTACGGACGCCTTTATATCTTTTTCATGAGACCTGTAATGTTTTTCGGGATTAAAATGACTTACGTCATTTGCCAACCTAGACACTATTACAGTACGAAAAAGTTGTGAAAAGGGATTTGCTTAAGTTTTCTTTATATTAAACGAGAACTAAGGAAATCCGTAGAAGAACAAGAATTGCTGACAGTCGATCGAATCCGACGACCTCACAAGCCAACAGTATTTTCATTGCGGAATGAGAGCGCACATACACAAAAAAAATATATACATTACCTCCCCTGACAAACTTAATTTTAGCAATACAAAGCTATAAAATAAATTATAACTTCAAAGTCAGTTTAAATAAATTGTATCATACTTTGTTTTATCATTTATTCATATAATTTTAGTAATCATCATCATCATCATCGTTTGTTAATGATTCGACAGAGGCCTCTCCCAAGGTACGCCACAGAGCCCGGTCTGCTGCTTTATCCATCTTTCCACACTTAGAAAGGATTTCTACATCAATGAGAAACTATTCTAGCTAAAGCTTAATCCATTTAATCATACTTAATATGAAAACAACATCGAAACACGCCGAAATTAAAAAAAACGCGCAATCGCTTATCAGTAATCTCGACTAAAAAAAGCAACAATCGATTTCGGTAGCGGCGTAAACTTTAATCGTAAACGCTCATTACTATGCAGATTGCTAACATTAGCTCGAATTCAATTTCTGAAAATTATAACTTAATGCCGCGCTGTAGTTTCCGGTTATTGACCAGTAATTGCCATGGATTCTTTATGGTTATACCGAGCAAGTGGACCTAAGCTTCTGTATTAAAACCGCCAATTGGAACCAATTATATACGACGATGCTTTGCGATGCTGACAGTCAATCGTTTTTATGGGATTTTATCTAATATGGCCATGTTCCTTTTGTATAGGTGTGGTTAATAGATAATGAATATATGATAGTTGTTCCTACGCATAAATTGAAGTAATTAAGGAGTTCGTTTTGTAAAATTTTTGTATCATTTAGCCTTTTAGCAGAACCAATATTGTACATACAATATTGGTTCTGCTAATATTGTACACACAATTACAATCTGTAGGATTGCAACGAATTTTAATGAGATTTCAACTAAAACACAAGATATTTATGTTTTCTTTGACGCAATTGTAACATTTAAGAGAAAAAAAAATAACCTCTTTTTTTTGAAGTCGGTTAAAAATAGAGATACGATACAACATTAAATAGATTTTTTGTTGCTACTGTAATTTTTTTTTATTAGTTTATTTTTAATTACGTTGTTATTTTTTGTTCACATTTCTGTTTATTTATCTTCTAATTTAATTTGAAGTATTATTAATGCCAAATGTTGTGTACACATTTAATTGATACATATGTATATCAGTAGTTTGTCCAAGATTGTATTATTAGAAAACGAAAACAACAAACATTATTTTATACATGTCATATCAAAAGCGGTAAATTCCCCGAAACAAACAATCAAAAAATATTTTTGCAAAACAAAAATAAAATTCAATATTTTCCGAATATACCCTTGAACATTAATGTTTAGCCATCTAAACACATCGGACTATTCTTAAACGAAATCTAACACGCCGCAAACGTTGGACTTAGGTTTCCATTAAAATGTCACACAATGAGTGACGCACTAACATAGGAATAGGTACGAAAATATTTACGACGTAAATCCATTTATGTAGCCACAAAAATCTTTATTACTTTCTGAATAGTTGTAGAAATATTAGTTTTCTAAATGTGTTCACTTTGCGAATGTGAAGCTTAGTTGAGTCTGATGAGTTCAAACACCGAATAATAAATTATAGCTTAGATTTTTTGTGATAATTCAGTTCTTTTTTATTTTAATACACCCATTAGTTTTTAAACGCACTTCATCTAAAATGGTTATTTAATATTCCTTTACTACTAATAATATATTTATTATATTTTTACTTAATATTTATTTTCTCTCTTGTACCATACTGAACTTGATACTGAGTAATGCTCTGCATTCCTTTACATTCGTATCCACTGCGCCTGAGCTTTCGTATTCTTGATTCAGAACCTTAAGTTCTTCATATTTTAACCTAATTGAAGATATCAAAAATATATTATTTAAATACAGACCTTACTTACTTGAGCTTCGTTATTTAGGAGGTTGGTACATGTTAATCTATTTTTGCTTTATATTTAGCGCTAAGAAATTCACTGTTGATCACTGGTTTCCTCCGAGAATGTTAATTTAGTGCAAATCCACTTCAATCCCTCCAAACCGAATCCAATCCAAAGCATTCCTATAATATTTCCTAAATAAACATATTTTAAACACCAACATAAATAATGGAATAAGAATTTTCTATCCAATGCCCTCAAAAGAACAAAGCGGTTAAGTCTGAGTTAGCTGTTCCTTATCTCCAGCGTTAAGATTAAGATTTAACAGTGCAAGTAGCCTTTGGCGTTGGCACGGAATCTCTTCCACTAGTAGCAAAATATTATCTTAGAGCCATTGTGAGATTTTATTTATACGGTAATAGATCGTTTTAGAACGCTTTGGTGTCCGTTTTAGTGCGAAAACATGTTTTCGTGTTTGTAAACTGGATTTTATGATTATTTCATAAACGTACATTTATGCTAGTACGTGTATTTCTGCATATATTGGAAAGTGGTATATGGCATTCGAAATTATTAATTATGTATTTATTAACGCTTTATATAGTAAGTAAACAGGCGGACTTAATGCCCGAGGCATTCTCTCCCAATCAAACCAGTTAACAATTATTGTAGCTATATTGAAACCGAATATACCCAGAGTATTTCTGTGTACCCACACAAGCGCTGGTAATTTACAAGTATTTCTATACATTGTGCACAATATTTCAACATAATATTATAAGATTAGTTTTTTATAAAACTAATATTACTGACATGAAAATGATAACATTGCTGCAGTTCAATAATAGCCTTTATATTTATTTCAGTCTATAATAAAGTTTAGGTTCACGGCAAAATTTAATATATATTTCAAATTTTCATGCATATTTTACTTTGCCTTTTAATATCTGAGTACTTTTTAAGCGTATATTAATATTAAATTGTAATAGTTCTATTTTTCATAAGCATCCGCATTTTCTAGTTCCAGTAGCCTATTGAAAACAACGAAAAAATATTAGTAAAATAAAACTTAATTTAACCTCGCTACCAAAACACGTAACCGCTATTTCTTCATGAATTAAGTAATCGATTCTATTAATATAATTGATCAATTTACTGGATACAATTTATTATTTTATCTAACTATAAAGCTTTGAAGATTGTTATCAATATAAACAAATGTCCACTGGCGATATGAATTATATACGAAACGAAAACTGAAACCTTTGAACGAATTAAGGAGTCCCTATAACCACAGATTAATAAGCAATGTATTCATAAATCATTGCTAATATCAGATCTTGCAAATAAATTTACAAATATGCATACATTATAAATTAATTATCTTAATTATAAATTTATCCTCGTTTAACTCGTGTCCTGTTTTTGGATAGACAAATGTGATGAAAGCCTCCGTAACGCAGTAAGACGCCAGATGTGAAACGACAGGTCGCGAGTTCGATCTCCGCACATAGACAAATGTTTGTGGGGCAAACAATACTTTGTCTCGTACCTGGGTGTTGATGAGACAAAAAGTCCTGTGGCATTAATATCCTCGACACAAGACGTAATTTACCTTAATTTTTAAATTGAGTCAGGACTGTGTATGTTACTGTTGGGTGTATTAATTTATTTAGTTTGAGTTATCTCTGAAAGTATTACATATAGTTTAGGAATCATAATCAGTATCGAATTTCCTATCAATACACAAATTTTGGGGCAACGAAAATTGTGTATATGTATGGGCTGCGAACAGTGGCTAATGAAGTCAGGTAAAAGGAAGGTCGAAAATTCGGAAGCCAAATATTTACAATAAGTCTTAGTAATGCTATTTTTCGTATAGCTTATATTAGGCGAAAACCACAGTGATCTGTGGCGAAAACGAATGAAATTAAACGATTATTTCCATTAGAATATGGTTTTTTATTAGACAAATTAAAAAATCAGACAAACCTGGTGAAATCTAAGATTCTGAGTCCAATCCATTAAAAACCAATCAAGTACATTGAAATAATAAAATATGCGTTCTGTTAAGATTAGCGATATTCACAAAAAAAAAGTAGGAATAAGAATAATCTTATCTTAATATTATCTATTACAAAATTCAAAGCTACTATTATGCAAGCAAAAATTATGCAATAAGGCATATTATACGCAAAAAGCTTATAGCGCCCTTCGCGTGCAATATAATAACGCATTCAGGGTGCTGTTGGGGCTGCCTCGATATTGTAGTGCATCAGGAATGTTTGCAGAGGCGCGTGTTGACTGTTTTTTCGCAACGATGCGCAAACGTTATGCGTCCCTGGTGCGTCGGGTTAGGGCCAGCACCAACAGCATACTGAACATAATTGCAAACAGGCTAGACTGTATTTATGTAAACCACTGCTGCAGGATGCATGGTCCGCCATGATTGTGCAGTGGTCGTTTTATTTGTGATGTATCTTTACTAACATTATATTATAAGTTTTTATTTGTTATACTAACACTACTGAGTCTCTGTAACTTGAATTTTCAATAAATAATAATAATAATAATATTATAAAATTTCGGAATATTTTGACGATAACAAGGCTTGGGAATAGAAGAAAATTAAATAGATGTGTAGTATCTCGGAGCGGAAGTCTTGGTGTGCTCTATAAAATATCATTTAAATTAAGTACTTGTCAAATTTGCCATTGTTTTCCTGTGTAAGTGATTGGGTATGTCATGTCTGTTAGTGGGTAGTCTGTGCTGGCGTCGTGTGCCAGGTCGGTCACTTCCTTGCAACATGGTTGAGGAGACCGATGGCTGGCACATGCGTCATACTCGTGAACGGGTGCTGCTTGCGTAGACTGGTCTATCCGATTTACTTACATTGTAACGGATTGATTGATGGATTACATAGTAATAAGGCAATTATTCACTGCTTTGGCGAAAAAGAGTATACTGATTCTTCGTTCTGGGCGACTTCGCTTCACTCAGCCATAGTAATTATAATATAATAATATTCGTATCAAAAATATTTATTGTAAATTTACCACATATTATTATTAAACTGCTCTGATTTAAACCAACTTGTAAATTTTGTAATAATTCACTACATTGTAAACTGGTTTTGAAAAGAGCAACACTAGAGTTTCTTGCCCGTTCTTCTCTAGAGAAAACCGCTTTCCGAACCGGGTGGTAGATAAAAAAAATGTCTGAATCTAAATGATGTTGAACATGTTAATGGATACAATAAATTATTTTCATTTTCAATTTCATTAAAAAAATATTATTTAAAATCCAGAATCGTTTCTCTTACGGCATACAGCAAATCCTCTTATCAAATTGCATCAAAGACATTGTGCGGAATTTGTTCATGAAACACGTTTAACAAGTAAAAAGCAGTCAGATTTCTGTCTGTTTACATAGCCAAAGGCGCTATGAGCATCTCCGACAGAAAATTGATAAGAATAAGACTTAAATCAGATACGTACTCAGAATTTCAATGGAATTTTAGACTTTTAAATATAGCGTTGTTGAAAGAGTAAGTTTATTTAATATATCATTTTCTAACGAAAAGAGAGCTGTTAAGCTGCCTATAGGATTTCTCAGGAACCGGACGGTAGGATACGGTAAGTCGAAGACACGGGCCTTTCAAAACTGCATTTATTTTTTGCTATGAATGGCGAGACAAGCCTGGCACTCGCCTGATGGTAAGCGCTCGCCATCGTAAGACATAAGATGTTAAGTCTCAATATGTCCAGTAGTTACTCTAGCTAGCAGTGTTTTTCAGCATGACTCAGGTGACCAATATATTTGCAAACATGTCGCATGCAATGTCTATATCTAACGCTAAATAGCTGTGTAAATGCACAGTTGTGTTACGGTTTGAAGGACATTGTAGCCAGAGTAACTACTGGACATATTAAGACTTAACATCTTATGTCTCAGGACGGCGAGCGCAGTGGAATGCCAAGCATTGCTTTGTAATTCAAGGTGTTGTTTTGTTTTACATCTATTCATGAGCGGTATTACTTACCATCGCAGGCGGACGGCATGCTCGTCTCGCCATTCATAGCAAAAAAAAAATAACTTTAAATATATCAAATATTGAAGTGCGTGGTGGCCTGTTGGTAAACGGACTAAACGCGGCTGCCAACATGTTCATGGTGGTCGCGGGTTTGAATCCTAGGACACACCTCTGACTTTTCGGAATCATGTGTGTATTGATAATCAAACGCACTAAAACGGTGAAGGAAAACATCGTGAGGAAACCAGCATACCATAGCGATTTATAAAAATTATATGGTATGTAAGTCCGCCAACCCTCACTAGGCTAGCGTGGTGGACTATATGGCCTAACCACCCTCAATCGTTCTCTCAATTGTAGAGGAGGTCCGTGCTCTGCAGTGGGACGTATATGGGCTGATACAGAATCGTCGTAAACTTCTTACTATGACACATAATTCTAAAACGTATAATACGGTACAGCTGGCTGGATATTTATGAGTATGTCATCAGCTCAATATTTCGCAATGGAGCGCGTGTACACGATGTAATGTCTCGAGGATAGAGCTTGCTTTTCATATTACACATCCACACTGAGAGGTTTCGTACAGGGCATGATTCGGTGTTATATGATCTATTTCTTTGATGTATTAACGTCTAGAATGTTCTGTTCTAAGGTTCTTCTGTTATCTTGTTTTGTTTAGTCAACGTAGATACATTTGTGATTATTACTGTAAGCTTGTTTTCTATTTAGATAAAATTTAATGAAACGTTAACTTTGCTTGATCAAATTTCATAGGAAGTATATTATTTCTAAAAAAAATATTTTATATCTTTGACACATATGTACCTAAGAATAATTATTTGAAAAATATTTATTGTATTTCTCAAAGAGTAAATCAATTTTATGCTAATATCAAGTGCAATAAAACTTCATCGTGGCATTATAACTAAGAAAAATACAATACAAATAATAACCGAGGCTCCTTATAATCCGACCTAAGTACAAGTCTGTATGTTTCGAGGAAATGTTAACTACGGATCGTATTCATGAGCGTGTCGTGTTATAATATTGCAGCGCAGCCTATTTGCATTTTGGCCGCACTCACTGGCATCAGTTCTGATTTTGCAATATAGTCCAGACGAACTTCGCACGGCTTTTTTGTTTTGTATTCCGTTTCGGAAATTTACGACGATGTGTTTTTCGACAACTGTAAATTATGACGCGTACCTTGATGTTTTCCGTGTTTTTCGGCACTAGAAATAGTCTCTTTTATAAACTTCCGTTTCCTTTTCAAGCCAGCAATGTATAGTTTCAATTTTAAACGGTCGTAGATTACAGGGTATCGTAATTGTTTAATTGGTATACCAGATAAATAGTAGTAAAAAAGGGGAGCTTTGTTTACACGCGCTAATCTTTTAATCTATTAATTGGTTATCAAGTAAATTGTTTGTCTAATTCTTGAAGAAAGACAGTCTTATGGTTACGCTATAAGACTTAGGAGCTAAGGCCAAAAAAATACATGAAATTGTACCTGGACATAGATTTTCTTACCCTTGTGTTAATATTAAAAAAAAGTTTAATAATAGCAGTCAAGTCTATCCAGGTCAGGTTATTAGTCCTATAAATAGGTTATAGAGAAGTTTCTAGAAACATTCGTTAGACATAAACATTAATTAATGTGTTCAAGATCCAATTAATTTGATCATAATTGGATTGTCCTTAGCACCTAACACGAAGATGAAAATACTCTTCATTTTCTTGGGATAAAAATAGCTTTTCCATTAAATTCGAATATCAAAGTTGGATCTAATCAAATTAACTAATACGTAAATTAATGTTAATAAGACGCCTACACGTTTTGTCTTAGAAATAACTTTTATTATCAACGGATCGACAGGTCTTAATTTTAGAAAACGTGTAAGATCGTCTTCAAGAAATAAAGGATTCAGAATCAATTATGTAAAAACTCTTTCAAATGGTTTAACAAAACTAGATGCGTGTTTACACTATAACCAAATGAATGTGTATTATCTTCAGATTTTATTTATATTTAATGCAGATACACTTTTTGAAAATATTCATCGCCTGTATTCGTCCGGAGTCCATAATGGAGGATTGTAATGGTGAAATATTTTTTCCAATTAGTTCAATAGGGTCAAAGTCTATTCAATCGAAACAATCAAATCTTTTGTAATCTTAGTTCAGAATATTACATGATTCGTCGTTGGTTCGATTCCCCAAAATATATGTATGTACCCCGTTGTATTGTGTTGCCCATAGGTATCGGGTATGGTTACTAAGTCGGTAAACAAAATAAATAAATAACACCCAACAGTCAATACATAGTCATGACCCCACACTAAGATTGAGTCTTGTGTCGTGGGTATCAGAAACTACGAGAGACTTTTCGATCTGACCAACACCCAGACCGAAAGAAGTATTTGTGGGCCGCACTAACATTTCTCTCGGTGTGGGAATCGATCCCACGGCCTCTCGTTTCACAGACGGCGTCTAACCGACTGCATAACAATTGAAGCTAATTGAGGCGAAACAAACATGATCTAACATGAAAAATATTAATAAAAATATCATTATAAGACTTTAAGTTGCAATACAGATGTCCTAATTTACTTGATTACGTCGGAAACGAGCGTAACAAGAAAAGTCGGATAAAAGGCATTCAATATTTGTAGGCCGATTGTGATAGCCCCATTCTCCCCACTTACACAGACTGAGGCGATATTTTTCCTACTGCACGGAATGAAGCGGCAGTAACAAATCACTACATTCAATAGCTACGCGCCAAATTGAAATGTCCCTCAATATTGAAAGTCTGCTTGGTGATTAGCTGAGGAATTTTGTATGGAAATTCGTACACCGCCTCTTGCCAAAGAGGGGACTGGGGAATTGAGATAATACAGTTGAAAATTAAAGTCATTCCGGGGATTTTAACATTACGCTTTTTAAAATTTCGTACAGCCATTTCACAAATTAAAGCTACGGTTCTTTTTTTTTAAATTGCATAAATGTTTCGTACATTTAACAGTATGATATTTTTAATGAAAACTTGTACAAGCGTTAAATCGTATGGATGTCACTGCTTCTGTGATTTTGATAAAAGTAATTAAACCAATTTTTTTTTCAGAAATAATTTGACAAAACATTCAAGTATTGATCTTTATTTCTAATAAAAGACAATACAAAAATTAACTAATTGACAAAATTAATTTTACTGCCACACATCCAAACACAAAAAAAGAATTTCAAATAATCTAATTAACAAAAGCGTTTTCGATACCATGGAGTTTAAATACATTTCGTTATGCCCGTATCCAGTTATCGCTGCAGTCCCGCATAGTCGGACATAATGCGACCGTATTAGCAAGCCGGATTGTTCCGAGCCAAGTTCGGAAAGCCGGCAGGAAATTCAATAGAACCCTAATTTTCCAGACCCGTGCCTAACGCACAATAGCTGAACAAAGCCACGTGGCAAATGTATGCGTGCGACTTGTCTCTGAAATGATAATGACTGGAGGCAGAACGAAAAATGTACTGTGTAAATGTTTTTAATACTGAGATCAGTGTTAATTATTGATTTACATATATTGTGTAGTAGACAATCAGTAATACTGGGGGTAGGTCATATGTGACAGGCCATCTGGGTAGGTAACACCGCAATGTCTATTTCTCCCGTGAAACAGCAGTGTAAGTGCACTGTTGTATTTCGGATTGAAGGACATTGTAGCCAGAGTAACTACTGGACATATTGAGACTTAACACCTTATGTCTCAGGATGGCGAGTGCAGTGGAATGCTGCTACTGTGTATGAGCGGTCGTATCACTTACCATCAGGCGATCGGCAAGATCGTCTCGCCATTCATTGCAATAAAAAAAAAACAATATAGGCTAATTTGCTTGAGCCATTTCTAAGACTAGCGTGCCAAGGGCACATGAAAACAAGCAAAAATTATATCATTGTTTTGGGTTCTACTAGTGAATATAGTCCCGCTCATTTAAGATTTTGTTGTTTATTCTCAACATACAGAAATAGACCGGCTACAATTTTATTTTATAATATCTATAGATAGATTGCTAGATAGGTAATAAAACTATAGAATGTAGGGAATAAATATACTGTCGTGATTCGATGGTTTTGCTCTCACAATCCAACCTACCAACCTAATTCCGAAACAACTGTTTATTGGCCTCACAAGGAATTTACTCCGTGCTGGGATTGAACCTACGATATATACCTGTTTTCCAACTAACATTGGTTCTATCAGATGACTTGCTTTTTTATTGCTAGGAATAACGAGACGAGCATGTCATTCGCTTGATGGTAAGTGATACGGCCGCTCATGGACAGTAGCAAAACCAAACAACACCAAGTCATTCTTGGTGTCGTTTGGTTCACAGCAATGCTTGGCATTTCAAAAAGTGTAAACAAAATCTGATTAAACTTCTGAGCTATTACAAGGCAAGTCACAATCTTATATTATATTTTTAAAAAATCTTATATTATATTTAAAATCTTATATTTAAAAAGTCTTGAGTAAAACAATAACAGTGAGGGACGTGTTGAATGCGTGTTCCATGAATTGTTTTGGCGCCAGATGTGTACGACGCGAAACGTTTTTTTACCCAAACTTTTTTCAACACTTTGTTGCGCGGAAAGTGAAAATATTTTTCACTGGGGTCGTTGTCACGTCCGCCATCGACGTTGATATTAGGCGCAAGTAACATATTGGCATTCGGTAATGGCACTTCGGGTGCCAACTTTAAGAAACTGTGAAATTAATCGGGATAATTTTTAAAAATTCGTTTGTTATGAAAATATGTCGTGGCTTTTTATACTGTTGTTACTTTGTCTCCAAATTCCATTAGTTTATAAATATTATAATAGTTTTAACACTTTATAGTTTATACACTCGAAATCTATGGATGCAATATACAATTTACAATATAACAAAAAAAAACAATTATACATCAATAAGCGAGTTTTGCTACAAAATATTATACAACAAATCACAAGATCTTAGACACAACGTAGATCAGTAAAAAAGGACAAATATTATTGGTCTATAAAAAATTGTCCAAAACACCATTAGAATAATGAATATTTAGGGCTTTGAAAATGAAGCCAGACAGTACTCGACAGGTGTTTTTTATCACATAAATCTAATTCTATGGAATAGCTTTGTTAACAGCCCTTTTAGATAACTGTACGTTTTAGATAGCTAATGAAAATGGAATATTCCTGTAGCCAGGCTGACTATGCCTATAGAAATGAATGACAGATGTTCACTGTACCAGTGGTACTAAATTAATCAGATCTTTTTTTATTTATTTAAAATTCATATACTGACCGTATACAGGCGGACTTAATTAAAAAATACAGGTCTAAGATCCCCATTACTGGTTCTAGCCTTATCGTAGTTTACCTGTGTTATAGGAGATATTAACTACAAAGAACTTATCGGTTCCACGACATCTACATTCAAAAATAATTTATCATACTCATCTATGACACATCTCTCTAAATTATCTTATGGTTAAACATCTGCAGTCATATTTTAAAATGAAATGCGTGTTTAAATAATGTTCAAATTACAACTAATAAGCGTGTTATTTTAAAAGCTAAATATAAGTTGGCGTATTGCAACCGCTTTAAAAGCTATATCTAAGTTGGCGTATTGCAACCGCCACAGCACCCCCCTACCAGTGAATGACAGTTCACGAAAATCCACTTTGGAAATAGTCCGGGAAGCGGACGCGCCTTCCGGACCTTGTTCGCTGGTGTGCATCTGTTTCGTGATGTACATCTTCAGTGTCTTGAGTTGTCCGTTGCCTTGGTGCTTGATGTTCGTCGTCAGCTGAAGTGTTTTCAGGGTCAGCTAACACATAGGCTGGTTTAAGACGGTCAATGGAAATTGTAACGTCACGACCGCGGACGTTAACAACAAACGTCTTCTCCCCTCGCATGACAACCTTGAAAGGGCCCTCGTAAGGACTCTGCAGGGGCACTTTTGGACCCTCGCGGCGCACGAAGACTTGGTCAGTGGTGCTGAGGTCTTTAAAATGAAAGTTCTTTTCTCGCCATGCCGAGATACTGAAGTCGGTCGCAGCTCTTGAAAGTGTTGCCGTAGCTGTTTCACAAAGTCCGTTGCACTATTGCTGTTGGTGATTGTCGTCTGTTGCACCAAAAACTCTCCTGGAATCCGCAGTGGCTGACCATATACCATCTCGGCGACCGTAGCCTCTAAATCTTCCTTCCAAGCAGCTCGGATGCCCAGCAGCACGGTAGGGGGAATTTCAGTCCACCGTGTATCCTGATGACATTTTATAGCCGCCTTCAGCTGACGATGAAAACGTTCCACCATACCGTTGGACGCCGGATGATAAGCCGTAGTCTTGAAATTCGTCGTGCCTGCCAGTTGATTGAGGTGCCTGAACAGGTGCGACTCGAACTGTCTACTACGGTCAGATGTGATCCTTAATGGTGTGCCAAAGCGTGAGATCAAATGGTTGTAGAACGCTTTAGCCACCGTTGTTGCTTCCTGGTCTTGGAGTGGTATTGCTTCTGGCCAACGAGTAAAACGATCTATCATTGTGAGACAGTACCTGTAACCTTCAGATATAGACATTACGATTATGTCTATATGGATATGCTCAAATCTGGATGTCGGTGGAGAAAATGATCCAACAGGGGCAGATACATGTCTTGAGATCTTCGCACGTTGACAATCGATGCAGCTGCGAGCCCATTTTCTGCAATCGGAGTTTATTGACGGCCAAATATAACGCTGGGTCATAAGTTTGACCGTAGCATTGATTCCGGGATGCGAAAGTCGATGGACGGTGTTGAATGCAATTCTCCTAAACGGCGTGGTGATGAATGGTCGAACAGCTTGTGTAGATACGTCACAGGTTACGGGGATATCCGTGGCTGGAATCAGTATACGTTTCAATTGCAAAGACGTGTTTTCTTTTAGCAATTTTCGAAGTTCTTCGTCGTCCGCCTGCGAGTCAGCGAGTGCCTTGAAGTCTAGAGTTGTTTCGAGCTCTTCTACGCGAGACAATGCATCAGCGACAGGGTTATCTTTTCCAGCAATGTGACGAATATCCGTTGAAAACTGGCTGATGAAATCTAAGTGTCGAAATTGGCGTGGTGAGCATTGGTCTGATTTCTTCCGAAATGCGAAGGTAATGGGCTTATGATCAGTATAAATAGTGAACTTTTTCGCTTCTATCATGTGTCTGAAGTGTTTAACAGCAAGATATATAGCTAGGAGTTCGCGGTCATAAGCTGCATATTTCTGCTCGGTGGGGCTCAATTTCTTCGAGAAGAAGCCCAGCGGTTGCCAATGATTATCCACAAACTGCTGCAGCGCTGCGCCGACGGCGTAGTCCGATGCATCACACATTAATGCTAACTGTGCGTCGGGTTTAGGATGAGCAAGCAAGGTAGCCTCCGCGAGACTCTCCTTGCACGCGTCGAAAGCCTTTGTAGTAGCTGGTGTCCAGGGCACAGGAGCATTTCCTTTAAGGTTACCCTGGAGTAGGTCGTTAAGCGGTGCTTGAGTTGCGGCTGCACCTGGTATGAACCTGCGGTAGAAATTAATCATACCGAGAAATCCACGTAGCTTTTTGACTGTGTCTGGTAATTTAAACCGTTGTATATCGACAACTCTGTCTGGAAATGGTCGAGTACCAGTTGCAGTTACCATATATCCCAGGAAACGAACTTCTTTCTGACCAAAAATACACTTGCTGGGGTTGATGACGACGCCATATTTCTTAAGACGATTAAAAACAATTTTCAAATGCTTAAGGTGCTCTTCGTGTGATGATGATGCAATTAAAATATCATCAATGTACACGTAACAAAAGTCCAATCCCAGTAGCACTTCGTCCATGAAGCGCTGGAAGGTTTGGGCTGCGTTACGTAATCCAAAAGTCATGTACATAAACTCGAAGAGTCCGAATGGAGTAATGATGGCTGTCTTAGGTATGTCTTCCTCTGCGACTGGTATTTGATGGAATGCTCTTACTAAGTCAAGAGTGGAGAAAATGTTCTTCCCGTGCAGTCCTTGTGCAAAGTCCTGGATGTGTCGTACTGGGTATTTATCGGGTTCTGTCCGACTATTGAGTGCCCGATAGTCTCCACATGGTCTCCACTCATCTCCTTTCTTGGGAACCATGTGTAGTGGAGAAGCCCATGGACTTTTTGATGGCCGACACAATCCTAGTCGCAACATCGCCTCGAATTCCCTTTTAGCGGCGGCCAACTTGTCTGGAGCAAGACGACGGGGTTTCTGCGCAACTGGTGGGCCTGGAGTCGTAATGATGTGGTGTTTTGTGCTGTGGCTTACTGTTTTAGGTGCGCCATCCGGACGAATAATATCTGGGAACTCCTGCAGAAGCTCATGGTATGGTGATGAGCCATTAATGACTTTGATGCTTGGTTCCTGACACTCTGTTATCTCCGCTTTGTAGGTAAGCAGGGTGGAGGAGTCTATCAAACGTCTACGTTGCAGATCTGGTAGGAGTCCATAATATGCCAAAAAATCAGCACCTAAGATTGGCTTGGAGACATCGGCTATTATGAACCTCCAAGTAAAATCTCGTCTTAGGCCAAGGTCCAACGTTAAATTAGCAATTCCATATGTAGCGATCACTGTCCCGTTGGCTGCAGAAAGCTCGTAGTTTGACTTTTTATGCGGGCCTTGGATACGATGACGAGGAAACACGCAGATGTCAGCTCCGGTGTCCACGAGGAATTGGATTTTGCTGGCTCGGTCACAGACGAATAAACGGCGTGATTTCTTAGGGCAGGAGTCGTTAGCCGTCATTAACGACTGCCCGGAGCGTTTCCCGTAGCCTTGCTGCATGGTGGAACACATTTTGTTGCCTTCGTATCAAACCGCCAGTGATACCAACACAAATCACGTGGACGTGGACCGTGGCTTCTGGAACGTGAGCGAGATCGTGATCTGTTTCTATCTCGCACTCGCGCACGTGAAGTGGGATCGTTGATTTCTCGACGTAGCAAAGCAATCTCGTCCTTTAAACTGACGTACATCTTTTTCATGTCTTCCGATACCGATTTCTCTTGTTTGGTGGAAGTAGGACGAATTCCGGCCTCTGCAATAGCTGAACGCATTGGCAAGTATTCTAATGCTGCATCTGCAACTTTCGCAGCTTTCTCCAACGGTTGGTCCTTAACAGTTGCTAGGATGGGCTGTAAGACCGTTGGCAATCGTCCTTGCCAAAGTGTACGGACAGTAGATCCCGACATATTCTCACCAGCTAGGTTTCGTAGACGTCGAAGAAACTGTGACGGCTTATCATCTCCCAGGTCCTCGCATTCCAGCAGCTGACGTGTTCGCTGACTCTCCGATGTACCACAACGCTTTATCAAAATCGTCTTGAACGTTGTATACGGAGCGTCTTCGGGCGGGCTTAAAATGACATCACGCATTGTGTCTATGATGTTAGTTGGTATCTTCTGTATTATCATTGCGTATTTTGATTTCTCCGAGTTGATGCGGGCGGCAGCAAACGCAGCTTCTGCTATGGTGAACCAAACTTCTAAGTCATTCGATTTGCACTCTGGTATGTGTGGAGAACACGACGCAACCTCCGAGGCAGATTGTTCGCTAACGCTTCCGGTGTTCATTATACTGCTCACTTTTTCTGATGTGTTATTCAAAAACAATGTCTCTTCCACGGAAAAGTGGCGTACTACAATTTAACTTTAATACACTACACTCAAATCACTCTTTTTGATTCGGGGTCACCACTTTGGAGGTTATAAGTGTAGGTATTAGAATAAGCACTCACTTCCAGGAACTAACTATTGTATATTTTGTAAATTAACACTTAATACATTCACAAACAGAGTAAAATTATAATTATGCGACTCGGAGCGAGATGTGCTCGTGACGAGAGATGACAGACTATCTTCTCATCCAAATAAACCGACCCTTTTATAGGACTACCCGAATGAGGATCGGTGGGGATAAATCTTCCAGAAAATATATTTAAGCCATAAAATAGGGTCTATCCTTTCAACTAAAAATTAAGGTCGGCCCAAACATCTGGGCTATTGTCCAAACAGAAAGGTTTACCCAAACATGTGTACTACTGTCTAAAAAACATAAATTTGTTGCAAAGGATTACCGCCACTAAAGAACTTAACTATAATAATACAGTTTTATTGCCCCGGCATGAACGGGTCATTACAATTAGGAAACAATAATTTAGAACAGCATCTTTTTAACTAATATTATACAATAAGGTACACAAAAATTCTTACTTAAATAAAACGACTCGCAGATGTTTTATGGTTAAACATCTGCAGTCATATTTTAAAATGAAATGCGTGTTTAAATAATGTTCAAATTACAACTAATAAGCGTGTTATTTTAAAAGCTAAATATAAGTTGGCGTATTGCAACCGCCACAATCTTCAGGTAAAACCACTATAGACTTTCAAATCAAAGTAAATGAAAAAAAATACTTTCAATTCGATACTCGAAAACGATTCCCAAAAAAAAAGGAACAAAATTGCGCAGTTTATCTGAAGGTGAAAATAAAAGAGTTAGTTGCGTGTCCCATTCTGATCACACGTGTCGGGTATGCAAAAATTGTGAAAAACGTTCACATCGGCTGTAAATTTGCGAATTATTCGGACGTGTCGGATATGTCAACAGTATGTGATGACGATTCCCGTCCAGCATTTCTATTTTTGTATTTCGGCACTCTCGATAAAATTCATTTTAATCCCCGCTCTGCACTCCGCGAGATTGGTAAGCCTTATCAATTTGCGTTCGTGCGTCTACATGCCGATCTGGTGTTTAAAAACTTTTTTTTTCTGTTTAGACCTTTGGTTAATAGATTCACTTCAAGCACAATATTGTTCGTTACAGGATCTCGTGTTACTTATAGTGATTCTTAAGTTTTTACTCATGTGGTACCATTAGATAAATAAGATAGATTTGTGTCACTTAAGGAAACCTACCTTTTTTGTTTAGGAAAAAATATATCGTCTGCTTACTGGTAAAACCAGATAAATGCATTTTTTTACAAAATCGAGTTAAAAATGCAGTTATATGGAATTTTTTATTCTCTATCTACTGGTAAAACCCAATAAAAGCAAAGTCCAATATCTTCTGAGATAATAAGTTTGTAAAAGTGATAACTTCTTACATTTTGGAAAAAATATATAAGTATAACATATTAAATATTCTTATAGCTTAAATGCATTTCAATTTGAACAGGTAAAAAACAATAAATACGGTCAAAGTTTTTTACTTTGTGTTCTGACAAGGTTTTAAACGCATTTATTATTATAAATCTTACAATTTAAACACCATCACTATATTAAAATTATTTATTCCATTGTATTTATTGATTTTTGTTTATTAAGGATCGATGTTTGATAACCATAATTACGTGATAAGAAATACAAAACTGCTGCCCGAGAGCCGAGTTGATCCGACACTACAGCGAAGACATCCCGGACATCAGTCGGTATGAGATTCGGATGGCCTTTGATCGACTTAAAAATAACAAAGCGCCGGGCGAGGACAGAATTACAGCAGAGCTTCCGAAAACGGGTGGAACGCTGATACTGCAAGGCCTTCGGAGGCTCTTTGATTCCGTCCTGTTTGAGGGCACAACCTCAGAGGCATGGAGCAGAGGTGAGGTGGTACTGTGCTTCAAAAAGGGTGTTAATAGCTTCTTGAAGAATTGCAGGCCCATCTCACTCCTGAGCCATGTTTATAAGGTGTTTTCAAGGGTCATCACAATTGGTTTGGAATACAGATTTGATAACTTCCAGCCTTCCGAACAAGCTGGTTTCTGAAAAGGCTACAGTACCATAGACCACATTCATTCGCTCCGGCAAGTTACATAAAAATCCGAGGAGTATAATTTGCCACTGCGTAGCGTTTGTGGACTATGAGAAAGCCTTCGATTTGATAGAGATTTGGGATGTGCTGCAGTCTCTTCAACGGTGCCACATTGATTATTGGTATATCGAAGTGTTAAAGTGTTTGTACAAAAACGCCACCATGTCAGTCCGAGTACAAAATCAGAGTACGAATGCTATTCCCTACTACAGAGGGTCATGAGACATGGAGATATAATATCTCCAAAAATGTTCACTGCTGCGCTATTCGGCATTCGGATTCGGCATCAACATCAATGGCGAGTATATCAGTCACCTTCGATTTGTCGACGACATCGTAGTCTTGGCGAAATCGCTGGAATCCTGCGCCATATGCTCAAGGACCTCAATGGAGTTGCTCAACAGGTGGGTCTTAAAATGAACATGGACAAGACGAAGATTATGTCGTGTCCACCTGGATTGCGGTTGAAAACTCTATGCTCGGAGTTGTGGACGAATACATCTATTTGAGACAAATTGTCTGTTGTAAGTTGTAGTCGCAGTGGGCCGGATACATGGCGCATAAAACCGATGGCCGTTGGGACCGAAAGGTTCCATAGTGGAGGCCACGTACAGGCAAGCGAAATGTCGGACGCCCGCCTACAAGATCGACGGATGACCTGGCTAAAGTTGCAGGAAGTCGCTGGATGCAAGCCGCTTCCAACAGGTCGATGTGGAGACCCTTGGGGGAGGCCTATGTTCCGCAATAGACTGCCTGTAGCTGAGATGATGATGATGATGATGATGAAGAAATACAAATGACTGATTATTAAAAATCGTTTCTTTTATTATCGTTTAATAGATTACCTATGATAAGTTAATTTCTTTTTATTAAATTAATCACCTTTGTATGATGTAATACTTAATAAGTGACACGCTTGCAATAAAAGTATACAAGTAAAACAGGTTAAATGTATCAAAAATATCATTATTTCAGCGAATTTGGTCAAAAAAATCTTTCCACTTAAAGAATTGGTGTAAAGCACAATAAGTCTTCACACAAAAGTAAAATAAGCTTTTGAAATCATTGAAATTAGAAGATATAACACATTTGATAAGTTCTGGTAAAACATGTTAAATGCAGCCCTCCTTTGACCTAAATTTAATTTTATTCAATTTTTATTAATACCAAATATTAAATAAAAGTAAATCTCAAAAGAGGGGTAGTTAGCCTTACTTTTTGCTTTACCAGTTTTTTAATTAATGAATTTGAAATAGATCAAATTACAACTCAAACTTTAAAAACACATTTACTCGAATTGGCACTGGCTGCATTTATTACTTTTTACCAGTAAGCAGACGATATATTTTCAATAAATATAAGCATGTAATTGCGACCTATGCCCGGAATGCTTGGAGAAATGAGCTTGAAGTATTTTTTAACATGTGACAAAATGTAAAATATGATGGTAACTGCTTTATTTTATAAAAATCTATCGCCCGGGATAAAACAGGACAACTTTTAAGGTCAAACCATAAAAAATTCTTTAATGAATTTTACACAGTACCAGCAATTTGTTTTACCGATTCCATAAATGGGCATTCTCCTTTCTGTCTAGCCATTGACTGCCCAATTGGCTGACTGATTTAGTTTTCATATAATACGATATAGAAATGTAATAAAACGAAAGGTTTCCTATAAATCCATAAATGAACATGCATAAAATTATTTTAAAGATGGCCTTAGTAGGGCGCCGCAGACCACTTAGGATGCTTTCAGGGAGCACCGGTGGTCCGTGGACAAAAAACCACTTTTATTACGTAGTTTAAGATTAATAATACTTTTGATAGTAGCATGAAGCAAAACCATGATTTCTATGCTGCGGCAGAACCCTTTCGAGTCAGCAAATAAACTCATACTAAAATTTTCAAACTACGTAAAGGGAACAATTTTTTTTTTCAATTTTTTTATTATTTATTAACGGCCTTATTTATAACAATTCTAGAACCTGTTTGAGTTCTCGCACGTTTTATCTTCTTCGCTCATACTGAATCCAAGAATTATTCGAAAGAAACAAGACATTCGAATATCAAATAGATTTTAAAACTGTCTCTGAATAAGGTCTTATGCATTCTTTTAAATACGATTTTTCTCTTATAACATTACATTTGTTTCCGAAAATATTTCAGACCCCATCATGGTAATTTTAAGCTAACATCACAGCTGATGACTGGTCAGTATTGCATTTGTGACTGATTGACGTCGGATGACTGATAATTTCCTCGCCCTTCCTCATTTTCAATGCCTTTTTTGTTTGTCGATTTTACGAAAACCAAAATGTTGATCCGCATTCTTTTGTAAAATAAATCGATTTGGGACAATGATTGATATGTACCCGTGTTTGCTTCTCTTATTGATCGAGTCGGTATTGAAGGCTACTTATTGATTTATTTTGATCGGTTTCATTCTGCTTATTATTTTACTATAAGCAAGCAGTGGAAATGAATTGTTGTGTTCCGTTTTGAAAGACATTGCAGCCAGAGTAGTACTACTGGACATATTGACACAAGATCTTATGTCTCAGGATGACAAGCGCAGTAGAATGTATTGCTTTACAATTCATAGTGTTGTTTGGTTTTGCTTCTGTCCATGAGCAGTCGTATCGCTAACCATCAGACGAATAGCACGTGCGTCTCACCATTCATTGGAATAAAAAATACACCTATAACACATACTTTCGATTGTAGATTGGGCTGATATACGGTACCTTGCCATATTATTAGACCCAAACAAAAATAATTAGATTTGCTCACTTTATAAGACATTAGCGCCATTATACAGGCGTAACATGTGTTAGTTTTTAAAATCACTTATTCTGACAAAATTTAGCTAAATATATCAATGCTTGCAACACAATAAAAAATAAATAAATATCATTAAAGCCTCGCGAGTGAATTTACTGACTCACAACCTAAAAATCTGTTGAAATTAAAAGGGTTGTTTTTACAAATAATGGTAAGTTGTGATGGAATTTTAGTTTCATTATGATAGAATATTATTATATTTGTTGTTTTTTGTAATCATATAGCATGTATAGTGAGAAAATTACCGAAAATATGATCTTTTTGAATATTTTAGATGGGAAAAAATCATGATCTTTCTTCCAAGACAGTTGGGCAAGTAGGGCTTTTAAAGGCTACTGAATTATCCAAATACCAAATTGCTATAGCGACAGGCATATCGAGAAGTTCGGTGAAGAATATTAAAAAAAAATTAATCGCGGGATAACTTTATCGCCAAAACGAAAAGGTGCGTGTGGACGGAAACGTATTACAACTCTAAGAACAGACAGAAAAATCCGAGATATTTGTATCCAAAATAGAAAATTACCGGTCCGTTTATTAACGAAGAACACTAGGGATGACGGAATACTCATTTCTCAGGGAGCTGTGCAGTAGCCTCTTGCTGAAAATAAATTGAACGCGCGGAAACCTGTGCGAAAACCAATGTTGACTCCGACCATGATAAAGAATCGGCTTGATTGAGCCCGTAAATATAAAAACTTTACCATAGAGGATTGGGAAAAGGTAATAAAACATTTTTCACTATGAGAAGTGAATATAATCAATCAACGAACTACATTTAATAAAAAAAAAATGATCATAACAGGCTTGTTTCTTCGACGAGTCTGTCTTTAAAGTTTCGATAGAAAAATCAATGTTTGTACGGGGAAGACCACACGAGAAATACAAACCCGACTGCATTATCCCTTACGTAAAACATCCACCTTCTGTTATGGTTTGTTCTGTTATATCAGGCAAAGGGACAGGTCGCCTGTATATCGTAGAGAAGACAATGCGCCAGGATCAGTACAAAAAAGTTCTTATAACAAAATGAATACCCCAACTTAAAGAATAGTTCTCTGAAGAAGAAGAACCAATTTTTATGCACGATGGGGCCCCTTGCCATAAAGCAAATAGCAAAACAAGCTTTTTACAACAGCAACATATTAAAGTTTTGGAATGGCCTGGAAATTCGCTAGATATGAACACTATCGAGAATGTCTGGGAGCTTCTGAAGAGGAAAATATCAAAAAATACAGTTACAAGTAAAAGAGAACTCATAGATAAATTAATTTTCGAGTGGAAGTACAATCCTCAGCTTCAAAAATCTATACAGGAATGCATAAAAAGCATGCCTCGAAGAATTAAAGCACTTTTTGTGGCTAAAGGAGGGTCAACAAAATACTAGCAAAATACTTAATTAAACGAAACCGGTGTTATAATTTGTACAAATGATTGTGTATAAGTATAAAATATTTAGTCAAAAGTTATTTCATTTTATTGGTATTAGATTAAATTATAGTATCAAAAACTCAAAATAGTAAATAGCACGTAATTTTGACCAATATCAACTCTTACGATGAAAAAGTAACGTGTTTGCTGCGTGGGTCTAATAATATGGCAAGGGACTGTAGTACAGTACTTCAACTGAGACACCTACATAGTTGTTCACCGGTAGACTTTACCGTGTTGAGGTGTATATACAACAACGCCACCATATCGGTCCGAGTACAGGATCAGAGCACGAAGGCTATTCCATTACAGAGAGGCGTGAGACAGGGAGATGTCATATCTCCGAAACTGTTCACTGCCGCGCTGGAAAATGCCTTCAAGCTCTTGCAGTGGAAAGGATTCGGCATCAACATCAACGGCGAGTATATTACTCACCTTCGATTTGCCGACGATATTGTAGTCTTGGCAGAATCGCTGGAAGACCTTAGCACTATGCTCGAAGACCTTAATCGAGTCTCCCAACAGGTGGGTCTTAAAATGAACATGGATAAAACGAAGATCATGTCGAATATCCATGTTGTGCCCACCCCCATTGGAGTTGGGGGCTCGACTCTCGAAGTTGTAGACGAATATGTCTATTTAAGACAAGTGGTCCGGTTAGGCAGGTCCAACTTCGAGAGAGAGGTCAATCGGCGAATCCAACTCGGTTGGGCAGCGTTCGGGAAACTTCGCGACGTCTTCTCGTCCAAAATACCTCAGTGCCTAAAATCGAAAGTCTTCGATAGTTGTGTGTTACCAGTGATGACATACGGCACCGAGACGTGGCCTCTCACTGTGGGCCTCATTAAAAGGCTCAAAGTCACTCAACGAGCCATGGAGTGGGCTATGCTCGGTGTTTCCCTACGAGATCGAATCAGAAATGAGGAGATCCGTAGGAGAACCAAGGTTACCGACATAGCCCATAGGATTGGCAAGTTGAAGTGGCAGTGGGCCGGGCACATTGCTCGTAGAACCGATGGCCGTTGGGGCCGAAAGGTTCTCGAGTGGAGGCCACGTACAGGCAAGCGAAGTGTCGGACGCCCGCCTACAAGGTGGACGGACGATCTGACTAAGGTCGCAGGAAGTCGCTGGATGCAGGCCGCTTCCAACAGGTCATTGTGGAGATCATTGGGGGAGGCCTATGTTCAGCAGTGGACTTCCTGTGGCTGATATGATGATGATGATGATGATGAGACTTTACAGCACTTAAAAATATTTTTCGTATGGTACATACGCGAAGTTTGAAAAGACGATTGCAAACTTTATCTTAAACAAGAGCGTAAGTAGTTGTACTAGGGTACGGTTACAAAGTTGAGGTCTCAGGTTCAAATCCCGGGTGGGACAAAGTCATATTAGATTTTCTATTTATTATCAGTGAGATATGGCGATAGGCTCGCCTCCTATTACATATTGGGACGGAACATATTAGGCGACATGTAGGTGTCCTGACCCCTCTGCCTGCCCATTCTGGGAAAAAGGTGTGAGTTCACGAATCTATGTAACGTAAAATTCCCAGATAAACTAGTTCGAAATAAACTAACATAATAATTTTGAATAACCTCATACTGAAACATGATTTAATACACCAATGCAAAAATCGGATTCACAACATCCTATTTCATACTCGCATTCATTTGTTACCATTACCAGTGCGCTCAATCAATCACGATGACAGATTTTGTAAATCAGGATTCATATAGGTCTACCAGAATCTCATGGCACTTTGGGAAATTTGAATTTACGCATTGCAACACTGGGGTAATTGGATGAACATATTTTGATACTTTCAATAATTGTGATTAATTATTATTTCAAATTGACATGATTTAGTACAACTTTGTAAATAAAGTACATAAAGTTTTAAGTATAAATATATAGGTTATTTAAACATTAAAATGACTTCAAAAGTGTACTTTTAGATTAATAGCCCATTAAAAAAGGCAAATAAGATTTTTTCAGTTTTATATTATTATAATATACATAGGGTACGTGCCTTACGAGTATTTATAATATTGAGAGAGCGCTGGTAGTTTCAAAACGTAGATAAAAATGGTGGTACCGAACCACCAGTTTCGTTTTAATTCTCTCTTCTTATTAGTTCTCACTTAATCAAACAACTTTCAATTTCCAAATTGTAAGTAGTTTGATTATGAGTCGGTTTTATTTAAATAATTATTAGATTCGATGTTATACGAAAGATCCAAGATTGTAAAATAAAAACGTATAATTTTATTTTCAGATTCTTCATTTCATTAACACTTTAGTCAGAGCTTACTTCTAAATACTCTTCCTGTACATCTTCTGATGAAGACGATGAAGATAAAGGAATAATAATCAACAGTTCCTTATCTAATATCTCTGGAAACTTCTGTAAATGGGTATTTAATGCATTACTGTTTAGTTTAAAAAAATGATATCAAAGTATATAAAACACATGCGCATATCTAACACTTACCAAAAAAAAATGAAGTATCAAAACTACTACTCCGACTTACTTGTTAAAACGACGTCGATTTGAAAATCGACGATTTTGTTTAAATTTGACCATATTATTCACGGATCTGGCGATATACTTCTAAACAATGTGTCCCACTTGTGATTGTAGAACCAATTTGTACATTTTCGCTAAGAAAGGATAGAAATCTTAAAATATTCACATCGAATGACCTAACTCAAGTTTTGAATCAGCTGTTGAGCGATGGAATTGCCACATAAAAATCATTATTTTTTTTTATGCCATGAGATTCTGGTACACCTATACCTCCGAATTGATCAGTGATCATACCAACAGATTATATCAAAGAAACCAAATTAAACAAAGTAGATTAAGAGAGGTCGACCCTCGTTCAATTATTTCGGAAGGTCGACTGGCAACTTGCTAAATGACAGCCGAATAGACACAGCCTCGATACACAGTTAACCTATTGATTTTTTTCGCTAATTAATTTATATTGAGTGCATATGTCTCTTTTCATTAGTAGCCATCTTTTTAGATATTTAGACTTTAGGTGTGTGCTTTTTTATGCTGCAATAGGGTCTTTGACTAGTTTCTGGAAACCATACCACATTATGAAGTGGGGTCTATAGACCTTACAAATAAAGGTTATTTTTAATTACTTCTATCTATATCATTTAAAAATAAATTGACAAAATACACTGAATAATTACACTGTCAAAACACTCTGTCGGACAATGTGGCGTCCAGTTTGTAAACATCCGCTCCACAGATTCGTTCGCATATGTCACTCATTCTCAAATCAACCATAGATCAATCAATCAATCAATCGCCCGAATGAAAATTCCAAAAAAATTAGAATTATTTTTCTTTCTTCTCATTTTATTACATTGGTCATGATAATATTATTAATTCACAACATTCAAGGTATTTTTAATATTTAATTTGCATCTATGCCATTAACAATCCCATCCATTTCCTGTACGTAAGTAGTTCATACTAATGCATGACGTCAAAGCCAATCAAAATCGTTTACAATCACGTGGCGCGAACTCAAAATAAATTAAATTGTAATTGTGGTTTTTAGCCAAAATATACAATATTTTTAATGTATGATAATGAAATATGTTTTAAAATTAAATCATCTACACGGATGGAAACATATACCTAAGTCAATATTTTTTATACAGTCAAATAGCCTATTACTTTGAACCAACAAAATGAAACCTAATGAGAACTTGTCAACTTTTAAAATAAATTTGTATTCATAACAATTAAATACGCCTAATATAGAGTAGATTTATCTAAATTAATTGATTTTAAATAAAATCCGGTCATTCCTAGATCATTTTTTATTGCCAGGAGTAGCCAGACGACCATGTCATTATCCTGATAGGAAACGATCCGACCGCTGGACAGAAACAAAACCAAACAACACTATGAATTATAAAGCAATATATTTCAATACTCGCCATCCTGAGACATAACATCTTGTCTCAATCATAGTCATATGTTTTTTTTTTAACGAGAGTAAAGCTCTTTTAGCCTTCCTTCCGATACTCGGGGGTGAATCGGAAGGGGCATGTCGGGGTCTCCGGCCTTCCAGCCTGGGACGCGGGGACAGTAGTCCGCACTGCGCAGATTTTGTATCCAGGCTGGGTCCCTACCGAGATCTAAGAAGATCTTTTGCCGGCATACCGACTAAAACCTCTCGGTGGCCGTCACGCGCTTAATGGATGACAGGCGATGTGGACAGGCGAATGGCGCCCATTTAACTCGCCGTGCCATCCGACGCACTGCCAAAAATGGCTCCTCCCAGCTTGGGGGGGCGCAGATGCCCCCACTTTCCCTACTTCGGACGCCGATGGTGAGATGAGCGTCCGCGACAGATACGAGGCCACACGTTCTGCCGCCCATCTCGGAGTCACTCCTGACATGAGCGCACAGCCCCCGCTGTGTGCTTAGCGACCCCGATGACCCCTATTAATCGCCTTTTACGACAGGCAGGGGATACCGTGGTGGAATTCTGACGCCCCTTGACCACTGGGCGGGGCGCCGAGTCAGCCATTGTCGTTTACCCGGCGCCTCCTTCTCGGTTGGCGGCAGCGGGCGGGATCGTTCTGCTCCCGATCCCGCTCCGCGCTCTCCTTCTGCGAGATGATGATCTCACAGAAGGTGAGCATGGCCTGCCATGACCTTCTACTCTCAACCATGGAAGGAATCACGGCCGAGAGTGAGAGGTCCACTCCGATGGCTGCGCGGAGAGTTGCACACTCCTCTTCCCAGGCTGGACACTCCGAGAGAGTGTGCTGGGCTGTGTCCTCTGGACAGTTGTCACAATGGTGACACACGGCGGATTCTTCCCTTCTCGCCACCCGCCACAGGTATCTGCCGAAACAGCCATTCCCCGACAGAACCTGCGTCAGGCGGAACGTCATCACACCGTGGCGCCTGCCCAGCCACTGGTCTAGGACAGGACGCACTGCCGCGATGGTCCAAACACCAGCACTGGGATAGTTCAGCCTGTCATATGAGAGATCTGCCACCGGTATCCTATCTGTCATATCAAAAGTACAGAAATTACCACATCAAATATTTATCTTAACTTAATATCCCTCACAATGTCTCCAAAACGTCCAGGCTCAATTTAATTACGAAGCCAGCAGACATTAAAGCCCAACTTTTGCCACGGAATAATAGAGCTCTTATAAAGCAGAAACAATTCAACCTTTGTATATCCCACATTTCGTATGTGAGCCAACATAATGAAATCACCAGAGCCGCAGCTGAATTGGATTAACCGTTTCATTGTTGCAAGGCGATAAATTTTCTATTCTGACCGGCTAAGTACTGGTATCGCGATGTTTTAGCTTAGAATCCCGGCACTTTTGGCCCGGTCCTATTGTTTTTTTTCTATTTGCCAGTAAAGGGTTTCATGGGCTTTAAGTCAAATAAGTCTGGTGACTGGTTGATGCGGAAATCGATGCCTGTAATAGATGAGTTGGACTGTAAGTGAAATCCTGTGTAACGAGTGGAGCTATATTTTAATAGTTAGAAAGCAAATAAGTATGCAGTTCTCTTGATTTGTAATCAACGTTTGCTATCAATACCAAGGAAATCATCCATGTATTCTTCAAAGAATTAATTATCTTAGTGTTGATACAACCTCCGGCTGCTGAAGTTTTAATAATCTGAATTGTCCCATTTCGAAGTTTCGTCTACAAATATTGTAACATGTTTTATATACTTAGAAACATGCTTATAAGCAGATATCAATTCTTGTCGATTAAAAAGTATTTTTTATGTAAATGAACTGTTGTATTCCGGTTTCAAGGATATTGAAGCCAGACTAACTACTGGATATGATAAAACTTAGCATCTTATGTCTCAGGATGTCAACCATTGCTTTTTAGCTCATTGTGTTATTAGGTTTTGCTACTGCTCATGAGCGGTAGTATCGAACGGCATGCTCGTATCGCTATTCATCGTAGTCAACGAAAAAAAGATAAATCAAAGTTTTCATGATATATTACAGTACCTATAAATGGAATATAATAAAAATATTATAATATTTTCTGGTTAATTAAAATACCCATGGCTTTTCGAGTACATATTGCGGAGATGCACCAAGGCTGATAGTGTGTAATAGGTGATATTCCCATCGAACATCATTGAGCGTGCGAGCTAATGAATTAAAAACACTACACCAGAATTAAACGACCGGAGTATTTCCAACCGAACGTCTGCCCTAACTTGATCTGTATCATTTGGAAATTCGATTCGCGTTGTGATTCAGACGTGATATGTCAAATGGGCCATTTTATATTGGATGGCGATTTTCCGCGTGTTGTGAATAAACCATGAGCTGTTTTCAATTTAGCGTAAAAGCGTTTCGTCATAAAAGCCAGTCCGTTCCCATAATTAACATTTTATGTGTGTGGTACGTTTTGCGGAATACAAGTGCATTGATGTTTATCGTGCTGTTGTTCAAGTCAATTTGGCTAAATATTAACGTTTTACCTTGAGTGCTAACGTTTTAAGTTTGCATTGTGACTTTCTTTATGTGAATATAAACCAAAGGCATCACATAAAAGGCAGTGTTTTCACTTGACACTGGTAGCAATATTCTCAATGAAGCAGAATCAGTTGCCAATAATAAAAATAATAAAAAAGGCAGTGTTAATTTGTATATAATATTAATTAGGCAAAAAGCGACGTTTCGTAAATGGAAACAAGAAATAATTCTGCAACCTGTACAGTCGATTATGCATTGACTGAACGTACTAGATTAGCACAGTTCCTTCATAAAAACCTGTAAATATCATTTATTTTTTATATATGACACACCAACTGCACAATCTAGATAATATTCTTAAAGGAAATGTAACAACTGGTCTTATTCAAGTAAACATACCATAGACGAACATATTTACTTTGACATTTAAGCATCTTTTTTTACACTGCAGTGAATTACGAGACGAACATGCCGTTCGCCTGATGGTAAGCGATGCGACCGCTCATGAACAGTAGCAAAACCAAACAACACCTTGAATTACAAAGCAATGCTTGGCATTCCACTGCGCTCGCCATCCTGAGACATAAGATGTTAAGTCTCAATATGTCCGATAGCTACTCTGGCTACAATGTCCTTCAATCCGAAACACAACAGTGCATTTAAACTGCTGTTTGACGGAAGAAATAGACATTGCGGTGGTACCCACCCAAGCAGCCTCTCACATCTGAGAGACCTACCACCAGTAACATCTGTATCTTTATCAGCCCCTATACGTCCCACTGCAAGGCACAGGCCTACCCTACATATTTATTATTATCATTTCATTAGTCCGTGGTGATTGACTACCAATAAACACATGACTACGAAAAGTCAGAGGTGTGCTCTGGGGTTCCAGCCCGCGAACACCGTGAACATGTTGGCAGCCGCGTCTAGTCCGTTTACCAACAGGCCACCACGCACTTCCAATTTAAATTTACTCAACATATAAATAAATACGATTTTACAAAAACAGAAAATTACAAAAGTCAACCGACAATAAAAACATTTTCCATCAAAGTATCCATTATATCAGTTACCGGCAAGTAAGTCTTTGTCCGCTTCGTTCTGTGTTCACCTCTTACGATTTCGTATAGTTAGGAGCTTTGTTTGTTTACTGATGTATCGCTTTGCGCTTGTTGCCTGCATTAAGCGCTTTGAAATGTGGGAAACTATTAAATATTAAATCTTTGTAGTGATGCTCTCGACGTTCCTGTGAATGCAACCTTGTATGATATTACATGAGTTGTGGCGCAATTGTATTACAGTATGATTATAAAGCCGAGGTCTCGGGTTCAAATGCCGGGTGGAGAAAAGCGAATTGGATTTTTCTTTTCATTACGACAGCTTCCGTGGCGCAGTTGGTAATACGCCCGGCAGAGAAACGTGAGGTTGCCTGCGTGATCCCCGCACCGAGAGAAATATTCGTGTATATGTCATGGGCCAAGTGATTAATTGGACATTATTCATAGTGCCCGGGCAATATGAATAATGCCCAATAAGAGCGGGCAATGTGATTATAACCAATCAACTTATCACATTGCCCGGACATTATGAATAATGCCAAGTGCCTATTGGGCAGAGAGATATAAAGCTAATCAAAATCAAAACAATGAGCCGAAGTGGTAGAATTTAGAATAGGGCAGCACGAGGGGGTAGTTTGGGAAGAGTGAAGGGGGAGGCCAACCCGCACTAGGCCAGCGTGGTGGACTATATGGCCTAACCACTCTCAATGGTACTGTCGATTGTAGAGGAGGCCCGTGCCCTGCAGTGGGACGTATATGGGCTGATACAGAAGGGGGAGGGGGAGTGTCGCACCTCCCCTGGTACCAATCCCATGAAAAGGTAACGCACTATTCCTGAGAAATATCTATTATACCTTAGAACACTTGTTGTCACTACAAATTAGCTTCCGCATCGTCTCCGGCGCTACGGGAAGTTCAACCCCTTCGCCCTTGCCTAACAAAAGATAGGCAACCGTGCGAACCGTAGCGGCTGAGGCTGGTCGCAAGAGGCGACCAGCAAGCCGAAGCTGCGGAGGTGAGCATCTTATCTTTCGTTACTGCGGGCGGGGGCTGCTCTCCTTCTGCGCCTCCGGCTTTTTATATACACTCTAGGGTCGGTAGCCAAAAGACTACGGGAAGTCGAGGTGTTCCGAGTCAATTTTGGGGCACAGTCGACCTAACTGATCCATAAAGTGGGTACACTAATTTTCTTCTGAAGATAATGTTACGGACGTTAAAAACAACTAAACATAAGCAGATCAATTCAACCTTTCTAATTTATGGGTCTATCGCAGATGCGACAGTGCGGCAGCGCACCACGAAAAAAATCACCTATTAATCACATTGCCCGATCGTCATGTAGGCATATTCATAATGCCCGGGCAAATGTGATAAATAGCTGAGTTTAGATTGTAATTAATCACTTGGCCCGATATGGCTCGGCAATATTCATACTGTCCGGGCATTATGAATACTGCCCGCATTAATCACTTAGCCCATAACATATATAGGTATATATTTGTGTGATCCACAGGTATTTGTTTCGGGTCTGGGTGCCTGTGAGATTGAAAATCCTCTCGTAGTTCCTAATACCGTGGTATTAGGAGGACTAAAATAAATTACTATTCTTTAAATATCGCTCTCTTACCTAAGACTTACAAAAACCATTTGAGTTGCAGAAATCCTCGTAAATAACTTCGAACACTGCAATTAATTACTAACATACTATTTGAAGTAGAAATTGCTGTAGAATCGTTCTGGTTTGGGTTATGAAACTCCCATTTGCCGGACCAATCTTCAGAACGACGAAAACTTATTAGATAAATTTGGACCGCAGCCATATTGGACAAACTAATAGAAATGTTAAAGTTTGGAAATTAAAAAGTATGCCAAGATTACCAACTGCAGTCTTTTGTTTTACGATGTCGATGCAATATATTGTACGCATAATGAAACGCTGTATGTCATATTAACTTTATAAAATGAACGATTTTGCTCGTAGTTGGCAACTTCTAAAGTTTTGCGAGTGCACGTATATATTGCGAAGTGTCGGACGCCCGCCTACAAGGTTTTACAAGGAAGGACGACTTGGCTAAAGTTGCAAGAAGTCGCTGGATGCAGGCCGCTTCCAACAAGTCGATGTAAAGATCCTTGGAGGAGGCCTGTGTTCAGCAGTGGACTTCCCAGATTAATATGATGATGTATAAATTATCCACCAAGCCGCAATGGGCCAGCTTTGTGGTCTATATGGCCTTGGCCTAACCACTCTCAATAGTACCCTTAATTGTAGAGGAGGCACGCGGCTTTCAATGGGACGTTTGTACATGGGCTGATTCAGGTGTAATTATTATGGGTGGTGTTACGATATTCCTTTGGTAGAAATTTCGTAATTATAACCCACGCGTGTAATATTATGTTTCAGTTTAAGCCTTATACATTCAGTTTCAAACAGGACTTTTTAATTATATCCACTGACTAGGAATATACATTTCACTTGTGAAACTGTTCTTCAAACTCATGGTCCTACAATTGCAAAAAACTGATAAATCATTAGTTAGTATAGATCGCCCTACAATCATAGTAAATTCAAAAATATTCTCTTAACTCCAGACATTTTCCATTCACACGAAAACATTTCCAAGTTTAAAAATACCACTCCCATCATATGAAACAACAAAACAAGGCGAGAAAACCGACTTGAATTGTCACAGTAAAGCGCAGACAATTTCACGAAAATACTTTAGGAACACAGGGAAACCAAAAGTGAGCAAGCGGCAACACCGCACAACTTTAAAATAGTACGAACAATTTTGGAATCGGTTCCAATCGGGAAGTGAGTCTTGGCTTAGCAAGTTTGCACCGACCTGCGGCTTCCGTCGCTAAACGATAGTCGCCAGGTTTTCCAGATACGTCCACAGTTAAATGCCGATTTGGCCAGAATTGTTTGCGAACTGCGAAAATAGTGCGCTGGAAAAGTGTTTTAAATTCAGGTAGGAGAGTATGGTGAATGCGTTAATTGAATAAGTTTGGCAAATTTTAATTAAGCGGTTTAGATGTGTTGGTGAAATTGAATGCGGACTTTATTATACTCTTAATTATTTTTTGTGTAGTATTGTTATTATAAATTAATATTAGTAACCGTTCTACATAGTACTCTAACTTGTAAAAAGATTGTTAGATTGTAGAAGAGGAACGTGCCCTCCAGTGGAACGTAAATTAACCCGATACAGATAAACATACAGCATCAGCCCATACAGGGTATATCAAGACTGCTACCGAAAACGAAGCCGGGTGGTAGTTTAAACGACTTCAGACACAATGCAACAGAAAAAGTTGCAAAAAAAAGCGACAATTTTTTTTTTGTTATTTTTTTCCTATGGCCATATTTGGGTGGTAAATATTTTTTTCCTAAAATAATAGTGTATACCCTTTTATTTATAAGTAATCTAAGGTATAAAAGAGTTTAAATTATTATTTTAGTAAAAACTATGGATTTACCACCCAAAAATTACGATATTTAAAAAATCATAAAAAATTATTGTCGCGTTTCTATGCGAAATTTTTAATTGCATTGTGTTTGTAGCCACTAAAACTACAACCCGGCTTCGTTTTCGGTAGCAGTCTTGAGATACCCAGTATATGTCCCACTTCAGAACACGGGTCTCCTCTATAATCGAGAGTGATTAGACCATATAGTCCACTACGTTGGTCTAGTGCGGGTTGGTGGAGTTTACACACAGGATATGTAGGGTTCCTCACCGCTATAGTGCGTGGTGATTGATTTTAAATACACACTAGGCTCCGAAAATTCGCACCTCTGTGAATATTGATTTGAACGTCTGGTTCATTACTAACCAGTCATCAAGCTCCCCATATAAAATTACAGAAATTAATATTTAAATGAGGAAATTTACTATCATCGTAAAGAATTTTAATATTACCTACCTGTGTCTCCATATTTATGACGAGAATTAAATAACTTCGTAGACTACAAACCTACTGTATCCCTTGATACTAAAACAAATTAAGTTGCGAACATTTTTAGATGTTTAAAAGTTCGATATTTTTTCATAAATCACTTTCAAGCAGTTTATAATCTTATAATTAATTAAGTGGATTACAACAGAAATTCAATAAGCTTTCAAAGGGCCATCTATTGTTTTGTAGATATTTCGTATAGAAGATGAAATTTAATATAATTAAAACTTTTGAGTAGGAGATTAATTTACATTTTAATGATAATGACTGAAGGTGAAATAAATAAATCATGAAATAAAATTACGTAACATATTATCTAGACCGATATTTTACATACATATGTATCTCACGGCAAACAAATCACACAGCGAATGACAAAGAACACTGTTCTAATTGTAAATAAAATTACATCGATGGCCAAAGCCAATAAGTTAGTTTTATTTTTATTCCATGGAATGGCGAGACAAGCATGCCTATGCCATGACCATGCTTATGAACAGTAGCAAAACCAAACAACATCTTGAATTATAAAGCAATGCGCGAAATTCCACTGCGTATGGAATCCTGAGACATAAGGTGTTAAGTCTCAATATTTCCAGTAGTTACTCTTGGTACAATATTCAAACCGAAACACAAGAGTGCAAATACACTGTAGCTTGGTGGAAGAAAGAGACATTGCGGTGGTGCATACCCAGGCGACCTATCATATATGAAAAAGGAAACCTTCACATTTATTTATCTTCAATAAAAATATTAAAATTTCTTGATGCAAGTAGATCATCTAACTTAAATAGGCGTGAGGTATAATCAGGAACTACAAATAAAAGAAAAAAATTTGAGTTTAATGTTTGGAATAAGTTTTCATAACATAAACAATAAGCATTTGTACTAGTAATTTAGTAGTCCATATCCAATGTAATACGATATGAAGAGAGAAAAACTGTCTAATATTTTGAAACAACACGGGAACAATGCACTTGGACGCCGAAAGACCGTAGATAATATATACAAACAGTATTGATAACAAAATATTAACCTTGTACGTTACATTTTTACCTAGTGCGGACCTCATCTTATACTTAGTGTTGTCCATCAACCTTTATTACATCATGCTTGATATTTAGTCTACCTCTGGTCGGCTGCCTCGTTGGCATAGTTGTACTAGGGTACGGATAGAAAGCTGAGGTCTCGGGTTCGAATCCCGGGTTGGACAAAGTGATATCGGATTTTTCTATTCATTATCAGCCCAGAGTCAGGAATTTGTGCACGATATGGCGATGGGCCCGCCACCTATAACATCGTGGGACGGAACATACAAGGCGAAATGTGGGTGTCTTGGCACCTCTACCTACCTCTTCTGGGAAAAAGGCGTGAGTTTATGTATGTATGTATGAAATTTGATTAAAAATTCGAATATTGAAAATATGCCACAAGTAATTACTATAAGGGTAATGGACTTCTTTAAATCGTCCGTACTTACAAGATTTTCGGTATTTCAAAACATTATTCTTCTCCAAACCGATTGATCAAGATGAGCACAAAAAGGTATAACTTAACAAAGGCAGCTTCATTCACCTAACTATTGCACTAGTACATTATAAAAAGATAAATCCAAAGCACTTCAAAAGACTTTACAATACATCTAAAGCAATAAAAAAGGAAATCGAAGTATCTCAAATGCTTACAGAAGCGTTTACATTTAAGCCGGGTATAAACAAGAGCATATATCAACCCTCCGGATATCCGTCTCACTTAGAAAATACTAAACACTACGCTGCCTCGCTGCAACCTGTTTAGAATGAAAATAAATAAAGTTGCAGAAAGCTTTCCCGACGGTATCAGTTAAATTTTACCGTTTGAGCTTAGTATTTGGGAATTTTATAATGCTGTTTGTATAGTTGAATTGGAAGGTCTATAAAACAAGTTTCATCTGTATATTATTAGGAGTATAAGTTTCCGCCGTTTTGATACAAATGACATGAGGTTTACCTTAAAATTTGCAGATGATAACCGGCTTGAAAATTAGGTTGCTCATTCAAGAACAACATAACCCTATCATATTATTAAATTCGTATTAGCCTCATATATTTTTTTCGATCCAAAAGTGTTCAAATTTCGATCCAAAAGTGAGCCAAATAAGCCACATTTGCAGGCCTCCTCCTCCTATTAAGAACATGAATATTTAATAGTTCTTAAGAGTATTAACTGTATTTATAATTGAAAATAAAACCATTTCTAAAATTAACCACGTCATATGCAAAACATAATATAGTTGAACATTTCCGAAATAATGAGGGAAATGAAAGTACTACTAATCAATTTTAACACACCCAATCAACACTTTATTAAAAAACCAAATGACACAAAATAAAGAACAAATTAAAAAGTTATTTACATATTGGGTGAATCATTGGTCTTATTGCTAAAAGCGACCTCTTCCAGACAAGCAATTGAAATCCACACAAGACAGAAAAATTATATTTATGACCAAAATTATTTGTATCACGTTAAATACTGATAGCCCTCCTCATTCTATGCCAGCGGCCAGCTAAAGCAGGCTATTAAATACTAGACAAGAATTACTATTATCGTATATTAAGGCTAATCAATAGCCAATAAATCAAAGTAACATCAAAGCTAAAGAATTTACAAAGGCATTTCATATAATTTCCATTCGAATCATCAATGATAACAAAGCGTAAGCGACAACCGATAATCGAGCGATTTAGCAGTATGGACAATTATCATTAAAAATTCATATGCCAACCTGATCGAGGCACTCGTATGAATAAAAAATAACACAATTCTTGAAAAACTTGCACGATAACCGACTGAATATTTTATTTACGTCCCAGATTCTTGGAGACCTGAGGTTACAATGCTTTTGTAGAAGATTGAAAGGGTTTCTGTTCTTATGTGAATATTTGATGCGATGGCGGTATGAAAATAAGGTTTTTCTTCTGTAAATAATGCATAAGAAATTATTGGCGCAGTTTATTATGAATTTTGTTTTCTGATGTGCGTTTGTATGAATTGGTTTCTTAGACACAGGTGATATATTTTGTTTTCATATCGTTTTCCAATTATTTATTTAAAATATTAGCTCATATAAAAATGGGGTATCAACACACCAACGGTGATTTAAAAAAAATGTTACTAATTCTATATTCTCTGAGCATATTAATTCCCCTAGACAGCAATTGTACTATATATTATGTATTCATTTTATTAGGTATGCGAATTTTAGGTCGTTTCGTGTCTTGTCATTAACAATAATACCATTCCTTTCACTTATTTGTTATAGTCTCTTTTCAAACGTGTTTCGATCATTCTTTTTGTCTCTAGTTTGGAAATATTTATATAGAGTATAAAAAGACTGCCATAAAACGCAATCAGGTAGTAGTTGAAGTGACTTCACTGAAGTTGAAAAAATGAAAAAACAACGATATACATATATATTTTTTTTGCTATCATTGTTTTTGAGTGGTAGATACATCGTTTTTTCTAAAATAATTATGTACACCCTTTTATTTTTAAAGACTATGTATTTACCACCCAAACGCGATGATATTAAAAAACACAAATAAAAATTGTCGCGTTTCTTTACGAAAGTTTTAGTTTCAGCCCGCTTCATTTTCGATAGCAGTCTTGATATAACCTTTATTTCATTCCTTTTCACCACAAATAAAACAAAAATAAAAAGAACGTGCGTCGTATTACGTACACAAACCGATTCTATAATATTTTTTCATCACATCACAAATCTGCGATACAATTTCCCGTGGCGAACTATTCCCTAACTTGTTTGCTTTGGTGAAAGCCTCAAAAGCGCTGGTTCAGTTTTGGCTACGTTTCGTTAAAAAATGACCTCGTGTTTTTTTCCGATTTCCGAACATTGTTCACGGTGGTCGGAGCAATCAAAAGTTGCTTTTTATTTAACTTATCGGGCTCGCAAACAATGTGGGTAGGCTTGTATCGGAACGCAGACAGGGTGAAATTGGTTTATACCTTTGTCTCATTTCGTACGTCACGACTCACGACGCGACAGTTCCAGTTGTAATTTTTGAGCCAATTTTTAAATTTTTAATTTAATTGCAACAGATTTAAACGCTCCATTTTTTTCATTTTTTTTTCAGAAGGTGTAGGCAGAGGTACAAATTGGACATCCATGTTTCACCTTGTATTACGTCGTTGTAACTGGAGGCTAGCCTATCGCCATATCGGGCACAAATTCCTAACTCCGGATTGATAATGAATAGAAAAATCCAATACCACTTTGCCCGACTCAGGATTCGAACCTGAGACCGCAGATTTGCAGTCATACCGTAGTACAACTGCGCCACCGAGGCAGTCAGTGATTGTAATAATTATCACATCAAAAACATCCTGTAAAAAAATTGCAAGTCTCGCAGCTCAGGTTTTCTACCGCAAAAAGTTGTGAGATGCCTGTAATACCAAGTCGATTAATTTATTTAGTCCTTGCTTAAGGGACCTTCTGTACAAAGTTATTACGTAAGTTAGTATCATATAAATATTAAAAATGTGTGTGCAACTGTCCATATTTTGCCACATGAATATAATATGATTCTTATATACTACATTACAATCTAATAACCAAATTCAATAGCACAGCAAATGGTCTGAAACATCATATTCCTAAGGCCAGCATTAATAGGTACATATAATGGAACATCTCAACCCTGCGCAACCTACGTACATAACTGCCAATAAAGTGGTACGGAGTCGTCAAAAGGACCGACTAACAGGTTGAATCATGGTCTCTTTGGCCCCTCCGTCGGACCGTTGCGGCGACCAAGCACTTATAACTTTGTTCTCGCAATAATGGATATGAAACCGCACGGTATATGAACTTCCTTTTGCACTGTGATTGGCCCCTTTAGCATAGTGGCATTAAATTATACATTGACGTCACTTCAAGAATTGGGAACACCTTTGCTTGAACCAGGTTTTCGATGTAGCGTTAATGCATTGTGTTCAACCATTGTAATATCGGGCTTTAACTAGCTCAATGTTAGTTTTACTTATTCTTCCTCACTTCTGTGTACTTTAGATACAACTGGTGTTTTGTTATCGATGAACAAATGACAATTTCTATCTGTTTTTAATTGACACCCTAAATTACGACTGCGCCAAGTTTAAAAGCTCCACAAATGTATTATTTTGTTTAAGTAAATACTTTATGTTTATATTAATATTTATAAATAATGAGTAAACTAGCACACTTATGCACTAATACACAAATCTCAAAATACGCAACATTTATCCAAAAGAAAAATCTCTAAACATTCTACACCCAATTACCTCTTGACAAAACAACAATATTAGCATAAACTCGTGCATTATTAAAAAGGCGAAATACCAAAAACTTTAACCCTCTCACACATGAAGACGTAGCTCCAAATAAAGCCCGCTTGCCGGGTTGCTTTGGTCACAGGGTAAATAATAAATATACAGGCAGCCACGGAAGGGTTGGCGAACGGTGATGGATGTTTCGTTTCCGACGGCAAACATATTGGAGTCGGCGTATCCGAGAGAAATAATACGTCCCTTCAGAAAGAGGGACTGGGCAAATACGAATTTTGAAAAGTGAAATATATTGTTCAACGGCTTGGAAAGTTAATGCGGATGTGGCCAAGTCGCGTGCCGAATAAATACGAATAATGATGTATTTGATGTTGTGGTTGCTGCGGAAATTGGGACAAAGTTTGGAATATGGGTCAAAAGAGCCCAACGAAGTTTGGAAAAGTGTTGTTTTTATACTATTGTGGAAGTTTTGAGAGGATCAAGTCACTGGAGATGGTACCTTCGAAATTTTTCTAGAATCTAGATGCACGAAAATGTCCAAAATTTGCGTCTTCTAATTTGCACCGCCTGTGATCATTTCCGTTAGTAACTATTATACAATATACTCAGATTTACGATTTAATGTATTCATAAATACAGTAGAATAACATTGCCATTATTTAACGAAAACACATTATACAATAAACATTAAATATCATGGTACATGAAATCGAATCCGAAACTATCGCCTGCATTCGGACACATAATAGGTTTCTAATAATTGGAAACTGCAAACAAAGGTTTATATTACCGTATTTTCTAATAAAATAGGAATATTGATATGACTGTGTACCCACAGTCCAGTAACAAAGTGATCAATATCAGTGGAACTCACGTATCATTATAAAACATGTAGATATTTTAGTCCTTCTACTTCTTTTTTTAGTTCATACCAATGTAGGCCAAGAAAGCATATTATCAGATTTTATTCTTCTTCTTCTTCTACCTGGCGTTATCCCTGACGGGTCCGTCTTCTGGCTATATTAGACTATGGCTTGTTTCGATTGTTGATCAGATTTTACTATAGAGTATCTACAAATTTTTACGTCTATGCGTGTTGGAACTGGTTAAAGACGAGAATTGTTCAACTATGTCAATGCAAGCTTTTTGTAATTTAGCAAAATTACCACCACATATTCCCTTAGCAAATGGGATTTGCAGTACTTTAACTGTCTTGGAATCATTTTTATCAACCTACCCCAAAAACTTTATTTGTGGGCCGTCTAAAAATCCTAGTTGGACTCAGTACTGACAAAAATAGAAAAAAAAAATTTCTCGCCACATTCAATTTAAAATAATTTGTTATTTCAGCCTATATCGAAACTTTTTGAATGAAAATTGATCTTATCAATTACCTACTGTTGGCCATATTTTTGTAGAATTACACTTTATGTGTCTCACAGAGAAACTCAAAACTCGAATAGCTCTCTCTCACTCTCTCTCTCTCTCTCAAACAAGAAAAAATAGAACTCTAAAAAGCAAATAGCTCTGCCCTAAATATTATAACAGTTGTTAACAACGTCGATCTAGTTACATTTGAAATTACAATGTTTGAATAACAATAATTAAAATTCAACACTAACCGTACAATAATGACTAGCAAATATTAATCAACATCCACATCGAATACCTGGTTCATGTTAAATCTAGCTACACGTTTGAGAACGCTAAGCGATATCAGATACTTACACACGGGTTTATCGGCGTTCGACCATCTGTTTGCGTCGAACCAGCGCTGTTTGGTTAAATTGAAACTTTAATCATTGTTTTAGTTAACACCGGATGCAACTTGCTGGTCAAATGTTGGCTTTTGTTTACTAAAACATACATTTGTATTGGACCGTGGCAAATAGTGGATGCATTTTGTATTTGCTGACTCGATGTTGTTACGATAATATTAATTAGTAAACTGACTGTGCTAAAGTAGTTTTGGAGAATTGAATTAAGGAATACTGCTACTTTGGTTTTTCAATCAAAAATTATATTTCTTATTGCAATGAATGCCGAGACAAAACGAATCAACACCTTGAATTTCAAAGCAGTGCTTGGTATTCCGCTGCGCTCGCCATCCTGAGACAAAATATGTTATCTCGATATGTCCAGTAGTTACTCTGGTTACAATTTCCTTCAATCCGAAAAAATATTGCTGTTTGTAATACATTTGATAAAATACTGTTTGGCGGGAGAAACAGTCGTTGCGGTGGTACCTACATATATAGGTGGCCTCTCACATGTGAGAGACCTGTCAGTAAATTGTATTTTAGTAACAGACTTTATCACAAACATGACTGTGTTTATATGATATCGATTGCCTCGGTAGCGCTGTTGTGATTGTAAAGTGGTCGGGCAGTCATATTGGATTTATGATTTTTCTATTCATTATCAGCACGGAGTCAGAAATTAATGCCTGTTATGGCGATAGGCTCGCTTTCTATCACATGTGGCAAAACGTGGGTGTCCTGGTTGCCCCTCTCCCTACCTCTTCTGGGAAAAAGCGTGAGTTTATGTATGTATGTAATCTGATATCGTGTTGAGCTTCGTTACAGTAGTTAAGATGTTTTCGTTGAACTGCTTGGCTTTTCCTTCAATATAAGCGATGTCCATTGATGGTAATCTGGGTATTTTCAGTTAGTTAGACTCCGGCTGTGAAACGAGAGGCCGCGGGTTCAATCCTCAAACCAAAGCAAATATTTGTGTGAATCAGAAGTATTTGTTTCTGGTCTGGGTATTTGTGAGACCGAAAAGTTTCTTGTAGTTTCTGATATCTATCGATTTTAGTGCGAGGCCAGGAGTATGTATGTGACCGTTGAAAATATTTATCTATTGGTAGGTCTGTCTTCTTCAATAATAAATTTTGATCTTCTGCTCTTATTTTTTTTAAACTGTAACATATCTATATTTTCCTAATCTATTTGCCTATCACCTAATAATATGTACAAACTATATTAAAATAAAATCCGTTTGCAGTAAAATCGTCGAAGCAAAATATCATTTAAATCAAGTTAACCAGTCCGATCGGCCATCGGTTGACAAGCCGTCATATTTCGATTCGAGGCGTTACGAGCCGATAAAACCCCATTCCACATGGAGCTGCCGACAAGACGCGATATACTACACTTGAGTGAATACACGCCCTACCAAATGTTACAAATTCAGGGCGACTTATGTAAATTTTATTGGGTATTTTATCTGTTTTTGTCGTGTAGATGGAAAAAGGAGCAAACAGATTAGAAATAGTAAATGAATAGCTCTATATGTAAACATTAATATAAAGTAAAATTTGTGAAAACATGATAAAATAGAGGAAATAATAAAGATAATTTTAAGAGGCATTGGACTTCGTGTGATCTTACCAACGAAAGCCGTCTATGAAATTAGTTTTCTAAAAGAAATAAACGTTGAAATCAAACTATATTTGCTATTATTTACGGATTTTGTCGCACATTTGGTTTCATTATTTCATTCTTTATCTTCCCGACGATGTTTTGATTACTTTACAGCTTTCGTTGACACGGGACGGACTGATAAGATGAACTCGTCATATCTACGTTATGCATTATATAAAAATAGTTCTCTAAAATTGTTCATATACCTTACCAAAAGAAGCATTCGCGTTAATAACGACACATGTGTCTCCACACAAAATTTTCAGCTCAAAACTTAACTTGTCACTCCAGCGACTTTCTCTAAAGCCGGCACATGATTTAACATTTAAAGCCACCTCAGAAGTGCGTCATGCATCAGCTCCGGAGCACTTCGGGTAATGGGAACTACCATTATAAATTTCAGCCGCTAAGTGCCTGTCACTAGAGGAAAACACATTGATATCTATCTTCGGAATTATCGGTTAGGTTGTACTCAGTATTTTTATTTTACGTTCTTCTAGGTGTATTGCGATAAACCTTATCTTAGGTACATCTAGTTGTTTAATATTTTCATTTTAATCTCAGATTCGATTGATAATATTTTTTTAGGAACCTTTGGTATCACCTTCCATTTGGTTAGTAGCCTCAAAATCAAATTTGTGTGCACTTCATTTATAACTATTAACATACATACAATAATAAACATTAATGATATAAATGAACTATTATGCGATCCAGTAGGTACTAAAGTCACAGAGAAAAAAATACAGTTAACAAACTATAAGAGTTTCAGCAGTTCATTATATCACATCTTACAATCAATTTAGTCAGATATATTTTTTTAGATATTACCACAATCTGTGTTGATGCCAAAACTCAGTATAAACTTCGGCTTTTAGCATAAAGCAATAATAAAAAACCGGAGCAAACTTCGCAATGTATTATAAATCATAGATTAGTTCGAGGCACCATTGGTTCGTTTCAGTCGATATAACACCGGCAGTATGTAACTTCGTACATTCGAACCCATATCGGAAAGCTTGACGAAATATGTTTTTTCTTATTCCAAGTTGTGTCATCGATTCCTATATAGTTATGATTGTGTGTAATCTTATCGTATTATTTTTTAACGTAGTAATAACTATAACATGGAGTTACTTTTATATACTCTGTCAATCATTTGGACATGATGTAAATCATGATGACTCACTTAGAAACAATTTATGTTTCTATACAATCAATATTTCAATACTAAAAAGCCAAATTTAAAAAAAGTCAAGATCGAACTTCCTTATCGCTGCCAAAAATAATGTAACAATATTTTTTGTTATTAATTCTTCTCTTCTAAAAATTTTTTAGTAGATTGTAAATTCAATCATTATAAAATTATGAAAACAGACTAATATCGTTTCCATCGAAAGGCTTTGTTTACATGTAATTAAGATTGAGAGTTAACGATTAATTAATTTGATTTTGGCAATTTAAACCAAAGGCTTTTTAAATTAGAATTATGATACTGAAGTAAGAATTTAAAAATCTGTCCAAGTTTATTGTGCAAGTTTATTGTGAATTTAAAAATCTGTCCAAGTTTATTGTGCTTTACTGGTGGTAAATCTACCACCAGTCATCATATGTAAGAGGCCGCCTGGGTAGGTATCACAGAATTGTCTCATTGCCCTAATAAATAGCAGTGTAAATGCACTTTTGGGTTCCGGTTTAAAGGACATTATAGCCAGGGTAATTACTGAACATACTACCATGGGATGGATATTTAAATAATTGAAAGAAAGGGCGGTCGAGGGCGTATAATTACAGGCGTTCTCTATAATCTATCTATCTTTAAAAAAAGATTTCATTACATATTTCGATGCAATTCATGTTTCAGTTAACAAAGATAGAGGTATATGTGGTGCATGTATTTATAGACACTCATTAGATTATTATATATGTCTATTTTTGTTTAATGAAACATAGAATTGTACTGGTATAGTCATGGCAGCTATTTTAACCGTTTGGTAAATATGGATAAGATATAGAGAATGGCTGTTAATCAATGGAATATACGCAATCTATCTATTACAGGCAAATGCCGATCATAGAGCTGCAAGCACGTGTGACACTTTCCGTGAACAGCCTGGGTATCCAATTCCAAGTACCTAAACGGACATAATTATACATAATCGATACTCTATCGGAATTACATTTACAACCATAAGCAATGTTCATATATTGTTATATATACAGTCAGATCATAAGTATTGTCACACAGTAAAAACTTTTCTTTTAGAATGCTGGCCACGAAAAAGTTTATTGAATTCGAATTTCGAATTGTTCATGAAAATAAAAATGTATACATTTTAGAATTTTACTCATTTTTAAATATGGAGTGGACGCTTAAAGAAGACCGTGTTGCAGTTATTGCGATGCATCGTTGCGGTTACGCGCCAATTCAAATTTTTGACATACTGAAAAATTTGAATATAACCAAAAGATTCGTTTATCGTACCATCAAACGATACAATGAAGACTCTAGTGTAAAGGTCAGGTCAAGAAGTGGTCGCCCTCGGTCTGTTAGGACTCCAGCAGTGATAAAAGCTGTGAAGGCGCGAATTCAAAGAAATCCCAAACGTAAGCAGAAACTGTTGGCCCTTCAGATGGGGTTAAGCAGAACCACGGTGAAAAGGGTGTCAAATGAAGACTTAGGGCTTCGGGCATATCGAAGAAAAACAGGACATCGTTTGAATGCTCGTCTAATGGACCTGAGACTGAAGAGATGCCGCGCTTTGTTGAAGCGGTACGAGGGAAAAAAATATCGGGAAATTTTCAGATGACAACATTTTTACCATAGAAGAGAGCTACAACAAACAAAATGATAAGGTGTACGCACACAATAGTGAAGAAGCGAGCAACCATATTCCGCGTGTCTAACGAGGTCATTTTCCATCCTCGCTCATGGTATGGTTGGGAGTTTCTTATTGGGGCTTAACAGAGGTACATTTTTGTGAGAAAAGTGTAAAAACGAATGCAGTTGTATATCAAAATACAGTCCTAACGAACCTTGTGGAACCTGCTTCTCATACCATGTTCAATAACAGGCACTGGGTTTTTTTTTATTGCTGTGAATGACGAGACGAGCATGCCGTTCGCCTGATGGTAAGCGATGCGACCGCTCATGAACAGTAGCAAAACCAAACAACACCTTGAATTACAAAGCAATGCTTGGCATTCCACTGCGCTCGCCATCCTGAGACATATAGATGTTTAGTCTCAATATGCCAGTAGTTACTCTGGCTACAATGTCCTTCAATCCGAAACACAACAGTGCATTTAAACTGCTATTTGACGGGAGAAATAGACATTGCGGTGGTACCCACCCAGGCAGCCTCTCACATATGAGAGACCTATCAGTACCAGTAAACAATATTCCAACAAAATTCGGCGCCAGCTCATAGAGCGAAGAGCACACAAGACTGGCTGGCGGCGCGTGAAATCGACTTCATCCGGCACGAAGACTGGCCCTCCTCCAGTCCAGATTTGAATCCGTTAGATTACAAGATATGGCAACACTTGGAGGAAAAGGCGTGCTCAAAGCCTCATCCCAATTTGGAGTCACTCAAGACATCCTTGATTAAGGCAGCCGCCGATATTGACATGGACTTCGTTCGTGCTGCGATAGACAACTGGCCGCGCAGATTGAAGGCCTGTATTCAAAATCACGGAGGTCATTTTGAATAAACTTTAGTGTCATGAGAATCTATGTTTTGTTAAGTTCATTTTGGTATATAAATGGTTACATAATAAATAAACTTGTTTCAATTATTTTATATTAAACATGTGACAGAATTTATGACCTGACTACCTAGTCAGGTCATACTAACATACCTATGTTAGTACTGACGGTAGGTAAGTGATAAGCTGCCTGGGTAAGTTCCTCCGCTTTGTCTATTTCTCCCGCCAAACAACAGTACAAATGCACTGTTGTTTTCTGGTTTGAAGGAAATTGTAGCCACAATAACTATTGGACATATTGACACTTAACATATTATATCTCAGGATGGCGGGCGCAGTGGAATGCCAAGCATTGAGATTCACATTGTTGCTTGGTTTTGCTACGCCCATGTGCGGTCGTATTGCTTGCCATCAAGCAAAGGGTGTATTCGTCCCACCATTCAAAGAAAAAACGGTTATAGCAAACATCCTCTAGAATTCATAGTTATACGTACGCAAAACTTACAAAAATAATTTCCTTTTAAGACTGAAATTTTGGAGCACCAATTCACCGTCCTTAACCATAATATTTCATACAGCTTAAGTCATAAACGTGCAGTTAATTCCGATAGTTCGTCTGCTAAGCATGGTATTGAGATGTAAGGGCAAATAGAACTTTCCAGACATCAGAACGCTTCCAACTGCTCCGGAAATGTATGCGGTCTTCTTCCAAGTAATGAAGTTTTTAGTTCATGAAGATAACTTGCTTACAACACTATGCAGGAGTGTTCAAGATTTTTTATTTATGATTTATGTAACAATCATCGTTGAATTTTATTAAATAACGAGCTACCGCATTGATACATTTTAAAACCTTAAAATCATGGAAATTAGTCCGTCTGATTTTGGTTCCTTTTAATTTTTATTGCAAGCAGAATAATTACGATAAATTAGACCTTGCCAGATTTTAGAAAAAATACTTCTATTAATTTTTGTTTTTCAAAATTTCAGTATTGTTTCAGTTAACAAATAAAGTAAAGCGCCAGAGAAATCATTCCATCCATACGGATCGAAAATATTGTTTAGAAACCCGAATAAGTATGTACGCCATGCCACACGTCGCTCACAAAAAAACAACAGTTACGCCGCAGTTCCAATAAAAAAACATCCAAATAGAACAGCAGTATATTATAATTTTATATTTAAGCCAGACAGTTGATCCTTCAAACCAGATAATTACTATTATTCAGAGCTGAGCAGAGTAAGTGTCCGCTCGTAAGCTCTAACCCGTAAAGACAATTTATGAACATCTTGATTAACGTATTCGCTATCTTCATTACGTCGCCTTGGCCTGTAGGTTGCGCGGTATCAACCACTCTATCTGTATCGAAGACTATATGTATTGGAGTTAGAATAGAAATTGAACATGGGGTGATTAGGGAATGTGTGAAAGAGCTGTTTTTTTGGAAAAATAACGAAGAGTTCTTTTTTGAAAAATAAAATTGATTATACGCACCTTTACGTTCAGTTAAAAATAAACACAGGTGCTCCTTATTTTGTGATGGATACATAATCTAAAAAAATATTTAGATTAAATTAAAAAAGAAAAACAGGCTTAACAACCCGTATTACATTGCGGGAATATTGTAAATATGTGATGAATACAAAATTTTACACATATTTTATTTTGCTATTTTTCCAAGAAATTTCTATAAATTTACCATCGAATAGGAAAAGAGCGTTATTATTTATTACTGCTTATTTGCATGTTAACCATACAAAATAAATTCTATGTCGGAAGATAAATAAAATAAAATAACACCCAACCGTCACATACATAGATTTTATTCTTATACTAGTACTGTACCCGCGACTTGGTCCGCATGGAATTTAACAAAAAAGTTACTTTTTTTTTTAAATTTTTCAAATAAAAGATTTTTTCTAAAATAAATGTAGCCTAAATTACTCCTTATTATATCAGCTACCTGACAATAAAAGTCCCATCAAAATCGGTCCAACCATTTCAGAGATTAGCCGGAACAAACAGACAGACAAAAAAATCTAAGATCATTTTCGTTATAGGTATCGTTTGTATAATGATATCCAGTTGGGCTTTTTCTTGAATTTTCACTTTACAGACACTTCAATTATATTTATATGTATAGATGTATAGATTGAGGTATTATTACTCATTAATTAATAAACACGCTTAATCGTACTGTCTATTATAGAGGAGGCCAGTGCCCTGCAAGGGAACGTTTATGTACAGATAAAAATAAAACATTGATTTAAAAACTAAGTGCCTACCTTCAGTATATTTGGAGTTATAACAAGTTTATTTATCTTTTTGTCATAATACAAGCAAAAAAATATAAAATCCTTGCGATCGATGACTAATTTTAATAACGCTCCATTAGAGATTTACTGGAGAAGCTCGCGCCACTTCTGTCGGAACACACGGGTTTTCACCCCGTCCCTATATTGATAGCAAGGGAATAAACATTTTATTTCTAAAAATTACAACAAACTAATAAGCGCAGTCGATGCGTAAACAGGCATTCTAACTCAGTCTTCGTCTCGGGCAACACAACGAGGGGACGAAAACAGAAAGCCGGCGAATGATAATGGCCTGATTAAGAAAAGTCACGTCTCTTTGTATTCTGTTGTTTCTCCAGTGATAATAAAAATACAAAACACAAACAGACGCCGCCTTCATAATTAGGGTTAATTTTGCGAAAGTATTGCCTCGGATTTATATTGTCTCTATTTTGCTGTTTATTTATTTATAAGACGGGTTTGTGTCACGTTTATGTCTGATTTAGATTTAAGGGGAACCACATAGACTCATTTTAAAGGTATATTATGTCTATAAAGAACTTATAACTTTCTTCAATAAAAGTGAGAGACACTGTAGGGAAAGTTACCTACCTGAGACTTCTGCCCTTCAAGAATATCTAGGTGTACAAAATCTTTATATCCACAAGTATAGCTACTATAACCTTACTCAAGCATTATTTTTAGCTGAAACAATAATTTATCCAGTATATAAGCATTGGTTTTTTTCAAAGGCGTCAGGTTATGATGAATTCGGTTCACTTTCACCATGGACTATCCCTCAGGCTAAACATATATTTTTTAATGCAATAAAAGGCGATATAAGTATGTCATTCGCCTGATGGAAAGCGATACGACCGCTTATGGACACTGGCAAATCCAAACAACACCATTAATTACACATCAACGCTTAGTGTTCCGCTGCGCTCGCCATCCTGAGAAATAGGATGTAAGGTGTAAGGTGCTCAATATGTCCAGTATTTACTCTGGCTACAATTTTTTGTAAACTGACACAACAGCACATTTGCACTGCTGTTTGGTGGCAGTAATACACATTGTAGTGGAACCTACACAGGTAACAATAATATAATCTACCATATTCGTAATCACTGAATAATTTTACTAAAACTTACACATAACTAAAATGTGTTAGTAAATCAACCTGCAGTATTAAAAATATTTGCCTTAACGCAAGTTTACGCGTAAATTCGTCCATGGGGAAGTAATTAATAAAAAAACCATTGTAATTTATTACGATAGATCATTAACAAAAATGTTTCAATGGAACGGCCACTCCTGTGGGTTTACTCTATGAAACGATACGAATTTCGAATGTTCGGATGTTCAACGTCCGGAGTAAATTATAAGTTTTCCACTTCTAAAAATCAATACTATACTCTATCACACTTATCATTTTCTCCGAACTTAGTCTATGATTACGACGTACGATAGAGGATTCCAACATTTTGTGGAGTTTCACATTAGTGAAGTTTTACGTACGACATCCGACCATGCGAAGTTCGTATCGTTTCATATAGTATCCCCCTGTGGTCTTTCCCGTAATTTTAATAACAGTGCGTCGTGTCATCGCGCTTTCGTTAGCTGTGTAAACATTTTTAATCGTTCACTGAAATGTGGACACACCCTGTAGACGGCGTGGCATCTTTATTATACTAGTTTTGGGTAAGGTGTTAATAAATGTAATGAAACTGGCAGACCATGCAAACTTTTAAATAGTGGGTTGAATGACATGAAATTTGAAAATTATTATTTGTATAATGTACATCAGCATAAGTAATGATTTAAAGAAATATATGATTGAAAGATACGAAAGCCTACATGGCGCAGTTGGTTAGACGTTAAGTATTAAACGAGAGAGGTCGTGGGTTCGATCTCCACCACAAACGACCGTTTGTGTGAACCACATATATTTATTCCCGGTCTGGGTGTTAGTGAGACCGAAGTCTCTCTTAGTTTCTGATACCCACGATCAACACTCGATCTTAGCGTGGGCTCAGGACTACGTATGTATGTAACTGTTGAGTCTTACGCCATCCTGAGACAAAAGATTTTACGTCTCATGATGTACAGTCAGCAACATAAGTCGCTACACATTCACGAGATTTGGAATTGTCTTATCATCCAAAATAATTATTATTTTCAATATCGTATGGCACTTCTCGGCATAGATGACTTTACTTGGTTATATTTTACGACTACAGAGTAGTACATACAAATTTTAATTCATAAAAAGGTTATCAAAAAATGTGAAGTGTTCAACGACTTATGTTGCTGACTGTACATTTAGACTTTTTTTTGGCGGGAGAAATAGACATTGCGGTGGTATCCAGACGGCTTCTAACATACATATGAGAGACCTACCACCTGTAAACTTAGAGTTAGATTTCAAAGATGTTTTCTAAGCAACAGACATGCTGTTAAGTTATGCTCTATCGATAAGCGTTTGTCAACTATATTTCAATGTAAGTTCCTCTTCATACAGCTACAACACTTATAATTTTAAACGCGTAGGACGAAGATAAGTTTTTCTTTATTCAAATCGCCTCTTGCATATTAATGCGGCGCACCAGCACTGCTTGCTGCAAATGATATGACATAAATCAGTGTGTAACAAAGCCACGGTTTAATGAGATGCCCCGGGGTTTGGAATCAATTGACCTTTATGTTTATTGTTTATTAAATAAAATATTTGTTTTCGTAGTGTTGTACACGTTTACACGTAATGATGCTATTATAAAAACTTGTAGATATTAGGCTAATATTTTTTACGGAAAAAAATTATTACTTTTGTAGCTACGCGTATCTGTATCAGCCCATATACGTCCCACTGCAGGGCACGGGCCTCCTCTACAATCGAGAGTACGATTGAGAGTGGTTAGGCCATATAGTCCAACACGCTGGCCTAGTGCGGGTTGGCTACGCGTATAAATTAAATTAATTTTATTTTCATAATTATTACTGCTATATAATTATTGGGATATCTTCTATAACCACTCTTTTGTCTGCTTACTACCTAGGGTGAATTTCTTACCTGGAAAATTGCGTGTCAGGTTTTTCTTTCTATTCTATTTTTAACATCTCGTGTAGTCTTTATTATCATTGATTTTATGATATAATTGTAATATGTGACTATTGGGTGTATTTATTAATTAATGGACTCTAAAATCACCTTTCACAACATTAAGCCAGTTTTTATTCGACTTCGAAGCCTTACCTTAGCAGCCTATATATAGGTCCAGACTTATTAAATGTCAATAACGTATACCCGGTAGCATTCCCAAATATTCAGTACTGCACAGTAAACGCCGACCAAAAATATGAATTAATTATAACCATTAATGCATTTCAAATTCAAACACGTGACTAGGGAAACGACATATTTCAATATTAATTTTAATCAAGATTAATTTAACTCACGAACGTCATTAAACTTTGCAAACTAGTCGTCAACCATTCAAGAGCATTAATATGGAAAGATGAAGAATGAATGTGTTGTAGGTAATAAGTATCAACTTGGGAGACATATAAACCAACATGGTGACGTATGAAGTATTGTCAATTGGCAACAAAAGTTTAGTTGGTCTTTATAGCCAGACTAGAGGCATAGTCCAACTTTGCCCAGGTGCAGACTCTTTGAATAGAAACGTCTAAAATTATCAACGTTTATCTACTATATTATGCATGTATTATACATATAAACCTTTCTCTTCAATAACTATATCCATTAAAGAATACCGCATCGAAATTCGTTGCGAAGTTTTAAAGATCTAAGCATATATAGGAACAGACCGACAGCGGGAAGTTACTTTGTTTTATACTATGTAGTGAAGTTTTTTTTTACAGCACGTCCTTCAAATATTTAAATGAGGAAATAAAAGTATCTGAGGATAGTCTTGATATTTTGTATGTAAATAAAAACCTTTTTAGTACGCAAAATTCACCCACATGTTGAAGAGTCTCAAAAACAAATAAAATGATAATAATAAAAGTATATTAAAAGAACATTTTTTTTAAAAGCTTTTATGATACTTCGCAAAAGCATAAAATATTTTTATTCTTTAAAACTTTTCAACTTAAAACGTCATTACATAATTTATTACGTAATAAAAGCTTGTCGCGAGATTCACCCTACGTAGGTATTTAATATTTCAAATTTTGTAAATATTTATTCACATTTCTCTTAGTTCATGGTACCTTAACATTGTTACCACTAGAATATCTCAGTGGCAGCCCCTAACTAATATCTAATGAGTATTGAGAGTCCACAACAGCCTGTCCCGATCACAACAGAACTCCATTAGGCCGGTCTTACCGCCCATTGGATTAATTCACGCTTTTCGCTCTTCATTACTGAGCCTTCTAAACAATCTTGCTGATGCGGTTTCAAGCATTATTTATTTTAAGTTGCTTTCAATGTTTGTACCTACCCCGTAGATGAAAAGTGTAGAAGAAAAGTTATTTAAAAGTGTAGAGCATATTGAAAAAATGTCTGTGGACAGTCTAGCCATTTTATGCAGAATTTAAGAAGTTGCTGGATACTAGACGCTGCAAATACGTCAGTTTTGAAACCCTCGGGAAAAACCTATGTTTATAAGTTGACTTGGAAGTAAGTGAAAATCAATATATAAAAACATAAACTGAATCATTTGTTGCTCAAATTATATTTAGTAGATGGCGTTCCATACTGATTTAGTACTTAACTATTGTAACGTATATTATATTTATATTACGTGTATATTATTGTACGAAATTGCCAATCGATATTCTGCCTGGACGGCATTAGCGCTTACCATCAGGTGCAGAGTAGTCACTATGCCGGGCCAAAAAAAGACGATTGAACTACTTAAAAATAATTAATATGAATAATTTTTATTGCACAGGTCCGGCAAAAGAGCAGCCCCACTTCATGGTAAGTGAATATATTATTTATACGTCGTCAAACCCTTCAAAATAGGACACGAAAGGGAAAGACGGGAGTAGGAAAAACTATTGGGCCTCAGGAAATCTCCTTTACCAACGTAACACGACAACAAAGCCGTCATGGCATTTTTTTGTAAGACTTTAGTACTACCCCAGCCGAAATACTCATTCCTATAGTACGTATGGTGCAATATCAATATGATATTGCACCATACGTACTATAGGAATGAGTATATACGTACGATCTAAAACGGTGAAGGAAAACATCGTGAGGAAACCTGCATACCATAGCGATTCATAAGAATTTATATGGTATGTAAGTCCGCCAACCCGCACTAGGCCAGCGTGGTGGACTATATGGCCTAACCACTCTCAATCGTACTCTCGATTGTAGAGTAGGCCCGTGCCCTGCAGTGGGACGTATATGGGCTGATCCAGATCCAGATCCAGAATATCAATATGACCGCGCCACTTTTAAAACTGACGCAAAATGAACATTATTCACGTCCTAATTAATATTCCGCTGGTAAATAAGTTGCTATGGCCAGAATGTGTCCACAATGCGACGTTAATTACCTGCAATGATAATTAATTAGTGTATTTAACGAAATGAAATAATTTAATTAACTTTTAGTCACACACGCTCTTTGGTAATTTTTCGATAAAGCTTCACTGACTTCTTTCATTGCTCGGTTTTGACATTTCCATTTATGAAAATGTATTTTCCGTTCAATTTTAAGCTTGCATTGCGTTTTCAATCGGATATTGAAATAAAAATATATGCAGCAGACAGGTAATTCGAGTGTTTGAAAGCATTAATTAGGATCCTAATTAAACCTATTTCACGCTGCAGAGCAACAAATGTATATGTAGGTCTGATCAAAGGGCGATGTTTGTGTTATAATTATAAACATATGGAGCTGCAGTTGAATATTTTTAAACTGTATTATGTCAGACATTTCCCGACATCATTATAATCGCTGAATAAATAGCAGGTTAAGTTACATTCATCAGACCTATCAATCTATTAGTGAGTCAAAGTAATGAAATTTCCGCGGTTCCAAATTGTTTCTTTCTCTTCTTTTTTATTTTGTTCATACTTTATTTTGATTATTATTTAGATCTTTAGTGTACACAAACTTAAACTACCATACAGAAACAATAATAAAAAGTACAATACTTTTGGTAAAATATTTAAATGGAATGAAATTAATTTATTGGTTACGCATTTTATGAGTCAATACATAACACTTAATAACTAGGCATATACAACATTACATATAATTTATTTATAGTAAGCAATAACCATCAAATGAATTTAAATAAATCACAAATGGTAACTATTTATTCAAAGATCTTTAAAATTACAAATATAAATAAATTGGCTACATTTCAGTATTTTTCCATGCTACCAAATACTCTCACAATAACAAACTAAACAAATATTATTTCCAACAAGCCGGGCATGTATAGTATTTCTTTAGGTCATTGTGTTCTTAATGCGTTTGTAGAGTACAGCACAATGAGCGCCTATATTCAGCATTAACTTCCGGATGGAAGCATTTGGACAATACTTGGAATTAGGCACGCTAGCCATTCGTGTTCTGTGTCGAATTAACTGAATTTAGTCTGTTTGTACTTATTACGTGGTTTTGTCCGTAGTGTATTTAAATATTTAGTAATTACATGTATAGAACGAAACTTGTATTCAAGTCTAGTATCTAGGGTATCAGAAACTACGAGGAACTTTGGGGTTTACAAACACTAATACCCGAAGCAGATATATGTGTATCACACAAACATTTATATCATTGCAGGAATCGCATAGCGCCTTCTCATATTACATCCAGTTTACCCAACTGCATTATTGAGGTTGTCGTTTATTCGTATCATTGATAAGTCCGAGCATAATAGTGAAAATTAATTATGGCTGACAATACAAGAATCATGTTTCGGGCCTTACTGTGCATACTTGCATCTGAGCTGGTTACTATACAAAGCTAAAATAAAATAAAAATGTATTCCAAATACTGGTTGACTTATGGTTTTACTTGATTGTCTCCCCGGGAATTTAATTTAATGACTTCGTTGCGGTTGGATATGTTGTCACGATAATTATTATTCTTCGAAAGAAATCAGCAGCATTCACAGCGTAGTGTGTATAGAAAAAATATATAGTATGTGTTTAGGTGATAATCAAATCGACTTTCTTCAAAATGATATCCGAAACGTTTTACATCAGGTTGTTATAGTACTTCAAATTAGTACCTCGTAGCATTAAATTAATGACTGATATATTTACAGTCAAATAATAACATTTAACGCTTCATATTCGAGTAGAAATACCTTTCGCAAATTTCAATAAATGTTACAAATTGATTTATGATAAATACTGAACACAATGAGCTCGAAAACTATTCGAGGATTAAATTTCACAAATTATTATGAAATGAAATTGTAACTCTCCATACATCCGTAACAAAATATAACTAAACATTTAGGAATATTTGCTTTTGTTATTATATTACATTTGTCAGGATTAATACCAACTGTATTTCATTAAAATTGAAACTGAAATTGTAATTTGATCCCCCGAATAGCAGTTTGCCTCGGTATGATATTAATTGTTATAGGAATGCTTTCTTTCACTGCGGTATTTTCGTATCAATAGTTATACAACTTCAAGAAAAAAAGCATTGAGGTAATATACTAGAGGGGCACTGCAAACAAAATGTTTGTAAGAAAATGAAGGGTACCGTACCGCTCCTTCTATTTCTGTCTTTGACACGCCTACGAAGTAACATTATCTTCGCTCTCGCTTCACTGTGTACCCATGTGCACGCACAATACGCAGAGATTTTGTTCCTGATGTCCGCTCTAGTATAATACCTCAATGAAAAAAGAAACGTTTTCCGAAAAGCAATGTAAGTCATGTGATAATGTCTGAATTTGCAAGTGTTTATTATTTAGTCAGTTGTTTATTCTTTAGCCCTATCTATGAAATCAATAATAATTTTAAAAAAAGTATTAGATTAAGTACGCAAATATTTTCATAGTAAACATTTTGATGAAGTATTTTTTCTCTTTTCCTTCAGGATCACTGTACGAAATGTGTTGGACACTAAAACACTATACTAAAACCATCAGAAAACCAACAAAAAAGTAAAAGTGTATTGAACAATTCGTCTTTAGTCCAATATCATAAGAAATGTAAAAGTCTAGTGCTAATAAATCGCAAGACCCTTCGTGACTAGAAGAACACATTAAGATGTCAAGGCCTTTACGTACGGCCCATACGTGGCCTAAGACATTCTAGAAAAAGCCTCCAAAGGTTGAGAGAATATGTATCTAAAAATAAAAGTCTCTGAAATAAATTTGAGTATAAATATATACATAGGTACTCGTATTCAACTTTTGAAATTTAGATTGGAGAAATAACTGGAGATCTGAATATTTTGTAGTTTTTTACTGATTGAATCAGTAGGTTAAAACAGATTTCTTCTTTAATCCCTTCAGTTCTTAATAGTATGAATATAAAAATATAATTATTGTATGATAGTAACCTGTCTTATTTCCTCACCATAGGCGGTAAGTGATAAGACCACCAATTGTCACCTTCATTTAAACGAGTTGTTTTTTTTAATCTTATTATTGATGTGTGTGATTTTCAATATAAATAATACTTAGCAAGTTTTCTCAAATATATATCATTAAATAAATGAACAAATATCTAGTTATTACTTAATATCAACCATTAGAATAAAATCGATGTTTTCGCCATCACAATCATTACACATCCTAGACATTTTACGTACAAGTAAACTATCTAATACAACTTTATTAACTTACAGTTTATCGCTCACAAGAATCAATTACTATTTTTATAGGCTATTTTATGACACAATAAAGTACAAATTGAGATCGTAATATCTGGAATCAGTTTTATGAATACCTTTGTTGTGATGTTGCTAAATTCTGCTTGACTTTCACTATTTTGAGATATTTTTGTCTTAGGTCAAAAACTTGTTATTCTTTTGACAGCTATCGTGTCGTAACTAGTAAAGATATTAGATATTAGGCACTACGAGGAACAATTAAATTTTATTAATTTCAGACTCAGATAGTTGTTATGCACAACACAAACATTGGCCGCAATATGAAAAATGTCTTGTTTCACTTCAGTTGACTTAAAGGTATGCTCAGAAATGTTTCAAGTACAAATATAATATGTTTGTATTACACGTAATTTCCATCTCAAGCAGGGTAATGGAAAGACGTGCTCAGATTTTCCAGGCAGCCTCCTGCGAGCAGTTTCAATCTCGACGAGCCCTAAAGTCCTCAAATAACAATAAAATATACATATCGCAATCTCGACTCGGGTCCGCGAAAGTCCTTAATGGGCCCCTTCTACGTAGACACGAATTTCCCTATTGTAGACGATGGCTTGACAAGGGAACCCCTGGCGAGCCGACACCGACCATTTTTTGTAGCTCATTTATTTCCAATTTGCAATAGCCATTCGTAACAATTCGATAGGGCGGAGAAGAAAAATGACGTCACTTCAACGCTTGAATCTTTTTCTATTTGCAGACCGTTCTCTGTTTAATATCGAAGTTGTAACAATTGTATTGATTACCAATATAACAGAAATAAGTGAATCTATTTTCCGAGGTCACAAACTGTTATCTCCCGCAAGTTTCCGAATGCTGATTACCGCGACGACTCCCTGAAATGAACTCAAACGAGTGGATAGGGGCTATCGGAGCTCGTCCCATCTCCGGAGTGTCATTAGTTAATGTTGCGGCCAGTTTCTACAGAGATTTAATCAGGCCGCAGATTGAGATCAGTCGATTCACCCCCTCCCAACCGAGCGATGTTATCGGCCGGTCATTACCGTTCCCAGGACGATAACGCGCCGAACTCCGTATCGACGGCGAAATTGCTATAGCTATATTCAGTCGAATTTTTATTATGTTCATCGGGCGGGTGGCATTAATTTCACACGTAACCGTTTACATGGTCAAGCGAGAGCATATCAGTGTTTCACAACCGCAACGAATGGGCGCAAAGCGAAACAATTAACACATTCCGTCCGCAAATCTGAAATTCTCGTTAATTTAAAGCGTGGGCCAATTTAAATTACGAATGTGTTGCATTAGGACGGAGGGGAGGGAGTGTTTGTGAACATTTAGAAACAAAGAACGGCGGTCCGAAGCGCCCCGGGCCATGATCCCCTCGGAATAGAAATAGTTTCCGTAGCTGCGGAGGAATTACGAGGAGCCCGGGTCAACGGAATGAATTCTGATTTTGCTTTTTCTATCGGAGGCCGGATTATTGTGCTCGGTGTCCGCGCCCTCGCAAGTTTACTTATGCAAAGCTACCTGCCCACCTGGCCTTGTGCTTGTATAAATTTGAATATTTATAAGTACCCACGCCTGCCCTTTGGAATTTTTATGACATTGCGAATTTGATATGACCGAAAAATATTCTTCGCCTTGTTAAATAATTTAAGATGCTCAGCTTTTCTTGATTTTTCTTAGAAATATTTTTAAAAATATAATTTTGTTTTCTTTACCTAACGAAAATGTTGGGTAAATTTTTTCAAGACGAAAGAATTTTAGATATTAAGGGATTACTTTTCTTCAAATTTTATACACTAACACACTTAATCCTTTAGCCAGCCCTCTTTCTATAAAAATAGAGTTTCCGAAACGAAATAATCACAATAAATATTAACCAAACACCCGAAGTCGAAGACACCAAGAATATTCCCAATCCCGATATACTGGGAGAAATGGCTGAGATCGGACATCCATTAGTCAGGCAACCGCAAGGAGCTGTTGAATGCAATCATAGGAAAACTACGGACAATGTGATGATTTATACGTGGTCAGGCTTGCAACCAATTTGCATCGGAGTAGAAGGATAAATTTAGGTGCTGACCGTTCTATTGTCGTTGATTTGTCGGATGTAATAGATAGCTTAGCACAGAAAGTAAAGGTAATAGTGCAATAAATTTAGTTTTAATTTGGAAACAATTTTGTTGACATGTAGGTTTGATACTTCTTCAGAGAAGATATTGTTTTAATTACTCCTTTAAGAACTAACTATTATTTCACTTAAAGGTTAATTACCATATCTTTTCTAATGATGGTGATCTATAGCAGAGTTATAGAGAATTTAACGTATCTTGATGATATCAATAGCTTTTCAAAATTTACTATAGCTTAAACAATCCTTTTTTTTCTTGTTGTACCAATCAGTTTCTTTTCAGTAGATTGGAATAACTTAGATATAAAAGATTTTTTGTTGAAACATTTGTAATAATACCCTAGAGATTTCTAAAGCCTGCATCTGTGCTCTTTACTTCTCAGAATTAATTTAATAGGTCTTGGTGTCACTTATTTCATGCTCTCTTTACTTTTGGTCATACTGAAACAATTTCATGTATATTATGTTTTTGATCAGACGAAAAACAAAATCCGAGCTCACCAGTCCAACCAATCCAAACCAAAATGTCACGAGTCCGCGAAACTTTATGATGCAGAAACGGTTGAATAAAAACAAACATCATTGTGATCTGAGTAAAGAGTTGCCTCGTAAACAAGCTGTAAAAACCGATGTATTTCATTTCGGTGGGACGAATGTATCTCGTTCACAATAAATCCAATTGTAAAAACTTATACTGCTTTATTATTTCCGTTTTAATTGTTATTTTTTATGTTTATGAGCCTGAGTTTGTGACGTTAAGAGCATCGTAAAAGTAGTGTATTGATTTAGTATGCTTTGCTGGAATAGTGCATGGCAGCGCATTCACACTCTAGATAAGTATCATTATGCATCATTTTAACGAGTTATATGTTTGTATTTTGCATTGCAATTATAACAATTTCTTTGTGAGCTTACTTAATTTCAAATTTAAAACGGGAAGCGAAAATTTATGAAATTATTCCATTGTACATACATACATTTATCATACATCATGCATTTAAAATCCTTATTATCTTGCGTAACTTATGCTTGAGCTTCAAACCCACTAATATCAATTTCTTGCCGACCTTATAATTTGATAATATTATTGTATTAATAAAAACTTAAGTGCCAATGTGCTTACAATTAGGGTCATAGAGCTTATCTATAAAATTAAAAATGAATCTATGTAGAAAGGCGGACTCAAGCGCTAGACAGGATATAAGTAAGACTTAAGATTGACATCAAATAAAAAGTATTGACAATCAAAGCACGCATCATAGAAAGCAACAATAGAAATATTGTCGTAAAACATTGTTTATAGTCCTCGCGACCATAAGTGAGATGAAGCTGTTTTTACTGGGACAATAGATGAGCCATAAAAAACAAGAATAAGAATTGTTCTATATTTGGTGGCTTTATTTATAAACATCGCTTTCCCGTTGGCTTCATGTTTTGAGTACAAAAGTGGTTTACGGTTTATATCCTTAGAGATATTTTTATGATTTACTAGCTGTCGGGCCCGGCTTCGCCCGGGTGCAGATAGTTTTTGAGTCCAATCCACATCAAGAACATATTATTTCGCGTGTCTACTAACTATATTTCCCGCGTGCCGTCGACTATATTTCCCTTCCGTAGGAGAGGACATCCCGTGCCAACAATTTGAATTTGAAAGAGTAGAAAATATGTATATTTGGTTTCCTGACTCATCCCACGGGAACACTACATTTTTCGGGATAAAAAGTAGCCTATGTGTTAATCCAGGGTGTCAGCTATCACTATACCAAATTTCATCAAAATCTGTTGAGCCGTTTTTTCATGAAAGAGTAACAAACATCCATACATACATACAAACTTTCACCTTTATAATATTAGTAAGGATTTTATTTTGGGTTTTACTTGAAGCATTACCAATGATAAAATTTACTCTAAATTGACGAATCCACTCTCATTATTACGGAAAATATAAAAAATATTCTTTGGTATATAATAATAGTGATAAAAGCGTTTATGATCTTTCAATCGCAGGTCGTTGGGTTTGATAATCAGGTTGACCAATTTATTTTTTTACTCATTAGGTTTTAGTTTGGAGAATTCTCATTTCTTTGATTCAAAAATATAGGTTTGTTCAAGGAAAGCTCAGTTTCTCGAATGACTAATGTGAATAAAAACGTAATATAAGTAAAAATTAACCACAGTGAAATATGCTCCACCATTTCCTTGTACAAAGCGAAATAGAAGCCTTTAATTACAAAAATAAAACACCAAGTATCGTCTAATAACTAAAAATAATGATGTTCACAAACAAACCGCGCAATACGAAACTTCACCGCATCCCTTCAACTTGGACTCTTCAACATTTATCTAGCGTTGGTGCAAAGCAAACATCCTGTATTTGCACGCGATACGCCCTCGTGTTTCGAATCATCCTCTAACTCGGTTTTAGGGATCCCTACTTACGTAAACTTGTACCAGTTAAACAATTTGTAATGTTCGTGTTCAAATTCATTTATATAGAAGAGAATAGTGTAATAGCTTCTAACCTTTTATAATTTTCTACTTTTACTTATTGTATTTTTATTTTTTTTACTTCTTTAACTCGCTTGCTTATATGAAATGATGATAGATCATAAAATAATTAATACATTTATTGATACCTCTAGACAGTGCCACACGTAACATCGATTGATGTGTAATCACTTCATCGAGCAAGTTTAATTAAAAATAAAATATGTTTATTTTCCTTCGCTTATGTCCATACCATGGTAGTCGGTATGAGATCGCCTTGAGCAATACCACTTCCATCTTTACTATTATGTCAAATATTAGTTTGGTTAAGATTGATTTGGTGTACATAAAATAATAAAAATAAATAAATAAATAGAAAATAAATATCTTTGCATGTGTTTAAGGAACCTGCAAAGCACATTCTCTGTATTAACCCATATACATCCTACTGCAGGGCACAGACCTTCTCTACTATTTAAATACAATTGAAAGAGGTTCGGTCATATAGTCCACCACGCTGGCCTAGTGAATGGAATCGCTATAGTAAGGAAGTTTCTGGAAATTTCAAAGAAAATGATATTTTTCTGTTTTGTTTTGTGAACGTGTCATTCACCTTTCACGAGGCATTTAGGAGACATGAAAAATTTGTGACACAGTGCAGTTTTTCACACAAGGATTTTTGATATGACAACCTTATTAGCTCAATTGGGTGACGACTGGACCGTACAACCGAAGTTGGTGGGTTGAAATCTAGGTTTGCATTTTCCAAGACATGGCCATTCCCACTACTGTGGAATGCTGTAAGCCGATGTCTTGAGTTCGGAGCCGGGCCAGGCAAAGTGAAATTGAATTGTTGTATTTATTATCCCGTAATCCGTAGTCAGGAATTTGTGCCCGATATAGCGATAGGTTCGCTCCCTATCACACCATGGGACGGAACACACAAGGTAAAAAGAGGTAACCTTTTGGGTAAAAGCGTGTTGTTTTTTATGTATTTTGACAGCCTCCGTGGCGCAGTTGGTTAGACACCGCCTGTGAAACGAGAGGCCGCGGGTTCGATCCCCGCACCGAGAGAAATGTTTGTGCGGCCCACAAATATTTTCTTCCGGGTCTGGGTGTTTGTGAGACCGAAAAGTCTTGTTTCGTGGGTATCAGGAACTACGAGATAGTTCCTGATACCCACGACACAAGACTCGATCTTAGTATGGGGTCAGGACTATGTATGTGACTGTTGGGTGTTATTTATTTATTTATTTAATTATATTGGTAATTTATATATGTAGATTAAAGATTTCAAAAAAAGCAATATTTACAGCTACGGAATTCCCCCATACTAAACCAGGCACCCTTACCAAACTTTATGTTTCCGCAGGCAGTAATATATCGTTCAAGTGTGCGGATTGCTCATATTTTTATTACACGCGCCGTAAAAATCAAGATCGAAGTTGCGAGCCCTTTGAATTCTTTAAGGTCCCACCGAGATACTTCTGAAGACGGGGTGATCATTTTAAGGGTAAACTTTTTTAAATCCTTGTTTTGTTGTAGGCATAAGTAGGAATAAATAAGAGGATAGTCTACATAAATTGCCTCTAAGGGATAGTTGGGAGAAGGTACACGATTTTTGAATCAGCGTTATGTGTATTTTATTTATGTGTATATATGTCAGGATTAGCTATGTTTGTTATTGAAGTCCCTTATGATGTATTATAGAGTAGGACATTATCAAGCGGATTATGAAATTAAAGTAGTGGAAGGATATATAGAGAATAGATCTGAAGGTATATTTAAAATGTAAGAAATGGATTCTTGGGGCCACATTGGACGAAGGCTGCCACATAAGTTTCTAAATCAAAATCTTCGTGAATCACAACTCATAATACTTTGAAAACAATTAAAACATAAAACCTTGATATACAGAAGCTGTTATTAAACTTAAGAATCATCCTACATTTTTACTCAGATTTCATAAATGATGGATCCAATTACTTGCTATATTCGACGTACATTTCTACTAAGTCTTTAGAACTTAAATTTGAAACTGCATGAAGTATATGGAGCACAGATTTAATATCACAAGACACGTTATTGCGAAAAACAAAGCGTTCATTCCGGCAGCAGTGCATAATGCGGGGACTGTAATATGTTCTATATTATGCAAGTGTTAGCGAGAGAAGATGAATGAAGATTATTTATTTATTTATATATTTACATTGTAGCCAGAGCAACTACTGGACATATTGAGACTTAACATCTTGTCTCAGGATGGCGAACGCAGTGGAATGTTGCTACTGTTTATGAGCGGTCGTATAGCTTACCATCAGGCGAACGGCTTGCTCGTCTCGCCATTCACTGCAATAAAAAAAATAAAAAAAAATAACAAAAAAAACAACTTTACTCAATTGTTTCACAACACCTAGATCCATAACAAATGTATATAGTCATGCAAACATTAATATAGATGCGGATCGAACCCACCACTTCTCATTTCACAGCCCATAACCACTCCCATACCCAACAGCAAAACTAATAATTTTCTTCGATAGACAATAGAAATGCATAGTTTTTCATACTGTAGTTAAAAGTACCTACTAACTATAAGTACCATTTCAATAAATAATACATTACTGAGGTAAACAATGTTTAAAAAATTTGTAGAAAAAATATTTTTTCCCGCAGCAATTGCAACCTTGCAACTCACAGCAAATCTTTACTTCTAATAAACAAAGAGTATTCACATAAAATATCATTACTACAAACTAATTTCATACATGCTTTACACATGACTGAAATATTCATTAGGAAATTCTTTGAAAGTTGATATATTTTCAGCAGACGCTGTTACCGGCTGCCTTCGTGTGTTAATAATGAAACGTATAAAATTAATTAATTATAATTTCAGTTTAAGTTCAAATTTTAATTAGCTCTCTAGTGACAAAATCAGAACAGACTTGGAGACTCTAATTATTAAAGGGATTTTAGACGTTATTATGAGTTAAATGAAAATTGAAATATATTTTTTTGGTGACTGATCCAGTTATGAAATATAATGACTGGATCATCTCTCTCTCTGTCTTTTTCTTGAGCTACAGGAAATCCACTGCTGAACATAGGCCTCCCCCAAGGTTCTCCAAATTAATCTGTTGTAAGTGCTTGCATTCAGCGGCTTCGTGCAACCTTCACATCAACCTTCCTGGAACATTTATGATATTACTAATAATTATGTGTTTCTGTGTGTTCAACATTAGATGCACCTTCTTATACAGCTTTGTTATATGAAATTTATTGTCTAGTAATTTTTTTGAGAGTATGTACAGCGCAATTTCCGATTATCAACAACTCCACGCCATATCAGAAAACCGTTGAGAAAATATCTATATGCGTTAAAACATTAAAATTTTATTCCCGAGGGGACACTGCAAACAAAATACTTGTTACAAAAATGAACACCACCACTCCTACTATTTCTGTGTCTGTCACACCTACGCAGTAATATCTTCGCTCTCGCTTCACTGGGTTACCGTGCACACGCTTACGGGAATCTTGTACCAGCAAAATGCGTAGAGATTTTGTTCCCAATGTAGGTTCTAGTATAATAAATACCTCAAAGCGTTAAAATAATTGTAATTATTGCTCTTGATTCACCTTAGTCAGCATTAATAACATTAAAAATAGCACATTAACACAAATTAACATGAGTTCTCAAAACCCACAGCAGTAACCCCATAAACAGCAAATCCGACAGTGCACTCACACTCCGAAAGAATACCTCAACAACCGAGCTCATAAATAAGGGGTGTCGCCTACCAAATCACATTATTAGTCGCGTTCATACATAATATGTCAGCAATGCATACCCAAGCGAAGACTGCACCCCTGTCGTAAATATCGTTTTGATTTATTTACTGCGATGCGATTTGCTTCTACATTTTGTGAAAATAAAAGTAAAGAGTGTCGTAGCGATGAGTTATTGGCTTGAAAGATATAGAGAAAATCTCGTAGCGATAAGTAATCGTCTTAAAAATAAGATATTTTTTATTGCAATGTATGGCGAGACGAGCGGATCATTCGCTTGATGGTAAGCTAGACAACCGCTCATGGACAGTAGGAAAACGAAATAACACTATGAGTTACAAACCTATGCTTGGCATTGTACGGCGCCGGTTGTGTGTCATTCAGAAACATAAGATGTTAAGTCTCTATACGGACCTCGTGGAATCTATGAAGAATTTCCGTGGTTCCGACACTTTTGCCATAACTATTATTGGGCCCAAATCAGCTCCTATTAATTTTTCTTTCTGATTAATTTCGATACGCGCTTATGACAACTATTGTCCCTGACACACTCGCCGAGCTCCGGAGCTCGGTTACAATTCTTTGTGTGCTACTGTTGATCATGGCTGACAGGAGTTGCAGTGGTCTTACTAAAAACATCTCGCATTCGTTAAGGTGTTTCAAAACATGTTATTTATTTTAACTATAACCCAAAACTTAGGGTTCAGGGGAATACAAAAAGGAGATTATTACGTATAATTGAGACGTAGTCTTATCATTAGTGAGGAAAGCTATATATTATAAAGATCTTTACAAGTATTGTATGAGGAAATCCACGAACGTGCAATTGACTAGAGTAATCGATTATTTTCTGATCCCTCTAAATCCGCCACTCAATTGTAGAGAATAAGTGGGCTCATAAGAGTTCATATTAACTCACTTTTAAGTAATTTCGCAGATATGTGCTGTTGCCTATACTAGATCGGCTTAGTAGACTAAGCCCTAATCTCTCTTAAAAGGTGCGGCGGGTTAGGCCGCCCGCAGGTAGGGGTAGGTAGTTAAATGAGAACTCAGGGTAATTACGTGGTTCGGACTTTAATAAATTCGCATCACTATTTACACCCGGCACTGTTGCTGGTGGTATGCAACAGGAGTCACTGGCCTTCACTGGACACTGATCCGGGTCTTCGGCACGTGGCGGAACCCGGCGACAGCTCGCCGGCGAAGTCAGCTGCCACGTGGCCGGTTACGGTGCGCAGGTCAGCGGCAGGCGCAGGCTCGGTTGCAGTCGGGCTGGAAGCGGTGCGGAGCAACAGTGGGCAGCGAAGTAAGCGAAAGGGACGCCAAGAACGCCAAGTACGCCAAGAACGCCAAGAAGAAGAAGAAGAAGAACCCCAGCGGGTTCAGAAAGACGCGTGGTAGCACGCGGCTTTTAGGTTATGAAAAGGAGGACGCGAGCGACGTTACACGCGTATTTAAGCGAGCACCGATGACAGTTCGTACGTCAAATTTGACAGATGTTAGAAATGAATCAACCAATCAGCGCAACGGAGGCGTTGATTGGCATAGACAATAGGATTTATGCCGAGTATTGAACCATAGACCGCAAACATTAGAGGTGACACTCTCACAACGTCACAAAGGTGAAATTAATACCGAGAAATGGAATAGTATAGGGCTGCTATCATTAATAATGTTATATAAGATCATGCCACGGTGGTGTAGTTATACTACAATATGGTTACAAAGCTGAGGTGTCAGGTTCAAATCCCAGGTCGCGCAAAGTTATATTGGATATTTCTTTTTTTTTTATCAGCCCGGAGTCAAAAGTTTGTGCCTGATATGGCGATAGGCTCGCCCTATATCACATCGGAACATACTAGGCGAAATGTAGGTGGCCTGGACATCCACGTACCCCTTATGGGAAAAAGGCGTGAGTTTATGTATGTGTCATTATGTGAAAATTATGCGTACAATTTTAGCTTATATTATTTTGCGTCAATACAAGCTTTACAACAATTTAATGAAGTGCCAATGCTTCAACCACAATTTATCCTACTGTGTATATGCGGTTGTAACTTTATTCTCGTTGGCAATTACCACATATTTTATCATACTTATTTGGTTATTTTTAAGGTTAATTCATGGTGATTTGCGATTAATCTGCATCTAATGGTAGTAGTTGTTCGGAAAAATAATAATCGGTACGTAAGAGATGGTCTACTTAAATTTTATTGTATGTACTGTTTCAGCCCATATATCCCACTGCATGTCATGGGTCTCCTCTACAATCAAGAGGATTTAAAGGGCTTAGGGCATATAGTCCACCGCGTTGGCGTAGTGTGGTGGACTTTACATAACATAGATATTGATACAAATCGCTATGGTATGCAGGTTTTTTCACCATATTTTCCTTGCTATTTTAGAACGTGGTGATTGATTATCAATACACAAATGACTCTGAATATTCAGAGGTATATGTACCCTGGGATTTGCAACCTCGACCATCGTGAACATGTTGGCATTCGCGTCTGGTCCGATACGAACAGGCCACCACGGTCCTAATTTATTTTTATCTCACTCCAATTCATCTAGTATTATAAAATATCGAACACATCGAACTAATCCCGCGTTGAAAGAACTGTTTTAATTAACCGATCGTTTGGATCCGATACGATTATAGCCGATTTCAGAGCGTGTGGAATTAGGCTTACTTTAATGAAGTAGGTAGTCAAATGCACGTCGATTACCGCTCATTAGCTCCGAACTTTAATTTTGATGAACCATTTTCAACTCTATTTTCAAATTCTTTAATTGGTTAATGGAACTTTGTTGTCCCTGCCAACAATGTTATTGACAGTTTCAGAATTAGTTTGCACCTCTTGAATTCTGTAGTGAGTAGGAGTGGTAAATGATTCCCCTCATACCCTTTTCTATGCAATCTGAATGAGGCATATAGGTTCACATGTGGAGAAAAATCACAGGATAAACAATTACTTTTTAACTGACTTGAATAAAGGAGAAAGTTCTCAATTCGTAGGATTTTTTTCCTTCCTTTTTAATGGTACCAATGTTGAAGAAAGTAAATATCTTTATAAGATAGTAACTACAAGTTTACGTCAACAGAGATATTCTAATTTTAATTCTGGAACGCATTCTTAATAAACACAACAAACAAACTCTCTTTAATTTGTTAAAGGAGATCGGTCGATTTCCTAAGGAAATTGGGCCTAGTAGTGAAAACTTGACGGATACAAATGAGACCTAGAAATAAATAATAAAGATTCAATACCCTTTAAATATAATATAGTCTTTTTGAGCTACGATATGGGGTATTTAAGATATATCCTCTTAAAGTTCTACAAAAACTACCATATTCTACTATCTTCACATATATCTTATTTGGACAATATTTTATATTTTTTGTAACTATGTTATAAACACGTTAAATGCTTTTCGATATAAAGTTATTAAGCATTAGCATTTCTGGGGGTAGAAATATTCGTTTCAAAAGAAGGTAAGTCATTCTAAAAAGGGAATGATGACGGTAAAAATGTTGGTATTGATAATAAAAAACACATTTTTATAATGTATGCATTGTGGCCATTTTATCAGGTATCGCGTAGATGCACTGAGCAAGTTCTGCTATTTTTGGGAATATAATAATTATAATCTTTTTTAGAGTAGCCAAGAGTTGCTGTAAATAATAAACTCAAAATAAGCAACACTACAAAAGCAAATTCCTTTTACGACCAAGCACAAAGAATAAAATTTGACAAACACTAATTATTAGACAGATGTCAATTCTGATAATATTGCAAACAATGCAAAAAGTGGTAGAATATTTTATGATATCCTTTTCTTTTACAAAATCTGATCCCGGCGGTGTAGGATAAAAATAAATAGAATCTAAAAAAATACGCCTGATTTTTTAGTCATACTTAATTTCTTGTCCGTAGTTGGACCAAATCGACTGATCTCCTTTGATAAACTACATGTGCAACAAAAAAAATACTCCCTGTAGGTCCTGAGATTGGCAGGCACAAACAAAAAAATTCTTCAGCTTTATACAGGGTGATATTGACACACTGTACTTATTTTAACCCACATGTTTCTCATCACCCCAGGTGACATTTTAAATAATAAAAAAAAAATTAAGAAGATTTTTAAGCATTTATTGCATAGCTTCTATCGCGGGCCTTGAGCGTGGAGACTGAATCCAGAAATTCCATAACGAAAATAACCTAAGGCCGACCGAAAATTAAATTTAATATTTTTATTTTGATCCAAATATGTGCCAGTACTTTTAAGTATAATATTTTTATTTTGATTCAAATATGTGCCAGTACTTTTAAATGCGAATTGCAAACCTATTGCGTGACTAATTGTAATCTAACCTCTTTCGATATTTAGTTTTGTCATCTATCGATGAATAGCAGAACTTTTAATGACTTTTTATAATATCACGCTTGTCTCTTTAGTTCAGCAACTTACCTCTAGTTGGCATTGGTTGTATCGGCGTTACGGCGCATGCGTAATCCCCCTCTTTGCCCCGCAATCTGGTGACTCATGCCTGCTTAGAGTTTCGGCGTTAGGGCACCTCCTCTTTGTATTTACTTCATGGTACGACTCTACGAAGCTCGCACGTATAACAGTGAATATCTGTACAATTAAAATCAAAGAAAAACAGAGGAAAAAAAAATACTGCATAAATAAAATAAATAAATAATTATAATTACACAAGTTGATAAAAAATGCTATGCAATAGCTTTACTGCGGCAGTCTCCGAGTGCCACGCGTCTTTTTTTGGTCAAAAATTGTAATTTTAGTTCTTACTATTTTTGGGCATCCCATATAGATACGAGTTTTCTTACCACCTAGCTGAACTTCAGTTCAGTTCGGAAAATTATCTGAGCTATAAGACACTCGGTATCTATAGGGGCTGATCAATAGCCTTGAAACCTAAAATCGCGATTTTTGACAAAACTATCCGGCAGTTTTTGTTCAAACTTGGTACAATGTTATATGGGATGGTTAGGAGCATGTGGTTTAAATTAAATACCAGATGTCAATATCACGCTGTATAATAAGTATGGGTATAGATTACAAATATGTATATTTTGGGCTAGTGACGAACAACCTCCGCTACGCAGTTGGTTAAACACCGATTGTAAAACAAGAGTCAGCGGGTTCGATCCTCGCACAGAAACAAATATTTGTGTGATCCACAGGTACATGTTTCGGGTCTGTGTGTTTGCGAGACTGAAAAGCCGTTGTAGAGGGATCCTTTAGTTATTGGCGATTATGGGCTGAATAATTATGACACCTACATAAAAAAATCCTGGGTACCTGATCTCTGCATATAAAAGAAGCACGTAATCTTCTTCTTTTTCTGCTTGGCGTTATACCGAACGATGCCAGGGCCTTCCCGTTAATTCCCCTAATATCCCCCGATCTTTGACATGCTTAATAGTAAGGCCACTGACCCTTATATCTTTCATCACACATCTAGTCTAGTCTTTTGTCAGCGCTTTTTTACTCTACCCCTCGGTCATAGAAGCACATAATATCATACATTTATATATCGAGCAAAGCTGTATCTGGGGGCGCGGCCGAGCCCCCTCCAAGTCGAGCTAAAAAGTGGCATGGCCGTAACATCCTTTTCTCGAAGCAATTCAGACCATTTTCAACCCCCAATAACTTCGTTGTGGCTAAAGCATGAAGCCTGAATTTTCAGTTACTAAGCAAGCATTGTGTAAACACGGTATATTTAAAATTTCATTCAATTTGAACCAGTCGTTTAAGAATTGTAACTAGTCAAACTTTCTTAATTTTGTCACTCACTGACTGACTGACCGATCATCAAAAGTCTAAGGCACTTCTAGCAGACATAGAACCTTCAAATTTAGAATATAATTAGTGTTTAGTATCTAAAGTAAGGGAAAATTCAAACATTTCATAATTTGTGTCTAGTTTTCTAGATAGACCAACTACGTGAATAACTTTGTAATCCCGTATAAATGTACAGGATTACAAAGTTACATTTGCAGTTAATGAATCATTGTACCCGTATACCGGGTATCTCAAGACTGCTACCGAAAACGAAGCCGGGTGGTAGTTTTAGTGACTACAAACACAATGCAACTAAAAATTTCGCAAAGAAACGCGACAATGATTTTTTATGATTTTTTAAATATCTTCATTTTTGGGTGGCAAATCCATAGTTTTTACTAAATTAATAATTTAAACACTTTTATATCTTAGATTATTTATAAATAAAGGATATACACTGTTATTTTAGGAAAAAATGTATTTACCACCCAAATACGGTCATAGGAAAGTAATAACAAAAAAAAATTGTCGCTTTTTTTTGCAACTTTTTCTGTTGCATTGTGTCTGAAGTCGCTTTAACTACCACCCGGCTTCGTTTTCGGTAGCTGTCTTGATATACCCTGTATAATGGAATAATAGTTGTAGATAGATATCTATATACATGAGGCATAACAGGAGGGGATATAGAGAGGGAAATGGTGTATTAAGCCCATGAAACTGTACAACATTCCTCTAGAAAAATATGACGAAGAAAAACTTGCTAATAAATAGACTAAATAGCTCGAAAATATCAATAACAATGAAAGAAAGAACATTAATAATCAAATCCGCTATATTTAACCTACAAAAATAAGAAAAATCGATAAGACAGAGGCTTTAAGAAGAGGCTTTTTTTACAGGATGTTTTTGATGGGATGTGATATTCCGTTTAACAATTCTAAAAAAATATATTCTATTAAGCAAATAAATTATTCCTTTGTATCACAAAGTGCCTGAAAGTTTAATTTAAATATCAGAAGCAAATAACACGAAGGTTGTTATAGTAAAGAAAAATTGCTTCAAGGTAGTTATTTTTTACTCTAAAATGAAAATAACCTCAGAAGGTAATCGCGCTATTCCCTTTGAACACAAATGGTATGAAAAATTAATTTAAATATTACGGGCACTTGTCTGTTACATAAATGTTATTATAATATAGAGGAATCTAGTTTGTTTCTTAATAAAAACTAGTGGTCCGGCCCGGCTTCACCCGGGTGCAGACACTTTTTCCAAATGGCGCCTGAATGTTCAATTCTGACTATCAATTTAGAATATCGACAAATCAGACTACGAAAAATGAATAAAATTTCCCCTTGTATGCTAGATTTTTCACTACTGCTTCTCTCATATACATAGGTCATAGCGTGATGATATATAGCCTATAGCATTCCTTGATAAATGAGCTATACAAGACAATCATAATTTTTCAATTCAAACTAGCACTTCCTGAGATTAGAGGCATCAAACAAACAAGCTCTTCATCTTTTTATTTTAGTATAAATCAAAACAACCTTAAAACGTAGTCTTTTTTTATGTTTATGTGCTTCGAAATTTGAAATAAAACATAACAGGCTAGTAAGACAACAATTAAAATTAAAAATTATTTGAATAAAGAACGGGAACGACTTGCAAATACAATAATTCTAGTGGAGTCAACAATAACTTATAGACGGTATTAACTCAGTGAGCGGTGTATTTTCATCGGGAACGAACTCCGCCGGAGGAAGTGGCTACGTGACCGGAAATGAATTTCCCGGACGTTGTGATACTTTCGGTAAATGATGTTGAAAAAATTCAATATTCCTCCAATGTCAGGCGCGAGCTGGAAAATGAATAGGTTCGTTTGTTTAGTTAAACTATTGAATTACATGTATTTTCAACTTTATTGTTGTTCGGAATACCAAAATTATGCCAATTGACTACTTATTTAAAAATAATCTACTCGGAATTGCAAATGTCTTATATTCGGTAGTAGTCAGCTGTAAATTAATATCTTTAGCTACAAGATATCCACTGCTGAACATACGTCTTCCTAATGTGAAGGATTTCGCGGGCCATTTCCCACTATCCAGTTGTTTTGGCGTTCGTATTTTATTGTGCTAATAAAGCTGCTACCAATTCTTTAGTTATTCATTTGTTTATGCGATTTTGAATATAAATTAAAATAAAAGCATGAAATTAGATGCAATTGATTTTTAGACATAAAATAAAATTAGCCTTTGCTATAGACGTGTTTTGCTGAAGCGAAAATTGTAACAGAGTGGCGCGGGGAAAATAGGGCGATTGCGCAGGAGTAACTCAGACAAACCGAGTGATTTAAATAGGACAGAATATGTGGTGAAATGCCTTTCTTTTGTGAGAAACATCTTGATCGCGATGTCTCAATTATTTTACAAAGTACAATAATTCTTGGAGCTCCTTATGAAATAACACTTGTGAAGAACTTCAATTTCTAAGCAAAGTTTTCGAGCCTTCGTTAACTGTAATAACATAGTGAAAACAACGTCCCAAACTTAGTAAATACTCAGCACACAAGCATTAAATTCCGTTCACATCCAACACTAAATAAAATTAATATTAAAGTCAAAACGGCCAACATCTCGTGATCCCCAAAGGCAGCCTGTTAGTAAGCAACCGCATTCTGTCATAATTGGATAGAAACTGTTTGTCACCGGAGATTCAGACATAATACGCTTTTAGTAAAACTTAGCCGTCTTCAATGTCATTATGTAAAACAATTACAGTACATTTTGAGGCCGGATTTTGGTGTTGTCTTTGAAATTTAAATAGATTGTCATTTTATCTTATGGTTTGATTTTTGAGTTGTAGGTATTTTTGGCCCATCTCTTCTTCAGAGTTATGAAATGGTTTGAAAGGACTGTAGTATTGCATAAATTTTTCAAAAGCTTTGAAAAATAGATTTAAGTAAAAAATATCTTTATTTTATTTCACAGTTCCTTATAAACCCAGTTCTAATAGTCTGTCCTGTCAATTAAAGTGGGGGGGGGGGGGGTCCAGCCATATTTATTACACGCATCTATTTTAACCTCAAGTCCAGGTATGGCATCGATAAAAATATCTATACTAAACCAGTTTGGATATTTCATAGTTTAAAAAAGATATAAACAAGGATGTAAGCAATTGAAGCGGACAGGGTTTCCGCGTAACGACCTAACCTGATATCACCTGCGGTCTCTGGTGATAGTGAGCCGATTGGGGGTTGCCGTATATTTTTTAAACTCTTTATTGTAAGAGAAAAAAAAATCACATGCAATTTGAAAAAATGTCGTTCATCTATGCATTATATAAGATAAAATTTAGTAAGTCAATAGGACGAGACATATTGTCTTACTTAATTTTGGCAAATAATTTACTAATTGTATTATACTAATTTTTCTTCTTTTTATTCTATATTTGTGACAAACAAGCAAACAGGTGACCTGACGAGTTACGGTAGTTTCACAATAATATAGTTTTTACATTTGTATTATCTCAAAAATAATTATTTAGAGGGTAGTAATCCTGTTCCCTTCGTAGGGCATAGAACTTGTTCCGCGTTCGAGTTAAATATTTGCTCAGTTTGTTTATCTCCCATGGACTATTAAGTGTAAAGTTGTGTTTAGTGGGTGCATCGACCCTCGCTACTGTCAGTGCCGACCAGCTTCAGGAACTAGAACCTGGTGAGTTTGCATGAGTCATTTTGGGTTCGAATTTGGGTTCGATCCTCGCACTGAGGCAAATGTTTGTGAGACCCAAAAATATTTCTCTCGGGTTTGTGTGTTTGTGAGACCGAAAAGTTTCTTGTAGTTCCTGATACTCACTGTAGAATACCCGATCTTATTGTGAGATCAAGACTATGTATGTATGTGACTGTTGGCTGTATTTATTTAACTTTGATCTGATGATAGTCGTTTTCATATTGCATTTCTGTGTAATTTCAATTCGTAGAGTGAATGGACACAAGTTAAACTATACTTTTATTATAATTAATTAAAAATATAAAGCTCTCGGGAGATATACATTCATAATGAAATACCGTTAAAATATATTTGCCCATGGGTTCAATTTATGCATTTTAAAGAATGTTAATATTAACTTTTCACGATTACATGTTATACCACTTAATTAAGTATTTCATAATTAATGTTGAATATTTGTTTATCCGACATAGCCCATAGGATTGGCAAGTTGAAGTGGCAGTGGGCCGGGCACATAGCTCGTAGAACCGATGGCCGTTGGGGCCGAAAGGTTCTCGAGTGGAGGCCACGTACAGGCAAGCGAAGTGTTGGACGCCCGCCTACAAGGTGGACGGACGATCTGACTAAGGTCGCAGGAAGTCGCTGGATGCAGGCCGCTTCCAACAGGTCATTGTGGAGATCATTGGGGGAGGCCTATGTTCAGCAGTGGACTTCCTGTGGTTGATATGATGATGATGATGATTTGTTTATCAATCATAAACTATAATTAAAATAACGCAAAAGTTACATTTAGGAGAATATTTTACTTTCTCCTTGCGTCGTTTTTCTCAATTCTTGAGTGACCTCCTCTCTCCAGCTTCCATCGTATATTGTCACGCCATCGATCTCGGCCATTGGCAATCTATATGGCTTCGTATACAATGGTGTCAAGTATGGTACGGATCTGATCGGACCACCATGTTGGGTTGCATCCACGTCCTCTTTTACATCCGGTTTCCCTTGTCATCCTTTCTCACTTTAACGAGTTTTTATAATATTTACAGCACCTTGGAGGTTTTTTTTTTTTTTTTTTTATTGCATTGAATGGCGAGACGAGCAAGCCGTTCGCCTGATGGTAAGCGATACGACCGCTCATGAACAGTAGCAATATTCCACTGCGCTCGCCATCCTGAGACATAAGATGTTAAGTCTCAATATGTCCAGTAGTTGCTCTGGCTACAATGTCCTTCAATCCGAAACACAACAGTGCATTTAAGCAGTGTTGTTTCACGGGAGAAATAGACATTGCGGTGGTACCTACCCAGATGGCCTCTCACATATGGGAGACCTACCACCAGTTAATTATTAAGTTAATCTCAAATTACAACACATAAATAGATCATTTTGATCTTTGCGTATATTAAACAACATATTTACAACACTGGCAACCCTACATCAAAATATAAATCCTGATAAAATTACCCCAAATAATGGGATACCTTGTACATGGCAACACCGCGAACATTTGTATGCCGCGCGCGTGTTGAAGTTAGCACCAGTAGTAACACTTAAAGCCTCGGTAATTAGCATGGATCGCTCGCTATGTATTACGTATGCGAAACGGATAAGCCGCTTTATAAACGTTGATAAACGGACTCAAAATTTGACTTTCCATTCCAAATATTTACATGACGTGTTTAGAACAATGTTGGGGTAATTTGTTTGAGCCCTTTGAGTTGAAAACTGTTTCATTACTTTGGTGTTACAAAATTATTTGTACATTTTTATTGGAATATTTAATAAAGATAAACATTTAAATGACTGTCCGATCTCAGAGCACGCAATCCAGACCTTTAGAGATTATTTTTGTAGCGCTCGTTTGTTTTTCTTCAGTCTATTAACTCATTGATAAAAATGTTGTTACGTAATACACTGTTTTAAATCATATTCATCAAATTTTATTAAAAACAAACACAAATAAATTATTGTATAATTCTAATAAAGATAGGTACAGTTTTTTTACCCATTACTAATAACAACAGTTGACTTAAATGTTAAAATGATTTTAAAATTCGTTGCAACGTCACTCGAATATAAAAACTACATCTCAATAATCACACAATCACCGCACATTCTAAAACCTAATACATATTAAAAGCGACGTCATGAAAGGGTCACAATTTGCACGAGGCAAGTCCCGTTCAAACTACGTGTTCACCTAACGTGTTCTATGTAGTTTTAATAGACTATTTGTAACTGAGCACGGTCGTGGGAACACTTAGGGAACGCTCTTAAGTAAGTTACAGGCATTCGCGACTATTACATTTTGTCGACAGAAAAGTAACTCGCGTTAGTCGAGTTTCACGTTCTAATTGCCACTTGCCTCTTTTCTTTTATGGAAAGCGTTAGGGAGAAAAAATTGCGTAGTTAAAAAATATTTTAGTAAAGTATTTTTTTCAGGAAGATATCTCGAAAAGCGGATATGGTCTTTAGATTGTGTTGCCAGTTGTTATGGCATGTAACCTATCAGATTAAAATTTTAACACTAGACTGGCTAATAGCCTAATTAAATAAGTTCACTAGATAGCTAAAGCATATTGAGCCGATTGCACGTTCTAAGACGTATACTGGCATTCAAAATGTTGAAGAAAGCCTGGACACGTCAGTAAGAAATAGTTTAAAGGCACGAGAAATAGTTGGAGAATATGAGAGGAAGTATTTCAGTTTTTAATTTATCACGCATAAAAAAAATATAGAGACATATGTATTCTTTTCTTGCAATGAATGGCGAGACGGGCATGTAGTTCGCCTGAAGGTAAGCAATAGGAGCGCTCATAAATAGTAGCAAAACCAAACAACACCTTGAATTACAAAGCAATGCTTGGCATACCACTGAGCTCACCATCCTGCGACATAAGATGTTAAGTCTCAATATGTGCACAATTACTCTGGCTAGTGGCTACAATGTCCTTCAATCCGAAACACAACAGTGCATCTACACTGCTATTTGGCGGGAGAAATAGACACATGTAATGTAATAATGACAATAATAATACGTAGTGTATATTTTAAACATCAGATAAGTAAACTTCTTGGACTCAAACCAAAGGATTTCTTTACAAAACTTGGAATCCACAGCGATCTGATTCCAAATGAAATTTACCACATAAGGAATTCCTTAATCGTTAACTATAAATAATTCAGGTGAAAACGCAAATCTTAATTTACATATAATAGCCAGTTCCAGAACAAAATAGTGTTGTGAAATACATTCGAATGAAGTTCACCTATGCTAATCAAAATAACGGTGAGATTTATACCACGATCTTCTACTAGTCAAGTCGAAATAAAAAAAAACTTAATTGTATAACACATTAATAAAAACAAATACACAATTGTATAATTAATTGATAAAAAGACCTGATAAATAAGTGCCTTGCACTAAATCCGAAACAATGACATACCAATCTCTATAAAACCTAGACTGGAAAAAATACTTCTTATATCAACATCAATGATAATAATATTATGTCTGTACACATCCCATTACCGACCATAATCGAGACATCGATTTATAGGAGTTTGAGCCATAGTCTATCACGTTGGCCTAGTGAGAATTAAAGGTCTTTACATGCCATGGAAATTCATTTTAACTAATATAAAAAATACTCACCATGTTTTTCAACACTGTTGAAGTCAATTTTAGACAATACAAACATGACTACGAATACTCAGAGGTATATCCTGGGAATTGAAATCGCGGCCTTTGTCTCCGCTCCATATCTTGCCCTTTACCAACAGGTCACCACGCATTGCAGTGTTCAAAACAAAATTAATACAAAGATCCCGCGCCCTCTTATATTACAGCCACTCTCGGAATTCTGGTCGGAGGCTGTGCAATTTAGAAAACATTGTCTTTTACTTAGCCAAAGCAAGACATTGGACTTCAGACTTGGTATAAATAAAATCACCGCTGCCCACTTCTACTATAAGTGTTTAACTAGGTATATTTTACTTCAGAACAAACAGTTTTTATTGTAATTAATAATTATATTTAATTACATTTTAAATCAAAATATACAGTGGTAGCTTCTTATACATATATTTTAATGTATCACAAATATTGTTCATTAATAAATAGATACATTTTTACTAATATGGATAAGCAAGTTATTCGAAACCAAGCATTTGGTTTAACCCTATGAATAATTATATAATAATTCAGCTGTTATTACAAAATATAATTTGCTCAATTGTAACAGCGTTATCATTACTAATATAAAATAGATAGCAAGTTGTCAAGTTGAAATAGAAGTTCACAAAGGATGCAGGACTAATTATTTTTTCTAATCCATTAACATTTACCGCAGAGTAAAACGTTGAGATAGACTCATAACATTTCACTCAATCACTCTTCAACTCTTTACAATTACCTATACTGAGCAGTGAGGTCACATCTGTTTAACATTGTTTGATAGTATCGACAATGCATGAACCATTGACAGATAGATCAAAGCAACCGCGGATAGACTATGTCGCAAGTGGCCCCGTCGCGTGCACTTCTCACTTTCGACTACAATCAGCGGTAACTACCGGTAACCGAGTTTCGCTAACGAACTCGACTTAACTAGATAGTAACGATGCGACGCCGCGACGCGATGCCCCTACTTCTTAATTAGGCCAAGCGACGATTGTAAATGAACTTTTTGAATGTTTCCGCGAGCATTTTTCGCCTATAATTTTTTAGGGTTATCATTTTGCGGGATTTTGTGAGATTAAATTTGAGTGGCACGTAATTTTAAATCCTTTAAATGTTGATACTTATATTAAATTTTCCCTGCTAAGAATATTAATAAGAAGAAATAAAATATTATGCAATACTTTAATCAATAGCCCCACTAATAGAAAACATACATATATTATAATCTAAACATGAAAATTCAGCTAACTGTACATTGCAATAATCACTGCCACTACGTCTACGAAACGATTATATATCACACTTCACACCACACAACACTCAGGAAGAACAAAAACAAAATTCAGCAGAAACTCTTTAAAAAATCTGTAAATATAAACAAAACAATCAACGTAATATAAACATGAAATATTCAATAACAGACACCGTCTAGCTAACACAACAGGCCAATTACTCGGTTTTTATCCCGAACGCGCCCGCACTGAAGTCCTATCGTATTGATTTGATGAATAATTTTCCAATCGAAAAGATCTCAATAGAACCGTAAAAATAAAACTTGGGCAATGAGCAAATTGCTAAGATAAAGTGGGGAGTTGCAGATAAGCAGGAAAAACAGGAACAATAAAAATAATTAACAATTTTACGATAGTACACTTCTACGCTAATTGTAATGCTGATTTTATTGATGCGCTAAACATTGCTTTTAATGGAATGTATTGCAGTTTTGTTGAGTATTGTTATGGGTTCCGAGTTGCTATGTATCTGTAGCAGCCCATATACGTCCCACTGCAAGGCACGGGCCTCCTCTACAATCGAGAGTACGATTGAGAGTCGTTAGACCATATAGTCCACCACGCTGGCCTAGTGCGGGTTGGCGGACTTACATACCATAGAAATTTTATAAATCGCTATGGTATGCAGGTTTCCTCACGATGTTTTCCTTCACCGTTTTAGTGCGTGGTGATTGACTATCAATACTCACATGACTCCGAAAACTCAGAGGTGTGCCCTGGGATTCGAACCCGCGACGTGAACATGTTGGCAGTCGCGTCTAGTCCGTTTGCCAACAGGCCACCACGCACTTATTGAGTTGCTATGTATGTTAGGTAATTTATTTTGTAAGGTACTGCTTAAATTATATTTTTTTATTATTATTGCTATGTTTAAATAAAAACAATATCCAACTAATATTATAAATGTGAAAGTTAGTGTGTTTATTGCCTCTTCACGCTCAAACCGCTGGACCAATTTTGATGAAATTTACCATGGAGTTAGCTGAATATGCTACTTTTTATCCAGACAAAATTTAGTTTTACCGTGGGATGAGCAAGGAACTCAAATATATTCGATACTCATTCAAACTCTATGGAATGGGATGGGAATTTTAAAGTACATGGGAATTTTGCAGTAACGTTAAGTTTAAATAATTTAATTAATTATCAAACGAAATAGTTCCTATATTTCTAAAGTGGACTCAAAAAGTATCTGTACCCGGGCAAAGCCGGTCTAGACCGCTAGTATTATATAAAATAGTCCCATCATGAAAAGTTCATCAAAATAATTTTCGGATACGAGATGCTTTCTCTTTGAAGAATATGAAACGACATTGTATAAGACATATAAATGAACATGCGGCTATATTACAAAATCGATTACTAGTGTATTATATCAAAAGAAACCGAAGCTTGAAAGTAAACAGGCTAGTATTTTTTGATTAAAATAAAACTAAAACAACTCCCATAGCGAAACTTGAGCAATCTGAATCCGTCAGTATTTTCTACAATAAACGCAAGAGAGATAGCATAAAAATTCACAATCCACGGTGATCGATTGCCGGTGCAATGCGATCGGATGTTTACGATAGAATTTCTGATACAGCAAGCAGGGATACGTAAGGCCCAATATTTGCACTGACGGACCTAAATTGAAATGTTTACACAGAAATTACCATTAGATATGGCTTAGTCATTCATTTTGGCGCTGGCTTTCACACAGGAATTAGGGAAAGACCGCTTCGACCCTCACCTATTCTGTGACATTTTTTCAGCGACAAAGCATTAAGGCATCTCCCGGGAAATTAATGGCGACCACCATTAAAGTTAAGTGCTATTTTAGCCACGGTGACTTGCGAAAAAGTTGAAAACTTCATATTTGAACAGTTATTGCTTCACGGTTTTGATGTTTTGTTGTCACGACGCCGTATTTTATTGTGTATTATTTGTTGGGAAGGCGCATATTTTGTTATATCAAATGGGTATATGAAGGCAAAATATGTGACTTAATAACTTTTTTATTTTTTTTATTACATCGATATACCATTAAAGGTTTTGTAAATTCATACTGATTTTAGTCCATAGAAATAACTAAATAAATCGTAACTTTTAATTACTAAATGCTTGATTAAATATAGTTATCTAAATTAATGACCATACCTATTTTGAAAGACAAAGAGGCGACTCCATTTGACAAGGGTAAGTCATCAACCCACGTCTGAAATTTCAGGGCCCACTTAAAAATTCTGACACCAAATTGACATCTAATCTTTGCATAACTAATAGGTAGCATTTTGAACTAAGCTACCGTATTATATACGAGTTCTCACCTAAAAGTAAATAAAATTCCTATTTTTGTGAATTTCTGAGACGATGTAACCATTGAAAAACGATGTATAAAACCGAATCGTCTGGATAAACTTTCACTAAATTCTCAAACATTTCAGAATATACGACAAGCGCGGTTGTAAACATAGCTTACCTAACACGGCAACAAATTGGCTGTTTGACAACAAACGCCACGCGTTGCTAACGAGGCGCAACTTTTAATTACCAAACTTAAATCGCACTCAGCAACGCCATGAAATATAACTTCAACTTTAAGATAAAAAATTAGATAAAAGTACTCTCCAATGAAACTCCGTTGAGTTTGTGCGCCCAACAATTAGTTTTTTTAAACCTAGAGTTTGCAAAAGTTCATCTAGGCCCGGTCGATACCAGATTTCAACTTTTCTCATTTTCAAATACCAGTTACAAATTTTCAATTCGTAACATCGATATCCGGGGGAAACTGAAAGCATCGAATATATTTTGACGTATAAAAGGAAACATTGAAATGAGACTTTGTAAATGATTTTATGAATACGCCATTTAACAGGTTATATGCGAAAGTAATTTAATCTGTTTATTACTTTTTCATGAATATGTAAGCTGATTGTAAAGAAAATTAATAAAGAAGGAGACTGAACTCTAGATAAGAACGTGGTTCAGTTTAAGAAATAATTTTCATTTCGCTATTTGGAAAAATGGCGATTGAAAATTGTAGGTCTAAATAATTTACAATATTACTAACATTTATTCTGTTGCTGATGAGTAAAGTTAATAAATAAATTGCACCCAGGCAAAACCGGACACAGCATCTAGTTTTTATTTCTCTTGTATATTATACCATATTGATCATATGTTATGAAGTAATTTATTTTAATTAATGTTATGCCGTCGTTGAGTCATATAACATAATTAATATCATTTATTTTTAAACCTATAATACCCTATCTATATATTTATTTGTAAGTGTAAGAAATTGATTTAGCTATTTGGTAGAACATGTTATTGTAGTTCGATAACTAGTCACTCCATAATTTTGTAAATAATTATTCCCTCACGGCATCCCCTTGCTCGCCGAAAGAGATCACATTGGTCTTCGCGCACTCTAAGGGGAGGGATAGCTTGGTTAGACTATCGATGAAAAGAGATATTAAAGATTTTTTACTTCAATCGTGATTAATTCCAATCCTACGATCTTATAAGCCATTCCACTTCAATACTAAAATCAAAATGTTCCTATCAACTGAGCAATGAACTTATACATGTACAACATTTACTTATCCCAAGTTCCATTTCAAATATTGAAATATGAAAAATGTTGCTATTGAATACATCTTTTTCACACTTTCAACAGATTTCAATTCTTCTAATCCGATAATAAATGTTGTTTGTACATTCAAACATTTCACGTGTCTATAAATAGAATTTATCATAGTAGAGAGGTATAAATTATACCTGACTGCAGTATGTTTGTCACCAGCGAAATATTTTGTCTATACAGAGTATATCAAGAGACTCATAACATAAACGAAGCCGGGTGGTAATTTTGGTAACTACAAACACAATGCAAATAAAAAAATTGCATTAAAAAGCGACGAAATTTTTTGTTATTTTTTTTTTCCTTCCGTCGTATTATGGTGGCAAATCCATAGGTTTTACTAAATAGTAATTTAAGCCCTTGCGTATCATAAGTGTCTTTAAAAATAGAAGGTTCTAATCAAAAATAAAAACTGGGTATTTATGTATTATAGTATTTACCAGACAAATAGGACGATAGGTAAAAACAACAAGCAAAATGCGTCGCATTTTTTGCATATTTTTTGTTATTTTGTGTCTAAAACTTATATCGACCACTTAAATAAACTATCAGTGGCTATAACATTTAGATCATATGTCGCCAAGACGAGCACTCGTAAATGTTTGCTCGTAGGGTTGTGAATGACTAATGTTGTTTGTCGGAACGGTGCGAGTTCGTTCCAGCTTCATTGTTTACCTCCAATGATTAATAACTATCAATAAAACAATTCCTTAACTGTCTTTGTTGGGAGATAAATTGCAAAGTAAAGGGTAGTTAATATTAACATAACACGGTTTAGTGAGGGGCGTCCTTCGTCATTTAAGACAGTCCAAGGTATTATTTAGTGAAGATTGGTACATAAGGCAGTTAGTCTATAAAATCGATAGGAACTTCAAATGTTCGGACGCCGTACGTAAAACTTCACCATGTGCCTAGATACTCTACAAAATGTTAGAATTGTTTTATCATGCGTCGCAACCACAGACTAAGTTCGGAGAAAATGATAAATTTAATAGAGAATAGTATTGATTTTTAGAAGTAGAAATCTTATATCTTACTCTGGACGTCGAACATCCGAACATTCGATGTTAGTATCGCTTTTAGAAAGAAACCCCCCAGATTGATAATTTCTTAAGCTTTAAACTTCGACCATTAAGGGCAGCTATTAAAGCAGTCAAGATTTGGCATTGTTTACAATGTTGTAAGGGAACTATAAATATTGTTGTACCGCTAAAGAGGTGTGCACAAGGTATACCTGAGGCGTTCATCAATCATAATATATTACCCCATTGTTATCGCGGCCCTGAATAATCGTTCATATCCGAAACACCTTCCTAAAGACGCGCCCACACTGACGCGGAATATTTTTGCCAAAAAAATCTTTTTTGTTTTTGTTCTTATATGGTAAATGTTATTGGTGTACTTTTTGTGAATATGTCAAACGTCATGTTATGTTAAAAAATACTACATTCGATTATATGTGTATTTATATATAAAAGTCGTCACATAAAACTGTTATGTTTTATAAGTCTTTTTTAAAACGTGTTCAACCATTATATGGTACGAATAGATGACTAACCGTATATCCGTTCTAGAATATTCAAACTCAATCTACTACAATAAAAATCAGAATAACACGACCCACTCCAAATTCATTTCCATTCAACTATGAGCGCTTAATAAAGCATTTCCTGAACTAGGTACTACCTTGTACCTTTACATTGACTTTTTAGCCGTAAGCGACCCATTTAACTGAGAGCTTTTAACTTAATTAACTTAGTTATTGATGAGCGGGACGGTCTGGTCATGGATTATTCGTCGTCAGAGAGCTTACCGTAGATTCTAGTTTTTTGTACGGAAAGTTCATTTTCCCATTTAAAAGGTACGGTCGAAAATTCTTTTCAACTCTGTAAAGTGAAAGAATATCCGGCGTAATGGCATTAACATGAAGTTAAAAACTGAAGATTGTAAATAATTACATTTCATATAGCAGACAGCTAGACATTCACTTAGGGTTATCGGATTTTAATAAAGACTATACTTTAAGGTGTAAATACGGTTACTGCAATTTCAATGAATTTAAATTACTAAACGTGGGTGTCCTGGTAGAACTTCTGTCTACCACTTCTGGAAAAAAGGCATGAGTTTATGTATGTGTGTCCTAATAAAAAACAACATTCATTTATGGCACATCATAATTATCTTATCTAACTGGTGAGAACAAAAACCGGTAAACTGTATTTGAAATCACACAATTGTGAAGAACCCGGCATGGTATTCAAACCCAAGAACTCAGGGTTCACAGGTAAACGCTGCCACCAAACGAATGAAGCGATATATGTTCCTTAAAACTAATATTGGCAGCTAAGAATAAAGACGACTTCTCTACAAAGTACACAGTAAAAATGAGCTTTGATGCGAATGTAATGGACTTCTTATGTCAGTCTCTAAACATGTTTCATAGCTAAACACGTAGCTACTCTTTAAAAGCTGAACATTTTGTGCTTTTTTATCATATTTTTTACATACTACATAAACTCACGCCTTTTTCCCAGAAGAGATAAGTTAGATAGATAGATTAGTTAAGATAATAGCAACCAGTTCATGCACGATTTTTCACGATTGCCATATCTGGGACATACTAAATATGATAATAGTTTTTTTCTTAATTTACAGGAATGGTACACATTGATTTACAGCTAACACGAGTATAACAGTTCAGAGCTTATTTAATTTCCTGGGGTCTCGTTTTTTTTTTCTAAACATAGGATTGTGAAAATAAACAAAAAAAGCGATAAATTCTGTAAACACAACACCTAAAAATAAATATCTCAATGCTTATCTAATAAAGTAGATCCGAAAAATCCAGTAAAAAATCAATACATCCATGTCCTATTTTTTTTTATTGCAGTGAATCGCGAGACGAGCATACCGTTCGCCTGATGGTAAGCGATGAGACCGCTCATGCAGAGCCGGCGTTAGGGTAGGGTGCGCACGGGCGACCACCCAGGGGCGCCAGACCAAGAGGGGCGCCGCAGGCGCCCCTTATATTAGTTTGTTTGTTGGGCAAGTCTCACTTATTTGAAATCCCTAAATCTAGATACAAAGTCTGTCAGAATGAAATCCACTTTTCGGTTGGAGCACTACTGTTAATTTCACCAGGAATCCTAAATAATAGCATATACTTCAAATCAAGTTATAATACATATTTTTGGGTATAAATAAGATAGCCGTGAAAATCGAGCCATCTATTAAATACTGTAAGAACCACTTCAAAATAAAAAATGCTGAAATTAATATAATAGATTTTTTTTTGTAACGATGGTAAGAATTAGAAATTTTGATTTTAGTAATTTTTTTGTCATACTACAATCAACCATTTTCAAATTCCGTTGTGAGCGACTACTCATTTCAGTAACGTTCCACTGGATATACACTGCAGCGCCGTCCGCACCACTTACGTCGGAACCTTTGCATGTCGCGTTTCTCCATGAATCGCGCTGGAATAGTGGCAAGTCTCGGGATATCAGGCAAGGCTACAAGCTGATTTACAATGGATCTTCTACTGGCCGGAACGGGATTGCCGTAGTGTTGTCGTCTAGCGTCCGGGAGAATATTCTTAAGTCGACATACGGAGCGACCGGCTTGTGCGGGTTATAGTAATGATTGAGATGGTTGTTACCAAGTTGATCAGCGCTTACGCCCCGCAGGTGAGTTGCTCGGAGGCGGAGAGAAAGCCTTTTGGACCCTTGTTGATGACACTATGTGTAATCTGCCCTATTTTTTCTAACGAGATTATAGTTCCTTAAGCCTTTCTTCCGGTACCGCCGGCGACAATCGGAACAGGCGTGTCGCAGTCTCCGGCCTTTTAGTCTGGCGCACGTGGATGTTGCAGCCAGGCTGGGTCTCCACCGAGATCTAAGAAGATCTTTTGCCGGCATACCGCCTAAAACCCTCTCGGTGGTCATCGCGCGCATTACGGACGGCAGGCGATGTAGATGGGCAAGTAGCGCCTGGTTGATTCGCCGTGCCATTTGGCGCATTGGCTCCTCACAACTTGGAAGGGCGCAGATGTCCCCACTTTCCCTACTTCAGATGTACATGGTCGGAGATCCGCGACAGATACGAGACCACGCGTACTGCTGCCCATCTCAAAGTTGCTCCTAACATGAGCGCACGGACGTACGCACTCCTTTGTATGCCCAGTGACTCCGATGACTCCTATTAGTCGCCTCTTACAACTTTTCTCTCGGGGGTAGTTGCTAAAAGAAGTTGTAAAAAGTTTGCTCTGTATAATTTTTTTAATTTTTATAAGTATATACAGTGTATATATTGAGTTATATGTTTGTGTTTATTACATAAACAGTCTACCTGCCGGGTGAAGTGTTATTTATCCTTTGCATTTACATTTTTATTTCCACAACACATCATATCACTTTTTATTATGGAGTCTTCACTACGGGCCACTGTGGATGAGTTGAGGCAAGATTTCTGCAAGCGCATGGAAGCTTTTGAGGCAGATCTGCATAAGTCGTCGTGCTCATCAATGGACACCACTGGATTGGCTACAGAGTTTGAGTCCTACAAACGGTTTGTCACTCAAGCGCTTTCATTATTGCAGCAACAAATTGATGCTCTAGCTCTGTCAGTGGACTCTATAGAGACACAGAGGCGTCGTAAGATGCTGATGCTTCACGGGGTTGCCGAGTTGCCGGACGAGAATACTGCAGTTCTCCTTAGTGATGTTGTTAAGAAGCACTTAGCAATTGCAGACTTCGGAACTGACAACATCCAAAGGTGTCACAGAATGGGTCGCCCTTCATCCCAGAAGAAACCCAGGCCTATCCTCGTCAAGTTGAAGGATGTTGAAATTCGAGACAAAATCTGGTTCAGCAAAACTAAACTGAAAAACACCGGCGTTACGTTGTCCGAATTTCTGACGAAGACACGGCACGACGTATTTATGGCTGCGCGGGAGAAGTTTGGTGTGACTAAGTGCTGGACCAGGGAAGGCAGTGTATATGTGCTCAGTTCTGGTGCTCGACATCGCGTTGCATCTATAAGTCAGCTTAACAAGATTCCCGGTGATGCTGATAAGGCGGTTCCAGTGCCAAAAACAATAGCGCCTAAAACAAGACGAGCTGCGGCATCCAAAAAGTGATATGTTTTTTTTTTAAGCCTGGTAAAACACAATATCCACCCGCAAATTATTTTGTATTAATCAAACAAAAATAAACAGTTGTCAGTTTAGAGGTTATGTCAAATGTCAACACAAGAATGTCATTGTCGTGCGTTCCGTACTCATCTGTGTCACATTGTTTAGCATACTGTTTTTTTTTTTTTTGTTTTCTTTAGTATATATTGTATAGTAATATTTTCCTTTTAATTGTTTTACCAGGTATAGTATTTTTTTTTTTTTTATACACATAATTATTACTAATTTTAGTCTTTTGTATAGCATTCTTTGAACTGCTTCCGATTTCCCTGTTTTATGTTCTCAATTTTGTTAATGTAATATTTTACTTGTCTCCTAAATTGTTAACACAACCGGCAGATGGATGTAAGTAATAGTTGTAATCAGTTTCAAAGCTTATATTACTCGTAGTACTATTTAGTTATTTGTTATATATTTATTATTATATTTATTTATTATTATTTAATTAATATTTGTAACCAATGTCTTCGCATAATAACAGTGACAGTGAAGAATTTTTCTCAGCCTGTAGTGAAGATAGTTTTGAGAGTGTACCTTCGCTTGCTGAGACTCTCTCGGCCCAATTCTCCGATGTCCCTAGAAATTTCAATGTCGTTCATTTTAACGCCCAGAGTATTCCGGCCCATTTCGCGGATATACTGTCAAGTTTTGACTGTACACATATTCATGCTATTCTTGTATCTGAGTCCTGGCTTAAACCCTGTCTTCCTTCCTCTGCTTACAATCTACCTGGTTTCCACCTCATAAGAAACGATCGTACGGTGGGTGGTGGAGGTGGTGTGGCGATTTATCTCCGAACGCACATTGCATTTTCTGTAGTCAGTGTGTCGTCACAGCCTACACCACCGAACGCCGGAGAGCATCTTTTTCTTGAGGTGGAACTCTCACACCAGAAACTCCTATTAGGTGTCTACTACTGCCCCTCACGCCGCGTAGACTTCTTCCCCTCATTTGAAATAATTCTTGAAAACCTAGTCTCCTCGTACAGTCAAACCATAATCATGGGTGATTTTAATACCTGTCTCCTTAAAAATGACTCCCGTTCTTCCTCTCTTCAAACTATTGTTCAATCCAACAACCTTTCAATTCCTTCACTTTCTGCCACTCACCATTTCCCTAATTGTATTCCTTCTCTTCTCGACCTAATGTTTGTCTCGTCGCTAAGCCATGTTGCCAAACATGGTCAATGCCCTGCTGATGCCTTCTCCTACCATGACCTCATATTTTTATCATATCGTGTCCGTCCACCCAAAGCCTCTCCCAAAATCCTCCTGCAGCGAAATTTTCGGGATTTGAATCTTGCTGATCTTCGTAAGGATGCCGTCAACATTGATTGGAGTGCGCTCATGGCCTCTGACTGCGTTGATATCAAAGTCAATATTTTCATAGACCAACTAATGAAACTTTATGACGTGCACGCGCCAGTTCGTAAGGTCAAACTTAAACATCCACCTTCACCCTGGCTTACTGCTGATATAAAAGCTCTGCTTTTAAAAAAAGCATCAGCGAAGTCCAGGTTTAAGCGACGTCCCAGCGATTTAAACTGGGAAAAATATGTGACGATCCGGAATCACTGCAATAAGGTGTGTAGAGATGCTCAACGCCGATTTATTCATAATTCTGTTGCAGATGTAGATCCAGCAAAAGTTTGGAAATTTCTCAAGTCACTGGGAGTTGGAAAATCGCGCCATGAATCAATTTCTAATAATATTAATTTAAACTCTCTTAACCAACACTTCTGTTCTCCATCAATTTTAGATGGGACTGCTAAAAGTAAAACAATACAATACCTTTCTTCATGTAAAACTCCCGATTGTCCCCCTTTAGTTTTTAAACAGGTCGCTGATTGTGATGTTAGAAAGAACATTACGCTGATCGCTTCCAATGCTGTTGGCAGCGATTGCCTCGGACGTAATATGATTATCCCTATCCTTGATGAAATCCTTCCCATCATCACCCATATCCTCAACTATTCCATTACCAGTGGGACTTTTCCAGCAGTCTGGAAAGAGGCCCACATAATTCCTCTTCCTAAAAAAAGTAATCCTACAACCTTTTCCGAATTCCGCCCTATTTCTATCCTACCATTCCTATCCAAAGTCCTTGAGCGCCTAATCTACGCCCAACTCGCTGATTTCCTCTATAAAAACCAACTCCTGAACCCATTCCAATCCGGTTTCCGTCCTGGTCACAGCACCACTACAACCCTTGTTCATATTACGGAGGACATCAGATCGGCCATGGAAGGAGGCAAGCTGACAGTTTTAGCACTTCTTGACTTCAGCAATGCGTTTAATACGGTCGATTTTGATGTGCTACTGAGCGTACTAGGTTCGTTTAACATATCTCCAACAGCGCTTGTTTGGTTTCGTAGTTACCTGTTTGGACGCCGGCAGCGAATCTGTGTCGACGATAACGTATCGTCATGGCACACGATGTCTGCTGGGGTGCCACAGGGCGGCGTGTTATCTCCCCTACTCTTCGCAGTTTTTATCAACTCTATTACAAACAAACTTCGATCTTTCTACCACCTTTATGCAGATGATCTCCAAATCTATTCTCAGGCTCCTCTTCACCGGTTAAATTACGCTGTCTCGGCAGTTAATAAGGATATTGAACTGATAAGTGACTGGAGTAAAGAATATGGACTTATGATAAATCCATCCAAAACGCAGGTCATTGTAGTCGGCAGCCCCAGGTTGATTTCTAAAGTTAACTGGTCGCTTATTTCACCTGTCATCTGTAATGGAGTAAGTATTCCCTACAGTGACAGCGTCAAAAATCTTGGCATCTACATTGATCAAAATTTCACCTGGGGTCCACAGATCCGAGAGTTGAGTAGGAAGCTATTCGCCTCGGCTGGGTCCTTGCGGAGATTACGCAATTTTCTACCAATTGCCACGAAAATATCGCTTGCTCAATCCCTTCTTCTCCCCATCCTTGATTATGCGGATGTCAGTTATCTTAATATCACCGAGGAGCAACTTAATAAACTTGAGCGTCTTCAAAACTTTTGTATCAGATTTATATTTGGATTACGCAAATATGACCATGTTTCCGATTTTCGTACAAAGCTCAAGTGGCTACCAATAAGGCTTCGCCGGAATACACACATTCTTTTTCTTCTCTATAATATACTTTTCAATCCCCTCACTCCCTCATATCTTAAAAATCGCTTTGAATTTCTTCATGATTCACATTCGAGGTCTCTTAGGTCATCGGAGAACTTAAGGCTGAAAATCCCCGCGCATTCCACTTCCTTCACAGACAGATCTTTCACCGTACAAGCTGCCAGGTTGTGGAATGCTTTGCCAGTAACGGTGAGACGAGCTAAAACTCTGCCCATCTTCAAAAAAATGGTTAAAGAACACTACTTACAGGTTCTGTGAGGATATTGGAGTTGTTCACATTTTACTTTGTTGTTATATATATATATATATTTATAGGTGTATATATTATATGTGTATTTTGTGTATTTGTATGTTTATTCAACATATATATGTATGTATGTATGTATGTATGTTTATTTATAAAATTAACAATATTATAGATTGTAGTACTCGTACACCCGAAGCCCCAACTTTCGTTCTTTTCGTTTATCCATCCCATGGTTGTCTGGCAGAGATTGCTTCAAGCAATAAGACCGCCACTTGTACATATTTTATTTTATTTAGTTTTGTCTTTTTATGTATATGGTGTACAATAAAGTGTTAAATAAATAAATAAATAAATAAATACAACAAGCAGGGGTATATTGTGGTAGAATGCTGACACCCCTTAAACACTGAGCGGGGACGCCAAGTAAGCCGTTGTCATTTACCCGGCGCCTCCTTCTCGGTTGCCGGCAGCAGACGGGATTGTTCCGCTCATGATTCCGCTCCCTGCTCTCCTCCTGCGGCGATCATGGCCTGCCATGACCGTACTCGATCTTACTCTCGACCATGGAAGGAATTACGGCTGAGAGCGAGAGGTCCACTCCGGCGGCTGCGTGAACAGCTGCACACTCCTCTTCCAAGGCAGGACACTCCTGGAGTGTGCTGGGCTGTGTCCTCTGAACAGTTATCCCGATGGTAACACATAGCGGATTCTTCCCTTTTCGCTACTCTCCGCAGGTATCTGCCGAAACAACCATGCCGCGATAGTTCTTGCATCAGGCAGAAGGTCATCACACCGTGGCGCCTGCTCAGCCATTGGTCGAGGACAGGAAGCACTGCCGCGCGCACTCCCAGTGCTGGTCCAAGCACCAGCACTGGGATTGTCCAGCCACGTGCGCCACGCCTCCATGGCGGCCGCGCGGAGTATGGACCGTACAGGCTCGACTTCTCTAAAGGCCGGTCGTTCCCCTCCACGAGACGTCTCCTCCCGCCAGTTTTAGGCTGAGGCGAGAGGGCTTCGGCGTCAATGTCCCAGGGAAGGTAACCGGCCAATACACTGATTATTCGCTGCGCTGTTGCTTGCTGCGGTGAACTCAGGAGGAAAACACAAAACCAAACGGTGGCCCAAACCGGAAACCGTAAAGAGTCGAGTACCGAGTAGATCGGACGACTCCCACGCTTCGGCAAGGGATGTCGGGACTTTTGAGGTTTGGCACTCGTAATGCAAAGGAGGATTCAGTGCTCAGAGCCTGATTCGTGTCAGATCTGGCTGTTGTGAATACGTTCTTCCAAAAGATTCCCGAACATTTCATCAAGGTAACACCGTAACCCAGTGGCCGATCACCGAACACTAAGGACAAAGTGGTGGTTGCTGGATGGACCTACTGGGCGAGGTTTCCGCGATACTTTAGTCCCCCTACTGGAAAACAATATGGAGACCAAGGAAGTGGGGAAATGTGGGGTGGGATTCAGTCAGCAATCTACAAACTTACGAAGTCTAAGCTCTGAACCACTAAATGCGGTCTCATCCTTATGCATTTCTCAGGAAGAGGATAAAAAGTGTCTCATTCCTCTGTATGAGAAATTTGTGATCGCGGAAGTCACCGAAGTCTATCGTTAAATCTATCGGCTCGCTATTTCTTGGGAAAAGGTGCTCAATATTACCAAATGTCGCAACTGTCAAGGATTCCCGAGGCGCCTTGTGTGGTATGTGAGATTGGTGAAGGAATGGTAAGTGGCGTTTGTACTTCCACGATTTATTAAGCATCGTATATTTGAGAATGTCCTGTCCAGAATTGCCCCCGAATCAGTGTTATAAGGTTAAAGTCGCTGGTACTTAATGGTGTGGACCTTTTTACTGCGCTGTTTAACCTCATCCTGGATACTAACAACCAGACCCTTGGCGGTTCAGTGCTAAAACTTCCGTATACAAGGGCAAAGGCTATGTTCAGGAATGCGGTAATTTTCGTGGCATAAAAGTGTCATACCATGAAAGTTGAACATTTTCCGAAAATAAAATTCCGAAATTACTAAACAATATGATACAATCTATTATAATTGTTCAACCTATTAAAGATAAAAAATATATTTAAAAAAAACGATTTTTTTTTTTTTGGATGCATTTCAATGGGAGCCGGCGGTCGCCGTATTAATCTCGCCCAGGGCGCTGGTAATGCTAAAACCGGCCCTGCGCTCATGAATTGTAGCAAAACCAAACACCTTGGCATTCCACTGCGCTCGCCATCCTGAGACATACGATGTTAAGTCTCAATATGTCTAGTAGTTACTCTGGCTACAATGTCCTTCAATCCGAAACACAACAGTGCATTTCAAATGCTATTTGACGGGAGAAATAGACATTGCGGTGGCACCCAACCAAGCAGCCTCTCACATATGAGAGACCTACCACCAGTTTGGTGCAACTAAAATTGACTTTGTAATTGATATTTTATTTGGTTATCCATATTTTAGTTATCAATTATTATTTTATTGGCCTTGTATGTGCGCTTATAATGATAATTTAATTTTAAACATAGTTTCTCAGTAAGTGAATTATGAATGCAATTCTTGATGAGAAATAAATTTCTCCTTAACCTGAAAATCGACACTGACAACACAGCTGTAAAAAGAAGCTAATGTTCTCAACACCAGCTTCGTTAAACTTTAACGGGGTCACGTGTAAGAAGATCTTCCACTAACCCACTTTATGTCAGATGATACTAATTGTATTGCGTTTGCTTTGATCGCATTACGTCATAACCGTCTACATCACTTCAGCGGTACGTGACCGGGCCGCAATAGGTGCTGTATTATATACTGAATTCACTTATTGTATTTTATAAATATAGAGGAAATTGGCAAAAAACAAAACATAATCACTGCAAATAAAATGTAATGTATTAAAATTGATAGACTAGCGATCGAATAATCAAACGCCATTCAAATATTAAGTTACCAGCGCGGCGCATGGCCCAGTTAGCCAGCACATTTAGTCGGGATTTGCGTAATGCAACATAATATTTAAGTCGCGTTTGAGTATTCGCGCCGAAGCAAAGTAAAAGTCGAAGGAAGTAGATGGATATAGGAAGGAGGTATTCGCCGGTAAAAATTTGTTTTTTAAATTAATATTATGTAACTATAAGTTGAAAAAGCTCATAATAATAAAACATATATATTCACAAAATAAAGTAGAAGAGAATCAATAATCGAAAGGAGTATTATGCCATAAATAAACTCATTTGCAAAAAAACGGGCACCTAAGAAATGAACCATTTCAAATGTTACTATTGGTTTGTTTGATAATTATAGGTAGTTTTACTTTCACAATTTTGTAAATTAATAAGCAAATAATCGTTTTCGTCAGTATTATCATAAAATTTTGATAAAATTTATGGGTTTTAATGCTAAAGTTCACTATTAGTGTATGCTCGCTAGTAGTGCATATGCTCGTGAAGTAAAAGTTAACAAAGATTTTTGTTTGTTTTTTCTTTAATAAAGTAAAAGCAGATAAATGTTTAGTATCGAGTGTGACCCCTTCTAGCTGAAATCACAGCTTGAATTCGTCTGGGTATGCTAGCGAGGATATCCCGGATACTTGCTTGCGGAATACGTTCCCACTCCGCGGTAATCACATTCTTCAGCTCTCTGATGGTCTGCAGAGCCGGTTGTACTGATCTCACGCATCGTTTCAGAACGTCCCAGAAATGCTCTATAGGATTGAGGTCGGGACTTCGAGCTGGCCAATCCAAACGACGAATGCTGACCTCTTGCACATACGCTTCCACATCGCCAGACCGGTGGGCGCGAGCGTTGCCGTCCATAAAAATTGAGTCTTCGCCTAAAGCGGCCAATGCGGGTTGTGCACGAGGAATTAGAACTTCCGTTATGTATCGATGTCCAGTCAGTGAGCCGTTTTCAATGAAGACTAACTCTGTACGATCCATTGAATTTATTCCTGCCCAAAACATAACAGAGCCCCCACCATAAGGTGTGATGTCTTCAAAACAAGCCTCTGCAAAGCGTTCTCCTCGTCTTCGTAGCACTCGCCGACGTCGATCTTCACCGAACAGAGATATCCTGGCTTCATCGGAGAACAATACCCTATTCCAGTCTTCTTGAGTCCATGACTCACAATTTCGAGCAAACCTAAGCCTGGCAACTCTGTGCTCACGGAGTAACTTAGGGCCGCGGGCCGGGCGATGACTGCGTATATTGGCCTCCTCCTGCCCGTCCATAGACTAATATGCACATTTATTACTTCTTCGAGGTTGTTCTTAAGGTGCACATACGAAGACTTGCGATTTCTCAATGCGCGACTCACAAGAAAACGATCATCCCGTGGTTGGGTACATGGTTTTCTTCCAGAACCAGGCCTTCTCTCGACGGAACCGGTGTCTTGATACCGCTGCCAGGTCCTTTGAACCGTCGAGCGACTTACACTTAGCCTCTGAGCCACGAAGCATTGGCTGCAACCCTCTTCGAGCAGCGCAATAATTTTGGTAGCTTTTACCACTTTCTCTAACATTATTGAGACAGCTAAACAACAATAAATGAAGCTTTGACAATTAAGAATATGAAATAAATTCATAAAAATTGACTAAAAGTTATGAAAACCGATATTATCTTTTGGAACTTCGCACCAAAAATGTAGGATAAAAAGTGGTTTTCTGTAAAAACGAGCATCAAACGAAAATTTGAATTTAGAACGTACTGTTTTAAACACCACGACATTTTTAAAACCGGGCAGTAACATGTACAAATGATTGAAATCATTGTGGTACCGTATTTTTTTAAAGAAGAATTAAAATCAAAACTGCCCGTTTTTTTGCAAATGAGTGTATATAGCTAGTAAACTAATATCCCGTCGACACACTGTTGAATTTCGCTAATTTTAGGTGTAAGTATTACTTAAGCAATGCTCTTTATACTATCCAGAACTTTGCAAACAAGCATGCTTTTTTTATAAAAACACGACCCTAATAATTTTTGAACACAAAAAGACAAAAATTAAAGTGACTCCACAAAGTGCACTTACACTCTAGCGCGATACTAGTTTGCAGAAAAAAGAAAATGTTAATTGTTTAATATGATCCCTTCTCTTCTTTTAATACCAGTCACGAGTATCAGTGTGAACGCGGCAAGTTCCTTTCGTCCCCTGTAATGCAAGCAAAGGAAATTGGATTTTTCTTTATTCTCGCGTGGGTAACTTGATATTGTGTGAATTATGGAAATTGGCCGGCTAAATTGTTGATTTATTTCCGACCATCCCCCTTTCGGATGCTCGTGTTAGAAGTATCTTTCTGATGCCGACAACCAGTAACATGGTTATTGCTTCAAGTATGATGAATAAAATAAATATTGAGACTTGTAATCAACGAAACAATCGTTTTATTGAGAAATACTTGTCAGAGGTGTGCCCTAGGATTCGAACCCGCGACCACCGTGAATATGTGGGCAGCCGCGACTGGTCCGTTCACAAACAGAACACCATGCTCTTTTTACCAAGACGTGTCACACAGATGTGCCATCAAGGAAACATGATTTTCCCAACAGATTGTTTATTGTTTAACTAATCAAGACAAAGGAAAATCCGAATACCAAATTATTAAAATGAAATGAAATGGTGAATAGATAAATGTTGTGACATTTTACATGAATATATTCTTAATTTTTGTTTACATAAGTTTTACAACTAATAAAAAGACGTGTGCAATACGTTTAAAAGTCTTTGAAAATAAGAGAGAAACGAAGAAGAGGTCAGAAAAGCAATGCCTCTAGCTATTCTACCCAAATATGTCCAAAACATCAAATTACCTTCAAGGAAAGCCCTAATTGACGTCAAACACATCAAAAATTACAAAGGCAAAGCAAGTTGTTGAAATCACTGTCTAAGTAGACACTTATCGAGTTACCTTGTTATTTATCAGATAGCGGATTAAAACAAACGAGATTATTCCACGACGTTACACCCAATAGAACAAACAAGCCGATAGCTTGTATAGTATCGAATAACAGTTATTTATGAGTATTCTTCGTTGACGTGTGGCCTCATTAGGGCTTTATCTAATAATGAGACTCTTGTAGGAATTAGTATAATATTATAGGTATTTAGTTTAAGGAAAGTTCACAGTATTGTTAGCTTTTATTCAAAAATAGTTACAAAAGAATTGGCAAGCGCTGAATCGATTGACATATTAAATTATTATTTTTGGAATTACATTCTTGGTTACGGGTTTTGGCCCATACATGGAAAAGAAGAGCTAGATAAAGTTTATGAAAGAAATTTTGATCTCCAATTAAGATTTAAGGCAATTTGTAACTATAACATAATTAGTACAACTACAACAACAAAAATGTAAATAAAGGGAACATTGAATGAATCAAATGTATTAGAGTGGAATGGAGTGGAGGAGAGATTATTAGAGTGGAATAGTCTCCAGTGGTGTCAGCCTCCGTGGAGCAGTTGGTTAGACGCTGTGAAACGAGAGGTTGTGGGTTCAATCCCCGCACTTAGACAAATATTTGTTCACAAGTATTTGTTTCAGGTCTGGGTGTTTGTGAGACCGAAAACACAACACTCACTTAATTGATCTTAATATGATTCAGGACTATGTTGTGGTTGTTGAGTATGTTTATTTATATACTAGCTGTGCCCGCGACTTCGTCCGCGTGGAATTTAACAAAAAAGTTAATTAGTTTATTTAGTTTCTTTTTTTTGGTTTTTGCTTTTTTATTTTAATTATCAACCTTTGTAACGAAACCATACCGCGATCTTATTCTACGATGGCGCCATCTCTTAGCGAGCGGCGGTAAACTCCCGTTACATATTTATTTTCAGTTTTTTTGTATTAACTTTATTGAAAAATTTCTTTATATACAATATTTTGTAAATGTCATATTGATTCGTTGGTGGGAGAAGTGGTGGGAGGCACGACGTGACGGCCCAGTGGTGGCATGCGCGTGAGCTGCGCGCGGGCATTGCAACATTACTTTATTTTTCTAAAATAAAAGATTTTTTCTAAAATAAATGTAGCTTCAGTCACTCCTTGTTATATCAGCTACCTGACAAAAAAAAATCCGTCAAAATCGGTTCAGCCATTTCAGAGATTAGCCGGAACAAACAGACAGACAGACAGACAAAAAAAAAATTATATCATTTTCGGCACAGTTATCGTGTATATAACGATATGCAGTTGGACATTTTTTTTATTTTCACTTTTAAAACAGACACTTCAATTTTATTTATATGTATAGATTAGACCTGCATACCATAGCGATTTATAAAATTTCTATGGTATGTAAGTCCGCCAACCCGCACTAGGCCAGCGTGGTGGACTATATGGCCTAACCACTCTCAATCGTACTCTCGATTGTAGAGGAGGCCCGTGCCCTGCAGTGGGACGTATATGGGCTGATACAGATACAGTATAGATTAGTCTTAAAATCTTCCTAAACTGTACTAAAAAATCTAAGTGAGATTATTTCTTGAAAAGAATTCCATTTGAAACAACAAAGATAACTTTGCATTGTTAAGAAACATCTTTAAAGACCGTTTTCTAATCAGCTTACGAACTTTTGAAGGAAGTGTATGCATTTGTTCATAATAGAATAAGTCTGTAGACAAGTTAGTGTGAAGTTTCTGGTTCAACGCCACAATAACTGCATTTTATATTAAAGTCTGAATATTTTCATATAAAGTATGATATATGGATTGTTCATGTCCTTAAACATTAGTCTGAGAGGCACGTGGTACGAGTCAATGACACCGGTATTCGTAGAGGATATTTTAATAAAATATTATTGATAGAGACATAAGATATCATATCTGTTTGTTAAACATACTAATATTATTGTTAAAGGATATAATATTATGAAATAATAGTGAAAAGAGTAATTTTTACCTTTTATGCGCGTATTCTTAACGAAACAAGCTGCTTCTGTCTATCAGATAAAATTTGATAATTAATATTTACATTCTTCATCTCTTTCACACAACACGTTTTATATTCGTAATTTGTCATTTCATTCTACTCATCTGAATATCTCCTACTCATTTCTTTCTTCATATTTCATTTCATACTTATCTTGAATATTTATTTGCTTTATCCATCTTTTGACCAACCAAAAGTCGGAATTTTTAATTGCTTCCACACAAGGCTTTGTTGCTAAAATAATAAGAACTTAAACTGTATACACGGGGATTAAAGCGGGACTTCTTTAATAAAAGAACAACGTCCTGAAGGAAGGCTGAAACAATAGCGCAGGTATAACAATAGGTACCGACTCAGAACATTCAACTGAACACTACGCATTTAAAACGTCTGCTCTACAAACAAATTGCAAGCGTTTCTTGTCGAGAAACTCTATCGCGATCTTTGTAGTAAAACAACCAACTTATATTGTGAATCGCCGTGAGATTAAAAGACAATAATTCCGACTGTTTTTCTCTAAGCTCCTATGTTCTTCATTCTTCGGGTTTCAAGTCTGCAGCTCGAGAATTATTCCTAATAAATATAATTGTTATTTGAAGGCACCCAAGTGAAACACACACACATGTTCGAAGACATTTCCATTTCCCTTATCCTCATAGATTCAGATTTCCCCGTACTGATCCTTTTAAAATATCGATGTACAGTTAATCGGATTCTAGGTGGCGTACTAATAACAAAGATGCACTAGATCTTATCGAAGACCTGCAACAATCTAACTGTTAAAACCGTATCTAATTTCGTAGTAAGTGATATTTGTCTCAAGCTTATACAAACATACCATTTTGCCTTCTGTTAATGTTATGAAGACTTGCCTTATAAAAGTCTGAAATATCTTCTTTCTACACTGCACCTACTTATAACAATATTATATTTAAGACTATAATTTTTATTACCAAATGAATATTTAAGCCAACCCCAGAAAGTGGGACGGTCTGTTGGCTCCCCTGACACCCCCAGCGTCAACATAATTATTAAGCAGCGGTTAAAATTAGACCGCGTTAACTTTGCGCCAACCCACGTCACCGAGGCAGGTGACGGCCGCCCGATTAAATTTTCAATACGTGCGGTTAATTGAGATTAGAATGTGCATTGATAAAAAATATATATAACATATGTAAGGGACCGCCGGATTAGTAACTACCGCAATGTCTATTTCTCCCGCCAAACAGCAGTGTAAATACCCTGTTGTGTTTGGGTTGGAAGGCCATTGTAGCCGAATTAACTATTGGACATATTGAGACTTCACATCTTATGTCATGCCAAGTATTACTTTGTAATTCATTGTGTTGTTTGGTTTTGCTACAATCCATGAGCGATCATATCGCTTATCATCAAGCTAATAGTATGCTCTTCTCGCCGTCCATTGAAAATTAAAAGCCGTTCAAGAAAAACAATACAATGGTTCGATATATTTAGACTTATGTTTTATTGAGAAAAAAGTAAATTTTGGCATAGATTTAAAAAAAAAGCATAGTCCTTTCAGTACATTCGGAGTGTCAAAATAGTGGCCGTGAAAATTAAGCTATTATATTTATAATATTTCATATTATTTAATATGAAATTAATTTAATGAATTGACTTTGTCTTAAAGGTGATAAGAATTAGTCTATTATTTTTCTAAATTTTCTGTCATAAAACAAGCAAGCATTTTGAAAATCGTGAACTAATCTCATTAACGCTCAACTGTTGATGCAATGGAGCATCGCACCAGTTATGTTGGAATACTTTACGCGCTCTCCGCCTTATCCATATATTTATGCCAATGCATTTCTTTGTTTTTTCGAATTCCGAGGTTACTATTGCCTCATAAAAATATAACAATATTTTCATAAAGCAATTTATTTAAAAAACCTTTGACTTTCCTATTGTCTAGAGCAATTTATTTCTAAATTCATCAATTCCAATCACCCCTAAAATAAAACAAAGTGATCGTTATTTTTAAAATGTAATTCGAAACTGAAAGACAAAAATGCAAAAATCTTTTTGAATATAATTTAGGTTTAATAAAAATAAGTTGCGAGCGCTAACAAGCGATGAGAGCTGAACAATCTTCTTAAGAGACCCCCGGCTCAGTCGGATCCGCCCTGATTGACTCGCGATATCGGAATTATTTACAATTCACTTAATAATATTTTTTGTATAATACCTAATTACTAGCCCTTACTAGCGTTGTGGATAATTCCACAGCATCATGCTGAACTCCAAGCTTTTTATGACAGCACTGTAATATTGGCTGCGATCTATACAGACACACGTTATAATATAGATTATAATTAGTTGTGTGCATTTTTTTTTTCGTTGTTTAACTTCCAGTAGAATATTTTTTATCTTATATGTGTTCTGTCCTGCAGTATGTTGTATGCTGTGCTGCCATGAATAAAATATTTTCTTTCTTTCTCATCTTTTAGGAAATATTAAGGTAGGTTTATTTGTCATTCGTGTTTTTCATTTTGCTACAATAGCTCGATTTGTCATACTAAACAACTCCACTGATAACTGAATTGAGCTGGAAGGGACGGGAGGAAAAATAAAACGAAGAAAATTTGTATTGAGAAAAGTTTTTGTGCTTAGATAACTGTCAAATCGTTATAAATATTGGTCACAGTCGGCAATAAACCATATCCTATCAAAGATGAGCATCCAGCAATTTCAATCAAGTGAACAAAAACTAATTAAAAATGCCCTGATCAATAATTTTTACATTTCACACACACCGCCACGTATTTTCTGAGTTGGCTATCTTACTATTTAAGTTAGTGGTTGAGGTCTAATCTTAATCATTCAAAATGTAAAAACAGGCTATTATGGTGCCGGCATAGACTCTTTTGCTTAAAAGCCCCTTAATAATCATAAAAAAACTGCCCCCTTGGCGCAGTTGGACTAGGGAACGGTTACAAAACTGAGGTCTCGCGTTCGAATCGCCAAAGTGATATTAGATTTTTCTATTCATTATCAGCCCAGTCAGGATATTGTGCCCGATATGGCGATAGGCTCGCCATCTATCACAACTTGGTACGGAACATACAAGGCGAAATGTGAGTGTCCTGGCATCTCTGCCTACCCTTTCTTGGAAAAAAGGCGTGAGATTGTATGTTTTGTGTAAAAAAAATAACAATTGTTTTCAATTGTTTATCTTATACGTGGTACGGTTTATGAGGGAGCCACCCTTGTCGTAAGTGGGCGGCGAAGCACACATGACTTGGCACGGAGGGAAGCGACATGACTCCGTTATCCTTATGAATATTGTGAATTTACTTCAAGAAGCTATTCATGTGTGTTTATGTCATTATAAATTAGAGGTGATGAAAAGAATTTGAAAGAGTAGGTTTGAAATACATAGATCATGTTGGTTCCTTGAATTGGGAAGAAAATTCTTTTACTGTAATCTTGTATTATGTAAAAAATGGTAATTTGTAGATTGATCCACTTGCACTCCTAGGTGTAGCAGAAGCCAGTCATAAAATCCAAGCAATTTATCTTCAGATACACATTTGTTTATAAAACCCTTTGAATCTTCAAGTGACATTCCCGCTTTAATAAAATTTCGGCGGTGAATTGTTAAAAAGAATATCATAAAAATGAATTGTGTCCTTTATTTTCCTTGTTTTCTTGCCTTTCTTTAATGAAAAAATAAATAATCCACTTCCAACCATATCATTTTCACTCCCAACGAGCCAATTAACTGCCATTTTTAATAGTAATTAAAAACTATGTTAAGTGATAAGAAAAATGGACTCAAATCTCATAAAAGTTAACTAAAGATTGTATCGAAACAACAGATATCAAAGTAAATTGACACATATTGACATTATCTGAGCACGTTCACGTCCGTAATATTTATCAGGGGAGAGCGGGGAGTGGAAGACTTATGACAACCCTCGTCAGCACTATACTACTACTGTTTATACAGTAATTATAAGCTATCACACATAGTAAAAATGGACCCAAATCCCATAGCACTTAAAAAGATTGTACGGAAACAACAGATATCAAAGCAAATTGACACATATTGACATTATCTGAGCACGTTCACGTCCGTAATATTTATCAGAGGAGAGCGGGGAGTGGAAGACTTATGACAACCCTCGTCAGCTAGCCGCGGCCGCTGTCACTGCGAGCTCGGTACACGGAAAACGTTTTACTTGTTACCAGAATTTTATTGGTTTCAATTTCACCGTTGCCTTGTCATGGATAATACTGTTAGGTGGATGTCCTATTGCGTTTGGAGATATGTTTGGTTTATTTTATTAGCTGTCAAGCTGTTGAATAAAAATGTACGTTGTAGATTTGTAAAATAAATATAATATTTGTTATTTAAGACAAGATCTGAAATATTATTTTAGGGATTGGAATCAGTTTACGTACTTTGTCCTACAGAATGTATCCCATATTTATACAGTATACACATTTTTCCTCACGATGTTGTTCACAGCCATCAACCGAAAATTAACTAGCGAAATTTAGGAAGATTTTTCAGTCGTTCCCAAGTAACCAGACAGGTTACTCACTTCAAACCTTAAAACCACAAAAAATATATAATTGCTGCCTAGTTAGCGATATTTTCGCTAGCACTGCGACGGCGACACAAAGTTTTTGGCTCCCACACTCGGTACGAAGCCATTAGTGCAGTTTGTTGAGTCCAACGGATTATGGGCATGATGACTCATGAGTCCCGTCATACGGAAGATACTGAATCAATCCGCCAGTGTATTGATAGCCGCTGTGTAAATAAATAGATTGATAGCCAGATATCTGTCAACTTGTCTAAACAAGTTACCAACGAAAATCGCGTAGGCGGATGGGTGACGCATCTTTACTTAGTTCGTAGCCGATTTTTAAATCCTGTTAAGAAAAAATAAAACGAACATTGAGTTTTGCTATTCATAACACTGGCCTACACTCATTTTGGTGCCTAAGATTTGATACCTGATTTTGGATGTATTATGTGAGCTGATACGAGAAAACTAGTCACATTTTCCATATCAGCTCTTGTTCATAAGAAAGAAGAAAAAAACAAATTTAAAAAAACATATTAATTTATTTGGAAATTATACATCCAGAATTTTTTTTTGAGTGATTTTCTTGAATGGGATTGTCCTGGACAATCACGCATCATTCCCCAGCAATAATCAGCCATCATATGAATATCCCATCTGCCTTGGTACCTGTGTTCCATTGTTTTTATATCCTGGTGGAAACGTTCACCTTGTTCTTCGCTAAAATCTCCTAAATTATGTTCAAAATGATCCATGTGACTGCTTAGGTAGTGCACCTTCAAACTCATATTACATCCAAAATTTTTGAAGTTCAGAAGTATTTCTTCGACTAACTGTTTATAGTTATCAGCTTTAAAGTTACCAAGAAAGTTTTGTATAACTGTCACATAACTCCACATCATTGGTACCCCAAACTTCAAAGATTTTCGCGTTCCTTTTTCCCATTGCCGCAAATGTTCAATGTAAATCTTACAAACAATGTGAGGTGCCCACACTTTATCTTGATTGCCAATTTCAGTACCAAAGTATAGAGAATACAAGCGAATTACCGTGTCATTTATTGGTTTCCGTTGATCTTTTATTATATACTCACCGCATATATAACAAAACATATCAGGATTGTTAATGCAACATCTCGAATTACTTGCCATAATAAATTTATACGATTAATGCCATAAAACTTGTTATAACATGGACTAATTTTGAATAAAACCGTAAAAATTTTAAATAAGAATTGTAGGTAAAGTAGAGCTGTCAGCTGACATCTAGTAGCAGGAATGTGGTTCATCGTACCTACTATATCGACTACTGATGCATACAGACATACTGCACCAAAGCAAAAATTTTTTTTTGTAGGCCAGTGTAATGTTTATACTACATTTTAAACTAATAAGTCCACAGGCTAAAAAAATATCTCGAATTTTGCTACTTCACAGGAAAAAGTGATTTCCTTAACATGACAGTGATATTAAAGGTCAAGGGTTACTCTATAATCCAACGCGAAGTTCGATTGTTCGGATGTTCGACGTCCGAAATAAGAAATAAGTTTTCCACTTCGAAAAATCTCTATCTACTATTCTTAGCGATTTATAAGAATTTTTATGGAATGTAAAGTCCACGTATGGTAGGGTGTGGTAAGTCCACGGGACGTATATGGAATGACTCTGAAAGTACCGCACAAAACCGAAATACCTAGTCAGGTCATAAATTCTGTCACATGTTTAATATAAAATAATTGAAAAAAGTTTATTCATTATGTAACCATTTATATACCAAAATGAACTTAACAAAACATAGATTCTTATGACACTAAAGTTTATTCAAAATGACCTCCGTGATTTTGAATACAGGCCTTCAATCTGCGCGGCCAGTTGTCTGTCGCAGTACGAACGATGTCCATATCAATATCGGCGGCTGCCTTAATCAAGGATGTCTTAAGTGACTCCAAATTGGGATGAGGCTTTGAGCACGCCTTTTCCTCCAAGTTTTGCCATATCTTGTAATCTAACGGATTCAAATCTGGACTGGAGGAGGGCCAGTCTTCTTGCCGGATGAAGTCGATTTCACGCGCCGCCAGCCAGTCAGTTGTGTGCTCTTCGCTCTATGAGCTGATGCCGAATCTTGTTGGAATACCCAGTGCCTGTTATTGAACATGGTATGAGAAACAGGTTCCACAAGGTTCGTCAGGATTGTATTTTGATACACAACTGCATTCGTTTTTACACCTTTCTCACAAAAATGTACCTCTGTTAAGCCCTAATAAGAAACTCCCAACCATACCATGAGCGAGGATGGAAAATGACCTCGTTGGACACGCGGAATACGGTTGCTCGCTTCTTCACTACTGTGTGCGTACACCTTATCATTTTGTTTGTTGTAGCTCTCTTCTACGGTAAATTTTTTTTCATCTGAAAAATGAATTTCCCGATATTTTTTCCCGCGTATGGCCGTTTGTCCACCGCCGCCGTCACCGGACCGTCACCGAGAACGAGATTATTTCAGGCCGAGTTTAAGAAGACGTGACGGCGATCGTGTGTCCACCGCGCCGATAAATCGGTGGCTCAGTTCCACTTAGTTCTGGAGCTTTGTCATACGTGGTAGTCGCGTTTTCCTTTTTAATAGAAATAAAACCAACTAGGAGGATAGCTAGTTTTAACAACAATTGCTTCTACTGCTTATGTACGATTTAAGGCGTAGGCGATGCAAATAATTTTGGATTGTACTCCAATTAATATATAAATATCGTATGTGAAATTCATTAGCCCTTTTGCTTACAAATTTTATGATAGATATAACAAAATCGGGCGACGGCCCGGTGCGACGGTACTGTGTGGACAAGAACAAACGTGTTTTGTATTGCCGGCACATCAGCCCGTCATAAAACCCGTCATAAAGTCGATCTATTTATTTACAACGTAAAGAATTTTTAATATTGATATGATAATAACTTACGTAATAACTTTATACAGAACGTCCCTTAATCAAGGACTAAATAAATTAATCGACTTGGTATTACATGGATCTCACAACTTTTTGCGGTAGAAAAACTGAGCTGCGAGACTTGGAATTTTTTACAGGATGTTTTTGATGGGATTTTTATTTTCATGAACAATTCGAAATTCGAATTCAATAAATTTTTGGCCAGCATTCTAAACGAAAAGTTTTTACTGTGTGACAATACTTATGACTGAGTATAATTATACTGTTTCCATTCGTTTATTTTATTTTTGACACATCGAGTACTGAATCAAATAGTGATGGCCTGATGCGTTATCGAATCAATTTTTTATAACAAACGATTTTATTTTTGAACAAGTTTTAATCGATTTAATACATATTTTATTTTTTGCTCCATGCATTGTTTTATAAAACTTCAGGGATATTTAAGTTACTTGATTTAATAATTATATTAAAATAAACCATTTACTCATGTTAAGTTAATATTCTTATCACTTCCGTCGGCAATAGTAATGTTGTTAAAAACAAATTGTGAAACGGCAACACTGGGCAGACAGGTGACGCGCGCCGCCATTTTGTGGTCACTCACAACGAGACGCCCGCGCCCGTGCTAGTGTTTTCCGTTCGCTGAATTTTAATTCACATTTTTCATACGTCGAGTTGAGTATTTATATTCCTCCGTATTGTTTTACCCGTGAATTCCTACATTTGGTTGAATTGAGAACATCGTACCTGCCTTCATCACTTTCAAATGCCTAAAGGAAAGGTGCTTAAAGGACAAACAAGGGAGTTTGTGTTGCGACTTCATGAGTACTTTGAAAGGGAAAGCCGTAATGGTGGACCTCTTATACCAGTGACTCAAATCAGAGACCGTGTTTTAGCAGCATTAGGTATTACTGCTCCAACAGTTTCAAAAATAATTAAAGAAGGCTACGGCAGTAGTGGCATGGAACAAAACAAGCCATCTACACCTAAGAAAAAACGTTAGCCCTTTAAAGTGACAGCAATTGACAGTTTTGATGGTGATGCTATTCGTCGTCATATATACGATTATTACCAAAGAAAAGAGATTCCTACTTTACATAACCTAGTACAATCTCTGAAAACTAGTGGTTTGTTCCGTGGTCAAAAGTCTTCTTTGGCGAAGGTATTGAATAGGATTGGATTCCAATACAAAAAATGTGACAAAAGAAAAATATTGATGGAACGCAATGATGTTGCTTTGTATCGATGCGAATTTTTAAGACAAGCTAAAAAATAGAAGACTAGTCGAATGTTGTTTTCACCGATGAAACTTGGCTCAATGCGAATCACACGGTATCAAAAACTTGGACTGACAACACTGCTAGCTCCTCGACCGCAGTGCCAATGGGAAAAGGTGAAAGAATTATAATTTGTCATGCAGGAACCGCAAAAGGATTTGTGCAAGATGCTATGTTAGCTTTTAAATCAAAGAAAACAGGGGATTACCACGAAGAAATGAATTCCGAAGTATATGAAAAATGGTTTCGGGAAATGTTATTGTCACTCGAACAGCCATCAACAATATTTATAGATAATGCGTCCTATCACTCTCGGCAAATTAACAAAATGCCAACGCAAGCCAGTAAAAAAAATGAAATAATAAACTGGCTCCGTAACAATGGCGAGGAGGTGGACGAGTCCCTATTAAAAGTAGAGTTACTTAAAATATTAAAAATGAGGAAGCAGCCTAAACGATACGTTATAGATGAAATGGCTGCAGAACATGGGCACACCGTCCTTAGAATTCCTCCATATCATTGCCAGTATAATGCCATAGAGCTAATATGGGCGCAAGTGAAAGGATATGCTGCGAGAATAAATACAACTCCTCCTTTCACCGCAAACAAAATGCTGGAGTTGCTTAAAAATGCGTGTGAAAATGTGACGCCTCATAACTGGGCGAGTGTCGTAGATAAGACGAAGAAAGAAATAATGTCTGATTGGGATCGCGATGTCGCATTTGACAACTTACCCATGCACTCATTAATAATTAGTGTTACTGGGGATACGAGTGACGACGACGCCGATTCCGACGAAACAGACGATTGTTTATAAATAAAAATATTAACAAATTACCTTTTAGTTGTTTTAATTATTTAATCCTTAAAGTACTATGAATTCCAACATGGTTTAACTGTTTATTACAAGTAGGTACTAAACATTTATTTTCGTTGTAATCATTGTAATTATTTTAAATTAAACTCTTATTAAAAGTCACTTCAATACGTATACCTTTATTCATATTAATTAATTTGCAGCAAATACATTCGATCCTAATATTGGGTACTATATTACGTTTAACTGTTTTCATTAGCATTTTAATGTAATTTTATTTCAAATGATTCCGATTGATTGATTCTATTCAAAATCGTTTTTGTTATCTGTGGTCATTCGTTACGAATGGCACAACTCTAAGTGGGCGTTACCCGTCAAGAAAGTATCTACTTTTATTTCAAAATATTGTTCTACTGTAATGTCGTACTTTATAGGCGTGAACTGTCAAAAATAAAATAAACGAATGGAAACAGTATAGAGTGTCAAATTTACAGTATGTTTTATCAAAATTCACTCATTTTCTTCCATTCATTCAGTTTCTTTGTCCACCACATGTATGGACGTCTGATCGTATGCCTTAATTAAATAACAAATAGAACTTAATATTTTATAACATTAATGAGGGAGTCATGTTTACAAGAGCGTTAAATTTCTCACTGCAGAGTAAAAAGCAGTTGCAGCATAATGAGCTTTGTTGTATATTATATTTTAAATGCCGCATGCTAGTAATTGGGAATATAAATTTTACTGCTCTCTTGCGTGTAGTTAGTTTCTAGAATTTAAGTTGTTTGCTAGTATACTATATACTACGAATAAATTAACGAACGTTTTACGTTGACTACAAGTTGGAATTGGGAATTTGTGCCCAATATGGCAAAAGGCTCGCCCCACATCACATTGTGGGACGGAACACACAAGGCGGAACGCTGGTAGCACCTCTGTCTACACCTTTTGTCAAAAAAGCGTGAGTTTATGCATGTTTGTATGCACAAAACAGTTGAATATTGTTTCGTACGAATTGTCTATAAATGCCACAACAAAAATCTATTTTTATTGTGATGGTTTATACTTTATCCGATATAATTTACCCGACCTTTAATCTACCGTTGTGTCTGATACTGAACAAACAAAACTAACTACGTTTGATCTGTAAGTAAGATTAACCCACTTAACTTCATAAAATCAACATCTAGTGTTACTAACGCTAAGATTCCAAGTGGACCTTAATCCGAGCCCGTTTAAGCGCCGAGCCAAACAGAGTTGATCTATCTCCAATCGAAACCGAGTTTGCTTCGTATGACACTAATTATTTGAAAGGCAGTGAATGATCAGTGAGGCAACTTTGTATATGGATATTTTTAAGTACAGTTTATATTATTATTAAGTTTGTAAGTATGGATGTATGGTTGTTATTTGGTTTTCACGCAAAAATGGCTCAACAGATTATGATGAAATTTTGTCTGTCTATTTGTCTGGACGGTTGTGCGCGAGGAATTCAGAAACGGCTACATAGATTTCGAAGAAACTCGGTGTGAATGTAACTGTAACCATGGATAAACACGTAGGCTTGTTATTATCCCGAAAAAATTAAATATGCTCGAGGGATGAGACAGGAATCCAAATATACATATTTGCTTCTCTTTCAAATTCGAGTGAATGGCGCGGGACAGGGGAGTCCGGAATTGCATGCTTTACGTCACGGAACGCAATGAGAATGGACAGAATGGGTTATAAAAGGACGGGAAAAGGAATGTATTCGAAGGCAGTCCCATTGAGTTTAAATATAAAACAGGTTATACGCAAAATATTCTGCTAAATACACCAGCAGCGAAGTCCTTTACATATTTAGTCACACAGTACACACGTAGTTGCTTTTTTTATTTTCTTCATCTAAAATATTATAAAGAAGAAAGATATAATTGTTTCTGCATTGAATAGACTCTGAAACTACCGAACCGATTTAAAAAAAAAACAACATTTGAATCCTACATAGTTCCTGATGAACATAGGCGATAGAATATTATTAAAAAAGTATATGCACAGACATAGTCCTCACGCCACGCACGTGCTCAACTCAAAGTATTATGTCATTGTCATAAGAAAGTACAAGATACTTTTCAATCATAGCACCAATATGCAAAACATTTTTATGAATAAAATGAGTAATATTTTTGTATGAATGCAGGAATTAGTCCCTTAACATTCAACTTCAAAACCAATAACCTCTCCAAGGTTTTCGAACGATTGTATTGAATTGGTAAAATAGAGCACTGAAAATTTCAAGCTATCACAAATATTCACCATCAAATATGAGTCTATCGTAGCAGGGAAAAATATTAATTAATATCTGATGACCTAGTTGGAAGACGGACGCTGATACAGAATGCCAGCTTTTCAGGTCACATCTCTAACATTTCATATGTGCAAATTTCTAGTTCATTATCGCGATCTCATCAAACTCAAGTGGAGTAAAATTTTTATGCAATTTGTAGAATTATTTACACTTATTTTTTTAAATGACGCGATATAAGAATCCATCATTTAACTGAAGGTAAAAGAGAGATGAAGATGAAGAGGAAGTGCGTGGTGGCCTGTTGGTAAACGGATTAGACGCGACTGCCAACATGTTCACGGTGGTCGCGGGTTCGAATCCCAGGGCACACCTCTGACTTTTCGAAACCATGTGTGTATTGACAGACAATCACCACGCGCTAAAACGGTGAAGGAAAACATCGTGAGGAAACCTGCATACCATCTGTATCAGCCCATATACGTCCCACTGCAGGGCACGGGCCTACTCTACAATCGAGAATACGATTAAGAGTGGTTAGGCCATATAGTCCACCACGCTGGCCTAGTGCATACCATAGCGATTTATAAAAATTTCTATGGTATGTAAGTCCGCCAACCCGCACTAGGCCAGCGTGGTGGACTATATGGCCTAACCACTCTCAATCGCACTTACGATTGTAGAGTACGCCCTGTGCCCTGCAGTGGGACGTATATGGGCTGATACAGATACAGAAAAGAGAGATAACTGCCAACCTCTATCAAGTCTTCACTAAGTATCTCTACTTTTGCTTTAACTCGAGAAGAGTTTTTTTTTTATTGTAATGAATAGCGCAACGTGCATTCCATTCGCCAGATGGTAAACGATAAAACAACTCATGAACAATAGCATAACCAAACAGTAGTTACTCTGGCTACAATGTCCTTCAATCCGAAACACAACAGTGCATACACACTGCTGTACAGCGGAAGAAATAGACATTGCGGTGGTACCCACCCAGACGGCCTTTCATATGAGAGACCTACCACCAGTGACAAATCACCGACAATACCGAGTATCAGGAAAATCACAATATTCAATGTATTGTATAACTATAACACGAACATAATAACTCACACACCAAGGCTTTCGGTAATCAGAAACCTTAGTTGTTCTAGCTATGGTTTCCACGTAATAATCACCACATAGTATAAAACAAAGTCGCTTTCTCTGTCCCTATGTCCCTTTGTATGCTTAAATCTTTAAAACTACGCAACGGATTTCGATGCTTTTTTTTTAATAGATAGAGTAATTCAAGAGAAAGATTTATGTGTATAATACGTACATATTATTGTACAGAAATCTATTTGTACCCGGGCGAAGCTGGGCCGGGCCGCTAGTATGAAATAAATCTCATATACAACGCTACCCGTTGTACCGAATTAATATTAAAGTTTATTAAATGATGATTCATCCAAAGCTGTGTTTTATGTTGAAATTGTATTTACATGTATTGTGTGTTTTAATTAATTTATATTTACTACTGTAGAGCCATTATCGAAAACCAGTCACATGCAGAACCCAGCATATATTTATAAATATCTAAAAATCCTATAACTGCTAGTATCTGGTTGAATAGTAATAAATAATGACGACAAAATGGTAAAAATCCTCTAATCGTGGTCTACACAATTGCACCGGTCAATAAGTCCCACCGCAATGTCTATTTCTCCCACCAAACAACAGTGTAAATGTACAGTTGTGTTTCTGTTTAAAGTACATTATACCTAGAGCAACTACTTTGTATTGATAATAACACTATGTGTAAGAATGGCGATCTCATCAGTAGACTACGGCGTATTACATTGTGATTTTTGATGCTGGTTTATTTTTCTACTGTCCATGAGCAGTTCTATCGCTTACCATTCACATGGCATGCTCGTCTCGCCATTCAAAGGAATATTAAAAAACCATAAAGACTAGGGTTACATTTCCCAGTGATTTTTAACTGAAGATACAATAAGAGTCTAGGCCAATAATCAATCACTACATAGTATAAAACAAAGTCGCTTTCACTGTCCCTATGTCCCTTTGTATGGTTCAATCTTTAAAACTACGCAACGGATTTTGATGTGTTTTTTTTAATAGATAGAGTGATTCAAGAGGAAGGTTTATGTGTATAATACGTGCATATTATTGTAGAGAAATCTATATGCACCCGGGGGAAGCTGGGCCGGGTCGCTAGTACTCAATATTTCTTTAAAATACACGAGGCTATAGAAAGACCTTATGAAAATATTTAATTAAAAAGCACAAAAAATATGTTCGGTCACGCGCTACGTTACTGTGTAAAATTTACTGGCATGGCCTCCTACGCAGGCACTTGGTTTTGCATTAAATAGTTGTCGCTAAGTTGCCTCTTATACCGACTTCAGACCACTCTCCCGAGATCCATTCGGATTGGCAAGTTTTGATAGATAATTGATCGGTGTTTATAAACTGAACTATCCGTTAACGATAAATCACGTCTGAATAATCAATCACAAACTTTAAAGTGACTGACTGATTTTGATTTGTTAGTTATGTCAATTTATTTTGTTATTGTTTATTATGATTCAGAATTCGGTAAGTTTTTGTTTGTGTATAGTTTTTTGTTGTGGACTATTATTAATCACTTTAATAGTATTTAATGTGATTAATTACTAGTTGATAAATGACGCGTTACCTCCCATAGGAGTCCTCACATATTTATTTTTAGTTTAAACTATGTTTTGATTTTTACTAAATATTTTACTGTGCTATTTACTTAATATAAATTATTTCTTGGTCTATGGATTATTAGGGATAATTTGAAATATTAGTTAATCACGATAATCCGAAGATAAAGAACTCAAAAAACGCTCAAATCATAACGATGCACATGTTTGGTTACCTTTACAAATCGACAGACACAAATTCCTGCCTTCAGGCTAATAATGAATAGAATAATCAAATGTCACTTTGCCCGACCCGGGAGTCAAACCCGAAACCTCAGCTTTGTAACCATATCGTAGTTTAACTACGCCACACAAGCGTCTCAGTCATATATATCAAATAATAAATGTAGAACTTGGCATAAAACAAGGGTAGTTGGGACTTGAGGCATATGAGAGTGCGAGCGTGAAATTTAGTTCGCGAAGGATATGTTAGGTGTGAAACTTCTCGGCTAACTCCAAGTTCAGAAATAGGGTCGTCAGGAGAAAACGAGAATCTAATAAACATTATTAACATATTCAAATATTTTAAAAGTTATTGATATTTTTGTATAGGCTTATCCCACTTACATACTTTTACTGGTGGAATGTCCCTGATACATACGTGAGAGGCGGCCTGGGTAGGTTGTCACAATGTCAATTTCTCCCAACAAAGTAAGCAAAAAGTAACTACTGGACATTTATTGAGACTTGACATCTTATGTGGCGAGCGCAATGGAATGTCAAGGTAGCATTACTTTGTAATTCAAGGTTTTGTTGGGTTTTGCTACTGTACATGAGCAGTTGAAACGCTTATCATCAGGCGAACGGCATGCTCATCTCCCCATTCACTACAATAAACACATAATAATAACATAGTGTTTGCGCTATATTACTTTTCATCTAAAAAACGTGCACCACGAAAAGAAAAGTTGTTTAGGGACCCTGAATCCTAGTGCTTCCTCTCTGTATCATAACTTATAAGCCCTCGGGCCCCAATTACTATCGAAAGTACGATTGATAGTGGTTAGGCCAAGCTGGCCTAGTGCGGGTTGGCGGACTTTACATACCATAGAAATTCTTACAGATTGCTATGGCATGCAGCTTTCCTCGCGATGTTTTCCTTCACCATTTTAGTGCGTGGTGATTGACTATCAATACAAACATGACTCCGAAACTTTAGAGGTGTGCCCTGGGATTCCAACCCGCGACTATCGTGAATATGTCGGCAGCCGCAACTTGTCCGTTTATCAATAGGCCACCACGAACTTGACTGTGTGTGTGCACTTAGCTGAGCTTCCTAAGACCCTTATATGACACAAGTTTCTGATTGAGTGAATCCATTCTGGTCTAAGTGAAATTGGTTTCAAAAACTATTAAATATTCAAAGCACAATCCCAACTAAAGCCGGTAATACGTCTGAGCGGAACCATCAACTTCAATATAAAAATATCTCTCAAACCCGCGAACATCGATCACCCTGTATAAAGTTGAGTGCAAACTTCACTTGAAATGCAAATCTGCACGCAGTAGTGTTGAGACTCGAACGCGGGGATTTGTGTCGGGAGCAGTGTTATGTATATGTATGTATGTATACTATAATATTGTGAGTAGTTGACAAGTTTATAATATATGTGCGGTCTTGTTTAATAATTATTAAGTTGTGTAAGATTCCTGGTTTTGTCTATGAGGAGTTGTATGAAGTAAATTATTTTTAATAAAAAGGACTTACGGGTAAGTCACCAGTCCAATGTCTATTTCTCTCGCAAAACAGCTGTTCTGTTTGAAGGAAATTGTAGCCTGAGTAACTACTGGAATGGGATATATTGAGACTTAGCATCATATGTCTCAGGATGGTGAGCGCAGTGGAATGCCAATGTCTATGAGCAATCGTATCGCTTACCATCAGACGAACAGCATAATCGTCTCGCCATTAATAAAGGACATTAAGTATTAGTCCTGTAAATATAAAATGCTATTTTATTTATGAAATATCTTCTAAAAAAGTTAAATTAAACTAATTTTTTATTCGTATTTCAGTATTTCATATAAAAGCTGGTATCAAGTTTTCTGAATTGAGTACGCCTTTGAAAAGATTTGTACAATCCCTGCGCTTTGTTTACTAAACGAAATTATACAAATATCTACTAGATAGATTCAAATCACATCAATGCAGTTGAATCTTCGGAAATGGTCACCAAAATCGAAATTTAACTTATAAAATTCCGCGCAACGTGTTCTCAAAACTCAAAACTTTTCCATATAATGTTCAAACGAAAATCGTTCAAACCCGCTCAGAAGACCAAACACATAAATGTGAAAAGCGCATACTGAGTCACACTGCAGGACATTAGACTCACGTTAATGTCGCTTGTAAAATTTTGTCTAAAGTTAAGAAAATATACTAGTGTTAGGTATAACATAATGTAAAGGCAATTCGTGTTTCTGGGGGAGTTTCTTGCATTGTTTTTTCGAAGGTGGTAGCAGTAATTAACGATTCAAAGGATCTTGTGAAAGACTATGTGAATAAAGAAATGTTTGATTTCATTTTGATATATCGGTTCAGTAAAGACTATTGCAAAGCACGTGTATGCTCTACAGCTGAAAGTTTGAATGAGTGGGCTTCGGCCATAGTCCATAAATTATATCGGTTCGGTCCTGTCCGAATTATAGCTTATATATTAGTCAGCATATATTGCGTAGCGACTACGCGTATTGTAAAATCATTTTAATGTGCGTTTGCAACATTCATATCACTATTATTTAGCATCAATCCATTATCAAAATATCAAGCAAAATCAATTTTTTACACCATTTTATTTCTATCATAAAAGGTGTGAAATCTTAAACCCATACAATCTTATAGGAAATCTTATTAACATCTGTTAAATAATCTTATTAAAGAAACATGTTTCTCATTATGTTTTCCACCTACGTTCTGTATTACTGAAAATGAACTGTTAGAATGAAAGGTACAAGGCTGATATGGTGTTCTGAAACTAGATTTGGTGAGTGTTAACCTGTATTCGGTTACTTGACTTTCTATCGCCGCGCCGGGGCAGTTGGTCTCCTTACAAACGCGAATTTCAGAGGTACGAGCTGTAAATGGAACAAGGTCGGTGCATTAGCCAAACGAAATATCCAAAAAGGAAATAAAACATGCAGTCATGTTACTTTGTAATATTTGTAGAATGGAGTACACTAAAGTAATTTTTTTTAATTAAATGTTAATCAATCTTCAATTTTACCGCCATCCGTTCTAAATATTCACAGAGCATCAAACGCTTTCAATGCTTTACATAGTAAACTAGCTATATTACTCGTATTATATACAAGAACTTTATAAGGCTACTTTAGAAGGCCTTAAAGAACTTTTTAGAAATTATAACAAATACATAAATACATGAACTCATGCCTTTTTCCCAGAAGGGGTAGGCAGATTAGATTAGATTCGGATTGAAGGACATTGTAGCCAGAGTAGCTACTGGACATATTGAGACTTAACATCTATATGTCTCAGGATGGCGAGCGCAGTGGAATGCCAAGCATTGCTTTGTAATTCAAGGTGTTGTTTGGTTTTGCTACTGTTCATAAGCGGTCGCATCGCTTACCATCAGGTGAACGGCTTGCTCGTCTCGTCATTCATTGCAATAAAAAAAAATAAAAAAAAAGGCAGAGGTGCCAGGCCACCAACATTTTGCATTGTATGTTCCGTCCCACGATGTGATAGGTGGCGAGCCTATCGCCATATCGGGTACAAGTTCCTGACTCTAGGCTGATAATGAATAGAAAATCCAATATCTCTTTGCCCATCCCAGGATCCGAAACCGAGACCTCAGCTTTGTAACCGTACCCTAATACAACTACGCCACCGAGGCAGTCGATTATAACATCTATTGCGTGGTAAAGCAGATTAGTTTGTAATCAATATGAAATTTATAGCGCATTGCACTGTAAAGATATTTCACAAGTGTCTACCCTTTTAAGATGACACGATACGAAGATTTAATATAGGCAATTTATCAATCTTCTAACACACGTTTCCTCCTACGACATGTTTCTAAGCAACTGAATAAATCCACAATAAACCATCTTCCATTTTAAAAGTAATCAATCTTTGTCAAAGGGTTGTTTTTTATGCCAAATTGCGTCGTGTGGGCTTTTTGTTTATTTTACATGAAATCCTATTAACGATATCTTGAATACATCTTTCCGTTTTAGTGGATTAATTATAATGAAAAATAAGGCTAACATTAACATATTTGATGACGTAGATTTGGAACAAAATTTTAATTTATTTTGATTGCAAGATAAGGCTTTTGTTTGTGAAATATAGATTCGAAAAATGTTAGTTAATGATGAGTTTACCTTAAATATATTAATTAATAATATATTACATAATGCTTTGAGCGTTATACATAAGGGTCTTATAATAACCATAAACAAAGTATTATAATGCTAAGATACTAAATTTAAATTCAGCGTATGAATATTTTTTCTCTAACAGGCTTATATCTTTACTTCAGACATTTTATTTAAATTAACAAAACTTGTGTGAATCTCTTTTTCTTTCTGTTCCCGGCTATTAATCACACACGATGGTGGGATTACCCTTCTTTATATTCTGCTCCCACTACGCCCTATTAATAACGTCATTAACAGAAACATTGTATTCTGTGATGTCTCGTTGCAGCACATTTGTTCATTTGATTTTGGTCTTCTTTTTAATCTTTTTCTGGAGACTGACAGCTCTATTACCTGGAATAAAACTAGTTGTGAATATATCCCAAAAATACTTAATTATGATAATGTAAACCATATTCCCAATAACCATTGGTTCCCCATTCACATATTCATTGATAGAAACACATTGATGTGACACTAAATCTATGTAGGTATTGTGTGCGGAGAGCAATAATAATCTCTATTCTTCTTATTTTCTTTACTCTTCGATAATTTTAGACTAATTACAAATGTCTTTTATTAATTTATCATACTTTTTCGCCGTCTTTCCGCCATTCTTCCTTATTTGCTACATTCATTTACTCTTACCTCACAGCCTCCGTGGCGCAGTCAGTTAGGCGCCGCCTGTGAAACGAGAGGCCGCGGGTTCGATCCCCGCACTGAGAGAAATGTTTGTGCGGCCCACAAATATTTCTTCCAGGTCTGGGTGTTTGTGAGACCGAAGAGTCTCTCGTAGTTCCTGATACCCATGACACAAGACTATGTATGTGACTGTGGCGTGTTATTTTTTATTTATTTATTACTCTCTCATACTTTCACTCACTCTCACTACATTCCGTTATTTTCAGCATTTATTCCCACATTTATATCTTAATTCTACAGCTCAACATTTATTTCACAATCTAGAATGCTATTCTCCACAGACGTTAACCTCAGACACAACCGAAATTAATTCAAACATTCACATAATGTTGCACATACATCAGTGATTACGATGCTCGAATGCTCTGAATCAAGCGAAGCAGATGCACAAAGATATGCGACACGTTAGCTAGCACGGATCAAATCCTTTAAGTCTCACCGTCTGTTCGATAACGGTTGAGCCGATGCTCCTTTCATAGATCTATCTGTAGTTAGCACTTTGTACAGAGTATTTTGTCTGAACCTCTTTCTGACTCAACTTTCCAATGATATAAGTTAGCAGTTAAGGTCTAGTTAAAATTACTCGCAATGTAATATAAGGCTATGTGGCTGTCATAGACTCTTATCTAAAAGCCCCTAATTAAATTTTGATAAAAAAATGTTAACTTTTACAGATTTTGCACGTATATTAAAAGGTCTTTCGTATGACGAGGAGTTGTTTTAATTTATTGGATCGATAGTTTCGTGACATAAAGTATGAAGTAATAATGTTATGGATGCGATTCCCAAATCTGAAGAATTTGTGCCCGGTATGGGAATATGCTCGCACCCTATCCCATCCCATCATGGGACGGACGTACAAGGCGAAATGTCCTGGTAGCACCTCTGATTACCCCTTCTGGGAAAAAGTCGTGAGTTTATGTATGTATGTATTCGAACCCAAGTTAGACGACATTAAGTACTTGAAAGCTAAAAAATATTGCATTAGTTGCTCCGGACTATTATTTGTACCCAATAAAGTTAAAGGCAATCTATTTCGATAGAATTGAGCTTGTCAAACTCTAGACTTGGTTTAGAGTATCGGTGTCTATCATTTCAACATTATCGATACAGACATAAGCATACATAAGATCATTGTTATTTAAATGTTTTAATTATTTCAATTTTCCAAAATAAACGAGTTAAACTCAAAAGCATAAATTCATCCCGGCTTTATATGAAACTCCCTTGCCGAAAATTAAAAATAAGTGGAACTATACAATTCCCCAGATTATATTCAGGGGAAATACCCTCGAGAGCTCTTTAATACGCTTCCGTCTATAATTTCCGTGTCATACGAATTTCATAGTGGTCCCTATTATAATGTGTTGGAGTGTTTTTCTCGGTGGCACGGCAGACGCCCGCGCCGGAAATTGACGTCAGCGCCCTCTGCGCAACAACATCCGGCACATAATCGCCGGCGACACTGGACGCATGAATTTTTATAATAGCCTCGCCTTCGTGAAAAGTTATCAGAAGATCTGTTGAGAGGTTTTTCATCGTGGTTGACACTCGGTTTAATTCACAACACGATTAAATACAAAGATTTAGATTTACGGGATGATTTCTTGATCTTTGTAGCAAAAAGGCGACTATACGTATACATAAACTCACTCTTTTTCCTAGAAGGGGTAGGGAGAGTAATATTACCGGTACATCCATATTTCAACTTGTGTGATCCGTCCCACGATGTGATAGGGGGCGTCGGGCGAGCCTATACACGTCATTTATTATAAACTGCCATCTATGAATGCCTTCAACAGTATGGGAAATAGAAAGGGTAGGTATTAGGTCATTGACCAAAAGTGAAGCAACGGTAAAAATATTACTGTAAGTGGGTTTTGTGTTCAACCGAATTCTTCACGTTTTAATCAGAACTCCAGCATATCTGTACCATTACGTTACAAAAAGTGCAAAAGAAAAAGACGTGTGGCACTCGGAGATTGCCGCGGTAAAGCTATTGCATAGCATTTTTTATCAACTTATGTAATTATAATTATTTATTTATGCAGTATTTTCTTTCCTTTGTTTTTTTTTATATTAATTGTATAGATACTCACTGTTGTACGTTTGAGCTGCGTAGAGTCGTACCATGAAGTAAATACAAAGAGGAAGTGCCCTAACTAATTGCGGGGCGAAGAGGGGGATTACGCATGCGCAGTAACGCCGATACAACCAATGCCACCTAGAGGCGAGTTGCTGTACTAAAGAGACAAGCGTGATATTTCAAAAAGTCATTAAAAGTTCTGCTATTCATCGATAGGTGGCAAAAATAAATATCGAAAGAGGTTACATTACAATTAATCACGCAATAGCTTTGCAATTCGCATTTAAAAGTACTGGCACATATTTGAATCAAAATAAAAATATTAAATTTAAATTTCGGTCGGACTTAGGTTATTTTCGTTACGGTATTTCTGGATTCGGTCTCCACGCTCAAGGCCCGCGATAGAAGCTATGCAATAGCTTAAAATACGAAGCAAGTTACATCAGCACAACCCGTAACATTTTTTGCAACCGCAATCAGAATGAGTAAACTAAAGGCACACCGCAAATCCAAAAAACAGCACTAACACTTTCCGCTAACGAAAAACTGCAATCAAATTCAAATTAGGTTAGCGACTAATTACAAAAAGTGTGTGATAGCAATCGTAGCTAAACACCGACGCGACACGTGTTGGATATCGCGATAAATGACTAATTTCGCGAGGCTATTTCCATAATTATGTAAGGCGGCCCGTAGAACTTCAATAGCATTGTACAATACTTTTATTTGTACAACAAGATTGAAAGGCGCTTTGTATCCAAAGGTTCAATATATTGCGCAATCATTATTTTAATATTTTTTGTATTCTTTTAGCGTATGTAAAGTAAGCATCAGTGTTGGCCTCAATAAATAAATAAATAAATAATACTTTGTTTTAAGCATTATATTTTTCTGTTATTATAGCACGCGTGTGTATTTTTTTGGTCAAGACATACAGACAGACAGAGAAATAATACGTTGCCTTTTACTGAAACTTTTTACACGATCTCATGAAGAATATGGTACAATAGAAATTAAACTTGCTGAAACTTTCTTTCAATCATTATAAAATATACAATATTAACCCTTCATGGTCAATAATATTGCATAATTCATACAGGGTATATCAAGACTGCTACCGAAAACGAAGCCGGGTGGTAGTTAAAGCGACTTCAGACACAATGCAACAGAAAAAGTTGCAAAAAAAAGCGTCAATTTTTTTTTTGATATTTTTTTCCTATGACCATATTTGGGTGGTAAATACATTTTTTACTAAAATAATAGTGTATACCCTTTTATTTATAAATAATCTAAGGTATAAAAGTGTTTAAATTATTATTTTAGCAAAAACTATGGATTTACCACCCAAAAATGACGATATTTGAAAAATCATAAAAAATCATTGTCGCGTTTCTTTGCGAAATTTTTTGTTGCATTATGTTTCTAGTCACTAAAACTACCACTCGGCTTCGTTTTCGGTAGCAGTCTTGAGATACCCGGTATAATTGCGCCATATAATTGATCGTCTACGGGCGGCCTAACACGGAGGCGAGCAAGAAAAAGCCAATTTCCCCAACGCTACCCAAGACTTTATAACGGCAACATCAAACTACCTTACGTTTAGAAATGATGGATTAAACTTGCTTCGACGCTCAACTTTATCGGACGTAAATGTATATTACGCGGATTTTGTAGTACGGCAAAAAGTGTCTACTTACCGGCAAGTTTATGAAGAATTTAAACGGTGGAGCTGTGCACATTTTATGTAAGGATGTAATTAGGTTTTTAAGAAAATGCGAAATAAAAAGGCCACGGAACAGACAAACCTGAATCAATAACAAACGGCACTGGACTAATATCGAATGCCAAAGCTAATTGAGTCTCTGAAGACGCTAATTTGTGTTTAGCAGGCAATGAAACTAATCCAAAATGAAATGAAATTAGCAAAAAAGAAGCGATATTAATGACTTATTTGAAGGTAATAATTCATTTGAAAATACAACATAAATCGCAAACCAATGGTAGTTAATTGTTGAATACTAGCGAAACAGAAGAATTCTACCTCTGTAAGACGGCCACTTAGCAGATAGACATCAAGCAGCAAGCTTGATTGATTGCGAGCGCGATACTGCAAATCTTTAAACTGTAGAGTCTTTCGACTACAATAGTTTAAACTATGGCCTCAATGCATCGTGACATTATTTTGTAGAAAACAATGACCTCTTTCCGACTTTGTCTAGGGATGAAATGTATTTAAATTACATGAATATGTAGCCGTCACTCCAGTGGAATATAGTAGCAGAGACTACGGATCTCCACTTTGTTTGATCCTGACATAGTGCCTTTGCTTCATCCACTCTCATCAATCTCTTCATTCCTTCTCGTTAGTTCTGGGTTAATCTTTCTTAATTAGCTTACTTTTATAAAGCCAGATATATGCACTGCAGACTCTATTAAGACAAAAAACTATTAAACCAAGCAGCAAGCTGCAGCATGCTGTAGTGTGATACCACAGACAAGTAAAACCAACATAAAAAGCCGATAGTAAACCGAAAATTTTATACAAGTAACAACACAAACTGCGGAATTGATACACAAGATTCTCGCATCCGAAAACAATTTCACAAGCACCACTTTTATTCCGTGCAGTTCCATCCAATCAAAACCCAACTCGGCAGTATCGGCGCGGACAGAGAGTAAAAATGAGCAAGATTGATAGCCCGTCATCGCCTCCCTTCCCTTGGGAATAATACTCGTGAGGGAATTATTGCTGATATTAAAGTAAAATGTAAGCGGCATTAACAATCTGCGCAACGTTTACGAGTACTTTATTGTAATGTGTTTGTTACAAGGGTTTATAATGCGTGTTTACATTTAGATAGCGATACAATTTCCCCTAATGTTCCGGAGTATGTTAAGAATTACGTTTATGCTTTGTTCATCTCTTAAATATTTGGTCAATTTTTTGAATTATATTTTGCATTTGTGATTGTTAGCGATACGACCGCTCATGAGCAATAGCAAATCCAAACAACACAATCAATTACTATCTTTTTTCCTTACCGTTTCGACACAATAAGTTTTATTCTTTTTTTGCAACAATAAAATTACCAAAGTAATAATTAAATCCGAGAAAAGTTTAGTCCACACACCTCTACGTTAAATCTTAAACCATTATTTTCTTGAAGCAGTTTTCCTCCTAATCTCCACCTTAAAATATTGCTGATGATCCTTCTTGAATATCTCCGCATATGTTCTAAGTATGACGGATGACGTAGCCCTCCTTGAATATGTATTCACACCTTGCTATCTAAAACTTGTTGCTTTATGGAGCGATAATGCTGCACCCTGTTCAAATTACATTTCAATGACGTGCACTTTCCGCCGCCACGCTAGTGAAATTCATTTTTTAATATAACTTCAGAAGCATTTTGCAAACGACTTTGTAATTTGCAAATTTAATTTATTTTTTAAATACTTTAATCGCTTTATTGGTTTGGAGTTAATGGAACCCATCAAAAACATCGTGTTAAAAAATCCAAGTCTCGCAGCTCAATTTTTCTATCGCAAAAAGTTGTGAGATCCATGTAATACCAAGTCGATTAATTTATTTAGTCCTTGCTTAAGGGACCGTCTGTATAAAGTTATTACGTAAGTTATTATCATATCAATATTAAAAATTCTTTACGATTTAAATAAATAGATCGACTTGGCCATCGCATGAAAACTCAATGTATCGTACAAATTATACATAATGCTACTTTTTATTTCTAGAATATATATAACGATTTTTCTTAAAGCCTCTGTCTTATGGTTTTTTAATATTTTTGTAGGTATCAATTTATCACAAATATAGCGGATTTGATTACTAGTGTTCTTTCTTTCATGGTAATTGATATTTTCGAGCTATTTAGTCTATTTATTTGCATGTTTTTTCTTCGTCATGTGTTTCTAGAGGAATGTTGTACAGTTTCATGGGCTGAATACACCCTTTCCCTCTCTATACCCTCCTCCTGTTATGCCTCATATATATAGATACCTATCTACAACTATTATTCCATTATATACGGGTACAACGAATCATTAACTGCAAATGTAACTTTGTAATCCTATACATTTATATGGGATTACAAAGTTATTCACGCAGTTAGTGTATCTAGAAAACTAGACAGAAATTATGAAATGTTTAAATTTTTCCCTTAATTTAGACACTAAATACTAATTATATTCTAAATTTGAAGATTCTATGTCTGCTAGAAGTGCCTTAGACTTTTGATGATCGGTCAGTCAGTCGGTGAGTGACAAAATTACTAGTTTGACAAGTTATAATTCTTAAGCTAATGGTTCAAATTGAATGAAATTTTAAATATACCGTGTTTACACAATGCCTGCTTAGCAACTGAAAATTCAGGCTTCTTGCTTTAACCACAACGAAGTTATGGGGGGTTGAAAATGGTCTGAATTGCTTCGAGAAAAGGATGGTACGACTGTGCCGCTTTTTAGCTCGACTTGGAGGGGGCACTGCTGTGCCCCCAGATGTTGAACTTGAATTCTTGCGTTCTTAGGTTGCGTTAAGTAAAATATCTGGTGATGAATAGCATCATTTCCACATATCGAATAATTTATTGATTTTAGAGAATATTAATACGATTTGTGATCTGGCGAAGTATCAGCTTTACAGCTGCGGCGGGTTAGGCCGCCCGCAGGTAGGGGTAGGTAGTTAAATGAGAACTCAGGGTAGTTACGTGGTTCGGGCTTTAATAATTTCGCATCACTATTTACACCCGGCACTGTTGCTGGTGGTATGCAACAGGAGTCACTGGCCTTCACTGGACACTGATCCGGGTCTTCGGCACGTGGCGGAACCCGGCGACAGCTCGCCGGCGAAGTCAGCTGCCACGTGGCCGGGCACGGTGCGCAGGTCAGCGGCAGGCGCAGGCTCGGATGCAGTCCGGCAGGAAGCGGTGCGGAGCAAAGCGGGCAGTAGGCACGGAGTTAGCGAAAAAACGCCAAGTACGCCAAGAACGAAGAAGAAGAACCTGGAATCAGTATCCAAGAGATCGGAATGCAAACTAGGTTTGCATTCCGTGCCAGCGACTCGTGGTAGCTCACAAGCCCGGCAGACAGAATACACTGACAAACAAGCAGTTAAGCGGTTAGCAGTTAATAGAACACTGAACACTCACCCCAGCGGGTTCGGAAAGACGCGTGGTAGCACGCGGCTTTCAGGTTAGGGAAAAGGACGCGAGCGACGTTACACGCGTATTTATGCGAACGCCGATGACAGTTCGCACGTCAAATTTGACAGATGTCAGTCAGTAAATGAATCGACCAATCAGCGCAACGGAGGCGTTGATTGGCATAGACAATAGGATTTATGTCGACTATTGAACTATAGATCGCAAATATAAAAGGTGACATTCCCACAACGTCACAGTACCCCGCCGAAAAGACCAGGATTTTACTTATAACTGAATATGAGTAAAATCCGTCTGCCTATTTAGCATTCTTGTTAGGTTACACTTTCATTCCATCCTCTTACATACTTCATCCTTACAAAATGTCTAGCATCAAAATATATTATGACCAAGACCCTATAGACAAGAGAATACTTTGCGATACTAAAGGACTCTCCAAAACTACAAGAAGAAAATTTGTAAAATAGACGATGTTAGTAAGTTGCGGGATCTGTTAAGTGTCGCAGTTAATGTCATGTATTTAAAAATAAACATAATGTTAAATGTGTGAATATACATTAATATTTGTAGTTAGTAAGTTTTAAATCTTTGATGTGCCAGGTACCTAGTGGATTACCATTCATATCTTCTAAATCATATACCAAAGGTGATTTTTAGAAATAATTTTACACTTTATAAACTTGGGAGCAAGTTTTCTATTAAAACGTTTATCTTTGTCACTTTGATAAAAAGTTTTTCTCCAAACTACATCGCCAACATTAAATTCAGCAGGTTTCTTTCTTAGGTTATAGTTAGCACTATTCCTCCTATGTGCCTGCAGGAGCAACGACTGTACTTTGTTAAAAATATTAGATAGTATGCCTAAGTTTTCAGCATAATGATCTCGAGGTATGAAAATAATATCCTGGTCCGCATTAGTGTCCACATAGTGTGAGCCACAAGTGACTAATTCACGACCGTATACTAAAAATGAGGGAGTGTAGCCAGTCACCTCATTAACAGAGTTGTTAATAGCAAACTGTATTTTGGGAATCAAGAGATCCCATACTCGATGATCATTTTCAATGAATGTAGAAATAGCTGTCATGATAGTCTTGTTGTAGCGTTCGACAGTATTTACATGAGGCGTATATTTAGGTGTAAAATGAATATTTGGAATTTTATACTTTTCTAACATATTCTTTAAAGTTGAGCTAATAAATTGACGTCCATTATCCATTAGAATGGTTGATGGAATGCCATGAACAAGGAAAACATTTTCTTCTAAAATTTTGGTAATAATTTCCGCGGTAGCGCGTTTTAATGGAAAAAGTAAGCAATATTTAGAAAAACAACAAGTAACTACAAAAATGTAACAATTTTGCTTTCTAGTACAAGGGAGAGGTCCAACAATATCTATACTTAACATTTGAAATGGTCGGGAACACGACTTAGGTCTGCCCATTTCACCCAAGGTGGTGTGGTTTTGATGCTTATGAGAAATACAGGTATCACAAGAAGAAACAAATTCTACTACACTAGCATGCATTCCTGGCCAGTAGTATTTTTGTGCCAGCCTTCTGTAAGTTTTGAATATACCAAAATGACCAGCTAAAGGGTTACTATGGTTTTCAGAAATAATAGAAGACCGAAGTTCCTGAGGTACAACTTCCTTCCACTCAAATTCAGTATTAAGTACACATTTAGATTTCATAAACCGATAAAGACGGTTATTTTTAATTATATAGTTAGGGTATGAAGTTGGTGAATTTTGACAACCGTGAAAGATATTTAGGTACCATTCATCAGTTGTTTTATTAACGTGCATGGAAGTATCAATAGTACTAATATGCTTAGGACAAGAACGAGACAAAGCATCAGGAATAACATTATCTGCACCCTTACGATGTTTAATATCGAAAGAAAATGCAGAGAGGCGGACACCCCAGCGAGCGAGCCGACCTGTAGGGTTATTAAGGTTAAGAAACCATTTAAGAGCTGAGTGATCTGTATAGACAGTAAATTTTTTACCATTCTCTAAATAACATCTCCAATGTTCTAAAGCAACTAAGACTGCTAAAGCTTCGCGTTCAGTGATGCTGTAGTTACGTTCCTGTGGAGACAGTGATTTACTCATATAGGCAATGGGATGTTCTACGCCATCAATAGTTTGAGTCAGTAAAGCACCGACACCATAGTCACTAGCATCTGTGTGAACTTCGAAGGGCATGTCATAATTAGGACACGACAATATGGGAGCTTGCACTAGACAATCTTTTAGTTTATTGAAAGAATCCTGCGCCTCTGGAGACCAAATGAAGGGTTTAGCTTTCTTACTTGTAGAAGTAAGTTTATTGAGGGGACCAGCAATTGAACTAAAGTTAGGAACAAATCTACGATACCAAGATGCAGTGCCTAAAAAACGTTTGACCTCCTTAGGGTTGGTCGGTGTAGGGAAATTAAGAATGGCATCGACCTTTCCAGGATCGACTTGCAGACCATTCGAGTTAACAACATAACCTAAATATTTTAGTTCAGTACGAAAAAATTGTGATTTAGAAAAATTTATTGTCAAATTTGCATATTTTAATTTATTATAGACACGTAAAAGCATAGCCATATGATGATCAAAATTAGGTGATACAACAATGATATCGTCTAAGAAAACGAAAACGCAATTCTCAAATTCAGGACCATAGAATAAAATATCAACCAATCTTTGCTGCGTTGCAGGTGCGTTGGTAAGACCAAACGGAGTAGTGACAAACCTGAACGAACCACGTGATGGAATATAAAATGCTGTTTTATCACGATCACACTTCTCAATAGGTATTTGCCAGAAGGCTTTCGAAAGATCGATAGAACTTAAATAACAAGCGTTACTTAAATTGTCCAAAATTTCTGACATGTACGGTAATTTGTAAGCATCTTTTTTAGTAACTGAGTTAAGTTTACGACTGTCTAAACAAAATCTCAATGTTCCATCTTTTTTAGGAGTTAATAAGACAGGTGAACACCAAGGACTTTCACAAGGTTCGACAACACCGAGTGCTAACATTTCATCCAGCTCGTTACATAACACGCGTTGTTTTTCGGGAGAAAGTCTGTAATATCGTTGTCGCATTGGTTGTGAGTTGCCAGTATCAATGCGATGAGTGATGAGATGTGTTCTGCCTAGGCCTTGCTTTTCCGTAGAAATAGAATGAAATAGGTCAATAGTATTATCAGCGTTTAGACGCTGCGATTTGGTTAAATCGTCATAAGAAAATAATTTACTCTTGTTATTATTCAAATAAGAAACACTACTGGTATTAGAATCACCTAAAGTTATTGATTTTAAATACTTGGGGCAAATCTCAAACCTAGACCAGAAATCAATACCTAAAATTAAATACGATGATACTGTAGGTATCACGTAGGCTTTAAGAATATGAAAATTATTCTCAAAACTTATAGGAATATTTATATAACCTATAGGGTTTAACCGTTGGCCGCCAGCGGCAACAAAAATATGTCGTTAAGATCTGTACACAACTTAAAACCAGCTGATAATAATAGTTTATGTGAATCGTTCCCCAGTATAGTCACTGAAGATCCAGAATCCAACAAAGCACAAAAAGAAATTTCACCAATTTTTACATTAAGATACGGGCGAGAATCATTATCCGGTTTACGTTCCCAGATTGATGTGATGTTATAAGTAGAAAAAAATATTTTAATAGTGGAAAGCCATTGTTCCCAATCTTCCTTATCAAAATTAACACTTTTAGTAGTAATATCACAACAATCTGGCCCTAGAAGTTTTTGGTTTCGATTTAGAATGGCAATTCGAACAATTAGGATAAATAACACCTTTAGTACCACATTTAAAACAAATTGGAAACCTATTTTGTTTACACTCAGCGAGCGTGTGGTCATTAGTGCGGCAGCGGGGACAATGTGAATGACTACCTGAGCGTCTTTTGTTCTCGAGCGATAAGCGAGAAACCGGTTTACTTGTACCAATAGATGTATTTAAAGTGTTATTTTGTGTATTTGTTAGTTTATTGAAATTGTAGGAATGTGTAAATTTTTTATTAAATTGAATATTAGGGTTAGTAGTGTTATTAGAGTAGGCTAAATCTGGAGCTAGCGTATTATTAGTTATGGGAGGCGGTTCACGATATTGAGCTGTCCTACATTGGATATTTTCGAAATTTTTACATATCAAACGGAGTTCCTCGATACTAGAAATTTTTGGTGAGCATGCTATAACGTTAGAGTAGCACGGACGGATGTTGTGTAACAAAATTTCCAATTTTTCCGACTCAGGCAATTCTTTAGAAAGACGAGAAAAAAATTCAGACATTATAGAAAAATATACAGTGATGTTTTCAGTTTCATGCTGAGTACGATTACGAATTTCTGAAACCAAACGATAGTCATAATCGAATTCGCCAAAATCCTCTATCAAAAATTTAGACAATTGATCCCAATCCTTGACTTTACTTTTAATGCTACGGAACCAATGTAGTGCATTGCCACAAAATATTTCTGTAGCAAAATTTAACAAATCAGAAGATGAAATACTCCTAGCGGCTTTAAAATCATCGACCTTTTGCAAAAATATACGAACGCAAGTAGAACCGTCGTATTTTAGTAGTTTAAAATCTGACAAACGAGGACGCTCGCATAGATACGTTGTAACATCTGTTTTATCAACTGATGTGGGTAAATTAAAAGTAGTCGGTTCACTGGAGTTAAGTTTTTTAAGCCTATTGATAAATGAATCATAATCAGTGTTAAATGTATGCAATAGTTTTTTATCGGCAGATGTTATCGGTTTCAATCTACGTGCTCTGTGATAAATATGATTTGCCAAAGTGGATGTACGCTTGAACATGTTTATATCAAATGAACATTCTAGGTTTGAAATTTTTGATTTTAAGTCATTAAAAGAAACATTTAAGGAATTTAGATCTATATCAAATGCTAATCCCGACTCATCAATGTCCTCAGATGGGTATAACAATGACAGTTTATGAATCTGTTTACGAAGTTGTAGCACTGTGTCGGCTGGATCTTCGCCGCGAATCAATACTTCGTAACACAGTTCATTTTTATTTAATAAAAAGTACTTGATAGGGTGAGTGTCCATTATAAGTAAAAATGAATGAATTGAAGAAGAAGATAAGACGGAAAAAAAAATGCAAACAATGTAATTGGATATTAGTTATCACGATTAGACTTTACACTTCACTTAGTTAGAAAAAATGACAAACCTGTTTGCACTTTTAGACCGCTCGCTTGCCCAGTTGCAGACTGCGCAACCGGACTGTGTGTGGAGTACCGGGTATAACGGTGATGCGAAAAACCACGTATTAGAATGTATTGGGCGCCACTGCGGCGGGTTAGGCCGCCCGCAGGTAGGGGTAGGTAGTTAAATGAGAACTCAGGGTAGTTACGTGGTTCGGGCTTTAATAATTTCGCATCACTATTTACACCCGGCACTGTTGCTGGTGGTATGCAACAGGAGTCACTGGCCTTCACTGGACACTGATCCGGGTCTTCGGCACGTGGCGGAACCCGGCGACAGCTCGCCGGCGAAGTCAGCTGCCACGTGGCCGGGCACGGTGCGCAGGTCAGCGGCAGGCGCAGGCTCGGATGCAGTCCGGCAGGAAGCGGTGCGGAGCAAAGCGGGCAGTAGGCACGGAGTTAGCGAAAAAACGCCAAGTACGCCAAGAACGAAGAAGAAGAACCTGGAATCAGTATCCAAGAGATCGGAATGCAAACTAGGTTTGCATTCCGTGCCAGCGACTCGTGGTAGCTCACAAGCCCGGCAGACAGAATACACTGACAAACAAGCAGTTAAGCGGTTAGCAGTTAATAGAACACTGAACACTCACCCCAGCGGGTTCGGAAAGACGCGTGGTAGCACGCGGCTTTCAGGTTAGGGAAAAGGACGCGAGCGACGTTACACGCGTATTTATGCGAACGCCGATGACAGTTCGCACGTCAAATTTGACAGATGTCAGTCAGTAAATGAATCGACCAATCAGCGCAACGGAGGCGTTGATTGGCATAGACAATAGGATTTATGTCGACTATTGAACTATAGATCGCAAATATAAAAGGTGACATTCCCACAACGTCACACAGCATAAAGTCATAAGGAACAAACAGAGACACAGGATACGATCAGGATACTTAAGTAAGCAGCAAACTGGCTGTACTTGTCCCATGGCATTGCGCAGGTCCATGTACGGCGGTGACTGCTTACCATCAAGCGGGCCGCTTGTTCGTCTGCTTGCAAAGGCAATAATAGAGTAACTACATATTTGATTGATAGGTGGCGAGCTTATCGCCATATCGGGCACAAGTTTTTGACTCTCGGCTGATAATGAATAGAAAAATCTAATATCACTTTACCCACCCGGAATCCGAACCCGAGACCTCAGCCTTATAACCGTGCCCTAGTACAACTACGCCACCGAGGCAGTCGATTATAACATCTATTGCATGGTAAAGCAGCTTAGTTTGTAATCAATATAAAAAGTGTGAAATCTAAACTTTACTGGTGGTAGGTCCTCATATGTGAGAGGCTGCCTGGGTTGGTACCACCGCAATGGCTATTTCTCCCGTCAATTCCAACAGCAATTTAAATGCACTGTTGTGTTTCAGATTGAAGGACATTGTAGCCAGAGTAACTACTGGACATATTGAGACTTAAAATCTTATGTCTCTGGATAACGAGCGCAGTGGGATGCCAAGCATTGCTTTGTTATTCAAGGTGTTGTTTGGTTTTGCTAATGTTCATGAGTGGTCGTATAACTTACCATCAGCCGAATGATACGGTCGTCTCGCCAATCATTGCAAAAAAAAAAATTAAAAAAAAAGGATTGGGATGAATTAATTCGATGCTCTTTATATTAGAAGTTGTGTGCTACATCAATCAACATAATAAAACGCAACACAACAGTCACAAAACTCTTCACAACATTGAGAAAACCCCTAACTATATTTATAATACCCAGTAGTTTTATTCCACCGTCTTTCACGCTATTCATTTTGCATTGCAAAACTTAATAAAACAATTTAAAATTCTTTTCTCTGCTGTACAAAGTTACAAGTCCATTGTCGTTCTATTCGGCACGTCTTGAAAGTGAATTTATGGTGAGAGGAGCTAACAAGACTTACATGGTATATTATATGTAGCTCGACCGAATCGAAACCAATGAGAGATGCTCGTGAATTACACAGATAAAGCACATTCGAGGAGTCGATTATGTTTTTCGATATTAAATCAAGTGTGAATTTGTATATATTCAGGCGACATCAATCTGTAAAAAAAATATTACATTAAAATACTGGACACAGGGAAAAAGAAGGAATAGAGATATTGCTATTATAAATTATAGGAGATGACAATTATGACGGGTAATAAAACAAAATAAATAAAATTATTTGCTAATAGATCTACTGTTGAAAATTGTGCTCAATCCATCCCCATTCCAGCTATAACATTTCTCATTGGAAACACACATACCCTGATAGTATCTCATTATCGTTTATTCAATCACATTACTGTGCCAAAGCAGCAATACTTCAAAGGCTAGCGTGCACTAATTTAATCTCCTAGATGTTGGCAAATATCTTGAAAACGTGTTTTAGTTGCATATTCGTATTTTGAGCGGCATGTTACTGGATTCGTAAAACGCTTTGCATGATACATCTGTGTTAGATTTACATGGGTTTTAATCCTTTATATGTACTATAATTAATGAAGCGCTATCTTTCATACCACTAAGCATTAGCCAGTGCTATTCCTATTTCTGTCTTTTCTTATCAACCTTTTCCGGTGTCTGATCTTCAAAATATTGAATTTTGAGAACATTGACGTCATTTAAGAGACCACGATTCGCAGAAAAATCTTATTAATCTATATTAGAAAATAGCTCCATTGACCTTGTACTTATCCTATTAATTACATTTGAACCGAAATTGTTTCAACTGTACCAGACACACCATTAGTCTTCTTACATAATCCCTCTATATACAACGAGCAATAAATAAGTAGCTAATAAATTTTCGGCACATCGTAAAAGCGAACACGTACCCCGTCAATATCAGCTAATGCACTGCACAGGGGTTTCAGTTGGCCTTTTTGCTGTAAAGCGTTGTTCACACGCGATGCTTTACTTGCATTTATTTATCGCGATATGATCAGTAGCGGGAAATATATCCTGTGTAAGGCACTTTATAAATAAGCTAGATGGTTCGAAAAGTTTTTAGTGTAAGTCAAATTTGCAACTCAGCTTATCAGCTGAGTGTTTTAGCTGAGCGTACTATCATGCGCCAATATTTTCCTGTTATATCTACAAAATACTATAGAATCGTAAGATCGTAATCGAAAATAATATAATATAATCGTAATTTTAAAGTCAGAGGTAACCTTAAAATTCAGGAACCTTACTATGAAACACTTCACCGTCTTGAGTCTGTGTCTCCGACCTCATACAATCTATAACAGGGGTACCAAATACCATGCAGAAAGCATCGCGTGTGGAAAGCCCTTTAATCCCCAAATATGCAGCGTGTCGGCCCATATTTCTCGCCACGTGCACCTACCAGATAAGAGCCATCAATCACAGCGGTTATAAACACAGCACCGTCTACATTACCCCTTCTTGATCCGAGATCCATCGGCGGCCATATTTCATCCTCTTCTACCCGCCTTTTAATTTTAATCGCTGTTTTTAAAGTCAAGTTGTGATAAATATAGATTGTGGTCTTGAAGTTTAGGGATTCTGTTTGTTTTACTTTAATTAATGGGTTTAGTTTTTTTTTTAAGTAAATCCTAAAGTAAAATCTATTGAAATTGAAATGTAATTTTCATATTTTTTTAATCATAAATGGCAATAGGTTTCGAGGTAGTGATGCAGTTCTGCGTATGCATTTTTATATCAGTTACTCAATTTCACCGTGAGAAATAATACAAAAAACATTTCAAAATATGAGTTTGTTATATGCGTTCACAATTTTCACATTTCTCAATGTTTACGGATCTTGAAATATACGTCAAGCAATCAATTACGATTATAACTAACAATGCAATTATTTATCAAAGTGAATTTCATTATCTATTAATATCTGATTAAAGAAATGCCATTTTGCAGATTATCTTGGAATTACATCACTCGTTGTGATTCTAAAGCCACTTACACATTCTAAAGCACAATATTACTAATGTCGTTTTTGTGACAAGTTTTATGTAATTAAACTTTTTTTATTTTCTCTTTTAACTCTGCTTGTCATAAATAAAAGCTTTGTTTCTTTTTTCTTTCCAATAGGCATCAGACTGACGCTGGTCATTTCTTAAGGAGGAATCAGTATGGTCTACAATATTTAGCCTATCCAACCATTTCCAGTAATACTCGTATTTGATATTATACTAATTCGAGTTACACTGGTCGCATCGGAAAACCTTGGGAGACTTCGGTTGTGGACTTCCTGTACTCAAAGGAGAAGAAGAATTAAGGTAAGTTTTACTATAATATTCATAATTCAGAAACTGCAGCATTCAATGCAAATGAATTATACAATAAAAATATATTTCTGAATTTCATATAAACAATTTACTAATTCATAATTGTAAAACGTTTAACCGAGTATGCTTGAACCTTCTAATTTCGAATGTGGTTAAATAACCACTTTATTCGAATAGCTAAATGACAACAAACTAGAATCCAATAGAACGAAGTTGTAACCATAAATACCAGCTTGTTTGGCAAATTGTTTTAGTATTGAATATCCTCAAAAATACCCTCTAAAATTCAGATATCCGATAGAAAATTCTCACAATCGTATTACTTACCGTTCACGAAATACACTGGATATTGCGAGCCCCTTGATAGCATGGCGCTTCGAAACCGTTTTCAACATAGCCGTGCTCTTTAAGCATTCTAGTGGCAATATGCTGCCGTCTTGAGAATTCTCGCTTCTCGAGTGTCTATGACATGTGAACCATACCTTTTAAAATTGTACGTAATGAATATCGAATGGAAAAGTCTTTAAAAATCAAGCGGGTTTAAATATAAATTTTATGAAGGCGTTCTACATTTTTAAATTCCAGTTAATCCATTGCGTTTGGCAGTCTTGCCATTAGGTGTACATTTTCTAATGTGAAATATGTATGCATGTATTATAATATATCTCTCAGCGATTACACAACACAAGAATATATCCCCACCTCCTTGTTTTTCCTTATAAGGGAGTAATTAATTAAACATTAAATAATGATTGATTTAGTTATAAAATTAGTATCAAACGCTAATGTTCGGCCTAACAAGATTGTTGGTCGCTTCATTACACTATATAATTAAACAAATGTCACTTTTTAGTCGTTCAAACTAATCGGCAATATTTGATCAAAATGCATTCAACGTAAATCAATGTCCAAATCCCGATAACACTACTACAATCACTTGACCAAATTAATCAAACACAATACCATCCGAATACTATCAAGCGAAGTAAACGTTCTAGAAATTAAACAATCCAAAATACACGAGAGATGAAAGTGGCCGCAATAGCTTTGACTCAAAGCCAATATCACCTGCATTGCAAGCAACCACAAGGCGGCTAACGAACACGCCACCGATGGAATACCAGCTAAATGTAGGCCAACCTGTGAAGGAAACGGTAAAGCAATTATTTAATATACCAACGATAGTTCACGCTAATTAATTTTCTTGAATTGCTTTTGGTTTTCTTATGGTGTGTCTTTGTGAACTTCGGTAGGTCTTTTGAGAATTTATTTGCAGTTAATATTATTGCATGTCATACTACATACAAACGCAATTTTGAAGAGCCCTTGTCCGGCTATAGACAATATGCATTCTGTTGTCATAAGCTGATGATGAATATATACTACAGATACATCTGATTGAAGTCGTTTGTGTTAATGCCTTAAGTGGATGGTATCGAGGTATTAAGGGTGACTATCGCCACCTCTGAACACAGATTCAGAGGCGATTTGTGGACCTAAGGAAAAAGATTCAGGTATCTCACTCAGCAATTGAATAGCAACGGAAAAGTAGTAATTTTGCATTCGCTGGCCACTCATTCGAGCTTGAATCCACCATCGCTGTGGTCTGGTTCTGCTCCTTACATAGAGATTATAAAATTATACGCAAATAGCGATGCAAAAAAACAGCTGTACTATTCTCATATGGGGTCATGTTTTTCTTCCTCAGGTTAATCGTGGTCCCTGTCAGGGTCCGCTGACGGCCATCCAACTCAATCTTTACTATTTCGCTCGATTTTAAACATTTTTTAGTAAAATAAATCTCTAATTTTTTTTATGATGTCAAGCCCTTCCAACGCATAGTTGTACTACAGTATCATTGCAAAGCTGAGGTCTCAGTTTTGAATTCCTATTCATTATCCGTCCGGAGTCAGAAATTTGTGCCCGGTGTGACGACAAACTCGCCCCCTGTTACGTCGTGGGACGAAGCCCAAAAGGCTAAACGTGGTTCTGGTTGCACCTCTGCCTACCCCTTCTAAAATAAATATAGCCCCGGTAAATATGTAATACACTACAATAAATATAACTCAATAATCCAACAACACAATTCTTAGAACCTAGAAAAGACTCAAATGCCCGAACACAATTGGAAAGAGCCAACTATTTGAGCGAACATTTTAAAACGTTTGTAAGTCTATATTTCCTCATTCTTGGTAGTAATCCCTGCGTTCTTGAAATCGAGAGCCGGAGTGAGGATGGATCTATTCGCATTTGGCGGAATTCCGCAAGATTAACGTCTGGCATGGTATACTCAATGCTTGGTAGACGTACAGTTATTTGGTTGAGCTGAAAATCGTTTATTACTTTATATGGCTTATATATTTAATGGATATTATGTTATTGGTGAAAAGTTTTACGGTTACGATAAACGATATGATTTTATATGGGTTTTATGATACGATTGTTTGCGAGTAGTTCTTTCAGTTATAGAACGGATGCGAACTACCCGGACGTTCCCGGGATCGATTTCTAGGGGACAACACTTTTAGGAGTCATGTTCCTAGCGTTAGTCTCTTGTTACCATTTCAATTTTTGGGCGCGAGGGCTAATAGGGAGTATATAGGAGTGAAAGGAACAGATAAATATACGAAATACGGCCCCCAACTTCAGAACTTCATCATTATGCCTCAGGATGGCAAGCGCATTGGAATAACAATAATTGCTTTGTAATTTATGGTGTTGTTTGGTTTTGCTACTGTCCATGAACGGTCATTTCGCTTACCATCAAGCCAATGGCATACTCGTCTCGCCATTCACAGCATTAAAGAAACTGTATCGATGTACCGTTTAAGTGAGAGATTCATCTAGAAATTAACACGTGCGTGTTCTTCGGCTTCATCATCATCATCTCAGCCATAGGAAGTATACTGCTGAACATAGGCCTCCTCCAACGATTTCCACATCAACCTGTTGGAAGCGGCCTGCATCCAGCGACTTCCTACAACTTTAGCTGGGTCGTCCGTTCACCTCGAATGGGGGTGGTGAGGGAGAATTGGTATTATTGAGCTCGCTTAATCTCACTGGCAATTACATAGGCGAAGTAAAGATTATTCACGTCGATTATCTGAGAAAACATGATATTAGTGTGACTTTCCTGCTTTAAAAATAGTTGAAGTTCCTTCATCGAATCTTATTTTTAGTAACTTGCAATGCAGTGTGTTTCGTAAATATTTTATAAATGCAAATATTATTGATTGAAATGTTTTAGTAGATTTTTTATATAATTTTATTTGAGCTTATTAGTTATTATTAAAAAATTAAAGGTAGCATAAAATACTTTGATAATTATTGATGGTAAATAAAATCACATTTATATATAAAGCTTGTTTATTTAACGTCATGTTTTGCAAAATAGACAAATATACATTTTAAATTGTCATTTTTCACTTAAAAATTCCGCATCAACATTTAACAATAATTATATTACATAGTTACACACACGCATACATTAACTTACACGAAAATGTTAGGACTCATTTATACACAGCGACTTATTTGCGACAATAAAACGCTCACACTTATTCTATAACTATGATTACAGTATATACAGACCCTTAGATACGTCACGGATATCCCGAATCGGAATTGAAAACAATTTCAAAAATAGAATCAAGCTCAAAAAATATGAATCACATTGGAAATTTACTTTCAAGGTCGGTAAGCAAGGTATCCGCGATATATCTACTTATAACTGTACATTTAAAACTACCATTTATTATTTATAATAAAAGATTCAGTAATATATCAGGTAGGCGTGTAAACATAACTTGTAACATATACTCTCCGAAAAGAAATAAACATCAAGGTACATTAAAGTTACACATCTAATTATTGTCGTGAATTTTTAAATTTTGATCCGTAGCGGTTATAAAAGCGTAACTCACGGATTTACGTTGCAATCGGCTTGATTCTGTCGAAAAAATATCGCTCCGAGTAATACAGATAGGCATAAAATATACATTTTAATTGGAAAAATAAATTTTAATAGGGAATATTCTTACGTAATTAGTTTAAAATTAAATAATATATACAACATTTAGTTACAAATGATAAAGTAACATCTGTTTTACATTATATTCCTATGATAACAATTAACTAATATATTAAATAAAATTCTGTTAATTATTAACTTTATTTCATTTTGTAGTGATTTAATGTGATGCCATTGCCAATGAAAAAAAAAAAAGAAATAAAACGTACATATATTTTGTTACTTTCATCTATTTAAAAGCTTACAAGAATAAATTACAAACTTACACAATTTAAATTACGATTTATGACTAGGCTCCTATGAAGGAAACAAAATGCACCATTTTTTTATATATTTTGTTACAATTAGTGTAATAGTATCGTATGGCACTACATATTTTTGTCTCTTAAATATTTTGGAGTACCAGCCAGCTACATTAAAACAGTAGTTAAAATAACAAAATCCTTTTTTAAGTATAACGTAAAATAATAAAAACTTTTTGAATAAGAACAAAACAAAAAAATAAAAACACTATTTAACAATGCAAGCATAGCCCATAGAGATAATTAACTTAGATAAGAAACTTTACATGTGATTCGTTATGGAAAAATCAACAGAAAAAAATGACTATCAGAACCTTATTTTAAATTTATATACAATATATGAGAGCTACAATATAACATTAGCTGGCAAGTACTGTAATTTTTCATAAGCTGTCTATACATAAAGTTGCTTAACATAAACAATTACATATTGGTCACACGTATCGTCACAATATAAAAATATTCAAATCTCTTATGCTAATTATCAACAACCATGTAACAAGCTTTCCCGCTGGTTTTACATTTGAACTGAAAAACAATTTAGCTTAACGATGAAAATATCTTTCAAAGTACAGACATCCGCAATATAGGACAAATTGCTACTTTTAATGAAGTATATAAAGATTTAGAAAGAAATGAAGTGTGTGAGATTCTTTTGTTTTTCGATGTTAATATATTCAAAAATATTACAATGTAAGTTGATAACAAAAAGAGTTATACAAAAATTATACGGACGGTACTTAATTTATAAAGTGTACGTGATTTATAATCCTTTAAACCTGGATCAGTTAATTGAACCACAATAATGTTCTTTAACAGCTCAAATGTAATCCCAACTTAATACAGACGGTAACTAAACGTTAATCGCGTAGGACAATCAAGAATAAGCTTGTTATGTAAACAGTTCAACTATTTTCATTCGAAACAATTATTGAAAAACTTCAGCAAAACAATAACGATAAACAACATGGCGCTATCACAGGAATAAAAATGAATAATGTTGCAGTTGATTTAAACTTCGATACAGATTTTAAGGTCATAAATATCCTAACTATGAGAATGTTACATCACATTTGAGATGTTAAATATGAAGCATTTGAAAAATCTCCCAAATTTCTGGGAGTTATAATTGGAATATATTGATTTCCAGGTGCTATAAAATTATCAACCTAGGCTGAACTATTACTGAACGATTGGGTATAACAGAGGGCAAAAACATAAACATTTCAAATTACAATTATAATCAATTGTAAAATCTTGATTACTGACCTTAGTAAAAGGGAATAAAACATTGACATTGAATACATATTGTGAATCAATTTTGCCAATGAATCTAATCGATAAGATCAATGTAGATCACTTATTGAAATAAATTTGACCTACCTATTGAATCAATGTCATACTAGTAAGACATTTATTTATGCCAATAATGTTGCGCAATGAACCAAACCCATAGTAAGGCTTCCGCCACTCAACGAGACCAATTACATCGACAATACTATCGGAAATTGATAACATTCCTACATTTTCAAAGGAACAATAATGTAAATTAATTCAGTTAGTATATTATTGACCTTCAAAGCAAATAATACTGTTACTGCTATCAGTCTCGAGTGTCACTTCCCTACGTTGTTATCGATATCGATTGTCTTAGCTTACATTACACATAGTCCCTCCGGCCCTCCCGGATGATACTGTTTCTCTCACTCACCACTGACACTTCGGAACCGTTCACCTTCCTACCGCATGACGTGAAGAGTTTAGACGACTGTGGAAGAAGCAAGACATCAGTAATCCCATTAAATGTATCGATAAATGTTATGGATGAATAACTAGCGGAAGATGCAGAAATACGCAGCTCGATTGCTTTGTGATAATTTTCTGCCAATATCGATAAAGAACAAGAAGTTGCTGGATGAAGATGCGTCCAGCAGGTCGATGAGGAGATCCTTTTGGGAGACCTATGTTCAGCAGTGGACTTCCTGTGGCTGAGATGATGATGATGATGATTTCTTCGACATTCAATTTGTCTACCAAGGCATCTAACATAATTGTAAAAAAGAGAGTCATCAATCCTAGTTCCCGATTTCCCTAAACTAAAAAGTATATTTCTACAATATCGTACAATTGATGATATGCAAAAAAATAGATCAAAAATTTACCTTAACATAAGTCCGGACAGGCTGCTGCAAGACGAATATAGCGAAAATGACGACTCCTTGCAACGCGTTGATGAGGTCGAAGATGGACCACACGGAGACGGTCGAAGAGCTGGAGCCGGCCGCCCAGGACACCACCTCCAGCACCCATGATAACCCCATGATGAAGGACAGCATGCAACACGTCCGGAAACTGTGGGCAAAATTCCATGGTTAGAGATTAGTTCCGATTTTTTTTTCTACGCGATTCATTCATATTTCGGGGACAGGTAGTAACTAATTTGTGTCATAAATTGTTTAAATGCAATTTATGTCGATTTTTTATTGTATAAAAAAGAAAAACAAACAAAAACTCATCTACATATTTCATAGTATGTGTAGTTGTCGCAAAGCGTACAATTATTATAAGTTCAGTAGCTTGTTTACCGTGGCGAATGACATGGGGTTTTTGATCCTTAAACCTTTAGGATACTATAAATATCTATTAATGCAATCATATTATTTTCCACGGCACGGCAATCATATTATTTTATCTCATTCAATTCCATATCTAGATCTATTAGACATATACAAGGGTTTATATACGTGATGAATCAAAACAGACAACTTATCAATACTATCTATCAATTGATGATAAACCAAACACAAACGGTTCCTTACATTTTTTTATACTTTTTCAATCTCTGTGTGATGTTGCTGGGCGCTTCTCGTGGAGGTGACGAGGTCTGCTCCTGCGGTTGTAGCGGCTGCCCTAACACCGCCTGTAGCCTCACCCAATCATCCGATGTACTGAAGTCTGAATGCGTCGGATCCAGGGCTAAAGGTGAATTAATAATATTGGTTATAGAAAAATAGTTGAACAGTTGGATGCTCGCTTCTAATCTTAGTTTAGGAGTCCCTTAGATATCCGAAAGTAAAAACCGCAATAATATATGTAATTAACTATTACGCATCGACTTTCAATTTGTAACTCTTAGCGGTCTTACCACTAGACTGAATGTAGACTAAATATGATAACACATTTTAATGTTATTATTAATCATCATAACTGCTTCTATTACTGCATTTCATGGAAATCCTCTTTTGGCTTATGAGCATTACTAGCTCTCAAAAACAATACTATCACCCTTAGATAATCTAAGACTATCACCAAACAATTGCCAAACTCATTCAATCACCATCAAATTGATTTTTTTCGCCGTAATTGACGCGCGCATGGAGGGGAATTTTAACACAAACAAATGAATGAAGTCACTCCAACAATCAAGGCAGAAAGCAATAAAACGCATCCGATATTGTGAATCAAACTGCAAACAAAAATTAAAATGCGACTCACGATCCTTAAGTTCATCGTGCATAGCGAAGAGTCTTGATGTGAGAAAAAATATTATTAAGTTGCTCAGCAGGATCGCTGCTACCGGACCGTAAAAATATGGCAACGCCGCCTCGTCCGCTGCAAAGAATAATAAACGTGTTATACGGGATACAATGTATGCATTTTGTTATGTTATAATCATTATGGATTCAGAGATCTAATCCAATGATATCGCTCATTGACACGTACCAAAAATGTATATATGAATTCATGTTCCGTCTTCGAAATACACACGTCATTAATGCAAAGATAATCGATTACTGTGTGGTAGTTTTAGTTTTGGTATTGGTGGCCAATACCATCACTCCATCTTTTCACTTACAATTGATTCGATCCAACCTATAAACTTCATAGAACATAAAAATTAATCAATAGTCTCTTACTTTTAAACCAGCAGCCTTTAACGCCGAAGTTAGGTTTGAGGTAGGTGCTTGGCACTGCCGGCGACAAATCCATTGTGATGGTGACCACTAGTAATAACACGGGCAGGAGTATCGCATACGCGCAGTACCAAGCGAAACGACGTCTCATACTCCGCCGGGTCACTGGCGATGGTGTAGATAGGTGCCTCCTAGACGAGAAATTAATCGATGAAATAAGTATGTAGACTTAAGTCCACCAAATTCCACTTAAAAAATGAACAGCCATATAATTTTATTTAAATCCTGGTACAATGATATTCAATCAAGAAATCTTCAATCTTCTCATAAAAGTCATTATGATCAAAAACGCATCGGAAATCATATCTACGTTAATTTTGAACTCTACTGTAAACACATGATTTAACTATATTCTATTTAACCCCGATGTAAATAGTCAAGAGCGAACCAAATTCTTTGAAATACAATCTACAAATTGTTTTATATTATATCTTATGAATATGACCGTCAATGTCAATAAATATTAGAACGATGCCAATTAGCATAACAGCCTGCTGTGAACACCGTAAACTGGGTATTTGGACTAGAGCCACTTCGATAGTTATGTAAATAGACCATTTAAATAGACTAACAAAATTTCTGAACGATTTGTAGCGAATTTCGGAACTTCTTTTAACATATTGAAATAAAACTATTATTCACGGATTTTATCGCGAATTTAGTTTAATTTTTTACATTTTTAACTTCCCGACGTTTCGATCACTTTACAGCTTTCGTGGTCACGGGGCGGACTTTTAACATGATTGAATACATTTGTTGTAAAATTTTAACATTTAAAATTTTAATGCAATTGTGGCATTTTTTTTTTTGTTTATTATTAATGAACATATCAAAAGAATAAACAACGATCTTACCGAGCATTCAAAAAAGTATCGAAACACATCACGTTCAGCCAGAAGAAGCACGACACGAATGAGAATTGGATGAGGTACGCTGAAATAAAATTGCTAAATTAATACAACGAGTTTTAGTAATTCACTGACTTCTGATTCTGTTGCCGACTGAGGGAATGTTTCTTCTTTTACGAGAATCAAATACATTGTGAATACAAATATTGAAATAAACAATAATATTGGCAATATTTATTACGTAAAGTATAGCTGAGAATATTTTAAACATTAAAGCTACCTTAATACTAAACATCTAACTTAGTTTCCTTTGCCTAATTACTTTTTAGAAAATTACTCTATTAAAAATATATATTTTGCCATAACTAAATGCTAAATAAAGATTTTATCAATCAAACCATTCAAGTTATTGATTTTAAATCTTTGTTACAATCAGTAATCTCAATCTTGTCTTTGATCAAATCCATCAGTTTATTCAAATAGAACATTGATATTGGACAGTACAAACCCTCGTTCGAAATGTGATCTACGCACCGGACAATAGGGCATGCTAACAATATCAATATCGGTATTATCTTACCCATTATAGTACACGCTACTACGGGGAACGCATGGCCCGCCAGTTGAGTGGCAGCCAAACAAGTGAATGCTAATGCCAAACAAATTGTGTGGCACGCCAACGCTTTGCCGTGTGTGTCCCGCAGTTCAGTTATGAGTAAATACACACACGCGGTGGCCAGTAGAAATGGTACTGATATTAGGAGACCTGCAACAAAAATAATAGTATATACATTTTGAATGAAATTTAAGAATTGGTAATTATAATGAATAATTGATGTGTGAAATAGTAATTATGTCAAGATGGGCTTAATTTACGAATGAACTGAATTTTACTTGTTAGCTTATTATAAAAACTAACAGCTAGCAATATATTCAATATTAAATTGGTCATCTTCAAAGACCGTCTTCTTACCGTTTTCTGTCTACAACTATTTATTTCATCATTAAGTGAAGTAAACGTATTAATTCTTGTAGTAGTAAAATAATATTTCAGCTATACCAACCTGTAGCATAAACAATTAGACTGGCAGAAGTCTTAGGTTCCTCCAAAGGAGTGGTAAAGCAGACCAGAGGCAAAGTAACACCCGCAGGATCTGTGGGACTCCAAAACGTTTCCATGCAAAAATCCCTCGTACCAAGAAGATACTGCGTACTATACGGTACGAACAAGGACCCGTTCGCCAATAAATAGAACTCGTCTTTGCTGTACACGTCAGGCTCTAATTTATAACTGTAAACAAAATACATAACATTAATTATATTGATTGCGTTATCACCGCTTGCCGGATATGCAGAAATGTAAACATTATCGGGTCTCGCCATTTCTCCTCGTTTGTCCTGCCCTTTGTGTGCTCGGATTGATTAAACAATACATCAATTTTATATTACGTTCGGACTTGACTGTATAGGGTTACATATTTAGCTGAATCCCGGTTGGGTTTCGTACTGGTAACCTTTTTATTGCTGCGAATGGCGAGACGAATGCCTTTCACTTGGTAGTTAAGCGATACGACCTCTTATGGACATTGCTAAACCAAACAACACAATTAATTCGAAGCAATGCTTGACATTCCATTGCGCTCACCATCCTGAGCAATAAGATGATAAGTCTCAATATGACCAATATTTACACTGCTGTTTGGCGGGAGAAATGTACATTGTGGCACCTACTCAGGCAGCCTTTCATATATACCTACTAGCAATATAACCTTTCAAAACTTTAATACATTGACTTTAAAAATGCCCAACTTCTCCATTAACTCTCAGTTGGTCTCGTCAACTATCTTAGCGAATTAATAATGAAATTATCTTTTCTTAGTGTTCAGCTTTATTAGGTAATTCATTTGACTATGTACTACCAGACCTTCTTCCAGAACGAGTAATTTTGGAAATTTATTGAGATTCAACAATCATAAAAGAGTTTAATAAATAAATAAACCAATTATAATTAATATAATTTTAACAATAATGTTGGATTTAATTAAGATTCTGATAAAGCTAATCTTCTTTTGAAGGCTCAAGGAGTCTTCAATAAAGACACAGTAAAGTAATTAATTGTCGTAGCAGGATGCAAGCGAATTGCTAAGGAAAAGATAATTCCTTTGAAGTAGGCACTCCATTTTTCCTTTTTAATATATTTTTTGAAGTGGCTTCAGTAATATGACATCATAGCAATAAAGCATGAGTCTTAAGGAAATAAAGTCTCTTTATATCCATGATATATGTGAGTCAGGTAGTTAATTCTTTAATTAAACTATTATGTACAAAAAAAACATTTGAAATGAAATCCTACTTTTTCTGTACTATATTTTATGACGCATTAAGGGATGTTTACTTGGAAATTTAAAATTTATATATTTTGCTTTTGTTTTTTTGTAATATTCAATTTTTGGATTTACTATCAGTATTCTCGAAAGTAAAGCGCATAAGATTTCCGAATCTAAGTACTTTTAATAAAACCTTGAAATATTTATCACCTATAAGCCAAGCTAACTCATCAAATTAGTCAATCCTATGTTCAGTGTAGTCAAACGACTTATCAGTGTAACATGATTCAGTTATTATACAGTATAGATTACCTTTCATAAAGACATGGGTTGCCAACAATGGTTTCGTAAACGTTGCTGTCGTAGCTGAAAATGTGCGTCTCGTTGGCTTTGTGGAAGTTTGGGTGGAACGTGAGAGCGGTACTGGCGCACGCCGTCTTGTTATTACCGTCCTTCACCACAAACGTGAGGTTCTGCCCGCTCGGACAACACTTCGGCACCATTAGCAGCTCTTTCACTTCGTCCTGTGGAGGAAAAATGTTTTCAATATATGATATTGGATTTAGAAATGTTGATTTTAGTATACATTTCAATGTTTAGATTTTTAAGTGATCTGTTACAGAATGTTTTGCCTTGTACTCAAAGCAGGTTTCTCGGAAATATTCACATTTGTGATAATTCATATTATGTTGCTATTTCAGACACCTCAGTTACTTAATTTGAACTTCCACATAATGGCACTTTAATATAAGATTATTAGGTTTTCTTCAATTATATTGAAAGCTCAAAAAAGCGTAGTTTTGAAGATTATCAATAGAATTCAGGATCTCAATCAACACAATTGGAATCAAAACAGGTAATAAAAGTATCGCTGAAAATAGACTTAATTAAATAAAAGGCATTAATGTTAAATAAACTTTAAATCCTGTCAAACACTGTTGGTTATTTATACCATACAGTACTTTATGTAATGAGAATGACATTCCCTTGACTGAAGTCATAACTGATAAATCTCCAAGCGTACAGAGATAAATGTGACGAAAATATTGAGCATCACAAGATTTTTCGAACCCTGACGTCATCTCAAATTGGGTCACGCCACATAAAAGCCAATGTAAGGACAAGTTAATTATGGTTGTCATTCAAACAATGATAAATTGTTCGGATCGTCTGTAAAGCTAATCAGAATTCAACAGCGGTATTTGAACTTTGCCGTATTCATAACTGAGAAGACCGAGGTTGACGCAATGTGTATAAAACTGGTCACGTAATAGCCTTAATGAAAATACAGTTGGCATGTGAAGTGAAAACACGAGATAATGAATATGAAGGGTGCTTTATGCTTATTGAAACACGGTGCAATCATTATTGAGTCGACCATAACTATTGCAATCGAGACAACCGACAATTATATTGAAATACAGAATGAAATGTCAGACGTAATAAAGATTAAACCTATTGAAACACATAACAGAACATTATAATAAACATAATATTAAATTAGTAAAAAGTTATTTTAAGATTTTGTAAGTTCTTATTTTATCTTGGTCAAGGAGTGAGCACATAGTAATTACGCTTATGAAAGTCCAACGCTCCCGAAGAGTCTAAGATGCATTGCTTCCCTTTGATGTTAGATCATAGCTCAAACTATCGCTAGAATCGAAATAGCAAAGTTATTACTTTCCGTCTACACGTTGCAAGATATTCCGGACCAAATCCCGCCTCAAATTTTTGTAATACAAAAGTCAAAGCAGCAAGCAAGTACAATATAAATATTAATTATAAAACTAAATTTTTATTAAGGTTTCTATTGCTTTGGTATTATAAAAATCGATAGGCCAAGACTTTTGGGTAATCTGCTTATACAATCTCATTTTGTAAATCTTGTAAAAATCATTGTAGAGGATAAAACAAGATTTCAACTCATATTGCACATGACACGCTTAGCTTCTTGGAATTTTTACCTATTCAAAATTGAGGAGGAAAAAAGTCAGCAGTGTAATATGACGCAAGTTAAACCTACAGCCTCATATTAGAATTCCGAGGAACACCGAAAGTGCTAGGTGGATAAAAAGGCCAATATCGTGCGTCTGCCCGCGACTTGTTAAGGACGTGACGAGACACTAAATGAGAGTAGATGTCGTAGGGAGCTATTCGTATCAGATCACTTGCCGTGGGTAGGTGTGGCGGCCCAATTATTTTGGCCATTATTGGATTTAATAGTTCAACGCCCGCGTACAAATTGTTTTCGTTATTGGCATGTCGTGTGTTGTGGGACGTAATAAGATTGTTAATAGAGTTGTGTTTAAGTAAGTTACTTTCTCATCTCGCTACTTATTTACTTTAGATGTTTTGCGTCTGGTATGATGTAGCATAGGCTGTAAGGTTTATAGCCATTTTAATGCTTTGGATGACTTTTTTTTATCTCGATTGTTAATTGGTTTACATTTTGTATTTTACGCCACAAGGGCAATCGTAATTGATATTCAAGAAAATAGGTAACATTTGAAAGAAAACGTGAAATACATTTTCATCCTTTGCATGACGTATTTTCTAACAGGCTTCTTTTCAATTTATATTATAACTAAAATTACGCCAATTTCTAAACTTCCAGGCAGCCCTGCAACTGTCTACTCTGCATAGTTTATTTTTAACTCCAACTGCGTAATGGAATAATACGAGAACTTTCCTTAATTATTACGAAACAGAAGTCCGAGTAAAACTTCGCGATCGAAAGTGTTTTTTCAGGTATAAATAGATTATGAAATATTTTGAAGCTCATATCAAAATATTTATAGATACCATGTTTATCTAAACAAATAAATAAAATTGAAGTGTCTATTTGTGAAGTAAAAAAATTGATACTGTATTTTTCCATTCATTATCAGCCCGGGGTCGGGAATATGTACTCGATATGTGAGATGGAAAAAAAGTGCAATGTGGGTGTCCTGATAGCACCTCTGCCTACCCTTCTGGGGAAAAGGCGTGAGTTTATGTATCTAAAAATCTTCATACAAGAGACCAGGTGTACTGACTTGTCAAACTGACTACAGGAAGTCCGAGACAAATATTTACTCTATGTATCAAGATCGTCGCTTACCACTAAACGTCTGTAGAATTTTCATATTATTCCTCAGTTCCTCACGGAATACATTGGCTTTGTAAATAAGCCGAACAAATATGAGATTCAAATGGACGTGAATTTGTTTATTTTATATTTTGTTGTAATGGGCTGTTGGAAATCCAGTCTCTAAGGTTTTCAATTCAAATATAATACGTCATGCTTCGTTTCTTTGGGAGATTACCGGACTATATGCGTTTGCATATTATGTAATTTTACTATACCATGCCTATGCACATATTTATCTAAATCGCACGTTTTGTAAAGTGAACTCAGCCGCTCAGAATTATGATCTATAGAATGATACATTTTGAATGAATAAATTAAATAGCATAGCTCCTTTTCATTTTACTTTCCTAAAACTTAACATTCATAATGCATATTTTATAAGTTTTCAATGTTTTCATGCCTATTTTACGCATTTTTCATTCATATTTGCAAGAATTTTTTGCGCTTTTAATCGTGTATATAATCTGATGTCTAGTACTCATAAATACTTCTCGTAATATCGTATTATAATCTTGCCGTTCGCCTGATGGTAAGCGATACGACCGCTCATTAACAGTAGCAGAACCAAACATCTTGAATTACAAAGCAATGCTTGGCATTCCACTGCGCTCGCCATCCTGAGACATAAGATGTTAAGTCACAATATGTCCAGTAGTTACTCTGGCTACAATGTCCTTCAATCCGAAACACAATAGTGCATTTAAACTGCTGTTTGACGGGAGAAATAGACATTGCGGTGGTACCCACCCAGGCCGCCTGACACATATGAGATACCTACCAGTAAAACCATGTCTTACCTCATATCAGGTAGGAATTTTTAAATGGCACTAAAAGGTTATTAAAATGTTCTTATCATAATGTACTTGGAACTGCACAATCTAAGAACCAAACCCAGTAATTCAATATTCACGGCCAATACCCGACGTCACAACAACAAAGTGCGATATTAGTAATCAACATTCCATTCGCAAAGATTGCAGTCTTATCAGTTATTTGATTGATAATAAAATAACTAAAGGATTAGAGAATTCCTTTTATATCTACTGGAAAATACTTTCACATATATCTGTTAATTGTTTCCTGCTACGATACGACACATACCTATGCATTTCGTCATATGACAAACAGGTCAGGCAAAAAATTTACTGGTGGTATGGTATCTTATATGTGAGCAGCAAATGAACAAAGCTCCATACCATTTACTTCTGCATTTCACGTTTAAATAAGAAAGAAAGGAAAATATTTACTTGTTACAAGCAATGCTTTACCACTGTATGTAATCATTACTAATATAATAATACTTGTCAATAAAACAGCTCATTCCCAGCATGTGATAATAAAACTAACGCTGGTCTTCCGCAAAGCCGGTAAGTGACATCAAAAGTCCAAAAAAACGTAATAAAATAAAAATATATCAAAACCAGTAATTTCATCTAAATACCCACATCTCAATTCCCAACAAGTCCCCACAAATGTTTGATCACAAAACTTTACGCTCTAATAATTGAAATGATAACAGAACGCCTCCACGGCACGTGGGCAGGTGAAGATCGGTTTAAACACGCCAGTCACGTCTATTCTAGGAAACAAGGGAGACTGCCACGGGTAAACATCATTGAGAAGATTTTGTATGTCACACGTGAAATTTAAGACACATTTCGTTGGATAAGGAATTATGTTCTCTTTTTACATGGTAATAGCAGTGTTGTGTAATACCTATAATTTTGGCATTATTTTATTATATTTCTTTCTTATATTTGCTCGATATTTTACACATTAAAAACTATCATTTTCGGATTGTATCGCGGATTTGGTTTAATTTATGTCTCAGGATAGCAAGTGCAATTAAATGCCAAGCATTGCTTCGTAATTCGTGATCTTGTGTGGTTTTGCTACTATCCATGAACGGTGGTATCGCTAACCATCAGCCGAAGGGCACGCTCGTTTCGCCATTCGTTGTAATAAAAAATGACAAAGTTTGAGAAAGTTTTTCCTTAAGATATTTTAAATCACACCGTAATATCAAAAGCTATACAGAAAAAAACAATATGTAAGTAACTGTTACCATAGTTCCAGTCACAAGGTTAAAAAAAATTCAACAGGTTAATAAAAAGATTAAGACGACGTGTTTAATTAGTCGTTAATTCCCGCATGACAGACATGGCGGGCACTGATGACCGTGTCATTCAAGTTGTCAGCACCATATCATGAGGTAATAGCCAGGATTGAACATCGATTATGAAATGTATTTATTGCTCATGTAGGTAGTTAAAGAGGTCTTATGACAATGTTACTCTTTATCATTTGAATCTTGGATGAACTTTATGTAATGTACTGTAAAAAATTACACACTGTTTGTATAATTTTCAAGCTGTTTTCCTATGATGACTAGACCGAGTGAGTAATTCGATATGGAAAACCTTGAATTAGTTTCCCAAGACTGATATTTGTGACCCCCATGACGATAGCCTCGCACATTTCGAATCTTAAATAAGACCTATGATTAAAATTACATATATTCACGCCTTTCTCCCAGAAGGGATAGGCAGATGTGCAACCAGGGCACCCAAATTTCGTCTTGTATTTTCCGTCTCACGATGTGATAGGGGGCGAGCCTGCCGCCATATCGGGCACAATTTCCTGATCAAAATGTTTAGCGCTAAAATTATCAACAATAATCTGAAACGTCAATGTTCAAAGAGAACGGGCGCATAAAATGAAAACGATCTATCGTTTTGTTTTAAGTAAGTAAAGCGTCTACGCTTTACTTACTTAAAACATTGCCCAAACGAAACTTACGTTAAGCCAGTAATTTTGTTATCTTTTAATGCGTGAGAAATAATTAGGGGATTAAAAAAATATCTATGCAGCTTAATTTGGCCATTAGAATAATTTTAAGTTAAGCCACCCATATTATTTCATTACAAATCTAGCTATTAAAGTTCGATAAACACCTACAAATACCATTAAATATTCACATTAAAATGGTTTATCAAATCGTTGGCGTCACCAATAAAATATTCTGTACAGTTTCATTTCAATTGATGTTTTATGCTAAGTGTCTACTAAAGACCAGTAAACCGCTACATTGTATCGGATTTATTTGATCCAGCTGACTTAAGAACACATGGAAGCATAATCAATACACATAAATTTGCATACACGTCAATGAGACAAATATTTTGATCCCAAAGTAATTAATTTATCTAGTCGTGGATATAATTACTATGATGACATTCATACGGACACGATAAAAAATATATACATAAACCGAATTTAAGCCCGAAACTCGATTGACGTAGTCAGTTATAACATATATGTGTAAAAATTAAAAGCGTAAACTACGGACTTCACATATCAGTTTTCATCAACTATGTCAAATGAAAACAATCCAAAAATATAATGAAAGTAATTATAGTAATCAAGATACTCTTATGATGAGACTCTGGTCACACTAATATGAATTCTACATGCCTATAATATTTAAGGGATATGGAAGTCAAACCGCCTTATGGACGCTTAGCTTAATAGAGCCTTTTGAACTGACTGAATTTGAACGTATTAAACATTATTCGCTATTAAATCAACAATTCTGCCAGACGAAATCTATTTGCATTCAAGTTGAAAGAACCTTATCTGTCTGTTATCTTTTCAAAGGCAATTAATTTAGCAGGCAGTATTATAATATAACTTATAAGTAGCTTAATTATCTACAGGGTTAAGTACTTACGATAATATTCAAAGACAGTTTTTAAACTTGTTTGGTTCCAATGTTTTTGTCCCTTTCCTTTCAAAATCGTTCGTATTCCCGTTCATTTTCCCCTTTCAAAGTGCGAATTCAGTTTGAGCGAAGAAGACAATACAAACAATAAATAGGTAAACTGACTATGAATAATGCCCTTAAAGTGTAAACATAATATATTGATCGGATAGCATCGAAACCTCGTATAACCACTATAGTACCTACTAGCGATATATAAATCTCTTGGTATCAAACAATTCAGAGGTGTTCATTGCCTTTAAAAACTATTTAGCTATATAAGCATATCTATCCGCTAATAAGTACAGGAATCACAGGAATCTATAAACAAGACATCGATCGAAGGGGATGTGGGTGTAGAAATTTTCACTGGCCTATTTCGGGTTCGCCGACAAGACTATTATATTTGACTGCTTTTGTAAAAGGAAAAAAAAGAAGACAGTTCATATTTCTAAGAATTTCTTGCGATATTTCTATTAACAAGGGCAAATATTTCTAAGCTTTGGTAGTACGAGTATTAATTGCTTGTGAAATACCATCGGAATTAAGTAAAATCCAATTTCGATACGCCAACTTTTACTAAATAAAGCAATCGGGCTTCTATCAAACATGTCAATCGTGATACATCTATTTTACCAACATGTTCGACCCCCAGCGTCGAAAAAACTATTATAACCTTTTAAAAATGTAACTACGGTTGTCAGTTTAGTAATAAAAGCAAACGTTGTGACATCATCTATCGTTGGTAGGCGACAATTTATGAGTTTTCAGAGGACAGGAAATTAAGAACGTACCCTTTTTCAATATTGTCTATTATTGGTATTAATGTAGATGTAGTATGTTTGCTATTGGCTAAAAATAACTACCCAGACAGCAGTGTAAATACACTGTTGTTTTCCGGTTTGAAGGTCATTGTAGCCAGAGTAACTACTAGATATATTGAGACCAAACATCTTATATCACGGGATGGCATGCGTAGTGGAATTCCAAGCTTTGCTTTGTAATTCAAGACGTTGTTTGGTTTTGCTACTGTTTATGAGCGGTCGTATATAGCTTATCATGAGACGAACAGCATGCTCATCTAGCTATTCATTGCAAAAAATACATATCTACAGAATAAACAGTTTTTTTCATTAGTTTGTATATATCTAATATATAAAATTCTTCTGTCACGGGGTGCGTAATCGAACTCCTCCGAAACGGCTTGACCGATTCTCATGAAATTTTGTGAGCATATTGAGTAGGTCTGAGAATCGGCCAACATCTATTTTTCATCCCCCTAAATGTTAGGGGTAGTCCACCCCTAAATTTTTTTTTATTTTTTAGACAAAATTTTTAATTTCTATTTTTTTATGATACAACATACAAAAATACATACAATCCTCAATTTTCACCCTTCTACGATCAACCCTTATTTTTTAATAGCCATTTTAGTAATTTAATCATTTTTCCTCTCCGGTCGAAAACTGATCAATCGTCATTTAATTAGTTATCCCCGCCAGATGTCTACAGGTGTCACTTCTGACCCAGTAAACAGCACGGAGTAGGGATGAGAACAAAGCCGGTCTCCTGTTTCTCTCACACAATACGATTATTGTTTATGCATCAAGTGTAGTAGTAACGTTGACAATTATTATTTTGCTATCTCAGTGTAACTCTCATATTAAATTTTAATAATTCCTATTTTATATATAAGATGTATATGGATGTTTATGGAGAGAAGGGACATAAAGTAAAATAGAATCGAAGGTACGGGAGAGGGCTGGGATAGATGACAGATTTGTTAGGACGAACTGTAAATGCACGTTATAAAACGGGATGGATAATAAAGAGAAGAGACGGGACGGATTGGGAAGAGACTGAACAGGCGGATGAGACGGGATTGAGCCGGACAGTAGGATAGCTACGTCAAGTTTAGGCATACAAGAGTTTATACGAAAAACAACATGTATTTGGTGTGGAGTGGAATCAAAAAATATATGCACCCAGGCGAAGCTAAGTCGGGCCGCTAGTTTTTTATATATGAAACATAATTTATAGTCAAATATTTATCTAGCCGTGGTTCCATGAAGTCGGGTAATAAAAGTTTTATTTTTACTTAATGTATACTTCATATAAACTAACATATTATTTCCGCGAATAAGTGAAAGGTATATCTGTTACTGGTTCAGATATACGTGTTCAGCGTATAATCCTCTGAATTTTATCATTTATTTCAAAAGCCTTTTCGCAACGGTAGCTCATCATAATAACATATTTAAGATAAAATATAATGACAGTTGACCTTTCAATAAAACAGGTCCGACCTCCATTTTGAAACTGCAACTTGCATTCCGTAAAAGCCTATTAAAATAAAATTTACTACCTAAATGTATATTTAAAAAAAATGTGTGTCGTGGAATACGTAACTAAAAAATTCTTATTATAGAATAGAAAAGGACGTGTATATTTATTTCGTAAGTATACCATAGTTCTACATAAAAAAAACAACAATTATTTTTATACACAACAACTGTAATTTTTATTTATTTTTTTATTCAGAAGGAAATGCTATTAAGCTCCTCTTTCGGTACCCCGGATATGTAATTCTTCTTAGTTTAAATATTATTAATTTAGTTTCCGATATGTTTTGTGTTGTCTGTATTACATATTATTTAACTATAATTTTATTCGTCACTTTGTCGGTGAAGTAAAACTTCCTCGAAAAATGTACGTATATGGAAATTTCGAATGTCAAGCCCTCATTAAGTCAGGGAAGGAACGCAAAGTTTGCATGCCTTAGGGTCAATTCCGTCTCATTCATCTGGGCGATCCGCTGTACTTACTATTTTTTATTTTCGCCAAAGCGTACGTACGAGTGTATTTGTTGGCTAAACGGTCACAGGATTTCCAAAACTGTTAGCTCTTTCCTTTGTTTGTGCGGTATTGTACCTATTAAAACCGAACTCTACCAACGGCATCCCAAGAAAACAAGATGCAGTAAAGCATATATAACATATCATGCTTTTTCGGGAAGTACATCGTTTGCATTCCTCAGGAGAATTTTATTTTTAACGTAATTCGAAATATTTATATTCTTTTTCTGTAAATATTATAACTTCAAAAATAGAAAAGTAAATTCGTAATTTTTTTTAGGAATTATTGTGAGAAGGGACAAAACAGTCTGATTAACAAGTAAAATGAATAATTTGATAAAACCGAATGCCTTACCCACATCGTTTAAAATTTTGAAGCTTCCAAGGTTTTTTCAAAAAAGGTTCGATAAAAATATTCTCATTATAATGTTTGTTGTATAATAAAATTAGAAAGAAAACGAGACAAGATTAACAAAACATTTACCATTGTTTCCTCTGAATAAATAAGGTTTTATCAAAGCTTATACTCTTATTGGACAGAAGAATGCCCACATACGACACAAATAGATCTTTCGCAATAAATTAAGATATCGCTTTACTGAACCTTTTATTAAATTGCTAAAATAAGAGACAAGACAACATGAGGGTCGTATTGTATAATTTGTGATATTAAAATTCAGTAATGCCATGTAGAATGTAAGATTACAAAATATATATTTATGTTTATTATACATTTTACTACAATTTCTACATAATTACATACAATACATATTAGAATATTAATAAAAATGGATAAACAATGCGGGCTGAGCAACCTTGGTGTGTAATCAATTTGCCGTGAATCTCATTCACTGTGTATAAGTTGATTTATTTGAAACCCATAGACCTGTTATCTGGATTTGATTCACGTGACTACATTACTGTGAGATAAATAAATAAATAACACCCAACAGTTACATACATAATCCGGACCCCACACTAAGATCGACCCTTGTGTCGTGGGTATCAGGAGCTGCGAAAGATTTTTCGGTCTCACAAACACCGAGACCCGAAACAAATATTACGAGTTGTACATGTAAAGAAAATTCAAAGTGTGTAATTGTTTTTTTAAATAGCCGAAAGTAATTAAAACAAACAAAACTACACTAATTTCCTACACACAGTTTTTATAGCTGTAAGGAAACCCCGAAATGGTTAATAAATATTAATGTATCTCTCGGCACTTGGAAGCATCTGTTGTATGCTCACGGACAACATTATCTCTACTCGTCGTATTATGTACATACATCTCTCTGCACTAGACAGCTCTCGCACTTAACAATATTTATTTCGGTACTAAAGGGCAGTATTTTTTCTGCACAGAACGCTCATATTAACTGAATCTTATCTCGAGAATAAATGATCTGCGCAGAGATTTCTGGATACAAAATCGATTCAACAGTACAGAAGCACCATTTTTCCATTCATACACTTTCCTTTGCTATGAAAAACTCAAAGTAAATCAAGTCTGCTGAACTTAAAACGGCTTACCGCTCGAACGAGTCTTTGTGGTATAATTTTTTATTCGAAAATATTTCTAGAATAACTAAATTTTATTTCCAACGATTGTGTCGAAGTTTGTGACGTTGCCGAGTGTTCTGTAGTTTCCTTTGCTTTGGCTGTACGCCTCAGGGCAATCTCTTTAAGTGGGCTCTGCAGATACCGCGCCTTATCGGGGTTTATTAGTTATTTATTTTCACATAACTTGCCCAAGGTCCCTGTGTGTGGCCTTTGTGGAAATTGCATTGTTCCAATGTGACACTTTTGCGAAAACTCCAGCCTACTTTAACTAAACTTTCGATCTTATTTGCTTATGGTCTTATTGTAATAAGAGATTTTCTCATCCCCACGCAGTGATTCCTAAAATATTAGCTTCAAATAGTTACCGAATAACGTTTTGGACTGCGTTTGCCGAGCTAGGAACTTCTTCGAAAAATATTTTTTAATTTTTAAATTCGTTCAGTACCTCTCAATGTATTACTTCACCATTAATTTAGCATTAATCAACTATCTAACAATCTATAAACTTCTAAAAGACGACTATCTAAAAGACTAACTATCTGAAGAAAACTAAAATGAAATCAAATCCCAATACAACTCCATTCTGTCAGACTTATAACTACAGATCTGTATCTAATATCTTAAGTAAAGTCTAACAGCACAAGTTCCAAGGCCCCTTTAATTCTGAAAGACGGATAGCCGTGCCTGAATGCCCCTAAAATAATTTAAATCAAACTGTCATTACAGTCGGACTACTTGTCTCGAAGATTTAACACACTCTAGGAAACTATTAACAATTCCATCCTACTCACTCTATCTTTTCTGAAAGGACAACGGGCAGAAATGAATTAGGCTCTGTTCACAGGTAACGTAACGTGGACGTAATGATACAGACTAGATTTTAAGCCATTTAATTGATTTCCGACGGGGATTTACCATTAAGAGTAATAGGTTTGTTAAATGGAAGGACTGAGACTAATGGCCTAGTGTGTACTAAGGCACACAATAATAAGGAATACAATCTGTATCAGCCCATATGCGTCCCACTGCAGGGCACGGGCCTCCTCTGCAATCGAAAGTACGATTGAGAGTGGTTAGGCCATATAGTCCACCACGCTGGCCTAGTGCGGGTTGGCGGACTTACATACCATAGAATTTTTATAAATCGCTATGGTATGCAGGTTTCCTCACGATGTTTTCCTTCACCGTTTTTAGTGCGTGGTGATTGACTATCAATACACACATGACTCCGAAAAGTCAGAGGTGTGCCCTGGGATTCGAACCCGCAACCACCGTGAACATGTTGGCAGTCGCGTCTAGTCCGTTTACCAACAGGCCACCACGCACTTAAGGAATACAATATTTATTTTTTACTTATTGATTGCAATGTTATAAATTTTCTGTAGGCTCAAAAGAAGAAGTTCTTTCCACTATCCATTCTCTCCCTACAGTTTAAAAACCCAGAAATCTACTAACAGCTCCCATTCGCTTAAGATAACGGCTGTGGGTAACGGTGATCTCATATAAAAACTACCGTAATATCAAATTAATTGGCTGGTTTTTGCTAAAATTAAACATTTAATTGAAACGATAATTATATAATTTTATTCATTAAAACTATCGTACATTTATCTCATTGCACAAACCAAAACCCAATAAACAAAGGGACACAAAATAAAACTTGTTTTTTCCCTTTTACCAAACGTTCCCAAGATTCTGGGTTAATGAATTCTGTATCTGACCACTGTTAAAACGAGACGTATAATCAGGAGGACGTAAATGGACCAGTGGAGTAATGGAGCCGGACGTTTCTTCGTGGACAAAAATTACCCGTGACGAATGTAGGTGCTGGCCAGATAAAGAAATTGGTTTGTTTCATTAACTCGGTTACAAAGGTTCGTTAAGATATGCTTTCTCTAACTAGATTTTTGGTTTTCTATGTTTTTGTTTTGATATTGATCCAACAAGTATGATTTCGGTGTTATTTAATACAATATAATAGTTAATTGGAATTAACAACACAATTTTAAATGGTTTCTTGCGGCTTTTCTACTAATTGTAAAACTTTCGGTGGTAGCTGTAAAATATTGGTCTTGTACTCAACGCACAATCATCATTAGCCCGTCTTCGTCCACAATGTAAAAGTAAACATACCTTTAACTACCGACGCATACTGCGGCCACCCAAAAAAGCGATGCGAGTACATTTCGTATTTTACACAATGCCTTTTTTGCATAATACGAGTACTAGCAGTTATGAGTTTCGATCAACATTTTACGTAAGCACTCGGAAATACCATAAAAGACTATTTGAATAAAAATATATTCAATGTCTACTGACCGCTTTCCTATACATTTATCGCTATATTTTCAAGTCTATAGCTTTTTTTAATCGCAAATATTCATCCCAAGATTTCATCAAAAATTGAAGGCTACCGTACTAAGGTCTTTGAAACGTGATTGAGCTGGATCACCTCAGTGGTCTATTGCCTAGTTTAGTATTTTGTTTGTTTTTGTTTATATTTTGATAGAATCCCTAATAAATTAATTATTATTATTAAATATATAGATTGTACCTATTCATTACCCACTTCATTTTTATTGTTTATTTCCATTTTGTTTATTATAAGTAAATTGTATTAATTTAAGCTAGTTATAATGAATGTTGTATACACCTGTAAGGATAGTACACTCCGTCCAAAGCTATAATGTTATATGTTTTTGTAAGTTTTGTGTTACTGTCGTTGGTGTGTCTTTTAAATAAATAAATAAATAAAATAAAATAAATCACTAAGATCACACACCAAAATGTAACAATTATACGATATATCGACACATCGTATCGTGTCGGAGCATGCGCACCGACCTCGCAAACGGTTCCATAAAGCTTGTATTTAATAGTGTGTACGGCTTATCGCGCGACATGACGAGCGAGATATCGTACCGAGTCGGTATACGACGACTAGGCGACGGTAGCTCGTTTGTGACAGGCCGAGATAAGATACTCCCACACACGCGCCGCTGTACCACGCCACGCGCGGAGGACAGTATGGTGGCTCTTAAAGAAAGTATGGCTTTTAAAGGATACCACCGCAATGTCTATTTCTCCGGCCAAATAGCGGATTAAATGCACTGTTTTGTTTCGGATTGAAGTACTTTGTAGTCAGAATAACTACTGTACATAATGAGACGTAACATCTTATGTCTTCACATTCACAGCCGGCGTCTTACCACTTGGCGTCTTACTAATTGCGCCACGGAGGCTATCTTTAAAATTAATGTTATTACATAAGTTACCTATTGTTGAATGAGATTATGATCCGTCACATACACGATTAGATTTAAGAGAGTAGGTTTGGGTAGATAGGTCATGTCTTAAGAAAATCATAAGTGTATATCGGCAACATAAATCTGAGCCATAATACTGCGGGCCATATTGAAGCCATAAGAATGCTGACTTGATTTCGATGTATTGACCCTGAAGACCATGATACTAATTATTAACAATGTCTGTAGAATGACGTCAGAGATAGTTGACTTGCAAAAAACTACCAATGATCACGCATAGTGGAAGAAACTATTCAGAAAGGCGGAATAGATATAAGCGTTTGTAGGATATATTTATCCAGTCCAGCCGTCATCCACCGTAGAAACTTTATGAAAATCCCGTTGTATAGACAACCTCAGGTGTGTTCACAGTCATATCAATAGGATTCAATTTGTGATAGACTACAGTCTTACGTCAGTGTATCACTACATAGTATAAAACAAACTCGCTTTCTCTGTCCCGACGTCTCTGTGTATGCTTAAATTTTTAAAACTACGTAACGGATTTTGATGCGGATTTTTTTAATAGATAGAGCTGATTCAAGAGGAAAGTTTATATGTATTATACGTAATCTATTTGTACGCGGGCGAAGCTGGGCCGGGCCGCTAGTACTCGATATAAGCACTCCACTTACAATACGATGTAACGTAGTTACTACGTTGAACCAGTATAAAAAAAACATCGATAATTTGTTTTATTCATCCACATCAATTCATCTTTTGATAAATGTATCGTCAATAATAATCAATTATCCTTTTGCGGTAATAAATAACTACATTGCAATAAATAGTAAGTAATGCATGTAAACATAATTTTAATTGTGCAATCCTTGAAGCTTGAAAAATTATAACATATTGTGATAAATTATGCTATTCGTTAACCAAGGTTAATTATTTTTACTCAAACGACTTAATCAAGTAAATATTATCATTTATTATCATAAAAACTTCCTATATCCAGATAAAAACGCACTATTTAACAATTAAACCGTATATCAGCCACCACAATCCATCTTTCTCGACCTGAGTCGCGTAAAGTTGGATAATCTAATTTGGGATTTTAATGCCGAGCGTAGTTGGATACTACGCTACTCAAACTTTATCGGATAAACCCATATAGATAACATCTTATTTACTATAAATACGATAAAAATGCAAAAACACAAATAGATAATTATTTTATCTATTCCAAATAAGTTTTACTAAGAAGTGTCATTGAGAATAACGAATGGCAACGTTTAATCTCCATTTCGTACGAATAAAAGTTAAGATAAGAGAATATAGATAGGTGCTTGTTAAGGTGAGAACAGGTATGATGAGCCGTAAATGCATTATTTATAAAGGTGAGGAGTCGTAGCCCGACAAACTCGCCATACTGTACACTCTGTATAATACACCTTTACCACTTTGTAACGCTAAGAAGTTGGCCTGTGGTAGAATTTCATCCATTTCAATTGAAATGAGTGAAAATTCTGACTCTCCATGCACATGTATTTCTCCCTCCAAACATCAGTATCATTGCACTGTTGTGTTTCGGATTGAAGGTAATTATAGCCCGAGTAACTACTGGACGTATTGAGAGTTAACATCTTTTGCCTCAGGCTGACGAACGCAGTGAAATGACAATGCACTTCCCCATTACGTGCAATAAAAAAAATACAGGTATCAAATCATCATCATCATCATCATCTGAGCCACAGGAAGTCCACTGCTGAACATAGGCCTCCCGCAAGGATCTTCACATTGACCTGTTGGAAGTGGCTTGCATCCAATGACTTCCTGCAACTTTAACGTATCGAATAATCGGATTAATTTGATTCGCGTATTTACCAGGAATTTAATTACGATCAGTTTTCAGGTGCTAAGATTTATTGTCGACAGTTCAGGAAGCCGAGGGGACGAGGTGACAGGTACCTGGCGATATTGACGGCGAGTGGGACGCACTTTTACTTCCTACTGTCGCGTCCATTGTGACAAAATGATTTATTTCGTGCACTGCGCAAATAAAGCGACATTAACGTATAAACTTCGGAATATTTCCTCATTATAATTCGACTACATTTAGATGAATGACTACACTCGAAATGGGTGTTTTTGCTGTCTAACGGCCGTTCTCTATATCCTACCCATCTTTAACAAGAGGTTAAAATGGATATCGTTATTATGTCGATACCACTGTATGCTTCAATAAACAAAGATAGACATACAGTATTATCTTGCTTGGATGTGTATAAATATATGCACCTAATCTAAATATCTGTCTTTCTTTACTGCAGCATAAAATGTATCGAAATTTCGAGAGAAATCTCTTGTTAAAGATAGATAGATTATAGAAACCGGCCGTAAGAGCGGTCGTCTTGCTTACCAGTGATAGGCTAGTCTCGCCATTCATTACAGTAAAAAAAATAAGCGCAATTTTTTGGAACATTCATATACTCATGTATTGAGTATTTCTGCATTATTATTAATTGAAGATATTTTATTAATTACGCTTTTCTATTATTTTTTGGCTTTATTTCGCCCTTTACATTTGCATTCATCCCTTGGTTGTCTATAAGAAACTAAGTTGAGCGAAGAAACTAATTAGCACAGCAAATTAAATTTGTGAAAATAAATGAAACTCCAAGCTAATAAAACTAACATAAAATCACAATAATTTCAAATGTAATATTTGAAGAAGTTATATATTATTTACTTTATTTGCAAAAGTTATTTGTAAAACGTCTACATATTTTAGCTTTAAAAACACAGATATAATTTCTCATAATTATAAGTGACTCTCTGACTTTTCGGAGTCATGTGTGTATTGATAGTCAACCACCACGCACTAAAACGGTGAAGGAAAACATCGTGAGGAAAACTACATACCGTAGCGATTCATAAGAATTTCTATGGTATGTAAGTCCACCAACCCGCATTAGGCCAGCGTGGTGGACTATATGGTCTAATCACTCTCAATCGTATTCTCGATTGTAGAGGAGGCCCATGCCCTGCAGTGGGACGTATATGGGTTGATAAAGAATTATAAGTGAACTTGTAATTCTTTTGAAAAAATCGTAAACTATAAATGAATCCTTCGAACAACCTTTATTGAAGCATAGCGCGTGGATTTCGAGTAAAGAGGGCAGCACTAACGAGTCTTATTTATAAGCGATTCACCTCACCCGCCGGCCAGTAAATAAGTAAAACGAGAGGCATAACATGTGTCACTTAGTTTTTAGGGACCCGCAATTATAGCGACAATTTGTTGTTTGTTCATAATTTTGTTTATTCAATAAAATAATTAAGAGTATAAGATGGTACGAAATCGATGTACCATAGCCGGCATAATCCAGCACACTAGTATAATGCAGATTGGTACACAACACAATATATCTTAGTTCTTTTCTTTCACAATATATGTTTCTTTCGGCAATTTCCATTCTTTCATTTTCATTTTCATTTATCATAATTAGGTAAAGAAATCTTCGGTGAACCAATATACTGCTAACTAGGCTTTCCTCACCATCCTCATAAATATAATTTCTCCGAGACATTATAATCTCGTTCACTCCCGACATGTTATCTCACATCTTCACGGCACGGCAAATTTGGTTTAAAACCTCTCGTAAATATCTGAGAGCTCATAAAATGTAATACGGAACCTCCGGCTTCCGCGCCTAACTCGTGTTTGATTGCTTCGTATCTCGACAAAATAACACTTTGAAGTTTGACAAGCGTCCCCGATAAAAGGCGGGACAATGTGACAATACATAGACGGTCGGTTTTAAAAAGAAAAGTTGAATGGATTGAAGTTGTTCATTTGTTATTATTTTGGTCTCCTGCGCAAGTATTCAATTTTATTTGTTCAAGTGGCTAGACAATTTAAATTCTCGAAGCTCAAAATAAAACAGAGCTACCAGCAATAATAAAACGATTTGAATTAAAAAATTTATTATTTTTTTTTGTTTTCAAGGTCACGGAACCTATTGCTTCGACAATCAATTCCCGTTTTATTGCTTTGTATCTCGACAAAATAACACTTTGTAGTTTGACAAGCGTCTCCGATAAAAGGCGAGACAATGTGACAATACTTAGATGGTCGGTTAAAAAGAAAATTGGAATGGATTCAACTTGTTATAATTTTGGTCGCCTGTGCAAGGATTCAATTTTATTTATTCTAGTGGCTAGACAATTTAAATTCTTTAGTCGTGTACAAATTTAAAACAGCGCCACAGGCACTTACCAAGACATAATGATTATATTTATATATACTGATTATAAATTAAAATTCATATCAGGTTAAATATTTGAATAAAGTTCCCGGCAAGCTACTTTTTTCTTTCTATAAGAAAGTATTATTTTGAAAAGGTTATTTTTATAATTTTTTTGTCAAAATTGATTGGTTAAATAATTACCTAGCCGAGATTATAAAAAACTAACAACTATGCACTATGTAAGCTATAGATAGATCGGTTCATCTGCCTGGGTAAAGAGTAGGTTGAATTCTCATGTGACTATTTTATTTTATTTTATCGAGGAGAAACATGGAGGAGTGGTGCGTGGTGGCCTGTTGGTAAACGGACTAGACGCGGCTGCCCACATGTCCACGGTGGTCGCGGGTTCAAATCCCAGGGCACACCTCTGACTTTTCGGAGTCATGTGTGTATTGATAATCAATCACCACGCACTAAAACGGTGAAGGAAAACACCTTGAGGAAACCTGCATACCATAGCGATTTATAAGAATTTCTATGGTATGTAAGTCCGCCAACCCGCACTAGGCCAGCGTGGTGGACTATATGGCCTAACCACTCTCAATCGTATTCTCGATTGTAGAGTAGGCCCGTGCCCTGCAGTGGGACGTATATGGGCTGATACAGACAGACAGGAGAAACAAACAATTGTATATTGTGTATGAATAATTTTAAATTTTTATATTAAAAGTTATAAACGCACAACCTACAACAAACCTACCTACCTAAATCTTGATGATGATAACATTTAAAAGATTCAATAAAATCATATAATTTATTTCAAGTTAGTTAATCAGCTTTAAGGGAGTTATTACCTTAGATGAGATAACATTCGGTCTGCCCCAGTTAATTAAAAGCCGGCAGTAAAGCAAGTACAAAAACATATCAAAATGAAGACAACTCAATTAAGTAAACCACAATCTAAAAGATAAAATGAAGAACCTCATAATACTTAATCCGTATCCAAAGATAAATATTTTGAAATTTATTCATACAATCCGTTGCTCATTTCAGCATTATAATTTCTATTTAAACTTTAACCCGGCCGAAGGCAGGTTGTTAGAACAACCATGAATTCAATAACGTTGCGATTGTACTGCAGATTGCATATTCAGGGTTGCCTCGTTTGATTGATAATATCAAGTAAGATATTCATAATTACAACCAATTTTAGAAAATTGGCTACTCGAAATATTATGCCTACTTGCCTCAAATATTTTCGTAACTTCCGGTTTGATAAGACAATTCACATCATTTTAAATCAAATCACCATCGCTATTGTTGTCAATAGATAAGCGTGATCGATATAAAGAGTGTTGATTTTTACAATAACTTAGTTGTTGAAACAGTCTTCTTTGTGATCTGTGAATATTGTTGTTTTCTCGATATAACAGGCAACATTCCCAAAGCAAAGATATTATTAGCTATAGCGGGCACTTTTTCAAAGAGCTTACAGCAAAAACAGAAAGTATTCCAATATTATTGGCAATTTTGACCCAACTGCTTTGCTATACAAAGTCCTCCCCCATTTCTATCCACTGGCTCCCCTCTATAAATGAAAATAAAAAATAAACGTTGACATTCTACTGTATCCTTTGCTAGACTTCACTCGAGCGTACATCTATACAACGCGAAGCAAAGTAAATACCAGTAAGTCAAATTCGCAGTGAAAATGTGGCCACTATTCCAGCTTTGAATTCAGTTTTTTTCGGACACTAAAGACCGGGACCGAATGAAAATTGAACACCTGGCAGCCCTGTATGGCGGATGAATGAGATCCGTTCCCGAACACATGACCGACAAACGTTCAGCATTCACTCACAATATTAAACGTGCGTTCGCGAGTGCAGTTTTGTCTACACTTTCAAAGGATTTTTTCATATTGAAATTTACATCACGCGTCGTCTTTTTTAAGTACCGGGTTTATGAAAACGTTTACTTTTTGAAATATTTTACATATGAAAAGTAAAGTGGTGAATGAAGTTGGTTTGAAACAAATATTTGTTTGTACTGCAAATGTTTGGACAGATTTAGACCGGTCTTCGTAGTTTTTGATTGGTTGTAAAGAACAAACAAAATAACCGTGATTACATGTGTATATTGACTATGCTCGGGGGTTCTCTCGCGTGATTATGTGCTTCTATATTATATTGACCTCTACGCAGATTCAATTTCTCAAACCTTAAAACAAACGCAGTATTGTATAACATCGTAATTTTTTTCACAGTTTTTATTCCAATTTAATTTATGACTTTTAAAAATTTGCCAATCGGCATGCAATGTGATGGAATGGCCCACTAGTCGTATAACTTTTACGTGTATAAAATATACTATTTTCAACGAATTTTGAGCTAACAAACAAATAAATAACACAGATAAACGAAAATAAAATGTAACAAGATAAAGTTTTTGGAAGTAGCTCGCCTCATCGAATAGTTAAAAACTACTCACCGTACAAGATAAAACATTTTCGCAAATAAATTCTGTTTTCGAATAAACTTTTCGATATAACATTTGGAGATAGAGAAATATTCGAAGGTAAATATTTCTATCGTAACTTTATTTTTCTGCGGTTACACTTTTTCATCAAAAATATATTATTTAGCAACAATATAACACAACAAAGATAAAAATTATTATGGTGCCATAATACAAGAAAAAAAAGTGTATTAAATCATATTTAAATCATCTAGAAGTCACTACATTAGACCATATTCGTCTGTTTTCTCCATAGCTCCTAGAATGAATTAATAATAAATCTATCCTACATGCAGCTATTTTTTCATACGTATCCCTCATATTATAATATTTTTGCGTACACAGCAAGCCAGGGTCCACATCTACCGTTTCCTAAACAGATACTTTTTTGCGTTGAATGGCGAAACTAGCACGCCGTTCGTCTGATAGTATAGCGATACGACCGCTCATGAACACTAGCAAAACCAAACAACACCTTGAATTACCAACCAATGCTTGGCATTCCACTGTGCTCGCCATACTGAGACATAAGATGTTAATTTTCAATACGTCTAGTAGTTACTCTGGCTAAAATGTCCTTCAATCCGAAATATACCAGTGCATTTAAACTGCTGTTTGGTGGTAGAAATAGACATTGTGGTAGTACCCACCCAGGCGGCGTCTCTCATATGAGAAACCTACCACTATTGTACACCAGTGTACAAACAATTCAATTACAATCAGTCACCAAATTTATCCTACATGTAGCTATTTGTTTATACATTACATCATATTTTACGTACACCTCAAGCCAGGGTCCACATATACCGTTTCCCATACATATCCTATAAGGGCAAACGAAATGTGCCACGTCACGATTGCACTAGAATGATACAATGTTCTTTAGTACCGCTAACAGGACTTGCATGAGCTAACAATGTTTGTTTTGCTCGGATTCCGACCGCTTCACTATGTACCGTGGGAGCGGACTCACATAACCTCATTTTGGTTTGTGACCTAAGGAAAATTCGATTGACGCTATACAACTTGAGTGTATGTGACTTGGTTTTGAATCCTTCATGATAAGACAAGGTTTTGAAGATAATTTTGGCTATTGGTGAAACTAGTTTGTTAGTAGTACCTGCATATATGAATCATGAAGCTCTTCGATTCCCAGGTCGCAAAATACATTTAGGTAATTATGACCAAACCATGACTAGAATTTATGCACCGCATGACAAAAGGCTGAACGAGCCTAAATATTTATAATTATATTTTAGGACGAAAATAAATTAGTTGCATACTTAGCGTATTTTTATAAAAAAAATTATGTGTTTCGAGCAATTTATCTTCCGTAAATTAAACACCATTATCAAAACAAGCATTGAACCCTGCACCCTCATTTTATAATCCAGGAAGGTCGCCCATTAAATCAGTGAGTAATACAAAAGTTGGTCTCTCAAAGTGACAGTTAAATACGCAAGCCAATAAAAAGATTACGGCTTTTTCCTTAAGTGGAAAATTGCTCACGCTGTTTTTTCCTTGTGTCTGTATCGGGTAAGCTGTGTGTGACAATTTGTTAGATCGTCTATTCCTACATTATAGTGGATCTTATAGTAATCCGACTAATAGCTTAGTTATTAATGAAGTGGATTGTCGAGGTAAATGTCTCAGATACGATTTCAAGCTATAACTTTGTGAGAAAAAAATTACATAGTTAATCTGGCCTTGTTTTAAGTCTGTTGTACACAGGCTGAACCTAGAAGAGGGTACACTTGCTTAACTAACTGTGATAGGTTAACCGGTGGTCGTCATTTGGACGGATTCGCATATTCTGCTATCAGCACGAAACAAATTAATTTACACACTATACACATCCAAGACATTACACATAGACGGACACACACACTCACACACACGCACACATACACACACACGCAAACACGCACACACGCACACACACACATACTCACTCACTCTTATACTGACAACACACATTACTTTTAAGTTACTAGGAGTTGAAATTTTTGTTAGATGTTTAATTATAATTATAGCTCTTTTAAGTTTGTTTTCAGCTTAAATTTTAACTTCATTTCAAATATTGTTTAGATATGTTTTATTTTATTATTATTTTTTCTTATTTTAAACATTACACATATACACATACAATTTTATGTCTCCCAATTTTATGGATAGGCCCTAAAAGGGAAGAGAGCCTGGTGATCTGCACCACAGGTGGAAACCTACAGCAGACACCAGCTTCTCACAAAATAAGCATTTACTTAAAAATAGTTTTAAGGCAACTTATGTGCCTATGGTTTTGTGAGGAGAAAATAAATAAAGTTTATTATTATTATTATTATATCTTTCTCATAAAGAAAGGGCTTTCAATAAAAGGACATTGCACTTGGGTATAGTTTTGTTTGATAAAATTCAATTTATTTTTCTCCGAACCCTTATTATTTTCATTGAGCGATGTCAAGCAATAATTCAATTTGTGGCAGATAATTGCAGGAGGATTAGCGAACGCTCAAGTGATGGGGCTGATAAAAAAGTAATCATTGATTCCCTTAGGGGATTTCTTGCCCTTACTAAGGTTTGTTATTGTATAACTTAGAATCAAATTATAGTATAGTATTTTATACAATGGGAGAAGTTATAAGACTTAATATTGACATTAATGACAATAATGATGCGTTAGTGGCGTAGTTGGTTGAGCGCTGGCTGTGAAACTTGAGGCTGCGGGATCGATCCCTGCACAAGAATTTTGTATTTGTTTCGGGTCTGGGTGTGTGTGAGACCGAAAAGTCTCTTGTACTTTCTGATTCCCACGACACAAGTCTCGATCTTAGTGTCGGGTCAGAACTATGTATGTGACTGTTGGGTGTATTTATTAATTTATATTGACCGTTTAAATAAACGCTCAAATGTTAAATAAATTCAAGACCAGAAGCAAATGTTTATCTTTTGTAAATGCTAATAATAACTTCGCCACGGATTCCGATTACGAGGCGAAAGAAAGCAGAAGAAAAGTAAAAGTTACTTTTTTGAAGACGTTATCAAAATGATTTCTTTAAGAACCAGTGGCAAGGGGACCGAAGATATTATATTTTCCGATACTTATCGGATTAAATGTTTCAATCTTCAATCTTTTAAGCTTTCTCTCGATTCGCGATAATTATTTTTTGCACTTTCCTTTTTTTAAGAACTTAGCGTTAATTTACTCTTTTCAATTGGATTAGTGTGATTAAAAAATTTAAGCTCTTTATTGTGAAATAATTAACTCCATTTTAATCGTTCAATATTGCTATTGATTCTACGTATCATTAAATTTAAAAATAAACCTTCCATTTCTCCTTCAAATACCAGATTACTCAATACTATTTTAAAATGTTTTCGCCTCAATCCATTTGATCGCCTCTGTGACACAAACGGCGACAAGAACACAAATGGCCACGGTTTTGATTTACCAATAAATATTTTTTTTTTTTTTATAAATTCCGTATGAGTATCTATTTCTCCAGCCAAATAACAATATAAATGCACTGTTTTATTTTGATTTGAAAGACATTGTAACCAGAGTGGAACTGGACATATTGAGAGGTTGGTGAGGGGTCTCACGATGGCGAGCGCAGTGGAATGCCAATCATTGCTTGGGTAGTTCATGGTATTGTTTGGTTTTGCTACTGTCTATGAGCGGTCATATCGCTAACCATAGGCAAATAGCATGTAAGTCGCGCCATTTATTGCGATGCACAAAAACGGTTTACTTCACAGTCGCAAAACAGTATTTATGTGGGAACAAGTGTTGTGCCACAAGTGCAGAAATACAGGACACTGCGGTCTCACAAGACCTGAAAATACTTGCGGATCAAACATAAATTTATTTCGGTGTGGAGATGAAATTCGTGACGTCTCGTAACACTAACTGCGCCAGGAATATCGTATAATGTTGTCGGAAACTTTGTCTAGGTGTAATGAGGCCTCACAGTCATCGTAGTTTCTAATATCAAACGAACAAATACGCGTACCACAATATAGCTTAGAACTAATTAAGTGAATGATGGGTGTATTCATACATTATTATTAATTCGAAACTCAACTTGTCTATCTGCTCATTAATCAAAGAATGTATACTACGCATACAATATCAGCATAAAACCAGCTACTTAACGCAATCAGTTTTAAATTATGAAATAACGTAATGAGCGGAAATTCCCGTATTTTTCCCGAGTGTCATCCTCTCTCTGGCTTCATTAATTTTTCAAGTGGCACGCCATAACGAGGGCCATTAGAAAACCGCAATATAATGCTCAATGAAACGGCAAAGCAATTTATACCGCGCAAGGGTTGAAATGAAAAGAAACGCCATAACCCCAAGTGTGGACAGTGTAAACATCAGATGGGAAATGAAATGATACGAGCGGCCCGGCCGACTGTCGCCCCCGCTCTATTGTTGGCTGAGCAAATGTTTACCTTCTATTATCATTCACGCGATCTGCAACTTGCGCGGATAGCCTGAGGTTCCTACCGTCTCGTAAACTGCCTTCCGAACGATTAAGTCTTTCACGCGTAGGGTATAATCTTAGGGCTGCGTTTCAATCTTGCTTCGATTTATGTCATTATTTGAAATTGACGTTCTTGTTAATAAAAATATTTATTTATTTTATTTTCTATTTGCATACATCATAAGCTTGGGCTTGTTTACCTCGATGGGATAAAAGAAACACGTCCATTTATCATATAACAACAGCTTACAATGGTATGATTACAAAGCTTAGGTCTCGGGTTTGAATCCCGAGTCTAACAAAGTGATAATTGATTTTTCAATTCATTATCAGCTTAGAATCAGTAATTTGTGCCCGATATGGCGATAGGACCCCTATCACATAGTGGGAGGAAACATAAAGACGAAATGGTGAAATGAGTGTCCTGGGTACCAGCACACCTGAATACCCCTCCAGGGAAAAGAACGTAATTTTATGTATTGTAGTACTTCTATAAAACTTATAAAGATAGACTAGTAATTACTAATCCCTTTCAAGTACAGTCAGCGACATAAGTCGTTGAACACTTCACATTTTTTGATAAGCTTTTTATGAATTAAAATTTGTACGTACTACTCTGTAGTCGTAAAATATAACAAAGTAAAGTCATCTATGCCGAGATGTGCCATACGATATTGAAAATAATTATTATTTTGGATGATAAGACAATTCCAAATCTCGTGAAAGTGTAGCGACTTATGTCGCTGACTGTACATGTAGCCACTACCTACACTCTCGGATTTTTACAAACATTACCTTTTAAAGGCTACTACATCTATCTATACAATAGATTTCAGATATAAATACACATTATACAACGTCAAAACGTGCTAAAACAAACTTCTTCGCTTTAGGAACTGTCATTAATCTTCTCATACGAGCTCATTGATACAAGTACTCAGAAGTTACTTATTTATTACCACACACACGCGCTCATGCTTCCAATAGCACTCATGAAGAAATAGACAGCAATTTCACTAGTATAAACATTTTACTAAAAATATTTATTTCCTAAGATGTTACTGGTGAGAGATCTCATACGTGAGAGGACGCTTGTGTAGGTACCAGCGTAATTACTATTTCTCCCACCAAGCAGCAGTGTAAATGCACTTCTATGTTCCTGTTTGCAGGTTGTAAACAGAGTAACTACTGGACATATTGAGACTTAACATCATGTGTTTCAGTTCAGGATGGGGAGTGCAGTGGTATGCCAGGCATTGCCTTGTAATTATGCTGTTGTTTGGTTTTCTTACTATCCATATCGCTTACCATCGGCCGAATGGCATGCTTATTTCGCTGATCATTGCAATAAAAAAAACTTGGACCTCAAGTTTTACATCCCCAACACACAACCACAAAACCATGAGACAACTTATAACCACTTATAAAAGTTAATCCAAGTACACTGTAATCATGTTAATATCATAAATTGTAAAGTTAACGATTTTAATAAAGCAATATTACCGTCTCTGATAATAAGCAATTTGTTGAAAACAAACACGGTGCTTTATTATATGGAATATTTCATTTGTTCACGAAACGAGAAGGGACGCTCGCTGTATTTTTATGTTGAGGTAATTTATTATTCCAGTGATTTAGTTTATCTGGCGCTGGCTTGTTTTCTCATTAATATGATAAATATTTACAATATTTCTGAATCAACTTAAACGTATTTTGTATATTGGCAACAAAAAAGTGAAGATATCTGAAACTTCAAAGGAATTATAACTGCTTGTAAAATTAGAAATATAGTATATTATAATTATAAAAGTTTCTTAGTTTCCACGAAAGCTGCCAAGTAAAGGCACCGTCGTCGGGATGTTGAAAAATGTAAAAGTGAAACCAAATCCATGATGAATACCTAAAAATTATTAATAGCTTTATGTATATTTTTCATTAAAACTCCTAGAATTTTAAGTACTCTTTTGATATATACTATTCGAGTAGAGCCTTGTTGTTAACAAAAAACGGAAGTAGTAAGTGTTTTTACTGTATTGCAACACATGTATTATTCTTTATGACTGTCAAGTACTAGGAAATACAAAAAAATGTAATTTATAAAATTTACACCCGGTTACCGATACTATTATTTGTTCATTCTATACTAGTATTTCGTCAACCTTTAATCATAATCTAAGTCTTTATTTTATAGCCCGCTTCTCAGTTATACTCGTATTATTATTGGGTTTTGTTTATTTCTTTTTATTATCATTATCTGCTGGCGCCATTTGGTGTATGCCCAGTGCCCAAGATATTGATAGCATTAGATACCGCCAGTTATCGATTCAATAATTTATAAATTTTTACTTTTTATTCTTATTTGTAGTATCAAAATCTTTATTAACATAGAAATGTACAATGTCATTAGAATACGTATAGATTTAGATAAGAAGAATAAGAATACGTATAGATGCTAAAACACAACTTTAATTGCATCTTTTTCCACTAACACCAAACCTGAAAAAAAATTAACCAAATTTTTTTCTGCATTTTCTTTTCTCCGTTCTGCATGTTCTTCTCCTAGGTACATTCACGTATTAGGAGAAAGTAGCATATGTCTACATTCAGTTCACCTATATAAGGCCAAATAACATGACGACAGAGGCCAATAAAGTAATGACAAAGTAGACAAAGTTATTTTAAAAATATTAAACTCACTTCTTTGACAGCGCAGAGATGACATTAATGCCTCGCACAAGACAATAAGTTTGTAATACCGTCATACCACATCTGTGGTATGGTATATATCTGCGGTATATATACAATCTAAACCCTAGCAACATATATTATATTTTTTGGCAAACTGATTTATAGTGGGTTTCCCAAACGATAGATATAATAGTAAAATATTATATCAGCAGGTTTAATATCCAATTCATCTCTGTTATCGTGAGATAACGTCATTTTGTCTACATGTAGATCATAGGAATTCCCTTTAGGTTTAACCCATTCTTCCTCAACCTTGGCCTTGTTATAGAACATCTCACTAACAACTTATAGGCGCATTTGATTTATTGAAGGTGGGCGTCTCATATGTGAAAGGCCATATGGGTAGGTACCACCACAATGTCTATTTCACCTGCCAAACAGCAGTGTAAATTCACTGTTATGTTTCGGTTTGAAGGACATTGTAGTCAGACTAAACATCTTATGTCTCAGGATGGCGAGCGCAGTGAAATACCAAGCTTTGCTTTGTAATTCAAGGTGTTGTTTGGTTTTGCTACTGTCCATGAACTGTCGTATCGCTTACCATCAGGCGAAGAGCATGCTTGTCTTGCACCATGCATTGCAATAAAAGAAACCGAGCAAGCTTCATTCCGTTGCATACAATCACACATACAATCAAGTAAAAAAAGACTGTTTTGCATGGTGTAAACGGCAATTTGAATTAAGCTTGCCCTATCTTAAGCAATATAGCATTTTCATTAACATTATTTACAGGTTACATCAATTGCTTTAATTTTATCGTGTGCAACATGCAAGAAACTTGCACATTGCAAATGGGCCATAAAGCTTATACTAGCGTATAATAAGGAAACAGTGCAACGCCTCGCGAAAGTTGACGCGAGCAACGTAAATTACCAATATTATAAATCTCGTCCTTTTCCGTAAATATTTTACATTCGAAATTATTAATTACCGGACCAGTATTGCCGAACATCGGTAAGTGAATAAATATTGAGTGGGCATTTTGGCAATTTCAAGAACCGAACAAAATATTTATTATTAATAGGTGTGATGTTTATGTTCTTATAAAGGTGTTGTAATATAAATCGAAAAGCACTTAATATTTAAAAGTCAAAACATCCAATAAAATTCCCAAAAAGGAAAATGTTTTGTAAATCCAAAGACAATTTTGCTCTCGTAAATAAATAATCGACCATCGACAATACGTCCGCCATCTTGTTTTCCCTAAACCCCGCCGAAGATATTCAATCGTATTTTGAAGAAATCTAAAGGCAAACATTACTTAGATTACGGCACTTAATTGAAATTCCATCTCCAAGGGTGACTTTTAAGGAATTCGAAATTCATAATCCAATAATTTGTTGGGGACACATTGTTTGAATGTTTGCGTTTCTCGGGAGCTGTTAGGTAAACAGATATTGCGTGTTTGTACAGGCACATCGTGTGCCGAAGCTAAAGAGCTCAAACATTAAGCAATTTGTACAAACAACTTGCGCTTACTTTATAAAACATATCGAAGAAAGTAATTTTATACAGTGTTTCTTCAAGCTAATATGTTTTCACGTCTCAAACATTATTTAACTTTTAAATAGGGCATTAGAAACCCGTATTTCATTTTTTATGGAAGTTTTTTTGAGCGACTTGTTAATTATTACAAGTACCTAAAAAACATTTAACATACCTACATTATTTTTCGTGTAAAATAAGACACCCACCCACCTGTAAAATTGTTGGTATTAAATAAAAGTATGAATATCCTTTGTTAACAAATATTATTACAAACTCAGCGAAAACCACATCTTTTAACAGTAAAATACAGAAATGTTACGGAATTTTGTATGAATCTACTTGAGATATTTCCCTTGTGAATCACTAGTACACGCGTACTCCGAATATATACGACACCGAATGTCCAACTATAATAAGGCTAGTAGGTAGAATCAAAGTCAGTAGAATCAATCTTTTGAAAAAGGAACAAAAGCTGCCCAGTGGGTTTATTTCTTTTTTTATTTCAACTATGCATAGAATTTGCCAGCCAGTATCTGTTAATATTTGAAACGAACAAAATAATCTATGGCAAATGGCAATAGATTTACTTTTTCAATAAAAAGACCTCTAGTAAATGAAGAAATGTTTAACAAAAAGTAAATAAAATGAAAATACAGAACTTTAATTTCACAACTTCTCATTGAGAACTGAGTTACTAAGAAGTTCTCAGTAACCCATTGCATGTCATACTCTATGTACAAGTTTTTAATCCAATACAAAACATTCTAAAAAAGGGCAAGGAAAGTTAAAGTTTATACCGGGTTTGGCGTCTCCCTGCAAAATCAAACAGCGCGCTCAATTAGCACTAATTGTGTTAGCTGTTGCTCGCGTGCTGGCCCACACGTATGCAGGTAGAAAAACTATGCAGGGTAACTTTAGCTGCTTACGTCACGCTTTGCCCAAGTTGATGTTTAATAAAAAGTTTAATTACGTCACCTATTTTTTTAAAGGGCTGCCTCGGAAGTGTAATTGTACTATGGTACGGCTAAAAAGCTGATGTCTGGGTTCGAATCCCGGGTTGGGCAAAATGATATTGGATTTTTTTATTCTTTATCAGCCCAGAGTCAGAATTTTGTACCCGATATGGCGATAGGCTCGCCACCTATTCTATTGTGGGTCGGAATATACAAGGCCAAATATTGGGTGTCCTGGCACCGCTCAATATCCCTTCTTTTTGAGAGACTTTCCCGCCCTCACACCCGCCACTGCAACTCCTGTCAGCCAGGATCAACAGTGGCACACAAAGATTTGACACCGAGCTCCGGAGCTCGGCGAGTCTCTCAGGGACACTAGCTTGTCTTTAACCCGCATCGAAATTAATCAGAAAGAAAAACAAAAGGAGGAGTTGGAAACAAATAGTTGTCCACTTCCCTCCGCAGCAAAGCGGGTGACAAAAAATATTGAGTCGAGAGGTATGTATCCTCTGATATAAAGATATACAACTGGAGAAGCCAGATGTATTAAGCACCACGGGATAAACAAATTACATGGGTCCTATAGTTTGAGCTGCTAAATTTGGTCCAATAATAGGTATGGCAAAAGCGCCGGAAAGCACGGAAGTTCCTCCTAGATTCCACGAGGTCCGTATAGTATGCAACACCAGATGTTATTTGCATATTGTTCAACATTATTCCGCGTTCATCGGACCAGCGATCACACTCCCAAAGTATATGATGTGCAGTTTGTTCGTACTCACAGTCAGGTGTAGAGCATTGACAGGCAGGCGATTCAACCAGCTTAAAAGTGAATAGTTTGCTCCTAAAGTTGCCATGTCCCGTTAGGAACTGTGATACACAGTGATCAATTTCTAGCCAAGATTTTCTTAAGCGATCACGTACGGACGGAAAGTATTGATATAAGTGACGCCCCTTTGAGGAAATATCCCACCGGTTCTACCATTCGTCAATTAATTCAGTGTATGCAGCAGAATATGGCTTAAATAATCGGCTAATCTTCAAAAAGTCTCGGGATGCAATAAAGTTAGTGTCTATTGTCTCTCTATTTGAATAATATAATGCGGCGCGTCTTTGCACCTCCAGATCGACCGGAAGCACACCTGCGAGAACCGGCAGAGCCTCTGTACTAACGGTTCTGTAAGCCTTACACAAGAATATGAAGGCCAGGCGCTGGCTCTGGAGCAACTTCCTACGAACAGCGCCAACAGTAGATCTATCGGCCCAAACTGGAGAACCGTAACAGATACAACCCAAATAAGTTGCTCCATAGATAACTTTCAAAGTATTAAATGATAATCCCCACGTTGCCCTTGATATTCTCGTCAAAGCATAGAAGTTATTTTTTAATTTTCTCCGACCGTTCTAATGTGCTCAATAAATGAGAAATTTCTCTCTAAAATTAATCCGAGGTAACAAACTGATTCCTTTCTTTTAACTGTTACATTATTAAATTTAATACGCGGGGGTGCTTTTAAAATTCCTTTTAACAACATTTGAAGTTAGTCGGTTTCGTTCACCCCGATTCAAAATTAAACGCAGACTCGTGTCAGCCGAACTCTCGAGCCCGGCTCTACTATTGGATTGTATAAGTAGGAGTCATCTGCGTATCCAGTTAAAGAACAACCCAACGGAAAAGGAATTGAGAAAATATCATCGAACCCCAAATTCCATAGATATGGACCGATAACCGAGCCTTGAGGACAGCCCATAGTCAGCGCCTTCGATACGGCATGGTGGCCAAGTTGTAATTTGGTTGACCCATGACAGAAATAGGAATATATCATAGAATATATATTCCTAGGGCAACCTCGGATCTTTAATTTCAATAGTAATATTGGCCACCAGGCATTATCAAACGCGCCGGAGATGTCCAAGAAAATTCCCAATACGTACTTGTGAACCTAATTGAAGACAGTTCTTCTAACCGATAAATCCGCGTCCACAGTAGATTTACCTTTGGTAAAACCGAACTGTAGGTCATGAAATTTTGGACCACCCGGCAACAGACGAGGGACAATAAGCCTTTCAAGTACTTTACCCAAAGATGGTAATAATGTAATTGGGCGATATGATTTAGGGTCTTCAGGGGGCTTATTTCCACTTTTAGGTATAACACGAATGAAACCGCAACGCCAAACCCGGGGAAAAATGCCCTCATCAATACACCGATTAAAAACCTTCAGTATAGGTGTCACCCGACGACTTACACGCAACGTGAGGTTGTATGTTGGAGCGACATTAAAAATTGCTTGTGGCTATAAAATAAGGTCCGTATACTATGAATGGTACTAGTGCTACCTCTGCCTATCTCTTCAGCGAAGTAAACGTGATCTTATTGATAATATATGATATATACCAGCAATAAAACGACTACATTGCACATAATGTTCTAACAACAACAAAGCTCAATATTCCCGTTTTCTACGCGTCATTTGCAGCCTACATAGCCATAAAGCTGTGAGGTCATAAAATTAATTCATAGTTCGGACAAACATTAATATTTTCCAATTCGTTAAGCATGATTACTCCGGTTTAGACATTTCCGACAAGGGTTGCTAGTTCGTTGGATCATAAAATCATAAACGGGATTTATGAGTGATAGATGGTGAAATGTTATTTATTTTACTAGATTTTGTAGTTTGTACGGTAGTTATCATAGCCTAAGACAGATTTAGGTCTCACAACACACTTGAAACAAATATTTTTAACCACACAAACATTTGTCTCGTTGCGGTTATTCATTTATTTAAAAACTCGGTACTCATAAATAGTATAGGCGGACTTAATGCCTAAGGCCATTTTGTACCAGTCAAGTAATGTATTTTATTTATAATATGTATAATATTACCAAAGACCTAGATAAAAACAAAATTATTTTGTTAGCGTTTTATAAGATGTAACGGATTTATTAATTTACTAAAGTCCTTATAATAATATAATAGTAACTTATTCTAATAAAGATACTTAATAAAAAATTCTAACTCTAAGTTTCAGAATACCTCTGGGATTTTAATAATAATTACTAAATAACTAAGACGGGCTAAGATGGAAGTAGAATTATGGTAATTTTTTAAAATGTCAAATTCTCTTTGCGCAACTTATAGTAAATATTCCTAAAATATTACTGAATGCGATCTACAATATTTAGTGTGCGTCAGTATTTTCATTAATAATTCGGATTTATAGTTACATTATACCTAAGTGTTGACGCAATACTACAATTTAACGTTACCTGTACTATTTTATTGTCGAATAAAATTGATCGAAAGGTCACACGTCCTTCAGAGTCCTTCAAAGGCTCTTCAATTCCGTTCTCTTCGAGGGCTCAACGCCGGAGGCATGGAGCAGGAGCGTGGTGGTACTGTTCTTCAAAAAAGGTGATAACACTTTGCTGAAGAACTACAGGCCCATCTCGCTCCTGAGCCATGTCTATAAGCTGTTTTCAAGGGTCATCACAAATCGTCTCGAAGGTTTAAGGACTTCCAGCCTCCCGAATAAGCCGGTTTCCGAAAAGGCTTTAGTACCATAGACCATATTCATACGCTACGGCAGGTTATACAAAAAACCGAGGAGTATAACTTGCCGCTTTGTTTAGCGTTTGTGGACTATGAGAAAGCCTTTGATTCGATCGAGACCTGGGCTGTGCTACAGTCTCTTCAGCGGTGCCACATAGACTATCGGTACATCGAAGTGTTGAGGTGTATATACAACAACGCCACCATGTCGGTCCGAGTACAGGATCAGAGCACGAAGGCTATTCCACTACAGAGAGGCGTGAGACAGGGAGATGTCATATCTCCGAAACTGTTCACTGCCGCGCTGGAAAATGCCTTCAAGCTCTTGCAGTGGAAAGGATTCGGCATCAACATCAACGGCGAGTATATTACTCACCTTCGATTTGCCGACGATATTATAGTCTTGGCAGAATCGCTGGAAGACCTTAGCACTATGCTCGAAGACCTTAATCGAGTTTCCCAACAGGTGGGTCTTAAAATGAACATAGATAAAACGAAGATCATGTCGAATATCCATGTTGTGCCCACCCCCATTGGAGTTGGGGGCTCGACTCTCGAAGTTGTAGACGAATATGTCTATTTAGGACAAGTGGTCCGGTTAGTCTGTTAGTCCAACTTCGAGAGAGAGGTCAATCGGCGAATCCAACTCGGTTGGGCAGCGTTCGGGAAACTTCGCGACGTCTTCTCATCCAAAATACCTCAGTGCCTAAAATCGAAAGTCTTCGATAGTTGTGTGTTACCAGTGATGACATACGGCACCGAGACGTGGCCTCTCACTGTGGGCCTCATTAAAAGGCTCAAAGTCACTCAACGAGCCATGGAGCGGGCTATGCTCGGTGTTTCCCTACGAGATCGAATCAGAAATGAGGAGATCCGTAGGAGAACCAAGGTTACCGACATAGCCCATAGGATTGGCAAGTTGAAGTGGCAGTGGGCCGGGCACATAGCTCGTAGAACCGATGGCCGTTGGGGCCGAAAGGTTCTCGAGTGGAGGCCACGTACAGGCAAGCGAAGTGTCGGACGCCCGCCTACAAGGTGGACGGACGATCTGACTAAGGAAAGCAGGAAGTCGCTGGATGCAGGTCGCTTCCAACAGGTCATTGTGGAGATCATTGGGGGAGGCCTATGTTCAGCAGTGGACTTCCTGTGGCTGATATGATGATGATGATGATTCACATTGAGAATATTAATCCCATACACTAGCGATGTCAAATACGTCTCAAATGTATGACGACGATATTTTCCAAGTCAAAGTTATGGGCAAAGTTAGTTTCTGCATTAGGCTATTTGACTGTATAAAAAATATTGACTTATTTGTTTCCATCCGTGTAGATAATTTAATTTTGAAACATATTTCATTATCATACATTAAAAATATTGTATATTTTGGCTAAAAACCACAAATACAATTTAATTTATTTTGAGTTCGCGCCACGTGATCGTAAACGATTTTGATTGGCTATGGCGTCATGCATTAGTATGAACTACTCACGTACAGGAAATGAATGGGATTTATAACGGCATAGATGCAAATTAAATATTAAAAATACCTTTAAAACGTGTTATTTGTCATTTATATCCGAATGAATTAATAATATTATCATGTTCAATGTAATAAAATGTGAAGAAAGAAAAATATTTTTGGACAAAAAATCATTCCGACGATTGACTGATTGATTGATTTATGGTTGATTTGAGAATGAGTGACATATGCGAACGAATCTGTGGAGCGGATGTTTACAAACTGGACGGCACATTTTCCGACAGAGTATTTTGACAGTGTAATTATTCAGTGTATTTTGTAAATTTATTTTTAAATGATATAGATATAGTAATTAAAAATAACCTTTATTTGTAAGGTCTATAGACCACGCTTCATAATGTGGTATGGTTTCCAGAAACTAGTCAAATAGCCTATTGGGCCTAAGATTCCTTATACTTCAGTATTTTTGTCAATAAATACAAAATCATTGAGATTGGTCAAGATGGAAGCGAATTTATTTAAGTCTATGTAATACTTGAGTGGTGACGTAATACGAGTAATATAATCTGCTCTAATGGTACCTGTAGTATTTTATGGTCGAAAAAATATTACGGAATTTGATCACTAAGATTCCAGATGCGTCAGCATTTTCACAAATAAATAAATCGAAGAATAACCATGATTGGCTACGAAGGAATTAGATTTACAGCTATATAATACCTGAGTGGTGACGCAACAGTATCATTTGCTCAAATGTTACCTATAGTATTTTGTTATCGAATAAAACACTTATTCCGGGTAGCGGTCACGTATCGTCGTAAAGTTGAGTCGAACAGTGATTTAGTACCTGCGGAAAAAGAGATTAGCAATTTTAATTATATTGATTATGTAATTTGTTTTCAAAGACATGTTTTAAAGTATTTTTACATCTGCACTTAATATATACCGTTAGATTTGTATGCGTAATTTGGGAAAACGTTAGCTAGTTTTAATGCACAAGTTTGTGTATATAATATTAATTATAAATAATTCTTCCATCTATTATTATTTTACGGGAGCTAGTATTCTTTATTTTTTAGACTGTCCTCTCTCAATTTCCTTTTCTAATAACCATTCAAAGGTTGTTTGTCAGTAATCGCCTCGAGAGATAAGACCGCCATCTGTATTTTTTTAAATCTTCAAATGTTTTTCCTTTTTATGTGCAGTTAAAAATAAATAAATACATCAATTTTCTGTACACATAGATTCAGAACCTTGTAGTCATTACACAATACTTATCGCCTTGAACCAAATACTTGTTAAACGCCAATTATATATTTACTATAAAGTAAACTTTACCTCCTTTTTATACCATTACCGCATTCCTACAGTAAATTGTTCTAGTAATAAAAAAGAAGTTGTTTATTTAACAGATACCAAGTTTACACATAGTATTGATTAACTGATGAGAGACGTAGCATTGACTCACTAATAGCGCCGTGTATACTTTCATTACATTGACGGTAATCTACAGAAAAGTTATAAATTTATACTCATAGGTCATAAACAACAAGCAATGGTAAGGAAAAGTTTATTTTAAACTAGCTGTGCCCGCGACTTCGTCCGCGTGGAATTTAACAAAAAAGTGAATTAATTTATTTAGTTTTTTTTTTGGTTTTTGCATTTTTATTTTAATTATCAACCTTTGTAACGAAACCATACCGCGATCTAATTCTACGGTGGCGCCATCTCTTAGCGAGCGGCAGTAAACTCCCGTTACACATTTATTTTCAGTTTTTTGTATTAGCTGTATTGAAAAATTTCTTTATATACAATATTTTGTAAATGTGATATTGATTCGTTGGTGGAGAAGTGGTGGGAGGCGCCCGACGTGACGGCCCAGTGGTGGCATACGCGTGAGCTGCGCGCGGGCATTGCAACATTACTTTATTTTTCTAAAATAAATGTTATATCAGCTACCTGACAAAAAAAGTCCCGTCAAAATCGGTCCAGCCATTTCAGAGATTAGCCGGAACAAACAGACAGACAGACAGACAGACAGAAAGACAAAAAAATTTAAAATATCATTTTCGGCACAGGTATCGTGTATATAACGATATGTAGTAGGACATTTTTTTTTATTTTCACTTTTAAAACAGACACTTCAATTTTATTTATACAGGGTATATCAAGACTGCTACCGAAAACGAAGCCGGGTGGTAGTTTAAGCGACTTCAGACACAATGCAACAGAAAAAGTTGCAAAAATAAGCGACAATTTTTTTTTTGAAATTTTTTTCGTATTGCCATATTTTGGTGGTAAATATTTTTTTTCCTAAAATAATAGTGTATACCCTTTAATTTATAAATACTCTAAGATATAAGAGAGTTTAAATAATTATTTTAGCAAAAACTATGGATTTACCACCCAAAAATGACGATATTTAAAAAATCATAAAAAATAATTGTCGTGTTTCTATGCGAAAATTTTAGTTGCATTGTGTTTGTAGCCACTAAAACTACCACCCGGCTTCGTTTTCGGTAGCAGTCTTGAGATACCCGGTATGTATGTATGTATAGATTGCATAATATCAAATAATCGTTACTCTCTCTGGACGGTACTGCACTTCATCAGTTGTAGGTGTAGAATAGTAGATCTGGCATGCGACCATAAAAATACTACTTATTGCTTCGATATTACAGTGTGAAATTTAAAATAAATAGCTAAAACTGTTTATTTATTTATTAGGTATGTGTATGCATTGCAGGGGTATTGACAACAATGGTAATGCAAGTTTATAGTGAGTGCGCGAGAGTCGCATGATTGTGCCGAATTGCCAATGTTGAGCCTCCTAGTAATATGCAGTACATAATATTGTACATAATTGCAAAAGATAACGATGAAAAATTGATAAATATATCCAATAGCCACGCACAGCACCTTGTTCCCAGAAAAAAGTCTTGCGCGGTGGATAGACTTACACAGATTTAGGTCTCACAACACCTCCAGCCAAAACAAATCATTGTAGCCACACAAAAATTTGACTCTGTGCGGAGATCGGGAAACTGACCTCATATTTAACAGTAAGCACCTTAACCAATCGCACCTCAGAGAATAGTACTTAATATAAACCCTAATATAATGGCAGTCGATCATTGAGATATTAAAAATTATATGTATCCGTATAAATATTATTATTTATCTATACTAATATTATAAAGCTGCAGAGTCTGTTTGTTTGTTTGAACGCGCTAATCTCTGGAACTACTGGTCCGATTTGAATGTATCTTTCAGTGTTGGGTAGTCCATTTATCGAGGAAGGCTATATATTATCACGCTATGACCTATAGGAGGAAAGCAGTAGTGATATTTCTAGCAAATACGAGGAAATTTTGTTCGTTTTCGTGGTCCGATTGGTCGATATTCTAAACTGATAGTCAGAATTAAACATTTTGACCGCCATTTTAAAACGTGTATGCACCCGGGCGGAGCCGGGCCCGACCGCTAGTATTATATATATTTTCTCTTTTCATTTATTTTCTATTTAATTAATAAGCCTCGTGGCGTGCCTAGGCGTATTGAAATGAAATGAAATGAAAATAATTTATTGAATCCATTAAAATGTTCAACATCGTTTAGATTCAGTCATTTTTTTTTTATCTACCACCCGGTTCGGAAAGCGGTTTTCACTAGAGAAGAACGGGCAAGAAACTCTAGTGTTGCTCTTTTCAAAACCAGTTTACAATTAAGTGATTATTACATAATTTACAAGTTGGTTTAAATCAGAGCAGTTTATTAAAAATATTTTTAATACGAATATTATTATATTATAATTATTACTATGGCTGAGTGAAGCGAAGTCGCCCAGAACGAAGAATCAGTATACTCTTTTTCGCCAAAACAGTGAATAATTGCGAAAGCCTTATGTAATCCATCAATGAATCCGTTACAATGTAAGCAAATCGGATAGACCAGTCTACGCAAGCAGCACCCGTTCACGAGTATGACGCATGTGCCAGCCATCGGCCTCCTCAACCATGTTGCAGGGAAGTGACCGACCTGGCACACGACGCCACCGCGAGCACAGACTTTTTAGCGAGCATGACATACCCAATCACTTACACAGAAAACGATGGCAAATTTGACATGTTACTTAATTTAAATGATATTATACAGAGCATACTAAGACTTCCGCTCCGAAATACTACCCATTTATTTAATTTAATTCTATTCCCAAGCCTTGCTATCATCTAGATATTCTGAAATTTTATAATATGCTTTATTGCATAATTTTTGCTTGATAGTTGCTTTGAATTTTGTCATAGATAAGGCTTTAATGTGACTGGGAACTTTGTTATAAAAGTGTATACAGTAACCCTTAAAAGATTTGCTGATCTTGTGGAGTCTGGTCTTAAGAGTAGCTAGATTATTCTTATTCCTAGTATTTTTGTTATGAATATCGCTAATCTTAAGAAAACTTTCTTTATTTCTATGAACATAAATTAAATTTTCAAAAATGTATTGTGATGCTACTGTCATTATATTTATCTCTTTAAACTTTTCTCTAAGAGAATATCTGGACCCAAGCGAATAAATTGATCTTATAGCTCGCTTTTGGAGAACAAAGATGGTATTAATGTCAGCAGCACCACCCCACAGTAAAATTCCATAACTCATCAGACTATGAAAGTAGGCAAAATATACCAATCGAGCTGTATCAACATCAGTCAATTGGCGAATCCTACCCACCGCAAAGACTGCGGCGCTCAGCTTTTTAGCTAAAGCGACTATGTGAGAGCCCCATTGAAGTTTGGGATCTAATGTAATTCCCAAGAACTTAGTTGTCTCCACAAGGCTCAACTCATCTCCATTCAAAATAATGTTAGCATTAACTTTTTTGACATTAGGTGTCACAAACCTTATACATTTAGTTTTTTGGATATTTAATAACAAATTGTTAATGCTAAACCAATGTACTATTTTTGAGAGGGTGTGGTTTACGTCGTCAATATTAGGATTATGTCGATTTACTTTAAATATTAAAGAGGTATCGTCAGCAAACAACACTACCTCACAGTTGTCCCTTATAAAAAAAGGTAAGTCATTAATGTAAATTAAAAATAGAAATGGTCCAAGAATCGAGCCTTGCGGAACTCCCATAGTAACGGCAGACCCAGGAGACCTTATTCCGTTGACATCAACACTTTGGACCCTATTACACAAATATGATTTGCATAATTCAAGAGCAATACCATTAATTCCGTAGTGGCTCAATTTCCTGATAAGTATATCATGGTGAACACAATCAAACGCTTTGGATAGATCACAGAATACACCTAAGGCATCCCGTGAATTCTCCCAAGCATCAAATATGTTACCTATAAGCTCCACACCAGCGTCAGTTGTGGAGCGACCCCGCGTGAAACCAAATTGTTTATTATGAAGTATTTTATTTTTTGAAAAATAAGATTGAAGTTGTAGGAGCATTAGTTTTTCAAAAATTTTGCTTAATGAAGGTAGTACTGAAATAGGTCTATAATTAGAGGGGTCATCTGTACTACCAGATTTAAAAAGAGGTATAACTTTACTCAACTTCATTTTATCAGGAAACATACCACTGTTTATACAAGCATTAAAAATTACAGCTAACTGGGGAGCCAAGACTGGTATTACAGAGTTTAAAATATTTGTTGAAATTCCCCAAAGGTCACATGTGTTTTTAATATTAATGTATTTAAATATTTTTATTATATCCATACTGTCAACGCAATGGAATTCAAATGAATCTCTGCCTCCACTCACATTTTCTTGTAATAACTTTTCGGCTATGGCAGGGGATGAGTTTAAACTTTTTGTTATAGAAACTGGTACATCTGAGAAGAAATTCTCAAAAATTTTTGCTACTTCAACATTAGATGTAATAATTTGATTATTAATATTTAAGCCAAATTCTGTGTCCCGAGGTTTAGCTCTACCAGTTTCTTTATTAATCACACTCCAAGTCATTTTTATTTTATTTTTGGAGTTTTTTATTTTATTGCTTAAATACATTGACTTAGCTTTATGACAAATTTGTTTAAATATTTTTGAATATTTTTTTACATATATTTTAAAATCCTCACTATGGTTATATGTTCTTTCATGATAAAGTTCATATAATTTTTCCCTACTTCTATGTATACCAATAGTAGCCCAACTGTTAAAACATGTCTTTTTGTCACTGGAAATGGACTTGGAAGCAAAAATTGACTTGAATTCTTCACAAAATGTGTTGAATACAAAGTTATATAATTTATTAGGGTCATTGCCCTTTATAACGGAGGTTTGCTTCATCAGCCATCTGCCAAAACCAATTTGAAGCTATTTTCTACCATATCTCGTTTGTCTAAAGCTTACAATACTATCTGTGAAAGAGTGGATGTGTTTGCGAATAAATTGCCAGTTTTCAAAAATGTTGTCTTGATATTGTTAAGAAACGATTTGCAGCCTTAGTGAATTTACAATTATGATAATGTAGTACATTCTAATATCATAAGCCCTTAAAATGTTTTATTTTTTAATTCTTAAATATGTTTATTTGGTCTTTCTTTTTATTTTTTCTTTTATACTGGTGGTAGGTCTCTCATATGTGAGAGGCCATCTGGGTAGGTACCACCGCAATGTCTATTTCTCCCGTGAAACAACACTGCTTAAATGCACTGTTGTGTTTCGGATTGAAGGACATTGTAGCCAGAGCAACTACTGGACATATTGAGACTTAACATCTTATGTCTCAGGATGGCGAGCGCAGTGGAATATTGCTACTGTTCATGAGCGGTCGTATCGCTTACCATCAGGCGAACGGCTTGCTCGTCTCGCCATTCAATGCAATAAAAAAAAAAAAAAAAAAAATGTATGCACTTTTTGTTTCTCTTTTATTTTAACATCTTGCTCAATATATTGTTTTGTTTATATAATGCAAATATCTTAGTGGTCTAGCTTTCACAAATGATACCGATGTTGCTTAGATTCTGTGCACCTTAAAATGTTGCGCGTTTAAATTATTACTATAGTAATATTTTATCTTTAACATAAGCATTAATGTAGCAACTACTGGTTGTCCATAAATAAAGAAATAAAGAAATAAGCACCTGCTTCCGCCTCTCTGCGCTACCTTAAGGTTGGCTAGTAAAGAATGCCCTAAGGCATTAAGTCCGCCTGTACTACGTATTTGCACAAAGTGTTTAAAATAAAATTAAATAAAATATTAAACAGAAGCGAACATTAAAACAAAATCCATGCGTAATAATGATGTACCAATCAGCACCGCGAAAACCCAGTAAAGTGGGCGGGAAGATACTGTTTCTACGTAGAAGTAACAAAGATAAAACCAGAAATGTGAAAATGTAACGCTCTTTTATTACAAACATTTTGTTCGTAGTGTCTTCTCTAACAGTTGCTTTATCTCTGGCGGAGGACAATTTTAAGTGAAAATATAACGGACCTTTATTGGACTTAATTAGATAGTTCATAAACGAATACTTCAATTAGACAAGATTAGATATTTGAATATTTAAATTATACACGTAAGTTTAAGGCCGAGATAATTTATGGTCCATTTTATTATAGAAAGTAGTTTGAATAATGTGATTAGAGTATGATGTAACAATATAATATTCACAATAACTAGCCTAGGGCATAGATTTTATTAATTTTATAGTTATAACTTATAAGCACTAAATAACGTTGTTAAAAATTATTCAACGTGTTGAAATTTATTGTCTTTTAAAGGTCTTTTTAGTTCTGTCAAACGAAACTTTCCCAAAAAATCATACTACGGGGGCTTTTAATACAATAATAACCACAATTTACATTCACTGGCAAAAGTAGGTAAAAACCGTCTAATTTGATATACATATTTTAACGCACTATTAACCAGACAATGGCAAAAATACAAAACGGTAACATTTTAGCAGTTTTATAATCTTTTAATTTAGCTGTGTTCCACTACACCGCCTAAACTATTCATTCAATTTCAATGCCGAAATTGTTCGTTGTCAACTACAAAAAGCAAACATTCCAATTTACGAGTCAAATAAACAAGAGAGTGACGGCATCTCCAATCAAGAACAAAAAGACGCACAGCAAGGCACATTTAGGTAATTGAATAATAATGTGAATCTGGGGGCACGGCAGTGCCCCCTCCAAGTCGAGCTAAAAAGCGGCACAGTCGTACTATCCTTTTCTCGAAGCAATTCAGACCATTTTTAACCCCCAATCACTTCATTGTGGTTAAAGCAAGAAGCCTGAATTTTCAGTTACTAAGCAGGCATTTTGTAAACACGGTATATTTAAAATTTTATTCAATTTGAACGAGTAGTTTAAGTACATGTATATGTAAATAAATAGATCGACTTGGCCATCGCATGAAAACATAATGTATCGTACAATTTATACATAATGCTGCTGGCCAAGTCGATCTATTTATTTAAAACGTAAAGAATTTTTAATATTGATATGATAATAACTTACGTAATAACTTTATACAGAACGTCCCTTAAGCAAGGACTAAATAAATTAATCAACTTGGTATTACATGGATCTCACAACTTTTTGCGGTAGAAAAACTGAGCTGCGAGACTTGGAAATTTTTTACAGGATGTTTTTGATGGGATCTTCTATAACTCTTCACTATAACTAAATATACAGGAATATATATTTAATTAAAATACTTGCCTTAGCTACTCAATAAGAAGGTGGCAGTCAGCATTATATTTAAGTTTATTAATTTCATTTAATTCTAATCATGTTAAAATTATTTATTAATTAATATTATTTTCCCCTGTCGTGTTTTAATCTATGGCTATTGCATTGATCCTTGACACATAAACGTTACAAAGGACACCTAAGAAATATAACAGAGAAATTCTCATTCACACTTCGTTATACATTCAATATAAAACCTTTCTCAATCTTTAGAATGTTTTAAATCAAATACCGGGTATCTCAAGACTGCTACCGAAAACGAAGCCGGGTGGTAGTTTTAGTGACTACAAACACAAAGCAACTAAAAATTTCGCTAAGAAACGCGACAGTTATTTTTTATGATTTTTTAAACATCGTCATTTTTTGGTGGTATATCCCTAGTTTTAGCTAAAATAATAATTTAAACTCTTTTATACCTTAGATTATTTATAAATAAAAGGGTATACACTGTTATTTTAGGAAAAAATGCATTTACCACCCAAATATGGTCAATGGAAAAAAATAACAAAAAAAAAATTGTCGCTTTTTTTTGCCACTTTTTCTGTTGCATTGTGTCTGAAGTCGCTTAAACTACCACCCGGCTTCGTTTACGGTAGCAGTCTTGATATACCCTGTATTTTGAAATTATATTTTTTCATTCAAGCTCTGTCATGTTTTTAATTTACTCGCATTCAATTTGAAATGTAGATCATCATAATTTAAAAAAGCAGGTAGTTTATGAGTCAGCCATATGACACACACAAGGGTCATAACATTTGATTTCGCTCTCAGAATCACATTGACATTGATATATCTAGATGGCGTTTCTTAGAAAGGGGAATATAAAAGTAGTTAATAAAGATCAATTACTGTTTTGGAATTACATATCGTCACCTCATTGTTTAAGATCTTCGGAGGTCGGGATGAGCAATCCTCTCAATAAAAAATATTCTTTATAGTTATAATAAATATTAAATACACCCAACAGTCACATACATAGTCATGACCCCTCACTAAGATCAAGTGTTGTGTCATGCGTATCAGCAACTACGAGAGACTTTTCGGTCTCACAAACACCCAGACCCGAAACAAATACCCGTGGTTCATACAAATATTTGTTTCAGTGCGGGAATAGATCCCGCGGCCTCTTGTTTCATAGTCGGCGTCTAACCAACTGCGCCACGGATGCCGTCGCTATAAACTATTTCGTACGGATGCTCGACTACTATTGGCTTAACAGCTTGTAAAGTCAATGCCGGACTAAACAGTAAAAATGCCACATTCCTACTTGCAAATATCTGAGTATTCATCCATAGAATGAAGATCATCATCATCAGCCCATCCGCGTCCACTGCTAGACAAAGGCATCTCCTATGTAGAGTGACGATATTCTTAAAATAGCTGGTAGCGGTTGGAGACAATGGGCTAAGAATCGAACTCAGTGCCGTGCCATAAGTGAGGCCTACGTCCATAATCTAGATACTAGTTTAAAAAATATACCAACTAGGAACATCTGAATACCAAGATTGCATAATACCAAACTAAATATACATTAAAAATGCGCGAATCCCAGAATGACATCATTTTGAGATACGGACGAGGTCAACGTACGCGAAGCAAATTACCGCACTACACTAAATATAATATAATCACCAGAGACATCTTAGATTATTCTTGGAGCTTTCGAAACCCATTTTTTTTATTCTGCTTCTTAGTAATAATTTAACACGTTAATCGTTTAAAAAAGCACAAACGGTGATCTTATCTCTGTCGGCAATTTGTTACAGACAATGTAATAAGTGTAAAAGAAAAAGAATATTTTATATTTCCAAAGTATATGCATAATAGTTCCTACACTAGCGGGCCGACCCGACTTCGCCCGGTTATATTCGGTTGTATATGTATTCGGTTATACACACTTTTTGAGTCCAGTCCACATTAGAAATGTATAATTTCCCGTACATACGGTTTTCTATTCAAACTCTACGTGACTTCCGTCTTTTATACTGTTTTTCTCGTGTCATCCCGTTACATCCCATTCTGTCCCGTCACTGTTTGCATACCCGTGGCTTCTTGTTTGACAAACAATATATCCACTCACCATGGTAAGCTGAAATCTTTTTCCAGAAATGGGATGTAAAATCGACATAGAATTCATTTCAATATCTATTGAATTCCAAATTGTATTTAAAAACAAAACACTCTCCAGTGTTATATTCACCGGTAACAAAAACTACGTGATTCAATTCGCGGAAAATGTTATCGAAAATAAATTAAAATCTGAAATATACACAAACGAAAAATGGCTACCGAATTCCATCTAACTTTCATACACTGAGTGCGTTGTATTGGCCAGCATATTCAAAGGCCGGGATATTAAAAATATATTTTTATATGCGATAAAACGGCAGCGGAGTTACTGTTTTGTGCATGCTGGTTGTCAGATATTGGAGTTTTTAATTATGAACTAGTAGTAATAGCCATCAGTGCCATCTCGGAAATCTAATCAATTTTGATGTCGGAAAAAAAAATACGGACGTAAAATTAATAAAGTTTCAGACGCCAGCTTACAAAAATGCCTATGCGCAGCAGTAAATTTCCTGTGGCTAAAGAGAGTGAGAGAGGGAAAATGATAAAGTGCAGTAATAATAGTATGGTTTCATTTTGCTTACCAAATACATTCGATTTCTGTGTAACTTTATTCTATGTTATTTCACTCTTAAATATCACTTAAGCATAGCAATTTAGCATATTTAACCGATATTGTATCTTTTATATCTGAAATTATTCCTGCCAATTGCACTGTATTCCTACCCAATATTTTTCATTTCACCAAGATCACTGACCCTTCTTTCGAGATCTCGTCCTAGCTACTACGAGCCAAGTGTACGATTGCATTATCCCCCTACCCAATCATATTCATTTCACCAATATCACTGACCCTGATTTTACCAAGTGTTGTAAATACACTAGCAGTTATATAAAAGGCCGAATAATTTCTAGGAATTTATTTGTGATTCAGTCACCAACCGATATTTATTAAGAAATATTAATCGTCCAAAAAGAGAATTTTGCTACCGTAAATGTAATGCAAATATGCCGGCTATAAAAAATAACACAGAAATACATCCCAAAAAATATGCAATTACATTGTATTTTCGGAAAACAATAACGTTTTACTACAAAGAGGGCCGGTACAGACCGCACGAGCATAAATTCACGTCAAACCGACGTTACACTGTTTATATGTTTCGTTTAATTTATGAAATTACGTTGACACTCGTATTTAATTACTCTTGGACACTATGTCGACGTTTAGGGAATAAATTAAAGCGTACTAGGTTTTACCCGACTTCGTTGCGAAACATTAATTGCCTGAAATAAAATTCAGCCTATCTAAAAAACATTTCGATCCTTTGTAGAATAATCGCCATCTCTGAAGACGCAAGGAATCCTTAGCATTTGACAGACTTTAATTATAAAGGAGATAAAAGGAAACATTGAAGTGTAAATTAAAGGGCCCCAATATCTTTCTCGCTGGCTAATAGAGAACAATAAAATTGTTACTTTGCGTGATCCTAGTACTTTATAAGTCCAGTAAGTGAATAGAGTATCTGTAAAAAAACTGATGCACCAATAATAATTATCTGCTATATCCGAGGCCATTAAAATCAAATAATTTCATAAAATTTATGTTAAAAATTATTAGCAAAAAGTACAGTAAACACATTGATATAAATACATTCAAATATGGAAAGAGGGAAAAGTGCGTAGTGTTCCGACGTAAGTGGTGCGCGCGCTCCAGTGCACCTCTAGTGGAGCGTTACTGAAATTAGTTGTGGCTCGCAACGATTTTAAAAATGCTTGATTGTATTAAGACAGAAAGTTTAATAAAAATGAAGATAATATTTTTTATCACTGTTTAGACGAAATCTGTTAAATCAAATTAAGTTAATTAAACATTTATTTTAGCGCGTTTTTCACGGTCATCTTTATGAAATTCCAAATAAACTATCCTTAGCTTTTTAATCAATGAGTAAACATTATCCAAAAAAATCCAAATTGTATGTCGTCACCATTTTATATTAACATCCAAGGTGCGATCGCTAAAGTGACGCACGGACAATTTATCAGCACTTACTCAGTTCTAAGAACTATTTGATCGCACTTCATTCCGCCTTACGACCAGTGTATCGTGACCCTCGTTGTCTATTTAAATATTTGCTCCTACACGTATCAAATTAATGGATTCTAGAATTTAAAAATATTTGTAGCGGATTACGTGTCACCGTAGGGGATAATCTTATATATAAAAATGAATCGCAAAATGTGTTGGTAACCGCATAATTCAACAACGCCTGGACCAATTTGGCTGATTTTGGTCTTGAAATATTCGTGGAAGTCCTGGGAAGGTTTTAGGGGTGAGAAAAATAGGAAAATTTCTGAGGAAGATACTAAAAACCTTTTTTTTGGGTATCGTTCAAGCGTGATGCGTCCAGCCAATATAGGATGATCTTTGTTTATTTGACGGGAGACGTAAAAGACGGTCCAGCTTCAACTACCATCCAACGTAAAATGATCTATCTTTCCATTGTCTTTCATTGACGGCTGACGAAATAGAACAAAATTCAAAAAATGTGTACATCGTGTATATCGTGTATATAATATTATCTAGATACGGCGTCTTGCGCATAATTCTTTAAGGTAGTTTCGACACAACACGATTTCAATGATCTACAAAGTGATATACGAAATTTTGAACAATATTGCAATCGCAATCAATTGTTTATTAATACTGATAAGTGCTACGTTATTTCGTTCACTAGAAAAAAGAGTTCTTTTTTATTTAATTACGAGCTTTCAGGACAAAATATTAAACGAGTCGCTTTTGTGCGTGACTTAGGTGTTACTTTGGATTCCAAACTCCATTTAACGTTACACATAGAAAATATCATAGGCAAAGCATACAAACAACTTGGTCTGATTCTTCGTTTAGGGAAACCGTTCAAAACGACGCACACATTGATCACCCTATTTAATGCATATGTACGTAGTGTATTAGAATTTGGAAGTGTAGTTTGGAACCCTCAATATTCTACTCACATCGACAGAATTGAAAGAATTCAGATGAAGTTTTTAAAATCGCTAGACTATAGGTCAGGCAACTCATTTACTGACTATAACAGCAGTGCGGCTAGACATCATATCACCGGATCTTTGCAAGCTAGGCGAAACTATCTTGATTCTATTTTTCTTTTTAAACTCATACACAATCATATAGACTCGGAATCCTTACTTGAAAACATTAGCTTTAAAGTTCCACGTATAACCTCTCGTAACCATCATACATTTTATATACCTTTCTGTCACACCAACTATGCTAAAAATTCTTTCTTCAGGCGTTCGTGCAAATTTTATGATCAATTTCTTAATAGTGTTGACATATTTAATTGTACCCTGTTAATGTATAAAACTAAAGTGAAAAGAATTTTGTTTGCCAACTGTTAAATTATCTATTTGCGAACCAACTTATTACATTTAGCACGACCTACACTATCATTCCGTATGTATACTTCTTACCTAATGTAACGATTTGTAATATTTATTGGATAGTAATATATGTATATTTAGAATAATGTATCTTTATAATAAATTTTATTCCTCTGTTTAATACTGCAATGTTTCAACTGTTTAGCGTGTAGGAATAACATAGTATCTCAATATTCAAGACTTATATTCTTAACATTAACATTATTTTTTCAGTATTTTAAGTACCCTGGATAATCAGGTGTAGTTTATGACTGTTGTGAATAAAATTATGAGTCGCCTTTAGCTCTCTTATATTCATATTTGTATATTTAAGATATGGACCTGTAGGTCTTTTTGTATCTATTTTTTTCTACTATTATGCCTTTTATACGACTGTTTGTGTCCTTAATAAATGAAAAAAAAAAAAAAAAAAAAAAAAAATAATTTTGTGAAATGTAAATTGAAATCATGTCCATATCTACCAAAATCGCCCATTGTTTTTTGAGATTATTGCAACAGTTTTAAACAAGGTATACTCTATCGAAGCGTTTTGCCGGAGTACACCAAAATATATCTAATTATAATTTTTCGTTTTCATAAACGACATTGTTTTTGAATGCGCTGGGGGACATATTTAAATTTCGCATTAATATTGTTTTTAGACTCAAGAATAAAAAGAATATTGGTACGTTGATGCCGTATCTAGACATTATAACGAAACGATATGCAGTTTTATATTTTTAAATATTTGTTCTATTACTTACGTCACCTGGTAAGGCAGTATGAAGGTTTTATTAATTTGTATATGGTAACGTACTAGACGCGACTGCCAACAAGTTAACGATGGTCACGGGTTCAAATCCCAGGGCACACCTCTGACTTTTCGGATTAAATTCTACGTGAAATAAAATCCGCCAACCCGCACTAAGCCAGCAGGGTGGACTATAATATCTTCTTATATATAAAAATGAATCGCAAAATGTGTTGGTAACCGCATAATTCAACAACGCCTGGACCAATTTGGCCAATTCTTTTTTTAAATTGTTATTATTACTTTATTACTAACAAAAAGTAATGGCGTGCAATATTATTAGGAAAAACAGCATTTTTGTGCTGAAATAAGGGACGGAATATTGGATGGACAATAAAAAACGCTAAAGTTTTTAATGTCAAAATTTCATAAGGCAATCTTTATATGTACATGTATATGGAGAGACGGGATATAATAGAGTGGAAGGTACGGGAGAGGGCTGGGATAGCTGACAGATTTGATAGGACGAAATGTAAATGCACGTTATAAGACGGGATGGATAATAAAAGAAAAAGGACGGGACGGATCGGGAAGAGACTGAACAGACGGATGAGACGGGATTGAGCCAGACAGTAGGATAGCTATGTCAAGTTTAGGTATACAAGAGATTAATACGAAAAATAACATGTATTTGGTGTGGAGTGGAATCAAAAAATATATGCACCCAGGCGAAGCTGGGTCGGGCCGCTAGTATTTAGCTAAAATTATGATGGCAACAGAAAAACATTGTAGAAATAGTTCCGAGCATTAATACTCTTTGCATAAATTATATTGTGCTGTGTACACTTTTTTTAAAATTTCGAATCATTTTTTTTCCCTTTTTAAAATAGAAGCTCTCAATTCGACTGTGTTTTATATTTTTGTTATCTCAAAACCAACATAACTATGTAGTGAGTGACTTGATTTCGATTATTCTTTCTTGATTGAAAACTGATGCTTATCATAATAATCATGAAGATCTGATGAATATCTTCGGATCTGGATCCCATATGTTACACATATGTTACGAGTTGTTGGCAAATGAGGTTAATAAGTCAATTAATACAAACAACGTTTACAAGCACGATGAAATAGATATATTATTTGTTACTTTTTAGTGTTTTTTTTTTATATTATTTTTTTTTTACTTTATACCAGGTATATCAAGACTGCTACCGAAAACGAAGCTGGGTGGTAGTTTTAGTGACTACAAACACAATGCATCTAAAAATTTCGCATAGAAACGCGATATTTTTTTATCCTTTTTTAAATATCATCATTTTTGGGTGGTAAATCCATAGTTTTTGCTAAAATAATAATTTAAACTATATAATACCTAAGAGTCTTTATAAACAAAAGGTTAGACACTATTATTTTAGGAAAAACTATAGATTTACCACGCAGAAATGATTAGGTATATTAAAAAAATGATAAAAAAAATTGTTGCGTTTCTTAGCGAAATTTTTAGTTGCATAGTGTTTGTACTCACTAAAACTACCACCCAGCTTCGTTTTCGGTAGCAGTCTTGATGTACCCTATATACAAGGTTGTCTATATTAAAATATTTCATTCTTTTGTTTTATGAAATGCCACATTAATGATAAAACCCACACACACGAGTTCTATAATATTAGTGATCACCCAAACCTGAATATTAGTTTTCCCCAGTTCATCACATTTGGATCATCAATACCTTTATTAGCGTATCACTTTGAACCTACTGACACGATTAGATAAAGGCCTTCAAATTCACTACATGTTACACAATAAAAAAGATAAAGAAGATACTAAATAATCAAGATGAAAGCAATATCATGAACTTTCATATCGAGTCGCAGAATATTTACCTATAACCGTCCATACATCGATCACTTTACGAAAAATTATAACTCACTATAGCAACCCATAGACCACGTCAATATTTTTTATAGGATAGAATTGCGAGAAGAGAATACCATTCGCCTGATGGTAAGCGATACGACCGCTCATGCAGAGTAACAAACAACACCATGAATTGCAAAGGAATGGAATTCCACTGCGCTCGCCTTCCTGAGACACAAGATGTTAATTCTCAATATGCTCAGTAGTTAGTCTATGAAGTGCGTATGTTACGTCCGGGTTTGGAGGCCATCCTTCTGTTTTCGTAGACTTAGTAACTCGCGATAAACCCGATCCCACCCGTTGGCAAAGTTATCAGAGAAGACGGCGCCAGTTTAATGATGATAATTAGCCCATCCCTGCCCTGCTAGGCGGCGATTAGAATTCTACCACGATATTCCCCGCCTGTCTTAGAAGGCAACTAAATTAGACTACTGGGATTGTTGAGTGCGCTTTGGGGGCACTCTGACCTAAAAGTAACCCCGAATAAGGAAGAAAAAAAGCGAAACCCTGAAGAAAGCTAATTGAAGCGCGTACGAGTCGCCTACTATGGAAAGAGGCGAGACTATAGGTCTCCGAGCTGCATAGGCTGACAGCGGAATAGTACCGGGCGAGTCACGCTAGCAGTAACCGCAGTCATCCTAATAGGGCCATCGAGGGATTTTGGTCTGTATGCCGGCACAAGTTATCAGCGTTAGGGACCTACCTTGGCATTAACATCAAAGTGCTGGGCTGGAAGGCCGATGACCCCGACATATCCTTTCTGCATCCCTTCCCCGGGGCATACGGAAAGAGAACCATAAATAGCTATTACCATCGTTAAAAAAAGAGACTGTTATAACTATCATGCCAATCAATGAGAAATCATCTATGCTTCGAAGTTGATTCTGGATAAATGCATACATAGCGCTCCACATATTGAAATCGTTTTATCATGTCATTACTAAATATAAACCCAATGATATACATTACAACAAAGCAATATTTAAATCCCCTGATTAAAATTAGCGGAATGCACATACAGTCGATATGCTTGATGGCGACTGTCAATGATAACTGACGTCAATCAAGTTAATACGCTCGTAACATCACCCCTGAACTACGAAGCTGTTATTTATTATGCACTTTGTGCAACCACAAATGACAATTTATTTTCGTGATATTATTACATGACATAATGTTTTCGTAATGCTGGATTTTTAACCGACTTAAAAAAAGCAAGTTATAAATTCGGAGGTTTTTTGTCTTACTTCTTGAAGTCTCTCCAAGAAATATATCGGCTTAACAGCAATATGTACTTCGCGTCGACAATCATGACGCAAGATTGGCTGATTTTACTAGCAATAAAAAATTACATAATTATTCCCAAACAAGTTTGAACCTAGGACGTAAAAGTTTCAGTATATGTATTCCGTCATAAGACTAATAAAACAATGAAGTAATTTCAACGCCATCCGAAATCCAATAGTAAATTAATGTATTAAAGTTTCTGGGAAGTTAGTAAGGAGCAACAGTTTCCAGAAGTGACTCAGACTTCTCGAACAACTTTATACTCCAGGCAACTTTGGGCAGATTATATTATAGAAAACAGATATTAATTTTAAAAGGAATAATATCATCACCATTATCAATTCTGGGTAATGGTGATACTTCATATAGAAGTACATTGAAACAACGGTAGTAGCCCTTATTGGAAACCTGTCATAACATTCGAAAGTATGATGCATTTTGGGTTCATTCTGTGTATTCTTTTCTTATTTCTCCATTTACACCTACATTACACCAATAAGGCATTACAATGATAGAATGTACAATGACGAAACACGACTATGATTCGGCTTAAGATTAAACTAACCAGTAACTAAATAGGCCTGTTTAGTGCCCAATTAGCTTAATTTCCATACATTAGCGCAGCTGTAAAACGTATTAAGCTGATTAATATAACAAATTGGTTTCAATAAAACACTTAGTCTGACGAAATTTGGTTTTATGGCCTGTTATTTGATAGTGTAAAATTAGGATGCAATGTCTTTGGTATAACATCTTAAATCATTGAATATCGATGATATGTAATCTATTTCGTCTTTTTGAAACATTTTTTATCAAATAAGGCAGGAGCATTGAATCAATTTGACTTTGTCGTATGTCAGTATGGCGAGCGCAGTGAATGCCAAGCATTGCTTTGTATTTCATGGTTTTTTGGTTTTGCTGCTGTCCATGAGCAGTCGAATCGTTTACGATCGTTGAAGCAAATGGCATGCTAGTCCGCTATTAATTGCATTTAAAAAAAATGTAAGAATCGAACCCACATTTCTCATTATAAAAATGATTCTCACAGACTGCCTACAGACAGTCACGTTTTATTATGCGTGTTGCAGACTAATTTGATTTATGATTTACGACCGTCCATCAGTTAAGCGTAATCTTTCTCAGAAATAATCAAATCTATCCGGGTTGGATTCATGTTATGTGTCGTATATTATCGCTTTAATATTCAAATGAAATGAAAATTATTTTAATATTGGCACAAATTTGAATAAAACTAAACAAATGTTTTGCCTCATTATTTGTTCCAATAATGAGCTGGTCTTTCAGCTTATATGCTACGAAATTACTTGAACAATAACGCAACGCTGGTTTTCAAAAAGAAGCTCAAATGAATATGAACAGTCTCCGAGGCTTAGTTGGTTAGCTAGCTGTGAAACGTGAGGCTATGGGTTCGATCCCCGCACCGCAGTACTTATGCAAACCACAGGTATGTGTTTCGGGTGTTTGTGAGATTGAAAAGTCTCTCGTAGTTCCTGATAGCCACGATATACGACAAGATCTTAATGTGGGGTCAGGACTATTGGTTATATTATATTTGTATTTATAATGTTTCAATCTCTCTTGCAACTCATTAATGTACCACAGGTTTAAGAATTGTTTCTCTTCCTTCCTCCTCTACCACTAGAAATCTAGACACGTCAGGTGTTGGTGGGAGGTGCCCGACGTGACGGCCCAGTGGTGGCATGCGCGTGAGCTGCGCGCGGGCATTGCAACATTACTTTATTTTTCTAAAATAAAATAATTTTACTAAAATAAATGTAGCCTAAGTTACTCCTTGTTATATCAGTTACCTGACAAAAAAAGTCCCGTCAAAATCGGTCCAGCCATTTCAGAGATTAGCCGGAACTAACAGACAGACAGACAAAAACATTTTAGAGTTCATTTTCGGAACAGGTATCGTGTATATAACGATATGTAGTTGTATTTTTTTTTATTTTCACTTTACAAACAGACACAATTTTCAATTCAAATTTCAATTTTATTTATATGTATGTATAGATAAAATCCAGCTTCAATATCTCAATTTCAGAAATCAGAATTAACCGAATATTCGCTAACACGAATCCAGAGCGCACAGTTTAATTAGATATAACCAACACAAACAAATCACTACTAATGAACATAGGGCGTACAAAATGTGATAATTAATTTGTGAAATTTTCTCTTTAAACACAAAGGACGGACTCGCACCACTGGACTCGATATCAATTACATTCTGTTCGATATGAATACGTACATTGAACGTTGCGGTGAAACGCATATATTCGCATTTGTGAACTCGCTGCAGTCTATTTTGTGTTTTATTGAAGCCTGCGACAGAATTGGATATATTATATATAGTTTTTATTTTATTTATAGGCTAAGGCAATTTCATTTATTAAATAAAGATGAATGTTATTTGTGTTTTAATACTAGGTTCAAAAACAGGCAAGCAAATTTATTGACATAAAAAATGGGTAATGCGGCAATATATATAATAATTTACCATAGTCAGTACTTTTCAAACTTAATTGTAAACACTCTTTTTACATTAATAGGTGTTTCACTAAAATGGTCGTTGTAATATCAGACCCATAGATTTTTTATTATTCTAGTTCCAATTTTGAAATTCCTCAAAGTCGATGTACTGACTGCTTTATGTAGATATAACATTATATTTCCAACTTTACTTTACTATAATTCGTTATACCAACCGCTATATTTAACATTTGAAGTGTCTGTGTTAAGTTGCCTACTCGTGTAGTAGATTCACTCAAACTACTCGATATCGTCTCGACGCGGGGTGTTATCGTCGACCAACATCTGACAGACGAGTGCCACTGAGCGCCCTTAACCCAATCTCATCCCGTGTCATCGGGCTAATGTTATGCTTACCTAATTCATTGTATAAATATGTATATTCAATATTTTTCTCATTGATTTCAAAACTAAGGATAGGTCCTTCAGATCATTTGGAGTTTCAAAAATATATCCCTAAAAATGACGCTAAAATAAATAAATAATTACTTAATTTAAAAGACTTCGTCTGAACGGTGATGAAAACTATTATCTTCATTTTTATTAAACTTTCTGTCTTAATACAAATAAAAATTTTCAAAATCGTTGCGTATGACGACTTGTGTCAGTAGCGCTTCACTAGAGATGTTCTAGAGCGCGGGCACCACTTACGTGGTTTCCGTCCTATATATTTAATAATATACAGGACATTATATGGACATGGGCATTATATGTCAATGGCTTATCTTTTTATTTACTAGAATGAATCACGAGATAAGCATGCCGTTCGCCTGAGACTTAACATCTCATGTCTCAAGATGGCGAACGCTGTGGTATGCCAAGCATTGCTTTGTAATTCATGATTTTGTTTACAACTGTCCAAGAGCGGTCGATTCGTTTACCATCAGTTGAACAGCATGCTCGTCTTGACATTAATTCCAAAAAACACATCTACAATCACAGGAGCCCTTCTCCAACATTTTGTTTGCCAGTTTGTTCACTTTTTGGAGAACAGACAGACAACACAACAAAATAATTTCCCCGCGAATAAATGTAATTATCTAAACATATGATTCATCACGAGAGCAAAGCCAGCTTCAGCTTCAACATACTATATTCCGGGTACAAATGCCTTTAATACATTATTATGTGACATTCTCGGTACGTAAAATGTAAAATAAATTGTTATTTCTGGAAATTGAATCAGAATGGTACAATAAAGCATTCGTGGGCGTGTATTTGACATACATTCACGTACCCAATCGAAGCCCCGGGCATTTATACACAATCTGAAATTATATCATTTCACCAGAAAATATAGGTACCTACGCAACTGATGACAATTACAATGAAATACACCGTCATTTTTAAAATCAGCATTAAATATTTAATTAACGGAGGCCACGATAAACTGGTCGACTCTTGTAGTGATTATTTTTTTTATATTATATGTGGCATACCAGTATACGGCTCACGTGATGTTATGTGATCACCCCCGCCCAAGAACCTCTGGAACATCATAGGACATGGAGATGAGTTGCCTTGCCAGCCTTTAAGGTGGAAATACGCTCGTTTTTGGAGGTGGCTAGGTCCGGAAATGCCACTTGATTTGATAGCAATTGATGGCAATTTTTCCACTAATTTGTAGTACGTGGAAGTAAGTTTCGGGAGAAACGTATGTTACGTTAATTATTATTATGACCATAATGAGGATGAAGAGCGTAGACAATTATAAAATAAAATATTATTTAAATTCAAAATTAAAACTATAATTTGTTTCAAACAACCTTTTAATTGAAAGACAATATTAGCATGCCTAATACGAAAAATAAACGAAAAGTTTCATAAAATTTTCAGATTCAATAAAATTTCTAACACTATTTGAATTGGAATCTAAAACAAATAAAATTATTATTTAAATGAAATGTAAAGTTTTAGAAAATTTCATAAGTGTATTTTGCTTATGAAAACATTCAATAATAATTGAGTAAAAGTATTGGATTAAATTATTTGACAAATATAAAAAGATTTTCTACTAGACGACATATTTTGCTTGCTAATACCAATTGAATCCTTCAAGATTCCTCGGCTACATACGAAAAGACTTTAATTCGGACCTTTCCGAATTACCATAAATAGTATCGTTCAAGATATTGCCTTTGTACGAATAAAAAAACATTTAGTAAAACGACCATGTAAAAATACGGATTTGGTGTCGTAAATAAAATGACCCATCAAGATTACGCATACAAAAATGGATAAGGCATTTCTATTCCGTTTTTTAATCATACTGAATTGTGAAAATACTAACAATTTTTTTTCTTTATTTCCATAATAAAAATATAATTATGAACGAACAAACGACAGAGGGGACATCGACAATTTCCATACTTTGGAAAAAATTGCACGAATTAAGTTAATAATATTTCTCAGCCATTAAATTAAAATTAAAAAGCACTTAAAATCCCCGAATACCATAGTTAAGTCAATAAATACCGAATATATTTAGACGTTAAGTCTCAACGTCTCTTACGTCTCAGGATCGCGAGCGCAGTTGCGTTTTGCTACTTTAGGAGCGGTCGTACAACTTACCATCAGGCGAACGACACGCTCCTCTGGCCATTCCATGAAATAAAAAAAAACAATACAGCGAACTGTAATGAATAAAAAGCGTTGTATAAAAAATTATGATAAATAATTTCTTGTTAAAACAAGATATATATTTTCATCGGTCATGTAAGCATCTGGGATTTGTAAGAACTCATAACAAATCGGGCCCGAGAGACACGCTATGCTAAACTGCGGCTGTGTCCAAGGACGAAACGAAAATTTTATCTCGGATTATGAAAGGAAATAAACCAGATTTTGCCATGGAATTAAGAAACATTTAGTTGTTAATTTATTGTTCTTAAAAAGTAGATGCATTATTATTATTTTTTACACTTGTTTTCTCACTGATGAACAAAGGTCTCCCTTCCCAATTATTTTCATGCTAAATGGGAGGTTTCCTTTCAAGGTGTAGAAATCTTTCGATTTACTTATATCGAATAAAAAATAAGATATTTTCGAAACCCAAAACTATGTTGATAATAATAGAAATGAATCGCCTAACGTTGATGAGCGATGGTAATTCTATTAACAACTATTTCGATTATCGGTATCGATCTGTATTAGCCCTAAATTGTATACTGCTAATTTCGGAACTCTACAATCGAGAGTTCGATTGAGAGGGTTCCACTTTGACCTACTACAAGTTGACAGGCATCACGTCAATATCGATTACCTATGCCTAGCGGATTGATGAAACGAGTTTATATTTTATAAACATACTACTATTGCTCGCAGCTTCACCCGGTGAAAAAGTATTTTTCCGGGATAAAACACTTGATAAAGATTTTCCCGGGATTAAGCCCATAGCTTTCCCTGAAGAATGGACTATATTTTAAGTGTAAAAGATTTTTTCAATTCGAATCGGTAGGTTCTAAGATCAGCGGTTTCAAAGAAACCCACTTTTCAGCTATATAATTATATCAGAATTGCAAAGTGGAAGTATTGTATTGTATTGTATTGTATCAGCCCATATACGTCCCACTGCAGAGCACGGGCCTCCTCTACAATCGAAAGTACGATTGAGAGTGGTTAGGCCATATAGTCCACCACGCTGGCCTAGTGCGAGTTGGCGGACTTACATACCATAGAAATTCTTATAAATCGCTATGGTGTGCAGGTTTCCTCACGATGTTTTCCTTCACCGTTTTAGTGCATGGTGATTGACTGTCAATACACACATGAAAAGTCAGAGGTGTGCCCTGGGATTTGAACCCGCGACCACCGTGAACATGTTGGCAGCCGCGTCTAGTTCGTTTACCAACAGGCCACCACGCACTTAAGTGGAAGTGCAAAGTGGAAAGCGCAGCGTAGGACGTCCACCCACAAGATGGTCCGACGACCTGGTAAAGGTCGCGGGACGTCGCTGGATGCAGGCTGCCTCCAACAGGTCTCTGTGGAAATCATTGGGGGCGGCCTATGTTCAGCAGTGGACTTCCTTTGGCTGATGGATGGATGGATGAATTATATCAGAATAGATTATATACTAAATCCGAATACGACGATATATAATCTATAGATCTCATTAAACAACCAGTTACCGCGTTGTTTCCGCGCCAAGAAGCATGTTTAACCCAATCTAAAACACAAATCGAATGTAAAGCGAGCTCGATTAAAATCGGACGATTTTAGCTAGAGTGAACAACGCTCTGTTACTTTCCCGAGATAACGCCTCTAGGAAGTGAGAGGTACACGAATTCCTTGTCATCGGATTTCTACAGGTGTAAACAAATGTAGGTAAACAAATGCTTATGGAATGTTCCTTTCTCCACTTGTATTGTTACAAATGACATGACTTTATGAAAGCTAAAGCTTAAGCTTATGTACTGTGAAATATTTCAAGATTTCCCACTGTGGGGCACGTCTTTCAATTTTATAAAAATAATTTCAGTATTAAAAATATAATCGGATCAATATCTCTAAGAAGCAAAAGTGTAGTTTATACATTATGGAAATGTACCGGTCCGGTAATTTAGAATAATATATTATTTAATTCAACTTCAAAAATACAATAAAAATAAATTCTTCTTATATTGAACATATTATAATTACCCTGCAGCGTCATGCATTACATAATTTATTTCAGGCCTAGATAGTCTTACATCTTTCGTTGTGGTCTGGAAAGACCGCAAAAGACTTCAAATAAAAGGCAAACAATAAATAAATATAAAGAAAAGTATTCTAAAGAACATAACCGACATCTTACGAAACTTACTTGAAGCTTTTTTATTAGTATTACAAGCGGAGAAAAGCAGTAGTGCTTACAAGGATCTCGAATCTACTTAGCCTTACCATTCTCAATCTCATCAATCAATTCGCGCGCTTCCATTCACTCAAAGTATTTTTTTGCCTTAATCAATCTCGTTCACTCTATTTTTCATTCACTCAGTTCCTCCAGGTATACATTCGCTGAAGAATTAATCTCCGAAAGTTATTCTAGGTATTTTTTTGTAAAGCCGAATAACCTTTCAAAGTTTATTCAAAACAGTGCAGGAAAATATTAAATCCATAAAAAATATTAAAGCTAGACACATCAATTCAGTGTCTAGTTTGAAATAAAAACATCTTTACTAATATTATAAAAAAGAAAGTTGTTTGTTTGTATTGAGGCTCTGAAACTACTGAACTATTTGATCCTACATTATCCCTTATGAATATAAGCTGTAGATTATTTTTCTAAAAGTGTATCTTACCCAGGCTGGGCCGGGCCCGCTTTTTATAAAATCCTCGATTGATGATTTGGAATTCCTTTAATTCGATCAATGAGTACCGTCAGCATCAGTTTAGCGGGAAACAGCTTGTTAATTTATCGATATATTATTGCTTCATGCGGAGTCATAATTAAGTGTAATGAGTCTATCACCACGCACTATAACGATGAAAATCATTTTAGTTGATACAGTAGCAGATGATACAGATTATTGCTTGGTTATTTACAAACACTCAATAGTTTAACATAACGCATATATTCAATACACACTACCGTAATGCATGCTTACATCATATCTCGTAAAGTTGGCGCATCGTAATGGATATGAAACACGACACCCCGGGGAACTTCGCGAAATGCCCCGGGTCAAAGCTATCTGCGTATATCAGTATTGAATAAATAACAATAGTATAGTTTATGCTCTATGTTGGAACGACAGTGTTATGGAAGCAGGTGTAGGAAGGTGTAGGGGAATCAAAGGATTGAAACCGCTCGAATATTTGTAAGACCTATTGTATTAAATGTTGTTTACGTTGATACCTTAAGATTTTTTGTGAACACCTGTTCGCATAATTGATGGATGCTACCTAGTACTGCTAAAATTATGCATGATTATTAGTATTATGATTAATAATATAAAACAAAAAACAATAATCTCCACTAACTTAAATTTATTTTTTTGCCACAGTTGCTAGGCTTTCAATCATTTTCTCAATAATTATTAAATTAAAAATGTTATAATACTAAAATGTTTAGATAAAACCAAACGACTATTACACAACTACTAACCAACTAAACAAATCCCTTATGACAAGTTTAAACGCTGTAAGAATACTATAATTTATCCATTTCCGTGTAAAAATGTGCGGGAGCATTAGAAATGCGGGGCTTTGTCGCGGTCGCCGCGCGAATGTAGAACAGTGGCGACGCACTCCTTCAGATGACGAGGGTCGTCACAGCGCTTTCATCCCTGCGTCGGCGGTAGGGCTGCCACGCAAATCCTTATAGCGCGTTGTTAGTTAAAACCTCCTTTGTTAAATGCTGATTGATTGTATCGTGTAGTGATTACGTTAGGTTGTTAAGTGTGTCTTATAATTTAATATAGGTTTACTAACCAAAAGAACATCATAAACAGGCGTTTTTATATAAATGGTTCCCTTGGTGGGATAGTCTCACAATGCTAAACAAAAGGAAGGAAATGTTATAAATAAAATAAGAATATACCAAATTCACTTTTGAATAACAGCAATAAACGATAATAATGAAACATCGCGCGCAGAACAATTTTAATAACAAGTTAATTAATGAGTGATGTGAAAATAAATTGGTAAGTTGTCGGTTGCGTTTGCGGTGGGGAATGTACAGCGTAAATACCTACTGGTATGGCGTCTGAGAAGTTGTTGTATTTTACAAGTAGTTTGCCTTAATATTTTAGGTTGAAAACGTATATTTATCCTTATAAGTCATCAAAACCTACCAGTAACAGTCAGTGAAATTAACAAAATAAATTGAATCCAAGTACTCATTATTTTAAAATCTTCCAGAAATCCTTGTTCCGAATATCCGAGATAGGTTTCGTGATATAATTATGCCATTACAGCTCTCCCTCCAATGAATAAATAATGTAAATTGCTAATTAATTGTCAAAGGGGAGCCATTGGTAATTGGCGAGTGCAAACTGGAAGCGACAACCCTACCGGTAGGGCTGGCTTTGGTTACGTAATCGTCGGCGCTGAGGGGCATTGGGACTCTTAACTCCGACTTGACATGGCCTATTTCTGTGGAATTTGACATCTTTGCCGCTTTCAAGTGTTCACAGAACGAGTTTTTTTTCCTTTGCACAAAAACAAAAGGAACAATGGACATGGACAGTGTTAATGACTGCAGTTTTGGGAAGGCTAGTTATTGTTTTATTAATAGAATTATGATTCTTAATTCAAATGAAAATAATAATTATGAACTAGGATATAACTCTTGGATTGAATTTATATAATATGTTTTCGTAAAGAAAGTAAGCTGTAACAAATATAATATGTTAAATCTAGTACGGGATATGCCGATCTCACTTTAAGTTTTACCTCAATTTGAATTATTTTAAAAGTATTTAAATTTGTTTGAATTGAAAATTGCATTATTTGTAAATGAATTTCAATAAACATGGGATATGGATACTGTACGGGTACTGCATGGTACGGAAAATGATTGAAATGTAAATTAAACGGAGTGCATTTTGTAAAGTATTGTCATTGCTGTTTAAAACGTTAATATCTTCTCCTCCACTATAAAAACCGATGTACGCATGTTAGTATGTTTCTCATGGACTCTAAAATAGTGAACAAGATGGGAAACGGAGTAAAGAGGGTGGTATGGCATTGAGTTTGATTATACAATAGCGAACTCGGAAAATAAGATTTACCTTGTGTGGAGGTCATTTAAGAAATTAAACGCGAGTTAAACCGCGTCGGGTTAGTATATTAAACAAAATTAATACTTGTCGACGAAAGATATATGCGGTATACCAAACCATACCATACCATATACAACAACTCATGTTTTAATTTTTAAAAAATACGGATTGAGGGTATCTGTGATTTTGTGACTGGTTTTAGGGTATATAAACCCTTCAGTGGTGTAATTTGGTTCAGTCGTTACCGAGACTCCGACGACGTCGGTTGTCGTTGAGGCTCTCACAGTGTCGGTTATTCGTAGTGATTTTTTTGTAGTAAACAGTGATAATGCCATTCAAAAGTGTTCTTGTGCGTCATTCTAATAAAACATAGTGTTATTTGTGATTGTGACCTTCAGCCGGATCGACAGCAACACAATTTGATTTTATCAACTACAGTTTTCGTCAGACTTCGGGTGAATGATTTATTATTTTATTTTGCATGGACAGTAGGAACCTGTATACAAATTTTCTTAAATTGTATGTTTTCAGCTTACGCTTCGTGATAATATTTATTTATTATGTTTGTTTATGTTTATAGGTAATATTAAATTTAAGCAAAATAAAGGATGGACTGTAAAACACAAGTATAAAAAATACCTACATAACTCAAATTAATGTGAGGATTATAGTAACTAATGACATGGATTTTTATGTTCAATATCTTGTATTCCAATAATTTTTATGGTAGCTGCCAGTTGTAAGGCTGTAACCTATTTTTTCCTTTTATTACCATGGCTAAAAAGATTTATATTTATTAGTTAACATCGAATAATCACTAACGTACATAATGTGAACCTATAAGAGTTAACGATGAGGTATAGTATGATATAACACTACGAACTACCTAGATAAAACCGCGGGGCGCAGCAAGTAAAAAATATCCCATCAAAAACATCCTGTAAAAAAATTCCTTACTAGTCTTGCAGCTCAGGTTTTCTACCGCAAAAAGTTGAGATGCATGTAATACCAAGTCGACTAATTTACTTAGTCCTTGCTTAAGGGACCTTCTGTATAGTTATTACGTAAGTTATTATCATATCAATATTAACAATCGACTTGGCCAGTAGCATTATGTATAAATTGTACGATACATTATGTTTTCATGCGATGGCCAAGTCGGTCTATTTATTTACAACGTAAATAAGTTTTAATATTGATATAATAACTCACGTAATAACTTTATACAGAAGGTCCCTTAAGCAAGGACTAAATAAATTAGTCGACCTGGTATTACATGCATCTCACAAGTTTTTGCGGTAGAAAACCTGAGCTGCGAGACTTGGAATTTTTTTACAGAATTTTTTTGATGGGATCTCACGTCTTTTGTAGAGTCCTACTTTTTTCCTTTTCGGTACTTTTTACTTCTAGAATATCACTAACGATTTTTCTTAAAGCCTCTGTCTTATGGTTTTTTCTTATTTTTGTAAGTATCAATTTATCACAGATATAGCGGATTTGATTTTGATATTTTCGAGCTATTTGCTCTATTTATTTGCAAATTTTTCTTCGTCATGTTTTTCTAGAGGAATGTTGTACATTTTCATGGTCTGAGTACACCCTTTCCCTCTCTATACCCCCTCCTGTTATGCCTCATATATATAGATACCTATCTACAACTATAATTCCATCATATAAGGGTACAATGATTCATTAATTACAAATGTAACTTTGTAGTCCTATACATTTATATGGGATTACAAAGTTATTCATGCAGTTGGTGTATCTAGAAAACTAGACAGAAATTATGAAATGTTTAAATTTTCCCTTACTTTAGGTCACTAATTATATTCTAAATTTGAAGGTTCTATGTCTGCTAGAAGTGCCTTACTCTTTTGATGATCAGTCAGTTAGTGAGTGAAAAAATTAAGAAAGTTTAACATGTTACATTTCTTAAACTACTGGTTCAAATTGAATGAAATTTTAAATATACCGTGTTTATATAATGCCTGCTTAGTAACTGAAAATTCAGGCTTCTTGCTTTAATCACAACGAAGTTATAGAGAGTAAAAAATGGTCTGAATTGCTTCGAGAAAAGGATGGTACGACAGTGCCGCTTTTTAGCTTGACTTGGAGGGGCACTGCCGTGCCCCCAGATTAATAAAAGCAGATTGTACATAATGAGATAATTTATCATAGATTCCCACGCAAGGCTGCGCCTGTCCTGTGGGAATGACTTACATGAAATCTAAATATTAACTTTAGCTACTCGGCTAAAATTAAATTAAAATAAAATGTTGCATATAAATATCATACATTCTGTATCAGCCCATATACGTCCCACTGCAGGGCACGGGCCCCATTACATACCATAGAAATTTTTATAAATCGCTATGGTATACAGGTTTCCTCACGATGTTTTCCTTCACCGTTTTAGTGCGTGGTGATTGATTATAATCAATACACACATGACTCCGAAAAGTCAGAGGTGTGCCCTGGGATTCGAACCCGCGACCACCGTGATCATGTGGGCAGCCGCGTCTAGTCCGTTTACCAACAGGCCACCACGCACTTATATCATACATTACATATCATACATTACATTGTTACATTTACATACCATGTGTATATTTGTTATATTAAAAACCTTAAATGACGAAATTTTCAAAATGTTTGATACTTCAAGACCCATGAAAATAATATTTTCAGAAAGATAAATAATTATTTTGTTTAGCGTTTGTGGACTATGAGAAAGCCTTTGATTCGATCGAGACCTGGGCTGTGCTACAGTCTCTTCAGCGGTGCCACATAGACTATCGGTACATCGAAGTGTTGAGGTGTATATACAACAACGCCACCATGTCGGTCCGAGTACAGGATCAGAGCACGAAGGCTATTCCACTACAGAGAGGCGTGAGACAGGGAGATGTCATATCTCCGAAACTGTTCACTGCCGCGCTGGAAAATGCCTTCAAGCTCTTGCAGTGGAAAGGATTCGGCATCAACATCAACGGCGAGTATATTACTCACCTTCGATTTGCCGACGATATTGTAGTCTTGGCAGAATCGCTGGAAGACCTTAGCACTATGCTCGAAGACCTTAATCGAGTTTCCCAACAGGTGGGTCTTAAAATGAACATGGATAAAACGAAGATCATGTCGAATATCCATGTTGTGCCCACCCCCATTGGAGTTGGGGGCTCGACTCTCGAAGTTGTAGACGAATATGTCTATTTAGGACAAGTGGTCCGGTTAGGCAGGTCCAACTTCGAGAGAGAGGTCAATCGGCGAATCCAACTCGGTTGGGCAGCGTTCGGGAAACTTCGCGACGTCTTCTCGTCCAAAATACCTCAGTGCCTAAAATCGAAAGTCTTCGATAGTTGTGTGTTACCAGTGATGACATACGGCACCGAGACGTGGCCTCTCACTGTGGGCCTCATTAAAAGGCTCAAAGTCACTCAACGAGCCATGGAGCGGGCTATGCTCGGTGTTTCCCTACGAGATCGAATCAGAAATGAGGAGATCCGTAGGAGAACCAAGGTTACCGACATAGCCCATAGGATTGGCAAGTTGAAGTGGCAGTGGGCCGGGCACATAGCTCGTAGAACCGATGGCCGTTGGGGCCGAAAGGTTCTCGAGTGGAGGCCACGTACAGGCAAGCGAAGTGTTGGACGCCCGCCTACAAGGTGTACGGACGATCTGACTAAGGTCGCAGGAAGTCGCTGGATGCAGGCCGCTTCCAACAGGTCATTGTGGAGATCATTGGGGGAGGCCTATGTTCAGCAGTGGACTTCCTGTGGCTGATATGATGATGATGATGATGAAATAATTATTTTATCGCATTCCTTTTTCTTTGAAACTAAAATGATTCATATGAATACATTATGCTTAATCATATAACGTACAATGTAATTGTTGGTAGACTATATCAGGACTATCTCCCAAATAGATACTCTTCTGATGGAGTAACAAGTCTATCAGAAGAGTCACAGATCTCACAATTCGACACAATCGTCATATTTATCAAGCTTAAATGACAAAACCGTGTCCTTAATTTAGCAAACAACGTAATTCTAATGAGATATCGTAAAGTAAGCGGGGAATAAGTTAATTCCATCATAATTTGTTTTAAATCTACGCCGCGTTAGGCCTGCGTTCCCTTGAGCCCTAAAATGCCTTTTCCAATTCGAACGTCGCCATTTTATTATTTATGAGGTCGGAAGCTTAGCGGCTCTGTTTATTGTTGAGTTATTGTATGCTACAACGAATGGAAATTGATAAAACAGAAATTGAGTTTTATTGAACCATTAAGTTCTTTTCCGACACCATTAGGATAATCAACACATGTTTGAAGGTATAGCGTTTTTTGTTTTCGACAAGTAGTGAACCTAAGATCAAATATGTACAGCCTACAGGCCTTACTTCGAATCTCCTTGCTATCGTTATATAAAAAATGATACTTAATATGAGCTTTTATTTACTTACAGCACTTTTACTTATATTTCCTAATTATTAACATTTAGATGTTGAAATAAAACTATTATCTACGGATCTCATCGAGGATTTGGGACATTTTCATATTTTTTTTACTGAATATCAAACCAAATCTGCGAGAAAATCCGTAAATAATTAGTTTTATTTCAATGTGTAACACTCGCCTCAATCTATGAAACCATTAAGCGTTTACACGATAAAAATATAAAAACCTCAATATTTACCCATAATCTCGCCTGAAAGTATCGTCTCAAACTAATTATGTTATTTGGCTTCAAACAATACCTCGCCACAAGCAGAACACTCAAAGCGGCGCGCGAAGCTCGCTGATCCCCACATAAAACCCGTGTCACGGCCCATGAGTTACAAAAGGGTGTTTACCGCAACGCCTCGCTCCGACATCTTATAAAATCATAAAAATACACGCCGAATAGATCGTGAAATTTTATGGTAAATATCTCGCCTACATTGTGGAATTCAAATTGCGTAAAAACTTGAGAGTTTAAGGTGCAACTACATGTGTTCAGCTACCTTCGCGTTTCGCCGGATGGTATGATTACACTTTTACAGAGCTGAACGCAGCGGAACAGCGTTGAACGTACTCGTTATTATGCGAATACCAATGATAAAAATACACTTGACATCATTAGCCTGTTTAAAATCGCAATAAACGCAGACAACTGTGCGAATGCGTTCACATATTCATAAAAATCTGTTATTATCGACTAAATCTGAATTGAGCTGAACAAGTGTGACTAGTCCCTAAGTGATACGGCGATAAACACGTTAGCACATTTGTTTCGAGATGTTCCTGATACGGTATGTACCAAGTTATTACTATGGTAATACGTGTATAATCAGAATTTACATACTTTCCTTACGAGAGTCTGCCGGGAATGCCATCATTTGCAATATAAAAGAACTGACACCGTTTGGCGTTTTCTCATATCCTTTAGTTAATTTTGCATGCGATTTTTGGGTTTCTTGGTTCGTTTTTCTAATGCTAGCAAATTGTATGTTATGTTTTTTATTGGTGCATATTTTTATACTTATTTGTTTTCATAGTTATGAATATTATTGTATTGGGAGCTATTATAATTAGTGCGTTGTTGTTGTTTTGAATTATGTTTGTAACACTGCATGTTCTCAAATAAAAATATGTTATTTAAATGATATTTGACAGATGAAAAATATTTTGATTAGTTCAGTGTAATTTTGATACTCCAATGTTGTGCCTTACGCACCTGTGAGCAAGAGACTCTTGTAAAAGTACGATTAAAACCCTATTGAAGGGCTTCGAGATATAGTCCACTTTTATTACATCATTTTATATCGATAGACAATATTTAAATCGAATTACAAATGAACTTTAAAAAATTCTTTAAAATTAATTTTAAATTAAAAATTTAACATTATAATTTAAATGTACCTAATCAAACTAACTCACATATAGATACATACCACATCGAAATATAAATAAAATGCATTACACATAACCTCAACATTTATATCTAAAAATTTGTTAAAGGCCGCCCCGAACCGAGCCTGGTGAAATTTTCCCATTATACCTACTAGTATCTTGCTTCGCGAAATAAGCGAAACAAATCACACCATCTGTTCCAATACAGGCAATTTAATAATAGGATTATTAGAAGCCCATATTAGATTTGTCAAATTCAATGAATACGGCAATAATACCTTAGGCTTTAGCATTTTTAAAGGCTGTATTATCCACATCAAGTTATTTTATCAATAGCAATGTTTATATTATGTACCGAGAACGTAATTACATGTTGCATTAATGTTAGATAAGTATACAATTTTATTAAAAGTGAAACGCGTAGGACTTATCCGTGTATTAATGTTGCGGTCGAGTCAATTGCCTTGTCGGTAGCAGCGAGAATGACATCCGATAATCTTAAAGTGTAAAACTAGATGCTGGACACTAAACTATATTATTTACTGCATGCTTTTGTCGTCAAGTGTAAGTCTTAATGACTGACACATCAAATAACCATATTACAAACTGCTTTCTATTACAAACTTGTTTGAACAGGAGTTTATCCTTTATTTGCTTGTTTAATGTTTTATGACAGCCTCCGTGGCTAGGTTTGTTATGCACCGCCGCGCCTGTGTGATGGGTAAACAAGAGGCTGCAGGTTCGTTCCGGCACTGAAACAAATATTTGTGCCCACAAATATGTCGCGTATCTGGGTGTTAGTGAGATACTATATTCGCCTTTTTTTAAGCATTGATTGCATTTAGTAAAGCCCTAAGTTAGGTTAAGCGATTAGCATTAGATTGTATGATTAACATGCGGAAAATTTTTTATAAACGTGTAACATCATCATATTGTACTCAGTTGTACTGAGTGCTTCAACATTCCAATAGGTGCTTCTTGAATATACTATACATTTGAATATAAAAATATAATAATTGAATGAAGTTTATAAGTTATAAACTACGTAATGACAAACCTTACAGATGTTGATTATCTTTCGAAAATAGCTTCTATCTAAGCTTTAAATATTTTATCGATGATAGAAGCTACATAAAGACGAATACAAATAACTCAAGCGAATACATCCTAATCAAAACCGTGGGCAGATCTAGTTACAAAGATAACACATAAAATATAGCAGATATATTCAACTGAATTAATAACTAGTATGTACATAAATCGATATGCAAATGAACAAGTAACGAAGAAATCTAAAAGTAACTTGAAATTGTCAACGATTAAAAGTGTATATCATATTCACTGTAAATTGTAATCAAGAGCAGTTTTATTTTAATTTACCATCGTCGTTATACTGAACAGATAAAAAATACGCTGTGAGAATCTTGGAAATATGTTTCATTTAATCTTCATTATAATGCGATTTTGAATAAATTTAAATATCACAAGACTGATCGCCTCGGCTCGGTTGATTAGACGCCGGCTGTAAACGACGGGCCGCGGGTTCGACTCTCGAACCGAAACATTGGTATGAACCACAAATATTTATTTTAGGTCTAGGTGTTGGTGAGATCGAAAAGTGTCTCGCATTCCCTGATAAACACGACACTAGACTCTATCTTAGTGTCCCCACACTGCCAGGACTGTATCATCTACATATGTGACTGTTAGGTGTATTCATTTATTTATACTAAATATTACTCCACACCTGTAATCTCTGATAGTTAATAGGAATAACAATAAACAACATGGGATCTTCAGAACTTCAACTGATTTCCAACAACTGTAACTTGTATGGGTTTAGAATTTATAACTAGGTAAGTATCTAGTCAACCGAGAAAATTATGTTTCTATTAATTCGCAACTAAATCTAAACTTATAATACAGAATATCAACAGAGTTTCTTGACTGTAACTTGACGCTCGAGTTATCTTCAGTACTTCGCAAGGCATAAACTGCTTTGCTGTTCGTGTGACATTAGTAATTTTTCCTCACTAATAGTCACCTCCGTACAAGACAGTGAACATACATACGAACCCAAAACTAGGACAATCTTAATATAATGTATTTCGTTAATTTTTGCGCATACTTTATTTTCTCTCTGCACCATCCATAGGTCAACTAATGGAGTACGCCTGGGTCTTTAAATCCGCCTATAATATAGGCGGATATAGGAAGATACATTTAGGCCCTTATATCTCTACCCTTGTATCTTCTACTTTTACACTCCTGGCGCAGCGGTCGTGGCCACTGTTTTTTTTTTTTTAAACGATAGTGTTGGGCCGCGTGATCTCTCTACATTTGTCTGTGATAGACGACACTCTTTTAGCTTCGTTTACAGGGCCTCACACTGCAGTTTCAATTTGGTCATTCCACCATTTGTATATCTACTTGCACGTCCACTGTCAATGTCAAATTTCAAATTTTTTAAATAAACCCTATTTTTATATATAGTCCCACAAAGTTATCTGACCCGGTGAGAGAGTCGCTGTTGTTGAATTTGGTGTTGCCATTAAAAATACATATAGCAATAAAGTGGGAGAAGTAAGATTTTTCAATTCGTTCAATAGTGTCAGGAAAATGAGTGGACCAGTTTTATTTGCATGATATTTTTCCTTCCCAAGATTTCTTACAAATCGCTTCCCATACCCTTAAACAAGTGTATCTGTATCAGCCCATATACTATATGTCCCACTGTTGGGAACTGCCCTATTCTACAATCGAGAGTGCTATTGAGGGTGGTTAGGCCATATCATAGGCCATATAGTCCACAATGCTGGCCTAATGTGGGCTTGTGGACTTACATACCATAGATATTCTTATAAATCGTTATGGTATGCAGGTTTCCTCACTATGTATTCCTCCACCTACTACTAACTAAAACAGTTCGTATTTATTGACTATCAATACACACATGACTCCGAAAAGTCAGATTTGTGACCTGGGATTCGAGCCCACGACCACCGTGAACATGTTGGCAGCCGCGTTAGGTCCATTTACCAACAGGCCACCACGCACGTAAAGATACATTTTAGTATATGATATGTGCTTACACCTATTTTACTAGTACGTACAAAATTCTGTTTACGTGGAATTTATTTTGAAAAGCTGACAACACAAGGCTGTGGTGGCAGCTATAGGTCTACCAGAATCTCATGGCATAAAATTAAAAACAAACATAATGATTTTTATGTGGCAATACCATCGGCCAACAGCTGATTCAAAACTTGAGTTATGTCATTCGATGTGAATATTTTAAGATTTCTGTACTTCCTTAGCGTAAATATACAAATTAGTTCTACGATCACATGTGCGACACAATGTTAACAAGGTTTATAGCCATATCCATGAATAATTTGGTCAAATTTAGACAAAATCATCGATTTTAAAATCGACGTCGTTTTAACAAATAAGTCGGAGTGAATAGTTTTGATACTTCATTTTTTTGGTTAGTGTTAGATATGTGCATGTGTTTTATCGTATATACTTTGATATCATTTTTTGATACGAAACAGTAATGCATTAAATACCTACTTACAGGACTTTCCAGAGATTTTAGATAAGGAACGGTTTATTATTATATCTTTATCTTCATCGTCTTCATCAAAAGATGTACACGAAGAGCAGTGGCGGTACTTCCATACAAGCCCAAAAGCCCGGCTTGCCTTACTTAATACGCATATACTCAATCCTAAAGACAAATCAGTACTTTAAATAAAATATATTCGTTTAATGCAAAACGTCTATCATTTTTAAATTTACCGCGCTATAATGGAGCCCCGCGCCTGCGACGGAGCACCCGCGCCCCGCCCGGCAACTCGCCTAAGCGAGCGCTGCGGTCTAAAACTAATATAAAATAATTTCATTCAAAATCAACGCGTGACGCAATATCTTAAAAAGATGGAACACACCAAAGTATTGTCTATCTTTTTCTCTCTCGTGTGCTTTTACCTGGCTTCTGGCGTATACTGCCCTCTCAGTCGCACCTCTGGGTGAAATGCTATTACCATGACACTACGTACCTATACATATAGCTATTTTTTATGCAATTTGTACCAAGCAAAATGCCCGGCTTCGCGGAGTGAAATTGTGCACTTGACATGTCATATTAAGATCCAAATTTATCGAAAAATATTTATGTTTTGCTACAAGTTATATTGGATAATATATAAAATAAATAGATATTTTTTGAAACCGTATTATGATGTTTTAAATATTTTTAATATATTAGAATTAGAATACTTAATTTGGAATTGTCCATAATTTAGGACCTGTGGCTAGCTTCACGCTTATTATTATGTCTTTCGAGCGGACGATCAACGATTAACCAGTAACAACTGAACATATACGTTTAGATTTTTTTTCATTATAGTATTTTACGTTTATTATGTATAATAATGGGTGAAAATGTGCCTTGTGATGGTTTGAAGTGTGTGCAAGTGTTGATCGGCGAGGAAAAGGTAAATTCATTACATTTCGTAGACAAACAACTACTCGTGTCTGGTCGAAAACCTACGCCTGATTTGTTGTGTATTTCAATTTTATAGATCAGTGCACATAACTACATAGATTGCTGGATGTTCTCATACTGAAGTGTGTGCAAGTGTTGATCGGCGAGGAAAAGGTAAATTCATTACATTTCGTAGACAAACAACTACTCGTTTCTGGTCGAAAACCTACGCCTGATTTGTTGTGTATTTCAATTTTATAGATCAGTGCACATAACTACATAGATTGCTGGATGTTCTCATACTAATAAGTTATACTGTCGGTGTTGTATATTTTTTTCCAACGATGTATTTAAATTTTTGGAATTGTTCCGGCTATAGTGATTTAAATAATTTAACTGAAACTTTTATAGTAATTGACAAAAACATGTGAATGCATTAATATATTTTCATAATTCCGGTAAACAGCGTATAGAAACCTCTATAAGCGTCATATACATAATATGTGATGAGATTTCAAAACATTATGATCGCGTAGACAGTAATCGTGGTGTTTTTCAGATATTCCTTAGCTTCCTTTCAGAGCTCATGATGAATCAAAAAATCACATGCATACACAAAAACATAACATGAATATACTAACAATAATTTGTGGCCGCGAAGTTAAACACGACGCCGTACTTGTGCTATTGTAGTGCCGTTTATTAATTTACAAAATAATTACAATATAAAGTTACGTATGCATGCCCAAAAGTAATTTAACTTACACATTTGATTTATTCATCTATTTAAAACGAATGATGGGCCCTTCAGTATTTTTGCAATATTGAATAGATGGCCGCGGAAATCGCGCCATCTATTAGATTTTTTCGAAACAACTTGTTGTAATAGATTTTTTCATAACGGTGATAAAGATAGTTATTATTTTATTGGTTTTTATCCTAATCTTATATAGATCGTGTGGTAGGTCTAGGACTGCCTCGATGGCGCAAAGTTGAGTTTTTAGTTAATTACATCGCATAGGCTCGCCCCCTATCGCATGATGAACACGTTCTTCTTTCTTAATACCATTTTGCTCTTGAACCAATACATATTGTTACTAAAAAAATATTGGGCTTGCCCTAGTCCACAACCCTAGCCACTAACGAAGAGTATTTAGAAGTAAGCTCTGACTAAAGAGCTAATGAAATAAAGAAGACTGAAAATAAAATAAAATTACACGTTTTTTTATCTTACAATTTTGCATCTTTCGTATAACATTTTTTGAATCTAATAACTAACTACCTGCACGTCCACTGTCAATGTCAAATTTCAAATTTTTAAAATATTCCCTGTTTCTATTTACATTAGGCTGACAAATTGAATTTGACAAACGTCAACTGTCAAAATCGGAGGTCGGGACGTGCAAGTAGATAATTACTTAAATAAAACCGACACATGATCACGTGAGCACTAATAAGAAGAGAGAATGAAAACGAAACTGGTAGCTCGGTACCACCATTGTTATCTACGTTTTGGATTACCAGCGCTCCCTCTATATTATAAATACTCGTAAGGCACGTATGTATATTATAATTTAAAACTGAAAAAAATCTTAATTATCTATTTTAATTGGCTATTAATCTGAAAGTACAATTTCGAAGACATTTTGATGTTTAAATAACCTATATATGTATACTTAAAACATTATATTCTTTATTTACAAATTTGTACTAAAAAATAATGTCAATTTCAAATTATAATAAATTACAATTATTGAAAGTATCAAAATATGTTCATCCAATTACCCCAGTGTTGCAATGCGTAAATTCAAATTTCCCAAAATGCCATGAGATTCTGGTAGACCTATACGCGTTGATAATTTTTTTCGAAGGGTATTATTGGTGTCTGAAGACGCTTATTTTCCTTCGTAAAATTGAATACCTGGGGTCTAACGTTCCTAGCGGCACTTTTTAAAGTTTTCGGCCTTTTTCACTAATTTTTAATAATGCAGGAAACATAAATACATTGAGTAAACAACCAATGGCGGTTATGTCAGTGAGTGGCAGGTAAATTGTCAATTTCAAATGACGTCTTTGTTTCCACTTTTGGCCACCGGGCCAGATAACTTTGTGGCTCTATAAATTAGGCTGACAAATTGAATTTGACAAACGTCAACTGTCAAAATCGGAGGTCGGGACGTTTTAGTACCTATAAAGCATAAAATTAACTATCTCGAATGGTTATTTATTTTCTGGACAACCCCTCTAAACTAATGAATTAATTTACAATTAATTCAAGGCTATTTCTTAGACTGGGTTTCGATTTAAATTATTAAACAGTTTGGAGCTTTCCTAAAACCGTAAGACGATTACCAGTGCGGCATCCGACTAGACGTAGCTAAATCGCTCTGCTCTGTTATAGAAGATAATCTACATCACTTAAATTATTCTTACCAGACAGAATCCACTATTATCCAGCCGTTATTTGTTTTCATCCTTAATTACATCACGCAATTAATGGCACGTCATTTGCAATGCTAGAGAATAAGAGTTTTTATTACAAAAAGTTAATTTCCTTAATTTCGTCTCCTTTCCCTTTCGTTCCTATTCTCGGCCTATAATGAGAAAAGCCGTGCTTATTCACGCTTAGGTATTCCCTTTTAACTTACATTTTCTTTTCGGAATGTAAAATTATTTCTGGATTTAATTTTTAGCGTTCGGCTTAGCTTTTCGTATTTTGTCAAATATTTCAGTCTCTGAGTACAGCTAATATCATTATATATTTGGCCTGTACGTGTTCAAATTGTATTTTTTTATTTTATCTTCATTTTTTCTAATCATCAGGGTTAAGTTCATTGTCAGAAAAATCACGATCCATTTATTTTTGTTACCCTGTCTCTCGATTTCTTTTGATATAGTATGTGGTTAAAATACTCTATCATTTACCCTACATGAGAATACAGATTTTAGGATTTTTGTTAAACATTGTGATTAACAAGCTTAGTAACGATCGTGATATGAATTTTAATTATATGGGTAATTTTAATTTTAATTATAACTCATGTCTTACCACATTGTATACTTAAAGGTCTAGCAAAGCACAATCAATTTCTCCAAAGCCCAATAATTCATCAACTAGATTTATTTCATGTTTATTAGTTGTTACAGTAGACGACACGATAATTCATCAACGTCAAAGGGCTTTGATAGTATTTAAATCCATTGGCACGAACAGGACTTGAACTTGCGTCACTCCCGATAGGGAACGTCTGGAATGCCTTAGTATTCATACTTGTTAATTAATATTGGCGTTTGCTATCTTCGCGTCAATTCCAGCACATGACGTTCGCATGATATAATTAAAATTGATTCTGTTATGTTGGAGACCTTTGAGTTGTAGTCTAAGATATGCCTCTCCATTGAATTTATTTAAAACTTGATTAAGTATATTGGTTTTATTGATTTAGTAGTAACAGATAAGAACTGTGTGGTTTGTTTACCAAGTGTAGAAGTCAATTTAACAAGAGTTATTCGATGTAAAATAGTTTTTCAGAATGTGTGCAAGCTCTCTAATCTAAATTCTAATCTTACCGAGAGACTGAAAGAAGCTCATGAATGGATGTAAAGATGAAGCTGTCCACCTTTTTATGTGTCGTACGTATAAATGATTTCATTATAATACTGTTTCAATAATATTGATAGTATGAAAGTGGTAGAGCACCACGCTGTAGCCAGTTTAGCCAACAATCTAATTGCGACAGCTACACCGTTGTCAACAGTCACAACTGTTACTGACTATTCAGAGAAAACCGGCGCGTTGAGGCACAACTTTTCTAGTAAGTTTTATTCATTTAGAGAAATTGTTTGACTGGATAATCACTACTTTCCCTTCCCTATACTCCTTCTTCTTCCCATTTACCTTTTACTATCGAATATTGATAAAGATTTTTCTGTCTAAAATTGTGACTGTTTATGAATAAGTGGTCGTATGTAATCTATACAGAATGCAATTGCATTATTCTGATAGTTATCAGCTCATATTCGTCGCACTGCAGGGCACGGGCCTCTTCCACAATCAAGTATACGTTTGAGAGTAGGGTATATCATTAGCTGTAGTATTCATATTCCCTAATGTTTTCACCATTACAGTGCGTGGTAATTGCCTTTAAATACACACGTGGCTCAAAAATATAGAGGTGTGCCCTGTGATTTGAACCCGCAACCACTGTTACCATGAAGGCAGCTGTGTTTGGTCCGCTACAAACAGGCCGTACCTCTATTGAGATGTAAGCAACTCATTTAACAGACTAAAGCTATAAACCAATACATCCTCTAATATTTGCTTCTGATTGTTGTGTTTTTTTTGTCCGACGCTAGTTTTTTGATTTAGTGCAAGGTCAGCATAATGTATTGACAGTTGGCTGTGTTTAGTATATTGCTAATCAAAGTTTGAGTCAGCAACACCCCAATTAGCTCTGATAGTGGACAGATCTTCAATATGTGGGTCAGTAGCTCAATGTTCAATGTCGATACTGACTCATATACATAATTAATTAGTTTTACTTTGAATTATCTCAACACAGATTTGGAGTCTCCTAATATGGATCTTGTCCGAATCAGCGCGTTTATTCATTATCATATTAAAGTGGTTTAGGATTATTAGCATAAGTAACGGTATTATCACTATTGGTAGCAACGAATTGATGTAGAATCTTCAAGAAAATTCACGAAATCTGATCTGAACATTAATTCAGTCATTTTGTTGCGAACTAGCCCTTGTTTCATTTAAATGAATTGATGTTTACCCACGTCCACCACGTTCTGGGGTGGCATTCATCCTTTCCCAAATGGTATATCGCAATATTCACTAAAATACACAATCTCAATCCTTCCCAGATACTCTTTCTAAAGAAGCAGAGGTGCCAGGACGTCCATTTGGCAAGTTCTGTCCCATTATGTGATAGGGAGCGAGCATATCGCTCACAAATTTCTGAGTCCGGGCTGATAATGAACAGAAAAATTCAATATCATATTGCCCGACCCTGGATTCAAACCCGGGACCTCGGCTTTGTAACCATACCTTAATATAATTACGCCACCAACGCCGTCGTTTCAGCGCTTGTGTCTCAATAAAATACTATGCAAAACATAAACGCCAGAATTATCAAGTACTTTTTGTAAAGTACAATAGACACATTGCTATTAAATTGTCCGAAACACGACCTCATAATAGCAATATTGAATAGTTTTCTAAGAAATGACGGTCAGTCCCTCCACCCACCTAAGCGAGAGAACACATAAATAATACATTATTGCTTTATCCTCCCATTTGTCTGGTAATATAAAGCAAATACGTCACAGTGCGATAAATACCCGGGATTCTGATAGGTGAAATTATTTTTAGAATTCTATTATAGGACTGTTTTCTATTTACTGTAAGTTGGTATGTGTTTTATACTTTTAACGTAGATATAGTTCCTAATAAACATTAACAAGTATTGTACTGTTTTATTTTTTAATTTTTATAGCCCCAAATTGGATGGTAAAACCAGATAACATAGCTATATAGTGGTTTAGTCCACCGTGCTATTGGTCCACGGGTCATAGATAAATAATAAATTAAAAAGAAGAGGTATTCGCTCTTCACTCAGTTATTTCAAATATTGCTTTTCTCTAGAAATTATCTCTATGGACTGCATTTTCCAACACAAAAATATTCTCAATAACCCTGACAATTATGATGATATCTAAATCAATAAATTATTCGCAAGAGAATTAAAACAGAAAATTTCAACGCAGAAAGCCAATTACTTACTGCGCCAATCTGTCTTGTTTATTTACAATGCCGTATTTCGTCGTGATAAATTTATTTCCAATACTGTAAACTTAGTAACTGTACCGGAGCCAACATGAAACTAATTAGATCGTTTTAAAGATACTAAATACTATTATAAGATTGTATAAACCTTGTTTACTTTGGCCCCAACCCAACGGAATTAGCTTACAATAGTCGGATTTGTAAATGTTGTTTTTCAATTGTTATTCTAAAAATTTTGAGAATAACACCTTCTACTTTCTAATAATGGGAAAATTTTAAATATGAGATAATTGTATTTAATTTGTATTAAAATTTCTTTGATCCCTATTTCGAATAAAAATATTATTTGAATTGACAATAGATATTTTTCCGATCGCTTTCATAATTTAAATTCACCATAATATTTGATCTTTAAATCGATTCTCAAGTTTGTTGAATCTTAGACGTTGAACAGACTATTGATCGAAGAACTAAGTATTCTATCTGTCTGTATCAGCCCATATACGTCCCACTGCAGGGCACGGGCCTACTCTACAATCGAGAATACGATTGAGAGTGGTTAGGCCATATTGTCCACCACGCTGGCCTAGTGCGGGTTGAAGTAATCTATCTATCTTATATATAAAAATGAATCGCAAAATGTGTTGGTAACCGCATAATTCAACAACGCCTGGACCAATTTGGCTGATTTTGGTCTTGAAATATTCGTGGAAGTCCTGGGAAGGTTTTAGGGGTGAGAAAAATAGGAAAATTTCTGAGGAAGATACTAAAAACCTTTTTTTTGGGTATCGTTTAAGCGTGATGCGTCCAGCCAATATAGGATGATCTTTGTTTATTTGACGGGAGACGTAAAAGACGGTCCAGCTTCAACTACCATCCAACGTAAAATGATCTATCTTTCCATTGTCTTTCATTGACGGCTGACGAAATAGAACAAAATTCAAAAAATGTGTACATCGTGTATATCGTGTATATAATATTATCTAGATACGGCGTCTTGCGCATAATTTTGTGAAATGTAAATTGAAATAATGTCCATATCTACCAAAATCGCCCATTGTTTTTTGAGATTATTGCAACAGTTTTAAACAAGGTATACTCTATCGAAGCGTTTTGCCGGAGTACACCAAAATATATCTAATTATAATTTTTCGTTTTCATAAACGACATTGTTTTTGAATTGATACTTTTAGATGCGCTGGGGGACATATTTAAATTTCGCATTAATATTGTTTTTAGACTCAAGAATAAAAAGAATATTGGTACGTTGATGCCGTATCTAGACATTATAACGAAACGATATGCAGTTTTATATTTTTAAATATTTGTTCTATTACTTACGTCACCTGGTAAGGCAGTATGAAGGTTTTATTAATTTGTGTATGGTAACGTACTAGACGCGACTGCCAACAAGTTAACGATGGTCACGGGTTCAAATCCCAGGGCACACCTCTGACTTTTCGGATTAAATTCTACGTCAAATAAAATCCGCCAACCCGCACTAAGGCAGCGGGGTGGACTATATCTTCTTCTTCTATAATATAAAAATGAATCGCAAAATGTGTTGGTAAGCGCAAAACTCAACAACGCCTGGACCAATTTGGCCTGTTCTTTTTTTTAAATGTTTATTATTACTTTATTACTAACAAAAAGTAATGGCGTGCAATATTATTTGGAAAAACAGCATTTTGGTGCTGAATTAAGGGAAGGAATATTGGATGAACAATAAAAAACGCTTAAGATTTTAATATCAAAATTTCCTAAGGCAATCTTTATATGTATATGTATATGGAGAGACGGGATATAATAGAGTGGAAGGTACGGGAGAGGACTGGGATAGCTGACAGATTTGATAGGACCAAATGTAAATGCACGTTATAAGACGGGATGGATAATAAAGAGAAAGGACGGGACGGATCGGGAAGAGATTGAACAGACGGATGAGACGGGATTGAGCCAGACAGTAGGATAGCTATGTCAAGTTTAGGTATACAAGAGATTAATACGAAAAATAACATGTATTTGGTGTGGAGTGGAATCAAAAAATATATGCACCCAGGCGAAGCTGGGCCGGGCCGCTAGTTCTTTATAATAATCTATTACTATTTATTTATTGCTTCATTTACCAAAACGGACCTAATGCCAGAGGCATTCTTTTCCAATGAAGCGAAGCAGGTTTTCATTCGTATTGAAAAATAATGAAACAACTACATAATTTAATATATTATTACATTAGATGTATTTATATGCATATTGAATGGCTTCAAAAATAACACTCACAATTCAAATAGAAACATGAATTTAACATGTGAACTTATTCGAATACTTCGATTCACTAAGAAAACTCGGGCAACTTTCTAGTGTGTACGAAAATGTAAATATAACTAGGTAGTAAACTTTCATAGTAAAAAGAACCAAATTACTGCTCAAACCATCGTTATCGCAAACTATCCTTACTTATGATGACGTAACAGCATGGAATGGTTATAATCCAACCTAGATGAGATCGTTAAGGAATGTGTGGTGCGATTTCTGTGACAAAGGAATAGCTTAGTAATATAATTCATAGCGAAAGATAACGTAGTAATAATTGAGGAAGGTTTAAGATGGTTAGCCCACCTAGATAAGATAACAAAATAACGAGAAATAAAACTATGATAATGATCAAGTCATCAAGATATATAATATATATCTTGATGACTTGATGAATATTTATTCTAAAGTAGGTCTAAGAATCTGTTATAATAAATCGCATCGAAATTAAGTCAATCAAATACAAAACAAGATAATTATTAACTGAAATATTCTGTCGAATTTAATACAATCACTATAATAAACGAAATAAGAAATTCGAAACATTTTTAATAAGACTATTTTTTCATTCTTATTACGTTTCATCTAATCAAAAATTATTCGAATTCTTCATTCTAATCCTGCAATTTACATGTTATGGAAATATTGTAGATTTAATAAAAGCGTAATGAGTCTTCGTGTATCGTGTGAAGCTGTTTGCGAGTAAATATTTGATTATTTGCTATTTTTATACTTGAAAGGAATTACGAATTTTCTCTTACGTTTATTATTTCGCTGTTGCTTCTTATAAATAATTCTCCATATTGGATACATTTGTTAAAATATAAATATTCTCAAGCAAATTTAAGGACTTGGATTGGGTTTTTTTTTCATATTTATATGGCTTTTAGATAAAGTGGAGCGCATATCAGCGACACTACGGAGTTGGAATGACATATTGAAATGACGTTAGTTGAAAGCCAAGTTCGAACTAGTTTGATATCAAAATTCTGAGTACATCTGTGTTGAGTTTGAGTGTCTCTAAAGGATATTATATTGAAAGTTCCGATAATTGTGTTAAGACAACGGATTTGAAGCTGCGTCACAAAAACACGCCTGATTCGAATTACAAAAATACCCTTAAAAATATACACCAACCCCAATTAAGCTAAATAAAGCCTTTTTATAAAGTTGGAGGTGATCCGATCTCATCATTGAGATTTAAATGATTGACAAAGTTATCTTTGTAGTGCATATTTATGCTTGTATTACTTTCTATGAAAGTATAATACATAAGTAAAAAGACACACATAAATAGAGAACCCAGCGGCAATAAATATCACATTACCCCGGCTTCCATAACGCACGTCACAAGCGCAAATAGCTAACATTCGCGAGGCAAATTACACGGCGCTGGCCTAATGTTGTTAAGATTATTCCTTAACCGATATTTCTTTTTTTTTTCATATAAGGTAATATTTTCACGTCTTTTTTGCGCTAATACTACAGACTGATTTCAAAAAGGAGGTTCGGGTCGTATCGTACGACCTGTTTGGAAAGAGATTTTTGAATCATTGTGTGATTCCGAAACTTTTGACAAAAATGGGTCGATTGGGTAGGACGGAGTCCGGGATTTATCTTGACTTTGAAGCATTTAAGTGTCTGTTGGTAAACGGATCAGACGCGGCTGCCAACATATTTACACTGGTAGTGGGTTCGAATCCCAGGACACGCCTCTAACTTTTCGGAGTCATGTGTATATAGATAGTCAATCACCAGTACAACATACATACATAAAACATACTATAACAATTTGTAAGAATTTCTATGGTATGTAAAGTCCGCCAACACGCACTAAACGCACGTCGTGGACTATATGGCCTAACCACTCTCGATCGTACTCTCGATTGTAGATGATGCCCGTGCCCTGCAGTGGGACGTATATTGTGATGGGTTTACATCGCCGTATCAGTATAAAAGATATTGCATCTTGCTATGAATGTTGACAATTTGTTGTGGCGATTTTTGTATCAAAACGGGAAAGGATTACAACTGCAGCATTTTTTTAATAGCCACGGATCAAATCGTGTATCTATCAAACGATCAAATGTGTCTGCTATTGAAAACAATCATTGTACACAACAATTAACAGCCAAATACTTGGGAAATAGTCCTTTGTCAGTTTTTGGTGTGAATAATATTTTCCGGCTTTATTGTCCCTTTAGTATCATGCTAAGCTATCTAAACCAGACAATAAAACCATTCCCTATAAAATATATTCTCATTATGCCTTCATTTAGGCCGAATTTCTCTTCTCGTGACGATTTGTCCAATAAAAGGGATTTTACAGCCTAAACGTTAAACCTTATTCAAAATGTAAAACAAATTACAAGCGGCTTTTTTATGAATCTAACACCCTTATTACATTTTCAAGCATACGGTATTCATCAAGTTAAAATTAAAAATATTTCGGCCCAGCGTCACATCAAATGTGACAAAACCTTTATTCAAAGCGTTCAACATTACAATAATAACAAAATTACCCGCTTTATTACACGGCTGAGGCGAAGGGATTTTTAAATGTACGCAATAAGTTTCAATACAAAGGCTTTTCGTGTGACTTTAATCATTCCATAACCTTACAAAGAGGTTTTGTTACGAAATTACATAGTTTTACTTTGTCTCCTTTTGAATTTCTTGCGGGCAATTTTCTATGATTTGTAACAAAGTTTTTAACTTAGAACTAGTCTGTATCAGCCCATATACGTCCCACTGCAGGGCACGGGCCTACTCTACAATCGACAGTACGATTGAGAGTGTTTAGGCCATATAGTCCACCACGCTGGCCTAGTGCGGGTTGGCGGACTTACATACCATATATTTTTTTATAAATCGCTATGGTATGCAGGTTTCCTCACGATGTTTTCCTTCACAGTTTTAGTGCGTGGTGATTGACTATCAATACACACATATATATCAGTACATACAACTAGTAATATAAAGCTAATTACTAGTTAGCTGTAGGTTGCGGGACAATAAACTTTTTTACTCTTGAAGGTTGAATTAATTTTCGTGAGCTGGCCATGTTTCCAGTCGTTTACATGAATTAGTTTTTGTAGAAAAGGAGCGACAAATAAGCATGCGATTGCCTTTATGGAAAATGGTTACCTCTCCTCAAAAACTTCTAACTAGATTCAATCCCGATTTGGAAAAAGGATGGTTAAAAAATACACAAATTAAAGGGTTCTGCATACAGGCACTTCGATTTGTAATCACTATACGACAAAGAAAAAACTAAATTGAAAATTCCAAATCATCAATTTTAATAAATAAATAACACCACATACAAAGTCTTGACCCCAAACTAAGATCTAGTCTTATGTCGTGGGTATCGGGAACTACGAGAGACTTTTCGGTCTCACATACACCCAGACCCGAAAGAAATATTTGTAGGCCACACAAACATTTCTCTCGGTGCGGGGATCGAACCCGCGGCCTCTCGTTTCACAGGCGGCGTCTAACCATCAGCCCCACGGAGGCTGTCGATGAAACTACATATTTATATTTATTTTATTTATATTTATTTATATAAGCTTTATTGTACACCATAAATAAAACAAAAGGAAACAATTCAAACTAGAGAAAAAAAAAAAGTACAATTGGCGGTCTTATCGCACAAGGCAATCTCTGACAGACAACCATTTGATGGATATAAGAGAAAAGGACGAAAGTTATATTAGACTAACTCTATCGATTAAAGAAATGTCAAGTGTCTATACCCTCGATATAATTTGTTGTAATGGTTTCTTAGATTTACGCAAATGTTACACATTGAAATAAAACTATTATTTATGGATTGTTGACATAACTAATTTAATGACATCTTGTGCGTGATTTTATTTGATGTCTCCGTGTCCACTTGACTAACGCCCGAATACTGGAACGCCATTCAAATAATAAGTTGCTCTTAACAGCGCACGACCCACTTAGCCAGTACATTTAAGCGGGATTAACGTAGTTAAGCGCAACTTATATTTAATATAATTTTCATATAGTTAAATTCATACCAAAACCTTCACAAAATAACTCCCTAGCCTTCATTTATTCACGAAACTCAAACATGATGTAGTAATGTTTCTAGAATTTCGTGACTCAGTATTAAAAACCATGAATTATTTTATTGCCTACTATATTTATACCCACTCGTCTGACACATATGTACGTCATGATTGGAAATCGGCTAATTTGCATGGGCGCAGCTAAAAATGCAAAAGTAATGAGTAACAGGATATTCCGTAACCACTTGTTTTGAAACAATACTTTAGGTCACAATGTTACCACATGACTCTTTCAAAACTGCTCACTGGTCTTCCCTTGGTTTTTGGATTGCCCCAGGCTTAAATGGGCACTTATTGGTAACTATTAAATCTTAGTGTCTATTCAGTTTTGAGCTTTAAGTGTCAGTCACAATATAATTTTCTTTAAACCTTGAATTTACCAGATCGACACTTTTTTATTCCATAAGCGGATCAGAATGAATTCCCAAGTATGTTCCAATTTTCCACATCTACAAAACAGAACCTTTTTGTTAAATTCTCGAAAATCTGGATAGATTGATATCGTGTTGATTTGAATGTGGAATAAAGCTATGTAGAAATAGCAATATTCGTGTTAAAACTTGCAAGTGATTTGTGACTTTGTGATAAGATCAAAGCTGAAATACTAGACCTAATAAATAAAAAACATTTCAAGTCATCTAGGGATTCCTAAGACCAGAATTTTACATCGCAGGACTAGCACTTCAACCACTGCATAAATAAAACCTAGCATCCACTCCCTTAAAAACGTGACTTGTAAGTACGATCGCATTGTAGCACCTTATTTGCGTATGCGATGCGGAGCTCACGAGCTAATCGCTGGACTGTCCAATGTCCAATGATCAGGCACAATACCCCGCCCGTGGGACGCCGGCTGTCTGCTAAAACAATACGGCTTTACTGAATTCGTCCATAACATTCGCAATGATCGACAAAGGACACGAACTTGAGCCTCGCTCATTGTTCACTATTGTTTGAAATGGACCATTGTTGGTGGATTTTATGAGGGTTAACGCAAGTAGAGTATTTTTAAACTACAATTATTGAAAAATATGTAGTTTTTTTTTCAATTGTAAGTAGATTCATAGACAATAAGTCATTACATTTTTGCAAGTTTTTTTTTTTTGAAAAGGTATTGTTCTGCATAACTGCGAATAAAACAAAGGCATTGAAAAAGTGAGAGCACCTAATAACATTGATGAGAAATGTAAGATCAATTGCTATTTATAAAATGCATTATTCTAGACTAACTTAAAATGTAGAATATTAAAGTAGTTGCATCACAACTACTAGTAACACTGATAACTAACCACCTGAATTCAAAATCAATACCGAATAATTCACATTTTATTGTCCTTTACAATCACGATACTTGCAAGTAGGTCTGACTAGGACCTTTACGACTTTTGGATAATCTTATCTCGAAAACGCATCCTCGCGTCATCGATAATAATGTAAAAAATATTCAGATGACATAATTTAACCAAAACTATTTTTTTAATCATAGCCTCTAGCCAAGGCCGAAGCCACCTAAAGAATGCTTAGTTGCTCCGTTACCACGAAATAAAATTTGGCGTCAAAGAATCTGAGATTTAGAACGGACTTGAATCATAAAATAATTTAGAATTAAATACGTGCCATTAAAATGTCCATCACGATAAATTCCGACTTGTTTGTCAGAATCACGAAATTCACACTAATAAAATAATTAGTCCCAATTTAGATCTCAAAAGATACAATTACTGTTCCCCAATGAGCCATCTTGTTTGCTCTGTCAATAATAAAGGTTGTAAAAGCGAAATAAAGTAATAAAATGGGACTGGCTGAGTTCCGGCCGCTTTGACTCAAGAATTATGTTTGTCTTGTACTGTTAATTGTGATTAATGAACCGATGAATAGTTCGGAAAGAAATGTTTGTTTGGATTTAAATTTGAACACCCACCGGGTACCAAATTGTGAACATAAACATCAAATGCACCTGCATTTTGAATTTAACGGTGCGTTAATTGGCCATGAGAATTTATGTCCATCGATGAAACATTAAAACTACATTAAAGCGTAAACGTCGGATTTTATTCCAATGTACATAACTTTAGCCCATATTAAGATCCACTCATGGATTTAAGTTTTTATTAACTAATTTTATAGCAATGAATGGCAAGACGAGCATGCCGTTCGCCTAGTGGTAAGAGATACGACCGCTCAGGGACACTTACACCAAACAATATCATGAATTACAAAGCAATGCTTGACACTCCACTGCCCTCGCCATCCTGAGACATAAGATGTCAAGTCTCATTATCTCCAGTACTTTGTTACTTCAGTTACTCTGGCTACAATGTATTTCTAACCGGAACACAACAGTGCATTTACACTACTGGATTTCAAGCCTTACGTGGGCCAGTAACTATCACGCTGGCCCAATGCAGGTATGGTAGATGTGTAGATTGAATAATATATTAATTATAAAGGATGATTTTAAATCCAAGTTCAACAAGACCGGCTTGGTGTAAGATTGGTAAATATCACAGCATCCATAAGATTACTAATAAGTTTTAAATCTCGCTTAAAAAAATTACATACTTTTAATAATAATTAATTACTCATTCTACTAATGTAGTAAATGTAAAACTATAATTTTATCCCCCTTTATTACCATTATTGAATTTCCATACGTTATCTTTCCTAGGTTTTACTTAAAGCTCTGACTCGAAAAATTCCTCGGAAAGACCCCTGCACATACTAAGAAATATATTAATGTATATATGTACACGCATTATCTAAATAGTCATAATATTTTAAAAATGAAACATAGACGGAAACTACACCTAGCTTGTCTTCTCTTTGGAGTGTTGAAGCACAAAGCACCCGGCTATCTGCATAGCAAATTATCCTGGGCATCTAACCACACACCCTATGGGCCTCGGCGATGTGCTAAGCAACTCTCCACGCGTTGTCATAGCTCTGCTGCTTTCCGAGGAAGTTTTAGTTATGTTGCCACTAAGTGTTGGAACAACATACCTCCACCAATAAGGAACCTACGAAATATTTATAGTTTTAGGAGACAATTAATAAAATTCATTCTTGCTCATCAAATAACTGATGAAAAGCTACAACATGACACCAGTATTTTTTAAATAGTATATTTCTTAAATAATACTCCTACTATATCTATATCTATTTCAAATATTACTTAAGTCACATAAAGGCTAGTTATATGGTTGCTGTGCTAATTGATTAAAAAAAAAACATTCATTTATTTTTATTAACACTTAACTTCATATTTTTTAAAATTACTTAATTTTATTTAGTTATTTATTTATTTTTTACTTTGAATTATTATACAATTATTATTATTATTATTATTTATTTATTTATTTTTTACTCTCTATGGTCTGGATGCCCACCCATTGCAACGCCAACGTGTACGCGAGTTTGAGGTATTTTGGTGCAAGTATTGTACTGCGCTTGTGTTGTCTCAATGGATTACATGGATATTGGATAAGCAAATTTAAAAAAAAATATGTATTATTATTATTTTTCTCTTTTTTTTTTATTATGATTTGTCTTAAGTTAGTTATAAACACATATTGTTTGTTTGACGCCCGTGACATCACATCACGGCCACACGGAAGACCAGCGCTGGTAACACCAGCACATGCTGAGTGTGGTCCGTTTTTGTAACAAGCATTATTTGTATCACTATCTTTGTTTAATATTTTGGTTTGTTACTGCTACTTGTTACAAATAAATAATTTTCTTTTCTTTTTCTTTTCTTTTTTCATTATCTATTAAACAGGATAAACGTTGATCACAGCCGAATCATGCATACAATATTCATCGCATGCCCGTCACTAATGCGATTGAATATTGAGTGCCTCCTACAGATGACCTCACATTTAAAACGCATAAACTTTTTATCGCCAACAAAATATATTAAGCATTTCCTTTCTATCTCTTTGTATCGAGGAATATTAAATATATTGAATATTTTACTTCGAAGCCTCTGTGGTGCAGTTGGATAAACACTGACTGTTAAACGAGAGGCCACGGATTCGATTCCGGACCGGGATAAAATATATACATATAACGTGTCCAAATATTTGTTTTGGCTCTTTGAGTTAGTGAGGCTGAAAAGTCTCTCAAAGCTTCTGATAGCCACGACATAAGACTTGATTGATCTTAAGATAGATTATAGAAACGTATATTCCTCGTATAAGTATTGTGTTTATTTTTATTCTTTCTATTAAGCAATTCCCTTCAATCCTCTAAATCCTCCAGCGTACAAGAAATATATTAAACTCACGAAATCCTTTTAAAGGAGTAACGCGAAACTTCCAAATCACTTAACTTATATTGACAATACGAAATTGAAGCAAGATGTGCCTACACGGGCTATTACCGAATAAAATTTCATAGAAAGCATCGCAAACAGACCGATGGAGCGGCCCATTAGGGGCCATGCATAAATTGTTAGTTTAGTGACGACAAACTGCCTCCTATTGTTTGCAATGTTTTGATGATGATTTTTTTATGCCAGCCTCCCGAGTTCGGTGGGAAATCTGCTTTTAAAACCTTTATGCTAATGCTGTGATGTGGGCATATTTTTGTAACGGGATAAAAGGTTTTATGGTTCTGATTTTGTTTTGTTTTAAATGACAATCAATATGATTGTTTAACAATTTTTGCTAGATATGGCGATAGGTTTGCCCCCTATGACATCGTGGGAAGGAAGATATAAAGCGAAATGTGTGTCCTGGTAGCACCTCTGCCTACCTCTTCTGAGAAAAAGACGTGAGTTTATGTATGTACAATTATTTAACGATAAGTGTATTCCGGGATTCATATGGTTTGTTGATCTCTTTCCACGTTCCTATGTTATACAAAGTAAGCCGCATAAAAAAAAAATTGTATCTAATAACTACAAAATAATTAACGATGTACTTCTTATGAAACAATGTTGCAACATGAAAGCTATCGTAACACCGAGTCACAAATAAATGATTCATTACATTTTATTAAACAATTTATACCTGAGCATTCGATCGGTATACATTTCAGTAGCTAAGATAATTTATTATGCTGTACCTGGCGGCCCTTATAAACAATAAATCAATATTATAATAAAACAAGCGGGAGTTGTACAATGTTGCTTACACGACACAATAGTGAATACAAACGACATTTTTAATCTACACACAATCTTTAAGGGCATATCGTTTAATAAATCATCGGGGATTATCATTGTTCTTCGTGTGAAACCAAACTATGAAGGAGAATTATCGTAGATCGTTGAGACCGCAATATAAACATGATAATTAGCTTATCGGGACTGTACCAATTATTCTTTATTCAAATATACTTTTATATGATTTTTGTAAACTGAAATAAAATTACTATCCCAAAGGTAAGAGCTTTAGTTGTGTAAAAGATCCTGCGAAAGAGTCTTTTGCAACATAAACTTCTATTCTTTCCTTTCTGTTTACACTTTTTTAAAGTTAAGAGAACAAAAAAATTGTCACTTTAGTTGTGTAAAAGATCCTGCGAAAGAGTCTTTTGCAACATAAACTTCTATTCTTTCCTTTCTGTTTACACTTTTTTAAAGTTAAGAGAACAAAAAAATTGTCACGGTGGGGAATTACTCTATCATTGTACACTCTACTCTAACCAACTTTCAGTCTCAATTTAATTTTAAAAAATTGACCACGCAACTACGTACCCCAAGCGTAGATGATTTTAATAAGTGACAACAGTCGCATTCCAATAAATGAACTATTTGCTTATCTATTTAAACTCTTTGGTAATTGAAATAACAACTAGTCTGAAGACTGATACATTAATACGTGACTCAAAGCTTTTTTCAATAAGTAATTATAATACATATTGGTTAACATACTAAACAATGCAACCAAACTGCACGAACCGCAACAAATTGAATCAATCACATTGTAATCACACAACATTGTTGGAACACCATCATCGTTCTATTTACAGCTGAATTATACCTACACATTCTATACATAGTTACACGCCAAGTTTTTGTAAGACTCCCTAATTATCATGGAAATATAATATACCCTATGTCGCTCGGGAATAGTGTAGATTCCCAATAGCGTAAGAACCTATTCAATGCAAACAAACAAGCAATCAAATATTTCCTCTTTATAATATTAGTAAGTATAGGTATATGGTTAAAAATATTTGAATCCATAATTATACTATTTGCCCATACAAGTCTATTTGTGTTGGGTACGGACAAAAGACATGTTCGACCAATCCACTGAATACATTCGGCAATGAAATCATTAAGGTTTCATACCACAAACCGAGAGATACAGAAGGCAAACTACTCAAGTCTTGTATATGCAATTATGTCATTACCGCATGCTTTTGCTTTGGAGTTTAAACATTACCTTGCATATTATGATAGTTAAACACCAAAACATTTTAAATAAATATTAAATTTATTTATAAGAATTTCGTGTTCTGTTTTATACAGTTTCATAACTAATATATATGACTTATAATGATAGAAATTTTAATACAATTTAATATAGTAGATGTACAAATAAATATACAAATCAGATTTTGAGACTAATGTGACGCTACACAATATAATAAATTAATATTGTAATACAGTATTACTGCCCAATCCCAAACAATTCATGTTCTCCGAATTATACAAAAGAGGATTAACCAGCCTGTAAAGTAAATTCAATATTTAACGATACCCACATAAGTACGTGAAATGAAATAAAAAACAATAAAATGGCAGATCTCGTATACAATAACTACATAATTAAATTGGAACTTGAATAATTTCAGTAACTTTAATTAGTGTAAAACGCCCGAAATCAAAGTTAATATTGTGTATAGATATGGTATAGAGAAACCAACATTCATTTGTTTAAATATTTATAAGTAATTCTAATAACCACATATTTTTATTTTAAGCATTGCAATACTTTATTTAAACCATTTGAATATTTCACATTCATTATATGCCTACAATGTTGTGTTTACGTGAGCACACCAAATGCAACAAAAAAATAGATTTCTATCAAGTTTATACTACAAGATACCACCTGTCTCCGTTTCCAATAACAATGTCCACACGCCATAAAACGCAGCGGACAAAACCAACAAGTCGGTGTGGACCTTCTAAAGTTTTCTATTTTATGACCGCAAGCGATCCAGTGCGGGGCCGATAGTACAAGCGCAGTGATTTAGCACCGTTTGAACACGCCGGAGGTCCAGTGTCGACGTATTACGGAAATGTAGACCAAATCTATAACTATGGACTAACGATTTGAAACATTTGGTTTTCGCACTAATAATGTTGGGAATATTATTGGTGTAAAGTTGTTGTTTTTTTTGCTAATTATAATTTTTTGTTTAAAATTATTTTCCATGCTACTGCATGGGGCTTCTAACTAGCGAGTAATTTTTGTTACTTTTTTAATATTACAAAAATTAAAAGTCAATATATCAGCATACTGTATTTAATATTCTATTGTAGCTTACGTTTTAGTTTTTTAACTAAAGTCAAAGATATAGGGTTTAATTAATCTAATATGAATACACTTTTTTTTTTTTTTTTTTTTTATTGCTTTGAATGGCGAGACGAGCAAGCCGTTCGCCTGATGGTAAGCGATACGACCGCTCATAAACAGTAGCAATATTCCACTGCGCTCGCCATCCTGAGACATAAGATGTTAAGTCTCAATATGTCCAGTAGTTGCTCTGGCTACAATGTCCTTCAATCCGAAACACAACAGTGCATTTAAGCAGTGTTGTTTCACGGGAGAAATAGACATTGCGGTGGTACCTACCCAGATGGCTTCTCACATATGAGAGACCTACCACCAGTGAAATACACGAGAATAGTCATAATATTTCTATTAGTAAAAATATATCGCAAATTTTGAACAAGCCATAAACGGCTTTAAAAACCTCAACCAGATTGCATATGAGTTTCAATGCACATTCGACTTAAAGCAAAGAAACCACTTACGAGTAATTAATACAACCTCCATTATTTTGTGAGCAAACACGTTTTCTTTAAGCCCGCAACTTAACCCACATTTCTTGAAGAGTTCTTAACTACTGGATTTAACGTCATATCTAAGACAGGAAATGAAATCCGAATTGATACGGTAGCTTTGGACTTGGGAGCGCAACAAAAACTAATTAAAGTTGATTAGAGTTTATATCTAAACTTATTTAAAGTAACAATTAAAACTTAAAGCCTTAATTCTATAATATTTATTTAGTTAATATATTACCATTACAGTCTTCCATATGATTAAATATATATTATTTACATTGATGACTTCGCTGTCAAAGAAGATAGAAATCACGATTAATGAAAAGGAATTGATTAAACGGAAATTGGTTGAAAGAACACATGATTTGGAAATAAGCTAGTAATTAACTAAATTAAAAATGTTTTTGTTTTATTAGCCGTAACGTAATAGTTAATACCTACAAAGAAAGAAAGAAAGAAAGAAATACGATTTATTTGTCACAGTCGCAACATACACAGGCATTGTTAATATAAAACACAGGATAAAAATACAAAAAAAGACTGGTCGCGGCTGTGACTGGTAGGTGTCCACTCAGCTCATGCTATGATGTGGTGAAAACCACAACATAACGCTGATTTTCAGTGGACACCTTAAGTGACGTCCGCGCGCCAAGCCAGCCAATAACAATAATACATTAAAAATAAAATTTTATATGTATTTTGTTTTTTACTATATATATAAAAATGTAAAAAAAGATATTTAAAATAAAGAGAAATAATAAAATAATAAATAAAAGAAAATACACAAGTGAGTAGACAGATCATAAAAAGTGCAATATTTAAATAAGTGTAAAAAAGTGCAAAACAATTATGCAATCGATGTAAACGCCTCATGTGCACACAGTTCTGCGTTGGTAATAAAAAAAATATTGTTCCGTTTTTAATTTAGTTGCGACGTGCACGCTGTCGCTGGCGTAAACTATGCAGTACACGCGGCGTGCGCATGGGCTACAATAATTTGAACAAAAACAAATATATTAAAGTGGGTATAACGCCAAAAATTACGTGCATAGTAAACGCATAACGTAAAAGCGTATCATAATTATCATAGTACATACATAAATAAACTAACGCCTTTTTCCCAAAAGGGGTAGGCAGAGGTTACCCTGATACTAACCACGTCACCCACATTTCGTGCCTAGTGTATTTGTTATGGGCCAAGTGATTAATGCGGGCAGTATTCATAATGCCCGGGCAGTGTGAATAATGCCCAGCCATATCGAGCCAAAAGCCAAGTGATTAATTACAATCTAAACTTACCTATTTATCTCATTGCCCGGGCATTATGAATATGGCTACATGATGATCGGGCAATGTGATTAATAGGTAAATTTTTATGTGGTACGCTGCCGCATTGTCGCATCTGCGACAGGCCCATAAATTAGAAAGGTTGAATTGATCTGCTTATGTTTAGTTGTTTTTTAACGTCCGAAACATGATCTTCAGAAGGAAATTAATGTACCCACTTTATGGATCAGTTAGGTCGACTGTGCCCCAAAACCGACTTCACGTAGTCTTTTGGCTACCGACCCTAGAGTGTATATAAAAAGCCGGAGGCGCGGAGGGAGAGCAGCCCCCGCCCGCTGTAACGAAGGATAGGCAACCGCGCGAGCCGTAGCGGCTGAGGCTGACAGCAAGCCGAAGCTGCGGAAATGAGCATGGGTGTCTATCTTTTGTTACGCAAGGGCGAAGGGGCTGAACTTCCCGTAGCGCCGGAGACGTTGCAGAAGCAAATTTGTATTGACAACAAGTGTTTTAAGGTTAGGTTACTATAATTGATATTTCTTAGGAATGGTGCGTTACCTTTTCATGGGAGTGGTACCAGGTGAGGTGCGTGACCTTGCAATAGCCGCACGATGCCACTTCGGCTCATTGTTTTGATTTCGATTCGCTTTACATCACTCTGCTCAATAGGCACTGGGCATTATTCATAATGCCCGGGCAATGTGATACATTTATTAGTTATAATCACATTGCCCGCTCTTATTGGGCATTATGAATAATGCCCGATTAATCACTTAGCCCATAACATATTCAATCCCACGATGTGATAGGGGGCGAGCCTATCGACATAGTGGGATTTTTATCATAGTAAATTGCAATAAAATATGGCTCTAAACCATATACAAAATAACTAACGAAAACTAGTCTTTCAACTACGTAACATTGATTTATTTAGTCAAAGCATATGAAAACAAGAATACAAACACATGGTTCACAAAATGTATAGCTTGCTTTCACATAATGAATTACTCTTGTTGAGCAATAGAGTGTACGAAATAACGTTGATAATAAATGTTGATACAAAATTCCTATCCATTTAGATACGAATGTAATAATGCCACGGGTATCGATCATCAGTAATTTTAATCTATCATTAAAAATAAAAAGTAGTAATTACAAACCTAAACTATATTTCATACTTGACTTTTCATTAGCATTATCAATTATTGAAATGGAGTCAGTATCAAACCAGCTAAATATTGTGAACTTGCATAATTAAATTTATACGTGCAACGGTTTTAAGGCTATATAACATTAATGGTTAGGCAATAAGATCGGATTTCGCTTGAAGCGGCGCCAATTGCATAGTTGAGACACAGTTGAGATGAGATATCAGCCGCCCACGCGGTGTCCGGACGCACAAGAACTTAATTAGTCGCTCTCAACAACTCACAGAATGTTATTTATCGTCTGTCAGACAATTCAACTGATTGTTAACCGCGTACCTCCTAAGAAGACCGCGGGAAGATGAATGCGCGCGACATCCAAATCAAAAGAAATGATTAGAACCAACCAATATATCACGACCGAGAGATTGCTTTTTGAATTATGTGGAGAGTTTATTTATTTGTATACGGAACGTCCCGAGATATATTGCGCCGCTTACGTAATGCGTTGATTGCTTATTTTATAGGAAGTATCATATTTCCATGTCAACCGCTGAAATTGAGAAAATTATTAGGGTTTTATATTTAAAATATGTGCGTGTTAGACTGTGAATATATTATTGCTAGGCTGGGCGTTAAATGTAATCTAAAACCCTGGTACTGATTAATAATTAATGGGAAGTGTTAGGAAATGCATTTACTTATTGTATATTTTGTTTGTGTTTGTATTATGTTAAAGCAGTGAAGGAAAACATCGTGAGGAAACCATAGCGATATATAAAAATTTCTATGGTATGTAAGTCCGCCAACCCGCACTAGGCCAGCGTGGTGGACTATATGGCCTAACCACTCTCAATCGTACTGTCGATTGTGGAGGAGGCCCATGCCCTGCAGTGGGACGTATATGGGCTGGTACAGTACGGTATTATGTTATTCAACTTAAGACTTTATCACTTTACTCTTTTGTTTCAATTATAATATTTAACGTTCAAAACATCATACCAGCTATATTAAGCAAAAGGTATTTATAAGATCCACTTTATAAGATAGAGAACAACTTTTTTATTTCAGCGAAAAAATAATTTCTCTAAGAGTTGTAAGAGGCAAGCGGGGCAAAGGTCAAAAGGTATGATATAAATGAAGTAGGTGTGGAATACGAAAGCCATTACATAAGTGCTACATCTTATGATTAAAAAAGATCGTGAAATAGAAATTACCTTACAAATACCTACTATGTTTTAACTTAAAGGGAACAATTAATTCTCTCACAGTCCATTATTACGTCCTTTGATGTTATATCCTTACTTTTTTATAATTCTACACAACTTTAAGCGTTCCTTGACACAAGGCCACAGTTTTACGAACAAAGTATTTCACATAAAAACACAAAGGTAGACTTCTCACTAGAAATATTTATTAACCTTAATTACCAGGCACGGCACAAGGAATATTTCAATAGAAATGTAACATTTCAAATGTAATAATCATATACAGCGAGTCCAGTAATGGACATCACGAAATGCCACGTCGAGTCGTAGACATTATAATCACAGCCCTTCTATTTCTGATATAACCGTTACTATATTTATTTAACGTGTCGATCTTGACAGAAAACTGCTATTTATTAGCCGTCATGGATGTCATATGAAAATTGAATTATAATGCTGGTTTAATGTTTACCTATTAGACACATAATTATTGTTAAATTAAGGAGTTGTTTTTAGAACCGTTGCGATTAATAATTCCATTTTCAATCTATTAAATGGTTTCTTAATTTACTTTTCGAATTATTTATCTACTTGCACGTCCACCTATCGGCGGATACAATGTCATTTTTTCTAAATAACACTCCATTATTTTAATTTCGCATGTCACTTGTTACGGATTTTTTTTCGTATTCATCACCTTCGTAACTATTATTCTAATTTTTTTTAAATCTAAAGTGGGCAAAAATAGGGTAATGATAAATAATTACCTTTCGCTATCCATTGACTATAAAAGATAAGGAATAGTAGAGATGTTGTCTTAAAAAGCATAAAAGAAAATGGGAAAAGAAGAGTAGTACTGCTCATTCATCAATTCAGCTGACCATACGAAACGTACCATACCTGTACCGGTTTTCTGAGACAGTAGCGCATCGATTAATATTGACCAAACAATAAAAATAATTTAAACTGTCACCGGTAGCTATCGGGATTCTCTCTCTAAGCAATCCATATTCAATGTGGAACGAAACCTGTTTGTTGTCTGTTGTCACTCTGGTAATTTTAAATCTCAAGTGGTATCCCATGGGATAGCCACATGTATGGACCGCTACTGCCCACCGGACTTCACCTAGGTCATATTTTATGTTTAATTATATGTAATTTGATAGGCAGCGAACTTATAATTTTTTATAGCCTATAATGTGTTCCACTGCTGCGCGAAAGCCTGCTCTGTGATACTCCATGTTATCATACTGAGCACAAATTCACGTTCCAGGCGTACTAAAATTTGTCAATCGAAAAACTATAGAAATTAGAATGCCCGTTTAGGATGAACCCAACCTCGGCGCCCCGCAGTACATTCACATACACGCCTCGAGGCCAACAAGACGAGCGGACGAGAGAAACTAAATAATAACTAAATTATATTCAAAACAGCAATTATTTTAATACTAAGAAACTGCCGCGTAGTTGAGAAGCAATCAACACAATCTAAACTAGCACCCCAGGGATCATTTCCACATCCTAACAGATCACAATCTTTATTACTAATGAGTGTTATTTAGGGACCCACATTAATTTCAATCGTTATTAAAATCTATTAACTTTTTAACCTGCGTAAAGCACTTATCAAGTAGCATTTAGTATATTATTTGAAGCTTATGGGATTTCTTGTTTGGAATATTAAATTATTTTATCAAGAATATTTTAACTACCATATACATATATTTTCATAATCATTGTATGTTTATACTTTGTACGATATTGTCGCAATTTGTTTAATGTATTATTATTTAAGAGTCAATTACGCTTTAATAATTAAGCATATTTGTAATTTATCTAAATTAATATTGTTTTTACACTATTTCGCATTTGGTTTCTTAATTTACAATCAATAACGACAATCAACATTGTTGTTGCAATACATTATTTTTTACTGCACAAATGTCAGAAATTTAACATTAATTTTGAAAGGTGGTTGTTAGCAAGGTCGATTAAGTAATTAAATTATAAAACAAGTTAGGACACTCACTCACAAATAATATATATTTTAGAAATATTATCAGGTAATAAAATCGTAATTGTAAATTCAACCTCCGAGATGCTTAGAAATAATGCCACCTACTAGGTACTGCACCAATATTAACACACAAGTAATTTCTTCTTGTTTAATTGTTTCTTCGTTCCACGTTAACATAAACACTAAATAGTCTATCATCTACGAAATCGGTAAGAAATTGTCTATGGAAATTGAAAGAAGGTCGCCCTCAAACAAAACAATATAAGTTGAATGGTGACAATGTTTCTAAGTTTTAACGTACGTGACCGAGCACTCCCACGCCGCTTTGATAAAGACATTAACTCTCAAATTTATGTTAGACTCGCCGTGTTCGAGTCCAAAACTGGACGAATTATTGGACTGTTTTAAAATAGGGTCTTTATGTGAACATTTCCTTTACATTGTATTTTATAATTTAACTGTAAAGTCTTGTTTGTGTGACTCACGCTAGTTTTATAGTATTTTGCGATATCTAAACTATTAATAAAAGAGGAAAGTTTTGTTTGTTTGCATTGAAAAGGCTTTGAAACTATTGGACTGATTTGAAAAATTCTTTCACCATTACAATTCCGCATTATTCCTGGCGACATATGTAACAGAATATTTTTAAAACTCTGTATCTGCACTCGGGTAAAGCCAGGCCGGACTGCTAGTTTTTAATATAATATTTGAAGTGTTAGATTTACTATAGCCCGTTTAATATACAGTATGAAAGGCTTGAATCGACCTTTGTTCCGCCTTCCACTGTCTAATTGCGAATCGGCACGAAACAAGAGTTTTGTTGACTTCTGATCAGTGAATTCTATCACTGGCGATTCTATAATAGGTGCAGCGGCGTGCACAGGATTATGACACTGGGTATGCGGCGGAGTACTCGGTCACAAAAACATTTTCTTTTATAGTTTTTTAGCATAGCCACAGCCACGCGACGGATCTCTAAGTCGGAAACCATGCCAACATAACAAGTCTAAGATGTACTACTATTCATGTCCATCTTCTACGGCAACGCAGACAAAACAGCGATCGATCGTCGCGACGGAAGAAATTCTAATAAGTAAAATAAAAAAAACTCACCTAGTCAGCTTTCAATTTTCACATATTCAAGGTTCCGGTTAATTGAGATTACTATACCTATCCCGATGTAAATAAACGCAATATTTCGGCCACCTCATTCATTCATTTGATAAATATACATTTTTAACACAAACCTCGCAATCAAATAACATTTAAAAAAATAAACAAACACACTAGTAAAAGCAAATGACTACAATTAATATCGAAACTTAGTAATAAACTGTTAAATGTACACACTTTCAAATGTTAAAATGAAAAATCCGTTAAGAAATCTATTTTTTTTTTTACAAACATACTAGTATAAAATAGTAAACAATGCAAAAACTCATAAAAAAAGCAAAATGGCCCCCGCGAAACACAAAACATTTCTATTTAAACAAATAAACCTTACTAACCAAAAATGCATAATGTGCATAGGTGATTTATTAGATTCCAGCCTATTAATTTTACTCGGATTATAGGCAACGAACATTTACGATTACTCCCGACAACTGCCGAACTCCCGAGGCCTGCCGCAGGAGTCGCGGCTTTCAATATTCATGGGTGTGTGCGTTTGCGACTGTGCACGGACACCAAAATTACTACACACATGCAAACAAATGTCATGCGGGACGCGGCGGCATGACTTGGTTGATTAGGTACATTAATTTGCTTTGCAGCGCCTCTTGCTTTTCGCGTGGCAACCATAATGTTTGCGTGATTGCAAATAGGTGCTATTTATAAAATATTAGGCGTTTTTAAGTTATTATATTTTGTTAATTCATTTATTTACTATAAATTAAAGTCATCTAAAACGTACGAACGTTATAATAAAATATCTGTGAATGGCAAGTAAAGCACTGCATTTCGGCCTACAAGGAGTGCACGCCCCTGAATAGGTGGAAGTATAACTTTTTACGCATTAATAGCTTTTCTGATACATCATGGCAAACGTTTCATAATGACCCATGGAAACAAGCCATGATTCGGTTTCAGGATGTAAAGAAATGGTATACCATAAATGTCTATCAAGCAGAAACATTCATAAATTATACTCACATAGTCAATCGTTTACAATTAAACCGAGACACAAATCTTGCGAGACCGATTAAACAACAATCAAATACGTAAAACAATAAAAAAATATTACTACAACGTTATTTTTACAAACACTTAAAGCATGCTATTTAGGCGTCTCGTCGTTGAGCAAACTAATGAAGACAATCATTATAAGACTATTAAAGCCAAGGAGACGTGTATGGTAATTGTCCAGTGACATCATATTTACTGAAACATTGCTTTGTATTAACAAACTAGATTGGAGACACGGAATTGGGCAGTCGCGTGGGTCAATAGCGTTTAACGTTGCCAAAAAAGTTATTATGTTCATGGACCAAATCAACCTTATAAGACTACTTCGTTGGTCTTTTCATCCATCAAGATAACCTATGAAGTACTTTCCATAGATGTAGGTTTATGTTCGAAAAGTAACTATGTCTTACAACTACAGAAATTAATAAATCTATCTGAAAAAATTAGATGCCATAATTTCTATTATCTGGTACAGAACTCTCGAGACGCGAGACCAACTCGCACTTGGCAGGTTTTTTATGCCTCAGCTACATTAAACACATATGAGCTGTGAATTGTGATGGATGGTCTGAATTCAAAGTTCCGGAATGATGAGCTAAACCATTTTGTGTATTTTGATAAAAAAAATCAGCTGACGTCATGCAGTTAACCTCCCGTATAAAATCAAGCCATTTTTTTAGCAACCTGTTCAATAAGCCACGATTTACTAATCCCAAAGCGCGTGGTGAACACACGTGGCTACTGACATGTTTTACGTAGTAACTATTTCAAGTCCCAGGACACACCTCAAACTTTACAGTCATATGTGTATTGATACACAATCACCACGCATTATAATAGTGAAGGAATCCCTCGTAAGGAAACCTGCAAACGAAGCGATTTGTAAAAAAAAATATGGCATGTAAAGTCTGCCAACCATCACTAAGCCAGCGTGGTGGACTTTACTACCTAGCCACCATAACTTGCACTTTTGATTGTAGAGGAGGTCCGTGCTCTGCAGTGGGACTTATGTGTGCTGATGCAGATACAGAATATAGATAATAAACCAAGGAACTGTGACACTTTCGTTAGTTACTCTATTTTTTGGCATATTTTAAATTGTGCCGGTGTGATAGCATGTTAATCGTAGACTAACTTAATAAGAGTAACACATTAATCAGAGACTATGTACAGCCCAGACATCTTGACGACCAAGCAATGACGTAGATTATGGATTTTATTTCAGTACGGAAACTTGTTCTGCAACTCTCAAATATTAATTGTCTAAGCGACAAATCCTTATAATATTCAAATTTAATGAATAGACACCTAACAATCTTATAGCTCCACCAAGTTGATCGAATGCTAAAATGAGCAACAATTTCACTGAATGCTTAGTGATCATCAAGTACGAATGAATTTCTACGTTATGTAAAGTCCGCGAATCCATACTAGAGCAGCGTGGTGGACTATATGGCCTAACTCCCCTCAATCGCAGTCGCATTTGTAGAGGAGTTCCGTTCCCAGCAGTGGGACATATTTGATCTGATTCAGATAGATTATAAATAATACCAGTGTGTCAATTTACCTGGCAATGTCCTTGCAAATATCCATCGTCGCAACATTCAAATTAAGAATCAAGATTACTCACATTGCGTTGTATTGACGTCTTACCTTGATAGGTATATCCGTGAATTTGCGAGATATTCATCAGCCACGACATCGCAAGACGATATTAGACTTCTGTGGTTATCCCTATGATGTATATTGCGATTAATCTCCCATTTACTTTAAGTACTACATACAATTACGTATACAGAACTTGTACTTTTATACAAATTGTTAGTATTTCAAGGTTTATCTTAGGAAGTTTATATTTGAAGTCAGTCAGCATTGTAAAAAATTGTTTATGGGTGAAACCCATACGCAAAATGTCATTTGAAAAACCCATAGTGATACATGCATATAAATCGGATTTTCTAAGTAGCCATTCACATCCGTTTTGAAGCAAGTATAATATAGTCAACTACTGAGATAATAATCTATACAACTGCAGCGCACAATTTGTAAAAATAAAAGCATAATACCTTGCGATTAATTGAATAATTTTGAGAGGGATTGAGAATGAAAGGGATTCTGTTAAGCTCCCTTTCCATGACACCGGAGTAGTCAGTGAAAAGGACAATCCTGACGTGACTATTTTAACCTGCTTACTTCTTGGATTGGACGTCTGTCCAATCAAGACAGATACACCGATCTTGGAGTCACTATCAGAGTAAACTAGAAAGTGCCACGAACATAAATCTTAATAAGTATTCAAACTTACGCAATCCTGTTCTTCTAATTGAAAAACCCACACAAGTGATAGTCTGAGTTAGCCGAAACTAATAACATAAATAGTATTAAGAGATTAATGTAGTTAACTATAGATTAACTGATTGGTGCTGACCATATTTCACGACCCACACTTGGTACATAATGAGTTACTAATGTAATACAACATAGCTGAAATATTTTTGAGGCTGGCGCTATCAAACGCCATAAATCTACCGTTATCAGAAACTTAAACTACGGTTTAATTCCTAATCTTGTAACGCGTTGAAACAACCTGTAATTTTTGTACATAAATTATTATAATATTAATGCTAGGCGCCGTTTGATTCTGAGTAAATAAATTCATCGTATTGCGTACAGCGATCTTGATGGTAAATAAATAGGACTTGTTTTGAAATATTATGACAGTCCTTAACAGAACTCTAGTATGAAGTATAATATTCAAAGAAGAGAATGCGTGTATTTTTGTACTTATTCAAATACGACTGGGCACACCCTAAATGAAAATTAGGTACCTGCTGGTTATTTTTTATTGACCTCACTGGGGTCCTTACAATTTCTATATTTTTTAACGTAACAGTCCAATACTGTGCAATTTACAACAAGAGTGCTACATTCACAAAACTCAAGTCATTGTTCTATCGCTTGTATCACAACTTCCCCTATATTCGATACGAAGCTATCAATTACTAACTTTTCTCCATTAGTACATTATGAATCACTGATCACGTACTAAAGATAAATTAAACGATAAACGGACCCTTATGATTTATTGCTTTTGAAGAGAAAAAACTTGATTTAGATACACACGGGTAATTTAACTCAGTAATATATATTTGATAGGCGCATTAATGTAATAAATTGATTTAAATAGATGATTTTACCTGGGGTTCTCCCGGCAGGTACTAGGATTCCTCATTCTTCCCGATCTTCAGTATTCTGAATCCTCTATATTTGTTTTGTGATGGAAGACATCAGTACACTTGGTTTCAATATAATATAGAATATCTATAGCCTTGAATTCTAACAATAGTCTGGTGACTAGTCCAATAAAATCCATCTGTCCTTTAACATAGGTCATCGACCCAACGTGATGGCTAAAACCTAATTGACATGAATCAGGGGAGGGCCCCAGTGCGGGTACGCACTATCACTGCTATAGAATGTGAATATCTAATGTATTTTAGTAATTTTAAAAATAATATTTACAACCCATTTACGTTGAGACTTGCGTAGTCATACTGCCGAGACGGAACAAAAAAGGGCGAAGGCGCGTAATAAGTTGTACGCGTATATATAATTTGTACTACTACAAAATATAAACTGTAAAAAAATCGTCAATGGCGAAAACTATGTAGGGGTTGACATCAGACGCCCCGTCGGGAAATAATAAACCAAAACCTTACACAACATTCATAAATGTATTTGTACCGCCTTTACGCAAACGTTGGCTAACTACGGTAGAACGGCGTAATTAAAACAAGAAACACGAGGCAGGCAATAAAATACAAGTGTTATAAAATGTATGTACCAAAACTTTATATCATATTACTTCGTATCTCCTAATTATTTTTTTCTATCAGCTCATATCTTCGAACTAATCACGAATGCGGCGATGAAAATGCAAAAACGCATTTCATTAATTTGGGTTTATCATGATAGCTTATAAATTTGTTATCTGATATAGATACAATTTTATTTATTATTTCAAAATTCAGATTTAAAAATGTATATTTGTATACTTTAGTTTAATTTATTTATAGAGTCGATGTCCAAGTGTTGCGATCTATGAAGTTTAGTGACCAATTATAGTGATAGGCTCGCCCCCTATCACATCGTGGGACGGAACATACAAGGCAAATTGTGGGTGTCCTGGCACCTCAGCTTGTATGTATTATCTGTATATAGTAAGGACAGTCCCTTTAGTCCCTTTAGCCCCTTTAGTCATCCAGGATGTAAACACTTGTACAAATATTCATAAATTCATTTATCGGAGCTTTTTATTTATTTATCAGTAGTAAATAGTAAGTCTGTTTGTACTATTTGAATAACTCAAACGCAACATTTTCCCCACATGATTCACTTTACGTAAGCCATTACATTCTTGTTACTCCTAAACAAAATTCCTAATCGCCACAATGAGTCATCAGTTAAATACGAGTATAAACTTAATCGCAGGTGCAGAGGTGGGAGTCACTCATAATCGATTTTCCCTAAAATATTCGCCTCATAGCCCTTAACGTTGGGGACCAGGCAGAGATAATTATTTTTGTTGACGACTGACAATATTTCAAAGGCAGATGTTTGATTCACTAAGGAATTACCTTTCCCTCTCACAATCGCGTCGCAAAATGGGATATTATTACTTCCAGCTTACGGTTTTGTTACGGCCTCCAACATTTCATAAAGATTTTTATTAGAACAATAAACTGGAAATGATCGACTTATAAATATGCTTAAATGATCGTAAAGATTTTGGTCAATTTCTGTATTAGAATTGAGTCCAGATTGTGGAGGTATTACTATCAAAACGACATTAAAGTTATTGCTTCTGTTTTATGGGTTTAATTTGGCACATAAAATGGTATTTCAATTTTATTTGTAAAGTTGTAAAGTTGATGAAATGAAAGATTAATTTGTAAAGTTGCGCTGTCAATTACGGATTATGAATGTTCTTGTTTTGATAATTCAGTTTTACAAAGTCCGTTCATTTATTTAGGTCATGAAATGAATCTTCAATATGCCTATTACATCATATTCAAAGATATGAATTAATCGTCGCTTTGGTAATCGCGCTGATTCGTGAGATTCATATTACAAGTGTAGATAAACCTTGATAGCGTTGTGTGAATGTGCGATTGGGAACACGGTATTTGGCCTGCATTGAGTAATTTCCCGACTAGGCTGACGTCAGACTATCACAATCAGTATTTTTTAAATATATTCAGTGGCGTAACTACCTCATCGGGGGCCCGTGGCAAAATTCACCAAATAAGGCCCTTCGTAAATGTAAAAAAAAAAAAATTGTAGTTTCGTTTTTATGAATATTTTTTAAGGTGCGTGGTAGCCTATTTGTAAACAGACCAGACGCGGCCGTTCATGTTCATGATCGTGGGTTTGAATCCCAGGGCACACCTCTGGCTTTTCGGAGTCATGTGAGTATTAATAGTCAATCACCACGCACTATGACGGTGGTAGAAAACATCGTGAGAAAACCTGTATACCATTGCGATTTGCAAGAGTTTCTATGGTATGTAAAGTCCACCAACCGGCACTAGGCCAGCATGGCACTTAAGGGTGACGTACGTAGGGGAGGCCCGTGCCCTGCAATGGACTTATATGGGCTGATACAGTACCGCACAGAATTTTTAACGACATTGCTTCATTTTTCTCATCGGATTTTGAATATAAATCACTTCATGAAATTTTAAAAGGATTCTCTAATACCGATTGAAGAGTGATTTTGTAATTCCATTTTCATTTCTTTCTAACACACAGTACCGATAAACTTCACATAATTGGTCTGTTTTAGAAATAGTTTTAGGTCCAAAACAGCAATTAGCTCTTTTGGTATTTTTGGACTTAAGTATTTTATCTGGCTCTTGGACTTATTTCACCATTCCTCTAAATCAGTATTACATTTTGCTAGTAACTGCTTTATTGCGGCTATCTGCGCTTACTCTATGGCCACGAAAAGCTAAATTACTAGTAAATTGGTGGAGTATAGTAAGTTTCTGGCGTCAAAAATGTTAATTTTTATATTGATTGTTGCTCCTCATCTAATGTAACCGCCATTGTTCATACAAAAGACACGAATCCAAGGGAATTTTCGATGTTTCGTGTCTCATTATCACATTTACAATTTGTTTCCAGACGTCATAACCCTTAACTCAAATATTCATCATCAGCCTTCTGCTGTCCACTGCTGGACATAGGCCTCCTCCAAATTTCGCCATTTCGCCATGTCGTCAGCTTGTCGCATCCAGCATGTGGTAGCGACCTTTTGCAAATCGTCACTCCACCTAGCTGGAGGGCGTCTTACACTACGTTAGTCAAGACGCGGTCTCCACTCAAGAACACGTTTACTCCAACGTTTATCGGTTCTTGGATAGATGTGGCCAGCGCACTGCCACTGCATCTTGCTAATCCGGTGTGCTATGTCTATAACTTTGGTTTTCTGTCCGATAAGCTCATTAGGGATCTTATCATATCATATTTCATAGAGACATCGAGCATAGCACATCCATAGCTCGCTGAGCGACCATAAGCTAGTGGACTATTCGTACTGTGAGTGGCCAAGTCTCAGCATCGTAGGTCGCACTGGTTGAAAACTATCGTTTTCAAGCTTTTTGGCAGAAGTGTTAGATGGCGAGAAGACTCGTAGCCTCTTTCTCAAAGTTGTTTCTAAAGGGTCTGCCCCAGTTAAATATATTCGGGAACAACTTCGAGCTGTTGGCTGCATAAAGCGACAGGTCTTGGATCAAGGTGGTGGTGAATCATTACTTTGGTTTTGTCGAAGTTAATTTTAAGACTTATTCGCTATGGGGCTGAATCCAGACCGTCCAGCATCTGTTGCAGCTCCTCCAATGATTCCGCCATCAAGACAATATCGTCAACGAAACCTAGTTGGTGCGTTTGTTTATTATTTTATTATTTATTGGCTCCGTCTTTTAAGAAGTGACCGTTGGGTTTACAATGGTTGACAGCCTCCGTGGGGCAGTAGATCGGAAGCCGCCTGTGAAACAAAAGGCCGCAAGTTCGATTCCCGCACCGAGAGGAATGTTTGTGCGGCCCATAAATACACATATTTCTTTTGGGTCTGGGTGAGAGCGAAAAGTGTCTCGTAGTTTCTGATACAAGACACAAGACTCGATCTTAGTGTGGGGTCAGGACTATGTATGTGACTGTTGGATATTATTATCATTATCATTTTCTCAATCACAAATCGTTTCACTTCGTCATATTTGTTTTATTACCCTTATCTTCAATATATGGAGATTTAATATTTTCCACGCTTAAATATGGTTCAATTACATGTTTGCTCGTACTTGTAGTTGTTTTGGGTCTGAATATTCTCTATCGTCGGGATTCGTTATTATGGAATTTTTAGTTTCGTCCATTTGATCATTTCCGATACTCATCAATGAATTTCTCGTTCCGAAAATACTGACTTATTTTAGATACTTTTATTTATCACTCAGGCTAAAGTTCAAGCTCCGTCTTTCTATGTCGTTTTTCGCTACCTCTTATATAATTTCTCGAACAAGGAATGTTTCAATTTATTTGGAATATATTAACTTAATATTCATTAAATTATAATTCATTGGTATGTAATAATGTAACTATGTTGTTACTATAATGAAACAAAAAGAAAACTTTGAAATCAAATATATACATGTTGAAATGTTTGTCATGTTTAAAATGTAGTCAATTATTTGTTATAAATAATAACAAATTAATAATGTTATATTTTTCCCTGCTTACGCCGTTGTCGGGCTTGAACCCGAGGCCCTATTGAGCCAGGGCCCTGTTGGGCCTGAGACCCTGTCAGTCTAGGGCCCTGCCGGGCTGGCGCGGGGGCCCCTAAGGCCGGGGGCCCGTGGCATTTTGCGCACTCTGCCACCCTATTGTTACGCCACTGAATATATTCTATAAACGTATTTCACTAACAAATAAATACAAAGCAATAATAAACATACTAATACACCAAACAGTCACACACAAGTCTTGATAAGCCCACTGTAACATACCAAGCTTTATGCAGCGGGTATAAATTATGTAACATTTTTGTCTCACAAAAATCAATCCGAATTTTTTTTTCTAGCCACGCCAATATTTTTCGCAGAGTGGGATCTAACCCGCGGCTTCTCATTACACAACTGACTCAACTAACTGAGCCACACAGTCTGTCCATGCTCATAGTATGTTTGTAAAGTGACTTTTTGTCATAGACGAAAAATAGGAACACATTAGTATATTGCATATTACGAGTATACTATTAAATAGGCAATTTTCTTCCTCTCCTTTTTAATGACTATCTTCGATTTTTCTTCTCCCATTCAATCCAATCCATCCATTGGTTGTTTGAAAGAGATGCCTTTAGCGATAAGACCGCCGTTTGTACATACTTACACACGTTATAATTCCCTTAGTTGTAAAATTATTTTAATATATTTTGTGTACAATAAAGGATTATAAATGAAAATAAGCAATAAATAAAGTGTATCTTTTTGTAATGATCAGTGAATAATTTAATTTAACACTCTCGATTGTAGAGGAGGTCCGTGCCCTGCAGTGGAACGTATATGGGCTGATACAGTACAATTTAATTATGCTTAATGAACATAGAACAACTACAACCCTAGGCAACAGCACAGACCGCACATTACAACAACCCTTTGAAATGTATCCGTAAGTGTGCTGTGGGGATCATTAAATTACACTTGAACCCTTTATTACTTAATTAATTAAACCTGACTTTGTGGTGATGTGGTATACATTTTGTTTAATTGGGAAGGTTTTTTAAACACGCAAGAAATATTATACTTATCGCTACATGGTATAAAACAAATTCGCTTTCCGTCTGTCTATCCCTATGTATGCTTAGATCTTTAAAACTACACAAAGGATTTTGATGCGGTTCATTTTAATAGATAGAGTGATTCAATAGGAAAATTTATATGTATAGTAAATACTAAAACCAAACTTAACACAATATTTACTTTTAATAAACGATTCAGTTATGACTTACTAAGTAACGGCATCGACTGTACTATCACCATATTATTCAAACCAAAAATATCGCACTTCATTTTTCTATCCATCTACCAAATTAAGCAACAGTTTGTCAGTTCACGTTATTTTTATCATCTAAAAACAGGCTTTATTGAGTTTATAACTAAAGAGCTAAGAACTAAACTAACGTTAAACTAGCCACAAACTTAACTTCACCATACATCAAACAGCACTAAGCCGGTAGGACAGATTTTGATCCCAAATACGCTTAGGGGATGAAATCCGTATGGTTGAACACCCTGTAATTATGACCACAGTAAATGTGTTACATAGTACAGAGACCTTAATTCAAATGTAGTGTAGTAGTATTGTAGTGTGATTGTTTTAAATTATTATAGTGGTAATGCAATAAAAATATTTTTAACAAACGAAGTATTCATTTAATTTACACTTAAATAATATTTATCGATTATTTTTAAAGCAATATCGGAAATAATATCGGAATATAATATTGACAGATGTAGTTTTCAAAACCTTTAAGAATGTAATTATGATAAACAGGTATTAAAAAATCGATTAGAATTCCAATAATATTTCCTAGCATCCCAAATTCCGAAGCGATCAAACAGCATACAATCCACCCATCCACCCAACAAATCAAAATCCGTACTAAAAGTAGCGCATAAGTCATCACTCATCAATAACCGGTATGATACGCGACTAGTCAATCAGACTCCATTAACGCCGTGCAGTGGACAGTATTGGCAAGGAAATTATTGATTTGTGCCTAATTTCCGGTTGACTGGCGCCGACGACTGCGGCCGGCGGGCGTGACGCGGTCAGGGCTGTAAACTGGGCGGAGATCCTACGCGGATGTGTCTTTTAATCCTGGATATTCGTATGTTTTTAATTGGCATGTTATTGATTTTGTATCTAATAGTATATAGGTAAGTTTGTCATAAAATTAGTGATTTGTATATAATATTATATAGTTGAGACAGAGTATAGCATTGAACTTTTTGCTAATTGACGGAATTTTTCCGAACTACTCATTGGTGGACTATATGGCATAACACCTCACAATCGTACTTTAGATTGTAGAGGAAGCTCGTGCTCTGCAGTGAGACGTATGGGCTGATACTGTTCTAATTTATTATCTTTGACAACCTCTGTGGCGCAGTTGCTTAGACGCCGGCAGTGAAACACGGTGCCGCGAGTTCGATCCTTGCACTTTCGATTGATTGATTCGCATTCGTGGTTGAGTAATTCATGTAATTTATTACTTATCATTGAAACACAATGTTAAAATTATAGAAAGTTATGATAGTTATCTTATTACGATATATATTTTAATATAGATACAAATATCAGAAAAAATATACAATGAATTTTGTAACATTCTAAATAGGTTTAGAAGTATAATGAAATAGTTGAGATAGTTTTTCTAACAATAAATTTGTTTGTGTTTTAATCATATAATATAATAATAGTACGGTCTGAACGCTCTTAGATTTACAATTTATGCAAAACTGGGACTAAAAAATGCGATAATATTAATGAAACAAGTTTCCAATGACTTAAACTTGATATAATACATAAAACGAATACCATATTTGTACTTGATAGGTTTTTATTTTAGAAACCACTCGTTGTTAGGCTAAGCAGGAAATATAAAATCATACAACGAAAAATATGATTTAATTACTTAATCATCATCATCAAAAACTATATTTTCCTTGAATAAATACATTCAGCAATCACATGCATGGCCCAGACCCCACACTAAGATCGAGTCTTGTGTCGTGGGTGAAAAACTCAGAGATTTTTCAGTCTCATAAACACTCAGCCTCAAAAAAAATACTACAGCTATTTTCACACAAATATTGGTTCCCAAGTGCATGGTGGCCTGTTGGTAAACGGACTAGACGCGACTGCCAACATGTTCACGTTGGTCGCGGGTTCGAATCCCAGGGCACACCTCTGACTTTTCGGAGTCATGTGTGTATTGATAGTCAATCACCACGCACTAAAACGGTGAAGGAAAACATCGTGAGGAAACCTGCATACCATAACGATTTATAAAAAAATGTATGGTATGTAAGTCCTCCAACCCGCATTAGGCCGGCGTGGTGGACTATATGGCCTAACCACTCTCAATCGTACTATCGATTGTAGAGTAGGCCCGTGCCCTGTAGTGGGACGTATATGGGCTGATACAGATACTGATACATTGGTTCCCTTGCGGAAATCGAACTCGCGGTCATACTTTTCTCCGCCGGCGTCTCACCACATGCGCCATGGGTAATCTAATAAAATAAAATCTAATATAGCTGATAATATCCAAGAAAAAACGCAATCTGATAAATAATATTTGGGGTGTAAGATCAGTATTTTAATATTGTTTACGAGTTACTCATTAAATTAAAGGATTTATAAACATTCTAATATGCTACTTTGCTCAAATTGTATACATACATATCTATTAGAAGTCAGCAAAGTTAATATACTAAATTTCGATGACAATTATATGTATAAATAAATTCTTGCAACTTTACCCAAAACACTTTAGGTATTTTGTTAACAGGAAAAAACATTGAACATATCAGAAATGTAGACCGAAACTATGTCATTTGTAAATAAACGCTTGTTATTTGTTATTGTTAATTAATAAATTTATACCACATTCATAATACTTCTTGATAATACGGCGAAATAATTTGTCACACCACATCACCAGTCAATACTCCAAAATCCAAATTGTATAGACTAGGTCTGTATCAGCTCATATACATCCCACTGCAGGGCACAGGCCTCCTCTACAATCGAGAGTGCGATTGAAAGTGGTTAGTTTATATAATCCTCCACGCTGACCTAGTGCGTGTTGGGAGACTATCGCTGTGGTATGCAGGTTTCCTCACGATGTTTTCCTTTACGTTAAAGACTAGATATCTATCTACATTCTTTTAATGTATCTGATAATTCATCTGGACAGTAGTATTCACCGCCAAGTGTATTACCTACACTTGGCTATACCTATTCATTTATTTTATTATTATTTTTCAACACAAACGGGTATATACCCAATTCTAACTGGCAAAAAAACACAAATCATGAAGACACGTTCCTTAACAAAAAAGTTTAACTATAATATACTACAACTATGTATAATATAAAATATATATTTTGTATTAATTAAGACAATGTATTTAGTCGTTTTGCATAGAAAATAATAAAAACGCATCTTTATTCTGGGTGCAGGGCAACCCTTAGTGTTTGCACCCTAGTTAGTTTCGCAAAAGGTTAACTATGTGCCGAAAGGTCGGACAGCAAGAATCGGTCATATCATTGTGAAACTAATTTTAAACTTGTTTTCTTTAATAATAGTTTGTTTTGGAATACGTGCGCTCATGCCTGCCTGCTTAGTAATTAGTATGAGTATTCGTTTTGGTTTCCTTTTCTTTTTTTGATATCTTTAAGATTATCACAATAATCTATGAATGTTTATGTATAAAAGTAAAGAATTATGTAGACCTTTTTTTATTAGATCCTGGAACATTTTATTTGTTTTTCAAACCAAATAATTTAGTTTTTTTTCATATTCTGCGTTGTTGTAATTTCTTCGTACCCATATTATAAAAACACATTAGTGATTTTTTTCACCTTATCTTTTAGCAAGACTTTTTTCAATAACTTCATCCCTAAAACATCAAAGCCTATTTATCCCAACAAACCAACCATTCTATACGATAGTTGTATAGAATAAATATTAAACGTACGAATTGCATATGCTCTAAAATTTCCGACCTGGTTTTAATATAATTAATCGAGAATATCAGAAATATAGTTAATTTTCTGTTAAATAACAAGCGTGTAATGGATCTTACATATGTACCGCTTGTAACATTTAATTACGTGCTCATAGCAGCTGAATGGAATTATCTTAATCAAAATCTATACAAAGAACTAGAGCGCTTAATACGCATCAAGAAGTCTTTGCAACTCGACACAGAGAAAATTACATCTCACCAACCACGAACAAACTCGTAATAAATCGTCGGAGCTGAAGGAAAACACCGGCTCCTACATTTATGGAGAGATAGTACGTAAAAACTCGAACTTCCTTATTACAAAGTGTTTGTACCAAGTTGCTTCTTTAACGTTTACTCTAAATTCCAAACATTGTTGCTATGGCGAAGAATTCGAAAGCCGATTTTATCTCAACATTATTGCCGCCGTATTCACCTTCTTCGTAGTCTATAGGAATTCGATAAATACCTTTACGTTATCGATAATTTACTTCCTTGCTATAAGATAACGGCCGGGCAGATTTGCATACAACATCGATATTATAGTACGTAACAAAGTTTTTTCGTTGGCAAAACTTTATATAATAAAAACAATTTTTGCTATCACTATACAACTTCCTGATAACGTTAATTTTGGACGATGTATATCGAAAATTTTGGATACGTAGGTAGGTAGATAAACATCAACATTGAATCGCAAGCAGATATCCGCTGATAAGACGCCGCGAGAGCCGATCTCGCCTTGAATTTACACCGCGCTCGCCGCAGCGATACACATGCACCGGTCCATCTATTATACATGCACCGGTTGAAAAAATATTTTTAAAAACAATGAAGGGCATTCACTTTTATCAAACGCATCGTCGCCCAGGGGGAGTTCTGAAAGGGAGCGGTGAATAGAAATCCCTACGGCAACGCCGGCAGGCTATCAGTTGAGTGAATGGCTATTAACCACCTCGGGGCGACGATAACGATGAAAGGCGTTACACCCACAATGTTTGCCCTCGCTCATTACCTCGTCGGGTGGCTGGCGCAGCGTCATCGGCGGCGCCACGTCCCGCTCCTCGTGCACTCTCGAACTGCCACTCTCACTCACTGCACTCACAGTACCACCGGCAGCGTTCCCTTCGATGTCGGCCCACGGCACGTCGTACTCGTACACCGCCACGTTCATCAGCTCGGAGCCGGCGTGGAACTTCCACGGCAGCTCGGAGCCGCTCTGCCGGGGCCGCCGACGCTTGTGCCTCACTTTGTGCCGGGTGAAGCGGCCGAACCCACCGCCGTGGCTCTCCTCCAGCATCGCGTTGTACAGCGAGTCCAAGTTCACTTGCAACTTGTGCCGTTTGGTGGCAGGGGGTGCGAGCGTGGTGATGGGTTCCCGGGACAGGCCCTCGGCGTCCCACAACTGTATCCTGAGTATGTTGTCGTGCGAGGGCAGATGGGCACGCGCGGTCGCGAGCGCGAGTGTCGCGAGCAGCAGGCGGAGCGCGCGCGTGGAGGCGACCATGTCTGTCGGAGGGCGCGAGCCTACTGAAGCGAGCACGCCTCGCCGAGGTTTTCCCGCGCTTTCCCGATAACGCTACGGAGCGGATACTACGAGCGCGGCATTCGACATCGACGCCGCGCCTTCGTTTCCTCCGTAGTTTATCGTGAAATGATTTGCTTGATAAATGCGTGACATCGATACGCGATATCGGTACGCGTAATGTGGTGTATTGAAATAAAACAAAATATTTCCAACTAAATAAATTATATTCCCACATTATAACACAAGCGTTGTGACAACTATAAATTAATTACTTTGTACTACAAAATTAAATTGGTTTCGAAATGCAGCCGAATCACGACACGTTTACAGCGAAGTGTTGTTCAAACAAGTTTGTTTTGCGTAAATTGATTCAGGCTTTATAATTTTACCTTTCTCTACATTTCACAAGAGTAGTTAACTGGTATATATATATATATATATATATATATATATATATATAGACACATTGATATGGATATTGTGGATATACATTTTATATTTATGTTTATTATGTTTATTACAATTAAACGTGTTCGTTACAATGATTTACTCGAAGCACATCATTAACTATATGCGAAATCGATATGTTAACATACAAGTACACATTGAGGAAACAATACTTATAATCACAATTATTATAAGTTTAATGGCAAGCGATAAACAGGTAACATCTTAAAACATTACCGTGTGCATTTAAACAACTAAGTAAATTAAATAATGGTCAAATGTAATTTTGAGAGTGACATTGCAAACACAACTAATAAATCGCATTACAATTAATCATCGATAAACGTTGAAATTACTGAACTTGACTTTAACATGCTGTAAACACATTATTTCACACGAATCCGGGATGTTTCGTATTTGGACGCTAATCTTACTTTGTAGTATCTACAGTCTAATTGTCACTAATTCGGTGGCCATGATGATTGGTTTGTATTTTTTCTCTTCATGCAAAATAGCATTCAAGGCGCTACGGGGAAATCGGGGGTGAAAAGATATACATACATATATAAACTCGCGCATTTTTCCCTGAAGGGGTAGGCAGAGGTGTCAAGACACCCACGTTTCATCTTGTGTGTTCCATCCCTCGATGTGATAGGGGCAAGCATGTCACCATATCGGACACAAATTTCTGACTCCGGGCTGATAATAGAAAAATTCAATATCACTTTGATCGACCTGGGAATCAAACCCGAGATCTCCGCTTTTTAATCGTACCGTAATACAACCACGCCACCGAGGAAGAGGTTAAAAGAAGCATTTAAAAACGGTTTAATTGCCGCATATAGTCAATGAGTGACTCAATTGTTTCGGTTCAGATAAGTTTTTAAAGTCAAAATTTTGCTCGTAATTTCCGTTTCTCTCCACACAAGGCTCTTTTATTTTCCTAGCTTATTCTGTCAATGAAGGGCCGCTCCACCTATCCCAAGCAGTCTCCATTCACGGCTTTTTTCTGCTAGATTTCGACACAATGGAACAAACATACAGACTCCTCAATTTCGCGGTTATAAAATTCGATTGTATTTATCTATTTGAAATTATGAAAAGCAACATTTTGTTGTCATTTTGTTCAGCGATGTAAGGTTTTGCACAGGTCCATAATCAAATGATTTCTCGTCTAATGACGATTTCAATGTTGTATAATTATAAAACATTCCGACATCATAAACAAAAAAATATGAAATTACAATTTATTGCGTTTATATGCATTGTGCATTGTCACTATCGGTCATTTTATATAACTAACTTGTAATGATTGCTCGATTAAGTACATAAACGTACGAACGTACAATATTTATCGGGGTTTTATATATTGTTATAAAGATTTATACAGTAGACACCAATATATAGGAGACTGGCACTATACCATATTATAATCAACACGTTTCTGCATATTACAATGCTAACAATGTTTTTCATAAAATAATCTTATTTAAAAAATACGATGATTTAGAAACTCCACCTTTTTTAAGTAGATTGAAAACACAGATTTTACTATTATTCATAGTAAAGAGTAAAATTAAGTATTATTTTAATAGGTGATCTGGAGTCGAATGACTGCAAAATATGAATTCGCTTTTTACTATGCAAAAACGTATTGCATAAAGTTACATAATATATTGTTACTATCCAATCTCAATTATTACAAAATTGTACATTAAAAATATACATAGATATATGTAAATAGTTCACTAACATCTAAATAGTTACAAATACAAAGAGGACAGAGGTAAAAAGATACATTTCCTGTTTGAAAACGACTCATTTTTCTAACAATCACAAAATATGAATAAAAATTTTACATCTATAAATTTCTAGAGTAACATAACCTCTCGGTGCTAAATGTTGCAAATTATCAATTATTTATATAAACATCGATTAAACGGAATGCGATTTTGGTTAAATTAGGTAATGTACGTAATTATTTTTCGAATTGGTAATTTGATTTTAATTATGTCTATATTGGCGCGACAAAGTGACCTTACTGTTTCGAAAGGTAAGTTACTGCGTAATGGTTACTTAGATTTACGCGAATATTACAAATTGAAATAAAATAATGTTTTACAGATTTTATAACGAATTTGAAATTGAATTGAAACGTCGACGGTAAGTTAAAAAATTAAACCAAAATCGATCAAACTCTGATCGTTGTGTTGCCTGCCTTTAAGGCATGTGTAGGCTCTTTCTTGCGAGTATCTGGATACCTGACCAGAAATACGGCTGTAGTGAAATGACTGTAAATTATTTAGCACTTTAGCAATTAGCCTGATTATTCAAAAGGAGGACAGGAATTGTTGTTTCGGCGATAATAATATTTCTCACTAGTCAATATTCCTGATTACACTGAACTTCGCTACAGGAGTATGGTTACTTTGTCGTACCAAATCGGTGCCGGATTTAGGATTAATAAGAGTTGTCTCTTTTAGTCTATCAACGAACTAATAATAACAAACGTTAACTATAAGTTAGAAATAATAAATTTTTTTTACACAAATAAACCAGCACTACACCAAGTATGTACAAGTATTAAACATGATAAAAATACACGATTGTTTCTTTAAAAATGAACCAGAATATCAAAATAAGGACGGCCAGTATTTGGCTTACAAAAATATATTTAAACATCTACCATTATTGTCGTTTTATAAATACACGTGAGCTTATTTTGAGCCGATGTGATTTTGATTCAACTTCGTTCGGGCGATAAGACAAATGTCGCGAGACATTTTCCTTAAAAAAAAACGTGTTGAACAAATATTATCGATTCTGAGAATTTTTTATCCAACGCATACTGTAGTGATATTTGCTGGCATCACACACAAATCTTGGTGAATGCTATAATGGGACTATATCAAGACTGCTACCGAAAACGAAGCCGGCTAATAATTTAAGTGACTTCAGACACAATGCAACAGAAAATGTTGCAAAAAAAAAACGTCAATTTATTTTTTTGTTATTTTTTTCCTATGATCGTATTTGAGTGGTAAATACATTTTTTTTCCTAAAATAATAGTGTATATCCTTTTATTTATAAATACTCTAAGGTACAAAAGAGTTTAAATTATTATTTTAGCAAAAATGACGATATTTAAAAAATCATTAAAAATAATGTCGCGTCTCTTTGCGAAATTTTTCGTTACATTGTGTTCGTAGTCAATAAAACTACCACCGGGCTTCGTTTTCGGTAGCTGTCTTGATATACCCAGTATAATTACTTTTTCTAAATAGAAGACATTCATCTACGATTTACAAGCCGATTGTAGTACTTTGATTTTTCTTTATTAGGATTATTCTTTTATTTTGTATACTATATGGTGTTTTGAGTAGAGAATTAATTATTATTAATAAATGATGTAGATGTTTATTTACTGATGCCCAAATACTGGAACGCAACTTAAATATAAATGGCGCTTAACTACGTTAATCCCGATTAAATGTACTGGCTAAGCGGGCCGTGCGCTGTTAAGAGCAACTTATTATTTGAATGGCGTTCCAGTATTCGGGCGTTAGAAATGTAAATCGTGAAATACTTTTTTCATTGAAGTAAAATTATTGTATATCAACTAATGAAGAATGAACTTTATAAGATAGCATATCAAGTGTTCAGATTAATTTATTTAAGAACAATCGAGCGGTGAGTCAATCCATTAAAAACCTTCGAAAATAATATTTAAGAAACATTTTTTTTAACATCGCCGGGTTATAGGACAAGTTAGTTGCCAAAGTGCTATGGTCCAAACATAGCACATATGTACCTACCTCATTTTTTTCATTAAGTGCCATTATTTTCTTCATACACGCTCACCGCTTACGACGATTTTATATTAAGTCTTTCTTTAGCGGGTATTCTGTTCGATTTTCAGGGAATCGTGTGGAACGTTCACAACTGACTACTCATTTTCGCATACAACAATTTTTGGTCAACCGTCAATTTTCACTGGTGGTAGGTCTCTCATATGTGAGAGGCCATCTGGGTAGGTACCACCGCAATGTCTATTTCTCCCGTCAAACAACACTGCTTAAATGCACTGTTGTGTTTCGGATTGAAGGACATTGTAGCCAGAGTAACTACTGGACATATTGAGACTTAACATCTTATGTCTCAGGATGGCGAGCGCAGTGGAATGTTGCTACTGTTTATGAGCGGTCGTATCGCTTACCATCAGGCGAACGACTTGCTCGTCTCGCCATACACTGCAATAAAAAAAAAAAAAAAAACCTTTCAAAAAATTAAAAATGTACAATCGAAAGAAAATACAATTTCTTATTGGTCTGTGCATGTAAGTAATTCTAATAGATACTGTGGTAATGAATAAAGATTAGCAATTTATGACAAGGCAAATAAATTATGAAGACCAAAAATGCGATGTAAGGAATTATACAATCTGAATATACAGGGTATATCAAGACTGCTACCCAAAAACTAAGCCGGGTGGTAGTTTAAGGGGGTATTCTGGTTTAGAAATTCGAAAAAATCGTTTTTTTTTTGCATATTTTCATAGTATAACCCTTCAAGAAAATGTCCCTAAAAGGATTTTTTGAAATTCGAATTATTTTCGGAGTTACAGCTTATTTTGTGACGCGCCGACAAAACCGTTTCGCAGACGAATTAACAGGTCCGAGGTACGAGCTACTGAGGCTTCCAAGGAAGCTAAATAAGAACTGCTAAATCATCTGAAAGAGCTTCACTAAACATGACATTTGAAGTCGAAGAAGGTACTTTGTACGGAGCAGGGATAGCTGATTAATAACAAGTGAGTTTAAAACGTCAGTAAACGGCTCCGAGTGCGCGCGATTAGTCCTCAAACTTTAAACTCGTTTTTCTCGTAACTACTTTTCTGGAAACGGTGTGCATGATATCTTTAATTCTACTCGACGGATTCACTTGAAATTTTACACAGAGCTTCTTTATACATTATAGTATCGCACTACGAAGAGTTTAAAATTTTTTTTTTTTTAAATTCCAAACGACAAAAAAACAGGAAAAATACGAAACTTTTTTTCAAACCACCGCCATTTTGTGAAAAAAAAAATTTTTTTCAAAAACTTTTCGTAGTGCGATAACTGCACCCTTCCTCTTTACAAATTCTTCATGAAATTCCATTTCAGGTCATGGGAAGGATTTATATCCTGCACACCAGGACAAGCCATTTTTCCATCAGTCCCCACTTCGCCGACCTGCAGTTTCTTGAAATTTAATTTTTTTTTCTTATATTATTAATGTTTTGTATTCTTAAAATATCAATAAAAATCTTATAAAAAAATGGATACCAAAAATAATTTTTGTTTTTTTTTTTTATCGCGTCCGAAAAAATACCTCAAATTCGGGCTTCTAAACCAGAATACCCCCTTAAGCGATTTCAGACACAATGCAACAAAAAAAGTTCATTATAAAAATAATTGTCGCATTTCTTTGCAAAACTTTTAGTTGCATTGTGTTTGTAGTTACTAAAACTACCACCCGGCTTCGTTTTCGGTAGCAATCTTGAGATACCCTGTATGTTACAAAAGTCTATTTCTTTTTTTTTTAATTCCAATCAATGGCGAGACGAGCTAGTCGTTCGCCTGATGGTAAGCGATACGACTGCTCATAAACAGTAGCAACATTCCACTGCGCTCGCCATCCTGAGACTTAAGTCTCAATATGTCCAGTAGTTACTCTGGCTACAATGTCCTTCAATCCGAAACACAACAGTGCAATTACGCAGTGTTGTTTCACGGGAGAAATAGACATTTCCCTACGGTGATTCCTAAAATGGTGAGCATAACCCTTCCCATGTCATTCAGTATGCGATGAATAAAAAAACTGCATTTAATTTAAAATATTTTTACTATTGTCAGAAAGAGTGAAAGCACTGGTATCAGCTGACTGGTGTTATGTTGTAGCTATTTAGCTTATTTTGTTATGATTAGAAAATACTTCATTAGTATGGGTGTAATCATTTTAAAGTCTATTTATTCATTTTTAATGAATATAGCGATTTTAATTCAAAAGGTTATCAATTCTAACCTAGCAGTACGATAGACAATTTTCGAAATCACCCACAATCGTGGCCTATTATCGGCAAAAAAACGTATACGGACTAAGCATAATTAGTGTGCTTTGTAACTAAGCATACTAGTGCTTTGAACCTTTCTGACGGCGGTATAAACAGTATACCTTTCGAATTCTTATTTTAAAAAAAAGAAAGTTTGATTATGATTTCTTATACATGAAATACATTTATAAATGAATTAAGTCGTTTATTTTAATATTGTACAACACAACTACATATTACAACAGACATTATCTATTTGAAATTGAATTAACAAAAACAAAATTGATACAAAAAAAACATTTCGATGGGTTCATTATCTTGACAATTTTATCAATAACTAAATGCTATACGAAAATATTGATATGGCATTAATCTCATAAAGGCAAGTAATCAAAAAATACGGTAACGTAAATCAAAATTTTACATTTTATTATTTACACAACACCGATTACAATTACCAAAACGGTAAACCACTAAAGTACAACTAACCGCTATTTTTACATTTAAATGGTTTAATTATTAAAGTGGTACATTTGTAATAAAATTAATTTTACAGTGCATCTACCATATGCCAGTTTGTGGCAAATTCAGGAACTATAAATAAAAGTAAAAAAATATGTTTAACACATCGTTTATCATATACTCTCAAAATTTAAACGAGCTTATCTCGTAATCTAATAAAAATAACATTTCCATTGAATTATAATAGAATATTAAAAAAGAAAATACAATTCTTATTATTTTGCACAACAGCGCTTTCGGTGACATAATTCCATAGACGATCTATAGATTTTAATTTTTTATTCTCATATATACTGCTGTACTCCGCGTCTTTTAAGCCAAAATTTAACAATAATTTTCACCAACAAAAATGTAAAAATAACTTGTGCCAATATAGGAATGCTTATAACAATTACAATAATAGCATACAAATACACTATATGTCATTAACTTCACCTCATTAAGACATACACCCGAATTAAGCCGTTAGAATTGCACTATCAATATACAAATTGTACTAATAAGATCACTAATTTTATACAGGATGTAAGTTTAAACGAAGGAATTATCTAATCACACAGTAATTTATACCTGCATAAAATTAATTATATTCTAAGGAATACTGAATCAAATATTCACAAAAAAATATACACAACGTGCAGATTAACTACCTTGATCTATATTTGTGACATATATTTTTTTTCTACAAGATAAAAATTCGGCATCTGCTTGGTCGCAGTACTAAATTGGAACCCGACACAAAATAGGTGTCCGATTCGTAGGCTTTATCAAGCATGATACATACCTAATTCATTATATTTTATAAATATAGAAGCTCGCCAATAAGTTAATATAGCAAACATTACACTGAGAACTCATTGTTTGAACACTCTTTAATAACAATATTTGTAGATACATTCATTAGAAATTTTTCAAATAAATTATGATAAATTTTGGTCTTATATTTTATCAACTACTTTTAATTAACAAACAATGTGACCAGATAAAAAAAAAGATTATATTTTTATATTTATTAAAAGAAAATACTTTTAGAAGTGATTTTAACTATAATTGAAATACACAAAATAAATTATTCCTTATTCAAAAACTTTGTACATTAACAAAAAAGTATTCAAAATTCTACTACCCACAACCAAAACTTCTAAACTGGTAACACTTACCATAGATAAAAAAATCTAATGCGGGCTTTGCAGGCAAGCGACTAGTTACATCTTTATATGGCAAACAAATTTGATTTGATAAAGCATACAATACAAGATGTATGATCAAATATTGACTTCAAAAACATGTATGTATTCATTTTTTTCGAAGAAAATAATACAGTGATATTTAAAATATAGAAATAAGCATCAAATATAATTTAAATAATCAAAATAAAGAAAAACTTGAGAGACTTCAGAATTTCTGCATTAGATTCATATTTGGTCTTCGCAAATATGACCATGTTTCCGAATATCGTATCAAACTCAAGTGGCTATCAATACGTTTTCGCCGTAATACTCGAATTCTTTCCCTTTTATACGGTATCTTGTACAATCCCTCCAGCCCCCACTATCTTAAAAACCGTTTTAAATTCCTCGGTCAAACTCATGCGCGAACTCTTAGATCAACAGAGAATTTGATCCTAGAGATTCCCAAACACAGCACATCATTTCTAAGCAAGTCCTTTACAGTTCATGCTGCTCGCTTGTGGAACGAATTACCATTGTCTGTCAGACAAGCTAAGACATTACCAAGTTTTAAGAGACTTGTTAAGATACATTATCTCTCACTGCAGTAACGTATTATCCTGTTATATATATATATATATATATATATATATATATATATACCGGGTATCTCAAGACTGCTACCGAAAACGAAGCCGGGTGGTAGTTTTAGTGGCTACAAACACAATGCAAACAAAATTTCGCCTAGAAACGCGACAATTTTGACGTGACAACGTCTTAAATTAGGTTGCGGCTGGGAGTCACTTATGAAAAAGTGTAACGCCCGGTAACGTAACGGTGCGCGCGCAGCACTAGAGAATTATTTTTCAGTTTCACCCACTTTTTCCAAAATTGTCCCATAGCCCCCCCCCCCCTGCCTTCCCCCACCCTTATTCCGAAATAGTGCCTATTAGCCTCCCCACGAAACCTACCCCCCCCCCCCTCCCCTACCCCCCACCCCGAAAATTTACCTCACCCCCCAATCCTATCTCGGCCAACATAGGTCGTAGACCCACCCGGTCTTATTACAAAAAACGAAATAAACCTTGGTTTAAACCTAGTCTAGCAAAACCAGTCTAATCTGCAGAACCATGGTTTAAATTTACTTGTATTACAAAACATAAATAAACCATGGTTCCCTTGGTTCATTCTTTTGAACCGTAGTTTATACACCAACCACAGATTAATACAAATAATATTCGTTCAACATGATATCATTCCATCGCAACGTTCCATATCCACAGAAAAGAATATGTTTTAATAAAAATTTAATGATTAAATAATGTTTAGGCGTATTAAACCTATGAGGGTAGGACATTTTGCTAGAATGTCAATATTGGTTGGTATATCGATTATAATTTAATTTTTTTTTTCATTTGGTTCATGTTATATTAGCTAGTCACACATCTTAACACGTGTGATGGAACGTAACATTCTGGCGCGTTACAAGAAACCATACCAATAAACAAAACTATCGCGAGTTAAAATAAGTTCATTTAGCATTGGAATGCATTTACTATTTAGTCAACGAAGTATGTGAACTGAAGTGATATAAAATAATTGTCGCTTAGGTAATTACATAGTAATCTAATTTAATAATATCGTGTTGTGGTGGACCTACAAAATGAAAAATGGTCTATGAATTTGAGTAGTGAAAAAAAAGTGAGTAAACCAACATTATATGGATGATTACATTGCAAAATGTTTGGTAAACCTAACCTTACGCGTATATATTTATCGGAAAAAATTAAAACAGGGTTTGACGCGTAGACGTATTTTGTTGGGCCGACATGACGTTTTAAATCGCTCAAAGGCTTCAAAATCCTTAATAACGAACAAATTCATCATATTAATATCAATTTTAGAGTAAAAGTAACATAATACGATGAAATAGACACTAAATCCAAAAGAAATAGTTGGAAGTTTACGATTTAGACCACCGTTAAACTAGGGGGCGGTCAGGTTTAGCGATAAACCATAAAAAAGGCCATGGTTTATCGTTAAACCACTTTTTGTAATATGAATTTCATATAAACCATCGTTTATTGCGATTTAAACTAAAGTTTTTAGATAAACCACGTTTTGTAATAAGGCGGACCGAGTTTGGTATCCTCGGAACCGTCTTGGTGAGGGCTACAAATTGACCCCGCCAGAAATACCAAATTACGCAAAAAATTACCCCCCCAAAAAAAATATTTTACCTCCAAAAAATTAATTTAAGTTAGCCTCCCCACGAAACCTTCCTCCCCCCCCCCCTCCCTTACCCCCACCCCGAAAATTTACCTCACCCCCCCCCCAATCCTATCTCGGCCAATATAGATCGTAGACCCACCGAGTTTGGTATCTTTGGAACCGGCTCGGTGAGCTCTACAGATTGGCCCCAACCAAATCCCCAAATTCCTCCCTCTCTCCCCTAAAATATTTGTCCAGGCATAACTCCGTCATTTCTTAAAGTAAACCCCCCGTGTTTGGAGTCAGAGGAATCGTCTTGACGAGCTCGACAATCGAGAGCAGGCAAAATACGATTTTTCTTATTGACGTGACAACGTCTTAAATTAGGTTGCGGCTGGGAGTCACTTATGAAAAAGTGTAACGCCCGGTAACGTAACGGTGCGCGCGCAGCACTAGAGAATTAGGCGCATTGAATCGGCGCATGCTTGTGTCTCTGTCTTTGTCTTTCTCGAACGTTCTTGGCGTTGGAAAAACAAGAAAGCGTCACAATACAAGTTCACACGTGTGGTTAAAGTATCGTCAGCTGTGTCTGTAGTGAAAATATGGAGTGCTTAGATTCGTCATTACATGTACAATGTTTTAGTAAACAAAATATATTTCTATAGTTAAAATTTGTGCAATTCCTATTTTCATTCAATTCCTTGTTCCTATTGTGCAATTTTTTTTTATGATTTTTTAAATATCGTCATTTTTGGGTGGTAAATCCATAGTTTTTGCTAAAATAATAATTTAAACTCTTTTATACCTTAGAGTATTTATAAATAAAAGGGTATATACTATTATTTTAGGAAAAAATGTATTTACCACCCAAAAATGGCCATAGGAAAAAAATAACAAAAAAAAAATTGTCGCTTTTTTTTCGCAACTTTTTCTATTGCATTGTGTCTGTAGTCGCTTAAACTACCACCCGGCTTCGTTTTCGGTAGCAGTCTTGATATACCCTGTATATATATATTTTTTTTTGCTCCTCTTCTTAAATCATCATAGTTAGCTCGATATATATTAGTGTGTATGTATGTATGTTTGTATTTATTTATATTATGTAAATTAATATAATATAGCATGTACATCAATTATTATTGTTTATTATTATAATTCTCTTGCTATTTGCACTACCCATCCAAAGGTTGCCTGGAAGAGATCGCAGCTAGCGATAAGGCCGCCTATTGTAACCATGCCTTTAGTTTTTAAGTACTTGAATGTGTCTTACATTTTGGTGTACAATAAAGCATATATAAATAAAATAAATAAATAAATATATTGTAAACAGGAATGGTACGAATACGTAGATTTTACAAAAACAAAAAAGTACCATAGATTAATTAGCACGTGAGTAATACACCCAAAAAGGAGAATTTCAAAATATTATTGCACCTTATCACCGAATACGCAGTCAAAGGACATTATGAAAATGTACAATAAATTTCTATTCAAACATAACTCATCATGAATACACACACGCTCATAAAATATAATTATCTCTTAACAGGTACTGTGAAATGTTAAAATAATTAAAAATAATTGTGACACTGAAATAATGTCTATGAATGTTTCAATCACATGCCATATGTGGCGAAAGTCGTTTGAACAGTATTTGCCGTCTATCGTTGAAATTGCAGAAAGTATATCCTGGGGCCCTACTATATAAATCCAAAGTTCGAATCTTCGTGACGTTTTTCGTTTCGAAACCTACTCTGTAACACGAAATTCGAAACTTCGGATCGAAGAATAAATGATTCGAATATATCGGCAATCCGAACATTTACATTTTTATTTACTATATTCATCCGAAACGAAGTTCGAAACTTCGGACGAACGAAGTTTGTGACGATACGAATGTACCTACTCTGTAAATGTTCGTATTGCCGATATATTGGAATAATTCATTCTTCGATCCGAAGATTCGAATTTCATGTTACAGAGTAGGTTTCGAAACGAAAAACGTCACGAAGTTTCGAACTTCGTTTCGGATTTATATAGTAGGGCCCCTGATAGGCAAAAGCATTCATGTGTTCAGTCAAACTCGGGTTGGTGAAAGTCGATGTGTTAATAATTGAAACCAACAGAAGGGAGACAGGTATGCTTATTTGCTGCTTTTTGTTTATTAACTATGTCTTTGTTATGTCATCTGTCACATGTACCTATCAAAGTGACATTGACGTTTCTGTTAAACAAACGACACAAACTTTTATCATACAAAGTTAATTAAATCACCGACTAAAATCATCAACCCAGTAGTAGACCTACAACCCAGTAATAGTAAAATGTAATATATATGTATATAAAAAAACTTTTATACCGGGTATATCAAGACTGCTACCGAAAACGAAGCCGGGTGATAGTTTAAGCGACTTCAGACACAATGCAACAGAAAAAGTTGCAAAAAAAAGCGACAATTTTTTTCGTTGTAATTTTTTTCCTATGGCCATATTTGGGTGGTAAATACATTTTTTCCTAAAATAATAGTGTATATCCTTTTATTTATAAATACTCTAAGGTATAAAAGAGTTTAAATTATTATTTTAGCAAAAACTATGGATTTACCACCCAAAATTGACGATATTTAAAAAATCATAAAAAATAATTGTCGCGTTTCTATGCGAAATTTTTAATTGCATTGTGTTTGTAGCCACTAAAACTACCACCCGGCTTCGTTTTCGGTAGCAGTCTTGAGATACCCTGTATATATTTATAATTTTTTTATATATATTTGTCATGATTTATTTAGCCAAATTATATTTTCACTATTCTGTATTCGTCACTATTTTTTTATTTGTCTATGCAAGCTATACTTTCCGCACAAAACCTGAACATCCAACTGAAAATCCCAATCTCCACATACCTATACAGACACACATGTCACATGACACAGTCTATGTGTGGCGTCGCGCGGTAGCCGGCGAGCCGGGCAGGTAGCTCCTTAGTCAGTCGATACTCAGGTCGTTGGAGAAATGGCGCGACAGCTTCGTCACATCGAGACCGGTGAAGTCCGTGAAGATGTCGCTAGTGGCGGTGGAGGGTTTCGACCGCCCTGGCGAGGTCGATGTGGAGGCTTGCTCGCACGGGTCTATTGTGACCAGTTGGTCCTCTTTGCTGCTCACTTCGAATGGCTCTGATATACCTGGTGGAAAATGAAGATTTTCGAGGTTATTATCATGTAGCATAGACGTATAGTCACTCCAAATATAAACATATAGACAAGGGGAGAGCCAATTCATGTGTAGTTTTGGAGACATAATAGGCTTATAAATAGGCTTTATCCGTTAAAAATTTCGTGTTTATGTATGGTATTATCGAAGTTACTAAAGCTGATGCCTTCATACATTTAAATAGTAGAATTGTTTCAATATTTATTATATTTTCATACTCATTTAGCAAATGTCCCTGACACTAAAACTAAATTAAGTATTTATACAGGGTGATATTGTCACATAGTACTTAATTTAACCCACATGTTTGTCATTACCCCAGGAGACATTGTACATAATTTGGAAAAAATATGAGAAGATATTTTGTCAAAAATCTTTATTTATTTATTTCAATCTTTATTGTACCAGTGTACAATTTATTATATCAACACAAAGGGATACTCTAAAATACAAAAGTACAAAAGACGGTCTTATCGCTCTGAGCGATCCCTGCCAGACAACCTTTTATCTAAAATTATTATCTTAACCTATTATTTAAAATCTTAATTTTAGTTTTCATGATTTTTGGGCATCCCATATAAATACGAGTATTTTTACTGCTTAACTGAACTTTAGTTTCGTTCGGGAACTTACCTGAGCCATAAAAAGACTCTTCATCGACAGGGGTTGATCAAAAGTCTTGAAACTTAAAATCGCGTTTATGACAAAACTACCAGACAGTTTTTGTTCAAACTTGATACAATATTACCTGGGGTGGTTAGAAACATATGGTTTAATTTAAATACCATATGTCAATATCACCCTGTATATAGAATTCCAAATTTTTTTCTGTTGGTATGTATCTCATATGTGAGAGGCCATCTGGGTAGGTACCACCGCAATGTCTATTTCTCCCGTGAAACAACACTGCGTAAATGCACTGTTGTGTTTCGGATTGAAGAACATTGTAGCCAGAGTAACTACTGGACATATTGAGACTTAACATCTTTTGTCTCAAGATGGCGAGCGCAGTGGAATATTACTACTGTTTACGAACGGTCGTATCGCTTACCATCAGGCGAACGGCTTGCTCGTCTCTACATTCATTGCAATAAAAAAACTTACCCAGCACACTTCTAACGTCGTTATTAGGCTGGCTGAAGTATATGAACCGGTAGAAGCCGGGCGTCCTCACCCCACTGCCGACCGGGAAACTCAGGGTGATGGTCCTGGGCTGGCCTGTACCGGCCGGCTTCTCCGGGAGGCCCACCTTAGCCAAGTACTCGTACGCTATGTAGTCGTCAAGGTTGTGGAAATTCGCCTGGGGAGAAGATAATTGTTGGGTTGGATATTGGTTTTAATAGTTTGCTTGGCTTTAACAGGAAAAGGATTTAAAATATTATGGTGGAACTAATTTAAAATAGTGTACATTTATAGAGCCAATGATATTTTACAGAATCTAAAATAAATTACTAATCTTGTTGATGTAACAAATAATTTATTTTAGCTTGATTGCCATCGCAATATGCCAGTTCTGCTTTTCTTCTAAAACTTTAAATAAAACTCAGTCTTTGGCATCTTCTGTTGAAAGAAGAATATTCCTCAAAAACACTTGTCTCTTTCTCGATGAAATCAAGTCCACTATATTGGGCAGCACACAGCATACTGAGACCCAGGGATACGTGCACTTTATCTCTTATTTGATACATATTTATTATAGCTAATACATACATCATAAATGCCAATCCAGTCATTAGAATTGACCACGACGTCATGCGAGAGCGTGCACTGAGTTCTGAAGTCAGCGTCGCCGATGTACCAAATCCTTCTGATTGGAGCGAACTCCACTGTCTTCTCGGTGTAGTTGGAGAACGCCTGGTAACATAATTATTTCTATCAATATTTTAAGAACTGTTTACCCAACGATGGTGAGCACAATTTTACTAAAAACATATTACTCAACACGGAACTCATTTTTGAATGTTGTTAAATGTTAAATCTATTATAGGGACCCGCATAAGTCTATCGCAATCCAGGATCAGGCAGTGTATACCCGGCACATAGAATAGTATTAGTGGACAAAATACAATCATACAACACTAATACTAACCCTACTTACATAAGCCTTACCATCAGGTTTAATCGAACATCCTTTTTGCACTAATAATATGCATATATTGTATTATAATAGTAAGTCCCTAACGAAATTATTATATAAAGATAGTTTTAAATATATTTTAGCCGTCGAATGTTTTATTCCTTTCGAACGACTTTTGAATTCAATATATATTTTTATTTAAATTTCTAATTCATTAACATCCTCATTCATGGACAGACATTCATTCGATTTGAGGGAACAAGCCAAAAGATTTCATAACTAAACCAGGCTTATAAACTGTCTATGGAAGTAGTAATAATGCCGTAAATCTATTGGTAATGACATACATGCAAAAGTTCCTATTATACAATAACATTAATTTCAGAATATTAATACACTTGTGACATCATTTTTGCAATAGCTTTCACAATGCCGCAACAAGCTAGAAGGCAATCAAAATAAATTTAAAAACCGTGCAAACATTACCTCAACTGCTGTTGCATCCTCCGCAACCTCATCGACGTAAAATCGGGCAGAGTGTAATGATACAGAAGCTGTTTTAGCAACATGCTGGGGTTCCACACTATCTTCAAAAGATTCGGGCGGTATCATGGCTGAGCGCATTTTGATGCCAGATCTAGGCGCCTTAGGCGACTCGGAGAGAACCGACAGTGTGTACCCGTGTCGCGTCTAATGTGCACGGTGCAAGCAAATTAATATGTTAATTACAGCTGATGATGAAATATTAGTCATGATTGTTGTTTGCAACGTAATGTGACTTGAAGTGTTTTCAGATGATGATAGAAAACACGGTTCTATGATTATAAATTTATTTTCAATTAAAATTTATTTTCGAACGGTTTTTGTTTTGATTAAGGGGATTATTTTGTCTATTTTATTTGGTGACAACTATTAAATATAAATTTTAAAATATAGCTTGTTTAATTAAAATTACAATATTCGTATAGATATGGACTTTTGTTTAAATTAGTGTTCTTGATTTTGTTTTATTAATTATGTATGTGGTGCTCATGTATTATGTATTAAATAAATTTTATATTTTTAGCAAAAACTATGGATTTACCACCCAAAATTTATTTCTAAATGCATATATGTAGAAAACATACATGCAATTAGAACATCAAATAACACTATGCAAGTAATTTTTGCGTAAAACGAAAACAAATACGCAAAATAATTGCTAAATATAATTAACTAAATGTTATGTCATTGAACCCTAAATATATGTATTGAAATAACTGTAAAAAACAACAACTACAATAAAATAGTAGCAGACTATAAAGATAAACTAAAGTGTATTGTACGAGCTAAAGACAGCAATAAAAAAATTAACCACTACTGGATTAAACGGTATGATAGATAAGGATTTTAAAAACAGAATTAATTCTACAAAATACTACCATTGAATAACATGTAAATATGCTAAATCTAATGCATAATGCAAATGCACGATATGTAATAAATTAGAATTTAGATGATTTAGATGATTTGCGATTTGGTTAACAAAACCAAAGCAATGAAATACATCTTGATGAAAAGTTTGTTACAACCAAAGCAATCGGACTATATTTTGGGAAAATTGTTGAATTGGTTGTTACAACCAAAGCAATGCTGCTAAATCTTAGTAAAATTAATGAACAATTGGTTGTTACAACCAAAACAATGGAGTTAGGTAAAATTACTAAACAATTGGTTGTTACAATCAAAGCAATGTAACTAAATCTTCGTGAAATTGTTGCACAATTGTTTGTTACAACCAAAGCAATGGAACATGATCTTGGTGAGATGATTAAATAATTGATTAATACTGACCTTAATATTAATTTGCGCGACCACAGGCTTGTGATCGCTGACCGTGTAGTGCGGCATGTGGTTGTACGAAACTATATCTGCTCTCAGAGTTACGTTCTCGTAATTGTTTGCGACCACTTTGTATAGCACTCTGTCCGTCCATGATGGTTTCCTCCTTGAAAGTTAAACATTTCTATTTAGAAAAATATTTACAGACATACATAAACTCACGCCTTTTTCCCAGAAGGGGTAGGCAGAGGTGTCAAGGACACCCACATTTCGCCTTGCATTTTCCGTCCCACAATGTAATAGGTGGCGAGCCTATCGCCATTTCGGGCACAAAGAACAATGATAATCCTCCATACATTTTTTGTAGTATTTTTTTTTGTGTGTATTGAGATGAAAAATATTTTAAAATATAGATTTAGAATTCCTTAACAATTATTTCTTAAGATTTACTATTGTAGCAAGCCTAGGAAAAAATATATTCCACTTTAAAGTTTTACAGATTTTCTATATGTTGTCAAACTCTGTGGGTAGTTAATGTTATTTTGTTCCATTTATTGGTATTTATTGGCGTGAGGCAAAGTTATGACCCACAAATAAAAGTAAAAAAATATATTTTACACGCAATTTGAACATCGAGTACTTATTTATTTTATTAATCTAATAGTAATATCATGTGCAATGGAACAAAAAAGAAAGGGGGGACAACTATATATTATTATTTGCTCAATAGCGCTTTCGGGCAACAGAAACAAATTGTTATTCCTTAAGAGGGGGGTCTATGTGAAATGGCCTTTTTCACAACGTTTTTTCTTGGTGATCTTTATTATTAGGTCTTCAAAAAAATATATGTATGTTGATCTACACTATATGGAGCATGGGCCCTTCTTTTCAGAATTCTTAAAAGTGTATTAAAAGTACTTGAAATAAAATTGCAAAGTGACCTCTATTTTCGCATTTACAACGTTTTTTCTCTTAAACTACGAGCACTAGGATTATTTTATTATTATCAGGATATTAAGAAATGCAAGGCGGATGGGACCTTCTTTTTATTTTTTCTAATTTCTGTCTCATTTATTTTTAACGAATTTTTTCACATTATCGATGCTCTAAATCGCGAGCACGTCCCCGCTGTCGCCCAACAAATCAGTGCGGGACGAACCGCCGTGCTAAACGGACCTATGTCGCTTGTCTTCGCAATATCAACGTAAATTTAATATTGCTATTTCGCTCGACACATTCATTGAGAACGGTTACGGCCGGTCTAACCATAGTAAATCACTATACTACGTCACTGCAACTGTGGCGCTGTTGCTTGGATGCCAAATAAAAACGTGTGGCCGCGGGTTCGATCCCGCATCGAAACAAATGTTTTTATTTATAAATTCATCTATCTACTATCTAACCCAATATTTTATATAGGAAACATTTTATTTCTTGCATTTTTGTAACATTTATATTTTACATTTTTGTATTTTAGATTTTTGAATATTACGATTTTTGTTTATTATGAATAAACCAAAAATTACTCAACCGATCTTAAAATTCTTTCACCATCCGATTCCAACATTATCCTGGAGTAACATAGGCTGTATATTTGCCTAAAGGGGTTGACATGAGTTAAAATGGAAAATAAAAATCATTGAAGATATTTTTTTGAAAAATATCTTCTACCATATTTTATAAAATTATTATTTATGCTCTTAGTAGAAAGTAACTGTACTATAATAGTAGATTTATTTTGTTACAGTTAACGATCATAATATTGTACCCACATAGCAAAATATAAGTATCGTGCGATGTTTTAATAAATTCAATTTTCAATTGAATTTCATGCAACTTATGAGAGACCTACCCAACATATAAATAAATGAATTGTTATGTTCCGATCATATTTGAAATAGTAGGTAACATTTAAACACCAAAATAGGCACTAATATAATAGATAGTTACCGGTAATTTGGTCACCGGGAAGTAAGTATTGTTGGCCCGAAGGATTGACCGATCGCTTGATGATTGATGTGGCCGCAGGTTCGATCCCCGCATCGATACAATTGTTTTTGTTTATAAATTCATCTATATGTCTAACCTATAAGATTTTATAAAAGAAAAATTTCATTTTTTGCATTTTTGTAACATGCGTATTTTTACATTTTTGTATTATAGATTTTTGAATATTTCGATTTTTGTTTATTATGAATAAACCCAAAAATTACTTAACCGACCGACTTAATCTTAAAATTCTTTCACCATTCGAATCCAACATTATCCAGGAGTAACATTGGCTGTATGTTTGGCTAAAGGAGTTGAAATAAGGGTTGAAATGAAAAATAAAAACCATTCGAGATAAATGTTTTAAATATTTTTATTTTCCATTTAAACCCTTATTACAACCTCTTGAGGTAAATATATAGCTTCTGTTAATCCCGGATATTTCCCATTAGAAAATCGAATTAATTTTTTAAATTGGTCCAGTAATTTTTGAGTTTCATTGTAAATAAAAATCCAAAAATATAAATGTATCTACCCTCTTTATAATATTACAAAAGAAAAACAAAAATAAAAATATTAAAAATCTAAAATGTAATATTGGTATAGATAGATGAAATAAGTAAACACAAAAATTGAACTACAAGTGCGGGGACCGAACCCACACTTCTCTTTTAACAGTCTGCGTTCGAGCAATTCTGCCACGATAGATGTGACGTTTGTAAGTGAATTAATCATACACTACGGTCAACCGCTCCTAACTGTACTTGATGGGAACATCGAGTGAAATATTACGAATATATCGTTTTGTCCGCAGCGAAATAATGAATTAATAGGTATAAAGCAGCGCGCTCGCTCGCACGTCGTGAGCCGGCGTGCGCCGGTGCATGAGATTTGGTGCCGCCCGTTCGAGCAAGGTCATCGGCGTCTACCGTCCTCTTAATTAATTAATCAGTGATTATTTTGCTGTTTTCACTTCTCTGCACTATTTTTTTACATTAATTATCTGAGAAAGATAATGCAAGAAAGCCAGTCAAGCATTTACATATTTTAAAAATGGCAACATTGAAACGACATAACGCCTCTCCAATAAAATTACAGCAAATATCAATAAAGTATTACGAAAAATGTGAATTCGTAATTCAGGCTTAGGTTTGCTGTGAGCTAGGCACCAAAATTACTTAGAAAATTAATTTTTAATATTTTTATACATTAAATTTATAGACGCTTAAGAATTGCATTAACAATGATTTTACCAATGTTCTTTCTGACTCTGGGCTGATAATAATTAATAGAAAAATCCAATATCACTTTGCCCAACCCGGGATTTGAACCCGAGACTGCAGCTTTGTAACCGTATTCTATTACAACTACGCCACCGAGGCAGTCGTAATGAAATATATTTTCATGTTATTTGGGGAATCGGCGTAAACCTTTATACTGAAGTTAGTGTAGTAATGATTTCGCATGTAATTTGTGGTTGTCTAATATTAAATCTAATTGTGTTTAATAGTTCAGTTATGATTAAACATTATCGTAATTTTATAAATAGAGAATCGAAACCAACTTGGGCAATGAAGAGGCAAAGGTTCTATGCGAACATCATAAATAAAAAACCACTTAATATTCTTGTGATCACGTCGATTTTACTAATAAACTTAGTTTCAATCAATTTATCACGACATTTGACGACAGTTAGGTCTAAAACTTCATAAAGTTAAATTTATTTTTTAAGCCGTGTAATGTATAAAACTAACTTTATTTCAAGGCATTTAATAGTCTAGTATAGAAATTGAAATATGTCGTACTACCGTCGATTGAAAACTAAATTACCCTTACAACTTCGAGATAAGAAATAAAATATTCTTATAAATAACTTGACAGTGCATTAATATTACGTACCTACGTATTGTCAATAATTGCTAAGGTGACTTGGGTTTAAACGTTTTTTATCACTTTAGCACCAATGCAATTATTTTGCGAAGATAAAAAGGTGAATAAGAACTTATTTTGAACAAAACCAAACTACGATGATTACGAAAAATAACAATCCCCGTATCGAATATTAATCCACCTAAGTTTGCAGTAAATTAAAAAGAATATAGAGAGACAAAGTAAGTTGTTGTTATTGTAAATGGAAGCATCTGTACTTGATAATAATACTACTTATACTCCACCGGTTTAGGTACTTAACTAAATGTAAACAAACCAGAACACGTGACGCATGGTTGATCAACATTTTATTGCAATGTCCAATTTACGAATATTTTCTTAGTCAACCAAGTAACAAGTATTAACAACAATTAACAGCAGCTTATAACAAATAATAACTAAAACAGTAAAGAACAACGATGAACACTTCCAAACACTTCACCACTTCACGAAAACAGTAAGTACATTATCGCAATGAATAATAATTGGCTGCCACACATAACATACGATGATGCTTAGTTATCCGACTTAACGCATTATTTTTCATTTAAATAGTCACATTACGATAAAGTTGTACTTCTCGATTTTGTAGCATAATATTTCTTGTAACTTTTATGAAAATGTTTTGGATGCCTGAGTGTCTGGGTCTTTTTTGATAGACAGACTGCATTATGTAAAATTAGATAATTTAATTTAGGTAATTTAATTATGATCTGACATAATTTAATTGTTTCCAAGCTTACACATTCATAATTACAATCGTTATAATAAATTTGAACATGTATTGTAGTTTTACATTTACGTAAACATTTTTTTTTGTCTTCAATTAATTTTGAAATGAGAAATGGCAATGTTAAATAACCTTTTTTATGGTTTGTTTACATTTAGTTAAGTACCTAAACCGATGGAGTATAGTATTATTTAATCATAAATGTGGCAGGTGCTTCAAGATTTAAGACGATATTAAATAAACTTTATACTCAAAGACCAGATTGATACTTTATCACTAGTATTAGAATAAATAGTAATATCTATCACAAATAGCAAGTGAAGTCCATAATAATATTTCATAAGTTATATAAATAAGGTACAAAAACAGATAGGCTAATAATTTCATACGATCTTGTTTTATATATGTAGAAGTGAGTTTATTTTCGAACCCATTTAAAGAAACTGAACAGTCAATTTTGCGTGTGTAATTTTAGATCTGAAAAATGGGTATAATATGTGTTTTTTTTTCATAAATTCTGTGATAAAATATTAGGACTTTCAGAAATATAGAACATGCTTCAAAAATAAGAAGGTGGTGATGTTAATTTTAAACAGCAATAATTCTCATTATTACTTTATCACATTATATGCCACATACTAAAAGCAGCATTTAACATAATACAACTACAAATACAAGTTGTAAAACTCAAAGGTTTTTTAATGTGCTCAACAAGCGTTGTAAATTTTGTGTAATTTAAATAATTACATCATATTATTAAAACATTACAAACAGGAAAACAGTTGCGTTAGTCTACAAAAAAATACATACATAAAATAAATTCTAATACGTCAGAAAATACAATGGATATAAGAAGCATCATGAATAAGATAAGATATAAATTGGAGGTCGAAATTAAATATCAATTGCGCATCTTCTATCTAAAGATAATATGTAGGACATATTGATAGTCAAATAGTGATATCGTTTGGGTAAAAAAAAGAATACATGCCAATCATATAAAAATCCGTCATAGCGATTTCTATTTATTTTTTCTATTTTATTATTTCTCCCTTCGTCTTGTCAGTATTTAAAAATAACTTGTAATGATGACGTATCTATATATTTGTTTTTTTTTTCAATCAAAATACTAATAAATCCAGAGTACAAGAAACTTATAAACTTTATAACAAATTGGCACTGGTGGTAGGTCTCTCATATGTGAGAGGCCATCTGGGTAGGTACCACCGCATTGTCTATTTCTCCCGTCAAACAACACTGCTTAAATGCACTGTTGTGTTTCGGATTGAAGGACATTGTAGCCAGAGCAACTACTGGACATATTGAGACTTAACATCTTATGTCTCAGGATGGCGAGCGCAGTGGAATGTTGCTACTGTTCATGAGCGGTCGTATCGCTTACCATCAGGCGAACGGCTTGCTCGTCTCGCCATTTAATGCAATAAAAAAAAAAAAATTGGCATTGTCAGTGTAGGACGTCCCTCCTGCTATGCGGAGAGAAGATTTGCGAAGAACGCTGCCAGGCGCTGGATGTATCAAACCGAATACAAAATTAAGTAAGAAATTTGGAGGAGGCCTATGTCCAGCAGTGGACAATAAAAGGCTGATGATAATAATAATAATAAACGAGTTTTAAAGCAAACATGTCGAGAAATCATTGCGATTGTAACAAATAATGTACATAATAATTAAAACAGATAAAACATTTGTATAGAGTCATCAAATGTGTGAGAAAATGAAATGTTCGCGTGTAATATTTTATAATACTTGTACAACAATAGCTTACATTTCAATGTTATTTGCAACCTGCGTAATGCAAACATCAGGTACATAAACAAGGAAGGAAGTTAAAACAAAATGTTAAATCAGCTGGAATTTTACGTATAAATAAATACCTTACGTAAACTTTGTGATGTTAATATTATATTGTAAATAACAAATATTGGATATAATATATTCGTGCAAATTTATTTATTGTGATCAATACAATATAAAATACAGCAGTCACAAATAAAATTTTAAATTATACTCAACAGTATATTATATATTTTGGTAAACTGTGGATTTTTATAATTTAACCTTTTTTATTTTGTTAGCGCTCTTAATTGTTAAATTCTATGAATAGCCGCGTACTGACTGACCGAGCAGCATCGCGAGTAGGAGTGTTCGTTATAGCGTAAAGCGGATAAAATAAGCTAATAATAAAAAATAGCCAAAACGCTTATTATTTATTACCTCAGGCAAACGTTATTTCTATAACGTAGGTAATATGGACCATAATTGCCTGCACACCTTGCGGTATCTTTGGCTTATAATATTTTAAACCAAGACACATGCCAAATTATACGGTACGCCAACTGCATAAGAACTATATTCAACTGACCAGTAATGAAACGCTTATATTAGTATTAGATTTAATAATAATAAAGCATATCGCGCCGATACATTTGAATTTGATCGTATTAAACGTTAGGATAGTGTAATTTTTTTCGAGTAGAATCAGTGCGGATTACTGCATTGACCTTGTGTATTGTGTGACGGATTTGTTTTAATGGACGTTAGAGGTTGCAGTTTCTCAAAACAATTTGTTTACAATCATAGCATTGTGTTTGTTTATTTAGTACTGTAATGTAAATATAAAGTTAGTTTTAGTTACGTGTAAATATAAAGTTAATTTTAGATAAGTGATAATTAAATAATTAGGTTAGGAATTTAAGTAGTTTGATATTTGATATATTTATGATTATGATAATTATTATATACGTATAATCATTTCAATCAGACAGTCCTAAGCCTGTTAAAAGTACGAAGGAGAGTTCAATAATTTTATTTAAAGCGATTTTTATTCATTTATACAAATTATTAAAATAAACGATAAAATATGGAACTTTTTTACTACATTACCAATTATTAATATGAGCCCCATAGAATATAATTCATTAATCTTCACAAAATGAATACTGTTTGTATATCTCCCAAACACAATTATGAATATGCTTATAGCCATTGCTAAATGTTATTAAACGTATAGTAACAGCGCACGTAGCGGCGCAGTGTGCTTTGTGGCATAATCATAATACGTTATTCTATAAACGATGAAGTAATACAGGGTGTATAAAGACTGCTACCGAAAACGAAGCCGGGTGGTAGTTTAAGCGACTCCAGACACAATCCATCCATCCATCAGCCAAAGGAAGTCCACTGCTGAACATAGGCCTCCCCCAATGATTTCCACAGAGACCTGTTGGAGGCAGCCTGCATCCAGCAACGTCCCGCGACCTTTACCAGGTCGTCGGACCATCTTGTGAGTGGACGTCCTACGCTGCGCTTTCCGCTACGCGGCCTCCATTCGAGCACTTTCCGACCCCATCGGTCATCAGATCTCCGCGCTATGTGCCCTGCCCATTGCCACTTCAACTTGCTAATCCGGTGGGCTATGTCGGTTATTTTAGTTCTCCTACGGATCTCCTCATTTCTAATTCGATCTCATAGGGAAACCCCGAGCATAGCCCTCTCCATAGCTCGTTGAGTGACTTTGAGCTTCCTAATAAGGCCCATAGTGAGAGGCCACGTCTCGGTGCCGTAAGTCATCACTGGCAACACACAACTATCGAAGACTTTCGATTTAAGGCACTGAGGTATTTTGGACGAGAAGACGTCGCGTAGTTTCCCGAATGCTGCCCAACCGAGTTGGATTCGACGATTGACCTCTCTCTCGAAGTTGGACCTGCCTAACCGGACCACTTGTCCTAAATAGACATATTCGTCAACAACTTCAAGAGTCGAGCCCCCAACACCGATGGGGGTGGGCACAACATGGACATTCGACATGATCTTCGTTTTGTCCATGTTCATTTTAAGACCCACCTGTTGGGAGACTCGATTGAGGTCTTCGAGCATAGTGCTAAGGTCTTCCAGCGATTCTGCCAAGACTACAATATCGTCGGCAAACCGAAGGTGAGTGATATACTCGCCGTTGATGTTGATGCCGAATCCTTTCCATTGCAAGAGCTTGAAGGCATTTTCCAGCGCGGCAGTGAACAGTTTCGGAGATATGACATCTCCCTGTCTCACGCCTCTCTGTAGTGGAATAGCCTTCGTACTCTGATCTTGTACTCGGACCGACATGGTGGCGTTGTTGTATATACACTTCAACACTTCGATGTACCGATAGTCGATATGGCACCGCTGGAGAGACTGTAGCACAGCCCAAGTCTCGATCGAATCAAAGGCTTTCTCATAGTCCACAAACGCTAAACAAAGCGGCAAGTTATATTCCTCGGTTTTTTTGTATAACTTGCCGAAGCGTATGGATGTGGTCTATGGTACTAAAGCCTTTTCGGAAACCGGCTTGTTCGGGAGGCTGGAAGTCATCAAACCTGCGTTCGATACGATTTGTGATGACCCTCGAAAACAACTTATAGACATGGCTCAGGAGCGAGATGGGCCTGTAATTCTTCAGCAAAGTGTTATCGCCTTTTTTGAAGAACAGTACCACCACGCTCCTGCTCCATGCCTCTGGCGTTGAGCCCTCGAGGAGAACGGAATTGAAGAGCCTCTGAAGGACTTTCAGTACCGGCGTTCCGCCCGCTTTCAGAAGCTCTGAAGTTATTCCGTCCTCGCCCGGCGCCTTGTTGTTTTTAAGACACAGACACAATGCAACAGAAAAAGTTGCAAAAAAAGCGACAATTTTTTTTTGTTTTTTTTTCTTTGGGCCCTATTTGGTTGGTAAATACATTTTTTTCCTGAAATAATAGTGTATACCCTTCTATTTATAAATACTCTAAGGTATAAAAGAGTTTAAATTATTATTCTAGCAAAAACTATGGATTGACCACCCAAAAATGACAATATTTAATAAATCATAAAAAATAATTGTCGCGTTTCTTTGCGAAATTTTTAGTTGCATTGTATTTGTAGCCATTACAACTACCACCCGGCTTCGTTTTCGGTAGCAGTCTTGAGCTACCCGGAATATTAAAGCGTAAAAAATTACAGGCGTTTTTTAAGTAACGTATCGTTATAACGCGTTACAAATATAAAGCCGTTGCACAGAATACTAACAGAAGTCAAGCTTGTGAATGTACTTCACTTTTGTTGCTACACTCACACTGCGCTCGGCGTTCGCGCAAGGGTTGTTAATTCTGGCTTATGCGAAAACGAACGAATCGTGTTAATAGCACTCGTATTGTTTGTTGAATTTTTAAAATAAAATATATAACACACAATAATACAATAAATAAATTTTAATTTTATTTATGAACTCGCTGAGAATGTGTATGCCATTATTCAAAGTTTTTTAAAACTGCATTTGTATAATATACGTTTTTTTTATGAAATTTATATTCAATTATTATAATCTGGTGTTTTATATACAAGTGTAATAACTTTTATCAATTTACTCCATCTTTGCACAAAACATCTCACTATTTGCGTGCCCGAAGCGAGTGACACTCGCGCTCGCAGTGTTCTCGACTGGTTTGAAATATCGTGTCGGTGAACGCTGTCAATGTGTGCGTTGATTTAGCGCGCTTTGTATGGAGCTTGACTTCTGTTAGTTTAGTATTCTGTGGCCGTTGCGAACACTCCTACTCGCGAGGCCTGCCGCGCGAAGCAAATGCTCGGCTAGTCGGGACGTGCCTCGCCCGAGGCAAACGCACACGCCGCGCCGCCTCGCCCGAGCGTGCCGCGGCCCGAGCCGAGCGTTGTCGGTTTTTTTGGTCCATGCTCAAAGGCGCCTCGGTACGTTTGCCGCGCTCAATCAAGACGGTTGTGGTTCGCCTCGCTTGTTCGTCGCAGGTTAGCGCCATGGATAAAGAACAGTGTCTTAAATTAATACAACTAGACGGTGAATATAGAAGACTTTGGGATGCGCAATGTCCCGAATATACTAATAGAGGGTTAAGAGAAGATGCATGGAGAATAAGTTAGAAAATGAACATTCCAATAGCTGACTTGAAGAAAAAAATCTAATCTGTTTTGGTATAATAGTTTCATCCAAAAACGTTTAGGTTTCCGTTTTCTTTACTTTACAAGCCGTAAAATTATTATAATGGCAGTGGTGGCGGTAGCTTTCCGAACGTACTGCCTCAAAACTTCTCTTGAGCAAAACTGGCTCGGCCATGCCGCGCGAAGCTGCCTCGATCCAAAAAGTGTACACATCGAGGCTGCCTCGCGAGGCAACCGTCCCGCAGCAAACGTCTGAGGCTGCCGCGCGAGGCTGCGCGGCTAGTCAGTACGCGGCTAATGACTTTTAACGATCATGTTGTAATTTATAAATCTAAATATATATGTTTTGTTTCTTTCGAAGACCATAAAGTCATGTGTACATATAAATATAAATGTGAACAAAAATAATTTACGACGCTGACGGACAAGACAGTTCGTTCTCAAGCCACCAACATTTGTTCGGTGCCAATTAATTAACCCCGTAATAACACAAACGTTGGTTGGCTACGTTATATTTACAACCTTAGAACGATTTTATACTCCCCTAAATTACCATAATTCTACTTTTCCATTTAATAAACTATACACAACGGACTACCCAACACAGAAACATCATTATTCAATAAAATGAATGGGTAATATAGCTATTTTAGTTACTTACTTCAAATCGTAGTCGTCTCCTCCAATAGAGAATTTGTATGTAGGCGGGAAGCGTATGTCGGCCTCTACAAACTCGGAGAATGCTTCGCCTGACTCCATCACTGCTAGAAGTTGATCATGCTTCAAAAGATTTGCATATTTGTCCTTTTCAACCTTCTGTAGGGCAGCCACAATCTCTTCAGACGACGGACTGCTGCCAGATGGATGATCGGTACGGAAGTTTAGATCCCCGATCCAGAACACGTAGCTAGAATATGAAAATATTTACTTATTAAACGCTGAGTCATATGTATTCATTATTTTATTGTTTATTACAAAGCCTCTACCATGTAATTTCAGTTAAAGTAATACAATAATTGACCTAAATTTCCATTGTGGCAAAACGAGAATATTTCAACCATTGTTTTCTTTCTGTGTCATAACCACAATGGAATTGATTGACGCAGCATAAAATAGTGATGAAAGCACTAAACATAATACGATTTAATCATCAAATACAGAAACTAAGTTAGCAAATAGAAGTAAATAAGCCTTTCAAAAATAACTAAAGGTATTTGGAGCGCAACACTTAGCACCATGAAAATCTGATTGGAAATAATTATATGTTTGCTGGTGGTATGAACCTTGAAGTCGCTATTTCGGTTCCTCAGTCGAAAAATGCACATTGTCTATGCTTTTTATTCCAGAAAGAAACAAAAAAAATGATCTACTCCTCTGAGATCAGTAAGGACGTAAATAAAAACGTCATATTATATAACAGGAAATGTTACACCAGCCCACGGGATATAAACACCGATAAAGGTGATATAAATAATCATTTCACCAACATCAAACAAGTTTCATATTTACTATCCGCACTATATCCGCACAAACGAACCAAACAATCTTTAACATTATATTATGACAAGCATGAGAAAATAAACGTAAACAGTTATTAAAACGTGTTTTCTGACTACAAAATTGCCCCGACATGTTTACTCAAATCCGATTAGCGTAAAAATAACTAAAGTAACATAATTACAAACACGCAATGCAAGTATAACATCCGAGAGGTGACTTTGACCTGAGAGGTATAAATAATTTGTACACAAGTCACGAATTATTGGCATTAATTTTACCAGATTTGATGGTTGTAATAATTACGTTGGCATAAAACGTTACGAGAATGCTTAATAGAATATTCTAGACCAAGTAACCCGCAACCAGCGTACCATACACGAAAAACATTACAAGGATAATGTGGTTAGTATAATGTGAAGGGATTGCATCAGGAGAGTATTAACCAGTATGCAGATTGCAACATATAATTTCAGAATGTTGTATAACCTAGCTCGATATCTTTCCTCCTAAATATTCTAAATTATCGATTCGTAACATTTACTGGAAAATATCTATTTGCACGCATATAAGGTCTTCTTAACACGATCATACAAATCTAGCATTGTATTCCAATTGAAACCTTATAACTGGCTATCGTGAGCAGTAGTTGTTGCGCTAAAAGAAACTAAAAGTATTACAAATATTTAATACTAGCAGCCCGGCCCAGCTTCGCCCGGGTACAAATAGATTTCTGTACAATAATATGTACGTATTATACATATAAACCTTCCTCTTGAATCACTCTATCTATTAAAAAAAAACGCATCAAAATCCGTTGCGTAGTTTTAAAGATTTAAGTATACAAAGGGACATAGGGACAGAGAAAGCGACTTTGTTTTATACTATGTAGTGAAGATTTTGACCTGACACGACACTGATTTTAACATCACACAGCCAAAAACAATGAAGAATAAAAAAATCATGTATTCAGACTATTAGTACACCAATAGTAAGGTTCAGTAATAGGATGTAAAGATATTTTTCATCATATTAACATGGGACAATCAAATTTAAAAACTACAATGATGAAGATACAAAAGCATAAACTCTTATGGTCAATATTATAAGCTATAATTTATATACAAAAATTGTACCGGATGCCAGCATAATCAACGAAGTCATATCTACATTTTTAATTGATTTTTAACAAATCAATAACTCTGCATATCGAAGTGTTGTTAGTATGTTAAACATAGATAAAATCCAGACAAACTGCTACTGTTGCACTCAAAATAGACTATCCAATATCGATCGGTGATAATGTATTATTAACTCCCTAAACGGAACTTGAACCGGAGATCTGTAAAGCCTAGGGCAAACTTCTGCTATATGCATAAAAATATATTGCACGACCCCATATATACTGTATATGGATGGACAGAAGTTTTTCCATACGGAACTAGACCAATTTTATAGTCACGAAAGGTCATTTTATACTTGGGAGTGACACAAAATTCGTAATCTAAATAACAAACAATAGACTTCAGTAGATAAAACTGTCGGAAGCCGCATGGTAGGTATCTTAGATGTTTTATAACACTTCAATGATATATTACTAGATGTCATTGATATGAATAGTCCTTGTGTAAGAGAGAATAGGTATAGCGTTCCTATCGATTACAACATAATGAAATCGAAGTAGGTCCGTAATTGTCTTCACAACTACTTATTAGTTTTTCCGACTGTAGATTTCTAGGCATATCGTTGTGAAATAGACGAAAATAATTTTCTAACTACATTTTCGGTGACTGAGCAAGACTAACTTATCAATCAAGCCAACTACTAATCTAATTATAACAAAGCTACATGAAAAAATCGATAGTCAGAAATTTTCAAAACAGTTTTACCGAGAGGAACGTTCCAATTTGCACAGCGTTGGGTGTTTTAACTCGACACAGTGTGTTAGTGTGAAATACTATTTAAAGTTTTACGTGTGTATGCGACATGGGTAGCCCATGTGTTTATTAATGCCACGCTATTATAGTTATACTTTAAAACCTCTTTTTTCTTGCATAGCTCCGTCAAATGAGGAAGCAACTCACTTTATTTATCCAACCACAAGACATCCACTGATAAACATAGGCCGCCCCGTATGAATAAAATAATTCTTAAACTAATCCTTTCTACCTTACCATTTCAATCATATTACGTAGTAAGCCGAAACCAACTGTACTTAATATAAAAAATAAAGGCGCAAGTGTATTCCCAATTAAGTAGCTCCTGCTTCAACAAGTAAATATATTGAGGAAAGCATTATTCCTTTATAGAGATTAGGTACTCACGTTATTATGAGTGTTTTTTAACAATGCACGTTCCACATACAAAAATACTAAAACTTGGATCATATTTACAAATATTGAAGCATGCGAGAATTCTTCAAATATGTATTGCATAGTCAGAAATATCTAATAGGTGATAGGAAGAAAACGAATACAAATATTTTACGAGCGAAAATTCAAATGGTATGGATTTTTATTCAGCTGCATGTAGTGCATTATACGCTGCTTGGCATTGACCTTAATCTTTAACTCATTGAAATATCTGCCACGTCCGCTTTGCATATATTAAACGACATATCTACTTTAGTAGCCTACGTAACCTACGTACCTACTTACGTACGTACGTACGTAAGTCGCCTACGTACGTTGCCTTAGAGCGATAAGACCGCCATTTGTACTTTGTTGTTTTTTATCATCTCTGAACTGTTATTCCTTATTATTGTGTACAATAAAGAATTAAATAAATAAATAAACTGCGATTTAATTCATTTTCATATAATATTAGATCATAACTAGTTCATTTGAGTTGTTATGTTTTGGCCTTTGCGTTATTACCACGTGCGTTTTAAATAGCAAATATGAAAATTGTGGAGTCTATTTTCCAAGTCGACTGTGTGAATGGGCAAGCACACAACTGTCTTACAGGAGATCAGAGTGAAGCGGCAGCTACTTTTTGTATTTTATATCGATGGCGAAATTCCAATAACACCTAACTGACAAAGTCATAAAACACAAACTGAAAAATACCTAATTTTTATTAAGTTTATCTGTATCAGCCCATATACGTCCCACTGCAGGGCACGGGCCTACTCTACAATCGAGAATACGATTGAGAGTGGTTAGGCCATATAGTCCACCACGCTGGCCTAGTGCGGGTTGGCGGACTTACATACCATAGAAATTCTTATGAATCCCTATGGTATGCAGGTTTCCTCACGATGTTTTCCTTCACCGTTTTAGTGCGTGGTGATTGACTATCAATACACACATGACTCCGAAAAGTCAGAGGTGTGCCCTGGGATTCGAACCCGCGACCACCGTGAACATGTTGGCAGTCGCGTCTAGTCCGTTTACCAACAGGCCACCACGCACTTTCAATTTTCAATTAAGTTTAAAAGTAATATGTTTATAAATGCGGAATAGTAATAATGTAGGCTTTATATGTTATATGTATTTGTGTATTTTTGATAGTGTAGTAGGTATTCGGTTAGATAGGATTGTAATGACATAAATAGATAAGTTGGAACATGACAGTTAGGTGGTATTAGTACTCCACGGTCGATATAAATAAAAAAGTAAAAAAAAATTTAAGTTAAACGGTTTTATATTGCAGATAAATGTACTAAAAGCTAAAAAATAATTTTAAACATATGCATTGATTAAACTAAAATAAAATCGTGGGGCACGTCCAATATTTAAAGTGGCTAAAATTCATTTAAAGTGGACGTGCGCCACGATTTTGTTTTAGTTTAATCAATGCATATGTAGAAAATTATTTTTTAGCTTTTAGTACATTTATCTGCAATATAAAACCGTTTAACTTAAAAATTTTTTTTACTTTTTTATTTTTAAGTTTTAGTTCTTATTTCTCATTCTATTCAATTCGTTGAGTTCTTGACTTGGGTGGGAGATTCATATTGTAATTTTGTATAGTATACTGTATTATACTTACCAAGCCCTTTATTTTGATATCCATATTGATGGGATTGAATAATACATTATCCGCCATTTTGAAGCAGTGGCCATCTTTGATTTTGATTTTGTATAGTGCACTGAATTCTACTTAACAAGCCCTTTCATTTGATACCTATATTGATGGGATTGAAAAAAACTAAGTTGTCCGCCATCTTGTAGCGGCGGCCATCTTGGATTCACAATAATATTGAATATGGATAATTGTATTGTCACCAGAATCAAAGGCGTATACCAAATTTCAGATCAATCGGTTAACAGGAAGAGGGTAAAATTTCAATTACTAAATTTGACCCAAACAAACGGGGTGAGCTAAATAAAACCGTTTAAAAAAGACACGGGACTATAGGGATAAATACGCAGCCCGGCAAATTTATCTACAAATATATAGCAAATATATTATACCTATATGTCTCAGGAAGGCGAGCGCAGTGGAATTCTAAGAATTGTTTTGTAATTAACGTTGTTGTTTGGTTTTGCTACTGTTAATGGGCGGTTGTATCGCTTACCATCATATAAATAGAATGCTCGTCTCGCCATTAATAACAATAAAAAAGCAGCTTTTTGTACTTATTAATCTACGAATTCAAATATAATATTATTTTAATTAAAACAAAGATAAGATATGCCTGTAACCTACTCTTGCTTTTGAAATAGTAAGAGCACATTTCAACGAGTGACCTACATTACATATCTTTCGCGCATGACGTAAAAGTCGAGAAGCCTAATGTCATGTGGTGTGCTGAAATTGGACAAATTACGTCATAATTCAATCAACATACTTAATGTTAAATGAAGGACAAGTAATTAAATCGAGGTCTTTGTAATTCACAACTTTTACTCTCGGCACGGTATTCATAAACTTCGTTATCTAAAATGACTTACATTTCAAATCCATATAATTCAATTTAATAGGATTTCTATAATCTTTACAACGAAGTCGATAAGTGTAATTACTATGTCTTAGTATTATGCCTATATGAAAACATATATACGATAAATACAATAAATAAAAGCGATTTCGTCAAGTGTCGCGATATCCATTACTTATCAACATTTCTTGTCACATACACAGCGGAATTATAAATATACATGTACATTCATAAACTCAGGCCCTTTTCCCAGAAGGGGCGGGCAGAGGTTCCGTCCCAAGATATGATAGGAGTCGAGCCTATCGCAATAAATAAAAATAAAAAAGCCTTTTATTTCACACATTTGTAATATAACAATTAATAGTAATAAATAATTATTTTTTCAAGTCCATGCATAATAAATATTTTTTTCCATTTCATTTCATACTTATAGTTAGGGAAGCTATGTAATTAATAAATATATAAAATTCAATTTACGTTTAATTAAGAATTCAAGATTGAAAAAAAAAATTAACTATTCTAGATTTGATTTATTTAATTTTAGTATTTATAGTAATTATAATGTATAATGTAGTAAATTTTTTTGTATATATAAATTTAATGTAATATTGACTTTGTACAATTCTAAAAAATCTAATGATGAAGTTTGAATGCGATTTCAAAGAAAATAAATGTCTTTTTGGCGTGAACCCCTCTCAGTTGAGGGTCCTCCAGAGATGCCCAGTGGTCTCTATCCGCAGCTTTTGCCATCCATCTTTTTCCAGCAGTTCGTGTAATGTCGTCCTCCCATCTAGTTTTAGGTCTTCCTCTCTTCCTTTTTCCTGAGGGCCCTTGCCAGGACGTTACCCGAATTGTCCACCTGTCGTCGCTCATTCTTCCTACGTGTCCTGCCCATTGCCATTTTAATCTCTGAGCGTAATTTAAAGCGTCTATTACTCCTGTTACTTTCCTTGTCTTGGAGTGGCGAATTTTTCGTATTTTTCTGATTTTCATCATGCTTCTCTCCATGCTCCTCTGGCAAGTAGTTATTTTGTTTTTAGCTCGCCGTGTGAATTTCCAAGTTTGACTGGCGTATGTGAGTGATGGTAAGAGACAGCTGTTCATAACCTTTCTTTTTATTTTTACAGGCATCTGGCTTTTGAAAATTTCCTTAAGGCTCCAAAACTTCCTCCACGTCGCTTTTATCCTTCTATCAATTTCCTTTTCGTTGCGTTGTTTATCAAAAGAGATTTGTTTGCCCAGATATATATAAGAATCGACATATTCTAGGGTTATATTATCTACTTGTAGTTGATTTTTTGATGCATTTGTCATTAATTTTGTTTTTTCAAAATTGATCTCCAGGCCCACCTGTTTACTTTTCTTTTGGAGAGTGCATATCATATGTTCTAGGTCTGTACTGTTCTCAGAAAAAAAAGACTAGGTCGTCAGCGAATCTCAGGTGACTAAGTCGCCGGTCTTCAATATTTAATCCAACTGTGCTCCAGCTTATTTTTTTTATTATGGACTCAAGTACTGCGATAAATATTCGAGGAGATAAGGGGTCTCCTTGCCTTACCCCTCTCTTTATTGGAAAGGAAGGTCCTGTTGACTCCAACTTCACTCTACTTGTGTTGTTGTCGTAGAGGTATTTCAGCACTTTGATGTATTCGGTCTCTACATTCTGAGGCTTCAGTGTTTCCCATATAGATGAATGAAGCATTGTATCAAACGCCTTTTGGTAATCAATGAACGCTATATACAGTGGTTTTTGATGTTCTTGATATTTCTCAATGAGTAACTCGACTGAGTGGATATGATCTACCGTTGAATATCCTCTTCTGAATCCTGCTTGTTCGATTGGTTGGAATGAGTCTAGTGTGGGACTTATTCTTTTTTCTATTGTCGATGAGAACAGTTTATATAGCGTAGGTAGAAGGCTGATGGGTCGGTAATTGCTTACATCGTTAGGATCTCCTTTTTTATAAAGTAATATAATATGTGACTTCGACCATTCCTTTGGTGTTTTAGAAGTATCTAATATTTTGTTGAAGAGTATTGTTAAGGGTATAGAGAGAGCTGTGCAAGCAATTTTTAATGCTTCGTTCGTTATCCCGTCAGGTCCCGGACTTTTGTCTGGTTTGAGCCGTTTTATTTCCTTAATAATTTCAGATTCCTGTATTTGGTGTATCTTTGGGACGTTTTGAGTTTCCACTGGTGGGCATTGGCGAGTTTCCTGATGTTCTGGTGCGTTATACATGGTTTTATAGAACGAAGTGGCTATTTGGAGTATATCTTTCCGGTTGTGAGATACTCTGTCTGATACGCGGAGGCCTTCTATCCAGGTTTTATGCGTTCTTAGTTCGTTTTTTGCTCTCTTTAAGCTGCCGGACGTATTTAGGTGTTTTTCTATAGTGTACCTTCGATGTTCTTGGTAATCTTGTCGCAAGTATTTACTTATAAGTTTGTACAGAGCGCTTAATTCATTCTTCATTGCTCTCGATTTTGGCCTTGTTCCTTGTAAGTCTCTTCTTCGGTCTATTAGTTTCTTCGTGCGATCAGATATAGCGTTGTTTATTTTTGCTGCTTGTTTATTAGTGGTTGAAGCTATTTTTAAGCTATTTTTGATAGCGGAAGTCAATTTGTTATAATATTCTTGAACTGTATCTTCTTCATATTGCTGGCAAAGCACTTTTTGGTGTAAAAGCAGTCTTTCTAAATATGTTGATATTTCTTCGTCTGTTTTCAGTGTATTTTTTGGGTAATTTGAATAGGTGGCTCTACTTTTTTTAAATGTTTTAAGACTAAAAGCCGCCCTTACGCACCTATGATCTGTCGGGAACTGTATGTTTAATACTTGTACATTCTGTATGTTTTTGTGCAAGTTTGAGAGAATGTAATCAATTTCGTTTTTAGTGTTGCCGTCTGGGGATGACCATGTCCATCTTCGTTTACTTTTCTTTTTGAAGAATGTGTTCATGATAGAGAGATTGTTCTCATGAGCAAACTGTAGTAATCTTTCTCCTCTTTTGTTTCGTTCCCCACTTCCAAACTTGTTTGTTATTGGATATTCCTTATGTTCTAGTTGGCCTAATTTAGCATTAAAGTCGCCCATGACCACTACATTTTCTTCGGCTATTTTTAGAGCTTTGTCGACAGTCTCATAGAAAGCCTCAATTTCTTCGTCGTGAGCCGCATCGGTAGATGCGTATACTTGTATAATGCTTAATTTGAATTTATTTATATTAAGTTTCAATAGTGCCACGCGTTCTGATAAACCAACAAAGCTTTCAATGTATTTTTTGAGGTGCTTTTTTACTAGGAATCCCACTCCGTAGAGTCCAGGCGTTTCTCCTATGTAATAAAATATTATATCTTGGTATTCTTGTATTGTATTACCCAGTCTTCTTATTTCTGACAAACCGATTATGTCGAACTTTACATTTTTCAGTGCTTCTAGTAGCTCCAACAGGCGTACATGAGTCGATAGAGTTCTTACATTGTACGTAGCTATAAAATATAAGGAAGAGCCTTTATGATCCTTTATTGAAGCTGGAGAGTTATTTACCTCTGGAGGGTTTTGGTCTGATTCTCCCGCGGTGACCAGCCGTCTTGGGAGATTTGGGGTGAGAGAGGGGTGCGCTGGTTGCTAGAGTGTTGTTCTATCGCAATATACGCCACAAATTTCTGACTTTGGGCTAATAATGGATAGAAAACTCAAATACATATCACTTTGCCCGACCCGGGATTCGAAACAGACACCTAATATTTTTTTACCATACCGTAGTACAACTACGCCACCGAGGCAGTTGAATAAAAATATACTTAAATAAAAAGAATTGTTGACCATTAAAATCATGTATCCTACCATGTATTACACCTTACAAATAAAAAAGGGATAAAATAAAATCATTTATTACAGTATCCGACTTCTACACCCCTAATGAAAATTTTCATAGTTCCCAGGAAAAAAGGACGGGGAGAAAGACAACAATTCCCAACTAATAACCAGTTTGATTTCTGATAAGAATTGTTCACTTCTCGCTTAGCAACAACTGACTTCCCTGAATTAAGTAATAAATAGGATCAGAACTACAGATAAGATTAAATCTCTTCTCATAATCGTTATCATTACCTACTTACCGTGTAAAAACACCTAAACAATAATAAAATCAATAATCACAATACTTAGAAACACGTATGCATGTTTCCGGCTTTTGTATTGAGATGGATTGTTACATGGCTATCTTTATCACTTTCCGAAAAATAATAGATTCAACTTTATTTTTAGTAGAGAAACCGGTCTTTATTTAGCACCAGTCAATCCTTAGAAAATCGTATACATGTTTACGTGCAATGGCCGACCAAGTATGATAACTTTGATTTGACTTTATTAAATCATCAATATCTTATATTTTGCTTATTTTACATGCATATTTAATATTTTCTAATAATAAAATCTTAGACAAACTACTGATATAGATATCAATTAAAGGTATACACAACATTTGTAATAAATAGTACATCAAATTAAATTAGAAGACAAATTAAGTTTCCTTACCGACATTTGAAACACAAGAAAAAAAAACAAGACGAAGGAATGTGTCCTAAAAGCCACACACATTTATAAAAATAAGTTAGAAGAAAAGTACTCACTCGTGATACAAGATGTTGGTAGTCTCAGCGACGTGGTAGACGTGTTGTTTTATAATGGTGTTGTAGTCATTGATGCGGTCCGCTAGCAGATGCTCGTGCGCCGTCAAATGACAGTTCACCACGCACACGGAACACCCGTATATGTTGAACCTTATGCTCACTGCGCCTTTGTTACCCTGGAAGAAATGGATCTTACTAAAGGTTGCGTATATTAAGGCTGAACTCAATAAAAATATATGTATGTGGACACGTCATATTTCGTAGCGATTCGGAAGAATTACTATGGTACGTAATAATCCGTCAACTCGCATAAGACTCGCACTATATATTCTCATCAACGAAAGCTGTAAAGTTATAGAACATCGGGAAGTTAAAAAATTAAACCAAATCCCGTATAAAATCCCTAAATAATAGTTGTTTATATTTTTGTAATATAATTATATTAAGTAGGAATCTTATCAGTATGTAACTTGCTTCTAAAAATAATATAACATATTTTACACCTTAGTCGTATGTTAGTTACTGGTCGTAAGTCTCTCATACGTAAGAGGCCGCCTGGGTTAGTGCCACAGCAATGTCTATTTCTCCGGCCAAACAGCAGTGTTAATACACTGTGGTCCGATTTGAAAGACATTGTAGCCAAAGTGAACTGGAACTGGAATATTGAGACTTAAGATCTCTCATGTCTCAGGGTTTCTAATGCAAAGCATCGTTTGGAATTCATGGTGTTGTTTGGTTTTGCGACTGTCAAAGAGCGGTTATATCTCTTACCATAAGTGATTAGGCAAATGGTATACTCGTCTCGTAATTCATAGCAATAAAAAACAAGTCCAAGTGAATGAATGTTATATCTTCACAAGTACCACAATGTTTATGTAAATAATAGCATAAACATTTTACAGCACACATAGTGATAAAGTTAATTTACATACATAATCTAAATTCTAACGGCTACAGTCCTTTATTGTAATTGATAAGGAAAGGCTAAAGGTTGTAGCTCAGTGACATAATGTATTTCGCATCTACAAATGTCATTATTCATTGCACGCTAGTTCGCTAGTTACGGGCGCCCTAGTTTATATTTTTTTTCTATTCTCATTTTACATTTAACATTCAGGAGTACTTTTAAAAATTAGATCAGTCGTAAAAGTGCTCGCTTGACATTATAGAAAGCGAATGGTGTTACAAATCCAGGATACCAAAGACTGGGCAGATAAGGGCAAATAAGTGGAGCAGAAAAGCAAACACTGCCACCGGGTAACGTATCCCTAAGTAAGCGAAAGAACGAGTTGCGTTTACATATTCCATTTGCCTAATAAAGTCGTCTACAAATTTGAGTTTAATCTTTACTTTGGCCAATACACTACTGTTAGATTGCACATACACACTTTCAAACTAAGCACATTTTGAAATGGATGTTTCCCCAATTTTACAATGCAAATTTTTCCTATTTTACATTTCTATTATTGATAAAAAACGCCCCTGTAAAATTTACTTCTAGAATATCAGTTACCAACTTACCCACATTCCACCCAGTCCAGTCTTAGTGTACTGCGCCTCAATATCTCGTAAATGTGTGACGTGTTTCATCTGAGTGTAGATGAGCAGTAGAATGCCCTGGAGACGAGTGCTCTTGGCGATGATGAACCCTTGTCTGCAGAGGATCTTGTTGAAAGTTGAGGTCCACGCATCAGTGAAGAGAGAATCCATCAGCATGTTCTGTGGCTGGGACTTTACTTCTTGTAGCCTAGCAAGATGAAGGAGAAGAGAAAGAGAATCTTAGATGAGATTAATTGAGGAAAGCTACGGAAAGTGATTTCTTATACTGGCATAACAAGAGTGCCTGTCTTATTTACGTGAAGGTGAGCACGGCAATCCAAATCTGGTCAATACAATGACAATATTTGTGTGATTTTTTCCCAGACGCTTACGATGTTCAGCGGCCTCTATCCAGGCCTTTACGAATATACTATCAGCAATGCGTATTTCATTAAATTCGCCTATAAAAACGAGATTATGGTCATGCCAGATAACCGAATTACTAGGTATAGTAGCACCAAGTCAAAAGTAAATATCTATATACAAGCAATTAGGTCGAGACCCGCCTGTCTACGAAGACAGGCCTGTCAGTTAAGTATTTTAGATTGATATTATAGCTTTTGCGATAAAATCACATTTGTTGTTGAAATATATTATATGACAGGTGTTAATGCAAATCAACATCAAATTGCACTATATTTTTTGCAAGATATATTTATTTAATCTTAGTCCTTTTTTTCACTAATTGCTTGTAAAGGTACAATTAAGAAATAACACAATAAAATAATAGCACAAATGGCGGCCTTTCTCACACTATATAATTTCATACCGGCAACCCTGGGATGGATAAATGAATAGGAGAAAGAAACTCATAAATACTTTGAATTTGTTGAATTAGAGGATTTTTCTATGAGAAAAAAGATAATAGCATTTTTGATAAATGCCATGAAATTAATCATGATTTTTTAATACGCTTTTATTGGCTTCAGACGTATGTTAGTATGCAACGGAATCTTTAAACATGATTTTGACCTCCTTCGAAACGTCGGATTGACACGAAATTTTGCATACTTATCCAGGGTCGATGACAATACAATAATAAAAAAATGTTACTATCTTATGCAGAATCTGTATCAGCCCATATACGTCCCACTGCAGGGCACGGGCCTACTCTACAATCGAGGGTACGATTGAGAGTGGTTAGGCCATATAGTCCACCACGCTGGCCTAGTGCGGGTTGGCGGGTATGCAGAATATTCAGATATTATTATTTTTTTAAATTGAAAGTGCATAATATTCACGCCGCTGTCTTCCTCTGAAAATACAGCTGTAGATAGATGTTTTAGTCAATCAAATAAATTATAGTTTAAAAGAACTAAAAAAGACACGCTTACAACCTTTACTCAGCACCCCACGCTTTGTAACAATAAAATTTATTTATATTTCTCTATTTTCAAATCTTAAACTCATAATGAATTATTTTTTGCTTTTTAGTTGGATGGTTATAATAGCGTGTTTTTATTAAACTATAATTTAATTATAAACCAGACTAGCTGCCTGTTTGAAAAATATCAAACGCAAAAACGTTTCTGTTATAGGATCCACTATTTGAGAAAGATAAGCACGTATTAGCGGATTAGATGTTATCTTGCTAATTCATTAAAAATTTCATCGATAGTAAAACAATTGGGATGTTGACTCATGTTACAAATTCGTGTACGTATTTTTTATAAATAAAAGGCAGTATTTTAAAACCGTATACATTATTTTGAGAACCTAGTTGTTTGTCATAAATTAAATGAAAATATTTCCGTTTGTTTTATTCATTACCCATTATCACTTGATTGAAAACAGCGATCCGAGTGTACTGACGTCACTGACCGCGCGGTAAGTTCAAAGTCTCACCGGTAAATTATTTCCCTCGATAATTTGTTACAACAACAATAATAATTTACAATTATCACCACAATGCAGACCGGACTCATTGGAGGAAGCAGTCATAGCGTAAGAACTCAGTCAAAAATATTTCATTTTCGGTTTCGGTGAGATTCGGTTGATGACTGGTGACTTGCCGGTCACGCAGATTATAGTCACGTGACAGTTTGGAGCGTTTTAGCGGGAATTTTGTAAACTGTCCGTTTACGTATTTTGTAAATTAAATTCGTCGTATTTTTGTCGTGCTTGTATAGGGTCTATTTACAAAATAAAAGCGATTCCATATATTAGTCAACATCCCTATTCGATATAAAATATTTAAAAAAATCATATTAAAGCAAGAGTCAATTATATTATTCCTTGAAAGAACATTATACATGTTATTAGGTCATAGGGTGAATAACTAACATTATATTATGTATGTTAATAATATAGGTGATTAATTTATTATCAACCTGTTTATTAAGGTCAACAGAGATTTAATTGACACGGTAATAATTTGTTTTGTTGTTACATTGTGGATTGCAGTGGTGTAACAATAGGGTGGCATAGTGCGCAAAATGCCACGGGCCCCGGCCTAAGGGGCCCTCGGCTCGGCAGGGCCCTGGTCCAACAGGGTCTCAGGTCCAACAGGGCCCTAGCCAGATAAGGACTCGGGCTCAAGTCCGACTGGGTGTAAGATTAGAATAATGTAACATTAATAACGAAATTAAAAATTATATTCTAGCAAATCCCGAATATTGTGAATATACAGATTACAGACCCAAAAGATCATCAATTACGAGTAAACATGAAATTGAATCATATTTAGGAATAGAAAATATTAAATCCCCATAATTATAGGACAGATAAGTGTATTTAAAAAAAAATTGTCGAAGTGAAGTCCATTTGTGTTTGAGAAAGGTCAATGGTCCCTTCTTAAGAGAAAGTGGCAATAAATAATAAAATAGTAAACAAACGCCCCTACGTTTCGCTGACAATATAGTCTTAATAGCGGAATCGCCGGAGGAGCTGCAACAGATGCTGGACAGCCTGGCTTTAACCTCACAGTGAATATTTCTTAAAATTAACTTCGACAAAACTAAAGTAATAATCCACTACCTTCATCAAACACAACACTTGTCGCTGTATGTGACCATCAGCCCGAAATTGTTTCCATACACCTACCTGGGGCAGACCCTTTAACTAGGTTGAAACAACTTTGAGAAGGACGAAGAGGATTCAGCTGGGCTGGGCAGCATTTGGTAAACTACGTCAAGTATTCGTCACCTTTACCACAAAGCTTGAAAACGAAAGTTTTCAACCAGGGCGTCCTATCTGTTCAGAGCCAGCAGTTCTGGAGCTACTGAGACTTGGACACTCACAGTACGACTGGTCCACTAGCTCAAAGTCGCTCAGCGAGCTATGGAGTGTGCTATGATCGTTGTCTCTTTGAAGGAAAAGTTCCGTAATTTTATTTTATTTTCTTTGGAAAACAAACAGTATCTTATGCCTATATACAACACAATTTAGGAATCTTTAAACCATGTATAAGTAATGAACGTATCCGACAGAGAACCAAAGTTATAGACATAGCACGCAGGATTAGCAAACTGAAGTGGCAGTGGGCTGGTCACATTTGTCAAATAGCCGATAACCGTTGGAGTAAAGGAGTTCTTAAGTGGAGATCGCGTCTTGGCTAAACTAGATTAGGACGTCTTCCAGCTTGGTAGAGTGATGATTTGCAAAAGGTTGACCATGTGACAAGCCGAAGACAGAGTAAAATGTAGCAATTTGGTCTTTGGAGGAGGTCTATGTCCAGCAGTGGACGACAAAAGGCTGATGATGAATAAACAAAATATTTGAGTTGAGGCTTATGACGACTGGAAAATTGTAAATGCGATGCCTGTCTTTTGTATGAGCAATGGCGGCTACCCTGGACTTTCTACTTAGATAAGGGTGAACAATCCATATAAAAAAATTATAATCATTTTTTTGGCGGTGATAGCTGCAATAAAGGAACTTTTTTTAATATTGGTGAGTTCCTAAGAAAATGTGATCCTGATTTAGAGAAATTGTTGAAAAAGTCTTAGGGCCAAATAAAATACTTAAGTCCGAAAATATTTTTAATAGACACAATATTAAAAGATGGAATATATTAAAGAGTTTTATATTTATAATTAAGGAAACGACCTTTTCAAGTTCTGTAACATTAAAAGTGCTAAATCCAACTAGATGAGCAGGACGTTATGATGGCATTTTTGCGTTAAAAGTGCGGTTTCTTGAAGTCTAAACAGCACGAACGTAAACGGTATGTAAGTCCATCAACCCGTATTAGGCCAGCGTGGTGGACTATATGGCCTAATCACTTCCAATCGTACTCTCGATTGTAGAGGAGGCCCGTGCGCTGCAGTGAAACGTATATGGGCTGATAAAGATAAATATTTTAAAAAATAATGAGAAATATGTATGAAGCCATGTCATAGAAATATATTATGTACTGTACTGTATCAGCCCATACGCTTTTCACTGCAGGGCACGGGCCTCCCTTACAGTCCAAACTCGAAAGTACGATTGAGAGTGGTTAGACCATATAATCCACCAAGCTGGCAAATGCGGGCTGGTGGACTTAGCTGCCATATAAATTCTTACAAATCACTATGGTATTCAGGTTTCCTCACGATGTATTTCCTTTACTGCCATAGTGCGTGATGATTGACTGTCCAAATAGTCATGTAGACTCGGAAAAGTCAGAGGTGTCCCCTGGGATTCGAACCCGCGACCACTATGAATGTGCCATCCGTCCGAAAAACGTCACGAAACTTGGAGTTACGGATTGTAGAGTACCCCCCTGGTTCGATTACCATTATTATTGATTACCATACCAGGCCACCGCGCACCTTAGAAAAGATCCATAAAAACGAAATGACAGTATTATTTTTTTTACATTTGCGGAGGGCCCCATTTGATGAATTTTGCCACAGGCCCCCGATGGTGTAGTTACGCCACTGGTGGATTGACACATTATAACACGGACGTCACCATTGGACACAACATACCTAGTTATTTTTCTTCTTGACTTTGAAATAAAAAACTATTAAGAGCGTTTATACCCTGCACGCGCTTTTTGGCTTAAAAACAGGACTTTTCAAATGAGTTAATAGCCACCAATCAGGGCCCCCGCTACCATATGTGCGAAGTGTGCAATACACACGGGCGCCATCCTTTAGGGGCGCCAAAATCCAGGGCCCAAAAAAAAGTTTGCCAAAAAAATAATTTTGCACCAATTGCTTTATCAGTATAAAAGTACTATCATTTATGTGGTAGAATACAATATTCATTTATTGCGCTATCGTACACAAACATGACAATTTATATTACATAAAAAATTTAACACTTTAAAACTATTACAATTATTTTACATTAAAAAGTTTATCTCTCCGAAAAATCAACTTTCATCCATAATTTCAACGACTTTTTCACCATCATCATTACCAGAACTATCATCGCCAATCTCTAAAACTGATACGATAGGTTTATGGTAGCTGAAGTAAGAAACGAACAGTTTTGATTCGAACCTATTTAAATGTCTAATAAAGACCGCATCAATAGTAGTTTTGTATTTCGTTGTGCTAAGATTGCGATCATTCGACATAGTTAAACCAAATTCATTATTTAAAAATTCAATTAATAGTTGATTTTTATCGTCTGCGAAGTTTATGTTGAAATCTCCACTCAAAATCATTGGCAATTCATCAAAGCTTTATAAACTGACAGCTAACTGACAGCTGTCTACTCTCCATCCGTCTTACGCTTTTCGTCTTACGATCAGGTCACGTGTCCTGACGAGTTTAAGATTTCATACCCATTACAGAAAAAGTGCTCAACGCCGCTAAAGAAGTTTTCACTTCAAAAAAACTAAAGTCATACATCCATCCATCAGCCAAAGGAAGTCCACTGCTGAACATAGGCCTCCCCCAATGATTTACACAGAGACCTGTTGAAGGCAGCCTGCATCCAGCGACGTCCCGCGACCTTTACCAGGTCGTCTGACCACCGTGTGGGTGGATGTCCTACACTGCGTTTTCCGCTACGGGGCCTCCATTCGAGCACTTTTCGACCCCATCGGTCATCAGTTCTCCGCGCTATGTGCCCATTGCCACTTCAACTTGCTCATCCGCTGGGCTATGTCGGTTATTTTAGTTCTCCTATGGATATCCTCATTTCTGATTCAATATCGTAGGGAAACCCCGAGCATAGCCCATAGCTCGTTGAGTGACTTTGAGCTTCCTAATAATGCCGATAGTGGGAGGCCACGTCTCCGTGCCGTAAGTCATCACTGGCAACACACAACTATCGAAGACTTTCGATTTAAGGCACTGAGATATTTTGAACGAGAAGACGTCGCGTAGTTTCCCGAACGCTGCCCAACCGAATTGGATTCGACGATTGACCTCTCTCTCGAAGTTGGACCTGCCTAACCGGACCACTTGTCCTAAATAGACATATTCGTCAACAACTTCAAGACAGACAGACAGTTTGATTGAATCGTGACCGATTCAGGTGGGCACAACATGGACATTCGACATGATCTTCGTTTTGTCTATGTTCATTTTAAGACCCACCCGTTGGGAGACTCGATTGAGGTCTTCAAGCATAGTGCTAAGGTCTTCCAGCGATTCTGCCAAGACTACAATATCGTCGGCATACCGAAGGTGAGTGATATACTCTCCGTTGATGTTGATGCCGAATCCTTTCCACTGCAAGAGCTTGAAGGCATTTTCCAGCGTGGCAGTGAACAGTTTCAGAGATATGACATCTCCCTGTCTCACGTCTCTCTGTAGTGGAATAGCTTTCGTACTCTGATCCTTTACTCGGACCGACATGGTGGCGCTGTTGTATATACACTTCAACACTTCGATGTACCGATAGTCGATATGGCACCGCTGGAGAGACTGTAGCACAGCCCAAGTCTCGATCGAATCAAAGGCTTTCTCAAAGTCCACAAACGGTAAACAAAGCGGCAAGTTATATTCCTCGGTTTTTTGTATAACTTGCCGAAGCGTATGGATATGGTCTATGGTACTAAAGCCTTTTCGGAAATCGGCTTGTTCGGGAGGCTGAAAGTCATCAAACCTGCGTTCGAGACGATTTGTGATGACCCTCGAAAACAACTTATAGACATGGCTCAGGAGCGAGATGGGCCTGTAGTTCATCAGCAAAGTGTTATCACCTTTTTTGAAAAACAAGACCACCACGCTCCTGCTCCATGCCTCCGGCGTTGAGCTCTCGAGAAGAACAGAATTGAAGAGCCTCTGAAGGACTTTCAGTATTGGCGTGCCGCCCGCTTTCAGAAGCTCTGAAGTGTTTCCGCCTTCGCCCGGCGCCTTGTTGTTTTTAAGTCGCTTCAGGGCCATCTCAATCTCACACAAGCTGATGTCCGGGATATCATCGCTAAAGTGTCAGATCAACTCGACTCTCAGTTCTTCGGCTGAGCTAACAGCAGATTGGGCAACCGAGGTGTAAAGCTGTCCGTAGAACCTCTCGATCTCCCTTAATACCTCTGCCCTCGTCGATACCACGCGGCCGTCGTCCATCTTCAGCCTAGACAACTGGCTTTGCCCAATAGACAAGTCTCTTGCAAACACTTGGAACCTCCGTTCTCTATTTCTTATGAGGCGGCTTCTGGTAAAAAGAGAGTCCTTACTGGTGGTATGTCTCTGATAGGTGAGAGGCCATCTGGGTAGGTACCACCGCAATGTCTATTTCTCCCGTGAAACAGCACTGCGTAAATGCACTGTTGTGTTTCGGATTGAAGGACATTGTGCCAGAGTAACTACTGGACATATTGAGACTTAACATCATATGTCTCAGGATGGCGAGCGCAGTGGAATGTTACTACTGTTTATGAGCGGTCGTATCGTTTACCATCAGGCGAACGGCTTGCTCGTCTCGCCATTCACTGCAATAAAAAAAAGTTCATCGAAAAGAATCCCTCTTTCTCATCATCATGTCCAAATTGCCCCACTTTCAACGCTGCATCGCTGCTCTTGCCCAACTTTGCGTTGAAGTACCTCATAACAACATTGAAGTAGGTTTTGGAAGTATGTATGGCCCGACTTATATCCTCATATATCTCCTCTACTTCATCTGGGTGTGTCGAGGTCGGCGCGTATACCTGTATGACCTTCAACGAATATCTTTTTGATATTCTGAGTATAAGGTATACTACCCTGCTCGACACACTTTCGATGGATACGATGTTGTTGATGACACGAAACCTGTGGACAAGAAATCCGACACCTCCTCGGGACTGTTGGTCGTCCCCCCGGTAGAAGAGCAGGTAACCAGACTTCAGAGTTATCGTATCCTCCCCGATTCTTCGGACAACAAAAAAAAACAAAAATAATCAATTCATATAATAAAATTGTAACCGGTCGATGTCGATGTCGGTGTATAGAAGATATATGAGAATAACCTTTAGAGTTTTTTCATTACCTGATGATACTCACCCTGACCCTTTTAGTATTTTACAATATATATTTGAAAACAATTTAACATCCACCCTTTCAAATGTATGCATTTCACTAAGAATTCTTCTGAAATTTCCTGTATCTGTAGCTTCTGGCGACCGATATTTGCAAAGTTAAAAATTATTTAAGGTCAACAACGCTTCAAGAAAGATTGTCTGGTCCAGCAATATTAGCCATTGAACAAGAAATTTTTGATGGAATAAATTTCAGCGATTTAATTAACGAATTTGTAACAGCATAGTCTCGGAAAATTGCGCTACAGTAGCAAGAGTATTGTAGTAGTGACTCTACTACAACAGTTATTTTTTTATTTTTCTATTGTACCTAGATATCTTTTTTTATTTTATAACAAAGTTACCTAGGTATGTGTTATTAAAGTATCTGCGTATTGTAGTATAATTAGGAAGTGATACTTATTTACGTGTTAATGAAAAAGCGCAAAACCTGACACGCCAACTTATTTTGATTATAAAAGAATTACGAATATTATTTTGATTCAAATTTGACCCCTATTTTTATTAGTGGAATCGACTGTACTCACGATTAATAACAAACTAATTTTAGGTACTGCGCTTTCTCATTAACACGTATACATGAGTAACATGTAGACATGAGGCAATATTTCTGTTATTTGTTCCTAAAAAAATGTGATTTTTAATTTTGGGTTATTTTCTTGTAATTATGAACAACGTGTCTGTGCCCCATTGTAAATGCTTTAAAATGAGTGTCAACAAGAATTCATTATTATTACTTCATTTTGATATTATAATCTACAAATACATATGACTTTAAAAGTTCAGTTCTTTGCTTTATTTCAAGCACCTACCTACCATAAAAAAAAAGATAATTCAAAATGCCTTAAGGGGCGCCAAAAATTTTTTTCGCACACAGGCGCCAGTAGCCCTTACGGGGGCCCTGCCACCAATAAACAATTTCAAGGTAAAATAATTAGTACTAATTTTAGAAAAGGTTGTCATCTAGGGATTTTGGTGGAAAACATTATAGATTGATGGATAATTTGTGAGTACTATACGGATTACTGAACACAAGTTTCGTTATTTAGGCTTTAAATGGCAATTTAGGAGCTTAAGATATCCGAAACCACTAAATATAAGATGAAAATAAAAATATTATCAGACTAATAAGACCCTTATGGAGGGATTTTGCTGAGAAAAATAATCTTTTTGTGTTTAGTTCCTGAAAAATAAAAATTTAAACAATGCGAAATTATTCAGAAACTCTCGTCATGAACATATTTTTTTTCACCAACTTATCGTACATAATTTTTATAGCAATTGCATATTACAATAGAAGAACATCTTATCAATAAATTGCCATTTTTATATTTCAACAAAATTAGTTTGCATGTTTTCTACAAATATTTTAAAAACCACTATAAAACACGCTGTCCGACGTGGATCAAATCAGACCGCCGCAAGGCCTTCTAGAGGGAGGACGTATCGCTCGTCGCTCCGGCCTGGCTGCAGTCGATTATGCCGCGCGTAGTAAAAATAGCCACGCGCGGAATGCGATTACCACATCTTAGTACTTTGGTAGTAAAATATTTAATTATTTTTATTACCTACAATGATTTTGTAGTGAGTATAAATTATGTTTGGGATGGGATGTTATTAATGGGATGTAATTCCGAGGCTAAATTATGTTATGTATTGTCAATGATGTTTTAATAAAGATGACGCATATTCATACTGCGTGACGTTTAAAAACTGTACTGCTATGCATATACATACTCATTTGTTAATACTTTATGACAATTTTAGTGAATGAAACAGATCATACAGAAAGTACGAGATGAAAAGAGATAGCATTGCGCTATCCAAACATAGAATCGAAGCGATAGAAACAGAAGGGTGACGATAAATAAAACTACCTATTTGGTTTTATAAGTATATAATATATTAACTTTGAGGTTGCTACATGAGTCTACCTGTGTTATGCCATCCTGAAACAAATATATTTTTATTTGTACATAACTTTGATAAAATAAAAAATAATAATTGATTGCTGTTTTTATATAAGTTTATGGTAAGCATGCACTGAAAAATCGATATCTTATTAATATTTTTTTTTTGTTGTAACGATGGCAAGTGATACGACCGCTCGTGGACATAAGCGAAACCAAGACACCTTAAATTACAAAGCAATGCTTGGCATTCACTGTGCTCGCCATTCCGAGACATAAGATCTTAAGTATAAGTACAGCGATTACTCGGGCGAGAATGTCCTTTGGATCGGAACATAACATGGCATTTAAACTGCCGTGTGGCGGGGGAAATAGACATTGCGGTGGTACCTACACATGGTGGTAACGTATGAGCGACCTGCCACTAGTAAACAACCGATACTACAACCGATGGTGCAGGTTTTGTTAGGTAGATATATATATTTTCGTAGTTGTATATTTTTAATCATAATTAAATGTGCTAAACCAATATTAATCAGTTTTAAAGGCATCCAGTCACGATCTTCTCTTTTTGTCCGAGCTGTGCATATCCATTTACGTGGAAATCTGGAAACATGAATTAATGTTATATGTAAATATAGTTATTCAAAATATATGAGGAAGCTAATGCATTTTGTAATGTTCGTGGTTGGATTAAGTTATTTAAATTGATTATGAAAATAATTCATAACAAATAACTTAATTGTTTTAAATGTGATTGAATTAGAAATAAATATACAACTATCCAAATCTATTAAAACTTTCATCGTCAATTTTCTGTATGATCGGTTTCGCTTCTGACTTGTTAATCTATGACGTACGCTTTTTGTCCCTATCGCACTTCACAATCTTTGTATTACGCGATCCTTCTTACACAATTGAAGGCGGTGTATACTAATTTAAAATAAAAATTAAATTTTGTGTGGTTTTTATATACTTACGTATGGTGTGTAGGTCCCATTTAGTTTCGTATTTTTGCACCATTGTTTTAACACTTTTAAAACACACAATTCGACACTTTAGACAATATTTTCGAAATAAATTATGTTGACAGCACTGAGGTCTTCCCTCTGTCGCCGTTGCTATGCGACTAGATGAAATTACACCAATTGCCCGAATTTGAACGCCTCACTTTTGAAGTGCTAGTGCTAGCTAGTTTATATCTACGTCGTATTTGTATAATATATCATTGATGTATTGTAATATAAAATTAAATATGTTTCGTAATTGTAAGGGGTTGTAAGGCCCCTAACACTTTATGTTTTCGAACACGAAATGATTAATAAAACGTCCGTAGTGTATACTGATTGAACACTGATTTGAATGCAACTTAACAATGTAATAATAACGAAAATATGATTAGTATCCAAAATTTGTATTATTCTTTGCTTGCACAGTAATATTTGTCTACTTATAATGCAAATAAAATATTTTTATGATATTATATAACAGTTACATTTCAATTGAATATTTGAAGCGCACGGATCAAAGTTTTTTGAGCCGATTGTATAGCGAGCCGACGCGGCAGCTCTACGCACACAGCTTTGGTCGCTTATGTGTGCGTGAAATTAACGAAGAAATACCTATAGTTGACTTTGCGCGCAAGGTGTATACGCTCTTAATTCGTATAAATTTTTGAAGTTGGCAAGTTGTTTACCCAGGTACAGAGACTCTGAGACATAAAAGTAAAAAACGACGAAATATCGGTGCTTTAGGAACTTTGATGAGAACAAACACATCGGTTGCAATGTGAATACCGTTAACGTTACACCAAGTAACAAGTGTCATTTTGCAAACTCAACTCAATTTTGTTTACAAATTGACCTTATACACCGAGATGGCAAAAGAAATCAGTCTATGAATATATTGTTTAAAACCGGAAAGTTGCAAGATTCTACCATATTAATGAGAGTTCGGATCGATCATGTACAGTAAAATGCTATTGATAATACCCTATGCCAAACAGTAAACCATTGTAGATTGATGAGTAGTGATGATTACATTTTTCATGAGACCTACTTTTGTAACATATAGTCAAAAGTGAATGCTTGAACGTCAATATAATTTAGTACATACATACATAAACTCACGCCTTTTTCACAGAAAGGGTAGGCAGAAGTGCTACTAGAACACCCATGTTTCGCCTTGTGTTTAGTCCCACAAGGTGATAGGGGGCGAAGTCTATCGCCATATCGGGCAAAATTCCTGACTCCGGGCTGATAATGAATAGAAAAATCCAATATCATTTTCCCAACCCAGGATTCGAACCCGAGACGTCAGCGTTGAACCGTACCGTAGTGCAACTAAGGCACCGTATAATTATTATATGAATAATTAAGTATTACTTAATAGAAAATGCAAAATAGGCATATTTAAATCAGATTAATTACGATATGACTAACGGTGCGATACGTCAATAAAATACTCATTGGCAATAAAACAATTATTTCGTTCAACCCAAGGTTATCAGATTTACTCAAATATTAACATTTTATAATTCAACCATAATTCAACACAGATGTTTTATATTAAGAATCACCGAATAAATGCTTGCCATTTAATTATTACATTATAATATACAAAGTAATTAAAAAAAGTAACAACAAAATAATTAGATATTTTATATTACACTTGTGGCCCAGCCCAGCTTTTCCTGTGTAATATTATTCTTTTGCTCCATCTACACCTAAAATTCTAGCTTATAGCCTTTATGAATCAATGGACTATACAGAACTTTTTTTTTCAGTTCGGTTTGGTAGTTCCTTGGATTAGAATGTTCATTATATCTATACCCTTCAGCTTTATAATATGAGCATAAATGTAAATAATATCAATTATTGACATTTATCTATGAACATTATTTTAGAATAACTAAATTTACTTTACCTAAGTTTGACAGTTACTTTGGTTGAAATGGTATATCGTAATATTGCTTAAAAATAAAACTCAAAATAAAAATACATTCTTGATGTATTTTGATACTAACCTCTCTAAAGCCGAATGTTTTTAGACTTAACACGCTCACATGGTATTATTAAAAATAATATATGCAATGTATCTTTTTCATAAATTGATAAAAAACACTTTTGAACTGTGAATTTTCGGGAGTGTTATATTCAATTTGGATGGCGTTTAGTATTCAATTTTCGCCGATATTTATATCGATACTTACCCAATCACATAAAAGTCTGGTAATGGTTTGTTCTTGTTGAACTGTGATGGAAAATCTAGCAAGGCATTCAGATCTTGCCCTGGTGATCTCGTCGCCACATTCCAAGTGACGAAATAGCACCTGCAATAACAATTTTATTATAATTTCTTTGACATATAAATACATATACATCATACTATTATTTTAATAATAAATGTATTTAGAACTTTTATAATACATATTAAAAATTCTAATATAATTATGGGCAAAGCTGACTAACAGTTTTAGTATATTCTTTGATAATATTTTTATGCCATATGGATAGTATTTGTGTTAGAACATGATATCACATTAATAGTTGTGTTCACTATCTGTAAAATATTGATTGACTGTTATGCTATACACTATACATTTTTATTGCACCTACATATAAGGTAAAAGCACCAATAGTAGACAATTTAAGGATAAATCAAACTTAATTCTCAAAATTCAAAAATGTTTTTCAAAAAATTACAGTTACGTTTTCTTTTACTGTTAGAGCAACTTTTAGAATGTTACTATTTCATAATAAAAAAATTAAGATTGCTTTATTTTATATTAAAAAAATATTTTTTCTTAGGATTGCCGTAGTCACTAATAGATGACAGTATAAAAAATCAGATGCCCCAATAATAGACATCAATTGGCACTAATAATAGACATGACTATAACATCATTTTAATATTATGTGTTATCAAAAAATAATAATTTAAAATCAAACCGAGCACAGATTGTGCTTTAAAATTAGGTAATTAAGTAACTTCTTTCTTTCAAGGACTTAAAAATTACATTATCATCAGGTGTGATCTTATATTCTTCATGGTAATTTTCTTCACCTGTATATAAATTTATTATTATTAGTCCTATATCAATTTCTAATTAATTATCTTTCTTATTGATTTTCTTTTTCCCATCTCATCATTCTTAGTTGATCTTAATTCATCTCATCTTTTTGATTTGCTCAAACCGTAATCTGAAATTAATGTATACTGGTAGTGGACATCTAGTAGACTCTAATAGTTGACACTGTCTTCTTTTAATTAGCCTAGTGTACAACAAACGAAACTCAGATATGAATGTTGTGTTCACAACATAAAGGCTAAATTTGCATTAAAATTGAGCATGTCCAAAATTTTTGCATAAGATTCATATTTGATTTACGCAAATATGACTATCTTTCTGAGTTTCGTCTTAAGCTCAAGTAGCCGTATGGGTAACCATACGGCTTTGTCGGAATGCTCACACTCTTTCACTTTTATATAATATATTATTTAACCCTCTCGGGGCGATCTTATCTCAAAGACCGTTTTATATTTCTTCATGATTCCCATGAAAGATGCCTGAGCTCATCGGAGAACCTGAAACAGAATACCCGTACACACCACGACATTTATGGACAAGTCATTCTCCATACTCGCTGTTTGATTGTGGAACTCACTTCCAGATGTCGTGAGACGGGCTCGCAAATTGTCATTATTTAAATCACTAGTCTAGTGGTGGACTATATGGCCTAACCACTCTCAATCGTATTCTCGATTGTAGAGTAGGCCCGTGCCCTGCAGTGGGACGTATATGGGCTGATACAGAAATCACTAGTCAAGGATATACAAGGGCTATCTTTTTCAGTAAACATACACATTTTTGTGCTTTTACTATTAGCATTTTTTTATATTTTTTACCATGCATATATTTATTATATTTTGTCTATTTTGTATATGTATATACTTATATATGTATGTATGTTGTATGTATTCACATATATGTTTTACTTTTATTTTGTGTTTTAATATGTTTATTTGTTGATATATTATTTTGTCACTATACACACTAGACTGCCCTTTCTCTCTTCTGTCACTTATCTCCATCCAAAGGTTGCCTGGAAGAGATTGCCTAGTACAATAAGGCCGCCGATTGTACTTGTTTTAAAAATTGTTTTAATTTCTGTATATATATTTTTTCTGGGGTACAATAAAGTTAAATAAATAAAATAATTAAATAAAATAAACTACCAAGTTCACACATGTCATCTTTAAGATTTTGAACAATTTCTGGAACTAATAGTAGACACCATTTAAAATTTATACAAAAACAAGCCAAAATAACAAAGAAATGGTCCAAATAAATCAATAATGTAATATCCATATAATATCGAAACCCGATATAGCCAAAAGTCGTATAATATAAGACAAAATCATACCGTTTAGAAATCAGTTCCTTATAAAAAACGCTAAGAATTACGCGCATAATGGCGCGAAATCACACTGTTTGTGGTCAATTAACAAAAAAAATTAAATTTACTTCTGACAGTGCCAACAAGCTTTTGGGCATGTATCATAAATGGTACGAGGTGGCTTTAAAATTAGGAGCAATGTCATTAAAATATTTAGTTTTCTTATTAGAAAATATTTTTTCGAAAGTGTCATCTATTGGTTCAGTGTCGGGCATTGGTGCTTTTACCTTAACTCCTTCTTTATTAGCACACCTCACTGACAAACTAGAAAATTATCCTCTTAAACCAAATAGAATATCCTCTTTGCAGTTAATAGTTAATATTAACTATTTAAATAGTTAGCATCATTATTACACTTCTGTATTTAATAGAAGTGGATAAGAAAACTCAAATGCATGAAATGGTGTGATTCCTAAAACGGACACATCATGTTATTGGTTTTAACATTAATTTATGCACAACTATTGTAGCACTAATGCTTAATACCATGAATTAGTTTATAAAACCATTCTAAGTATAATGAATAAATAGATATTTCCATAATATAAATCCAATCAGAATGCCACCATTGCTGCAATTAACCATTGAATATTAAAATTGTCAAGTGTTAAGTCATAAATATCTGTTATTGCAATTTGACTGTTACAATGAAGAGATGATAAATCATAACATTAAATTTGGAAACTCATAATATCACAGTTACTTAAGTCTTTTGCAATTACATATAAATAAAGATCAAAAACAATAAAGGTATAGTACTATTTATGATAAAAATATTAAAATGAATTATAATAAATTAAAATGTCAAGGCTAAAGTCTCCTGAAACATTTTAGGTATTTTTTAATATGTACTTTACTTACAGACTTAAATAATGAAAATTGCAGCAGCTAAAAAAGCAATATAATCCCTTCAGATCCCCAACAAATTTATATATTGAGTATTCACATCTTCAAACTCAATAGATGTTATTGAAACTTATATGACCATGTCAGGTACATTCTTCTCTGACATTACATTGGCACTTATTTTGATATAAGCCCTAATGATAATGTAGTCCCTACTACTATTTATATTTATGATTATATGCAACTAGTATGACATGCATTTATCAATTTACAATAACAATGTTTTCTTCGGTTTTATAACAATTTTATTTCAACCCTTCCACCAAATAATAACTAATCATATTTAAATGAACAGAATCAAAGAAAAACACAGACTATTTTTTGGTCAGAATATAACTCCCAAAATGTTAAGAAAAACACCATGATAACCATTTATCTGTAACAGCCCATATACGTCCCAGTGCAGGGCATGGACTTTCTGTACTATAGAAAGTATGACTGAGAGGGATTAGGTAATATAATCCATCACGCTGGCCTGGTGTAGGTTTGCAAATCTCCTCATAATTTTTTCATTCACTATTATGTGCATGGTGACTGACTAATGACAATCAATACACACATGAACCAAGAAGTCAAAGGTGTGCCCTGGGCATTTGAATATGTACTGTAAACAAGTTTGCAACCACATTTGGTCATTTCACCACCATGCACTTAAAACAAGTTAATATTATCAAAAAATGTATCATAAAAAAGTAATTAATGAGATGCTTTTCAACAATAAATGTACAATGAATTATACAGTTAACAACACAATGCAACAAAGTAGTAAGTAGGTACATTAAGCTTGCTTATTACTATCTGTTGTAAGATATATTATCCTTGAAAGATTTAAGATTAGACATTTTTGCATTTTTTTGTCTTTATTAAGTATCATAGAAAAGTCATTTTGAAGCATAAAATAATTTATGTTGGCATTATTTCAACCAGGATCAGGTAATCTTTTCCCAATTATCAAAATCAAAATAATATAATTAATGAAACCTTAAGATATATGTATTGATATCGACATTTAGAAAATTATATTACAAGATTTAAAAACAAGTAGCTAATTTCTCCATCTGCATAAGTAAACTATGTTTAAGAAAACTAAACAGCAACCTTGACTTCTATTGACGTATATATACTAAGTGGTAGAACTTGTTTTGTATAGAACTCACCTTAATGTATCCATATTTAATTTCTACCCAAATTCGACCGTTTCTAAACGATGATTAACAAACTTACACACGATAGATAATTTTCCTTTCGATATCGATAAGATAAACTCTGAAGTACATATAATTGCAAAGAAAAATCCTTAACGAAGAAAACTAAATGCACTATAATACGATAACATTTTTAATATGTAGTCACTCAAAATACTTGTATTTTATTTATAATTTATTATTACATAAATTATTTGTTTACTTGCAAAACCGCTTTATTTTAAACACAAACAGCACAAGCACAAAACGACTCTGGAACTCAGCTGTACGTCAAATAAATGTCATGAAATGTCATGTGAATTGTGATTTTTTTTTTTTTTTTTTTTTTTTTTCTTTTCTTTTCGTTCCGTGAGGAACCGGCTAAGATCCAAGACCATGCTGCCAAGTCGAAAGTATTTCTTGTTTCTTAAGTATAGTACTTGTGGACTATTCTTGATATAATATATAAGATAAAATATGTCTTCAGTAGTAGTGCTTCAATTTCTTGACTTTAAAGTCAAAACTCAAAGATATTCATTAATATGTCATAAGTTTTCCGTTTTCCCATCAGTGGATATTGGACAATTCCATTGGTGATTATGTATAGGTCTACCAGAATCTCATGGCATTTTGGGAAATTTGAATTTACGCATTGCAACACTGGGGTAATTGGATGAACATATTTTGATACTTTCAATAATTGTAATTAATTATTATTTCAAATTGACATGTTTTTTTAGTACAACTTTGTAAATAAAGTACATAATGTTTTAAATATAAATATAAAGGTAATTTAAAAATTAAAATGACTTCAAAATTGTACTTTTAGATTACTTTTTTTTCAGTTTTACACTATAATATACATACGTGCCTTACGAGTATTTATAGAGGGAGCGCTGGTACTTCCAAAACGTAGATGAAAATGGCGGTAAAGAGCCACTAGTATCGTTTTAATTCTCTCTTCTTATTAGTTCTCACTTAGTCAAACAACTTTCAATTTCTAAATTGTAAGTAGTTTGATTATGAGTCGGTTTTATTGAAATAATTATTAGATACCAAAAATGTTATACCAAAGATGCAAGATTGTAAAATAAGATAATGTATTTATGTAACGTATGTAAGTAACTTTATTTTCAGTCTTCTTTATTTAATTTACACTTTAGTCAGGGCTTATTTCTAAAGATCCTGGTAGTACATGATGAGACGAAGGTGTTGATGATAATTATTTATAATAAAGATTACGTCTGGGATTACAACTTTTCACTAGAAGTGCAAAATATGTTATTGTTTGATGGATTCTTATCTAAAATCTCTGGAAAGTCCTGCACATAGGTATTTAATAAAGTACTATTTAGTTTCATAAATGATATCAAAGTATATACGATAAAACACATTTACATATCCAACACTAACCAAAAAAAATTAAGCATCAAAATTATTCACTCCGACTAATTTGTTAAAACAACGTCGATTTTAAAATCGTCGATTTTGTTTAAATTTGACCAAATTATACACGGATCTGGCGATAAACCTTGTATACAATGTGTCGCACTTGTAATCGTAGAACTAATTTATATATTTTCGCTAAGGAAGTATAGAAATCATAAATTATTCACATCGAATGACATAACTCAAGTTTTGAAACAGCTGTTGACCGATGGTATTGCCACATAAAAATCTTTATGTTTGTTTTTAATTTTATGCCATGAGATTCTGGTAGACCTATACCTCTCAAGTACATATATCAAAGAAAATTCTTAATTCTTCACGCTCAAATTGGTATTTAATATCAAATTATATAAATCCAGTCAAGGGCCAATGCCGGGTAAATTAAAATATTTACAAACGCTCTATGTTAAAATTACCTTCCTTTAAATTATTAATTGTAAACCCATTCAGAGATAAATTAATTACTATATCTAGCATTACTAGTACCTATATAAAATGTGAATACGAAAGTTCAAATCACAAGACAGTAACCACAACAGTAACTAGAGATGTGAGGTTAATGGAAAAAAATCGATTAAATTAAAATCGATTTTTCTTTATTCAATATTAATCGATTTGTTAAAAATCGATTATAATAGAAAAATAATCGATTTTTGCGAAAAAATCGATTTTTTCCATTATTTCAAAAATCTAAATGCTTTTCATATTCCAATTATAATTCTCATTTTCACATTAACAATTTATTCAAATAAAAATCAAATAAATTGATATGAATAAAAAAAATATCAGATTCAAAACTAAAAATCAAAGCGAATGTTCCTTTAAACTTTCAAGGTAAGGAATGAGGAAACCAAGTTTATTTATTGATACAGTCGACTCTCGTTAATTCGGAACTCGAGGGACTCTTAAAATATTACGAATTATCTAGTGTTTGAAATATCAAATGGTTCGACTTTCGTATCGTATCGTATCAGCCCATATACGTCCCACTGCAGGGCACGGGCCTACTCTACAATCGAAAGTACGATTGAGAGTGGTTAGGCCATATAGTCCACCACGCTGGCCTAGTGCGAGTTAGCGGACTTACATACCATAGAAATTCTTATAAATCGCTATGGTATGCAGGTTTCCTCACGATGTTTTCCTTCACCATTTTAGTGCGTAGTGATTGACTGTCAATACACACATGACTCCGAAAAGTCAGAGGTGTGCCCTGGGATTTTTTTTTAAATTAAATTACACCCAACAGTCACATATACAGTCCTGACCCCACACTAAGGTTGAGTCTTGTGTCGTGGGTATCAGGAACTACGAGAGACTTTTCGGTCTCACAAACACCCAGACCCGAGAGAAATATTTGTGGGCCACACAAACATTTATCTTGGTGCGGGGATCGAACCCGCGGCCTCTCGTTTCACAGGCGGCGTCTAACCGCTTGCGCCACGGAGGCTGTCAATTTGAACCTGCGACCACCGTGAACATGTTGGTAGCCGCGTCTAGTCCGTTTACCAACAGGCCACCACGCACTTCTTGGTTCGACTTTACGAGAGACATTATAAAACTTCGAATTATTAAGTGTTGATCAACTATTATTCAATCAATAGCAATCGTCAAACATTTATACTTTCTTTTTCTCTCTCTGCAACTTTGAATTGTCGAGTGTTGGACGCCGTTGAGTTCGAATTAACGCGTCGTTTTGTAATTTAGCTATGATTTTTGCGTTCGAATTACCAAGTGTATAAAAATGTATTGATTTAGTTCGAAATATAAACAGATTTTGTAGGGAACTCGTGATAACTTTGAATTATAGAGAGGTTCGAATTATTGCAGGTTTGAATTAACGAGAGTCGACTGTACTAATTTCCAGTACAATTAATCATTTATTTAATAAAAATGAAATGATAAGCACCGCTATAAAAAAAACTTTATTGTATCAAAAACTAAAATATTAATCAAATAAAAAAAAATGCCATAAATGTCCAGTACTACTTCATATTTAGGCCTACGTTCAACAGTGGACAGCAATAGGCTGATATGATGATGATAATTTTACATGTGACTAGTTTTAAAATAAAATTCTTTAAGAAATAAAGTCTGCGTTGTCTGTAATCTCAAAAACAAAAATATAAAACATATTATTATCTTTTGTTAATCTTTAAGTTTAAACAATGAAAATATTAGAAGTAATTATTGTCACCAATGTCTACTTCTATTTTTAACCGACTTCAAAAAAAGGAGGGAGTCTCAATTCGACTGTATGTTGCTTTTTTTATGTTTGTTACCTCGTTTCTCTGTACTGTGTGAACCGATTTCGACCATTCTTTCTTTGATTGAAAGCTGGTGCTTGTCATTTCATCCATCCATCCATCAGCCAAAGGAAGTCCACTGCTGAACATAGGCCTCCCCCAATGATTTCCACAGAGACCTGTTGGAGGCAGCCTGTGTCCAGCGACGTCCCGCGACCTTTACCAGGTCGTCGGACCATCTTGTGGGTGGACGTCCTACGCTGCGCTTTCCGCTACGCGGCCTCCATTCGAGCACTTTCCGACCCCATCGGTCATCAGATCTCCGCGCTATGTGCCCTGCCCATTGCCACTTCAACTTGCTAATCCGGTGGGCTATGTCGGTTACTTTAGTTCTCCTACGGATCTCCTCATTTCTGATTCGATCTCGTAGGGAAACTCCGAGCATAGCCCGCTCCATGGTTCGTTGAGTGACTTTGAGCTTCCTAATAAGGCCCATAGTGAGAGGCCACGTCTCGGTGCCGTAAGTCATCACTGGCAACACACAACTATCGAAGACTTTCGATTTAAGGCACTGAGGTATTTTGGACGAGAAGACGTCGCGTAGTTTCCCGAACGCTGCCCAACCGAGTTGGATTCGACGATTGACCTCTCTCTCGAAGTTGGACCTGCCTAACCGGACCACTTGTCCTAAATAGACATATTCGTCAACAACTTCGAGAGTCGAGCCCCCAACGCCGAGACTTGGGCTTGTCATTTGGTCCCATAAAAATATGGTGAAAATCTGATGAATATCTTCGGACCTGGAGAGGGAAACTCCTTAAAATTAAGTAGGATTCCAATGGTTCTTTTTGCATTAAGTTCATTATAAAAGTTAAGTTACAGTGAGAGAGGGAAAAAGGGGTGGGGTGAGGGGGGGGGGGGGTAGGTAATAAAATTAAAATACACGTAAATTCTAATATCTTCGGCAGCTTTTAACAGATTTTAGTGATTTCTTTTTCATTGGAAATAATGTATTGACAGGTTGATCCCAGGAACACAACATGAAGATCTGATGATCATGTTCGGACCTGGAGTGTAGAACTCTTCAAAATTTAGTAGGATTCCAATGGTTCTTTTTGCATTGGGTTCAGTATAAAAGCTAAGCTACAGTGGTGGAGGGAAAAGGGGGTAGGGGCAAAAGGAGGGGGGGAGAAAAATAATAATAAACATGTGGATACTCCAATATCTTCGGCAGCTTTTAGCCGATTTTAGCGATTTCATTATCATCAAAAAGAACATATTCCTTGTGGGGACCAAATCTTCTTCATTGAAATTCCTATCAACACTAAAAAGATAAAAATAACTAAAATTTTTAATAAAAAAATAAAAACCGACTTCAAAACAAAAAGCCACTAGAAACCAAAAAATAACAAAATAATAAGTACCACTGCAAAGCAAAAAAATAATATTTGTTTCATGGAACTTGTGCTTGTTGATTAATTTGCTTAATGACTTGACTAGCCAACAAATCAAAATATATGCATAACATATTGAAGGCGGGCCGCCAAGTACCAAAGATATAGGACCTATGCCTTATATTAATTTAAATATCTATATGTTTGGTACTGGGCGACCCGCCTTCAATATGTTATGCATATATTTTGATTTGTTGGCTAGTCAAGTCATTAAGCAAATTAATCAACAAGCACAAGTTCCATGAAATAAATATTATTTTTTTGCTTTGCAGTGGTACTTATTATTTTGTTATTTTTTGGTTTTTAGTGGTTTTTTGTTTTGAAGTCGGTTTTTATTTTTTTATTATACATTTGACTAGTAATGAAATAAAATGCTTATAACAAACTTAACGACTCCGTTATGGTCTCAAAAACTAAAATATAAAACGAATACTAAAACGAATATTGGTGGTAGGTCTCTCATATGTGAGAAGCTCCACAGATGACAGATTAAATAGAGATGCTACCGGCTACGTCATAACTCACTCATAACATGATAATAATATTGAACAGTATAAACTTACTTCGAGTTTTTTCATACGTCGCATAGATGGAGCTGTTGATAAAAATCGATTTTTATGGATAATTTATATAATCGATTTATAAAAAATCGATTAACAGTATTTTAAAAATCGATTATAAAAAATCGATTATAAGAAAATAATAATCGATTAAATTAAAAATCGATTATTTTTTAACATCTCTAACAGTAACCAAGAGTGCAAATATTCAAAATTCTAACGTTACAAAGTATATACTCAGAGTGCATTAATAATATGTAATAAGTTATTAATCATCTACAGTGGTTTCTTAATTTATAAAATAATTGAGAATAAAAATAGAGAAATCAAATTAAAAACCCAAGATCTTATGTACATTAAGACGAAACTATTTACAAACCTCAATATTTACGAACAATTAAATTTGCCCAACAGTACCAACAATAAAGTCAAACAACGCTGTGTACGTTGAACCATTTTCAAGAAGAGCCTGGATGGAGCGCGGAATTAAATCCGTTTTTTTATAAATTTTAATCAGCTCACCCATCAGCACAAGGCGCTGAATGCCAAAGGATGAGCAATGAAAGAATAAATGAGACAGAGATTGCTCAACCTGAACATTACAATGGTCACAGTAAGGACTTTGCACCAATTTCAAACGAAATAGATGATAGTTTAAACGACAGTGTCCAAAACGAAGCCGCAAAACGGTAGTGTAAAATTTTCGACTTTTATAAAAACGACTTTTGCAGAATCAAGGTGTTGAGCCAATGGCGACATTGTAAGTAGCATACCATAGACCTTTATTTTGAATCTCAACTGTTTGTTTCCAATGCCTCGTCCACAAGTCGATTGATCTTCTTTTAAGGATAGGGACCACATCTGTGTGTGGTACAAAAAAATTTAGATTTCTACTGGAGTCAGGAACAGTTGTTGAAAAATGTGTAATAGTTCTGGCCAGAAAATCAGCCTTCTCATTTCCCAACACTCCCATATGAGAAGGAACCCACATAAATACAAGCTTAATATTATTAAAGAACAAATCCATACAAGTCTCCCTGATACGGGGAATTAAATAGTTAGTGTCAGCATTGAATCTACTGTTTTTAAGATTTTCAAGAACACTCATGCTGTCACTGACTATTGCCCATTCATAACAACCATCATTACTATGTTTTATATGCCTTAAAGCAGCAAGAATAGCTACAGCCTCAGCAGTGAATATGCTTGCATTAGGGTCTATTTTATGACCAACGCCAGAATTCAAATATCCATCATAAATAGCAATTGATACAGCAGACTCTGTTTTGGACCCATCAGAATAAACAAATCTATAATTGGTAAATTTAGAAAATTTATAGTATACATCTTCTTTAGAGAATAAATTGTGATCAATAATGATGTCAATTTCAGGAAATTTACTATTAAAATCTCCCTGATAACATGAAAGAGAGGAAGATTTATGGATATGCAGATTTTCAAGAAATTTACATATTGTAAGAAGCCTTGGAGAATATATAGGGAGCTACAAGCAGAAGATTGAGCAGTATGTTTCAAATTTAAAAATAGGTGATTATTTGTTTTGCTGTATAATTTTAATTTTTTTAAAGTCCTTCAGAAGCTCTTCAATTCCGTTCTCCTCGAGGGCTCAACACCAGAGGCATGGAGCAGGAGCGTGGTGGTACTGTTCTTCAAAAAAGGTGATAACACTTTGCTGAAGAACTACAGGCCCATCTCGCTCCTGAGCCATGTCTATAAGTTGTTTTCAAGGGTCATCACAAATCGTCTCGAAGGCAGGTTTGATGACTTCCAGCCTCCCGAACAAGCCGGTTTCCGAAAAGGCTTTAGTACCATAGACCATATTCATACGCTACGGCAGGTTATACAAAAAACCGAGGAGTATAACTTGCCGCTTTGTTTAGCGTTTGTGGACTATGAGAAAGCCTTTGATTCGATCGAGACCTGGGCAGTGCTACAGTCTCTTCAGCGGTGCCACATAGACTGTCGGTACATCGAAGTGCTGAGGTGTATATACAACAACGCCACCATGTCGGTCCGAGTACAAGATCAAAGCACGAAGGCTATTCCACTACAGAGAGGCGTGAGACAGGGAGATGTCATATCTCCGAAAATCTTCACTGCCGCGCTGGAAAATGCCTTCAAGCTCTTGCAGTGGAAAGGATTCGGCATCAACATCAACGGCGAGTATATTACTCACCTTCGATTTGCCGACGATATTGTAGTCTTGGCAGAATCGCTGGTAGACCTTAGCACTATGCTCGAAGACCTTAATCGAGTCTCCCAACAGGTGGGTCTTAAAATGAACATGGATAAAACGAAGATCATGTCGAATATCCATGTTGTGCCCACCCCCCATTGGAGTTGGGGGCTCGACTCTCGAAGTTGTAGACGAATATGTCTATTTAGGACAAGTGGTCCGGTTAGGCAGGTCCAACTTCGAGAGAGAGGTCAATCGTCGAATCCAACTCGGTTGGGCAGCGTTCGGGAAACTTCGCGACGTCTTCTCGTCCAAAATACCTCAGTGCCTAAAATCGAAAGTCTTCGATAGTTGTGTGTTACCAGTGATGACATACGGCACCGAGACGTGGCCTCTCACTATGGGCCTTATTAGGAAGCTCAAAGTCACTCAACGAACCATGGAGCGGGCTATGCTCGGAGTTTCCCTACGAGATCGAATCAGAAATGAGGAGATCCGTAGGAGAACCAAGGTTACCGACATAGCCCATAGGATTGGCAAGTTGAAGTGGCAATGGGCCGGGCACATAGCTCGTAGAACCGATGGCCGTTGGGGCCGAAAGGTTCTCGAGTGGAGGCCACGTACAGGCAAGCGAAATGTCGGACGCCCGCCTACAAGGTGGACGGACGATCTGACTAAGGTCGCAGGAAGTCGCTGGATGCAGGCCGCTTCCAACAGGTCATTGTGGAGATCCTTGGGGGAGGCCTATGTTCAGCAGTGGACTTCCTGTGGCTGATATGATGATGATGATGATGATAATTTTAATAAAAACTTTTCTTTCAAATAACCAAATCTTATACTTAATGGGGCAAGATTGCACTCAACTTGCATTACGTTAATTGGGGTGCTTTTAAATGCTCCAGTTATTAACCTCAAGCCTTTGTTTTGTATATTATCTAAGATGTCTACCAATCTCTTATCACCAGCAAAAGACAGGAACCCATACTCAAAGTGGCTACGAATTAGAGATTTATAAAGCAACAACAATATTTTGGGATCAGCACCCCAAGATGTTCTGCATAAAGTTTTCATAATATTAAAGGCTCTATTAGCTCTAGCACTTATTAACTCAATATACCTTCTCCAGGAAAGATTATGGGTAAATGTCACACCCAAAAACTTTGCATCATAGGAAACTGGAATAGAGACATTATTAAAATACACAGAGGGACTTACAGATCTATTTTTACCAAAAACAACCAATTTTGATTTAGATGGATTTATGTCCAGATTTAAATAAGAGAAATATGCACACAGAGATGCCAAAGACTTGTTGAGAATGTTTGTAACATTATTCAAATTGTTCCCAGTGGTGTAAACAACTAAATCATCAGCAAATTGAAGATTTTTTACTTCAGTGCCCAAAACAAGATTCAAACGACGTATATACAAGATAAAAATTAGTGGAGAGAGTATTCCCCCCTGACATACTCCAACAGATGAAAGTCTTGGTCCATAATATTTACCATTATACTTTGCATAGACTTCTCTTTCTGTTAAAAAATTCTTAATCCAGTGAACTATTTTGTTTGGCATTCCAATTGAAAGTAATTCGGAACAAAGTACATTAATATTAACACTATTAAAAGCTCCAGCAACATCAAAAAACACTGACAACAATAACTCCTTATTAACAAGACTATTATGAACATCTAATTGAAACAGTCCTATCCATTCACGGGCCGACACTCCCTTTTGAAACCCAAATTAATTAGCTGGAAGAATATTATTATGCTCAACAAAATATTCAAGCCTTTGTTTAAGTAATTGCTCAAATACCTTGCCTACACACGACGTAAGAGCAATGGGTCTATATGAGTCAGGACTCAAACGAGGTTTATCTGGTTTTAAAATTGGTACTAAGCAATCAGATTTCCATGACTGAGGTATGTCATTGTTTAACCAAAGGTTATTGAATATTTGAAGTAAAATGCAGAGAGAAATCATTAACCCAACTATCATCATTAGTATTACTAGAAAATGTTTTGTTAAATTTCCGCATATATTTCCAGATCTTTGAAAGAGGAGTACACCGATTAAAAGAACTGCATAATTGGATCCAACTATTTGATCTTTCTGTTTTCAAAATAAGTTTTTTTTGAGCTTGTAACCTTTTAAACTCAACATAGCTTTCATCTGAGGGATTATTTTTAAAATTGAGATAAGCATACCTTGAATTTTGAACTGCTTCGGAACATTTTTTATTCCACCAAGGAAGAGGAGGATGTTTAATAAATTTCCTGCTCAGGGAGTTAATATTAGGTGTATTTGTAGGAGATATCATATTGTGTTGATTATAATACGGAAGGGATTTATTGATCGCCGAATGCAACAATTCACAAAATAATGTGTACATTTTCAATGGAGTTTCAATGCAACTTTGAGTTTGAAAATTTGACAATTCCGAATCTACATTTAGTGTGTACATTTTCCAATCCACCATTTTATAATTGGGGTAGATGGGCAAATGCACACTACCATTATTATTTGTAGCACAACTATGTACATTATTATTTACTAAAACTTTGATAATTACAGGAAGATGATAACTACCGAGAGGATCATTATTTACAGACCAGTCCGAAGAAAGAGCAAGTGATGGAGAGACCAAAGATAAATCTAGAGCATTTGGACGCCACGTCAAAGAACCAACTGTAGTTACTTCACCAGAATTTAACAAAATCAAGTTATTGCCATCAATGACATCCAAAATATCTCTACCTCGTGCATTAACAGAGTTACAACCCCACAGGGTGTGATGGGCATTAAAATCGCCAGCAAATATCATAGGTTCCGGGACAGACTTTATTAAAGAGTCAAATTTATTTTTATCAAAAGATGGAGAACAATTTGTAGGACAATAAAAGCTAACGATACTAATTTCTCTATTATTTAGATTAATTCTTATACAAATATTTTGCAATGAATTATCACAATAAGTATTAATTCTTTTGTAATCAATATTATTACGAATTAAAATAGCTACGCCATTATGTTCATTGCCAACATCATTTCTTTCTACATTGTAACCTCTTATTGCAAATGTTTTTTTGTGTGTCAACCAAGTTTCGGATATGATTGCCAAGTGGATTTGCTTCTCATATAAAAATTGAGTTAGTAAAATCTTATTACTTAAAATACTCAGCATTCCACTGCATGACATTAAAGTCCATTTTTCAATAAGGAACTGTTTCGGAGCGTTTGATGTAGTATATCTTTTATCGATGCTGAATTTATAGGATTGTCCTTCTGATTGATGATTATTTTAGTTAATGCTTGAGTCAATAAGTTCATGAAAAAATCTGATTTTGTTAAATTTTGAAGTTGAGTTTCTATGTTAGATGCAGTTAATTGTGGGAATGATTTTTCATTAAATAGCCCTGCGTATTGAGTATTTCTTGTTTTTATTTTATTTTCTTCTAATTTAAGTTTTTTTTGAGGGCAGGAGTTGGATATCGCTATGTGGTTGCCACCACAGTTAGCGCATTTCGCGTTTTTACTATCTACAGTGCATTTTTTAAAACTATGTTCCTGACTACAGATAGAACACACTTCTCCATTTTTGCAGAATTTTGCAATATGTCCGAATTTCATGCAGCGGAGGCATTGCTTAACCGGAGGGATGTATGTTTTAACCTCATGCCTCCAGGAGTCCAAGTAAACATATTCAGGTAGTTCTGTGGAGGCAAAAGTCACCGCTACAGTCTGCGTAGGCTGGTATTTTATTTGACCACTATCATCCCGTACTCTTTGCATGAAGCACCTCACTTGAATAACATTACGAGAACTACCAATAAGTAGAGATGTTAAAAAATAATCGATTTTTAATTTAATCGATTATTATTTTCTTATAATCTATTTTTTATAATCGATTTTTAAAATAATATCAATCGATTTTTTATAAATCGATTATATAAATTATCCATAAAAAATAGATTTTTATTAACAGTGCCATCTATGCGACATGAAAAAAACTCGGAGTAAGTTTATACTGTTCAATATTATTGCGATGCTCATCATTTCATTTTTATTAAAGGAAATGTTTAATGGTACAGAAAATTTGTATCAATAAATAAATTTGGTTTCTTTATTCCTTACCTTGAAAGTTTAAAGGAGCATTCACTTTTATTTTTAGTTTTAAATCTGATATTTTTTTATTCATATCAATTTATTTGATTTTTATTGTAATAAATTGTTAATATGAATTTCTGAGGATTTTTATTGATATATGAAAAGCATTTAGATTTTTAAATAAAAGAAAAAATCGATTTTTTCCAAAAATCGATAATTTTTTATTACAATCGATTTTTAACAAATCGATTAATATTAAATAAAGAAAAATCGATTTTTATTTAATCGATTTTTTTTCATTAACCTCACATCTCTACCAATAAGAGAGAATATTCTTTTATTCGACAAGTACTAGACATGGGTAACTCAGCGAAAATCCTTGCGTTAACTCAGTAACTCAGGCGCAATTAACTGCGCTGGCTCACTGAGTTAACTCAAAATTGCGCCATGGCGCAACAAAATAAAAACGCTTGTCGCCGAGTGAGCAACGAAATGCGTTATGCGCGTCATCTGCGCGGCGCACACGGCATGCCACGCTCACAAGTCTGTTTATTAGTTTGTGGCAGTGATGTGCCAACTCGGGATAAACCCGACTCGAGTTACAGAATTCGACTTGGAAGGAAGAAACTGAGTGTTGAACTTTGTAGGTAGGATTGAATTAGATAGGCTTTTATAGTTTTTACTGGTATGAGACTGTACTGTTATGTGTGTCTCATATGTAAGACGCCGCGATGAGTCTTACTTTAAAATTTAAAGCAAAATGATGAAATATTGTACGTAGCTGATACCCTGATATATTGCGTAGGATACTATGTATCCCGAAAATGTAATGTTCCCATAAATATGCATATTTGCTAGTTGCTACTCTTTCGTACCAACTTGTGTTCACTAACTACGCGATTTTCAAACTCGAGTTAGAAAGAATTTAATTCAAGTTAGTAAATCCAAAATCGAGTTGACTGTTGTATAACTCCTTTTTGCGCCAACACATTTTGAACAAGTGAGTTAACACATCCGGCGCAGTGAACTGAGTTGGCGCAATTGCGCGGCGTAGCGCAGTGTTACACATCTCTAACAAGTACGCCAGTCGCCTCTGTGTCACCAGCAGGTAAAGATAGTCTGTGGTAAAGATGCTTTTAGCTCGAGTTCCTCCAGTATTTTTTTATTTTGTAGAAATACATTTGCATTATTGGACAAATCAAATGTTATTCCTATTTTAAATCTATTAATAGATTTAAGATGTAGTACACCCATGACGCAATATCTGCGTAAAGCGCGGGAAATAGACAGTCTGTCTCTATCGGTGATCATCTTTTCCTCTTGATGGTTTAAAAATACTACAAATTCTTTTTTATTGCTATTTTCGGGATACTTCCTAAAGTATCCCGGTACCTTATAGATTTAAAATTTTCTCGTGGAGTCATCATCGGAGTACGATGAAGTCGATGAAGGCAGCCCATCGGGAGGAACTTTTTTCCGCCTTTTCGTGCCTCCGTTTGCGAGATTACAAATAATTAGTTATGTTACAAGAAATACTATTAAAATACAAAGAAAATTGCAACTAGCTTAAGGCAATTTTGGTTTTGGCGCCTTTCACTTCGAAGGTTCCCGCGCGAATCCTCGTGAATTGTGAATGCATGTGAATGTCATCCACAGACCACAGACTAAGAATAAGAAGTAAAATGTTCTCGAGACTCGTTCAAAGACTCGTTAGAACCTTAACTTAACCTTAACTCGTTAGTTAACTCAGGCTTAAAAAGTGACGCAAATTTCTATCTCGCTTTCTCATATGCCGTTTTCGCCCCATCTCTTTCACGTTCCGCCACTTTTATGAATGTGTGCGTGTGCCGGCGTGCGCTGTCGCCGCCATATTGCTGCCATATTTTTCAACAGTCGATTGTTGTTTTGTTTGAATTTGCTTATTTTATTTTTAATTGCATATTATTTCATCTGTTTTGTAATCAGTAACGTAAATATTTAGCAGTACAAACATGATATATGCCCAAATACTGGAAAGCCAATTAACTTTTAACTCCGATTAACTAGCTCTAATGACCTGTTAAATTGATTCCAGTTAAATATAACTTCGATTAAACCACTTAAGAATTAAATATTTAATGGGGCATTATTCATCCGATTCGTATTCTCGAAAGCAACTTAAGAGTTTGACAGCTGTCAAACAGTCAAATTTTTAAGAATTTCTAGTTTTAAGCAGCCGTCCTCTTAAGGCCGCCTGCGACCACTCTTAACTTCATCAATTCTACATAAAATTTACTAAAATGACTCTCGCGTTGGTTTCATCGCTGTCTGATGACGATATAGCTTCATCAAGGCGATCAATCAAGAAAAAAATCAATGCTTTTGACAAATACAAAGAAGAAAACATTCAAACAAAGTGAGGTTCCGCCTGAAGAAAGAAACTGTTCTGCATCTGCGTTCCTTGCTGGAGGCAAAATAGAACCCACTACAAATAGAAGTCGATTGATAAAAACTTGCGACCAACTGTTACTTGCTTTATGATATTCTACGACAGGCAGTTACCAGAAGATTATTGGAGATGTATTTCATGTGGAACAGCCGACTGTACAACACAAAGTTGCAGCAGAGTTAGTTAAACTACAAAATAGTGGCATGAAAATTCCGAACTAACAACAACAATGCCATATTGCGAATGATTTCTATGCGATCGCAGGAGTGATTGAAGTTATAAATTTCATTCATATAAGGATCAAATCTCCAGGTAATTTCTACTTATAATAATGTATACATAACTATTAAGCTTTTACATGTACACAAATATATGTTTTCTTATCCTATTTTAACTAAATGTGCTTCTAAAATGCCTAGCGTATTTTACATTGTGTAGTAATCATTTAGAGTAACCCTTTTTACTGTACATAATATTATATTATTAATCAAAGAATAGAATAATATATTATGCACAGTATAAAGGCACACTCTAAATGATTTCTACACAATAATTTATATATATATATATATGCTTGTTGGAATCAAAACATTTAGCAGGTAATTGGCTCTTCCCCAGCCCACTGTACCCCATATAACCAAGCTATCTAAATAGTTGTAGGGCTAAATATATAATATAATATAATTAATCATACAATGATTTGTACTGATTGTAGCTATTCAGTATATACTGGAACAATGTTCAACTACAATAGTAGTTTCCTATAAAGAATTCAATTTTATGAATATATTTTTTCAATTTACATAAAATTATTTGTAGTTTGAAATAAGAATATTTGCTAGAGCTCTAATTTTTATTATCTTGTTTTTAGGAGGACCACAAGCAGAAACATTTAGAAACAGAAAAGGCCATTTTTCTATAAATGTGCAAGCAGTCTGCGACCCTAACTTGAAGATAAGAAACATTATAGGCCGATGGCCAGGCGCGGTGCATGATAGTAAAAATTTCAATGATTCTCCTTTATGTGCATTTCTGGAAAGGGGAGACTGAAGAAGCTTACAATCAAGACCATACTAAAACAAGAAACCCAGTGGAGAGGGTCTTTGGTTTTACAACAAAGATCTTCTTGTCTGCAAGTTGGGCTATAAGTTTTTGAAAATTAGCTTACTATTATAGAGGCATGTGCTGTGTTACATAATATAGCATGTTCCCAGAATGATCATATATTGGAGATTGATCTTTCTGAATCATTTCCACCAGCTCCACATAGTATAACCAATGAAAATGTTGCAACAAGGAATAATATAATAAAATACATATTTTAAACCGTACAGTGCATTTTATTGAATTACCATGGAATGAATACAAATAAAATGAGTTATGTTTTATTGTAGTATATTTATTTTAATAACAGCATTAGTACATATTATATTTTTTTAATTATCTACATTTCTTTAGATCTGTCTTACATTTATATCTATATTCCTTTATAAACACAAAATAATAACAATTATTTTAACATTAATTTAAAACTAAATTAATAAATGTACTATTAAAATGTAAAATAGAAATATAATATGACATTTTAACAATGAAAATAGGTGAAATAAACAATTTATTTTATGTATTACATATTAATTCAAATTCATAACATTCTTCAACTTTGATTTAAAACACTGTTTTCTGATGCAAATATTTCTTCCTTGACACAATTTGTCTTATTCTTTTTTGTATATTTTTATATTACATACTCATTTCAAAAGGGTGTGTATTGTCCAAATGATTTGTTGTATGCATGATTTCTATAGCGTTACCTGCAAAAGTGTTTAAGTTAAAGTATGTCATAATTTTATATATCTCTTTTTATTTTTTATATATATTTGTTGAGCTTACTTATTTAGTCTATAGCTGATATACATGGCACTATATATATGAGCCATATTTCTTGGACGGTCTTATTATATAGGTACACATTGGATATTTATGTACTCCACTCCAGTTCCTGAAACAAAGGATTATTTATAGTTATACACATTGTACCATACTTTATTTTCCATATTTATTACATAATACTACTATATGAGGAGGAGATAATATATAGGAGGCATAATATGAGAGAAGCCTATAGGTACCCAGCAGTGGGATCCTACAGGCTGTAGATGATGATGATGATTTAAAATGTGTGAATAATCGATTCATATTATATATTAAATAGTTAATTATCATATAAATTCGTTAAAACTTAGAGGAATACGTGTATACTTACCTGTTTATAATATCCAGCACAGCTTCTTTCTCATATCGTATTTATTTACATAGTCTTCTCCATTTGGTACTTACGTGGTTCTGCAGCCGTTGTTTGGTATTTTATATACCTATTTATTGAAAAAATATTCCAAAAACTAACTTTAAAACCGAGTGCAATTGTAAACAATAAATAAAATAAACAAACATCATAATATTTTTAATAAACTCGCTACGGATATAGGGACATAAGTTTTTTCACCCACATGATTTTATTAACAGATTTTTAAAATAATAACATGGCTATATATAATATAGCTTTAAACATAATCGTAACAAAAGTAAAAACGTTACAATGATTCCTCATATTAAATATAAAGGGTTAAATTTCCAATTTAGGGAAATCATGTATGAAGAATATTGCGTCAAATGGAACGTTTATATTTATACAATAAAAATTGTAACTGAAAACAAACTTTTCGTTAATCTGTGGAAATTTAGCTGGATGTTTGCTGAGTAGACCGATTTATGAGCTAAATGGCTATCCAGTATTTCATTTCGAAATTTAACAGAACCTCAAAATAACGTCATATCAAATGAGTCCGGTGGCTGAGTAGCTATCCAGTATTTGGGGGATAGTTTTGTTTGTGTAAATCGTATCTAAAGACTTGTGATTTCGGCCGGTTTCAATAATATATTGACAGTTAAGCGGTAAAAATTATCCCCGATAATACGTGTCATCTATCTTTGTTTAACTGTGGTTTAACCGATGTTTCAATAACAAAAACTAAACTAGGTTAACAATGCTGAACGTAGATATTGCATATATCTCTGGTAAGAACCGTTCCTCCCAAACGTTTAATTTTTGCACTTTTAATTGAGGTCAATATTTATTAGGTTAATTATTAACTTTATTTTGGAATTATCATAAATCATCATTAATATATAATTAGAAGAATAAACGTTAAAATATATTAATAATGTAAGTATTGTGACAAATAATGGCAAATTAAAAATTCATACAAAGCTTACATAGAACAACAAAACGCATCGCATGACTGATTTATGATATGTCAAATGTAAAAAAGAAGTTTACAAATATCAATGTTTACCAACAAGAATGAATTCAAAAATGAATTTTACGGCCCTATTTCTGCGATAGAGTTACAAATTTAAATTGAATTAGAGACCATAATATTTATAAATACGAAGAAAAGTGTGAAAATAAAACATTGCATAGTTGCATTACTTTAGTTTGTAATCAATCTGACTTTAAAGACCTGAAATAATTTCAGTGCTAATCTACAAAGAAATACTGAAGAATATTATTATAATTAAAACAGTATAAATCAAATTAAGAATAATAATTGATTCAGGTGATCTTACTATGCTAGAAGTTTTCGAAATTGTAATGACTAGTTATAGAGAAAACAACTGTTAGACATTTTATATATCACATAAAAATGTATTTACAAATAAAATGTAAGAACCCCCTTTTCCGCAGATTGTATTATGGGTAAATAAAATATCAAAGATAATTTGTGAAAAATCTTTAATCTTTATTATTGACAAAGTTCTGAAACTTTATTTTTAATTTAAAATAAGTAAATGATATTTATGTCTAGCCTAGCAGTGTTTGGTATGTCAATTTCATGTTCCACATCAGCAATGCTTTTCATTCTTCAAATATTATCTGACACTGCTGTGGCACTCATAATGTTTAAAGTTGTGTGCAATCGCAAAAGACTTATTTTTAGTGAACGGTGTGGAAATCTTCTTTTCCAAACATCATAAGACCTGAAATAAAGATGAAAGAAAGATGTAAAAGATGGAAGAGCAAAATATTAATTATAGTAACTTTGAGTAGTATTTCTGTTTTTATATGAGCCGCATTGTTGCAATACTCTATGGTAGACATTGAGCAGTGTTGTTAATAAAGTAGTATGTGGATATGCACTATCTCCAATTAGATATCTATTACTATTTTATTATATAACTTCTTCACATTGTACTGAAAATAAATATGTTATTTACAAAAAATAAAAGATTTAAAGTGAAAATATGTTTTGATTATTTCCGTCAGGCTGTACCCTTTTGAAACTAGGGAACTATTAGGAAACTACTCACAAAAATATGTATTAATCTTAATATATTCTCTTAACCAACTTAATTGTCATATTTGTTGCATCTTAAATTATTATTTGCCAATATGGCGGGTCATAGCTGCACAAAACAATTGAATATAACACCACTTTCACCTATGTACCACAATAAAGTATTTTGAATTTGAATTCTTTCAAAATATAAAGTATGAGATAAATACCTTTTAGCAGAGTTGTTAAATATAGTAGTTTCATGAGGCCCAGGCTAGCGTTCCAATACATTCATGAAAAGTAACTTTGCAATACACATTTCTTGAACAATAATGCCTTTATTTTCCTAAATTCTTCTCCTATATTTGAATCTAAAAATAAAAATATTAAGATGAATACATTGTGATCAGATAACTGATACATAATACCAAGATTTATGTTAAAATCATAGACAATATTAATACATAATCATTAATTAATCCTAATATATCTAAAGGTAGTCATTACTAACCAGGTGGCTCTATGGGAATATAATATGTGCAATGAATTGCACCAAAGATTATTGGGAAAACTGCAATTTTATGAAACTCATGCTGTGTGTTGTCTTATATTTTTACATATTGCTAATATAGCTCAGTTATAGCCCGAGGCACATCAGTAATGATTCGGCTGACTGTAGCTTTTGATACCCAAAATAGTTACCTACTGAACATGCATTCTCCCCAGTACATAAAACCACAATGATAGCAGCAATTAATGGAACAGTGACACATTATTGTTCCAGAGCTGTTACATTTATTATAGAATATATGATTTTGGAATAATTCAATACAATTATAAAACTTAATGAAATATTTGATATGTATGCTTACCAGGAGGAAGGTTCCTTGCAGGCTGGGTTTAAATGTAGAAATAAACATAATAGCTGATGTATTATTTCATCTAAAAAGTAAATCTGTAAATAAATTCTGAACTAGAATATTCGCATAGTTTTTTTGGTTCTCATAAATTATAATCGGCGTCAAATACACCAGCTTTAAACATTTCGTTATCACTTTCATCACTGAATATATTAATGTCAGTTTATTTTGCTGATTTTTTCCATAAAAATACTACATATCTTGGTTAATCGATGTATTATCCACCATATTGCAGCGATATTAGAAAACGTTGACAGCTAGTTAAACACAAATAACTACAGTAGTTCGAATCGTTATCGAAACGCGTATATTTTAATTTGTATGGAATTTTCTAACTATGGTTAGCGAGAGCCCTCCCATTGATAGATACAAATCATAGATATGTTTAATCATCTGTCTACGATTATTGAAACCGAAAAATGACAGAACTCATACTAGAGTTGGCGATTTTAACGGGTAGAAAAAGACAGACAGAGTATTGCACCCGGCCGTAAATATCTTGCTTCTCAATGTCTCTGGTATTACTAATCGATAGCCCCAAACTACACAACCCATATCTAAGTATAACTCGTTGCGACGTACAGAATATGGTTTTAAACTATCTTCTGTTTGTGCGGGCCAACCACATTTTAAATAAAGTATAACTCTATTTAAGATGTTATCTTTCTTCATATGTTCAATAACATCGTCTCTAGTGATTGGTAAAAATTTTGAATAAAATTTACATAAGTTTCCTCTCTAACATCCCGTTTTTCATTCCCTACAGGTAATCTAGACAATGCATCGGCTGCGTTCCTGTCACTTCTCACATATTCAATATTATAATTATAGCCTGCCAATATGACTGACCAACGCTGCAGTCTACTGGCAGCCATCACCGGAATGCCTTTTTTATCACCAAAAATTGCCACCAAAGGTTTATGGTCAGTTCTAAGAGTAAATTCTCTTCCATAAAGATACTGATGGAATTTCCTAACGCCATATATAATTGATAAAGCCTCTTTGTCTATTTGCGAATAAGATTTCTCCGAAGCGTTGAGAACCCTCGACGCATAGGCTATTGGTCTCTCCCCATCTACTGTTAAGTGCGAAATTACTGCTCCAATTCCTATCGAACTCGCATCTGTTGTCAGCACCAGCGGCAAATCCGGCGAATAATGATCTAATATTTTGCTCGAACCTAATATATTTTTAACATTTTCAAAGGCTATGTTGCATTGCTCAGTCCATACAAAGTTTACATCTTTTTTAATAAATAATATAACGGTGAAAGTATATTGCTAATGTTGGGTACAAATTTAGCGTAATACATAACAAAGCCTAGGAAAGAACGCAGCTCCGTAACATTCTTTGGTGTGCTCACCTCCTTAATTGATTTATTTTTTTCTGGATAAGTGTGCACGCCTTTCTTACTTATGATAAATCCTAAATATGAAACGCTATCTGCAAAGAAAGAGCACTTTTCTTTCTTAACTTTAAGACCATATCTTTGTAGTCTCCTAAACACTTCATGAAGTGTATTTAAGTGTGAACTATCGTCTGTACCAGTGATAATGACGTCGTCCAGGAATACGCCAACTCGGGGCATGTCACAAAATAATTGATCTAATTTTCTTTGAAATATTCCTGGACTTGACGCTAAGCCGTAAATTAGTCTGTTGTACATAAATAGGCCTTTATGTGTATTAATGATAGTGTACTTTTTAGATTCTAGGTCTAGTTCAAATTGGGCATACGCTTGAGATAAATCTAGTTTCGTAAATGTCTCACCCCCATACAATTTTGCTAATAAATCTTCTACACGGGGCAAAGGAAAACGGTCAATTTCTAGGCATTTATTTAAAGTTAATTTAAAATCACCACATACTCTTATAGAACCATCTTTCTTCATCACCGGTAAAATAGGAGTGGCCCAGTCAGACGTGGTGACTGGCGATATTACGCCATCTTTGACGAGCTGCTCAAGTGCTCTCTCGACTGGTTCCCGCATTGCGTAGGCTAGAGGGCGCGCGCGCATAAATATTGGGCGCGCGTCTGCACGTAATCTAAACCCCACCGTTCCACCGGTGAATCTTCCAAGCCCATCCGCGAACATTTCATAGTATTTGGAACTGAAATCATTGAATTGAAATGTTACACCTGAACATTTAACGTTGTTGATATTTAAAATTGGAAAATTTATGTTTAGATCACTTAACCATTGCCTACCTAAAAGACTTGTTTTACCGTATTCAATAACATACAAATCCAAACGCTTGCGTACATCTTTATATTGAACTAATGGTGAAAATTTACCTACTGGTTGAATAAGTTCTCCCGTATAGTATCGAAGGGTTAAATTACATAGATTAATGAATCGACCATTGTACCATTGTACAAATAGAAAATAAATCATCATAACATTTTTTGCTAATACACGATATTGCGCTACCCGTGTCAATCTCCATGCTCAAAATATTATCATTCACACAAATGTCTATAGTATATGGTCTAAACTTTTTTAAATTACATGTATCTATAGAAAATTGTTTACCTCGTCACTGCTATCGCTAATATTATTTCCTTCTACATCTTTTCCTAAGGACATATTTTTAAGTGATACTGATTTAGTCAACCTTGGGCACATCTTTTTTAAATGACCCTCATTGTTACACACTTTGCATGTATACATTTTATATTTACAAATTACAGCGATCTGACTCGTGATTGTTACCCATGTTACCACACACTCGGCACGTCACTTTCTTGCTTTGTAATTGGTGTTGCCTATTCCCGCTGTCCGCTCCACTCGTGTCGCTTGTGTTACCGCCTTGATATTTTGTAACTTGTCTCGATCGCATCAGTTACCATCACATGCACTGCTGAAGCCGCTTCTGGTTGAACGTCGCCTCGCCTACAGGTCCGGTCCTCCACCACAGCTGCGTCCGCTTCAGCCGCTTCTATCGTTACCGCCAATTTGAAAGCGTTATCAAAAGTAATGTCATCCTCGGCAAATAAACGTTGTCTGATGTAGTCCCGTGATAATCGACAGACAAATTGGTCTCTTAAATTCTCTTTTAAATTAATTGAAGAAAATCCACAGTACTTCGTCATTTTTTTTAAGTTTGCTGCGTATTCTGCAACCGTTTCTCCGTTTTGTTGGACTCTGTATCTAAATCTGTATCTTTCTGCTAGCAAACTTGGTTTCGGTTGTAAATGGTCTTTCATGATTGAAACCAAGTTGTTAAATGTTTTAGATGATGGTTTCTCTGGTGTACATAGGCTCATCAATAGTTTATAGGCCTCGCTGACGCTACCCATGACTGATATTAATGTTGGCACATACATCGCCAGCTTCACTTCGTTAGCAATAAAATATTGTTCTAACCTATCTATGTAAAGGTCCCAGTCATCATTGCCGAGTTCAAAACCATGAATTGTGCCAAGAGCCATGTTCTATTAACTTGAATGTTTTCAACAATCGAAATACATAAAAGATGTATTATTACCAATACACGTGAGTAATTTTTCCTCTCGTCGCCAGTGTGATATACTTTGTATGTGTCTTTAATTATCAATATAATATAAATAAAATACGGTCTTGTAAATAACTTTGTATTTGGCGGGAAACAGGAAAAAGAAATGAACATTCACTGGTGGTAGGTCTCTTATATGTGAGAGGCTGCCTGGGTGGCTACCACCGCAATGTCTATTTCTCCCGTCAAACAGCAGTTTCAATGCACTGTTGTGTTTCGGATTGAAGGACATTGTAGCCAGAGTAACTACTGGACATGTTGAGACTTAACATCTTGTGTCTCAGGATGGCGAGCGCAGTGGAATGCCAAGCATTGCTTTGTAATTCAAGGTGTTGTTTGGTTTTGCTACTGTTCATGAGCGGTCGCATCGCTTACCATCAGGCGAACGGCATGCTCGTCTCGCCATTCAATGCAATAAAAAAAAAAAAAAAAAAAAAAACATGCAACCTAGAAAATTAAAAAGTTAGCTTCGATCCATAGAGTAAAAACTCTATACTGTGCTCTATACATACACCACAATAAGGAGCTAAAATATAAATTTTCAATAAAATATCTTTAGTGGTTTTTCTTTTCCATTTCCATTTCAACCCTTATTTCAACCCCTTTAGTAATGTAATCTATTTTACTTACAGGCCAATGTACCCTTCGAATGGTGAAAGAATTTTTAAAATCGGTCCCGTAATTTTGAGTTTATTCGTTATAAACAAAAATACAAAGTTTCCTCTTTGTACTATTAGTATAGATATAGTATAGATTACGCTTTGATGGATCTCTACGATATCGATTTTGAAACCAATCGGATTAATAACACAAAAATAAAAATGCCGGCCTGAATTACCAATGCTGAAACCTTGAATTAAGTTTATAGAAATGATAAGTCTCTCAGATATCGAATTAGAAACCCGAACAATAACAATCAATCAAAATGCGGACCACAATTATTTTTCCGAGAATGTATTCATTTTTACGATTCACGACTACTTCAGCGTCGTAATCATAGGCAAAAATCACGCTCCTACTTCGACTCATTTCGTTGTGCGTTTATACGTAAGTCAATACCTTTCTCTTTTATTTTGTTAACTAGCTAAGCTTAAAAATTAACATATACTGCCATTTATTTTTTAAATATATGTAAAAAAAATTAAATGTACAAACATAAAAGAGTACCACCTAAAATAATAAGAATTACGTAAATTCGAAAATATGTAAAAAATAATCGGCGGGCTGGAATTTCGAAACATCCGGCCGTCGCACAGGGCCGTTGCGACGGCCGTCTGACGGGAACGCACAGACCAATAAAACGGGAACGCCTGCATGAGATAGCTTATATGGCCGCATAACGTACAAGAATGGGATAGCATGGCCCGTGCGCTTCTCGAAATAAAACAGCGTATGCGCCAAACTATATTTTATTTTATTGTCATCGTACTATTTACTTATCTATTGCTATTTTCTGGCGAAATAATATTATTTAAAAATGTGTTTATGTCAAATTAATCTTGAGTTTCTACATGGGGTAAGTTAGGAGTTCCAAACTCTTAAAAAACTTAACAGCTGCTACTTTGGACTTTATCTTTGTTAAGGCAAAGTGTCGTAATCATGTATTTTGATACATGAAAATGTTAATTATATCATCAATTAGAACATATCTGAAAATGGATTACTTATGTAAGGTTTTAAAAAGCCAAATTTTTCGAGGTATCCCCTTAACGCAAACGAAGATGCGGGCAAAAGCTAGTTTTTAATATAAGCGGAGTTAAAAGTGCAAATGCACATAATATTAAGCTCGTTGCATCAGTTACTTCTGCGTCTATCGTTATCGAGCGTGAGAACTATAATTGTAATAAGGTAATTTGACAGCCTCCGTAGCGCAGTTGGTTAGACGCCGCCTGTGAAACGAGAGGCCGCGGGTTCGATCCCCGCACCGAGAGAAATATTTGTGCGGCCCACAAATATTCTTCCGGGTCTGGGTGTTTGTGAGACCGAAAAGTCTCTCGTAGTTCCTGATACCCACGACACAAGACTCGATCTTAGTGTGGGGTCAGGACTATGTATGTGACTGTTGGGTGTATTTATTATTTATTATTCTCTTTATTTTATTTAACATATTTTTTCTATTTTTACATATATAAATTATAAAAAATATACATATAAAAATATAAAAAATAATTTATTTACCCTCTGGTGGTGAGGCTCAAGACCCAAGCCACCGGCGGTTAGGGAGACAAAGTGAGGAACCGCCTCACAATGCGTGCCGTGTCCAATAATACTGCCTTCTGTATTTGACTTTTGACCCAACAGCCAATTGAGAGCCTCTGTAGGTGTTGGTCTAGGCTCTTTGGTATCAACCCATGAGCAGAAACAACAATCGGGACAATAATTGTTGAATCGACATCCCACATGTCGGTAACCTCGTGAGCTAAATCTAAATATTTAGACATTTTATCTTTTTCAGCTTTGACGAGGTTATCGTCATGCGGAATGGCGACGTCAACAAGTATAGCCCGGCGCGCCAATCGATCTATTATCACAATATCAGGCTTATTGGCGACAATAGTCCTGTCTGTGATAACAGATCGATCCCAATACAACGTTGCATGACCATTTTCAAGAACTGGTTGAGGAACATACTGGTAATATGGCACTTCAGAAGTCACCAGTCCATATCGAAGAGCAATTTGCTGATGTATGATCTTGGCTACTAGGTTGTGTCTATGCAAATACTCGCCGTTAGCAAGATACGAACAACCGGAGATAACATGTCTGATGGACTCGCCAGGACGGTGGCATGCCCGACAGATGTCGACCGTATCGTCCTTCAGGATGTATTTCCTATAGTTGTTCGTCTTTTATTATTATTTATTTACTTCTCTTTATTTCCATAATATTCTTTTTTACATTTTTACACACCATATATATATATATATATATAAAACATTATGTCGTATAAAAATATAAAAAAGTAATGACCCTTCGGTGGCGGGGCTCAAGACCCAAGCAACCGGCGGTTAGGGATCCAAAGTAAGGAACCTCCTCACTATGCGTGCCGTGTCCAACAATACCGCCTTTTGGATCTGGCTCTTGACCCAACGACCAATTGAGAGCCTCTGAAGATGTTGGTCGAAGCTCTTTGGCATCAGTCCATGTGCAGAAACAACAATCGGGACAATAACTGTTGAGTCCACATCCCACATATCGGTAACCTCGTGTGCCAAATCTAAATACTTAGACAATTTGTCTTTTTCAGCTTTAACGAGGTTAACGTCATGCGGAATGGTGACGTCAACAAGTATAGCCCGGCGCGCCAATCGATCTATTATCACAATATCAGGCTTATTGGCGACAATAGTCCTGTCTGTGATTTATTATTATTATTTATTATTATTATAATTGAAACGAAATTGTGTAAAATACCTACCTAGTACGGAGTACCTACCTACTGAACAGCAAAGTTACCACGATTGGGTGTACCTGGGTGTACCATACAATTACTTTATATTATCTGTTGCATGTTATAAAAATGCGTTATATTTTTAACCTATGAGTTATGACGAAAATGGCGGGAAATGATCGAAGCAAAACGAACGATTTTATGTTACGCGCCTGTCAAATCAAGCGAAACGACAGACAAGTAAAATCATTTTAATGGTTTTGTTTAAACATATTGTGTTAAAATCATAATCTAGTGATTAAATTTACTAGACACGTGTACGGTTCTATAACCACATCGCAATCATGAGTAAACAAGATACATCGGTAATGGCAAAATAATAGAAAATTGGATTTGTTTATTTCTACATTTGATGACTTTAACCAAACATAATATTATTATTTTAGGAGCTGACTCGAGTCACAAGAAAGTCATTGAAGACTTTGCAACGTACGGCTGTTGATAGTGAAAATTTAGTGGGTAGACCGGCAAAAACTCTGAAGCACCAACTCATCCAAGACAGCCCTGTGTGAGTAAATGAACATCTAACGGCTTCTTCTATACACATTGCAAATGTTCGTGCAGATCGCATGTTTATGACAAACCTTAATGTTAACACAAATGACACATTCGGTAATATAGTCATAAATCTTGCAAAATTCTGTCTGTCTGTATCAGCCCATATACGTCCCACTGCAGGGCACGGGCCTCCTCTACAATCGAGAGTACGATTGAGAGTGGTTAGGCCATATAGTCCACCACGCTGGCCTAGTGCGGGTTGCAAATTACATACGATTAAATAGAACGATTATGATATCTTCAAACATTAATCAAATGTTATTAACAGCTTTATAGTATAAAAGCTGTTTTTTCTGTTTTTTTTAGCTTCAATCTGTTGCCAGTCTTTTATCAGCAGTTAAGGGAAATATGGTTTTTAGGAGCAAGCCATTGCTTTGATGAGACTTCATTATTTCTTTATTATATCAATGAACGGCGAGACGAGCATGCCATTCGCCTGATGGTAAGCAATATGACTGCTAATGCACAATAGAAAAACCAAACAAAACCATAAATTACAAAGCAATATTTGGTATTCCACTATTCTCGCCATCTTGATTCTTGACACATAAGATGTTAAGTCACAATATGTCTATTAGTTACTCTGGGTACAATGTCCTTCTAACTGAAACACAACAGTGCATTTACACTGCTGTGTGGTGGGAGAAATAGACATTGCGATGGTACATATAAATAACTACCCAGGCGGCCTCTCACATAAAATATGAAAGACCTGCCACCAGTAAAAGTCTTATGACCACATTGACATTGTAGAGTATAAGATAAGAACTTTATATGTTCAAAGATTGAAACTATCAAAAAGTGATTCCTTGGCAGCCTGGTACTGATGATGCTTCTTTCAACTTGTCAGACATATTGAAGCTGATGACATCCAAAGCTACCACAATCCAAACTTCATCATTGCTAATCATATGATGCCTAAGTTTGAAGCTTGCGCAGACAACTTTCAGCTTTTATAGAATGATGAAGGTCTGCTGGCCACAAGCTCTAATTCAAGAAACAAGGCATTAAAGATATTAATTTAACAACCCTATCAATATAAAACAATATCTAAATGAATTGTTTTTTTCGAAGTCATACAGATGTTTGTTGTTTTGCATTCTGTAAATTGATAATACATGATGCCTGATAATTCTCATAGCGAAACTACCATTTTTTATAATCATTTCAATCAATTATAATTAATGATTTATCATTATAATGACCCTAATGTGATAAAATTATATGGTACCTCATGTCACGCAGTCACTCTTTAGTTTATACTTAAGGTCATAAAGGAAATATAGGACTTTATCTCTGGAAAATCAAGGTTAACAAGTTTTTTAAATTATATTTTGATACTGAGAAAATGTCATATGTATGTAATTTATCATATCATATATATTATTTAATATGTTCTTATCATTCATTTGCAGAGAGACTGTTGAAGTGAAACGCAAAAATCTATCAACAAAGGAAACACAGGCAAACCTAGATGAGCAGGTGTCAGTCAATGACCTCACCAATCCCGATGGAGCATCAGAAAAATACTGGGAAACTTTAGCTGAAAAGCGAAGGTAAGTAAATTGCAATAATTAACATTTCTAGTTGCAAGAATTCTATTGTGTTACGCTAAAAAAAATACAGGTGAATTTTTCAAGTTGTTGAGGAAGGCCAAATATGAAACTATGGAGGATGCGGCATTAAATGTTTTACGAGCTTGAATTACATAAACATTATGACAGGATACTTAGATTTGTGAAAAATTAATATTCTGAGCTAGGAATCAAACCAATCATTTAAAAGATGCTTGCTGTATTAAAACACCATTAGACAATGTAATTAGTAGCTATAATATTCTTTGAAGTAATTATATACAGAAAACAAAATAAAAGCCATTGACCATACATATTATTTAACTTTTTTTCCCCTTACCTTAACAACAAGGTTCCTAGGAGTGGGAGTAGAATCAGAAAATAACAAAATATTGTTCAGAACTGTTAATTGTAACACTTCATTACACATTACTAGCTTTATTAGTGTAAATTGATAGAGCTATGTCATACTAAACAATATAATATTATTATTTATTTTAGGAACATTTCACACATGCCTCCTTTGGATCAAATCTATTATAATAAATTAAGTCCATATTAAAATCACGAAATTCAATTCTATTAATTATTGCTTGTTAATTAAAAAAATCGAGATTTATTCTTTCAAATTACTCTATTCATAAACCAACAGATTTGGTATTGGATGTGAGGTATGAAATTCTAAGTTAAAATAATTTATCACGTTTCAGAATTGCCTTAGAAGAGACTTTGGTAGAAAATGAGAAGCTTAGAACAGTTATTGAAACTTTAAAGGAGGAGAATGCCAAAATCCTACAAATGTTGGAGGAAGCTAACAGCTTTGTTGAAGTTGTTAAAGTAAGTTTAAGTCCAGGAAATATTTTATATTATGTGTATAATACAGTGATTAATTCCAACATTAGTCGGAAATCTGTTATCCTTACATTACTATATTCTATGACATTATTCTATGAATGGGACTCCTCTATAATCAAGTTCGGATGGAGGGTTTTGGCTATTGTTCACCTCACTGGCCTATTATGGTATAGCAAACTCCACATATCAACATTTTTATTTATCTCTCTTATATGCAGGACATTGACTATCAATATTGACATGTGAATAGCAAATTGAGGCCTAAATCATACCTGCATACAATCAAATCCAGCCTACATATAGGCCACAACAATATATTGATATTGCAATTTACAGGAGGAATTGGCCAACTGCACCAATAATGACACTGGCATTGATGTGAATGATGTCAGCGCAGCTACTGAAGATGACCCATCATCCACCAATGAACATGATGATACTGATGATAATTAAGTTAAAAGTATTAGTTATAGAGAACCATTAAACTTGTCCAAAAATAGAGCTGCTTAGAAATATTTATTTTTGTAGTTCTACACTATTTTCTATTATAGCTTCTGTAATATTATCATCCATTACAATTAATTTCATAGTAGTTCTACTTACAGTTATAAAGAATAAGTGATTTTTCTTCAATTATTATGTTACAATTAAACAAATTACTAATATTGCTTTGTAAAAAATCCAAATAAGGTGACTGTTTATTGCAATAAATGAACCAAAATGATCCATTCTCATGGATTTTTTACAAAAAGAACTTATTACTCAAGGTCCCAATGCCTAGAACTGAAACAAAAAGAGTGTCTGATCACTAGTTCTGGCATTGTTTTAAGTACCAAATCTAGCATATTAATATGTAAGTAGTCATAGTTTTTTCATAATAAAATAATATATAAAAAGTGTCATTATTTCATTTATTTATTTGTTTGCCAATAATGTCAGGTACATTCACATTTTCCTTCATTATAAAATACTTTACAGACTCCAAATACTTGAGTTACATAATAAGGCAAGATTACAAATATAAAAAACGTTTCATTAAAGTTTCCAAAATTAATTTATTTTTTTCCTATTATACTGATGCCCTGGGCTGAAAAATTCATTTATGACTCACAGATTATTCATCAAAAATCGTCTTTCCTTAGAAACACTTGGAACTGTTCATCAAAATTAGTTTCGTAAGTCCAAGGCAGTAAATCAGGGTACATTGTGATGCTTCGAATAGATCTACATTGGCATTTTGAGGTAGTACACTCCTCACTTTTTATTTAGACATCCAGTCACATGTATGTAGTGATTTACAATGAGATTGTAGATAAACCCTACATATTTGTGGTCCAAGTTTTCAGATGTGTTTGGTACATTACTGTTACTTGAAGTTATTTGTTGTAGATAGCCCGGAGTAATAATTGGTACTATAAAATCAGCCTGTGGAAAGAAAAATACATGATATAAATAAAATATACTATCTTTATATTATCATTACAAATTACAAAGTCTAAACTGATTAGAAACCCTTCAATTCAATAAGCAATTATATTAATTGAAGGCAGGAATTAAACATATAATATCTTGGTGGTATATGCCAAGGTGAAATAGGCCAATTATTATTTAGATTTGTGTAACAATTTATGCTAGTCCTATGAACCAACAAATAAAATAAAAAAAATTCTAAATGTAACAAATGTATCCATATTGTATCACGTAGGTATAACTATTAATTAGAAAGACAAATATAAAACATTTCAAATGTATCTATAGGATGTCATGAAAAACTAAGAAAGCTGATTTCTGGAAATCTTGGATCTATGTTAGGCTGTGGATATCATATAGCTGACAGCAATTATGTAAATGATATAAAATTAATTACTTTTCCCAATATTTTAATTTGATAATATGATTATATACACATATAATGAGTGATGATATCTGAAAAATGGCTGGTAGCGGTTGGAGATGTTGGGCTGAAGATCGAGCCCAGTGGCGTGCCATAGGAGAGGCCTATGTCCAGCAGTGGACGCGATTAGGCTGATGATGATGATGATGATACACATATAATCATTGCAACTGTATCTCATAGGGGTAGACAGATCCTGACATTAGTTTTGCTTCATCTACTTTGAAATAACTGGTCAATATTATAAATGTGAATGAACCCATACCTTTTCAAAATATTCTCTAATGAACTTCTCAGGGTTCTGGAATATTTCTTCTCTCCTGTTATTTAATGTGATTACTTTAACTCCAGTCACTTCAGTCCAATTCATCACATATTCTTGGATATTTATGGCAGTGGGCAAGCCGTCTTGGGCATATGTTAAAAATAATATTGGGCTATCATTGATTACTGTTTTAGCTTTGTTTTGAGGTGGTTGCAGATTAGGTTTTGGTTTGTTTGGATCACTATCTTTAGAAACTATACTTTTGTTTAAAGCTGGAGGTAGATCATTAGGGAGACTTTTTAATGTAACAATTTCTTTCTGCCCAGATATTTTGTCATTGCTATGGTACCCACTGTCATCCTTGTTGAAATATTGGGCCATGCTACATAAAGGATCCTCAATTGATTTAAGTATGTCATATCTTTGCATTTTGACGAATGCATCAACAACTTTATCAAGTGTGGCTTTTTCATTTTGCTTAAATACTTGAGCACCATATCAACTGGATCATCTCTTACCGAATTCATTATATACTGAAGACAGAATAAGGAAAACATTATCTTAACTGATAAATAATTAAATAAATAACATGACTTTCCAATTAGATAAAATGCTGAATAAAGAATTAATATTTGCTAGAATACTCTGAGCTATAAATGTGAATCACCAACAAAGCTCTTCCTTTGTTACACAAAAAACCTTAGAAAAATGCACAGCTAAATAAACTTAAACATTTGGTCTAATTTAAACCTATTAATAATAACACTATTACTATGTTATAACACCTAAATAACATGTATTATATGCATTTAACTTACGGAGAAAATTATCTACAAAACAATAAGCTAGTTATTTTTTAATATTAACATATAGTCTAATAGAAATTATATTATGGTAAGGTTTTATGCACAGTCTAAATGAAAAGGTAAATAACTTACATCTAAATCATCCTGAGTAACTCCCAATAACTTCCCAAGATCCCTCCAACAATTGGGTGTACCTCCCACTTTCTTTACCAACGTCTTCCAAACTTCATAACATGCCGCACCAATTTTAGATTTTGCATTTCTGTAGTATAATAATTCCGTGTGTAGGAAGCAAACTTTTTTACTCAAAGAATACAATTTTGTTAGTTCAGCTGTTCTCTCTTCTTTTAATATTTCCTCCAGAGCTAACGTATTTACACTTACAGTATCATAATTGTCATCTATAACTTCCCTGCAATAAAAATAAATATGTAATACGTAGTGTACTAATACTATTAACTAAGATTCCTGTTTTAATTAAAACTTACATGACTTTTACAAGCTATTTTACTAGTATAATTAAATACATTCACTAATCAGAACGTGTTTCCAAAAGTAAATAAGTACGAGGAAAATGGATTAAAATTCCGACGATTTCCTTGGAATATGACAAGTATGATGTATGACTGTGATGTATGACAGTAAGCAGAATCAACCAGCTGATGTTTTTTTCTACAAGATCCATTTGAAGTTGTTTGTTGTATCTGTGGAAACACTATTAAAAAGTAAAAACTAGAATGCCGCGAATGTTGAATGAATAGTAAGTAAATAAGTTTAATTTACAATACGGGTAATTTTATTACTTCATATTCATTTATGATATATACTTTTATATAATTGTTTTTTTTTATGATCATTGCCTCGTAGAATTAAAAGCGCAACGTCAAACGGCCAAATTACGCGGGAAAAGTGTGAACTATTTTTTGGTTTGAACAAACTGATAACTGCAATGAATAATCTGTACGTGTTTTTTAATAGATTTATAGATATTAGCTTTAAGTCGCGACTTAATAAACATCTTTGGCTGACTCTTTCAACTCAGTTACATTGTTAACCATTAAATATCTTTTTTTAATTTTCCGATTCCAGTGCTAGTTTCACAGATATTTTGGATGATGAAATTGAAAACTCGCAACCAATTTCTTTACCTTCCTCGATTTCGTCAATCGAACCAACCTTAGGCAGCGTAAAGTTGTTAGAAAATACTTCTAGTCTAAGTCGACCAGCCAAGGGTACGGGCCAATATGGACAATTTAGGAGTGTGGAAGAAATTGGTGAGTTTGTTATTTTTCTTTCTCTATTATTGAACAATGAGCCTATTAACATCTGTGTGAGTCTAAAACATTTCTACAGGCGTTAGGCCTTTATTAAATAATGAAATATATCTGGAGACTGGACCTTTTCTCAAACTGCTACTTACTACACTATGGTAAAAATATATATTTTGGTAGAATTTGTTCGGCTAAACAGAATCGTCGACTATGTGGTGAAAAATATTTTGTAGAAATCTTATATGAAACAGAGACCTGATGGAACTAAGAATCTTCTGGATCAAAATACAATCATCTGGATCGCTTGCTTCGGACAATAACATAAATGTTTTACGGATTATTTTATTTTGATAGATTCGAAATACCGCAGCGTGTTTTCGCATTCATTCTTCAACGTGGTCCAGTCCAGGGTTATTGACGATGCCTTATATTCAGGTAAATGTAAATAAATAAAAAAAAGTAAATGTAAATGATATTTACATATTATCGTCTTAAGAGGATCTTTCAAGGATAGTAGAAATAAAAATGCATAACTATTTCAGATAAATCTATGGTAATATGCGCGCCCACCGGTTCTGGAAAAACCGTTATATTTGAAATGGCAATAGTGCAATTGCTGATGTCTTTAGATGATAAAAACTACACTGGAGATTTTAAAATTGTTTACAGTTAAGTATTGTAGTTAGACACACAGCGCTGAATTCATAACTTAAGATATAATCCTCCTACGCCAACATACTGGCCACGCTACGAAATTCTTATTTGATTTTCCATTTATTTCTTGAATATCCTAAGTTTGCATCTGATCATGCCATAACATTTCCCTAATAATTTATAGTGGCACCAGTAAAGGCTTTGTGTACAGAAAGACTATCAGAATGGTACTCGAAATTTACAAAGCTTGGATTGCTGTGTATAGAGGTCACTGGCGATACAGACGTCGATTTTTCTCAGTTGAAGCCATACAGGTAGATTTTATTTTATTTTATTTTTAACCGACTTCTAAAAAAGGAGGAGGTTCTCAATTCGACTGTATGTTGCTTTTTTTAATGTTTGTTATTTAATAATAAGCCCCTATTGCACAAAACAACATTGCCCATTTGTAACAAAGCCTAAATCTACATTTTTGATAAAAACTTCAATTATTAGTAGTGACTAGTACCAACTTCTCATTACTTTTCATAACGTATAAGGCACATGAGCCTTAGCTGGAGGTAGACTGGTGGGCGGGAATTAATTTCCATAGCAACATTAAAAATTTCAAGTCAATCTAAATTGCTTTATGAAGGGGCATAATAATTACCATTACGTTCTGGGCGTTAAAAATATTCTCCTGCTCCTATTTCCTATCCTCTTCTCCTTCCCCTATTTCGTATGAATCAACATCTCAAAAGTGGTTTGGTGTCACGAAAATCTGTCTGTATCTGGTCTGATATGCCCCACTGTAGGACACACCTCTAAAATCGAGAGTACGACTGAGAGTGGTTAGGCCCTATAGTCCATCACGCTGACCTTACGCGGGTTGGTGTCACGACAATGTTTTCTATTAAACTCATAGATACACTTTGACGTAAAATTGAAATTGTTTGCTGTGAACATCTGCGAGTTAAATCAGTGTAATTACTTGAATCACAATATCTACCTAAAAAGTGCGTGGAGGCCTGTTGGTAACGGACCAGACGCGACTGCCGAACCCTAGGGCACACCTCCGACTTTTCAGTCTTGTGTGTATTGATAGTCAATCACCACGCACAAAACGGCGAAGGAAAACATCGTGAGGAAACCTGCATACCATAGCGATTGTATGAATTTCTATAGTATGTAAAAGTTCGTCAACCCGCATTGGGCTAACGTGGTGGACTATATGGTCTAACCACTTTAAGTCGTATTCTCGATTATAGAGTAGGTCTGTCCCCTGCAGTAGGACGTAGGTATATGGGCTGATGCAATCATCATATCAGCCACAGGAAGTCCACTGCTGAACATAGGCCTCCCCCAAGGATCTCCACAATGACCTATTGGAAGCGGCCTGCATCCAGCGACTTCCTGCAACCTTAGTCAGATCGTCCGTCCACCTTGTAGGCGGGCGTCCGAACTTTCGCTTGCCTGTACGTGGCCTCCACTCAAGAACCTTTCGGCCCCAACGGCCATCGGTTCTACGAGCTATGTGCCCGGCCCACTGCCACTTCAACTTGCCAATCCTATGGGCTATGTCGGTAACCTTGGTTCTCCTACGGATCTCCTCATTTCTGATTCGATCTCGTAGGGAAACATCGAGCATAGCCCGCTCCATGGCTCGTGGAGTGACTTTGAGCCTTTTAATGAGGCCCACAATGATAGGCCACGTCTCGGTGCCGTATGTCATCACTGGTAACACACAACTATCGAAGACTTTCGATTTTAGGCACTGAGGTATTTTGGACGAGAAGACGTCGCGAAGTTTCCCGAACGCTGCCCAACCGAGTTGGATTCGATGATTGACCTCTCTCTCGAAGTTGGACCTGCCTAACCGGACCACTTGTCCTAAATAGACATATTCGTCTACAACTTCGAGAGTCGAGCCCTCAACTCTAATAGGGGTGGGCACAACATGGATATTCGACATGATCTTCGTTTTATCCATGTTCATTTTAAGACCCACCTGTTGGGAGACTCGATTAAGGTCTTCGAGCATAGTGCTAAGGTCTTCCAGCGATTCTGCCAAGACTACAATATCGTCGGCAAATCGAAGGTGAGTGATATACTCGCCGTTGATGTTGATGCCGAATCCTTTCCACTGCAAGAGCTTGAAGACATTTTCTAGCGCGGCAGTGAACAGTTTCGGAGATATGACATCTCCATGTCTCACGCCTCTCTGTAGTGGAATAGCCTTTGTGCTCTGATCCTGTACTCGGACCGACATGGTGGCGTTGTTGTATATATACACCTCAACACTTCGATATACCGATAGTCTATGTGGCACCGCTGAAGAGACTGTAGCACAGCCCCCCCTCAAAAACAACTTATAGACATGGCTCAGGAGCGAGATGGGCCTGTAGTTCTTCAGCAAAGTGTTATCACCTTTTTTGAAGAACAAGACCACCACGCTACTGCTCCATGCCTCCGGCGTTGAGCCCTCGAGGAGAACGGAATTGAAGAGCCTCTGAAGGACTTTCAGTATCGGCGTTCCGCCCGCTTTCAGAAGCTCTGAAGTGATTCCGTCCTCGCCCGGCGCCTTGTTGTTTTTAAGTTGCTTCAGGGCCATCTCAATCTCACACAGGCTGATGTCCGGGATATCATTACTAAAGTGTCGGATCATCTCGACTCTCGGGTCTTCGGCCGAACTAACAGCAGGTTTGGCAACCGAGGTGTAAAGCTGTCCGTAGAACCTCTTGATCTCCCTTAATACCTCTGCCCTCGTCGATACCACGCGGCCATCGTCCCGTTTTCAGCCTAGACAACTGGCTTTGCCCAATAGATAAGTCTCTTGCAAACACTTTGGAGCCTCCGTTCCGCTCAATTGTCTCCTTAATGCTCACAGTATTGTGAGTACGGACATCGTGTCGCAAGGACTTCCAGATCCGTCTATTGAGCCGCCGATATGCTTCGGCATCAACGGAAGACTGCAGCGTCAAAGATCGACGTTCGGCCATGAGGTCAAGAGTGTGGATCGAGAGTTTTTGTGGTCTATCTCTACGGCGAGGTCTAAAATACTTAGATCCCACCGTATGAACAGCTTCTACCAAACCGCTGTTTAACTCGTCCACTGCAAGGTTTTCTTTGCGACAGTCAAAGCGATTTTTCAACTCGAGTTGAAAGCTCTCGGGGTTTTGGATATGGGCGCGAGTAGGTCGGAGCGTAGACTTCATCAAGCGACGCCTTTCTAATTGACCGCTGATATTCAATGTGCCCCTAACCATTCGGTGATCACTACCGGTTTCACCCTGTTGATCACAGAGACATCACTGAACATCCGTCTATTCGTCGTCAAGATGAAATCTATCTCATTTCTCGTAGAACCGTCAGGACTCAGCCAGGTCCATTTCCTGTGAGGCGGCTTCTGGAAAAAAAGAGTTCATCGCGAAGAGTCCCTCTTTTTCCAGAAAGTCGGCCAGCCTCTGACCCCTGAGGTTCCGTAGCCCATGTCCAAATTGCCCCACTTTCAACTCTGCATCGCTTCTCTTGCCCAACTTTGCGTTGAAGTCCCCCATAACAACATTGAAGTAGGTTTTGGAAATATGTATGGCCCGACTTATGTCCTCATACATCTCCTCTACTTCTTCATCTGGGTGTGTCGAGGTCGGCGCGTATACCTGTATGACCTTCAACGAATATCTTTTTGATATTCTGAGTGTAAGCTATACTACCCTGCTCGACACACTTTCGATGGATACGATGTTGTTGATGAGAGACCTGTGGACGAGAAATCCGACACCTCCTCGGGACTGTTGGTCGTCCCCCCGGTAGAAGAGCAGGTTACCAGACTTCAGGGTTATCGTATCCTCGCCGATTCTTCGGACTTCCGATAGCCCCAGAATATCCCAGTGTAACCCGCTCAATTCTTCTTCCAGTTCGACAATCTTCTCATCTGTCCTCAAAGTGCGTATGTTGTGTATTACCAGGGCCAGTCGTCGTCGGGGGTGGTAGCCGGGGCCAACCCGGGGATTCTTAGCACCCCCTGCCCCACCGTAACCATGGCTGCTACCATCGCCAGGAATAGTGGGGCTGTCGGGGACTGAGGGCCTGGTCAATATTTGTGTTGCCATTGAGGGGTATTTGCCAATACTCGCCACGCTTGGCAGGCGGGTTGGCGAGCGCAGGAGGGGACTCGCGCTGATGACGCTGCTGCCCATCATCAACGGGGGAAAGGAAATAGGGTTTGCGAGTAGAGGATATAATGGGAAAGGAGAGTATGGTCTGTAGGAGTGGATACTGCAGTCATGGAAGGGAATGTTTGTAGTAACTGCAGTAGCTCGGGGGCCGAGGTCGCGTACTCGTAGCACCTATTCTATGACAGGCCATGACCACTAGATAGGAGCATCCCTGACCTGATGCAATACAATACAATAAAATCTACGTAATTTTAAGAATAATAATAACAACTCCGGAGAAATGGGACATGCTGACGCGACGATGGCGCGATCACAAAGCCTTGGTGGAAGTCATCAAGCTGTTCCTTATTGACGAGGTTCACATACTCAACGACGAGACGAGAGGCCCCGTGCTTGAAGCCGTTGTTAGCAGAATGAAAACTATTGAAGTAGGCAAAATAGTTTTATTACAGTTCATCTAACATAAATAAATAACAATAACACCCAACAGTCACATCCGTACATACAATTCATACCATTTATCTAAGCATTTATCATTTCATTCGTGAAGTAATACTTTTTTAGATAATTAGCAGACCACATTATTTTTTTAATCTATGCCTATTATATTTTAGGTTATATTATTAAATTAATTAAAATACAGAAAGTATTCGTAACATATGAATAATATGTCTTTATAATTCACTAATTACATCATAATTTACTTTAAATATTATCATTCATGACATAACTGAGAGTTGTGAACGTGGCAATGAACTGAATTAAGAAGTTATCAGCGCCGGATCTAGGTTTTTTTCGAGGCGGGGCAAAAACTGAAAAATGCCGCCCCCCTTGCCTATATTTTTATCTTAATCATCATCATCATTTTTAGCAACCAGACGCCCACTCAACACAGGACTTCGGGAAAGAACGTCATTTTACCACCATGTTAAGAATTTTTACACGCTTTTTATTTGCGTCACTTTTGAGGGTTAACGTCAAACACGTCTGTAGGCTTTGACTCTAGTTTTCCTACACGTAACCCCTGGGTAGTGCCAAATGAGTGACACAGTTCGTGGTGGTAGGACTTAAGTGTCCGTCTGGGTAGCGATCACCGTCCACGGGGCGTAAAGACCGTCATAGTGATCTGAAAGTGATTTTGTACGTATTTTTGATCACTCTAGAAGGGAGGAGTGTTGACCCGCCGGCGAAAGAGACAGTACAGTACAAGCGTCCAATCGTGGATAACCACCACAAGGGGCTGCCTTACCATGTCGCACATAATCTTGGGTGGGTACGTCGTGCCAGTTGGTGACCGGATGTGGCCGACATTTAGCGACATGCCGACTCTTTCATGCCGGTGCCCATTCGGCCTACTTAATGCCCGGACTTTGGCTTCTCGATGCCTTTTCATCAAACCCATCCCTTCAACCTCATGACAGTGCAATTAAACAAAGTAGGTCTTTCAGCGGTGCATAACCCCACCATCGCGTTCACTATGGAGTTCACCAACATCCGCGAACTCCAAACGAACTTAATGTCGTCCACCACCATCCCGAGATGGCCTAGTCTGCTTTGCTCTTCTTGATCGAGACGCGGATTCGTCGTCCGGCCAAATATTCCTACCTGCTGTACCCCGGTTATTCGCTTGAAAAAGCTTCAAGCCTAAAGCCGGGGTATGCTTGTATGTATATTCGGTTGGACATCTACTGTCACCGTTTAAGCTGCATGGAGGGCCCCTCCTTCTCCGCTTTGTGTTTGCACCTGAATCTTGGTTGCCTGAGCCGCATCGACGTGTGCCTTTACAGGTCTCACAACGGGGAAGATGAGACGACTCGGCTGTTCAGGTATCTCTGCCATGTGGCTGATGACGAGCGGACGCAGTTTCCGTCGGCTGAAATGGTCTTGGGGGATTTCAATGCACATCACAAACTGTCGCTGGGCTCCTCCAAGACTGGTTCAGTCGTACATTTATCCTGGGCTGTTTAAAAAAAACAATGGTGGTTGTATCATTGAGATAAAACGACGTATGGCGATGGCTAGAGGGGCAATGGAAAAGCTCAGGAAAATATGGAGGTATCGTACTACTACAAAGGCTACTAAAGATCAGGCTTGTCCGAGCACTTTCTCGTATTTCTGTACGCCGCTGAAACATGGGCGTTACGGGAGAAGAAAGATAGCTTCCCTAGAGATGAGGTGTTGGAATGCTTGGAATATCAGGTTCGAATTCCATACAACGTTTCAAGAACTCGGCATCAAGTAGCGTCTTTCCGAGATAGTACGGCCCCGTATACCTCGAATATTCGGTCACTTCTCACGACCATGAACCATATGAAGCCACGAGTTCTGCCGCACATCTTAGAGTTGGCCAGCGACCCCAATGACCCCTATTGAGGAAGGAGGAATTTTGCCGCCCCTTGAATACTGGGTGCGTGAAAACAATAAATAACCATTAAAAAAAAAACAATATTCTTAGCAAGGAACTCTAAAGATTAAAATCAATGTTAAAAAAAAATTATAGGTGTTTTTTCATATTTAAGCAAGATTTTTTTATAATGTATCACTATTGGAATATTTTATAATATCCAAGTATAGATATTTACTTGGGAGTGTCCTACCCCGAATTGCCCCCGAACCAAGGTCTTGGTTGCACCTGTTGCACCTGAAGAAGTTCTCTGTAGTCTTCGTCGCATGAAGAACCGGAAAGCGGTAGGGCCTGACTATTCCGATAGAGGTGTGGAAGTCGTTGGGGCTTCATGGTGTAGAGCTTCTTGCTGCGTTATTTAACCACATCCTGAATACCAAAAAACATGCCTGACTCATGGCGGTTGAGTGTGATAGCTCCCGTGTACAAGGGTAAAGGCTGTGTTCAGGAATGCGGTAATTATCGTGACATTAAGGTCATGAGTCATACCATGAAGCTCTTCGAACGCGTCATCGAGTCCAGGCTCCGCCAAGAGTGTACTGTCTCTGAGTGTCAATACGGCTTCTGTCCTGGCAGTGGCACTACCGACCCGATATTTGCACTCAGGATACTTACCAAGGCATACAGAGCGAAGAAGACGCCACTGCACATGGCTTTCTTGGACCTGCAGAAAGCCTTCGACTGTGTGCCGCGACAGGCAATCTGGTGGGCGATGAGGGTGAAAGGGATACCGGAAGCCTATGTGGACATTATCAGAGACATGTACCTCCGATCCGAATCCTTCGTTCGGACCGCCGTTGGCGATACGAATCCTTTCCCGATTGATGTCGGTGTGCACCAAGGCAGGCAAGGAGTCCATTCCTCTTCAGTGTTGTGCTCGACGCCATTACGTCTCACATCCAGGACCCTGCGCCCTAGTTGTTGATGTATATCGATGACATTGCACTGGTGGAGGAGGTCCGGCGACTTTTGGAGCCCAAGGTCAAGCGGTGGAAGGAAACGGTTGAGAGCGGTGGTCTGAAGTTAAATGTGGCAAAGACCGAGTACATGGCTTGCGGGAGAACGGACCCCCAAAGCATCGTGATAGGGAACGAACTTGCCGTGAAGACGGACAAGTTCAAGTACCTTGGGTCCGTACTTCATGAGTCCGGTGACATCGACCTTGACGTCAAAGCCCATATAAGCGCTGCTTGGGCTAAGTGGAGGGAGATCTCGGGCATACTCTGCGATCGCAGGATGTCGATGAGGCTCAAGGGTCTCATCTATAAAAGCATCGTGCGGCCGATGCTCCTGTATTGGTCTGAGACGTGGCCTGCCCTCAAGCGGCACGTCCAGGAGGTCCACGTCGCGGAGATGAAGATGCTGCGGTGGATGTGCAACGTTACGCGTTTGGAAAAAATCCGTAATGAGCACATCCGTGGCAGTCTTGGTGTCCGCGATGTGGCTGATAAACTCCAGGAATCCCGCTTGAGATGATATGGTTACGTCCTAAGGAAACCGCAGGAGTACGTCGGTAATGTGTGCCTGAGCCTCAATATTCCCGGACCTCGACCGCGGGGTAGACCAAAGAAGCGCTGGCTCGATGTCGTCAAGGAAGATATGAGGGTCAATGGCCTTACTATAGAGGATGCCGAAAATCGGGCGAAATTGAGGAGAATGTGCCGGAAGGCGGACCCTGGCACCGGCCGGGATAACGCCAGGTAGAAGAAAAAGAAGAAAATCCAAGTATAGATATTTAACAAAGTGTTTATTATTAAATTGTCAACGTGGAGACGTGGGAACATATAACTGAAATATTTTAACTATTCTTAATTTTCATACCCCATTTTTTTTATTATTTCAGTAAATCAAAACAAAAAAAATTGGCCCCGATTTGCCGCCCTACTAGTAAATTCGCCACTGCCTGTACCACATAAAAGACGTTTGTTCTTCGTTCGGTTAATCAACTAAAACTAACTACTAAACACAAATTGGATATTTGAAACTAAACGTAATTGTTGACATGGATAAATTACATTCCAAATATTAAGATTTCATCTCTTTTTCACGCGCCCCTATCGCATAATCACTAATTCGCGCACGGCGAAAAAAAAATGTAAGTGGTGTTATGTTATTGATGAGTTTTGTAGTTGTCTCCCAAGATTCAATATGCCGCCCCCTGAAATTGCCGCCCGGGGCACAGACCCCGTCTTGCCCCCCCCTAGATCCGGGCCTGGAAGTTATTGGTATTAAACACAGTTTTGAAGATACATTTCGATGACTAAATGCTTTAGAAAGGGAACATTAGTTAGTCTAGCTAACATTAGCCATCTGTTTATTAAAAGTTTGTTTGAATAAATTTTAAGGGACAATTCACAATTCACTACACACATAAACTCATGCCTTTTTCCCAGAAAGAGGTGCTACCATGACACCCACGTTTCGCCTTGTGTGTACCCCACGGTATGAATGGGGGTGAGCTTATCGCCATATTGGGCACTTTCTCAGCCCGGGCTGATAATGGATATAGAAATTCAAAAAGAGAAAGAGGAAAAAAAAATTATGCTCAATATCGCGATAGGCTTGTCCCTATCACATCGTCGGACGGAACATGATAAGTAGCAGGCGAAACTTGGGTATCTCTGCCTGCCCCTTCTGTTTGTCTGTTTCTGTATGTAAATAAATTATAATTTATTAATTAGTCGTCAGTCCAATCGAACCATCGTATAGAACAACTACAGAAGCAATGCCAAGGATCTATAGAAATTGTTGAAGACCCTCCTAGGATAAGGTTTGTAGCGGTTTCAGCAACCGTAAGTAATCCTGAAGATGTTGCCACCTGGCTCGGCACTGCTGACAGACCAGCCGCGTTTTACAAGTAAGTTATATTTATACATTGAGATAATATACTAGAGGGGACACTGCAAACAGTGCAAACAAAATGTTTGTAACTAAATGAAGGGTACATTATATTTCTGTCTCTGTCACGCCTACGAAGTAACATTATCTTCCCTTTCGCTTCACTGTGTACCCGTGTGCACACACCATACGCAGAGATTTTGTTCCCTATGTCCGCTCTAGTATAATATTTATATTTATAGCTATTTATTATCTATCTATACCTATAAATAAAATTGAAGTGTCTGTTTTAAGAGTGAAAATAAAAAAACATGTCCAACTACACATCGTTATATACACGATACCTGTGCCGAAAATGATCTTTAAAAAATTTTTGTCTGTTTGTCTGTCTGACTGTCTGTCTGTTTGTTCCGGCTAATCTCTGAAATGGCTGGACCGATTTTGACGGGACTTTTTTGTCAGGTAGCTGATATAACAAGGAGTAACTTAGGCTACATTTATTTTAGAAAAATAAAGTAATGTTGCAATGCCCACGCGCAGCTCACGCGCATGCCACCACTGGGCCGTCACGTCGGGCGCCTCCCACCACTTCTCCCACCAACGAATCAATATCACATTTACAAAATATTGTATATAAAGAAATTTTTCAATTAAGCTAATACAAAAAACTGAAAATAAATGTGTAACGGGAGTTTACCGCCGCTCGCTAAGAGATGGCGCCACCGTAGAATTAGATCGCGGTATGGTTTCGTTACAAAGGTTGATAATTAAAATAAAAATGCAAAAACCAAAAAATAAACTTATTAACTTTTTTGTTAAATTCCACGCGTACGAAGTCGCGGGAAAAGCTAGTCCTCAATATATTTCTAGCTATTTTAGTACTTAGTTATTTTGTTACTAAGAGGTTATAATTTCAGTGTTCCAAGTTTTTCCTTAGAAAATATTCATAACAAGCATTACTTTTTACAATAAATATAACTATTTGAGAATCGTAAAAAGTGAATTTCTTATGCACATAAAATTAAAATAACGATTACAAACCAGTTTTATCAATTGAAATGTATATATAATGTGTTTTATTTATCATAAAATTATGTACTTTTAGTTTTTAAATTAAGTAATTAAAATATTACGATTTTTATAACTGTACAAGTAAAATATCTCAAGGTTTACATGAGTTCTATTCGTTTTTGTACTCCTAATTCTAGAATTAATCAGATTCTTTGCGTATTTTTGTTCCTGTGTCTTTTCTTCAGCTTTTTCAGTCACCGGAAGTCCGCTACTAGATAAACATACTCAGATAAACAGACTTTTTTAAATTTATTTCCTCAGCGAACTGTTGGAAACAGAATGCATCCAAACATTTTCTTATAATTATTTTTATTCAGATTTGGTGATGATTGTCGTCCAGTTAAACTTAAGCGTGTAGTGGAGGGTTATCCTTGTGCAGAAGGCACTAGCATATTCAAATTCGATATCATTTTAAATTACAAACTTTGGCCGATCATACAGAAGTATCACGACGGAAAACCGACACTGGTAGGTTACTAATAAAGTAATTAAATACACAAAATGTTATTGTCACCTATAAAAGAAGTTGTTGTTGGACTTAGACCTCCCCAATAGCATACCATAGAGCACCATTATCGGTTATCCTATTCATCCCCTGTCGATTTAATTTAAAATAAATATTTTTATTTTATCCTCTAAGTACAAATAAAACCTAAAAATAAAACTCGATATTGTAACTTGTAATTGAGACATTGCGAATATTAAGATGTCATCAAGCTGTTTCTGCATAATCGTCCACAATTTAGAAATGTCTTAACACACTATTAGGACACGTAAAACACATTTAGATTGCAAAAGCTCGAGCATTTAGAACAATACTAGTCCCGTGCAGCAATTTAGACGTAATTTCAGATATTCTGTAACACAAGGAAGGGAGTTGTGTTAACGGCTGAGACTTTATCCAAGGAGTTGACGATTAATTTAAGTCCAGAACAAAAAGCCAGACTGGTTGCGTTAGCGTCTACGACGAAGAATAAGAAATTACAGGTACTGCAATCCTTTTGCAGGATGCATTGGTTAATTAAGAATTTAATGTCTCTTTGTCCTTTGGTAATTGTTGGAGTATTGCTCAAGTTGTTTATTGCGGCATCTGTTAAATAGTTTATTATAATGGATTTTGTTCACGGCGTTAGCAATTTGGTGTTCTCAAATTATACTAACATTCCTAATCATACACAATATTGCATCTCCGTGGATGTTTTTTATAATATTTTGTATATTTTCTAGATGTAGTGCCACCAATAGGTGTCATTAAAATTACGTTGCAACTCAGCACCTCCCTACTTAAATAACAAAGAATATAATATTTTAATTGAATAGCTATATGTGACCCCTAGTGCGTGGTGGCCTGTTGGTAAACGGACTAAACGCGGCTGCCCACATGTTCACGGTGGTCGTGGGTTCGAATCCCAGGGCACACCTCTGACTTTTCGGAGTCATGTGTGTATTGATAATCAATCACCACGCACTAAAACCGGTGAAGGAAAACATCGTGAGGAAACCTGCATACCATAGCGATTTATAAGAATTTCTATGGTATGTAAGTCCGCCAACCCGCACTAGGCCAGCGTGGTGGACTATATGGCCTAACCACTCTCAATCATATTCTCGATTGTAGAGTAGGCCCGTGCCCTGCAGTGGGACGTATATGGGCTGATACAGATGTGACCCCTAGGGTGTAGATTGATAACAAAATAAGCGATTTCAATTGCTAATGCAACTCCTATAATATTATAAAAGTTGCATTATACATATGTATATTTAATAATCGAATGTGCAAATCTAAATTCATTTAGCTTCAGGTTTTGTTTACGTTTGTTTAATATTTTATTGCTGCTCACTTTTATACATACTCTTCTGAATGAATGATTTACTGTAAAATTTACGTTTGTTGTTTTTCTACCCTTCACCTACACTACACTTACGGCCGAATACTGGAACGCAACTTAAAAGAAAGTTGCGCTTAACTACGTTAATCCCGATTAAATGTACTGGCTAAGTGGGCCGTGCGCTGTTAAGAGCAACTTATTATTTGAATGGCGTTCCAGTATTTGGGCGTTACTGTTGTAATGTGTTAAGAAATTACTTTATACGTTCACTTTTAGGCCCTTATCTCGAGTGGAGTGGGTTGCCATCACGCGGGCATGTTGTTAGAAGAGAGAATGAACATCGAGCAAGCATTTCGAAACAGAGATCTTCCTATTTTAATCACTACGACTACATTAGGTACTACTGAAGAAGTATTTTTTGTGTTTACTTCATAAAAACTTTTGAATATTATTTTATTATGTTATTTCATATCGTTTCGATGCATGACAAGTATATTCCTTTATTTATCCGTTTCAACTAGTAATGCAGTTTTCAAACATTTTATTTTTTGTTTCAGCTATGGGCGTCAATCTTCCAGCACATCTCGTGATCATCAAAAACACGCAACAGTATGTAAACGGAGCATATCAGGCAAGTAAATGTGTATACTAATATAAATGTGTATTGGTCAGGGATGCTCCTATCTAGTGGTCATGGCCTATCCTAGTATAGGTGCTACGAGTACGCGACCCTCGGCCCCCGAGCTACTGCAGTCACCTTAACTTCCCTTCCGTGACTGTAGTATCCATTCCCTCAGGCCATACTCTCCTTTCCTATAACATCCTCTACCCACAAATCCTATTTCCTTTCCCTGGTTAATGACGGGCAGCAGCGTCATTAACGTCAGTCCCATACTGCGCTCGCCAACCCGCCTGCCAAGCGTGGCGAGTAACGGCAAATACCCCCACAATGGCGACACAAATAGAGACCAGGCCCCCAGTCCCCGGCAGCCCCACTATTCCTGGCTATAAGCTGGCTGGTAGCAGTCATGGTTACGGTGGGGCAGGCGGTGCTAAGAATCCCCGGGTTGGCCCCGGCTACCACCCCCGACGACGATTGGCCCTGGTAACACACAACATACGGACATTGAGAACAGACGAGAGAATTGTCGAACTGGAAGAAGAATTGAGCAGGGTACGCTGGGACATTCTGGGGTTGCTGTTCATTGGGGGTCTGGGGTCGGGGAGGATACGATAACCCTGAAGTCTGGTAACCTACTCTTCTACCGGGGGGACGACCAACAGTCCCGAGGAGGTGTCGGATTTCTCGTCCACAGGTCTCTCATCAACAACATCGTATCCATCGAAAGTGTGTCGAGCAGAGTAGTATACCTTATACTCAGAATATCAAAGAGATATTCGTTGAAAGTCATACAGGTAAAGGCGCCAACCTCGACACACCCAGATGAAGAAGTAGAGGAGATGTATGAGGACATAAGTCGGGCCATACATACTTCTAAAACCTACTTCAATGTTGTTATGGGGGACTTCAACGCAAAGTTGGGCAAGAGAAGCGACGCAGAGTTGAAAATGGGGCAATTTGGACATGGGCAACGGAACCCCAGGGGTCAGAGGCTGGCCGACTTTCTGGCGAAAGAGGGACTCTTTGCAATGAACTCTTTTTTCCAGAAGCCGCCTCACAGGAAATGGACCTGGCTGAGTCCTGACGGTTCTACGAGAAACGAGATAGATTTCATCTTAACGACGAATAGACGGATATTCAGTGATGTCTCTGTGGTCAACAGGGTGAAAACCGGTAGTGATCACCGAATGGTTAGGGGCACACTGAATATCAATGTCCAATCAGAAAGATGTCGCTTGATGAAATCTACGCTCCGACCTACTCGCGCTCATATCCAAAACCCCGAGAGCTTTCAACTCGAGTTGAAAAATCGCTTTGATTGTCTAGAAGAAAACCTTGCAGTGGATGAGCTAAACAGCTGTTTTGTAGAAGCTGTCCATACGGTGGGATCTAAGTATTTTAGACCTCGCCGTAGAGATAGACCACAAAAACTCTCGATCCACACTCTTGACCTCATGGCCGAACGTCGATCTTTAACGCTGCAGTCTTCCGATGACGCCGAAGCATATCGGCGGCTCAATAGACGGATCTGGAAGTCCTTGCGACACGATGTCCGTGCTCACAATACTGTGAGCATTAAGGAGACAATTGAGCGGAATGGAGGCTCCAAAGTGTTTGCAAGAGACTTATCTATTGGGCAAAGCCAGTTGTCTAGGCTGAAGACGGACGATGGTCGCGTGGTATCGACGAGGGCAGAGGTATTAAGGGAGATCAAGAGGTTCTACGGACAGCTTTACACCTCGGTTGCCAAACCTGCTGTTAGTTCGGCCGAAGACCCGAGAGCCGAGATGATCCGACACTTTAGCGATGATATCCCGGACATCAGCCTGTGTGAGATTGAGATGGCCCTGAAGCAACTTAAAAACAACAAGGCGCCGGGCGAGGACGGAATCACTTCAGAGCTTCTGAAAGCGGGCGGAACGCCGATACTGAAAGTCCTTCAGAGGCTCTTCAATTCCGTTCTCCTCGAGGGCTCAACGCCGGAGGCATGGAGCAGGAGCGTGGTGGTCTTGTTCTTCAAAAAAGGTGATAACACTTTGCTGAAGAACTACAGGCCCATCTCGCTCCTGAGCCATGTCTATAAGTTGTTTTTGAGGGTCATCACAAATCGTCTCGAACGCAGGTTTGATGACTTCCAGCCTCCCGAACAAGCCGGTTTCCGAAAAGGCTTTAGTACCATAGACCATATCCATACGCTTCGGCAAGTTATACAAAAAACCGAGGAATATAACTTGCCGCTTTGTTTAGCGTTTGTGGACTATGAGAAAGCCTTTGATTCGATCGAGACTTGGGCTGTGCTACAGTCTCTCCAGCGGTGCCATATCGACTATCGGTACATCGAAGTGTTGAAGTGTATATACAACAACGCCACCATGTTGGTCCGAGTACAAGATCAGAGTACCAAGGCTATTCCACTACAGAGAGGCGAGAGACAGGGAGATGTCATATCTCCGAAACTGTTCACTGCCGCGCTGGAAGATGCCTTCAAGCTCTTGCAGTGGAAAGGATTCGGCATCAACATCAACGGCGAGTATATCACTCACCTTCGGTTTGCCGACGATATTGTAGTCTTGGCAGAATTGCTGGAAGACCTTAGCACTATGCTCGAAGACCTCAATAGAGTCTCCCAACAGGTGGGTCTTAAAATGAAAATGGACAAAACGAAGATCATGTCGAATGTCCATGTTGTGCCCACCCCCATCGGTGTTGGGGGCTCGACTCTTGAAGTTGTTGACGAATATGTCTATTTAGGACAAGTGGTCCGGTTAGGCAGGTCCAACTTCGAGAGAGAGGTCAATCGTCGAATCCAACTCGGTTGGGCAGCGTTCGGGAAACTACGCGACGTCTTCTCGTCCAAAATACCTCAGTGCCTTAAATCGAAAGTCTTCGATAGTTGTGTGTGTGCCAGTGATGACTTACGGCACCGAGACGTGGCCTCTCACTATGCGCCTTATTAGGAAGCTCAAAGTCACTCAACGAGCTATGGAGAGGGCTATGCTCGGAGTTTCCCTACGAGATCGAATCAGAAATGAGGAGATCCGTAGGAGAACTAAAATAACCGACATAGCCCACCGGATTAGCAAGTTGAAGTGGCAATGGGCAGGGCTCATAGCGCGGAGATCTGATGACCGATGGGGTCGGAAAGTGCTCGAATGGAGGTCACGTAGCGGAAAGTGCAGCGTAGGACGTCCACCCACAAGATGGCCAGACGACCTGGTAAAGGTCGCAGGACGTCGCTTGATGCAGGCTGCCTCCAACAGGTCTCTGTGGAAATCATTGGGGGAGGCCTATGTTCAGCAGTGGACTTCCTTTGGCTGATGGATGGATGGATGGATGGAAATGTGTATAATCCTTATTACGTGATGATGATGTCTGTGCTAATTATTTTAAGTTTCGTAATGATGTATTAAGTACACTGTACATATTGTTAAAGTAGTGATCATTTAATATTTATTGAATTGTACTGGTGGTAGGTCTCTCATTTGTGAGAGGCCGCCTGGGTAGGTACGACCGCAATGTCTATTTCTCCCGCCAAACAGGACTGTAAATGCACTGTTGTGTTTCGGTTAGAAGGACATTGTAGCCAGGGTAACTACTCTACATATTGAGACTTAACATCTTATGTCTCAGGATGGCGAGCGAGTGGAATGCCAAGCATTGCTTTGTTATTTGTTATATGATGTTATTTGGTTTTGCTACTGTCCATGAGCGGATATATCGCTTACTAACAGGTGCATACCATGCTCGTCTCGCCTTTCATGCAATTAAAAATTAAAAAATCCGCTGCAAGAAAATGCACATTTCATAAAAGCTTCTTCAAGTTCTAGAATCTGGTGATATTTAAATTTTAACTTTAAATTACTTTGATAATAGAATTAGTAACACTATATATGTAGAATTAATATTGCAGAAATGTATTTAAACTAAGGTAAGTGATATTTTTCTCAGGAGTATAGTATAAGTACAGTGCTACAAATGGTGGGACGGGCGGGCCGACCGCAGTTCGACACTGAGGCGACCGCCGTCATCATGACACGACTCGCCGACAAGGTCAGGAATATTATCATATGTCCTACACATCTACCTCTAATATTCAATATCAATTAAAGACTAGTCATAAATAAACATCGGTAGCTTCCTATTTAGATCTGCATCTTTTAATTCATTTTACAATAGTTGTTGTGATTTAGATGCTGCATTTAATAGTAAGAATGATGAGGGGCATTAAGTGAGACAGTTCGGTTACGTCTGTCTTAAACATAAAACAATTTTCATTTTACATTTAGTACCTACTACATACTGCTAAAGTGCCTGAGATAGGCGAATTAGAACTACTGACAAATTCGGCTCGTACTTACAAAATATCATTTATCATAATAGAGCGAGTTTTGGGAATTGGCAGATTAGATGCTACGTTAATTTTATGTACCTTTTATGTAGAGACAAACACTTATCTATAACAATATGAACATGTTTCTGTGCGTAAAGTTAAATTGTGTAGCCCTGTTGTGGAGTTATTAATATTTACAAATATACTGTACATTTTCTTATATTTTCGTTAAGTTAACAGTTATAGTGACTGCCTTGGTGGCGTAGTTGTACTACGATACGGCTACAAAGCTGAGGTCTCGGGTTCGATTCCCGGGTTGGGCAAAGTGATATTGGATTTTTCTATTCATTATCAGTCCAGAGTCAGGAATTTATGCCCGATATGGCGATAGGCTCGCCCCACCTATCAAATCGTGGGACGGAACATACAAGGCGAAATGTAGGTGCCCTGGCACCTTTGCCTACCCCTTCTGGGAAAAAGGCGTGAGTTTATGTATGTATATATGTAAAAGTTATAGTATAAATAACTAATATCTGTAAAAAATTAAACAGAAATAATATACCACTACAGGTACACAGTGTTTACTCAAAGCTGAAACCTTATAATGAAATAAGTTCTTTATGTTTTCTGATTTGTATGAAATATTAAGAAATCAAACAAATGTTCAAGTACACAAATCTTTATTATGACCTACATGGTGTTTCGTGAGTACATATATCTAGTACTAATCGTTAAACATTTCATTTAAAGTACATGCTAAATGTTAATCCTTTATACATTTAATGGCAATGATTGATGATAACCCAACAATTTTCCGAAGATAATGTAAAAATTATTTATACTCCCACAAATCTTCTAAAATTTGATGGGTTTACAATTAAACAAACTAACTTTAATCACAGAAATGGTAGCATGGTAAGGCCAAACGCGTAATTCGAAAGAAATTGAAATGTTTGATAATCATAGAGGATTGAAAGTGAACACAAGTCCCCGATGCGATGTAGTAACGTAATATAACAACAATATAGAGGAACTAAAAAATGAAAAGATAACAAACCAATAGAAATCACTATTAAAAATTAATTTACTACATAAGTAATTTATCGGTGTTCCTCATCGTATCGTTGTAACGTCACTTACCACAAAGACTAGCAGGTAGGAGATTAATAATTTAGCATTTTAGTCATTAAGCTTAATGTATATAATATTAGTAAGGCAGATCGTGTGAGTTATCATTGGTTGATATGTTACATACTAAGACTGGTAACAAGAACGAAATTTAATCTCGTAATGTTTGTTACTAGTTCTTCTAAATATCACATTTAATTTATCAAAATAATTTTTGACCACAATATTTGACGTATATATTTAGTCCATTGAAATGTTATATTAGCTTTGCATTTTTTAGAGGACGCAATTTTATTTTTGGGATATGTGTGGGCGGTCAATAGAAGCTTAACCTCAAGTTTGTGGGGTCGCCACCCTTGTCCCCCGGCCGCCATCTTGGAAAAAGGGGTGAAAATACTTTTTTCGCGTTATCTCGGAAACTATACGTCTTACGAAAAATTTGTAAAAACATAATTTGTAGCTAATTGTATTGCCTACAAATGTATTTATAAAACTTTTTGCCCTAAATTAAAAATTAAAGAAGTTATAATCAAAAAGTGAGTAAATATTTATAAAAAAAATATTTTTTGCTCTAAAACTTTTATAAAAAAAAAATCCATTATTTTTTATTTTTATTAACCTTTTCTGTGCCACTGATGGGCAAAGGTCTCCCTCAACTCCTTCTACTTATCCCTATCAGTTGCTGATGCTGATCCAAGTGCTGCTAAATTGGTCGAGATCGTCGCGCCATCTTTTCCGAAGCCTGCCGAGTGGCCTCTCACCATCCTTAGGCATCCATTGATTGGCAATCTTTGCCCGCCTCTTCGGGTGCACCCGGGTGACGTGGCCCGCCCAATCCCAGTTTAGTTTAGCTGATTTCTGTGCAACATTCTTGACTCTGGTTATGGAGCGCAAGGTGTTAGTGGGTGCTCTGTCCATGCGTGTTCGAGTTATCGCGAAAAAAGGTGGTAGGTCTCTCATATGTGAGAGGCTGCCTGGGTGGGTACCACCGCAATGTCTATTTCTCCCGTCAAACAGCAGTTTAAATGCACTGTTGTGTTTCGGATTGAAGGACATTGTAGCCAGAGTAACTACTGGACATATTGAGACTTAACATCTTATGTCTCAGGATGGCGAGCGCAGTGGAATGCCAAGCATTGCTTTATAGTTCAAGATGTTGTTTGGTTTTGCTACTGTTCATGAGCGGTCGCATCGCTTACCATCAGGCGAACGGCAAGCTCGTCTCGCCATTCACTGCAATAAAAAAAAAAAGTGTTTTCACCCCTTTTTCGAAGATGGCGGCCGGGGGACAAGGGTGGCGACCCCACAAACTTAAGGTTAAGCTTCTATTGACTACCCAAACATGTCCCAAAAATAAAATTGCGTCCTCTAAGAAATGCAATATTCGGTCCTTAAATTGTAGCATTTCAATGGACTAATTATACATCCTGCTTTTGTAATTGCAGTAAATGTTTCGTTATATTTTCCAGGAATTAAGCATAGAATGTTTCTTAGATATTTAATTTCAGTTCGATGAATGTTGTTAAGTTTACGTTCATATTTATTTGAACTGTCGTATTTTCATCTTAAAACCAGTCTTGACCTATCAAATTCTACTTTCCTTTGCCGAATGGGTTAGCGTCTTTTTCGAAGGTGATCTTGGGCACGAATCCGCTTTCGCCTTCTACGGTGTATTCTACGGTCATAAGACGTCCGTCAGGAAGAAGGACTTTGTATCCACCCACCACCTTGCCTTGAGCATCACCAGCTTCGTTCGCACCAAAGTAGAGCGTCTTTTCTGGATCTTCTACGTCGTATTTGTATTCATACTGTCGGAAAATGACATAATTGCATTATTTATCGTTATATTATGTAACTGTTCATTCTACGATTTGGTAAAATATACCTGTGGCATGAAGCTTAAAAACTCAAGCTAAGCTTCTAAACTTGAATTTTTATTCCCATAAAAAATAGCAATAAGTTACGCCGCTTAATACAACTAATGGTTAAGACCATAATATTATAATACCTAATATGTATTCCTAATATATTGAATGCCCAATAGTTATGCTTATAAGCTTTATTTCGTATCTTCGTGTCGTAAAGCTGTCTTTGTTGGGTTTCATAAATATGCAAAACTTTATGTCACAATAATAGTAAAAACAACAATAACCTTTACATTAACGGTTCTTGAGTGTAAATTAAGTTTCGTGGTTACTTTTTTTTACTGTTTCACAAACGTTTGGAAACAATGATGTTTGAAATACAAAATAATTGAACACACATAAAAAGATTAACATTGCACTTGATAAATTCTTATGAGAACTAACATTTCCGCTCGGCGAAGTTTATATACAATTCAATTAGTGTTTTTAATGGGTTAACGTTTGCAATTAATTGCGATTATGTGAGATAAGTAACAAATGGCGAGCACAAAGACGGCTGAACGCAATTGCGTCCAATTATAATAAGGTTTGCACTGCGAGTGTTCACATCGTTAGCATAATAGACAAGATGCACACGATAGCGGCGGATTGGACTCGCAAAATGCAGTGTTTTACGACAAAAACAATACCGTATTACTTTGTAACAAAAAGTTCAAATGTATCATAGCAATTAACCCATTTTGAATTTGAACGTTTCACGATTGCCTGAAAATCAAAGAATCTTTGATTTTCAGGCAATCCTGAAACGTTCAAATTCAAAATCTGTTTATTAGCACCGATCTTGGTTGTCGGATCGGAATTAGAATGAATGTTTGACAGCCTCCGTGGCGCAGTTGGTGCGACGCCGGCTGTGAAACGATAGGCCGCGGGTTCGATCCCCACACTGAGACAAATGTTTGTGTGAACCACATGCATTTGTTTCGGGTCTGGGTGTTTGTGAGACCGAAAAGTCTGTCGTAGTTCCTGATATCCACGACACAAGACTCAATCTTATTATGGGCTCAGAACTATGTATGTGACTGTTTATTTATTTCTTTATTTATGTAGAGATTTTTTAAACAATGATCCTGGATAGACTGTCCCCTCACACCCACCACTGTAACTCCTGTGAGCCAGGATCAACAGTGGCACGCAATGTAATGACACCGAGCATTGAAGCTCGGCGAGTCTCCGGGAATGTCTAACTTGTCTTTAACCCGCAACGAAATTAATCAGAAAGTGAAATTAATAGGAGGAGTTGGAAATAATTATTGTCCACTTCCCTCCGTGCAAAGCGGGCGACAAAACAATGAACTAAACAGGTAAATAACCTCGTAAAAAAGACTTTTACAGCCGCAGAAGCCAGCTGTAAAGCACCACGGATCATATCATTATTACATTTAAATGGGACCTATTATGTGAGCTTTTAGACTTGATTCATTTAAAAAACACCGGAAAGCACGGAAGTTCTTCCTAGTCTCTACAAGGTCCATGTAGTATACGACTCCAGATGATATCTGCATACTATCCAGCATAATTTTACGCTCATTCTGCCAAAGACTACACTCCCAAAGTATATGATACGCGGACTGCTCATACTCGCAATTAGGTGTTGAACATGGGCACGCAGGCGATTCAACAAGCTTAAAAGAGTAAAGTTTAGACCTAAAGTTACCATGGCCCGTGAGAAACTGTGATACGCAATAATCGACATCCAACCAAGTCTTTGTCAAACGGTCACGAACGCAAGGAAAATATTGATATAGATGTCGTCCTTTCAAAGATACCTCCCATCTATTTTGCCATTCATCTAATAGTTCGCTATATACCACTGAACGCGGTTTAAATAATCTATCAATTTTTAAAAGTTCACGTGCGGTTAAAAATTTTTTATCCATATTCTCCCTAGTAGAGTAATACATGGCGGCGTGACGTTGCACCTCCAGGTCGACTGGAAGTACACCCGCCAAGACAGGCAAAGCTTCGGTACTAACAGTTCTATATGCCTTACACAAGAATATCAAGGCCAAGCGTTGGTTCTGGAGCAGTTTTCTTCGCACAGCGCCGATAGTAGCCCTATCAGCCCATACGGGAGATCCGTAACAAATACATCCTAAGTAAGTTGCTCCATAGATGATTTTTAGTGTATTGAAAGATAGCCCCCATGTTGATTTTGAGATTCTTGTTAAAGCAAAAAAGTTCCTTTTCGACTTTTCCCCGACGTTTTTAATATGTTCAAGAAATGAAAAATTCCTTTCCAAAATTAAACCAAGATAACAAACCGATTCTTTTTTCTTAACAGTGATATTATTAAATTTAAATCGCGGCGGTGATTGATCCTGGATAGTTAACATCGTATACTTATTTCACGATTCATATCTATCTTGTTACTACATTTACGTGGTTCAGGCAAAGAATGTCACAGAAGCATCCGACCTTTAATTTAACAAATTGCTACGTGACGAACTTTACCTCTTCCGGGAAATTATCCAATTTTGCGACTGTGAAATTGAAGTCAGGACGACAACGAACAGACCCTACATTTTGTTCATTCTATGCAAGTTTTTATTAAACAAGTGAAGTTACAAACTATGAGTTACTGATACGATCCTTCCATTTTTTTTAACTTTTTTTAATAGTTCGAAGTACTACATACATCATTCATACAGAATATCATCTCCGTAGTTCTGGTGACATTTCGATGCCATCGTTTGTAACAGCAAAACATTTTATTGCATTTATAAGATCCTGTTGTTGAACAAGCGCTGCATACAATATGAGACCACTAAAATGTACCATCATTTTATTTTTTCATTCTTAATTTAGCGAGTGATCACGATTGCTTAATTGTTCAATGGACGAACAGGCTGTAGAAATGGAAAGAGAACTATAATATTGACTATAGACCCAGGTTAATTTATTTATAAAAAAAAAAAAAAAATTATCAAATCTAACAATTCAAACCGAGATTAATTTAACACCTCGTTGTACATATTTGCCTTGTATTACATTATTACTTTACAGGGTTGTCGTAAATCATTCTTCTAATTTGATGAGCCTAAGGAAAAACTGCTCATATGATTATGGTTAAGTTTCTAAATTCATTCAGATTTGTACACTATATTTATTAAAATCATTTGATATTTATTCAATAAAAAAAAATAATAATAATTTATTGATACAAAAAGATTGAGTACATAAACAACTACATTTTATAAGTAAAAAGTTCTTAGCACTGATTACCGTCGTAGTATTTGATTGAACTCTGATACCCAAGAAAAGATTCAACTTGTGTTATGGGTATCAGCATTCTTACAATATTGTTACTTTGACATTATGGTGCCTCAGAGGGACTGTGTAGCCGTTACAGGTATTGTACCCATTGTGAGCATTGAAATAGTATGTATGTGTGATTACTGATTTTGTGGAGTATAGTGTTGTGTGTGTGTGAAGAATTCTGTGTATTAAATTAAATGTAAGTACAGAGTGATATGTGTGTGTGAATTAAAAAAAAATATATAATTTATTAAATAGATATTTTTAGTAGATTTTCTGTTTCGTCATAATTCTGATTAAGAAGCCACAATAGATTTTATACATTCACAAATCTGTACGGATAATACACAATTGCTTAGACCAATCGGAAGCCAATATGTAATTATAATCTTGAGAACCTCGGATGGGATTGTTTCGTTAGAATTATTGTTTTGCAATTGTATGTAATGGCTCTATTATACAATCATGATTTTCGCCTTTGTCATGGTATTTACAATTTGTTTGCCTATTCTTTGAGTTTATGAAGCTATTACTAAATAAACTCTAGAAACATAGTCTCATAAATTCATATTGTTTAAACTAGCTTAGCTTCAATGAAAAACTCAACTTTTGGAAACTATAATTAAGATGTTATGTTGTCTCTATTACCTCAAACGTCTTCTTTTGGCTAAAGTAAAATTAAACAAAGGCTCTAAAATCCATACGTATTCAAATACCTATTTCACCATTAAATATCACAACACAAATGTAAAATTTACATTTTAAGTAAGGCTTCTTCACAATGTCGCAATTTAAATGTCTTTGCTAAAAGTTAGTACTTGGCGGGTCAAAGGTGCACACGCTTTGTTTGAGTTAATGTCGATTCGCCAGCGCATCCTTGCATCTCGTCACTTGTGTGTTAAGGTAGACAACTTTTAGTTGCACAAGAACACTGCAATTATCATTAAAAGGGTTGAAGGATATAAAATATCTAACTTTAATTATAGGATTATTGTTAGTGTGTAATAAATTACATTTAGAAGTATTTTTCGAATAATTTAATACTCAAAGATCCAGCAACTGATAAATGAATAAACGATACGGGAAAAAGTAAGGAATGGATTCTTCGAAATGTCGTTTTATAGTTAAAGTACGATGGAGCTGATAACAAAATACTTTTATACAAAAATACATAATGCCTTTTCCTCGAGGAATGAGTTAGGAAGGGTTTTGACAATGGACGTGGGCGCAAACATATTCCTGTGCGTGCAACATAAAAATTCTCAATTTTTATTTAGCGCTTACGGGCTTGTTGATTTCTTTCGAATCAACGATAATACCGCACGTTACAAAAACTAAATCTTACAGATATTCGCATGCAATATTCGTTAGTAACTCTACCTTGATAATAAATAGCTATATTATACTAAAATCACATAAATTCGATCGTTTCTTTATCTTATCCAAAATGTACCTAAATATGTACTTTATTGCTGTCCAGATTCATATTTTGTGATAAGAATTTTAAGCATCGGCACTTTCCCAGATTTTTTGCGATCGTTACAGTTATTCTAACGGCTTTAAGATTCCTGTCATAAAATTAATTTGGTCGAAGTGATAATAAATTAGGATGAATATTCAGATCCTAGACCAATTAACACGATGTTGCTCGATGCAATGCCTTTGTATATTTTTTTAGTTTTAATTTATGAGGTGTTCCAGCTTTTTATTTATTTCTTTCACTGGCACTAAACATTTAGTTGTATACACCCGATGTTAAAGTGCCATCGTATAGAACAGTATCTTTCACAATTCTGTCCTCACAATTACTCTGATTTGGCCTTTACGGGATATCCGCAGACTCCATCAGAAACAGGATAACCTACATATCGGGTTTCGTTCGGGTATTCACTATCATATATTCTCATCGCTGTTCGGATTCGAATATCTATATAATATCTATAACTTAAAGTGGAGTTACTGTCTACGGTATTCTCCAACAGTCTAACTTTTCCCGGTATTTCCTGGTAAACTTAACTGGAAAATTTAACTTACTGGCATAGGTGGGTATTCTTCTTCCGCAGGGGCGGCTTGCGTTTGCCGTATGCTCACGCAAACCACTACCAACGCACACGCCAACCATTTTGCTGCGAACATCTGCAGAATAGGAAAAAAGTTATAAATAGTCACAGTATAACGCATTGTGACGAATGTAAAGAACGTGTCATGTGATGGCCTTAGAAGAATCTAGCAACTTTTTGATAGCAAAACATCCAGATTAGAAGAAATAAATACGGATTTGTTGATCTCACCAGACACAAAAGTTTATTTAGGTGCAGTTATCAATTCCGTAGGACCATGTAGAAATTCTTATGTCATAATTTGGTAGTCGAAAATTAAGTATGAAGTGCGGATATTATATTTATTAAAATAATAAACGCTAATATAAAGACGTTCTCTACCTTATTGTCTCTACTATAAGCAAACCAGTAACCATCTACGGTGAAATATTTAATTTTTATGTTAATATGACGAGTTGTGAAATACAAATAAAATATATTTTTTAATAACAGCTTAAAAAACATTCAAAATAAACTAAAATAAATTTTACAAACAGTTATTGAATATAATTTAACGCATTCAGAATTCTATAATATCCCGCTATTCAAACGGAACAACATCGAACGCAAATCTTGTTGGCATATTAAAAAGAAATCAGTCTGGAATGAAAAATAAACGAAATTCCAAAACCGTGGGCGGTCCCAAAATGAAAATACAAACAAAATAAAATTGTACAAACCAAGACACAAATAAAATAACATCGCATACTTTATTACACGCGTAAATCTTGAAAAAAAAACGTAATTTAGTTACTTAGCAATTCAAATGTAGCACATTATCGAAGATTTAGTGATCTCAATATGCGATATAGAAGCCAAAAAAATGTCCTTACAATAACACTCGAGTGTTCTCGTATTAAGTACATAGGGTTCAGACACAGAACTTATGATTTATCATAACCATATTATCATAACACCCTTCAACTGACGAATGACTTGCAATCCGTCATGCGCCTGTCAGACTTAACAAGCTTTTTATCAACAGGTGAATTAATTTTTTTATCAGAGATTCATTCAAGCGCAGCGTCATTAATATATTATGCATCGAATTATTATTTCATTGATAAACAACTTTTTTAGCTTCATTTATATGAATTTAAAAAGCCCCCTATCAAAAGGAATTGAAATTATTAATGGAACTAGAATAATAAGGCTCAATTGCACAAACTAACTTTGCCAATACCTTTGCCCTTGAAACTGTCAATTCCATACATTCGCAAGGTCAAATACATCTCAAATGTATGGCGATGACATTTTCATAGGCAAAGGTATTGGCAAAGTTACTTGGTGCAACTGAGCCTAAATAATTTTTTATTTATTTATTTACGCATTACGCATGTTATGTAAAATAAAGTCAAAAGAAGTTGTTGCGTTATTTTCATCAATGCAAGTTTTATTAATGATTAATTGCATTGTTATTCATATTTTATAATTTCGTATGCGCTTTGGCAACGCCAATCGCAGTTTGTAATTGTTCTTATTGTTAGTTAAGTACCGTTGTGATTAATATTCATGTACTCATAAAGGCCGTGTAATTAAAGACCCGTTTTATAAAAACAGCTTGAAAACGTAAAATGTCTTAATTGTAAGGTCATTGTTAAATACCAGTTTTATTTTTTTCCATATCTGTACATCTGAACCAAAATAAAAAGCTGACTCGGTTCAAAATCTTTTTCAAATTAATTTGCTGAGCACTGTTTTGCTTCCGCGTTTGAGTAAAACAATTAACAATTAAATAATACGTTGTAGATTTACACATTTAATTCATAATACTGGTTTCCATATGAATATATTTTTTTAAAATAATTTGAATTAAATATGGAAACAAACCCAATCTTCTAAATTACCTCTTGCGTGCTTTTGGTCATGATGGAATGGATGATTTGAAATTTAAATAAATAACAATCACACACAAACAATTAATTAATATCAACATTATATTTGCTTATATACCTCTAAAATACTTCTCTTCCCCCATGTAACACAAAAGGGCTAGGTGACACATTGGCCAAATGCGAATTAATAGCAGATTTCTTTAATTTGATAGCCTCCGTGGCGCAGTTGATTAGACGCCGACTGTAAATTGTGAGGCCGCAGGTTCGGTCGCCACACCAAAACAATCGTTAGCGTGATCCACATGTATTTTTGGGGTCTGGGTGTTCATGAGACCGAAAAATCTATGGTAGTTTCTGATACCCACGAAACAAGACTTGATCAAAGTGTGGGGTCAGAACTATGTACGTGACTGTTAAGTTGTATTTATTTATTTTAATTACGTTCTTCTCAATAATAATTTAATGATACTACATTTTAAAAATACAGTGCGCGTTAAAATTGATGGTGGAATAATTGCAAATAACTTGTTCCGTTGATTGAAAATCTTGAAAATAATAGATAGTCAGGAATACCCACAATTGTGCTTTAATAAATAGCTGATCTAAATAAAGAATCACTAGCAGACAGATCCTCGCACTGACAGTAATTACCATAGAAATATAGTGATAATTACGGCTATTAAAGCTATCATATTTTTTATAAGACACTTCAATGTAGGCACTTAAGCTAAAGCCTTGTTTATCCTGGTATTTAACTCAATTATTGATTTAGAATAATTTGTTTTAATTATAGCCACAATATTGCGTCTTTATTATTCATGGAATGCAATGATTGTCTTTCGGTGCTGTGAGATTCATTAAAGTTCCATAAAAAGGTAATTAATATAAACAACAGTATTGCTGGAAATCTGCATAAACTGTTAAAATGGCTTTACCAATAAATGAGATTTAGCTGGCCTTGCGTGATCGGTCCTTTCGGATAATTCTTATGCCTTGTCTTACAGCTTGAAGAATGAATTGCATGCTTCAGGGTTTTATCAATGAATATGTTTGATGTGGAGTATTACGTCATTTAGCACGGGCAAATGTCCTAGTATGATCCAATGTGATACAGATTAAAGATTTTAAAGTATTAGTGTATAAAAAGCTATATGACAAGTAATATAATAATACAATTTTGGTTACGGGAAAAGGTTAATACTTATTATAAACTAGCTGTGCCCGCGACTTCGTGCGCGTGGAATTTAACAAAAACTTTATTTTTCTAAAACAAATGTAGCCTAAGTTACTCCTTATTATATCAGCTACCTGACAAAAAAGTCCCGTCAAAATCGGTCCAGCCATTTCAGAGATTAGCCGGAACAAACAGACAGACAGACAAATTTTTTTTAAAGATCATTTTCGGCACAGGTATCGTGTATATAACGATATGTAGTTGGACATTTTTTTTTATTTTCACTTTACAAACAGACATTTCAATTTATTTATATGTATAGATTGTTATTATTTTTGCTTACAATTTTTAATCTGAATATAAATGAACCGTTTCGTAAGAGATATAATCTTAAGTTAAAGCACAATGCTATGTAATTTTGTAAAATGTGTTTGTAGGTTTACGATGGCAAGTTTATGATGTTACGAGTGCCAGATATTACTTCTCTCTGCCTTGCGTGTAATTGTACTTTACGGACGGCCGAGCCGCGCGTATCAATTTGTCGTGTAAAACACGTAACACTATACTATTTGATACTTATTATTTAAATAAACAGTACAAAATACCTTTAATTTAGCAACAAAATTAGAATTTTAAGGCCACAATTAAACTGTGACTCCTAAAGGAATTGGTTTGATCTTATCTACTTTTTATCTACAGTGTTCTGGCTGCCATTATCCAATCTTACCTAGAAATGAAACTGAAATCTAATTGATTAGGATGTATGAGAAATGTAATCCAGCGCTCACTTTTAAATTGCAGCCGTTTACCAACTCAGCAACATACTAATTATAATATATTTTTACGTATAAATGAGCATAATATGACATTATAAATAATATACCATACACAGAGCAAAAAAATGCATTAGCGTCGAAGAATATAATTGACGAATACAAAAATATATTCAAAAAAATTATATCTACTAAAATGCACCGTTTTTACTGATCGTATTGGTGTTTGCATGTTGTCACCAATTTAATTTCCTCGTGTATGCCGTGAGAACAATTACAGAATCCTGCCCTCTCGATCAACAAGTTATGGTGTGATAAATCATATGTGTCACACGTTTTTATTTAACTAAACAATTTGTTTTCGTATAAATTAACTTTTGTTCACGACAATGTATTTTATTCGACATCGGTTTTATTTTACGATTTATCCGTGCTTCTGAAGCAGCAGAAACATTTATTAATAAAATATAGAATTGAAATATAATTCAGCTTTCGAGGTTGGTTTTGGTTAAGCTTTTAGCTAGGGTATTAAATAAATACCATAACATTTTAACATAATGTACTCGTAAAGTTTATAAGAAAAAATCAAATTATTCTCGCAAGAAATTAGTACTTTATTATTGATTGAATTGCTAAATAAATCGTTCGGAACGTTTTATAAGGCTGTAGAAATTTATTATTACAATATTTAGTCCTTCAGAATACCTAAAATTAAATTTTTTGTCGTTAGAGATTTCAATATGTAAAATATATTGTAAACTTTTGTCGTGATGAATTCGAACTTATTAAAAAGATAAACATAATTTATTTTATGATGGGATCCGCAGCTTTATAAAGACATAAGAAATTATCTCATGTGACAGTACCAAACGTGAATAAAATTTTAAGGAACATGCATATAATTTGCATGGAACCTTGAAAACAATATTCACATGATTTAATTAAGCAACCGCATCCCTGTCGGTCAAACACAATAGCTAATTATCTAGGTGAAATAACTCACCTTGGAGGACACGAAATAAAAATCGCACGACACTACACAAGCTATAACAATATGTACTGATGACAATGATCGTTGTGTGGCGTGTAAAGAGAACTGGTGGCTCGCCCCAGCCGCGTCCTCAACTTATATACGCACCCCACGGCCCGACGGTGGACCGAAGATGCTGCAATGTCGCCTTATCGTGATGATGTCCCTGCACACGTAGAAACGATGATGCGTCAATAACTAAATATCATTTCTAAAAATCCATTTGTTCACACGATATATATTTTACATAGGCGCAGAGACCTGAATTTTACAAAGACTTCATAATATTTGTGACTGAAAGCTTCCATCATTAATTTTGCGTCTTTTTGTGTCAAATCGAATATTATTTTGTATGCATAATATGTGTCCATTGCAAAGGTTAGTTTCAAGTTGGTAGTGAATTGAGAGGTCATCGATCCGATCCTTCTTCCGAGGCAAAATGTACAAATTTAAAAAATATTTTATTCTTTTCCAGGATGTGCGTGATAACATAATTCCAGATACCTTCTGATTCTCACGACACAAAGTGTATTTTAAGTAGAATAAATGAATAGTTAATGAAATAAGCTAAGCATAATATTTTGAGCCATGATGAGGTATGAATAAATAAATACACCTAACAGTCACATACATCATAGTCTAGACGCCAAATTAAGATCGAATACGTCTTGTGTGACTATCAGTAGCTAGGAGAGACTTTTCGATCTCATAAACACCGAGATAGAGCTAGGAGTTAGAATATATCCAAGTGTTGGTGTATCTTAATAATTGTATATACTTGTAATTAATAGAAAAAGTACGTGGCATCTTATTGCTAACGGACCAGACGCGGCTGCTAACAAATTCAATGTGGTCGCGGGTTCAAAGGTCATACATACCTCTGAATTTTCGGAGTCATGTGTATACACAAACTAGTCTAGATAGCTATTCAATCACCACGCATTGAACGGTGAAGAGAAACATCGTATGAAAACCTGCATGCCATAGCTATGTTTAAGAATATATATGGTACGTTAAGTCCGCCAGCTCGCACTAGGCAAGCGCGAATGGTGGACTATTATATGGCCTAAACCCTTTCAGTCACAGTCTCGATTGTTAAGGAGGCCGAAGTATACGAGTTAATACAGTAATTGATACTCACCTTAAATTCATTGATAAAAGAGTCTCATCATGTAGCTTCATAAAACTTTACCGAACATCAGTTTTCGTAACACGTGATAATGGAGGCCTTTGTTGGAATTTTATAGAAATTATTTCATAATGTGATGACTTTTGCATTTGCCTTCTCGGCCTTTAACCAATTAAAATATTAAATTGCATGGCCATGAACCTTTTTTTAATTATCAGAAGATACAGGTATACGTGGGTAACGAATCGCAAGGCAATTACATTATTAAAAAATTAACTCAATTTCCGGATCGATACCGTGATTTTTTTATTAATTTATTTGTATATTACTACTATAAACTTTGAGTAAATTGACTGTATTTAAGCAATTTATCAACAATATGCATCGGCTCTACGGTCGAATATATTATTGATTTTCCGAAGAATTCGTTTTAATGCATTTAAGGCATACCATTGAAAATGAAACTACAATATAGTTCATTGTAGGAAGTGGGTCGCCCTTCTTCCTCGTAACTATCCTTGCTGCATCAGTCGGTGAAAGTAACGTCTGTCATCCTTAGATCATGACAAGGAAGTGACTTATATGTTGACTATTGTTATCGTCGCCTATTTCCTTACCTTGTAGGGACTATTGTTACATTTCTATGAATACAAGTCAAATGCTATTTGGAAGATTATGTGTTAATGTTTTGTTCAGCAGAGGTTTAATAATAAGGATATTATTTAAAATATACAGATACCTATGCATTTGCGAAATATTACCATATATTAATATTTGGGCTCTAAATAAATTGGCGTAAGATGATTATCTTCATTTGTTAGATCATTATTGTAATCTTGTAATTTAACGAAATATAAGACTCTTTTCAAACTGTTTGTATCTACTTTTTGTTGAAATTATGATGCTTATCTAAATAGCTTATGATAATCGATAACAATTTTATTGTTTCGGACTCCGTGCAAAGCATCCTCGAGATTATACTGAGAACACTTTCAATTATTCATACATATTGCGTTAATCGCGATAAACTCCGAGATATAGAATCTTTTGAACCAACAACAAGGATGTGTACTTATATCTGCCCACTATGTAGGTCATGCGTGATGTCCTTTCGGACGACAATTTATGCAAATTTTCATAAAACTATATTATTTAGTAGTTGGTGTTGGTAACACCTTTTTCCCAGAAGGCAGAGGTACCATCAGGACACCTACATTGCGTCTTGTAAATTCCGTCTCGCGTTGTGATAGGGGCAAGCCTTGCCATATCACTTTGCCCGGCCCAGGACTCGAAACTGAAACCTCAGCTTTGTAATCGTTCTGTAGTTCAACTACGCCACCAAGGCAGACGAAATATATTTATTTGAATGAAACTTTTAATTGAATTGACAATAATTTAGTAATTTCCACATTTTCTCCACAAAAATAACTAAAACCACTTTAGAGTCTAGACTCTTTTATGTAAAAGAAACTATTGTTAAATCGCTAGAGCTGAAATAGATACAGTGTTTCGATACGAGTACAATGTAGGTATGTAGGTAAATTAAATTAATATGAACATATGAGCTGCGTGCTAATTTGTTTTTTATTACTATTTACTTCCAATCAAATATTTCGCACTTTAAATGTAATTTCGTACACAATAAATGCACATATTTTCTGTGTAATTTTTTCCCATTCATTTTACAAACTGGTTATTTTCATTACAAATACGTGCAGCGAATAACGATTCGTCCATTGTTTTTGCCGTAGAATTTAATAAAACAACTCAATGTGTCGGAGCTTCAGATCTGTGAGATTATAAACAGTGCTTGCGACACCCAGTCGAAGTTTTCTGAATATCACGTGTGAAAAATAATTCACAATAGTGTTGTATTCCATTTAAAGTTCACCTACTTTGTGGACACGAAGAGCAAGGTCAAAATTCAATTACACCATAATTAGGCATTTTACTACCATTCAAATTAATATTAGACGCCAGAATAAATATGTTTTAAATGCAAAATATTACGTCACTGCGCTGAGATAATAAGACGTGAAAATTACAAAAAGTTTAAATTAATTTACTTAGTTTAAATTAATTAATTTACTTACTATGTCTTGAAGATACGGAAATAAGGAGATTTACATACAATTCGTAATAAGAATTAAAATAAATGCTTAGTTTTCTTTTAATAATATCAGATGTGTCATGTTTATACGATCAACGGTCATATATTTTACTTAAAATTTGATACGTAATGAACTTGCATTAGCGGATAAGTTTCAGTGGTTTGTGGTATAAGTTACAGAAGTTGTAATTAGTTATATTAAACATCTGCTTATGTATTATTTCACGCTTTGTTCATTTCCTGCTCTATTATTCATTTGAGATAAATTCAATTTTTATAATATTTTTATACTGCGCGTGTTTGTTATAATGTCAATTCGTTTAAAAAAACGAATTGGTATAAAATTGTTCTTTTACTCGTTTCGATTTAGTTGGTACATTTCTTAATTGTGATTGTGGCTGGTTTATGAGCGCACACATCACAGACTACAACTGAACATAAGCCTCAACATTGATTGTTTCCAAGAAAATGGAGCCGATATCCAGAGATGACCTCCAACCTTTGTTGGTTATTTGTACACAGTAGGTGGATGTCCGACTCTACATTTGCTGGTATTTAGGTCGCCTCCGGTGAAGGAATTTTGGCCTAAACGATATCGGTCGATCGTGCTTTATGCTTTCAAATAAAACAAAAATATTATGACATATACTATTAGACAAAAAGGTAAGGCTACAATGGCATCGTCTGCACCTCATTATTACGCCACGTTCCGAGTCCGATCGTTTCGGTCTTGCCTCATTCTCAAAAAAGATTTCAATTGCATTAAACTAAGAGGGAGCCATCATACATTCTTTGCCAATAATTAACAGGTTTAAAAATATCAAAAATATTTATAGCATGTCTTTAAATATAATTACTTATTTGTGTTGCCCAAAAATTTATAAATTTCCAAAACTCCATCAATAGCAACTGGCATTGTAGAAATGACTTTGTTGTCTGATTTATTACATAAACATCCTTGGGTATCTGGCTCAAACGTGTTCTCCTTGTATTCCTTTAATTTACTGGTTATGACAGCATTTTCATGCTCAAGTAACATTTTCTCACGCTTTAAAGCTCGTCTTGATAACTCAGCCTTCGATATTTTTTGCCAAAGTCTTGTTAAACCACATGTGCTTGTTATAGCGTTGGTTACTAAAGAATCGTCGGATTGTTGTCGTCGGACGTTAATCTTGGTTTGTATTGGCGAATGTGGTATATCCAAACCATACGGAAGTACTTTTTCCCGACGAGTTTCAAATTTCCGACAAAGTGCGGCTAAACGTAATATTTTTTCAACCTTTTTATAGGCCGATTCAAGCCATTCAACGGTATCATCTGACATTCGTACCATTCTTGCTAATTGTTTTCCATCAGTAGCAACGCCATCGTATAAGTTTTTCTTTAGTTGATAACATGCATCTCTATGTCTGTTGCGACGGTCTCTGAAGACTGCTTGTTTAGTTCCAGATTCATATGCTGCTAATTCAGAGCGAAGTTTTTTAAGCAATCCATCGCTATTCGCTATCTTCTTACCTTGCGAAGCAATAATGTCAGCCATCAAATTTTCTTTGTGACGCAACTTGCGAACCTGTTTTTGATTATCAGCTGTCTCAACAACATAAGCTTTAAGAACAGCTTTATATTCATCCCACAAGGCACTATAATTATTTTCCAAGAACGAACGTAAATTCTCACGTTCATTTGAATATTTGTTTTTCTCTTCGTCCTCCTTTACTAAATTTTCTCCGCGAGTTGTCCAAGCTAAGCTATCGGCCGTAGTATGGGCATGGTATAGTAAAAGTTGAATATGTGTTTCTGCAGCATTGTGATCTGACATAATTCGTGCTGCATCATCTTCACCTCGTTGTAGCAATGCGGCTGTTCTGCGATCGTTTTCTTTCGACAATTGGTCTAAGTCAATAAGAAATTTGTTTATCATAGTATCTACCGTGTCACAGAAACTGGCAACGGTACGTTGAAATTGGTCATCAGCTACGTTCATAAGTTTTATGGTATAATTAATCAGATGATCTTTTTTATCCAACGCTCTTTCAAATGTATGCCACATGACTTCGATATCTTGTCTGAAAACAGGTTCTTTGATTTTTAACATCATCTCACGCCAACTTTTGTCTAACTCGCCCTTGCGCGCCGCTTGTGCAGCCATTTCACGAAGAAGTTCATCCCGTTTCAACTGCTTTCTCGCTTCGACTTCAGCCTTAAGCTTTTCTAATCTTTTAGCCTCCTTTTTCGCCTTTTTATCCATCTTAACAAGAGAATTACAATGATTATTGAATCAATGAAGATTAAATATAAAAATATCCGCAAATCCCGTATTTTGACATTACAAACAACAGTGTCGAATTTGAACTATGAATGAAATGTTCAACCGCGTATTATTCAAACTAAAGAGGCCCGATTAAAGGCATCAGTTATTATTATACTATAATCAGAAAAATATTTTTTAGACTTTATTCGGCTATATTTTAAATATTTATTAACCTCTTATTTTATGTTTTACATTGAGATAACTCAATGATGTTTTATATTAAAGTTTATCCAGTAAAGTTTTACAAAGCAATTTCATAAAATGAATATTAACGGCAGCATCGATACGAAGCATTGGTCGGCGGTAATGAACCTCTGCAAAGCTTCCTACACAAGAGATTAGCCGAGAACTTGAATAGTGAAGCCGCGTTAGGAACTGTAGGCGACGTTGCAGAATGCGTGCAGTGGCTTCGTTCTACATTCTTATTCGTGAGGTCAACTCGGGATCCTAGAAGGTAGTTTATCATATTTCTTGAACTATTTTTAATTAGACAAACTAAGGATTATTTAAGTACGTTATTTATTTAGATATTTACTTATATAGATTGTATTAAATGAGCTTTTTTATTATAATTTGTTGATTACAGATATCTCGGATTGCCGCCTTCTGCACCTCAATCATTAATTTCTAAGAAGATTGAAGGTACGTGATATTAATTAAATATCCATTGTTGCTAAACGCACTGACTTTACCGAGCTGAAAAAATATAATATTTAATCATACTGTACTGTACTGTATCAGCCCATATACGTCCCACTGCAGGGCACGGGCCTACTCTACAATCGTAATCGATTGAGAGTGGTTAGGCCATATAGTCCACCACGCTGGCCCAGTGCGGGTTGGCGGACTTACATACCATAGAAATTTTTATAAATCGCTATGGTATGCAGGTTTCCTCACGATGTTTTCCTTCACCGTTTTAGTGCGTGGTGATTGACTGTCAATACACACATGGCTTCGAAAAGTCAGAGGTGTGCCCTGGGATTCGAACCCGCGACCACCGCAATATTTAATCATAAAACTGAAAAAAATACAAACAACCCAATACACATGTTCGTCCAAAGTAGTCCTGCCTTTGTTTTAAATAGTGATACTTACCATTATACAGGGTATTTCAAGACTGCTACCGAAAACGAAGCCTGGTGGTAGTTTTAGTGATTACTAACACAATGCAATTGAATATTTCGCATAGAAACATGACAATTATTTTTTTGTGAATTTTATTTTTCCTCGTTTTCGGGTGGCAAGTCCATAGTTTTTGCTAAAATAATTATTTAAACCCTTGCGTAAATAGCATCTTCATAGATAAAAGGGTGTACACTATTATTTCAGAAAGAAACTGTGTATTTACTACCCAAATACAAAGTTAGAAAAAACAATTGCTTGTTTTTCAAAAAAAATAATTGCATTGTGTCTGAAGTCATTAAAACTACCAGCCAGCTTCGTTTTCGGTAGTAGTCTTGATATGCCCTATATCTGTATCTGTATCAGCCAATATACGTCCCACGGCAGGGCACGGGCCTACTCTACAATCGAGAATACGATTGAGAGTGGTTAGGCCATATAGTCCACCACGCTGGCCTAGTGCGGGTTGGCGGACTTACATTCCATAGAATTTTTTATAAATCGCTATGGTATGCAGGTTTCCTCACGATGTTTTCCTTCACCGTTTTAGTGCGTGGTGATTGACTATCAATACACACATGACTCAGAAAAGTCAGAGGTGTGCCCTGGGATTCGAACCCGCGACCACCGTGAACATGTGGGCAGCCGCGTCTAGTCCGTTTACCAACAGGCCACCACGCACTTCTGATATGCCCTGTATGATGACAATAAATCCTAGCAATAAGTACATACCTATATAGTAAAATCGACGTATCGCAATTTATACGACATACTACACTAAAATACTTGAAACCATGAACTTTTGTTTTACCCCAACATTGATTGATGATGCCTTTATTCTTATGACAACATAATCGTCGCTATTTATCTATTGTAATGGACTTTAAGATTTATCTGAGCATTAGTAATAACTAATAACACAAATTTAATTACCCTAATTAGATGGCCTATGTACATACAAAGACATTATTTTTTATAGATGCTTATTATGTAACTTGAAACTACATTTTGTTTAAAGCATTGAAATAAATAAATTGACAGGGCGGAATGCGCGTAAATTATGCTAGGATAAGTGGTGCGCGCGCTCCAATGCATCTATAGTGGAGCGATTTTGAAAATACTTGCTTATATTATGACAGAAATATTAATAAAATTAAAGACTTATAATTATTATCACTGTTAAGATGAATTCTATTAGATTTAGTTAATGTAATATCAATTTATTAAAAGCACGATATTCACGGTCTTTTTTTTTGTACATCCAAATGTACCTACTCAAGTATCCTTAGTTTTTGAATCAATGGTTTAGAGGTATTTCTTATACTAAGTTTTGTGGTAGATGATAGTACGACCGGGATTAGTATCCAATAAGATGGCATCGTTCAAATTGCATTTAGTTTTTGAATCACCATCAGTTTCTGTATCGTCACCAATATCTTGAATTGTAGAGAAGGACGGATGACGGGTAGTACCTTGTGGTTCTGAGTGTTGTTAAATTGTGATTGTTCTCAAATTATGTACATATATTCCGAGTTTTCTGAGTTACATTACTATTCTAGCGAGAGTTCGGCAATATGTTAATATTGATATATGTAGATGATGATAAAAATAAGTGTAGTGAATTCCTATCATTTGCAAAGAATTTCAATAATTTATTGACTTTTCCTTAAAAACTCTTCTTTTTCTTTATCAGTAACGTACAACATCATTTTTAACAAACAACACTTAACATTTTTCTTCGCCGAAATATGTTATTGGATCTCTTTTCGCTAAAGCTTTTGGGTTTTATCGAGCATATATTTATTCGTTTTAAGTGAATCCTAAATTTTGGATGATTCACAAAGAACAGATAAGTGATGAATTATTTTTAAGCTTCAAATGCAGTTAGCTGTTATGTAAGGACCAATGGCATATTTTCTATAATGATTGATGAGTAACCATGACTTTGCAAATTAATAGTCATATGGATTTTAATACTCCATATTTCATTAATTAAAATATTATCTCTAATTAAACATACAACTTCATGAAACCCGTGCTATTGTGTTCTGGAAAACAAGATTTAAAATATTAATCCATTAGTTGGAATTATAACCTTTTGCATCAGAATATTTTTACTGCAGATAAGTAAAAGCAATCAAAATCTATCACCCAAATAAACAGAGTTCATCTTTTAAAATGCATGTTGTGCACTTTAAAACCCAAAAAAAGTACGAGACTCAAAAAATTTAAAGCCACAGTACTGTATTACATCGGAATATTTACAGCTGATATAACCATATTGCTAGCCACGAGAGAATCAAATTCAGGCCTTTGGCGTCTCGGTTGTCTATATTTGAAGTGAGGCACGGAGGTCTCCATGCTTGTTTATGAGTCCTAATGCGGCAAAGCTCGTTATTGAATCAAGAACGGAATTAGTCTTGCTAGTCCATAAGCAGGCGTATATTCACCTTTAAATGAGTTTCATTTGATTGAATACATGTACAGTCCATTATTCAGCCATGACACTATGTGTAATATTTATATTTACTCGACCATAAATTATTATAAAATCATATCCATACAATAAGTAAAAGGAATCCGCTCACATCATCGTTGTGTTTGTAACATTCATAACATATGCACAATGACATAATTACCACATTTAATTTTATAAATACGAAAGATTGAACACAATGTTATTTTAATTCCATTGTCTCTTAGAAAATATATACAAATAAATGTGAAGAATTAACAGCTCTTCTGTAAATAAGATAAAGTAATGCTAAGCGCAATTAAATAATATTTATAAAATGATTTTATTCCTTTATAAACAACATTAAACATAGAGCGTAGACCCGCATTAAAATATTGACTAAAGTTACGGCCCATTATCAATTATTAAAACTTTTGTATGCAAAAATTTAAAAATTGGTTCTTTGTGTACATATACTCGTATGCAGTATCCTCCCGTAAACATTATACAATTTTATTTTCATTTATATTTATATGATGATTACAAAAAATAAAGTTACAGAAATTTATAGAATGTCTATGCTTTTAGTTTAATTAAAATGAAATCCATGACAAAATATTCAAACTATAACACATGTGAATGGTGACTTGATGGTAAACGGACAAGACACGGCGACCATATCATAGCGATTTGTGAGAATTTCTATGGTATGTGAAGTCCGTCAACCCGCACTATGCCAGTGTTGTGGACTATATGGCCTAACTACTCCAATCGTACTCTCGATTGTAAAGGAGGCCCGTGCCCTTCAGTAGGCTGTAGATCATAGATGGGCTGATACCGATTACATAAACATTAGGTAAATATTATTCGAGTATTGTTGAAGATCTTGAACTCGTACAAAATGTACGTCTAAAAAGAATAATAAAATCCCGTATGACGGCAGTTTTTTAGACATTCTGTTTTGAAATATGTAAGCATCAAATGTATTTTAAAAGCGACATAAACATATCTTAATATGCAATCCTAGTTTTACAAACCAGTCCAAATAACTTTACTTTTTGTGGATACTGTATCAATGACCCCAGAATGTGAAATAAAGGTGAATAATAAGCCGCTTAACTTGAATAACATTCATGCCAAATATTTTGAGCAGAATTCGATATTTTTTAATTTTATTTAGTACTATTTTATTCATTATATGATATCGAAATACCAAAGTGGTATTAACCTTTATCATAATTTGTTTAAATATAAACATTAGTAATTGATTGTTATAAGCAACCATATGATTGCCAACTATGAACCATATAGGCACATTCGAGGCATTAAAATAAAAAAGCAACATATATGTGTAATACATACAACAATGTATGTGTAGTCCCCACACTAAGATCGAGTCTTGTGTCGTAGGTATCAGGTACTACAGGAGACTTTTCGGTCTCACGAACACCCAAACCCGATAGAAATATTTGTGGGCCACACAAACATTTCCGTCGGTGCAAGGATCGAACCCGCGGCCTCTCGTTTCATAGGCGGCGTCTAACCGACTGCGCCACGGAGACTGCCTACAAATAAAACTCATGTAGTAACTTAAATACATATTACAAAGAATGGTATTATGTTGTCCTGTATTTATATTAGTAGCAGCCCATATATGTCCCACTGCAGGGCACGGCCCCCCTCTACTAGCGAGAGAGGGCAGCCATACTCAAATCTTTTTTAATTTCTCGCCAATAATAAAACTATGCACGCAGAGTAAAAAATTGGTAACTAGACAACCCGACCGCGTTTGTTGCGTTGAGTCGGCCCGCAAAACCACATATTACTCCTTAGTCGGTGAACCATACCTAAAACGTGTTTACGTCCTGTGTAAAGAAAAGGTTGAATACCGCTGGCTTAGGCCATAATTAAAGTCTACCTCGTTGGCCTATTGCGGGCTGGCGGACTTTACATACCATACAAATTCTTAGAAATCGGTATGGTATACAGGTTTCAACACGACGTTTTCTTTTGCCGCTATAATGTGTGGTGATTGACTAGCTATTAATAAACATATGATTCCGAAAAGTCAGACGTTTGCCCTGGGGTTTGAACCCGCAACCACGGCAAACATCCGTCTGGTCTAACGAGCCACCACGCACTTCGCGATGTGTTGTTGCAGACATTAACTAATTATCAGATATAAGAATCCTCCAAACTGTTAAATATCGACAATTAGCTCCTTCACTGTTTCACTGGTATTACTATCTTGAATTGCATACCTGGCAAAATCAATTATATATTAGAATGGCCAAGATCTACATTAAATCATGACGTCAGTACATGTACAAAAATGACGATTATAATAAAACTATTAACGTTATACTAGTTACCTTCCCCCGGTGCAACCTCCATAGTTCCGGATCGTGATTGATGGATGATCTTCGTTCACACGCTGATCCTTAGCATTTGCAGATGCACGCTATCTACGCAATCCTCGGCACAATTCATAAGCGATTCAACGCTGAGCTGTTCAATGTAACTTGTGCCCGATATAGCGATAGTCACTATCAAATCGTGGGACGGAACACACAAAGCGAAACTTGGTGTCCTGGTAGCACCTCTGCCAACCCCTTCTGAGAAAAAGACGTGAGTTTATATATGTATGTAGAAAGAAACTTACGTCTTGCGATTTACCTCAAACTCTATTGAGCAGTCAGCAACCCAAATCGGCTTCGACCGAGTTCTGACATGTCGATTTTAGGATAATTCCAGAAACATATCAGACTAAGAAGTTGTTTTTAAGTTTCCATCCCATCACAAATCGAAGAAAATTTATTGTGTCTACAAATCTGTGGCAGCGAGGCTACCCGTTATTCCTAGGAATTAGAGACTGGTTGATACCTACTCTTAAATCTTTGAATTTATGGTTAACTGAACTGCCGCGGTATTCGTTGTAGCTAATTTAGATTCGGTGTCGCCATAAATAAAACCACAAAACTATACATGTGTTATCTTACTAATAAAACAAATTTATATTTTATTTGTGGTATTATATCGTCTGTGAACAGTGAGGTTCTGGGTTGAAATTCTAATTAGCTAGGCCTTAAAATAAGGCCTGTGTCTGGAATTAATGGTGCTACTTCAACTTACGGCTTACCCATTATGTGACACAGGCGTTAGCGGGCATGTTAATTGTTCTCGAATTCCGCTCTTGACTCTTAGAACAGACCACGAACTATTTCATGCCCTTTGCACATAAAGCTATTTCTGTTGTCTTTGAAGGTATTTAATGAGTGTATGTTTGTGCTAAATTGTAGTAAACGTTTGTAAATATCACGCGATTGGAATGACAGTTGTGTTTACTCATCTTCCGACCTTCGTATATTAACAAGTTTTTTAATGTCGCTAATTAGTGCAAGATTGCCGTCGGTATAAACCTTTACAGCCATTAAAATGAATAACTTACAAAGATCCAGGATGTGTAGTTATTAAGTTCCTTCATAATATCAAATAAAAACAGCGACAATGTGTAGATGTGTCATATCGATGTTGACGCAATTTGCATTAAGGATTGGTAAACAAGCAGCTGGGTTACCTGGGTGGCTTATTTAACGGCATAGTTTTTAACTAATACATGCGCCCTGTGGTTAGAGGGTGTTGGAAATCGGCCACGGTATCCCCTGCCCGTCGTAAGAGGTGACTTAAAAAGGTCATCGAGTTCCCTAGACATTGGGCACACTGCGGGGGCGGTGCGCACTTATCTATAGCGACTCCAATATAGGCGATATACACAGGGTATTTAAAATATAACTTATAATGCAATGCTTAATTTATAATCCATATTAAAATGATGTAACATTCTTCAAGACACTTCAGTATTTGTCAAGTTAAATGGGAACAGCTAAATGAGACAAGTGACAACGTAATAAAAATGTTAACAAGATTATTATGTTATTTCTAGAATTATGTGTTAAAGCAATGAATTCATTAGCAACGGCTGGATTGATAACCATGGACGAAGCGAGTTGCATTGAATCAACCGACGCCGGACGCCTTATGTCCATATATTATTTGGACGTGGAAACTATGAAAAACATAATGAAGGTAAACGCCATTAGGGTCATCTATAAAGCATTATTTGCTTTGAGATAATTTATTTTCACACATACTTCACCTCATAGGTCGCGAACCTATCACAGGTTAATAAGTTACGTATGCTAGTATTAAAAGTTGAGAATTTATGAATATTCAAATATTTTGTTCCATTATAACTCATGACAAAAAATACATTAAGTGCAGAATACTAATTAACTAGCCGTTCGATAGAAGCAAACTATAAAATAGCGTAGTCTTTCATAATTATCGGTACAAATAAGTTTATTAATAGGTATTGCAAATTATCAGATAACATTTCAATTTTCAACAAATTATTTTAAGATGTATGTGTGTTCCAGCAAAGCCATTAAGAGGGAAGGAAAATGTGGCCCAGCTCGACCATAATTATTTTATATCAACATTTTTGAAGTTCGAGCGTTCCCTCTAGTTCTTAGGGTTTCTTAACCTTTTTGTAGTCACAGACCACTAACAAAATTTAAAATAGTTCACGGACCGCCAAAAAATATTTTAGGAAGAAAAACAAACCTTGTATTGAATACTCGTTTTAATTGAACATAGACTTTTATTGGTAGTTTACAATAGTTTAGGGTCTAGGCCTTTCATTAATAATTATTTCTACATATTTGGCGAACCGCCTTCAATATGTTACGCATATATTTTGATTTGTTGGCTAGTCTAGTCAATAAGTAAATTAATCAACATGTACAAGTACAATTAAATAAATATTATGTTTCCTTTTTAGTGGAATTTAATTAGTCTTTATTTTATAGTGTTTTTTTTTTGTTTGAAGTATTTTCCTTTTTATTACGAATTTTAGTTATATTCTTTTTAATATTGATAGGAATTTAAATGATAATTTTCTGATAAATATAGTAAGTTTACTGAGCTGCTGCGGACCCCGGGCACACATGTTAAGGACCTTTTTTTTTAAATTTCATAACATTTTGTTATAATAGGGAATATGCATGTCATTTTTTTATATTTTTAATCAATTCTGTATGTTATTACATTATCGGAAAAAAGTCTTTGAAAATATCAATCAAAAAAGTACAAAAAAATAATCAAAACTGCTATCAGTTTCGAAGCATTCAAACGCCATGTTGGCGCGAACTCGATGTGACGTCAGAGGTCACGATATGAACAACGTAGTATTTGGATTAAGTTTCTTTCATGAATTGCTACAGAACTGTATTTCGTGACAAAATAATCCATTTTATTTAATAGTATAAAGAAAGCACAAAATAACTCATAAACAAACGTAAAACAATAAGCTAAAACTACATAGAACGTGACCATTGTCGTCACTTTCCTTTTCAAGCTCTTTTCAAGCAATAGATCGCGTTTCGGAAAAAATGCGCGGCATATTTGAAATGTCATTTTTTAAGTATTTATTTTACCGATTTAGAGTCGATAAATTTAAAAAATATCTTTAAGGTATATTACTATATTAATAAAGATTACAAAAAAAAATTGACTTATTTTAAAGTCTGGTGCATGTTCCCTATTGTACTTTATAATTCTTCTTTAGATCGATGGTAGTGAATCTTTAGAGCGGTTGTTAGCAATAATATGTGAAAGCCATGAAATGTCCGATATGCATCTCCGAGTCGATGAACGTCGATGTCTCAATGCTCTAAATAGAAATAACACGGCTTCCACAATACGGTTCCCCATGAAAGGGAAAATTAGCACACGCCAAATGAAACTTAATTGGTAAGCCAAGCATACATCTTGCAAATTCAATTAGTTTCTAATATTAGTCTATAGTTGTGTGTTGGTTGTGAACAGTGAGGTATGGGTTCAATTCCCGAACTGGTCATTATAGATACTGGCGAAATGTGTTTGGCTTTAATGGCCCATTTGTGACAACCCTCATAGATACAGATATTTGCGTGTCATATATACGAGTATGAATTTTATTTCAATATAAGGACAAGTGATAATAACAAAAACAATTATTTGCAATCTCCCTATTTGTAGGAAGGTTCTTTTATAAATAAGACATTATGAGCTTTGCCTTGCTTAATGTTTTATATTATATAAATAGCATAACCGAAAGATTAAATAAATAAAGTGGAACCATTATTCTTTCAGCATTATACAAGCAGTTCTAGGATGCCTTCCTATCACGGACCCTTCACTCAATCAGGAGGCTATGAAAATTATGAGAGTTGCTGATCGAATATGCAAATGTAAATAATGATTAATACTTTGGCCATTTTAAATGTGACCTCTTTCAATATAGTAAATAAATAATTCTATACTATTTTCCACAGGCTTAGTAGCATACGTAACTCGCCCAGAGTTAATAGTTCAACAGTCACAACATTTCTCAGCTGTTATAAACTCAGTAATTCTAGCGAAGTGTGTGACCGCACATTTATGGGAAAATTCCCCTTTCGTAAGCAAACAACTTAAAGGCATAGGTCCTACATTCAGTGCATTATTGGCCACAGCAGGAAAAGTTAACTTCATGTTGTTAGAAGAAAGTCATCCGAGGGATTTAGAGAGGGTAAGAATACATCATGATTTATTTTCCATTTCCGTAGACAGTTTGAATATTTCTGAAATGTCATGAACTGATACTAAATTACTATCAAATTGTATCTTGGAGCTGTATGACCGTTTACTTATTCGAAACAATCACATTATTCAAAAGGTAAGGAAAATATAAGCGAAATTTGCAAGATAGTGGCCTACAGGTAGGAACGACTGCAATTTTATATAATGATTTAATTTCTTTAAGTCTCGAAATTTTACAATTTTAACATATTATAAAAATATTCTATAAAATATAAACATTTACAGATAATGAATAAAGGACCACCAATCGGCAACACTCTCAGAAAACAAATAAGTTTGTTGCCAAAATATTACTTGTTTTTTACACCATTAAATGAGGAGAACAATAATTTTACAACTATTGTTACAAAATGTATCCTACTTGTCTGAGAACTTGGAACATTTGACTGCCGGCGAAACACACAAAAGTTACATTATTGTCGGAGATTCCGATAACTATCTGTTGTTGTTAACTTCTATCAAGTAAGTTTTCTTTTTATTCGTGGACAAATAATAATATATTTTGTATCTTAGTAAATAGCACTCTTCGTGTGAACTGAAATGAGAGGAATTTCCTTTTTATAAAGTTTTACTTGCATATACCATTGCAGTAAACATACTTTAATAATATATTATGATTCCCAGAGACAAAGATCTGATAAGTTTTTATGATGGAAGCATCACGTACGAAATTACTCGGAAACGCAATTGCGAACATAAAATCTTCGCTCACTGCATTAGCTCCAACTTTGGTAACTTTGACATTTAAATTATTACTCAATACTAAAATTTAAATATCGTTGCTTTGTCCTTAACCAATATGCGTTTCTATTACAGTGGGTATTGATGCACAATGCGAATTCTTATTTAAAAATTTAGAAACTCCACCTTATTTTACAAATACGGAAACACCAGCTAAAAAAGTATATCAGAAACAAACTTGTATAACGGATGTGTTCAAACAACGCAAAAGAAGAAACGAAAACAATGATAATACGCTACATCATACCAAAAGAAAGTGTTACAATACTGTACTTCAAAAATTTTCTGAACTCAGGGAACCTTTTAACGAAACATTTGAGACGATAAATAAAAATATGTATAGCGGAAAAAATACATCTAATAATTTTTTTCATGAAATTCCCTTTGACAGTATTAACAAATTGACTGACGGTGATATAAAAGATAATTGTAAAAATCAATTAAAAGAAAATGATTTATTAGGTGAATCGACGGTGGACATAAATGTAGAAAATAATGAGGAATATATTGATGACGAACAGATTAATAACATATTAAATAATATTGAAAATGAAATTTCTAAAGACCATAAAATACGAAGTATTCAAGGTGTATCTGCCAATAAACCAGCACCCATAATCAATTTAGCTATCAGTGATTCGACTAAAGAACTCTCAAATCACTCTTCTACTTTTCAGACATACATGGATAAACTAGATATCGATAATAACGTGATTAGTAAAATTTTAAGCGACAGAGAAATACATACGGGAATAACGACTAAATCAAAAAAAGCAAAGAATATAAAAAGTAATTTTAAATTTATTGACTCTTTGGAAAAATGCAACGAAATAAACGATGATGAACAAAGCTATGATATTACCAATAAAACCACTGGATTTTCAAGCGCTATAAAATCAAACATAGAGAAGTATTTAAAGGCGATTCAACATGGCTCAGATAATTCAAATAACGACATTAATCAGCTACTGCCAGATATGGAGATAAGTGAACTACCCCGTACTAAATTAGTACATGAATGCATTAGTTCTGCGTCTTTGCCAGTCAATTCCACAACTAGGAATGAAATAGTTTCATATAAAAATAAAGAAAAAGGTCAGCCAAAAAAAGTCGTAAAAATTACTAATAAAGATCCCGGCTTGAATCAAGAAAGTATTCGTCGTCTTGAAAATAACATAGCTATTGCGTCACCGGATATAATAGAAATGAAAATAGACCAAAATGTTTTAAAATCAAATGATCCATGTACATCTGGAAACACAACAACGGAATTTACACAAAAAATGTCGACGCAAATAGTACATAACCGTAATTGTGAAAAAGATACGGAACTTAGGAAAGAAATCACAAACACGGAGACTTTGTCTACATTAGAAAAGATTTATGGTTGCGATAGTAACTATAATAACAATCTAGAGTTGATAGAAAGTAAAGTAAATGATCAAACTCTTAGATTATATACTCGTCTAGATGACACATCACACCTCACCGCGCGGCTCAAAAAAAGTCTACCAAATTTGGTAGACTCGCTTCTCACGTACGTCAGTGTCATTTGAACTACATATGGATAACGTGCTCCCGAAAAATAATTAATTATGCCGGTTTGTGCTGTCGAATTGTATCGCAATTGTGTGGGAAAACTGTATAATAATACCAATATCACTTTCTATCGGTAACATTATTGTTAAACCACTATTATTTGAAGAAAACATGAACTTTTAATTCATTATTTTGAAGATGAGTTTCATTGGCCAGTGTTGTCAATTTATTACTAAGAAAATTTGTTGAAACTATGGGAGAAACTATAAAACACAAATATCATTACATAATATTTTCATAACAACAAGAAGAATGGCATTATTTATTGAATGAGTAAATAAAACTTACCTACACGATATTAATGAAACCCACGACGACATGCACTTCATAGTAATTTTATTAATTCTTTGCCTTGCATGTACCATTCAAAATTTCATAAACGGGGTACTGCTATTGTCATCTTTGAAGAAACAGCGAGAACTTATTCAAGGTCCTAATAATATTTTTAGACTTCCTACGGATTCCGTACTAGCAAATTGCTGGAGAGACATTACACAGCGGAAACGAAAAGAAGACCATTCGTAGCCTCACATGACTTCAGTTGTGTGTTCCGAACATTTTACTTATGATGATTTATATTTTACATAAATACAGAAATCAGATAACAGCCCAGGCAATAAATCCAAAGAGCTTATTCTATTCGGAAACAAACACTAGGAGATGGGTTTAGATCTTTATTGTTTTTACTAAAATGCGTTATAAATATAATTAATAGTATGATTACTTTAAATAAAGAAAAATATTTTATTTAACCTATTTTGTATATCAAATAATGGGGAAAAGTTAAGTTAATAATCTGGAGTAGGCATCCCTAAACACACACACCTTGACAGTTGGATTACAATAATTACACGACCCGTACTCACACATATCAACGAAAGTGAGGACACTTTTAGCGCATCGTTTGTTGACATTGCTCAATCTAGACGAGTATATAATCTAAGGATCAAACTGTATTAAATTCTAATAAAAATGAAAACAAAAAGGGAATCACTTCATACGATTCAATTGCTTTGAATGGACCTGATTTTTCAGATATAATCAGAGAACAGAAAGATGCATTTGGTTTGGACAAATCGATTTGTGTTACAGATGTCAGTAGCAAATATTTTTTTACCGCTACCAGCTACACAACAGTTAATGTTAAAAGCATAACTGATAATTTGGTTCAAGTAATTAGAAAGTTAAAAGTTAATGTGGATATAACAAAAACTATAGCAACCAATAAGCTCGTAAACTTTTATACTGTTCATGAAGAAACTGAGACCAGCAAAGACAAACTTAATATGAATGAATCTAATCTTATACCACGTAGTGTAACGTGCAAAACCATAAACCAAGTAACTAAGTCCATGAATAATACAAATTATAAAGATGGAAATTGTGGAATAATCCAATATATAAATCATAAAATGGATCAAGACACGACTGTTTCGAGTGAAGAACGTAAGAAAAAATCTTGTAATCTGTTATAGTACGAGAGATGACAACCAAAATTTTTGTCTCATAGCAATACGGCCACAACCGCATCAAATTGATAGATTTGATTATTTCAAACACGAAAATACCAATTTCAGACATTTTTCGCGTAGCGTTTGACCGCACTGAATTTTCAAAAATGTCAACAAATTTTACCGGACTGTATCATAGCAATCTGTCTGATTTTCTGACTGTAGTTATACCGGGTATTTCAAGACTGCTACCGAAAACGAAGCCGGGTGGTAGTTTTAGTGACTACAAACACAAAGCAACTAAAAATTTCGAAAAGAAACGCGACAGTTATTTTTTATGATTTTTTAAACATCGACATTTTTTGGTGGTAAATCCGTAGTTTTAGCTAAAATAATAATTTAAACTCATTTATACCTTAGATTATTTATAAATAAAAGGGTATACACTGTTATTTTAGGAAAAAATGCATTTACCACCCAAATATGGTCAAAGGAAAAAAATAACAAAAAAAATTGTCGCTTTTTTTTTGCCACTTTTTCTGTTGCATTGTATCTGAAGTCGCTTAAACTACCACCCGGCTTCGTTTTCGGTAGCAGTCTTGATATACCCTGTATAATAGCTATAAGATACCGAAAACATATTTTTCAGAAGTTAATAGTGTAGCGCGAACCCAAAAAATAATTTAGAAAAATTAAAAATGTGACAAAAAAAATATGATGATAGTAATCCGTCTGAAAATGTTTTTTACGGGTAAATTAGGAGTAGTTAATACGAAAAACAATATTTTCAGAAGAAAATTCGGATGCAACAAATTTTGAGACCATTCTAAATATGTTAAGGAATTTTACCGATCGGTATCATAGCAATCTGTCTGAAAAATGTTGAAATTGATGAAATGAATTAACCAGAGGTAAAAAAAAATTATATCAGAAGAATTCAGTGTAGCACCTCCCTTATCAGACAACTTTTCGATATCGACCGTATTGAAGCGTGACTGATTGCAAGTTGGGCAATCACCTTGCTTTTGTCTTGCCAAAATAGAGCGCGGACAACGTATCTATGCTATAAAAATGTCTATTATAATTGATAATTTTGAATTCTTAAAATGCTACTCTTCCATCCCCGAAAACTTCGTCAATGGGAGATGAGCAAGCTATGCCTTATCATTGGGAATAGAAGAAAAAAAAACGTCCGCGAGCCCTCGGACAACCAGCAACACACCCACGTCCGCCTGAGCTACTTAGAGTTTGTTGTCACTTTAAGTGAGCGTTATTTCAACGGTTAGGACAGCTGGTGAGTGACTATGTATAGTAAGAGAGTGGCAGGAGTATAATATGCGAGAAAACCATTCCCACCGCAGCAGAAACGTAAGAAGCGCTCAGGCATCGGCCAAGCGACTCCAAAACGTTCTTTTCTCTTTTGGGAGTACATGCGACATCTAAAATGTCTGAAAACATTTTTTTTTGCAATCTTGCCTTATTTACGAACGGTAGAAAAAAAATTCATTCGGATTGCTATGATACAGGTCGGCTAAATTTGTTGACATTTTCAAAAATTCGCTTCAGTTATATACTATGCGCAAAATGTCTGAAAACCAACTTATTCGTCATAAAATTATAAAATCTATGTACATTTCTAATATCAGACGTATTGCTATGATACCGACTGCCTTTTTTTTGGACACAGCAGAAATAGCCTCACATGCAATTGCTACACTTTTGACCGTTACTACCTACCTAGTCGGGTTTAGAATTACATAATCTAACGATTTTATACAGTTTCGACCGTATTGCTATGATACATGGTTTTGGTCGTCATCTCTGGGACTATTATGCATAGGACAAAAAGAGTTATGTATGAAGAAGAAAAACACCAAGATAACAATATGTGCCGCTTGGATAGCATTAATGAGATCGATCATACTAACACCCATCTTAGTGTGATAACTGAGGCAAATACTTCGAGCTCAAATGGATATCCATGCAATAAAATTTCTGGTATATTACATAAGTATTCCAATATATTAAGGTACAAAATATACCTGTATTTAATACATATTAATAATTATTAAAAATGTTTTTTTTTTAATTATTATTTCCTTTGCAGGGAGAAACACAGAAGTTCAGATTTAAGCAAGAGTATCAGTACAACTTATATGGACACTAATAAACTAAAAATAAAAACACCGAAGAAACTCTTTAAAATAAGGGACATACAACATTGTGAGATTCCACTACCCGAAACATTTTCCTGTAAAGCATCTAAAAATTGTATCAACGTACCAATTGATTCTAATATTACCATTATCGATTCTAATCAAGGTCCGGAGAATGCAATATGTGCAGATTCATGGTCTTCCAATCACACCGCAATAGATAAAGAAATTGATGGAATAGATGTAGATTTTCAAGATGATATTAACTCGTCAAATTGGCTACCTCCAGCAGATGATCCCCAAGAAATAGATTTTAATATTAATGACTCACTGTTTAATCCTAAAGCTTTATTATTATGTTTAGAAAACGATAACAGTGACGACATTATAGCGCCGCCACCTCAATTCTGTGACAATGAAACCTATAGCCCTGAGCAAACCGTGGTAAATGATGAACAAATTTATGACACCGGCCACTGCGTATACCATAATTATGGCGAGTCCGAGGAGTTATCATATCAAGACCTGAAAACCAAAAATTCTCAATTCAGTTCTGACGACACCTACATGTATTGCCCAACGCAATCCTTTACAACTGTGAATGAACATCCCCCTACTAGAACAAGTGCATTACACAGTATAGTCCTTTCAAGACGTAAAAAATTAAATCAGTTTAAATTTCCGCAAAAACGTAAAATGAAAATGTAAATATTTTGACATATAATTAAACTGCAGATAAAGAATGTGATTTGTTTTGAAGAGTAGGTATGAAATAAAACGAAGATTAAGCAACACCAAATGTTTTATTGAAGTTAAGAGCTGAAATAATGCACAGCAAAATAAAAAATATTTGATTTAAATTCAGAATAATTGCATTCTACAGATAGGCAAAGGTGACATTGTATACGAATGAAAATACTCTAGTTACCACTATGATTAATCCGAAGATTAACAAGTAAAACCAAGACTCACTAAACACAATAAATAATAAGGTAAATCCATGTCCCGACGGTCGGACAAAAATTCATTTAGTTGGTCTTGGTTGAACAGAACTCCAATCCTTTACTCGAGTAGTCTTTTCTAACTTGAACAGTGCGATGTTTTAAAAGGGCAGGTTGAACCCACACCATTCAATTTAAAAGAAACTTGGTGCGTGCAGGATCCTCGTCAGTGCCTGGCTCTCAAATGCAAGCATCGACGACGACACTGTACAGTTAGAAATTGTTACAACCTCTATACTTTGCATTAAAATAATGCCCATTTTCACAGGCAAGGGATCCTAACTTCGCAACCGCTAATTCCAGTGATTTATTCACACAAACACATAGTTCTCAGCCTCCCTGCAAAGTTTTCTATCATGCATTAAAAAGAAAACCTAGACAATCACTGGTACAAATTTAAATAAAAACCACCTGTAATCCTGCCTCACACGCGTCATCTTTCAGTTCCAACCCTTGCACTTTGTAAAAAGTTGTTTCCAAGTTGATGTGAGTAACTGCGATATCGGAGCTTGTTACAAAGCAAAGGTCGGGCAGTTCGTCAACAAGACATTTCTAGCTGAGAATATTTTTTTCCGTTTAATGCTCAGCATATTATATAACGGCTTAGCACACAACACAAACAAAATATTTGTGTATAAATGTGGGTGCCTGTTCCAAAAAAATATAAAATATATTGTTTACATACTTACATAATATTATAATACATTAAAAGCTAGACTGAATTTTAGGTTACAATTTTATTTAAGATATAATGCAAAAATCATGCCTAGGTAATGCTGAATATTAAACTGGAAATATATAGTTCACACTTTTTTTTTATTTTTATTATATATATCTTTTTTTGTATTTTTTATTTTTTTTATTTAGTAATTTCCACGCTGGGAAAATTACACTAATTCTATGCAAAGTATAGCTTGTATTTTTTTACATGACCACTCCATACTTTGTTTCTTTTAAGTTTATGGGCTATGCCATTTACCCTCGCATATTGGCAGTAATAGTACAAGTGAGGAACCACTTGCTGATATACTTGCAGAGGGCAAACTAGCACATAATATACATGTTAAAGTAAATATTAAGGGATATTTAAACTTAGACATTAATGATTATATAACACTGTCATAAATTATTTTATGAGAAGACAATGATATAATTCTTCAAGGTATTATAGAAGCATTAAGCAAGGTTTATTTGAAACGAAATAGAAATCCTGGTCTATTTTCTAATATTGTCATAACAAAAAAGCAATTTCTAGGATGTTAATAAAGCAAAACAAAGCGATTTTTATATTAATGCCGCAGTCAAAAACCAAACCAACACATAGGTATTAAAAAAAAATTCGTTAATTTATCTGTCTATATGTAAATGTCCGATAAAAATTGTTGAACCAATAAAAACAGGGAAAACAATCACAAGTAAGATACTGCAAATATGCCAGTTATAAAGCATAGCCCGAAGTGCTATTTGCACACAGGCGTTATGCCATTACTCAAATGGGAAGTGGTATAAAGGATAAGTTTAGGCTCAATACCTAGCGACATCAATCAAAAGCTCTTGAATGGCCTTTGTGCACCTACTAAACAACTCGGTTAAAGTAATTTGTTTAAAATTGAAGCTAAATTATTTAGCTTCTAAATGCGCTCTTTTGGGCACATTCCGCTAGAATTTGATGTCGCGAGGTAGGGAGAGTCTCATTTCTTGGTCATGATTTTCAAATACTCGAGTGCATTCTGTGCAGCAGAGGCCTGAGCATCCTTGCTGGTCAGACCAGATCCATGACAGACAGCTACTGGCAATGTGGAAAGCTGGACGAGACACTGGCAGAGACCAGTCATTGACTTTTCTTCAATATCCACATAGGTCACTTCAAATGATTGCTCAGAAGCAATTTCTTGCAAAAACTGGACAAAATTGAAGTCCTTGTTATTTAGAGGTGTAACCTGTGAAAAGAAATTGACTATTAAAAATCTACTCATTGCAAATTTGAATACAATCTACCATTCATATGAAACCCACATGCAAACACATAAAATAAATAACAATGTCTTAGTTGCCAATTCATAAAACACACATGCGAAATAATTTAAATATTGTCGTACCTGCAACTTGGCCAGGTTAGGGCCGACAGACTGTTTGAGATGTTTGTGAAACTGCGACACCTTGTGGCTGTGACTTGTTGTCAGAGTTGAGATTTTACTATCTTTCAAGTCGGCATAACGGGCCGCGACGCCGCCCTAGAACACAAGACGGATTATAAACATTGAGTAAAATTTTTACTTAAGCAACCCTTCTGTCCATTCACGCCTGCTTAAGCCGACCGAAAGATAGTAAAACACCTGGCCAAGTGCGAGCAATATCCTTTCAGGGGAATGATACAAAAGAGCCACCTAGGTGGCAATGTGCATTAATGTTTTTAATATTAGTCAATATGGATGACATAAATTAATCCAAATGTTTTGCTTTTTTAAACAAAGCCATGCATTTTTAAATACTTTTCAGTAATTAAAAATGTTCAGCTAGCTTTATTTAAAAAAAAAATGTTAATATGACATTTTCAGATGATAATGTTCTGCAAAAAGAAAATGGTGGACAATGTTAATGAATTATTAGTAAAATATTGATTTACATATTATGATGAATCTTATGAATGAATGGATAAAAAGTTTTTTTGGTTACCTCTTCTTCAGGTTGGAAAGATTCTGGTGGATTGTCTTGCAGAGCTTGCCACATTTTGTATGCAGCATGACGTTTAGCTAGTTTCTTAGACTTGCCAGTTCCTACTTCACGACGTTTCAGCAGGGTGCACACAATAGTGAATTGACGTTCGTGAGGTAAACCTATAAAATTTTTAAAACATATTACTTATCAAAAATTAAAAAAAAAATACAAAAAATATCCATATGTAATATTTATTTATACGTATATTGAAACTGGGTAACAACGATACTTACGCCTGTTAATATTATCATCATTTTCTGCATGATAGGACGGTGGAGGCCAGAATCGAGACATGCATAACTCTTGCAACCAACCTACTGGATTCCCCATCAATTTATCTTCAAATGATGATACAACTGCACCACTGTAATAAATGAAAACTTTATTAACAGTGAAAAAAAAAATAGGCTTCAAGTGAAGTATTTACTAATAATTCTGATTAGGTGCTTCCATAGGTAGGTAAAAAACATACTTGCTCATAAGTCCACCCCCTTTGCTACATAAAAAAAATAATAAAAAAATAAAAAAAATAATATTGAAAATAAATTTAGTACTGAGAGCCGAGAGGGTTTTCAAAGGTATATAAAATAAAGCCAACATGTTACAGCAGTTGAATGTTAAGTAAGTATTCAAAGTAATTGAAGAGAACAAATTATGATACTTACGGTTCTGGCAAATTGCCATTGGTAGCCTGGTCGGCTGGTGCTGCACCGGTTAGTTTATCCAAAAGTGCTTTGGCAGCAGAATGCTTCGCTTCTTTCTTGGAACGACCAGTACCCATAGCTGCACAAACATCAGTTTATTATGTTAAAATGTAACATATTATCACAATAATAATTATTTACTCAAGGGCGTCGCCAAGGGGGGGGCAGGTAGGGGCAACTGCCCCCCTAGAGATTAACAAAAATTGATAAATGTAAAGCAACCAAAATCTTTGACTTGGCTTGCCTACTTATACGGTTTTTTTTTCATATACCATACTATTGTAAGTGCGTGGTGGCCTGTTGGTAAACGAACTAGACGCGACTGCCAACATGTTCACGGTGGTCGCGGGTTCGAATCCCAGGGCACACCTCTGACTTTTCGGAGTCATGTGTGTATTGATAGTCAATCACCACATACTAAAACGGTGAAGGAAAACATCGTGAGGAAACCTGCATACCATAGCGATTTATAAAAAATTCTATGGTATGTAAGTCCGCCAACCAACTAGGCCAGCGTGGTGGACTATATGGCCTAACCACTCTCAATTGTACTCTCGATTGTAGAGGAGGCCCGTGCCCTGCAGTGGGGCTGATACAGATACTATTGTACAATAATATTGACCGTCTGGGGGCCGCTGTCAAAATTGTGTAAGTTGCAATCACATTTTTCTCATTCTCCATAATACTTGCCCTCCTGGGCCATCGGCTGGCGACGCCCCTGAATTCACTAGTAGTTACTGATTACTGAGTGAAAAGTATCCTGTCAAAATAAATAGGGATCAGAAATTATCTAAACAATACTTTTAGGACAGTAATAAGGTTTGTTTCTATTATCTATGAAGCAGATTTTTATTGACAAACTAATAAGAATATGTCAAAATATAAATTAACACTGGTTTTGCCAGACCAATGCTTGAAAAGAAAAAAGTTACATACATGAGTACATTTTAACATAAGGCCTACTTTCCATGTCTTCAAGACCACTTATAGATACCTATATAATGCTATGCAACCTATGGGCATCTACAAAGTTATACAGGGCTTTTCTTAAGTAACTTATAATATTATGCATTTATATCATGACATTCAGTCTAGTCCACTGACTACACCCTGTCTCTCACAATTTATGAGAAGTTACCTTCAGTACTTATTGGTCTTGATTACATTTTTTTAATGTACCTAATCCATAAACAGAAAGCACAATTTAATAAATTTTATCCTCAAACACTTTTAGGTATTTCACATCCATATCTAAAATTTTGACTAGAATACTCACCGGCTAAGTCAGCAACAGTGACTCGATAACGAAAGGTTGGTTCATGTATCATGCCTTCTATTTGTACTAATTCATACTTGGGTACTGTTCCACGCCTTGCAAGAAGTTCTTGAAGCACTGATACTGGTGTCTTCATAGGAAGAGACTCCATTTCCTAAAATGATACATTAAAGAAGTTGATATCGCATCAGTTTAAAAATTTCCAATAAATATTATAAAATATAAACTGTTTTCCTTTAAGGAACAGATTTCTCTGGGTATTCAAATGTTTCATCAAAGTAATAAAGCAGGTGTATGATGTAAAGAGAAAACTAAATATTTTTGCTAATAATATTATTATGAATATGCAGAAGTCATTTACACTAAGAATAATAAGGAGCAATATAGTTTTTCTTAACTACTGTATAGATTAATCATTACAAAGTTGATATTTACCCTCTTGGCAGCTTCATCCAAAGGCAATCTCTCCAAATTATTTGATGGCTTGGGGCGATTCTGGTACCGGCGACGAGGACCATGTTGCGCATGCTCTCCATCAGGCCCTCCGCCATGGACTGGCATGCCAAGCACCACCCCAGGTGGCATGCCAGGTCCCACCCCGGGATGTGGGTGGACTACATTCCCATCCATCTAAATGACAAAGTTATTTTTCAATATGTATTTTTCAAAGTTTATGTGCAATAATTATTTATTTATTTGTGAAAATGAATCTGTTGTTTGATTTTTAATAGTTTTTTCCATAAAAAAAGTAAGATTTGTGTTAGTTGAGTAAAATCTTATCTGGAGCTTACATTAAAATACATTTAGTCTTTAACTTTTTCTTATTATATTTTTTATATCTGACTTGACTTCCTATGGCTATACGGGAGAGAGAGAAGTATGTTTGAAATACAATTATATTGATATAAAAATGATATATGTATATTGATATATTTATTAATAAATTATTATATTCCGATAGGCTATGAGAGCTTACAATTCAAAATTGAATAAAATTACAAAGCATAAAATATCCCTAATTAAATGAAAGTAAAACAAATAACATTCACATTGTGTCCGGTGTTATGTTTTCGAATTTTAGTACTTATTCAATCTAATTAAGGGGGTTACCACGAGGTACGAATATTACCTATAAGTATCCGTCTAATAAAATATCCGATTGCACTACTAATAAATACAATTATATTTTGCCTGTATTGTTAAAGTATTAACCGACGGGTGGTAAATAATTGGAGTTATTATGAAATATCCATGGGCGTTCAAAAGTATTGGCAATAGGACAAAAAAGTGTATACTTACATACATTATGACTCCCTATACCTCAACTGACCTTTTGGTTATAAAATAAACGCAAATAATGTGTTTTTCAGCACAAAATAACTGAACAAGTCGGGAAAAATTCTATTAACGTTGCGAGAAAGACGATCGATACGATTCACGGCGAACATGTGATCAGTGACATGGCGGCCGGTAACTACATCAAGATGGCTACGTTGCTTGTCGCATGCCGGTATCAACAATACACTTTTTTCTATGCAACACATGAATTGAACATTTTTAATTGATTAACTTGAAGAAATAATATTGAAACAGCATATAATTGCCTTGAACCCTAACAAGAGTGAAATTCGAGTATAATACTTACCATATTAATGATTTTCGACACTTTAGCACACTGTAAATAAAAGTAACGAAATACTATTCAGCAGTTATTTATTTACATTAATACAAAACAAATACATTAATAATTATTCTAACAAACCTCTAAAAAGAACCCGCTTGAAGAAAACCAGATGAGTGAATGAGTGAATGATCAGTCAACAAAAATAACTTTAAAGTACAGATAATATTGTTTGGGAAATCATTAAATCTAGAATCTAGACCCATATTAAAAAGGCATGACCTAAATACACACGCCGGCACAATTAGAGGAACACGCACAAAAATTAGTTTTTTTTTAATTTTGTTTGCTGTTTGTTTAAATGGTCTTTGTTTTTATATTTCAGCACCTTTAAAAAACTAAATGTTGCAAAAAGATTTTTGGATATTTAAAGTTTTATCGTTAATTATACGCTCTCAAGTGTTTTTAAGATTTTTTCACTTTCAAGTGGTTTTACAAAATTTTGTTTAATTTCATTTTATGTGACTTAAGATATTTTTATTGTTATTGTTTTTAGAGTACCTGTCTTGTAGGATATAAAATGAGTGGCTTACCTTCCACTGAAGTTGCCAGAGCAGTAACAATGATTGAAAATGGTCAAGGGTAGGATTCAGTAAGTCGCGCATTGGGTGTGTATTGTGTATTGTGGTATCTGTCGTCTTTCTCAACGTTAAACGTTAGAGGCACATAGGCTCTTATGTGCGGATGCCAGGATAAGGCAGAAAACGGTGGACCAGTACCCAGGATGGTCATTTTATACGGCTGAAAACTTTGAGAAATCGTCGTCAAACGGCTATTCAGACCCGAAACATGTCATCATGTTAATATATCAGTGAGCGTACAGTGAGAACACGTTTAAATGAAGTTGGACTGAAGTCTTACGTTCCGTCAAAAGCTCCAAAACTCGAGGTGGTACATAAAGTAGCCAGATAAGCTTTTGCTCATCAACACCGTGACTGGACAAATGAGTGGAGCCGAGTTTTGTTTAGTGATGAAAGCAGTTTGGATGGATTTTAGTTTATCTGCCCAAGATATCAGGGTTGGGAGGAAGTGGGGGGGGGGGGGGGAGGGGGAAGGTGTCCCATGTCCCCTGGTACCACTCCCATGAAAAGGTGACGTACCATTCCCGAGAAAAACCAATTAATGTAATCCAACTTTAGTTTAGACTTTAGTTTATTTGGCCACGAAGAGAGCGGTGAAAGTGATCACAGGTGGTAGGGATTGAGTCCCTGATTACAACAATACCACTCTTATTAAAAGGTGGTGTATAATTTTCGAGAAATTAATAAAAATATTTTCTAACCTCAAATCCCATATTAGGTAAAACGGAACGTTATTTTTGTAAAAATAATTACAACAACAGAATTAATATTGAAGATTTAACATATGAATATTTATGGAGACGAGAAGTAGAAAAAAAATAATAAAGATCCCTTCGAAGAACTAATTAATGTGATAAATTTTAGTTTCAATAAATGAACTTTATATCATGTTTGTTGTTTTATTTGTTTTTTAAACAACTTGGAAATCATGTTCCGATGGTAGTTAGTGTACCCACTTTGTGGGAAAAATAGGTCGACTTTGTCTCAAAACCGACTTGGGGCACCCCGACTTCACGTAGACTTTTGGTTACCACCCCTAGAGTGTATATAAAAGCCGGAGGCGCGGAGGGAGAGCAGCCCCCGCCCGCTGTAACGAAGGATAGGCAACCGTGCGAGCCGTAGCGGCTGAGGCTGGTCGCCAGAGGCGACCAGCAAGCCGAAGCTGCGAAGGTGAGCATGGGTGCCTATCCTTTGTTACGCAAGGGCGACGGGGCTGCACTTCCCGCAGCGCCGGAGCCGTTGCAGAAGTAAATTTGTTCTGACAACAAGTGTTTTGAGGTTAGGTTACATTAATTGGTTTTTCTCGGGAATGGTGCGTCACCTTTTCATGGGAGTGGTACCAGGGGACATGGGACACCTTCCCCCTCCCCCCCACTTCCTCCCAACCCTGATATCTTGGGCAGATAAACTAAAGTTTTACCGAGTTAATACTTATAGAAAATGGGTCTTTAGCTGCACAAAGATACGTCGCAGAGATCTTAGAGTCCCATGTATTGTCTTTTGCACCATCCATAGGCGAATATTTTTTATTTATGCATGATAATGCGCGGCCCCTCACAGCGCAAATGGTTCGCGACTACTTAAATCAGGCCCAAATCGCGCAAATGAATTGCCCAGCAAGATCACCAGACATGAATCCCATAGAGAACGAATGGGACGTTATCGGAAGAAATATAAATGGAAGAAACCAAGCCCCTAATGCCACATTTACACTCAGCCCTGTAGGACAGGGAAGTGAGCAGGGAAGTGGGCAGCGCGAGTATGTAAATACATCACTCGCACTGCCACTGCTCATGCCGCTGCCATTGCCCAGCGCTCCCTCAATTGTCGGTTTTTCGTGCGGAAGTCAAAGGACAGACAGCGCGAGCGCGAGTGCGCGTTTACATTCAGCCATCTTACTCAGTCGTCGTATTTATGTGTTTCGCCGTTTCCTACTACTACTACAACTTTGTACTTGTTTAATTCTGCGCTGCGTTTTCAGTACTTACCGTATTTACTTAAAAATAATAGCCTGAGCCCCCGCCTAAGCTAACGCTGCCACCGGAGTTGAGAAATGAGAAAATAATGTTTGTTTCCCTGTTAAAATTTATTTTAAATACTTTTTTAAATTTTATTCTTGTAAATTTTTTTGGGTATTTTAAATAAAGATTTATTATTATTATAACGTCTTCTTTTACGCCAACGTTTTCTGCTTCTTTATCGTCTTATTAAAATATTAAAATCATTGTATATACTGAGCAGACATAATGCTGTCACCGCAACAGCCTCGACGTCATCCATTGTTGCGAGTCATTCGATGAAAGAGTAGCGGGGCTGAGTGTGAACACTCACTCGCGTCGATATTGCAACAGAAGTATTTAGGGAAATATTTCCGACAGCGGCAGGAGCAGTGGCGAGGGCTGAGTGTAAATGTGGCATAAGATCGTCCAAGGATTAAAATTCATGTTAGTGCAAGAGTGGGAGAATTTGTTGCAGAAAATGATTGAGGACGTCATTAAAAGTATGAAGGATCATATACAGACTCTTATCAGAGCCCGTGGTAGCAATACGCATTATTAATTTTCTTAAATTATTTCTGTAAGTTTTTAAAATAGGGGAGACCGGGGCTACTATTAACAAAAATTGCATTTTTTGTTATAACTCCGAAATCATTCAACATTTAAATGTGATTTTTACGTCAAATGATGCTTTAACTATTTAGGTATCAGGTTATTACCATAACTCAAACATATTATAAGTGATTTCTATTGTAGATTTTTTTTTCTCAAAAAAGTCGTTGGTTAATTCTTACCCCGTCTTCGGGGCTAGAATTAACAGCTCTGGGGTAATTATTAACGTTATGTTATACCAACTAATATCAAAGAAAAACAAATATATATGTGAAATTACCTTTTATTAATAAAAGTCCAACTATTACATACGTGTATGAACATTTTCTTATATCAATTAACATTATATTACGAAAAATCTAAACATAAAAAATTATTAACGTTGAGCATGTTTGATATTTTGGAACGGTTAGGGAATAATTTTGCACCAATTGCTTTATCAGTATAAAAGTACTATCATTTATGTGGTAGAATACAATATTCATTTATTGCGCTATCGTACACAAACATGACAATTTATATTACATTAAAAATTTAACACTTTAAAACTATTACAATTATTTTACATTAAAAAGTTTATCTCTCCGAAAAATCAACTTTCATCCATAATTTCAACGACTTTTTCACCATCATCATTACCAGAACTATCATCGCCAATCTCTAAAACTGATACGATAGGTTTATGGTAGCTGAAGTAAGAAACGAACAGTTTTGATTCGAACCTATTTAAATGTCTAATAAAGACCGCATCTATAGTCGTTTTGTATTTCGTTGTGCTAAGATTGCGATCATTCGACATAGTTAAACCAAATTCATTATTTAAAAATTCAATTAATAGTTGATTTTTATCGTCTGCGAAGTTTATGTTGAAATCTCCACTCAAAATCATTGGCAACTCATCAAAGCTTTATAAACTGACAGCTAACTGACAGCTGTCTACTCTCCATCTGTCTTACGCTTTTCGTCTTACGATCAGGTCACGTGTCCTGACGCGAGTTTAAGATTTTATACCCATTACAGAAAAAGTGCTCAACGCCGCTAAAGAAGTTTTCACTTCAAAACTAACAGTTTGCTAAATTATTATGGATAATCAAGGTTGTTTTGGTCAGTTTTTCTTAAAATTAATGACTTTTATGCTAAAAATGAAACAATTTGGCACACAGCTTATAAGTCATCATACATGAGGTAGAAAATAACACATTTTTACCTTAACATCTAGCGAATCAGTCTTCGTAATAAGTACGAGTATTTACCTTAAGCTTATACAACATGGATAAAATGTAGTTTTTTTATGCCACCAACAAATATAAACAAAATGTCAACGATTAGGAACTGTATATATTAAGCATGACAAAAATATCTATTCGTACTCATCATCATCCGAATTGCAATTTAGGCAAATGAATGATCTGACATCACCTTTGATGCACCCAGCTTGGGCCCAGTCTTTACAAGAGATACATTGTATCCAATCACCACCTGATTGATCTTCGTTATATGAGATACCGCAAATAATACAAAAATATTTATCTTCATCAGAATCACTGGTTTCTATTAATATTTTTTTCTTCACCTTCTGAATTTTTTCGTCTTTGCTTACATGTTAATACTAGCCCCGTCAATTTGTTAATTTTATCCCCGAAGGTACATTTTTAATTTTTAATAACATAAAAATATGTTTGTTGAAAAATTAATTAATTGAGCTACATAGCATTATTAACTACGAAATATACTTCTAGGAAAACTAAAAACCAAATCATAATGTCGTATATTTTGAGCATAAATCAAAAAATTGCAAAATAAAAAATGTTCGTTACCTGCGTAATAGAGTGGTCCGTTACACAACTCAGTCGCTCGACGCACGGGACACAATTGACTAGTCCCGAATCATCTGGCATGATCCACACCAATCCACACGACGTTTTAAAACAAATGCTATCGCTTTAGCATTTATAGTTTTACAGATATTCGCTTGTTAATACTTACCTCTGTTATTTGTAGTCCCGGCCTCCCCTACACGATTACATTTGACAATACAGAAATTTCATTTTACTGTATTTCCGTTTAATTGCATTTGTGTCATTAATTAAAGTATTTTTTACTCAATTATAGTAATTTGTTATAAATTTTGCCTCATTTTAAATATTGAAAAATAAAAACATTCAGTTATTATAATATTTTCTAAGAAATTCAATATTTAACGCGTGTTCCTCTAATTCTGCCGGCATGTGTATTTTGATTTTGGTCGTAGTATGCTAGTATAAAGTGCGTATTATATAGGAAAGCTTGTAGTGGTACCCGGCAATGAATAGTCTGTGTTGTAATAGTTCGTATTGTCTAGATATTTTAAACTATTGCATAGGAATATTGGAAAGCAATAGCTTGCCGGGCCCACAAGGGCTTTCGCTAGCTTTATCTTTTAAGATATACCACGATAATGTATTTAGTGAAAAATTGGATTACTTTGCCGTAATAGGTAAGGTAATAGGTACCTAACAAGGAATACACACCCAATTCGGAAAAGTGAGCTATGCACTCTGGTTTTGAACTTGCGACCTTCACCTTGTGAGACTGTTTCACTCACAATTTAGCTGTCGCTGGGTTTTAAAACTAGTCGTATTAGCTAAATATACTTAAGAATGTGGACAAAAACCGTAAATAAGTTATTTGTTTTGTCACAAGAGTATTGTGCCGCATTGTGAAACAGGCCTGGATCTAGGGGGGGTCAGGGGGTGGCATATTGAATCTTGGGAGACAACTATACAAGTGATCAATAACGTAACATCACTTACACGGACATAGCAGAACGTTTTTTTTCGCGGGGCGCGAATATTAATGAATATGCGATAGGGGCGCGTGCAAAAGAGTTGAAGCTATATTTGGAAAATCCTTCGCCGATCTCAACGACTATTTTTCAAATATTCAAATTGTGTTTCCTAGTTAGTTTTAGTTAATTAATCGAACAAAGAAGAACGAATAAACTATGTGGTTGTGTTCTATCTATGTTTTATGTGGTATAGCAATAAATTTTTGCCTAGCGACAACATATCATTCATATGCAGAAAAAATAGGGTGCGCGGCATTATCGAGCCCTGAGGAACTCCCGCATTTTACGGAAATGAGCGCCGAAGCGTGTCCGTCGACGACGATACGTATTCTACGCCCATGCAGAAAGCCGGAAACCCACGAACACAGATTGTCGGGCAGACCGTACGTATGCCGGATATTTGGAAAGACCACTGTGCCAGACCCTATCAAAAGCCTTAGCTATGTCAAGGCTCACAGCAAGAGCCTCGCCATGCCGATCAATCGCCTCACCCCAGTGATGCAGGAAAAACGCTAGAAGATCACCCGTTGATCGATTTTGACGGAATCCGTATTGTCTTTCACTGATCAACGAGTAATCCTCCAGGTAACGGATCAATTGAGCGTTTATGATCCGCTCCATGACCTTACACATCACTGAGGTGATAGCGATAGGGCGATAGTTGGTAGGGTCTGAATGATCACCCTTTTTGGGGATCGGTTGCACATTGGCTTCCCTCCAAGACTCAGGCACAACTCCGTGCGGTAGAGGCGAGTTAGTGCAGGAGACAATTCAGCTGCACAATCTCTTAAAACTGGCTTTTTGCACATCGAAAGACCGTAGCTCACGCCGCACATCACACTGCCTAATGCGGATATCCGCCATTGAGAAACCGCAATCAGGCAATTTAGGCAGCGTCTGGGAACTACGGTCCTCGAGGCGGGAATTAGCCGAAAAGACATTTGTCAGTAAGGCAGTCTTTTCTTGCGCCTTGTGAACCAGCGACCCTGAGCGGTGACAACGCTGGATAGCAGAAGTTAGATTGAACGGCCCTGGCCAAACTCCAATAAGTACGACTGCTAGTTGGGTGATTGGCCAACGCACGCCCAATCCTGCTAATACGCTGGGCATCCGCTCTAACGTAGGCATTTTTGCAGACCTTGGTAGCTCGTTGTAGGCTTCTTTGAGGGAACTGATATTGGGATCCTTCATGGCGTGACCCCTGATCCAAGCGCGATGCGCCGCCTATTTTTTTTTTTTTTTTTTTTTTTTTTATTTCTGTGAATGGCGAGACGAGCATGCCGTTCGCCTGATGGTAAGCGATGCGACCGCTCATGAACAGTAGCAAAACCAAACAACATCTTGAACTATAAAGCAATGCTTGGCATTCCACTGCGCTCGCCATCCTGAGACATAAGATGTTAAGTCTCAATATGTCCAGTAGTTACTCTGGCTACAATGTCCTTCAATCCGAAACACAACAGTGCATTTAAACTGCTGTTTGACGGGAGAAATAGACATTGCGGTGGTACCCACCCAGGCAGCCTCTCACATATGAGAGACCTACCACCAGTAAATTGTCACCGACAACATCGGCGCATGCACGGTTGAACCAGGAGCGTCCAGCCCTTACTGGCGGTCTCAGAGGAAGGAATGTAGTATTCCATTCCAAGCCTGATCTCGTCAGTAATAGCGTTGACACTCGCTGAAGGATCTTTCCTCAAAGCAGCGCTGCCTCCAAGGGATGGATGAGAAATAATTTCGCATACCATCCCAATCTGCCGACGAGTAATGCCAGACCCTCTGCTTAACCTGCACGGGACGTGGAGGTGAAGCGAACGGTACTGACGACCCAACCAGGCAGTGATCGGAAGTGCCCAGAGGCCAGAGGTACCAGCATTATCTGTCTTGGAGGAGCCAAGCCACAGTTCGGGATGTGCATTGAAATCCCCCAAGACCACCATTTTGGCCGACGGGAACTGCGCCCGCGCGTCATTAGCCGCCTGGCTAAAATACCTGAACAGCCGAGTCGACACATCGTCCCCGTTGTGAGACTTGTAAAGGCACACGTAGATGCGGGTCAGGGAACCAAGATCCATGTGCACCCACATAGCAGAGAAAGAGGGGTCCTCCATGCAGCGCAAACGGCGACAGCAGATGTCCGACCGAAATACAAGCATACCCCGACTTTAAGCTTGAAGTTTTCTTCAAACGAATAACCGGGGTAAAGCAGGTAGGAGCAAAGCAGGCCGGGCCGTCTCGCAATGGTGGTGGACGGCATTGAGGTTCGTATGGAGTCCGCGGATGTTGGTGAACTTCATAGTGAGCGTGGTGGTGGGGTTATGCACCGCTAAAGAACCTGCACTGTTTAATTGCACTGTCATGAGGTTGAATGATTGATGATCGAGGAGCCTAAGTCCGGGCATTAAGAAGGCCGAATTAACACCAGCACGAAAGGGTCGGCATGTGACGAATTGATCCGCCGGACGGAAGGGCCCCTGTACCCTCCCGGAATGTGCCGGCGGGACTCCACATCCGGTCACCAACCGGCACGACGGGACCCAAGATTATGCGCGGTATGGTGACGCCACCTCTCGTGGTGGTTAGCCACGATTAGGCTCCTGTAGTGTACCGCGGGCGGCCAGCGGACAACCGTTTCTACGGGTCTCCTTGGCAGTCGGGTCAACACTCCTCCCTTCGACAGCGACCGAAAATAGCCACACGGTACAACCTCATGCCCGGATTCAAATCCCTCGAAAAACCGGAATAACACGGGCTGGTCCCGGAACGCGGTCCCTTTACGGGGATCACTATGGCGGTCTTGACGCCCCGTGGACGGTGATTGCTACCCGGGCGGACACTTAAGTCCTACCACCACGAACTGTATCATTCATTTGGCACGACAGAGGTCACGTGTAGTGAAACTAGAGTCATAGCCTACGGACGCGAGTGACGTTAACCCTCAAAAGTGAAGCTACATTCAAGTGAAGTTAATATAAAGCGTGTAAAATTGCTTAAAATAATGGTAAAATGGCGTTCTTTCCCGAACGCCTGTGTCATCAGTGGGCGTCTGGTTGCTAAAAATGATGATGAAGATAAAGATATAAATATAGGAAGGCGGGGGCGGCATTCTCCAGTTTTTGCCCCGCCTCGAAAAATATCTAGATCCGGCGCTGTTGTGAAACTATAGTAAAAGAGACGGAAGAAGGTAATGACAGTAATCAATCACTTTTATTGTATAAGTACTGGTTATATTACTGATATTTTCAAAATTTTCATTGATCAATAGATAGTTAGGTATTCATTTTGAGATTGTTTGAGCAGGGCCGTCTTAACCTATGATGGGGCCCTGGGCACACAAGAATTTGGGGCCCTTTTGAAAAGTAAAAAAAGCGATTTATCCTAACATTTATCTACTGTGATCATTTCATATCGAAGTTATGTATCAATCTTGTCGGAATTGCCCCATTCAAATGGCTGTACATGGAAAATAGTGAAAAAATCTAATAAAAGGAGACTCTATTAACTTTATTGAACCCAAAATAATATTTTCACACATCATGCATCAGCACATAATCTAACATTGAATATAAAACTATTAAAGATTCACTTCCAAAGGACAGCAAACCCAAAGGCGTAGTAATTGAGAAAATATACAAGTATGGATTAAACGATCGAAGCTGATGAGATAAGGTTAGGGATGCTCCTATGTAGTGATCATGGCTTGTCCTATAATAGGTGCTACAAGTACGCGACCTCGGTCATTGAGATACTGCAGTCACTCAACCTTCCCTTCCGTCACTGCAGTATTCACTCCTACGTGCTATATTTTCCTTTCCCGTAACATCCTCTTCTCACAAACCCTATTTACTTTCCTCGGTTGATGACGGGCAGCAGCGTTAGTAACGCAAGTTCCCTCCTGCGCTCGCCAACCCGCCTGCCAAACGTTTGGCAGGGTTGGGGTATTTGCCATTGAAAATACCCCCACATTGATGACACAAACAAATACTAGGTTTGACGACGACTGGCCCTGGTGTGTTACCACAACATACGCACGTTGAGGACAGACAAGTAGTTTGTCGAGTCAGGACTGGTCGTTCTTGGCTGTTAATCCTAGCATAAGGGAGTGCTTAGGCTTAGTCAAGAGTTCTCCTGGATATCATTTTAGGTGAGGGCACCCCCCAACTGCACCCATTGATCCCAGGTCCCGTTTAGCCATCTTCGACTGCCATGGGATATCGCCTTGAAATTCTATATGCCCCTTTGCCATAGGTCAGCGCGCCAGGTCTAATTGCCAAAATTGATCCGGTGCCTCCTTCTCTGATGTCTCTGCCGACATTAGCGGGATTAAACCCCGCCGCACACATGCTCACACTCGCATTGGCCGTCACGAGCCGCGTACGAGTGGCAGTATTTAAAACTGTACCAAACTCCGCATTTGCTCTCACGTGTCGACGCAGGACGCAGGACGTGAGAGCAAATGCGGAGTTTGGTACTGCTCTCAGTGGTGCCACATCGATTATTGGTACATCGAAGTGTTAAAGTGTATATTACAACAACGGCACCAAGTCGGACCGTGCACGAAGGCTATTCCACCACAGAGAGGCGTGAGACAGGGAAATGTCATATCTCTGAAATTGTTCACTGCCGCGCTGAAAAAAGCCTTCAAGCTCTTGTAGTGAAAAGGATTCGGCATCAACATCAACGGCGAGTATATCACTCACATTCGTGTTGCTGACGATATTGTTATCTATGTAGAATCGCTGGAAGACCTTAGCACTATGCTCGAAGACCTCAATCTAGTCTACCAACAAGTGGGTCTTAAAATGAGCATGGACAAAACGAAGATTATGTCGCATGTCCATATTGTTCCCACCCCCATCAGATATGGGGACTCGACTTTTGAAGTCGTAGACTATTTAGAACAAGTGGTCCGGTTACGCAGGTTCAACTTCGAGAACAAAGTCAATCGTCCAATCCAACTCGGTTGGGCAGCTTTCTGGAAACTACGGGACGTCTTCTCGTTCAAAATACTTCAGTGCCTTAAATTAAAAGTCTTCGATAGTTGTGTGTTGCCTCTGAGGACATACGGCACCGAGACATGGCCTCTCACTATGGGCCTCATTAGGACACTCAAAGACACAACGAGCTATGGAGAGGGTTATGCTCGGAGTTTCCCTACGAGATCGAATCAGGAATGAAGAGATCCGTAGGAAAACTAAGTAACCGACATAGCCCAGCGGATTAATAAGTTGAAGAAGCAAATAGCGGGACACATAACGCGGAGAACTGAACTGATGGCCCATGGGGCCAAAAAAATCTCGAATGGCGGCCACGTAGCGGGAAGCGTAATGGAAAGCGCGTCGTAAGAAGTCCACCCACAAGGTTAGGCGACCTGGTAAAGGTCGCAGGACGTCGCTGGATGGATGCAGGCTGCCTGCAATAGGTCACTGTGGAGACCATTGGGGGAGAGGCCTATGTTCAGCAGTGGGCTTCTTTGGCTGATGGACGGATGGATCGATGGAATCAGATGAAACAAAATCCTTAAAAAATACTTAGTACCAAACATGGAAAAATGACGATTATGATTATTTAATATTGAACTGTTTTTTTAATGTAATGTGTGTTATTATATTATTTGAGGCCCGTGTCAGATGGGGCTCTCTATTACTATGAAATAACTTAACTTTATAAATAACCAAGAATTTGTAAACAATCTAGCAATTTGTTAATTGAATCTTGCTCATTTTTACACGCTTTATATTAGCTTCACTTGTATGTTTGTTTGTATGTTTGTAACCGACTCCTTAAGACGCGATTTTGACCCACTTTAAACGGAGAGATTTCATTCAAATTTTGCACACCTGTCAAAGACCGATGACAATACAATAATTCGATTAAAATATATGATTATCCTGATTAGATTCGCCAGGATTCATTAATTTCGTTCCTGATCCTTTGCATGAGAGTAAGAGAGAGGGCTAGTGCGCGAACTACGCATGCGCGTAGGGACTCTTATGGTAATTGCGTCTTGTTTCGTATACATACATAGATGTCGGCCTAAAACCTACCATCGACAGTTGATAAGACAGACATTTGAAAATAAGAAAAAACGCTCTTATAAATAAACCAAACTAAAAAGTAGAAAATAAATAATAATTTAAAAAAACTAAAAAACACGCGTTATATAGAAAACCCAACTAAAAAATAGAAAATAAATTTTAATAATACTGAATTAAGGATAGTGTAAAAAATTATAATAAATGTAAATAAATAATAGTGCATAAATAAGAAAATACATAATAGTTCAAAAAAACTAAAAAAATACGCTTTTATAGAAAATCCAACCTAAAAAATGCAAAATAAATTTTTAAAAATTTGAATTATGCATATTGTATATAAGAAAAAAATATTTTTTATTGTAATAAAAGCGTGGGGTGCTTTTTAAGATATTATCAAAATGATAATCCTTCTACTTATATTTCTATAAAAGCGTATTTTTTTAGTTTTTTTGAACTATTATTTATTTTCTTATTTATACACTATTATTTATTTATATTTATTATAATTTTTTACACTATCCTTAATTCAGTATTAAAATTTATTTTCTATATTTTAGTTGGGTTTTCTATATTGAAACGGCAGAATAAAAACCGGCAGAGTTTCGTTTTACACTTTTAATGATCAATCGAAAAAGAGAACAATAATGGCATGGCTATGGCTTTTATTAACACACCCCCTCCATCATTAGGCTGGCTGGCTGGGTGGGTGGTAATGTCAATATGGCGGCTTGGCTTTGGCGGGGCGGCATTGGCTGACATCACATCCGTTACAATATAAAGCGTGTTTTTTAGTTTTTTTAAACTATTATTTTTCATAAAATGTTACATTTCTTGATATTGTATTTCTGTGGTTACATTCCTTCTCTGCTTACGCCATCTCGAGCCGAGGGCCCCCCTTCAGGCCTGAGGCCTTTCAAGCCCGGGACCCCTCAGATCAGGGGCTCCCTACCTAGGTGCTATAAAAATATTTTATGATGCATACATTCTACCTACATAGTATAACTATTTCTGTGACGCAGAGCACTTTTATATTCGTGGCATTTCACTTTTAGTTTGGAGGGATCTCTTTAGGAAAATGAAGTTATATCGATACTAGTATTAGGAAATAGATGATGACTATTTCTTACAAGTATTTCAACTTCGCAAATATACATAGGTGATAGGGATAGTGAAACAAGTGAGCAAAATTTTCGTTTGTTGGGGGCCCCCCTGAGGATGGGGGCCCTGGGCACGGACCCCGTGTGCCCCTAGTGTAAAGACGGTAATGTGTTTGAGACATTTTGGGATACCTTTAGAAAGATTAAATCTGTGTTTGTTAACATAACGACCTAATAATTAGATAAATAATTGCATATGGGTAGCGACAGAAATGTTGATTACCTAACTGCTATAACATAAGTAGGTATAAATAAAATATTGAATATTAATCTGATCTCGTCTGCCTTTATACATAGCGAAAGTTGAATAATCAATTAACTACAACAGAAAATTAACAAATGAGAACACCCAATGGTGTAACCATTAGACCACAGATAGTCCAGACTTCACACTAAAATACCAGTCTTGTGTCGCAGAAAATAGAAACTAAGAATGTTATTACGAAGTTATCGGGAAAAATTTAAACCACACAAACACAGAGCGGGGATCGAACCCGTAGTAACCTTTTGTTTCACAACCTACTCTTAACGAACTGGGCCACTTGCCTAAAATGTTTTTAACTTTATTTATCAGTTTTTTCAGTATGTACAGTGTATTTATATAATTTAATTGCAAAAGAAATTAATATTTTATTTATTTCTTTAATTAAAATTGTAATAAACTGGGCTCTCGGCTAAACTTATTGTCCGACGGCCATAGGAACTCATTTTTTTTACGGTTAATATAGCTATTTATAGATAGCTAAAATAAATGCCCGGTCCACATTCAACGACCAACGTAATGTTTTTTGAGCTGAGGTGTCAGTCTAATGAATTTGTTAATGTTATGTTGATAATATTGTTTAATACAGTTTATAAAGGTGCAATTTAAAATTGAAGGATAAAATGTATACAGAATATTAGGCTATTGTGTTTGTAGTTACTAAAACTACCACCCGGCTTCGTTTTCGGTAGCAGTCTTGATATACCCGGTATTTATTTATTTATTAGTGTTATTTATTTATTTATTATTTATTTATTTATTAGTATCGCCAATATGCTTGACGGCGCCACCGTGTTTTAAGAGTGTTAAAGAAACGTCAAGAGTGATATAAATTCTCTTTGTTGGACGGTAAAATTTAGAATAGTGTGGTTTTGACGTTTCTTCACTCTGACGCAACTTCAGGCTCTTTTGTGGCAGAGTAAAACGGAAGATAATCCTTTTGCATCTCGTATAAGCAAGACGTGCCTGGTGGAGCGTCATTACTTGATTGTTATATTGAAAGTGCTAATAGTTCTGTTAATATTTTGTTAAAACAATTATTCCTTCAAATACGTGATTTTATTCTCCTCGCCCGCCTACCCACGATCGCTCGGCAGTCCCAAATGGATGCAGGAAACAATGATAATGGCCATGTGCCGTTATCAGAAGTGGGATGTGAAGGGCTTACTTTTGAGGAGAATACTCGTACCAGATCGTCAGCACCGCCACTGGAACAAAGCCTGCCGCAACAGATGGAGTTGTTTTTGTCTCGAATGATGGCTTTATCACAGCCGCAACCTGTAAGCAGCGCGTCTATTCAATTAATTGAGTTCGACCCTGACGACAATGAAGCAGACATAGAAGGTTGGTGCAACGTGACCGAAATTGTAATCAACGACCGCGAGGTAAGAGGTGCAGACCTGCCGTTGTTACTCACACGTGCACTTAAAGGCCGAGCCTCTACCTGTTTAACACGACTGCAGGCATCGCAGCTGACATGGCCTCAAATAAAAGAGCTATTGCTCGCGAAGTTTGCCAAGCCTATGATGCCACAAGATTATTTCGATGAAATTCTACGTTTCCAAGTCGGTGTTAAAGAAACCGCGAGTGAGGCAGCCATACGACTTTGGAACATCATTGGACGCATTCCGCGGACGGAAATGCCTGAAGACATTACTACGGGATTTGTATCGTCGGTTTTATGCCAAAAAGATGGAGTAATTCGTCGTGAGCTCCACTCCCATAACCCAACTACTAGATCTCAACTTCTGCGAATTCTTAACGGCATTTCGTTGAAACGAAAGCACGAGAGCAGTGATAACCATGATTCAGATGTGAAAAGGACCCGATTTATAGAATCGCGTTTCACGGGAACATGTCACCGCTGCGGTACTTCGGGTCACAAAGCAATCGACTGTCGTAAGCGAAAGGAAGAGCCTGCTGCTTCGGACAAAATGCGCAATCAAGCATCCAGGGGCGCTGACAGACCAATCACCTGCTTCGTGTGTGGACGACCAGGACACATGGCGTCAGCGTGTTCTGATCGAGTGGGCGTCAGCGGAGCAGCGGCGGTCAAAGAGGTCCATGTGTGTGAACGCAAGGCATCGAGAAGCACGTTAACTACATCATCCGGTGAGCCAGTTTCCTTTCTTTTTGATAGTGGATCAGCTTGTTCTCTAGTAACTAATAGCTATGCCTATAAGTTCCCTGGTACTGCGCAGGGTGACTTAGTGTATCTAACGGGCATTGGTAGCGGTGATGTGGAATGCGTTTCCCAGGTTATTAGTTCCATCAATGTCCAAGGCCTATCGTTATCAGTATTGTTTCACATAGTACCCGATGACACTATTACTGAACCGGTAATAATAGGTAGGGATATATTAGAGGAGAACGTGCACGTGCATATCGACAACGATCGGATTACCTTTTCTCAGCATAAAGAAGTAAACATAGTTGACAATTCTAGCGGTTTTGATTTCGCGAATATTGATACGGACTTACAAGGCGATGAGAAATTGGCTTTAATTAGGATTCTAGAGAAATACAGTGAATTCTTCATTGACAATATACCAACGCGACGAGTCACGACGGGTGTGCTCAGGATAGATCCCATTGATCCAAACAAGACGGTTCAAAGACATCCTTATAGACTAGCTCCCGCAGAAAAACAAATAGTCAACGAGAAAATAGAGTCCCTATTAAAAGCGAATGTTATTCGGGAAAGTAGTTCTCCATTTGCGAGCCCCATTTTGTTGGTTAAGAAACACGACAACACTGATAGGATGTGCGTAGACTATAGGGAACTCAATGCCAACACACGTCCCGAGCATTATCCGTTGCCTCGTATTGACGAACAAATTGACCGTCTCCACGGTGCGTACTATTTTTCGTCATTAGATATGGCGTCTGGTTATCACCAAATACCGGTTGACCCTGATAGCGTAGCAAGAACGGCATTTGTGACACCGGATGGTCAATTCGAATATTTGGCAATGCCGTTTGGGTTACGAAATGGCGCTTCAGTGTATCAGCGCTGCATTAACAGAGCTCTCGGGCCCCTAAAAGACAAAGTTGCAATGGCTTATATGGATGATGTCATGTGCTATTCCAATAACGTCACTACAGGACTAGAGCGTCTAGACCTAACTTTGAAAGCACTTTCTGAAGCAGGTTTTTCATTAAACTTCAGAAAATGCAGATTCATGAAAAAGGAGATAGACTACCTTGGATATGTCATAAAAGCAGGGGAAGTAACACCAAACCCTAGAAAGATACAAGCTTTGGTTGATGCTCCCACCCCAAAAACAGCTACACATGTAAGGCAATTTTTAGGCCTCGCTTCTTATTTTAGGCGATTCATACCGAATTTCACTCGGTTAGTTGGACCCCTCTATCCCTTGACAAAATTGAAAGGTCCTATCAAATGGACAGACGCTCATAATGGCATTCACAAAAAGATCATCGACATACTAACTTCAGAACCGGTGTTAACAATATTTGATCCAGACTCCCCCATTGAGCTTCACACTGACGCGAGCTCTGAAGGCTACGGGGCTATATTAATCCAAAGAAAAGATAAGGCTCCTCACGTGGTATCATATTTTAGCCGTCGAACGTCTGGCGCGGAATCAAGGTATCACTCATATGAATTAGAGACACTGGCAGTCGTTCGTGCGGTTGAAAATTTCCGGCATTACTTGTATGGCCAGCATTTCACGGTCTTCACAGACTGTAACTCCTTAAAAGCATCTAAATCAAAAACCGATTTAACTCCACGCGTACACAGATGGTGGGCTTTCTTACAAGCTTACGATTTCGATATAGTTCATAAGCAGGGCATTAACATGAGCCACGCAGACTATTTATCTAGAAATCCTACTGTGGAGCCTATCTTTAATGTGCAAGGATTAAATGATCCAAGAGACTCAAGTAAATTGAATAAAGAAGTCCACTTTATAGAGTTACATCAGGGTTGGCTGGCCGTAGAGCAAAAACGTGATAGCGAGATATGTGACTTTATCAGCAAACATAAAAACGATGAGTTGCCAGAAGCCATTGCACACACCTATGACGTGCGCAATGGTATATTGTACAGGAAAATTGAACGCAATAGAACCAGCTCGTGGTTACCAATTGTTCCTAGATCCCTAACCTGGACACTTATTAATCATGTCCACTCAGAAATTAAGCACCTTGGGGCAGATAAGACACTTAATAAAATATACGAACAGTACTGGTTCCCACAAATGTCCAAGCAGGTGCGTAAATTTGTAGACTCATGCATAGTATGCAAAGCCTCAAAGGGATGCTCAGGAGCACAGCAAGCTCGACTTCATCCAATACCCAAAGTATCCACGCCTTGGCATACCATACATGTAGACATCACGGGCAAACTAAGTGGTAAGAGTGATAGGAAAGAATATGCGTCCGTAATTATCGATGCGTTCACCAAATATGTACTCTTAGAATACACACCTTCCCTCGATGCTGCAAGCGCAATTCAATGTCTCAAAAAAGCTGTTTGCCTATTTGGTGCCCCGAGACGCATTATAGCAGATCAAGGTAGGTGCTATATTAGTGCAGATTTTAAACGATTTTGTAGCGAACATGGTATAGAGCTTCACCTTATCGCCACCGGCTCCAGTAGAGCCAACGGCCAAGTGGAGCGGATAATGCGCACCTTAAAGTGCCTACTCACAATTGTAGAAAACGATCCAAACAAAACTTGGCGAGACGAACTCCCCGAAGTTCAGCTGGCGTTGAATAGCACCAGATCCAGAGTAACGGGATACTCACCTACTGAACTAATGTTCGGCATACGAGCACAGTCATTAGGGATATCAACCTTATCCGTGCACGCGGAACCTGAGCCTCGTTTAGATCTAGACACTATTCGGCATAATGCTTCTGAAAATATAAAAAAAACGGCTTCATCGGAAGAAATACGCTTTAACCGGGGTAAAGCAAAAGTGAGACCATTTAGTGTAGGTGACTTTGTCTTTATAAAAAGTAGTGAGCGTAACCAAACTAAATTACAGCGAAAGTTTAAAGGTCCTTTTACTATAGTCCGAGTATTAGACCACGATAGGTATGAGCTGCGACACATTGATGGATCTAGCCGAACCTATAAATATGCCCATGAAAACCTACGTGCAATACCCGGAGGCTATGGCGGTTTGGTTGAAGTAGCCACTTCCTTAATTAATAATGTAGAGGAGGCCGAGACGGCGGCTGTCCATAGTCATGAGAATGGAATGGTAACATCTGATGATGACAGTGATACAGTGTCGGTATCTAGTTCACACACTTTGACCATCAGCTCTAATACCCTCTCTGCCTCTGAACATGAAGAATAGTTATTGGTGAGTTAATTACATGTAAACCCTGTATCTTGTGCCCACTTTTATCTAGATATTGGTTGGACAGTGAGTAGAATGTAGTTGGTTAACTGGGCTGGCCTAAATCGGGTCGATGCCCATGACCACACTATATTTTCTTATGTGGTGTGTGATGTATAATAGCTGATCTACTAGGCCGGCCTAAACCGGGTCGATGCCTAGGATCAGACTATGACTAGTTGTGTGTGAGCTGAGTGGCAAGAAATTGATCTGGAACTTGCCTACGTGGGTTGACGTTTCGAATCAGTTGATTGCAGCAGCTGTGTGTGGTTTTCGGGACTGGTGGAAGGGGCGTTGACGGTTGTCCGGTCCATCTCACCATGTGACTTGGTGAGCTGGTCGAAGGGGCGCCTGAGGTCAGTTGTCCGCCCAGTGTGTTGGTAGTTAATGAGGGGGATGAAAACCCAGATCTCTTTAATCACGTGATATAAATGGGTAGCTTGTCAGGGATGGGCGAGCAGTCCTAGTCGTGGACTACAGTTGTATCTTGTCTTTGCAGGTAACCCGAGGTGTGAGCTGTCGCACGAGGACGTGCGAATGTCAGTCCGGCCGTGACGGCGCCACCGTGTTTTAAGAGTGTTAAAGAAACGTCAAGAGTGATATAAATTCTCTTTGTTGGACGGTAAAATTTAGAATAGTGTGGTTTTGACGTTTCTTCACTCTGACGCAACTTCAGGCTCTTTTGTGGCAGAGTAAAACGGAAGATAATCCTTTTGCATCTCGTATAAGCAAGACGTGCCTGGTGGAGCGTCATTACTTGATTGTTATATTGAAAGTGCTAATAGTTCTGTTAATATTTTGTTAAAACAATTATTCCTTCAAATACGTGATTTTATTCTCCTCGCCCGCCTACCCACGATCGCTCGGCAGTCCCAAATGGATGCAGGAAACAATGATAATGGCCATGTGCCGTTATGCTTAAAACGACATTAACAATAATAATTGTCTTATTATAATTGCTAGGCAGTTACGTTATAGTAACAGTTTCATCACAATTGACATGCATAAACGATTAAATATCACTATGTATAGTATAAAACAAAGTCGCTTTCTCTGTCCCTATGTCCATTTGTATGCTTAAATCTTTAAAACTACGCAACGGATTTTGATGCGCTTTTTTAATAGATAGAGTGATACAAGAGAAAGGTTTATATATATAATACGTACATATTATTGCACAGAAATCTATTTGTACCCGGGCGAAGCTGAGCCGGGCCGCTAGTAATTTATAAGGTATCTAATATTTATAGAATCATACATAATTATATTTTGGGTTTCTTTTTTATTCTTGCAAAAACAGTGCCTACCCGTCCTGGGAATAAGGCGTTAGTTTATTTATGTGTGTGGGTCCCTAAAGGTTTTCCACACATATTTGTATACAGTTTAAGGTATTTGTTTGGTTTTGTGGGCGGATACATATACATACGGATACATCACCACTAGTGATTGTGTAAAATAGCAAACATAAATAAACCCACGCCATCCTCCCAGAAGGGGTAGGCAGAGGTGCTATCAGGACACCCAAGTTTCGTTTTGTGTTTTCCGTCTTACGATGTGAGCTTATCCATATATCGGGCACAAATTCCTGACTACGGACTGATAAAATGAATAGAAAAGCCATTATCACTTTGCCCAACCCGGCATTCGAACCCGAGACTTCAGTTTTGCAATCGTACCATGGTACAACGGCGCCAAAGAGGTAGTCGAAACGTGTACTTAAAATTTACGGGCGAAGATTTTACGTGACAACGTCTTTTTCTCGGTAGAATATTTATTGATATGAATATAATTAAATTGCACAATAGGAACAAGGAATTGAATGAAAATAAGAATTGCACAAATTTTAACTATAGAAATATATTTTGTTTACTAAAACATTGTACATGTAATGACGAATCTAAGCACTCCATATTTTCACTACAGACACAGCTGACGATACTTTAACCACACGTGTGAACTTGTATTGTGACGCTTTCTTGTTTTTCCAACGCCAAGAACGTTCGAGAAAGACAAAGACAGAGACACAAGCATGCGCCGATTCAATGCGCCTAATTCTCTAGTGCTGCGCGCGCGGCAGACCGATCATAGTTGAGTGGGAGAGAGACGCAAGGCATTCGGCGGGCCTCTCTCTCGTTCGGTGACTCATCGTAACGTTACCGGGCGTTACACTTTTTCATAAGTGACTCCCAGCCGCAACCTAATTTAAGACGTTGTCACGTCAATAAATTTTTTGGAGGTAAAATATTTTTTTTTGGGGGGGTAATTTTTTGCGTAATTTGGGATTTCTGGCGGGGTCAATTTGTAGCCCTCACCAAGACGGTTCCGAGGATACCAAACTCGGTGGGTCTACGACCTATGTTGGCCGAGATAGGATTGGGGGGGGGGTGAGGTAAATTTTCGGGGTGGGGGTAGGGGAGGGGGGGGGGTAGGTTTCGTGGGGAGGCTAATAGGCACTATTTCGGAATAAGGGTGGGGGAAGGCAGGGGGGGGGGCTATGGGACAATTTTGGAAAAAGTGGGTGAAACTGAAAAATAATTCTCTAGTGCTGCGCGCGCACCGTTACGTTACCGGGCGTTACACTTTTTCATAAGTGACTCCCAGCCGCAACCTAATTTAAGACGTTGTCACGTCAATAAACTTGAATATTATATTACATACTATTTATTTGTGCGTTTTTATTGATATGTATAATTTCAATCTATTATCTATATTAATATTATAAACCTGAACCGCCTTATTACAAAACGTGGTTTATCTAAAAACTTTAGTTTAAATCGCAATAAACTATGGTTTATATGAACTTCATATTACAAAAAGTGGTTTAACCTGACCGCCCTCTAGTTTAACGGTGGTCTAAATCGTAAACTTCCAAATATTTCTTTTAGATTTAGTGTCTATTTCATCGTATTATGTTACTTATACTGTAAATTGATATTAATATGATTAACTTCTTCGTTTTTAAGGATTTTGCAGTCTTTGAGCGATAAAAAACGCCATGTCGGTCCAACAAAACACGTCTACGCGTCAAACACTGTTTTGATTTTTTCCGATAAAAATATACGCAAAAGGATAGGTTTACCAAACATTTTGCAATGTAATCATCCATATAATAATGTTAGTTTACTCACTTTTTCCTCATTACTCAACTTCACAGACCATTTTTCATTTTGTAGGTCCAACACAACACGATATTACAATAGATTACTATGTAATTACCTAAGCGACAATTATTTTATATCACCTCACTTCAGATACTTCGTTGACTAAATAGTAAATGCATTCTAATGCTAAATGAACTTATTTTAGCGCGCGATAGTTTTGTTTATTGTTATGGTTTCATGTAACGCGCCAGAATGTTACGTTCCATCACACGTGTTTGGATGTGTCACTAGCTAATATAACATGAACTAAATAAACAAAAAAAAATAAATTGTAATCGATATACCAAACAATATTGACATTCAAGCAAAATGTCCAACCCTCAATAGGTTCAATACGCCTAAACATTATTAAATCATTAAATTTTTATTAAAATGTATTCTTTTCTGTGGATATGGAACGTTGCGATGGAATGATATCACGTTGAACGAATATTATTTGTATTAATCTGTGGTTGGTGTATAAACCACGGTTCAAAAGAATGAACCAAGAGAACCATGGTTTATTTATATTTTGTAATACAAGTAAATTTAAACCATGGTTCTGCAGATTAGACTGGTTTTGTTAGACCAGGTTTAAACCAAGGTTTATTTCGCTTTTTGTAATAAGACCGGAAGAGTTTGTATATTTGTTTGAACGCGCTAATCTCAGGAACCGCTGGTCCGATTTGAAAAATTATTTCAGTGTTGGAGAGTACATTTATCGAGGAAGGCTACAGGCTATATATCATTACGCTATGACATATAGGAGGGAAGCAGTAGTGACATTTCTAGCTAATACGAGGAAATTTTACTCGTTTTTCGTGGTGCGATTGGTCGATATTCTAAATTGATTGTCAGTATTGAACATTTTGACCGACATTTAGAAACGTGTATCTGCACCTGGGCGGAGCGGGGCCCGACTAGTGATTAATAATCTGGTTACTATAGTTATTATCAGAGGTATTTACAATCTTCGATTGGGCTCTATCATATAAGTGCTGGAATATTTTTATAAGTATTTCTCAATTTTCCGATATTTATCTTTAAGCAATATTAATCTCAAGCCTTAATTAAAATATAACCAGGGACGGAACTAACGTTTTTCAATTTCTTTTAGTATTCCACAGACCTTATTAGATAACAAAATAATAATAACCACACATGATATATTGGTATTTTAGATATCAATTAACACGAACTCGATTGCAAGCGATTATACAGATTTTGAGAAAAATGACTAAATAAAGTCAGTGTTTGTTACAGTCATCCCTGCCCCCTAGGGTTTTTTTAATTTTTATTAGTTTTAACAGGGTTTTTGTCCGCATGGACACACCAACTCTATTGTATCTAAATAACAATTGTTTCATAATAGAATTAAATATGTACGCATAAAACTAAATACTAGTAACTAGAGCGCATAACAGTTCAGCCATCTCGCTATTTAGGCATGACACCCATAGGGTTTGTTGTAAGTTGTAACTTCTTCTTCTTCTACCTGGCGTTATCCCGGCCGGTGCCAGGGTCCTTCCGGCAAATTCTTCTCCATTTCGCCCGAACATCGGCGTCCTTAATAGTAAGGCTATTGACCCTTATATCTTCCTTGACGACATCTAGCCAGCGCTTCTTTGATCTACCTCTCGGTCGAGGCCCGGGAATATTGAGGCTCAGGCACACATTGCCGACGTACTCCTGCGGTTTCCTTAGGACATAACCATACCATCTCAACCGAGATTCCTGGAGTTTATCTGCCACAAAGTATGTTGGTACAGTGAAATAAAATCATTAACTGTTAAACATAAAAAATAATTGTATTTAAATAAAAACATTAATTGTTTTTAATCAGAACTACATATTTATATTTAGTTAGTTTTTTAGCTATGGTACTACCCGAATTTATTAAGAAGAATAATGATTAAAGACAGTCTTACAGCACTATATAGCGGTGTAGATATTTTTTTTTTCATAAATTCATTTGTTGCTTCCGCCCCGTGTTACTTTCGTCCCTGGTTCTTGTCAACTTATGCTGATCCTTTATGGTCGAACTGTACTAATATTATTAAATACATGGCTGCTGATGCAATTACCTGCAAAAAGAAAACAGCCAGTCTCTATAATACTACTAAAATATAATTGAAAATACTTTTCATAATAAAGATCTATTTTAATTTCTTAACTCATTTGGGTACGAAGGATACGGCATTATACAGTGCAAGTACAATATATTCAAATCTGTTATTTGCCTACTTTTGACTTATCGGTAATTAATAAATCAAATGTATGTTTGTATAGCCTATGTATATAACATTGAAATAAATATAAATACAAGTTTTTAAATAAATGTTGTATAAACAATAATTTTACTGCTTCTATAAATATATATGTATATAATGCACTTTTATATTCGTCCTTCATAAATATAAGTAGTTAAAGGTAACTAAGTATTTTATCTGAAGCTCGACACGCATATTAAATTAAAAATTAAAACTGTGTACTCTTACCTTGAACATCAAAGTTGCATCTAAAGGAAAATATCCGTAGACACTTAAATCGCTTCCGCAATATTTCATAAGGGTTGAAAAATGTTGTATCTAAGGAAAACAAACGTATTATGATCATATAATACTAATACATTTTATGGAAAAATACACATTCAGGTCATAAGTATTCTCACACAGTAAAAACTTTTCTTTTAGAATGCTGGCCACAAAAAAGTTTAATGAATTCGAATTTCGAATTGTTCATGAAAATAAAAATGTATACTTTTTAGAATTTTACTCATTTTTAAATATGGAGTGGACGCTTAAAGAAGACCGTGTTTGCAGTTATTGCGTTGCATCGTTGCGGTTACGAGCCAATTCAAATTTTTGGCGTACTGAAAAATTTGAATATAACCAAAAGATTCGTTTATCGTACCATCAAACGATACAATAAAGACTCTAGTGTAGATAACAGGTCAAGAAGTGGTCGCCCTCGGTGTGTTAGGACTCCAGCAGTGATAAAAGCTGTGAAGGCGCGAATTCAAAGAAATCCCAAACGTAAGCAGAAACTGTTGGCCCTTCAGATGGGGTTAAGCAGAACCACGGTGAAAAGGGTGTTAAATGAAGACTTAGGGCTTCGGGCATATCGAAGAAAAACAGGACATCGTTTGAATGCTCGTCTAATGGACGTGAGACTGAAGAGATGCCGCGCTTTGTTGAAGCGGTACGCGGGAAAAAAATATCGGGAAATTCTTTTTTCAGATGAAAAAAAATTTACCATAGAAGAGAGCTACAACAAACAAAATGATAAGGTGTACGCACACAGTAGTGAAGAAGCGAGCAACCGTATTCCGCGTGTCCAACGAGGTCATTTTCCATCCTCGCTCATGGTATGGTTGGGAGTTTCTTATTGGGGCTTAACAGAGGTACATTTTTGTGAGAAAGGTGTAAAAACGAATGCAGTTGTGTATCAAAATACAGTCCTGACGAACCTTGTGGAACCTGTTTCTCATACCATGTTCAATAACAGGCACTGGGTATTCCAACAAGATTCGGCGCCAGCTCATAGAGCGAAGAGCACACAAGACTGGCTGGCGGCGCGTGAAATCGACTTCATCCGGCGCGAAGACTGGCCCTCCTCCAGTCCAAATTTGAATCCGTTAGATTACAAGATATGGCAACACTTGGAGGAAAAGGCGTGCTCAAAGCCTCATCCCAATTTGGAGTCACTCAAGACATCCTTGATTAAGGCAGCCGCCGATATTGACATGGACCTCGTTCGTGCTGCGATGGACAACTGGCCGCGCAGATTGAAGGCCTGTATTCAAAATCACGGAGGTCATTTTGAATAAACTTTAGTGTCATAAGAATCTATGTTTTATTAAGTTCATTTTGGTATATAAATGGTTACATAATGAATAAACTTGTTTCAACAATTTTATATTAAACATGTGACAGAATTTATGACCTGACTAGGTAAAAGCTTACTTCTGCTAACAATCTTAAATCATTTTTCTCTGTAGGAATTTTATGCAAACCTTGCCCCAACTTTTCTATCTGTAAAGATACAGGAATGCTTATTGTATATATCATGGTTATGTAATTTATAACAATTGTGGATTCAATATTATTATTATGCACTTACCGCAACTTTTAAAAGACTCCCAGAGTTTGACAAAACATAAATTTTTAAAACTTGATATAATATCCAAAGTGAACAATTGAAGATTTCATGCGTGGTCATAGACTGCTGTATTATACCATGGTATATTATATATGATTCGCTTACCATGGAGTGGAAACATTGCATAGTAATAAGTAGTAGGGGCCCTTGAAAAACCTTGTTTATATCTTGTTTAACTTCAAATATTTGCATATAGATTGATTCCAATTGTTTTAAATTCAGTGTCGATTTAGATTCTCCTCCATTCATAAAACAATTGGTGACTAATTTCCCCTTTGTTAGTTCATGAATATGTTCAGTTACGCTATTTATTGTAGCGACTACCATTCCCATTAACGTGTGGTAAAAAGCTATGCTTGTAAATTGTATCATTTGAGGCAAATTAAACGAGAATAATACTAAAACTATTTTCCATGCGCTGTCATTTCGCGAGCAGTTTACACATATTTGAATGATCAATAACAACAATAAAATCCCCATTGTATAATAAATGTTACGTCTCAATTTTTTGAGTATTTTCTCACGGTAAGTGTTAGATGGTTCAGTCCACTTTGAAATTTTGGATAACATTTTTATAAACTGGAAGCGATTCAAAAAAGAGCTGATATAAACGACTGAACAAAATACAGTCAATGCAAGCATTTCCAAAATGTAATTCAATTGAGTTGTAATTTCGTCAATCATTGAATTATCTTCTAATGACATGTAAATATGTTGAATATGCAACGCCACAAATGCGCTTATGGTTAATATCATAGTCACAGCACACAAAGCATTGATGTATATTGATTTATAGATAATAATAAAACTTTGGTTTTGAAATTTTATGTTAAATGGAAACAGTCCAAGCAGGGACAAAACCACGTACAGAGGTTTAAATACATCGTTTAAATTATTTTGCTTTTTTGGAGTATAGCTGAAATATTTTTTAAGCCGATGAACCATTTTCGTTTATGTGCCGTAACTTTTATCACAAAACTGAGTCTAAAATGATACACTGGCATGCCATTAGATTATTGCCAACGTGTAATGTCGATTATATCTGTGTTATTATCAATTCATGGTGGGCCCATGTCTATATGCACAATCAAGTTATTAAACGTCTATCAGTGCGGCATTTCTTTAGTAATTATTACTTTAGTAGCTCAGTTTTACCAATGACATGAACAGATATAGCCTTAAATGCTTCGGAACATATAATTGTACTATACATGTTAAAAATTCGAAAGTGTGTTTTTTGTGTGTGTTGGTTTGTCCTTATTTTTTATTGCGTTGAATGCTGAGACCATCGTTCCGCTCGCCTGATGGTAGACCGTTCATGAACAGCAGCAAAACTAGACAACACCTTGAATTACAAAGCAATACTTGGCATTACACTGCGCTCGCCAACCTGAGTTGTTCATAAGATATTAAGTCTCAAAATGTCCGGTAGTTACTCTGGCTACAATATCCTTCGAACCGAAACACAACAGTGCATTTACACTACTTTTTGGCAGGAAAAACAGATATTGCGGTGGTACCTATCCAGGCAGCCTCTCACATTTGAGAGACCTACCAGCAGTAAATAGTAGTGGTGTTCAGTTTCCTAAAACGCTTTGGGGCTAAGATTCAATTCTCCTTGATATATCGCCGAGAGTGCCTGGTTTCTTATTTGGCAATAATAGTCTATCTACGTAAAAAGTTAATCCAAAAATGTTTTACATTCTTTTCGACCTTAAGAATATAAGATTAAACCCAATTCTTGTCTTTTTATTTCCATTTAAAATTAAATATTTATCTATTCCAATTCCTTGCATGAAAAAAAATACGTGGTGGCCTATTGGTAATCGGACCATACGTGGGTGCCAACATATTCACGGTGGTCAAATCCACACATCTCTGAGTTTTTGGGGTCATGTGAGTAATTATAGTCAATCATATCGTGAAGAACCGTACATACCATAGCGAATTAGCAAGCATTTCTACGGTACATACGTAAAGTCTACCAACCCGCACAAGACCAGCGTGGTGGACTATATGGCCTAACCACTCTCAATCACACTCTCTATAGTAGAGGAGGCCCGTGCCCTGCAGTGGGATGTATACATATGGACTGATACAGTACAGTAAATAGCTTATAAGGAAGCTTCATTTCTCAGTGCTATGTAGAGGACTATGAGCGGTATTTTCCTAGGCCAGGCGTTCAGCACAGATAACTCATAGTCGATGGGTCGAATAGTGTTTGAGTGAAAATTGTGTCTGACGTCCACCCACAAATAAGATACGTGACGAAACAAAGTCTGCGTGAGTCGCAAAGTGCTGTTACTTACATTAGGATACTGTTGCAATTAGTCTATTAAAAGTGGTGGACTTTCAGTGACCGAGGAGAAAGATGTTAATCTCATATTCTGTTCAAGCATGCAACCGGTCCTGAAGCTCTTGATCATAGATGTCATGTTGCTGCATGCTAGTATAGCTTAATGTTAACCGAACCTCATGTAGTGAAAGAGGAACAGAAATCTCATATGGTACCATATCAGCTTTTGCGGTTCGGTATTATGTATATTATAGTGTCCTATTTTACGTTCTAATCTACGCAGACTTTCATAGACTAGACGTCAATAAAATATACAACATTCTTCTTCGCCAAAATTGACAGAGTAACTTCAAGAAACAAAATCAAAACGTCAAAATTAAAATCATGTTTACAAAAAATTAAATAAAAAAATCTAACACATAGAAATGCAAATTTGCAGAGTAGTGGGAAGCGCACGTCGTGTCGCCAGGCAGCTGCTGCGGGACGTGGGTGTGTACAATAGTCTGAGCGAGGGAAGGATATTGAAACAATACAGCACTTGCCCTTGTGGCATGAAGGTGACCATATGCGGCGCCGCAGGATGTACAGGTATTTTGTAGGCTGAGATAGATGGAGAGACTTTGTAACATTGCTCTGGCTGGGAGAGCAAGTAATGTAAAACCGCGCTTAACTTCTATGAAGTTCAAGACTAATATTTTCGCTCAACTTGCTATGTGGAGTAAATAGTCACTTGAAAGGGAAATTACAGATACTCTACTTTATCTCTTCTTTTTGCTGGATTTTAATATTTCTCTTTAGCTTCATAGTTATTTTTACGGTTCATCGTTGGTTGTGGCTTATATTCAACTATACGGCATATATTTTGTATTTTCTTTTATAAATAGCTTAGTAGTGGGAAAACAGATTACGACTAGCGTATAACCCATCTTTTTAGTCGGCAGACAAAAAAAAATATTTTTTTTTTTTTTATTGCTTTGAATGGCGAGACGAGCAAGCCGTTCGCCTGATGGTAAGCGATACGACCGCTCATAAACAGTAGCAACATTCCACTGCGCTCGCCATCCTGAGACATAAGATGTTAAGTCTCAATATGTCCAGTAGTTACTCTGGCTACAATGTCCTTCAATCCGAAACACAACAGTGCATTTAAGCAGTGTTGTTTCACGGGATAAATAGACATTGCGGTGGTACCTACCCAGATGGCCTCTTACATATGAGAGACCTACCACCAGTAAATATTTTGAATTTCAGGGCAACCACTAGCATTATTATTGAAACAATGTCCACTGCTGGATGAAATAGCGCTGTACGACGTCTGCGCCACTTGCGGCTACGGAATGGAGCTGAGTCACGTCGACACTAAATGCAAAGTGTCGTCTTACTCCGGGCGGCATATGTTGGGCGACGCACTTCTAGTACGTCATTTCTATTTTAAAAAGAACTAGCGGTCCGGCCAGGCTAAACCTAGCTACACAGATACACAGATACACTTTTCAAAATGGCGGCCAAAATGTTCAATTCCGTCTATCAATTTAGAATATCGGAGCATAGCATCCCACAGATATCGATTTTAAGACCAATTGGACTAAGAAAAACAAATAAAATTTCTTGGTATTTGCTAGATTTTTACTGCTGCTTCCCTCTTATATGTCATAGCGTGAAATATATAGCATTGATAAATGCATTCCTTCATAAATGAGCTATACAAAACAAAAATAATTTTACAATTCGAACCAGTTGTTCCTGAGATTAGAGGTAACAAACAAAACCTCTTCAGCTTTGTATATTTTCATATTCTGCTTTATATTTTAGTATAGTTTATTAGTTAGCATTATCATACCTGTAAAATACTGGCAGAAATGTTACAGCAAGTTACTAGAAGCAGGTTGCTTCCAATAGGCTTCAGTGGAGATCCTTGCGGTCTCTGTATCTTAAACGGCATTTATACTTATTTATTGCTATCGGAAACAGATTAATTTAATTGCTATGAGCAAAACTAATAATAACTAAATATATTTGATCTTTCGAGGGTGTGGTCATAATTAATGACGACAATAAAAAAACGATGTATACATTCAAGTCGTCTGAATTTTATACAAAGTAGTCTGACGCGGTGAATCAACTTTTTAATCAGTTATTTGATGCCATTAGGCATTAATATATGAGTAGAAATACTCAAATAGATTTTCGGCATAAATAATGATTACATTGCACGCGAAATGAAAACGTCTTTTATTATTTTCCGATTAACTGGATTTTATACAGTAATCTAGATTTTATGTAGTAATCTAAATAATATTTTAATGTCTCATATATGTTAAATATATTGCAGGGTGCAAAGGTAGTGGTGATAGTTGCAAGGAACCAATGTGACACTTTCGAGTGCAGCGCGCCCACTATAACCGAAATAGCGCTGCAAATATGTAACACTTGTCCAAGTGTAAGTTCTAACTTTTAGTTATATTTTGTATGGATGCGATATGATATACTATATCCAGAACATTGTTCTACAAAACTTATTGTAGGGCTGCGCCACGGTTCCATTTCGTACAGCGCATATCATGCTAAGCTTAAATATAGTACAGTCTAAATGCCAAACGATTATCAGGCGAGGTCTTATTTTGAGTGACTCAGAACGACATAAGCGGATAACCGGATTTGAATGATTAAAGCAGGCTAAGCTGAAATACGACCGAATCCACGATATTCATAAACCTGCCATAACAGAACAATCGAAAGCATTAATGTTTTCCGTGGACGAAAGGATGACAAAAAGGGAAAGATTGCTTGAACAATTTTTCTGCCAGTGTTTGGCCATGTTGTTTAGTGCTTCAAATTTTTTTCTGTATTAAGCTTTGTGTAACAACTTCCTTCTGTATGAATACATCTTTAGTAAACTTAGCTAAAAGCCATTTCCTTTCTTACATTTATCATTAAATTCCACCAAACCAGGCCTTCACAATAGTAGCAACGGAACCAGTGGAGAGCATGGTGCCGCTAATAGCGGAGATACAGCGTCTGCGCGGCATGTACAACCCGCGCGCGCTGCTGGGCTGCGTGGAGCTCAACTGCGTGCGAGCCAACACGTGCCTGGCGGACTTCCTGCGCGTGCCGCCGGAGTCTGTTCGAGTGCCGGTTATAGGGGGAACCACGCCTAGCACCATGGTGCCGGTGCTCTCCGCTGCTGTGCACCCGTGTATTATGACGCAGGAACAGGTAAATTAATATTGCTTATTAACACTATTGAATTGTCATAAAGTTCGGAAGACCATTTCTAACATGGTTTGACAAGTTTTATCCAATTATTTATTTATGACACTCGGAGGTGATGAATTAATATAGATTTATTTTTATCTAAATCTTCATAGTCATTAACTACACGATATCTACTGCAGAGTGCAGTGTATATCTGCGAAAGTTTTTTCAGCTATAAGTTGCAGTCTTTGATAATTACGTTAATTTATTTACGCATTTTTAAGAATCCCTTTTTTCATATCATATATTTGATATAATAGCCTTAGGGCCAGCGCAAACCGGGACAAAATATTGCATTTTTTGTTTTTATTCCCACCAGATAATTTTGGATATCATTTGGTAAAATATCATATGTGATAATTTTGGATATCATATAAGGGAGGCTGCCTGGGTGGGTACTATCTATTTCACGTCAAACAGCAGTTTAAATGCACTGTTATGTTTCGGATTGAAGGACATTGTAGCCAGAGTAACTACTGGACATATTGAGACTTACATCTTATGTCTGAGGATGGCGAGCGCAGTGGAATGCCAAGTATTGCTTCGTAATCGAGGTGTTGTTTGGTTTTGCTACTATTCATGAGTGGTCGCATCGCTTACCATCAGGCAAACGGCATGCTCGTCTCGCCATTCAACGTAATAAAAAAAAATCGCTTGCCATTTCGTCCCGGTCTGCGCTGGCCTTTAAGTGGCAGTTGTGAAACATGGGCCGCAAGTTGGATTCCCACACAGAAACAAATGTTTTTGCGCCTTAAAAAATATTATTATTTCCGATTTGTGTGTTTATTAGACCGAAAGTGATGATTTCTAACGCCCACGACATAACATGCATGGGTATATTCGTTTATTATTTATTCAGATAGAGTGCGTAACATCAAGTATTATGAGTGGCACGGAGGCAGTATGCGCGGCCAAGGGCTGTGGTGCGGAGACGCCTTGCCTAGCCGGTGCTTATGCTATAGCGCGGAACACTATCAACGTGGTGAAGGCGCTGCAAGGAGCCAAGAACGTGGTGCAGTGCGCCTATGTCGACAGCCTGGGAAGCTGCGCGCCTGATTGTCAGTTCTTTTCCAGCGAGGTCAGTGGTTTTTTGCTATGAATGACGGCCTCGTCACAGACGGCCATGCCATTCGCGTGAAGGTAAGTGACTAGGCTGCTAATGGACAGTAGCAATGCTTGGCAATCCACTGTATATAATGAAAATAAAGTAAGGTATTCTAACTTAAAACTATTAGTAATTATATACCCAACAACATGAACCACAAAATGTGATGAGATGTTGTTAAGATGTTTAACCCTATTTTTGCTGATGCGGCAGTAGATATAATGTATCTACTGGTAAATGCAGCTGAGTTATATCTACTATATTATGAACACAATAAGGATTACAACGCTTCTGATGGTAAATAATGTTATCATTTAATCAATCTAACGATAGATAACCTTATCTCACTGTTGGAGTCAATAGACATTGCGTAGCTGATTCAAAACACAATACATATTGTGTAGGAAACTTTGTCATAGTCATGCCGAGCGAATATAAATATTAGGTATTTTTACTTCTCCTATAATTATACATGCGGCTAGTCAATCCCACTACTGTTCTCGTTAATAATATAAGCACGAGTTTATTGATTAAAAATAAATACCACCTGAATTAAATGAATACACCTAGGAATAAAATCTGCAACATCATTATGTATAAACACATTCCCCGGCATTATGCAGATAATAGACTAATAATAATAATAATAAGTACCTACTGTTACCGCTTTGCAGGTTGTCCTCGGACCATCAGGTGTTGAGAGGAATTTAGGCATACCGGAGCTGACGAAATTCGAGAACTGTCTCCTGTGTAACTGTCTGCCTTACGTGAGGAATGAGATCGCACGAGCCATTTGGCTGGTAAGTTTAAATATTAAAGTCTAAAATGAATATAGAAATTTACCAGCGTGCCAGAATATCCCTACTAATATTATAAATGTGAATGTGAGTTTGTTTGTTACGCTTTCACGCGAAAACTACTAAACCGATCGTCATGAAACTTTGTACACATATTCCTGGAGGTGTTAGAAGTAACATAGAATATATTTTATTTTTTTATGTAAAAGAAATACTTTTACGATGTTGGAATTAAACATTTTGGCTGCCATTGTTAGAAAGTGTATCTGCATTCTGCGGGCGGAGCCGGGCCGGACCGCTAGTGAAATATATGTATACTTTTGTTTATTGTATGTATGTATGTAGGTTTGTGTATTTATATGCATAAATAAATAACTTCACTTCAGTAGCATCACACACTTCAGTTTATGCGGCTACTTTGTCTTCTATCTGCGCCATTCATAGGTCGACTGGCGGAGACTGCCTCAGGCATTATTAGGTCTGCCCTTATACTAGTATCTACAAAAAGCATAAATAAATAAATATTTGACGTAAAGAAAAATAAATAAACAAATTTATATTTTGCAGATGGTCCTACTAAATCTTTTACGGTTTGACGTGATTACATGAGATCTGCGTGGCTTTAATTTTATACATTTTGCAGAAATATATCATTTATTACTAAAACATTGATAGACGTTATGATACTCGTATTAACCTCTTATAGGAATAAGACAATACTTTTTAAACCATTAGACAAATTAAGCAGTCAAACTGAAAATCGATACCAAAGATTATACAGTTATTACAGCTTGTGTACACTAATATACAAACAATATGGTGGTAATATTATTAGTGTATGTATATTATTGGTGGTAGGTCTCTCATACTTGAGGTATAGGTACTACCGTAATGTCTATTTCTCCCGCCAAACAGTAGTGTAAACGCACTGTTGTGAGAATACTAAGCATTGCTACTGGTTATGAGCGGTCGTACCGCTTATCATCAGGCAAATGGCAAGCTCGTCTCGCCATTCATAGCAATAAAAAAACATATTAGATTTGTATTTTAATAATATTTTTTTATAAATAGGTGTGTACTTCTATCTAATTAAATTCTAGCATGCATTATGAGTATTTCACACACACAGATTTCACACGTTAGTCTGATCACCGGCTCTTCATAAATTATGCGCAAAAATGTCTAGAACACACGCGATCCAGAGCAGATGTTTAATTTTAGTTTTTTAACCCAATTACTTCCAACGTTGTCTTTGAAAACACGAATACAATGCCATGGATTTAGATATTGAACAATGAATGTGCGAAATATACTTATGTAGATTACGGTTTTGATAACAAAAAAACGTGTCAGCACAGTGATTTCATCGCCATTGAGTATTTTTTTTACACAAACATTGTATCTGCAGTAATTATTGTCATGTACTGGCCTTGTTTCACTACGAAAGTCAATAAAAAGACTTATTTTTTAGTTTGGTACTACTTTTAGCAAAAGCCGTCAATGAATGCCGATTGGTGGCGGGATATTCCTACTCTCCCGAATAGCGTAATTGTGGACGCGATGGCGGAAAACCTGTCTTAGTTATTCTGGTTAGAGTGTCGCATTTAGAGTTTAGCTTGCGTATATCTGGTTTCTGCATATAATGCTTGGTACTCCACTGCGCGTGCCGTCCTAAGACATGTAATGTAATGTCTCATTGTATCCAGTAGTTACTCTGGCTAGAATGTCGTTCAAACCGGAACACAACAGTGCACTACTATGGGAGAAATACACATTGCGGTGGTACCCAGGCGGCCTGTCACATGTTAGAGACCGACCACCAGTAATGTAATCCGAATCCCAGGGAACACCTCTGACTTTTCGGAGTCATGTGTGTATTGATATTAATCACCATGCACTAAAACGGTGAAGGAATTTATAAGAATTTCTATGGTATGTAAGTCTGCCAACCCGCACTAGGCCAGGGTGGTGGACTATATGGCCTAACCACTCTCAATCGTACTCTCGATTGTGGAGCAGACTCGTGACCCTGCAGTGGGACGTATATGGGCTGATTCAGAAATAAATAACACCCAACAGTCACATACATAGTCCTGGCCACGTACTAAGATCGAGTCTTGTGTCGTGGGTATCAGAAACTACGAGAGACTTTTCGGTCTCACAAACCCAGACCAGAAAGAAATACACGTGGGCCGTACAAACAACAAAACATTTCTCTCGGTGTGGATCATACCCGCGGCCTCTCGTTTCACAGTCGGCGTCTAACTGCGCCACGGAGGCTGTCATATATCATGTAAATATTAGAATATTCAATTAATGTAATGTTATGTTACCGTGTTAATTGAATTAAAGTAATAAATAACAATAATAGTCCACACAAGCTGTAATAACTATTTAGTCTGCTATCGATTTTCAGTTCGACTGTTCAATTTGTCACATCCTCATACCTACCACCAGTAAAATGCCCCAGCATTCCTTATAACCAATGCATTTGTTGCAGGTGTACTCGATGTGCCAGCAGTGCTGCTGCTCGTCGTGCTACGTGCACCCGAGCACGTGCTACACGCCGCCCGTGGAGCCGTGCGTGCCGCCCACCAACTGGACCTGCGACTGTCCAGACGACTGCCGGGACGAGTACCTTGCTTCGGTGAGTTACTACTTCTCTTACTGGTATGATTTGGGAAGGTTCATAAGGATATGGTAGCTTTGTGTATGTTGTATAAGAATGGTTTCAAGAGTGCCATTAAAATATTATTGTTTTGATATCATCATACCAAGAAATATTATGTTTAGCTGTGTATTTCCTGAAGAATGATGATCATGGCATCTAAGTTGACAGTTTAGGATCAATTACTGTTTATACATTTTTCAATATGATTCATCTCAAATAATCATGGACTGCGTGACGAAGTGACGACGGGTACGTGACGATGAAGTGCGCAGTGACTTGATGGTAAGCGGACCAGACGTTGCTGCCAGCATGCTCACAGTAGTCGTGGATTTAAATCCCAGGGTACACCCCTGACTTTTTGGAATCATGTGTGTATTGACACAAGACTCGATCTTAGTCTGAGGTCAGGACTATGTACATATGTGACTGTTGGGTGTTGGGGTGTATACTCAATCACTACGCTCGGTGAAGGAAAACATCTTGAGGAAACCTGCATACCATAGCGAATTAGTAAGAATTTCTATGGTATGTAAAGTTCGCTAACCCACACTAGGCCATCGTGGTGGACTATAAGGCCTAACTACTCTCAATCATACACTCGATTGCAGAGGAGGCTAGTGTCCTGTAGTGGGGCGTATATAGACTAATACAGTAATCACGGACTGCTAAACATTACGCCTTAACGCACATCGAAAACCATGGACTCCTAAGCAACATTACGCCTTAACGCATATTTAAAACCATAGACTCCTAAGCAACCTTGCCCACAGTTAAGTCTTAACACGCATCCCTCTTCAGATATGTCGCGAGATGACATGCAGGTGTGGCAGCACGGCGCTGTGCTGGCGGCCTCGGGAGTCAGACTATGATGCCGCACGTGCCTCCAACCTCACCCACCAGATGCCTCTGAAGGGACCCTCGTGCTCCACCTGCCGGGTGCCCAGGAGTGTGCGCATCGAACAGGAGATCAGGGAGAGGGGGAAAGATCCTTGCTATACTAGCTAAAGGAAAACATGCCAAAACTTCTTTTGATACACTAGCTATCAAAAGGAGCATCATTTCAATTCACACTGCTACTTTTGGAACTTGATTTCAATTAGTTCCACGAAATGCCGCGATTAAATAGAATAGAGTCAAATCGTGCGCAACTGTATTAAAGCGACAAGTTTTAGATCTTAAAGATAGCAAATCGCGTTGCAAAATAAATCCAGCAGATAAAAAAAATAATGTTGCAGTGGTTGAATGGGAAATGAAATAGACAGTAATTGATAATACTTCCAATCGTCTAAAAACTGCGTTCTAAAAGCACCAAATGAAATTTTGTAATATTGACTTGCAGGAGTCGTTAGATTATCGTGTAAAATTCCTTAGTAACTGGGTTATAATTAAGAAAAATAAACAATTTGTATTGACGTCATTTTTATTTCTTGAAAACGCAGAATTTTATAGACCAATTCAACAAGACAATTAAATGTTAAACGTATTTCGTATTTTCGCTCGCATGTCGTTCATTCTAATACGGAGACTGCCAAAAAATGTAGCATTCGGAGCATCCCCGATCTGAAAGTTGCATAATTAAATGTATTCATTTATCAACACTTGATTTCTTCATTAGTCTAATAGCAATGCGTATCGGTGTCACAATTCTGGGCATGATTTTGGTATGCTTTTGCAAGCGAAAGATGTTGTTAATTTCGGACCAGGGTATTTGTCATAAATGATTCAGGTTGGGTAAGTGACTGGTTCAAGTGGAAGGTTTAATAGCATTAATAACCTTTAATTTATCGTTTGCATGTTCATTATTGATCCGAGACGAAGATCTCTTCCCAATGCTTTTCTGGAAATAGAAAAATGCACATGAAGAATTGCTGAAGAATGAGTATAATAATCGCACTGATATAAATATTTATGATATCTAAAAAGGATGGAGAAAAAATTCCTGATACTTTCGATTCATTTATTTATATGTGATATGTAAGTATTCACCTTAGAAACTGTTATATTTATAACTGATGGCATATTTGGTAACTCTTCGTTAATTCCCTTCCGATTTTTCTAAAAAATTAAATAAAATTATATTAAGTCAGATCGAACAACTATTCTAGATTATTATTAATTCCTTCAATGCATGTGATCACATAACCACCTGGTGTGCTGATCTGTGGTGGCTTCATTTAGCTTCCCCAGAATACCGAAACGGAGCTTAGCTAAGCTTTCCTGACAACAGAAAATGGCGTTGATGACTCTTCATCAAGCTACTTTTAGCATAGGTAAATAATGTAAAATACTACAACGTTATGCTATGCAATCGTCGCAAAGTTTTCACGTTTTTGTCATACTATATGTACATACACTAATAACATAAAATATTAATACACGGAAAGTACATTAAACCTTTGGAATGCATATAGTAATACCCGATGGACCTCCCAAAGATGTTGTTGATTGTAAGCAAGGTCCGATGGAAGCTTTACGTTCCACTACCCAAGTTCGGCTTCGTACATCTACATCCTAAAATTAGAAACAAGCATAATTTAAAAAATGGTTAAGTACTGCTAATATACGATCATTATTTCTACATTTGATTAGTGGAAATATGTTTTTATTTTTATTTTATTAAATTAAGGTTCTCCAACGGTATATACATTATCACAACTAAAACATTCTTTACTACAGTTACATACTGATGCATAAACCACTTAAAGGAGTACACAACACTCTTATATTATTACACACGCGTAAACGAAACAAGAAAATTATATTTAGTAAATATTTAGAGTAAAAACAAATCAAAGACTACTGTTACAGATAAGGATGAATTAACAGAATACAAAATAAATCAAAACTAAATAACATAATTAAATCTTTTTCACAAATGTTACAATAAAAAAATAAATCAAACTAAACAAATCAATTATACTTCTTACAAATCTTACTTACGAAATCAACAATCATATAATAACAAAATTTATATAAGTAAAAATCGAAAAAATCTAATGTAAGTCGTTGTGGTTGAAGTGTTTAATCAATCTTTGCCTAAACGTTTTGTATGAGTCTGAAAATATATCGAAGTTATTGTCTGATTTGCAAAGAGAATTATATGCATTACACATTCTAGAGACTGGCGAGTGCAGACCAAGGTTGGTTTTAGACGGTGCAGGACGAAATATGTTAGTGATAGGATATCTAGGAGTCTTCACGGGCACAGCAATATTAATTTTTGATAATAATGAACAGTCTTCCAACTGTGAGTGGATTATTTTATGTAGAAATAAAACATCATGACAATATCTGCGTTGACGAAGTGATGTAATGTTAAAAAACGCCAAACGCTGATTATATGGACATCGGTGTGTTATACCTGGGCTGGTGAAGGCTAGTGAGCGCGTAAAAAAGCGTTGCACCGTTTCGATTCTTTGTGAATGAACTGCATATATTGGATTCCAGACAACACTAGCGTATTCCAATATACTGCGAGCTAACGAGTTGAACAGACACAATTTAGTGGATATTTGTTTAAAGTCTTTGGTGTTACGTTTCATGAATCCTGAGATTTTGATAGATTTTTTAACTATTGCGTCAATATGAGTCGTAAATTTTAGGCTACAGTCTAAAATAATGCCGAGGTCTTTTATTTCACTAACTTTACGTTATATAAGGTCGTTTACTGAATAAGTAGATAGGATAGGTTTTTTCTTCCTGGTGTATTGAATATAGCAACACTTTTCAATGTTTAAAGTCATATTATTGTGGTTACACCATCCATATATCCTATTTAGGACATCTTGCAGTAACATAATATCATCATTAGTAGTGATAGTGTGGTAGATCTTAACGTCGTCTGCATATAAAGAGTATTTACAATTGACGATACAGTCGGTGATGTCATTAATAAACAAACAGAACAGTACAGGTCAGAGGTGGGAGCCCTGTGGTACACCAGACGTAGCGGGATAGGTTTTGGACACATATCCCTTTATGTAAACAACCTGTAGTCTATTTTTAAGGTATGATCTAAACCATGCTAATAATGGACCGTGTATCCCCTGAGCTTCCAACTTTAGCAATAATATTCTAAGGTCGACTGTATCGAAAGCGCTTTTAAAATCGGTAATATACTGCATCTACTTGACGCCCCCTGTCTATTTCTGTTGTTATGTCAGAAATATAAGATGTTAAGTTGGTAGATGTAGAACGACGACTTCTAAAACCGTGCTGGGAGTCGGATATAAACGGAGCAAAATACTGTGCTATGACAGGGCATACAAGAGATTCAAATACTTTGGAAAATGTAGATAAGATGGAGATGGGCCGGTAATTTTTAACCAAGTGGTGCTCGCCTTTTTTATAAATTGGTACGACTTTAGCGATTTTCCATTCATCAGGAAATACTCCCGTGCGAAGCGAATGATTAATTATTAAACATAATGGTGATGCAAGTCCGGCGGCACAACGTTTAATAAAAAGCGGTGGTACTTGGTCAGGGCCTACACTTTTGAATATATCAAGAGCCTTAAGTTTTCGAAATACTTCATTTTCCTCGAAATGAATCCCACCTAAAGATTTGGATGTTAAGTTATAAGCTCGCTTTTCAATAATATTACCACAAGGTATTACTGAAGAGTGGGTATTGTTGGAATAGAGGCTGGAAAAATGTTCAGCGAATAGATCTGCAATATCTGATCCAGTGCTACCTGCATTAGCAGAATTGTCAGAATACATGACGGCAGGAATTGCGTTATTATTCTTACGCTTACTATTTATAAAATTCCAAAATAATTTGGGGTGTTTGGTAAGGTGAGATTCCGTGTGGTTTATGTATTCGTTGTAACAATTACGATAGTATCTATTGCAACGTTCTTTAATAATATTATATTCCAGCTCGTCTCGCGGATTACAGTATTTAGCAAAACGCTGTCTAAGTTTTTCTTTTTCAGACAACATCCTGATTAGTATACGATTAAACCACAGTGGGTATTTGTGTGACTTTAACTTACGTTTGGGAACAAACCTATCGATAATATTTGTCAGTTTCGAGTAAAATATTCTGACCATCTCGTTGACTGTCAAGATAGAACTTAGATCATTACTCCAGTCAATTGATTTTAGTTCGTCAATTATCTTGTGATAGTCGGCCTTGTAGAAATTATAATCAACTTTAGGTTTAGGATTCAGATTTTTATAACACTGAGATGAAATTTGGAATGACAAGGGTGGGTGTTTATAGTCGAGTCGGGTAATGATGTCTAGAGGAGGTTGTACGTTTACATTTGGTATGTTGGTAAGTATCAAATCTAAGATTCGGTTATCCTCATTACGTATATTATTTTTCTGGTATAGGCTATTGAAAGAAATGAAGTCGACAAGAGAGTGACCAAGGACACAATTATAATTAATGGGAATTAAATCTTTACTGTCGTCTGCTACTCTCCAGTCTATAAAACCAAGGTTAAAATCTCCAATGATCACAGCGTTGTCTACCTGATTTAGTACATTGTTGCAGTTAGTGAGAAATTTATTCAGAGCCTCCAAGGAGACGGGAGGGGGCATGTAGACTACACAAAAAGCAATTTTTTGTGACCTATTATTGATATTCAGTTGCACAGTTACCCACAAATCTTCATGATCACTATAATGATCACAATATATATAATGATCACAATATAAATATGTTATAGTTGGTTGTTGGTAACGTACTATACCGGGTATCTCAAGACTGCTACCGAAAACGAAGCCGGGTGGTAGTTTTAGTGGCTACAAACACAATGCAACTAAAATTTTCGCATAGAAACGTGACAATTATTTTTTATGATTTTTTAAATATCGTCATTTTTGGGTGGTAAATCCATAGTTTTTGCTAAAATAATAATTTAAACTCTCTTATATCTTAGAGTATTTATAAATTAAAGGGTATACACTATTATTTTAGGAAAAAAAAATATTTACCACCAAAATATGGCAATAGGAAAAAAAATTCAAAAAAAAAAAAATTGTCGCTTATTTTTGCAACTTTTTCTGTTGCATTGTGTCTGAAGTCGCTTAAACTACCACCCGGCTTCGTTTTCGGTAGCAGTCTTGATATACCCTGTATAATTTAAGGCTGGACCTAAGAACTAATACAATGTTACATGCCTTCAAATTAACTGTCTGAAGATATTCCTTGTCGTTCCAAGATATTTCTTTCTTCTTAATGGACACATCATTCTGAAATAAAAAAAGCATTATCATAAAGGGGGCTGTGAATAATTAATCCCATCAAAAACATCCTGTAAAAAAAATCCAAGTCTCGCAGCTCAGGTTTTCTACCGCAAAAAGTTGTGAGATGCATGTAATACCAAGTCGATTAATTTATTTAGTCCTTAAGGGACCTTCTATATAAAGTTATTACGTTAGTTATTACCATATCAATATTAAAAATTCTTTACGTTTTAAATAAATAGATCGACTTGGCCATCGCATGAAAACATAATGTATCGTACAATTTATACATAATGCTGCTGGCCAAGTCGATCTATTTATTTAAAACGTAAAGAATTTTTTATATTGATATGGTAATAACTAACGTAATAACTTTATATAGAAGGTCCCTTAAGGACTAAATAAATTAATCGACTTGGTATTACATGCATCTCACAACTTTTTGCGGTAGAAAACCTGAGCTGCGAGACTTGGATTTTTTTTACAGGATGTTTTTGATGGGATCTCACGTCTTTTTGTAGAGTCCTACTTTTTTCCTTTTCGGTACTTCTTACTTCTAGAATATCACTAACGATTTTTCTTAAAGCCTCTGTCTTATGGATTTTTCTTATTTTTGTAGGTATCAATTTATCATAAATATAGCGGATTTGATTATTAATGTTCTTTCTTTCATTGTATATGATATTTTCGAGCTATTTAGTCCATTTATTTGCAAGTTTTTCTTCGTCATGTTTTTCTAGAGGAACGTTATACAGTTTCATGGGCTGAATACACCATTTACCTCTCTATATCCCCTCCTGTTATGCCTCATATATATAGATATCTATCTACAGTTATTACTCCTATATAAGGGTACAATGATTCATTAACTGCAAATGTAACTTTGTAATCCTATACATTTATATGGGATTACAAAGTTATTCACGCAGTTGGTCTATCTAGAAAACTAGACACAAATTATGAAATGTTTGAATTTTCCCTTACTTTAGACACTAAACACTAATTATATTCTAAATTTGAAGGTTCTATGTCTGCTAGAAGTCCCTTAGACTTTTGATGATCGGTCAGTCAGTCAGTGAGTGACAAAATTACGAAAGTTTGACAAGTTATAATTCTTAAACTACTGATTCAAATTGAATGAAATTTTAAATATACCGTGTTTACACAATGCCTGCTTAGTAACTGAAAATTCAGGCTTCATGCTTTAGCCACAACGAAGTTATAGGGGGTTGAAAATGGTCTGAATTGCTTCGAGAAAAGGATGTTACGGCCTATAGCTCGACTTGGAGGGGGCTCGGCCGCGCCCCCAGATGATAAATTCAACATTAGACATTTTAGGCTTCCAATTATATTTATTCAAATATGTTAGCGTTCAATTTATTAGAGAATGTCAACAAACACCAAAAACATTTGATCAAAGAAATGACCTTCGTTTTCTATAAGCACCGGTTGTACCATGGGTTGTACTGACTGATTCATTTCAATAATGGGCCTTCCAATATATGTAGATTCACTTTGGCATGTATATATTTGTGTATTCTTTTAAAATCACATCTTTAAAAATCAAGGTTGATGACTGAAGTACTAACTATAACTCTATGCCATTTGTGTATTCGGAAATTATCAAGTCATTTTTAAAAATGATATCAAGGAATATTTGGCCCAGAATTATCATCACATTATGTTGACAGACGGCTGCATGCTAGAAGCCACGAGGTGTTTTCACATTTTTGTTGAGTTTAGGCGCCCTTCAAGAGATAACTGTTTGAAAATGCTAAGGATTTGGATGATTTTAATAATATTATATAATGTAGAATTTCAATAAGAGAACGGTCCTAAAATCGTACTAAAAGCGTTAACAATGCCCCTGTTTTTAACTGGAGCGAGATACTGAAGTTACTTCTGTGGCTTTAATATACACCGTTGAATTTGGACCTCAATGTACCTCTGTTGCATTGTCCTTTGCTTCTTCTACTACAGGTTCTTGAACCGCATTCGTTTCTTCAACTTTCGCTTTGGTTAGTTCAGTTTTACTCCCGGTGTCATCTTCTTCAATTTTATCGAGCTAAAAAACCTTATTTAGTTTTAGGAATAATACATAAATATATACATAAACTCAAGCCTATTTCTCAGAAGGAATAGACATAGGTGCTAGCAGGACAAGCAGGCTTCAAATTGTATAGTCGTCTCACGGTATGATAGATGGTGAGCCTATAGTTATATCGGGAATAAAATCCTGAATCCGGCCTGATAATGAATAGAAAACCCAATATTACTTTGTCCAACCCGTGATTGAATCTAAGAACCTAATCGTACCGTAGTACACTACGACTATCAAAACACACAACTCCGAAAAGTCAGAAGTGTGTCCTGGTATTTGAACCCGGGACCACCGTTAACAATATATACATATATAATATGTTTATATTAAATCTGCTGTGCGGTGGAGGCTATAAGCCTGTTGATAACGAACTCAATGATGCTGCTAACATGTTCATGGCGGTCGTGGGTTCAAATTCCAAGGCACACATCTGCAAACTATAGAGATTAACAAAATATATAGTGTTCTGAATTAGCCGACCAGCATGGTAGAGCATGGCCACAGAATATGGCATACCCTTGCTCAATTGTAGACGAGCCTCGTGCACTATAGTGGTATATGTATGGGCTGGATTAATATTTCCATCTATGACTATTACTTTAAGCTTGTAGCGAAGAGGCTAGAGTTTAATAGTAAAGATTTTATATCGACAAACTACCTTTGCATTTTTTATGGTTTGTCCTTAAAAGTTTTCATCTATTATTCATATTTTGACAGCCTCCGTAGCGCAGTTGGTTAGACGCCGCCTGTGAAACGAGAGGCCGCGGGTTCGATCCCCGCACCGAGAGAAATATTTGTGCGGCCCACAAATATTTCTTCCGGGTCTAGGTGTTTGTGAGACCGAAAAGTCTCTCGTAGTTCCTGATACCCACGACACGAGAATCGATCTTAGTGTGGGCTCAGGACTATTTATGTGACTTTATTTATTGAATGTGTGTCAATTGAACTCTAAAAACCGCATACGCGGTTGAACAAACATATTGAGAGAGCGTGTCTCTACTTTTTTGCTATTGTTATTTTTTTACTCTAAAACAGCTATAAACAGCTATAGTTTTATAGTGAAATGGGCATCCTCTTTTGCAGTAGTGGTGTATTCAGAATGTAAAAGATAATTTGCTTTGTATAAACAATAATAAATTATAAGAACTTTACATTTTCAAGCTTTAATTTTCATTAAATATACAGAAATCTGCCATCACTTGTGCATACAATAATAAAATAACTATGTTGAAATATACTTAATCAATCAAAAATCAAAACATTATTTTAATTAGATGATAGAGAAAATCCTTACACATTTTCAATAATGCCATCCTTACAAAATGCACTTGCGTATCCAGTGTAGGTTCAATAGGAATAAAATAGTTAATTGTTTTATTAGTAATTTTATATACACAGCAAAATGCACACGCAACATTCGTATGAAGCAATTATTACATTGTCTTTAGCTGGCCATCCCCAGTCGCCAAGGCGAACAAGGCAGCGGCACGCGGGCATTCCAATATCTTATTGCTTGATGCTTGGGACCACTTCTTAAGCGCACTACACACCGAAGCCGCCGACACCAGACACATATCAACAACTTTTTGCTGGCGGGATAGCCGGCAGCTCCACTCATTGCAAGACCACAAACGATGTTAGCGATTTGTCACCGCTCGACGTGACATGAACATTTTAATGATATTATTGAGTGTCGCCGGAAAAATGAGCTAATCTTATGTTGCCAGCATGTCGGCGGGCATCATCACGTGCAGGCTCTTGTCGCGAACATCATTCCATCTTATTGCCGCCGGGTTGCAACGGCAGGTTTGGTGTGTAGTGCACTTAGACGCATGCAGTGTGGTGTCAGTAAAAGTACTATGTATTATCCGTGACTATACTATATTATATGTGTCGAGCATTCAAACCCAACGATTGGAAATGGCCAGCCAGCATGACATAGTGGCGCGCGAACACATCGCTGGTGTGAGGCATGCGAGATGTTTATATGCCGGAGCCGTATCCGCGGGGCGAGATGTCGTGCTCCGAGGGAGCCTCGAGGGCGGTGCCGCAGCAGAACAGCTGGCGCACCGCGCGGGACACGCGCGAGCTGCGAGAGTCGCTGCGCGGCAGCCCGCCCGCCTCCTCATCGTCACACTACAACAACCACAACCAGACATTATACCTTCGTGTATAACTAACAACTAAACGTAGCATCAATCAGCAAATCTACTGTAAAATGGTATTTCGATTTAGTGTGCGGGCTGCCGCGCTGTCTACTTTTCATATTTTTGTGGATTGTTACATATCGTCGTATTTCGCATATTTTTTAAATATTTTTAACTGTGTTGTGTTAGTATAAAACGAAAGTTAATTATAATGTTTTCAGACATATTACAATATAATGAACGTACTAGAGGGCACGCCGAATCAAATCATTTACAACAAAAAGTCTTTGTCAATTATACTGTCACATTATTTTCCCACCAACTCCTCTGCATGTCTGGTATTTAGGCTGGCTGTTTTTTTAAGATTTAGTATGTCATGTTATGTGTTATGTATTTATTTATTATGTAACTTAAGATGTACAATAAAGAGTATAAATAAAAAATATGTCTCCAATATAACAAGTAGCTGAATAAAATTTCAATCTTACCCATTCTGAAGACGGTTTAGACATAACAGTGGTCCGCAACTCTGCGATCTCCTCCGTGATGCTGTCGTCGTCTTCTTTCTGATCTTCGCCAATTTTGTTAATAGTGTCATCAGACGCTGTCGTAAGCGACTCCACACGCGCTGGGATTGGCATGGGCTGGGATGCTAGTGACCCTCTCTGCAAAAAATAACGCACTAAATATTACTGACTCAGATCACAAACATTTGTAATGATAATCCGAACTTCTTCGAAATTTAAAGTAGTCCAATATCAATTTTATATTGGACAACAACGTACAAAACAAAAAGATATAGGTAAGAAGACAAATATTGCACATTTTGTAAAAGAAAGCACAAGCATACAAAAATGTAAAGGCAAAATGTACACTTATACTAAGGTATTTAGTGCCCGGATCAGCTAGATATAATAATTTGTTTAAACACAGACATTTTATTTTGAAATATTACATTTCTTTCATTCATTATTTGCACTTTAAACTCTTCAATATTTTATATCTGCTTTCATATTCATGCATCATACCGCTTATTTTAAATAGGTACATGCACTTTTAAGTTCCATGAACTGACGTACAGTGGCCCGAGCACGAATTACTATCGAAAAAGTATTCGTATCGAAATCGAATAATTTTGTATGAGATTTGTACAGCGCCTCTATCGTGCGTAAAAGGAACTAATTTTGCGAGCACGAAGCATTGTAACTTACTTTCGTATCGAAATCGAGACGTAATGTAAACAAAACTCGAGTTAAATAAACAATTTTGCGAGCACGAACGTTGATTTGACATACGGTATCGTAAGTTTCGAAGGCTGGCTATCGAGAATTGTCGAATGTTTTCTCACTTAAATTTTTTCGGTGAGAAAGGTTTCGAAACTTATTATAATAATGTTTTAATCGTAATTATAGTTTTGTTTAAGTTGATTATTGTATAGAAATTTGTTCTAATACTATTCTTAAGTTATTAAAACAATCAAGTGCTTAAAATCACCTATAATGCAAAGATTGTCCCTAAATGAACGTAGTGCTTTATAATGCATTTCTTGCTGGAAGTTCAATTGAAAATGAATATAAATCAAGAGAAACTGAGTTTGATGAATTAAATCATGTTTTATTTATTTATTTACTAAGTTCAAAAATGAATTAAAAAATATATATACTTTATATTTTTTTATTGCAGTGAAAAAGAAATACCAAAATCCCTATGGATATAAATGAGAACAACTTTCGAAACATAAAAAAATAATTTCATGCTTTTATAGTAAACTCCTTCCATTTTGCTCGAATGTAATTGCGACCTCTCGGGGCGCTAGAAGATTTAGAGTTTAGACAAATCTCCATTTCTGGAATAGAAATTGCTAAATTGAAATACCTACTTTATTTAAAATTATTTATTATTTATATTTTACTCACATTAATTAATTATCTTGCACACTCAAGTAAACGTTCAAACTAATTAGAACTTTTCACTCACACGCTCATTAATTCCACCAACATTTAGTATTGCAAAATATTTGATATGTAATGGATGCATATTAAATATTTTAATTATTTAATGAAAATAACTAACAAGAACATTTTCGCTGTTAACTTATAAAAACATCAACAAACTCCACCTTGGTTTGGCGTCTCGTCGATGTCAAGTGGAGTCGTTCGGAACACGTATAATATTTTTTTGGTATCTAAAAATCTTAGTTATTTCTTCAACGATAACGTCACTTTTTAATTTCCAATAGCTCGCTTTTAATGTTTTATTCACTGTAAATGCATATTCTAAATTAAATGCCCTATAAGTAAACGGTGGAGTCAAGTTTTTAAGATTATTTTAAATTTGATATGGTATTCGAACGCATCATTCGATCAACAAATCGCTCATTATGCTCTTAAAGCAACATCACTGCTTACATTAGGATGACGTCACTAACGTATTCGTATCGAGCTCTCGATAGTCGACAGAAAGTGCTTCGTGCTATGTACTATCGACATACTCTGGTAAACGTATCGAGAACTCGATACGTTTACGTTACGAATTCGATAGTTTTTCGTGCTCGGCCTACAGGTGGCGTGATTAAACAGGTTTACCGCGCGTATATATCGACTAACATGACAATGTAATTTGTAATGGCATGATTCACCGCACCTTGGCTTCCACCTCCAGTGGCGTCAGTGTGATCGCCTCGGGTGAGGAGCTTCGTCTCTTCGTATTCGATGATAGTTTCTTGGCAACATTAGGCTTATACTTTTCTGAAGACATCGCTGCAAGTAAAGAAATAAGTTCACTCCATATTGGTCATAACTAAATTGGCCTCACATATTATGAATGCGAAATAAAAAAAAATATGTAACACCAGAAAATATAACGGTTCACTTAACGAACGGACGTCAATAGATGTCAATAGAAATTGATCCGCTGAGTACCTACTTGTTATAGACCCAAAAATCGCTAACGCCTATTCTGTTAGGCTACAGTTGATAAATTTTAGAGCATCGAATTAACAGCAATCTATAAATATTAATTATAGCTCCCATTTGGGGCCTAATAAAAGAAAAAGTGAAATGTAGATTAAAGGTGGTTTTATCGTTTAAAGCCATCTTCCAGACCATCATATGATGGAGTGGATTGCACACAAAGTCTAATGTATCGGTAAACCATTTAGTTTTTGCATGCAAGGCAGCAATATATATTTTTAAGGATTCTTCAAATCTTAGTAATCGAATTTAGGCATTTACATTAAAATCAAATGTATATTGCCTCACCGCGCTCAGATTCTCTTCTCTCTTTAGTTTCGGAAGCCTCGGTGGCAGCTTTTAACTCTTCAGCCACGGCTACAAGGTAACAAAATAAATTGATAATTTCTATTAAAACAAAGAAAATAAGTAGCTGTATTGTTTCAATAGTTTGGTATTTAAAGACAAAGTCCAGTTATCACATCTGTGGAAGGAATTGTCAATGACAATGAAAGCGTAAGACAAATGTGATGTCATACACGGCACTGCGGGTGCTCGGGAGCGTTTGTGGTGAATGTCGGACAGGGTTTCGTCCTGCAGGTCGGTGGGGCGGAAGGCCTGTTTGTGGCGCGCTCCTGACTCCACCATCACCACCGACGAGCCGCCGGCACCCGCCCCGCCCGTCGTCTTCTCTTGCTCCGACATCCTTCACTCAAACATCCATACGTTGTCTATAACAAAAACCTCACTAATTTGTCACCAGAATATCAAGCTTACAATTTTTTGAAAAGCACCAAACGGGCGAAACGTCACGCTGTGTAAATTTTGACAGCTAACTTTCTTGTTTTTCAATCTCTTCCATTTTTGAAATCGCTTCACGTGTTAGGTTGGATTGCGAAAGGTTTGACTGCAATTAGTTAATTATGTAACGGAATATACATATTCACGTGAAATAATTATCTTTATAGCCACAGCCCGCCAACCGTTAATGGGTGTGGTTTATTGTGAATTTATCATGAGAATTTTGTAACTGCATAGTATTTTATGCTCATACACACCCTCTAGTAAAATAGAATTACTAATCCCGAATATGCACCTACAATATCCTCGAATTCTTCAAATATCCTTCGAATTGCATCGTTTTGCTATATTTAGCCATACCACCTTCTATACTACTAGCCTAGTTCTTGTTGGTAACAAATCTAATATATAAAATTCTTCAGTCACGGGGTGCGTAATCGAACTCCTCCGAAACGGCTTGACCGATTCTCATGAATTTTTATGAGCATATTGAGTAGGTCTGAGAATCGGCCAACATCTATTTTTCATCCCCCTAAATGTTAGGGGTAGTCCACCCTTAAATTTTTATTTTTTTATTTTTTAGACAAAATTTTTAATTTCTATTTTTTTATGATACAACATACAAAAATACATACAATCCTCAATTTTCACCCTTCTACGATCAACCCTTATTTTTTAATAGCCATTTTAGTAATTTAATCATTTTTCCTCTCCGGCCGAAAACTGATCAATCGTCATTTAATTAGTTATCCCCGCCAGATGTCTACAGGTGATTATCAATTTTGAGTGTATTTTGCACGATTAGTTAATCAAGTGATTTTCATAACCTCAAAAGTACTCAACAAGTGGCACGAGCTTTCACCAACAACGGCTTTTGTGTTGTAAGTATACTTTTTTTAATTAATATCGAAAATGTTGCTGGAAACGGTCAAAAGATTCGGTAGAATTTATTTTTTATTAAAATTGGGCAAACTTTTTTTTTGTGTTCATTTTTTTTACCTTTTCTAAACATAAAAAATCGAAACCACTGAAGTTATGTCTATGAAATTTTATATTTTAACTCTTTATTACTAACAAAATTTAATGGCGTGCAATATTTTTTTGGAAAAACAGCATTTTGGTGCTGAAATAAGAGAAGGAATATTGGATGGACAATAAAAAACGCTAAAGTTTTTAATGTCAAAAATTCAATAAGGCAATCTTTATATGTTTATGTATATGGATGCATATGGAGAGAAGGGACATAAAGTAAAATAGGTACCGGAGAGGGGTGGGATAGCTGACAGATTTGTTAGGACGAAATGTAAATGCACGTTATAAAACGGGATGGATAATAAAGAGAAGACACGGGATGGATTGGGAAGAGACTGAACAGGCGGTGAACGGGATTGAGCCAGTCAGTAGGATAGCTACGTCAAGTTTAGGTATACAAGAGTTTATACGAAAAACAACATGTATTTGGTGTGGAGTGGAATCAAGAAATATATGCACCCAGGCGAAGCTGGGTCGGGCCGCTAGTAATCAATAAATTATTAATTTATGTATTATAATGTATGCCTGTAACATTGGCAGATGTATCCGTCTTTATCAAGAAGGTCTTTATGTACGTCTACGACACATAAAGAAGGATGAATACCGTAGTGCCATAAACCAGTAACAGAAGAAAAACACCCACGTCACCACAGACGTCAGGATAATGTAATTATTTTTCTTTTTTGTCGCCAAATTATTGTTTTGACCACACTTTATTTTATAGTCCAGACGGGTTACTTTGAATAAATATGCAGGGCAGGAGAAAAATAAGATGTGATGGAAAATAAACAATCTCCATCGAAGGCGAAATTAATATCCATCCACGAAGAGAAGTTGATTCGAAAAGTTGATTACGATTCCATAGCCGGTTCGACACGTCTGCCCAAAAAGGAACTTCTTCTTGGTAACGCAATCAAAATACATAGTACATTTAATATCACTTAACCAAATAACTTTATTTTCTCTTCAGACCTAGAAATACTCAAAAAAAACCAAACTCATCGTCAATCTTCACAAAGAGTCCTCCTTTCTATAAAGCCCAGAGCACCCGCCATTAAGACTATATACGTCACAGAGAAATCCCGATTTCATCCAAAGAAGGTGCGTTACATATATTTTAATTTTTCATTTTACATCTCTAGGGAATTTATTAAATCCTTATTTATTTTATAGTACACAGAAAAATCACGTTCAAGACTTGCTATTGGCGACCATTCGTCCTTCACAACTCGTAAGAACATATTTAACAATAAGTAATTAAATATTTACAAAACCTTTCAAATATTTTGGTTAGATTGCAGTGAAAATGATTCTAATATTATAACATATCCAAACGAATGTGGACCAAAATACGAAGAATCGCAAAGCAAAACCATAAAAGAAAGTGTGTCGTCAATCAATATTCAGGTAGAAAACACCACTGCATTTGCATCAAAATGTTTTCAAATTAACCGCACTTCACGCAATGTAGACACATTCAGTACAAAAAGACAAACTGAAAAATGCTATATTTTTGCTCAAAGACAAATAAATATGGGCCCTTATAAAGTAAATATAAACAGGAGAAATACAAGTCCAAATAAAGTAGATATCGCAACATTAATTGTTACGAACACATCATCCGAAGATATCAACCCGCCTACGGCTAACACTCTAATCAGGTTAAATAAACGAATAGATCATTTGGAGCGAAAAATTCAGAGACAAGAAATGGTATTCCGTTCAATCGATCCTAATATACCTCTGTCTTCGTCAGATGAGGAATCCAAAGGGAATATCATGAGAAGCACATCAGCGTCTGGCAGACCCGGTTGTAGCTACATAGAACATTACAGCCACGTTCCCGAAACATCTGCTTTCCAACGGTACGTCCAGCAAGCACCACCTCTCTCGCCAAGTAAAGCTACCACACTGGAGAAAGAACACAACTCAGAGCAATATGGACGTGATTTCACAACTTATGACGGCATCACGGCTCGAGGCAGGCGCCAGTGTGCCTCGGTGCCGTGTAAACGAGACGATGTTCCCAAACTGGCGGCTGAAAGAGTTCATAAAATAAGGCACAAGCTAAATCCTGTTCGTGATTATCGTTTAATGGACACAGTTCATTATCTAGCTCAAGGAGAATTTGCTCCGCGAGATGATGGCATAAAGCTGACTCCATCACGGGAAGCAGTTCTCAGCGATATAATATGGGAAGATGTATGTCGTACACATTGGCCGAATGCCCGACTGGGTCGTCGGGGACATCCCGACCGCTGTAATGACAGATGCACTACAAGGGGAGAACTTCAGCGCTTGATCGACAGTCTTTTACGAGAAAGGGTAGCACATGTTGAACGTAGAAGGCGTCGTCACTACAGAATAGTAAAGTTAAACCATCGCCACGAAAGTTGCAGGCCATTGGGTAAGACGGGGGACATCATCGTCGCGAGTCATAAAAACAGACAGACTAGTGACGACCTGGTCGTCAGTGACCAAAACACAGATGCCATGATAAGTATAGACAGGCGGCGCGGTGAATCAAGTCCTCGCAGGAACCCGAGAAGCTATGATCGAATGGCCGCTACTGAAGGTCGGAAAAGGCATCGAATTCGACAGGATGACTGCTGCCCGGGGCCGAGTTGCGCTGTTCGATCACCAGGGACAAGAGAGCAGACTTGTTGTTATCAAACATCTAACACTACTAAGCCGGAGACCAGTCTACCGGCGGAGAAATCAAGACCTCAATGTAGTGGCAACCAGGAGCTGACGAGCGCCAGCACCGTATCCAGTTGTAAATCCTCGAGGAGTCCTAGATTGGTCGTAAAAAAAGAAATATCACGTCGTAAACAAATTCCCCGTGACGAGCCGAATTTAGAGGATTACATAATATTGCCGACTTTAGTCGTTCGCACTCCATCTAATATGAAAAGACAAAAGAAATTTAATGAACTTTATCATCGTATATTGAATAATGGTACGTATAAAACGCGCTTTATAAAAAGTAGTGGTACATGTAAATACCATTAAAAATAAATTTTACATTTTGAACGAAATCGATAACTTCCCAATTTATTTTTACTGCAGCCCAAAACTTTCCAATATTAACACAGAGAGTCGACCAATGTAACAACGCAAATCCGAATACAAAAGAAATTGGCTTAAACATTAGCATTACCCTTTCAAATAGTGCAGAAGAACTGAATAAATGAAGAAAACAATCCTGTGTGAGAAAAGTGGTTCCTTTATATTAAATTCTAATTATGTAGCTTTATTTAATTATAGTAAGCATGAATTTCATTAGAGTTTTCTTTTCAACATTACGACGGTTTCAAGCTGTAAGTTTTATGAAGTCAGGTGCACAACCGTGTTGTACGTAACCGTAGTCCTTACTTTTTTCCTAATATAAATCTGAAATGAGCCTTTCAAGCCTCGATAACCCTAACATCATGAAATTTTTGGACACACTTTGTCAGGAGTACACAATGACAAAGAAGAGTACCAATCTATTTTTCATCAATAAAAAGTCAGTTTTTCTCTGTTCTGTATAAAAACTGTGTCCTCAAGATATCTTCAGCGCACGAGTGAAGCTTGTGAGCTAAAATTAGTATTGAAAATTGTGATATGTTCCCCAATAAAGGTAGAGGTAAAAACGGTGTAGTGGTGAATGTTGACGCCGCAACGCACTCCATTAATTACGGTGTCGAATCGGCTTTTGTGAAAACACGTTGCTATTTAGTATATTGCTGAATCAGCAACACTGGCCCTGTCAAGTTTTGCTGTGAAATAACATCGCGAACGTGTAAAATAATATTACATGTAAAAATTATAATCTAACATTCCAATCTTCAAAAACAAAACAATATACCTAATACCTATTTCTAATACTACATCATCTCTATATCTTGTAAAGGTCTCCTGGAAGATACTGCCACTGGCATTAAGTTCCTCTTGTATATGAAGCTTAACATCAGTTATGTTTGTTACGCTCTCGCGTTTTGACTACTCAAATAATGTTCAATGGTGGCTTAATATTTATCCTTCATGGCTTCATATTTATTCCATTTTTAATTCCTAGAGACCGTCACAAAAAATCTAACTCCATGTGACTTTACATGCATTGTTAAGTATCGTCTAAGTTGAAATAAAACTATTATTTACGGATTTTATCGCGAATTTAGTTTAATTTTTACATTTTTGACTTCCCGACGTTTCGATCACTTTACAGCTTTCGTGTCTTTAGTCCGCCCCGTGACCACGTCGGGAAGTCAAAAATGTAAAAATTAAACTAAATTCGCGATAAAATCCGTAAATAATAGTTTTATTTCAATGTGTAACATTCGCGTAAATCTAAGAAACCATTATGGTCTATGTTGCCTCATTCGAACTTTCTATTATAGCGATGCTCAGAAATTTAAAAAAGTACACCTGCCTTATGGGCTAACTTCTCTAAATTGTACTCTTGATTTTATAGGAGTCCCGTGCTCTGCAGTGGGACGTATATGGGCTGATACAGATATGGGCAAAATAAAGAAGACAGGGTATTTTACATCTTAATCGTATTACAATTTTTTATCGAATAACACATCTCGGTAAAAACACCACCAATATGGAGAAACTTTAGTTGGCGACTGTATCTATTATACTGCATAGAGGAATACCGTTGGCTTGTCTCAAACTAAATGCTGGTGATATTTTCAGTATATAATACACCTCCTTTCCAGCTATACTTTGAGGATATTACTAACAAAATCATCCGTAAAGCAAGTGCGTGAAATCTATAAAATATCAAGACTATTGTGTATAAGTGATATCCTCCTATAGTGGCCTTTGTGCAGTAATGGACTTCCTGTAGCTGAAAGAGTGATATTTTATATCATAAACAAGTGTCAATATGGCGTAACGATCATAATATGTGTGTGCAAGGCTATGAAACAACTTTAGATTAAAATATTTACAAACTAGCCACATACCCTTTAATTTAGGGCGGTTTTAAGTTTCGACTATACAACATATTTGAAATTAGCACCATCTGAAAAACTAGAAGACCTTACAACAACTTACTGTGTTATTTATATTTTTAATTTTTATAAATAAACTTTTGCCTTCTATTTATCCTTAAGGGGTTCATTTTCGAAAAATCCATTGTTGTTCGTATTTTACTCTACTTGCAGAATTTTACTGTTCCTAAACTTCGTGTTTGATATTTTGCGTCCTCTCTCAATCTGTTCGGAGGTTTTTAAGTAGATTATCAAGTTATTTGCAGCTTCTAACTCACACAATAAGGAACACGTATTTCTGACTGACAGAAAACAAATCGATTGTTCAAAATCTCATTAATTAATATTTTCGAACTTTAATATTGTCGTCCTTCGTCATCTACCTATTAAAAGTATACGTCATCTTATTACTTTTACTGTAGAATTAAAGTTCATTGAACAGTTAAATTAAAAGGATTAAAATTTACATCTTCATATTCCTGTTATTGTACAATCTCCGAATAAAATTTCCCCGCGAAAAAATGATCAAAAGTCTTTTATAATAAAATAACAAAATGTAAATATGAAAATCTAAATTCTAACCCTTCATAAAAATATTTCTTGAAATCTCGCTTCATGCATTCTAGGAAGCCTCTAAGTCACTTGAAAATACATAAGTTTGTAGTTTAGTATTATTATACATAATTTAGGTCAAACTTAAGGCAATTCACTGGGGCAATAAGTAGAACCATGTCAGCTGGACGCGCCCGTAAATATTTGATAAGAGAATTTTCGATCGCGCCACGGCACTGAACAAATCGATTGATGCTCAACTTTTATACCGGTTATTGGCGGTTAATATTCTACGAGGTAGATATACATACAATTGATATTATGAATGCAAAATTGTTTTGCGTGAAGGGAATATAGTATCCGAATGGTAAATGTACGTACTGTGACTTACACTGCGAAAGTAAATAATAGTTTTTTCCTGAAAATAGGGTTTTTAGGAAAATAACGCGTACAAAATGTTTATAATATCCTTGTAATCAAAAACTGTTCCATACATAAAAGCGAAACTACGATATACCGCAGTTGTCTTCTATTTATCCAACGAAAACTGAATGATTTTTGTTTTACTGTCCACGACAAACATAATGGAAAGCACAAAGAAATGGCTGAACGAAAGGAATTCTAAGAAAAACGGTCTCTACGTGCACTACAGTCCACCAAATTGTAAGTATTTTTACGTCTTTATGATTTTATACTACCCATTAAAATATTCAATTCAATACTATAGTTCTTCCTTCATTCTGGAGCTCGCATTTGGTCAGAGATTAAATTACTGTACAAATTCATATACATATAAATACAACAGTCACATACATAGTCCAGTCCACACTACGATCGAGTCTTGTGTCGTGGGTATCAGGAACTATGAAAGACTTTTCGGTTTCACAAACACCCAGACCTGAAACAAATACATTTGTGGTTCATACAAATATTTGTATGCATAATGATTCGTTTGCATAATCATTTAATCAATTGAATTTTATATGCAACTATATTTGTTATGCCTGTTAAAGACTATAAATAGTTGTAATAACTTATGAAAGGCACTTATCAGCTACTTTATAGTGGCTTCCCAATATAATATTATACCATTTATAATTATTATTTGCTAGCATGAGTTCATTTTAATTAGTACCTAATGGCCAATCTCATATATTTTAATACACTGTCTACATAATAAACATGCAAAATACCAAATGCAATCCTATATACCAAAATTAATGTCTATGCAAAAAACAGGCACCAAATCGTTTACCCACCGATACGGACTTTGAAATAGTAAAAAAATATGTCAACAAACGGTTGAAAACATTGTGCAAACAGCAGAGGCGATGAAACGAGCTGTCTGGAAAATACACGGACAGGATCGCGTGCCACGCCGCATAACACTCCCTCTACATTGTCTGACCATCCGATAGCATTTTATACGAAATACTTTAAATACTCCGCAAATTATAGCTGTTTTAGAGTAAAAAAATAACAATAGCAAAAAAGTAGAGACACGCTCTCTCAATATGTTTGTTCAACCGCGCATGCGGTTTTTAGAGTTCAATTGACACACATTCAATAAATAAAGTCACATAAATAGTCCTGAGCCCACACTAAGATCGATTTTCGTGTCGTGGGTATCAGAAACTACGAGAGACTTTTCGGTCTCACAAACACCTAAACCCGAAATAAATATTTGTGGGCCGCACAAACATTTCTCTCTATGCGGAGATCGAACCCGCGGCCTCTCATTTCACAAGCGGCGTCTAACCAACTGTGCCACGGAGGCTGTTGTAACACACAACGCATTAAAACGGTGAAGAAAAACATCGTGAAGAAACCGACACGATTTATATGAATCTCTATGGTATGTAAAAGTTCGCCGCACAAGGCCAGCATGGTGGATTACATTGCTTAACCCTTCTAATTCGTACTTTCGATTGTAGAGAAGGCCCATGTTCTGCGGTGGGGCGTATATGAGCTAATACAATACAGTATAATACAACAACACACATTCGTCTTGAAGCAAATGATTCTGAAATCAGTCGCGAGACAATACGCTGCATTTATAAGGTCACCAATATATTAGCTGATGGTAGGATATTGGTATTCAACCACTATCTATTTAATTAATTTATTGCACCATTAAATAATTGGAAACCCCTACTAACACTTGCGCCTCCTACATTGTACCGCGTTTAATTAACCGACTCCACCCAGATTTACGTGATAGTTGAACTCAAAAGAACTTTAATCTCAACTCATGACAAATATTTTTTACATAATTATGAATGCATTAATATCAAACTCCTAATATCACTACGGTCTTTTATTTTATTTATAAGTTATACACTGCTGACTATACATATCACAATTCATATAGACTAAACAATACGCCAATTACGCCATATTTTTATTATTTATTTATACAATACACACAGTCATGACAGGTAGATATATACCCAAATCAAACTGGTGGGACTTTACATAAATCTTGAAGACAAAGTATTTAACAAAAACGTGCAAGTATAATATACAACAACTATTTATAAGATAATTGTATTAAACTAAATATAATAAATATATTTTATTATAACTATGTTTGTCAACTCTGATAGCAAAATAAACCTTAGTATTTTCTCAACGTTATCACATAACAAATATTACATATCTTTATTAAGCATTTTAAATAAATGAAAAAAACTTATTCTTTAAATAAACTTATTATTTAACCAATGCTTGGAAGAAATCGTGATAGGACCGCCAATTGTGACATTTATTTATTCGATGTTTTGTGTTATTATTGAGTATGTGATGTTCATTAAAGAATTAATGAATAAATTAATTTACAGAAAAAAACATAAATACCCAGCTTTCACTCGATAAGCATGAAATCTATTTATACCTTATTTTTAATTCACATACGGATTTAATCTAATAAACAAGCACATAATGACGCATATGCCATGGCAATTAATATTGATTACCAAATTAAAGGCTACTAGTCGTTGTGATGGAGTCACTGCGAAAATGACCTTAGCGTGATGACGAGGTAAATTAATATCAAACCTGCATTTTATTATGACCTACACTTAAACTGAAAGTAATAAATACGCAGTGGTCACATAAATATACTCCAGACTTTTAGTAATGATCGAGTCTAATATACATACGTTGGAATTTTGTATCTGGACACGAAAAAACTATTATATTTATCCTGCAAAACTTTATTGTCCACCTGGTAATCGTAACAAAGGCCCCTTTTGAACAAATTTGGGTTTATACCCAACTGTTACATATATAGTCCTGACCCCACATTAAGATCAATCTTGTATAGAGGATAGCAAAAAACTACGAGAGTCTTTTCGAACTTTTCTTGTCTTTTCAACAAACACCTAGACTCGACACTAATTCATGTGGATCACACAAAGATCTATTTCGGTACCTCGTACCCGCGGCCTCACGTTTCACAACCGGCGTCTAACCTACTGCGATACAGAGAGTGGCAAAATATGAATATTGGGTGAAGGGCGGGCAAGAAGTAGAAAGAAGAAGAAGAACGAAGAAGTCTTAACTTTATGATGCAAAAAATACATAAACAGCGCGGTAAACTAATTAATTTAAATCATATTTAAAACATATGTTACAAAAATATGTTATAAAAATTAATTAACACTAAATAAACTTTCTGTAAGGACTTACGAAGCGAAAACGGAAAAAAACTATTCTTCTTGCCCATACGCCCATTGGTATCTAATATAAGCATAAACAATTTTGAGGATGCTTTATATTTTTGGTCCTCATAATATAATCTTATAAAATATATCCGTGATAGTTACTATGTATAAAACGAAAATTGTTCATTTAAATTGTTATATTAATAATACAGGGTATATCAAGACTGCTACCGAAAACGAAGCCGGATGGTTGTTTAAGCGACTTCAGACACAATGCAATAGAAAATTTTGCAAAAAAAAAAAGCGACAATTTTCTTTTTTGTATTTTTTTCTTATGGCCATTTTTGGGCGGTAAATATATTTTTTTTCCTAAAATAATAGTGTATACCCTTTTTTTTATAAATACTCTAAGGTATAAAACAGTTTAAATTATTATTTCAGCAAAAACTATAATTGATTTACCACCCAAAAATGACGATATTTAAAAAATCATTAAAAATTAATGTCACGTTTCTAGTTACCACGGCATAGCAACCGCTATATGCCAACGTTGCAGCCCACTTGAGTCGACGAGTCATCAGTCTATTGCCGACGCATCATTTTTATTAATTATTGATTTATTATTTTTTAGATTAGTCTTTTATTAGCTTTCCTTGAAATAACATTGTATTTTTATTAAATAAATATTTTTTTAATTAAAATCCCGATCGCGTAATCTTAACTTTCATTGCAAAATTTTTAGTTGCATTGTGTTTGTAGTCACTAAAACTACCACAGGGCTTCGTTTTCGGTAGCAGTCTTGATTTACCCGGTATAACTGCAAAAAAATATTGCAAGCGTAATCAATTGCCGAGAAAACCATAACCACTTGCACAAGTCGTTAGCTGACTCTAGAGGGCTAAGTTTCTGTTCATAAATATAAGAGAGCTGCTGGTCACACGGTTTGGGAAATATAGGAAGTTTCCATCTTGACCAGTCCTTCCATCTTGCCTTGTCTTACCCTATATCAATATGAATATCATTATATTGGCCTGTTGATAAACGGACCAAATGCGGCTGCGAACATGTTCACGGTAGTCGCGCGTTTAAATTCTAGTGCACACCTCTGACTTTTGGGAGTCATGTGTGTATTGATAGTCAATCACCACTCACTAAAACGATGAAGAAAAACATGGTGAAGAAACCTACATATCTTAGTGATTTAATTTCTATGGTATGTAAAATCCGCCAACCAACATTAGGCCAACGTCGTGAACTATATGGCCTAACCAGTCTCAATCATACTCTCGATTATAGAGGAGGTCTTTGCCCTGCAATAGAACGTATATGGGCTGGTACAGTACGGTATATTAAAACCAATATTAAAAGTATTTTTTACGATGTAAACTGATTCTATCGTGTTTTCCAACCATAATTTTACCAGTCAAATGTTATGGCATATTCCGTATGTTGTGTCCATAAACCGGGAATTATCCGACGAATCAACAGCGATGTAATGGAGCAAGTGGACACGTGAATATTGATGCCAGTTCGTCGACCATCGGGCTGTTCACCCCGCGACACACAAACACACCCTTCCCGACGTAAATGTTTCAGATAAATAATTACAGGGATTATTTTTGACATTATTTTACTAGTAGGTCTCTCATATATGAGAGGCCGCCTGGGGAGGAACCACCGCAACGTCTATTTCTCCCGCAAAATAGCAGTGTAAATGCATTGTTGTGTTTCAGATAGGTCATTGCCAGATTAACTACTGGACATATTGAGACGTAACATCTTGTGTCTCAGGATGGTGAGCGCAGTGAAATGCCAAGCATTGCGTTGTAGTTCAAGGTGTTGTTTTGTTTTGATACTGTTCATGAGTAACGTGACCATTTTCAGGTAGACACATAACGTACTCAATAATTGTGGGAAGGTTATTAAGTCAAGAAGTTTTTACGAAAGTGTTGGCATAATACGACCCCGCGGTTTTCAGTAGTAGTTCAGTAAAGCATTTCAAGCGAGAAATACATTTTAAATTATTGTCTGTTTGCAAGAGCGGGACGATGTCGGCAGCGGCGTGCACAGGATTATGACACTGGGTATGCGGCGGAGTACTCGGTCACAAAAACTTTTTCTTTTATAGTTTTTAGCATAGCCACGCGACGGATCTCTAAGTCAGAAACCATGCCAACATAACAAGTCCTAGATGTACTACTATTCATGTCCATCTTCTACGGCAACGCAGACAAAACAGCGATCGATCGTCGCGGCGGAAGAAATTCTAATAAGTAAAAAAAAAAACTTGAGTGGTGTCAGCGGACACCCGGATGGAACGAACGAAGTTCCTTTCGATTATTTAGTGAAGGAATTGTAATAAAATTTTATTTCATAAGTTATAAAAAATTTTTTTTCTATTATTAACAAATATATTTATTAAATATAATGTAACATAAACTTAATCAGTAGGCTCAATTGTAGCAATAATTAATTGGTAAATATACGTAGTCAAATCTAGGGTTGATGATTGACAGCAGGGTAACAAACTAAAATTGTAAATAATAAAAGTTATAAAAATAATACCTTTCATTTTTAAAAAATATAATGTTATAAAAACTTAATCAGTAAGCTAAATTTTAGTAATAATTGGCAAAGATACATAGTCAAATGAAGAGGTGATGATTGACAGCAGGATAACAAACTAAAATTGTAAATAATAATAAATTTATTAAGGAGGATCGAACATCAATGTATTACGGTTTTATTATGTAATTTTAATTAAATGTCACCATCAAAAGAATCATTTGGGTACCACCATCATTATGTTTTTTTTCACATATTTATGCAATTTATGTTTCATTTGTACCAGTTTGATTTATGACATTTGATAAAAAATAGAAATTGTCGCAACGTTTCCCACTTAATTTTGGGCTTCAAAGTATTCTTAGTTTTTACTATAGCCTTTAACATATTAATATGTATTTGGATATTTTATTGCCTCTATTAGAGTTAAATAAAATGTATGACATAATTTTCAAATAAAGAAATAAAAAACGATTGTCAATTGCTTAAAGTGTCGTGCCAACTTTTCGTGAGAATTTTTTCCGTCTAGACCCCTTTCACTACATAAGGAACTACGTTCCAATAAAATACTCACCTAGTCGGCTTCAATTTTCACATATTCAAGATTCCGGTTAGTTGAGATTACTATACCTATCCCGATGTAAATAAACGCAAGATTTCGGCCACCTCATTCATTCATTTGATAAACATACATTTTTAACACAAACCTCACAATCAAATAACATTTGAAAAAATAAACAAACACACTAGTAAAAGCAAATTACTACAATTAATATCGAAACTTAAACTGTTAAATGTACACACTTTCAAATGTTAAAATGAAAAATCTTTTTACAAACATACTAGTATAAAATAGTAAACAATGCAAAAACACATAAAAAAGGCAAAATGGCACCCGCGAAACACAAAACATTTCTATTTAAACAAATAAAACCTAATTAACCAAAAATGCATAATGTGCATAGGTGATTTATTACATTTTCGCCTATTAATTTTACTCGGATTATAGGTAACGAACATTCCCGATTACTCCCGACAACTGCCGAACATCCGAGGCCTGCCGCAGGAGTCGCGGCTTTCAATATTCATGGGTGTGTGCGTTTGCGACTGTGCACCAAAATTACTACACACATGCAAACAAATGTCATGCGGGACGCGGCGGCATGACTTGGTTGTTTAGGTACATTATTTTGCTTTGCAGCGCCGCTTGCTTTTCGCGTGGCAAACATAATGTTATCGTAATTGCAAATAGGTGCTATTTATAAAATATTAGGCGTTTTTAAGTTATTATATTTTGTTTATTCATTTATTTACTATAAATTAAAGTCATCTAAAACGTACGAACGTTATAATAAAATATCTGTGAATGGCAAGTAAACCACTGCATTTCTGCCTATAAGGAGCGCACGCCCCTGGATGTCGGCCTTGCTGGGGACACCGGGACAGACTTCCTGAATGCGGGACTGTCCCGCTTAAAGCGAGACGTATGGTCACGTTATTCATGAGTGGTCTTATCACTTACCATCAAGTGAACGGCATGTGGATGGCAATGATCACTTACCATCAGGTGATCTGTAGGCTCGTTTAGAGAACTTATGCAATATTAAAAAAAATTAACAGTCAAATGAGGGTGGCAAAAACAGTTATTATTTATTCACAGCCATTTAAAGTGACGTGGCGTGAGGATTTCCTAACATAGAATTGAGAGGTTTCGCTACTAATCGACGCGGTTAGTACAACAGTTGGCGAGCGCAATGCAAAGCTTCTTGTGCTGATAATGCTTTTCTCTACATCAGCCCATCATTTGATATTCCACGTTCAGTCACCACAGCCTCACCCGTTAGCTAGTAAAGTTTCACAAACGTCATAGATATACATACATAGATTTTACTCGAGCAAAACTATGTGACTTCTGCTTGGACCTAATACTAATTTAATATAAATGTAAAAAATATATACAAAAAACACCATAGCAGTACTAATGCCATTTCCATCCTATTTCATTTTATTTTCATAACTTGGGATTAAAGTTGTCCGGAGATTAAATTCGTTGCGCTTCTTATTGGCCTCGACGGCGTCCTAGTTTTATTTTTATTCCTATAAAATCTAATATATATATATATATCTAATATCTAATATATATATATATATATAATGCTAATGTTAGTATGTAAATCCACGGTTTTCTCTATCATCCACAACTCCGATCAATTCCCCGTTGGGGTGGTGAATACCCCTTGGTCTCCAGGTGTGAATAAGGGAGTTTGGTCGGGGTGGGTGGAAGTGGGTGGTTGTGGGTGGCGAAAATGCAAAAAATATATATCTGTCCTTCTCTAACTTATGTGAACTTAGGGGAAGTTCTGAAAATTTCTGGAGTGATCTAGAAAGCTCCAGAATGTGTGCAACTGATATAATCAATCTAGAATGTTCTAGAACGTTCTAAAATTTTCTGGAATGATCTCGAAACTTCCAAAAAGCCTAGAACCGTTGAAATCGATCCGGAATGTTCTAGATCGTTCTAAAATTTTCTGGAATGATCTCCAAACTTTCAAAAAGCCTAGAACCGTTGAAATCGATCCGGAATGTTCTAGATCGTTCTAAAATTTTCTGGAATGATCTCGAAACTTCTAAAAAGCCTAGAACCGAACATTTTGAATATTCTAGAGTGTTCTGGCTCTAGAAATTTCGATCTTTGACAGTATATAAAGCAAACTCCAGTGACTTTTCGTCAGTTCTATCGTGTTTTCAGTCGAGTAAAGATCGATAAGAGTACGAGTGAACAGTGATTGATCTATTTCAAGTAATTTCGACAAGTGGAAACGACCGAACTATTTGAATATTCTAGAGTGTTCTGGCTATAGAAATTTCGATCTTTGACAGTATATAAAGCGAACTCCAGTGACTTTTCGTCAGTTCTATCGTGTTTTTCAGTCGAGAGACTGATTGTTATGTATAACTTTTTTTCATTGCACATGCACAATGCCAAAACGTAAAAAATATTTACGAAACCTCTAGCGGTTTCAAAAAAAAAAGAAAGCGGCACGACAAAATGAAACAGAAGAACTAAGAGAGCAACGGCTTTCGAATATTCGTGAAGGGGTGAACAGAATTAGAGGAAATCAGACTGAAGAAGAAAGAGCATGCACTAACGATGAAACGCGATTACGAGTAAGATCAATCCGAAATCGTCAGTCTGTTGTTCAACGTGAAGTGGAAAAGAGCAAAAGTAAAGACAAAATGGCCACTCTACGTCCACAACGAGCTGCTACATCTAAGATTAAGAGTCTAGAACTTCAGGCTTTCCATTATGATTGCAAAATACAATACAGTGAACATTCAGATGTCGTCATCGGAAAAATGGATACGATATGCGAGTATTGTCATGCCCGGAAATTTAAAGGCGAAACTGCTGGTATGTGCTGCGCGAGTGGTAAAGTCAATTTACCAGCATTAGATGTACCACCACCATCATTACTCACATATATGACTAACAACACACCAGATTCCAATCATTTTCTACAAAATATACGTCGATACAACTGTTGTTTTCAAATTACTTCATTTGGAGCATCATTGATATAACATGAAGAAAATTTTAACCCAATTTTCAAGGTTCAAGGTCAAATTTTCCACCGAATAGGCTCACTTCTGCCGATGTCCAATGAAACTCCAAAATTTCTACAAATATACTTTGTTGGTAACGAAGAACTTGAAGCAGATCAACGTTCCTCTCATTTTCAGGGACTAAACCGAGATATTATTCAAAAGTTACAATGTCTTCTTCATAATCATAATCAACTAATTAATGTGTTCAAGACTTCCCTAGACCAAATGGCTGCAGATAATTATAAGATCGTCATTCGAGCAGATAAAAGACCAGCCGGTCAACACGAACGAAGGTTTAATGCACCTCAAATGAACGAAATTGCTGTAGTAGTTGTTGATAATGAATTTAGTCGTCGTGATATTATTATTCAACGCCGAAGTGATAAACTGCAACGTATTGCTGAAACACATCGTAGTTATGATGCGCTACAGTATCCGCAAATTTTTTGGCAAGGTGAGGATGGTTATTCAGCCTTTAGAGAAGTCGAGGCCGTTCGGGCCTCCTTCCGCACGGCTGCAGTGGAGGAGTGGCGCACCAGGCTGAACAGTCCCAGTGCTGGTGTTTGGACCATCGCGGCAGTGCGTCCTGTCCTAGACCAGTGGCTGGGCAGGCGCCACGGCGAGATGACGTTCCGCCTGACACAGGTTTTGTCGGGGCATGGCTGTTTCGGCAGATACCTGTGGCGGGTGGCAAGAAGGGAAGAGTCCGCCGTGTGTCACCATTGTGACAACTGCCCGGAAGACACAGCCCAGCACACTCTCTCGGAATGTCCAGCTTGGGAAGAGGAGCGCGCAGCTCTCCGAGCAGCCATCGGAGAGGACCTCTCACTCTCAGCCGTGATTCCTTCCATGGTTGAGAGTAGGAGGTCATGGCAGGCCATGCTTACCTTCTGTGAGATCATCATCTCACAGAAGGAGAGCGCGGGGCGGGATCGTGAGCGGAACGATCCCACCCGCCGCCGCCAACCGAGAAGGAGGCGCCGGGTGAATGACAATGGCTGACCCGGCGCCCCGCCCAGTGGTCAAGGGGCGCCAGAATTCCACCACGGTATCCCCTGCCTGTCGTAAGAGGCGACTAAAAGGGGTCATCGGGGTCGCTAAGCACACAGCGGGGGCTGTGTGCTCACGTCGGGAGTGACCCCGAGATGGGCGGCAGAACGTGTGGCCTCGTGTCTGTCGCGGACGCCCATCTCACCATGGGCGTCCGAAGTAGGGAAAGAGGGGGCATCTGCGCCCTCCCAACATGTGAGGAGCCATATTTGGCAGTGCGCCGGGTGACATGGCGAGTTAAATGGGCGCCATTCGCCTGTCCACATCGCCTGTCACCCATAACGCGCGTGATGGCCACCGAGAGGTTTTAGTCGGTATGCCGGCAAAAGATCTTTTTAGATCTCGGTAGGGACCCAGCCTGATAACAGGCTGGAAGGCCGGAGACCCCGACACGCCCCTTCCGATCTCCCCCGAGTGTCGGAAGGAAGGCTAAAGGAGCTTTACTCTCGTTAAAAAAAAAAAAAAAAGGTGAGGATGGTTATCACTTCAATATTCAACAAGTTGATCCAACTACAGGTGTCGAAACTAACAAAAAAGTATCAGCTATGCAATTTTATGCTTATCGAATTATGACTAGAAATGGTGAATATAACCATATTTTAAATTGTCGACAGTTACTTCAGCAGTTTATTGTAGACATGTATGCCAAAATTGAGACGGAAAGATTAGAATATATTCGCTATAATCAACGAAAATTGCGTTCGGATGAATACATTCATTTGAGAGATGCAATGATAAATGATGGAAACGTTGATAACATGGGAAAATTGGTCATCTTGCCATCGACATTTACTGGAAGTCCACGTCACATGCAAGAATATGCTCAGGATGCGATAACTTATGTCAGAAAACACGGCAGACCAGATTTATTTATAACATTTACATGTAATCCTTCATGGGTGGAAATCAAAGAAGAATTACAATATGGACAGACGGCCAGCGATCGTCATGATATTATTGCCCGAGTTTTTCGTCAAAAACGAATTAACTTTATTAAAGCCTTCGTGAAAAATCAAATATTTGGTGCTGTTATCTGCTGGATGTATTCAATTGAATGGCAGAAACGAGGACTGCCACATTCTCACAACTTAATTTGGCTTCAAAATAAAATTCAACCAAATCAAATAGACGATATCATCAAAGCTGAATTTCCAAACCCGGAAGAAGATCCTGATCTTTATAGTATTTTGGTGGTTATAAGTGTAGGTATTAGAATAAGCACTCACTTCCAGGAACTAACTATTGTATATTTTGTAAATTAACACTTAATACATTCACAGACAGAGTAAAATTATAATTATGCGATTCGGAGCGAGGTGTGCTCGTGACGAGAGATGGCAGACTGTCTTCTTTCATCCAAATAAACCGACCCTTTTATAGGACTACCCGAATGAGGATCGGTGGGGATAAATCTTCCAGAAAATATATTTAAGCCATAAAATAGGGTCTTTTTTTTTTTTGGAGACTGTCCCACCCTCACACCCACCACTGTAACTCCTGTGAGCCAGGATCAACAGTGGCACGCAATGTAATGACACCGAGCATTGAAGCTCGGCGAGTCTCCGGGAATGTCTAACTTGTCTTTAACCCGCAACGAAATTAATCAGTAAGTGAAATTAATAGGAGGAGTTGGAAATAAATTATTGTCCACTTCCCTCCGTGCAAAGCGGGCGACAAAACAATGAACTAAACAGGTAAATAACCTCGTAAAAAGACTTTTACAGCCGGAGAAGCCAGCTGTAAAGCACCACGGATCACATTATCACTACATTTAAATGGGACCTATTATGTGAGCTTTTAGACTTGATTCCAATAATAAGTATGGCAAAAACGCCGGAAAGCACGGAAGTTCTTCCTAGTCTCTACAAGGTCCATGTAGTATACGACTCCAGATGATATCTGCATACTATCCAGCATAGTTTTACGCTCATTCTGCCAAAGACTACACTCCCAAAGTATATGATGCGCGGACTGCTCATACTCGCAATTAGGTGTTGAACATGGGCATGCAGGCGATTCAACAAGCTTAAAAGAGTAAAGTTTAGACCTAAAGTTACCATGGCCCGTGAGAAACTGTGATACGCAATAATCGACATCCAACCAAGTCTTTGTCAAACGGTCACGAACGCAAGGAAAATATTGATATAGATGTCGTCCCTTCAAATATACCTCCCATCTATTTTGCCATTCATCTAATAGTTCGCTATATACCACTGAAAGCGGTTTAAATAATCTATCAGTTTTTAAAAGTTCACGTGCGGTTAAAAAACTTTTATCCATATTCTCCCTAGTAGAGTAATACATGGCGGCGCGACGTTGCACCTCCAGGTCGACTGGAAGTACACCCGCCAGGACAGGCAAAGCTTCGGTACTAACAGTTCTATATGCCTTACACAAGAATATCAAGGCCAAGCGTTGGCTCTGGAGCAGTTTTCTTCGCACAGCGCCGATAGTAGTCCTATCAGCCCATAGGGGAGATGCGTAACAAATACATCCTAAGTAAGTTGCTCCATAGATGATTTTTAGTGTATTGAAAGATAGCCCCCATGTTGATTTTGATACTCTTGTCAAAGCAAAAAAGTTCCTTTTCGACTTTTCCCCGACGTTTTTAATATGTTCAAGAAATGAAAAATTCCTTTCCAAAATTAAACCAAGATAACAAACCGATTCTTTTTTCTTAACAGTGATATTATTAAATTTAAATCGCGGCGGTGATTGTAAACTTCCTTTTAAAAGTAATTGGAACGTTTTATGTGGTGCAAACTTTAAGCGAATTCGATGGCCCCAATCACATATTAATTTTAAACACGCGTCTGCACTATTTTCTAGTCCCGACCTACTGTTTGATTCTATGAGCAAGAGGCCATCGTCCGCATATCCGGTCAAAGAACACCCTGACGGTAAGGGAATCGTAAGAAAATCGTCGAAGCCTAAATTCCACAAATAAGGACCTAAGACTGAGCCTTGTGGACAACCCATCGTCAGTGGTTTCGACACGGCATAGTGTCCAAGTTTAAGTTTGGTTGTTCCGTGCGAGAAATACGAGTAAATAAGTGAATATATATTTTTAATGCAACCTCGTAATTTCAACTTAAGAAGCAGCATTGGCCACCAAGCGTTGTCGAAAGCACCGGAGATGTCCAGGAAAATACCAAGTACATATTTGCGCACCGATGTACTTACCGCTCTTCTAACCGAAACTGCCGCGTCGATGGTTGACTTACCCGTAGTAAATCCGAACTGATTTTCGTGAAATTTTGGTCCACCCGGTAGCAACCGAGGGACGATAAGACGTTCTAAAAGTTTCCCTAGCGACGGCAAGAGTGTAATAGGTCTATACGACTTCGGATCATGCGGTGATTTATCGCCACTCTTGGGTATTATCCGAATGAAACCGGTACGCCATACTCGCGGAAACACCCCTTCAGCAATACATCTATTATAAACAGTAAGTAATGCATCGCCGGCCGATTTACACGCTTCTTTTATCATTTTATTGGATATTTTGTCGTCACCGGAAGCCTTGTTTAGGGGCAAAGATCGTACGATTTCACTAAATTCATCAAAGGACGACAGATTTGAATCTGAAGAGTTCGGCAGTTCTACGGCCCACATCCTAATCTGCCTGTGGTATTCTGTGTCATTTTCAACATTATCATCCGGAATTAATGATTGTAACAGAGCTTCCGTTGTCTCCTCAATACCAGTGGTGAAGTTGTTGTCAATTTTTAAATTTTCAATATAAGCCAAATTGATCGACCTATTTGCTTTAAATTCATGGTATAAAGGAGACCACGGACCTTCACTATCTAACGTAGCCACAATTTTTCTTAACAAATTTCCTTTCGATTTTTGGACGGCGGCTTTATAATGAGATCTGGCAACTCTCAGTCTATTTAAAGCAGATGTTAATGCTTCCCCTGTAACACAACGTCTTTTAAGTCCGTTAAAACGCCTACGCGCTCTGCGAAAAGTTCGACGTAGTTGGACTAGTAAGTCATTCCACCAATCGCACCTCCGAGTGTTTGTGATGGAACCTCGACCGATGGTAACGTCTGCGCAATATGTAAACGTGTTCGACATAATTTCAGCACAGGTTTCAGCTGACAAATCATTGCGAGTGAAGTCCCCGGCATGCCGAGCAAATATCGAGCTAAATAAATCCCAGTTGGCGCCTCTAGATTTATATCTAAAATTAAAATTGTTATGTTTCGGACCCTGCGTCAATCTAGGCAAGAACTCGTACACAATCAGGCGATGATCACTACATGACGCGTCCGGCAGGACGCGCCACCCATCAATACGGACGTCTCCACTAGAAAGTGTGACGTCAATAGAAGATTCGCCCATAGGGCTACTATAAGTAGGTGGTGCATCGGGGGTGCATAAAATAGGGTCTATCCTTTCAACTAAAAAATTAAGGTCGGCCCAAACATCTGGGCTATTGTCCAAACCGAAAGGTTTACAAAACATGTGTACTATTGTCTAAAAAACATAAATTTGTTGCAAAGGATTGCCGCCACTAAAGAACTTAACTATAATAATCAGCGGCGTGCACAGGATTATGACACTGGGTATGCGGCGGAGTACTCGGTCACAAAAACTTTTTCTTTTATAGTTTTTTAGCATAGCCACAGCCACGCGACGGATCTCTAAGTCGGAAACCATGCCAACATAACAAGTCTAAGATGTACTACTATTCATGTCCATCTTCTACGGCAACGCAGACAAAACAGCGATCGATCGTCGCGACGGAAGAAATTCTAATAAGTAAAATAAAAAAACTCACCTAGTCAGCTTTCAATTTTCACATATTCAAGGTTCCGGTTAATTGAGATTACTATACCTATCCCGATGTAAATAAACGCAATATTTCGGCCACCTCATTCATTCATTTGATAAACATACATTTTTAACACAAACCTCGCAATCAAATAACATTTAAAAAAATAAACAAACACACTAGTAAAAGCAAATGACTACAATTAATATCGAAACTTAGTAATAAACTGTTAAATGTACACACTTTCAAATGTTAAAATGAAAAATCCGTTAAGAAATCTATTTTTTTTTTACAAACATACTAGTATAAAATAGTAAACAATGCAAAAACTCATAAAAAAAGCAAAATGGCCCCCGCGAAACACAAAACATTTCTATTTAAACAAATAAACCTTACTAACCAAAAATGCATAATGTGCATAGGTGATTTATTAGATTCCAGCCTATTAATTTTACTCGGATTATAGGCAACGAACATTTACGATTACTCCCGACAACTGCCGAACTCCCGAGGCCTGCCGCAGGAGTCGCGGCTTTCAATATTCATAGGTGTGTGCGTTTGCGACTGTGCACGGACACCAAAATTACTACACACATGCAAACAAATGTAATGCGGGACGCGGCGGCATGACTTGGTTGATTAGGTACATTAATTTGCTTTGCAGCGCTTCTTGCTTTTCGCGTGGCAACCATAATGTTTGCGTGATTGCAAATAGGTGCTATTTATAAAATATTAGGCGTTTTTAAGTTATTATATTTTGTTAATTCATTTATTTACTATAAATTAAAGTCATCTAAAACGTACGAACGTTATAATAAAATATCTGTGAATGGCAAGTAAAGCACTGCATTTCTGCCTACAAGGAGTGCACGCCCCTGATAATAATACAGTTTTATTGCCCCGGCATGAACGGGTCATTACAATTAGGAAACAATAATTTAGAACAGCATTTTTTTAACTAATATTATACAATAAGGTACACAAAAATTCTTACTTAAATAAAACAACTCGCAGATGTTTTATGGTTAAACATCTGCAGTCATATTTTAAAATGAAATGCGTGTTTAAATAATGTTCAAATTACAAATAATAAGCGTGTTATTTTTATAAGCTAAATCTAAGTTGGCGTATTGCTACCGCCACAGCACCCCCCTACCAGTGAATGACAGTTCACGAAAATCCACTTTGGAAATAGTCCGGGAAGCGGACGCGCCTTCCGGACCTTGTTCGCTGGTGTGCATCTGTTTCGCGATGTACATCTTCAGTGTCTTGAATTGTCCGTTGCCTTGGTGCTTGATGTTCGTTGTCAGCTGAAGTGTTTTCAGGGTCAGCTAACACATAGGCTGGTTTAAGACGGTCAATGGAAATTGTAACGTCACGACCGCGGACGTTAACAACAAACGTCTTCTCCCCTCGCATGACAACCTTGAAAGGGCCCTCGTAAGGACTCTGCAGGGGCACTTTTGGACCCTCGCGGCGCACGAAGACTTGGTCAGTGGTGCTGAGGTCTCTAAAAATGAAAGTTCTTTTCTCGCCATGCCGAGATACTGAAGTCGGTCGCAGCTCTTGAAAGTGTTGCCGTAGCTGTTTCACAAAGTCCGTTGCACTATTGCTGTTGGTGATTGTCGTCTGTTGCACCAAAAACTCTCCTGGAATCCGCAGTGGCTGACCATATACCATCTCGGCGACCGTAGCCTCTAAATGTTCCTTCCAAGCAGCTCGGATACCCAGCAGCACGGTAGGGAGAATTTCAGTCCACCGTGTATCCTGATGACATTTTATAGCCGCCTTCAGCTGACGATGAAAACGTTCCACCATACCGTTGGACGCCGGATGATAAGCCGTAGTCTTGAAATGCGTCGTGTCTGCCAGTTGATTGAGGTGCCTGAACAGGTGCGACTCGAACTGTCTACCACGGTCAGATGTGATCCTTAATGGTGTGCCAAAGCGTGAGATCCAATGGTTGTAGAATGCTTTAGCCACCGTTGTTGCTTCCTGGTCTTGGAGTGGTATTGCTTCTGGCCAACGAGTGAAACGATCTATCATTGTGAGACAGTACCTGTAACCTTCAGATATAGACATTACGATTATGTCTATCGGCCGATGCCAATAATCAATCGAAAAAATTAGATTGAAGTCAATCTGTTTTGTTGTCAATTGTTTTCTACTTTTCGATTGGTCTCCTGTCATGTTGCCATAGCTTTTTCACTACTGAGATTGATTATTGGCAATATAGTATCAGAAAAACGATTGAGCTGTCAATCTAAAACGGCAAATTTTGGATTGGGATTGTTTATTGGCAGCGGCTGTATATGGATATGCTCAAATCTGGATGTCGGTGGAGAAAATGATCCAACCGAGGCAGATACATGTCTTGAGATCTTCGCACGTTGACAATCGATGCAGCTGCGAGCCCATTTTCTGCAATCGGAGTTTATTGACGGCCAAATATAACGCTGGGTCATAAGTTTGACCGTAGCATTGATTCCGGGATGCGAAAGTCGATGGACGGTGTTAAATGCAATTCTCCTAAACGGCGTGGTGATGAATGGTCGAACAGCTTGTGTAGATACGTCACAGGTTACGGGGATATCCGTGCCTGGAATCAGTATACGTTTCAATTGCAAAGACGTATTTTCTTTTAGCAATTTTCGAAGTTCTTCGTCGTCCGCCTGCGAGTCAGCGAGTGCCTTGAAGTCTAGAGTTGTTTCGAGCTCTTCTACGCGAGACAATGCATCAGCGACAGGGTTATCTTTTCCAGCAATGTGACGAATATCCGTTGAAAACCGGCTGATGAAATCTAAGTGTCGAAATTGGCGTGGTGAGCATTGGTCTGTTTTCTTCCGAAATGCGAAGGTAATGGGCTTATGATCAGTATAAATAGTGAACTTTCTCGCTTCTATCATATGTCTGAAATGTTCAACAGCAAGATATATGGCTAGGAGTTCGCGGTCATAAGCTGCATATTTCTGCTCGGTGGGGCTCAATTTCTTCGAGAAGAAGCCCAGTGGTTGCCAATGATTATCCACAAACTGCTGCAGCGCTGCGCCGACGGCGTAGTCCGATGCATCACACATTAATGCTAACTGTGCGTCGGGTTGAGGATGAGCAAGCAAGGTAGCCTCCGCGAGACTCACCTTGCACGCCTCGAAAGCCTTTGTAGTAGCTGGTGTCCAGGGCACAGGAGCATTTCCTTTAAGGTTACCCTGGAGTAGGTCGTTAAGCGGTGCTTGAGTTGCGGCTGCACCTGGTATGAACCTGCGGTAGAAATTGATCATACCGAGAAATCCACGTAGCTTTTTGACTGTGTCTGGTAATTTAAATCGTTGTATATCGACAACTCTGTCTGGAAATGGTCGAGTACCGGTTGCAGTTACCATATATCCCAGGAAACGAACTTCTTTCTGACCAAAGATGCACTTGCTGGGGTTGATGACGACGCCATATTTCTTAAGACGATTGAAAACCATTTTCAAATGCTTGAGGTGCTCTTCATGTGATGATGATGCAATTAAAATATCATCAATGTACACGTAACAAAAGTCCAATCCCAGTAGCACTTCGTCCATGAAGCGCTGGAAGGTTTGGGCTGCGTTACGTAATCCAAAAGTCATGTACATAAACTCGAAGAGTCCGAATGGAGTAATGATGGCTGTCTTAGGTATGTCTTCCTCTGCGACTGGTATTTGATGGAATGCTCTTACTAAGTCAAGAGTGGAGAAAATGTTCTTCCCGTGCAGTCCTTGTGCAAAATCCTGGATGTGACGTACTGGGTATTTATCGGGTTCTGTCCGACTATTGAGTGCCCGATAATCTCCACATGGTCTCCACTCATCTCCTTTCTTGGGAACCATGTGTAGTGGAGAAGCCCATGGACTTTTTGATGGCCGACACAATCCTAGTCGTAACATCGCCTCGAGTTCTCTTTTAGCGGCAGCCAACTTGTCTGGAGCAAGACGACGGGGTTTGTGCGCAACTGGTGGGCCTGGAGTCGTAATGATGTGATGTCTTGTGCTGTGGCTTACTGTTTTGGGTGCGCCATCCGGACGAATAATATCTGGGAACTCCTGCAGAAGCTCATGGTATGGTGATGAGCCATTAATGACTTTGATGCTTGGTTCCTGACACTCTGTTATCTCCGCCTTGTAGGTAAGCAGGGTGGAGGAGTCTATCAAACGTCTACGTTGCAGATCTGGTAGGAGTCCATAATATGCCAAAAAATCAGCACCTAAGATTGGCTTGGAGACATCAGCTATTATGAACCTCCAAGTAAAATCTCGTCTTAGGCCAAGGTCCAGCGTCAAGTTAGCAATTCCGTATGTAGCGATCACTGTCCCGTTGACCGCAGAAAGCTCGTAGTTGGACTTTTTATGCGGGCCTTGGATACGATGACGAGGAAACACGCAGATGTCAGCTCCGGTGTCCACGAGGAATTGGATTTTGCTGGCTCGGTCACAGACGAATAAACGGCGTGATTTCTTAGGGCAGGAGTCGTTAGCCGTCTTTAACGACTGCCCGGAGCGTTTCCCGTAGCCTTGCTGCATGGTGGAACACATTTTGTTGCCTTCGTATCAAACCGCCAGTGATACCAACATAAATCACGCGGCCGTGGACCGCGGCTTCTGGAACGTGAGCGAGATCGTGATCTGTTTCTATCTCGCACTCGCACACGTGAAGTGGGATCGTTGATTTCTCGACGTAGCAAAGCGATCTCGTCTTTTAAACAGACGTACATCTTTTTCATGTCTTCCGATACCGACTCCTCTTGTTTGGTGGAAGTAGGACGAATTCCGGCCTCTGCAATAGCTGAACGCATTGGCAAGTATTCTAATGCTGCATCTGCAACTTCCGCAACTTTCTCCAACGGTTGGTCCTTAACAGTTGCTAGGATGGGCTGTAAGACCGTTGGCAATCGTCCTTGCCAAAGTGTACGGACAGTAGATTCCGACATATTCTCACCAGCTAGGTTTCGTAGACGTCGAAGAAACTGTGACGGCTTATCATCTCCCAGGTCCTCGCGTTCCAGCAGCTGACGTGTTCGCTGACTCTCCGATGTACCACAACGCTTTGTCAAAATCGTCTTGAACGTGGTATACGGAGCGTCTTCGGGCGGGCTTAAAATGACATCACGCATTGTGTCTATGATGTTAGTTGGTATCTTCTGTATTATCATTGCGTATTTTGATTTCTCCGAGTTGATGCGGGTGGCAGCAAACGCAGCTTCTGCTATGGCGAACCAAACTTCTAAGTCATTCGATTTGCACTCTGGTATAAATGGAGAACACGACGCAACCTCCGGAGCAGATTGTCGCTAACGCTTCCGGTGTTCATTATACTATATATATCAAGCAAAAATTATGCAACAAGGCATATTATAAAATTTCGGGATATTTAGACGATAACAAGGCTTGGGAATAGATGTAATAATATTCATATCAAAAATATTTATTGTAAATTTACAACATATTATTATTAAACTGCTCTGATTTAAACCAAGTTGTAAATTTTGTAATAATTCACTACATAATTATCTTCATTTGAATAATTTATATTACGCAATATGTAATTTGTACTTACCCGAGATAATTGTTTTATGGTATGGTGGTATTATTCGCTTTACTACTTACTACGCTTACTATTCGCTTTACATGTACGACATGCCATGCCCAGTGCCAACAATACATGTTTGCGATATACCCTGACCGCACGCTTAGAGACTTGGGTAAGCAGCAAAATTGACACACGTCCTCTCACGCCGTTGGTGTCGGACGACTGCATAGTGTATGGCGCATTTATTGTAGACTGCAGTGATTGTGCAACGCATGGGTACGCGCGGGCGTTTCGCAAAAAATATTTTAAAATGCGCATGCGCAAACTGGCCGGTATGGCGTGTGGAAGCGAGACGAAGGCACTGAGTCTTTATTGTTTTACATACATTTTATATACATTTAATTTATTACTGTAATTATTATTTTTCTCACTTTTGTTTTATTTTTAACTTTGATTCGTTTTTTTTTGTGTTTGTAAATGTTAGTTTTACAGGTTCCATTTTGATTTCGTATTTTTTTATTTAAGTTCCAGCTCAATATTTATTACGATTTATTGTATGTTGGCCAGCGTTCACATGTCACTCTAGGTGACCACTGAAAATCAGCGTTGCGCTGTGGCTCACGCCGCAGGGCGACATTAAGCTGAGTGGTCACCTAAGTGTCACAACAATGCGACGCGCAGTCTTACATTACCTATGTGTTACTTATATATACTTATTGTTTTCATTTTTTCTGTGTTAATGTATGTAGTGTCAGTGTGTGTGTGTTGTATTGTGGTGACAAATAAATCTGTTTTCTTTCTTTCTTTCTTTTCTTTCTTTCTTACATTGTAAACTGGTTTTGAGAAGAGCAACACTAGAGTTTCTTGCCCGTTCTTCTCTAGTGAAAACCGCTTTCCGAACCGGGTGGTAGATAAAAAAAAATGACTGAATCTAAATGATGTTAAACATTTTAATGGATTCAATAAATTATTTTCAATTTATTTTCATTTCATTACTGCTCACTTTTTCTGATGTGTTATTCAAAAACAATGTCTCTTCCACGGAAAACTCGCGTACTACTATTAAACTTTAACAAACTACACTCAAATCACTCTTTTTGCTTCGGGGTCACCACTTTGGTGGTTATAAGTGTAGGTATTAGAATAAGCACTCACTTCCAGGAACTAACTATTGTATATTTTGTAAATTAACACTTAATACATTCACAGACAGAGGAAAATTATAATTATGCGATTCGGAGCGAGGTGTGCTCGTGACGAGAGATGGCAGACTGTCTTCTTTCATCCAAATAAACCGACCCTTTTATAGGACTACCCGAATGAGGATCGGTGGGGATAAATCTTCCAGAAAATATATTTAAGCCATAAAATAGGGTCTATCCTTTCAACTAAAAAATTAAGGTCGGCCCAAACATCTGGGCTATTGTCCAAACCGAAAGGTTTACAAAACATGTGTACTATTGTCTAAAAAACATAAATTTGTTGCAAAGGATTGCCGCCACTAAAGAACTTAACTATAATAATACAGTTTTATTGCCCCGGCATGAACGGGTCATTACAATTAGGAAACAATAATTTAGAACAGCATTTTTTTAACTAATATTATACAATAAGGTACACAAAAATTCTTACTTAAATAAAACGACTCGCAGATGTTTTATGGTTAAACATCTGCAGTCATATTTTAAAATGAAATGCGTGTTTAAATAATGTTCAAATTACAAATAATAAGCGTGTTATTTTTATAAGCTAAATCTAAGTTGGCGTATTGCTACCGCCACAGTATAATCGTAAAAAACATGGTTCATGGTCCGTGTGGTGAACTAAATAGGAATTCTCCATGCATGAAAGATGAAAAATGTACGAAACGTTATCCAAAGCCATTTTTGAACGAAACAGTTACAGGCGAAGATGGATATCCTAAATATAGACGTCGATCACCAGAACAGGGTGGATTTACGGCTAACATAAAAATACGAGGTAATGAAGAAATTCAAGTTAACAATCAATGGGTAGTACCATATAATCCACTTCTATCTAAAATGTTTAATGCCCATATCAATGTTGAATACTGTAGTTCTGTTAAATCGATAAAATATGTATGCAAATATATTAATAAAAGCAGTGATATGGCTGTCTTTACGATAACCAAAGAAAACCAACAAGATGAAATAGTACAGTATCAAATTGGTCGTTACATTAATACCAATGAAGCGGTTTGGCGAATTTTGAGTTTTCCAATACACGATCGAGATCCACCGGTTCTTCATTTGTCCATCCACCTAGAAAATGGACAACGTGTATTTTTCACTACAGAAATGGCACAAAAAGTTGCGACGGAACCACCAACACGAACAACTTTAACAGCATTTTTTGAACTATGTCAGAATGACCCATTTGCTAAGACTTTATTTTACTCAGAAGTACCCAGCTATTATACATGGAATACAACAAGTAAACAATTTAATCCCCGGAAACGTGGAATGCCAGTAGAAGGACATGATGGAGTGTTTAAGAGTAACACAATAGGACGAGTCTACACAGTGCATCCAAAAAATGCTGAATGTTTCTATCTACGTTTATTACTTCACAACATTCGTGGCCCAACGTGTTTTGAAGACTTAAAAACTGTCAATGGTTACGTTTGTGATACATATCGCGAAGCATGTCAAAGATTGGGTCTACTTGAAAACGATAATCATTGGGACTTAGCTATGAATGAAGCAGCTCAAAGTGCAACAGCAAATCAAATTCGTGAGCTATTCGCAATTATATTAACTACATGTAATCCTTCTAATCCAAATCGACTATGGCTAAAATACCGAGAATATATGAGCGATGACATCTTGGCTGGATTACGACAACAAAATCCGGACTTAGAAATTAGTTTTAATAAAGAAATTTTTAACAAAGCTTTGATATTGATAGAAGATAAATGTTTAGCAATGTCTAACCAAACGTTAATACAACTAGGTGTTCAATCTCCTAAACGAAGTCATTTGGATGTTATGAACAGTGAATTTTTAAGAGAAACCAATTATAATATCGACGAATTGAAGCTTTACATCGAACACAACAAGCCATTATTAGTTGAGAGTCAAAAACAAGCATATGATATAATAATGGATTATTATAAAAAGCAGCAAGGTGGTATAATATTTTTAGACGCACCTGGCGGCATCGGGAAAACATTTTTGATAAATTTAATTTTGGCTGAAATCCGTGCAAATAAAGAAATCGTTCTCGCCCTAGCATCATCTGGGATAGCGGCAACACTTATGGAGGGTGGACGAACAGCGCATTCTGGTTTAAAATTACCATTAAATGTAGCTGACTATGAATTCCCGGTATGTGACATCACAAAATCATCAGCACGTGGACAAATATTGAAACAGTGCAAAGCCATTATATGGGATGAAAGCACAATGGCCCATAAAAAATCACTAGAAGCACTCAATAGAACACTTCAAGATTTAAGTGACAACACGAATATAATGGGAGGTGTATTGTTAATATTATCAGGCGATTTTCGTCAAACGCTACCTGTTATTCCGAAATCAACGCCGGCGGATGAAATTAACGCTTGCATAAAGAAGTCGGTCATATGGGAACACGCAAAAATAATTAAAATAACAACAAATATGAGAGCGCGAATTTCAGGAGATGAAAACGCGCAAGAATTTTCTGAAAAACTGTTACAAATAGGAGAGGGCACCTATCCAATCGACGAAAGTGCTGGCCAAATCACATTATCTAATGAGTTATGTAATATAGTTGAAACACCGGAAAAACTTATAAATGAAGTATATCTAAGTATTGCTGAGAATTATACCAATTCAGAATGGTTACGCGAGCGAATTATTTTAGCCACGAAAAACGACATTGTCAACGGCATCAACAACATCATCCAGGAAAAGATTCCGGGAGAAGAGAAAATTTACACATCAATTGATACAATGATTGATGAAGAAGAAAGCGTCAATTTCCCTACTGAATTTTTAAATTCATTAAATCCTCCAGGAATACCATTACACTGTCTTAAGTTAAAAGTTGGTTCACCAATTATTTTATTACGAAATCTGAACTCGCCGAAACTGTGTAATGGCACGAGACTCTACATTAAACAGCTACAAACGAACATCATTGAAGCCAGTATAATGACTGGTAAAGGAAAAGGACAGACAGTATTTATACCACGGATACCTTTAATTTCAAATGGATTGCCCTTTACTTTTAAACGTTTACAATTTCCGGTGAAGTTGGCTTACAGCATGACTATCAACAAAGCACAGGGCCAAACTATTCAATACTGTGGCGTTGACTTGAAAGAACCATGCTTTGCACACGGCCAATTATACGTCGCATGCTCACGAGTAGGATCACCTCGAAATTTGTTCATTTACAGTCCGGACAATAAAACGATAAATATAGTTTATAAACAAGTATTATAAAAAGAAATTAACAAAAAAAATGTAACTAAAATAGAAAGTGTAAATACATAATATGATGATATGTAATATGAATATGTGTTTGTCATATGTAATATGTACAATATAATATGTCAATAATTGTATAAATAAAACATAAATTTATCATTTACTAAAGTGTTTCTTATTTTTCTTATAACTATTTCAAATCGTTAATTCGTTAATTAATTTGATGCACTCTATATACACCGTATGTTTAATAGTTGAATAAATCTCTCAACATCTAAGATAAAAATGTTTAACATTTACTTTAGAAATTAGATCTTTAAATATTTTTTAAACCATTAAACATGCGATGTATTTTAACCCGAGCAACGCCGGGTTTCGCTGCTATTAATTTATACAGGGTATATCAAGACTGCTACCGAAAACGAAGCCGGGTGGTAGTTTAAGCGACTTCAGACACAATGCAACAGAAAAAGTTGCAAAAAAAAGCGACAATTTTTTTTTTGTTTTTTTTTTCCTATGGCCATATTTGGGTGGTAAATACATTTTTTCCTAAAATAATAGTATATACCCTTTTATTTATAAATACTCTAAGGTATAAAAGAGTTTAAATTATTATTTTAGCAAAAACTATGGATTTACCACCCAAAAATGACGATATTCAAAAAATCATAAAAAAAAATTGTCGCGTTTCTTGGCGAAATTTTTAATTGCATTGTGTTTGTAGCCACTAAAACTACCACCCGGCTTCGTTTTCGGTAGCAGTCTTGAGATACCCGGTATATTATAATAATTTCCCCCAGTAATTTCCAAAGCCCGGAACTTTCACTGAGCCGGCTTTTAGAAATTGCTTTAAGAGCGTATACACCTTGCGCGCAAAGTCAACTATAGGTATTTTTTCGTTAATTTCACGCACACATAAGCGACCAAAGCTGTGTGCGTAGAGCTGCCGCGTCGGCTCGCTATACAATCGGCTCAAACAACTTTGATCCGTGCGCTTCAAATATTCAATTGAAATGTAACTGTAATATAATATCATAAAATATTTTATTTGCATTATAAGTAGACAAATATTACTGTGCAAGCAAAGAATAATACAAATTTAGATACTAATCATATTTTCGTTATTATTACATTGTTAAGTTGCATTCAAATCAGTGTTCAATCAGTAGACACTACGGACGTTTTATTAATCATTTCGTGTTCGAACACATAAATAGTGTTAGGGGCCTTACAACCCCTTACAATTACGAAATATATTTAATTTTATATTACAATACATAACATAATTTAGCCTCGGAATTACGTCCCATTATATTACCTGAAACATAATTTATACTCACTACAATATCATTGTAGGTAATAAAAATAATTAAATATTTTACTACCAAAGTACTAAGATGTGGTAATCGCATTCCGCGCGTGGCTATTTTTACTACGCGCGGTATAATCGACTGCAGCCAGGCCGGAGCGACGAGTGATACGTCCTCCCTCTAGAAGGCCTTGCGGCGGTCTGATTTGATCCACGTCGGACAGCGTGTTTTATAGTGGTTTTTAAAATATTTGTAGAAAACATGAAAAATAATTTTGTTGAAATATAAAAATGGTGATTTATTGATAAGATGTTCTTCTATTGTAATATGCAATTGCTATAAAAAATTATGTACGATAAGTTGGTGAAAAAAAATATGTTCTTGACGAGAGATTCTGAATAATTTCGCATTGTTTAAATTTTTATTTTTCAGGAACTAAACACAAAAAGATTATTTTTCTCAGCAAAATCCCTCCATAAGGGTCTTATTAGTCTGATCATATTTTTATTTTCATCTTATATTTAGTGGTTTCGGATATCTTAAGCTTCTAAATTGCCATTTAAAGCCTAAATAACGAAACTTGTGTTCAGTAATCCGTATAGTACTCACAAATTATCCATCAATCTATAATGTTTTCCACCAAAATCCCTAGATGACAACCTTTTCTAAAATTAGTAATAATTATTTTTCCTTTAAATTGTTTATTGGTGGCTATTAACTCATTTGAAAAGTCCTGTTTTTAAGCCAAAAAGCGCGTGCAGGGTATAAACGCTCTTAAGGAAAACAGAATTAGAGATAAGGAAAGGTTCCTAAGTAAATAAAATAAGAGTTTGCGGTTGTATTGTTTTTTATTACATTTCTTTTGAGGATAATAATTATATGCAGATACTTTTGTTTTTCTCTCTTCATATTTTTTCTTAACAACAATAATTACGCAATGTTGAGATAAGCGACATCTACTGCAAATGAAGGAACTATTCCAGTCCAAAGAAAAAACAATGTATAGACTGCTTAGAGTATATATAGGTAATCTAAACATATAAATAAAATTGAAGTGTCTGTTTTAAGAGTGAAAATAAAAAAAAATGTCCTACTAAATCTATACATATAAATAAAATTGAAGTGTCTGTTTTAAGAGTGAAAATAAAAATAAATGTCCTACTAAATATCGTTATATACACGATACCTGTGCCGAAAGTGATATTTAAAAATTTTTTGTCTGTCTGTCTGTCTGTCTGTTTGTTCCGGCTAATCTCTGAAATGGCTGGACCGATTTTGACGGGACTTTTTTTGTCAGGTAGCTGATATAACAAGGAGTAACTTAGGCTACATTTATTTTAGAAAAAATATTTTATTTTAGAAAAATAAAGTAATATTGCAATGCCCGCGCGCAGCTCACGCGCATGCCACCACTGGGCTGTCACGTCGGGCGCCGCCCACCACTTCTCCCACCAACGAATAAATATCACATTTACAAAATGTTGTATATAAAGCAATTTTTTAATAAAGCTAATACTAAAAACTGAAAATAAATGATAATTAAAATTTCATCATGTGACTGAATGAGACGGGACATAAACCGGATAGAACGGGACGGGAAATATAGTTATTACGCGAAATAATATGTTGTTGCCAAATCAATACTGGACTCAAAAGCTATCTGCACCCGGGCGAAGCCGGGTCCGACAGCTAGTAACGTTATAAAAGGAGTAGCGTGATAGGCGAGGCCCAAGTGCATTCAATTTATTGTTCAATTCCTTAGGTAGCTATCAATAGTTTTCTTTATTATTACGACTCGGCTTCATTTACGTTTAATAGAAATTATTGTAAATTTGCCAATTAGTGTATTGCACATCATTAGACCTTACTGTATACTTTTCAAATCTTATCCAGAACTCTAAAGCATACAAGTTTCTTAGCGATATTTACGTCACTATTATGAACAAAAATATTACGTAAATTCGAAAAGTCGGCATAAAACATAGGCTACTACAGTAATGCATTTCATGAATGTAAAGTGAACCTCATTTATTATGAGTAACTAATGTATTTGGCACGCTTATTAAACATATATGGAATTGCATAAAATTAGCAATAATCCTAACATTACTACAATACACCCAAGTATACAGCAAACAGTAATGCGAGTTCAAGCAATAGAAAGGTCAGGAGATGTACCGATAGCGACCGCGGTTGTTAACATAAATCTTTTACCCGATGTGACTTTACAGACTGCATAAACAGGACGGTTTTTCTCACATTGTTTAATAAAACTCACTTGTTTTACGAGTATATGTGTAGTTTATTATAACAAACTAATAATGTAACCAATAAATTACTGATGATAGGTAGTGAGTAGGTACCACCGCATCGTCTATTTCTCCCGACCAACAGGAAATGCACTGTTGTGTTTCGGATTGAAGGACATTGTAGCCAGAGTAACTATTGGATATATTGTAATTTAAGGTGTTGTTTGGTTTTGCTACTGTTTATGCGCGGTCGTATCGCTTAACATCAAGCGAAAGGCGTGCTCGGCTCGCCATTCATTACAGTAAAAAAATGTAATATTATTTAAATTTATTCTATTTGTAAATCTAGATAACTCATCATTATCAGCCCGTGACCAATGCTGGGCATAGGCCTTTCCTACGGCACACTACTGGGCTCAATCTTGAGCCCATCGTCTCCAACCCCTACCAGACATCTTACCAATATATTTTACGAATGTATCTACGTACAAATAAATAATATATCATATTCAAAAATACTTTACAGAAATGGTGCTTAATCATATTTGACTTTAGAACGTAGAAGGAGCCGTGTTGAAATATGTATATCTTGTTAAATAATCTTGAAAGTATTATGAATAATGCATAAGAAATGTCGAAGAGAGCTAAACTTACAAGTGAAAAGTCTGCGACGTAATATTTTTTAACTTTCTTTTTTCACAAACGTTCATTGTGTTTAAGGTCAAGACTTACAAAGCACCCTGTCTACAGATTATCAGTCGATCGTGCAATCTCATAATGGCGAGCGACAATGAATTGTATACGCCAGTCTCATATCACTTTCTGTCTGAAGCGAAACTTAACTGTGCTTTAAAATTACATTTTCTCTCCGCTCTTCATAATATTACATTTCGAGCTGCAACCCTTACTTTATTCGGTATAATAGCACATTTGATCACCACAAGAGTTAAAAATAAAACAGTGATCTTTGTATTTTCAAATAATCAAATATTTAGTGCATATTTTGGTACTAGATATATTTTTCGTGAAGTGCAAATTGAATTAGTGTTTTATACAGCAATTGCGGGAACTAAAAGGTAGCCAAAGTGTTAAGTTGTAATAAAGTGAATATGAATAGTTTATTTATTTATTATTTCATTTATTAACGTTTCATTTGCAAAGTATACAGGCTGTGTTAATGCCTGAGGCATTTTCTCCCAGTCAATCTTTGGGCGGTGTAGAGGAATCAAGGTAGCTGCTTAAACACAAACTAATAAGAATATGTATGAATAAATATATATACATATCTAAATAAATAATTATATATACATAATTATTATATACACATATTTACATCTATTGGTATACATACATATAATTATTTTTATATACACACGTTGCTTGTCTATTTCTACATTTATGGAAAATACCACCAACAAATTCCAAATATACATCTGTACTTAGTAGTTGGAGCCATATCCGGCGCTCAGCTGCGCACGTGGGCCCGCGGGGGAGACGAAGGCAAGCTGGAGCGCGCGGTGCTAGCAGGTCATGGCAGGCGACTCCTGGCAGAGGCGGACTGTCTGCAGCTGTCCCACCACCTGCCCGCACTCGTCGCCAAGTGCGATGCCCTGCACAAGGCGGTGGAACGAGGCTCCTTGCTTGAACTGCAGGTATAGATTTATTAAGGTTATTAAAATCGAAGCCTTTTTACGAAGTTGTTGACTGTTAAAGATGATAAAACGATTATACTGCCAGATGAGGTTGTTTAACTGGTAGTAGGTCTCTTATATGTGAGAGGCTGCCTGGGTATGGGTAATGTCTATTTATCCCGCTAAGCTGCAATGTAAATGCACTGTTGTTTTTCGGATTGAAGGACATTGTAGCCAGAGTAACTACTGGACATATTGAGACTTAACATCTTATGTCTCAGGATGGCGAGCGCAGTGGAATGCCAAGCATTTGTTTGTGATTCACGGTGTTGTTTGGTTGTACTACTGTTCATGAGCGGTCATATCGCTTACCATCTGGCGAACGGCATGCTCGTCTCGCCATTCATTGCAATAAAAAAGGGAACAAAATGAGAGCAAATGCATTACATTAAGTAGCTTTTATATGAGTTAGTATGTGTAAGAGCTTCAGTAAATACTTTATTTGAATTGCACTAGACTTATAAAGTTTATCGTAGTTACTTTCCACATATTTGTATTCTAATATGTCTGATGTAATTTGATACCTGCTTGGACAGCATTTGCACTTACCATCAGGTTACAATGCCGCGCCAAATTAATTTTAGCACATATAAAATAATTGTTGTCCTATTACCTATATCGATAGTTAAAAACAACTACATCTTGTAAAAATAACGTAGCCAATATATATACTATAATACTCTTTACTCGTACAGAACTTTTGAATGAAAAGTCATTCAAAAGTTCTGATCTGAAATTTTATTTCTGCTCCATTATACAAATGCCGAAAATATTCCCATCGTTTCATTTCGCAAGTAGTTTCAATAACTTCGCATTAATATTCTTAATAGCTAATCTACATACTCGCAGATGTAATGCAGATATTAAAGACTGAGTGTGTTTAAAATGCAATTCTATAACGATTTAAAAGGCATTATGTTCAAATTAATTTCTTGCCATTGCATTAGCGCTTTGCAGCATTTGCATGGAGAAAGATATCCATTCATAAAAAAACAACTCTACAATTATTTGTGAACTTCAAAGACAAACAATAAAATTATAAATATAGAAAACCAGAATATAGAGAATTCGGTATTTATCAGTCCTCTACGCCAGAGGCGGCTCGTAATATTTTTTGATGGGGGTTCACAAAAAAACTAATTAAAAAACTAGAGCTTACTATTTATTATATTTGTATACAAAATCCATTCGCTGGTCTTTTTGGCGTGCGAAGATATCTATTTCATTCTTCTGAAAATCAGAAATGGAATTGATTAAGCGTTCAAACTATTTTTTAATACTTATTTAAAAAAAACTGCGAATTAACTGAGTGACGCGTGAGCGGCGCTCCAGATTACGCTAATTTCTCATACGATATCGTTTGTTTCACGCGTCAGCGCGAGTCGTAGCTCTCTTTCGCACTCATTGAATACAGTACTAAGAGTCGTACCAAACTTCGTTTCATAGGAGCACAATCGCTGGCGCTCCACTCGTTACAAATTGACGCTACATGTACCTATATAAGTAATATAATAGACTTATTATAGGCGTAGTAAAATATAAAAAATGTAATGTAAGGATTTATGTTTTATAAATATATATAAATTATTAAATTAGCTAAGTATGTAATTTTCGTGGGAGTGCACTGCACCAGCGCTCTTTCGGATGAGCCGCCTCTGCTCTACGCATCTACATAAAAATATTGCTACGCATATCTGTGCTACGGATTTTGTAGCACGGCGCAACTGCACGTAGCGCTCAATAGTGCTACGCAGCATTCGTAGACTTTTTATTTCACCGCTTATTTTCATAGTCGTAAAAAGGCATTGCATTTTCGCATACGAAAGTATTTTAAATAATATATTCTATTCGTAAAAAAATCAAGTTTATTTCGCTGAATTTTCATTCGGAATATTTTTTAGGGATTGAAGTAATCTCTAGATTTTGTAATGAAGCAAATAATACTGGTAAAGATTATTCTATTTATAAAATCATAAACGCGCATGTTGGTAGTTTTTCTGCGACGTAATTATGATTTTGACTAATGAAATGCCGCGTATTACTTTGTTGGGTAACTTGGAACATTGTTACGCAATATTATTGAATATGAGTACAGACTCATATTACCATTATTAATGACACTAATGGATATGGTGATGATAAATCGTGTTACTTTTTAATATTAATAATTTATCTTGCCAAAAGAGAAACAGAATGTAATATTTTAAAGATCCTAATTCCTAAAGTGAAAACTCCACATACTTAACATTATGATATTTCTTTTGATAAGATTGCTGAAGGCTGACCAATGCTTATCTTTTCTTTGTATTATCCCTTATCTCTTTCCATCTTTTATAAAAACTATAAACACACTTGCCCATGAAATTCTTCAATATTAACTATTATTAGTACGCCTTTTTATCATGCTATCAGATAAGCAGTTAACTCATTATATAACCTACTAGCGGTCGGGCCCAGCTCCACCCGGGTGCATACACGTTTTAAAATGGCGGTCAAAATGTTTAATTCTGACTATCAGTTTAGAATATCGACCAATCGGACCACGAAAAACGAACAAAATTTCTTCGTATTTGCTAGAAATATCACTACTGCTTTCCTCCTATAGGTCATAGCGTGATGATATATAGCCTATAGCCTTTCTCGATAAATGGACTATTCAACACTGAAAGAATCATTCAAATCGGACCAATAGTTCCAGAGATTAGCGCGTTCAAACAAACAAACTCTGCACCTTTATAATATTAGTATAGATAGGTACTCGTACCTTACCATATGTCATCATCATCATCATCTCAGCCACAGGAAGTTCACTGCTGAACATAGGCCTCCCCTAATCTCCACATGGACCTGTTGGAAGCGGCCTGCGTCCAGCGACTTCCTGCAACTTTAGCCAGGTCGTCCATCCACCTTGTTGGCGGGCGTCCGACATTTCGCTTACCAAATATACTTCTACATTATCTCACTACACTATACTTGTAGGAGCTTCTAGAGCGCGAGTACAACCGTCGCAAGTACGTGTCGTGCTGCGACGAGGCCGGCGTGGGGCTGCTGCACAAGGCGGTGTTCTATGACTTCATGGACATCGCGCAATACCTCGTCGACAACTACCCGCACACCGTGCACCAGAAGGACTCGGTGAGAACCTCTTACCTCTGTATCTCTGACCTGTACCTCCTGTAGGCTGTAAGGTACCTAACCAAACAAATAAGCGCGTGGTGGCCTGTTGGTAAACTTACTAGACGTAGCTGCCAACATGTTCACGGTGGTCGCTGGTTTGAATCAAAGGACACACCTCTGACCTTTTCGGAGTCGTGTGTGTTTGATAGTCAATCACCACGCACTAAAACGGTGATGGAAAACATCAAGAGGAAACATGCATACCATAGCGATTTATAAGAATTTGTATGGTATGTAAGTCCGCCAAGTCGCACTATGACAGCGTGGTGGACTATATGGCATAACTACTCTCAATCGTACTGTCGATTGTAGAGGAGGTCCGTGCCCTGCAGTGGGACGTATATGGGCTGGTACAGAATACATTTGTTGACAGCCTCCATGGCGCAGGTGGTAAGACGCCGAATATGAAACAAGAGGTCGCGGGTTCAATCCCCGTACTGACAAATGTTTGTGGTGCCCAAAAATATTTGTGTCAGGTCTGGATGTCTATGAGACCGCAAAGATTAATAGAGTAATTTCTGATACCCGCGACACAAGATTTAATTGATCTTAACACGTTGAACGCCACGCGGCCCACCGGTGGGCCGCGTGGCCTGTTTCGTGGTATTTTCTTAAGAAAATATCACGAAAAATTGTTTTAATCAAATTAAATATGCAAATTTAGTATTTTTTTATTGTTTTGTGTTGATTTCCACTTGGCCCGAACGGGTTTGCTTGAATCGCCCACCGGTGGGCCGCGTGGCGTTCAACGTGTTAATGTTGGGTTATGACTATGTATGTGGTTGTTAGTTGTGTATTATAGGTAGATATAAACCTCTAAATTGACTGATAAACAAACTGGCACACGGTCAGAGCCCAAACGGCTGAAGATAGAGACACGTTTTATAAGAGACACAATAAGAAAGTGTTTATGATAATTCGAATTATAAATACACATACAGGTCAAAGATGGTTCGCTAACTACATATTATATATATATGATAATATATACATATATTGTTATACATTGTAGATATTTATGTTTACTACAATTATTATAACCATAATACCCAACCATAATACAAATTGATTTACTCTTTTTAGGCCAGGGTCGATAATTTTTAAAACCAAAGAAATAAAGTTAGGATGATTTTTTGCATTTTCTGAGCAGATTTACTATGGCAACATATATATTTTTTTCGCCATCAGAAAGTAGAGATTTCAACGAACAGAAAACATACCAACTTTTAAAATGCTTACTTTGAAAAAAGCTGATATTTTACGGGTGAATTTTCGATTGAAAATTAGGGTGCTTTTTCGATATTAATTCAAAATAAGGTGAAAAAAATAAATATTTTTAATCAAATAAATTACAGCGTATTTGGGACCTAAAAAGGCAAGTTTTCACCAAATTCCGTTAAATTTTTTTTTTTGTTAATAATAAAAATAAAAAACCAAAAACTTGTTTTTTTGAATTTTTCACATAAATTTTGAGGCTATGTGAAAAAAGTGTAAATACAAAAGTTTTACATCTTTTTATTACCTACAACTTTGCCATTTGACTTGTTTTGATAGGACTTTTAGTTTTGCCGGAAATCGAGAAAAAACGTTTTTTACCCTTAAAAACTCACCCCCATCCCCTTCCCGACCTCAGATCACCCGTAAATTATTTTTTCTTTCATTTTTATAATATTCCCCTCCTTTTTTAATGGGTTTCATCCTATTATTTTTTTTCACTTTTTATTATTTTTAAAGGCTATTTCTACTATTTGCATGCGAACTAAAACCACGCGCTTAATTTTCCACTTACCAATTAAATTTATTCACCTGTTATCGAATCAATCGAATGACTCAAAGTCATTACTCAGCATAATGTATTCACATGAAAGTCTTGAAACGGTTCCAATGTCACGCGGTTACTGCGATACAAAATGCAAATTGACTTGAGATTTTATGGCACGCGTAATACGAGTGTGTTCTTACAGCTGTATTAGATTTACATTTTAATAGTAAAATAACTTCTAATTCAATTCATAAGGGAATGATTAAATAAATAAATAATTAACACCCAACAATCACATACATAGTCCTGACCCCACACTAAGATCGAGTCTTGTGTCGTGGGTATCAGGAACGAGAGATGTTCCGGTGTCACAAACACCCAAGCCTGAAGGAAAACTTGTCATTAATTATTCGGGGAGAAAAGGTTTTGAGTGGAAGTATTACTCGTAATAGATAAGTGCAGGTACCACCTACAAATGGGATGAGCTGGATGCAGATTGCTTTTAATATATCACTTCGAAATTGTTTGGGGTAGGTGTATGTTTTGTTATATTACTGGTGGTAGGTCTCACATATGTGAGAGGTTATCTGGGTAGGTACCACCGCAATGTCTATTTCTCCCGTGAAACAACACTGCGTAAATGCACTGTTGTGTTTCGGATTGAAGGACATTGCAGCTAGAGTAACTACTGGACATATTGAGACTTAACATCTTATGTCTCAGGATGGCGAGCGCAGTGGAATGTTGCTACTGTTTATGAGCGGTCGTATCGCTTACCATCAGGTGAACGGCTTGCTCGTCTCGTCATTAATTGCAATTAAAAAAAAATAGACATTTTCTTATTAGTGGTTGATGATAATCAACATTAAAAAAATATCGGCTGAAGCTCTTAACGACGGTTCACAATATTTTGGATCAGATTTTAAAGGAATTATTTATGAATCACTTTATTGGTATGGTCATTTGATTCCAATCGATCCTACATTGTTATGTAGGCTTTGGCGCAGAGTGGTTTTAATTACCAGATTAATTGGTTTTAAATTAATTGTTCTGATCATTGGCCAAATAGGAACACAATTTGCCAATATTGGATTTACAATTATGTGAAAGCCTATATGGACTAACCACACTCAATCGTATTTTTGATTTTGGAGGCGGCGCATACCCTGCAGTAGGACGTATCACTGGAGACTGTCCCGCCCTCACACCCACCACTGCAACTCCTGTAAGCCAGGATCAACAGTGGCACGCAATGTAATGACACCGAGCCAATGCTCGCCGAGCTTCAATAAGCTCGGCGAGTCTCCGGGAATGTCTAACTTGTCTTTAACCCGCAACGAAATCAATCAGAAAGTTAAATTAATAGGAGGAGTTGGAAATAAATTATTGTCCACTTCCCTCCGTGCAAAGCGGGTGACAAAACGATGAAATAAAGAGGTAAATAACCTCGCAAAAAGACTTTTACAGCCGGAGAAGCCAGCTGTAAAGCACCACGGATCAAATCCTTATTACATTTAAATGGGACCTAATATGTGAGCTGTTACACTTGATTCCAGTAATAGGTATGGCAAAAACGCCGGAAAGCACGGAAATTCGTCCTAGTCTCTACAAGGTCCGTAGGTCTGCAGTAGGACGTATATGGTGCAGAACAATAATATGAGTTAATATGAAAATTGCAGTCTATAGTGAAATGCTTATATGATAATGATGATTTTTCCCCTAAGACCATGTAGATAAGAGACTTAAGGTCATATAATGAGACTATATCATTTGATTCTGCAAGTCTGTGAACCCTAGTGCAATTTAACTGTATATTTCTAAGAAACAGATGCAAAATATAAGCGTATAATATTCAACTTGTTATGATCTTGATATTGAAGAAACAAATATGTATATCTAATGGATATAATTTTGGCAAGATACCAGTAGTTCAAGTTGGATTTTCATCTCCTGACTTTTGTAAGAGCTTTTTCTTTCATTTTCTTTGAAGTAATTCTTCGGCTTTCTTAAAATCAATGGAACAGGGACATATTTTAATCAATTTGTTTGTCAGTATTCAATTATTATTTGAAGAATGCAGCGGAAAATCAATATCATGCGCAGTTGATCCGGCAGCGCAGCCTGCGCCTGCCGGATCACCAACGACATTGCAAACTTCATGAATCCATAAGAGAAACCTGATGGCTTCACTGTAACGTAACTTGTTCGCCTGAGTGCATACTGAATATATTATAGAGCGGAGCGGATTATGAAATATTTTCTGACTATGAATATGCAATACAAATCTCAGAGAGATGGTTATGACTAGCAATGGCCGTCTTGTGGCTGATGATGATAATTTAAAAAATATAGTTGTTTACGTTTTATCACTATTGGCTCAACTGTGATTAGAATCCAAAAGGAAGGGTAAGTTTCGGTGCCTCACATAATTATTTATGCTGCTCATCCGTTTCGATGAATTATTCGACCATCTCCTTATTAGTCTGTTTACAAGCTACATATTTTCATTTGTTTGTAAGTTACATTTTTTCTGCCATATCTAGCCGGATGGAAAATAAGTACAGTAGAATAAGCAAAGAAAATACTTAGGTACATACATACTTAAACTCACGCCTTTTTCCCAGAAGGGGTAAGCAGAGGTGCCAGGGCACCCACATTTCGCCTTGTATGTTCCGTCCCGCGATGTGATAGGTGGCGAGCCTATCGCCATATCGGGCACAATATTCTGATTCTGGGCTGATAATGAATAGAAAAATCCAATATCACTTTGCCCAACCCGGGATTCGAGCCCGAGACCTCAGTTTTGTAGCCGTATCGTAGTACAACTACACCACCGAGGCAGTCAAAATGCTTAGGTACTAATATTATAATGGCGTATATATATATATATATATATATATATATATATATATATATATATATATATACCGGGTATCTCAAGACTGCTACCGAAAACGAAGCCGGGTGGTAGTTTTAGTGGCTACAAACACAATGCAATTAAAAATTTCGCCTAGAAACGCGACATTTTTTTTTATGATTTTTTAAATATCGTTATTTTTGGGTGGTAAATCCATAGTTTTTGCTTAAATAATAATTTAAACTCTTTTATACCTTAGAGTATTTATAAATAAAAGGGTATATACTATTATTTTAGGAAAAAATGTATTTACCACCCAAATATGGCCGTAGAAAAAAAATAACAAAAAAAAATTGTCGATTTTTTTTGCAACTTTTTCTGTTGCATTGTGTCTGAAGTCGCTTAAACTACCACCCGGCTTCGTTTTCGGTAGCAGTCTTGATATACCCTGTATATACCGGGTATCTCAAGACTGCTACCGAAGCCGGGTGGTAGTTTTAGTGGCTACAAACACAATGCAATTAAAAATTTCGCCTAGAAAAGCGACAATTTTTTTTTATGATTTTTTAAATATCGTCATTTTTGGGTGGTAAATCCATAGTTTTTGCTAAAATAATAATTTAAACTCTTTTATACCTTAGAGTATTTATAAATAAAAGGGTATATACTATTATTTTAGGAAAAAATGTATTTACCACCCAAATATGGCCATAGGAAAAAAATAACAAAAAAAAATTTGACGCTTTTTTTTGCCACTTTTTCTGTTGCATTGTGTCTGAAGTCGCTTAAACTACCACCCGGCTTCGTTTTCGGTAGCAGTCTTGATATACCCTGTATATATATATATATATTTATATAAATAATAATATATATATATTTTTTCTTTTTGTTGTGTCCACCCTTTTCTCCCTAGATTATTTTCATTCCAGTCTATCTAATGGTTGTCTGGAAAAAATCGCGGTAGGCGATAAAACCGACAATTATTACCTTTATTTTAAAAATTTGTCTTAATTTTGGTCTCTTTATTGGATGGAGTATTCAATAAAGAATTAACAAATAGATAAATAAAACTATATGCCCGCGTGCGAAGCCAGGGCGTGCCGCTTGTATGCAATAAACCTTACAGTTAGTGTATCAAAGGGTCAGAAAATACGTCCTTTATTGTCCTGAAAATGCACAGTCATGCGCTACGACAGTAATATAAATACCTTGATGGAAAGCGTAATATCAGTTACGTCAATCAACTAACAATACATGGCGTAAACTTTTCTGTAAGCAATTATTATTAAATTAGAAATTGGTCTAAGCCTTCTCTAACCGTAAACAAATACCGAAAACTTAAAGAAGTAACATCAAGGTGCCAAACTGTTGTCTTTTAAGCATTTCAATTAAATATATGTAGGGGTGAAGTTAAGTGAAATTAAACTGCTTATTTTGCTTGTATTTTATTTCTTATTTTAATCATCGACACTATACATCTTATTTTTATTTATTTCGTCTTCCGTCGTAACCAGTAACACACACCTCTTACTCCTCCCGTTCCAATTCAAAAACTCATTCTCTCACTCACTTTCACTCACCCCGTTCATTCACACTCGGATACACTTACAAAATCAATTACAAATTTAGTTTGGATATTTGTTCAATCCTACATATATAAAATACTTGCCTTATAATTTTATTTTTTATTTAATTTAATGCTTCATATACATAAACTGTATAAAGGCGGACTTAATGCCTGAGGCATTCTCTGCCAGTCAACCTTTAGGTGGTGCAGAGAGAGAGCACGGTAGGCGCATAAAATATGTAATACATAAATATATTTCAATCAATTAATAAATATATAACTGTATGCATACACACACACATTTAAATACATACACATGCATACACACATATAAATTTAATATATGTATATATATTTATTTATATACACACACATAATATATATATAATATAATGTAAATGGAAAGTGATAAATACGCACTAAAGTGATTCTGCCAGGCGATCAAGTAAAAGTTGCTTCACTGACCTTTTAAAATTAATGCGAGTACTGGACGCCCTGATTCCGAGGGGGAGTTCGTTCCATAGAAGTATGGACTGAATAGGGAACGAAGAATGTATGAAGTCTGAGTTGTGAGAAGGACAATGAAGAAGAAAATGACCGAAGGTTCCTATCGTGGTTGCTGCCTAAGTATCGAAATTGAGATGTAAGATAAGAAGGTGGGGTAGGAGACGTAAGTATAGAAATGAGTGTAGTGAGTGCGTGTAAAGTACGACGCTGACGAATAGGTAACCATTTAAGCTGGGAGCGGTAACTGGAAACATGATCATATTTACGAAGATTAAACACGAAACGAATGCAGTTATTAAGAAGCCTGTCAAGTTTATTGAGGTGATCTGCATTCAGATCAAAGTAGCACACATCACCATAGTCGATTAAAGGGAAAATTAAAGATTGCACAAGCATTGTCTTGGTTCTAACAGGGAGGAAGTTCTTCAGACGATATAGGACACGCAGAGTACCGGTGACCTTCTGAGAAACAGAGGTAACCTGGGCTCGCCAACTCAAGCTTGAATCAATAAGTAGGCCCAAATTTTTAACAACTGAACTCCAGGCGATTACGGTGCCATTATATATGACAGGAGGGATAATTGCGGCGTCCAATCTGCTCACCATCCTTGAACTACCAACAATTATGGCCTGACATTTGGTGGGGTTGACTGTGAGAGCTATCCGACCAGTGTTTAATATGTGCCAGGTCACGGTTTATCTTATTGATCGCAGTCCCCACAGGGTCATAACTTGCTTGGGAGTAAATTTGCAAGTCATCGGCGTAGAGATGATACGCACATTGAAGATCCTGGGTAATAAGATTAATAAATATAGAGAATAACAAAGGAGAAAGAATACCGCCTTGAGGAACGCCAGAGTGCAGGTCACGCCAATTTGACGAAGAGTCATCATAACGAACCGATTGCTGACGTCCCTGAAGATAGGATGAGAGCCATTCCAGGGCCTTGGACGAAATCATAAAGTGGGTGAGGATGGATAATAGGATATCGTGACTGACGGTATTAAAAGCATTAAAGAAGTCTACCAGTGCCAACACGGTAACCTTGGAGTTCTCCATGCCCTGTCTAATATCGCCAGTCGGCCCGCCGCTGCAATCCATCCAAGGCATCGAGCAGGTACTAGGCGGATCCATCCCAGAGGTGCGAGCAGTACTCCATACCCGGCCGGACCTGCGCTTTATATAAGCGACAAAGCTGACCGGGCGTGAAAAACCGACGCACCCTGTTCAGGACTCCAACCCTGCGTGATATGGCAGATATTACGCCCTCGATGTGATTTCTTGGATTGAGATCACAGCAGATATCTACACCAAGGATACTCAGGTCATTCCGCACTGAGAGGGGAGTACCCTGAAGAATGGGGAGGGGAGAGAACGGGGATTTTTTGCACGTGAACGCACACACCTGGGTTTTCTTGCCATTGAACTCAACCATATTCCTGGAACCCCATGTAGAAATGAGATCCAAGGTCCGGTTGAGTTCAATGACAAGATTTTCGCGTCCCCTCACAGTTTCGACACGGCAACCTGGAGGCCCGCAGTGGTATCGCCCATGAACCGTACTGTCATCTGCATAGCAATGAATGTTGCCAAGCGACAACATGTCATTGATATGCAGAATAAACAAGGTGGGCGACAGCACCGAGCCCTGAGGAACTCCGGCATTTACCGACATGAGCGCCGAAGCGTGTCCGTCAACGACTACACGTATTCTACGCCCATGTAGAAAGCCGGAAATCCACGAACACAGGTAGCTACACCCTAGAAGCGGTCTAGCGCTAATTTGTTTCACGCTGCAGCGATTTAGTCTCAACTTTTACCAAAATCGAATTTGTATGGAATAGCTAATCTATACGTTGTAATATATCTCAATGGTTATATCTAAATGAAGTGACTAGACTGAGATGAATATAAGTTTGGTTTCAATGTTGAGTTGTGAGAAAATTACATAGCGGTGAAGACAAACATCGTTTGCCTCCTACACAGATTTTGCAAGAATTTTATTGTACATATGAAGTCCGCTAACCCCGCACTAAGCTACTATGCTGGACGATGGCCTAACCCTTCCTCATTGACCTTAGAATTTTAAGTGAGGTCTATGCGTGTATCTTATATAACCTGAACTATATAAGTAGATATAGTATAGAGTAGGATCCGTGGTACATCAGTCACTAAGAGGCACTTGTCATGAGGACCTTATAAGTTTATGATAGGACACATTTGGTAGTTTGTGATATGTTAGAGCACAATCATATCTTGAGGACGACTAGGTCCTCAAATTATAAGACTTAAGGAGGTTCATGACTACGTGAAGTAGTAAGGTACTAGGGATTGTTTTGGTATGTTCCTCGTGATATTTTTGGGTACCTGTATGTGCTGAGGCTAACCATTCAGCCGGTAGAAGTCCGACATACTTTGTCAACTAGTACAGGCCTACCACCTACGAGCTTCTGTAGTTATAGATTAGAGAGGCGTAGTTACGCCTCACATAGATCTGCGCCCTATGCTTGAGCACCGCTAGCATCCCCTTAGTTTCCGCATTATTTATTGCCGTCTCCAGGGTTACCAGGAATCTATCATTCCTACAAAATTAATAGGTAATGTATGATGAGTAAGTGTATGTTCTGTATGCAGGAAGGTCGCACAGCGCTGCACTACACGGCTCTGTGCGCGGACCCGGCCGGCGCGGCGGCGCTGCTGGAACGCGCGGGGGCGGCGCGGGGCGCGCGGGACGCGGCCGGCCACTCGCCCGCATACTACCGCGGCGTCGCCCGCACTCTACTCGCGTTGCCAGTAGCGCCAGCCACCACCGCCGCCGCTGACATGGCGAGGGATCCCGCCAAAAACACACCAGGTAACTACACACAGAAATATATTCGACTAAGTTATGTTACGGCAATTTGAAAATATTTATTTTAAATGTTATAGATTTTTTTTATTATGAAAAAAGGATAGACCTTTATATTACGATTTGATTACTAATTACTAAGATTTATAATTTACGTTCAGATATCTCGCTCCTAATAATAATTTTATTTGGAAAAAGATATTATGTGAAATTATGTCATGAAAAAAAAGATTGGAGTTGAAATGGTTTTATTATTATACAAATATTATAAAATAATGTTCATTAATTATTACCATAGTCATAAAATTCTAGAGAAAAAATTAATTCAGATGCATTAATTGTACTTTTTGAAATGTTTTTTTATTTCCGTTCTGAATTTTAAGCCAAACTTTTATACACCCACATAAACCATTAATATAATCATAACAAATGTTTATTTTATTCCTTCTTTATACTGTTATTTTATAAACAAACTGAACATTGTTTACAAATATTCCAAGGAAAAATAAATACGCACATTGACTACAATTTCCTCCTGCTGATTTATTCTTATTCCGGTATATACTCGTACTAACGACTACTCAATATTTTGATATCTAAACAATGTGATTAAATTAAATATAACTTCTCGTTGAAGTTTGAATTAAGTTTTTAGTTTATATAAGTTCGACGTTGCATTATTGCACTAACATTGACATACATGCTTGCTTTGGAATTAAACCGAGTTTTCCGCGTCCAATTCTGCTTTTATTTTGGACCAAAATCGCGTCACAACTACTATTATATCACCCGAATTTCCACGACTTCCACGACACAAGCCGTCTACTATTTACTTAAATTTTCACCATGATCACCATCAACCCATAGTCGACTGCATTTTTTTTTCTCTAGTCAATAATATGTTTACACAAACTTGTTTATTGATTTTGTTAATTCCTAATAAAAGTGCACAATGGCTTGTTTTTAATGGACCGAGCGAAGCTCTCGGAACGGTGGTCAAGGATTCGGATTCTGTGGCACACATCTGAAATCTCGGAGCTATGTGTGTCAATACTACTAATATATTCAAATACAACCCTCATTAACGGTGAAGGAAAACATCGTTATGAAACATGCTCATCAAAAAAAATTATAATAATTTATATTGTGTGTGCAGTCTAGTAACCCTCATCAGGCCATGGAAAAGGACTATGACCTAACTTTTTTTAAGCATAGTGGTGGCCCGAGTCCTGGTAACTCTTATCCTATTTATATTTTAATAAAGTGCATAGTTTTATTTTGGATATATTTTGCCTATCCAAAATAAATAAACGCATGCTTGATTCATTTTTTATAAATTAGATCATTTTTCATGTTGTCGAACTAAAACTTTAATTTAGGCATAAATTATAAAGTTACCATTTAACATCTTTAATTAACTAATACGCCATTTCCATGCGGGTATTTATAATGAGTCCTATGCAAACTTAACGAACAATGCATGTCGTGTTTTTCAAACTAAAAAAATATAACAAAATGAGTCAACAAAACGTACAATTCTGGAAAAACGATACGTTTCGATACTATCTATCGATTACACGTAATTATATCCTTTCGCGTCGCGTCGGTGCTTTGTAAAAGCCTGCAGTGTACCTACAATTATATTGTTTGTCCTCACCACGCTATTCATTTCGACAAAGAGAATATAAACTAGTCTGTAATGGGGTCAAGAAAGGACATCATAGGGTTGTTTGCTTCAATTTGGATGATTAAATGATTTACTATAAAAAATATGAATAAATAGTATAATATATCTATGTCTTTTTAATTTATAGCTGAAGGCATTTATTTTAATCTTAGTCATTCATTAATGCTAGAACCATACATCATTTACTCCAATTGTTGGACAAAGCACAAAGACAAAAATGATATTCGTTTAATAAAATGGATAACTAATTTACACATTGATTTGTAAGCAACTATTTTAGAATTTTAATTTGATATCATATTACATTACTTGTGTTCTTAGGATGTCAGCAATAGAGGAACGCCTAAAACATTTTCAGACTATTCTGATAATAGTAATGACTAAGCCCCTATTGCTAACAACTTAAGTAAATTCATTTAAATAAAAAATACTTAGATAAGGACAAAAATAGCTGTAAATGCAAAATAAGGCGGTTACAGAAAATATTCGCTTGTTTCAACATCGATAGGCTGCAGGTTCAATTCTTGTTCAGAAATAATAGAACCAATTCACCTTTATAATCAATTAGTATTTTTTAACATGTCAAAATTTAAAAAACTGATGATAAACGAGAAAATAAATTCAACGTGTGTTTACACTGTTGATGTATAATAAAATAATATCTAAATAAAAAAAAACAACAACTATAAACATAGTCTTGACACTAGGATCGAGTCTTGTGTCGTGTGTATCAGAAACTACGAGAGACCAGAAACAAATATTTGTGGGCTGAAAAACATTTGTTTCGATGCAGGGATCGAATCCACGGCCTCTCGTTGCACAGCCGGCGCCTGACCAAATGCGCCATGGGGGCGAAATATGTTTAAAATGCAAAGGTTATCTGATTAATTTCTCCTTAGTTCTTAAAATGCTGTGCACTATACTGCTAAAAATACTAAATAACTAAAACATATATAATTTCAACAACTATGAAACATATTTTGATAAACGTAACTAAACAGTAATAAATAATTAATTTTGCTATTGAATTATGATTAAAAATCGAGTCAATTACATTCTTTTTTTTTGTTTAAACTAATAGCCGGATGATAATTAAGCAGTAAGCAGCTCTCGCTTTCTATGACTGTAATGCCTAACAAATATTATTAAGCATTCGTATTTTATCTATAAAAAATCTTGCATGGAAATGCGTATGAATGGAAAAGGTATTCGATGCAATGTCCAAAATTAAATTTGTAAGTGTCGGAGGTGAGCGGTCAGGAATATTGATCTGGCATCGAAGCCTGCACACTATCACATGTATACTCGTAGCCATATAGAACTACAACGCGTGGGATGTAGATATATGCAACTATGTGCAGTAAGCTATCCCAGTTATTCTAGGATTATGGCCGGTTTCTACAATCTAACTATCTTTAACAAGAACTTTCATCAGATATTTCGATGAATTTTATGTTTCAGTTAACAAAGATAGAGATATATAGAAATGGCGCATTTATTCATAGATAGCTATGCAACATAAATGTATATGTCTATATTTGTGGAATCATATAATTGTATCGACATAGTAATGGTAGCTTTTCTTATCTCTTGTTTATGATAGACAGGATACAGAGAAAGGCCGATAATTCACGGAAAATTTAAGGAAACATTAAACGCTATTAGATTAGTTAATGCTAACTCATGAAACTCATGTTTAATTATTTTTTGCGTTAAAAACACACGCATTTACTAACATGAATTCCACATAGTATATAAACACCCAACAAACATAAAGTATTTTGTATTTGCGCTATGCAGATATATCCTCGCGATGTTATTCTTCACCGTTATAGTGCGAGGCGATAAACTATCGATATGCATAAATATGACTACGAATAGTCAGTGGTGTGCTCTGGATTTGAACATTTTATACAGGTCCTTTTAAATGCAGACCTTCCCATGAAAACGTGGATTATTTCCGAGTGTTTTTCAAATTATTCCATACATTTTGAAGTGCAGAGGTAACACGGTTTGTAAGTCGCACGATTGTTTGTTTCCTTTTCATTTTTTATTTGACCCGGTGCACTTATGTGACGTTAGAAGTGGGTCAATTCATAACCACCTTATTACTTATGTGCGGAGGATGTTTGCTCACTAGGCCGGATTACGTCGACGAAATAGCCAACTGACATTTCTGTCTGGAGATAAATTAGGAACGTATTTTACTTTGTTTGTCAAATTACTTATTGCAATGTATGCTGCATTATATGAATATTAGTATCGCTTCCTTTTGAGTTAAAAGTTTAATAAGCAATTTATTCTATTATACAATGGCATTCAAAACAGGAGAAGGATATTTACTACATTGCCCTGGAGGCTATTACTTTATCTTAAATTAATAATTATTTGCAAAACTTTTGTTTTTTCTCATTTTGTTTAATATTCATACGCGCAAGTCTGTTTCCCCGAAAGGGTAGACAGATCATATGTCACTAGAAGTTGACAGACTTTGCCGACCTTATTGCCTTCTAACGATATAATAGGGGGTGAACTTGGGCTCCACATAGCTACGCTATGCCATGCAAAAATACCAGACCCAGGCAACTGATTATAAAATTTCTCAAAGCAAAATCTTCAGGCAACGTCTAATACCCGTTTACATATCTATGTACCTATATAATATGTGTTATATTTATCATTTACATAAACATTAAACAGTGACGCCTGTATCCCCAAAGGGGTGGCAGAGGTGCCACAAGTACCATCCACAAGACAAATTAAATGTCATAACATCAAAATAAATAATAACTTTAATATCCTTTCAAAAATTCAAGGACAGTAATATATTTCATGAAAAGAAGATAAAAATTAAATAAATTGAAGCGGAAATATGACTCGACCATTTAACATTTGGATTTACTTTGGGACGTAATTGCACGTCACTATGTATGTACTAAAAACATTAACAACATTCATTTCTACACTTTAATATAATTGATAATATCTCTTTATGTCCCACACATCGAATTCAATCCACCACGTAAAAGTTGTTTCGTCACATTCGGTAACATTCACCAAAAAGGTTTTATAAATTGTGTCGAAACTCATTATTGTAATTGCGTGTATTTCTGGATGATCACAGCCCTGAATGTGACATAGGGTTGTCGGGTGCTATTACGCACACATTAACTTCATTAGCGTGATAAAGGCTTGGCTCCAGGCTTAGTGTTGCGTGGTCATGAATATTTATTTTCACGGAGGCTTTTATGTTCTGGACCTACGTGCGAGCCACTGTTCCAATTTTAAACCCACTCTATACAATTGCTCTATGGTTTTATAACTTTAATTATCTATGGGCCGGTATATTTATAATACTTATCTGTTTTATTTTTCCGCGTAGGTTATAATTATGTCCATAGTAAAATAATTGTGGATATGATTTCTAGTTTTATTTTAAAAACGAAACCGTAAATAGTAAATAAATATTATATCAGCGAATAAAATAACTACGTAACCCTTGCAATTTCATAAAAGTTTGACTTATCAACTACACATAACTATAATACATATACAAAAATACTCTTTATATTATAGAGGGAGTACCTACCGGTACTTCAAAATCATAGATGAAAATGGTTATCCAACATGCACGAATTACTTGAAAAACAAACATAAATAGTTTGAGGCTATTTAGTTTCACTCACACTCGTTATAAAAGGATAATGACTAAAATATACTTTCGGTTATAAAAGGAATTGATAGCTATTTGTTGTTAAATTGTAATTATTTCAATTTCCACTACTATAGAAGTACTACCAGGATTAGGAATAGGAAAAATCTACGTTTTTGAAGAAAGCTCAGAATAGTCTATCTTTTTAACTAACAATATGTAAAATCTTTATATTTCAGAACATCAGTTCAAATAAATTAAAACCTGTTGTAACAAAATAGGCGTTAATCATAAATTAGAAAGCAGCTTATTACAAATAGGCTTCATAACTCCGATTATCACAACTCAACAGTTCGCGCCGTAGAAATTCTTTAATGATGCTTATCGAGAATCGGATTTGTTTAAGAGTGTTTCGTAAGTTGCCATTATGCTAATCTCGGTGCTAGTAGTCGGCAAGACTACTAGACACGCAAACTTGTTGCTCCGACACATTAACGGCTCACAATCTTTGTTACTTACCGATACTTTCCAAAGGGTTTAGTTGGGACTCCAAATTTTTATGAGTATAATGTAATATATAAAATTGTACATATGTACGTATATTTGTTTTCTAGAAATAATGCATTTGTTTTGACGTCATAAAACCGATTTATCAAGTAATTATAAGAAATATATATGAAAACTTTAATGATACGTCATATGACTAGTTAGAAATAAATAATTATTTTCTACTTTTAATTTTATGACAAGGCAAACCGGCGATTAGTGTCGAAGTGAAGGACAACTGATGCGTACACGATATAAACAAAAGCGAAATAATTTAATAGAACATCAATAAAATTTCCTTTTTTTTTCAGAAATCTTTACAAGTAAACAAGCTTCTGCATCTAAAAATCACATTAATGATTGCTTAGATCTGATTGTATCGAATAATTTTTCAAGTGAAATGATTTATGGCACATTTCTATTGGTTGATGCCTTACACCCTGTTTGGGAAACCCGCTATATTAGTCGATGCGTCGACAAGAAATGCAGAGGATAGGTATTCAGTACCCATAAAGCCGTGAAAGTTCCCGCGTCTCGATCGAGCTATCAACCTATAAATTAACCATTATCTTGTCTATAGCTGACCAGCCAATCGATTTTCAAACAAAATAAAAACTGACAGTCACAGCGACCTCCAAGTACTATCACATTCCCTGGATACGAAATATAAACAAATACGAACCGTTGGCGCCTAATGATTGTCCTAGTTCAAAAGACATGTGGGTTTTGTAAGGCAATGCGGCAGGTGTGTGCTTCCAATCGATACCCGACTCATTAAACATTAAAATGTGTCTGTCTGAAACTGACCGATTGTGTTTGTCCTTGACACTTCACTTAAGGAAATAGTTAAGTAGTTAAGGAATGATGTATTAATGTAGGCTCTACTTTTTCATTTTGAGTTTTTTTAATACTTATAGCAATGTGTTTGATGCAGCTTGTAATGCAACGCAATGCTATTGAGTATCAAATGGCAATTGACAACGCGACAAAAATTATACCATGTTATCATTTGCTCCTTTAGACGTCTTGTTCAGTTAGATTTTTAGGGAAATTATAAATTGTCTGCAACTGCGATAATTTCAGTGATAGTGATAGGTGTGAAACACAGGTGTGAAGCATGAGATCCTAGATTCTATTCAGCGTCAAAGATTGTCCTTTTATTTCTCCATTATAACAACATAATTTATGTACTCTAAATTCGATATTTTGATGGATATACGAACAAAGTAATGTAAGTTTTTATAAGAGTTCAAAAATAACGAACCTTGTTTAAAACTAACTTTTCCAAACCTATCGGTATTTTCAAGCAGTTCTGTAGTCTTTAATGATAACGGAATAGATTTGTGAAGTTTGAAACCGTTATAAATACACGCAGATTGCTGTCAAAGCGTGCGCCAATCAGACATATTGATTTCCATTAATTGAAAGTTCGGAAGTGCGTCGGCGTGAACCGGAATGGAAAAACTTAACACGTTTTAGAATAGCTTTTATAATTTAGGCTATTCTCTATATATCAAGCATGTATTTCCGACTATTTTTTAGCTATGAAAGCATATATAAAGTTCAATTTAATATCTATCCATATTTAGTAATGGAAGGAGATTTTCTTTAACTGTTTAAAAACTAATTCCCTCTCAATAGTACTTTCACTCAGGAAGCCCTGCAGTATGACGTTTATGAGTTGATATAGACACAGAAAAGTAATTATGGCTCCCATCCTTCAAGCCAGGGTAGGGGATAGGAAGGTGATAGGTCCTTCATATGTGAGAGGCCGCCTGGGTAGGTACCACCATAATGCCTATTTCTCCCCTCAAACAGCAGTGTAAATGCACTGTTGTGTTTCGGATAGAAGGACATTGTACCCAAAGTAGCTACTGGACATTTTTACAGAAGAAATAGAAATCGGACAATTATGAAATCTCCGAATTATTACGATTAATTTGCATTTATTTCACTTTATCACGAAGTATGAAACTGATGTACAGTCACGAGCAATAACATAGAAACGCCCTTACAATTCAAATTTATGTAGCAACATTAAATCGCATAAATAAGTATGCTAGCTGTCCAATAATAATATGTTTAAACGTAAAATTGTATCAAAATTAACTACACATTTTTATCAAATTTTCGTTGACAACAGATTACCAAAATAATATAAGCTTTTAGTTACATGATTATGTACCCAAGGGAATTTCAAAAACATGTATACAGTACCTACAGTTTTAAAATTATTTAAACAACTAGACGCAGACCTGGTTCAATCGTAACCGAAATTTAGTGAATTTGTTGCCGTGGCCGCCTAAAAGCCCGGACCAGGCCAGGATCTAGAGGGGAGCAAGATGTGGTCTGTGCCCCGGGCAGCAAGTTCAGGGGGTGGCATATTGAATCTTGGGAGATAACTACAGAACTGACCAATAACGTAACACCCTGCAGAATTCAATTTTTTTTCGCGGGCCGCGAATATTGTTGAATATGCGATAGGGGCGTGTGAAAAAGAGATGAAGCTATATTTGGAAACTCCTTCATCGATCTCAACGACTACGTTTGATTTCAAATATTCAATTTGTGTTTACTAGTCACTTTTGTTGATTAACCGAACGAAGAAACATAATTTAAAAAAGAGCAATCAAGAGCACAAACTTTAAATTATTAGATTGCAACAGTCCTATTAATTCCATTGGCAAAGTTTCCAGATAATCTATAGGTGATTACTGTCGACGTATAGAATGTGCTTCTTTTTTCCCTTACCTTGAACTTTACCCATTTCTATTCCAAGACTATATTATTCGTAATGACTAGTCATCTGGTAAATGCATTTGATGTGCGTCATTCTAGTATTGGAATTAAAATTGTTGTTCATATTTAGCTCAAAATCGTCGGTTCGATATAATTGCTTAATGTATCAAATATCAATCAATAAAAACACTACAAAAGTAGACGGCATACAAACATATCTGTTTAATATGAGCAGCATTAACATTAGACGTATCTTGAACCAAAAAATACTCCTGCAAAATATATTATTTTACTCCAAAAATAATTTCATGTATTATAATAGTACCTTAACCAATCTCTATACGCGTTAATTTTGTTAAAATACTCAAAAAAATCTCTAACAATGTCAGGTCTGGTGATAAAGCGCCACAATATTCGGATATGGTGCCACGACTGCGACATGGCGCGGTTGCAGCGCGTCGTGTGGGAAGGCCACGGCTCGAGGCTCCTCAGCGAGGTGTCCAACCAGCCCATTGTCAAGAGATTCTTGGAGGCAGTTCCTTATATCATGGTAAGTCAGTTTTAACGGTTATATAGCGTAACAGAAAAGGAACACTTTGAATTTACCGAATAGATTCGGGAAAACTTTGTGCTGGACGTTGTAAGATAGATTTTTTCATGTCCGCTATAAAATGTGATTAAGCGTATCTTAATATAGACTTCAGACTACGTGATTATTGATTTTTTATAATTCTTCTGTATTAGCCCATATACGTCCCACTGCAGGGCACGGACCTACTCTACAATCGTCAGTACGATTGAGAGTGGTTAGGCCATATAGTCCACCACGCTGGCCTAGTGCGGGTTGGCGTACTTACATACCATAGAAATTTTTATAAATCGCTATGGTATGCAGGTTTCCTCACGATGTTTTCTTTCACCGTTTTTAGTGCGTGGTGATTGACTATCAATACACACATGACTCCGAAAAGTCAGAGGTGTGCCCTGGGATTCGAACCCGCGACCACCGTGAACATGTTGGCAGCCACGTCTAGTCCGTTTACCAACAGGCCACCACGCACTTTATAATTATTTACACGAATTACATAAGTGATACAATTTAGCGGGCTCCTTCTCATAGTGGGTTACGAAGCTTGCCCTGTAACCTGAAGCTGGAGATTTGATTCGCGCACTATGACTGTGAAAAATGTTTAGAGTGACCTACAAACATTTGTTTTCGTCTAAATATTGTAAGACCAAAATTAATTTCGTATTTTCTGATTCTTACTTTTACGTCTGTACGAGTGCAGTTATATACGAATAAAAAATTAATGTCAGTGTTACTTTTTAGAATACCGTTCGAGACATCCATCAGGCGGTGGTACAGAATGACCTAGAGAGTGTTATGAAAAACTCTAGTGACCCTGTGCCACCGCAAATACTATCCAGCCGAGACTCTAACAATATGACTGTTATGCACAAGGTAAGTCCCACAATAGTACAAGCACAGAGTACAAGAATGGACAGACGCGGGAAAATCTAATGAAAGAAACACTTATTATAGAAATATATTCATAACATAACATTTTCCTATTACTATTTCCATATAAATTAACCGTTTGCCCATATCTGTCCCTAATGCTACACCAATGTATATATTAACTTAAATATAGTTGTACCTAAAATGAATATCTTTTTTTAGGCCGCCGGCTTAGGCCACAGCAGCATTCTCAAATACCTAGTCGAACGCTACCCTCAAGGTATAAATGACATTGACAACGATGGGAGAACGCCTCTACACTACGCTGCGTGTATGAGAGATGAACAACATACATATAATTTACTTGTAGAACTAGGAGCTGATGAGAGCGTCGTCGACAACGTAAGTATGAAACCAATCAACTAACATTTGATACACAATGCAATGATTTTTATAGAAAAACACTTGATACATCTAAATATCACATTAAACATCAATCAACAAAACACATTTCATTTAATTATTAAATCATATATACAATGCATTTTAGTACTGTGGAATAATTTGTATTTGGATCTAAAACAGTAACAGTTATAATATAGTATTTCGATTTTAGAAAAATAAAACTCCGGCATATTATATCAATAGGCCTCAGGAAATAGATAAAAGTCTATTCAAAAACGTACCTGATGCGCCACGGACAGCCTCAAGCGCATATCCATCTAATTGGGATTGGAAATTACTGGACAACGATGTCATTGCCGATCTAAACAAAAAGTCTAGAAGAAGGAATTTAAAAGCTTCCACTGAAAATTTACTGAGTAAAAATTATTCCAATACCATATCTGAAAGCACAGATAACCGCAACGATGCCATGAAACCTAGCAGCACTCATGAATTCATAAAAGATTTACCAGATTTAGACGATACTAATAAAGAAAATAAAGACGAAACTGAAGAATCCAATGAAGAAGAAGAAGAAGGAATTAACAAGGTGAGCATTGCATGGTGTTGGGTCACAAAATGCTATATTGATTAGTTTGCAGTGCTTTTCAATAAACATTTGCATGAACATTTGTTTTATTCATTTTAGGAATCTGATGATAACGAAGTAAATAGTGCAGAAGACCACGTTAACGAAAATAATGACAATGAACAAAAACAGGAAAATGATGAAACTGAGGCTGCTGAAGAAAATCACAATATTGAAAATGTTGACGGTGTCGAAAACCACAATGCTGAAGAATCTAACGATGAAGCGAGAAATCAAGATACAGAACAAAATGAGAACAATATTGAAAAACAATCAATTAATGAAAAGATAGAAAGTACTGAGAATGTCGAAGTAATCCATGAATCTGGCGAAGATTCAACTGAAAAAGAAAGTGAAAAAGCAAAACCTACTGAAAGTTCTGCACATGACACTAAAAATAAAGGACCCAATGAAGAAAACATTGAACCCAAAGAAGTCAACAGTGAGCAAACTTTAGATAACACTGAAGGTAATATGGCAAATACTGAACAAAACACTGAAAATACTGAACGTCATACAGAAACTATTGAACATAATACAACTAATAGTAACGACAATACAGAAAGTACAGTAAAAATTACAGCAATTAGTGATGTTGATAAAGAAAATACTGTGCAAGGTACAGATAAAACTGAAAATACTCATAATACATACAATATTGAACATATTGCAGATAAAGCCGATAAACTCGAAGAAAATACTAAAAATTTGCAAACAAATGAATATACAATAGAAAAAAATGGAGGAAACGACAATAATAAAGATAACGCACTATCAGAGAGTACCTTAGTTAGACCTAAAACTGCAACTAAAGTACCAGCAACGACAGAAGTGTCCAGTGGAAATAAAAATACCCATGAAGACGATGTCAATAAATCAGGTAAATTTAACGAAATTAATCACATATCTTCCTCAGAAGATAAAGTTATAAACGACATGGCGAAAAATGATGTCGATCCTAAAGTAGGAAAAGATGAAATTTCACATTGTTTAGAAATGCAAAACAATAATGAATCACAGAATGAGGCTGAAAGCATTCATAAATCTGGAACTGAAATTGAGGAAACCTCTAAAATTGAGGAAGCCTCAAAAATTGAGGAAGCCTCAAAAATTGAGAAAGCCTCAAAAATTGAGGAATCCTCAAAAATTGAGGAAACCTCGAAAATTGAGAATGAAAATGTTTACCAAATTTTCACAACTTCGGATAAAACAAATGGTGAACATAAAGATAATATGACGGAAGATGTTAAAGATAACAAAAGCCTAAGTGCAAAAAGTCGATCAAAAACACCAGCTGGTGATGTTTCTAGTACTATTTTAAATGAAGGTAACAATAATGTTCAACACAATGAAGACGACGATGACGTACAAGTGCAAGGAGACAGTCATTCCGAGTATAGTGATTCTAATAATAAAAGTACCGCTGAAGTACGTGATTTGGGAAGTGCCAAGAGAGGTAAAAGTGAAATCTCTTCTGGCACCCTACGTGATACACTTCAACCATTATACTATAATAATTATTAGTAATTTATACGGGGGTTCCTGACAAGTTCAATATTTTTGATTATTTTGCTAATTAAGGACACGTGATCAACGGCCGCAATACACAAGAAAGTCTCATTGAAGGCATTATAAGTGGTGAAGCTGAACAGGACTCGCAAGACGCAAGTATTACGCAAGGCAAAGGATCAATCCAACGAGAAGTACTTGTTGTTGTAAGTATACGCATATATTGTCCCATGAAGTATATTCCAACCGATCTTTAAAGGTAATACGTAAATTAATTAGTTGATTGTGGTGTTCACTAGAATAGAAGCATCATTGTTGCACTGTGTAATCCTCACAGGCACCTCGTAACACCACCGTCATGAATTGATTTGCTAGCTTCTTAGATATTTGTTAAAACCCAACAATTAGTCCGCGATAGCCTTTCACGTTTAGCTAGTAAGTAATGTTTGTTCATGATATTTATTTCGGTGTTTGAATTTCGGCAGGATAACGAGATAGATCCAGAAGTTACGGACTTAATTAATAATGCAAACATGGAAATGCTAGCAACATTAGTATTAAATGGCGAAGGCGCAAGGTTAATGGGAAGGCATTCAGAAAATTTGGAATTACAAGCATTTCTCGATAACGTACCGACATACATGGTAAGCAAATCAATATAATACGATAACTTGATACAAAATTATAAAATAGCACCAACTGTAAAATAAAATTACCAAATGTTTTAGCAAAAAATTAACAAAGTTCACATCGCAGCAAAAGAAGGCAACATCAGAGATCTACAGTCTGCACTCGATAGGCGAAAATTTGCAATAGCCCGAGATCCAATTTCAGCAAATGGTGCAACTCCATTACATGTAGCAACTGTATTTGGAAAAACAAATATTATCAAATATTTAGGGGGAAGGTACATTGTAGGAAATACATTGTAATTTGTAAACATATCTTAGGTTTTGATGTGTTTACATAAATAGTCAGTTTCGTGGTATTTTAGATTTCCCGAAACGCTGTCTTCGGTGGATTTTGAAGGAAGAACTGCTTTACATTACGCTGCTGTATTGCCAGACAATGGACACTACTATACACTACTTCAACAACTTGGAGCCAATTCAAAAGATTTAGATGACGTAAGACTTAAAATGATGCTTTTATTTATTGATGTCCATATATTTTGTAATATATGTACTATTAACTTTGAGTAAGTATATATATAGCAAAGTAATATTTATGCATGTTATATTTTATTCACAGAATGGTAGATCAGCTGAAGATTACTTCAAGAATCCGTATTTGCTACCATTCGAACATTTGTTGTCGGATTTTGGATTAAGTGAAGAGGAAGTAAAAAGTATGTTCTCCGATAAAGGTATGTATGAAAAATAAAAAAGATACGTAAAAAAAGCCTAGATTAAAACAATTATTTGCAATTAAAATTATAGCATAAATTTAACTTTGGTATAAACATATAGTTCCTGAGGACCACGTGTCATCTCGTCGATCTTTAAATACAGAAGAAGCATTGGATACTTTAGAACGTTGTTATCGTCTGTTAGCATCTGCCAGACCTTCTCGAACCCCGCTATCTGCATCATCTAATAGAGCTACACCGCAACTTGTATTGGGAAGATTCTTAAAACGACCAATATTTGAAGCAGTCAAAAGTAGAGTCACAAAATTGGACCACGATTTATTCGACGTTATTTGGCCAGCTGTAAAAAAACTACCGGATAACAGGAACATCGTTCAAACTGTCGAAGAAGATTTTCCCGGAGGAATAACGGCACCCGATTATTATGTGTACGATGTTTTTCACGAGTTTTTAACACCACTGATAAAAGATATTCATAATATTAATGTTCATGCCGATTTGCCCAAACATCCACAATCAGATTTCATAAAAACGACATCCGCAAAACTTTCGTCTGAACCACTTGTCGAGTTAAATATTGATCCAAGCAATGAGTTCGTACTTTCAGGAACAATAGAATGTTCTAGGAATTTGGATGGTTTCGAACTGCCATTAAATCTAAAGGTTGGGAAACTAGAAACTATTGAAAGAATTGTAACAACGATATTGATGCAACAAGACTTTGCAAAATTCAGTGAGCACTCTAATCCTGAATCAGACCAGAAAGGTGGCACATACTACACGTTAAATGAAGTTTTAGAAAAGCCATCAGAGATATGTGCAACTTTAGCATCAAACGGTTTACTAATTGCACTATGCGACAGAGATGAGATTGACGATAGTACAAGGTTGCACGGAAAACATTGGCCTTACGGTCGCGGTGTGTTTGTTAGTGATGATAAAACGATAGCTATTTGGATCAATGTTCACGATCACATCAGAGTTCTTGTTTCTGCGCCTATGGACTCGCCTGGCGAAATTGGACTCCCGTTCAGTAAGCTCTCGTATATAATGACATATTTACATGAAAAATTGGATTTCGTATGGCACGAAAAACTTGGCCATTTGTCTAGCAGACCCACCTTTCTAGGAACTGGCCTTCGGTTCAGTCTCATTGTCAATTTTCAAGGTCTTTCAAAAGATACTGATAATATGAAACATTTATGTGCAATGAGAGGACTGCAATACCGTGAAACATTAAGTCCTGATATAGCAAGGATCAGTAACTATCAATGTCTAAGCGTAACTGAAACAAACTGCTTTAATGATTTTGCAACTGCATCATCCAATCTTCTCCATTTAGAAAGAGATTTGTCAATGCAGAACTCTGCACACATTGCTACGATGCTCACAAACATTTTTCGAAGGAAAAGAAGCAGTTTAGCTGACATAGACAATTTTGAAAAACAAGACAAGCAATAATTAAATGCCGCAAAGTAATTTAGTATTAATTAGTTAAAGCAAGTACTCGTATTAGCAACTTCACATTAGAAATCTTATTCTACAACCATTTTATCGAATGTTGGAAAGATTTTAGATGCGGGACTACATCTTCTTATGGCTGTATATATTTCTATTGAAATGTTAATAATTTTAGGTCAGTACTTGATAGTTTTTCTATAAGATGTGACGTGATGTTTTCGTGTGATTTACACGAGAAAAAATATTAAATACTGCACAGCTTACTTCACTCAGCATATAAACAAATTGAATCAATAACCAAACGGCACGTTTTGAACTAGTACCACGTCACATTGTCTATTGCACGCTCACCACCGGCTACATGTCTTTCCAACATTAGATACATATGTGTGAGGTGTCCAAACCATGGTCCAAACACATAAATGTGTTTTGTTTTTCACTTTTTTCATTGCTTTTATGTATATTAACGGCTAGGTACCTGTAAATTTAGAAAACATAAAAAATACAAATTAAACTCATAATATTAAAAACTATAACGCTAAACTACGAAATGTCTCTGTTTATAAACATGTCTATCAAGGTAAATATGTATATTGCAAGTCACGCTGAACAGTAAGCAATCGATGGCAATAAACCGAGTTATTAATTATAAGCGCCGTGTTCTAATAAAGCCTTAACGTTTCGTTTCCAACACAGGCGTCATTTTTAAACGCTCATCGAAGCCCCCCTATACCTGCCATTGAACGGGTCATATACACATATGGTAAAATCCACCAGTGAAGGCCACCACTATGAATAATTGATCGGTTTCAGGTACTAGCATCGCCGCTAACGGTCATATGGACATTCCCATCTTTAAAACCGAAAAGGGCAGATATCTGGCTCAGTGTAAGCTAAATAAAAATATTGTTATTAAAATGGAACAAATGAAAGATGAAGATGTTTATACGGACACTGTGTTCACAGCTCTCGGCGATCCTTTGATCAAAGGTCTGACCGAGGTGGCTAACGTTAAGCCCAAGGATCCAATCGCGTTCCTCGCAAGTTTTCTCCATAATTTTCCTGAAAGCGAGAAGCCTACTATAGACACACAGGCAAGTAAACAATTTACTTTTTAACTTTAAAATTCCTGTTGCGAATAATAAATCCATAAAATACTGAAATATCTCTTATATTAAATATAGAAAAACTTGAAATCACTATTTCAATTTCAATCCGACGAACCACGGGAAATTCAAGCCCGATGTTAAGACAATTCTACATTTTTTGACAGGAAACGAATATGGTTCTTACCGAAGAAGTGGCTGAAGTGGAAAATGAGGAGGTATCACAGGAATCAACAGCAGAAACCGTTGCTATGAACGGGTCTAGAAGCGGAGCTCGTACCACAACAAGATCACACCGGCCTATTGATGTAGTTACTGTCGACCCGCAAACAGTAGTCAGCCCTGACGCACCGGAGACAGCATTCAGCAGTGCTAACAGGGTAATTTGTAGATGTTGATCACTTAAAAGCAATTTATGCATCTAAACATTTTGATAACTTTCAAAGCGCAGTTGGTTAAGAGGCGCTATGAAACGAGACAACGGGTTTAATTTCTCCAGAAATGTTTGTGCGACCGATAATTTTTGTTTCGGATCTGTCTAGTCACCTAGTGAAATCGAAAATTTTTTGTAATACCCACGACACTAATCTTGGTATCTTATTCATTGTAGGTATATGAGATCAAGAATAAGTGTTTAACTATTGGGTGACTGTGAGGCGAACAAATAATCTACATAGGTCTTAAAAATTTTATAGACTTTCTTCTTCGCTGTTGTCCAATAGTAGCAAATAAATTAAATATTCATATCTCACATAATTCTCTTGTACTTGCAGGACGAACACGGTCAATCGATGTTGCACTTCGCTGCAGCCAGAACACATGCTCGCAACGCCCTGTTCCAATTACTTCAAGAATCCGAGATCAGCCTTGCGTATCGAGACGAATTGTACAGAACCGCACGCGACGTCTCCATACAAGCCAACGTGCCCGAAAACACCGCTGAAATCGACAAATGGGTGCTACATTTAGCTGCAAAAGGTTTGTTTTGATTTTGAAATTAATCGCACCAATTTTTTACAGCATCAACAATTTTTTGTTTAATTGTTACCACGAATTATTGAGTAACGGTGATGTTGTATGCTTATCATATATATTTTTGTTAATGTTCAATCCTGGTTGATTCTAAGACTTCTATGGTCTTATATATATATATCTACATATTGCTCATGTATAGACTATCTGGTGGACCTGGGTCAAACCTGGGACCGGTAATCTTGTTCATGAAAGTTTGATAACTCTCATTTAATTTAAACTACTCTCTTTAACCACTAGTACTCGTATATACCCAGTATAGCAAACGGACCACCCACACAATTTAAGATGCATTTAATATTATTTTTTAACCGACTTCAAAAAAAAGGAGGAGGTTCTCAATTCGACTGTATGTTGCTTTTTTTTTTATTTTTTTTTTTATGTTTGTTACCTCGTTTCTCTGTACTGTGTGAACCGATTTCGATCATTCTTTCTTTGATTGAAAGCTGGTGTTTGTCGTTTGGTCCCATAAAAATATGGTGAAGATCTGATGAATATCTTCGGACCTGGAGAGGGGAACTCCTTAAAGTTAAGGAGAATTGCAATAATTCTTTTTGCATTACGTTCATTAGAAAAGTTAAGATACAGTGAGAGAGGAAAAAAGGCGTGGGGGTGAGGGGGGGTGGGTGATAAAATTAAAATACACGTAAATTCTAATATCTTCGGCAGCTTTTAAGCGATTTTAGTGATTTCTTTTTCATTGGAAAAAACGTATTGACAGGTTGATCCCAGGAACACAACATTAAGATCTTATTATCATGTTCGGACCTGGAGAGTAGAACTCCTCAAAATTTAATAGGATTTCAACGGTTCTTTTTGCATTGAGTTCAGTATAAAGGCTAGGCTACAGTGGTTGAGGTAAAAAGGGGTAGGCGCGAAGGGAGGGGGGGGGGGGGAGAAAAATAATAAACATGTGAATATTCCAATATCTTTGGCAGCTTTTAGCCGATTTTAACGATTTTATTGTCATCGGAAAGAACATATTCCTTGTGGAGACCAAATCTTTTTCATTTAAATGCCTATCAACACTAAAAAGATAAAAATAACTAAAATTTTTAATAAAAAAAATAAAAACCGACTTCAAAACAAAAATCCACTAAATACCAAAAATAAATAAAATAATAACTACCACTCCAAAGCAAAAAAATAATATTTATTTCATGGAGCTCGTGCATGTTGATTAATTTGCTTATTTATTTATTTATTTATTTAAAGCTTTATTGTACACCAGTAAATAAAAGGAAATAACATTAACGCAATTTAACAAGCAAGAAAAGAGTACAATGGCGGTCTTATCGCTCGAGGCGATCTCTTCCAGACAACCAACCATAGGATGGATAAAATAGAGACAACTGTGGGGTATTGTGAGGTGTAAGTGATGTCAAAGGACAATATATATAGATATACATATAACATATCTAAATACATAATATATGTAATAAAAATGATATAAAATAAACTAAAAAACACATTCATACAACATGCATAAAAAAATAGATACATATACATATGAATAAAATAAATATGTATCCACATCAAAAACAAAAAGGAAAATATATATAAATAAAATATAAGCACTGTCTTCAATTATTCAGCGATAGATAATGTTGCTTTACTAGTCTTTTAAATATGGGTAGGAACTTTGCTCGCCGCACTGAGACTGGTAATGCATTCCACAGCCTTGCAGCTTGAACAGTGAAGGATTTGCCGTAAAAGTTTGTGGAATGCACTGGAATTTTCAGTGTTAAATTCTGTGATGACCTCAGGGATCTTAAATGTGTAACGTGAAGAAATTGAAATCGATTTTTAAGGTACGGGGGAGAGAGAGGATTGAAAAGAATAGAGTAAAGAAGAGAAAGAATATGTGTATTCCGGCGAAACCGTATGGGTAACCACTTGAGCTATTTACGAAATTCGGAAACGTGATCATATTTGCGTAATCCAAATATGAATCTAATACAGAAGTTTTGAAGGCGCTCAAGTTTGTTAAGTTGCTCCTCACTGAGATCGAGATAACTGGCATCCGCATAATCAAGGATGGGGAGAAGGAGGGATTGAGCAAATTCTCGAAATACTCGTGGTGATTGGTAGAAAATTGCGTAATCTCCGCAAGGACCCAGCCGATGCGAATAGTTTCCTACTCAACTCTCGAAGCTGAGGACCCCAAGAAAAAGATTTGTCAAAAATAATGCCTAGATTTCTTACAGTGTCACTGTAAGGAATAGATATTCCATTACACGAAATAGATGGTATAAGTGGCCAGTTTAATCTAGACATTAACCGAGGGCTGCCGACAACAATGACTTGCGTTATACTTGGGTTAACTTTTAGTCCGAACTCATTACTCCAATCAGAAATGCTTCTAATGTCGTCATTGATAAATGAAATAGCGTCATTTAGATCATCAGGAAGTGCTTGGGAGTAAATTTGTAGATCATCTGCATAAAGGTGGTAGGAAGATCGAAGATTATTCGTGATGGAATTTATAAAAATTGAGAAAAGTAGGGGAGATAGCACGCCGCCCTGTGGCACGCCAGCAGAAATGGTGCACCAAGAAGATATATTATCCTCGACACAAATGCGCTGCCGGCGACCAAACAGGTAACTATGAAACCAATCAACTGCAGTTGGAGATATGTTAAGAGAAGTCAAAATACTGAGCAACACATCTAGATCGACTGTGTTAAAAGCATTGCTGAAGTCTAGCAGGGCTAAAACTGTCAGCATGCCCCTGTCCATAGCCGATCTGATATCATCTGTGATATGAATAAGCGTAGTGGTAGTACTGTGACCAGGACGAAAACCTGATTGGAGGGAATTAAGGAGCTTGTTTTTGTAGAGAAAATCAGAGAGTTGGGAGTAGATCAAACGCTCGAGAACTTTGGAGAGAAAAGGTAGAATGGAGATAGGACGGAACTCGGAGAATGTAGATGGGTTTGATTTTTTTGGTATAGGGATGATGTGAGCTTCTTTCCACGTTTGTGGAAAGGTGCCGCTGGAAAGGGAGTGGTTTAAGATATGGCAGATGATAGGGAGAATTTCATCAAGGATAGGGATAATCACTTAATTTATAATTTATTTGATTTTGCTTATTGACTTGACTAGCCAACAAATCAAAATATATGCGTAACATATTGAAGGCGGGTCGCCCAGTACCAAACATATAGATATTTATATTAATATAAGGCATAGGTCCTATATGTTTGGTACTGGGTTTTTAGTGGATTTTTGTTTTGAAGTCGGTTTTTATTTTTTTTTATTTATTGGTTGAGGAAATTATGTTGGTAAGACTTTCAATTAGCCTTAAAACTTTATTTTCAGGAAATACGGATAAAATGATGGGTTTACTATTAGAAGGCTATGACCATATACTAGATGTGGTTGATGAGGAAGGCGTTCCTATTGTAGATGTTGTCACGCAGCGCGGCAACACTGAGATGAGCAAACTGCTCGAGTCCATTCCTACTTTTGAGGTAGTGGCTTTGTCTATTTTTATTGTTCTGTCGTCAATTTTCTCACAGGATGCGTGTTTTTTTTTCTAATAATAAATGTTGTAATCGTGTGGTGTAACACCAAACTTAATGGAACTTGGCTTGCATGATTTTTGTCATCCAACCAGATCAACCAACAATATCAAATTCAAATGGCAATGTAACTACATATCTGCCTTTCCATTATCAAATAACTAAACTAAAAGCTTGCTGAGACAGAATTTAGTTTTAAATATTTTCAAAATCATGAGTAAGCATAGAAAAATTCAATATCACTTTGCTTGACCCGGAATTTAAACTCGATAATGCGGCGTTGTAAACGTACCGTAGTATAACTGTCACCGAGGCAGACACAAACTTTAGTAATTCTAACAAACATTAATTGTAAAAACTTATTTTCCAGGAATCACGTGATAACCTCCACGGCGCAGTAAGACGGGGCGATTTATCAGCGGTCCGCGACCTAATGTTGGCTGAAGGCGGACGCACGTTGGCGCGGAGTCAGAACTCTTTCGGCAGGACAGCATTGCACATCGCAGTGCTGGTGCAGCATGAAGACATCGTGGCTTACCTGGCGCAAACCTGCCCGGAATTACTACGTATTGGTGATAATGTGAGTTCGAATGCCAATTATTATTACTAAGATTAAAAGTGCGAGTGTATGTCTTTAAATGCTTTCTGTATTAGCCCATATGGGTCCATTCCATTGCAAATCACGGGCCTCCTCTACAGTCGAAAGTACGGTTGAGAGGTGTTGGGCTATATAGTCCACAACTATTTCGGGTTAGCGGACTTCACACACCATATAAATTCTAGCAAATCGCTATGGTATGAAACTTTCCTCACAATGTTTACCTTCACCGTTATAATGGTGATTGACTACCACTACACACATGACTCCGAAAAGTCAGAGGTGTGTACTGGAATTTGAACGTGCATGGACATGTTGGCAGCCGCGTCTGGTCCGTTACCAACGCCACCACGGCCACCACGCGCTTTATATGCTTTAAAGCCTCAACTATTCAGGGTTACAGAAAACGACAGTCATACTGATAAAAGCCCTGCTCCTGAGGGAACAAAGGGATAGAAAAATTGTTAACTTAAGTGATTGACAACACAAATTGACTGACAACTATCACGAGTAAAGCCATGAGCAAAATGTAGCCATGATATATTTAGTTATCATAATATATTTTCCGCCTGGTTTATTTGTAAGAATGGATTTGACTCAATACTCCTCGATTCCAACAGGTCAGGGAAATGTTGTTATATGCAGAACTACTTTTTCTTGCTTGACTGTGTAGGATCTAGGAACCTTCTTTAATAGTTATTTAAATTCTCAACAACCCAGACCCTATGTTCTTTATGATTTTTTATTTATTCCTCCTGTTGTCTTTTTTTGGTATTCTAAGGGCGCCTTATTTCTCTTTTCCAAAATTTAACAAATAATTTCAGCAATTGCTTCAAGTGTCAAACCTGGCAAAAATAAATGCACTAATGAATTTATGCATTTGCCACCATATCTGGAACTGTAATTTAGCAGTTTTATTTTCTTTCAGCTGGAACGCACACCTTTACATTACGCAATGGGAGTTGAGAAGATAGAATCTCTTAGCAGAATTTTAATACGCGCCGGTGCAAAAAGAGTACTGAAGGATCTGAAGGGTCGACAACCGTCGTATTATTTCATGAACAAATCGGACATATTGAGACTCAAGGAAGAAGAAGAAGTGTATTGAACTTACACGTTATCGTTATCGGCAAGAAATACAGAATGTTAGAAAAGGCAAAAATGGCTGTGGCATGTATACGAAATGTTTATGAAGAGGCACTTGGAACGCAAAGTGTAGAATTTGATGCTTTTTATAATGCACATTTTGCAATTCGCAACCTTTCATTTTAATTGTCGTAATTAGATCGCGTGCCGAAAACGTAGATGTAACGTTTTTCCTAGATGTAATTTATTCTTGCCGGGACCCCGATTATACTTAAATAAAAATCTGAATTTTAAAAATAAACAAGCGTTTTATTTAATGACCGTCCACATTATAATTAGCGGCGGAATGCCACAATAATCTAGAAATAAACACATTACAACAAAATCTAATCAAAATTGAAAATTTAATCTAAAACGAAGTACATAAAGCTATATAATACTAATATACTTGATAAAAGACAGCCAAACTGCGATTTTGTTGTGAACTGCTCAAAAACTTTAACCCTAATTGTTTTGTCTGGTTCCTATCATGAAAGAGATTGCCAGGGAACAGGATTTATATACATTTGTGACACAGAGCCGCGCATACCTGAAAGAAAAATTAATAGATCAGGGATAAGAAAATATATTGGAGGTATAAGTCGTGGGAGACCTATCACATGCCCTCACCGAATTTTATGCATGTTTGCAAATTGACTTAGATAGCTTAAGTTTTTGGGATTGCTCGCTTGACTGTCTAGCGTTTTCATAAACAATCATGAGTCCATTGACTATTATTTAGAAATATATTTCATAAATTTATCTGCTGTCAGTCATGACTCTTTTTTTTCTCTTTATTGATGAGGGGTTTTTATCCACACGGATACGCCAACCCCATTGTACCTTATCAACTATACACTACATAATTGTCTTAAGAGCTAAATAATATTATACAATAATAAAACAATAATAAAAAAAAAAAATAAGTAAAGATGGATGGTCGGATGAAAATATAAGTAGACAAAGTATTTAATTACACAGGTTAACTAATGTCGGATTTAGGGTAGGTATGTTAAAATATTTTGAATAAGTCCAACGTTTAGAATGTTCATGTAAAATTTTTTGAACAAGGGGTCCCTTTCTTTTTTGTTCTTAACACACTCCAGCAAAAGAGTTTGCACGTCTTCAGTTTTGTTGCATGTTCCACAATTGGGTGATGCAGCCTTTTTCATTAAGAAAGCGAACTTTGCTGTTGGATAGTGTCCAGAGCGAAGTCTTAGTGCTAATTTAACATACCCTCTACTTAAACCGACATCATGAAACCAAGGGCCTGGGGTAGGTTCAATGACTCATTATGAATGAGCAAGCTCGTCCGGGGCCGTACCATGGTCCCACAGAAAATCGACGGGAAGCGACAGCTTCGGTTTTGCGTTTCATTCGGTGATTGAGATTGCCTGATGACCAATATCCCTTTCATCTCACATCATGTTTCCACCCCGATTATACTGGGTATATCAAGACTGCTACCGAAAACGAGTTTTAGTGACTACAAACCCAATGCAAATAAAAATTTCGCAAAGAAACGCGAAATTTTTTAAATATCGTCATTTTTCGGTGGCAAATCCGCAATTTTTGCTAAAATAATAATTTAAACTCTTTTATACCTTATAGTTTTTATAAATAAAAGGGTATACAATATTATTTTAGGAAAAAAAATGTAATAACCACCCAATAAGGCCACAGGAAAAAATAACAAAAAAATTGTTGCTTTTTTTTGCGATATTTTCTGTTGCATTGTGTCTGAAGTCGTGTATACTACCACCCGGCTTCGTTTTCGGTAGCAGTCTTGATATACCCTGTATGGGCCGGCAAGACATGTACGATCCAAACGTTGTTGATGTTTATGGGTGGCAATAACCACTTACCATCACGTTAACCGTTTGCTGGTCCTAAGAAATAAAAAAAAAATACCACATCCTTCAACTAAGGCCATTTCACTCAATACCTTCAAAATTCAATAATGATTAATCAAATAAACTAAACTATACATACTGAGTTCGCCCTGGTTGAGCGGCACCGGCAGAGGCTTGTTCTTGCTGGTGCGCAGCCAGTCCCGGTATGCTCTCTCCCCGTTGGCGCGTTTCCTTTCCTCTTCCATGGCCAGGCGAGCTGCTTTCCGTTCCTCGCGAAGTTTAATTGCTGTCACAAAAATATGTATTTACATGGAAATTTTTAATATATTATTCAATACCTAGGACTCTTTCTATATTAGAATTCTGTAGAACTGTATCAATAAGAAATTAACGAAAACACTGGAGGAAAGGTTTCATTTCATTAAAGATACTGTTAGCCACCCTTTTGACGGAGCTATTACAAAGCCATCGAAAAACTCGTGTTACATAGCAGTTACATATCGTACTACATCGGTACCTTTTAATTCTTCTTCCTTCTTTTTTGCCCACACGCTGAGTTTGTCTTCTTTTTCTCGGCCACGCTTGAGTCGTTCCTCTTCAGCTTTCTCATTCATCCGATACTGTTTCATGATCTCTTCGGCTCTGCGCCGTTCCATCTGGATCCTCTTGCGTTCGAGCCATCGCCGGTACGACTCCTCGCGTTGCTGTGGCGTGGTTGAAGGTGCCGCTTGCTGCTTCATCTTTTCAAGCCGAGCCTTTTCGCGTTTCTGTATAAAACTATACCTTTATACTATACGTAAAAATCATAAGAAAAGGTTTCCTACTACATTTTTTGAAAGTTGAAATCATGATTAATTTGAGGTGTAACTTTAATATTTTATTTTTTTCATCAGAGATTTTCTACTTGTTGTTGACTTACCTCTTGTTCTTTCCGAGCCATCCACTGTTTGAAAGCCTCTTGCTTTTTCTTCTCATTCCGCTCCCGCTCCTCTTTCGCTGTGGTGGTAGTTGACAGAGATGCCACTGACAGCCGAAACGTATCTGGTCCATCCTCTCGATAAGTGCGGTCGTATCGAGGAGTTTCTTCATCCACATCGTCTTGTCGGTCTTGATCGGTACCAAGTAGTCTACAAGACTTCCTCTTCACGCTGCCCGAGGAACCACTTGACTCTCGGCCACTCAGGAAGGGAGTGGAGTTGCTCCTATAAGTACTATGTGGGTGGGGAGTGACATCATCTATGCATGAGTCAGTTTGCAACGACGTCACAGAGTGTGACGATTCGACCGTTTCTACGTAAATGGCAGGGTTTATATAACGTGTTTTGCTTTTACGAGAAGCTATCGACTCTGAATCGCTGTGGTACTGTATATTCTCGCCTGCCCCATCGAATATATGATTTGAATTTTTAAATTTCAAGTCTAATCCGGTGTTGTTGTTTCCAATACTGTCGCCAAAGTGGCCTCTGCTCATCTTGTTCGGCATGTTTAAAAATTGATTATCATACCTAATTTTATAGCTACACGTGTAAAATCAAACTTTAGCAAAATAAATAAAATCTATCGAATCCGATGAATGCCTTACCCCAAAAGAACGTTGTCAGTGTAAATGTTTTTTAAATGTAATGTCAATTGATATTATATTGCATTGCCAGTCATCACTGTGAATTGAACCTTTTATATATGCAGGAAATAAAAGTGTCCATATGTCATTAAGTCTCCATGGCCGTGAAACGATAGGTAGTGAGTTCAATCACCGCGCCGAGACTTATTTGTGTGACTCACAAATACCTCTCGTACTTCGTAGTTTAAAATTTTGTATCTTATGATAACTTTAACTTCAGTAACTTTTGTGGAGCAACATTAGGTAACAATCTGGACCTTTTGAGGCGACTTGTTACTATTTGCTTGTGAATGTTAGATATCGCATCCAAACAGCCAGTAACATAAATTGACAAAATACAATAAAAAATAATATAAAATATACTAACATGTATAACACTTGGAAACGATGCTACACAAATATTAACTGCGATGTGGATGTTCAAATGACCGATGAATGAACCACGCGGTACAAGATCGGTCATCTGAACCTAGCCTAACTTTGGGGTCAGGACTTCACAAGTTACTATCATAGTAGACATGTGTAACTTAGGAGTGATTTACTAAAAAGATATATATCCGACGTACGGAGCGATTATATCTTTATATCCCTTGCACTCAAACTAACTCATTATATCCATACGCGTAAAGATCATTATTGGTTCAATTTCACTGCAAAGATTAGAAAGAAACAGATATAGACTTTTATATTTGTGTGAGCGGAAAAGAGAATATTTATGTTCACAATGCAATGCGCCATGCGTACGATCGTGGAATACGATCACAGTAGTAAATGGAGTGTAAGCAAAAACAAAGCTATTTACAATGAATTAAGGCCTAATTTCGCTAGCATGTTTTCAAATTAGCAAAGATACATTGTATTCTTTTTTTTTATCGGATTTGCATTTTGTTTCCGTGAAATATCTTGTACCAGTGGTGACCATAGCACAAAAGTTTTAATTACAAAACTACCCAGTTTATGCAATGTTTAAATGTCCATGACGTTTTACATATTTCACTACTCCTTATTTATATTTCTAAACACAATTTATTTCTGTTGATAGATATCAGCAGAAAATAATTAATCTCTTTATCTCATTGTAACAATACTATATCTAAACCACAAAGCAATTTTTACTCGAATATAGCCTCTTGAACGTCCACCCAAATGTTAATTTTAGATATAGATATTGTGGAAGACTCATAACGAAATTTCTAATCAACAAATTTAAACTCATCTTTTAGCTCATGAATCATTAAGAGATAGAGATATAAAGATATAGTCCACCAAAATGTCAATCTTAGATATAGATATAAAGAAAGACTCATAACTCAATTTTAATCAACTCATTCTTTAGCTCATTGATCATTGTGAGATAGAGATATAAAGATATAAAAGAATGATATATATCTTTTGACTCAAAAGATATATATCTCTCTTTTCTTTACAGTGATTCATTTTGCGCATGACTATATCATAGATTTAGTATAAATCATAGATATCATTGTGTGCAATTATTTATTCGTAGAGATATCTCCAAACAAAATTTAATAAATATCCATTATTTAATATTCGTGCATATTTCTTTTAGAAAAAGAATAGAAAGTTATCAATGTGTAGAGAATATTGAATTCTCTCAAGAATAAAACGTGACAGACAACTTTAATTTCCACGTTTCCTTGAATATTTATATTTTTTGGAAATGTTGTGCCTTGAAAATCAAAGTGCATCCGTAGTTTAAATATTATAGAAAGTTCGAAAACAGTCTGGGAAGTTACGATCAAAGCACATCTTTGAGATTTTGGCATTTATGTTTTTCTTGAAAAATTTCAATATTATGTAAGTTACATAATATTTTAACTTTTCAATCTGGTGGTAGTTGCAGTATTTACAACTCTAATTTGATATTCCAAGGAAACAAAAATATCATTTTTGTTACGGACAAATATTGAGGAAAATAAAAATCCACATTACATTAATAGAAATGTATTTTTATTTATTTCGACATTGGGTACATTTTAAATTAATCATTGACTATAAGCCAATCATATCACTTCTTTTGGATAGTTGTATCTTATCTGGCATGAACTGAAATTTCACTAAGGAACCTATGACTCTTAACTTAATGAAGTTAATTAAGTAACAATGTATTTAGGTATGAACAACACGGTATTTTGCGCTTAATTTATATCTATAAACCTTTTGGATCTCTGACCGGCGCCAAATCAAATTGTAGTGTCATAGCAAGTGCCTTTCTACGTTTCAATTCCATGTTCTCTCGTAGACTGCGAGGCCAGGCAACAAGTACCTTATTTTATTAGGAATAAAGTAGAAATTCTAGTATACTCAGTCTCATGGTATAATACGTTAACACTCATCTTGCTACAACACCGCAACACGATTCGGAATGAATTATTTAATTCTTTTTTACTCACTAGATAAATTAAACTAGCACCTATAATGATGAATGAGTCTAAAAGGAAAAGTATATGAACGTCACTTTAGAAGTGAACTGTATGTATTTATTAGAACAATAAACGCACAATATTTATTGAAAATCATGCACCCGCACGCATTTAATACACCTAACTTATGTCTAGAGCAATACATTCATACATAGGTATAAAAATTTACGAAGCCATGAGGCTTTGCACCTTTTGTGCTCTCACACGATGATAAGGTACAGCCGGCTGCGCGTAGTACATTTCCTTCTTTTTTAATTAAACCTGTTTAAACTATTTTTAAGAACCATTAAGATACAGCGCCTGATACAGTACTACGCGAAACCGGGTGTAGAATGTCTAGTGAATAAAAAATATGATTCCGTACTGCATCAACATTACCCTTAACGAGGAATTATTCTTATCGCACGCGACTATAGAGTTACTAATTGAGATAGTGTTAGAGGCTAGTATAGAGACTCTGCGTTGGACGAGCGAGGTTTCTTGATCTTCTCCAGGTTCTTGATGACGATGTCGTGAAGCGAACAGTAGCGGTTGCGGATCTCGCACATCACCAGCCACAGCGAGAGATACTCTTTTTCGTCCAATTCCTGCAAACACGCCAACGTTCATAACGTTACTTATATAATTTTGTTCTTCAGGATCAATTACAAAACATGACACATATATATTTATAGACAATTAAACGTTACAAAAAAAATAACTCATCAAATAAACCACCCGTCATCATCCCCAATACTACAGGCATTTCCTCTTTAGATGGCGATAACTATCCTTTGCGTGAGAAACCACCCAGAGCGATAATCCCCAGCCAGATCTCTAAAACGACGGCCAATGTCCTTAACAAATATTTTGGCTTGGGGAACTCCCAAGAATTATTTTTATTTTGTTCTTTGAAGAAGTTCGCAATATTCGAAATCACAACAAACATGGACTTTATGTTCCAGTAATGTTTTAATTCCAAACAATATATCAGTATTTCAATATACTATTTTTACACTTTTTATTATTACAGAAAATATGCTACATTCCGGGCCAATATGTTGTCAACGAGATGTATTGAGCTTCACTGTTTATTTATACAGCAAATATATACACAATGTTTATGGTATGGTGAATGTTTTTGGACTAGATATCGGGCGAGAACCACCAGCTTTATTTAGTCCTTGGATTCATCACGATGACCTTTTTGAAAGTGGATATGAGCATGTTGTGCCCGTAATGCGATATATTAAAAGTCATTATTACGGGTTTTCCGCCATGTAGGGGTCGCTATCACGAACTAATTAGTTGTTTTTATAATTTTAGAACAGTATTTGTATTTCGTATAATATATACATACATGTGTTCTTGACTTATGGTATTTAATTTAAACCACATGTTCCTTACCAACCCAGGTGACATTGTATCGACTTAAAAAAAGATACTTGGTAGTTTAGTCAAAACTTGCGGTTTTAATTTTCTATGCTTTTGATCAACCTGTAGAAGCGCTAATGTTGGAATAAATAGCAATCACAAATAGCAAGTGAAGTCGAAATAATATTTCACAACTTATATTAAGCTTATTGAAGCTAAATTTTTCTATTTATGATTTGGATACCCAAAGCCGATCAGCTAATATTTTTATACGATCTCGTGTAATCTATGAAGGAATGAGTTTTCTTTTACGAACCCATCAATAATGAAACTGAACAGTAAATTTTGTACGTAATTTTAGACGTGAAAATTGTTATAATAATATGGTAATTTTTTTGTGCACAAGTTCTGTGGGGCAATTAGCAATAGCAGAAATATAAATCATGCTAAGGCTCCAAAAATAACAAGGCAGTGATGTTAATTTGAAATAACTAAAACTCCCATTATTAATAAGCGCGAGTCTTTTACTTTTCTTTACGGGGTGGCCAAAAATCGAAAAACTAAAATCAGGACTTTTGACAAAAAAATATCACGGTTTTTTTTTATGTCGGTGAATTATTCACGTGGATTAAATTAAATACCATATGAAAATAGCACCCTTCATATTGGAATTCTAAGAACATTAATTATCCAACCATTAACCTAGAAAGATAGTTTGATAGCAGGGGCGTGCACTCCTTGTAGGCAGAAATGCAGTGCTTTACTTGCCATTCACAGATATTTTATTATAACGTTCGTACGTTTTAGATGACTTTAATTTATAGTAAATAAATGAATAAACAAATTATAATAATTTAAAAACGCCTAATATTTTATAAATAGCACCTATTTGCAATCACGCAAATATTATGTTTGCCACGCGACAAGCAAGCGGCATTCATGGGGTCGGAAAGTGCTCGAATGGAGGCCGCGTATCGGAAAGCGCAGCGTAGGACGTCCACCCACAAGATGGTCCGACGACCTGGTAAAGGTCGCGGGACGTCGCTGGATGCAGGCTGCCTCCAACAGGTCTCTGTGGAAATCATTGGGGGAGGCCTATGTTCAGCAGTGGACTTCCTTTGGCTGATGGATGGATGGATGGATGGATGGATGGAAGCAAGCGGCGCTGCAAAGCAAAATAATGTACTTAATCAACCAAGTCATGCCGCCGCGTCCCGCATGACATTTGTTTGCATGTGTGTAGTAATTTTGGTGTCCGTGCACAGTCGCAAACGCACACACCCATGAATATTGTAAACAACGACTCCTGCGGGAGGCCTCGGAAGTTGGGCAGTTATCGGGAGTAATCGTGAATGTTCGTTGCCTATAATCCGAGTAAAATTATTAGGCAGGAATCTAATAAATCACCTATGCACATTATGCATTTTTGGTTAGTAAGGTTTTATTTGTTTAAATAGAAATGCTTTGTGTTTCGCGGGGGCCATTTTGCTTTTTTATGTGTTTTTTGCGTTGTTTACTATTTTATACTAGTATGTTTGTAAATAAAATAGATTTCTTAAAAGATTTTCATTTTAACATTTGAAAGTGTGTACATTTAACAGTTTATTACTAAGTTTCGATATTAATTGTAGTCATTTGCTTTTACTAGTGTGTTTGTTTATTTTTCCAAATGTTATTTGATTGTGAGGCTTGTATTAAAAATGTATGTTTATCAAATGAATGAGGTGGCCGAAATCTTGCATTTATTTACATCGGGATAGGTATAGTAATCTCAACTAACCGGAACCTTGAATATGTTAGGTGAGTTTTTTTTTTTATTTTACTTATTAGAATTTCTTCCGCCGCGACGATCGATCGCTGTTTTGTCTGCGTTGCCGTAGAAGATGGACATGAATAGTAGTACATCTAAGACTTGTTATGTTGGCATGGTTTCCGACTTAGAGATCCGTCGCGTAGTTGTGGTTATGCTAAATATGTATAAAAGAAAAAGTTTTTGTGACTGAGTACTCCGCCGCATACCCAGTGTCATAATCCTGTGCACGCCGCTGTTTGATAGGTACCTTATTAACTCGTAATTTTTATGATAAATCGAACAAAATTACATATGACTAGTCAAACATTAATGAATGATAAAATACTGGCAGTAATAAAGTGAAATGTGTGATGTATTGCAATTGACTATAAGCTACAAATTATATTACAAATAATGATGTGACGTGTTAGTAATAATCCTAGAGGTATATAAAAGCAGATGTAACAAACAAAATCTGAATGTGCGCACTGGCCACGCGGGCTCGAAGGGAACAAGAAATGCATATTGCACCATGCATGGCATTGTCGAAACGGGTATTAGTGACGTCATTTTTCTCAGTGCTAGAATAGCTTGTACCAATGTGGAGTGCAAATAAATGCACACATCAGCATTCATAATGGCAGAACTCAGTAATAACTGAATGAACTGTAGACCTCAGCCAGCAGTTCCAGAAAAAAAAAACAGTTAAATATTGTTTGCAATCTCTGCTACAATATATTTTATTTTTTATTTATTTGAGGAAGATTTACAGACAAATAATATCTATTATTATTAAGTACAATGAATAGTTCAGTGCTAATTACAAATCTTCACCACTAGAAATATATGTGTTGACAAATCATTGGTAATGTGGCGAGAAAGAGGTACTTACTCTTACAGCTCTCCTGTAGTCATCAATGTGTGGGTATTTGGCGACTTTGGATACAATCTTCGCCCTCGAGATAAAGTATCGTGAGATTTGATCGAAAAACGCAGCTGCTTCCGACTCCACGGACTGGATCTCGGCCAATGTGTCCTCTTGTATTGATACACCAAAGTTGTTACCATCTTCAATTTTGGGAATCATAAACGAAATCCACATTTTCAGCTGGAATATGTTTATTACATTTATAAATAAGTAAATATCATTCTAGTGTAATAAAATCTTAATTTATTACTAATAAAAAGTGCAAACTATAACTGTAATGTGAGATTCATGACTAATTATAATTATTAAAAAATACTCATATCACTATTAAAAGAAAGCAATTAACCTGAAAATCATTGCATTATCCAAACGAGATACGCAAGCTTGACAATAAATATCGAAAAGATTGTCAACTCAATGTTGACACAACAATTTCCAATGCTATTAATTTATGACATAAATTAGCACATTACAAGGTGCTAACACTTACCAAGTTAGAGTCCTCGACAAGTTCCCTTATGTGTGGTTTGACGAGATGTATGAGGTCACTGAGAGGCTTATTGCATGCTACTGTTCCATTGGGTAGTACATACACACGGGTGCCATCTACGGTGGAATTGCTTGACACTTCAGAAGAATCAATTCGTTGACGTTTCGCATTCGGTTCATTGCTAACTGTCGCTGGTGGGGGTATTGGAATGTTTAAGTCCTAGAATAAAACATATTTAACTTATCTATACAAAAAAATGAATGTGTGTGTCTGTCAATGATTGCTTAGCGTTCAAACAGTTAGATCCCTTAGGGCATATTGCTGCAATAATGTCAAAGTGATATATGAACCTTTGATAGTGTTGGAATAAATAGCAATAGCATTCACAAATAGCAAGTGAAGTTGATTATAACGATTCACAAGTTAAGTTAACAATTCACAAATTAAGTGCGTGGTGGCCTGTTGGTAAACGGACTAGACGTGACTGCCAACATGTTCACGGTGGTCGTGGGTTCGAATCCCAGGGCACACCTCTGACTTTTCGGAGTCATGTGTGTATTGATAGTCAATCACCACGCACTAAAACGGTGAAGGATAACATCTTGAGGAAACCTGCATACCATAGCGATTTATAAAATTTCTATGGTATGTAAGTCCGCCAACCCGCACTAGGCCAGCGTGGTGGACTATATGGCCTAACCACTCTCAATCGTACTCTAGATTGTAGAGGAGGCTCGAGCCCTGCAGTGGGACGTATAAGGGCTAATACAGAATTCACAAGTTATATACAAGCTTAATATTCCGATTTGCAATTGTGATTCACAAAGCCAATCAGCGAATATTTTAAATGATTTCGTGTAATGTATGAAGGTGTGGGTTTTTTAATGAACCCATTTAAAGAAGAAACTGAACAGTTAATTTTGGATGACAAAAATTGGTATAATATGGTAAAAATATATGGCCAGTTTTTGTTTCCAAATTGTATGGAGGGCAATTAGCAATAGCCGAATTATAGAGCATGCTAATGCTAAAAAATAACAAGATGGTGACGTTAATTTGAAATAGCAGTAATTCCCATTACTAACCTATAATTATATTATGTAGTCTAAAAGCAAAATGTGTTGTAGAAGATTCTATCCAATTACTATTTGTTAATATAAATGTGTCATTTTCTCTCATATTGTATAGGATATTTTAAAGAATTTGTGTTTTAAAATACCAAAAACCACTATGCGTAACACATAAAATATGCTACCAAAACATATAAGATATGATGGTATAGGTTTAAATTGACAATTATTTATAAATGTAACAAACATGTTCCACATTGACTGACCCTTGAATTTTATTTATTTATATTATTTATTTAATCCTTTTTTGCATTCTACAGAGATACTTATACAAATTTAGAAATTATACAATAAAAATAACACTCAAGTGGTCTTATCACACTAACTAATTTCTTAAAACCAACCATGGGATGGGTTTTTAATTAAGAGAAAGAAAGGACAGCCTAAGGATTAAATTAAGTAGTAATAATCTCCAATAAATAATTAAATATAAAAACATAAACACATGTTTTATGTATTTGGTTATAAAATTTTCCTATAAAATTTTACTCAGCCAGCAATGCAATATAACATTATTTTATTTATTTATAATCAAATTTGAGAAATAGACAATAATTATGGTCTTGAATAAAATAAATAATAATATGAATATACTTCTGACTGGTCACAGTACAATATTAGAAATATAGAATTAGATTATAAGGCTACAACTTGATCAGAAATGGTTTGAATGCTTTAAAATTTAGGATAAGAGTAATACAAATTTAATATCTAGTGAATCTTGGTTTGCATTAGAAAAAAGGAAATGTCAATAGTCATGCTCAATGATATAACTGCAAGGTATCATGTGTTGGGCACAGAATAAAGTAAGAAAGAAGCCATAAGGTTAAATCAGAGTGACACACTGATATTAAAAATATGAAAATAGTGAATTTGCTGATGAAATACCTAAACTACACAAGTTTCCTCAACATGTATATGGAAGGATTTATAAAAAAAATTAATAGAATCATGCCTATGCCATCAAGATGTATGAATCATTCCGATGTTGGTAAAACATGTTGATACATGTACATTGCAAATATTTCATAATATGTTTTTAAATAAGAGAAATTGAACACTATACAAAACTTCAGTACTATTGACAAAAGAAAACTGCATTTATTGGTATATGAGAATGCATGAATGTATAACTAACTATATCTCCGATACATACACACTACACAGCACACCTTTTATATAATTTCAAGATATCCTCCTCTTAGGGATACAGAGAACACAATTTACATTGACAATTATATGCATACTTTATGAATATTACATTGATTTCAATAAACTACGCATGTGTTTACCTGATGCACATCGGACAAGTCGCGATTCTGGAAGTTTGATGTTTCTAAAAGTTCATTTAGCTTCACTATTTTCTCAGGGAAACCTTTGATTATTAAATGCTCCGCTTTCTGCTTCAGAGAATCCTTGTAATCTTGCACCTGGAATCACACGTGTGCCAATTATGTCGACTGCCTAGTAACAGTCATCGTTAACAGATATAGACCCCCGCGGCCGCATACGGTTGAGGTTATATTCACTGCGCTCGCACTTACAGACTCCATTATAGAAATTATCAAATTGCAACGACGCCAACAACGACACTGTTCAGTAGGCCGACGATACAGATTCTACACTGACAATATAACAATAAATCGGCCGAAAACTGTAAGGTCACGCACACTAATCAACGTTCGTTACTCGTGTCAAACAAAGCAGTGTAAAACAAAAAGATACAACCACTATTTACCTTTTTCGCAACGTCTGTCATTGTTTTGTAGGTAGTCTAGCAGGGATTATAGCTCAACAAATCCCTTTATTTTATATACTAAATTGAATTTCGCACAACTTTTACACTAATAACTCGTGCACATGAATGAATGAATTTTAGGTTTTGTACTAAATAAGGATGCGTTCAAATTATGTTCTAATAAACTAAACGATATTTAGATATTTTAACTACTAAAATAACATACCATAGCATACAAAATTTCATTAGAAATACCTTCCATTTCAATTTAATTGAATATTTTGATTAATTTGAGATGACAACATATTTTTAAGACTTTTTAATTTTTTTTGAATACAATGAGTTTTATGCATTTTAAGAATTATTAAATTATATACTTTAAAGCCCAAGGTCCCAAATTCCTCACCCATAAATAATTTTAAAATATATATTTTTTAACAATCAAATTATGTTGTGAACAATTTTACTAGTTACTTTCTGATATTATTTAAACAGTTCGTTCGTTATATTCAGTTATACTTATTGGATATTTTTCAAATGGGTGATGTATATAGGTCTACCAGAATCTCATGGCATAAAATTAAAAAAAAACATAATGATTTTTATGTGGCAATACCATCGGTCAACAGCTAATTCAAAACTTGGGTTATATCATTCGATGTGAATATTTTAAGATTTCTATCCTTTCTTAGCGAAAATGTACAAATTAGTTCTACAATCACAAGTGCGACACATTGTTTACAAAATTTATCGCCAGATCCGTGAATAATTTGGTCAAATTTAAACAAAATCGTCGATTTTAAAATCGACGTCGTTTCAATAAGTAAGTTGGAGTGAATAGTTTTGATACTTCATTTTTTCTTTGGTTAGTGTTAGATATGTGCATGTGTTTTATCGTATATACTTTGATATCATTTTTTGAAACTAAACAGTAATGCATTAAATACCTATTTACAGGAGTTTCCAGAGATTTTAGATAAGGAACGGTTTATTATTATTCCTTTATCTTCATCGTCTTCATCAGAAGATGTACAGGAAGAGTATTTAGAAGTAAGCTCTGACTAAAGTGTCAATGAAATAAAGAAGACTGAAAATAAAATTGTACGTTTTTATTTTACAATGTTGCATCATTCGTATAACATTTATCGAATCTCATAATTATTTAAATAAATCAGACTAATAATCAAACTATTTACAATTTGGAAGTTGAAAGTTGTTTGATTAAGTGAGAACTAATAAAAAGAGAGAATTAAAACGAAACTGGTGGCTCGGTATCACCATTTTTATCTACGTTTTGAAAGTACTAGCTCCCTCCGCTCCCTCTATATTATAAATACTCGTAAGGCACGTATGTATATTATAATTTAAAACTAAAAAAATCTTATTTGCCTATTTAATTGGCTATTAATCTAAAAGTACAATTTTGAAGTAATTTTAATGTTTAAATAACCTATATATTTTAACTTAAAACATTATGTACTTTATTTACAAAGTTGTACTAAAAAAATAATGTCAATTTGAAATAATAATTAATAACAATTATTGAAGTTTAGTGAAATTAAAGTTTAGTGAAGAATTAGTATAGTGCGTGGTGGCCTGTTGGTAAACGGACTAGACGCGACTGCCAACATGTTCACGGTGGTCGCGGGTTCGAATCCCAGGGCACACCTCTGACTTTTCGGAGTCATGTGTGTATTGATAGTCAATCACCACGCGCTAAAACGGTGAAGGAAAACATCGTGAGGAAACCTGCATACCATAGCGATTTATAAAATTTCTATGGTATGTAAGTCCGCCAACCCGCACTTGGCCAGCGTGGTGGACTATATGGCCTAACCACTCCCAATCGTACTCTCGATTGTGGAGGAGGCCCGTGCCCTGCAGTGAACTGAAATGAAATGTATTTATTGATCACGTAGGCAATTAAGGAGCTCTTATGACAAGTCAATACATATATAACTTAATCTCTATTTACAATATATTTCCTAAACTTAGTATTACTTATTTTTTTTTTATTTCTTGCTTTTATCAATTTATTAATTAATTTTTTTTAATAAATTTAATTTTTATTTATAATTAGTTTTATTTATTTATTTAGGTTTTATTCATATTTTATTTAAAGTCTTAGTTTTTACTTTATAGTAATTTATTTGTCAAAGAAATACATTATTTACGTTAGTCAAATTAAATTATATTATTTGTGGACCATAAATATTACAACGGTGCGTAGCGGTTTATAGTTACCACCGGATCCAACGCGGCCCTTCCTGAGAAGACCCGGCGAAACAAACTCAGTGGGCTTACACTACCACTGGAACTACGCGACGCGACCCAGTCCTGAGTATATCCAGCGACTAAGACTTAGTGGGCTTGTTTTGGGTCCAACTTAAGACAACGACCATAAGTATTTCCGATACGTCCCGTATGTTTAGGCTTACTGCCGGATCCAACGCGGCCCTGACTGAGAAGACCCGGCGAACAAACTCAGCGGGCTTTACTTTACCACTGGATACTACGCGGCGCGACCCGTTTCTGAGTAGATCCAGCGAGTCAAACTCAGTGGGCTTGGTTTTGGTCAATTTACTAAAATATGTATTTGTGACTTGTCTTACAAAGATTTGGCATATTAATTATTATTTTTATATGTTTTTTTCGATCGGTCGTCATATAAATTAATTGATTTATTAGTGGGACGTATATGGGCTGATACAGATACAGACAATTATTGAAAGTATCAAAATATGTTCATCCAATTACCCCAGTGTTGCAATGCGTAAATTCAAATTTCCCAAAATGCCATGAGATTCTGGTAGACCTATATTTCCGAAATTTAAGATGAAAACACATTGTAGGTTTTCGTCTTACGCATAGAGTAAAGAAGCGGCTAGGGATGAGATATACTTGCAAAATTAAATACCAGGGCTTCTAAGTACGAGTACGTAAAAATACTAGGGTTCAAAACCAGGGTCTAAAATACTTAAAAGTATTTTGTTAGTATGAGTCGGCAACCCTTCGCGTCCCAGCCGCGGCGCAGCGTCTATAAAATACTTGCATAGGAATTCAATCCGTATTCCGTAACGAATAAGGAGCAACAATGCATAAATGAAAAAAAATACTTTGAAGTATTTTCTATTCACGAATACGATTGTGATCCTTATCTATATGAATTTAAGGATAGTTTTTCTATGGAAGTATTTTTATGTATAGTGTTCGAAGTTCTTCGCGCACCGACGTATAGCGGCGCCTAAATTTGAAAATACTTGCATAGGAATTCAACCCGTATTTGATGGTAAATAAAGAGCAAAATAGTATGAATAAAAAATACTTTGAAGTTCAAAGTATTTGTTATTGACAGATACGATTGTGGTTCTTATCTATATTAAGTTATGAATCGTTTTCCTATGCAAGTATTTCCATGTATAGTTTTCAGAGCTCTGTGCATATCGACGTATGGCAATACTTTCATACTTGTAAGTATTTTCTGCTCGTACCAGGGCGCCGTACTTCGAAGTGAATACCTGGTTTTAAAACCTGGTATCGTAAATACGTCTCATCTTTAGAAGCGGCCATAAATACAAGAGCAACGCGTCCTAAAGCTATCTGTAGGGCGATTCACGTATTTTAATAAGTTCAGCTGCAGTGCAGTTGCAGTTAAGTTTCGATCAAAACAGCCCTTTTCATATTCTCGTAATTTCGACAGCCGCTGCCAAATACGCTCGCGTCAAGTTCGCGTCACGCAAACGTTTTAGCGTATTCTACTGCTGCGCGTATATGTAAATCTCAAACAAATTTCATACATCTGACGTACAGTTGACGCGCAGCTCACGCGCAGTTCACGCGCAGCTAAACACTTACAAGAAATGGTATTCTTGTTTGTACCAAAGCGTAAACTTAATTGTAACCGCACCGCAACTTGATCGGCGCGTCAAAAAGTTACGCGAATCGCACTGACGCACAGTTCACGCCACAGAGTAAATTTTATAATAGGAAAGTTCACGCGCAGCTAAACACTTACAAGAATACCATTTTGTACCAAAGCGTAAACTTAATTGTAACCGCACCGCAACTTGATCGCCGCGTCAAAAAGTTACGTGAATCGCACTATGGATTCTTTTGTTGTGTGCACATTAAATAGGTACTCGGTTTTAAATGCTCGGCGGACCACAAAATATCGTTATTTGTTTTCAATACGTCTATCGTTAAGCCCACAGTTTCTAGTGGCTACGGCCTACGGGTATCCGCTCTCAAAAGACATCACTTTAATTCGTATTTTGTGGAACATCATTAATGTTTACATTCACACCAATTATTCACATTTCACACCAATTGATATTTGACATACAGCCATAGAGTATAGTAATACACTGGGTATAGAGATGCCACTCAAAGATTTTTTTGTGCATCCCTAATGTCATTTGAAGCTCCATCTGGTATCGTCCGCCTACGCTAATTTTGAAGTACATAGTTGCGTAGGTCACTGACCTTCATGACAAGTAGGTAGGTTTATTATCGTTCGTGCGCATCCAAACGCTTGCGTTAATTTTTCAAATTGAATTCCTGTATTAAAACATTTCCAAATTATTATTAGTATGACAGCTTACAAAAATCACTCTGCAATTATAAAAGAACGGAATTTTGGATAAACGAATAATTTTGGATGCACAATGACGATATAAAAACAGTTAAATAAATTAAGTGAAACACCCATTTAATAACAAGAATTATTCCTTGCGCAAAAAAAATATTGTGAAATTGAAAACGGATTGAGCATTTAAAAAAATTCTAAATTCTAAATTTCTAGTATACTACAAATTAAGTTGTGTATTCATTCAGAAAGGGTTCACCGGGTTGGGTCATCAGATAGTTTCAATAAATAAAAATCTGTTTACTTTTTATGTTTATTTTTATTATACAACAGTTGTGCAGCATTCTTTATTTCGTCATCCTCACCATGATATTGTATTTTACCCGCTAAAATCCGATTAACTGATCGGCACCAACTATAAATCAACACATTGATAGTTGTATTTTCAAAATATTTTGTTAACTCATTTTTATGTTTTTTACATGTAAAGGGATACTCAACAAATATGGTAGTAAAATATTTAATTTTTTCTTTTAATTTATTTTTGGGTGTATCCTTTTTTAAAATTTCTTGTGTTATGTTTTGAATCTGTAGGAAAGAATTTTCCGCCTCCTTTGATGGGTGCAATAGACAATTCTGTCCTTTTTTGTACTCTTTTGCTTTAATGAAGTCATTTGAGTTGGACTGATTCTTGCTTATTATTTCATTTTTGCAATGCTTACAATTTTTTGATATTTTTTGTAAACATTTAGCCAGAACCCACCCACACACATAATTTGCCTGGCCGTTGTCGTCATTCTTAGGACTAAGATCAATGGAAGGCACCACAATTTCATCATTTTGCTCATTTTGAAATTGTAGTGCCTCATCATTGGGAAGTGTTTTTTTCCTCTAAAAAGAAATTTAAACTCTGCAAACACTCATTTTGGTCATTTTCACAATTAGCGTGAAGAGAGTGGGGCGAGTTAAAATTATTAAGGAGAAGGGACTTAAAAGCCCCTTCAAACGCTAAAACGTTCGGTGACGTATTCCTCACCCCATAACTTCTGATGTTCCCAAAGAAATTTTCCAGTGGGTCCTGGTTAAAATTTCGCGTTAACATACAGTCAAATGAATACTTTTGGGACAGAATTGTCCATAAATGTTGCATACCCTCAATTGTACGAATAAAATTTCTAATAGAAGGTACAGCACGTGATTCAATTAATCGGATTTTATCATTAATTTCTTTTTTGACTTGAACAAATTTTACAGTTTTTAAAACTCGTAAGCTTTTCATCCACAATTCATGGTGCGGAGAGTTTTTTTTAACACCACATTTATAAATTTTCCCGTTACATGATTTGAAGCTGCTGGCATTCATTGAGTCAAATAAGTTATCGATCATCAACGTAAATTTAATCAATTGACGGCACTCGTTTGGTACATCTCCTCGTCCTGACAAGTGCTCTGTAGCTACAGCTACGCTGTGGCTAAATATCTGAGCGGCACATTTGACCTTCATTTTTTTAATTTTATCTACATAGATATGTTCGTCTGTTAATTTGTGTAACAATTTTAACTCTCCATATATCTTATCGCACTCATAAACCTTTTGGAAATACTCCCATTTAATAGTTTTTTCCAAATTTTCTTCGAAGTCGAAGTATATTAAATTTTTGGTTAATAAGTTATTACGTATTCCTTTTAGTAGATGAGGAACATCAAACAGCGGAATAATACTTGCTTTACCTATTTGCATTATTTCATGCTTCCAATTTTTTCCCTCTTTAATAAATTGCTTTCGTGTTTCGTCAATAATTTCATTAATTGTACTGACATTGACAGCACTTTGGTCACAGACCGTGCACATGATTTTAAGCCCAGCATTATTTAAATATTTCACAACGCTTTTTGTGATATTTTTTAAAGTGATTTTACTCAGACATCTTGTAAAGTAATAAGCCACTGGCTGCTTGTAGTTTTTTTTTATTCCCTTAACCATATAGACTAGGACATGGTCAGCAATATTTTTGCTGTGCCAAGCAAATCCCTTTAACGTGTCCCTTGCGGCTTCATAATTAATTTGAGGTGATATTGACATTTCGTCAAACATTAAACAGCACAGGCGATCTTCTGGACATAGCTCTTGAATAGTGTTTTTCATTTTAATAAAAATAGACTTATTCAGTCCGGTCTCAATTTCTACTTTAGCCAAAACCCGCTTTAAGCACCTGGCTGAAGGTAAAGTAAAATATTTACTTAATAGCGTGTAACATTTAGGGCTCCGCTTGTAAATTGAGAGTGACAATACTTTTTCCTCTAAATTAAACCTTCGACCACCTTTTTTCTTCGTAGATTGTCCATGTTGCATTTTGGTAAATATTTTGGCAGCCGCTGTCATGTTTTTTGTCAGTTTTTGAAAACAATTCTCCTTGTTAATTTTGTCAATACTGGAGAGTCTTGCTTTAAAAGACAATTTTTTTTTCTGCAATCTTCGTATTTCTTTCTTCAGTCCCTGCAACTGACTTCTGGTAGTTTTTATTTGGTTTAATACCAATGAAGGAATGCTTTTCAACTGTTGGTCTGAAATGAGAAAATAGTGGTTTAACATCAAATTGTGTATCACTACATAGTATAAAACAAGGTCGCTTTTTCTGTCCCTATTTCCCTTGTTCGCTTAAATCTTTAAAACTACGCAACGGATTTTGATGCGTTTTTTTTAATAGATAGAGTGATTCAATAGAAAGGTTTACATGTATAATAATATCCATTAAATAGTGGAGAAATATTGTTATTTTTGAGGTTTCTAATGTGATGTTAATTATCAATATTTTTCCGCTTACATTGCAAACGCAGGCTGAACCCTACGAGATTTATCAAAATAATGTACTACATATTTGTACACATTGAAAAGGTCTACAGAAAACTCCGTGATGGTATATGTCTATCTCTTATGGATATCCCACAATAACATTTTTTGTCATTTACTTTTTACGACAAATAATGGCTAATTTTCGAAGCGATTTTAAGAGCGTTTATACCCTGCACGCGCTTTTTGGCTTAAAAACAGGACTTTTCAAATGAGTTAATAGCCACCAATAAACAATTTAAAGGAAAAATAATTATCACTAATTTTAGAAAAGGTTGTCATCTAGGGATTTTGGTGGAAAACATTATAGATTGATGGATAATTTGTGAGTACTATACGGATTACTGAACACAAGTTTCGTTATTTAGGCTTTAAATGGCAATTTAGAAGCTTAAGATATCCTTAACCACTAAATATAAGATGAAAATAAAAATATTATCAGACTAATAAGACCCTTATGGAGGGATTTTGCTGAGAAAAATAATCTTTTTGTGTTTAGTTCCTGAAAAATAAAAATTTAAACAATGCGAAATTATTCAGGAACTCTCGTCAAGAACATATTTTTTTTCACCAACTTATCGTACATAATTTTTTATAACAATTGCATATTATAATAGAAGAACATCTTATCAATAAATTACCATTTTTATATTTCAACAAAATTAGTTTTCATGTTTTCTACAAATATTTTAAAAACCACTATAAAACACGCTGTCCGACGTGGATCAAATCAGACCGCCGCAAGGCCTTCTAGAGGGAGGACGTATCGCTCGTCGCTCCGGCCTGGCTGCAGTCGATTATGCCGCGCGTAGTAAAAATAGCCACGCGCGGAATGCGATTACCACATCTTAGTACTTTGGTAGTAAAATATTTAATTATTTTTATTACCTACAATGATTTTGTAGTGAGTATAAATCATGTTTCAGGTAATATAATGGGTTTGTAATTCCGAGGCTAAATTGTGTTATGTATTGTAATATAAAATTAAATATATTTCGTAATTGTAAGGGGTTGTAAGGCCCCTAACACTATTTATGTGTTCGAACACGAAATGATTAATAAAACGTCCGTAGTGTCTACTGATTGAACACTGATTTGAATGCAACTTAACAATGTAATAATAACGAAAATATGATTAGTATCCAAAATTTGTATTATTCTTTGCTTGCACAGTAATATTTGTCTACTTATAATGCAAATAAAATATTTTTATGATATTATATTACAGTTAAATTTCAATTGAATATTTGAAGCGCACGGATCAAAGTTGTTTGAGCCGATTGTATAGCGAGCCGACGCGGCAGCTCTACGCACACAGCTTTGGTCGCTTATGTGTGCGTGAAATTAACGAAGAAATACCTATAGTTGACTTTGCGCGCAAGGTGTATACGCTCTTAACCAATACAGCATTAATCCTTATCCAATTAAATAGATTGTTGATTTAATATAGATCTATGTGGTCCTTTACAGCACAAGATTTAAATGAATATTTTCGAAGATATTACAGATTTAAAATTTCGGGACGTAGCGCTTGCGGCGGTACTGGGGTCCTACTATATTCATCCGAAACGAAGTAGTACGAAGCGGCGGCAGCGTGCCTATATAGGAATGTATAATAATAATACGTACATATTATTGTACAAAAATCTACATATTTGTACCTGGGCGAAGCTGAGCCGGGCCGCTAGTATGATCTATTTTATTATTCTTCATAAAATTAAATGATCCAATAGAGAAAGGATCTAGTACTAAAGACTTTATTTTGATTGAATGAGTACTAATATTACATTTTTAATTTTTTCTACTTAGGAGTATCGTTAAATGGGGCGAGTTGGACCAATTTTTACTTATGCATTTCGCTCAAATGTAGGAAATTTCGACTGAAACAAAAGAAGGGGAGTAGAAGGAACATACAATCCGGAAAATCTGGTAGGGTTGTCGCCATTTAGGTAACCGATTGTGAAAAGTGCATAGGTACGTACTCGTAACGAAACCACTCCATGTAATTTCCTAAGTATTTCTTCATCAATTGCTATTGTTATTTTATAGCCAAGGGGTGTTTACAATAATAATTGTCATTGAACATTTTTTAATCTTTAACTCATTTTGTAAGCAGTCTATGCAAAGGCTTTAATTTAATCGTTGATTTTAACGCAACAGTGTTTTAGTCGCGGAAAATGCTAGTATTAATACAAATTGAACGAGCAAGGGCAACTCTGTTCTCACACTCCTTTTACCTTTCGTACATAGAATTTTATATCCCTACTTACGGCCTGGATCGATAAACTGTCTTTTTCTAGAGATTAAAATTGCTAACTCTAATATGAGTTCTATCATTTGTCAGTTTCAATAATCGTAGACAGATAAATAAATATATCTATGATTTTTATTTATCAGTGAGAGGGCCTCTTGCTTAGCACAGCTAAGCAATGGCATACAAATCAAAATATAGTCGTTTCGATAAAAATTCGAGCTACTGTAGATATTATATTTTTTTTAAACTAGCTGTCAACGTTTTCTAATATCGCTACAATATGGGGGATATTTTGATTGCCGAGATTTGTAGTATTTTTATAAAAAGAATCAACAAAATTAAGTGCCATGAATATATTCAGTGATGAAAGTGGTAATGCAATGTTTAAAGCTGGTGTATTTTATGTCGTAAATAATTTATAAGAACTAAAAAACTATGTGAATATTCTAGTATCTTTGCACATTTGCAGGATAAAAAATATTGCTGATGTGGAACATGATATTAATAATAATAATAATAATAATAACACCCAACAGTCACATACATAGTCCTGACCCCACATTAAGATCGAATCTTGTGTCGTGGGTATCAGGAACTACGAGAGACTTTTCGGTCTCACAAACACCCAGACCCGAGAGAAATATTTGTGGGCCGCACTAACATTTCTCTCGGTGCGGGGATCGAACCCGCGGCCTCTCGTTTCACAGGCGGTGTCTTACCGCCTGCGCCACGGAGGCTGTCAATTGTATGTGTATTGACATACCACATTTCTAGGCTAGACTTGAACAATAATTAATTGTTTTAATTATAAATAAACTTTCAGAACTACCTCAAATAATAAGTTTTATCAAAGAATTTTCACAAATTATCCTTCATATTTTATTTACCCATCATGCAATCAATGGAAAAGGTGGTTTTAATCTTAATTGGTAAATATAATTTTTAAATGACATATGAACTTTGTAACAATTGTTTTCTCTATAACTAGTATATTAATATCACCTGAATAAATTATTATTCATAATTTTATTTAAATTATTTTAATTATTATATTATTCCTCAGTATTTATTTGTAGATAAAAGCTGAAATGGTTTCAGGTCTTTAAAGTGAGATTGATTTCAAAACTAAAGTAATTCAACTATGCAATATTTTATTTTACACACTTTTCCACTTGTTTATAATCCATCGCATAAATGGATATCGCCTCTGATTCTGAATTTAAATTTGTAACTCTATCGCAGAAAGATGGCTGCAAAAAACATTTTTCAATTCATTCTTGTTGATAAACATTGATAAATTGTAAACTTCTTTTTTTATTTTGACTCATAATACATCAGTCATACAATGGGTATTGTTGTTCTATTTTAAGTTTTGTATAAATTCGTTATTTATCGCAATCTTTACATTATTAATATATCTTAACGTCATATTCGTATAATAATAAATTAATTATGATTTTTAATAATTCAAAAATATAGTTAAGCATTAACTTAACATGATGCCATTAATTAGAAGTGCAATAATAAAACGTTTCAGAAGGAAGTTATTACAAGATATATATGCGCTGACTTCAGTGTTGTTTATCCTAGCTAAGTTTTCGTTATTAAAACATCGGTTAAAGAAAAATAGAAGACATGTAATTATTGGCGATCATTCGGGAATACATTCTACCACTGATCTGTCAGTACAATATTGAAAACAGCCGTTAGCGGCTATCCGTCTCGACCGGCGCCACAACTGGTACCGCATTATCCCGCTCCTTTTGACCCCGTAATTTTTCAAAACATGCAGAATAATATAAAATATGACATTGCAAAATTATACTTTCTATAACATAGACAGTAGAGTAAATCTCACGGCAACTTCTTTTACTTTGATTTTTTTTATCTCTTTTAACTACGTTAGAGTTTTATTTTTACTCATATTAAAATTGAATTTGGAGCGTGTAAACGATAATTTCCTTGGATCTGACCATTAGTCTATTATTTTCCAATAGTGAAATATACTCATACAGTTATTTTTATCAATTTATTGATTGTTTTAATATGACTGTTTTCGTTCAGACTCGTTCCAAGAGTATTTTCCACCCCAGATGTAATTTTTTTTATACAATTAATATGAAAAGAAAAAATAAGTTCCTAAATTTTTAAATTTGTAATCTCAATACGACTGCTAAACAGATTTTAAAATGTTGAGTGAAGTTTTTAGATGAAACAGTAAAAATGTTGTTTATAATTCCAGGGCTAGTAATATACTTTGAGTATGTTAAGATAAGATTTCAATATAAAATTATTTTTTGTGTTAATACGATCTATGTATTGTGCTTGAAAGTTCAGTTATCACTAACAATTTGAATAATGTAATACCATTTTCCTTTTTTATTGTAAGAAGCTTAAATAAATATAATGACACTCACTTTGTTTTCCTTTCACATTTGCATAGTTATGTTCAGCCATTAAATGAAGAGAAGGCAGCATGGCTAAAAAAAATGAAAATTATGTTAGGATAGTACATACATCATTTCATTAATATGGCTTCGCTTGACCCCGCACAATTTCTTGTACCGCATGTGGCCATTTGTCACCGCGTTCAAGTTGTTTACAAAGAAGATACTTGGATGGATTTAAGTGTATATATTTGAAATTAAGCACTGTTCAGGAAACTAACTATCATACCGGGTATCTCAAGACTGCTACCGAAAACGAAGCCGGGTGGTAGTTTTAGTGACTACAAACACAATGCAACTAAAAATTTCGCAAAGAAACGCGACAATTATTTTTTACGATTTTTTAAATATCGTTACTTTTGGGTGGTAAATTCATAGTTTTTGCTTAAATAATAATTTAAACACTTTTATACCTTAGGTTATTTATAAATAAAAGGTTATACACTATTTTTTTAGGAAAAAATGTATTTACCACCCAAATATGGTCATAGGAAAAAATAACAAAAAAAAATTCGTTTTTTTTTTGCAACTTTTTCTGTTGCATTGTGTCTGAAGTCGCTTAAACTACCACCCGGCTTCGTTTTCGGTAGCAGTCTTGATATACCCTGTATATTAGAAATATACGAATACCGAGTAAAGTAGTAGCTAATACTAATAATAACGCAACTTGGCGGAAATGTGCTTACAATAAGATTGTAGTAGTTCCTTTTGTTTAAAATATAAAGACATTTTATTAGTGCTCCGAAAGAGGATTGGGACAATAGAATATATTCAGAAACTAAATAAAGGTCTACCCAAACATCTGTGCTGTAAAGATACATTATTTTATATTTCCTTCTAACAAAGGATTGCTGTTAACAAAGAGTTTAAATATAAAGGTTTTATTGCGCCGGCATGTTCCGGACTATGAGATGGCGGAGAAAACAATAGTTTACGATGGCACATTTAAACTAAAATTACACAATACATTAAATAACAAACCTCGCTTAAATAAATTTTACAACCAACAGATGTTTAACAGTCCACCACCTGCAGCTAATTCTTTAAATAAAAATACATGCATTTTGTAACAAATTCCAAATAACTACCAAACCATAAATCTAAGATTGCATAAGTCATTTAAATTGGTACTTGCTATTGCCACTGTGATATTTACCTGTCACCGATAGTCTTGACGCAGATTTGCGACCTAGTGTAACTAAGGCATTTGAAGACAATATATCCACTGCTTCTGAAATGACAAAAATGAAACATAAGCATGTACAATATGTATTTATATGGGAAATAAATAATATTGCTTACTGCCTTATGTTCCTATTTCAGATCAAGCAGCTTAAATAATAACCCCCACTTACTGAATTTATTTATTTATTTATTTATTTAAGTCAAGTGGGATCTAAATATGGTTTTGGCCACAAGAATGCAACATAAGAACATTTTGTAACTAATTAATTGACAACATAATCTCAAGTTATACAAATAATCTAATTATAATAATTATAAGACCATTTCAAGGTGACCACTATTGTGTTTGTTTTTGTTAAATACCTGGACATTCAGTTGACATACTTCTTGATGTTGATGGCTGATTCAATTCAGGGTCAGGTACAACTGGTGCATTAGTACCCGATACACCTAAAAATAGCATAATTTTGTTATTTAATGATTTAATAGTTACATACTATGATGGATACATCACAAGTTGCTACAAATATATTTTCACATTAATTTAGTATTTTAAGTGTTACTGTAACTAAATTATGAATTAAGTATTACACACACTTTTTATATCTGGATATTTTTTATTTGATTGAGCAAATTATGTAAGTATTGATTTAGCAAAATCGTTTTGCATATATTAGCATAATTACTGACAGAAAGTTAACAAACGCAAGGACAGGCAGAAGTTAGTGTAATTAATGTTAAAATACAGAATAGTGTAAATCTTACCATGAAGATGCAGTGTCGGAACGGCCAAAGCATTTAAACGATTATTACGATTCTTAAAATGACTGGCGAAATGAGAACTGCAGATGACCTTCTCCCTATAAAATGCAACATCAGCTGCCGTCTCCAATTTCCCTCCTATTAGGTTTACCCAAGCCTTAAATCCCTCAGGATTTTTTTCAGGGTGTGGGAATCTATGGAAAGTAACAGCTGAAAAATTAAATGACAATAATGTAACAATACTTCATGATTTCCCGAAGACCCATGATGTAAATTCTGGGCTGGACTTTATAGTCGTTTGGCACGAGTTGAGGGGTAAAAATGGTCAGAGGTGGTAGGGATTGGGTCCCTGATTATAACTATACTACTCTTATTAAAAGGCAATGCGTAGTTTTCGAGAAATTAATAAAAATAGTTCTTAACCTCATATCACATATTACGCAAAACGGAACGTTATTATAGGCGATTGACAACTATATCGCTATTACTAAATAAGTTATATTATCTGTGGTTTAGAAATTACATGAAATGGAACGTAAAATAAAAGTAATTGCGTTAAGTGTCAATGTCATTCATTCATAAACTTCATTCCGTTTCCCCCGAGTTGCGTGAATGTGTTCTTTGAGCTCCGTGGGGATTATTGTGTGGATTTCTTCAACGACTTTGGCATATCTTCTGGACTTCGATTGTTTGCCTTCACGACCAACCTACGCTTTTACACTGGACACCTTTTACACTTTTTTTTGTTTTATTTGTTTTCAACAACACAACCCATTATGTCTGGTGGTAGTTGTTAAACCGACTTTGGGTAAATTAGGTCGACTCTGTCACAAAACCGACATAGGGCACCCCGACTTCACCTAGACTTTTGGGTACCAACCCTAGAGTGTATATAAAAGCCGGAGGCGCGGAGGGAGAGCAGACCCCGCCCGCTGTAACAAAAGATAGGCATCCGTGCGAGCCGTAGCGGCTGAGGCTGGTCGCCGGAGGCGACCAGCAAGCCGAAGCTGCGCAGGCGAGCGTGGATGCCTATCCTTTGTTACGCAAGGGCGAAGGGGCTGCACTTCCCGCAGCGCCGGAGACGTTGCAGAAGCAACTTTGTTTTGAAAACAAGTGTTTTGAGGTTAGGTTACTTAAATTGCTATTTCTCAGGAATGGTGTATTGCCTTTTCACGAGAGTGGTATCGGGGGACAGTGGGCACCCCCCCTCCTCCCTCTCAACCCCTACTACCCCCCATTTCGTGCCAAACGATTCTAAAGTTTTCCCAAATTCTGCACTGTTTATTCTTAAAGCCTAATAATTTTCACTCAGTCAAAGATACATAGTTCAATATTGACTATTTATAATTACAATATTCTTTGCCTTTAACTTCTTATGTAACCTTGTTATGAATTTTATTGATGACGTTAATGTTTAATATAACAAAATTAAAGATAAAGATCTATGAATATGTTTTATGACATTATGATAGATTCGCACAGATTTAACTTTCTTTTTAAACAGCATTTTATTACAGTAACAGAGTGTAGCTTTGTATTGTTAAAACAACAGTGTAAGATGGGTTATTTACTGTATTTTCCTTGCAGCAACAGTTTAATAAGTTTCTCAGAGAAAAGATAGTGGACAAGAAAAAAAAAAGAAATCGCTTACCCTTCTTGTACGTACACCCAAATTCACATCGCCTAGGCATAATGACAAATTAAACACAAAAGCGTCTTTATATCGCAGGCACACAATAAGTTAAAAGCGTCTTTTCGCAAATATCAAATCACACAGAAAATGGAGGAACGAAGCTCAACTCCAAGTTCACACAAAAAATTCTGGATAAATTAAACACTTCACGGCGGAGGAGTAGGACTCAACTCAACGCTGATCAGATGGCAAATTTATCACAGAAAATAAGCACACAATGAACGAAAATTACAATGATGCGCGCGCGCAAAATGTAACCGTCAAAGTGATTACAAAAATGAAGTTGCAGTTGCTTGTCGTTTTTTTATGGCGTTGAAAGTGTTGCCGTTGAAAAAAATAAGTTTTTGAGCGGACGCTAATAGATGTCACTATTTTCAAAAAAAAAAAAAACGAAATACCAAGGTTGTATTGAAGTGTCCAACCCCTGCATACAGCGTCCTGGGTTTTAAAAATACTGTAATTATTTTATTTCATGAATGTGGTATAGAAAAACATTTTTTTGCAAATCACTCACGGAACTAAATATCCATTTTATTTTAAAAGATGACTTCCTTTCGTTTTAACTTCTCCGGCATAGGTGACCACGATAACCAAAAGCCAGGTAAAGATTTTGCCTATATATGCAGTGTATATTGAATAAAAAATTTTATAAAAACCCTTTTTTTGTAGAAACTGAAGACGTAGCATGGTTAGAGTGTGAAGAAATTGTACCAACGAATCAACTAAAAGACTTGGACTCTATTGTAGTCCATGCAAAAATATTTACATGTCACGATGTTGAGATTGGGCATGTTGTAGTAAGGGAAGCGATAGCGAATATAGGAGAGAGTGGATTTAAAAATGTTGTGGAATTAGCGGAAAAGGAGCACAGTGATCTTATTGCTGGAAAGTATGAAGGTTGGGACAGGAAATTTCTTATTTCATATACTTTATTCACTAATATTTATGTACTCAATGGACCTTTATTATAAAAACCTGTTAGAGCATAGAGTTGCTATTGGACTGTGTGTAACCTCATGTCAGTGTGTAAGACAGGCTGGAAGGTATTTTTGAATGTAGATTCAAAAATAAAATAAGCCTTCGAATGTGTGAAAAATATTTGGGACGTCAGTCGTTGTTCAAAGTTGTTATTGTAAACACACAAGTTTACATATGTCATAAACATCAAATATTTTTCACATATATATATTTTTGCTAAGTTCTTATTGTGTTGTGATTAAAGTTTATACCTAATGTATGTATAACATTAAACGCTTGCTATGGCTGAACTCTGCTGAGTATTCATTTCACTAAACATGTGAGAAAGAGTTCTCACAAGAAGGTCAAAGAAGAGACCAGATATTAGTGATATAATAATAACAGCTATAAACCTCCAATAGGTTATGGGCCCAGCACAAAGCTCATAGCAGCGCGATTAATCACTCGGAAAACATGAATAGCAAAAGTGAAAATAACATGAGTTTGACATCATTTGAAAAACTAGATGGTGCAACCAACTATAACTCATGGAAGTTTATGATGGAACTGTATTTAACCCATGATGACTTATGGGAATATACATCGACTACCCCTGAAGATGTGATTAGTAAGAAAAGAGACCAAAAAGCAAGAGTGAAGATTTGCTTGATGGTAAAACCCGAATGCCTAGTACGTCAAGCGAAGACAGCTAAAGAGGCTTGGCATGCGTTACAGACGGCATACGAAGACGAGGGTCTGAATAATCGCTGTAGATTGTTATCTAAGCTGGTGAGTCTGAAACTAGAGCAGTTTCTGACTATAAGAGAATACATTGCAGCATTAATGACGACGGCGCAAATGATTTCTGATTTAGGAAAAGAAATCGATGATGAACTATTGGCCGCCTTGATGTTACAAGGTTTGACAGATAACTTTCAAGCCATGAGATTGGCAATTGAAAATTCGAATATCGAATTGACAACCGATTTTGTTAAAACAAAACTGTACCAAATGGAGGAAACATATACTGCTAGGAATGTTGACAGTCAAGCACTTTTATCCAAGAAAAGAAATCCTAATCCTCAACAAAAACGACCAAAGCTGAAATGTTTTATCTGCAATGGACCACATAAGGCTAACGTTTGTCCAGAGAAAAGAAATAAGAAAACAAATGATGCATCTGTGGCTTTAGCGATGGCGACTTCGACTTCAGAAGATTTTTGGATAGTGGATTCTGGAGCTTCTAATCATATGACTTCAAGGCGTGAATGGTTGCATGATCTGAAGAAGTATGAAAGAGAAGTGACTGTGGCATGTGCAAATGGGGAACGTTTGCAAGGTCTTGGAAGTGGTACAGTGGTGAGTAAAAAAACCGAATATTACAATTGATGCAATGTATGTGCCTAAATTAGCATCAAACCTTTTGAGCACGAGTGCTATAACAAAGAAGGGTATGAATGTTCTGTTTTATAAAGGAGGTTTTAACATATTACGAAGTGACGAGTGCAATTTATCCGGCGAACCCTTACTTTCAGGTGTAGAGGAGAATGGTGTGTACAAATTAAAACAAAGCTTAGAGCACACAGCACTGGCAACTGCATTTATTAGTGAGATGGAGTTGTGGCATCAAAGGATGGGTCATCTTGGTGTACGTAACCTCAAATTATTACGTGATCGTATGGCAAAAGGGGTGAGTTTTTCTAACAATTTTCCAACACTAGAGTGTGTAGGTTGCTTGAAGTGAAAACAAACCAGGCAGCAATTTAAGAAAAGCAGCATAGCTACGAGAGCTAACGATATACTTGAACTGGTTCATACGGACGTGTGCGGGCCGATGAATGTAAAGTCAATCAGTGGATTCAATTAGTTCTTGACATTTATAGATGATTTTACGCGAAAAACCTTCGTTTATTTTCTTAAATGTAAGAGTGAAGTATTTGACAAATTGGTAGAATTTAAGACTTTTGCTCAGTTGCAGACTGGAAAACAATTGAAAGTGATTCGTTCTGATAATGCCAAAGAATATGTAAGCACAAAAATGAAAAATTTCTTAAAGAAATACGGCATTCATCATCAATTAACAGTTGAATACACGCCTGAGCAGAATGGTGTAGCGGAAAGGGCAAACAGATCAATTGTTGAAAGAGCCAGGAGTATGATCCAAGATGCTGGATTAAGCAATGAACTTTGGGCGGAAGCGGTAAATACCGCTGTTTTTCTGAAAAATAGATCCCCAACCAAAGCAGTGAGAAACAAAAGTCCAGAAGAAGCATGGACTGGAATCAAACAAAACTTGAAGTTCATAAGAGTTTTCGGATGCAAAGCGTTTATGCATATACCTAAAGAGAAACGTACAAAATGGGATTCGAAATGCAAAGAAATGCTTCACATTGGATATTGCGAAAATTCAAAAGGCTACCGGTTGTTTGATCCAAAAACAAAGATGGTCCACAAAGCAAGAGATGTTGTTTTCTTTGAAAACAAATTCGAATCAATCGAAAAAAGTGCTAACTCAAGAGAGAACGAGACACTCCTTTCTTTTGAAAATGAAGAATCATCAGAATCAATAAGAATTGATGAGAACGCACAAAAGGATATTGAAATCCAAGAAATAGCTCAGGATTCATGTCCAAATTATAATGATGCAGAAAGCTGTGAAGAGTGGGAATCTGTAGATGGGAGAGATGAAGACGATGTTGAATTTCTACAGTCAGAACTAACCGAAGAAGTGGAAGACGCTATAGAATCAGAACACGATACTAATAGGAGATATCCACTGAGAGAAAGAAAACCAAAAGAATTTCCAGATCACGTCACTTATCAAGCTCTCGAAAGTGATTGTCCCTTAACAGTGAGTGAAGCTTTATCTAGAAATGATAAAGAAAAGTGGAGAAATGCGATTCAGGAGGAGATCAATGCTCTGAATAAAAATAATACTTGGAAATTAGTGAAGCCACCGAGGTCGAGTAACATCGTTGATTCTAAATGGTTATTCAGAATCAAAGAAGAAGCGGGGGGAAAAACTCGTTATAAGGCTCGACTCGTTGCAAGAGGCTTCAGTCAACGGCGAGGCATTGATTATTTTGATACGTTTTCACCTGTTATCAGACATAGCTCTTTAAGGACACTGATAGCATTAGCTGCGAGAGAAGGACTGAAAATTGATCAAATGGATGTGAAGACAGCTTTCTTAAATGGAAATTTAAATGAAGTAGTCTACATGAAGCAGCCCGAGGGGTTTGAAGTAAAAGGAAAAGAAGATTATGTATGTCTTCTACAAAAATCTTTATATGGGCTGAAGCAGGCTCCACGAGCATGGAATGAAAAACTTCATTCAGTACTCACAAGATTGAAATTTAAAAGATCAGAACATGAACCATGTGTTTACATGCAGACACAGAATGGAAACACAATTATTATTGCTGTGTATGTTGATGATATGTTACTGTTCTGGAACAACAAACAAGAACTGTTTAAGGTCAAAAGTGAATTGATGTCCAATTTTGAAACAAAAGATCTTGGCAAGGCTGAATTGATGCTAGTAATCCATATTGTGCAAGATGACAATGGAATTAAGTTACATCAAGAGAAGTATGTAGATAAAATTCTGAAGGCATACAACATGGAGGATTGTAAACCTGTAGTCACACCATTTGCACCAGGCCAAAGGCTAGAGAAGCCATCACATAGCAAGAAATCAGACGAAAGGATTCCGTATCGAGCATTGATAGGGTCACTTATGTATCTTGCAGTATGTACACGACCAGATATAGCTCATGTAGTGAACTACCTTAGCCAGTTCAATGAATGTTATGAAGAGAAACACTGGATTGCTGCAAAACGCGTATTGCGGTATCTCAAAGGGACTAAGAGTCACGGTTTGAGATATGTGAAAGCGAAACAACAACTAACTATAGAAGCTTTTACTGATGCGGATCATGCAGGAGATAGTGATCGACGATCTTATACAGGATCAGTGTTCCTTATTCAAGGAGGAGCTGTTTCGTGGCAAAGTACGAAACAACGGACGATTGCTCTTAGTACAGCGGAGGCAGAGTACGTAGCAATATCCGAAACTGCTAGAGAAGCAATATTTTTGCAAAGATTTTTTGCTGAAATATCGAATGGACAGTATAAGTCAAGTGAACCCATGACTGTTTACTCTGATAGTCAGTCTGCCATTGCTATCGCTAAGAACCCAGTACACCACCAACGGACCAAACATATAGATGTTAGGTACCACTTTGTACGTGAGGCAATTGTGAATAATAATGTGATACTGAAATAAAAGGAGACAGCATGCATGATTGCAGATGCTTTAACGAAACCACTTTCAAGAGGGAAGTTTGAGTTTTGTGTGAGAGGTATGGGTATATGTGTTTAAGCAGTGTAAGGTACTTGCATGGACATTAGGTTAAGGAGGAGTGTTAGAGCATAGAGTTGCTATTGGACTGTGTGTAACCTCATGTCAGTGTGTAAGACAGGCTGGAAGGTATTTTTGAATGTAGATTCAAAAATAAAATAAGCCTTCGAATGTGTGAAAAATATTTGGGACGTCAGTCGTTGTTCAAAGTTGTTATTGTAAACACACAAGTTTACATATGTCATAAACATCAAATATTTTTCACATATACAGGGTATATCAAGACTGCTACCGAAAACGAAGCCGGGTGGTAGTTTAAGCGACTTCAGACACAATGCAACAGAAAAAGTTGCAAAAATAAGCGACAATTTTTTTTTGAAATTTTTTTCCTATTGCCATATTTTGGTGGTAAATATTTTTTTTCCTAAAATAATAGTGTATACCCTTTAATTTATAAATACTCTAAGATATAAGAGAGTTTAAATTATTATTTTAGCAAAAACTATGGATTTACCACCCAAAAATGACGATATTTAAAAATCATAAAAAATAATTGTCACGTTTCTATGCGAAAATTTTAGTTGCATTGTGTTTGTAGCCACTAAAACTACCACCCGGCTTCGTTTTCGGTAGCAGTCTTGAGATACCCGGTATATATTTTTGCTAAGTTCTTATTGTGTTGTGATTAAAGTTTATACCTAATGTATGTATAACATTAAACGCTTGCTATGGCTGAACTCTGCTGAGTATTCATTTCACTAAACATGTGAGAAAGAGTTCTCACAAGAAGGTCAAAGAAGAGACCAGATATTAGTGATATAATAATAACAGCTATAAACCTCCAATAAAACCATTAGGATTCGTTTTACATTTAGGTATTACCATGCATAATTTATCAAGAGTTGCAGAAAAATTCCCATGTTTCTTATCTATTTTTAAATATATTAAAAGGCCTTTAATTGAAACAATACATAAAATCACTTTTTTAATTGACAAATTAATTCAACAGAATATTTTAATTTTTTAATTTTATGAAAACTATAGTATGCAAACAGGCCAACATTTCATTGTATTAACCACCTTCAAAAAGGAAGATATGCTGTTTAACTTTTTACTTAACAACTTACAGCAAAATGAATATTTAAAACATTCACTCATCTTGCTTGTGTTAGGTGAAAAAACAAAATGTGTACATAAATCAATTCAAGATACTGACTCCAGTGCCATTAATATGTATGTAACTATGAAGGTACCTACACCAGGCTTATTATGCCACAGTCTTAGTGCTAAAGTATTTTTTGTATCAGTATTAATATTTTATGAAATCATATCTATGTTGCAGGTGGTCTCAAGATTTGGGAATGTACTTATGATTTGGTTGAATATTTAATAGAAAATCATGAAAAAATAACTTTAGAAAACTCACATGTGCTAGACTTGGGGTGTGGAGCAGGAATTTTAGGAATTTATGCATTCATGAATGGAGCTGATGTTACTTACCAAGACTATGTAAGCATCTACTTGTTATTTCTCAATGATTATTATTGTAAAACTTTAATTTATTTAAACAACTTTTTTTTTTCACTGCCTTACGTTTTGATTACTTTACAGCTTTCAAAGCCGGGGCAGACCCCACCCCATTTGTTTATCAATGAATAGTATTTGCATAAATCTAAAAAATGTGATATTTTTATGTGATACTTGTTAACATCATTTACTCTTAGGTAAATGAAACTTGACATACGGCACCGAGACGTGGCCTCTCACTGTGGGCCTCATTAAAAGGCTCAAAGTCACTCAACGAGCCATGGAGCGGGCTATGCTCGTTGTTTCCCTACGAGATCGAATCAGAAATGAGGAGATCCGTAGGAGAACCAAGGTTACCGACATAGCCCATAGGATTGGCAAGTTGAAGTGGCAGTGGGCCGGGCACATAGCTCGTAGAACCGATGGCCGTTGGGGCCGAAAGGTTCTCGAGTGGAGGCCACGTACAGGCAAGCGAAGTGTTGGACGCCCGCCTACAAGGTGGACGGACGATCTGACTAAGGTCGCAGGCAGTCGCTGGATGCAGGCCGCTTCCAACAGGTCATTGTGGAGATCATTGGGGGAGGCCTATGTTCAGCAGTGGACTTCCTGTGGCTGATATGATGATGATGATGATAAATGAAACTTAATTAACATTTTAAATAGGTATTTAAAGGCCTTGGAAAATATTGTCATCAAAAGCTGTGAAATGGAATAATGCAGTGTTATATTTCCAGAATAAGGAAGTCCTAGAATATGTGACAATACCTAACATTCTGCTGAATATTGATGAGGAAGATAGAGAAAGTAAGATAAAAAAGTGTAAATTTTATTCTGGTGACTGGGGATCTTTTAACAAGAAACTTCCAGAAGGTGTATTATATGACATAATACTTACATCTGAAACAATTTATAATGAAACCAACTATGAGAAGCTTACAACACTTTTCCTTGATAGACTAAGCGAACATGGTACTGTATTAGTGGCAGCAAAAACATGCTATTTTGGTGTTGGAGGAGGCGTCAGGCAATTTGAACAGCATATTAAGGAAACAAACAGTCTAAGCAGTGAAGTGTGTTGGAAGAACACTAATGGAATACAGAGAGAAATATTAAAAGTAACAAGAAATTTGTGATATAGGTTTAATAAACAATGATTTTATAATATGTGCATAATTTGCTTATACATAATGGAAGACATTGTATTTCAAATTTCTTTGAGAACAAACTTAAGGAGATAGTCTTTCATAAACCCATCCATCTTCACCTTGATGCAGAAGTTTGCCATCTATCACTTCTCCATCTTTCGGCTTTCTGAATTTAATTCTGTCGTGCAGGCGATCTCGTTGTCCCTGCCAGAATTCCACAGCTCTAGGACGAATTATATATCCACCCCTAAAATATAGAAAAATAGATTGCTTTTGGTCAATAAAAGACTTTTTGGCTTTAAATGTAGCACAGTTGCTATTGGTCATTCCTCATCTCATCATGGTGCTCATTAAATATTATGGTAAATATACAACGTAAAAAAAAAATAAGCGCTCTCCCGAATTTTACATACTTAGTTATAAGTATTGAATTTCACAACAAAGAGGTTCCCATAATTGAATGTTCATAGTCATATAAATTTGTAATTCACTGGCAAATTGAAAAAAAGATAAGAATATTGGCATTGGTGATAGGTTATTACATGTTGATCTTGATAACAAACCTTATGGTCTTGAAAAATCTATTAACCTATACATTAATACCCAAACATTAACCTATTCATAGAGAGTAGTGGTGGGTGGTTGAAGATTTTACAGTCGACGCAACGAGACTGTTTTTCATAGACAATAGACTAGTTGATAAAACAGTTTAATTTTCGACTAGTTTATGTTGTAGACGCTTAACAAGACGTTTCGTTTATACGCGACGAGCGATGAACGGATCGCGATGCCGTTCATTCGTTAACGTGTTTATCAACGAACTATAAACTAGTTTATTCGTTCACCACAAAGAAACAGTTGAAAAAAACTGTTCGTTCATTCAACGACCACCACTAATAGAGAGTGTCTAAGTGTCTTGCATTCCAGATTCAGACTTTGCAAAATTGGAACTGGAAATATTTAATAGATCTTGTACTGATAAATAGCCTATTTAATGTACACTCCATTTTCAGATGCATTGCAACATTTTGCCAGTAAAAAATAAAAATTATAGTATGCATAAAATGGTTGATAATTTACCAGAAGCTGGGTTTCGGCACTTCCTTGCCAGGAATCAAATACTCTGCCTCCAAGACTGCTTCACGTTCACACAAAATATTTCGAGACTCAATTGGAGTGCTTTGGTTACTGGTACATGCAGCAATCTGACTGGGGACTGGTCTGGTATGAAAATATGTTGTAGACTCTTCTTCAGACAACTTTTCTACAACACCTTCAATTCTAACCGATCTATTTAAAAATTCCCAGTAGAATGTGGCTGCTACATTTGGATTTGCATCCTAAAATGTTTTAATATATGATTTGAAAAGAGAATAAAATAAAATTGTTATATGCCATTTAAATAAAACAAACCATTTCACGGCCTTTCCTGCTTTCATAATTAGTGAAAAACTTAAATCCATCTTTTCCATAACCTTTACACAACACAAACCGTGCTGATGGATGACCCTCCCTGTGAGAAAAATAAATAAATGTAGATTCATAACCACCATTTTTATAAATTTTATTATTTAACTTACTGAGATACTGTAGCCAGACACATGGCATTAGGCTCCAAAATCTCTTTCTTTCCACAGGCTTCATCGAACCAATTTTTAAATTGTCCAAACGGTTCCTTAGAAGCCAAATGTTTTTCTAAAAATGTGTCATCTTTATTTTTGTATTTTAATCTCATGCCTGTAAAAAAAATAACAATTAGAAGTTCTAAGTCATTACTTATTATTATACCCTCACTGATGTTTTTCTTTTAACATTTTTAAGATAAAACAGTCATGAAACATTAATTATAGTTACTTTTTGCACTTACCTCCAATGTCAATACTCATATTTCTATAATTATTTATATTACAAATTCGTTGAAAGGACCGATTTATTACACGACTGACACCCTTCAGCCCCATCCAAGAACTAACTAAAACCTTATCAAGTTGCCGCTTATATTGATGTGAAATGTCCACGCAATTTTATGTTTTTAAAGGTATTGCATTGACCTTACTAGATTTGCCAATGACTTCGTTATAGATTAATTCAACTTTGTCATGAAAAGACTATCACTGCTAGACTGAAGCTAGAATTACTGAAAACAAAATCAGTATTTCACGATATTATTATGTCCTATATTATAATCTTTTTATATATGTAATTTTTTGATGATGTATTATGTTTATCATTAGGTACATTTGAGTCTATTTAATCACATTAACACACAGCATAGCAAGATAATGTTATCATCACAGTTATCATTATATGACAAATTGACAATAAAATACCAACTGTATTCACCTCAGGTATTCACAGACTAATAAACAAGACAGACAGCCTCAGACTAAATACTATCTAGACGTAGCCATAACTGGAACGTGAGAAATAAGAGTGAGACCGCAAGTTAAAAATTAGTGTGCGTAAAAGAGACAGAGTTTTTTTCTTTGTCCTTGTCACCGTGGCCGGTTTTTTTATTTGTCAATAAGCGCAGTTTGTCAAACAAATATACGTCAATTAGTTTTTCCGATATTTTAATAGTTTTGGATAGTGTAAAGCAGCAATTTATACAAATATTAGTGACTATAGTGTATATGCAATGGTGGGTTGTAGTATTTTAGGCTGCAAAAGCCGCAGTGAACGAAAAATTTGTGGAATAACATTTCACTCGTAAGTTACTCATTTATGTTACATTATAATTATTTTGTCGTTTATTGGTAAATAATGTTGTATTTTAATATCAATACAAATTGTTTTACTCAGAGAAATATCGATTACATTTAGAAATTCTACAAATAATATTAAATAACCTTAATTTCTTAAAAGTTTAGTGTTACCTTGTTATGAAAATTGGTTTACCCTAGATAATACTTGCATATTATTCCTTGCATACATAGCGTTATTCATACGTAAAAAAATAAAATTACTTCTTATTTTAGGTTTCCTACTAACAGTAATTAGAATTAAATGGGTGGAAGCTAATGGACACCAAAATTGGCAACCAACAAATAATTTTAAAATTTGCTCAATACATTTCGAGATAGATTCCTTTTATTATATTTTTATCTTTTATTGATTATAAAAAGAAGAATGTTTTAGTAAAACCAAAAGCAGTCCCAATAAAATGTGTTCATGTAAGTAGTTGATCATTAATTATTTTTAACACCGTTTTATTAACTTCGCCTATATGTATGTAACAGAATCTGTGAAGTCGATTTTCGAGCACTTCAAAACGTCGGATTGACTTGAAATTTTGCATACGTATCCAGGACTGATGACGACGCAATAATTTAAAAAGTATATGATATTATTTTATATTTTATCCAGAATAATAAACAAAATATTATTGTTGAAAAAATATTACCTATATAATTGGTAATTTGCGCGCAGTTGTCTTTCTTTGATAAGACAGCCGAAGATAGATGTTTTAGTGCAAGCAATTAAATTATAGTTTAAAAACTAAAAAAACAAGCTTTCATATAAGATCGAACTAAAAAGTAAAAAATAATCATAAACTCATTATCATTTAATAATAAATATGATATACGAATAAATACGATTTAAATCGTACGGTTGGCAACGCTTATGTTGGCCTGTGTTAGTACCCACCAAAAGTAGGAATTTTTCCCAACATGGCCACACTGAAGAATTATATATCTGTCTCTTGTGCGGCCACGGCATGGCTACGTCTAGAGAGTATTTAGTCTGAGCAGACAGCCGAGTCCATACAAAATTTTTAACACCATAAGGGAACTCACACAGTGAAAGCCCAAACATGTACTTTATGTCTATATTATGTTATACAATTCATTCATAATTAATCGTCCATCTCTTTCTATCCAGTACATATTTTGACAGAGTGTTCTTCTTTATTTTTCGTTCGGTGGTTATATACATGTGTAGCAGTGCTGTGACAATCGTGAATCGGTACTTTATCGAGATACCGATCTTTAATTTAATTAGGGATGGCTTTATTTTCCGGTTGACATCTGTGCCTCAAACTTACCGGTTTTTTTTACCGATTTAGGTAGTTGTATATTCATATATTGGTTTTAAAGAAATAAATAAAATAAACTTCAAAAATAAATAACTTTATTTATAAACAATGAAAATTAAATTAATTTGTTATTCTGAAAATACCATAAACAATCCTTATTTAGATTGTCACTTTTTTTTCTCTACCACCCGGTTCGCAAGGCTATCTTCGCTAGAGAAGAACGGGCAAGAAACTCTAGCGTTGCTCTTTTATAATATATTTACAATACAGTGATTATGCATATGCAGTTAAATTCAGAAAAGTTCACAATTCATGTATAAAAATCAATTGATCACAATATTACAGGTCATTTTATACAGCTGAGATACGTGAAGTCAACCAGAACGCACAATTGGTCTACACTGTTCCGGTAAAGCAATGATTGGCAATGGCATACATATTTTATACATATTTTAAAATTCGTTATGAGGTTTTTGTTTGTTAAATCGGGATAATCTTAGGAAACTACCACTAAGATAAGAAAAAATCTGCGTTTGATAGCGATTCATGACAATTTAGAATATTTCTCTTCTCAATCAAGAGATGTAAGGTTGTATGGAAGTAAATAATGTGAAAGTAAGAAGCACAACAAATTATTTATCACATTTACCTGTTTCTGAAAAGAAAAAATGTTACATATGTTACTTATAAATCTTATTATCACATATTTTACTTCTAAGATCCCTCGTAACTAGAAATTTTACAATTAACGCCCAACGCTCTATAAGATATTGCATAATATTAATATCTATTTTTTAAATATCTTAAGCCTTATGAATGTTAAGTTATGTTAGCAACTACAGTTACAGTTTCTTTATGTTAGTAACTACAGGGTTGGCATTCATAGAAAATGCAATGAAACTACCGTAGAAATATTAAGGTGTTGGATCATAGTAGTTGGCAATATAAATTTACCCAAATTAGTTCAGGCTTCTAGTAAATTAATGAAATGTTTTCATTATGGTTAACTTTAGATACATTAAAGGAATAGCATGCTAAAAACTTAATAAAATAGTGTAAATTTACAAATTATTACACCATGGAAGCCATTCCATGTGTAACATTACAAATGTATTATTAAATCGAATACAAAATAAGTTAAATACAAGTCTGAATACAATATAAAGTTAGTATCTTGAAACCATATATGTATATAGATTAAACATTGAGATTAAACATAATATTTTTTTAATCACGAAGATAGTTTCTTAAAAATTCTGCATAAAAAAACGAAAATTTTGGATTCAATAATTTGAGGAAATTCAATAATTTATATTTATCCATACACTCCTATACGTGGGCCTCCTCAATAAACGATTGAGATTGAGATAGGTCATGGTCCACAAGTTCATCATTTAAAGATATGATCGAAATTGCTCTTCCATTACATTGCAAATCAATAAAGGTGCAAAAGCATGATTCATATAAACAGTTTAAAACAACATATTATGCTTTTCAATTAGCAAAATGATAAACATATTGAAGATTACTTTGTTTTTAAACCATGTAAGGAGAGTAGAGATACAATAGTCAAACTATTATATGATTCTACTATGCAATATTTCAAAGCATAAAATTAATTACATTTTCCGGCAAAGTATTGCTATGGACATGATTACAATGAAGAGTATTGCGAAAAATGTCTACTTACAAATATACTATTTTTATTAATTAAAAACAAGTCATTATGAAATTTAATACATCATTGCAGACTTTCATTCTAATGTACTGAAATAATACATTTCAAATTGGTTAATATAAAATACAATTAAACAATACCAATAAAAACTGCAAAATAAGTTTACAAATATTGCAACATGTGAGACATTCCATGCATAATATAATTGGTAATATCATAAAAAGGCACATTTACAAGCAAAATGAATATAAAAATTCCTATGAAGGCATTGAGTTACACAACTGGAGGGGACATCAAGACCAAATAATTTGGAACATTCGCAAGAGTACATGTACCGTTAGGCTGTCAGTCGTCCTTGACGTTTCAGCGAAGACGGACCTAATTAGGTGTAAATATAATTGGTCCATAAATGCCATATTGCGTGCTAAAAACGTGCAAAAACCATTCCAGAACAATAGGAAGAAAAGATGGAGTTTCATTCCATAGGTAAATCAACCATAATTTAAATAAAGAAGCACGAAATTAAATTTAAGAAATTATTTACCGGAGTCGTTTTGACAACCGCCATCTTTGAGTGAAATTATAGACTAATATTAATGTAGTGACAGATAGGTAAAAATTGAAGTTTTCGTATAGGGATAGTGGATATTGTATGTGATGATGGGATATATATTTTTAAAAATTCTAATTTATTTTCAATACAAAAATGTGGCACATTTGGCATTTTAATCAGTTTCCGTTAACTTTATATATTTAATTAATTGGTTAATTATATATTTATTGTTATAATGTTTTTTTTTCCGAAATAAAGAAAATAAAATTAAACTTTAAATTCAATATAAGAATTTATAGGCTCTATAAGGCGTATATAGATGTAGGTAGAAATTTCTGAAGTGTCGCATCTGCTACAATGCCGACTTTATCTATACTTCGCTGTCATATTGAAATGAGCACAATTTTTCTTCTACGTGTCCGCTCTAGTTGTAATACCTCAATGTATGAAGGTGTAAGAGAATGTTTGACAACATAGGTCTATTTTCCAGAAAACCTTGTATTGAAACTAAAATGCTTAGATTATATACTCGTCTAGATGACACATCACACCTCACCGCACGGCTCAAAAAAGTCTACCAAAATTGGTAGACTCGCTTCTCACGTACGTCAGTGTCATTTGAACTACATATGGATAACGTGCTCCCGAAAAATAATTAATTATGTCGGTTTGTGCTGTCGAATTGTATCGCAATTGTGTGGGAAAACTGTATAATAATACCAATATCACTTTCTATCGGTAACATTATTGTTAAACCACTATTATTTGAAGAAAACATGAACTTTTAATTCATTATTTTGAAGATGAGTTTCATTGGCCAGTGTTGTCAATTTATTACTAGGAAGATTTGTTGAAACTATGGGAGAAACTATAAAACACAAATATCATTACATAATATTTCGATCAGAATAACAACAAGAAGAATGGCATTATTTATTTAATGAGTAACTAATACTTATCTACACGATATTAATGAAACCCACGACGACATGCACTTCATAGTAATTTTATTAATTCTTTGCCTTGCATGTGTATTACCATTCAAAATTTCACAAACGGGGTACTGCTATTGTCATCTTTGAAGAAACAGCGAGAACTTATTCAAGGTCCTAATAATATTTTTAGACTACGGATTCCGTACTAGCAAATTGCTGGAGAGACATTACACAGCGGAAACGAAAAGAAGACCATTCGTAGCCTCACATGACTTCAGTTGTGTGTTCCGAACATTTTACTTATGATGATTTATATTTTACATAAATACAGAAATCAGATAACAGCCCAGGTAATAAATCCAAAGAGTTAATTCTATTCGGAAACAAACACTAGGAGATGGGTTTAGATCTTTATTGCTTTTACTAAAATGCGTTATAAATATAATTAATATAGGTGTGCCAGAATCTCATGGCATAAAATAAAAAAAAACATAATCATTTTTATGTGGCAATACCATGTCGGTCAACAGCTGATTCAAAACTTGAGTTATGTCATTCGATGTGAATATTTTAAGATTTCTATACTTTCTTAGCGAAAATATACAAATTAGTTCTACGATCATAAGTGCGACACATTGTTTACAACGTTTATCGCCAGATCCGTGAATAATTTGGTTGAATTTAAACAAAATCATTATTGATATCATTTTTTGATACTAAACAGTAATGCATTAAAAAACTATTTACAGGACTTTCCAGAGATTTTAGATAAGGAACGGTTTGTTAGGAATCCTTTATCTTCATCGTCTTCACCAGAAGATGCACAGGAAGAGTATTTAGAAGTAAGCTCTGACTAAAGTGTTAATGAAATAAAGACGACTGAAAATAAAATTATACGTTTTTATTTTACAATCTTGCATCTTTCGTTATAACATTTTTGCAATCTAATAATTATTTAAATAAAACCGGCTCATAATCAAACTACTTACAATTTAGAAATTGAAAGGTGTTTGATTAAGTGAGAACTAATAAGAAGAGAGAATTGAAACAAAACTGGTGGCTCGGTACCACCCTTAATATCTACGTTTTTGAAGTACCAGCGGTCCCTCTATATTATAAATACTCGTAAGGTACGTATGTATTTTATAATTTAGAACTGAAAAATATCTTATTTACCTATTCTAATTGGCTATTAATCTAAAAGTACAATTTTGAAGTCATTTTAATGTTTAAATAACCTATATGTTTATACTTAAAGCACGATGTACTTTATTTTCCAAAGTTTTACTAAACAAATCATGTTAATTTGAAATAATAATTATAAATTAACACTGGTGGTAGGTCTCTCATATGTGAGAGGCCATCTGGGTAGGTACCACCGCAATGTCTATTTCTTCCGTGAAACAACACTGCTTAAATGCACTGTTGTGTTTCGGATTGAAGGACATTGTAGCCAGAGCAACTACTGGACATATTGAGACTTAACATCTTATGTCTCAGGATGGCGAGCGCAGTGGAATATTGCTACTGTTCATGAGCGGTCGTATCGCTTACCATCAGGCGAACGGCTTGCTCGTCTCGCCATTCAATGCAATAAAAAAAAAAAAAAAAAAAAATTACAATTATTGATAGTATCAAAATATGTTCATCCAGTTACCCCAGTGTTGCGATGCGTAAATTCAAACTTCCCAAAATGCCATGAGATTCTGGTAGACCTATAGTATGATTACTTTAAATAAAGAAAAAATATTTTATTTAACCTATTTTGTATATCAAATAATGGGGAAAAGTTAAGTTAATAATCTGGAGTAGGCATCCCTAAACACACACACCTTGACAGTTGGATTACAATAATTACACGACCGGTACTCACACATATCAACGAAAGTGAGGACACTTTTAGCGCATCGTTTGTTGACATTGCTCAATCTAGACGAGTATATAATCTAAGCTAAAATGATTTTACACCCTGAAAGTAGACTTGAGCGACAACACTCAAATTTAATCTAAGTATTTTAAATTTAAGAAAATATTTAAATCAATTAACAAATTTATTCTATATAACAAAAAGCTAAGGATTGAGTTTGACAGAATACAGTTGGGACTGCTGTGAGCTGAGGATGATCATGACTATAATTAGGCATTATTATGTACTACGCTTCCTTACTGATCTATAACTCAATGCTTTTGTAACTTTTTCAAGGATTAGAGTTTCCATTTCTACATCTTTAGGCCTGTGATCGACATTATTAATTCTCTTATTATTAAAATTACAACACCATTGTTTAACCTGCATTCTAATTGCGTACAACCAAAAAGACTTCATGAAAGACTCTTTATGATTATTACAATTATACCATGTAGTATCAATATTTTTCTTTAATGAACTTACTATTTCCGAATAAACGTAAAAACTGCAAATGGTTGGTAAAATCTTATCATAATATACCGGGTATCTCAAGACTGCTACCGAAAACGAAGCCGGGTGGTAGTTTTAGTGACTACAAACACAATGCAACTAAAAATTTTGCTAAGAAAAGCGACCATTTTTTTTATCATTTTTTAAATATAGTCATTTTTGAGGGGTAAATCTAAAGTTTATGCTAAAATAATAATTTAGACTCTTTTAGACCTTAGAGTCTTTATAAATAAAAGGGTATAGACTATTATTTTACGAAAAAATGTATTTACCACCCAAATACGACCATCATCCATCCATCAGCCAAAGGAAGTCCACTGCTGAACATAGGCCTCCCCCAATGATTTCCACAGAGACCTGTTGGAGGCAGCCTGCATCCAGCGACGTCCCGCGACCTTTACCAGGTCGTCTGACCATCTTGTGGGTGGACGTCCTACGCTGCGCTTTCCGCTACGCGGCCTCCATTCGAGCACTTTCCGACCCCATCGATCATCAGATCTCCGCGCTATGTGCCCTGCCCATTGCCACTTCAACTTGCTAATCCGGTGGGCTATGTCGGTTATTTTAGTTCTCCTACGGATCTCCTCATTTCTGATTCGATCTCGTAGGGAAACCCCGAGCATAGCCCTCTCCATAATACTCTCCAAATACGACCATATAAAAAAAATAACAAAAAAAAAATTGTCGCTTTTTTTTTCCAACATTTTCTGTTGCATTGTGTTTGAAGTCGCTTAAACTACCACCCCGCTTCGTTTTCGGTAGTAGTCTTGATATACCCTGTATATACTCTGCCATACAATTTTACTCCAGTTCTTGGAAGGATAATACAACCTGTCTAAATCAGTGCTATACTCTCTTAAACGAATTAATTGGTGAGATGACTCACTTTTAGTTAATCGGGAGTTTATACAGTTACTACAATCATTACATTTTAAATTTGACATTAAAGAGCGACAAATTGCGCCAGCAATATATGGTATAGATTTGTGTTGATTATATATCTCATCATTAGGGATGGAGTTTTCTATAAGATTACTTTCCTCAGAATTAAGATGTTCAAAGTAGGAACTAAATTTTTGTTCATTAATTAAGTTATTTAATGTACCTAACACTTTATCGTCATTATCCAAACAATTAGTATATAATGATTTTCCAGTTGTAATATTGTATGTATGTGACTGTTGGGTGTTATTTATTTATTTAATATTATTAAGCAATACTGTTTTGCAGGCTGAGACAAAATTAGTACAGTCAGGATTGGTACTAAAAGTACCATGTTCCCTTATCTGTCCAAAAAGTTTTCTATCAGAATTTCATTACAACGTCAGAGCCACAAATGTTTGAGTTGAGATTATGCACAAAATGCTTCAGTGATTTTGCTTCCCTTGGATTGGGAAAGTCAAAACGCATAGACACTAATTTTTTTACATCTTCATTCCAGAAATCTATATGTTCAGAGTTACAAGACAATGCATGTGTCAATTTGTTACCGTAGCGGCTAAACCCATTTAAACTTTCAAACAAATCATTTATGAAGGTTATAATTTCTGCTGTGAAAAAAAAATTATCAAAATTAAGATTAAAAGTAGAATAATCATGTTCTTGGAGATGTTGGATACTCTTCATATAAACTAGTAGTGATGTAGCTACTTGCCGACTAAAAACTTGGGCTGCAAGTTTAACCTGTAATGTATGAGCATTTAATTATTGTTTAGCAATAAACAATATAAAATCTATACTAATATATAGCTTTTGGCATATTGATCACTTTTTGTGATTAGTGACCACTTCAAAACAGAATCTTGATAGAAATTGTATACTTTAATTTACATTCATTTTGTCATATGAAGTTAGATTTATGTGTTTCTTTGTAAGTTTTATGCTTCTTGCTCGGCCACCAAAGCCATCCCATTTGTATAGACTTTCTATACATTCCCTCTTCGCTCTTCGATAACCAATAAGGAAATGCTTTTTCTGAAAATTATTACAAAAACATTTTAACAAATGAGGTACATCATAGATATAATATAATTGGTTGGGGCCAATTTTGTCGCAGATGTCATTCGTGCAATTATTACTTCGTAAAAGTTCAGCATTGGAATCTGATATTAACAACCAACACAAAGCAAATACTTTTTCATCATTAGTATAGCCCCGACATGTAAATGAAGTACCAGTCAAACGTAACTGTGAATCTACTAATAACTTCCCAAATTTACTTAATATGTTATATTTCTTTAAAAATAACTTCGTTTTAGGAGCATAAAGGGTTACTTTCGTCTTTAGCCTTGTTTTTGTAACTGTACAAGACGTAACTTATTTCTTAATCTGTTAATCGATGCACGTAAAATCTGCTTACCCTACCCCTCGATTTATTTGGATCTAGTCTAATATGCTTAATTAACTGACATTTTACTTGACTACTACAGTTTCATTTTTTAACATTAGACACAGCAAGGGTAGTTGTGGATGGGGTAACACATATTTCTAGCTGTTTTCTATTAGGTGGTATGTAAGGGTCAACATGAGATACTACTAGGTTCGGTACATTTAGATTGAAATGAATTTGAAACAACAGGTAACTCAGCAAAGTCAGAACTTATATCTACCTGTATACTATTAAAGCATTCATAGTTTATAGTCGGTTGATTTACTATATCAGAAGGGACAACTACAGTAAAATCTCAGTAATCCGGCACTATTTAAAACTAGAGGGTGCCGGTTTATTGGAATGTTTGGATTACTGGATTATAGAGAATTAACGTAATATATAGTCATTTTGTAAAGAGAATAAGTATAATGTATGCATGTACATATTTGTGTTCTTGATCGCCAGGTTTTATAGCAAATGAAATATATCTCAATATTGACATGTACATTACGTAGTTTTACAATAATCTTTAACTGAGGTCTACTTTTGCGCATCTTGCGAGAAAGGCGGGGGCAGAGGGTGCCGGATTATTGGACGTATCGGTCTATTGAAGTGGCGGACTAGTGAGATTACACTGTACTTCAAAAATAAAAGGTTCTATATGATTATTAGTGGGTGTTATTTCTAAATGTTTCTCTAAATTTATATTCATGGTTTAAACAGGAATTGCACAAGGTTTTAATTTTAATTTTTCATTAATATGTTCGGCATGAAAATGTTTATGCCAAAAACGAATACGGCTACCTATAATAAAAGGTATGTTTTGTAAATATGGACAAACCTCTAACCACTTACCTAACCTCTTACCCACCTTGTTTGGTTTGTGAAGGGAACACAAAAAAAATATTACTTGGTTCCCGAGTCTTACACCCGAGAACAATGCACTTATTTACCATAGTTCTTACAAAAATAACAAGTATTTTAACACAAATTCAATAATAAACTATAATTACTCGTTTGAGCCGGTAAACACTAAGGTCACTTAACGCTATTTTATCTTTTACGAAAACATAAGTACACACAAATAACAAAAAGGAAAAAACCGCCTTTGATTGCAAACTCGCACCAGAATCCGTGATTAGAAAGTTATTGCATTCCAATTATAAGATTCGTTGTATAAGCATAATAGAAAATGGCGGCAAACGAGATCAATGATTAAAGATTTATTTTATCATTGAACGAGATACGTTCGAGACATTTTAATACTAGTGACATAAGATACTACGTCACACACACACTAATATAAATATGAGTAAGATGAACGCCATCCATATTAAAATAGTGAGATAGCTAGCATAGCTTAACGTGCAACTTTTTTTATTCTGAGTTGGACGGGCCTGACTGTATTGTGTTTATTAGTCTGTGCTTTATTGTGAGTCCCACAAACTTAACAGTGAATAGTGATTGTAAAGCTGACAACACAAACTTTTGGCGGCAGCTACGCGTTGATAAAATTTTTCGAAAGGTATTATTGGTGTCTGAAGACGCTTTTCTTCCTACGTAAAATTTAATACCTGAAGTCTAACGTTCCTAGCATCACATTTTAAAGTTTTCGGTATTTTTCACTAGTTTTAAATAATGCAGGAAAAATAAATACATTGAATAAACAACCAATGGCGGATCTGTCAGCGACTGGCAGGTAGATTGACAATTTGAAATGACGTCTTTGTTTCCACTTTTGGCCACCGGGCCAGAGTTTGTGGCTCTATAATTATAATTTCATGCGATAACCATGTCAAATAGTTTTGGGTAGTTCGCGAACGACCTAGGTGGGAAGAGCGCTCCTTTAGGTGAACTATGCGAACTAGTTCATTGAAAATACCGTTCTCAGTTCTTTATAGTTCTTTTAGCGTTCACTTTACTAGACAGTGGCGCTATGTGACCAACCTTAGATTTAGCTGTTGACTAATCATTAATATAAATTATTTTATTTTTCATTATCTAAATAAAATAAAATTAATTTAAGCAAATATGATCATGTTTCTGAGTTTCGTACTAAGCTCAAGTGGTTGCCTATACGGCTTCGTCGGAATGATGACATTATTTCTCTTCTGTATAATATATTGTTTAATCTTGTCACCCTATCTTATCTTAAAGATCGTTTTGTATTTCTCAATGACTCCCATACAAGATCCCTAAGGTCGTCAGAGAGACGAGTTGAGAGTGCCTGTGCACTCCACAACTTTTATGGATGGGTCGTTCACCGTCAAAGCTGTCAGATTATGGAACGCCCTGCCAGTTGTGGTAAGACGGGCACGATCACTACCATCGTTCAAAAAAATGGTTAAGCATCACTACCTTTCTCCTACATTAACAAATTGACGTGGATAACTTTCCTATTTGTATGTATGTACTGAGGCTCTTATATATTATATATATATTTATGTTTGTATATTAGTTATATAGATGTATTGATGTATGTATATTTTTATTATTAATTAGTAATTATTTGTATTTCTTCCTTCTTAACTCCTATTCTTTACACTTTAAGACTGCCCTCTTTTTATCTGTTTATAAAATCCATCCCATGGTTGTCTGGAAGACATTGCCTTTGAGCGATAAGACCGCCAATTGTACTTTTATGATTGTAATTTTCGTTTTATTTTTATTTTTTTTTGTGTGCACATAAAGTGTATAAATAAATAAATAAATAAAAAAAATAATGGAGACCCGGCTAAAGTCTGGAAATTCCTTAAAACGCTGGGAGTGGGTAAAACTCATCAAAATTCTATTCCTAGATCTACAGACTTAAATTCCTTGAATCATCATTTCTCGTCACCAACGTATTTCAATACGATGGTCAAAAATAACAAAATAAAAAATCTTTCTACCCGCAAAACTCCTGATTGTCCTGTTTTTGTCTTCAAACAATTTGCTAGTTGTGATGTTAGGAAAGCCATTACGCTCATATCTTCCAATGCCGTGGGGAGTGACCATGTTAGCCGTAATATGATTCTCCCTATCCTAGACGAAATCCTTCCCGTCATTACCCACATCCTAAACCATTCCGTGTCCACGGGCATATTTCCTACCGCTTGGAAAGAAGCACACATCATTCCTATTCCTAAAAAGCCTAATGCTTCTGTACTTTCTGAATTTCGACCCATTTCAATTCTCCCATTCCTTTCCAAAGTTCTTGAACGTTTAATCCATTCCCAACTGAATGATTTCCTTTCCAAGAGTAATCTCCTTAATCCTTTCCAAACGGGATTTCGTACTGGGCATAGCACAACCACCACTCTAACTCATATTACGGATGGCATTAGGTCGGGCATGGAAGAAGGTATGCTGACAGTCCTGGCATTGCTAGACTTCAGCAATGCTTTCAACACCGTCGATTTCGATGTCCTACTGAGAGTAATGTGTTCTCTTAACATATCTCCAACGGCACATGATTGGTTTCAAAGTTACTTGTATGGGCGCTGGCAGCGCATCTGTGTTGAGGATAAGTTTTCCTCCTGGTGTTCCGTGTCTGCTGGCGTACCACAAGGCGGTGTGCTTTCTCCTCTACTTTTCGCTATTTTCATTAATTCCATCACTAATAATCTTCGTTCATCCAACCACCTCTACGCTGATGATCTCCAAATCTACACGCAGGCACCTCTGGACATAATGGCAGAAGCTATTTCAAAGATTAACCTCGATATCCAACACATATGCAATTGGAGCAAAGGTCATGGTTTGACGGTTAATCCTTGTAAAACCCAAAACATTATTGTCGGCAGACCCAGATTAATCTCTAAACTGGACTGGGCCCAATTGCCAAGCGTTGTTTGCGAAGGTGTTATCATTCTTTACAGCGATACCGTGAAAAATTTGGGTTTGTACATAGATAAATGCCTCACATGGGGTCCGCAGATTCGAGAAATCAGTCGGTAACTCTTTACCTCGGTTAAGTCCTTGCGACGGTTACATAACTTTCTATCCGTTGCCACGAAGATTTCGCTTGCGCAAACACTCCTACTCCCCATCCTTGATTATGCCAATGTTAGCTATCTAGATCTCACCGAGGACCAACTAAAATAGAAGAAAGAAGAAGAGGAAATAGTATATATATATATATATATATATATATACATATATACTGGGTGGAATCGCTTATCGTCACGAAAAAAATTGTGCGTGGCAAGTACATGATTTAGAACACTTTGGCATACTTATTTTAATTTTTATGCTTTTGTTTATGTAGTGTAAAATTAATTTACCACTACTAGTTACTAATTTAGAATAAGTTATTCATAAAACAACGTTGTTTAGAGAAAGATGACATAAATGAAAAAAATCTTCATAAATACACATTATTGTTACCCTACTTTATACAATATGAATTCGAGTAGAAACTTCTAAATCTAAGTAATAAAATCCTTTGATCGCGCCGCCCTCACCACCGCGCCGCGCCGCCGCAAGCGCAAGTACAAAGCGTGCCGCCGCGCCGCGCCGCCCGCTCCCGCGCCGCCGACACCTTCTAGGGATCTTGCCACTTCCTCAGTCGTGCGAAATTCGGTACCGAGTGACGTTGTACGAAATTATTTTGGTTATTGGTTAGTTTCTTGCGGTCAAAATGAGTGATTACACGAACAGTGAGTATGTGACAATAATGACATGCTATGTTCGATCCAATGAAAACTTGGGTCATGCAAGAAGGATGTATGCAGATCCAGAACATCTGCAGTCTTTGCGTAGGAATGGTATCATGAATGATGAATCCACGAGTTCCCAGCACAAGATCTATTTTAACGACTTACCCGAGGCTACTCGATCATGGTAAGTTCAGACTTCCTAATCATGCAAGAATCCGTGACCTTTGTTAGAGCATAGAGTTGCTATTGGACTGTATGTAACCTCATGTCAGTGTGTAAGACAGGCTGGAAGGTATTTTTGAATATAGATTCAAAAATAAAATAAGCCTTCGAATGTGTGAAAAATATTTGGGACGTCAGTCGTTATTCAAAGTTGTTATTGTAAACACACAAGTTTAACATATGTCATAAACATCAAATATTTTTCACACATATATATATTTTTGCTAAGTTCTTATTGTGTTGTGATTAAAGTTTATACCTAATGTATGTATAACATTAAACGCTTGCTATGGCTGAACTCTGCTGAGTATTCATTTCACTAAACTTGTGAGAAAGAGTTCTCACAAGAAGGTCAAAGAAGAGACCAGATATTAGTGATATAATAATAACAGCTATAAACCTCCATTAACCTTCGACAGCGAATATTATACAGAAGAGAAAGAATGTCATCATTCTGACGAAGCCGTATAGGCAACCACTTGAGCTTAGTACGAAACTCAGAAACATGATCATATTTGCTTAAATTAATTTTATTTTATTTAGATAATGAAATATAAAATAATTTATATTAATGATTAGTCAACAGCTAAATGTAAGGTTGGTCACATAGCGCCACTGTCTAGTAAAGTGGACGCTAAAAGAACTATAAAGAACTGAGAACGGTATTTTCAATGAACTAGTTCGCATAGTTCACCTAAAGGAGCGCTCTTCCCACCTAGGTCGTTCGCGAACTACCCAAGACTATTTGACATGGTTATCGCATGAAATTATAATTATAGAGCCACAAACTTATCTGGCTCGGTGGCCAAAAGATAAATCATTCAGTGTTCTAGCTGTTCGTTTGTGGAACGCACTTCCTGTTGTGGTGAGGCAGGCTCAAACACTGTCATCATGTAAAAAAGATTTAAAAAAAAATATATATATTACCAATATCATCAATAAGAGGAAATAGTCCTAATCGGTTTATCTGTTTATAGAGAAAGGTAGTGTTCTTTTAATCGTTAAAAATTAAAAAAAAAAATATATATATATATATATATATATATATATATATATATATATATATATATATATATATATTTCTTTATTTATTGTTCTTACTAAATTATTTCAAAAGAAGAACTAATGAACTAATAGAGCGAACTAGTTCATCCTTGGATTATGAACTAAATTGAGCGCTCTCTGTAGTGACCGGTTAGGCGGGCTAGGCCCTCAGACTAAATACTCTCTAGACGTAGCCATGCCGTGGCCGCACAAGAGACAGATATATAATTCTTCAGTGTGGCCATGTTGGGAAAAATTCCTACTTTTGGTGGGTACTAACACAGGCCAACATAAGCGTTGCCAACCGTACGATTTAAATCGTATTTATTCGTATATCATATTTATTATTAAATGATAATGAGTTTATGATTATTTTTTACTTTTTAGTTCGATCTTATATGAAAGCTTGTTTTTTTAGTTTTTAAACTATAATTTAATTGCTTGCACTAAAACATCTATCTTCGGCTGTCTTATCAAAGAAAGACAACTGCGCGCAAATTACCAATTAAATAGGTAATATTTTTTCAACAATAATATTTTGTTTATTATTCTGGATAAAATATAAAATAATATCATATACTTTTTAAATTATTGCGTCGTCATCAGTCCTGGATACGTATGCAAAATTTCAAGTCAATCCGACGCGACGTTTTGAAGTGCTCGAAAATCGACTTCACAGATTCTGTTACATACATATAGGCGAAGTTAATAAAACGGTGTTACAAATAATTAATGATCAACTACTTACATGAACATATTTTATTGGGACTGCTTTTGGTTTCACTATAACATTCTTCTTTTTATAATGAAAGGAATCTATCTCAAAATGTAATGAGCAAATTTTAAAATTATTTGTTGGTTGCCAATTTTGGTGTCCATTAGCTTCCACCCATTTAATTCTAATTACTGTTAGTAGGAAACCTAAAATAAGAAGTAATTTTATTTTTTTACGTATGAATAACGCTATGTATGCAAGGAATAATATGCAAGTATTATCTAGGGTAAACCAATTTTCATAACAAGGTAACACTAAACTTTTAAGAAATTAAGGTTATTTAATATTATTTGTAGAATTTCTAAATGTAATCGATATTTCTCTAAGTAAAACAATTTGTATTGATATTAAAATACAACATTATTTACCAATAAACGACAAAATAATTATAATGTAACATAAATGAGTAACTTACGAGTGAAATGTTATTCCACAAATTTTTCGTTCACTGCGGCTTTTGCAGCCTAAAATACTACAACCCACCATTGCATATACACTATAGTCACTAATATTTGTATAAATTGCTGCTTTACACTATCCAAAACTATTAAAATATCGGAAAAACTGATTGACGTATATTTGTTTGACAAACTGCGCTTATTGACAAATAAAAAAACCGGCCACGGTGACAAGGACAAAGAAAAAAACTCTCTGTCTCTTTTACGCACACTAATTTTTAACTTGCGGTCTCACTCTTATTTCTCACGTTCCAGTTATGGCTACGTCTAGAGAGTATTTAGTCTCAGGCTAGGCCCAAGCACAGGCTAGGGAGTAACAAGCCTAATGTCAAAACAAGATTAGACGAAGGCCGATGCCAAGTTAAAAGTTAAGTCAAGCGTTTGCGATAAAAGTATTAGTTTTGCTTAAAAATTTGATCTTTTACATATTAATGCAATAAAGATACGAAATTATGATTTTTGATACTGATTAGATATTAGTATGGCTAAAACGACCGTTATCCATAGTTTAAAATTTAAATGTCACATACTAAAAGTGACAAGTGCCACTTCACAAATTTGTCACGCGGGTTAGTCTGTGTTTGTCACATTTCAAAACTCTAAAGTGAGTTTGGAGATTTATTAAAATATACATAGAAAAGGCTAAATAATAAAACTTGATTTCACGATGGAATCTGAAGTCGTAAAAGAAAAGATTCACACAGAGCCCATGCTCAACGATCCTCGATATATAACCTTGTTGAGCCTTATAGTGCTTTTTTTTACATTGGGTACGTATTTTATAAATTATTTATTAATCAATTTGTTTTTTCCGAAAAAATAATATTCTTTGTCGTCTTAAGTTACTATAGCTATGTCATGATTAAATGCTATTAACAATGTAATAGAAAAAAAGTAGAGAAAAAAATTAACATCTGGTAACTTATAACTACATTTGCAAATCTATTGTATGAATGTTTAATATTCATGTTCGAGTATTTGCAGTTTCATATTGCATTGTCAATATCTTATTAATTAACAGTAAAAATACCCAGAGCAATATATAGGTTTATGCCATTGATATCAATGTCACACTAGATAAGACGTTCTTTATAACAAACGTGTCCCACCCAAGTGCGGTGCATGCACCGCACACGAATCAGTCTGCCGCGTGACGGCTACGCAGCAGTACACTTCTTTGTATAAACTTTTATGTAATTTATTTTGATGTTTCCCCATCTAACCGACAGCAAAATTTTCTGAAGTCACAATATAATTAAATAATACAACGTAAGTGATATAATATTGTAGAATAATGCCGATAATACAGATCTTTTATTTATTTTTGGATTAAATATATTTTAGAGGTTGTTAAAATACAAGGTGAGCTCCTTAATTGTATGTCTCATTTCCGCGCATAAAGATTGCCCGTAGAGTCAGAGAGACTAACTATATAAGATATAGATTATTTAAGGGACATTCATATCAGTCGATAGGCATAAAATATTTAAATACATTACAAATACAAATTTGTAGGAAGAATGTAGTTGTAAATTGATGTCAGTATTTTATTTTAATTATATGTTGTTAATTAATAACACAAAATATGTGTGTTGTATGTATGTTTTGAAACAGTGGATAGTATTTAGACCCCATTTCCCAATATGAATCACTTATTGGACTATTCAAACCCATTGATTGTTATTGAAGACTAATATCATTTAAAATTGCTTTATATTCTTACGCGTCGCGACGGTTATGAAAAAAAGGAGATCTCTATAATATTTGTCCAGAATTATTGGAACGGATATAAGTGGCTACCATGACAACATACCTATATTTGTTCAATTCATTTTCGACACGAAGATTTCAGATATTTCAAATGCGGTAGTCATTTTTGAAAACTTCTGTTGTACCGTTCCTTCTGTCTAGTAGTCTCGAAAAAAGTTTTTCAGCTTGTTAAAAATTCATAAATGTTATTATAATAAATGTCAGACTGATTGTACACTGATTGACTGATTGCCAGAATTGTACACTTGTAAGAGTATTTAATTTCATTTACATCATTTCCATTAATTATTCACGTAAATAAAAAAAAAGAACTTTACAGAAATACTATTGCTATGACAGCATTGATACTTAGGCAGTATCTTAGGAAAAGCTATTATTGACATGAACTGTCTCGTCTGTCTAATAATAATCTTTGATCATAATTTGTAATATTCAAGTAATATACTAAATGTCGCTACTGAGCTTTTGACAATTACGGGACAAATAGTTTATAAGGCGCGCCTCGTCTATCGTTAGACTAAAAGTCAATGGTTTATGCAATATTTTTTCTTTTATATTAAATTACCACGTGGATTAAGTTGGATGTAGAATATTTCTTAGCCCAGTTCCTACATAACTCTGATGTTCGGGCATATTTCTGAATTGAATAATAAATCTCAATACATTATGTATCAAAAACAATTTTTATCAACATGACTTTGTTGGTGATGAATGGCTGTTACACTTTCACATTTAAAACAGTTGAATAAATTTTAATAATACTTGGCAGTATTATAGTTCAAACATAGGTATAATATCAAACCATAACAATGTTTCCAATTGTAGTGTTCTGGTGGTGTTTCTCCCGAAGGCGTACACTCCGCAAGTCTGTATTGTTGATGGGCCTGTCGGACTCTGGCAAAACCCTGCTCTTTGTTAGGCTGGCTTACTCACAGTTCAGACAGACATTTACTTCTATGAAAGAAAATGTAGAAGAATACATTACATCTAGTGTAAGTTGTAGTTTAAATATGTAATTAACACATGCCCTTTACCAACAAGTAATAGAGCTGTTTTATTATGGAGCTATTGGTTTTCATACTCAACAGTCTGATCATTACCATAGTTATTATTACCTTTTTAAAATATTTTTTTTTTCTAAATATTGGAATTAATGTGTCTGTCTGTATCAGCCCATATACGTCCCACTGCAGGGCACGGGCCTCCTCTACAATCGAGAGTACGATTGAGAGTGGTTAGGCCATATAGTCCACCACGCTGGCCTAGTGCGGGTTGGCGGACTTACATACCATAGAAATTTTAGAAATCGCCATGGTATGCAGGTTTCCTCACGATGTTTTCCTTCACCATTTTAGTGCGTGGTGATTGACTATCATAACACACATGACTCCGAAAAGTCAGAGGTGTGCCCTGGGATTCGAACCCGCGACCACCGTGAACATGTTGACAGTCGCGTCTAGTCCGTTTACCAACAGGCCACCACGCACTTCGAATTAATGTGTACTTACATATAATGACTATTTTATGAATGATATATTTTATTCAAGATTTAAATTCACACCCAAGTCTTTTTTTTTATATTGAAGCTAATTGTATCACAATTAATTTAAAAGTGTTATTTTGTGAAATTGTTTGCAGAAAACACTAAGGATTGTGGACTTGCCTGGTCAGGAGAGGTTGAGGAATAAATTCTTTGATCAGTACAAGAGTAGTGCTAAAGCTATTGTCTATGTCATTGATTCTGTTACTATACAGAAAGAGATCAGAGATGTTGCTGAGTAAGTACCAAGTAATAGTAAGATACATATTGACTAAAATAACATAAAGAACTAAGAATTATGTCACCTAAATCTAAGATACATTTACAAAAAAAAAACAACAATCAAACAACAACAACTTTTAACTATTATCCAGATAAATTCTATATTGATGTGATGAAAAAAAAACCTCAATTTTCCAGAAAATGCATGGGTGTATGTGTTAATTCATGTCATGTCCATAACAAAACCTGCAAACTGGTGTTTCCAGTGGGGGGAAGACTCCCAGCCATTTCTTGTAGGTTGGATTTGGCTGAAATAAAGACATCACCCAAATGCTTATTTTGAAGGCCTTAAAACCTGTCCAACTATGGAAGTAAATGGAAAGATGCTGGAGTCTGGACTAAAAAAAGGAAAAATAAGAGACTATTTTTTTTAAATTAAATAATTGTTTTCAAATAGTTACTTATCAAACCACCCTCAAATCAGTGTTGTCCAAATTTTGATAAGTTCCACTCTGGTTACTATCTGAGCATACTTCTACTAGTCCACTGATTAAAATGGTAGCCTAATTTGCAATGATAAGATACGGTGCACACCACTCTCTAACGTAAATAAAGTGTTATTCAAACAAACATGTACTCTTGCGTTGTACACAAATTCTTTCATTCATATGAGATGTATAAAATGAGTACAATGCACCTGATAACTGCACTAAAACGGTGAAGGAAAACATCGTGAGGAAACCTGCATACCATAGCGATTTATAAGAATTTCTATGGTATGTAGATAAATATAATTTTGATTTGCAGGTACTTGTACACGGTGTTGTGTGACCCAGTGATCCAGAGCAACAGTCCTTCCGTTCTCATATTGTGTAACAAGCAAGATCAACCTTTAGCCAAGGGTAGCCAAGTTATCAAGAGTTTGTTGGAGAAGGAAATGTCAGTATATTTTCATCTTGTCATTTTTGGTCCTATCAGATATTTGCTTATTTAAATTTTACATGCCATTCTGTTTGATATCAAATAACAGTTTCGTATTGTGGCTCCCTGTCTTTATTTAACAATTTACTAATTTCCTAATTATTTGCTCACAGGTTTTTTTAATTTCCAAAATGATTTAGGTATGGTTTCCATCAAAATTTACTAGGTTAGCCTCTACCTGTAAATATAATCGACAACCCCACAACAAATACTTGACATTGGCAAAATCTCCGAAGCAACGGGGGAGCCACCAATTATTAAAAGAAGAATTTTTTTATCGATTTTGGACTTTTCATTATAAACTTTATGCAATGTTTTTTTAAGGCATATTCCAGACTGAGTTAGATTACAGTATATGTCTGTCTGGTTAACAACAATAAAAAAAGTTTAAATAATTGAGATAGCATCTTTTTAATTGTGAAATTGTATGGTTAATGATGATGCCATCAGGGATATGTCTACTTATATGGATTCAACCATAGCCAATTTGTATCTACTGAAACAGCAGTGTCGACATTCGCTTACCAACAGGCTACCATGCACTGTACTCTACTGTACTGTATGTCCCACTGGACACAGGCCTGTTCTATAATCGAGAGTGGTTAGGCCAAATAGACCACTTTGCTACCCTTGTGCGGGTTACAACGCACTATATAGATAAAAAAATATATTTTTAAATATTAACATCATTTTATAACCTTTTCAGCAACCTTGTACGTGTCACAAAGTCAAACCAACTCCAATCAGTGGATCCATCTCAGAGCAACAACTCAACATACCTTGGGAAGATTGGAAAAGATTTTGAATTCTCTCACATTAGCATTCGCGTGGACATCGCGGAATGCTCGGCTAACACTGGAGATGATGACAACCCAGTTGACATCAAAACATTGCAAGATTGGATCTCAAAACTTTAGATTGTAGGGTAGTTTCAGAAATTGGTCCCTGATTGTAGGAACCTATTATACTTAAGCTTTTTTTTCGACACAAAATCTACAGCTAATTAGAATTTTTTTATTTGAAATAAATTATAGTTTGTATTTTAACGCTTTAGTGTTATCAAGTAGTTTTACTACTTTTCTCCTGTGGACTATTCTTTAGCTTGCAATATTGGTATAAAAAAAAAACAGTTTAATCGCGTGATGTCCCGATAATCCTTTGTAATGTTTTATTCAAATACCATAATCAATATTTTTGTATAAGCATTTGTAATCTGTGATAAACATTGAAAATGTTTTCACTTGTTTATTGTTAAATGAATGCATTTATATGATACGTCAATATTTGCTCGAGTAATAAATGACTGATATTTTGTAAAAAAAACTACTTTTATTACTATATCTAGCGATCCGGTCTAGTTGTGTCCGGGCGCTTATATTTTTAACTTCATAACGCAATAGAAACATCTTATTTCCCGTAAAAATCTATACTTAACATCTCTTGTCTCCGGACGGCGAGCGCAGTGGAATGCCAAGCATTGCTTTGTAATTCAAGGCGTTGTTTGGTGTTGCTACTGTTATTGAGCGGTCGTATCGCTTACCATTAGGTGAGCGGTATGCTCGTCTCGCCATTCATTGCAATAAAAGAAACGTTTACCTAAAGTCAAAACTTGCCTTTCGTTCCCGTCGCGAATGCGGGAATGCGGTGTGGTCCTCAATCGTCTCTTCTGGTTTTATACAATCCGAAGTGAATATAAATTATAGGCTTTCAGAAATCCCGCGACCTTCCGTGCCCGGTGTCAATAAAATGTCGATCCTGGGGGGTTACTCTATAGTCCGATACGAACTTTGAATGTTCGACGTACAATAAGATGAAGTCCTATTTGTTAAAATCAATAGTTTTCTCTATGAAACTTATACATTCCGAACTCAGTTTATGGCTACGACGTATGATAAAGGATTCCAACATTTTTATTTTATTTTATTTAATATCAGGTATATAGAGTAACTCCCCTGACTCGCACGAGTTGCTACATAATTTGTAGCTGTTTAAGTGTTGACGATATTAATACCCGAGTATTTCTAAAAGTTACTTGTGGACCCATCCACAGCCCACAGTTCTCGCCGCACATTCTATTGAGCATGGGTCTTTAGTATAGGTGATTATGGCACGGTTCGGTGGTGCGGTTGGCTAGACACCGCACTGTTTGTGCAACGAGAGGCTGCGGGTTCGATCCCCCCACGGAAACAAATATTTGTGATTCACAGATATTTTGTAGAACATTGTGAGCCTGAAGTCTCCGGTAGTTTCTGATACTCACGATACGAGGCATGATCATGTGTGCGTACCTACTATGTATGTGGCTGTTGGGTCTATTATATATTTGACTTATGACTATTGGGTTTATTTTATTTTTAATTTTTAACTATTAGGTCTTTTTTTAAATATTATTTATAAATTTGTTGCGTTTATAAACGAACAGTTAGTGTTTGCAGGGATTGAAATACTTATGCAAATACATAATTGTGTCATTTTTGTGTGGTAGAGCCACGCTGTTATTGTGCATGACTCAGTATGAATGGGCCGGTTTTTCCAGGCCGGTACCACTGTCTCACACAAAATAAATGTGAAGTGACAGCTTAGCTGTCGTGTTTTGTTCTGTAACTGAGATTGCCAGACGCCAGTACCTCTTTCACGCTCCCTTCACGATTTTATGGGCTACTGAGACATCCATGATCGTTATGAATGTTCGTGGGAAATAATCATCTGGTGTCAATCAATCAATCATGTTTAGTCGTTTGCCGAACCAATACAATAAAAGCTTCAATCAAGCTCCATTCAATAACGCGTTCGTTTGTGCGCCTTATGATAATAAAAGGCAATGTTGCAGGGAGATGTTAAGAAATAATAATAATACATCCAAGTCACATATCTGATACAGGCCCGGATCTCGGGGGGGGCAAGACGGGGTGTGTGCCCCGGGCGGCATGTTCAGGGGGCGGCATATTGAATCTTGCGAGACAACTATACAAGTCATCAATAACGTTACACGGACATTGCAGAACCTTTTTTTCGCGGGGTGCGAATATTAATGAATATACGATAGAGGCGCGTGAAAAAGCGTTGAAGCTATATTTGGAAACTCCCTCGCCAATCTCAACGACTATGTTTAGTTTCAAATATTCAATTTGTGTTTCTTAGTTAGTTTTAGTTGATTAATCGGACAAAGAACGAACATCTTTTATCTGGTTGTGTTCTATCTATGTTCTATGTGGCATAGCAATGAGTGTTGCCTAGACAACGGCATTATCGAGCCCTGAGTAACTCCGGCATTTTACAGAAATGAGCGCCGAGCCATGTCCGTCGAAGGCGACACGTATTCTACGTGCATGCAGAAAGCCGGAAACCCATGAACACAGATTGTCGGGCAAATCGTATTCTGGATGGTTGGAAAGAAGACTACGGTGCCAGACCCTATCAAAAGCCTTAGCGATGTCAAGGTTCACAGCAAGAGCCTCGTCATGCCGGTCAATCGCCTCATGCCAGCGATGCAGGATAAACGCTAGAAGATCACCCGTTGATCGATTTTGACGGAATCTGTATTATTTGTCACTGATCAACGAGTCATCCTCCAGGTAGCGGATCAATTGAGCGTTTATGATCCGCTCCATGACCTTACACATCACTGAGGTGATAGCGATAGGGCGGTAATTGATAGGGTCTGACCGATCACCCTTTTTGGGTATTGGTTGCACATTGGCCTCCCTCCAAGACTCAGGCACAACTCCTGCGCGGTAGGACGCTCGGTAGAGGCGAGTCAGTGCAGGAGACAACTCGGCTGCACAATCTCGTAAAACTGGCTTTTCGCACATCGAAAGACCGTAGCTCACGCCTCACATAACACTGCTTAATGCGAATATCCGCCATTGAGAAACTGCAATCACGCAGTTTAGGCAGCTTCTGGGATCCACGGTCCTCGAGGCGGGAATCAGCCACAAAACGATTTGTCAGTAAGGCAGCCTTCTCATGCGGCTTGTGAGCCAGCGAACCTGAGCGGTGACAACGCTGGACGGTAGAAGTTAGACTGAACGGCCCTGGCCAAACTCCAATAAGCACGATTGCTAGTTGGGTGATTGGCCAACGCACGCCTATACGCTGGGCATCTGTTCTAACGTAGGCCTTCTTGCAGGCCTTGGTGGCTCGGCTTGGTGGTGGTTTGAAGCGGCCTGCATCCAGCGACTTCCTGCAACCTTAGCCAGATCGTCCGTCCACCTTGTAGGCGGGCGTCAGACCTTTCGCTTGCCTGTACGTGGCCTCCACTCAAGAACCTTTCGGCCCTAACGGCCTGATGGCCGTTAGTGGACCGGGCACATAGCTCCTAGAATTGATGTTTTACGAGCTATGTGCCCGGCCCACTGCCACCTCAACTTGCCAAACCTATGGGCTATGTCGGTAACCTTCGTTCTCCTACGAATCTCCTCATTTCTGATTCGATCTCGTAGGGAAACACTGAGCATAGCCCTCTCTATGGCTCGTTAAGTGACTTTGAGCATTTTAATGAGGCCCACAGTGAGAGGCCACGTCTCGGTGCCGTATGTCATCACTACCAGTGATGACATACGATGAAACACACAACTATTGAAAACTTTCGATTTTAAACATTGAGGTGTTTTGGACGAGAAGACGATCGACGATTGACCTGTCTCTCGAAGTTGGATCTGCTTAACCGGACCACTTGTCCTAAATAGACATATTCGCCAACAACTTTGAGAATCGAGCCCCCAACTCCAATGGGGGTGGGTACAACATGGATATTCGGCATGATCTTCGTTTTATCCATGTGTTGGGAAACTCGATTAAGGTCTTCGAGCATAGTGCTAAGGTCTTCAAGCGATTCTACCAAGACTACAATATCGTCGGCAAATCGAAGGTGAGTAATATACTCGTTGTTGATGTTGATGCCGAATCCTTTCCACTGCAAGAGCTTGAAGACGTTTTCCAGCGCGGCAGTAAACAGTTTCAGAGATATGACATCTCCCTGTCTCACGCCTCTCTGTAGTGGAATAGCCTTCGTGCTCTGATCTTGTACTCGGACCGACATGGTTGCGTTGTTGTATTTACACCTCAACACTTCGATGTACCGATAGTCTATGTGGCACCGCTGAAGAGACTGTAGCACAGCCAGTTTCTTATGAGAAAGCCTTTGCACAAATGCTAAACAAAGCGGAGAGTTATATTCCTCGGTTTTTTGTATAACTTACCGTAGCGTGTGAATATGGTCTATGATACTATAGCCTTTTCGGAAACCGGCTTGTTCTGGAGGATGGAAGTCATCAAACCTGCGTTCAAGATGATTTGTGATGACCCTTGAAAACAACTTATAGACATGGCTCAGGAGCGAGATGGGCCTATAGTTCTTCAGCAAAATGTTATCACTTTTTTGAAGAACAGTACCACAACGCTTCTACTCCATGTCTCTGGCGATGAGCCCTCGAGGAGAACGGAATTGAAGAGCCTCGTGAAGGACTTTCAGTATCGGCGTTCCGCCCGCTTTCAGAAGCTCTGGAGTGATTCCGTCCTCACCCGGCGCCTAGTTGTTTTTAAGTTGTTTGAGGGCCATCTCAATCTCACACAGGCTGATGTCCAGGATATCATCGCTAAAGTGTCGGATCAACTCGGCTCTCGGGTCTTCGGCCGAGGTAACAGCAGGTTGGGCAACCGAGGTGTAAAGCTGTCCGTAAAACCTCTCGATCTCCCTTAACACCTCTGTCTTCGTCGATACCGCGCGGCCGTATCGCGGCAAGCTACATAAAGGCGTTCTTTCCCGAAGGCCTGTGTTATCAATGGGCGTATGGTTCCTAAAAATGATTATGATGATAAAGATAAAAATATAGGCAGGGGAGCGGCATTCTTCAATTTTTGCCCCGCCTCGAAAAATATCTAGATCCGGCGCTGATCTGATACCATACTTTTCGGCCTCACACACACCCGAAACGAATACCTCCGGAGGAAACAAACATATATCTCGGTCGAGGATCGAACCCGCGGCCTCTCGTTTCACAGGCGGCATCTAACCAACTGTCGTAACACACATAACGCACTAAAACGGTGAGTGAAAAAATTGTGAGGAAACCTGCATACCATAGTGATTTTTATGTATTACTATGGTATGTAAAAGTTCGCCAACCCGCACTCGGACAGCGTTTTTTTTTCTTTTGTTATTATATTTAAGAGAAAGTAACAAAAAAATACAATTAGTCTCACAAAACCTATTGCTTGGTTTGTCTGTGACTACATAGTGGTGTTTTACATATATTGCTAGTGCCTAATAATAATGTTGACAGCAGATACTTTTTGATAATTTTAATGTGAGTATTTTTTTTATTCATCCGTGCTGCGATTTCGGAAGGGAGGCCGTTTACCAAGTAGGGTAATCGCTTACGTAGTGTCCTGTCTCCGTAGTACTTGTGGACCTTGGTACAACGTATTTCTCTGCCGATACCGCTCGGGTTGACTTATTGTGTTGCAGCGGTACCAACAGCTCCCCACAGCTTTGGTTATTCGTAATCAACAGAAGCCTCTGTTTTAATTTGGCCGGTGGTATGTTACATATTTTAAATAACTTATATTAATTTTCTTTACATTTATTTTTGGTTTTATTGGTTACGAGTGGTTTTAAAAATCTGATTTGTAATGATTCTATTTTAAAAGTGCGTGGTGGCCTGTTGGTAAACGGACTAGACGCGACTGCCAACATGTTCACGGTGGTCGCGGGTTCGAATCCCAGGGCACACCTCTGACTTTTCGGAGTCATGTGTGTATTGATAGTCAATCACCACGCACTAAAACGGTGAAGGAAAACATCGTGAGGAAACCTGCATACCATAGCAATTCATAAGAATTTCTTTGGTATGTAAGTCCGCCAACCCGCACTAGGCCAGCGTGGTAGACTATATGGCCTAACCACTCTCAATCGTATTCTCGATTGTAGAGTAGGCCCGTGCCCTGCAGTGGGACGTATATGGGCTGATACAGATACAGATACAATGATTCTATTTTGTTTATGTATGATTTGAATGTTAAACCATAGCTGTCGAGAGCATATAACACTACTGATTCCACTAATGACATGTACATACATTTAAGTATTTTGGGAGGAACTTTATATCTTAAATGATAAAATTGGCCTAATAAAATTCTTAATTTGTTGCAAACATAGTAGACATGATGGGACCAAGAAAATAATTCATCCACCTTTACACCCATATGAGTTACACAGGGTACAATTTCAATTATGTATCTCACAGTTACAGTTTATTGGATTATGGAAACAATCAAATGTGTGGGTTGTGATAGAACATGACGATGTCGAGATTTTACAGTGAGGTGACCTTATTATTAACATTTTTGTCTTTTGAGCATTGAGTGATATTCCATTGTCGTGAGACCATTTAACAATGCTATCGACATCCTGTTGCACAAGACTGCACATCTCTTCTAGATTAATTCCTGCTAGGGTTGCAGCGTGGTGGACTATATATGGTCTAACCACTCTCAATCGTATTCTCGATTGTAGAGTAGGACTGTGCCCTGTATTGGGACATATATGGGCTGATACGATACAATAACACATATTCGTCTTGAAGCAAGTGAATCAGAAATCAGTCGCTAGATTAAAAAAAAGTGTATCTAAAAAGCAATTCATAGCCATAACCTATTTACTATAGGTGGGGAGAGTAGGTACCTATACATCATTTGTTAAAGATTATTTAAAAATAATTAGGCTAAAAGTTGCTGTCATATTTTTTGGTCTTTTTGATTTTACCGATCATATTGGCGCGAAAAATATACTCAAATAAGATTCGACATTCCTTCATACTGTAATTTCTCTATAAGGATTGACATACGTTAAATTAAAGTTACAACTTTAACTAGAAACATCAATCATTTGCCTGATACGTAATACTATTGTATGACTTTTGTACAAATTGTACATATTTTCGCATGTTTAAATTCACACTTTGTGACTTTTATATTGTAATTTCGAAGGGATAGGCAGAGGATCTTACTGTACATACACAGATCAATGAGTCGTCTCGACTATTGAATTATTTTTTTTCATGATATTGATAAAAATCAGACCAGGTGTGCTGCACTTAACCCTCTAACTGCATAAAAGAATGACGTACAACATAATGGTCGTAGAAAAATAACATCCCGTCGAAGAAATGTTAATGATATCACTATGACTCGGCAACAAATAGCTATCAATGATATTGATTACCGTAATTGTTACTTTTGCATATTCATAACCATTAAATAGGGTTATTGATGAAGTAGTAACGCTAGGTATTTTGTTCTTTGTGACCAATTGACTGAAGGGTTAAGATACAATAGGTTTTGCACGTAACTTTTAGATCATTAGAATTTTCTATAATATTATATAGATGGTAAAAAGGACGATGCTTTATTATCAGTTTATGCATATTCATGACGGTGGTAAATTAGCTTTAGTAATAGCACGTGCGCATTATAATTATCTTACTTGTATGAAAGGACTTATAGGAAAAAATAAAATTGTTTTTTTTTTTAATTAATTATAGGTAAATATTAACAGATTAAAAAATGGAACACTTATATACCAATTTTATATTCCGACATGCAATATTAACATAAAAGTAAACTCTACAAATCGGTTATGATAACTTTGTTCTACTCTCTACCGCCACAGAAAGTTCTTTGCTCATCACATGTCTCTGAAGAATTTCTGCAGCAACCTATTGTGTTTCTCTACTTAGTTTTCATGATATATAATGAAGTTCCATTTTTTGGTGAAATTATTTATTATTGCTACATTTTACGCAGGTCCATTGAAGTCGCGTATTATTTATCCATTTCCTGGCATGGCAATTAGTGCGCGCAAATGGAGGCGATATAAAATGAAGTTTAAAACTGTTATTATTATAATTCCCAGTGCTTATTCACTTTCCCAAAATAAAGTGTCGGTGCCATTAAATTAAATTATGATTGCGTTCATCAGCCGAGGTGGAATAAAGACGCCAATAAAAGTTGCCATGTTTTCAGATCAATAATGTGCGGTAATATAAGTGCTGAAGTCATAAAAGCGTGCATAAAAATGCTGTTAACTGTGAATGAGGAAAATGAGTGTTATTTGGCTACTTCCTCTCCACTGAATTTGAACACTTGGGATTTGAACAGCTTTATCAGCTGGAGATTATGAATTTTCGGAGAACAGGCTTATCTTCACTCTTTCTTTCCAATTTGCACGTTTTTACAAAAAATATTAGAAAAACACTTTTCTACAAAACTTTTCAAACACACATTCAGCGCTAAGAATACACAATTTACACGAAATTATTGATTTGTCCACTTAGATTCTTTCTACGTAAACATTTATTAGCTACCTGGCATTTTTTAATTTGCTCATTTATGGTAAATTGAATTGGACAAAGCAAAATTGTACTTGCTCTATTAACTCAGATCCCAGTAATATTACAAAAAATATTGCTCCATATACCCGGTTTTTCGTGGGTAAAAGGTTTTATGTGATTTGCGGTAACTCCTGCTTCTCACATTTGACACAATAAACGACCTAACTACCTGGTTTAATGGTTAGATGTCATAATTGAAACCCAATTGTTGTGAAGGTTCCCACGGTAAAAGGCTTACGTGAACCTCCCACGGTCATCGGGGCAGCATGATCCTGTTGTTCGCATCATTCAGCCCGCACAAAGGACAACCTGTATCGGCGGTGCTTTTATCCACTCCCACAGACACAATGTCATGATACGCTTTGCGAGTTTATTTGTTGTGTTACTCGTTTACTTGTCTTGAACATAAATCTGGTTTAAAAGACTTTCCTTGCAATCAATCTGAGTTGAGACTTAAAAGTACGATACTTATTTAGTTTTGGGTGGGATTAGAGCATATTGCTTTGCTTGTTTAAGGTCAAAATCGTTAGAAATATGTTCAATCAATACTATAAAAGACCATAATTAATACTGCTTAGTATATATCATGTCAAATCAATTTCATAAAGCAATGATTTAAATGGAGTAGGGAAGTAAATACGTTGCCTAAAACCAAACAGTTAAAATTTGTCTGGTCAATGACCAGGTATATGAGTCTAGGTATATATTTGTCACCAATACCTGTCATCCTTTATTAGCTTTGACATTTACGCCCAAATATTGGAACGCAAATTAAATATAAGTTGCGCTTAACTACGTTAATCCCGCTTAAATGTACTGGCTAAGTGGGCCGTTCACTGTTAAGAGCAACTTATTATTTGAATGGCGTTCCAGTATTCGGGCGTTAATCTTTTGTATTATTTTCGCAGTACACTGTATAATTTCTACTGTATAATTTTATTGGAACATTCCATTTATCGGTGTATATTTAATTGCCGTTAATAATATTCCGTGTCCATTCCAGATTGCGTATCGTCACAATTTCGAGCATTTATGCATTGGCAATATCAGTATATCATTTGATTCTATTGCTACCTGCTCAGTGTACAGGACAGATAAGTGCTAAGTACTATATGCGTAATATAAAAGGTAAATTAGTGATGTCGGAATGACAGATTAAGATTCAGATTAAGGACGGTCAGTGTATTAAAATCCAATAAAATCCTAAATGCCTACGTGTAATTTATTTTAAATGCTAATGTAAGGTGTCCACAATGACTCTGTAATGACTACACGCGTTACTCGTTAGATGAGATACTTCATAACATTTTATTTCATGATGCTTCATTGATGCTTGTATGTACTTTCTAATGTACCATTAAAATAATCCGTAAAAAATAGTTTTATTTCAAAACACTTCTGTATGCATGTGTGTTAAATACAGGTTCGATTAAGACCTAATTAATTGATTGTCGTTTTTTCATTATCTGCTTGTTGTTGAGCACCTATTTAAATAAAAAACTAACATTCAATTGGATAAAACTTAAATTGTTGTTTCACAACACATTTACAAAGTGTTTATCATGTAATTTATTTTTACCGGAACTTTAATAAGTTCTATTGACAAATTAGATTGATTTAACACCGCATAATGAATTCCTGCCAGGTATGAAAGATAGTATAAGGTATTTTGTTTATTGGCTGCCAGTACACTAGACGCCTTGCGAAATGTAGCAAAATCTTAAATCTGATCTACTATGTGGTAGAGCCACGCTGTTGTCAATCATAACTAAGCATGAATAGGCAAGCTCGTCTTGGTGGTACTACTGTCCTACAGGAAATCAACGTGAAGTGGCAGCTGTGGTGTCGCTTTTCCTTCGGTTGATTGCTGTATGCTACCTTTGTGATTTTTTGTTTCCTTCCCTTCCCGATTTGGTAGACCGGCCACTCATTTATGGTCCAAACGTTATGGAGTCTCATGGGCGGCAGTGATCACTTACCATCAGGTCTGTCTGCTCGTTCGTCGGACCTATTGTATAAAAAAGGACACACAATATAACAAAAATACGTCCTCTAGAATAACCTCTTCTTATGTTTAAATCTCCAAACGTGACGATGTGGTGCGATCACACCTGACACGCGGCGTGGCGGCGCGCGGCCTTTCCGTGGCGAATGGCTAATTATTTTAATCAAGGATTAATCGGATTCTTTGTGGAGCAGATAAATGTGATTGCGTCGGCCGTCGTCGCATGTCATCCTTATTAATACTCGCATCGGACCGTTAAAACTTCTCGCTGTTCCAGCAGAACAAACAGGCCGCGCTGCGTGTGGTCCCAAATGGAAATCAATGCTGATTTCAATATTTATCAACAAACGTGAACTCATTGCGACGAAGATACGCAGTTATGCAAAACGATTATTGGCTTGGTACATTCAATTTACCAGATAGCTGTAACGTCGTGCAGTGCGCAGTGTTTATTTGTATTTCAAGGAAGTGAAGAAAATTGCTTTCTTATTGGCTAAGTTACCGGAAATCCTGGGCTTCTGACGTTTAATCTCTGAATTATTATCAAGAGTAAATATGAACGTTGATAGTTTCATTATAAATGTACATAAATAAATATATCCAACAGAAGAAATTGAATTTGAAGTCGTTGGTGTGTCGAAGAAGGGTACCTACGTGGATCTTGCAGGTTTCACAATATCCTGCTAAAACAATTCCTACGAAGATTACCTCACACAGTACTTTTGCGTAATTTCTTCCGTACATGATTATTGGAATAAGTGTTATTTATGAAACTATACAGGTACGTATAATTGTCCAAAAAAGCATTACAAGAAACAATTTTCAATTGCCATACATACATCTTCATTGAAAATAAGTCAGGAAAAAAGTGTTATTTTTGTCGTCTTATGTAGGTTTTTTTACAAAATCAGTAGTAGGTAGATGCACTGAATAACAACGCACTACATTTCATTCCGTCCCTAAACACATTTGAAGTATTTATAAAATCTTGTCTCGGAGTGGAGGAATCGAACATACTTGATACTCGGTAAACTCGTTAAGGGTGCACAATTAAATGATTATTGTGGAATAAGCGTGGCGCACCTCGGATTCCCGACCCTCGCCATATATGTATCCGCAGAGCTGTACTTAGAGTTTTTTCCAGTGGGATTAAATGTTATTAAAGTGATTTTATACGCTATAAAATTGTTGAACAGGGTTCGATGTTTAATTTGTAAGAATCTGTTTAATAGTCATCTATTGCGGAAAATATATTTTTGTTTTACCCGCACCATACAAGTGTTGCCAGCTATTTGGCCTTACCTCTTTTAGTCGTCCTTACGATTGTAGAGGAGGCCTCTTCTCTGCAGAGGGACGAATATGCTATGTAGATGCAGACCTACAGACAAGTATATTCCGATTCAGAAGTGTTAAATTAGGTACACTTCTAAGGCACATCAAAGATTAAAAGCGATGTATCAAATAGCCCAATTGAAGCTTGATGACAATATTATTACAAGTTGTTACCTTTTTAACTGCTTAGCTTAGGTTACTTGCCGCTGTATCCACTACTTTGAAATTAAAAAAAAAAACGAGTTATATTTTCAATTACTATTTAGTACAGATGTAATTGATAAACTCTTACATAATAAAGCAGCCAACCCTAATTCAAATTAATTATTAGTGGTACTAGGTAGGTCTCTTACGAGTATATCTGAGAGGCCGCCTTGGTAGGTACCACCGCAATGTCCATTTCCCCCCGCCAAATAGCAGTGTTAATGTATTGTTGTGTTTCGCTTTGAAGGACATTGTAGCCAGAGTACTATTGTAGTAACTAATGGATATATTAAGACCTATCATCTTATGTCTCAAGATGGCGAGCGGAGTGGAAGTGCCAAGCATTGCTTTTTAAATCAAAGTTTTATTTGATTTTGCTACAGTTTATGAGCGGTCTTGTTTCTTACCATCAGGCAAAGGGCATGCTCGCATCGCTATTCATTCCATTAGAAAAAAAAACGATTATTTAAATACTGCGGAGAAGGCCGCGTATAATAGCAATAGTGTGGACTTAACACCAGATTTTCAAAATTAGACATGACTTTGAAATTCTTTTTTAGGCAGGGTTCACCGGCCCCCCGGGGTGTCACTGGAGTGGCTACCTGAGCCGCGCCTTTGTCGGCGCACTCATACCTTGTTGACATTTTGTGTAGCAAATCTTCATTCCGCGGTCTCTTTGAAGCGGACCTTAATATTATTTAATTTTTGATGTACGCCTCATACGCTCTATAAATAATGAGAGCTTTCGTAATTGGCCCATTTTTTTGTCACGGCTTTTATACATTTCTTTCCAGTGACGTTTTAAATAGATAAATACCTGCTTGTTTGTTACTTAGCTATAGTTAGCTATCTTAAGCTCTCTTTACCATCCAATGCGAAGTTTAAAATTACTGGTTATTGATTTGTGATTAAGATCGAGTTGATTGTATTAATGTTTTTGCTGATATCGTTGGTTTATTTATTTAAGAGACGGTTATTTAAATACATAAGCCTGTTTGTTCACATAGCTGCATACACGAAGCTCTAGATGCAGCTGCCTTGAGGACCGCCTTCTCTCCTTGCTGACCTCAAAGAGCCTCGCCTATTGGCTGATTTTTCACATTTTTCTTTGTCATGTTAAATGAGTGTGATATTGTCTCGTGTATGTACAATTCATTGTCCATTTTTTGTTATCTCTCAATGATAAGTGTTGATACATCGCTCGTAATTATCTGTATTAAAGTGAATCGATTATCATAATGAAGGAATAAAGTGAAAATAAATATTGACATTCCCGTTCATATAAATAAATTGATTATTTAAAATTAATGAGCAGAAAACTTCAGACTGTCTAATTTTAGCTTTAAAAAATGCACCATTAAGTGTATTATGTTACACGGTCAATTAAATTAAAGATCTTGGAGAGTGTTATAGTCGTGTTTCGCATTATAGTATGAGAAATTACTATATTTTCATAAGAAATTCAAGTTGTATTGTTGTCCATTTATTAGCTACTTACGCGGATTAAGACCCATTATGATTAGCCGCTTAACAATTGATAGCACCTGATAAGTTAAGCATTGAATAGATCTCTATGTAATAATTTATATAATAATTGGAACGAACTTCCTTATCGCGCGGTGTGAAAGGGGGCTAGACGGAAAAAATTCTCACGAAAAATAGGCACGACACTTTAAAACATTTGACAATCGTTTTTTATTTCTTTATTTGAAAATAATGTCATACATTTTATTTAACTCTAATAGAGGCAATAAGATACATAAAAAATACATACAATAAGATACATAAAATATATACTAATATGTTAAAGGCTATAGTAAAAACTAAGAATACGCTGAAGCCCAAAATTAAGTGGGAAACGTTGCGACAATTTCTATTTTTCATCAAATGTCATAAATCAAATTGGTACAAAAGAAACATAAATTGCATAAATATGTGAAAAAAAACATAATGATGGTGATGCCTAAATGATTCTTTGGATGGTGACATTTAATTAAAATTACATAATAAAACCGTAATACATTGATTTTCGATCCTCCTTAATAAATTTATTATTATTTACAATTTTAGTTTGTTACCCTGCTGTCAATCAACCCTAGATTTGACTATGTATATTTACCAATTATTACTAAAATTGAGCCTACTGATTAAGCTTATATTACATTATATTTGTTAATAATAATAAAAAAATATTATTTTTATAACTTAAGAAATAAAACTTTATTACAATCCTTTACTAATTAATCGAAAGGAACTTCGTTCCATCCGGGTGTCCGCTGACACCTCTCAAGTTTTTTTTCTCTCTCTAGATCTCATAATTTATGGATACACAAAAGCACAACATTTCTCAGAACATAATTATAGTGATGGATAATTTATTTACACCGTTCATATAAGAGCACCCCAAGACCTTATTTCATTCAAATGTTTTATTACAATTATCATTATTTTAACCGCCGCTGACTTGTCAGAACGTTAGCCAACAAGAATAACCGCAGTAAAAATAACAAATTTGATTTTTATTAATTGAAGTGCCACGCGGAGCAATCATGTGCCGCAAGAACAAGGGCCGATACATCTGCCCCATTTATTAATATCGTCGACAATAAAACATTTGAGACACGTTCTTGCGAATCAATACTCGCGTCTCTCGTATGAATTATTTATAAATATTTTATTGTCGCTTTATCGCCTGCATCGTGAATCGAGGCCTACGCTGAACGGATGCGGTGCTCCTCTGTTGAAATAATAATCAGAACCTAATTTTATTTTTGACAAATAACTGGTCAGCATTGGGTGTAGTCGGGTTTTTGTCGGGCAGAGCGGGTGCGCCGGCCAGCCACCGAGATCAGATTCCGAGTCCGCTTTATTGCTTGAATAAACATAAGAAGACGCTGTCGGTATGTCACTCTTTGTAATTGTCTCTCCGGTAAGCACATTAAGTAGCAACGATGCTGCTTATTTCATGTTTATTATTATCTGTTTAATTACCGCCGGTTTATTCGGCATTGCATTCAGAGTTCATACATTCATATTGTATTTCAATTTTTGTTTCAACAATAAAAAATATTTTATCGAGATGAGGAGTAAGTGTGGAATATTTTAGGACTCAATATTAAAAGCAATCTCAATGAGGTATAATTACAAATGATTTTTTTGTTCATTTAAATAACTTTATACGTCATTGGTTGATGTGTATAGTCGCCAAAATAAAACGTATTTTCTTTACATCCCACATGTTTTTGACGTCTGCGCATATATTTGTATAAGTTGAATTCAAGGGCCTCCGCCTTAAGCCTTAACTTTTTGCATGTAGCCTTTTTAGGTTGTCCAAGATTCAATATCAAAGGAATTAATCTGAAATTAATACTACAAGATACTTTAATTAAGATTGAATAACTTACAGATTTGATCTCTTGTGGTGTATCAATTTGTGTTATGTTTTATTTGTGTTTATATTCGCTATCACATGTAAAATATTGCAAGTAATTAACAATAGAATACGATTGCAAAAACGGATAAAGTGCATTGAGTAATATACTTAATTATTAGTCTTGAATTTATTATCAGTACCATAAATATAGATCCATACATCGCACCGTTTCCATAGGCGTGATAATACAAAATGTTAGTAAAATAAAATAAAACAAAATATTATGATTTCTAGTTACACACAAATGACATAAGTCATTACTAGTCTAAGGGCTTTCGCTGCTGAATCAAGATCTTTCTTGAAGTATTTACTGGGACTTCGAAATCTAGTGCGACGCGGATTTAAAAAACCAAATTCTAAATTTATTAAAATATACACATTCTTAGCCCTGATTATTAAAATGCATTAAATTAATATATATACATATAAGTCATCGAAATGTTTGAAATATTACCTATTCGGGTCTAGGACATTCACTTCTACAAATGGCTTTCCTATTTATCATTAAATATGCCTTAGGGTTTTAATTTCATTGTAGTAATATAAATTGGCCACAGCATTGCGTCCGTTTGTGTATTGTGCATCAGTCATGTTCGAGTAATCAATGTTATCAAGATGATATACGTATTTGGTAGCGATACCATTTGTAACGTCTTAAGCTCCTCTACTGATTTCTTAATACCATACTTAGTGTCACCTGTCATTTGCGATATTTATGACGATGTACTTTAAAAGGTTTAAAGAAAATGGCGTTTTTTAAATAAAAGTTTGTTGGACGCGATTCTGCGCGGTTGACGCGACTTTGTTGCTTGCATTGCAGTCGGTGAATTAACGCTAAGTATTTTAAAATACAAATTCATGAGTTTATTTCAGTGATTTAGTAGTTGCATTAATATTTAAATAAAACTATTATAAAGGATTTTATCGCGGGACGCGGATTTGGTTTAAATTTTACTATTTTTTTAAATTTCCGACTACGCGACGTGTCGATTACTTTATAGTACGAGAGATGACAACCAAAATTTTTGTTTCATAGCAATACGGCTACAACCGCATCAAATTGATAGATTTGATTATTTCGAACTCGAAAATACCAATTTCAGACATTTTTCGTGTAGCGTTTGACCGAACTGAATTTTCAAGAATGTCAACAAATTTTACCAGACTGTATCATAGCAATCTGTCTGATTTTCTGACTGTAGTTATAAAACAGCTCTAAGATACCGAAAACATATTTTTCAGACGTCAGCAGTGTAGCGCGAACCCAAAAAAACATATATAAAAATTAAAAATGAGAAAAAAAATTGATGATGGCAATCCGTCTGAAAATGTTCTTTACGAGTAAATTAGGATTATTAAATAGGAAAAATAAAATATTTTCAGAAAGAAATTTGGATGCATCTAATTTTGAGCCCATTCTAAATATGTTCAGGAATTTTACCGATCGGTATCATAGCAATCTGTCTGAAAATTATTGAACTTGATGAAATAAATAATCTAGATATAAAAAAAAATATCAGAAGAATTCAGTGTAGCACCTGCTTTATTAGACAAATTTTCGATACCGACCGTGTTGAAGCGTGACTGAGAGAGTGCGGACAACGTATCTATGCTATAAAAACGTATAAAAACTAATATTATATTTGATAATTTTGTATTCTAAAAGCCCACTCTTCCATCCCTAAAAACTTCATCAATGGCAGATCGTGCCTTGTCCTTGGGAATAGAAAAAAAAAACGACCGCGAGCCCTCGGACAACCAGCGACACACCCACGTCCGCCTGAGCAACTTATAGTTTGTTGTCACCTTAAGTGAGCGTCATTTCAACGGTTAGAACAGCTGGTGAGTGACTATATATAGCAGGAGCATAATATGCAAAAAATCATTCCCACCGCAGCAGGAGCGTAAGAAACGCTCAGGTATCGGCCAAGCGACTCCAAACTGTTCTTTTCTCTTTTGGGAGTACATGCGATATCCAAAATGTCTGAAAACATTTTTTTTTGTAATCCTGCCAAATTTACGAACGGTTGAAAAAAAATTCACTCGGATTGCTATAATACAGGTCGGCCAAATTTGTTGACATTTTCAAAAATTCGCTTCAGTTATATACTACGCGCAAAATGTCTGAAAACCAACTTATTCGTCATAAAATTATAAAATCTATTTACATTTCCAATATCAGACGTATTGCTATGATACCGACTGCCTTTTTTTTTTTGACACAGCATAAATATCCTCACATGCAATTGCTACACTTTTGACCGTTACTACCTACCTAGTCGGGTTCAGAATCACATAACCTAACGATTTTATACAGTTTCGACCGTATTGCTATGATACATGGTTTTGGTCGTCATCTCTGGTACTATTACAGCTTTCGTGGCCCCCTCGCCGGCCCCGGCCCCGTGATAAAAATTCGTAAACAATATTTTTATTTCAATATGTAACATTCGCGTAAATCTAAGAAACTAAGTTGAATTAATAGCTTCTATGTCACAATCTCAATTTATATTTACATACAAAGGAAATCTAATAATTCCAGCTATGTTATCTATTTTAAAACTAATCATTATCTACTGGATGTTCTGTTTGCTCCTGACGGTCCCGCTATATTACAATATAATCAAAACTATAGTTTAATAAGAAAGGTCCAGTGTTCGAATCCTAGGTCTTGTAATTTTTCATGTCATTGGATCAATACCATGTGTGTATGTGTATGCTCATTTTGCTGATAAATTGCACGAGGCTCGTGTTATGAGATGATGGATTGTGCGTCAGCGTTCATACAGTTGCTCACGGTAAAGCTTTCTTAAAATTCTCCGGTGATTTTTCAAGATTTAACTGGGGTTATGTTCTTGACCTTAACCTATTACTCTTTGTTAATTTAGGTTTATAAGTTTGACATTAAACCATGATATTGTTTCAAGAAATTATACAATTTTGATTTCTTAGATTTTATCATTTATTGTTTTTAATATGTAAATGGCCTTTTTTTGGTCTTCTTAGTATCGACACGGGACCATTTTCGTCTATGTCAAAGGTTTTCAATTTAGTAAATTATTATTATAAAGCTCAGTCTTATTTGCATACTTACCCAAAATACAAATTTAAATATGATTGGTCTATCGTCACAGATGGAATATTAGTCAAGGGATTATATTCGCTCTTTCTTAATTACATTTCTCGTACACCACATTAACTTTATGCCCTTCTTTTTCAAGATAATTTGAATGCATTCAAAATAAAGACTGTAGTATACAATTGGCTGCAGGATCGATTGAAGGGACGTTAATGAGAGTTCATTGTCAACGTGCTGTCAGCGCGTCGCGTATGCAAACCTGCGTGCTCCTCGACGTATATTATGCCGCTTGTACGCCTTATTTTCAATATTAACCATTCGTTCGGTTTAAATGCATTTTAGTTGGCCCATTTTATTTCATGGGGTTTATGATATTGTATTATTAACGTTGCTCTATATTGGGATTAATTTTGTATTCCAGTTGCATTTTGCCAAAGTTTATAGAGTAGATTTTTTTGCAGCTAATACAATTTTATTTTTGAGTCTAGTAATAGCTGTGTCAAAAAGTCCTTTATATCAGACACATAAGACTCACATCTAAGTGTGGAATCGGAAATATCTATGTGATTATTGCGTGAATTTATTTTATACATTATAAAAATCGTATGTGTGAATTCAGACAAATCCGAATTGTGTTTTATCTGGTCAAGTGTGTGGGACGAATTGTGTCGCGCAGGCGCTTTCACAGTCCACTCCAAGTATTTTAATTAATGCCACACCGCAGGTATATACATTTTCAGAACATTTTTACTGATAAAAGTTTTCTGGGACCTTACTTATCGACGAATTTTTCTCCGCTTCATTGTACAGTGGCTGACGTAAAAAATGAACATTAAATAATATTTTAGTAAAAAATAACGCTCTCATATCGAGCCGATCGATACTGATTACAGATACTGCTGTTTGACATTATTGAATGGAAAAAATGTTTTAAAAGGTGTATAAGTAATCGCATGTCAATTTATTATATACTCGTAGTTAGTAGGTAAGTACTATAGTGGGTTTTATTTATGCGGGATTTAAAATATATTTCCTAGATTACCTGTTACTTACTTTCCGCGTTGTCTAGCAACTATCTTCTGTCAGTTGGTTTTTTCGTTTTCCATTTATACACATTTAAAATAAAATCTGTCTCCTCCTCTCTGTCTCCAAGTCGAGCTAAAAAGCGGCACTGTCGTGCCATCCTTTTCTCGAAGCAATTCAGACCATTTTCTATCCTCTATAACTTCGTTGTAGTTAAAGCAAGAAGCCTGAATTTTCAGTTACTAAGCAGGCATTGTATAAACACGGTATATTTAAAATTTCATTCAATTTGAACCGGAATTTAAGAATTGTAACATGTCAAACTTTCTTAATTTTGTCAATCTATTTATTTACAATGTAAATATTTTTTAATATTGATATGATACTAACTTACGTAATAACTTTATACAGAAGGTCCCTTAAGCAAGGACTAAATAAATTAATCGACTTGGTATTACACAACTTTTTGCGGTAGAAAACCTGAGCTGCGAGACTTGGATTTTTTTACAGGATGTTTTGATGGGATAAATAATTAAATCGAGCAGCTATACATTTTCTAACATGCAATAGACGAACACAAAAAATGTGAAGCTGTGGCGCTAAGACCTCTGTATTTAGACAATAACCTCTGGTGTAATGTACCTACGGCGAGCTCTTCGAATAAAATAAAATACTCGTAATAAAATCTGACTATATTTAACTGACATATAAATATGAAAGTGGCCAACACAATTGGCCGCGAGTGCATGCCTGCAGGGCTCCCAAAATTTGCGGCGAGACAGGAAGAGCGCGCGTGCTCCCGACGAGCCCGCGCCCGCCGCCGCCGCGTGCATTATTCAATACAATATTATCAATAAATTAATGCTCACATTCGAACGCCACCGCACATACTAATGGAGACACGCGGCGCGACGCTTTTTGTCACGCCGCCTCGCCCATTCAGCTTTCCATTGATACCAGCGCGCAAAAACAAGCAGGCGCTCTTGTACTCCAAACTAACTAACATTGCCGCTTTTTATCGGTATCGACAAGGACGTGATTGCTTTTTGTTTTGGTAAGGTGAGGGGAATGTTTAAAGAGCTCGAATTGGGCTGATGACGACGGAATGTTCATTCGATACTAATTTGAGCGACGTATTGGCATGTCTTCGTGAATTATGAAACTTGTTCGGAAGATGAGGCTTAATGACATAAAGAAAAGTAGTTTATAATACTTCCTGTGTTATTGGTTTATAAGAAACTGTACGGAACTGTAACTGTATATAATTGTTTCGACTTTAATTTTGCAAAATGGTTGGTGTTCCAGAAACATAATATTTTTGAGCTAAAGAACTTAAAGAAGATGGTAGTCATTCCTAGAGAGTTTAATGGAGAGGAACCGTGCTTTAGGATAACACTGGGTATAGAATGCCAAAACACTTTCATATGGTCACGTGTCAGCGAGTACAGTGTCGAACCTTCAATTATAATGTAGACGGACGGCGTATGAATTATTGCAGGGCGTCGCGTCCGCAGACCGCTTCCAACAGGTAAATGTATAAATCCCCGGGGAAAGTATTTTCAGTGCTACTCATTAATATACTTAATACTCATTTTACTGGAGATGGTTCTCTCATATGTGAGAAAAAAGTGCCGTATTCTAAGGGGCAGATGATGATAGTGATAATGAATACTTCATATTGCTTAAATCTATCGCTTTGTTTTATTAACACACTTGAAAAAAAATATGATAAATCTAATATGTAATTCCTCACCACTTTTACATTCGGTAAGGGAATAAAGTAATTACAGAAAGTAATGTTCCACCAATAAATATTTTACAGTGAAAAAATATTTTGCCCGAAGCGTCTTGTTAAATATCACTTGGTAATATTACGCGCGGGTTATAAATATTTATAATTTTACGTTCATTGCAATTTCATAAACGTAGTTATTAAGGCGTAGTCCTAATTAGGGTTTTATGCGCGTTATAAAATAAGAGTGTTGGCAAAAATATTGCATACTTCAAGTAAATGGTCGGGATGTTTAGAATTCAATTTTTTTAAATACATTGGTGCTAATAATAATGACAGTAAGGCGAGTGACAATTGAATGACTTGGCAGAAATTAAAATTTCTTTCAATATCAGATGGATCAATTGCAGATATTAAGCCAGGTTTGACGTAGAAGATTTTAATCATAGAGTAGTGCGATATTTTTTTGCCTAAATAACTATCTGACAAGATTTACTTCAATGTTAATCAAAATGTGGGTTAGACCGTTTGCTATTCTTTAATGCAGCACGATTGTTGGCGTATTATTTTGCGTACTATTAGTTTATAAGCTGAATCGTGATGAATGATAATATTTATTATATATTTAACAGGCTATATTTGACAACCTTCGTGGCGCAGTTGGTTAGACGTCGCCTGTGAAACGAGAGGCCGCAGGTTTGATACCCGCAGCGAGAGAAATGTTTGTGCGGCCCTTTGATTATATACATGTCTATATTCAAAGGTGCGGCTACAAATATTTCTCCGGCTCTGAGTGTTCGTGAGACCGAAAAGTCTCTCGTAGTTCCTGATACCCAGGCACAAACTAGTTTACAGATATCCATAGCAGAATTGGGTATAAGTTGCGGAGGGTCATTACTCCTACAGGCGTGTCTCATTAACTCGCGTTATTATTCCGCCGGTTGCCGTCATGTTGTTTAATGTCAATTTGCAACATGCATGTGTGACACACGTCGCACGCGCGCTCCAGGGCTGCCAACCTCACAACCGACAAAATTAAAAAATAAATTACATCAAGACAATTTGTTAGCGGCCTTAATGACAATATATCAGATGTTTAATTGTTGGGAGCGTTTGCTCTTTTTCTTAATTATAACAATAACTATAAATTTCATATGAATATTTTCATATAAATTATATGGTATTGGAACTGCAATAATTTTTCATGTTAATTGGTTGTTCGTTATAGCGTGCATTTATTTTGATGTAAGTTATGTTTATGTATTATTTGATATTATTGAGGCTTAGATGCAAGTAAATAAACTTGCAGTAAAATAGCAAGTTCGCAGCAGCTTTCCTTACTAATGCGGCTTTTCCTCCAACGCGACGATTATTTCAAATCTTAAGTATATTACAATTTTTAACACATGTAAAGGGCCTTATGGTAAAGTATTCTCTTGCTATTTAAATATTTTTTGATTCTGAGGACCTGTACATTTTTTTTTATTGTATTGAATGGCGAGACGAGCATGCCGTTCACCTGATGGTAAGCGATGTGACCGCTCATGAACAGTAGCAAAACCAAACAACACCTTGAATTACAAAGCAATGCTTGGCATTCCACTACGCTCGCCATCCTGAGACACAAGATGTTAAGTCTCAATATGTCCAGTAGTTACTCTGGCTACAATGTCCTTCAATCCGAAACACAACAGTGCATTTAAACTGCTGTTTGACGGGAGAAATAGACATTGCGGTGGTACCCACCTAGGCAGCCTCTCACATATGACAGACCTACCACCAGTAATTTCTTATTTTTAAGATATATAAACGGACACATAACAATTTTTTTTCCAAAAATGGTATAAGTACATTACTTTTATTATACCACATTATGTACTTATTAGTTTTCAAGTGAACACCCCTGATGCTTGTGATCATCGGAGTTTCCAGAAAATCAGCAATCAAGACACAACAATGTTGTTAACCACATTTTGAATATTTTGTCGTCACATTGTGACATCAAATACGCTTTTAACGTCCACCTGTTATAACAACAAAACACGGAATGGGACTTCCCACTTGCGTATTTCTTTAAGATCTCTATTGATTACCTTTTAAAAATATGTTCTATTATTTATCTGTATTTCTGATATTTTTTTTCGCAAATTTAGATTAAAAGTATGAGTAAAATATTTTTTCTATTTTTGTGAATTATATTTTGATCAATTATTATTAATGTAATTCCATTTTCTTCAAGAACAACCACTTGGAATGGCGATAGATAATATTTACGAGTGTCTAATTTTAAGTGGTGATATTGTCAATTTTTGTACTCGTAATAGGATAAAAATGAAAATGAACATGGACAAAACGAAGATCATGTCGAATGTCCATGTTGTGCCCACCCCCATCGGTGTTGGGGGCTCGACTCTTGAAGTTGTTGACGAATATGTCTATTTAGGACAAGTGGTCCGGTTAGGCAGGTCCAACTTCGAGAGAGAGGTCAATCGTTGAATCCAACTCGGTTGGGCAGCGTTCGGGAAACTACGCGACGTCTTCTCGTCCAAAATACCTCAGTGCCTTAAATCGAAAGTCTTCGATAGTTGTGTGTTGCCAGTGATGACTTACGGCACCAAGACGTGGCCTCTCACTATGGGCCTTATTAGGAAGCTCAAAGTCACTCAACGAGCTATGGAGAGGGCTATGCTCGGGGTTTCCCTACGAGATCGAATCAGAAATGAGGAGATCCGTAGGAGAACTAAAATAACCGACATAGCCCACCGGATTAGCAAGTTGAAGTGGCAATGGGCAGGGCACATAGCGCGGAGATCTGATGAACGATGGGGTCGGAAAGTGCTCGAATGGAGGCCACGTAGCGGAAAGCGCAGCGTAGGACGTCCATCCACAAGATGGCCAGACGACCTGGTGTCGGTCGCGGGACGTCGCTGGATGCAGGCTGCCTCCAACAGGTCTCTGTGGAAATCATTGGGGGAGGCCTATGTTTAGCAGTGGACTTCCTTTAGCTGATGGATGAATAGGATAAAAGCATGTAAGATAATCCTTATAGCTTTGTAACTATCCATATGAAAGACATCAACGCGTGACACCTTTATGTAATAGTTAATATTTTTTTCACCGACAGCAAGTTACACTTATCAATATGACGTACTAAATTTTGCTGGACCTATGGCGGAAGATAATTTTGAGGCAAAATAATAGAGTAAACGGTATTATCCATCAAACTATTTCCCCGTGAAACATTAGGTTAGAATTTAAAGCATTATAAAGTATACAAAGATGTAATCACAAACGTATTATAATTAATCCGAATTACAATAAGACATTGAAAGATTTTTATTAATAATCCCGGTCCACAATAATGTATTTTAATGAGACACTTCATCCTTACAAGGATGCCAGGCCGCTACTTAGACATTATAACTAATTCTTTTGAACAGTGTCCATACACGAGACAAAAAAGGCAAACAAAGTGATTATAATTGACAAATTAACAAGAATAACGGCACGCATCTAATTAGTATGTGGCATCTAGAAATATTTCAATAAGAAAAGGCAAGCAGTGTATGGAAGCAAATTGCGCGGGCAGCAGACATTTTCCTTTTGTGCGTTGTCGGTTCCCTCGCGATTGGTTGGTTTTAATGAGCTCGGATCAATGGGCGTAATTATTTCTTGTATCATTCTTTGTTCGGAGCGAGCGCACTGTCAGCTGAAATGGGCGACGGCGCGCATAGGCGCGTTGTGCAGCCTTTTTTGTTAACGTTTTGGCGAATATCCTTATTCAGACGGTGGTTCGTTTTCGCTTTGTTGTGTGGATAGGTGAGACTAGTCGTGAACGTGGTTTTATCTGGATTGACTCTTGTTTTTGGTCATAAATTTTATTAACCATTAAAAAAGATTTTTTAATAATTATAGTGAGTTGCGTAGTATTGGAGTTTTAACTAATTATTTAAATACTGATTGTCTGATTGAACGATAGGATTTACCAGGCTGGCCTAGTGATGGTTTGTGTCCTTCATACCCCTTTGGAAATCTCGTTACAAACTCCCAAGTATAAAGATTTTTTACAATGATTCCCTCTCTATTAAAGTGCCCTAAATACACACGTTAAAACATAAAACCTAACCAATTAACCCGTAAAAATAATTGCACATCAAGCTATCGTCTACAATTACCAGATAAATTGCTGAAAAGGTAAAAAGCCACGAAAAATCGACATCGATAAGTATAAGCGGGGAGCGATGCGTTTTTGTTCTGTTTGCGTAGTGTCTTCCAATTATCGAGTGTGCGGAGGGCGGCGGTGTCGAACAATGAATAACAGAGCGGCCAGTTACCGATTGCCGTAAGCGTGCCCACTTCTGCCAACTATTGTTTTTTACGCAATTTAATGGCTGGAGACCAGCTGGTTTTTTTTGAGATTTAATGGTAGGTATGGTTTGGTAGGTCTTTCATACGTAAGGGGTCGCCTGGTTATACCACCGCAATGTTTATTTCGCCCACCAAACATCAGTTCAAATGCACTATTGTGTTTCGGATTGAAGGACGTTGTAGCCAGAATAACTACTGGATATATTGAGACTTAACAACTTATGTCTAAGGATGGCGAGCTCAGAGGAATGCCAAGCATTGCTTTGTAATTCAAAGTATTGTTTGTTTACACTTTACTTTTTGCGTTTATGGGCCGTAATATCGCTCGTCACCAGGGGAACGGCATGTAAGTCATGCTAGTCAATGCAATAAAAAAATGATAATAGATTTTGTGAATTAATGTTTATTGTTTGAAAAGGTATTTAGTATACATCATTCGATGACAAGAACCGCCGTATATTATTTAACAGTTTATCCTGCGACAGCCTACAAGACGCAATTGGTTAACAAGCCAGCTGTGGAAAGAGACCGCGTATTTGATCCCTTACGATAAAAAATGTTTGGGTTGAAAATATTTGTATCTGGATGTTGTGGACCAAGGAGTTTCGGATTGGGTGTTTTTTGTAAATGACTTATTTCACATTGTTTACAATTAAGGGTTAGGAACCATGTGTGCTAAAATTATCTATGGAAACGGGGAGGGTAAAGAGAGAGAACGACCCTGGATAGTATTTAAGAACTTTTGATTCTCGACGTTTACATATTATACATCGATCAAAATCGACAGCCGACTTGAAACTTACCAATAATCACGCGAAATATGTAAAATCGTATGTGTGATTTTAAACATATCAAAACAGTCACAAATTACGCGGTCAATTAGCTACAACTCTTGAGCAGATCTCAGTCATTGTTTGTCACCTTTGCATAAATTAGCTCTTTCTTTGACTGAACAATAAGTGATCGGAATGCTATTAAACTAAACTTAGCACGAGCTGAGGCCACCGAATTATTAAATAAATTAAGATATCTGTAAATAATACAAATTTTGGGTATTTTTAGTTTAGTGCTATTTAAAGTATTGTTCTCTTGTCTGTTATTATCTGTTATTATATTAGTCAAGGTCGTCTATATTTGGCTATTCATCAGTTCAACTTAAATAAAATATTTTTTGAAGATACATCATTTGTCGTGGTGGCGTAGTTGTATTACGGTAGGATTACAAGACTACGATTCGGATGCCGGGTCAGGCAAATCTATACTGGATGTTTTTATAATTATTTTTAATCAGCCAGGAGACAAGAATTCCTATCATGTCGTGGGACGGAAAATATATTATATAATTTAAAGTTGGTGTACTGATTGCACCTCTGCCTATCTCTTCTGAAAAAAGGCGTGAAATTTATGCAGATGTGTATATATGTATCATAAGACCCTAATGGTAAGAGAGCCAGGTAATACTTCTCAACAACAATGCAGAAGGTTATAAGTAGGTGGTACTAGGTGCTGTATAGTCGCCGTATCGATATTGAATATAGTGGAGACTATATTATTATATCTCATTGTTCTTGTAATAAATTTCATTAGACAAGTGAAGGTGGACGATACATACGATATTGATATGTGTTTATAAACGGACTATCGTATAGGTAGAAAACCCCTCACATTGACCTAAGCAACTATGCCAAATTTAGGTTCAGCACGTGTGTGAGAATAAATATTCTGGCAACCGACAACAGGTGGCTTTCACCAATACACTTTACGTGTTCCGTTGTGCACTTGCCATCAAGTGCGTAAAAATGTTTAAATAACCACCGAAATGGCATTTAATTTAATGATTGACGGTCGCTCGAAATTCTGGCAATTACTGCAGTGTCGTAAGCCCGACGGAGAACAGTAATCGCCACCTCGAGACACTCATTACCTTTAATTTCTTAATCGCATGCTTTAATTGAAATGTTAAGCCGACGATAACATATGCACGTTAATGTGAAGATTGCATCGCTCGGTATTGAAATTTAGCGGGATATGGAGCTGTGTAAATACACTTAGGGGAGATTAATGATAGTGTCTGTAGCCCAGTATAAGGTGAAGTGACACGAAAAGTTGCGCCTTATGTTTGATAAGAAAATGTTTTGTGGAATTGTTAAATTTGTTTTGGGTTTGAGTTTCGTGGGATCGAAAGTACATCGTAGTTTCTTTTATATACGACAGAAGTACAAATGTATATCACAGTGGGGTCGGAAATATTTGATATTACTTTTTTGTAAATAACATGAATACTTAGGTAAGTTTCCATTACAGCATGTATTTGAAATCTAAATACCATCATAACGTTTATTTTATGCATGTAAAATATTGATACTAATATTCAAAACATAAAATTTGTCTGATTTATATGTTGTTTAAAAAAGGGAGGTGATACTGGCGAGGCTATAAAGGGTTTCTTTGAAGGCTTCGCCCACGCGCCGGCTGCGCACATCTGAAGGCATTAAAACGCTCTCGACTCCAACAGACGGAGATAAATTCTGTGAAGACTTATTGATGACTCTGTTCATCGGCTACTGACGTCTGAAATAAGACGTATTTTAAACTATTTACGAGTGCCATTTTATAAACATTTTTCTTTGTACGTTGTTTCTTATTAAGATGCTATTTAAATTGACACTTATTTATAAAGCGGGAGTCCAAACTGCAATTGTGTGGTCCGGGCGTGAGTGAGTATTTATTATGTTTGTTTTAATATTGCCTTATTAGTCTTCTGGATTATATTGAGAGTAAATTATAACAGCCTAAAGTCGGTAGAATTCTATATCTAATATAGGTTTTAAAACTGTCTGAATGTAGGATTTGAATTTTATGAAGAAAGATGAGTAGAAACGAAACGTTAGACGAATGACTGGTAAGAGACGTGGTTTATGTGAAATAGATGACGAATTAAAGTACTAAAGATGGAAAGAGTTCGAATATGAATAATTAAAATGTTGAAGTACGGAAGGACGGAATAAGAGAAGTATGGAAGACGTAGAGAACGACTGATGAATTTAGAAGATACTTTTAATACGAAACAAAAAATAAGATTATATACCGGAAAATATTTGAACAATCTTTGGTTGATTTTACCCGAAACGGAGCAATTCCGACATGAATATGGCCGTAAGAGTTCGGTTTTAAAAATTTATGTTGTAGTAATTGATACATATCATGACCATATCTTTGGCTATTTTCATTAGAGTGAAGTCAGCTGTATAATGATTTCCTTCCAACCATTAAGCTGGTAATGAATGGGGAAGACAATGCTATGTTATTATGTAAATGTAATAAAGCGTCGGGTCACAGGTGAGAAGCCGGGCGTCGGTCGCGGTACGACTGAGATATGTTCCGGCCACCGCAATTCTATTGTTCTACCGCTAATTGAATCGATGCCACTGATAAATTGTATGGCCGGTACTGCAACTTGTGGTTAAACTCTTCTTTAATCTTTATGGTAAGAGGATTATGTCTGAATATTGAACCGTCACTTGAATAGATTCATATAAGATCCATTAATTGAAGATGCTTCTAGTTTCGTACGGAATTCTTAAACTACATCTTATATATTTGGACATTGGTATAATGTGTGGCTATGCCGAAGTAAAGGTAATATTTTAACAATAGCATTTTGTGTTTACTTACTTCAACGAAACCTATGTGGTTTTAACAAATTATTTACTATGATCGTATTTTTTGTGGCTTTAGGCAAAGATTATAAAGTTTATTATATCATGAACACTCGACAACCATGACTATACTTAAGTGAAGATTTACCCGCCTCGACAAAAGTTTGACATGTGTATCGGTTATTATTTAGACGCATCTGTTCGATCTCGCACGGTTGTCGCGTCAAGTGGATAATGTATAGACATTGCTCGCGAAATATTATTTTTATGTAGATAAAGTGAAGTGCGGTGGCACCGGGCCGGCGCAACGAATCGTTAGCGCTACCGGATAATGGACAAATCGAATCAGTCATGGGTGCCGAGCACGCGGTCCAAGCTTCAGTGCCGTCTCGCAGTACCACGTTAATGAGTTAAGCGTTTGTTAGAAAATTGTATTGTTTCTGCATTTGAACGGAAAAAAATATTCTGTCTTTCTAAAATAATGTGCATTTTGTGGATTATTCGCATTCATTTAGACAACGTATGAGTATCCTGTACATATACTGTTATGATGATTTGAAGGTCTGAGCAGGGTGGCATAATTTTATCCATATACAGGGTATATCAAGACTGCTACCGAAAACGAAGCCGGGTGGTATTTTAAGCGACTTCAGACACAATGCAACAGAAAAAGTTGCAAAAAAAAAACGAAAATTTTTTTTTTGTTATTTTTTCCTATGACCATATTTGGGTGGTAAATACATTTTTTCCTAAAATAATAGTGTATAACCTTTTATTTATTAATAACCTAAGGTATAAAAGTGTTTAAATTATTATTTAAGCAAAAACTATGAATTTACCACCCAAAAGTAACGATATTTAAAAAATCATAAAAAATAATTGTCGCGTTTCTTTGCGAAATTTTTAGTTGCATTGTGTTTGTAGTCACTAAAACTACCACCCGGCTTCGTTTTCGGTAGCAGTCTTGAGATACCCGGTATATAGTGAACTACCCATTTTTCCTACAATGATATCTGCTCTACATATTATCGGTAATAGCAGGTCATTTCTGCCTATTTAGTATAAAAAAATACATAACTTGGCCAGCTTGATTAGGGAGGAACTGGGAACAAGGAATGTCACAGAAAACAGATATATTTCATTCGGTGACAGCAGGAACGTTTCAGTTTTTCTCAATACCGAAGAAGGATATTAATTGTTCGAGTGTAAACCCACCATATGTTGTATGCTATAAATAACATAACACGTTTTAATATTAATTAGAAGTTAATTCACTGGCTGTTGAAAAAAAAACAGATTAATATAAAAGCAGTCATGATTTATTTATACACAGCAGACACTCGAAGAAATCACGTGTTCATTAAACTTAATAATATCATTTCGAATAGTAATTACGTGTATAATTAACCGAGTGTACGAAGCTTCGAAGTCCGCACAATTGACATTAAGTCTTAATTTGCGCCGTTGATTAAGCAATCTATTCACAGGCAAGTAATGTATAATTACGATCATTTGTTACAACCATTCGTATGAGGCCAACTCGAATTTACGGATAATAATATAACATTTGTTTAAATTGCTTCTGATTCTATTAGTTTTCTTACGGGTGGTACATTTATTCAGTCGACGTTTTTGCGGTTGAGAATTTGAAGAAAGGAATCTCTGTAAACATTATTTTGTAGTTTCGTTGTTTTTATTCTAAGTAAAACGTTTGCTATTGACTTACTTTACATTTTTTTACTATTTATCACAGAAATATTTTGATACAATCATTTGACCAGCAAATGCACTTCCAAATGTGGGCTAACATGTTTACTTTGTAAAATTCAAAGAACACTTATCTACGTCTTTAATACAACCTAGCTATCGATCTAATGCCGCATGAGAAAAATAAATCAAGAAAAAAATTAAGTTGTCTTGTGGCTCGTTTTATGATGTGGTTGGCGCGTGCGCATTCTCACCACCGATGTTAGCCACACGCTGTATTTTACTCCCTTCATAAAACGGACCAATAAAGTAATTGTTAAAACCCATTTTCATTGCGAAAATACTCGAAGACCCCTCGAACGGTATAAACGAGTGCGAATATAGAGCGATAGTGTATGTTATTATAGCTACAGAACTTCACACACACACACACACAACGCAACTGATTTCATTAATCGTCCAGAATTAAAAATATAAATTGAAAATATTTATGGGGCAGCGTAATAAATAAAGACAGTTTTCTTTATTGCTTTACTCGAGATGCTATCGTGGCGTATTTTCATACGTAATTGTCGATTGTGTAAGTAAATACTGGAGCACTTTTAATCTGTTTTTATAAAACAGAACAGAGCGAACCGATTTACGCGCCAGTCGGCCCAGAGATATTAAGTTCTGTAGATAAAAATCGATATATGAAACGCTGTATTCAATTAACGAGATAGAAATCTAAGATGAAATTTGCGTGAATTAGAGTGGTGTTTAATTCGAGATGGTATCGAATGTGCCGTACCTCATGGTGAGATAATCGCCCGGTGGTAACCACGTCTTGTATTCTGAACGCGTTCGATATTTTTCGGCTTGACAAAATAAAAGCTTTCGTGTTACTTTTATACAGTTTAATTGGTATAATAATATTGTTTAAACACATTTATGCTTTGAATTATACACAATTTATATTGCTGTCTGTAGCGGTATGATACAAATTGATAAAAGATAGTACAATATTTAGTTTTATACATTTTTAGAAAAAGCTCATTTTAAGTAGCTTTATAGTTACAGGTTTACGTTTAAAAAACTTCAATTTCAAAACATCTCACGATTCTTTGATACAATCGCACCAATAAATCGCTTCTGATATCTATTCATCAAAATGATGGATTTCTACAACTAACAAAAGTTCAAAGTTAACGACTTAACTTTAAAGTTACTTTAACGCCGTGGTGTGAAGAGGCACCTTAGCAGGCCGGCATAATTGTTTCTATTGGCATGGGACTGCCGTCCGATGCCATTGGATACTCTGCCTGGGCGCCATTGGAACTTACCATCAGGTGCAATGCCGCCACTATGCCAGGCCATCATAAGAAAAAAAAAAGTTGTTCACATGATAAGTAAGAATAGGTAAATTTGTCTATTGTAGACTATGCGAAAGCGCACAGTGATAAAAGAAGTTTTTAAAAGAATATCGTGTGCATTTGAATCGAACCCTCCATACGAGAAGGAAGAGACAACGATTTGTTGAAATTGAATTTTCGATTTTACTGCCGAATTATACGCTGATTATCATATCGAACAATTAATTAAGTTCCTCTTTAAAGAGATCTGATATTACACAAGGTATTTCGCATTTAAATGCAATTTTGTGATTGTTTATTTTTTTGCATAACATAAGGGCAGTAAATATGTTATTACATTTCGTAAAATAATTTCTTTCAATATACACATTCCACATATTTTATCATATTATTATTGAAATTATTTCTTATTTTATTATGAGTACGAATTGGATTGAATGAAAACAATTTTTGCACTGTAATACAAATCTGATTGCACACTTCACATACCCATAGCATGTATGTAAGTAATTACACAATGTGTAATGAACAGTACATTCAGAAACAAATATTAAAATGATTAAAAACTCTAAGTGGTTCGTGCAATAAAAATATGGAAATTAATTTTTCATATTTTATAATATTTATGCAATAATATTAGATATTTTTGTAACATAAAGGCAGCAGAAGATTGATTATAATAACAATGATAACGAATATTTACAAAATTTGGACAACCATAGGTGCATTTTGCGGCCTTTTAAAATGGAGAATCGATGGCGTAGGAAAGAAAAGCATCAATGCCTTACAATATATTTTTAACCACAAGAATAAGCAAAGGTTATTTAGTCCATACAGCCTTATACATTTAAATTATTGCACATATATAACCTGAAAAACTATGCATCATATAATTTCGATGTTAAGCGTTTTTTTTTTTATTTTTAGTCAAGTCATGTCCGCGGCCCTTTATCTCCCTATTACACGGAGGACTAATTAAAACTACGATAACACGATCATAATGGTCGTGTAATTACTGCTCATTAATTTTTACATGGTCCTGTTCTTGTGTTCGCGATGACAATACGGTATTTATAAGATGATCCTTTGAGGGGTTATTTTATGCTTTTGTTTCGAGTACTTTTACTCGTAAAAATAGTATAGTGTCCATTGTATGTTTAAATATATGATAGGTCTTTGCGGTTACTTGTAGGGTGTATGTTACCGTTGTAAAGCTGTTGAGGTGACATACCTATTAAAATATTGTTACATAATTTGTAGTTCGATTTTATTTAGATAATATTATGCTCGTTTGTAAAGCCGCTTTTAATAAAAGATCTTCATTTATAATGAATTTTAACTGCTTTTATTTACGTAGTGCGTATGAAAATAATGGGACTTTAAACTAATTGTCTGGGTTACTAACTCGATTAAATGCGAGGATAATGAATTCAACTAGGCAGCGAGTGGATGCATACCTAAAGCAGCAGACTGGGCTCTGTGGCGTACCTTGGGAGCAGCCTATGTCCAGCAATGGACTGCAACGAATTGATGATGATGATGATTCAACTTATGTACACAATACTGGATACAAAAACGATATATTTTAATAACTAAAATCTACATCGTTTACAATCCACGAATTTTGAAGGACATAAGTAAAAATATAGTGGTCATAAAACATGAGAGGCCCAGCTTCATTAGACACGCTCCACCAGGGCCGAAGGTGTGAATCGACATTTAATAAAATAATTTATAGCGAGTTGATGTGTTTTTAATGGCACACAGACGAATCAGTAAAGAACAACAGTCTTTTTGTTAATGTAACTGCATTGAGCCCGAGGGAACACGGAACTTACAAAGTACCTTTAAAGAAACATTACTTAGTGCCTTGATTGTGCTGTTCAAGTTAAATTGATGTTGAGTGCGATATTAGCGTTAATGTACTGGGTCCCTTGGTCGTTTAATAGTATTGTTGCTTTCCTTAGCTTGTGTTAATGGCAATAAATTTGTACATATCACACACATGAAGGTACATTTATGGAGTGGTAGGGCCACGCTGTGTTTAGTCATGATTCAGCATGAATGTGCAGGCTCGTCAGGGTGGTACCACTGTCTCATAGAAAATTGACGTGAAGAGACAACTTCGCCGTCACGTTTATATCGTTGAGTAAGATGCTTAATATACCTCTTCTCATCCTATCCCTTTTTCTTGCCTCCCGATTTGATATATCAGCAACACATCCATAATCCAATCCTTGTGGATGTTCATGAGCGGCAATGATCAATTACCATCAGGTGTTTGCTCGTTACTGGTCCTAGACAACAACAAAAAACCATGAAGGAAACCCAGCCACAGTGAACCACACAAGTATGACGCGAATTGGTTTTTCCTAATTCTATTTGCAACAAATTAATTGAATGATTCATAGACATGTCAAAGTCATTAGTTTTGCTTAAAATACTGTCTTCAGGGATTATTGAGCACATTGTAATTATGCATAGTCATATAGGGCAAGACAGTAGGGCTGGGCAAGATGGAAACTTTAAATATTTTCCAAACCGAGCGGGCGTGTTTCAGAATCTCGGGCCTGCTTGAACCAAGTAGCGTTTTGGTGCAGGCGTTTCTGCGCTAGCAATGTTTTTTTTTGCAGTGATATTATTTATAGAATGTAAGTAATATTACAATTTTAATTTTATACATAGTAACTAAAGGTGTTCCAGAATCTCATGGCAATTGGGATTGAATTGAAAATTGTGCATAGCAACACCAGGGTAATTGGATCGAAATATTTTGATACTTTCTATACACCTTAGCATTAATGCATATTAACGAAATACTTTTTTTTAGCTAAATATCTTAATTGCAATTATATGTTATTAGAATGATATGTAAGAGTGAAACAAAAAAAAAATAAGTATTGTATTTGCAGTCTCTTTAATATTTATCATGAACGAATTATTCAGGGCTTATTTCTAAAGACCCTGGCAGTCCATCATCAGACAAAGACATGACATTTATTGTTAAATACATTCTGGTACACCTATATCAAGGATAATTCGAATGAAATTATATTAATAGACAAACTATAAAGAGACCATCATCTACAAAGAGTGATTTCCTGATATTTGTTGCGTTATCCGTCGAATTGGATGCGCGTACGCAGATAACATAGTATCGGCCGATCAATTAACGTGCCTCCACAATTCGATTATTGATTTTGTAATTAAATCGCGTCGGTGGGCGTGCGTACGGAACACTGCGCATGAATTATATGCACCGCCATTTTTATTCGTGTTGGTTGACAATTTCAATTAAATCATTATGATCAGGCATATTTATTGCGTCGTATATTCGGAATGAAGACATCTCATTCGGAACGGTGTTAGTTAATGAGTTATTTTATTTAAAGTGTAATGGATTATACATACATAAGACACGGGCCTCCTCTACAATTAAGAGTACGATTGAAAGTGGTTAGACTATATAGTCCAACGTGGACTTTACGGACCATATAAATTCTTACGATTCTTGACGATGTTTTTCTTCACCAATAAAGTGCGTGGTGATTGACTATAAATACAAACATGACTCTGAAAATTCAAAGTTGTGCCCTGGAATTTGAACTCGTGGCAGCCGCGTCTGGTCTGTTTAGCAACAGACCACCACATATAGAAAAAAACGTAGTTGCCTATTGATGATGAACGGTATGGGAACTGTTAAAGACAGTAAACGCAGACTCGAATACCGGAGCATATCTTCACACCTACATTTTATTCTATTTTGTTACTACCCTATATAAACTTTATCACATTAATTATTCGTCTAATTTCTCATTTACAGACCTTATTCAAACGCTGGCCTAACGCAACACGAGTTTTTTTACGAATAAACTTTTAAAAAACTTGTAGAGTACTTTTAAATTTCCTTACAATGACCAATATTGTTGTTTCTCTACAAAACATATAATTGATGTGACAAAATTTTATAATTTTATTTTAATGGTTTTTCAATAGTCACGCCTCCATGGCAAAGCATTTTTGTGAATGTGAAATATTTAACTACCTACATGCAAATGCTCTTTGGGCGTTTTTTTATTAATACTTAAAAAAACTTGTGCTTGTGTGACAGAAACGCGTAAACGATATTTAAAATGTGGCAACGTTTGTACTCTTGTTGAACAATCCCGAACGCATTAATCTTGAGATAGGGTATCGCATCACGACGTTACGGTGGAGATGTGTCGCGGCTCGCTGCATCATGCGCCTTTGCCCGGCTCACTTCCTACCTGAGCACTGAGCACTACACTGCTCCAATGAACTATATAATTATGGCGATGCGTCGGCCAACAAAAAGCTTCGATGTAATGCAATTATTTACCGGCGGATTGCTTTATCGCCGCATATGCAAACATTTTAACTTGAGGCAGTGACCTACAATCGAGCCGAAAGGTACGCCCGAGCACAAAAACCACGATACTTAATCATGTCTCCCTTAATCGATTTTTGAAAATGCCCACACGTTTCTTATTTTTCATTCGGGCGAGCGGCCATATTAAATAATCTCGATGCTCAATGAGACTAAATTGCGCACAATTTAAATCAACCGAGCTGCAGTGGTGCTTTAAAAGCTATTAACGATTAATTAAAAAACATTTTATAGTTGTAGTGAGAGTACGCGCGCTACATACACGTAGAAATGTACACAATGTTTATTTTATGCATTTATATACTGCACTGGGCAGGTAAACAAGAAATATCGGTTTTGATAGTTTCTAATCTACTAGATTGCAGTACAAAATTAACAAGAAACATTGTGCACGAATCTGTCAATCTCTATAACAGTAATATTGCTAATAATACGTTTGTTTGAATGTGAATAAGCTTTGTGAAATCCGGAATAGATGAGAGAAAGCCGACGTCACTTGGACCACCTATCTTAGAGGGTTTAAGGGCGGAGAGGCTAATCAGTATGCGCGGAGCGTCGCGTGTGCTCCGCCGCCGGACCATTCATCCGCACCACACAATCCAAAACAAATTATTTTAACCAGAGCCTGCTCTTTGTGAAATGGAACGTGACAATCCTTTTTCGGCAGAGAGCAGACGTGTCGCACGTTTTTTGATTCGGTCGTATGAGTAATTGAGTACGGGTCGGTTGCATACGGAATGCACCGCCTGCGCCTGCGTCGCCCCTACTGCGTGTCGATAGGAACCGCTCCTCGCGATACGTCCATTTGCTCGCTCTTTACACCTATTTAAAAGTCAATCAATGTCGCAATACCTCGTTTGCATGCTGGATTTACATTTCCTTTCCAGGAAAACACAACTTCAATCACTTGTCGTCTTTTGGGATTCCTCGCAATGATGTACATTTACCCGTTTAGAACCGAGCAAGATGTATTTACGTAATTTTCTCAAGGCGACCGTGGGCGAGTCGATGCGTGTTGTTATTGGAAAATAAACGCAAGCGCATGCAGATGCAAAATCATATAACTAACGATTGTGTATCGCGCCTTAATTACTTATGGACTTCCATTTCAGAGGCACAAATTGAATTAACATCCATTTTGCATAAAGTGAAGATGCGGCGGCGTGCAGCGGCGCGGCTATCCACCATGGATAGTGGATGAGACCGCGGGCGCGCGCCGCGACAAGAATTATAGCTGACATTGCGCTATCAATTAAATTTTAATTTTCGATTGCCAACGAATGAGTCGGCAGCGTCGTAATTGGTCGAGCCGTCCGTTGATTACTTTATTGGACACACGCATAATCCGCGCGGGCGCGCCGAGTGTCGATTCCGACCCACCGGTCGCTCGCGCCGAGCCTCCGCAGCTCTGGCATTTTAATTTCAATGCGCCTTCGTGACAATCAAATGAGATATTTTTTCAAACAAAAGTCCGAGTAGCGGGCGCAGGCAGCCTCTACCCGAGAGTCAGACAGACGTAGGCGTAGCGGGGTCCAGACGAGCCCCGAATTTAAATAACTTGTTTCGGCTACCGACCGCCTTTGACATAACCCTTAAGTTTAGATCGTACGTTTCTTTCCCTCTCAAAATGCCGACGTAGTTCGTCTCCCTCTGTGGTTGTTGACGCTTCATCATTTTGGTTACGCGGCGGTGTCTTTTTATAATATGCTCCCAAATGACGCGCGATGCAGGTAGTTAGTTTTTGCAGCCTTCGGTCGTCGAGTTTGAACTTAGTTTTATTAGTTTGTTTGTTTTCGTGACCTCGCACGAGCACGACACGTGAGCGCCTATTTGAGAGGTAGCTATGCTCGTGTACTCGGAATGAATTTTAAATCATCCAATAGTAATAAGTTGAAAAAATTCATCTTCACATGCCCATTTCAGAATAGATGTTTAATAGTATAATGATATTCCCGCAAAAATTGAAGCGTCTACCAAAGTTTAGATTATCTACTCGTATTAATTTATTCCGAAATGTTTCATTTTGCTATCTCTGCTGTCTGTCAAAGAATGGAGTTTTTGCCTCATCGGACTATGATAAATATACATGTTTCTTTTGTGTGGCCTCTACACAAAAAATAGTAGTCCCAACCAAGCAGTGGTAAAGTTATTTCACAATAAATAGTTTTTGTAAGAAAGCAAATTCAAGATTATAAAATGCTATTTCTTGGGATGAAAATGAAGACACGGTGTACGTGCATCGACTGGAGACGTTATGTTTATGCCAACTTATTGTTTTTTGCCTCAGACACGGTGTCACGAACATTGTTTATGTAAATCTTACTTTGACGTAAATGTTCTTTTTGTATCTTCCGACAGAATTTATGCGGCCATACGCGACAGGATCTTTTTAAATTATCGATGCCGCGTGCGGTAGCCTCTACATACAATGTTGGTGTATTTTATTATTCAATTATTTATTCAAAACAAAATTTTTTTCATAAATATACTTTTTATGATATGAGTACTCTTATCAAAAGTAATAATGGCATTATGAGACGCGTTGCGATCCGCCTACTTACCTCATGTTTCATAGTCGTAAAGTGTGTAATGTAATAAAATAATATAAAGCTGGCCGATAGAGCGGAGCATAAAGCAAACAGATTGCATCTCTGGTACGTGCTGCGGCGTGTGTCGGCTGAATAAGATGCAAGGATGCTCTCCGCAGCGCCGCCGCGCCGCCGCGCCCGCTCCTTGCCTCGACTTCGTTTTGATAAAGCACAGAATTTACTATTAAAACATCCATAAAACGAGCCGCTTTTGACAGCTTTAGTGTGTATATAAATATACCATGTTACTAGAACCCGCGACGTGTAATAGTGCATTCAAATGCATGCGCTTAGGATGTAAATTTGTAAATTATAAGTAAATCTGAGTATGTAATGTAAGGCTTATATTAAATTGATTAAGTTGTTCTACATATTCCGTTGTAATAACACAATTTTAAAGCAGTTATAGTTACAGTTAATTACTAAATTAATGAAGTCTAGCTACTGACAAAGTTTGGATTAAATTATCGCTAGGTAAGTATTAATACCTAATCAATTTCTTAAAAGAACAGAGGACAGTACCAGTATTCACTGTCCAATTGAGATGTCTATGACGTTGTGTTCGTACTTGTTATTAAAAAAATATAGTGTAATGGTATTACTACAATAGAGTTGATTAAGTATCACACCCACTAGTCGTGACTATTGCTAACATTTCCCATATACATACCACAATTGGTAATCACAATAAATTATATCATACTTTTCTTTCCATCTTACGTGATTGACATAAAATTGATAAAACAGCTCCGATACCCCGAATCGCGAAACATTTTCCCATAGTACTATTTGCATAAAAAGTTAATGGTAACGTTCAAGAAAATGGCGGCCGCTGCACGCTTAAGCACGAAGCTTGTAAGGCAATGTCTTGTACCTATTACCCGGGGTATTACGCTTCTGACATTCATGGGAATCTTCATAACATTATTTTCGGCCTCAAAGTTCTGTTGCCGTAAAAAATAACTCATATTGAGTTACAAGGTCTGGACGTGTTACGTTGATAGCGCTTGATTACGAAAATATATTTTTATTTGATGCAATTCCCCGGGAATGTTAGGTTGTATTTTTATGACTAAAGGGGTAATCGAACTAGTGGTTCATAATTCGTATAAGCGATCACCCCCGCACTTCAAGTCCAAGAAAATTATTTATTAACGACCTTTAGGAGTTCACTATTTTCTTACAGATAAAGTAAATGAGACGATATTTATGTTACTTCGGAAAATTGTGTTGCGTAGAAAATGGAATCAGACATTAGCATGCTTAAAGCAAAATATAAATTATAGGTAGCTTTTTTGCGATATCAGTTTACTTCTTAAAATACAATAAGATGATTAGATGGTTTTATCAGCAAAAAATATATCTAAATACATATTTTTGTGATGAAATCCATACAACAAATCCAAAGTGCAAATTCGCTACTAAGCTTTTGGAACCACCTCAATGACTGAAAGCTACAGCTGCATAGCTTAATACAAATATTCTTGACTCTTGTTTTAAGTAATTTCATAATTCATGTACGAACATATTCTTGTTTCGCTTCCAACAGGTCAATGTGTCGATCCTTGGGAGTGGCTTATGTTCAGCAGTGGACTTCCAGTGGCTGAGACGATGATGATGATTCTTGTTTCACAGTCACTCAAACTATTTCATGATCAATCGTGATATGCTTTCTTGGTCATCAACCTCAAATAGGATGATGAGGTGGAGTAAATAAAGAGTTGCTTACTTGTGTATTTGAAGAAATTATACAACATCAATCAAAATACACGGGCGAGTGTGTAATTGACGTTAGGAAGCGGTTTCACAAACACTCACACGAATGTGCGCTACAATGAGATGCAGTTTTAGTACGGCACGACTTGCTAGGGCTGCTATCCCACACCGGAACTCGATTCGATTTAGGTAAAATTATCGATCTAGAAGCTTCTGTTTTCAAAATCATATGTTGTCAGTTGTGGTGGAGTTTGTCGAAGAATCTTCACTTTGAAAACCCATGATTTACGCCTCAATTTACCCTCGAGAAATCAAATTACACATAATTTACGTTGGAATTAAATTATATTCTGCTGGCTCAATCAAAATTTCATTTTAAATCTTGGAGTACGACTTATAACTACATTTTACTACTCGGAAAACTACAATACTGTATGATTATGCTTGACTTTCATTGATTGCGGTACCTACTAATATGGCCTAAATAAAATCAAGTGTAGGGTAGACTAGTCGTTCACGTAGATATTTTTACAAGAATTTCATAATTATCTAGCATGGTGTACTATGATGTACTAAAGTCCATTCTATCAATCGAGCTCTTAATTTCAGAGGTGTCCCGTGCACAGTACTAGGTAATTAAATGCGGTGATGATTATCTGCGGTGGCAGCCCTAGGTGATGGTGGCGTGGTGGTGAGCCGTGGTGGGACGGTGGTGGGAGTGGTGGCGCAGGTCAGCGAGGCCGTGAGAACGCGCGCGCGCCGCCGGTTCCCAGGCACGCGCCGCCCGCGCCCAGCGCGCGACCGCCTCGCGCACACACACCGGAAATATTGGATCTATCTTCACAAATAATAATATTATAAGCTATCAGAAATGGTTTTACTTAAGAACAAAAACACGTGGAGATTATTCTGCTGAATTTTACATTACAAAAACATAACTTTTCAAAAGATCCGCTTTACACAAAATCACGAACAATAATCAAACGAAAAGCATTCAAACTCTTGTCACATACGTTTCATCTTCTCTTGAGAAAGTTCCAACGAGGTAACGTTTATGGAGTTCATATCTAACAATATGTTATGAGTTCTATTCTTTGTATACAGATTCTATAATATCAATCTTTATGTACGTAAGGATTCAGCTGAAGACAGAATTCTATGAAAAAATAAAGTTGACCGTTTCAATATTTCAATGGTTACAAGTTCAAATCCCAGGGCACACCTCTGACTTTTCGGAGTTATGTGTGTATTGATAGTCAATTTTCACGCATAACGGTGAAGCAAAACTTCGCGAGGAAACCTGCATATCATAGCGATTTGTAAATTTTCTATCGTGTGTAAAGTTCGCCAACCCGCACTAGGCTAGTGTGGATTATATGACCTAACCAGTCTCAATCGAAATTTCGATTGTAGAGTAGGCCCGTGCCCTGCTGTGGGACGTATATGATACAGACATATAGTTTTTAAAAGCTTATAAAGATGGTTAAATATATTGCGTAACAGCGTATGCCGGAATATAATTTCAGGCTTAAGCCCATTGCCAAATTAAGTTCAGAGCTAAACATAGACGTCATTTAAATATTTCCACAATAAGTTCTTGGAAGAGGTTTGGATCCAGCGACCTCTTGCATTATTCCTTAAGCTCATCCGAGACCATTCCATCTCCATACAATCATCATCCAATACAGCATCCAATTAATACTCCAACAAAACTTCAACTCGCACAAAAAACAAAACACGTCATATCCTCATCTACCACGTCATATCGTGGCGCAGACGTCGGATGTGAAATGAGTGATCGCGGGTTCGATCCCCGAACCGAAACAAATATTTTTGTGAACCACAGGTATTTGTGTTGGGTCTGGGTGTTTGTGGTACCGTACCGTCTCTTATAGTTCCTGATAACCACGGCACAAGACTCGATTAGTGTGGGGTCAGGACTATGTATGTATGTGACTGTTGGGTGTATTTATTTATTTTTAAGCCAGCCATTATTGGCATAAATCATTACCAGACAAATTGGCGTATTAAGTGTGCATTCCCATTATAAATACTAAACACCAACGAGGCGCGCTTGTGTAGATTAATTTGATAATAATTAACAATGTACTCTTTTATGATTCTGATGTAACACCTGTTTTTTTTTATTGCAACGAATGGCGAGACGAGCATGCCGTTCGCCTGATGGTAAGCGATACAATAGCTCATAAAAAGTATAACAAACAACACCTTGAATTACAAAGCAATGCTTCGCATTCCACTGCGCTTGCCATCCTGATACATAAGATGTTAAGTTTCAATATGTTCAGTAGTTACTCTGGCTAGAATGTCCTTCAATCCGAAACACAACAGTGCACTTACACTGCTGTTTGACGCTTTGCTGCTGACCTGATCTAGATAAAGCATCATTTAATTCCAATTTCCCCAGCGTGTGTGTGAGACGAGCGCTCTAGGCGGCGAGGTCGGCGCGGTCGCTCGCCGCACGCCACTCGCGGTAGACGCGCACGCCACATGCCGCAGCCTTCACGCCGCCACGTCGCACCGTACCCATACTATACCTATTCAATTATATCGCGTGATTAATGCGCCGCGACCACCGAGGTTATCTACGAGCTTGCCTGATCTGCTGCGTCAGTTCGTGTGGAGATAGCTTTATTTTAGTTCGTGTATTTACTTACGGTCATGTTCGTTATTGCTTGGTGTAATTGATTAGGCTTCAATGGCATGTAATTATTTGAAACCTAGTGTATTGTTAATCAATTACAAGGCGCTTTAACAGCGAAGTCAAACGTTGTGCATGCCATAGGAATCTTGCAAGTATTTTTATGATGGATGAAGTCTGCTCATCTGCATTAGATCCTTTAATCGAACTTAATCATACAGACTGGTACTGTATCAGCCCATATAAGTCCCACTGCAGGGCACGAGCCTCCTCTACAATCGAGAGTACGATTGAGAGTGGTTAGGTAGTATAGTTCACCACACTGGCCTAGTGCGGATTGACGCACTTTACATACCTACCATAGAAATTCTTTGAAATCGCTATGGTGTGCAGGTTTCCTCCCGATTTTTTTCCTTCTAAGTTATATTGCGTGGTGATTGACAATCAATACACAGATGATTTCGATAGGTCCGAGGAGTGCCCTGTGATTTTTTGGGAGCTCGCGATCACCGTGCACATTTTGGTAGTCGCGTCTGCTCCAACAGGCCACCTCGCACTTATATAAACATACTGTGGTACATAAACCTATAATTTGAACACGAATCTTAGCCAGTTTAAAAACATTCCCATGTGGTCAAATCTATTATCTACTTTAGCGTGACTGTTATGACATTTAAACAAATGTGTTAATTGCGTCACATGGCACGTGCATCAGATATTGTCTTCATTGGATTTGTGCGCGGGCGCTGTGGTATAATTTATGCGGCATCGTGCGCGCGCCGCTCGTGATGCTCGGCAAGGGTAGGCTGGCCTGCCTCCTTTGTGAGAACTATAGGCTAATCCGCTGAGGATATTCATCATGTAAAGGTGACTTGATTGTTGTGTGGTACCGTGTCGTGAATGTTTTTACCTTCTGCATACGAGAGTAGTCTGTCTTTGAATATTTGAATACATTTTTAAGGAAATGTGACAAATAATAAACGAAAGAAATATTTTTAATTGTTGAAACAAATCCTAAGACATAATAATTGACACTATTATTACATATTTTAATTATTCAAAAGTCCCAATACATTTATTGACAGATTCAAGGTAGTTGTATATTATCTACTGTCATGTAAAAATAACAAGTTTCAAAACAATTTACACTATTGATTTCACGACAAAGACTTACGAAACCCAAAATATTAACGGATGCCAATGAAAACCAGCACATCCGAACAAACAGACCAAAACACGACCAATATATTTAGAACTTAAATAGCTATCAAATTTGCAGATGCAGCAAAGGAATCGAGGGTCTATACAAACTGGACTTTTGAGTCACAAAGACGATCGTACGTGGGGCCGCCGCGTGAGTCGCGTTTGGTCACGCTCCTTCAGACCGCAGCCATTCTGTTATACGCAACCCACTGATTGATATGTTTGTTAAAAAACTACTGTTTGTGGAATGTGCTGAGTTGAGGATACTGTGGATTACTAGGCAGCTGCTTCGATTACTTTAAGGTAGAATAATTTGCGGTTTTTAATCGGGGTTCATTGATCTTTTTAATATTGGCGTGATTGATCGATGACTTTGCAATATCTCAAGTAACTTTGCTAAGTCGTCGAAACAGTTTGTTGCCATATTTTGGCAATGACAGCGTTCATTCAGCCATATCTCGAGTTGTTGTGTTGTGGCTTTAAGATACTGATACTTTACATGATAATACCACTGTCTTGCCTTTGCCTGTTCTTATTCCTGATTTCTGCATATTATGTACTCATATTATAAAGACAAAAAAATATTAAAAAAGATTATACTTATATATATTTTTTTAAGACAAATATTTGTCCGGTGCAGCTATTGGTATCGGGTCTGGGTGTTTGTGAGACCAAAAAGTCTCTCGTTGTTTCTGATACCCACGACACAAGACTCGGATCTTAGTGATGTGACTGTTGGCAGTATTAATTTATTATCATTATTTATTTATTATATTAATTACTGCAGAAGATTATTTGCATTTCATTAGGAAATTAGTCAATAGATCTAAACACTTTTTACAAACAAGTGTCGTTTGTAATATCACGAAATACTGCACCCTCTTTTATCTCAAAATCATAAGCACCCAAGATACTTTCCTGAGATACCAATTTACTTGAATATTCAGCAGGCTTTTAGAAATTTCTCCGCTTAATACAAGCACGGTACCGATAACCATCCAGTATCCACTAAGTTTTACTACTAGATTACGGGACGATCTAAGAGAAAGCATCTTATTAAAAGCAGATGCACTGAGAGAGTAAACGCAATCGAGATTCCAGTCTCAAACGGAGTATTAGCGTGCTGCGATCGAATTAGAGGTTGATTTTCAGATCACGAACTGCTTGGTAATACCAGTGGCAGAGACCGACGGACGGGACGGAATCAGGGAAAATATTTTGAATTTGGAATTGTCTTTTTGGGACCTGGGATGACGAAGACGTAAATTGATTATGTATTAGGTAGAAGTAAAAAAAATATGACTGGGTTTTTTTTTGCATGGCTACATAAATTTTATTCAAATTAGTAACATGAAAATAAAATTGCTTGACACTAGAGAATTGGTATGGCATCAAATATGTTAAGGGCCTACGTTTTCAGTTTAAAATATAAAACATTTACAAGAATGCTGACCAAATTAGTTGGCTTAATAAATATAAAAGCATGAGAATGTGTAAAAGTTTGTGGACAAAAGCATTAACATTCAAAATTTTCGTATTAACTAATTGATGATATCTGATATCTAAAAAGCAATACTTGGGTAATTCTTGGATAATCCCTTGGATCCGCCTATGGATACGAATAAAGGGCGCAGAGAATAACAAAACACATCGACTCATTACTAAACTAAATTATTATGCACATCGGAACACAAATGTATTTTTGAGAATTATCCGCGGTGAGGCGTAATGATCAAATCCACTTGTTAGTCTCAGTGACTTGGCTTTATATCTTCATGCGTTTTTTGCGCACATTACCGAGGAATTATTTGTTAAATGTAATTTCAATTGGTATGAATAAATTGGAAATATACAATTTTTTAGACATGTGCTTTTAATGTTAGTATCGCACTATGAGCTTAACTAGTTGATATTATTAGATGTTTTTTGTTTTTATTACCAATTTAGAGTTCAAAGGGATGAGAAAAGCATTATACGTAAATGTAAAGATTATGAAGCCCTCCCAAGCTTTTCTAAAATATGTGCAGTCGTAACTAAGCTGTAGTGATGAGTACATTAAAAAAGTAAGACATGAAATTGAGTAATTACGTACAAATGAGTTGTCACAATGATGATGGCCGCAGGCTCCAACACACCTGACAATTAGAACGGTGTCATTAAACAAATCATAGTAAATAAGAGACGGGGACGCATTACACGTCTCAGTTAATAGAACGAATGTCTTGATATACGACTAACTTTAGTAAGAAATATGTTAAGCTCGTCTGCGACTAAAAGTATGTTTGACTATATTTCAAGGTAAAAGACCTTACTTCTTAGAGCAGAAGTAGGTACTTATTGGTAAGGTATGGTATATAATTGCGAATAATAGAAAATTATACCCGAATTTTCTTTTATGGTATGATGTCTATCTGGCAAAAATGCGTAATTATCTGTCACTCAAATCGCCTGCTATAATATGCATGAGTTCAAGGTTCAGTTACCCATCAGCCAATACGGGCTATAGGCAGTTTTCGTCAACGTTTTAGATTACAATTAAAACAGATACTAAAATATTTCACCATTTTGAAACAAACAATCCACCATTTTAAACTTTGAAGACCTGAAATTACGTGTAATAAATGTCGTGTATTGTTATGGTGGAGTTCAGGGATGGACCGTGGAATTGTGGGGCCCTGGGCGAATACGACTCAGAGGCCCACTAAATATTCAACTAATTTTTATTGTGTCATAAAACTAAAAAAAAAACGTCATTGGTTTTGCAGCGTTATCTAAGTTTACTGTAAAGAAAAAAAGGACTATAAAACGTGTTATTTATTTTAATAAAAGTAACTAATTTATTCCTAATAATTTAGCGGAGTTTTATTATGTCATTAAAATGAACATATTAAAAAAGTTAGGCTTTTGTATCCACGGGGCCCTGGGCCATGGTTGCTATTATGGAATAAGCGAGAGGAAAATCCTTTTTGTCGCATAATTTGTTGCGCACAAATAGCCGGGGAGTTTGAAAGGGCGTAACAGATGGACGTATGGGGAGACAGCTAGCTGGTCACGCTCGCGATCATCGTGAACACTGAACACTGCCTTTTCACGCCAATCCATACCCCGCCGACAAAGAATGATACGAAAATTACTTGTTTTTGCGATAATGAAAGGAAACAGCGTGTTGTGCCACAGACTTACTTAATAGAGGAAATCGTGTGTAATTCAAAAAAGTAAGTCAATTATACTGTGGATACAATTGCGATGTTTTGTTTGGATTAAATGTCTTGACTTATTTAGGAAGTTCAATAATGTAATCGTATTTTGTTTATATTACTATAATATTATGTACTTTTTATCTTTCAGAGCAGAATTATAAGCACATAGCCTACGAAGTATTTGCCGCCGCCCGTGAACTTTAATTATTTTGAAGAGCTCACAAGACGATTCGTCGTTATGTTTTATGGAAACTACGGTGATCTCAGGAGTTATACGGATTATTTCAATAAAGGGACCTGCTACAAGAAAGTCTCGCTAGGCCACACAGATTTATTTAGCCTTCAAAGAAAAATATTTTAGTTTAGCTTCACGCCTTTACATCAATCAGAACTAAGTCCACCACACATCTTTCACGAATATTTTGCATTTCGTTTTGTTGTTGTTTTTTTTGCACTTATACCTGATTGAAGTGAATTAAAACAACATTTTAATTATTTTATTAAAATAACAACAAACTAAAGATCATAACAATGATAATAACATGTTAACATTAATATTGCAACTTGAAATAACAGACAATAGAGTCAAACATATACTCTTTACTTTCAACTAAATTGTAGAAAAAATCGATTGCCTCGTTTAAAAGATATTTAAAGCAATGCAACTGTTTCGAGGTTTATTTTCCCAAATATTGGTCAAAAGCCGATATAAGAAACACCGGACGTTTTAAAATTTGTTTACGTCGAGAGATGTCACATTAACTCTTGCCAAACCGACATAAAGTGAGAGGACACGTCAAACCAAGGATACCGGATAATATAAGGCTACGTGAAAACCGTGCGTTGAAACCATTGCGAGTATTTTCTTGGTTAGCAGCAAAAAAATTATGACTCTGATTTTGAATTTGACGCGTAGAAGTGCGCCTGGACAATTTTATTGTATGAAGTTTAATAAATAAATTAAAAAAGTATAATACGGAATCTTAATAGATGTACGTATGCTTGACTGCCTCGATGGAGTAGTTGTACTGCGGTAAGATTACAAAGCTGAAGTCTCGGGTTCGAACCCCGGGTCGGGCGAAGTGATAATGGATTTTTTAATTTATTATCAGACCGGAGCTAGGAATTTGTGATATGGGGATAGGCTCACCCCTTATCACATCGTGGGACAGAAGACATAAGGCGAATCGTGGGTGTACTGGTAGCTACCAGCAACTTTGCCTACCCCTTCTAGGAAAATGCGTGAGTTTATGCATAAATACTATGTACATATACTTTATAATGACTTCGATTCGATTTATAAGTGTGATGAGAAATGCGTTAGAGTTATAGGTATTTTTAGAAAATATTTTTTTGGCGTTTCGAGTTCAGCATACTATTAGATAAGAACACGCAAAGAAAAAGTATACTAGTAGTAAAATAGGTAGGTATTTAAAAGATATAGGTATATAAAAGGTATAAAAACAGTGATATTGTTAAAAAACCGTGTGTATCGAGTATCGACGAATGTTTATAAACATGTGCCCATTGTGGAAATTAATGGGATTAAAGATAAGGTTTGTTACGATAAAACACGTATAGGTACGATGAAGGGTTTGTTTTTGTACATGGTTATGGTGATGCACTTTCGTATTACTACAAATATTGTTGGTAAATGCACCTGCCCAATACCACTTTCCTCACCCAATCCTTTTTCCATTCCGTTCTCCTTCCGATTTGATGGGTCGGCAGCATATTCATGATTCAAGCTTCAAGGATTTTCATGATCTCTTATAATCAGACCTATGCAATATAAAAACCTTTAACACAGGATTAATATCTGTGTAAGGCAACATATTGCAAATGATTATTCTTTAAATCATTCTAAGCTACAGGACGCTCAATATAGGCTACTCAAAGAATTTTTATGGCTCACTGTTAGGAACAACCTGCGTACAGTGACTTCTACCCAACTCTATAAAGTCCTCTACCAACATTGTGGTTGTGCTTATTTTAAAATATTCAGCAAATATTTGCCAATTCACGTAACAAAAGTGTTACACCGCGCCGCTTACACGTAGTTAAGTTAAACTGTTTATTAAATGAAAAATGTACTCAGGCATGCATAAAGAGGTAGCAATGAATGATTGGCACATTAATATCGAGTTCGAAGTCAGTTGTACACGAACAATCGAGTGTATTCACATACCCAACTCCCCTCGGGCATTTTCAGAGCCAATAAAAAATCGACTCTTCGTTTCTTCACGTTGTTAAACCGTGTTCTTATTGAATATTATTCAGAGACCTTAGGTCTATTGTAACTTTTTAAAATAATAACATTTATTTGTTAGATTATGCACTTTGCAATGAGTGTCTTAACTGTTAAAATCCTTTCTTTATAAATCTATTTAAACTTATAATTTCACTGAATTATTGAACTTAAATTAACTTAAACCTTTTACAACAATTATCTATTTGTCCGTCTTTGTCTTCGGAGGGAAATTGATTTCGTGGGCTTTCATGTTCTTATTTCCTTAAAAACGTGTTTAATATTGTGTATCTCGCAATAAATATACGATAAGTTGTTAAAATTAAAGTTTCATAAATCGATTAGCGCAACCCAATTGATCGATAAATTATAGAATGTTGCAAAGGCACATGTGCGTATAAAGCCTTATTCTATAATTCGTGTGAGCCCCGAGCGTATAATAACAGTAATAAGGCATGCCGCGGCCTCCATAAGTCACATCGCTTCTCCGTAAAATAGCGCTCTCATTACTGGCGAAAATACTTGACTGTACACACAGGTATTGCGATAATCTACCTACTTCAACACTTCATATACTTTAAGCTATGTATAAATAATTGGCTCTTTTGCATGTACTAACGCCACGGAATCTTAAATAGACTTAGAAAAAAAAGAAGCTGATGTTATATGAAGCGCGATGTCAAAGGTGAAATTGCAGTATTATACTGCACCATATATATTTATGAAAGTATTATTATGCACGAGCCTTAACCGCTAGTGCGCTCCAAAAAAATATTTGCAAGCAAGAAAAAACATTAAAAAACCCTATCTGCGCTAATAACATGACGCTCAAATAGTTGTCAGATTTAATGACGCGCGTCAATAATGGAAGATAAACTGGATACCGAACGTGTTCTATTTTTATACCGTACTACAGGGTGGTGGTAAATTAAAAGCTTTTCAAGATGTAACTTCGTGCTGTTACAATTGAATAGCGCTGCACCAGAAAAGTGAGCTGACGTCATAAAGGGTTGAGTTGAGCGCGCTGGCTGTCACGTTTTTGCTCGATTCGGCCTCATCTCTCCCACAGTACTAGTCACGAACTTATACTTCACTTAATTAACGTAAATAAGACAGTTTTGCGAATGAAAAAACAACGGGCCCCGTGTAAAGGTCGGCGTTTCGACGAAACCGGCTTGGGGATTAAGGCTGCGTGCAGATTTGCACATGGAATTATTTGTAAGCCCTACTCATTTGAGTGAGAAGTGCACTAATCGCGGTGGAAATTTACTATTTTATCAAAAACATTAAATAATCCAGACGGAACAACTGAGCTATCACGAGTTGCAATGTATATGTTATGGGCCAAGTGATTAATCCGGCATTATTCATAGTGCCCGGGCAATATGAATAATGCCCAATAAGAGCGGGCAATGTGATTATAACCAATAAATTTATCACATTGCCCGGGCATTATGAATAATGCTAAGTGCCTATTGGGCAGAGTGATATAAAGCGAATCAAAATCAAAACAATGAGCCGAAGTGGTAGATTTTAGAATAAGGCAGCACGATGGCGTGGGTTGGGAGGAGTGGAGGGGAAGGGGGAGTGTCAATAAACACCTGTTGTCAATACAAATTAGCTTCGTCGTCTCCGGCGCTACGGCAAGTTCAGCCCCTTCGCCCTTGCGTAACAAAAGATAGACACCCATGCTCACCTCCGCAGCTTCGGCTTGCTGGTCGCCCCCGGCGACCAGCCTCAGCCGCTACGGCTCGCACGGTTGCCTATCCTTCGTTACAGCGGGCGGGGGCTGCTCTCCCTCCGCGCCTCCGGCTTTTTATATACACTCTAGGGTCAGTACCCAAAAGACTACGTGAAGTCAGGGTGTTCCGAGTCGGTTTTGGGCACAGTCGACCTAACTGATCCATAAAGTGGGTACACTAATTTTCTTCTGAAGATAATGTTTCGGTCGTTAAAAAATAACTAAACATAAGCAGATCAATTCAACCTTTCTAATTTATGGGTCTATCGGAGATGCGACAATACGGCAGCGCACCACGTAAAAAATCACCCATTAATCCCATTGCCCGATCATCATGTAGCCATATTTATAATGCCCGGGCAATGTGATAAATAGGTGAGTTTAGATTGTAATTAATCACTTGGCCCGATATGGCTCGGCAATATTCATACTGCCCGGGCATTATGAATACTGCTCGCATTAATCACTTGGCCCATAACATATACATTTCGTAGATATCATATTTTAACGTACACGAAATTATATTGGTCCCTTGTTACTATTTATGTTTATAGTAACCTAAAGTATATAAATATTGTATTTAAACCATCGTACCTATTCTTTTTGTCGGCGGCAGGTAAAGTAGTAATTAGTTAAACGTAATCTAAATTGAAGGTTGGAACGTCCTCGGACAAATCTCTGGCTTTATGATGTGGTATTAATGAGATAAAGCAACGCTTTCAAGGTTTATTACCTCAGTTGTTATGGTATTTATAAATTTAGTTACTAATTTACTTTTCGAGCTGTGTGCCAGTTAGATAGAAATAATGTTATTGTCTCACAGAAGAACAGCAACAACATTACAATTTCCGACGGCGATAGCTCAATCAAGACTTTTTCAATGCAAGTATTTGATGCAGTAGGCAGACTTGCATAAGTAGCTACCACTGCTGATTGACTTATTCAATGTCATAGCCAAGTCATTACGAAATGCTTAGTACAAACCATATTATGAACAACACTCCTTTAGTGAGAAAGTTAGGTCTTAGTGCTTGGAAAAAATTAAACGAGAGATGGATGACTTTTGGTATTGTATATTTCCTAACACAAAGAATCATCCCGTTTCAATCCATTGCTGATATAGGCCTCTCCCAAAATATGCCACAGCGCCGATCTGCTGCTTTATGCATCCAGACGCTGCCGGCTCTCTAAGGTTATACGAGTGATATGATTTAAACACGTCCTTAGTCGGTACCATCTTAGGCCACACTTTATGTCACATTTTATTTTAATGATAGTTTTTACGGCGACACTAATAATAGCCACTGAAATTAATTTAATCATTCGTAATTACTACTGCTCATTAACCCTTGTGACAACGTATGCGGCTACCGACATGCGAGATCTTTGGTTTCAATTATTTTATAGAGAATAATTTTAATTGAAAGCCTGATATTGTTATAGAGTCAGTCGCCATCATAATAACAGACGAAATACCGATTAAAAGGTGTATCGTTGTATATCTGCTCATTTCAAGACATAGGCGACAAGTGTATAAAATAAATTGCATTATCAAATATCACCTTGCGAAATTATAATAATGTTGATGGGGGTTTTTAGTACCCGTAGTTATCATTATCATTATTTGCGCTTGATCGCCAAACTATAGGCATGACATTTTTTATGGCCCTTATTTTGTCAAGACCAAAAACATCTGCAGGTGACCCGTTTTTACACCCAGAAGAAAAGTTGACAAAATCCATTTGTCTCAATATTATTATACAGTGCAGGTTGGTGATTTAAAATGCCTTTAAAAATGATTAGGATTCAGAATATGTTTTGCGTTTGAACTTGCAATCTCTATCTTGGCAATCCAGTCCTTACCCAACTAGTCTATCGCTTACCAATGCCGATGGCAATTAAAAAACACAGATAAAGCGCACAACACATTGTTAACGGCTATATTACCCAATAATTAATATCGCTGAAAGAGACACACAATAAATAGTGCATCGTCAGAGCAACTCCATTTACCGAGCCTTTTAAAAAGCTTTTCATAATGGCAAGTCACCGGTATAACCCCACATTAGCGTACTCGCCGCGAATTGAATCGAGACAGCGATGAAAGACTCGCGTTTTATAATGAAAAGGGTTATAATTTAAATTGCTTTTATTAGCGATATATTTGATGCTGAGTGTTCTTGAAAGTGCCATGTTCCTTAATGGTTATGTGAATGGTGCTTTGTTAATGGAGAATTTTTCGCAATCGCGGGTTTTAACGGTTTTTTTAACCGACTTCAAAAAAACGAGGAGGTAAGAACGTGAGGTGAGTAGAAGAATATTCGACTGTATGTTCTTGTTTGCTAATTCAATTATTTTTTGACTCTTGGGCAAGTGCGAATAGAAATGTTTGTTACAGCCAGCAGTTGGTAAGACGCCGAATGTGTGTGGGGTCCACAAATATTTGTGTCAGGTCTGGGTGTTTGTGAGTCCCAAAAGTCTATCGTAGTATCTGATACCCACGACACAAGACTTAATAGATCTTAATGTGGGTTCAGGACTATGTATGTGACAGTTGGGTGTATTTTTTTATTTATATTTCATAATTTTGGACTGTTTCAGCTTTTTACATTAATTTTATGTTTTCCTTTTCTATTTAAGTTTACAATTGTCTCGGCCCTTGCCTTAGTGAGCAGCTTATATTATATGGTATCTACGTATACTGCAATATACTGCAATAAAATAAAAACACATTAATATAAGTTACAAAAACAAGAAAACTTACTAACAACAATCATACCTCTGTTTTGATTACAAACTGAATATTCTTGTTTCTTTATCAAAGAACATTTACTTAACAGCAAGTAATAACTTAGCCAACTCTATTGTAATTGGATAAAAATATTTTTATTCTCTTTTTGTTCGTTAAACATGCAAAACTATTATTGCAAAATCAGATTCTGTTGCAAAAAAGGGAAAAAATTCCCACTACTACCTATTATGAAATAATAAATAAAGAAAAATGCGTCGATACCGCGGGGATAGCGCGGTCGGCGCGCTAGCTTCACGCAATTCTAAAATAGACTTTTACCTTAAATTGCATTCTTTCGAAACACGTATCTTTGACTGTACATTGTACACCTGTCTGTTATTTAGATGTAAGATTTAATTTGTAACAACTCGGTATGTTTACCAAAATGTTAATTTATTTTAAATGATACTGAACATACTTTATCTTTAAAATGTTATTATAAATCATTTTGACAGCCTCCGTGGCGCAGTTGTTTAGACGCCGCCTGTAAAACGAGAGGCCGCGGGTTCGATCCCCGCACCGAGAGAAATGTTTGTGCGGCCCACAAATATTTCTTCCGGGTCTGGGTGTTTGTGAGACCGAAAAGTCTCTCGTAGTTCCTGATACCCACGACACAAGACTCGATCTTAGTGTGGGGTCAGGACTATGTATGTGACTGTTGGGTGTTATTTATTTATTTATTTAGATTAAGGCACTTTTTTTCTCTACTACCCGGTTCACAAGGCTTCACAAGGTATAATGCAACGAAATTCCTAAATAATAATTATACTAAATTAGCAATAAATGTATAATTGTACAAAATCTTCAATGGCCGATATAATTAATTTTATACAATATTAATGAAGCATTACGTTTATTTAAACATTTTAATTATTAAAAAGATGCATAAAATATTAATTACATAATCATCGTGAATATGACATATTAATAACGAGTTCTATCTTCTCTAAATATCAACATACTAATTACTTACGTAAACAATAAATCTACTTACAAAATGATGAGCACATCATTAAATAGCAGCTATTGTAGATTTATCTAAACGATTTGTGAAAATTCTGTCACTAATCGAGTTTCACAACATAGTTTCAGTGTAATCATAAAGATCATCAGATATGTTATTAATTAATTGGTCGTCTACAGCAATCAAAATATGTATTAAAAATAAATAAATACACCCAACAGTCAAACTCAATTCGCGATCTCACACATAGATTAGTTTTAGTTAGTTGATAGTTCATATACATTTCATTTCATACAATTCTACAATAACATTTAACTGTGCTACCGGAAATCTTTGCACGGATTTTCTTTGCAGACACATTTCGGTGCAGTTTTATTTTCCATCTATTAAAAATACCTACCCTGTAAAAGATCATATAAATAACTATTTTGATTTGCTTTTAGTTTGAAAATAAAACGATAGTTTCTAGCTAATGCACTCGGTATATGTGCTCTTAAAAGTGTACAATAAAATAATCCAGATACTAAAAGTATTTAATTAGTCACATTTAATATAGTCACGATAAGTTTTATTGCAAAACTCGTGGTAGATGCACCGAGTAATGCAGTATTGTGCGCCGGAGTACCCAAGAGCGACGCGACGGGCAGGGTTGTCAGTATCATATGGCTCGGATTTATTTATCAAAACAAACTTATACAAATACTTATGGCGAAGCTAATTACAAGAGCTTAGCCTCTGCGAGTACCTAAGTGATTACTGATTTCTATGAATATCTACAATGTTTGAAAAATTACGTAGCCAGGCTCTCAAAATAAACGGAATATGAAAAAAACGACAGGAGGAATTGCTAGGCCATAGGTAAAATTTACATTGAATATTTTCTAACTTTCAACTTGTGTTTGACATTAACTATAATACTACGGGTACTTGCTAGTACTAATAACTAGTTAGCGTAGATCACCTGCCACGAAACAGAAAAGCGTTTGAATGATCATTAGAATTGGTTTCACTGCAGACACCTATGGGGAGAAAACTATATTAAAGATAAAGCTACTTAGTACCGATGTAAATAAAAATAATCCACAAATAAAATGCATAAATAAGAATGTCAGTACAGGTAGCCCTATGATCGCGGCGAGTGTGGACCGGTTCGTGAGCGGCGCACCTGCCGCGGGCACACGCCACGCATGCGCACCGGACACTGCCAGCCCTGGGACGTAATACTACACCACTTGCCACTCGCGAATAAATTCATAACACACTGCTTAGTGCTTAACCCTTCTAAGCTCAACGTTCGCTTTTTACAGAGAGTTTAGATGATAAAGCAATATTAGTTTGGAGTTTAGTCATGGTGATTTGTAATATCTATCTAGGTTTGGCTTTCATGGATTTATTGAAAATCTGGGATAAAAGTACTTAGATTATATAAATAGATACAACATGTGAAACGGATTTGCGATGTCTGATTATTTTGCACGAAACATTCAAGCAGAGAATAACATAGTGAATCTTAACAAAAGACAAAATTAACTAATAACGTGCATCAAAGATTGAAAATATAGGTATCTACCGCCTTTTCCAAGTCCAAGGAACCAAAAAGCTCGATCGAATTTGCTTACGTAAAGGTGTCTACTAAAAATAATAAAAAAAACACAACTAATATTACATCAAAAAGACATCCCACAAAAATATAATCATTTGTTTTGAAGTTAGGACTATACCGGTACGATGTTCCGGTCTTTATCTAATCGTGGAATACATCACTGACAGTTACAAAATACAAAATAATTGAAAAAATGTCGTGGTGGCGCGGCGCTGCGCTCGGCCTTCCTTTACTGTCCTCGCTTGTGCGAGTGCAGATAAGCTGGGACGTGTGCATTTTATTTATTTTAACATTTTTAAGGCGGGCGTGTTTTTTTTTCTCGTCGATGGCGGCGCGCGGCGGTAAGTCACGAAGTGGCCCGCACTCCGCACCACCTTGAGGGCTAAATAGCACCTACGCAGTAACCGTTGCGCTTATTTACTGCCTACTGAAATAGACCTACTTCGATGGATATACTCTTTTATGTACGACCACGTATTAGGCATAATACTGGGCTGGTGGAATTCGAAAATGGAATGCCAACTTTCAATTATGCTGATAATAATAATTCAAAAAATATTTAAATTATCATTTTTCATCTGTTATTTATTTAAAACCGCTCTTTTATTTATTATAATAGGGCAGTGTTCTGCAATAATATAATATTTTATATTAAACATGTTATCTTATCTGTGATAATAAACATTTTAATTTCCAACCAGCAGTGGAGTACAAAACAAGTGGATATTGGTAAACAAACAGGTTGATAAAAAAAATAGAAATGCAGTAACATTTATTATGGCCCGTCGACGTATACCTACCTATTTAATTTTCTTTTTTTACTTAACGATTGCGTAACGTATTCCTTTGAAATAAAACTATTATTTACGGATTTTATCGCGGATTTGGTTTAATTTTTACATTTTTTGAGTTCCCGACGTTTCGATTACTTTACAGCTTTCGTTGTCACGGGGCGGACTGTCCGCCAAAAAAATGTAAACATTAAACCAAATCCGCGATAAAATCCGTAAATAATTGTTTTATTTCAATGTGTAACATTCGCGTAAATCTAAGAAACCACAATGTATTCCTGCTTTATACTTCATGAATAAATATGTACGGCAGATTTGCAGATAGTGCGAATTTTTGCATTTGTTTACCATTATTAAGGATATTTTAAACTGAATATTAGTTGATATGAGATTGTATCCAAATACGGCAATAAGATATGGGAGCAGATGGTCTTACAATCAAAGAAGTCTTATTCGGGGCGAAACGTTGAAGATTGGTCGGAAAGCGGGAGATTGTGTAACACTACGCATCCTAGCAACCATCGGGATATCACTACATTAACACGTCGAGTGCGAAATCAATCCAAATGATTTGGTATACGAGTATATCTCGCTTTACATGCGGCTAACAAAAGCGTAGACTTCTCTGTCGTTCGAAGGATTAAAGTTTCTTAAAAGTTGCAGGGTTTAATATGTCTTGTACCGCCACAATGATAGTTTTATGACCAGCCCCCTTAGCCAAGTTACAAGCGCTTGCATTCTATTATCTTTCTACAATCGTTAACGCCTTGACGTAAGCGATGGCGTTTGTACGTTGTACAACGCCATTGGCTAACTCCCATACTAAAGCTATCCAAGATGCAATTTGACTAGCGCAAACGAAACGTTATCGCATAAGTCAAAGAGTTAACGATGAAAGAGAATAAATGAAAAGAGTTTATGAAAGAGAATAGATTAGAAGCGCTTGTAGGGCTTGCAAGGCTAAGGGGGCTGGTGCACAATGCCTTGTACCGCAGTAATGGAAAGAATAGGAAAATCACTGCCGCAGGGAACGTGTTAATAGGAAGAAAAAGAAGTTATACTGATCAAGCTGTGAAGAAGGCAAGTGAACCGTAGTGGACACAACAGCAGTAATTATTTTAAGCATGGCTCGTGACGCGCGCGTCCTCGCGACTGCCGCACGCGTGTCCCCGGAATAAGGTCAACATTGTAGCTTCCAGTGCAAGCCACGATCACAAATACACTGCACTTACTATACATCTATATATATAAGCTCACGATCATATACTATAAATGCCTAAATGCCTAATAGGTAAACAATATTTATACAGTTCGCGAAAGTAATTTATATCTTTACTTGTTGCCAAACTAAGGCCAACTTAGGTAGAGGACAGTTAGGATGTATTTATGCCATATTTTACATAACCTTCATTGTGTTCTAATTGATATAGGTGTGTATGTATGATAATAATATAAATATTTTATATTCCGCATACTTGTCTATTAATAGTTGACATTTTATAATTTCATTAATCTACAATAAACGATTCTGGTCATCGCCTTATAACTTTGTAAGTACCCATAACATTTCACAATTTTATGTGTTTATTTAATAGTTCGATACTATAAATTGCCAATACATAATTATTTTTTACAATTTTATGAATCTATAAAACGGACATTAAAAACAAAATATGAACAGACCTTGATAAAACATTGGATATTCAGCACATCTTGGCTATTTTAAAAGTTTTATTAAGTCAAAGCCGCTTATGTGGATGTTTTCATATCAATTTGTAGATAATCTCTTGTCACAACACAATTAATTTAATGTTTAAATGCAGTACGTGTTATCTACAATATACCACACCAACAATAAAATACCAAGTTGTAATTACCATAATAAATGTTTCATACAAACTGGATTAACGAAAAAAATGACCTACTACTTTCACACGCGTATTATTTATATTACGAGTATTCCATATTTAGTTATCATCCTCCACAAATGTAAAACATAAGCATCCTAAAACTAGCTTAAAGATAAGTGCATGGTCTTTAGCAAATTTGAAGAAGTAAAAAAAGGTACACCATTTTTTTTAAATGACCACTCGGACAATGCGAGAAGTCGACGGTCTCGATAAAATTCGTTGTTTTGTCTCAAAGCATTACATTAAGAGAGCAGGTAATTAAACATCGAGATGTCCCTGCTACGGAGCTGTGAGGAGGCGTCGCACTAAATAATGACTGTAGTAAACTTATTGTGATGGGCAAAACCGCCTCCACCATTGTACTTTATCATACACTAATTATGGGAACGGAATTCGTAGTGCCATGTGTATCTACATGAAGTCATACAGCTTTGTAGCATTTTAGATTAATTTAGTTATAAACACGGATTCAATATGCTCTACGTTAAAGAGCGTATGCCGCATAAGTACTCGTGTAAAGTCATCAATATAATATTGAATCCTTTGAATTAAAGTAATTCTAAGAATATTCATAGATATATTTCTAACTGACGGCAGCTGATATTCCAAAGCCTATTTTAATGACGAAAAACAAGCAGGATTATCTGCGTAGAGTGAAAGCGAATTGGTTCGTAAAGAAGCGATCACATAAATCGAAGCGATAATTAAACTATTTCATCGCAGGCGTCTGCGGATAATCTCATGGCCGCGGTATTCCACGCTCTGTAATCGTTTGTCGCAAAAACCGAATTGTGCGTTATTCAATTGGTTAATCAGACCAATTAATTTGAAGGGATAGCTACCTTCCGATCGACAAGGAGCTCCGTAATTGGAACGATGAATGTTCGATGTAGAGAACATTTCTTTCTTTACACGTGGCCTTTAGAGCGCTATTTTAAATTAACTACAAAACGCCTGAAACGTTTTGTAAAACATTATTTTAATTAGTAGACCTACCTAAAGTACAATGGCTTCATTATACTGATTTTGGAATGCAGTTCATGCCACCAATTTTAAGCTTTTTCTGCTTTCGAATCGTAATAGAATTCATTATTAAAAGTTAGTAACTACATACAAACGACATTAGAGTCAGAAAAAAACATTTAGTGATATTATACTGATTCTGTTAAGCATATGTATCCAATTTTGAAGATAAAAACTAGCCAAACGTAATTTTAAATCGCGTTTATTACCTTGCAAATATCTTGTTTTTATGCATAAATTTATTTTAAAAATTCGTCAATGCATGATCATAGTATTATTTTGGCCAGGCCTACCTAAAATATTAACATCTTCTAAAGTAGCCATTAAAACCGTGATAATTAATAAATAATATTCTTCTGTATCTGTATCAGCCCATATACGTCCCACTGCAGGGCACGGGCCTCCTCTACAATCGACTACCGATTGAGAGTGGTTAGGCCATATAGTCCACCACGCTGGCCTAGTGCGGGTTGGTGGACTTACATACCATAGAATTTTTATAAATCGCTATGGTATGCAGGTTTCCTCACGATGTTTTCCTTCACCGTTTTAGTGCATGGTGATTGACTATCAATACACACATGACTCCGAAAAGTCAGAGGTGTGCCCTGGGATTCGAACCCGCGACCACCGTGAACATGTTGGCAGTCGCGTCTAGTCCGTTTACCAACAGGCCACCACGCACTTACTAATAATATACTTACCTACCTTAAAACCTTGTATTTGGCCCACTGTTATCCATACGTAACAAAGCCTAACTGATAAATTTTACAGCGACATGATCGAGATAATTATCTTCTATAGATTCACAGGTAGGTTCCACCTATTAGTTCCGATCGATCTGAAAGAACAACGCTTTGTGATATGCGATAAAATCTACATCGAAACTCGATACTAAATAAAATAGTCCGCTCACTAAAATATTTTTAATTGCGTCTATTATTGAATTTGAAACTTTAATTATCTCTGATGGGCAATCGGTAGAAATGATTAAAACACAAGGTTCTTGTTATAATAATAGTAATTATAAATATTTATTGAGTAATACATTTGACATTTGATGGTAGCATGAATATTTGACTGCCATGGTTATATGGATCAATGATTTAACGAATATATTAGTAATTATCCAATTTTATTAAAGTATAATAACAATGCAATTACCAAGTGTAAATTTTCCGTTCTTCGCTTTTTTTAACGTCGAAAAGATTTTCTAACATCGAAACTATTCGTGTATGTATAATGCCTAAACTTGGTAAGATTTTTTTGTTATATTCATATTACGAGAGATTTTATAAAACCTATTCCTAGCAGGTCCTAAATTTTAAACAGTTATAGATGCGGTTAATTTTGTATGCTCGGTCCATGCATTAACTACACAAATATTGTTTTAAAGCATAGGAATCTAAGCGAATCGTCTTAGCCGCGCTGGCTCCTAACCTTTTTTTATAGGAACATGTTTCTGTCCCTCAAAAAGATTTAAATCGGATAGCACATGGCCGCTGTGTGTTCTGGGGGAGGGGTTACTCTACAAAAACGATACGAACTTCGAATGTTCGGATATTCGACGACCTGAGTAACATATAAGATTTCCACTTTTAATAATCTCTTCTCTATTATACTAATAATTTTCTCCGAACTTAGTCTATGGTTGCGACGTATGATAAAAAACACAACATTTTGTGGAGTATCTAGGCACATTACTGAAGTTTTACGAACGTCGTCCGTACATTCGAAGTTCGTATCGTTTTTATAGAGTAGCTCTCCGGTGTTAGTTGTCAGGCCGTGTCCGACGTCCGCACATGCGTACTTGCCACCGTGGGTGGTAGCCGAAGGGTTTTTCATTTTTTTGTCTAACTCAACACGTGATTATCTTGCACACTGCCCCTGGTGGACTCCTTGAGAAATTAAAATGTTATAAAAAAATTGCGAAAGTTTTTAATCGTAAATTGCTAGTAATTGTGTTGATAACAACTTAACTCACCTTGTGTTTTGTGAAAACCATGCAGTAATAAATAATAGTAATTAATATATTATTAATTACTATTTCCTTTTGTAAGTGACTATTAAAATTTATAAATAATATAATTACCTATCTTCATTTCCTATAGTAAATAAAGTTAAGGGAATTTTCATATGCCTCACAAAATAAAAATGTGTTCATAAACAAAATCAAGTTGATTATTATGCGTTTTAAAACTCACTTAGGTATTTCTTGTCGTGCACACTGCACAAGTTTGTTTTCATAAAATTACAAGTTTGGGCCGGAGGTCTTCGATTTAGTACAAATAGCTGTTATTAAATGCTTCCAAATGCGGCCCACCCTGGCTCCCTAATACTGTGTTTTGGTAAATTGTTCCTTTTTTAGTACATTAGATGACTTCATTTTGTTATTTTCATTACTTATACCCGTAATTATTGAAGGGTATGTTTGTCATAACTCAAACCTTACGCGGTGGTCAAACATTTTGAAATTTGTTTCTGAAATTTAAGTTTAGGATTGAATCTTAGCAACAAAGATTTGTAAACTATATTATTTATTATTACATCTACCTTTTGGGAAAAATATGTGTATAATTACTATGATTTCAGTAAAATTTTGCAGTTTAGCTCATACGTAGAATTATGCCACAAATTGATAAAAAATACTCCAGAGTATACATTTTTAACTACCGTTTCTGATTTATATTTACATCGTTACAAAATTATATTAGTATCGATTCATCGACAAAGCAACAATGGTCTCAAGTAACCGTTTTATTACTCGGTACATTGTTCAATCCGATGGTTGCACCACACAGCAGTACACTTTTTATTTCGATTCAATTAAACAATACAGCCCAAATTGTCGTCCGATGCTTTGCGTGCAGATAAAAATAAAGTCATCACGTTTCTTCACTTATTGAATTTCGAGAGGACACTCCAAAACGGTGGGGCCAATCTTTATTTCTAAGAAAGCTTACTCATGTATTTCCAATCAACAAATACCTGCTCCATACCAAAGATTTTCGATCAATGTGGACCACAACTCACGTCCGATCGAAATTCGTTGCGCATTGACCATCTTCGACCACCTAGAATGCTTCTCTTTTCACTAGATGCCGAAAGAGGTCTTGCGCAAAAAGCAAAAATCCGGACCACCGGTATATTAGACCACCGCTTTTAAGGGTATTGACGAAATTCTTACGTCGAGTATGTACAAAATTAGAGCAATGTGTAAATTAACTATCCCCATCAATGTTTCCCAAAGATAAACTTTTTAAATTCTTGTGGCACAGTTATTGTTCATGTAGTAATCTGCACGCAAACATGATCGTTGCTCGCTCATTAGGTGGTGTCATGCATCATAAGCACCGATTAATTGGCCTCCGACGCTCCGGTGCACGTACAAAGAAGATAAAAAGAGGAATGACATCGGGCAAGCAACGACCTTTTCTGTAACGAGGAGCCGTCACTCAAACAGGCGACGTCAGCGGCATGTGGGCCGCGGCCGACAAACGATCCTCTCGACAACTTCAATTTATATGCAACTCGATGCCTACACTCGTCCCCGGCTGATAGGTAATAAAGTCATGGTACGGGTCGCCACCGAAATTATTGCCGAACATGCCGACGAGACGTATTCACAAAATACCTTCAGTTTTACACATAATGACTAATTAAATTTCTCGTTAAGTGTATTATTGATGTGACGGACTCATTAACGATATCATAAGCGATTCGAAATGAAATTGAAAACAGCAATAATTTTACAATAATTTGTGGTAAAGGAAAACGTGTGCTCCGAGCGGCAATCTCCCCACACCAACTTGGGTGGTTCGGCAGATGTTAATGATAATAAAATCACAAATCAATTACTGGTTAGAGATCGATGTTATGAACATTACACGTACACGCACATCGTGCCGTGAATTTCAATGAACTCAAAAACATAAGTGTACTTCAGTGCATATATTAAGAGGTAAACCACGTCTTGTTTACCGAGACCATTGCTCACGTGCGCTGCGTAATTAGCTTTTTAATTGATACATCAAGGTACACAATAAATGGAAGCTAATATTAAATATAAGAGAAACTAATTAACATCGCTTGAGCAATACCGATGTAAAACTTGTCGGGTGGTCAAAATATATTCGCCGCTGCCGAAGCAGGTATACATGAAAATTGGAAATAATGAAACGTCGCCGGGCATCGATTGTGGCAAATTGCAGTTGCCGGTGCAATAATTTCACCAATAACCCGCCATTAGTGTCGGGAGTGCAAACAAACTGCGGCCATCAAATGCGTTGACGAATTAGTGCGACCACCCTGAGAGCGCCACATGCGATCTCGCCGTGTTATTTTGACTAAAATGTCTTCTTTGAAAGATTGAGAACGGTTTCGTAATTGTTTTTAATTGAAGACTATGAAACACGACGTGAAGCTGCGATTTTATCGCAGTATTACGCTGATATTTTTATAAAATTCTGGTGTCGTGAACCTCTATAAATTGTAGACTTGTAATAAGCTATAGAATCATAATGTATATAGATAGCTGATAATGTCAAGTACGTTGTTAATGTGTAGTTAGATACCATTTGTTTTTTATTTAATCTTCTCACCACATGCAAAATGTAAGTTTCTATACAGTACATACAAACATAAACTCACGCCTCTTCCCATTAGGGGTAGGCAGATGTCAGGACACCCACATTTCGCCTTGTATGTTCCGTCCTATGATGTGAAATTCCTAACTCCAGGCTGATAATGATAGAATATAATAATAATAATACACCCAACAGTCACATACATAGTCCTGACCCCACATTAAGATCGAGTCTTGTGTCGTGGGTATCAGGAACTACGAGAGACTTTTCGGTCTCACAAACACCCAGACCCGGAAGAAATATTTGTGGGCCGCACAAACATTTCTCTCGGTGCGGGGATCGAACCCGCGGCCTCTCGTTTCACAGGCGGCGTCTAACCAACTGCGCTACGGAGGCTGTCAAATAAAAATATCACTGACATATACATAAAATTACAACAATCTATTAAAAAATCTTGAACTATCCTTGTAAATTTTAATATACGTTAATAACTAAATAGGTTAACTATTCATCATCATCATATGATACATAAATTACTGTGCTGTTGATATTACACTACCTTTAGCTATTTAATATCTAAAACCAAATATTTGTAGATACTTTTTGTTGCAAAATCAACTCTGACACCTAAACACAGTGGTATCACTAGATACTGACGAGGATGCTACAGGGCGCAATCCTCATCCTTACTCAGCCGTCCCCTGCCACTCAATGTGCAAAGGTCGTTACTTCATTTATCCTGGCGTCTTATCTTGTATACCCGTGTTTAAAATGCAAACTTATTTCAATATTAAAAGGCATACTGACATTATCGTCTCTTTGGTCAAGTGGCAGCATTTATGGATTATGAACCCTGTGGTTTTGGGTTTTAAGCTAGGTCGGGCGACCTATTTAGTGAGTTTGTATATTTGGAAAAGCTTGACGAAGTAACCAAGATGTAAAATTTGGCCTAGTGCCGCCACTAAAGGGAATCAAATCACACTTTTTTCCGCTAACTTTCGTATTGAAATAAGTTTGTAATATTGTGAATGGCATTGGTTTTCCGTCCGCCTACCTCTTCAACAATATAGACGTAACTTATGTGATTGTGTACGTATTTTTAAAATATACTTTTTATATTTTATGTTTAGTTCCTACATTAGCTACTTAAGACTGAGACATAAAGGTTAAATGTAGAGTGAGCCGGCGCCGCAAATATTGGTCCATATAACTAGTTCATATCAGGAAGGATAGAAGGGTAAAGCACGAAAAACTACATAAATATATGTTATGGTTTTATTACAGATTAGTGGCATATTTAGGTACACTTCTCATATTTACAGTAATATATCGTTACATAATATCACTTTTCCTTAATGTAATTTACATAAGAGAAATAAACATAGAACTTACTGTTAGTATATCATATCTCACCAACTACGTCATAAATACATCTGTATTCTTAAACTTACATTAATAAAATACATTTATTTATTTTGTAAATCTGTTATTTGTATTTTGAATTTTCCATGGAATAAATCAAGGAATTCCATTCCAATCAATAAATGACATTAAAGTGTTTCAAATTTAGAACTCGGGTATATACCGGGTATCTCAAGACTGCTACCGAAAACGAAGCCGGGTGGTAGTTTTAGTGACTACAAACACAAAGCAACAAAAAATTTCGCAAAGAAACGCGACAGTTATTTATTATGATTTTTTAAACATCGTCATTTTTTGGTGGTAAATCCCTAGTTTTAGCTAAAATAATAATTTAAACTCTTTTATACCTTAGATTATTTATAAATAAAAGGGTATACACTGTTGTTTTAGGAAAAAATGCATTTACCACCCAAATATGGTCAAAGGAAAAAATAACCAAAAAAAAAATTGTCGCTTTTTTTGCCACTCTTTCTATTGCATTGGGTCTGAAGTCGCTTAAACTACCACCCGGCTTCGTTTTCGGTAGCAGTCTTGATATACCCTGTATATCACCGTTAAATTGTGAATACCGTTAGATTATAATCTATCTCGCGAGATTGTGAACTGTCGAAAGATTGTGAACCGTAGGTTAGGTTAGGTTAGGTTTAACAGTTTCACTTCGATAGATTATAATCTACCGAAAAAATAATACGTTAAATTGCAAGCAGTATGTTACGGTTCACAATCTTTCGACAGTTCACAATCTCGCGAGATAGATTATAATCTAACGATATTTACAATTTTACGGTGACATATATTTACGATTTATAAGTTTACAGTGTTGCAAAATATATGTATTTCAATGTCTTATTCCAATAATAAAACGTATCCCTACACAAGGTAACTAGTGAAGGAAGACAATAGTTAAACTAATGGTTTATTTCGGTAACAAATATAAAAATACACGTACATCTAGCAAACTGTTTAACATATTAAAAGCCTTATTACGTAGAACAAGTACACGGTCGACAATTCTCACAACGCATTATGCATACATTTACACACAATCTACAAAAGTCGCCGCGATTTCATGCTCTATGCAAATAATTACTTATAGCAATATCCTTACATCTACGTCGTGGAAGACTATATGATTTTGCTGTATAAGGCACCAAGAATTCTCTCTACAGATCCTTGCATTTAAAGCAATGTAATCTAAAATGGAAATTTTAGTTAGATCTGATTTACAGATTGACTAAAATTTATTCCACTATTGAATATTTTTTTATATATGAAGAGGGATTTAAATAATCAAATGGTTGTTTAGTGGTAGTTAAGTATAATTTGTGTCCAATAAATGCCTGTTTACTTCATGTCATAAAGCATAAAACGCAACGAATTGTTTTCATTAAACAACTCATTCAAATATAATAAAATTTATGACGCCTAAATAATATGTTTAATACATCACTGGCCCCTGAACGAAACGAAGCTTAATTATCAATCAGCACATATTGACTAAATTAATTATTTACTAACGAACTTAATAAATACTAAATGAATAAATGGCACTTATAAAAATCATTATAATTTAATGAAGGACTGTTGCGTCCAAATATGAAATACTGCCTCAGATGTCATCCATAAATATACAAGTTATATTCTACGACTTACACTTAATCTTATATTTACTTTGACTTTAAAATAACTTAAATTATAGCGTTGAAATATGTGCTCTAACATAGCTCAATTAAAGATATAAAATAAATACAACACTCAAAATAACTGACCACTCAAGTAACTTCCGACAACTATATAAAATCTTTACATGCCGTTTGGGCATTACAGCTAGGAACTTTATTACTCAATTTACAATATTCTATATCACAGACACCAATAAGGGAATGGGAGGAGTGACGTCACCAGGGTCTCCAGGGTTTGTCTTCGGGCGGTTGTCTCCTGGTGACGAGGGCTAGAGGCGCTGGTTCTTCGGAAGATGGTGGTGGCGTGCTCCATCCCGAGCTGGCGGGAGAGTAGCACCTGGGTTCTGATGAGGTTGATGAGACGTCCCGCGGTGAAAGGGGAACTAGTGTGGGCATTGCCCCGAGGTTGTTGGCGGTGACTCCAGCTGGCAACACTAGGGCGATGTCACCGTTGGACAGCCGCGTTGGCACCAGCCGCACTCCCGATCCTGGACCGGCTGGTAACAATACAAATAACATTGTAGATTCGTTTATGATTATCTAGGAAAGTTTCGTATGTAATAAGCACTCTTTTATTGCCGATATGACAAAAGTTATGTGGTTTTTATTTAACGTTGATCATTTCTATTCACTAACGTGAAGTTTCTAGTTAAATCTTTAAAATACGCTTAGCACTCTTGAAAACAGTTCTCCCTACATTTATTGATTTTATTTAATTCTGCTTTTCCTATCTATTATTCTGCTACTCAACCGTATGTATGTAAGTATTTCCAATAAATATCAAATGTTAAAGTTAAATTGCTTTATATATTCACCTGATATGAAAATAGTAGAGTGCTGCGGCAATGCGTCCTCAGTATCTGAAGGCGGCGTGGGTGCGCCGGCCGGCCTCGCTCCAGGGCTGTTCACACACGACTCTAAGTGCCGCACCAGTCTTCTTCTCAAGCCGGTCTCTAGCCCCTGGAACTTCGCCACTTCGGACACGCACTGCCGGTACCCAGCGCGGAATCTGTCCGGAGAACCGTTACTCTCCGAACGCAGTCCTTCTAAGTGCTTCACCGTCATCTCTAGGATGTCGGCTTTTTTCAAGTTTCGAATGTCTTGCCGGCTGTAAAAGATCAGGAAATGTAGCAAACTGTTATTTTTTTGTTGTAAACTTGGAAATTTTTAGTGATCCTAATTCAAAAAACATTTGATGCGCAGACATTTTATTTAAAATCAAAACAAAAGTATTTACATATCTGTAAGTAGAAAGTGGACACGCTATATTTATCTTAATGATAAGAAGGTTATATATAATTAATGTATCTAGATAATGCTCTAAGTCTCAATGATGGACACATGTCTTTGGAATTATACGAGAAGGTGTGGCACACATTATGGGGTGCCAGAAAATCTTTGTGAAAGGTTGCATAGACTGGAACGAACCCTAGTGACTGTAATTTTAGCCAGCCATTAATGGCATATTAATTTGATAATAATTAACAATGTACTCTTTTATTATTTACTCGTAATGTACGTAAACGGCCTTATAATATTACTTACATCTTTTTTCATAGCGTCGAGTATGAGCGCCTTGAGCTCGTTAAGGCAGTTGTTGATTCGCGCTCGGCGCCGCTTCTCCATGATCGGCTTGTTGCTCTGCAACAAAATACAATACGGTCAAACAAATACAATATAGTATTCACAAGTTAAATCAACGGTGCGAATATATTTTCATAAATATTTATTTGTATTTTTATAACGTGGTCAATTTTTAAGATTCAAAAATGATCAATGATGCTTCAACATTAATTTAGGATTTATTCATAATTCGTTTAGGCAAAATTAAAATTTTGCGGAAATTAGTTGTGACGCAAATGGAATTAATTGTAGATTTTGAGTAATACCACTAAATATCAAACGTTTAGATTTATAAACAATTTATGCTAATTTTATAATGAACAAATAATGGGAACGCAGGCGTCGCGTCGGTAGCGCGGCGGGCGTAAAATTTGCATCTATTAACAAGGAACTAAATGTTAAGTGCAAGGTGAAGGTCTCACATTGATTAATCTTTAACATCAGTCTAAGCTTAATTTATGAGCCAACGTTCCATCAAACAGTTTAGGCAAGAATTTGCCTCATCAATCCTCTACATTATAGGCAGATAACATTTTATAATCCCTTTTTTTAGTTTAATTCTTTATATTTGTAAATTAATACGCCATGATTAAAATGGATCTTTGTTCGACGTTGAAATTACTTACAAGCGCGACAATATAATGCAACAGTCCTAGAATCTTATGCGATATTTTTGTTTTTTGTTTTAAATGTTTAAATGCTCAAATGTGCGTGAGGAAACCTGCATACTATAGCAATTTGTATTTCTATAGTGTGTAAAGTCTTCTCAATTGTAGAGTAGGCCCTACATTGGGACGTGTATGAGCTGATACAGTAAATGTTCTAATGCACCGTCTACTAATAAATTAGAAATCAAACTAATCGTCAGACTTAGCAATCCAATTCCCTAGAGTAGGTAAGCATTGAATATAACAGAAGCGTAACACGTTAGCTATTCAACCAATCGATAGTTAATGCCTACACGCGTCCGTGGTACATGTGCGCATAAACAGCGTCCATTTTATCGTGTGTCGCTAAGCGGGGCGCGTGACAAAAACCGCCATTAATCTCTCGTTACACGTCGATGGCGGCGCGTGCGAGTGCTCAAGGTGAAGGCCGAGGCTTGTCGTGATCGCACCGCGCCACCGGCTGTCACGAGCTCGGGGAATCTGGGATTGGCTCGGAAATAATAGCAAGTGTCCCAGGGAATTTATATTAGAATAGCAATTAAATCAAAGGTGACCCCACACTAGGATCGTGTGTGGCGACTACGTTTACACTTTACAGACATAAATAACACATGTCACGTTCCCAATGGGAAAAATAAAAAGTTAGAAAGATAGGCCACACAAAAAATTATCTGTGCGTGGATCAAACCCGCAATCTGGTGATAACCAACTTTTACTTTTGCACCAATCAATCAAATCCATTGTGAATTTTCCGGCAGAAATTAATCTCGAGATAAAATTACTACAAATCTTCGTATTACAACAAGCATATCCCAATCTGTGAAATCAAGATGTCGATATAGTGTGACGTCAGTCGTCAGTCGCCACGTGACGCTATTATTGTAATCTATGCGCCGGCAGTGGCGAGTGGCGACTAGGCGCGACTCACGCCGGCACTACGTTCTCCAAAGTATTTAATGATGGTTATAAATCACCGAGCGTGTGGTACCGACACCGTCACACCTGCTGCGCGATGCTAATTTACGTGCGAATTTAACACGTCTTCGTTTTTTACTACCGTTAGTCAAGTGAATCACGTGTCGATTACATAGGAAGTGAACTCGTCTAACTCCCTTTGAGCCCCGGCGCGGCATGACGATATTGGTGTGACTGTATTTTATAACTCTATACTCATGGTTGATTTATGCAGTAGCTAGCTTAACTTCTACTATTAAAAAGGGTTTTCCCTTAAAGATTTTCGTAGGGGCAGATGTGTGCATTAATGTAGCAACCACTGATATTGATAACAGTTTTCTATTTTTGTATTATAATTATTTTCATTTCAGATAATATAATACAACTCACAATATAGGTAGTATTATAGCGTAAATTTCACACATCGATGGGTTTGAGTACAATGGTGAGGACAGGAAGTGTGTGACGGCTTCCGGCACGTGAACCTCGCTTCCGCGCGAATGTTCGCCGATTAATACTACGAAAGTACGTGGAAAATGTTGGAGGCAGAGTGCCTAGGCGTTGCGACATTAATTTCTTCCTCTTTGCATTGACATTATACTTCACGAATCAGCTTACAGAATTACGTACTCAATTGCATCCTACAATGGTACATCAGTGTTGATTTATTGACAAATAAAATTGCGTTGATAAATCAAATCATTGAATTATGTATTTTGCATCCTACAAAGGTATCTGTGATTAGAAGTGAAAAAAATATATAATTAGTAAATGAATTTTCTATTAGAGAGCACTGACACATGTCTCTCATGTGACACATATTAAAAATAGGTAATTAAAGTAAGTTAAAAATGCAGTTTGGATTGACAACAATAGTTTTGAAGGCCTTTCAAGAACGCAAGACTTCAGAAGCATGGGAAAACAAGCAAACTGCTTTCTCTATAATTACACTGGTGGTAGGTCTCTCATATGTGAGAAGCCGCCTAGGTGGGTACCACCGCAATGTCTATTTCTCCCGCCAAATAGCAGTTTAAATGCACTGCTGTGTTTCGGATTGAAAAACATTGTAGCCAGAGTAACAACTGGACATATTGAGACTTCACATCTTATGTCTCAGGATGGCGAGTGCAGTGGAATGCCAAGCATTGCTTTGTAATTCAAGGCGTTGTTTGGTTTTGCTACTGTTCATAAGCGGTCTTATCGCTTACCATCAGACGAACGGCATGCTGGTCTCGCCATTCATTGCAATAAAAAAAATGAAGTTTGCTATATTAATAGTTAGTGTGCATTGCGTTATGATGTGCGAGTGGCGTCGCTATCTCACGCGCGTGTGATAACTCCTGCAGAAGCCGGCACGTGGCACCCGCGCCGCGCATGTGGTAAGGCTGCCTCTTATCTCATTCTACAATGTGACGCTGTATTTATATTTCGTCGTAATTATTCTACGAAGTGATGCTGTATTCAACGTATTTAACAACGTATTTTACGTTAAAATTATCGTCATTTGCAGCCACAGGAAATAAAGAAATATGTAGAGTGTGGCATATTCACGGATTGCGACCACTTACACAAGTTTAATACTAAACAAATGTCATGCGTTCCGAAACATGTAGGCACATAGGTTTACGTTGAAATCCCAATAATTATATATTTGAACAAGACGATCTGTTTCAGAAATGTGCAATGTAAAGAGTTGAATATGTCTTTATACCAGAGAAACGTGACATGATTTAAATAACATAAGAAAAAAGACAAAAAAAAATACACGAGAGCATTTCTCCGAAACATAATATAGGGACACACAGAAAAAAATATGTTGCTTTGCAATATAAATGATTTATAGTAATGAAATTTTGTGATTCGCGATGATTTTTCGCACTACGCTACAGGTATTTAAATGAAAGTAATTGGAAACTAATACTATTATGAATATACATAAGTATTGCCAGCCCTGACCGCGCGATGCCGCCCGATATGAAAAGAGCTTCACATACAATACTTTGTATTATGGAAAGATATTCCAACATTAAATCCTTGCATTTTTTATTATAATATGACTTAAAATAACTTGCATGGATCGTACATACGATAAATATACGGTATTATTTATTATTGATCTGATCTTTATAATCCTGAATACGTCTTACATCTGGACACCGAGATCCATTATCAAAGTTTAATTGACAATATAATTTATATATTGACAATAACAATTTATATTATATAATTTCAGCTTATGCTTCCGATTGTCTCTAAGTAAGTGAAATTCTTAAGTAAATTATCGTAATCATCATCAGTCCATCCGCATCCACTGCTGGACACAAACCTCTCCTATGGCATGCCACTAGGCGTAAATATCGAAAAATACATTAAATTAAAATAAATTAATAATACGTTAATACATTTAAATATCGACTACTATTATTCAAGTTGCAATTTAAAATAATATGAATACTATTAATATATTAGTTTAAATAGGTGTGTGTAGCTAGTTTTATTCCGTAGTTGGCACAGCACGTTTGTGCGCGTGTGAACGGTCCTTAACAGCGGCACGTGTAGTGTGTGTATTATTTATCGCGCGAAATATCCCACATGCGGCTATGTTTATAAAGTGCGTTTCACATGCGCAGGTTTAGATAAAACATCATTAAAATTAATGATTTAGTATACTCGAAACGTGATTTATGTGTGTATCCAAACAGGTTTTTTTGGCCTTGACTTTTGATATCGCTAGAACTCTCGCTATGCTAAAATATTTGTTCGAAGGTAGCAGACGATAGTAAATATTATTGACAAAGAGAGTGCTTATCTGACATGTTATCTGATCACCGATAACGTCCGATAGATCAGACGCTTGATGGGTGTTGTCTCGGTGGAAATACCGATGAATGTACCTAACAAATTTCTAAGAAAACAAGTGGCATTGACTTTTTGATTATACCCAAGCTATCTTTGTATATGGAGTAGAAGTCAACGCCTGAACTGATAAGATAGTCTGATGATACCTTTCCATCAGCATTTGTTTATTGATATGGTATATAAAAATGTCAGCTCTTTAACATGCAAATATCTTCTGATCACAATAAATGATAACACTATCAATACAAACTCAGCAGGCAAAATGTTTTCACGTCCAAATTCCAGAACTCAATTCATTTATCACTTCAGACCAAAATAGTGTTGAACTGAGGCACTCAAGTTCACCTTTGCTTGGGAAAAGTCGGGTGTCGGGCAGGATAATTACGCGCACGGACATGCGAAAACCCAGTGTCCCAGACAGAATCTATCAACGTGACGACGTTTACGTAACGTTTGGCGACTCATGCGGTGGATATACGCGGCGCCGGGCAGCCGTCGCTCCACTCGACACGTGCCAAAACCGTCTAGCTGCGAGCACCCGCTGTTACACGCGTTCCTTTAGTCTGTTTCGCGAATCTAATTTATTTGCATTATATACGGAAGTCGGAATACTTGCAATCGATCTGGATCAATCAGGTGTATTGTAATTTATCGAGACGGTATAAACATACAATCTGTGTCGATGATAACGCACTTTATAGAGGATTTGTAGCTGAACAATATGTACGAAAATAAGACTGCCATTAGAACACTTTAAGTTCTAGCAGTTGCATTTTGAATGCGAATTTGTAAGTCTTTAAAATCAAGGTAACCTATACTTTATGACAACCTATACGTGATGTTTATGTATTTTATGAACAAATTTTGCAACAGTAATCATGGAATAAGTGTTATTGAACTTGCAGTTATTAAAAATAGCAATTCCCTACGTCCCTGGTGCAACTTTAGAAGTAGGACATATTAATCTCTCAAAATTAGCAACAGGCACCTAAATTAATCTGAGTTTGAAAAGATAAATTGAAACAAACGACCGATCCGGCCGCCCCGTCTATTTTCATTAACTGCAACTAGTCAAACGATTAGCTAACTGACGTAACACGTTCGCTGTCCCTCTGACAACAATGTAGGCCATTAAACATTGTTTATATCCGTTGTTTCATTTTACCAATATGTCCTTTTTACATTATAAATCTCTTGACACTATCAAGTTAAGATACTGAAATATAAATTTTCTAGTGGCACTTCCCACTGTATCAATTGAGTACCTGTGTAGTATTTAGTAACAAGTGTACTAATATATCTAATGACATTGATCACTCACAAACATTATGACAGCGCTCGATGCGCAAGCCTTATATTCATTACATTCAACAGCACGTATAATTTAGCAAAGGTAAATCACGTTTACCATAAAATTACGCATTGAACTTGTGGAATTCTCATTATTTATATTGGAATATAGGTGGGCCGGCCGCCAAGCGGCTTGCCAGTTAGTTGGCATGAGGTGGCACGGCGTTGGCAGAGGTGGCGGCGGCAGCAGTTGGCACGGGGCACGCGTGGCGGCGCGCGGGCGCCCGTCGCGTCGCGTGCCAACTGCCCACGCGTGGGAGCGGACGCCGAACTTCCGACACTACCGCACTAAATAAAAAAAAAATAAAATAAATAACACCCAACAGTCACATACATAGTCCTGACCCCACACTAAGATCGAGTCTTGTGTCGTGGGTATCAGGAACTACGAGAGACTTTTCGGTCTCACAACACCCAGACCCGGAAGAAATATTTGTGGGCAGCACAAACATTTCTCTCGGTGCGGGGATCGAACCCGCGGCCTCTCGCTTCACAGGCGGCGTCTAACCAACTGCGCCACGGAGGCTGTCAATGTTTGTTTGGATGCGGAATTACTAGTCTAGACGCGTCTTCATTATAAATGTATTTCATAAATCATGCGTACTCGTCTGTATTTTAATCATAGCGCTGTATCGCTATTCCATTCAACTGATCTTTCCATTTTTTTCTAGCAAGACATTTTAAATTACATTAAACGTGAAAGCACAGGCGCTATAATAGCGAGCGGCTCAGTTGATATAAAGTAATCGCCGCCGGTCATAAACACCCACAAGGGGAGGCATCATAGGTGCGCTTGTTGCGCAGTGCGCAGTATACTAGTAGGTGAATAGTAATAATGTATGGTGGTGGAAATAAATGTTAGTAGCATAATGTGTGGTAGGCGCGTGGTATGTACCGGCGCGTGCGTGTTGTTCGCAACGGGTGTGGGTGTGCGAGGCGCGGCGGGGGGCGGCGCGGCGCGTGGGTGCCGACTGCCGAGCGCGGCAGCACGCGTGACGCGGGGCGCGCGACGGTCACACGCGATGCGACCAGCCGCCGCCGCGCCGCCGCTTTATCTCGCGATGTTTATCCTTAGATGATTGATTGTACCTATTAAGGCTTCCTACAGCCGAGCGGATATTTCAACGCAGACGTGCAACAAACCATTATCTCATATCTATCACGATTAAAACGCGCAAGTAATATGTGTCGATAATTTTAACCGATAGTGTATGTGTTTGATTAATTGATTTGTTGTAGATTGATGAAGTTTGTAATAAATAGTAAATAGTCGATGTGTGCACATCGTTAAATCTTTAGTTCACGGAGCAGACCGTTTATCAAATGCATTTCTTTCTTTCTTAGTGAGCGCATCAGAGTAATTTATTTCCTGTATAGCGTATAGATAAACAGGGTAGAGTTCCGTAGAGATAAACTTGTCCTCAGTAAACATAGGCGCATGTAGGTCGGAATATGGTTTATCTAGTGTCGGTGTGGGCGAGCGCGACGATGGCTCGGGCGGCGGCGGTGCGGTGGGAGCGCGCCACGTTCCCACGACAATTAGCCCACGGGCCGGAGCTGGGCGCCCACGCGGGAGCGCTGCCCACGCGCCGCTGACTCACCGTCACTCGCCGCCCGCCGCCCGTCTGGCCCGACCACCAGGGTTGACAATCAATTCTTGGAAGGTGTGGGAAGGGCGCCAACACAGCTCACTTGTGAAAATTAGATTTTATTAACACGACACGGCGGCGCGGCGCGGCGGCGCGTATTCTAATGGCAATTTATTGATGTTTTGCATTGCGGAAATATCTATCATACACAAGATTAAATGAATATATTGCGTATGTCGCGAATACCTCGTGATGTAATATAAATATGCGGTTTGGAACAGCCATGTAGCAACTAGACTGCTTAGTTGTGTATACTCTGCAGTCTGCATAAACATAAATGTGCGGCGAAGTCCAGCTTTGACACATGTAGAGTAATGACAAAATGTAGCTCAAGATGTAGTCTATTGAAATAAACTACAAAGGTACAAAGTTGCTTTAATGTTAATAGGTTTGGCAACCATGAATTAGCTTGGTGAGTCGGCAGCGACGCACGTTCGCAGATACTCGTGGAGGATGCGAGGGCCGCGCCGCGCCGTGGGTGGCGGTTTTATTCGTCTGCATCATTATTTGGTGTAAATTTGCCAACGTAGGTTTGAGTCGAGTGTGTGAGCCATTGTACTGGCGGCCGCGTGGGAAAACGTTTTGTCCAAGCAATCGAAGTATTCTAAAACTGAGATTGAATATTTAAATAAATTACACATTAGAAGAGAGTCGTTCGAACCAATTAAGGGCCCCAAATACTACACGGACTTGGGCCCTGAATTCCACCAAGTATTTGTCGATGCAAAAAACTCTACATTTCAACAACTAAAAGTGACGGTGAAAACTCTCTAATGTGCCACAGGTTTGAGACCATAAATAAAAATGCTATCTGTAACCCAGGGTTGGTATGCAAGTTGCCGGAAACGTATGTTTTTACTATAAAGGTGACTCTAATTATTAAAAATGATTGATCTAAATATTTAAAAATGCAATGTACTTATGTTAGTTAAGTGATTTAGCAATTAAGAAAGTCGACATGATAGTACCTACCTATAGATTATGATCAGTTCAGGTGTAATGTGACTGCCGTATTACATGCATACTGCCGATAAATAGTTTTCATTGCCATCGAAGGTCATTATGTAATATGTTTGGCTAATTAAAATAATCACTACATCAAATTAATTAAAGAACAATAGCCACATGCCGAATTCTATCAAATCCGTAGAGTACTTGAAAATGGCGTCAACACAGCGTCACTGAAATGTTTTATGAAGCGTTTGTGCCTCGTAATTCCCTGTGGGTAGTATCAAATTATTAACAGAACTATACCAGAGTATAACCAAGGTATTTATAACCAAACTTTCAGATATTGTAGCATCGTCGTAGTGGTTTATGTAATAACACGACCCAACACATTATTGGTTCCAGTAGATTTTCCTACATAAACCTTAGGAAATGTTGAAGGCTTCAATCATCAGATGAAGTAAAAAAGTATGAGTAGGAAGGCCAATCCTGACACTGAGAAGAAAGACCATATTAGTCACTTATAAAGTTTTTACGCAGCCGTATGCAAATCCTAATCAAAAACTATGATCGCGTGCTGTGTATTTATCAAGCAAGTGGTATGTAATGAAATATTCGGTATTTCATAATTTTAGTACAGATGGCTAAACACCGTTTGAAGTTATGTACTACAGATATGTTCGTCTCTATTGGTTAATTCGTCTTAATACCCTTTAACTTCTACGTAATGATAAGTTTTATATTTTCTTGGAACAGATTTCTGCAAACAAAAACAATCGTCGCAATTACCAAGCATGCTGACTGTACCTAAAGTTAAGGCTTCAATATTCCATCAACACGTAACATATCGTAAAATAGATGTTTGAGCAGCGCCTCTACCGGAATGTGCAGAGAACTGCTGCGCATTTAAAAATGGAATTCCGTGCAAATACGACTGGAGCTCTACCATACAATTCACTACCCGTTATTGAAGTAAATACTCAATAGTCAATACTATCCGTTAAGCTTTAAATGTAACAATGAAAACTGTAGTTAATAAATAGAAATAATTATATTATAGGAAAGAGGATACACTTTTTTTACTGACAATTTTCCAAACGTAACCGACCGGAACCTTTTTGTAACAAATCACATTTCTCCCTACGGTCGAAAATAAATATAATTTCCTATACCCTAGAATGTAGTGACATGGAGATGTGTATACTGTACAAATTCATTATCGCGTTCACCATACGGATAGTCGTAAACAAAAATTCAGATGTATACATGAAAGCCATCAAACAACACTAATCTAGTGTGGCGGACTACAGCTTAACCTCTATAAATCATACATCAATCGTATAAAACTATATTTAAATATATTATTAAAATTAATATAAAAGTTCGGCCATTCAAACCGACATGAATCCCGAACTAATAATCTTCACACATCCAGTGTCAAATGGCGAAAAGAGTGATGCGGTTGACAAAGTTACTACTGCAATGTACACTACACGATAAAAGTAGGTACTGAAACCTGAAGATAATATGCCTTGATATCAGACGTACGTCTCTCGTGATTCATATGACGATGCCCGCTTTGCTAAATGCTTTGACACGTTCCGTCTGAAGGTCTCACAATACGTAGGAAAATACGCCAGCCGACTGTTATACGCAGTCACGAATCACGATTAGCAAAGATCGTATCGAATGTACATGTGGTATAGATACTCAAAATTAAGGGAAAGACACGATTGACGAAGATGCGGTAGAAATACCAAGTTACCGCGAAGATAGGAACATTCAAAAACAAACATAAGAAGTTTCTAATTCTTTAGGTAGAGCCAAACAGTTAAGTATTGTGTTGTAGGAAAAATTATATACGTTTTTATTTATCTGTCTAAAACAATTCACCTCTTAAAGAGTAATTATAGCATGAAATTATGTTGTTTTGAAGCTGAATATTTAGAAACTCAAAGCCGCCAACGCCTAAAATATTGCAAGGTTTGGACTACTGTTTGAAACCTTTTTTTTTATTGCAATGAATGACGAGACGAGCAAGCCGTCCGCCTGATGGTAAGCGATACGACCGCTCATAAACAGTAGCAACATTCCACTGCGCTCGTCATCCTGAGACATAAGATGTTAAGTCTCAATATGTCCAGTAGTTACTCTGGCTACAATGTCCTTCAAGCCGAAACACAACAGTGCATTTACGCAGTGTTGTTTCACGGGAGAAATACATTGCGGTGGTACCTACCCAGATGGCCTCTCACATATGAGAGACCTACCACCAGTAGCAGCAGTAGTAAACCTAAGAGAAATGTTTCAAAGTTCAAGCAAATTAATTAGTGGATCCGCTGAGCGATACATCTTATGATTCTTATGACAAGATCACGGCGCCGCGTGACACGGCGGTTTGCGTGATTGTCAAGTGAGCGCTAATAAGGCTCAGTTGCACCAAGTAACTTTGCCAATACCTTTGCCTATGAAAATGTCATCGCCATACATTTGAGATGTATTTGACCTTGCGAATGTATGGAATTGACAGTTTCAAGGGCAAAGGTATTGGCAAAGTTAGTTTGTGCAATTGAGCCTAAGTGTCGGCATGCCGCGCCGTTCGTTTACTAAATTATCTTCAAACGTCACCTGGCCGACGCGACGCCTCGGGGATTATCGTCACGCTTTTCGTCAATATGATAAACTATTATGTGGAAACTTGAATTTCTTCATAGGCCTTTTGTTATTTAATTTCAATTGTTGCTACATTTTTCGACCTTTCGTTGCTCTACCTGTATGAAGTTAGTATTATTCAGGTTAACTGAAAAAGCTGCATATCCAAAAGGTATCCTTAAGAATTTTAAAGTTATAGCCTTATTAGACCAGTGTGGTTGAATAAAGCATAATATTGTATTAACCATAGGGATGGTCCATGCCCGGGAGCAGAACGCGTGTATTATAACTTGGTATTAGGTAATTGTTCCCTTCAGCCAGACAAACGCGTTTTGGCACGTAATAAAACAAGGATCTAATCGACTGAAAATAATGGTGCGCATGTATTAAAAACGAAACGCAATGATGTTAGTAAAATATAAGACAAAAAAAAATAATTACATACAATTTGGAACCAATTTTAAGCTTCCTGAGAGAGCTGCAATTAAATAGATTTCAGCTAAATGCGCAAGTTCGTAGAGTGCAACGAGGCGAAATGCATAGCTCGTTATGAAGTGCTGAAATTGTACCTTCAGGAAAATATTAGACCTTTTGAACTTCCGCGCAGGTACAGGTAAAGCCAGTTTATAGTAGTATACGAAACCAAAATAAATATAATAATTAAAAAATATATATTTATTATTGATATATAATTAAAAAAAAAATAAAACACGTCTCAAATATTTATAAACATTGCCATTATTATCATATATTTAAACAGTAATATATCAGCAGTATTTATTCAAAAAATAAAACACTTACTCTTCTATTATCTCCCGCCTTCTTCTGTTCAGGCTGGCCCTGAGGGTTCATGGCGCCGTTCACAGGGTTGGAGGCGGCGTGCTGAGGGCTACCCGTGATACCAGTCACCATATTGTCATACAAAACACTTCACTTATAGTTCCGATTACAGTCACTTCATCATACGTAAGTGCAGCGTGCGTTGCTGTACGGGCGTGCGTCCCGGTAGGTAGCCGGCGCGCGACTGTCACGAGGCCGTCGCGGTATGGTGGCACGCAGCGCTGCACCGCGGGCACGCGACCGCTGCACGAAGCGCGGGCGCGCGCGGCGGCTCGGCGCGGCGGCGGCGGCCTCTCGCGTGCCTCCTCATTATTACAGCGCGGCTCCATCCACATCCGACAAATTCAACGCCTAAACAATACGCTACGTCATGCCACCCTAGAGAGTTCACGGTTGGTGAGCTTTGATTATGTACTAAATTAATACATGAGTTCAAGAATGAGCTGGTTGAAAGTAAGTTTGTTGTTTTTTCATTGTTTTTAGTTATCTATACTAATATTATAAAGTTACAATATTTGATTGTTTGTATTAAGCTCTGAAACTACTGGACTGGTTTGAAAAAATCTTTCACCATCTGTATCCCTGATAGACATAGGCGATAGAATATTTTCAAAAAAGCGCATTTGCACCCGGGCGGAGACAGCCCGGCCGCTAATATTTTGTAAAATGGAAATGGTAGGGTCTTGTAGCTCCTAAATGCTACACCGATTCGCCTCCTCAGGGTTACGGTAGCTCTCTGTAATAAATTGATAATTATGGACTGACTAATTGACGTAGGTAGAATGGAAAAAGGTTCATTTTGTTCAAACACTTACCGATGGTGACGTCAGGGCGTCGTCGCGTCGCCTCTCTTCTCTAATGTATTGACAGTGCGCGTTTGCCGCGCGGCGCTCGGCGCTCGGCGCTCGACATCAAACGCCACCGACCTTCGTTCCACGCAACCACAACTTTGCATATGCTAAGCCGGCTAAGGCGAACAGAATACCAGCATATTCCTACACGCTTCAGACATTTATTCAAATTATCTATTGTCCGTATTCCTTGGTAATAAATGACGGGAACTAATTAGCTACGCGCAATGCAAAATACATGCGTTCTTGCACAATGGTGCGTACAAGAATTTCTTGAGCCCTACATTAATTTACTTTGTAATTAATTGCATAGCAGCCGGTTAAATTAATGATTGTGAAATCTATATTAGTATATTTATATAGATTGGTAAAAATATGGTATCTTCACCTGCAGAATTTACGAAGTCAATTTTTACATAAAATTATTAGCCTCTACTGGTGGTAGGTCTTTCATATGTGAGAGATAACCTGGGTAGGTACCACCGCAATGTTTATTTCTCCCGCAAAACAGCAGTGTGCATGCACTGCTATGTTTCGGTTTGAAGGACATTGTAGCCAGAGTAAATACTGGACATAACGTATGTCTTAGGAATTACGTTGGCGAGTGCAGTGGAATGTTAAGCATAGCTTTGAAATTCTAGGTATCGTTTGATTTTGTTACTGTTCATGAGCGATCGTATCGCTTACTATCAGTCGAAAGGCATGCTCGTCTCGCTACTAACTGGAATAAAAATAAATAAAAAATCTCTTCTACTTACATTATTTTGCAACTGGTAGAGCTTTGTTGTATATTGTAATAGCCATAATAAAAATGGATTTAGCATGATGATACCACCGTCTCACAAATCTGACGTGAAGTTTCCGATTAGTTTAACGTACCTTAATTACATTGTCAGCTTTTGATGATGGTAAAAGATGTGTCTTTTCTTTTTTCACGTGTATTAAATAAAATACACACAACCAAAACTGTACATTAAATTAAGTATACCGGTAGAGTTTTACTAAAGTGAGTTACTTACATAAACTTGAAAAAGATCACCAACCCTCTGATTTCGGCGTATAAAATACATGAGATTGCCGGCAGCAGTATTTTAGTGCTTTTAGATATAAGTTCAAATAAATAACACGATGGAGATATAAATAATTTATTGTTACAGCTCAATATGGAATACTTACTTTTTAATTGCGTTTTTACCCGACTGCGAAAAAGGAGGATTATGTTTTTCGCTTGTATGTATAAATGTATGTATGTATGTATATTTATTTGGTACGGCTTAGGGCCTAAACGGCTTATCGTATATTTATGTACGAGGTATCATTAGATTCGTCTTTATCGTTAGAGTGACACTGAATAATGAAAATTTTAAAATTACAAAGTTAAGGTTTATATGCCCACTCCTCCATTTTGCTTTTTTTTTTTTTTTTTTTTTTTTTTTTATTGCATTGAATGGCGAGACGAGCAAGCCGTTCGCCTGATGGTAAGCGATACGACCGCTCATGAACAGTAGCAATATTCCACTGCGCTCGCCATCCTGAGACATAAGATGTTAAGTCTCAATATGTCCAGTAGTTGCTCTGGCTACAATGTCCTTCAATCCGAAACACAACAGTGCATTTAAGCAGTGTTGTTTCACGGGAGAAATAGACATTGCGGTGGTACCTACCCAGATGGCTTCTCACATATGAGAGACCTACCACCAGTAGATTGCTCTACATATATCACCAACAAAATTATGAGAAGTGAAGATGTTATGCCTCCGACTGCGTTTGTGAACACTGCCCATTAAGATCTTTCAACACCAAAATAAAATATTCATAGTAAAATCTTATTTCTATCTTTTCAGTTCTTCAATGAATTTAATAAACATGAGTGATTTTGAAGCAGTCGGGATATTTGTTTTTAATTTGAATAATTTGTAATGTAGGTTACATGACAGCAGTATTATAACATATTGGCTTTCTGTGCGAATCTTATAATGCAAGACTGTACCAAATCTTCACCTATCATCAAACAACACCATTAGCTTGTATTCGCTCACACTCCGTTGCATGACAACACCTTTTACAAAATTTCGAGATTACTCTCACTATTCACCAGAAGCTACCAAGCAGTCAGGTTAGTAAACTCTACCATCACTCGACAACCTCCGTGGCGCATTTGGTTGGACGCCAGCTGTGAAGCGAGAGGCCGCGGGTTCGATCCCCGCACCAAAACAAATATTTGTGTGAACCACAAATATTTGTGTCGGGTTTGGATATTTGTGATACCGAAAAGTCTCTCGTAGCTGAAACCCACGAGACAAGGCTTGTTCTTAGTGTGGGATCAGGACTATGAATGTGACTTTTGGATGTATTTATTATTTATTACGCGATTGCATATAGTGAATGTACTGTTTTATTTGTATGTGTATTTATATTTCCTTTATTAATTTATTTTATTCTTAACTGCACAAAAAGGACAAACACTTAAATATATTACAAATGAAAAAAAAAGTACAGATGGCGGTCTTATCGCTCTAGGCGATTTCTTACAGACATGAGACCATAGATGTAGTATAGAACACATGAGACAACCTTTGGATAGAAGAAAAAAAAGGAAAATATGAGAGGGCAGTCTAGAAAAAAAAAGGATACAAGCTCCAATAAAATAATAATAGACGAATTATTTGTAATTAGTATGTACACAATATTTGACAGCCTCCGTGGCGCAGTTGGTTAGACGCCGCCTGTGAAACGAGAGGCCGCGGGTTCGATCCCCGCACCGAGAGAAATGTTTGTGTGGCCCACAAATATTTCTTCCGGGTCTGGGTGTTTGTGAGACCGAAAAGTCTGTCGTAGTTGCTAATACCCACGACACAAGACTCGATCTTAGTGTGGGGTCAGGACTATGTATGTGTGTGTTGGGTGTTATTTATTTATTTAATATATGATACATAATTATGTATTGGTATAACTTACATATTGGTTAACAATAAAGAATATTGTATTGTATTGTATTTGTAAACTGCTAAAGAACTGGCTTAAAGTGTGGCTTACTGCCTATGCCTTTCCTGAATAAGAGATAATAGATATCGTCCTCTTGGATAAGATGGTTAGTCCCTATCAGCGGGTAAGATAGAAACAAATCATTCGAGGCATCTACTCTACCATACATAAAATGGCTATCACTGCAACTTGTATGGGAACTAGACATGCAGCGAATATTGATTTGACCGGATACCAGTAATCCGTCTTGCACCATGCTCGGATATCCTGTCGGCGTATATTCGGCATGTGCATCGGACATTCCTCGAGCACTATATGCTAAACAAAAAAAATTTAAATATAGCTGTGTCTACGGTATTTTTCCATTGTGACTTTAAGTTTAGAATAAAATATTTTCTACTTCGTACTGATGGCTACCTCATGCTTCTTAGATAGGATTTTTTAAGACTTCTTTGGTAAGCTGTAATTTTGTCCAAGATTCCTTCATTTCCTGATTGTTCATTTTACCTAGCATACTCCCGGCCGAAGCCCTGGGTCGCCTGGCCATCCAATCCTTGTCGGGAGGTCCTAAGGATTCTCGATTATAAGGTTAATGAAACCCATAATTATAATACCAAGTCACTTTAATTACTTAGGGCTTTGGGGCTGAGAGATTTCGCGAAAAAAATGACAGTCTGACCGACTTTCATCTTTATAATAAATGTTAGAGAGGACACAATCACGATATAGATAAAATATTATTTCTTGTCTCTTATCTGTGCAGTCGCTATCACGGTATCATCATCATCACTATAATGGCAGATGCATTATTATATTACTCCCAGATCCCTGGCTTGAAATGATATGCAAGAGGATAGATTTCATATCTATTAACTTGTTAAGATAATGCTTTGAAGATATTTTTTCATCAGAACAATCAAGCTAATTCAATATAAGTAGTTAAGTTGCTTTGAGAAATATTACGTCACGTAAATGAACTGCAACAAAATCAGTATTCAAATCAAATAATGCAAGATTTAAGCAAGCATGTATATAACACTATATAGGTAAATACATAGGTGGAAAAGTTGGTTGCAAATTTATTTAAATTAATATACTTTTTCTTATTAATGATCACGATAGAAATCAACAGGAATCAGAAACTTTAAATATTGCATCCCAGACGCCAACGACATTCTTTGGGACCAAAAAACTATTATACTTGAAAACAGTTATTCTCTGAAAAGAAAAAAGTCTGTTACAATTAACGGTTATTTCAAAAAACATCAACTGTTCTTCCGCCTCCGTAATAAAACCTCTTAACAAAAGACTTGCTCTATTTTACTAATTTTTACCACCCGAAATGAGAGCAGGCTTTGTAAATATTTTTGTTTAATGTTTTATTTTGTGACCTACGGTTTTGTTTGATTATTGTAGACGTATTTCGTGTTACTTGTTTAAAACCGTTATGTTCGTGTTTGTGACTGCCATATTGTAAATCAATTTACTATTATCTGACTACGACTTATAGGTAAAATCCAAAAAGTGTCAAGAAAAAATAACATACGAGTAGGTATCATGTTATTCTGTAATGATTATAATCAGGCGCATCAGTTTACCAGTTACCATCGCAGTAGAGAATAGGTGATAAAATGCAAAAAATAATGTAGATATAAGTACCTTTATTGTCTTTTGGAGTGGTATTTATACTCCATCGGTTAGGTACTTAACTAAATGTAAACAAACCATAAAAAAGGTTATTTAACATTGCCATTTCTCATTTCTAAATTTATTGAAGACAAAAAAATGTTTACGTAAATGTAAAACTACATTGCATGTTCAAATTTATTATAACGATTATAATTATGAATGTGTGAGCTTGGAAACAATTAAATTATGTAAGATTCTAATTAAATTATCGAAATTAAATTATCTAATTTTACATAATGCAATCTGTCTATAAAAAAGACCCAAACAGTCAGGCATCCAAAACATTTTCATAAAAGTTACAAGAAACAGCTACAAAATCTAGAAGTACGACTTTACCGTAATCTGTATCAGCCCATATACGTCCCACTGCAGGGCACGGGCCTCCTCTACAATCGAGAGTACGATTGAGAGTGGTTAGGCCATATAGTCCACCACGCTGGCCTAGTGCGGATTGGCATTATTATTCATTGCGTTAATGTACTTACTGTTTTCGTGAAGTTGTGAAGTGTTTGGAAGTGTTCATCGTTGTTCTTTACTCTGTTTTAGTTATTATTTGTTATAAGCTGCTGTTAATTGTTGTTAATACTTGTGACTTGGTAGACTAAGAAAATTCGTAAATTGGACATTGCAATAAAATGTTGAACAACCATACGTCACGTGTTCTGGTTTGTTTACATTTAGTTAAGTACCTAAACCGATGGAGTATACACAGATAATGGACAATAGCAATAATTCCAATGAACAATATATAATACTTTATATTAATGGCGTCATATTTGTGATACACGTGACCATTACATACACTTCTGATACACATGACATGAATATGTATGAGTGAGTAAATATGTAAATAGCATATATAGAACATTATGTATTGCTCTATGATCTAAAGTGCTCCCTAACAACATGAGTTTAAAACGATATTTATTTATTTATTCGCCTTCTTATTCTGACATTAATCATTTAAAAAATAAATTATGCACAAATCTATAGGCACAGAGTTGCAAATCGACCATTACTTAAAACATCTCTATTTAAATGTCTCTATACCCGTTAACCCAAAATTGTTTGCACGTTCGATACGGTTGTAATTCTATTTTAACCCATTTCAAAGAACTCACTCTATGGTTTGAAAACAAACCCTTCTAATGTTGACAACACAAGTTTTATTGCTACCGAAACCAAAGAGCTGTTTGTGAAGACATCTTAATAACTTTTCTAAAGAAATTCCCTTAGACCGCATATTATTTACCAGCATGACGAATTGTAAGTTTGTAGTTTTTCAAAATACCCCTTAGGTATATCAAATAGCGACTGGTTTTGAACCAACCAGTAAACTACTGGATATGTAGATATTACAATTTGTACAAACTATAACACCTAACATAATTAAAGAAAAGCAAGCGTATCTATAATTGTGACAACTTGATTGCTTACTGAATAAAAATATTATCAACAGCATTGTATCCAAGTTAATTTAAAGTCAAAAAGCTCAAACTTAGGTGTTCCTTTTGATGTGGGGACTATTAGTATCTCAGAATTAGTATGCTATTTAGGTAAACCTGTCAGGTGTATGTTTTATCTCTCTTATAGTCTGTTGTAGGCTATGTATTTTGTACAAATTACTGACTCATATATATTTTGTATAGTCCGATATCTGGTTTGCCTCTCAGTCGCCTCAGTAATCAATATTATTTTAGGGTACATTATGATCTTATATCAAAGATGCAAAATGTTATGGCATAATATCAAAACCATGATGATGACAAAAAAATATTGTTCGACACAGGTGGTATGATAGTGACGATAGAGACGCATAATAGGGACATTTATCAAGAATCGAATCGATGACTTCAGCATCTGTTTTTACAGTTCAAGCATAAAAACACTGCCGCTAAACAACATTATTTATGTGGTGCAAGGGACCGTTATTTCCTTTTTCCTCTTGCTCTAAAAGAACCCAAAACGCAACTACGTTTTACGATACAAAAATATTGTTAAACAACCCACCGCCATAAACACATTGGTCGTAAAGCATTGTTAGTTGTATTCGCGTTGCCTTTGGCGGCTCGTAAAGTTTTTCTTAACTTTTATCGCAGATCTGACGGCCCCGGCCCCTTGGCTCTTTTGCACAGTAAAATTGACGGGTTTAAATGATCAACAAAGGGACAATAACAGCCGAAATGTTTAGCAAGCACGGTCTCAACTCGTCAATACTTTGTTCACGTTTAATTGCAAGGGTTTGCCGTTTGCCAATAACATCGACATTGTTTAAAACTCTTTTCTTCGACATTTACATCGCTAAACAGGCTATTGTTTCACAATTTTTTGTAATAACTGTTAAAACATTTGTTCTTTTAAAATATTGATCCGTAATTTAAAAATTAACGGCCGTAATGTCAACGTAAAATTATCAGAGTTGTAGTGTAGCGTGAAAACCAAACGTACTAATTTTATTGCATTGTTTGAAACTAATGATCACCTAAAACTTATGTGAGGCCGTGGTGTAATCATGGATTCAGGAATGTCGCACCTGCCTAACAAACCCTTGAAAGTTGACGGCTGTCATAATTATAGTGGCAAGGCACGGAATCTTGTTATGCGGTAAACGCTTCCATCCTGCACACAAACCTCACTCCGGGGCGTAAACAAATATTAGTATTGACGTGAGGTCCTGCGCACGACGTAATTACGGAGCAGCCCGACTCAGACGCGTTGCTGATAGTGTAAAAGATTGCCTCTGAATTTCGCCTCTACCTTGCCCGCAAGTAATAATTTTCTCGCGGTCGCGTTGGACCGAATGTAATTAGGATCGACAAAAAATACGGTTTATTGCAGGTCGAAAAATTGCGATTTATTTATACAATATTTTTAGAGCTAAAATCATGAGTGTATGTTGAAGATTTAAAAATCACGTTTCCGTGATTTATAACATATTTTTTTTGTTTAATAGTGATTTAATTTTAATTAATAGATTCGTGACGGGTGATAGGTGGAAAGTTTGTACTGTACTCTTTTGTGGAAAGAGGCCACAAATCGAGGTATTGACACGGATACAAATAATTGTTTTATTAACAAATATGTATGTATTTATTTAGATTAGATATTGTGCGATTTACAACGTCCATAAAATATTTTCTGAATCTGAGTTCTTCTGAATCGTGGTCCGGGCCACGACACACGTGTGGACTCGCATTAATAATGTGCCTATGATAAATGATTATTGGATGCATTAGACTTTAGAGTCTGGACTATTTTGAACATACTTAAGTATATGATTTGTTACTTAAATATATTTGTCCGCCTTATTGTCTACTGGCTTGAATGGCACCAATTATTACAGCCTGTGAACCGTGAGATCCTAGGTTCAATTCCAAGGTAGAGCACTACGCGTTGCTTAGAAATCCCTTATGGCTCGTGAGGATTGAATTTTTTTATCCCCGGCATCGTGATAAGCTCGGACCCCTATCACACCTTGGTACAGAAATAAGCGGGGTTGAATATGAGTGGCACTTTGGAATGTCCAAATGTCCGAACCCCTTTATATGATGGGTCATCACGATGGCCACTACGATGGTCCATCGTGTGGAGCGTAGTGGCGTCTAATGGTATATGGCGCTTACGATTACTGAATGTCGCCATCGTGTAGTTGTTCTTCCATAATTCACAAGGCCATAGATGGCCAACTTCCTGATCCTGGGCTGGCCCATAGTGTAGAAGAGCTTTTAAACTTTCGGTCATAGAACCTTCAGACTGCGTGTGTATGAAATACGAATTAAAAAACAAATCGTTTTCGTTAGTGCAGAAACTGTTATTAGACTACAGGCCCGTGGCAAAAAGTGACGGGTCAAATGAACCACAAGGAGACCTATTTAGTAAGATACAGGGGCTTAAAATAATAATATTTAGCACTATGCCGTCACTTGTAAGCTGTCCGTCTGGATGCAGATGAGACTTCAAAAGTACAGGGAGAGGGTGTATATTTTGGTCATATATTTTTGTACGGCATTCCTACCATCGATAGATCCATGAAAAATAATAAGAGAACACCTAGTGCCGTACAAAAATAGTGCGCCACAAATTCAGCAGAACGTTAGATATTCTGGCAATTTTCTTGGTAAATTTGGTCATTTGATTTTATACGGCATCGTTTCCATACAATTTCAATACCTCTTCTAATCCATTATTCCGCAACGCCGTACAAAAACAATGCGACAAGGGAGAAAAATTGGCGGTTGTAACCCACTCCCCTTCAGTGGTCAGGGGGGTGATTTGACGCAACATGAAATTTATTTATTTTGAAAGTATTTTAGGCATAGTTAACATTTTTTCACATGCCGTAAATTTTTTTTGGTCTAAACTTCTGTAGGGTGAAAAACACTCTCGAAAAAATCCACGTAACTATATACTTGAAGTTGATATTTAGTATGAAAATTTTTGGACGGCATTTAGATTCTTTATTTGTTTTTATTGCAATAGTCCACAAAAAGTCAATTCCGTATAAATCTCAATGTTCATATTGATAAAAAGTTGTGATGTGTATTGTTAAGTGGTCGCTATGAAATAGGGTTAATGAAAAGTTATTAAACTCGTACTCCGTATCAGCCCATATACGAGTACCTCCCACTGCAGGGCACGAGCCTAGTGTAGAATAGGCCTGAATAGGCCCGTGCCCTGTAATTGTAATCTCGATTGTAGAATCTAGAGTGCGATTGAGAGTGATTAGGCCGTATAGTCCACTATGCTGACCTAGTGCGTGTTGGTACTCGTACTATTGTGGTGTAGTAGTGTGTAAGCCATGCATGCATGTATGTTATATAGACCTAAGACCTATATTATGTGTCATTTGTAATCGATTAAAGTTAGTAATAAATCATATTCAAGCCCGAACACTCGTTTCAATAACAAAGCTCCCTACATGGCGACCCTTGCCATATTTGGGATGCGTCGCGCCGGTTCTTACACAGGAGTAATGTTGCGTTTCAAGAGTGATTTTAAATAATTGAACTTTGATCCGAAATGACTACTGAAAATTACTCTGGATGACAAGCTGTAAGAAGATATAATATTTCTAAAGATCCTACAATAATTCTGGATAAGATGTGCCAATCTAAAGTTGACCAGGAGACGGTTTACTTAAACCAGAATGCAGCTGGATCAAATAATGCCCAAGTGGAAGAATTAAAAATGCACATTTCGAGTCATTCCATCATACTGGTGACTATATGCATTATATTGGGTCTTGGAGCTATTATCTTATACGGAAACAATATAAGAAATGCCACCATTCCTGGATTAGCGACCAGATTACACTGAATAATTTGCGCCGATCGTTCAGCCGTACCAGGGAGAATCGGGGAGAAGACAGCGGCGTGCGTGTTCCAACGAAATAAAAGTGAATTCGTCTTAGTGTTTAGTGATATTAAAAAGGAAAAAGTGCAAAATCTAATAGTGAGGTAGCAATGTTGTACGTATTTTTATTTTGGCATAAATAAAATTATGGACATTAGAATTAAAGACATTAAATTAGAGACATTAAAATTATGTGTAAATTATAGTTTACAAATCATTTTATTGTAGTGAATCACTTGTGTGAAGAAAGATCGTGTTCCAATGTATCAACTTACCACTCATGGCCCCTACTATGGTAACAAACGACAATTTGGTATGTATTCATATTGTTTTGTGAGAGGTAATGGAAAATCAATTACGTGAATGCTTAGATGAACTTCAGTTAATACGAAAATATTTAATTAAGAAAGGAAAATCTAGGTTTAAAGGCAATGTTATTAGGAATAAATTATCAGAAACAGAAAGTGTATATAAAAAGAGCACAGAATTAATTCAATTTCTACTGCCAAAAAAGGGTCTAAAAACCGAATTTTGTAAATCTTTAACTTTGTTGGAAAATGAAATAAAATTGAACTACCAACAAATTATTAACTTATGTTCAGAAAACATTTCAGATAGCGATAGCGATAGTGAATTTTGTAAAGCAAGTTCATTTTCAGAAACCATCATGGATTTCGATTTTAAGACTGCTTGTAGTTTGATTCCTGTCATGGAACGGTAGAGAAAATAACACCAACAAAAATATCATTGACACCATAGAAATGTATGCAGATACTTTGTCCGAAGCAGGGAAGAATACTCTTATTAAATTTGTTTTGAAAAGTAGATTAACGGAAAATGCGAAGCTACGTATGTCCACTGAGTATACATCTACAAAAGACCTTGTCAAAGATTTGCGTAAAATCCTTTTAGTTAAACATTCATTTACTGCATTACAATCATGCCTGCAAAGCACTAAACAAGGCTGGCGTTCAATTGACCAATACGGGACTGATTTAGAAAAATTATTTACTAATTTGACAATATCACAAGCGGATGGTAATTCGGAAAATTATGCTGTGTTAAAACCAATAAATGAAAAAATCGCCATTAAACGATTTGCAGATGGGTTGAGCGACTCCCGGCTGAGTACAATAATTGCAGCACGAAACTACAGTAGTTTGACGGACGCTATACAGGCTGCAAAAGACGAGGAGTTGACAGCGGCATCTACTTCAACAGGTGAAAATGTCATGCAATTCCAGCGTCGAGGCAGAGGTAAGTTGCATGCAAATAATAACTCTTACCACCGGTCATCGTACAACCAGCAGCCACGCGGAAATCGGAATTGTTATTCTCATTGCAAGCCTTCAAATAATTACAACAGAGGTAATTTTAATAATTATTCGAATAACCTTGGTAGAGGACATTTCAATAATTATCGTGCGAGATCATTCCAGAACTCTCGAGGTAACTCTCAGGGTGGAAATAATAATATATTTGGTGAGCGAGTTAACCGACTATCAAACGAGAATCGATCGAGATACAAAACTCATAGTAGTGGTAATCAGCATCGTTTGTTTTATACCGAACAAATAGATCCAAATGAATCTGTGACATCAGAAAATAATGATATAAAGTTTTTTCGACCTTAAACATTATATACTAACATTAACGGGTAAATCAAAATTTGTAACTTTTTATGTTGGTAAAAGAAAATATTTTTGGTTAGTAGATACTGGAGCATCCATTAGTGTGATAAAGAAAGATGCATTACCTAGCGACAGTATTGTAAATAAAGATGAGACTACCATAAATGGTATTGGAGGTCAGATTCAATCGGTTGGATTTAGTCATCTTAGTCTGATTCATCATAGTGACGAACATAGTGTCACATTTGACACCAAGTTTTATGTTTTCGATAACATACCATTAAAGGCTGATGGAATTTTAGGTTTAGATTTTCTTTGTTGTTATGCAGCGGATATTAATTTAAAGAATAACATGATTACTTTGTTTAAAAATGAAATTGAATATTATACATTATTGCTTCATAACTCAATAGATTACTCTAAAGAAATGCTACATATTCCAGCGCGTAGTGAATCAATTCATTATTTGCTTTTGGAAACTAAGTTAAGAAATGATTGCTTTATCAATAGTAGAGTGTTGGCAGAGAATGTTTTTCTCGCTGGATGCATAGGTACAATAAAGAATAATAGGATACCTGTAAAAATTTTAAATACCAGTGAAGAAGATGTTGTAATACCAACGTTTCAACCAGAAATATTTTCACTTGAAGATTATGATTTATGTAATTTTAAATGTACCGATAATAACTTAGAGCGATCAAAAATTTTATTAGATATTTAAAGTTAGATCATCTCAATTTGGAAGAACGAGAATCAATTCAGCAATTGTGTTCTAAATATTCAGATGTTTTCTTTCTACCTGGAGACAAATTAACGACTACGAACATTTATGAGCAATCAATACAATAAAACCGAATACTAGCCCTGCATACATCAAACAGTACAGACTACCCTCATTCTTTGAAAGATGAAGTTAATAAACAAATAGAAGATATGATTAATAATGTCATAATAGAGGAAGCGAAAAGCGAATGGTCTAGTCCTATCTTGTTAGTTCCTAAGAAAACCGAAGGAAATGAGAAAAAATGGAGATTGGTCGTAGACTACCGTAAATTGAATGATTGCATTGTAGACGATAAATTCCCTTTACCAAATATTACTGAAATTCTTGACTCACTTTCTGGCTCTATCTATTTTTCACATTTAGATCTCAATCAAGGCTATTACCAAGTCGCTTTAGACAAAAGGAGTAGAGAATATACTGCGTTCACTACGAACACTGGGCAGTACCAGATGAAGAGGTTACCGATGGGTCTTAAAAACAAGTCCAAGTGCATTTAGTAGGGTCATGTCAGTAGCTATGTCTGGGTTAACATATGACAGATGTTTTATATATTTAGATGACTTGATAGTTTTGGTAGAAATTTAGAGAACCATAGCAAAAACTTAACTGAAGTTTTAGAAAGACTGAGAAAGGTTAACTTGAAATTGAATCCAAAAAAATCTATATTTTTAAAAAAAGAAATTCTTTACTTAGGACACTTAGTAACAGCAAACGGAGTTTTACCTGACCCAGCAAAAGTGGAAGTATTACAGAGATATCCTGTACCAACAAATACAGATGAAGTAAAAAGATTTGTAGCTTTTTGTAATTACTACAGAAAATTTATTAAGAACTTTGCAAACATAACTTACTCTTTAAATAAATTAACCCGAAAAAATGAACCGTTTATATGGACTGACGAATGTCAAAATGCATTCGAAACATTGAAACATGTTTTAACAAGTCCACCAGTTTTAGAATTTCCAGATTTTTCTAAAAATAACGAATTTACTATTCAAACAGATGCATCAGGTACAGCTATAGGAGCAGTTTTGAGTAATAAAAATATGAAACCAGTGGCATATGCTAGCAGACCACTTAATAAATCTGAACTTAACTACCCAACTATCCAAAAGGAGCTAGTTGCTATTGTATGGGCTGTAAAATACTTTAGGCCTTATGTGTTTGGCAAACCATTCACCATAATGACGGATCACAGACCGTTAATATATTTATTTTCAATGAAGGATCCCTCTAGTAGACTACTGAAATTCAGATTGATATTAGAGGAGTATAATTTAAAATTGTATATGTAAAAGGTAAAAATAATAATGTAGCAGATGCATTATCCAGAATTAATATAACAGTAGATATGTTAAAAGAAATGAATGAAGAAATAATGTTAGTAACGACTAGAGCACAGAAAAAGACAGTTAGATAAACAGTTAAATGAACGTATTTTTAGTAAATCAGACGAACAGTGGCCTGATCAACCACAGGTAGTAGAAGTACTAAAAATACCGAATGATTCTGTGGAAATGGTTTTTATAGGTAGCAAGGAATTATACCAATTGAGGAGACAGAATAAAGTTGAAAAGGAAAAGGAATGTTTTATTTATAGTCGTCAAAGGAAAATGTTATATATTAACCTAAACTTTCAGGCACAATTTACGCGAGCCGAATTTGTGACGAAGTTAGGCGAATTTTGTAAATATATAAATATAAATGAACTATGCATAGTAAAAACTAAAGAGTGTGAGAGTTTTATTAAAGATGTGTTAAGAGAAATAAGAGATAACAAAAATTGGACCGGTCCACGAATTTATGTATTGAGAGGAGTTAGGAGAATTAATGATGAAGAAGAAAAGAACTATATATTACATGATTTCCATTTATTGCCCACCGCAGGTCATGCAGGTGTACGCAGAATGACTAATAACATTAAAAGGAAATTTTATTGCTATAATATTAAGATTATTTTATTTTTTCATTAGTTGCTATTTTTACTATTTTATTATACATACTTTGGAAAAGAAATAAGATGTTACATATTTTGTTTCATTGTTTTATGTCACTAAGGAGACTACCCTAATCATTTATTATTATTTATTGAAATTGTGCAATATGGTGTCCAGACATTGCCTAGCAAATTCACCTCCTCAAATTCTCATAAAATATATCACGCAAATTGTGTCGTATTATCTTGATAAAAAAGTACATTTTAGATTGTGTCAGCAGAAGAGTTTATTTAATTATTAAGGAATAAATGCATAAGGTAATGTCACAGACATGAGATCATGAATTAGCCTAACTTTTCAAAAATTTCGATAACTATATGTACAAAAAAAAATGGAGTAAAATAATTAAAAATTATAACATTCTTTGGGATTTTTTATGATCGGTATCAGTCCATATTCCTTCCCCCTGCAGGGCACGGCCTCCTTTACACTCAGAGAATGATTGAGAGTGATTAGGCCATATAGTCAACCAAGCTGGCTTAGTGTGTTTTGGAACTTACATACCATAGAAATTCTTATAAATCGCTATAGTATGTAGGTTTCTTCGTGATGTTTTCCTTCGCCGTTTTAGTGCGTGGTGATTGACTACCAATACACACATGATTCCGAAAAGTCAGAGGTGTGCCATGGGATTCGAACCCGCGACCACCGTGAACATGTTGGCAGCCGCATCTTTTACGATAATATGTGTAAATACTACTATATCTATACTGTACTGGTGGTAGGTCTCTCATATGTGAAAGGCTGCCTGGTGGGTACCACCGCAATGTCTATTTCTCCCGTCAAACAGCAGTTTAAATGCACTGTTGTGTTTCGGATTGAAGGACATTGTAGCCAGAGTAACTACTGGACATATTGAGACTTAACATCTTATGTCTCAGGATGGCGAGCGCAGTGGAATGCCAAGCATTGCTTTGTAACTCAAGGTGTTGTTTGGTTGTACTACTGTTCATGAGCGGTCGTATCGCTTACCATCAGGCGAACGGCATGCTGGTCTCGCCATTCACTGCAATAAAAAAAAAATATCATGAAAATCGATCGTATTTTAGACTTTATTATCCGTTAAAGGGCATAAATATCAAAGTTAGGGCAGTTGATGGTTCCTATTTGTTTTTCATTTTTCATATATATCAATAAACATCAGAAAATAAGATAATTAAAAATATATGTCATGTATAAAGTATATTACATCGAAAATTATTCAGAATATGAATACTGAGATCGATAGTTTTCAATTGTTGAATATAATATACACTCAGTTTCGCTTTAAATAGACGGCATAATGATTTATACATATTAACACTTGTTCTCTTCGAAAATATGTTAATGCCGTACAAAATCAGATGACCATAAAGTTTACCCTGAAATGATAGTGTCATTTTAGTCAGGAAAAAGTTATGATCTACATTAAAATGTTTAAACTTTACAAATAATTTGAAAAATGTCATATTTTGTTTTCCTCTCAATTTCTTTTAGAACATTTTTTATTGAATGGCAATGTTATATAACAATTGTATTTAGCAATATAATGTTAAAAAAGTAGTTGCCGTACAGGATCAAATGACCTTACAGCTTTCAAGGTCAGATTTATGATAAATTTAGGTATTATTCATTTTATACATTCAAATGAACTATATTTTTGACGGCATGTTTTTAAATAGTTCTTTGAGTGCTACATAATGTTATGAAACCGATGCCGTACTTTTTCAAATCACCTCCCGGACCACTGAAGAGGAGTGGTTTGCAACCGCCGATTTTTCTCTCTTGTCGCATAGTTTTTGTACGGCGTTGCGGAATAATGGATTAGAAGAGGTATTGAAATTACATGGAAACGATGCCGTATAAAATCAATTGACCAAATTTACCAAGAAAATTGCCAGAATATCTAACGTTCTGCTGAATTTGTGGCGCACTATTTTTGTACGGCACTACGTGTTCTCTTATTATTTTTCATGGATCTATCGATGGTAGGAATGCCGTACAAAAATATATGACCAAAATATACACCCTCTCCCTGTACTTTTGAAGTCTCATCTGCATCCAGACGGACAGCTTACAAGTGACGGCATAGTGCTAAATATTATTATTTTAAGCCCCTGTATCTTACTAAATAGGTCTCCTAGTGGTTCATTTGACCCATCACTTTTTGCCACGGGCCTGTAGTCTATATGGTATTATAAGGTCACCGAAAAATGTGGAAAATCTTAAATTTCGTATGATTAAAAATTATGGAATATTTGAAATAAATAAATAACAATTATAATTCAAAATTTATTTATCCTTGCTACAAAAATACGTCATTTACATATAATTTAGCCATTTAATGTACATCTTTATAAACTGAAATCACAGTATTCAACTGTTAGTATTACAATATTAGTAGGTATAACCGCAAATACACTTTTACTGGAAATATACTGTTAAAACTGGAGATTCGAAATAAAAATATCACATAAATTTTCTTCTTCAATCGCTTTATTTGGTTACTTTATAATTAATTATTTGCATAAACTGTTAATGGTTATTTTTAAAACTGATTCTTTTTTACCGTTAAATCAGGCATTAGTGCTAGGAGCTTCCTAGCAGACATTAATTAATCTAAACAAATTACTTTTAAGAGTTCTGCGATTTGTTAGCTAACGTGTCCAAAACATTGAGATATAACACTAGAGTACTGCTGCGAACACAATATTAAATATTGTGTTATTATTATAAATTTTATTAAATATTGTGTTATTATTATAAATTTTATAACAGAAACTGTAGACTTCAGGGGGGTTACTCTATGATCAGAATCGAAGTTCAATTGCTTAAAAGTTTCCAATGCTTAGAACTAACACTATTCCGTATGATACTTATCATTCACTCCGAACTTAAAAGTATGCATACGACATACTATAGAGGTTTCGAACATTGTGAAGAGTACGGACCGGAAGAGGATCATAGAGTAATCCCCTCAGTATACTGTGTCTGCTGTCTCTGTCACGCTAATGCGTTCACGCTATCTTGCATCGCATTTCACTGATTCCCAAATGCATGATACGCGAGCGTACGTATTGTTTATAATTATAATATACGTTCTAGTCAATAAACTGTTATAGTACTAGACCGGACACCGCGAACAAAATGTCCTGTTACTGAATACTGCGGTACCTTACCCCGATTTCAGTTTTTATCTCTTTCCTCTCCTATAAAGTTACACTATCTCCCCTCTCTCCACTGGCAATGAGGTTGCAGACACTGCGAAATTCGTGATTCCGTCTCTCTCTCTCCCCCGTGGTTATCCTTCTTTATCTCGCTCTTCTAATTTCCCGCGTACTCATACGTGCGCAAGGAATAATACCTCAATGGTTCAAAATAATTTTCTAATCCCGAATATTTAGTGGCAGTTAATGTGTTAGTGCTTAAAACATATGTAACAAGCAAATAAAATGATTTACATAAACAAATCACACATGAATACTGCTTACATTTGAACTAATATTGTGCTAATACTTAACTTATATGAGTTAACTGGAATGATTGAGAGCTAATCCATTTTCATTTTACTATTACTCTATTTTATTAATTATGTCACTTTGACATAAATTGGATGGTGTTGCTAACACAACAAATTCTTTTATTAACATACGGCTTAACGGCATTAAACATAAAATTGCAATCTTATACCAAACTAAGTAGCACCAAAAAGCAAATTATAATTTTAATCGTGATATTACAAAATATAATGAAAGAAAAAACAATGATTTGTAAATATTATATGTATGCGGATAATTATAAGTACATTTTGATCAATTAAAATACTTTTTTTCTGTAAGTTTTCTTTCACATTTTAAAATAAAAGGCGACACTAAAGTAAATCATTATTTTAATATGCATTCTTTGTTACATTCAAATAATGGTATTTCTTTTCAGTATCACATAATTTTATTGATATTTAAAACAACAATCATTTGGTAATTATAAGTCATCGATTCGTATTTCCTTTGGCTTTTTACTCATCGCTTGAGAGAACATAATTTGAATAATGTAACTATACTTATAGTTACTATGTACTATGTAACTATACTTATAGTTACATATAAACTCATTTGCAAAAAAAACGGGCACCTAAGCAATGAACCATTTCAAATGTTACTATTGGTTTGTTTGATAATTATAGGTAGTTTTACTTTCACAATGTTGTAAATTAATAAGCAAATAATCGTTTTCGTCAGTATTATCATAAAATTTTGATAAAATTTATGGGTTTTAATGCTAAAGTTCACTAGTAGTGTATGCTCGCTAGTAGTGCATATGCTCGTGAAGTAAAAGTTAACAAAGATTTTTGTTTGTTTTTTCTTTAAACCCATAAATTTTATCAAAATTTTATGATAATACTGACGAAAACGATTATTTGCTTATTAATTTACAACATTGTGAAAGTAAAACTACCTATAATTATCAAACAAACCAATAGTAACATTTGAAATGGTTCATTGCTTAGATGCCCGTTTTTTTTGCAAATGAGTTTATTTTTTTAATTATAGTTTTTATTAATCTAAACATAATATGTTGATAAATAATAACAAATAGTTTGTTTCGCAAATGAAAATGTTGTGGCTTGTACATGCTATTTAATTTTAATATTATTGTTTACTGATAAAGTATGTTACGACTAATTAATATTTTGTTTGGAATGGAAAATACGATCTCTATGTTTTTAACCATGGCGTACCTATTTACATATCAACAAATTGCGTAATATAGATATATTACATATTATGACTTATTATTTTTTTTAAATATAGGGTTTGGGTACACTGTGTTTTTTTTATTGCATTTAATGGCGAGACGAGCATGCCGTTCGCCTGATGGTAAGCGATGCGACCGCTCATGAACAGTAGCAAAACCAAACAACACCTTGAATTACAAAGCAATGCTTGGCATTCCAGTGCGCTCGACATCCTGAGACATAAGATGTTAAGTCTCAATATGTCCAGTAGTTACTCTGGCTACAATGTCCTTTAATCCGAAACACAACAGTGCATTTATACTGCTGTGTGTTGTGTGAACTGTGATTTCCAAATTTTACTTAAATCGATTAAGCCATTCAGATAAAAAATATGTTTTCTTTGTTTTTTCGGTTTATTCGAAAACTAAATTAGTTAAGGAGTTAAAACTTTCAGAATTAAAGAATCTTATCTGTACCAACATGCCCTCAAAAGATCATCAAGATATCGTTCGGAGGCAATTTTGGCACCCTTATCGGCTTATGGACTTTATAATTATAGAAAATATTGAAAACAATACAGAATGTCCATTTAAGAAGACAGAAGTTTGATTTATATTTTAGAACCAATGACGTGTTACATCGAATTAATTTTGACGACAAATCTTGTATTTAGGTACACCTTTATTATGTACAACGGTATTTTTTTTACTAGAAAAATAATTATGGACATTTTCTCAATTGGTTTATTCAAAAATGTTATTTTTATAAGGTAATTTAAAAGCTTTAAAATATTAACTGAGGTCGCAGTGATCGTGTAGTTTAATGTAGTTATATGTTCGCAACGTTATATATATTTTCACAAGTAAAAAAAATACGATATACTATTAAAACTTTTTGATAAAAGTAGAGCGACAATATGAGCAAACCTCTATGCCAACCATGAAACTCATGTTGCAATACAAACTTTTAAACATCGACGTAAAAAATCTAAAAATACGGTCTGTACACTAACGGACTTATTCATAGACAGTTTATAAACCTGTTATACGTCAACATATTTTAGCTTTAAGACCACAAGTCATTGAGATATTATACTAGAGCGGGCACTGCAAACAAAATGTTTGTAACAAAATGAACGGTACCGTACCGCTCCTTCTATTTCGGTCTCTGTCGCACCTACGCAATAATACATCTTGTCTCTCGCTTCACTAGATTCCTGTATTACAATACGCAAAGATTTTGTTCCCACTGTCCGCTCTAGTATAATACCTCAGTGCCACAAGTGTATTTTCTCATAAGTGAATTTGTAATTATTTTGAGAAATAAAGTATCTTAAACAATATTTTAGTTATCGAATGTTTTTTCTTCATCACTCAAACTTAATTCAAAAACGGTTCTAAAAGGGGCAATACATTTGAAAGCTATAGGTTTATAAAATGTCTATAAATAAGGCCGTAAACATCGAACGCCGGCGTCAGACTTAGCTTTTAATATTCGAATATCAACAAATACGCCAAGTATCGGTAAGTAATTTTACTATTTTCTGCGCACCTCAAAGTACACAAAGGCGTTTGGGTGGACTGCCTCACTATTTACAAACTTTATTTTCGGTATATACACTGGCTTAAATATTTGAAAACAAGTCTGGCTAATGTATTTGCATACAAAAATATTCGGAATTTGTTTGTATAAATCTTGGTCGCGTGTCTGGCGCCGGTTTTATATTGCTATGTATGTACAGCCTATGGATATAAATTTTTGAGCTCACTATACATTTTGACATTTTTGGATCTTACTTTATACATTTAATTAATTATTTTTTTCATTACTATATTAAACCAGTCGCACTTCAAAATTTCATTCAACATACATAATATACAAGATTTTTAAAATTCACATTTGCTTTAATTTAGTGTTAATACTGGCTCATTCACATTAGTCGATGCATACAGTAAGAGTAAAAACAATAACATAACTTTTACGGTTACTCTTTCAGTACCATGATGCAAGAATTAATATAACTTTATTGAAATTGAACAATTCCCACAACCCGCATGCGGACTACATGCACTTTTTAAAAACATTGAGATATCATACTAGAGCCTAAATCGGGAACAAAATCCCTGGGTATTTTGCGTGCACACGGGTACCCAGTGAAGCGAGAGCGAAGATAATGTTACTGCGTAGGCGTGACAGACACATAAATAGAAGGAGCGGTACATTTTGTTACAAACATAGTTTGCAATCAAGCGATAGTCGGTGGACTAACGTGAGAGCCGAACAGGTGACCTAGACAAGCCAAAGAAAGAAGGCCATCTGATAGATAGAATGACAAAGTTATTAAGCTTCAGGCCAAGATAGAGCAAAGCCGTATATTAAAGACGAAGCCTGTTTCTAACAGAGGGTGAATGTGGGCTGAAACAACGATGATAATGTCCGCTCCAGTATAATATCTCAATGTGATAACTCACTGGTGGTAGGTATCTCATGTGTGAGAGGCCGCCTGGGTAGGTACCACCGCAATGTCTATTTCTCCCGTCAAACAGCAGTTTAAATGCATTGTTGTGTTTCGGTTTGAAGGACATTGTAGCTAGAGTAACAACTGGACATACAGGGTATATCAAGACTGCTACCGAAAACGAAGCCGGGTGGTAGTTTAAGCGACTTCAGACACAATGCAACAGAAAAAGTTGCAAAAAAAAGCGACAATTTTTTTTTGTTATTTTTTTCCTGTGGCCATACTTGGGTGGTAAATACATTTTTTCCTAAAATAATAGTATATACCCTTTTATTTATAAATACTCTAAGGTATAAAAGAGTTTAAATTATTATTTTAGCAAAAACTATGGATTTACCACCCAAAAATGACGATATTTAAAAAATCATAAAAAAAAATTGTCGCGTTTCTAGGCGAAATTTTTAATTGCATTGTGTTTGTAGCCACTAAAACTACCACCCGGCTTCGTTTTCGGTAGCAGTCTTGAGATACCCGGTATATAACATCTTATGTCTCAGGAGGATCTTATGGCGAACGCAGTGGAATGCCAAGCATTGCTTTGTAATTCAAGGTGTTGTTTGGTTTAGCTACTGTTTATGAGCACATGCATGCATACATGCTCGTCTCACCATTCATTGCAATAAAAACAATTGTGATAATGGTTATTACGTGCGTATGAAATACTTAAAGAGAAATCTCCCGCACCCCACATTCGGGCCCCATCGACCAATGTAAATGAGCCACAATTTGTTCAGAGCCGATTAAATCGACTTGAATTTGTCTATCAAATGCGTTTCGATACGTTACTCGTATTTGTACATATCACAGACTATTTGTAAGTCCTAATAAAAATATCAGTGAAAATAACGCATGCAATCAAATTATGAGTCATGTTTTAACGAAATGTGCGTACTTAGTATATGTTTTTTTATGAGTTACAATAATTGCATAAAAACATTTATTTTTAAAATCATTTATCATATAATATTTTTTAGATAATTTCTATAGGAATAAATACACACATTCCGAAAAAACGATTTGATTGCATGCATAACTACCAATACCATGGAATCATGCGGATTTTCAAGATAGTTCTACGCGAAATGTGTTGAAGTTAGACTTAATCTTCACTTTTGTAGAACTCTCATAGATAGATAAATAGTGATAAATAATAAAAATAATGTTCATAATATAAACCAAAATTGATTAATTTTCCGTGTCCGTGTCAATTCCATGCATGTCATGCGGACAATAAATTATTATTTATATATTTTAATCTCCTATAAGCGAATTTATTATTTACTATACATTATGAAATAATAAATGATTTATTATATGTGAAATGTCACCCGCATGAATTCATAGCTGTAGTATGAATTAGCTACAAATCTATAGTCTTACAATACATAAAATATTAATAACGTGAACATTATCTCGTTCAGCATTTTGCATTTTTCGCGCTTAACACTACAAGCACTGTTACACAATAACATGATGAATTAAAAATGATTATTGTCGTGGTGATGACTGGTATCCCATTAATGCCTTCCTCCTATCATGTACAACTACAATTGTAAAAAGGAAGTATTGAAATCTGTTCTATTTCAAAATAAATTACGTAACATTTAGAAAAAAATAATAGAAACACCTTCATTCACGAAGACGAATTACAGAAAAATCATTATAAATTCCAGAATGAAAAATGGTAAGAATATAAGTAATACACACCGAAGAAATTAAAAAAATAATTGTTGCTGGATTTCGGATTATCCTCTGTATATTCGGTTTCGAGCAATCTGATCTTCTTCGATATATATTTGACTTTAGTTATTCAGGTATAAATGACATGATCTATAGTACACTCTAGTTACCATGATGTACAGATCTTCTTCGACATATCTCTGAACTCAGTTATTCCTATATAAATAACATGATCCACTGTAGCTACCATGAGGTGCATATCTTCAACATATCTCTGAACTCGGTTATTCCTTTATAAATAAGAAGAAGATGATGTAGTAGTAGTGTAGTATACAGTGTAGTTACCATGCAGTGTAGAGTGGTGTGCGCTAGAGCCTCGTGTCCCGCGTGCGTGCGCGTGCGCGTGCGCGTGCGTGCGAGCGTCACTATGACTCCGGGAACAAAATGCTCTCCACCGGCGCCGACGCCGTCATGTCGTCGTTGTCGTCGGGACGAGACCAGTCCTGAAAAACAAAACAATAACAATATCCATCCATCCATCCATCCATCAGCCAAAGGAAGTCCACTGCTGAACATAGGCCTCCCCCAATGATTTCCACAGAGACCTGTAGGAGGCAGCCTGCATCCAGCGACGTCGCGACCGACACCAGGTCGTCGGACCATCTTGTGGGTGGACGTCCTACGCTGCGCTTTCCGCTACGTGGCCTCCATTCGAGCACTTTCCGAACCCATCGGTCATCAGAGCTCCGCGCTATGTGCCCTGCCCATTGCCACTTCAACTTGCTAATCCGGTGGGCTATGTCGGTTATTTTAGTTCTCCTACAGATCTCCTCATTTCTGATTCGATCTCGTAGGGAAACCCCGAGCATAGCCCTCTCCATAGCTCGTTGAGTGACTTTGAGATGGTGTTGAGTGGGACAATAATTTATTTCCAACACCTATTAATTTGACTTTACGACTCATTTCGTTGCGGGTTAAAGACAATTTAGACATTCCCGGTGACTCGCCGAGCTTCAATGCTCGGCGTCATTACATTGCGTGCCACTGTTGATCCTGCGAGACAGGAGTTACAGTGGTGGGTGTGAGGGTGGGAAAGTCTCCAAACAATATAGTATCTGTATCTGTATCAGCCCATATACGTCCCACTGCAGGGCACGGGCCTACTCTACAATCGAGAATACGATTGAGAGTGGTTAGGCCATATAGTCCACCACGCTGGCCTAGTGCGGGTAAACAATATAGTGGGCAATTAAAACTAGTTTAAAAGAAGAAAAAAAATGGAGTCGGCGCTGAATGGCCAGCCGCTTTGGATTCTTATGAAAGTCCTGTTTGTGGTTGAAGTAGATAGATAATTCAATTGTAATTATTTAAAAATGCTTACACCACAAAATACATTCTAGATGACAATGTAGATTGTTTTAAATTCCTTTGTTTATAAATTTGTAAAATGTACAAAATTTCAGGATAGTGATTTTTTTATGGCTAGCTATCATCTAGTTTCCACTTTTACATTGCTAGTATTTTACAATGTCGTGCCACAATATTTATATAGGTAATATAATATTAATCATCCTGTCAGCATTTTCTTATCTGTACCCACATCATATTACGTATTATGTCAGTAAAGTAAATAATTACCTGTTCCTCAGTACTGGCAAAGAATAAGTAGAACAAGTTAGTGCCGAGGTCGATGGCTGCAGCCAGGTAGAAAACTTCACGCCACTGACCCAGAGTTTGCTGAAACCAATAATTAAGTATGAAAATATATTTTTATGAGTTCTTATTTTGATTATCAAAAAGTCATCTTCAAATTAACCTAAATGTATACATTATGTAATTGTTTTAAATAATTCTATATCCAAAAATTCCAATCGTTACTTGCAATATTTTTTTAAACAGCATTGATTCAAATAATTTTTCAAATCGGTTCAGCCGTCATCGAGTGCAGTGTATAAATACATAAAAACGAAGTCTTTTTTTTTACTTTTATTTTGAAGTCGATTAGAACACCAGCAGTAAGTGCAAAGAATTAAATTTTATTTCGTATATTACCTGGCACATCTTAAACAACCACCGCAAGTTGTATAACAGGTAATATAAAAGTATTTAGTATATTTATTTGGATGTACCTGTATAAAAGGATGAAGATTATTTTCGAAACTTTAAAAATGCTACGGCGACGACAATGCTTCAATATGTGATGAGTTTTCAAAAATGACAGTGGTACGATGGGATAACACATGTACTTGTTTATTTAATTGATATGAATATTAAACTAGAGTGTAACCTAAAGAAACTAGAGTGTATTCTAAAGAATTGACTTAAGCTATAAAATGAAGAGATGGCGCAACATACCTGTTCGGCGTTGATGATATGTCCGACGACATACGGCGCGAGGAATCCACAGATATTGCTGGCGGCGTTGGTGATTCCGTACATGGTGCCCGCGAACTGAGGGGACAGGTCGATGTGGTTCATCTGGTTACCTGCACACAAACATCATCATATCAGCCACAGGAAGTCCACCGACCATCCGACACTTTAGCGATGATATCCCGGACATCAGCCTGTTTGAGATTGAGATGGCCCTCAAACAACTTAAAAACAACAAGGCGCCGGGTGAGGACGGAATCACTTCAGAGCTTCTAAAAGCGGGCGGAACGCCGATACTGAAAGTCCTTCAGAGGCTCTTCAATTCCGTTCTCCTCGAGGGCTCAACGCCAGAAGCATGGAGCGGGAGCGTGGTGGTACTGTTCTTCAAAAAGGTGATAACACTTTGCTGAAGAACTACAGGCCCATCTCGCTCCTGAGCCATGTCTATAAGTTGTTTTCAAGGGCATCACAAATCGTCTCGAAGGCAAGTTTGATGACTTCCAGCCTCCCGAACAAGCAGGTTTCCGAAAAGGCTTTAGTACCATAGACCATATTCATACGCTACGGCAAGTTATACAAAAAACCGAGGAGTATAACTTGCCCGCTTTGTTTAGCGTTTGTGGACTATGAGAAAGCCTTTGATTCGATCGAGACCTGGGCTGTGCTACAGTCTCTTCAGCGGTGCCACATAGACTATCGGTACATCGAAGTGTTGAGGTGAATATACAACAACGCCACCATGTCGGTCCGAGTACAGGATCAGAGCACGAAGGCTATTCCACTACAGAGGACGCGTGAGACAGGGAGATGTCATATCTCCGAAACTGTTCACTGCCGCGCTGGAAAATGCCTTCAAGCTCTTGCAGTGGAAAGGATTCGGCATCAACATCAACGGCGAGTATATTACTCACCTTCGATTTGCCGACGATATTGTAGTCTTGGCAGAATCGCTGGAAGACCTTAGCACTATGCTCAAAGACCTTAATCGAGTTTCCCAACAGGTGGGTCTTAAAATGAACATGGATAAAACGAAGATCATGTCGAATATCCATGTTGTGCCCACCCCCATTGGAGTTGGGGGCTCGACTCTCGAAGTTGTAGACGAATATGTCTATTTAGGACAAGTGGTCCGGTTAGGCAGGTCCAACTTCGAGAGAGAGGTCAATCGGCGAATCCAACTCGGTTGGGCAGCGTTCGGGAAACTTCGCGACGTCTTCTCGTCCAAAATACCTCAGTGCCTAAAATCGAAAGTCTTCGATAGTTGTGTGTTACCAGTGATGACATACGGCACCGAGACGTGGCCTCTCACTGTGGGCCATGGAGCGGGCTATGCTCGGTGTTTCCTTACGAGATCGAATCAGAAATGAGGAGATCCGTAGGAGAACCAAGGTTACCGACATAGCCCATAGGATTGGCAAGTTGAAGTGGCAGTGGGCCGGGCACATAGCTCGTAGAACCGATGGCCGTTGGGGCCGAAAAGTTCTCGAGTGGAGGCCACGTACAGGCAAGCGAAGTGTCGGACGCCCGCCTACAAGGTGGACGGATGATCTGACTAAGGTCGCAGGAAGTCGCTGGATGCAGGCCGCTTCCAACAGGTCATTGTGGAGATCATTGGGGGAGGCCTATGCACACAAACATACATACATTGTATTTAATGGCAAGAATATGCCGTTCGCCTGATGGTAAGATATACGACCGCTCATGAATAGTGGCAAAACCAAACACCTTGAACTAATGTATTTTTTTTTTTTTGCCTTGTAGGCACACGAGCAAGCGGCTACAGCTGCTCATGGACCTCCGTAGTGCCAGGGGACCAGCACAACAAAGTCGCTGCCTACCTCGAGGAGAGTACTCTCCTTAAACCTCGTTTGAAGAAGGACAGGTCATAGCGCTGAGGAAACACCGATGCAGGGATTTCATTCCAGAGCTTGCACGTACGTGGTAGAAAAGAACGCTGGAAACGTACCGTTCGGGAACGGTACGCCTCCAGGTGGTGGGAATGAACTCTACTGCGGAAACGTGTGGTGCGATGGTACATAGGCGACGATGGTACCAACTCAAACAACTCTTCGGAGCACTCCCCATGGAACAAACGATAGAGCACACAGAGAGATCTGAAGTCTCTCCGCAGTCCTAACGGTTCCAATTTGTCCGTGAGATCGGGATCATTGACTATTCGACAAGCTCGTCGCTGCAAGGAGTCAAGTGGGTCGAGCTGGTATTTTGGGGCACCTGCCCAGAGGTGGGAGCAGTACTCCACGTGGGGCCGGATTTGCGCTTTGTAAAGCGTCAATCTATGACCCGACGTAGACTACCGCTTGGCGCTGTTCAGGATTTCCAACTTCTTGCTCGCCAGTTTGGCTTTGTCCTCCAAATGACTCCTAAACTCGACCTTGCTTGATATTCGATGCCAAGGATTCTAATACTCTCGGATCCTTGGAGAGTAACTCCTTGGAATTGCGGCGCCATGACAAAGGGGTCCTTCTTCGCAGTGAACACGCAAACTTGTGTCTTCGAAGGGTTAAATTGAACTAGGTTCGATTCACCCCATTCGGAGGCCCGCCCCAGAGAGCTCTCGACTTCAGACACAAGTTGACTCCGTCCTTCCATATTGGAATCCCGAGAGTGGCTCCGTTGGCCGATGTACCGCGCGTCACTCGTACTATCATCTGCATAACAATGCATGCTATCAATGGACAACATGTCATTGATGTGCAGGATAAAGAGTGTCGGCGATAGCACCGATCCTTGTGGAACACCAGCATTAATGGTCTTGGTCTCGGAGCAACAGCCGTCGACTACGACTCTTATGCTCCGACCATCCAAAAAGCTGGCGATCCATTTGCAGAGCCCCTCAGGAATTCCATACGCAGGTAGCTTCGCCAGAAGGGCGCGATGCCACACTCGGTCGAACGCCTTCGCAATGTCAAGTCCGACCGCAATCGCCTCACCCCCACTCTCCAAAGCCTCTGCCCAACGGTGCGTGAGGTACACAAGAAGATCACCAGCCGAGCGACCGTGACGGAAACCGTACTGGCGGTCACTAATCAACTGGCGATCCTCAATTAGTTGTTTTTTTTAATGCCTGATGTACATCGTACACTATTTTGCCAAATTATACGTACATATATCTCGGCAAAAGAGAGCATTAAAGAAAAACAATTAGCACAACACTATTAAAAAGTCATTGTGTTCGTAGAATATTTGTCTATTCATTTTCTAATGAAAAATTGTTAAAGATAGATAGACTATAGAAAACAGCTGTAAATCTATCTAGATTTTATAAGACTATCCGACCTTGCCAAACTTATTAACTTTACACATATGCAATAATATTTCTGGGTTTTGATTATATTTTTCTTATTACGAAATATAATATAATTTAAGGATGAATAAAAGTCCCTTACCAGCATACACAGCTCCTCCGAAGGCGGAAGTGATGCTGAGCAGCAACATGACAGCCACCCTGTCGCAGCCCGCCCACGCGATGCCCAGCAACCCGAACGCAGGCACGAACGCCGCTGCACACACACACATACAAACCATTCAACACTCGCGGATATCATTGCTTATTTTAGTGAAGTGTAGAGTACTTTACTGAAGTAGTATAGTTCTAGTTCTTATTATAGTGTAATGTACTTAGCTAAAGTGAAAAAATTGTTTCAACATTTACAATATTGAATAGGGAGAGACGTTATGTGAAGTACTATTTAGTACATAAAGCATAATTTTTAAACCGTAAATTATAAAAAAATAATACAATATTAATATTAAAATAATTATGTATATTAATGAAAAAAAATTGTAAGTTGTATTGTAGCCAGAGTAACTACTGGGGTATGTAAGTTGTGTACTGTAAGTTGTGTTATTGTTTGAAAATTATTTATCTTTAAATTTGTACACTTCGATAATCATAAATACTCACAAACAGTATTCCACAGTTTCATTGCTATTGAGACGCGATATCCAGCCTTTAGCTAGGAACCAGTCGGCGATTATGCACAGCAAAATGCCACCGATCCACGCTGTCAGGTATGGAAGAGCACTCAATCTCGCATTCTAGAAGAACATACATTACATTTATAATTTGGATAACGTTCAAAGTAACAAGAAGAAAAGTAGGGGTAACTGCCATACTGATGAAAGCAACTGCCACACAGCCAAAAGTTATTTTAACCATTTTTAAAATTCGATTCTAAACAAGTTTTAAAATTCATATAACAAATTTACAAAACGAGCCACAAATGGGATGATACATTAGGATGAACTTAAAAAAAATTCAGTAAATTAAAAATTCTTTAACCAAAGAATGTTAAAACAAGTATTTTTTTTATCTAGTTAATCACCTTTAACTGAATCGTCCCTTAAAGCTGCGTTTTTACTGTACCGGAGACAAACGGATACGTGGAAAAATTACCTAATCACATGGGTTCATCACATTTACGTTTGTCATTTACAACACCCTGTACACAATAGTACTCACCGAGACGATGTCAAAGTGCAGTATATTGTTCATGTAAGTGTTGAGTTCCGTGAACTGCGTGTAGAACACCCACGCCTGGCCGCACTGCGCGATCAGGATGGCCCACAGCGGCACGCACGTTAGGAACTTGCACCACGGGATAGACATCGCGGGCTTCTCTTCCTGGAAAAATATTATCAATAATAATTAGCACAATAGTACATTATAGTAAGGACCCAGCTCGGCCACAATACCCGCGTTACTACGGGCTGGAAGGCCAGAGACACTGACATACCCTTTTGGGACTCCCTGGGCTATCGCAAGGGGAGTTTAATAACTTTTGCAGTTGATTATCAAAGGAATGTAAAAAATGTACATCACATGGATATAACCAAAAGCCTGACTCCATCGTGGTGAACTATATGGCATAACACCGCTCAATCGTACTCTCGAATGTAGAGACGACTCGTGCCCTGCTGTGCGACGTATATGGGCTGATACAGATACGATAACCAAGAGGGTAGTTGTTGCAGTACAGTCTAGCTTTATTTCAGCACAAAGTTGAATGGGGAGTTTTGTTATTATTGGCCCTCACACTTTTTGTTCGTACATTTAGTAGTAATTATAATGGAAGTAGTGTAGCTAAATATAAGCAACCATAAGAAGCATTCAGACTATTACAGAATATATTGTTGTTTTCTTTACGTAGATCAATCATTCTATTTTATTCCTTTTTAACTTTGTTAATGTTGTATAGCTGCCGTACAATAATTAAAATATTGTAAGCCTTATTTGTAGGCCATACAAATACGTACAGGTGCGAGAATGGAATCTTTAGCTCAGAGTTCACTTGTAACTATTATCATCTGGACCAACGATATGTGTAAACCTAAGCAATATTTTCGTTTATTCCATGTTCACATTTGCAATAAGATTAAAATATTACTTAAATTAAATTTTCTTGAAACAGCAATCTTATCAGAAGTTTTGGGGATTAACCGTTTAGCATCTTTGTATTATAAGCCGTACATGGAAGACCAAACCTTTCTATTAATATAAATAGAAAGGTTTGGTCTTCCATATTATATGAATAAGGTATTCCCCTAAACTATTGTTTTCATAAAAATCCATTTCAGGTTCCGTTTAATTATCCTGAGTTGCTTCAAGTGCTAATGCAATAAATGAATAAACAAACAATTTGATATGATAAAGGCTCATTCATATACTTATCGTTAATAGATCTAGCGATATTGGTAATATAATTAAAATACATTTTGATCACGACTATAGATTTTCTATCTTGATAAGTATATTACAGGCTGCAGAGATCCTCATATATACGCCATATTTTTTGTATAGCGTTTTCTTTTAATATCTTTGCAACTCTCTCCTCATGCAACTCTCTGGCAGTCTTAGCTGCTATGGCCATTTTGACAACCCCCTCCAACAATCTCTTAGCTGATTAGTTGTTTACGACACGCCCTTTTTGAAGATAAATCAACGGCGTGGCTTGTGTTTGCACTGACTTTTCTCAGACTTCGCTAATACTCTGCATTTTGCTCTTAATTATGGAAACCTCGTCAATATATTTTCCAATATCGAATCCAATTGAGGATCTGCGCTGCCAAAGCGGCCTAGATCTTCGTGGACATATAAATATCTTAGAGTATTTATAATATATAGAGGGAGCGCTGGTACTTCAAAAACGTAGATAAAAATGGTGGTTTATTTGAACAGGTTGTGCAACATACATAAATTACTTGAAATAAATTAAAAATAAATAGTTTATGTCTATTTAATTTCACTCAAACTCGTTTTAAAAGGATAATAGCTTAATATAATTTCGGCTATCAAAGGAATTTATAGCAATTTATTGCTAAATAATTAATTCAATTTTTACTAATATAGGAAATAATAATATGCTACCAACATTACGAACAAGAAAATATCTACGTTTTTCAAAACGCAAACGTATGAAAGCAATCCCTCTTTATATAAATACTCTAAGATAAATATGTAAAACATTTTACAAACAAAGTAAATCACGCAAACGAAGTTTGTGGGCAAGAGCTGGTTCAACATAAACTGAAATTATTACTGCTAAAACTATAAAAAACATCGTTTCATTCAGTTACATGGCTTCGAATTACAATTACACAAACGGATAAACAAGCAGATAACTTGATGAATATTATGTAAATTTATCGGAGTTAAATCACGAATTTAGTCCAAGACAATGTACACAACGCAACATTACATAAATTTAGTCAGACCCATATCCTTTAGTCAACATGCAACATATTGACACTACGCGAAACATGTGTGAGGTCAACATGAATCACTCGCGCCACATATTGATAAGAATTCGCAGCCGCATTTCAACTAATCTGCTCACACTTTGTACCGCGGCGCTCAATCAAATTCATTATACATTACAATTAAACGCACCGTTGTTACCACAATAAATAAGTATAAACAGCACTGACTGTTGACTAATTTATTGCGATATGCGAGTTTGTATAATAAGACTTATTGTGCTAAGTGCACCAACCTTATACATTTAATTTGGACTCTGCAGTAAGAAAAAGGTGAAATTCTAGCGTGTTCATGTAATTAAATCAGTGGATCTAATTTTCCACCCAGCTTAATACTTTTATCTAGCAATTAGGAGATTTATTAGTGAATAAATTTATTAAATCAAAATTATCCCATCAAAAACATCCTGTAAAAAAATTCCAAGTCTCGCAGCTCAGGTTTTCTACCGCAAAAGTTGTGAGATGCATGTAATACCAATCGATTAATTTATTTAGTCCTTAAGGGACCTTCTATATAAGATATTACGTTAGTTATTACCATATTAAATTTAATTTAATTTATTAATTAATTTAAAGGTTCTATGTCTGCTAGAAGTGCCTTCGACTTTTGATGATCGGTCAGTCAGTCAGTGAGTGACAAAATTACGAAAGTTTGATAAGTTATAATTCTTAAACTACTGGTTCAAATTGAATGAAATTTTAAATATACCGTGTTTACACAATGCCTGCTTAGTAACTGAAAATTCAGGCTTCATGCTTTAGCCACAACGAAGTTATAGGGGGTTGAAAATGGTCTGAATTGACATGCCATGCCACTTTTTAGCTCGACTTGGAGGGGGCTCGGCCGCGCCCCCAGATATTGTGCTGTAGAATGGTGAATGGACTGAATATGAGTAATTCTGATTTAATAACATGCATAATCAAAATTATACCAGTTACTTTCTAAAATACATACACTCAATTCAGAAGCATAATATTTTTCAATTAAAATTCCAGAAACCGAATTAATTAACAATTTTAAACATACAGAATGATATATCAAATGTGTCTTACTTGAGATGGTCCGATGCTCCTTGTTATATATTCAATTTCTTTAGGACATATTCTTGGATGTTTCTGTGGTGAGTCATAGACAAAAAATAGCCATCCAATAAACCACACTACTCCAAGTCCTCCAAATATGTAGAAGCACAGAGGCCATCCTCCAGCAAATTCTAGTGTGCATAACCAGCCTGATATTGGCAATGTAACTACAGTGCCAATATTGATCCTGGAAACAAAACATAATCCTGTAAATTAGGCCTATCATTGATGCACAACCTTTAGGTACCATTAACTTGTTTAATTCTTTTTTAAGTATAATAATTAAAATACAAAACTTACCAGCATAAACATAAGCTGCAAACTTTGATCTTTCTAATGGTGGGATCCATTTAGCTAACATAGCATGCATTGCTGGATATGTAACACCTTCTGATAGCCCAGCCAGAGCCCGGACAGCAATGAAGAATGAAAAATTTGTATAAGCTGCAATAGGGCTGAGAATTGTGAAGAAAGCAGTGAAAAAGATGCCCAGGCCATAAACTAATTTTCCACCACATATTTCTGCTATTCTACCACCTGGGACCTGAAACAATAACTTATATATGTAACACTAGGTCAAGTAGTATTGGAGATTGCTACAACATAAGCTTAGCAATGTGATGAATTAAAACAAACTTGCTTTTAGGTAAATCACAACAATGATGTTTCTGTAAACATTAATCTTACAGAATAACAGAATTTTTTAATAAACAATGTAATTAGAACAATATCCTACACATTAAAAAATTGGTCACATAAACACTATTCATGCAATGTGACACTTAAAAAATGCACCATTGCCTTTTTACAAATGCTTGCATATTATGTATGTCATGACTCACTGATTCAAATATATTAAACAACTGTAGAGTGACAAGTTATACAATATTTATGTGAGAATATTTCAAAATATATGTATGTGTAACCACAAATAACTTGACAGTTTGAAATAGTGAAATATTGAGTATTGTAAGGCAATCTTATTTTTTATGGAACTTCTTATTTACCTGTGTTAAAACATATCCATAGAAGAATGATCCTAGTACTATACTCTGCTGTTGTACAGTCCAGTTAAATTCACCGGGCCTCTGAAAATGCATTCATATTTAGTTGATAAAGATCAAAATTAGTTATTTTTCTACTACTTATATTTTAATCAAATAAAATATTTTTTTTGTTGCTCACGCACATACTTTGTTTTGATGGTGAATTTGAATTGCTATGAGACACCTTGTTGCCTAAATAATACCCAACTTCTTCATGGCTAGATAGTAAATTATTTAGACATTGCAGTCACATTGTTAATACTTATTTTGGAGATTCTTATTATAATTATGATAATTTTGGAAACATACATATGTACATTGTAAGGCAATCATATCACCAGAATTTAAATAAATCAATATACACATACTGTTGGTGTAGATGAGTTGCTTTGTGGAGCAGCTGGGCAGACATCTAATGAAGTGTTGGTTTGTGGGGTTGTTGAGTTTACCATAGCCACTATTGCCACTGACAGATTCACCCTCATGGCATAAACTACAGCAAACCCCAGGAAGCCCATAATTCCAAGTACAGTCCGACATTTGATCCATCCTGTTGTTTCTTCCACTAAAATTCCAGAAAGAAAACAATATTGTATTCAAATATATTTTTTATATTTGAAACTTGCTCAATGGGCAATTTAAAAATAAATTGAATAGGATATAATATTTTACAGAATTCAGTCTAACAACATTTGGTTAGTTTGAATTGATATAAACAAATAAAAGCTTTAGCACACAATAAACAGAAAGTAAGCGTGTTTTGTTCCATATTATAAAATTTAAGATTTACACCTTAGTCTTAATCTATTAAGGCTTTAAATATTAGGTCACAGACTACCTAAATATGTTGCTTAACTGCTTGTATAAATTACATTTCAATTGTTTTAATTTCAATTTAAACTCTCATTGCCAGCTGTGCATATATTTATTGGTCTTGTATATTGATAATTAAGTAACTGTTATTCGTTTATATTTTGCCTATGTATTTTGCATACTCATGAGATATGATAAAAACACGCCACATTAAATTGAATGTATGTTTATACAAATGATAAGGCGACTACATGCTAGCTGGTTTACTAGTTCAGTGTTATCGGGTCACGGCCTAGAAATTTGCAACTTAAAATCTATGAGAATCATACAACGTCATGTCTATTGTTTAGTAAAACTCACCGTATTCCTCCTCAACTAGGTTGCGACGACTGCTAGTCACATCGTTCTCAATGTCCGAATTAATTATAGGACTCTCCTCGGTGTGTGATGTCATGATGATTCAAAACAATAACACCATTAGAACGTTCGCAATTTATTAAAACTTCAAAACAAAACTCGATCAATTAGCAGCACATCATAAACAAACCAATCAGATATGCTCTTAGTTCTTTACACTTAAACTATGGAATCACTATGGAATGAGTCACGACTCACAGCCGCTTTTAGGCGACGATTTAATAGTTTCTTGCTAAACAAAGGCAAATCGCAGACGAACTTTAAGTGCCTTCCACAGTGCCTTCCGCACAAACCAAAGAGGCACAAACTGGCACAAACTCTGTTTCACCGACAAAGTCATCTTGACATTGTCATTGCATAACATCAAAAATGTTATACGCAGACAATTTTTGTGTTTTATTAGCGTCTTTTAATGGATTACAAATATTAATATGAAAGTAAATAACATGCTATCAAAAACAATGTACACAATATGTGTAGAGTGAAGACACGAGTAGTTCAATATATATTTATAATTGAGGGAAAATAAATGTACATAAATGTACATATGCTAAATTGGAGATGAGACATTTTCTGGAACGTAACTTAAATGACATTTAAATGTAAGTGTTGCTTCATGAAATAAAAAATTAACCTCGTTTAAACTATGAAGAGCTTATGTAGCTTAGTAAGCTTAGGGTAACTTTGGTCTTTCTCAAATCTGCTATAGCTGTAGAGTTGTGTTATAACAGGTCAAACTCAATATCTGTTCCTCCTGTTACTGTTCCTTCCAAATCACAGTTCCTAATAACTGTTCTTAAATATAGGTCTACCAGAATCTCATGGCATAAAATTAAAAACAAACATAATGATTTTTATGTGGCAATACCATCGGTCAACAGCTGATTCAAAACTTGAGTTATGTCATTTGATGTGAATATTTTAAAATTTCTACACTTTCTTAGCGAATATATACAAATTAGTTCTACGATCACAAGTGCGACACATTGTTTACAAGGTTTATCGCTAGATCCGTGAATAATTTGGTTAAATTTAAACAAAATCGTCGATTTTAAAATCGACGTCGTTTTAAACAAATAAGTCGGAGTGAATAGTTTTGATACTTCATTTTTTTAGTAAGTGTTAGATATGTACATGTGTTTTATCGTATATACTTTTGATATCATTTTTTGATACTAAACAGTAATGCATTAAATACCTATTTACAGGAGTTTCCAGAAATTTTAGATAAGGAACGGTTTATTATTAATCCTTTATCTTCATCGTCTCATCAGAAAATGTACAGGAAGAGTATTTAGAAGTAAGCTCTGACTAAAGTGTTAATTATATAAAGAAGATTGAAAATAAAAACGTTTTTTATTTACAGTCTTGCATCTTTCTTATAACATTTTTGGAACTAATAATTATTTGAATAAAACCGACTCGTAATCAAATTACTTACAATTCAGAAATTGAAAGTTGTTTGATTAAGTGAGAACTAATAAGAAAAGAGAATTAAAACGAAACTGGTGGCTCGGTATCACCATTTTTATCTACGTTTTGGAAGTACCAGCGCTCCCTCTATACCGGGTATCTCAAGACTGCTACCGAAAACGAAGCCGGGTGGTAGTTTTAGTGACTACAAACACAATGCAACTAAAAATTTTGCAATGAAACGCCACAATTATTTTTTATGATTTTTTAAATATCGTCATTTTTGGGTGGTAAATCCATAGTTTTTGCTAAAATAATAATTTAAACTCTTTTATACCTTAGATTATTTATAAATAAAAAGGTATACACAATTATTTTAGGAAAAAAATGCATTTACCACCCAAATATAGTCATAGGAAAAAGTAACAAAAAAAAATTGTCGCTCTTTTTCGCAACTTTTTCTGTTGCATTGTGTCTGAAGTCACCTAAACTACCACCCGGCTTCGTTTTCGGTAGCAGTCTTGATATACCCTGTATTATAAATACTCGAAATACACATAGTATTATAATTTAGAACTGAAAAAATATTATTTACCTAATTTCATTGGCTATTAATCTAAAAGTACAATATTGAATGTTTAAATAGTCCATATATTTATACTTAAAACATTATGCACTTTATTTACAAAGTTGTACTAAAAAAACATGTTGGTTTGAAGTAATAATTAATTACAATTACGAAAGTATCAAAATATGTTCATCCAATTACCCCAGTGTTGCGATACGTAAATTCAAATTTCCCAAAATGCCATGAATGAGGTCTGGTAGACCTATAACAGCCTGTTATTTTTATATCATTTTGTATGTATGATTTCTTCTAGCGCTGCATATTGTATTGGCAAATAAAATACTAGGTGCTTCTCGTTCTAGCAAAGGCCTATTCAGATGGTGTGAGGGAGACGGAACGTTATAACAAGTAACACGACCTAATTCAAGAAGTATTTTTTAAAGACGATTTGTTCGTACATGACTGCCAACTGCTTTTTTTCGCATAAATACTAGGTGTGTCTCGTTTTAACAAGTGACATTCGTGTGTACATTTAAAAGAGACGGGTGATGAGAACAGTTTTGTTAATACCAACTGTTATATTTTTAAGAACAGATTAGGCCTGAGGAACAGATATTTGTTAACAGTGAGAACAACTGTTATCTGTGATTTGCTTCTACCTGTTCTTTTGAACTGTTACGATAAATACGCATCACCCCTATAGCTGAGTTAGAACTTTTTACTACAATATCAGCCTATTTATAATTGTTATAGATTTATATTCAAATAGAAGTTTTAGAAACCTGTCACTTAACTTAATCATTGATTGCCATTAATCAAGATGCATAGCCCATCCATACGGTTTTGTGAGACCGAAAAGTCTCGTAGTTCCTGATACCCACGACACAAGACTCGATCTTAGTGTGGGGTCAGGAATATGTATGTGACTGTTGGGTGTTATTTATTTATTATTTATTTATAGCCGATTGTTGATAGCACTTTCAAGGGCGGATACATGGGGGAGGTCATGGAGGTCATGTGGGGCTGACTCCAGACTGATAGAACTTATTTATGATGTTGTTGATAAAGTTTATAAAAACACTTTTTATGTCGATAAATAAAATAAAGAAGTGTGTTTGCGTAACAAACTTAAAGAGTTAACTAGCTGTAAATGAAACCTTTAAGAAATCATTATTACGAACTCGAGTACTGAAATCGGACCCAGTGTTTTGACAAGAACTATATGATCCCTCCCCCCCTTTCCCCATAACGTAAAAGCTGGATCCGGCCTTGAGCACTTTCAACAAAAGAAATGAAGTTCTGGACTTGGTCCCGAATCGGTGTCACATTATTATCAGCACCGGAGTCAGGAATATGTGCCCAATATTGCGATAGGCCCCACCACATCGTGGAACTGAACAGTTAAGGCGAACCACAGGTGTATTGATTGCACCTCTGCCTGCCCGATCTGAGAAAAAGGCGTTATTTTTATGTATGTGTGTATTATGTATTAAACCATTGTAAAGTTCATAATAATGAAAAATAAGATATATATTAACCATTTATTTTTGAACAATTATTAACACAACATATATATAAGTACAACATATGTAAAAATATGGTTAATTAAAATATTCGACAGGTTCATAGTTGGGAACATCTTTAACAAAGTAAGATAAAATTTTACATTATATGCGCAAAATATTATACACCTAAACAAATTTTTAGATCATGTATAATGACATTTAGTAATTAGTAAATATAATAAAAATGTGTAATATTTTTCTCTTTTAGGCAGAACTCTATTGACTATTCTTACCGATCGCGACAAGCGACTGAAGGCGCGAAACAGTTGCTTCATAGTCAGAATTGCAATTAAATGCAGTTGAAAGCACAACAAAATGGTATGGTCTCAGGAATTAACGACAGATGCCACTCAGAAGTCAGAGCCAACTGCTGCCTTTGGACATTTGTCTCGATTAGCTGACATTGTGATTATTTAAGCCCCGGGCCAAAAAAAATTACACACATGAACACATCCTAAAAACCTATAATAATGAACCCTCTACCTTTCCTATAAATATAACTGTAGGTCTATGAGTCCACTCATTAATTCCTATGGCGACGTTTAAGTTCACGTGGTAAACGAATTAAGAACCCATGGGTAACAAACAATTTTTTTTTATGATTATAATAATAAAAACAACGTTATAATTTCGCTTTTTTCAATAAACATTCATGATCGAAAATAGAAAAAGAAAATTTAGATGATTTTTCTCATAAGGAACATAATATTTTAGCTGTTTTAAATTCCTTTTAAATTAAATGTATTATTGATTACACGCAACACCCAAATATGCAATATCAAGGCTACATTGAAATACAATTTATGAGTTGTTGACATAGTGTAGAGCTTTTCGGTTCCATATCACTAAGAAATTAGAAATTAAAATTTTCGGCCATTAAGTAAAACCCATTGTTCTGCATTAGTGGTCGGAATTTAGTACTTTTATAACATCGTTAATAAAAATATATAAAATATCTATTTAATATTACACTTATCAACATGTTGGACTGATTTTATTATAAAACTAGCTGTGCCCGCGACTTCGTCCGCGTGGAATTTAACAAAAACTTTATTTTTCTAAAATAAAAGAACTTTTCTAAAATAAATGTAGCCTAAGTTACTCCTTATTATATCAGCTACCTGACAATAAAAGTCCCGTCAAAATCGGTCTAGTCATTCCAGAGATTAGCCGGAACAGACAGACAGACACAGACAAAAAAAAACTAAGGTCATTTTCGTTATAGGTATCGTGTATATAACGATATGTACTTGGACATTTTATTTATTTTCACTTTACAAACAGACACTTCAATTTTATTTATATTACAAACAGACACTTCAATTTTATTTATATGTATACAGTACGAGATATGACAACCAAAATTTTTGTCTCATAGCAATACGGCCACAACCGCATCAAATTGATAGATTTGATTATTTCGAACTCGAAAATACCAATTTCAGACATTTTTCGCGTAGCGTTTGACCGAACTGAATTTTCAAAAATGTCATCAAATTTTACCGGACTGTATCATAGCAATCTGTCTGATTTTCTGACTGTAGTTATATAATAGCTATAAGATACCGAAAACATATTTTTCAGAAGTTAATAGTGTAGCGCGAACCCAAAAAATAATTTAGAAAAATTAAAAATGATACAAAAAAATATGATGATAGCAATCCGTCTGAAAATGTTCTTTACGGGTAAATTAGGATTAGTTAATAGGAAAAAAAAATATTTTCAGAAGGAAATTTGGATGCATTAAATTTTGAGACCGTTCTAAATATGTTAAGGAATTTTACCGATCGGTATCATAGCAATCTGTCTGAAAATTGTTGAACTTGTTGAAATGAATTAACCAGTAGTAAAAAAAATTATATCAGAAGAATTCAGTGTAGCACCTCCTTTATCAGACAACTTTTCGATATCGATCGTGTTGAAGCGTGACTGATTGCAAGTCGGGCAATCACCTTGCTTTTGTCTTGCCAAAATAGAGCGCGGACAACGTATCTATGCTATAAAAACGTCTATTATAATTGATAATTTTGAATTCTTAAAAACCTACTCTTCCATCCCCGAAAACTTCGTCAATGGCAGATAAGCAAACCATGCCTTATCATTGGGAATAGAAGAGAAAAAACGTCTGCGACCCCCCGGACAACCAGCGACACACCCACGTCCGCCTGAGCAACTTATAATTTTTTGTCACTTTAAGTGAGCGTCATTTCAACTGTTAGGACAGCTGGTGAGTGACTATGTATAGTAAGAGAGTGGCAGGAGCATAATATGCAAAAAACCATTCCCACCGCAGCAGGAACGTAAGAAGCGCTCAGGCATTGGCCATACGACTCCAAAACGTTCTTTTCTCTTTTGGGAGTACCTACATGCGATATCTAAAATGTCTGAAAACATTTTTTTGCAATCCTGCCTTATTTACGAACGGTAGAAAAAAAAGTCATTCGGATTGCTATAATACAGGTCGGCTAAATTTGTTGACATTTTCATAAATTCTTTTCAGCTATATACTACGCGCAAAATGTCTGAAAACCAACTTATTCGTCATAAAATTATAAAATCTATGTACATTTCCAATATCAGACGTATTGCTATGATACCGACTGCCTTTTTTTTGGACACAGCAGAAATAGCCTCGCATGCAATTGCTACACTTTTGACCGTTACTACCTACCTAGTCGGGTTCAAAATCACATAACCTAACGATTTTATACAGTTTCGACCGTATTGCTATGATACATGGTTTTGGTCGTCATCTCTGGGACTAATAGATAAGGTAATTTAGAATATTCCCCAAATTGTTTTACTTAACGTAGGCATAAGAAGGCCCATAATAACTGTTGATATGAGATTTACGCTGTGATTGTCCAATATGCTTCTCCCAGATATATGTTTCACCGACTGACTAGAATGATTCACCACTTTACCTTCCTTATTCAAGCCTGAAAAAAAAAACAGTTCCTGTAATTCATGCGATACGACTAAACTGTACAAAATGGCTGATAAGTGAAAACTCACAGTGCTTGTGCATTGTGTAATGAATTTGTGTTGCCAGTGTAAAATAATGATTATTTTTTATAAACTATATTCGTACTATCCGAACCAAGGAACTTATACTCTTACTGGAATGCTCACAACACAATATTACACATTATAAATTATACTTTATTACAGAACAGAAAGGTTAGTATTTTTTTTTACATATTTCAAGAAGGGAAAACGTTCCAAGTATGACAGAGATCTGAAGGGCATCTGTCCGTTTCAGGCTAATAAAGGTGGTAGGTCCCTCATATGTGAGAAGCCACCTGGGTAGGTACCGCCGCATTGCAATGAATGGCGAGACGAGCAAGCCGTTTGCCTGATGGTAAGCCTATGGTATGCCTCATAAACAGTAGCAGAACCAAACAACACATTGTATTACAAAGCAATGCTTAGCTTTCCACTGCGCTCGCAATCCTGAGACATAAGATGTTAAGTCTCAATATGTCCAGTAGTTACTCTAGCTACAATATTCTTCAATCCGAAACACAAGAATGCATTTACACTGCTGTTTGACGGGAGAAATAGACATTGCGGTGGTACCCATCCACGCGGCCTCTCATATATGAGAGACCTACCACCAGTAAATTTATGTAAATTATTATGAAATGAAATGAAATGAAAATAATTTATTGAATCCATTAAAATGTTCAACATCGTTTAGATTCAGTCATTTTTTTTTATCTACCACCCGGTTCGGAAAGCGGTTTTCACTAGAGAAGAACGGGCAAGAAACTCTAGTGTTGCTCTTTTCAAACCAGTTTACAATTAAGTGATTATTACATAATTTACAAGTTGGTTTAAATCAGAGCAGTTTATTAAAAATATTTTAAAACGAATATTATTATATTATAATTATTACTATGGCTGAGTGAAGCGAAGTCGCCCAGAACGAAGAATCAGTATACTCTTTTTCGCCAAAACAGTGAATAATTGCGAAAGCCTTATGTAATCCATCAATGAATCCGTTACAATGTAAGCAAATCGGATAGACCAGTCTACGCAAGCAGCACCCGTTCACGAGTATGACGCATGTGCCAGCCATCGGCCTCCTCAACCATGTTGCAGGGAAGTGACCGACCTGGCACACGACGCCACCGCGAGCACAGACTTTTAGCGAGCATGACATACCCAATCACTTACACAGAAAACGATGGCAAATTTGACATGTTACTTAATTTAAATGATATTATACAGAGCATACTAAGACTTCCGCTCCGAAATACTACCATTTATTTAATTTAATTCTATTCCCAAGCCTTGCTATCATCTAGATATTCTGAAATTTTATAATATGCTTTATTGCATAATTTTTGCTTGATAGTTGCTTTGAATTTTGTCATAGATAAGGCTTTAATGTGACTGGGAACTTTGTTATAAAAGTGTATACAGTAACCCTTAAAAGATTTGCTGATCTTGTGGAGTCTGGTCTTAAGAGTAGCTAGATTATTCTTATTCCTAGTATTTTTGTTATGAATATCGCTAATCTTAAGAAAACTTTCTTTATTTCTATGAACATAAATTAAATTTTCAAAAATGTATTGTGATGCTACTGTCATTATATTTATCTCTTTAAACTTTTCTCTAAGAGAATATCTGGACCCAAGCGAATAAATTGATCTTATAGCTCGCTTTTGGAGAACAAAGATGGTATTAATGTCAGCAGCACCACCCCACAGTAAAATTCCATAACCCATCAGACTATGAAAGTAGGCAAAATATACCAATCGAGCTGTATCAACATCAGTCAATTGGCGAATCCTACCCACCGCAAAGACTGCGGCGCTCAGCTTTTTAGCTAAAGCGACTATGTGAGAGCCCCATTGAAGTTTGGGATCTAATGTAATTCCCAAGAACTTAGTTGTCTCCACAAGGCTCAACTCATCTCCATTCAAAATAATGTTAGCATTAACTTTTTTGACATTAGGTGTCACAAACCTTATACATTTAGTTTTTTGGCTATTTAATAACAAATTGTTAATGCTAAACCAATGTACTATTTTTGAGAGGGTGTGGTTTACGTCGTCAATATTAGGATTATGTCGATTTACTTTAAATATTAAAGAGGTATCGTCAGCAAACAACACTACCTCACAGTTGTCCCTTATAAAAAAGGTAAGTCATTAATGTAAATTAAAAATAGAAATGGTCCAAGAATCGAGCCTTGCGGAACTCCCATAGTAACGGCAGACCCAGGAGACCTTATTCCGTTGACATCAACACTTTGGACCCTATTACACAAATATGATTTGCATAATTCAAGAGCAATACCATTAATTCCGTAGTGGCTCATTTCCTGATAAGTATATCATGGTGAACACAATCAAACGCTTTGGATAGATCACAGAATACACCTAAGGCATCCCGTGAATTCTCCCAAGCATCAAATATGTTACCTATAAGCTCCACACCAGCGTCAGTTGTGGAGCGACCCCGCGTGAAACCAAATTGTTTATTATGAAGTATTTTATTTTTTGAAAAATAAGATTGAAGTTGTATGTAATCTAAGTTGGCTTATACGTGCGTGCCTTAGAGTCGAGTCCAAGGTTTACAACTTCGCAATTCCTATTCAGCTATCGCATTACAAGAAAATTATAAAACTAACTTTTTAATGGATTTAAAAATTATAGTTTAAAAAAACTAAAAAAACACGCTTTCATAAAATCGAACAAAAAGTAAAAATAATCATCATTGAGGTATTACAACTGGAGCGCCCGCGTCGAAGAATGAACAATTTAAAAATGGAATTTAGGTGAAAATGTGCTGCGACTGCATGAAATGTGCTAATCGCCACTCGTTTTTATGTTGAATTTACTCGTAGATGTGAGTACAGACAGCGATTGTGTTCGAACGAGAGATCGCTAAAGTGCTGCCGTTTACAAATTATAATCCCATTTCTTTATTTGTACAAGTAGTATTCAAAGTCACCAATTGATAAATATAATATCAGAATAGTATCTTGTGCAAACTGCAAACCTATCAACATTGATTAAGTATACTAAGTAACTAAGTATCATGTAGACTGAAAACGATTTTTGTGTATTTCTTCAGCTCTTATACTAAAATTACTAGGTATCTTGCTTAACTAGACTCACCTGAATATTGTAATGTCGCTCCCAATAGGGAATCTATAAGACTGCCCACTAGGCCAGATAATGCGCCAATAAAAATAATTGGCCACTGAGGTGGTGCGTAGGCCCATAGCGCTCTATCCGAGAAATACCACACCGTTAGATACTGGGCTAGACCGATAACAAATCCACCCAAGGTACTAAACAGTGTTCCGATCACGCTGACTCCTCCATTCGTCCCTTTTGGCACTCTTTTCCACGACGATATTAAAAATGGATCGGAATCTGAAAAAACTGTTCCAACTCGGACGCCCATGTGTCGCCATTGCAACATGCGAACACACCTGCAAAATATTAAATAGGTACCATTTAATGTTCACTCATAAGCTAAATCTTCGTGTTGACCGCCGATTAAATAAATAGGTTAAAAGTATATTCTTTTTGTATTATGCATTTCATATGAGCTATAGATACATTGATATTTTGATAGATATTGTTCTTTTGCACTTCAATAAACTACTCATATAAAACACCTATTTTATAAAAAAAAGTTGATCACCCAAAGGTTGACTGGTAGAGAATGTATATGGCATTAAGTCGGTCTTTATCAAATATGTACCACCTATGTATACTCGTAGAGGTAAAGGAAGGCCAGGAATCTAATATTCTAACTTCCGCATTTTAGTAGTTCTGCTTTCTGCCTTTTTACCTATTAGTTGATACTTGTCGTATTTGCATATTTATTTTTTGGAAACATAATTGCCCGAATTTAAATGTTGCAAGTTAATGCGTCGATGCTGCACACTGTGCAACCTATTTGCTATTGTAATCACTAGGTATACAGAAGATGAGTATGTAAGAAATTTGGTCAAATAGTTGATCTGTTATAAAACGTCAAATTAAGCGATTAGCGTACTTGGTAAACGCTCTTCCTTTCGAAATCGCTCCTTGGATTAATAAAAACAATTTTAATTTATTTTATTTATTTATAAACTTTATTGTACACCAGAAAAAAACAAATACAATAACAGAAATTAAAAATAATATTAAAAATAAGTACAATCGGCGGCCTTATTGCACTAGGCAATCTCTTCCAGGCAACCTTTGGATGGAGATAAAACACAGGAGAGAGAAAGGGCAGTCTAGGGTGTATAATGAATGAAAAAAAAAAAAAACAGACTATACTAACAAATTAAAAACACAAAATAAAAGTAATACATTCATATAATATGTACAACATACATACATATATACATATACAAAATAGACATAAAATATAATAAATATATACATAATAAATGCTAATGGAAATAGTAAAAGCACATTAATGTGTAAATTCAGAGAGAGAGATAGTGTTCCTTGACTAGTGACTTAAAAGATGACAATGTTCTAGCCCGTCTCACGACATCTGGAAGTGAGTTCCACAATCGAACAGCTAGTACGGAGAATGATTTGTCCATAAATGTCGTGGTGTGTACGGGCATTCTCAGTTTCATGTTCTCTGACGACCTCAGGGATCTTTCATGGGAATCATGAAGAAATATAAAACGGTCTTTGAGATAAGAGGGGGTGAGAGGGTTAAATAATATATTGTATAAAAGTGAAAGAGTGTGAGTATTCCGACGAAGCCGTATGGGTAACCACTTGAGCTTAAGACGAAACTCAGAAACATGGTCATATTTGCGTAAACCAAATATGAACCGTATGCAAAAATTTTGGAGACGCTCAAGTTTATTAAGTTGGTCTTCGGTGAGATCAAGATAGCTGACATCGGCATAATCAAGGATGGGGAGTAGGAGTGTTTGCGCAAGCGAAATTTTCGTGGCAACGGGTAGAAAATTGCTTAACCTTCGCAAGCACCTTGCTGAAGCAAACAGCCTTCGACTTAATTCTCGAAGCTGAGGACCCCAAGTGAAGGACTTGTCTATAAGTAGACCTAGATTGCGAACGGAGTCGTTGTATGGGATGGTGATACCATCACAAAAGACAGGAGGAAGTTTAGTCCAATCTAGCTTTGAGGACATCCTGGGGCTGCCAACAACAATGATCTGGGTTTTCGAGGGATTAATCTTCAAGCCGTGAGCTTTACTCCACTGACAGATGTGTTGGATATCAATGTTTATTGCTGCAATCGCGTCAACCATCCTGTCTAAAGTAGCCTGAGCGTAAATGTGGAGATCATCAGCGTAGAGGTGGTAGGAAGATTGAAGTTGATTAGTTATAGAGTTAATAAAGAGAGCAAAGAGAAGAGGAGATAGCACGCCGCCCTGAGGAACGCCAGCAGATACAGGGACCCAGGAGGAAAAACTTTCCTCCACACTGATGCGTTGCCGGCGTCCATACAGGTAACTATGAAACCAATCAACTGCCATTGGAGATATGTTAAGAGAACGTACCATACAAAGTAACACATCGTAATCAACGGTGTTAAAAGCATTACTGAAGTCCAGCAGAGCAAGAACAGTCAGGTTGCCTTCCTCCATGCCAGATCTGATGCCTTCCGTAACATGAATCAAAGTTGTAGTGGTGCTATGACCAGGACGAAACCCTGATTGGAAAGGATTAAGGAGTTTATTTTTGGAAAGGAAATCATAAAGCTGAGAATGGATTAGACGTTCTAGGACTTTAGAGAGGAAAGGAAGTATGGAAATAGGTCGGAATTCAGAAAGTAGAGAGGCATTGGGTTTTTTGGGAATTGGGATAATATGGGCTTCTTTCCAAGTAGTTGGAAAGATGCCTGCGGAAATGGAATAGTTTAGGATGTGCGTGATTATAGGAAGGGTTTCGTCTGATATAGGAAGAATCATGTTACGGCTGACACAGTCACTTCCCACGGCATTAGATGAGATGAGGTGAATAGTCTTCTTAACATCACAACTGGCAAATTGTTTAAAGACAAGAGGAGAATAAACGGGAGTTTTTTGGGTGGAAAGATGCTTAATAGTGTTATATTTAGACGTCTTATCGAAGTAGGACGGAGAAGAGAAATGAGTGTTGAGGGAATTTAAATCTATTGATTTGGGGATAGAATCTGGTCGTGATTTACCCACTCCCAATGTTTTCAAGAACTTCCAGACCTTTGCTGGGTCACCATTTTCAACTGCGTTATGAATATGTCGGCGTTGAGCATTCCTACACACCTTACTGCAGTGATTCCTGATGGCTACATAATTCAGCCAGTTGCACTCATTGGGACGGCGATTATATTTCGATTTGGCCAATGCTTTTTTCGATAGAAGCTCCTTAATTTCACAACTTCTTAACAATCTAATATTCAAATAAAAAATGATCTGTTATTAACAATATTATTAGAAACATGTACGAAAAACATAAGTATTGTAAGTAAGTAAATACCCAATGTAAAACCAATGATTGGAAACCGAAGGAGAGACCGTTCTTTACATTCGGAGTTTCCTAAAGTGACCGTAAAAATCGCGCGAAAGTAAATATCAAACTTAGTTTAATAAATGTCGTCTAAATGATGATAAATAAAATGTTATCTTCATTTTTATTAAACTTCTATCATAACATATTACATAATACTAGGCCAGCGTGGTGGACTATATGGTCTTACCACCACTCTCAATCGTATTCTCGATTGTAGAGTAGGCCTGTGCCCTGCAGTGGGACGTATATGGGCTGATACAGATAACATAATACAAGCAATTCAAAATAGTTGCAAGCGACTACTGGAGCGCGCGCACCACTAACATCGGAACATTTTACGCGCTTTCCGCCTTGTCCATATATTTATGTCAATGTGTCAAAACTCACAATATAGGTATGTAAAACACCTCGCAGATAAACTTAGCAATTTGTTTAGTAATTTTCTTTATTGACGTGACAACGTCTTAAATTAGGTTGCGGCTGGGAGTCACTTATGAAAAAGTGTAACGCCCGGTAACGTAACGGTGCGCGCGCAGCACTAGAGAATTATTTTTCAGTTTCACCCACTTTTTCCAAAATTGTCCCATAGCCCCCCCCCCCTGCCTTCCCCCACCCTTATTCCGAAATAGTGCCTATTAGCCTCCCCACGAAACCTACCCCCCCCTCCCCTACCCCCACCCCGAAAATTTACCTCACCCCCCAATCCTATCTCGGCCAACATAGGTCGTAGACCCACCGAGTTTGGTATCCTCGGAACCGTCTTGGTGAGGGCTACAAATTGACCCCGCCAGAAATCCCAAATTACGCAAAAAATTACCCCCCCAAAAAAAAATATTTTACCTCCAAAAAATTAATTTAAGTTAGCCTCCCCACGAAACCTTCCTCCCCCCCCTCCCTTACCCCCCACCCCGAAAATTTACCTCACCCCCCCCCAATCCTATCTCGGCCAATATAGATCGTAGACCCACCGAGTTTGGTATCTTTGGAACCGGCTCGGTGAGCTCTACAGATTGGCCCCAACCAAATCCCCAAATTCCTCCCTCTCTCCCCTAAAATATTTGTCCAGGCATAACTCCGTCATTTCTTAAAGTAAACCCCCCGTGTTTGGAGTCAGAGGAATCGTCTTGACGAGCTCGACAATCGAGAGCAGGCAAAATACGATTTTTCTTATTGACGTGACAACGTCTTAAATTAGGTTGCGGCTGGGAGTCACTTATGAAAAAGTGTAACGCCCGGTAACGTAACGGTGCGCGCGCAGCACTAGAGAATTAGGCGCATTGAATCGGCGCATGCTTGTGTCTCTGTCTTTGTCTTTCTCGAACGTTCTTGGCGTTGGAAAAACAAGAAAGCGTCACAATACAAGTTCACACGTGTGGTTAAAGTATCGTCAGCTGTGTCTGTAGTGAAAATATGGAGTGCTTAGATTCGTCATTACATGTACAATGTTTTAGTAAACAAAATATATTTCTATAGTTAAAATTTGTGCAATTCTTATTTTCCTTCAATTCCTTGTTCCTATTGTGCAATTTAATTATATTCATATCAATAAATATTCTACCGAGAAAAAGACGTTGTCACGTAAAATCTTCGCCCGTAAAACCGACTTTACAGGCAACCATTTTTTCGTAGATTTTATACATCATAATATAAAAAAAAGTACAAGGGTAAGTCCGGGGTAGATGGCCATATGGGAGAGATGGCCTATCGAAATATTTCGAGGACTCGTTCACTAGATGTCACTGTTTAGCGTTTAGTTCGCTGCGCGTCGTGTGTGAGAGCAACGGTACGGCAATAGCAATACATTTGGTGAAAAAAAATTAAAAAGTGAGTAAATCCCTTGTTTTTTGTTTCGAGTACTGTGAATATTTTTTATGTTAATTGTTTTACACAATTGTGGTGTCAGTTTCTTAAAATAATGGTGTTATTTGTATTTGTTGCAAAGTATACGAACAATGCTACGTTATAACCTCAAAATTATTTGTTTCATGTCATGACTTGTTTTAGTTTTCGTTGTGGCCATCTCTCCCGGAAAAAAAGGAGAGATGGCCAATTGCAGTCGGTATATGTATGATGGCCATGTTGCCATGGTACAGAAATGATGTTTTATGCAAATAATTGATTTATTTCATATTTGTTTTAGATGCCTAATAAATACAAGAGAAAGGCAGTGGCTGTGAGAAGAAACTGGTCAGAAGAATCACTAAAAGCAGCTATTAATACTGTGAAAATGATGGATTATCCGTACGCGCGGCAGATCTCCAGTATCAAATACCTAGACAAACATTAGAAAGAAGAATAAAGAAAAATAATGACAAGAAAGGACCTATGGGACCATCTACTTTATTTGGAGAAGAAAACGAGAAGAAATTGGTTACTCATATTAAAACAATGCTAGCTAAAGGCTTTCCTTTAACAATGGATGACGTGAGAAGAATAGCTTACGAATTAGCCGAACAGCTAAAATTAAAACATAGATTCACAAAGAAAATCAGAAAGCAGGATATGACTGGTTGCAGATGTTTTTAAGCAGAAATACTGATATTACACTAAGGAAGTCAGAAGGAGTTTCTTTGGCTAGAGTCAACGCCATGAATAGATCAGAAGTTAATGAATGACATATTTTCAACTGCTTGAAAGCGTCCTTATCCAAGACAATCAGATGCTACCTCTTAACTGCGTATTTAACATGGATGAATCCGGCCTACAGTTAAACAGTCGTCCGGGACACGTGCTTGCTGAAAAAGGTTCTAAAGCGGTTTCCACAGTGACATCAACTGAAAAGGGGGAGACTATAACCATTATAGCCTGCTGCAATGCTGAAGGCACGTACAAAAAATACAAGGTTTTATTATTAATCGTATAGAAATAAAACCAATAATTGAATTCAGACCTAATATCCATGACATTAAAACTCATAATAGCTCAGCGACGCGACGCGACGTTGTCAGTTCGAAATCTGAGATTACACGTGACTCCTGGGCAGTGTTGCAAAGTGCGCCGTAATTAAACTAAAACTATTTGTGCTACATTTACTGTCAAGTAACAAAACATAGTATAACATAGTAACATAGTAAGTATTAAACGTACTGCAATATGATTAACAAGATAAATAATAAACCAATTGCCGTAACTTACAAACTCAAAAAAATATCACTTAAATAATGTTATAGGGTTTTTTTTCACCGAGTCATCCTTAAATTTTCAACCTAACCATAAACTAGATCTTAACGGTGTCACGACTATGTATTTAACTGTTGGGTATATTTAATACTTATTTATTATATCTCCAGTACTTTATGAACGAATAGAATAGTGACACATACAGCGGTTAACAGTCTTTTTTTACAGAATACTTTTAATTTTTAAGAATGTATGTGTAATATCGCTAACTATAAAAATCCTTGTAATGAACAGTATAATAATCCACTGTAGTTTACATCCATCTACTATTTTTTACGAAACTTTTCCCGTATTTTTTTAAATCGAACCTAGCGACACTGCGGGGGTCAGGGGCGGGGGCGAGGGTGGCGACTCGGGAGCAGGGCTTGAAATACCGGTAAAAGTTTGTTATCATTAATGGAGCTAGAAGCAGGTATCGGTAAATTCATAAGTAACGATACCCAATTTAACGGTATTTTAACGTTAAATATAAATACCGGTACTACCAAACTTACCGATACTTATAACGTTATGAGTGTATTTCGTTACCTTGGCTCAAACTTACCGATACCTTTATCGTTATGAGACTATTTCGTTACCTTCGCTCCCGGCAACTCGCAACGTTTACCAACCAACCATATTCATAGGAAGAACGTGGCGTCAGTCGGCATTCGTTTGTGGTATATCCCGTGGGACGCCCAAGAGAAATTTGACAAAATCGGCAACGTCGCATAAATTAACGCTACGAAATTACCGATATTTTTAACGTTATCGACGTAAAAAATATTGATAATTGTTAACGTTATGGTATCATAACGATTGTGTTTCGTTACGATACTCAATTACCGCTACTAAATTTTCACGATACACAGGTATCTTTATGAAATTACCGGTAATTACCGATACTTTTAATGTGAATTGGTATCGTTTTCAAGCCCTGCTCGGGAGTCGGGCCCCGCGCCACTCGTCGCGTCGACTACTGACTAGTGACTAGTGACTAGTCAGTAGTGTTGAGTAGGACATGACTTGAAAAAGAGTTTGTAAGAATAGGCTCATTTTTGTACTGAGCCAGTACAATGTCCCACTTCAATTGAAGTGAGGCGTACTGATGCTTATTTGTGTGTCATAACTTTGCCTCACGGCTCACGCCAATGAAATGACATTTCTTTTTATTAGTCTGTGTTACAGACCAAGTAGTACAAATTAAAAAGTTGAGCCGCTCTTACATTTTGACGTCATGTACGGGACAAATGTACTGCCTCTTGTATGTCCTACTCAACACTACTAGTTAGTGCGCCGTGCTTGTTCTATGCGAATGCGCGTGCGTTGCTCACAACACATTACGAATTACGATAGCATTTTATGTTCATGATGTTGCGATTTACAGCTGTGGAATAAATACATCGATATGGTTTGTTTGAAGGTCTGTTTAGTGGCAGTAATATTTCCCGCGATGTGCTATTTTGTTCCACTGACCAAGCAATTTTGACCTACTTTATTTGTGTAAAAGTGGTCTTGATTGAGAATGTTTATATTACTTACATTTGTTGTTAAACGAATAAAATTCTCTCTAAAAACTAAAAAGGAATAACCGCGCCAAATCAAATGATAACATTCGTAACGTGATGACGAAAAATGCGGCGTTGCCGCTCTTATGTCTGGGTCAACTGAGGGCAGTAGGTAACATATAAGGCGTGTTGTATTTTAACTAAATTATTTCATTATTTAGTATATCATTTCCTCAATTTTATTGTGATATAAAATCTAATCATTTTAATTCGATTTAATTGACGTTATTTGATAACGCTGCAATTTAAAGCATTTATAACATCGATACTTTGTATAATTATAAAAACATAAGTATTTGATTTCTGATAGTGCTTAGAAAAAACTATGGCCAACTACCCCGGACTTACCCAATATGTCATACAAAAATATAAAAAAGTAATGACCCTTCGGTGGTGGGGCTTATAGTCCCAGAGATGACGACCAAATTCATGTATCATAGCAATACGGTCAAAACTGTATAAAATCGTTAGATTATGTGATTCTGTACCCGACTAGGTAGGTAGTAACGGTCAAAAGTGTAGCAATTGCATGTGAGGCTATTTCTGCTGTGTCCAAAAAAAAAGGCAGTCGGTATCATAGCAATACGTCTGATATTGGAAATGTACATAGATTTTATAATTTTATGACGAATAAGTTGGTTTTCAGACATTTTGCGCGTAGTATATAGCTGAAGCGAATGTTTGAAAATGTCAACAAATTTAGCCGACCTGCATTATAGCAATCCGAATGAAATTTTTTTCTACCGTTCGTAAATTTGGCAGGATTGCAAAAAAAAATGTTTTCAGACATTTTAGATGTCGCATGTATTCCCAAAAGAGAAAAGAACGTTTTGGAGTCGCTTGGCCGAGCGCCATGCCTGAGCGCTTCTTACGTTCCTGCTGCGGTGGGAATGGTTTTTTGCATATTATGCTCCGGCCACTCTCTTACTATACATAGTCACTCACCAGCTGTCCTAACCGTTGAAATGACGCTCACTTAAAGTGACAACAAACTATAAGTTGCTCAGGCGGACGTGGGTGTGTCGCTGGTTGTCCGAGGGCTCGTGGACGTTTTTTTTTTCTTCTATTCCCAATGATAAGGCATGGTTTGCTCATCTGCCACTTACGAAGTTTTCGGGGATGGAAGAGTAGGTTTTTAAGAATTCAAAATTATCAATTATAATAGACGTTTTTATTGCATACATAGTATACGTTGTCCGCGCTCTATTTTGGCAAGACAAAAGCAAGATGATTGCCCGACTTGCAATCAGTCACGCTTCAACACGGTCGATATCGAAAAGTTGTCTGATAAAGGAGGTGCTACACTGAATTCTTCTGATATAATTTTTTTTTACATCTGGTTTATTCATTTCATCAACTTCAACAATTTTCAGACAGATTGCTATGATACCAATCGGTAAAATTCCTTAACATATTTAGAATGGACTCAAAAGGAGACGGGCGAAACTTCATAGAACCTTGGGCTTAGCCTTACAGAGTTGGTTTATGCATTATTTTATAGGGAGAAGATAAGTACATCGAAATTAAAATTAAAAATCTTTGCGCCAAATGGGAGTAAAGAGATAATCGGTATTTATTACAAAATAAAATTACAGTAACTGACATTTTTTCATATGTAACCTTTTTAAAGTATATCGATGGTGCTGGCAGTAAAAAGAAAAACGTAAATTCAAATGTCAAACGGCTGATGTCAAGAGTGACTGAGTGACTGTACGATATGGCGTATTTTACTCATTAGCAGTGGCGTGCCTGGGGTTCTAGACTAGGGCAAGCCCAATATTTTTTTTTAGATATTTTAATATGTATTGATTTAGAAGCAAAATGGTATTAAGTCGGCAGACCTACCACACAACATCTATACATACATATGTTGAAAGAGGTGCTACCAGGATACTCATGTTTTGCCTTGCATATTCCGTGCCATCATGTGATAGGGGGCGGGCATTTGCGATGTTAGTATTATTAATGAAAGTAAAAAAATATAAAAACGACCCGGGATTCGAATCCGACACCTCAGGCACCGAGACAGCCCTAGACCTACATTCAATCTATATACGAATAGGATGAAAACCATTAAAATAAACAGCTATCTTTATCAGCGATATGAAGACATTTATTACAATAAGTTCTTCTGTAAAAATCTAATAGATGGCGCGATTTTCACAGCCATCTAATATTCCTAATATGCTGAAGGCATTACTTATCATTCGTTTTTAAATCAATTAATAAAATAAATATGTAATTTAAATAACTTTTGGACATGCATCTGTAACTTTATATTGCATTTTAATAGCAAAAGCATAGCTACAGCTGCGGTGCCGTCTATAACTTCGCGGGCAGAAATTGTTATTAATACATTCATGTTATGTTGTTCTGTAATACAATGGATATAATTTCTATTGAAGGACGAACTAATTTATTTTAAATTTAAATCATTATATTCCAAATAATTTAACACACAAAACTTGGCCTTTGATAAACATTTATGAAACACGATTGTTCAATTACCTATTTGAAGTGGAGCATGTTAAAATTAAACAACGCACATAGTTTAAAGCGAGTTGATAAAATGTCTCTTGTTATATACCACGACTGAGAAATTTACAATCCCGGCGTATTTTTCGCGCCAGTTTATTTACAATATACTTGAATATACATATAGATGACGGCGCATTTGACAAGAGGGGTAAACGTCGGGAGCTGTCACCGTCGTTTTACTCTCTGACGCGACACCCGGTGCTAGTGCGGCAAGAACCAATGATTACCAGCAAGAACGGCGATCAGATCATATCGGACTAACGCGCTACGTGCTTGGTGGAGTGTTATGTGATTTTGTGTGCTCAGTTCAATAGCTATCCTATTAACTCTAAATCACGTGTAGCGTTTCATTCTCCTCACCCGAATACCCACGCCTGCCTGTCTGATGGAACCTACTGATACTGAAGTCCCCTCTGTCATCCCTACATCAGAAGTGGGATGCGGAGGGCAACCACCAGGAGAAAGAAATGTAAATCCGGAACAATCATCGCATGGCTTGCTACACAACATGGAAGCTTTGTTATCACGACTCCTAGAGACTCCACAGCCTTCACAAGCCTTGAATAAGACAACGACTCAGTTAATTCATTTCGACCCGGATGGAACCGATGCAGATATAGAAGGTTGGTGTAGAATAACCGAAATTGTCGTAAATAGCAGAAAACTCGAGGGTGCAGAACTTTTACTAGCTCTCACTCACGCTTTGCGCGGCCGCGCAGCTACGTGCTTAACGAAACTGCAATCTTCGCAACTGGCATGGCCGCAAATAAAGGAATTAATCGTAGCGAAATTTGGAAAATCGATGTTGCCTCAGGATTATTTTGATGAAATACTGAGATTTCAAATTGGCGTTAAAGAAACGGCCAGTGAAGCCGCGATGCGTCTCTGGGGCATGATAGAACAGATTCCACGCACTGAAATGCCGGAGGATATCATGACTGGCTTTGTATCTTCAGTTTTGTGCCAAAAGGATGTCATCATACGTCGTGAGCTGCAGTCTTGCAACGTTTCCACCAGAGCCCAGCTTTGCCGGGTACTGAAAGGTATCTCCTTGAAACGGAGACTTGAGGACCTAGACACTAACGATGTCGACGCGAAGAAGAGTCATCCTAATCAATCACATTTCTCGGGCACTTGTCATCGATGTAGTCTACCGGGTCATCGAGCGGTAGACTGCCGCAGACGTCGAGAGGAACCTATTGTTAAACCTGCGGCGTTGAAGGCTCTCGAGCGGTCCCCAATATCACGAAGCTTCTCGCGACCTCTCGTCTGCTTCGTGTGTGGCCAAAAAGGCCACGTGGCGTCAGCGTGTTCAGACTGCAAGGGATTTAACGAGCAGCCGGTGGTCAAAGAGGTCCACCTGTGCGAGCGAAGACCGGCGAGCGGCACCTTGACTACATCTTCCGGTGAGCTCGTTTCCTTTCTTTTTGACAGTGGTTTTGCTTGCTCGTTAGTAAATCGTAGCAGAGCTGATATGCTCCCGGGCACTATGCGTGATGATTTGGTATATCTTACTGGGATAGGCGAAAACAATGTGGTAAAGTGCAAGGTATTTCTTTAGAGTGTTATTTCACGCGATCCGGACATAACTATAAGTGAACAAGTAATCGTAGGTAAAGATATTCTAGACAAAAGCATCACTGTCGAGGTAAACAGCGATCAAACTCGGTTTATATCGCGTAAAAAATCCAGTCAACAAGATTTTGATAGCATCTATACTGATCTGCAGGGGGAACATAGGATAGCTCTAATCAAACTCTTGAGTAAGTATAGCGACTTCTTCATAGTTGGTATACCTATTCGTCGTGTCACTATCGGGTACATGCGAATTGAACCTATATACCCTAATAAAATGGTACAGCGATGTCCTTATCGATTTTCTCCCGCAGAGAAAGAGGTTGTTAGAGATAAAGTGAAACGTCTTCTCGAAGCTGGTGTTATCTGTGAAAGTACATCTGCATTTGCTGGCCCGGTACTCCTCGTGAAAAGAAGGACAACTCTTATAGAATGTGTGTTGACTACCGCGAGCTGAATGCCAATACTCGTCCTGAACACTACCCCTTGCCTATAATCAATGAACAGATTGATAGACTACGTGGTGCGTGTTATTTCTCCGCTTTAGACATGACTTCGGTAATCATAAAATTTTGATTGTAATAAAACTGCACGGCGGTTGCAATCAGACTAATTTATTCTGGAACATTTTACACATTTTATATACAGTAGCTTAGTTACCAATAAACAATACAGTTTAACACTTTCTATCAACAGATGGCGCTATTACTTGTTTTGTAACCAATTTTAACATCTCCTCATAACAAAATAAATAAAGAGAAACTTAAACCTACATATTACGAAAGAGATAAAATGCTTAGCTATTTCATACAGTAATAATGTTTAGTTTTGCGCAAACTCCTGGCTATACTGGCTTTCGCATTCTTTCTAAATGCTCCATAACAACTATATCTCTGCTTGTGGTTACAGAATTAGTACCAGGATCATATATCCTGTGTCCTTTTATATTCTCAGCATAACCCACAAGAATAAGTTGCTTCGCCTTTTTGTCGCCCTTGGTGCGCCTCTCTTTTGGAACGTGTGCCATAACAGTACTTCCAAAAACTCGCAAGTGACTTAAGTCAGGCTTCAGACCTGTCCATACCTCACAAGGTGTTTTATCATTCAATCCAGATACAACAGATGACTTTTGTAGTGACCTATTTGTTTACAATTATAATACTTCACAACTTTGACAGCTTTCGTACTAGACATTTGTTTCATTCCATAATGTTTCATTTCTCCATGCGATCTTTTTGCTATCTATGCATTTTCGGAAATGAAACGGAACTCATGTCTGAACCGATAACCATCAATTTAGTTTCGAGAATGTCAGCCGTAATTTCGATTCCAGAATGTGTGATTACCATGAGCATCGGAGCATACCTTTCTTGTAGTTCAGCTAACATGATTACACCAATCCATTCATCCGTAATCGTAAAACCCGGAAAAATCTGCGTTTAGTGCCGGGGGTCATGATGGCTTAGTAGAGGTAACTACCTCACACCTCACTGATTAACAACGATGAGGAGGAGGCCGCGACGGCGAGTTACAGTCAAATGAATGAAACACACGATGATACGATTTTGAGAGATAGTTCGCTCATTATGACTGCCAGTTCGGCAACCCTCTCGGCGTAGAAGTGTGAAGAAGTCCTTTGAGATGTGAATAGTGACCTAATTGTGTATCATTCTCAACACCATCATACCTTCAGTCTCCGTTAGTTGGCTCCACGTCATACGAGATGACATTGGGTGGAGATGCGGTGGTATTATTTGCATGAGGCCAAATATTACCACGAGTGGTATTATTTGCATGAGGTCAAATATTACCATGAGGTTGTGCGCAAGATGCGAGGCCGTCCGGTCCATGTCGTCATACGAGATGGCAAGCTTGGTCGAAAGGACACCTCGATCTTAGTATCTCATTTGCATGATGCCAAATGTGTGTGTGTGTGACCTACGTGTGTGTACTGAATCATACTTTAAAAAAATGTCAGGATGGACGAGTGAAGTAGAAATTGTGTTCCCAGTGGTTTCCTTTCTTTTATTGCAGGCCATCAAACACTGAAGTAGTGAGATGCGCACGAGGACGTGCGAATGTCAGGCTGGCCGTGACGGCGCATTTGACAAGAGGGGTAAACGTCGGGAGCTGTCACCGTCGTTTTACTCTCTGACGCGACACCCGGTGCTAGTGCGGCAAGAACCAATGATTACCAGCAAGAACGGCGATCAGATCATATCGGACTAACGCGCTACGTGCTTGGTGGAGTGTTATGTGATTTTGTGTGCTCAGTTCAATAGCTATCCTATTAACTCTAAATCACGTGTAGCGTTTCATTCTCCTCACCCACGCCTGCCTGTCTGATGGAACCTACTGATACTGAAGTCCCCTCTGTCATCCCTACATATATAATGAATACTTTCACCGTCACACTCACACCGTCACACTCACACCATCACAGCAAAACAATACCACTCATTATATTATCAAAAAGTTTAAATAATATCATAAACTAAACATTATCACTAAAAGAAATATTTTTGAGAACTACTAACAATTGCAAAATGTCAAAATACATATGAAGTTAATCGCATTTCGTACAGTATTGCCCATAAACGTAACATAAACATTACGACATACAATTATAATTTATTAAAAAGTACCTATTAACCAACCAAATTAATAAAAATAAAAATAAAATTTAATAATTCATAATAATAAATAACAACGCGCCGACCATGAAACGTACGATGTTCATTCTAAAAAGCATTCATTGGTGTAGTACAAATTGCTATATAAAATGTCTATACCTATACATTTGTAGAGCACTTCACTCGTGAGATCCCCATATAAATTTCGATTTTGCCAAAAGCCTCGTAAAAGCACACGAGAGAGAAAGGGATAGATATATTTTACGATGTTGCGACTGCGGGAGCGCGCGTGGAGCCAGCGGACTTCGTATTTTAATGTCACTGCCAATTGAATGAATTTCGCGTGTCGCTTCGTCGCGGTGCACCGTCGCAGGCGCTTTTAATAATATTAATTTGGATTTTACGCGCTCGACAGGACGCGGTAAATTCAAAAATTGCAGATGTTTTCTAATAAAATATGATTGTATTGTGTGGAATAAATGGTTTGTGTTCAGTATCGAGTATGTACGAAGTAGGGCAAGCCGGGCTTTTGGGCTTGTATGGAAGTACCGCCACTGCTCATTAGATGTTGGTCTGTGATTAGATGTTATTGTTTGATATTGTTAAAGGCACATAAAACAATAAGAAAGCATTATCCGTTTCAATTTCATTTGTCATCTTCATCAATTATTCATTAGAATATCATCTAATCATAAACCAATTTCGAATGATTTATGTTGTTCTGTTTTGAATAAATAAATATATAATAAATGATTATTACATGGCAACAAGCAACCTGTAGTTTGTTTTACGACAAATAATTACTAAAATAATTTTTAATGCCTAGTCTTCCAACCCATAGCAATTTAAGTGCATTCGAGATATTTGATATTTATGTCAGTAATTAGAAGATGGCGTGATGACAGGCCGCTATGAAAATCTATTATATACTCAATTAATTATCAATTTAATATTCCCATTGTAAAACATCTTATTATGTTTCGAGGAGAAACAAAAAAAAATAAAAAGAATATTAGTGAATCTTTCATAAGTGTAAGGTCAGGCCCAATTTCGCCCGTCTCCTTTGATGCATCCAAATTTCCTTCTGTTTTTTTTTTCCTATTAACTAATCTTAATTTACCCGTAAAGAACATTTTCAGACGGATTGCTATCATCATATTTTTTGTCTCATTTTTAATTTTTCTACATTATTTTTTGGGTTCGCGCTACACTATTAACTTCTGAAAATATGTTTTCGGTATCTTATAGCTATTATATAACTACAGTCAGAAAATCAAACAGATTGCTATGATACAGTCCGGTAAAATTTGATGACATTTTTGAAAATTCAGTTCGGTAAAACGCTACGCGAAAAATGTCTGATATTGGTATTTTCGAGTTTGAAATAATCAAATCTATCAATTTGATGCGGTTGTGGCAAAAATTTTGGTTGTCATCTCTCGTGCTATTAAGAGCGTTTACACCTTGCGCGCAAAGTCAACTATAGGTATTTCTTCGTTAATTTCACGCACACATAAGCGACAAAAGCTGTGTGCGTAGAGCTGCCGCGTCGGCTCGCTATACAGTCAGCGCAACCAACTTTGATCCGTGCGCTTCAAAATTCTAATATTGAATTGAAATGTAACTTATGATTTATATATTGGTAATATTATATCACCGATGATCACCGAATGGTTAGGGGCACACTGAATATCAATGTCCAATCGGAAAGGCGTCGCTTGATGAAATCTACGCTTCGACCTACTCGCGCCCATATCCAAACCCCGAGAGCTTTCAACTCGAGCTGACAAATCGCTTTGATTGTCTAGGAGAAAACCTTGCAGTGGACGAGCTAAACAGCGGTTTGGTAGAAGCTGTCCATACGGTGGGATCTAAGTATTTTAGACCTCGCCGTAGAGATAGACCACAAAAACTCTCGATCCACACTCTTGACCTCATGGCCGAACGTCGATCTTTAGCGCTGCAGTCTTCCGTTGACGCCGAAGCATATCGGCGGCTCAATAGACAAATCTGGAAGTCCTTGCGACACGATGTCCGTGCTCACAATACTGTGAGCATTAAGGAGACAATTGAGCGAAACGGTTCCAAAGTGTTTGCAAGAGACTTGTCTATTGGGCAAAGCCAGTTGTCTAGGCTGAAGACGGAAGACGGCCGCGTGGTATCGACGAGGGCAGAGGTATTAAGGGAGATCGAGAGGTTCTACGGACAGCTTTACACCTCGGTTGCCAAACCTGCTGTTAGCTCGGCCGAAGACCCGAGAGCCGAGTTGATCCGACACTTTAGCGATGATATCCCGGACATCAGCCTGTGTGAGATTGAGATGGCCCTGAAGCAACTTAAAAACAACAAGGCGCCGGGCGAATTGATGCACGGCGGACAGCGTGTTTTATAGTGGTTTTTAAAATATATGTAGTTTCTACATACAAACTTCTACATGAAAACTAATTTTATTGAACTATAAAAATGGCAATTTATTGATAAGATGTTCTTCTATTATTATTATTTTTTTTTGGTTTGAGATTCATTTATTTCTCTAAAGAATACATCGATTCACTTAAACGAGAAACAATCAACTTATAAATACAACATTTCGTGGGCTTTGCAAAAGTTTTCAAATTTAAAATAAATAAAAAACACAAGAATACGTAAAGACAGAACACAAAAAAAAATCAAATGATCAAATCATACGCGGGTAGATCTATACAAAATTGCAACTTAAGTGGTAAGTGCTGACTAATATCGAATAACAGAAAGTAAAAAAAATGGTTCCACTGAGTACGCTCCACTGGAAGTGACACTAACGCTTTAATGACGATGCATTCTGAATATAAAATTTAAGTAATTTTTTAAACGAGTACAAGGATTTTGCGTGTTTTATATCTTTTGGTAGTTGATTATAAAGTTTGGCACCCTCAAACATAAGAGATTTTTTTCCATAATTAGTTCGTGGAGTAATTAGTGTTATATTATTAGCATTTCTCAATCTGATGTTTTGCATTTGATGTTTTTTAGTAAAAGTAATTTGTGTATGTATATCTTTGTTTAGTATTTTGCGTATAAGTATACATATATAATAAATGTAGGTTTGTTCAATGTTAAGTATTTATTATAATATGCAATTGCTATAAAAAATTATGTACGATAAGTTGGTGAAAAAAATATGTTCTTGACGAGAGTTTCTGAATAATTTCGCATTGCTTAAATTTTATTTTTCAGGAATTAAACATAAAAAGATTATTTTTCTCAGCAAAATCCCTCCATAAGGGTCTTATTAGTCGGATAAATTTTATTTTCATCTTATATTTAGTGATTTCGGATATCTTAAGCTTCTAAATTGCCACATAAAGCCTAAATAACGAAACTAGTGTTCAGTAATCCTTATCGTACTCACAAATTATCTATAATGTTTTCCACCAAAATCCCTAGATGACAACCTTTTCTAAAATTAGTACTAATTATTTTTCCTTGAAATTGTTTATTGATGGCTATTAACTCATTTGAAAAGTCCTGTTTTTTAGCCAAAAAGCGCGCAAAGGGTATAAACGCTCTTAAGACCCAAGCCACCGGCGCGGCGCGGCGCGGCGCGGCGGTTAGAGATCCAAAGAGAGGAACTTTCTCACTATGCGTGCCGTGTCCAACAATACCGCCTTTTGGATCTGGCTCTTGACTCAATTGAAAGCCTCTGAAGATGTTGGTCGAGGCTCTTTGGTATCAGTCCATGTGCGAAAACAACAATCGGTTTAGTAAGACTATTAATAAATAATAATTGTACTATTTTTTACTCTCTCAAATATAATAAATAAATAAAAACACGTGATGACAAACTAAAAGTTGATATGTAATCACAACAAAATTTAAATTGGTTAAATGAAATACTTAACGAATTCGTGTCAAGTGACCTTAATACTACATCGAAATTCGTAAACAAGTTCAAATAATATAAGTAGGTACTTAATATTATCCAATATGCGAATATATAAATGAGCTGAATGATACATTAGGTGATTGACCTTCTTGTACTGTATGGTGAGCTTGCAGCGTCTTTGATGTACCTATGTCATGTCTATGGAATGTTCTTATTTGCTAATGGATTCGCTATAGATATAAATTCTGATATTGCTGTTAATAGGACTAACATAACGACTATGATATTATTTGATATATGATGTAGGTATTAAATTCTTACTGGATTTCAAATATATTATTAAAAATTAAAATTATAAAAGACTCATCAGCTCAAAATATTTACCTAAAACTCCTATGGACAACCACGACGCTCTGTAATCCTTGATAAAGTCTATGGGTCTTTCAGAAGCACCAACATCCAACAAGTATAATAAGGACAGCTGAGCTGCCATGCCGCCATTGCACAACACTTGAACCCAATTTCTCTGACCACCTGAAAGATAGTTACTTTTTCAGCATCATATGAAACAGCATATTGAATAGCTATTTGCAAATTGCACAGAAAATATAGTATTCAACTAATAGTTTTGGTAAATACTGTTAATCTCAATTTATTTATTACATTTAACATGTTACTTAATACATTTGCAAAACAACATACATCAACATCAAGAATGAAAAAGCAGCAAGTAAAACTCTTACGGCCTTATTCATAGAGTGTTAAAACCTATTTTAGTTATGAAATGTTTTGTCTTCTTCGCTCAAACGGACTTCAACAAGGTTCGCAAGGGACAAAACATTTGATAACTAAAGTAGGTTCTAAGACGGTCTATGAATAAGGCCGTAAAACAATAACTAAAGATAATATACGTACTTATAATGTTAACATTTGAGGCCTAATTTAGTTATACATGGCCTTATTCATAGACTATTGTTTGAAAGAGAGTTGATAAAACATTTCATAATAAAAACTATTTTTATAAAATACCTGTAATAAGGCCGTAAATCTTATTCCCTTGTACAACATCCTAAACAACAAATATCTAACTAAAATACTTTGACTGCATTTTTTGAGCAATATTGTTGTTTTTGTTTTCTATTGCTAGATGAGCATGCCATTCGCCTGATGGTAAGTGATATGACTGCTCATAAACAGTAGCAAAACCAAACATCACATTGAAATACAAAGCAATGCTTGGCAATCCACTGTACTGGCCATCATGAGACATAAAATGTTAAGTCTCAATATGTCCAGAAGTTACTCTGGCTACAATATCCTTCAAACCGAAATACAACGGTGCATTTATACTGCTGTTTGACGGGAGAAATAGACATTGCGGTGGTGCCTACCCAGGCGGACTCTTATACTATATTACAGTTAGAGATCTATCACCAGTAATATAAATGGAACAATAGAGACTGTGCAAAAAAACCTTGATGATAATTTATTACATACCTTCTATAAACTCTGCTTCAAATTTTCTTTTCAAGTGGGCCCGCACCTTCGTTGCTCTTGAAGATGTTACAAAAAATGCAAAAATTGCAGCTAGAAAACTATAATTACTCAGTGTAAGTACAAATGCAACGAAAAATCCGAAAATGGCCCCACTGAAGTTTATACTCTTCTTTCTTACTCCATATACAGCTATTAGTAGAGGTATGAAACATGACGCCATCCATCTTGTTGGAGATATGACAAGCGGTTCTGAAATGATTTACAATATTATGAACTTCATATGATATCACAAATACTTAGTTAGGGAAGACTGGATAAATGAGACAGAATACAAAGTCTGTTGCCTTCACACCTCTCTTTTTTTCCAACTCAGGTTTTCACTTATTATGATTATCTACTAGTGTAGAGAATAACATGACTGAATATAAATTTTTTTCTACAACAATTTTAATCAGAGGTAAAATACCCTAATCATAGGCTGTCTCAATTAAACCCCTAAACCTTCTGAATAACTATATACATTTATGGCCATCAGCAGGCTGTGAACTGATAGAGATAATAATTAACACAAATAAATGCATTAAAGGTGAGAAAGTCCAGAATAAATGATAAGAAATAATGATGAGCTCAAAGATGGAAATTAACATTAAGCTTTACAAATAAATTGCCCTATAATTTTAAATATATATATATATATATAGACTTTTCACTTTCATTTACAAACATTAGGAAATTAAAACACGAAATTTAAAAATATTTAGAAACAAAAATAATATGATTACATAATAATTATTTCTGCTGTATGCTCATATCTACATATTATGAGATTTTAAATAATTATCAGATTGAATATCAAATGCAATAACATTCATCAGAGGTCATTGCCATGTAATGACCGCTATGTAATTATTTTGTTATGATTTTTTAATGACATGCCATTGAAGACATCTCTCAATGTGAACTGAAAATAAATATTTATATTAATGTGTATTGTGCGTGATAGATTTCCTAGGGATTTTGGTTCAATTTTCAAAACACCAATTCTCTTCAACGGCTGACGGGCCTGCGGGCGAGCGAGCGAGGGGCGGGCGAGCGTGGAGCAGCGGTTCGTTTCTTGTCTTGCTTTGGAGAGGTCCTCTTCTGGCGGGGCCCGGCGCGAAGCTGCCGATACGGCCAAACCGCCCCTCTTTTATATCCTTTTTCTGTCCACGCTCACCCCCCCTAGCCCCTCACCCCTCAGTACCCGTCATAATCTTTATTTTGTAATTGTCCTTACATTCCTCTTACAATTATTACAATTTACACACAACAGTGTGGGGCTCATCCCCGCGCAACCCCTCACACCATGCACCCATCCCTAAGGACTCCCGGGGCGTGAATGCGGCTGGGTTTTGGGTGCGGAGAGTTTTGTTCGACGACACCCCGCCCCGCTTGTACCACGTGACCGAGGCGCCCCACAGCCCCTCACCCCCTCGGGAGCCGCACCGCGCATGCGCAGTAGGCACATAGTGTGAGGTTTGGGAAAATGAAAACACTTCAGTAACAATTATTTATTTTTAACTAAAGTTATTTCGTGTCGTGCACATGTATAAAATAGCTAACCAATAAAACTAAACACTGCCTGAAACTAAAGCTGCATTTAGACATTTATTCCAATACTATTTTTATGCAATTTTCATATACTTAATTCTTCTATGTATGTAATAGGCAAACTTATGTTTTACAATTAGTTTCGAATTTAGAATGCATTATAATGAAATATAATAATCGAATTGTATTTTTTTATGTTCTATGCTTGATAAAAACAAAATCATATAGAAGAATACCCATTCATAATATTGGTAAAAAATATTCTTGATCCCGATAAGGATACTGCTTAAAATTCACTATAGCATTTTTTATGGTTTGTCCTAAAACATTTTTCTCTTTTATCTCGGGCCACAGATTTTTATAAAATAAAGTATTATCATCACAGTTATATTTTGTTCACAAACATGAAGACAAAAATATTTGTTTTATTAAATTTCAAGTTACTTACATCAAAAACTCTAGTCCTGGATCGAAATTATGTTTTTATTTATTGAAAATATATATTTTTCCCTAACCAAAAAAGTAGGTTTCATTGAGGGACTACAAACTTCGTAGCGGGTACTAAGTTTCATTGTAAAATGGGCATTATTCTATTTTTATAGTCATTATAATTAGTGTCAATTTGAATGTTATGGAGATGTAATTATATGCATATGTGTGAACTTAACTATTTGTTCGCTAAGTATTGAATATAATAACAATTGGCGGGAAAGGATAATCACACTATAAACAAATACTATTAGCTTTGTCTTATATGTTAACAATGATACATTACCATCAAATCCTTGATTCTCTGCGAGGTACTTAGAATAAACAAGATTGATAATCCACATAGACATCGATAACGGTATAGCTATAGCACACAGGAGCACAGGTATAATGTGGTTTTGCTCCATAAGTCTGCTTTCTGACGTAGTCATTGTGAATGAGTAAAATATTTGCAATAAAGACGAGGTAAAGATACCAGGTAAGTTATTTAACTTCGTAATTTATTTTAAATCATTTTATAAATGTTAATAATCTACTCAAACGTCACGTCTGACCTATTGCCAACGTTTTGTTTATCCGGTTACTATGGCGACACTTGAAAGGGGTTATTGCAATGATAAAAGAATTATAAAGGATCACGCACAAAAGTAGCTATATATGTCAAGTTATAGTTATGTTAAGAATATCGACGCGGAATGTACATTTATGTATCTGTCTCATTTACACAAAGCTGACTTGTCCCTTAATGAAAGAGACAAATAATAATTCCTTTGTTTCGAATATGGCAATATTTTGTTCACTAACCACACTGGGACCGCCCATAGACCAAAATGACGCCCATAGACGATGACGCCATTTTAGTTATGCTTTCGAAACCACAGACTATTAAACCAAAAACTGCATGAAATGTCAAACTGTGGCGTTATCTGTCAATCGGAGTAAACAAATCTGCACAATCAAAGAATTTCGGATTATTCATTGGTTAATCTCGTTTGTTGAGTTTGTTTAGTTTGCTTATTAGTTTAGTTGTTTTTAAAATGCCTCAGTGTTGTGTTAAAGGATTCGAGTCGAGTTCAAGCAAAAAGGACCCTAACATTTCTTTTCATAGGTTAGTAACTGTTATTACGAAATACTAACAAATATGTGCTAAATGTATTTGGATCTTGTTGATTAAGTTTTAGACTCTTCTAGGCGTTATTTATACAAGTAGTGTAAATAACAACCTCATTGTTTGTTTACACACAAGTTTAGGGATGAGTGGATTCGATACGAAATTATTCATATCGATATTATCATTTTTAAATATTTTGATCTTTATTTTTCAAAAAAAGAAAAAAATAGTTTATATTTAAATATATATTCAGACCGACAAACAAAGTAAAATTAAAAATATTTTTTAGATTCCCTATAAACATACAAACCAGGACAAAATGGATACAAAAATTGGAAGCTATTGGAACCCTGCAATAAATACATTTATTTGTTCATTACATTTTGAAAAAGAAAACAGCTTTCCAACAATATTCCCGGTAAGTGAAATTGTAGTAATTATGATATTTTACCTAATAATCCTATTAATAATACAACTGTTAATCAATAACAAAGATGACATGCAAGATAATTTGGACAATTGGTAGTCTATTGTCTAATGTTCTGGAGAACCTTTTAATGAACAGAAATAGTTTTATATTTTATTATTAATTATTATAATTGTTTATCTTAACCAACACTTTCATATTCATTGATTGAATTCTAAGTGAGACATAATGATTTTCCTCAGTCAAATAATAGCAATAAAAATCTACCTATGTTATTTTATTTTATTTAGTATGTATTAAATATCCTGATAGGTATTTTTGATTTTAGCAAAGAATGGTGCAACGTAATAATGAATGAAATGTATTAGATGCAACTGGGTGTTTGTTTCGACAGGTATAACCTTGTAACGGTTGTAACATGTAAATTAGTATTAGTTGGTCATATGTTTACATTATGGCGACTAAAAAAGTAACGATAATTGTAAAGTATAAGTATATTTTTAGGAATATCAAGAAATAATTACCTCCAACCGTCACATACATAGTCTGACCCCACACTAAGATCAAAATGTTTAATACATCATATTACTATTGTTTATGTAGCAGTTGCATTTTTATTAGTTTTGTTACAAATAAATTTATCATAATGTTAATATTTATACATACATAAACTCACGCCTTTTTCCCAGAATGGGTAGGCAGAGGTGCAACCAGGACACCCACATTTCAGCCTCCGTGGCGCAGGCGGTAAGACGCCGTTTGTGAATCGAGAGGCCGCGGGTTCGATCCCCGCACCGAGAGAAATGTTTGTGCGGCCCACAAATATTTCTCTCAGGTCTGTGTGTTTGTGAGACCGAAAAGTCTCTCGTAGTTCCTGATACCCACGACACAAGACTCGATCTTAATATGGGGTCAGGACTATGTATGTGACTGTTGGGTGTTATTTATTTATTTATTTATTTCGCCTTGTATGTTCCGTCCTACGATGTTGTGGGTGGCGAGCCTATCGCAATATCGGGCACAAATTCCTGACTGTACTGATAATGAATAGAAAATCCGATATCACTTTGCGCGACCCGGGATTCGAACTTGAGACCTCAGCTTTGTAACCGTACCATAATACAACTACGCCACTGAGGCAGTCAATATTTATACATAAATTAAAATCTATAGTCCACATTATTCACCGCTTGTATGTTTATGTATGTATGTACCTTATGTTTTTTTTGTTTGATTGAATTATTCGAAAAATATTTTTATTCTAGTGCTGATTTCCTGTCGTCGTTCGTGATGTCCGCTATAATTCCTTTATTCAAAATCAAAATCAAAATATTCTTTATAATTTAAGTTCATTTCATTTGGCGATCTAGTGTTGTTACATAGTTTATTAAGTATTTTAATTATTATTTTTTTTCGAGTTTCTTATTTTTTTATATAAAGCAGCTGTTAAATAAATAATTGTCAAAAGAGACTGACTTCTGTTATACAGAGCTTCCTAGTTCAGGAGTCAGGGTGTTATTATGTTGTAAACATGTTGTAATGAAATAAAGATTAATTATTATTATTATTATTTATTCAAATAGTCTTTCAAAAGATCTTTTGGATTGTTCATTTCTGCTACCACCGCTTCGGAACGTGTTGTAGCTGTGAAGAAGAAGTGGCGCAAGAAACTTCGTCAGCAACACGAACTATCTTCTTTTTTCTTTTTTTTATATCGCCATTTAAAATTACAATGGTTCATGTCACAGAACACAATAATGTCAGTTTATTTAGTTAATTGTTTAATTTCTATTTTTACATTTTAATTGTTAATTTTATGTAGATATTTTATTTCTATTTATATATTTAAGTTGTTAGTTTAGTGTACATATTTTCATTGTTGTTTGCTAAATGTCTGTTTTTTTTTAGATTTTAGTTATAATTTGGCAAAAGAAATATTGACATGGTGAAAATTGGTGCTTAAGGAAAAAAGTGTGGTATATTCGAAGTCGCAACCAAATTCTAGCTATTAATAAAGTTGTATTTTATCTCACGTGTGTATTATTTGACAAATCCAATCCAATCATCAGGTAAAACTTACCCATCAAATAAATCATAGCATGAAAAAATATCAAAACATTGACCTATTATTATCAGATTTAATTTTTAAAGACTTGACTGTCAAGTCCTAAAATCCCCTGTTTATACTCAATTGACATGTAAAGCAAAAATTAAAAATGTTATATTAATGTTAGACGTATGCCACTGTTGATGATCGATATCGATAAAAAATTTGGTACTAGCGTATCACTATTTTTAGGGGCGGAGCCGCCGCCATGTTTGTGAATCAAAGTGGTACGCGTCACGTGACCTTATGCTTTATCCCCTCTATTCTTTAATCATTGGGTTATTGGAAAATAAAATGTTTTTTTTTTAATTAAAAATTTTACGGCTATGGATACAAGTCCTTTTAGCCAATCCTTAACTATTACAAATCGTATGTTAAAATGATTTATCGTGCTGTGAGTTGTCAATCTTTTAAATTCTAATTACCCTGACCAAAAGAATACAGTTTTTAAAGTAAAACACTTTAATCACTTCTAGTTTTATTGTTTAAAATGTTGTTTAATTTCCTTCCAAAGCGATTTGGAACTCCCGACTCCCGAAGCCATACTAATTTTAAGCGCTAAGTATCGCAGTACCTAGTGGTCTATTCTTTGCGCAGTACTTAGCTCCCTGGTGGAGAAATAAGACCAAAAATTTCACACAGATAGTATAAACTGAGGCTGTTTCTGTTAGGTTAATGCATTTTAAACTATTTTTCTCTTTAATACTTCCCCCTAACACAGCATACAAATGTCACTAAAATACTTTAATGAAAAAAATGTATTTCACTGCATTATTTAAATAATATGTCATTCTTTTATTGTCTGCTTTTTAGTTGTTTAATGAAGATGGGTTCACGTATAACTAGGTGAATAATATATTTTGATCTGTAAATCACTATACTGGGTATCTCAAGACTGCTACCGAAAACGAAGCCGGGTGGTAGTTTTAGTGACTACATCCATCCATCCATCAGCCAAAGGAAGTCCACTGCTGAACATAGGCCTCCCATCATAATGATTTCCACAGAGACCTGTTGGAGGTAGCCTGCATCCAGCGACGTCCCGCGAGCTTTACCAGGTCGTCGGACCATCTTGTGGGTGGATGTCCTACGCTGCGCTTTCCGATACGCGGCCTCCATTCGAGCACTTTCCGACCCCATCGGTCATCAGATCTCCGCGCTATGTGCCCTGCCCATTGCCACTTCAACTTGCTAATCCGGTGGGCTATGTCGGTTATTTTAGTTCTCCTACGGATCTCCACATTTCTGATTCGATCTCGTAGGGAAACCCCGAGCATAGCCCTCTCCATAGCTTGTTGAGTGACTTTGAGCTTCCTAATAAGGCCCATAGTGAGAGGCCACGTCTCGGTGCCGTAAGTCATCACTGGCAACACACAACTATCGAAGACTTTCGATTTAAGGCACTGAGGTATTTTGGGACGACGTCGCATAGTTTCCCGAACGCTGCCCAACCGAGTTGGATTCGACGATTGACCTCTCTCTCTAAGTTGGACCTGCCTAACCCGACCACTTGTCCTAAATAGACATATTCGTCAACAACTTCAAGAGTCGAGCCCCCAATACCGATGGGGGTGGGCACAACATGGACATTCGACATGATCTTCGTTTTGTCCATGTTCATTTTAAGACCCACCTTTAATGAGTTGTTATTATTACCATTTTGGTGTGCACAGTAATCCATTTAAAACAATAAAAATAGTGCGCAAGCGACAAGACGCCCGGCCCCAGCGACTACCTACTTTACCGAGGTAAGCTCCCCCTCACCTCGAGTAAAAGAGACAGGCTGCTAGTTGCCGATAACTCAACGACGAAACACTCTCCGCTGTTGCTAAGTCACCAACAAGTGTATCGTGACTTATCACTGTTCGCGCGCAATTGCTCACTTTTGGTTTATATGAATATAATTATTGGATCGACCCACACCCCGTTACCAAAGATGGCAAATAGATGCTTTGCTTGTGACAAAGCCTTACGCTCTACAAATATTACATGCTGCAAATGCGATCATGCATATCACTTTTCATGCGCTAACTTAAATAGAGTGTCTGAGGAAATAAAAAATTGCTGGCTCTGTCCGTCCTGCCAAAACACTGAAGAGAAAAATGACTCACTCATTACACCTCCAAGATGTGGCTCTCCTGAAATAAATGTAACTCTCACTTCAAATGAGAATATGATCGCCACATCCACGCCTTCAAATAATACACAATTAAATCCTGATATGCTCCATGTTTTAACATCTGAAATAAAACTAATGCGAGAAGACGTAAGTGAGTTAAAAAATCATATAAAAAACCTTAACGATCACATTACCCAATGCCACATCCGCCTAGACGAATATGCCAAAAGGATTGGGACACTCGAAAAATATGAAGAAGAAAATGCGATCTTAAAGAGTACCATCACCGAACTACGTGATCAACTTGATAACCAGGCTCAAGCTGCATTGGTAAACGAGGTAGAAATCGCCGGAGTGAATGAGTTACCAAATGAAAGCCAACTTCACCTTACACAGATAATAAGCCACAAAATAGGCGTCAGCTTAGAAGACCATGACATAGATTACGTGAGAAGAGTGGGCCCAAGGCGTTCTCCTACCACTGACGAACCAGGTAATGCTCCTCGGCTCCTTGTGGTAAGATTTGCCCGTCGTCAAAAACGTGATGAGTTCTTAAAGGCCGCCAAAGTTAGACGCAATATTACATCTGCTGATATCGATGTCCCCGGCACTGCAAGAAACCTATATTTCAACGAACGTCTGACCCAAACGAAGCGGCATTTATTTCGGGCAGCTAGACTTTCTGCAAAAGAACACGGGTACAAATACTGCTGGCTTAAAAACGGTATTATCTTCGTGCGCAAACAAGAAGGAAACCCCCCAATCATCATTAGAAGCTCTCAAGATCTGGATGGACTTATGGGGATTCCAAGCCCGGACAAATAGCCACTGCTCAAAGAACCTTCAATACAGATCTCACTTTTTCTTAATGATCTCAATGTGCCATGTTCCTTCATTTTTATTGTATAATTATTGTTTAACTTTTTCTTTTGTACTTACTTACCTTACTCATGATTTTACATACAACACACATTACTCACTACTCTTTATTCTAGACACAACAAATAACACATACTTACACATACTTAAGACAGACACTTCAGTCCACACACTCGCCCCACAAGCTTGTTTTCAGGAAACATACTCACTCACCCAATCAGTCCCGTCTACCATTTATAAACAGATAACCCATGACGACAGGAAAATTCTTCACAACTCAGACAACCTACCTAATTTTTCATGGCCTGTAAAAAACGCATATAGTCGCTTACTTCTATATTTATACAGGGTAAAAATTATTAATCATAATTGGATGAATTGCTCACAAAACTACCCAATTGCGAGTTCTAGAATTAAAAGAAATCCTTATTTTTCTGCAATCACAGCTATACGATTTTATCTGACGTGTGACAGCGCAATAAATACTTTTATTATATTAATTTATATTTGTTACTCATGGCTTTGCACAAAATATTAGAAGATATTGACGATAGTTTAACTATTGAATGTCACACACTAAATAAACTAGAAGACTGCAGGGAACTACTACCCAAATCTCATGACAACTTTAAAATACTTACCCTTAATATAAGAAGTTACCAACGTAATTTTGATATCTTTTTAACCGTTCTCAAAAGACTCGACACTGAATTTGATGCCATTGTCCTAACTGAATGTTGGCTCTCCGAGGGAACTATATTAGAACACTTACCAAACTACACCGCTTCACGTTCTATCTCACAACTAAACAAAAACGGAGGCGTAGTAATATATACCAATAATCGGTGGTCTATTTCTGTCGTTCCACAGGCAATCACAAATGCCGATAGTATTCTCATAATCATTAACAATAGTATCGCACTTCTTGGAATTTATCGCTCGCCATCCTCGAAAGATCTCGAGGCCTTCAATGTCTCGCTGGACAGGACACTAAATAAACTAGAAAAACATCAAACTGTAATTTTTGCAGGGGACCTCAACATTGACATATGTAATACAACAAACAGCAACCATAACGATTACTTAAGTCTTATGGCGGCACACGCTCTCATCCCAGCAATTACTGAGCCTACACGGGAACGTAGCTGTCTTGATCATATATTTTTGAAATCACGCTCAAAATCCACAGGGTTAGTTTGTAAATGCTCAATTACTGATCATGACATAGCAATTGCTACCACATCTCTGCAAATCAGACAAAAAAGTCCATGCCAACCTAGGTCTAAAATTATATCTGATGAAAATGCCATTGCTGCCGAACTTTGTGAATTTACTTGGTCCGATGTTATTAACTCACAGTGTACCAACACTGCCGTAAATGCTTTTGTCGACACCCTCACAAAAGTAATAAAAAAACACACTCATTATAATACAGTCAGTCGGAGAAAATACAACCTAAAGCCGTGGATTACTCCTGGACTTTTAAGATGCATGCGTCACCGCGATAATTTACATCTAAAGTCTCGCAGGGCTCCCGATGACAAAACAATTCGTTTAATATACACCCGGTATAGAAATTTTTGCAATAATTTAGTATCTAAAATGAAAACAGAATACCATAGCCAGCAGATCCAAGGGAACCAAAAAGTCCCAAAGAAACTGTGGAAAACCCTAAAAAATATATACGATCCAAATTCACAGAGGACGGATACTTCTAAATTAGTTGAAGGTACACAGGATCCTACCCAATCCTTAAATAATTGCAACGCATATTTTACCTCACTAGGGAAGTCACTATCCGATCAAATTTTAAGAAAACTCTCTGTCACCGAGGAATCTTTAGCCAGGAAACATAAGTCTCATAGAAATATTATATCATCTCTGTTTTTCCGTCCAACGAATGAGCTCGAAATTTCAAACTTAATTAGCGGTCTCAAAAACGACAGCTCGCCAGGTCCAGATGGACTCAAACCGAGCTTGATAAAGAAAATAAAATCATCTATAGTTAAGCCACTCACCCATATTATAAACCTCAGTCTAGAAACCGGAACTTTTCCCGACTGTTGGAAGGTCGCGGCAATTAGCCCAATACACAAAGGCGGTGAAGTCAACTTACCGGAGAACTACAGACCCATAGCACTACTGAACATTTTCTCAAAAATTCTGGAGAAAGTGGTAAATTCACGCCTACTTAAATTTATAGAACACAATAAGTTAATTTCCGATCGGCAATTTGGTTTTAGAAAAGGCAAATCAACCGAGGACGCAATCGCTTTGTTAACGAATTTGGTATCTTCCTACGTGGAAAATGGTGAACGCGTTTTGGCTATATTCATTGACTTGGCAAAAGCCTTTGATACTGTTTCCACCACATTGCTACTAAAAAAATTGGAATCCGCGGGAATCAGAGGAGTCGCTCATAAATGGTTCCAAAGTTACCTAACAAACCGCACCCAATACATTAAAGTAGGCGATCACAAGAGTGGCACACTCCCTATTACCTTCGGTGTACCACAAGGCAGTATTCTAGGCCCATCTCTTTTTACACTGTATATCAATGACATTCTTAATCTGCCTGTCCCCAATTCACACATAATGTCCTATGCTGATGATACCGCTATTGTGTTCCATGGCAAAACATGGACGCAAACGTATAACCAGGCAGAGACTGGCCTTCGGACTGTCTTAACCGGTCTAAACCTAAATGTATTAACTGTAAACGCCAAAAAAACGAAGTGCATAACATTCTTTAAAACACAAGCGTCTAGACCGCCTAATGATTTAACCATAAAACTCCATAGTTGTAACCCTAGTCCAAACGATACTCAAAATAAAATCTGTTCTTGTCCTCTTATTGACCAAACGTCCTCCCATGTCCACTTAGGTATTGCACTTGACCAAACCTTGTCGTATAAAACACACATCCACAATTTATCTGGCAGAGTCAGAAAGCTGATATACATTATGAAAAAACTGCGAGACTGTACACCACATGTAACCCTCAAAACAGTCTTCCACGCCATCTGTCAATCTATCTTGCAGTACGGAATTTCCATATGGGGTAGCGCCAGCAAAACCATTTTCTTGGAAATAGAAAGAGCACAAAGAGCAGTTATGAAAGTGATCCTAAAAAAACCTATCCTCTTCCCAACTGACGTCCTCTATAAAGAGTTTCCCGTCCTCCGAGTAAGACATCTATTTATACTAAAAGCTGTCCTTAACGTACATAAAAATATAAAGTTCAGACCCGACTATCACTCTTTACTTTCAAAACGTTTGTTTTCAATTCCCCTTCCTCGCACCAACTCGCAGATGGCCAGACATAGCTCAAATTATTCACATCTTCATATCTACAACGTTGTCAGCAAATACTGTAATATAAAGTGTGCCTCAAAATACTCTTGCCAAAAATTAGTTAAAAAATGGCTCAACACTATTAATTACGAGGAGACCGAAAACCTTTTCTTTACCTAAACCCCACGCAATGTACTTAACATTCTACACACACACACACACCCACACACACACAAACACACACACACACGCATACACACACACACATACATACAAACACACAAACGCTACATCACAATAACTGCAAAACAATTGTAGATCTTATGTAATAAACGCTAGTCCAACTCAGGCACCCAAAATACAAGCATTGTGCTTAGTTTGGGGCCACAGACTGTTAAATAAGCTATAGTGCTAAGTTACATTAATTTGTAAATTGTTCTGATTAGCTATTAAGGCAAAATTTTGTAACGCAGTTTAAATAAACTTATTATTATATTATTATTATTATATTATTACCGTCCGAAATAATAAATTGTTCCCTACTCAGACACGCTTGTCTAGAAGAGCATTTTAAGTTTAACTTTTTATTAATCTCCAGTTTATAATTAATTGTATTATGTGGTGATATAAATAAAGAGTATTATTACCTGTTGGGAGACTCGATTGAGGTCTTCGAGCATAGTGCTAAGGTCTTCCAGCGATTCTGCCAAGACTACAATATCGTCGGCAAACCGAAGGTGAGTGATATACTCGCCATTGATGTTGATGCCGAATAATAATAATAATAATAATAATAATAATAATAATAATAACACCCAACAGTCACATACATAGTCCTGACCCCACATTAAGATCGAGTCTTGTGTCGTGGGTATCAGGAACTACGAGAGACTTTTCGGTCTCACAAACACCCAGACCCGATTCTTCCACCTTTCCACTGTAAGAGCTTGAAGGTATTTTCCAGCGCGGCAGTGAACAGTTTCGGAGATATGACATCTCCCTGTCTCACGCCTCTCTGTAGTGGAATAGCCTTCGTACTCTGATCTTGTACTCGGACCGACATGGTGGCGTTGTTGTATATACACTTCAACACTTCGATGTACCGATAGTCGATATGGCACCGCTGGAGAGACTTTAGCACAGCCCAAGTCTCGATCGAATCAAAGGCTTTCTCATAGTCCACAAACGCTAAACAAAGCGGCAAGTTATATTCCTCGGTTTTTTGTATAACTTGCCGAAGCGTATGGATGTGGTCTATGGTACTAAAGCCTTTTCGGAAACCGGCTTGTTCGGGAGGCTGGAAGTCATCAAACCTGCGTTCGAGACGATTTGTGATGACCCTCGAAAACAACTTATAGACATGGCTCAGAAGCGAGATGGGCCTGTAATTCTTCAGCAAAGTGTTATCACCTTTTTTGAAGAACAGTACCACCACGCCCCTGCTCCATGCCTCTGGCGTTGAGCCCTCGAGGAGAACGGAATTGAAGAGCCTCTGAAGGACTTTCAGTATCGGCGTTCCGCCCGCTTTCAGAAGCTCTGAAGTTATTCCGTCCTCGCCCGGCGCCTTGTTGTTTTTAAGTTGCTTCAGGGCCATCTCAATCTCACACAGGCTGATGTCCGGGATATCATCGCTAAAGTGTCGGATCAACTCGGCTCTCGGGTCTTCGGCCCAGCTAACAGCAGGTTTGGTAACCGAGGTGTAAAGCTGTCCGTAGAACCTCTCGATCTCCCTTAATACCTCTACCCTCGTCGATACCACGCGGCTGTCTTCCGTCTTCAGCCTAGACAACTGGCTTTGCCCAATAGACAAGTCTCTTGCAAACACTTTGGAGCCTCCGTTCCGCTCAATTGTCTCCTTAATGCTCACAGTATTGTGAGCACGGACATCGTGTCGCAAGGACTTCCAGATCCATTCATTGAGCCGCCGATATGCTTCGGCGTCAATGGAAGACTGCAGCGCTAAAGATCGACGATCGGCCATGAAGTCAAGAGTGTGGATCGAGAGTTTTTGTGGTCTATCTCTACGGCGAGGTCTAAAATACTTAGATCCCACCATATGGACAGCTTCTACCAAACCGCTGTTTAGTTCGTCCACTGCAAGGTTTTCTCCTAGACAATCAAAGCGATTTGTCAGCTCGAGTTGAAAGTTCTCGGAGTTTTGGATATGGGCGCGAGTAGGTCGGAGCGTAGATTTCATCAAGCGACGCCTTTCCGATTGGACATTGATATTCAGTGTGCCCCTAACCATTCGGTGATCACTGCCGGTTTTCACCCTGTTGATCACAGAGACATCTCTGAATATCGGTCTATTCGTCGTCAAGATGAAATCTATCTCGTTTCTCGTAGAACCGTCAGGACTCAGCCAGGTCCATTTCCTGTGAGGCGGCTTGTGGAAAAAAGAGTTCATCGCAAAGAGTCCCTCTTTCTCCAGAAAGTCGGCCAGCCTCTGACCTCTGAGGTTCCGTTGCCCATGTCCAAATTGCCCCACTTTCAACTCTGCATCGCTTCCCTTGCCCAACTTTGCGTTGAAGTCTCCCATAACAACATTGAAGTAGGTTTTGGAAGTATGTATGGCCCGACTTATGTCCTCATACATTTCCTCCACTTCTTCATCTGGGTGTGTCGAGGTTGGCGCGTATACCTGTATGACCTTCAACGAATATCTTTTAGATATTCTGAATATAAGGTATACTACCCTGCTCGACACACTTTCGATGGATACGATGTTGTTGATGAGAGACTTGTGGACGAGAAATCCGACACCTCCTCGGGACTGTTGGTCGTCCCCCCGGTAGAAGAGCAGGTTACCAGACTTCAGGGTTATCGTATCCTCCCCGATTCTTCGGACTTCCGATAACCCCAGAATGTCCCCGTGTAACCTGCTCAATTCAACTTCCAGTTCGACAATCTTCTCGTCTGTCCTCAATGTGCGTATGTTGTGTGTTACCAGAGCTAGTCGTCGTCGGGGGTGGTAGCCGGGGCCAACCCGGGGATTCTTAGCACCCCCTGCCCCACCGTAACCTTGACCGCTACCATAGCCAGGAATAGTGGGGCTGCCGGGGACTGGGGGCCTGGTCTCAATATGTGTCGCCATTAAGGGGGTATTTGCCAATACTCGCCACGCTTGGCAGGCGGGTTGGCGAGCGCAGTAGGGGACTGGCGTTAATGACGCTGCTGCCCGCCATTAACCGGGGAAAGGAAATAGGATTTGTGGGTAGAGGATGTTATAGGAAAGGAGAGTATGGCCTGAGGGAGTGGATACTGCAGCCACGGACGGGAAGTTAACTGCCGGGAAGTAGACTGCAGTAGCTCGGGGGCCGAGGTCGCGTACTCGTAGCACCTATATTAGGGCAGGCCATGACCACTAGATAGGAGCATCCCTGACCAAACTGCCTAATGCAACTGCAATGCAATGCAACTAAAAATTTCGCAAAGAAACGCGATAATTATTTTTTATGATTTTTTAAATATCGTCATTTTTGGGTGGTAAATCCATAGTTTTTGCTAAAATAATAATTTAAACTCTTTTATACCTTAGATTATTTATAAATAAAAGGGTATACACTATTATTTTTGGAAAAAATGTATTTACCACCCAAATATGGTCATAGGAAAAAAAAACAAAAATAATTGTCGCTTTTTTTTGCAACTTTTTCTGTTGCATTGTGTCTGAAGTCGCTTAAACTACCACCCGGCTTCGTTTTCAGTAGCAGTCTTGATATACCCTGTATACTTTAGTTAATAAGTGTATCATTTGTTGGTGGATCAAGTAAAATTTACAATAAAATAAAATAAAAGGCAAAGCACCCACCAATATCGGACTGAAATAGATTTAACTCGCTGAAAATTGTACCTAGTAAAGCATTTAGGACAAAATAATCAAACATACATGATTCAAATGTATAGAACTTATATAGGTAACTATTTACTGGTTCCATATATACTTTACATTTAAATAAAATAAAAAAATTAAACGTTATAAAAATTGCATTATTATAGCTACTCCTAGTTTGTACAAATCGATTCAAGATCACAATGCTGTTTACCTGAAAGTCAGGGGATCTATCAGAAACTGGTCATACTAAAGGAAATAGTTTTTTTTAATATCCATGGACTGGACAAAGGGTTAATTATCTATACAGTCTTATAGACCAAAAATATTTAAATAGCATATTTTATTTATTAAGTGTAATAGATATATTTTATACAATCATTATTAATATCATCGTGCTATTTATTAGTTAAATTAAAAAGTAAACTAAACGTACCTAGTTAGGCTCTCTGATTACAAATTAACGTATTTTTAAAGAAATAAAGGAGATGGGCCAGAAATGTATGGGCCTTGGGCCGTTTGTAGTACATTACACCAAATTTACTTAGTGAAATTGGCATTAGATTTCTGTATGAAATACTATTATACGTTACATATTATTATAGCTTTATACAAACATAAATACCAAGCCAAGAACAGCAACACTACAAGGGGACAATATGGCGTCTGAAACGGCATGTTTGTCAACCGATGTCAAAACTTGACATTTATGAAATATGAAGTCGTAATTCGTTTTCCTATAAATCAAATATTATTTTTAGTCGTCTGTGCTATAAATTACTGTACTCTATATAACTCGTAAATGTTTTTACGTCAACGGAATTAGTATCATACTTTATTAATCATCTTATATAATATAACAATACAATAAATTGCAACAAGTCTGTCAGAATCTCGTCATGTTTATAGTTATTTAATATTAAGAAAGTGTACCTATATCTGGCCGTAAGTGCGGTGCATAATACTTGCTAAACAACCTATTTAAATAATCCACAATAAAAATCTGCTAGGCATGAGATACAGCACGGCACAGACTGATCACTTGTCGCGACTGCTAGCATCTGTATCAGCCCATATACGTCCCACTGCAGGGCACGGGCCTACTCTACAATCAAGAATACGATTGAGAGTGATTAGGCCATATAGTCCACCACGCTGGCCTAGTGCGGGTTGACGGACTTACATACCATAGAAATTCTTATGAATCGCTATGGTAAGCAGGTTTCCTCACGATGTTTTCCTTCACCGTTTTAGTGCGTGGTGATTGACTATCAATACACACATGACTCCGAAAAGTCAGAGGTGTTCCCTATGTGCATATGAATAAATTATCATTTTATTATTAGGCATATGCACTTAATAAGCTCTTAGTTATTATAGTCCATACAAATGAATACGCTATAAAAATGGAATCGAATCTGATAGCAGCCATGTTTATTTCTATACCTTAATGTCTAGTAAAAGAACATACTAGCAATCATTTCTGTACAAGCTAACATTTCAAACATTATATTTAGTCTACCCCTAGAAGTCTAATATACTTTAGTATATTAGACTTCTGCATACTTAAAAATAATATTATCCTAAGGTTTAAGATATTATTTTTCAAATAATGTATTTGACATTAATTCTAACTGGTTATTTCTGAGCACACATAAGGAAAAAGTAGGATTAATTGATGAAAGAAAACTAAAATCAAACAAAACTTAAGGACAATAAAGTACAACCAGATCTTGCTTTATATTTTTTATTTATATTCGCCTAAAAATAATCTCCAGTCAAAACATCTAGGAACAATGCCGGTGCTCCTATATTGTACTATTGGTAGCCCAACCTAAAGGCTAAATACCACAGTATAATCATGGTATGAGTACAGCAACCCACTGTCCAGTATCCAGCCATGTTCCTTTCAACATGAAGCACTTGTGGGTGTTAAGTATGTCCAAAAGAATCGAGATTGATACAATCTTTTTACGGCGGAGTTGGAATAAAATCTTGCTCATTGTCTACAGCTTGATTTATTTGCAGCCAGCAGTTTGTACAGATAATTGCTTGTCCTGATAACTAAAACAAAATAAAAAAGATTTAATATTGAAGATATCGAAGAATTATGATGAATAAATAACTCTTTGCAGTCACATGTGTATGATCCCAGGTCTTCTTCTTTAAACAATAGCGGACTATTGTTTAAAGAAGCATCTTAGCAGGCCGGCCGGATAATTGTATGAAATGTCTTGGGACAGTCATCTGATGCCATTAGATATTCCTCCTGGACGGCATTTGTGCTTACCATCAGACATAGTGTTGTTATTATGGATATAATTATAATATATTATACATAACACAAGATCATCTGAGTGTCCAGAGGGAAATAAAAGAAAATGTAATTCATTTAACAATTTAAACAACAATATATAAAATATCACTTCTTACATATTTATGTACTAGTAGACTTGTCCTGTGGACACAATGCAATTCAGCTCTAACATGAATACTTTTGTAATACTCCATACTTTGTATTGACCTTGATTAATTGGCATAAAACATACATTTCCCAAATTAATGAAGAAAATAGAATACTTACTTCTTGTTCTGCCATTTCAGCAATAAAACGTTTTGAAATACTCTACACGAGAGTGAATTGGCAGCCCATGTAGTTACTAAGATTCTGTTGAATGATAGAATCCATTTCAATTTTTGATTGCAGAAGTGCAATTCAACCATTTCACAACAATTGCAGAAGTACAATTCAAGCAAAGCGCCACTTTTGATGTGCTGAAAAGCAGAATTGTGGTTTAGAAGAGAAATATGAACATAGAAAAACATAACAGTATTACTTACATGTGGCATTCAAAATAATAAATAATATGTTTACTCACCAAAATACGAACTAGTAATTGCGTTTAAACGTCAAGATATATCATCTGCGAGAATCAGAATCCATAAAACAAAGCCAGGTATACAGAGAAGCAAATACGCATTTGCGAAATGTATGCGAATAATAAAAAATAATACGAATTACGACCACAGACGTAGACACTAGACAGTTAACACAGTTTTGCATTTGCTGTCAAGTTAAACATTTTCGTTCTTAAACTAAAATCATGTAACATAAATAAAATAATAAAAGTGACTTCTTTAACAACATATATCGTCTTTTAAAAAGCGAAGAATATGGAAAAAGAAATATAGACAATAATTATAATTTGTAGGGGGGTTTTAAAAATAAGACATATTCAAGTTAAAGATAATGGGATCGCGCATTTTTGAACGAAATGACAATTAGGCATCATGGAGGACAGATTATAGAAGAAAATATTGCTTCTGTACTAAAACAATCACATTTTTGTATAAAGCCCCCTGTTGTCCAAGAAATCTAAATGTATTTTATTTGAATTCCACATTTTTTTCTAGAATTTGTATTAGACGTACACAAAACGGCCCAAGATAGCACATCTCCTTAACGAAAACATTCCTTCTGACATCTGTCAGTCGTACGTCATTTAGTGGAAAAAGAGGACAAGAGTTTTTTTGTTGTATTCGTCAACAGAAGTAAAATATTAGAATTAAGTGTATATTAAGCATATTGATGTTTAGCCCAATATGAAGCCGCTGATAGATTTTGATGAGTGCCTAAGGGACTCGCCTAAGTTTAGGTAATGTGTAAACAGTAATCAATGAAAGTGTATACGTAGAAAGTGAAATTTGGTACGTGCTGTGCGTGTTAATTGTAGTGTAATCCTGTTTGTTTTTGTAGGGAGCAACTTGAAACCGAAGAGGCTAGTATCGATGCCTTGGAACAGAAGCTAGATAAGGTGCTGAAAGCATGTTCCCTCATGATAGACACGGGGAAAACGTACATGAGTCACAGGGGGTGAGGATTTTGCTTTAATTTTTAGTTTCTCAACGTATGCTGTACTTTATATGTGTTATTTGCCGAATTAAATTGATATTCAAGCGATATGACATTATTTTGTTTTAGAAAGCTATTTTTAGATAAATCAATACAGATGAGCTAAGGTTTCCCTACTAAGACAGTCTGATTGCCGTAAAAAGTGTGCTATAGACTTTATGTAGTTATAAGATTTGTGACACAATTGTTTTTAAAAAAATTGCCTATTCAATTGATAATATGATACATGATTTTTAAGTTTGTTTTTAATAAATAAATGAGTATCACACATCAAAAAAATATAAGTATATAATGTTGATTTACTTATTGACAATAAATTACAGTGCTAAGGAGTTAATATAATATGTCTTTCATAGATATTTGAATCACAGATTTTGTTTAATTAATTATTTATTCATTTGGTCATAAAATTATAATATATGATACAACTATTGGCAAAATGACTTCTTATTTGGTGCATATCACATTAAAAAAATATTAATTACAGAACATTTTGAAATTTATTTTATAATAATATAATAATGTGTCCTGATTTTTTGTAGCACATTTGCAAATGCTCTATGGGACTTATCTGGAAGCTTCTCTGAGGACCCTACTGTGATGGCCATGTTAAACAGAATGATTCATGCTTTGCAAGAGATGAACAAGTTCCATACCATACTTCTGGACCAGGCATCTAGGACTGTGCTCAAGAATCTCACAGCTTTCATCAAAGTGTAAGATAATACTAATTATTTTTTATAGTAGCACAGCATAAAATAATTATATAAAATATGTATATAACTAATTTGTTTGTATAAAAACAAAATGAGGTTTTCCCCTGACAGGATCAATAAACTAAGGTTATAATTAAGCAGGGGCGTGCACTCCTTGTAGGCAGAAATGCAGTGCTTTACTTGCCATTCACAGATATTTTATTATAACGTTCGTACGCTTTAGATGGCTTTAATTTATAGTAAATAAATGAATAAACAAAATATAATAACTTAAAAACGCCTAATATTTTATAAATAGCACCTATTTGCAATCACGCAAACATTATGTTTGCCACGCGAAAAGCAAGAGGCGCTGCAAAGCAAATTAATGTACCTAATCAACCAAGTCATGCCGCCGCGTCCCGCATTACATTTGTTTGCATGTATGTAGTAATTTTGGTGTCCGTGCACAGTCGCAAACGCACACACCCATGAATATTGAAAGCCGCGACTCCTGCGGCAGGCCTCGGGAGTTCGGCAGTTGTCGGGAGTAATCGTAAATGTTCATTGCCTATAATCCGAGTAAAATTAATAGGCTGGAATCTAATAAATCATCTATGCACATTATGCATTTTTGGTTAGTAAGGTTTTATTTGTTTAAATAGAAATGTTTTGTGTTTCGCGGGGGCTATTTTGCTTTTTTTATGAGTTTTTGCATTGTTTACTATATAATATATTTCTTAACAGATTTTTCATTTTAACATTTGAAAGTGTGTACATTTAACAGTTTATTACTAAGTTTCGATATTAATTGTAGTCATTTGCTTTTACTAGTGTGTTTGTTTATTTTTTTAAATGTTATTTGATTGCGAGGTTTGTGTTAAAAATGTATGTTTATCAAATGAATGAATGAGGTGGCCGAAATCTTGCGTTTATTTACATCGGGATAGGTATAGTAATCTCAACTAACCGGAACCTTGAGTATGTGAAAATTGAAAGCTGACTAGGCGAGTTTTTTTTATTTTACTTATTAGAATTTTTTCCGCCGCGACGATTGATCGCTGTTTTGTCTGCGTTGCCGTAGAAGATGGACATGAATAGTAGTACATCTAAGACTTGTTATGTTGGCATCGTTTCCGACTTAGAGATCCGTCGCAAGGCTGTGGGTATGCTAAAAAACTATAAAAGAAAAAGTTTTTGTGACCGAGTACTCCGCCGCATACCCAGTGTCATAATCCTGTGCACGCCGCTGTAATTAAGTTACATTAACATTGTGCGAGAGAAGATATTTACCTTATAGTTCATTGATCTATTTCACAGGGTTATTTGGGCATGAATCTATTGCTAATGCCTAATGGTGTTTACTGAATTTGACAATGCCAGAAGAACAGTTAAGTTACTGTCTATACAATACAGAGATATAATTGTTTTTTTAAAATCCATATCCTTATGCATATGTTTATGGAAAAATTCATTTGACAAGTGACAAAAATTGATGCAGGAAAGCGATTTTGTCGCTTTCCTGTGTTGATATGTAAATATATGTAGCAATAATGCACATGTTCCTCATTCCAAAAGAGATTATTATAATTTATTTTCAGGGGATCTGGAAATATGATATTCTTTCAGGTCCCAACAACCTAAAAAAATTTTATGGGACTTATAAAAATTTTCACTGTATGTATATTCACCTTGTTTTACAGAGGACTTCTCTAACTGTGTCGTGAATATCTATTGTAATAAGAATTTAATGTCCCTTATATCACATTTCTTTTGAATTCACTCTATGCATAAAAATCGATGTCCCTGAAATAACACTCACAGATTAATTATCATACTGCACTAGTAATTTGTAAATGGATAACATACATTTTAAATAATCAGAAATTATATTTATTTCTTGTTGCATCTTTATTTCATAGATATAATGCAAGTTTTGTTTTTAATTCTTATTTTGACATCACTCGAACCCACGGCTTACACACAAGTCAAGTAACTTGATAGATGGAAAACAGTGACCGGGATATTGAAATACCTCATAAATTGATTAAGCCAACAGTAGTTGTTGAACATTAAATTTTTTTTGCATATTTATGTATAAAAATGACTGGTCTTGAATCACTTAAAATGGATGCATAGTAAAATGAAATATATTGTATGCATGCTATTCGCGACCGAAACGAAAAAAGTAACATAATCTTTATTTTATCTTCATCTGTGACATAATGATGTTTTAGTTGATAACACATAAAATTATGCCGTGATGTGTTCTTTTAGATAAGTTACGTAATATTTGCTAAGAACGTAAAAATAAGCTTCCTGGATATGCACCTGCAAATTAAATATATTATAATAATTTTCCCTGCAAATATACTTAAATTGAATTATAAAAATGTGGACATCTACAAAAAACTACTAGTTTGTCACATATAATTTTAAAGGTTTTACCCAGAATGTTTTCTGAAATGGTTATTCCACATAATTTTTGGTCCACATTATAATTTTCGGCTAAAGGATGGATCATATTAATTATTATTAGATATCCAAAGCTATCGAATCTAGCGATCTTCCATTAGAATGAGCGGGACATAACTAAGGTAAGCGTGCACGGTGCATCGGCGCAGACCATATTATAGTCAATTTTTATGTGATATTGAAGTGAATCAGCCCATAAGCGTAATGAAATCACTCAGACTTTGGAGTGATGTCTGTTAAGCTCGCAAACAAAGTGTTTATCGGGAACGGTAAATAGTGACGAGCTGTGAGTCACACGTTTTGATTAGGGATAAAATTATCGTGGCAGACAGCAGACGCCCCACATCCTGCACTTTCACACTTACGTTTTGTTATTGTTTCAGGGACATTAAAGGTGTCAAGGAGAGCAAACATCACTTTGATAAAATCTCAAACGATCTGGACATAGCTTTAATTAGGAATTCACAGGTAATAAATTAAATGCGAATTTTATTTTCCAAGTTCGTTTTTAATCCGGTCGCTATGTTATTTATTCTTAAGGAATTTTGCATCGATAATGAATGTAGATATTGTTTTATAGTTTGTTATCTCATGTTATATGAATTTATCTAAGATAACCTACAAGTAAGCAAGTAATTTGATAATTGGCGTCTTACGAACTAAATAATGAGTCGCGTCCTTGTGCGAATCACCTATGTTTCGTTGTTTACAATTCTTATTTACACAATACCTATTTGGTATTAATATAAATATTTTATTCCATATCAATTCAAATTCCCGATAAGGTTGTCAATCAATACATCCACAACTAATCGTTAGCTTAATATTAAATCTGATACAAGTCGAACTGTCGAATACCCCGACAATTACGTTCATATTAATCAGACTATTCCCATAAATTTGTGACAGTCTTTTCTTTCTTTAAATATATGGTTGGCATTGTAGAAAGAAGAAATAATGTACTTGCAACCGCGTGGTACAAATATAAATACGTGCCGGATTCATGGAAGCACGTTACGTAAACAGTGCTACGCTTCCTTTAAAGTGAAGTAATGGATCAAACCAATACTTCATTAGTTAGTCTGTATCTGTATCAGCCCATATACGTCCCACTGCAGGGCACGGGCCTCCTCTACAATCGACAGTACGATTGAGAGTGGTTAGGCCATATAGTCCACCACGCTGGCCTAGTGCGGGTTGGCGGACTTACATACCATAGAATTTTTTATAAATTGGCTATGGTATGCAGGTTTCTTCACGATGTTTTCCTTCACCGTTTTAGTGCGTGTTGATTGACTATCAATACACACATGACTCCGAAAAGTCAGAGGTGTGCCCTGGGATTCGAACCCGCGACCACTGCACCGTGAACATGTTGGCAGTCGCGTCTAGTCCGTTTACCAACAGGCACCACGCACTTCGTTCATTAGTTAGTATTGACTAATAATAATCGCAGTTGTTTCCGCAAATTTTTCTTTATTGTTTTTACAATTATTCAAATATATTCTTTTTAAATTTAATAAAGCAGTATTTGAAATACCAAAATAATTTAATAGGATACCATATTTTTTATAATATAAATGCTCTTAAAAACGAGTCAACTTCATAGTAAGTAAGTAATCACCATTGCTCGTGTTCCATAAACAATCTCGACCCAAAACAGAAGAGCGAAAATGGGGAGGAGAGGTATAATTGGGTCAACGGTCATAAAAGTCACCGCATGACATGCGATAGGCTGCCTTTTCACCCCGTTATCTGTGCTTTTTTTATTTGGTGAAGTATTTATGTGTGTGCTCTTGCTACTAAAAACCGCCAGATTTAAAAGTAGGTACAGGCATAAATCAGCTGATCGACGCGATGTCTTTCGGAAAGGGTAGGTTTACTCTAGGTTTATCTACAGTTCGTCGAACCTATTTCCCTGAGAAGTTGTTATAGAGGTTGAATTTATATAGAAGTAGGTTAAGATGTCATTTTTTATTACATCCTTCAAATGTTCTTTCATAATTGTTACTAATAAACCTTACCCCTTTACCGATTATGAATTAAATTATATTTTTTACCTACACTACAAGCAATTATTTCTCTTGATGCACCAAAACAAAACTACCATTCAGGCATATAAAATAAGATTGAAAAATTGAAAAAGGAAAACTGCATCGTTGGAACACCTTGCCTTTTGTTTCAAAGACGGCGCGGCGGTTTAAGCAAATACATCACATAGACTAGGGATAAAATGGTATTTCAAAGGAAATTTCTACTAACTCTAAGAAAAAATGCTGGCATTTTATTACTGGTGCCAATATTCCATAGAACAATAGTTATGTGACCCATTTGATGTCATGCGCAATCGAACTCTCTATTGTATAGAAATAGTTAGCGATAGGCGGTAATAAAATACCGTATAGTAATATTTTTTGGACTATCCGTCCAGTATGTCGGGCTCACCGGCCTTCCAGCCCGGCGCTTGGATGTTAATGCCAAGGTGGGTCCCTAACGCTGATATCCTACCCCGGTATATCAACCAAAACCTCTCGATGGTCCTCTTCACGCATTCTAGAATGACTGCGGTCTTTACTAGCGTGACTTACCCGGTACTTTTCCGCAGTCATCCTATGTAGTTCGGAGACCTATAGCCCCCCTCTCCATAACACGCGTCCCCATTAGGGCTAATGGGGACGCGTGTTATTCGCGCGTTCGCCTCAGTATTACTAAAAGTAACGAGGCTGCCCCCTAGAAACACCCAATAATCCCAGTGGTCCCGCTAAGTCGCCTTCTACGACAGGCAGGGAATACCGTGCTGGAATTCTTTTCGCCCCCTTGCCACAGGGCTGACTTACCTATATAGTGTATTATCTATGGGGCAAACCGTATGACCGCGTGATACAGATACAGTATGGTTGATTCCACACAGGTGTCACGTCACAAGATGGGCGACGTGGAGGAAGTGGTGAACCTGCTGCTGGCGACGCGCTCGTGCTTCCGCCACACCGCGCTCGACCACGTGCAGAAGATCACCATGATGCAGGCCAGAAAACGGCACGAGATACTCGCCACGGTGAGTACTATAACTTTCCATAGACATTAATCAGGGGAATACTCTATAAAAATGATACGAACTTCGAATGTTCGACGACAGGACTAAAATATAAGATTTCCACTTTTAATATTCTTTACTATTCTCCGTTATACTTGGGCCCTACTATATAAATCCGAAACGAAGTTCGAAACTACGTGACGTTTTTCGTTTCGAAACCTACTCTGTAACACGAAATTCGAATCTTCGAATCGAAGAATGAATTATTCCAATATATCGGCAATACGAACATTTACAGAGTAGGTACATTCGTATCGTCACAAATTTCGTTCGTCCGAAGTTTCGAACTTCGTTTCGGATGAATATAGTAAATAAAAATGTAAATGTTCGGATTGCCGATATATTCGAATCATTCATTCTTCGATCCGAAGATTCGAATTTCGTGTTACAGAGTAGGTTTCGAAACGAAAAACGTCACGAAGATTCGAATTCCGGATTTATATAGTAGGGCCCCTTATCTTTTTCTCCGAACTTAGTCTATGGTTGCGACGTACGATAGAGGAACCCAACATTTTGTGGAGTATCTAGGCACATTAGTGAAGTCTTACTTACGGCATCCGAACATTCGACGTTCGTATCGTTTTTATAGAGTAACCCCCTTAGTATAGATATCGCGAGTTCTTTTAAAAGTATGAATCTACATATGTTAGTTATTTGTTATCTGCTGTGGCATCATCATTTATGTTTAATGGTAAAATGATAATTATGTTTGCGCGAAACCGATTCAGTCTAACTATAATATCATGTAAGACGTGATAGTCAATGACGTTTTACAAGTAGACACGTCATACACAAACATAATGGGACAAAAAAATGGCGCGATGCGTATTGTAATTTCAAATTGGTTCGAAGAAAGAGGAAAAAAGCAAGATACATAAGTTAGAATTAGGTTAAAACAAACATGTACCAGCCCATACACGTCCCACTGCAGGGCACGGGCCTCCTTTACAATCGAGATTAAGTTTCAGAGTAGATAGAGTTCAGACCTTATAATCCACCACACTGGCCTAGTGCAGGTTGGTGGACTTTACTTATCATACAAGTTTATTTATTACTATACAATTTTATTACAAATGGTAGTACTTGATGATTGACTATCAATACACACATGACTCCGAATATAAATAGTACCTATTTCTATCAAAAAACTTTTTTTAAATACACCACCGCGCCATTGATGTAAAATACGATAGAGTTTACTTGGTTAAATGTAACAATGAAACTTTGATATAAACATTAGTCTAAATAAATTTGTCTTCAGAACCCAATAAAATCCTTTGCACAGAATACACCCTATCCGTAATTCAATAATTAGCTTTTGTCATTGACGTACATTTTTAAATCAATGCTTGTAAGTAGATAATATTATTTTTATTGATTGGTCGGACTTGGTGCCAATGTAAATGTATGAACACTGTTCGTTCTACATATTTTATGTGCCTCTCATCACGATTTTACGTCACTGACCTGTTTTACTTGGTATAATCTTTTGTTCGATTTCAATGTAATTACAGTGAAATAAAATTCAATATATACGACCCAATATCTGTCCGAATGGGGTAATAACCTTAAATAGTGTATCGCGTGCGTCCATTTACAGTACCTATGTGTCTCCGAAGCCCAATTCCACCGAGTTATGGTTGAGTGGTCATCTAAACTATTGATGCCGGAATATCCGCGTGCCTGAGGATATAAAAAATCGCACAGTACAACACAATATTTACGACTTGATATATGACATAAGATATTGTAAGGCAATTTATTAAGTTATATAAAAGTCAAGTTGGGTGGGAGGAACGACCTTCTGACTTATCATATTTAGGGCATATACCTCTGACTTTTATAAGCTATTCATGTATTCATAATTTATTACCGCTGGCTTTTGCTAATGGAAAAGTCGTAAGGAAAAGAAAAATCTACAAGAACTTCGATTGGATATAAAGCCTGCTCAATGAGATCAATGTGTTGAATTAAATCCATGTTAATCGTAAAGGAGATAAAAGAAACAGAGTTAAATAGTAAAATTCCATTAAATCGAACAAAAAAACAACTCATTGATTTAGAAATCCCTGAAAGCATAAACTAAACGGTAAAAGAAGCGTGCTTTATCAGTTCTTCTCTTAGTAAAATGTTTTATGTGAGATCTTTGTATTGGCTTGGCCCCACGTCGCATCCGGATAGCATACACATGTATGTAATTATCGTACACCTGCAGCGTGCATCCACCGTCTGTATAAATCGCTCACATGTTGGTTAACAATGGATGTGTTGCAGTCGCGTTGAATTGAGACTTTATGCTGAACGTCTAAAGTAATCCAGAGCATCCTTTATAAGTTCTATTGTTAGGGGTCTTTTTTCTACCACATAGCATATGTAAATGCTAGGTAAAACTAGATTGGGGATTAATCTAGCATTTGCATCTAATTTTGTAAGTCAATTATGATTAATTTTGAGAAATTCTAATCTGGTTTACAATTGTAACCATAGGTTAATACCAAACACTAGTGAAGGATTAAAGATCTTTTTTCAGGCATTAGGTGAGTTCAGTTTTTAGATTCAGATGAAACCGCGCCTGGCCACGGAATTGAATTCCAACGTAATAATATAACGACATTACGTAATAGCAATTGAATCGATCTGTAAGGTACTACAGCATAGAATTTGATGATTTTAAACGATTTATCACCAAATACTTGCAATGGATTTGCCACCTCAAAAAATCTCAATTCAGCTTTTGTTTTAGAAACATACGTCTCTACTGTGGCAAGAAAAATACAGACAAAAATAAATCCAGTTCAATTATTTCCGCGCCCTCTCGAGTCCCCGGTCTCGTGTCACGGGTCTGGCACCGCCCTAGTTACCGCTAATACCTAGCGACGCGACGTGGTTCATCGCCCTTACAATTTGCTTGCTTGGTACCAGAGGGAATTTCTCTTACGCTTGCCCACTACTCAAATAGCTTGTTCATGGAACAGCTGATAAATCCTACTTTAGAGAATAACTTAGTGGTTGATTGTGAATAACAAAAATTGTAGTCCCGTAATTTTTTTATTGTACTATTGCAAAGTCTGAATAAAAAATAAGGAAGTGTAAGTACCTAAGCGAACTTTATGAAAATCCACAATTATGATAATATGGCTAATAAATTGGCCGCGTGGTACGATGTCAAAAGGGACATGAAAAAGTAAGCATATTAGTATTCGATACAAAATTAAACAATTATTTATGTACTTTCCTAAGGATTTTTTTAAAATTCTGATTTCCTTTGTGTTGAAACTTACATGACGATAAGCCGTACAACTGTAGGGACTAACTACTGGTTCTGTCGATTATAGATGAGGCTCGTGCCCTGCAGTAGGACGTATATGGGCTATTACAGAAGCAGTACAATAACTATTGATTCGTAACATGAATATTTAATTACCCGGCTTTTTTGCTAAAGAACGAATTACGATAGCAAGGCTGTAACAGATACCCAGCGTAGAAGTGTTTGCGGTTATGTTTGTGTGTATAAGTGTACGTGTGTGTAGCGTTGCTTATTATTAGAATCTATAAGTAGGGGTCGATTGAGTTGTCTTCAAGGTGAAACAGTTTCCGAATGTTTGTTCTCACACTGGTCTATCGTTTGGAACTTCCGCTGACGGATGACATTAAGCAGCAAGTTTTTAGACTAAGTGCTTCTTGACACTTGTAAACTGCCACCTCACTTAAGGGAAAGTTAACATAATTAATTTGAGAATTAGTATTTCTGTTGTCTCTTTTGAGACCTTTGATTCATGAAGCGAGAGTTGGGCGACTAAGATAGAGATTCTCATAATTTCCGATACATTCACTGCACTGATCGAGTGAAACAGAGCAGAGTAGCTCAGGTTGAATCACATTAGGCTTATACAGAAGAGTGGTAACGCATTATTACGGTTGCGTCTGTCTACAATGCGGCTGACTTTGTAAAATACAAAAAAAATATATTTTTGAAATGATGGTAGATACTTAAACTAGAACTTTGCAGAGTTCGATCGTTTTAATATTTTTTCTCTAATTAAGCTACTAGCAGCAATAGGGAGTCGTAATTATTAGCCAATAAAGTTAACACCAACGTGTAACTAACATTCAATATTATCTGAGTAACTACAAGATGATCTGTTCATAATATAGACCACAATGTTGTTCACCGTGCATAATAATTAAAAAATAACATGACTCATATATTTTGCATCCCACGGCCACTGAAGTGCTCTTGCCTCAGGTTGTTTGCGCACTTTTAAAATAAACTTCATGAGTGTTTACTGTGGTGTTTACCATCGGCTTACGAAAGTGGAAAGTTGCCACAAAGTTCGCTTTTATTTGGTACTTTGTCCACTGAAAGTTTGCTTTTAAATGTGGCTGTTGCTTAAAGTTATGTAATTAACATGTAAAAGTGTTGGTAACATTATATGAATTTCCACTGGAAGGCTTTGAATTTACTTAGAAATCATAAAACATCATAAAAACCACATTAGTAGCGTGATTATCTTATAAACACTCTAATCTGCCTCGGTGGCGCAGTTGTACTACAGTATCATTGCAAAGCCGTGGCAAAGTGATATTGGATGTTTGTATTCATTATCAGCCGTGAGGCAGGAATCAAATCATGGGACGAAAAATACATGGCGAAACGTGGTTGTCATTGTTGCATCTCTGCCTACCCCTTCTGAGAAAAAAAGCTGACGTTTATGTATATATGTATTTATGGATATATGTATATTATGTTATGTTATCAAAATGTGTCTGCCTACTTGCTAGTCTTGCTACAGCATCATGCAGTCAGTTTAATGGCCTGCTAATACTTGAAAAGCACGAAGACACCAAGTTGTCATTTAATTACCTACTAACACCAGTGTAAAACCTACGACTTTCATATAGATATAGCAATACAACTTCTCAAAGGAAAGAACTCTAATTTTCATAAACCGGTGTTTAGTTTTGGCTTAGGTGCCAAATAACTTGATGACTAAATATACGTGCCGGGTGATTTCATTTGGTATTAGAGCAGTCGTTGAACCCTGTCGAATATCCTAGATTAGAATTACCTTGTAGTTACTTAATAAAATAGCATTGTGTAAGCATTAAGCATGAAGGATCGGGCCTCTAATCCTCTTTACACATTATGGGAAACGTGGGATTGACAAAGACAGATGGGGGCTTAACTAGTGTTTCAACGTAAGATAAATAATACTTACAACATTATTGGGACGATGTTCGATATACAAATAGGATATAATATATTCCTGGTATTTCATATAATAACTTGTTTTGATCAGTTGCCAGTCGCGTCTGCGTTTTTATCTCATATTGTAGATGAAGTGGTTCATTAATGACTTTCTTATGTGTGATGTGAATTGAAGTTAACAAGAAATGAGAAAGTGCATTTGCATTCTCGTTGAAACGTTCTTTATTATATTTTAATACGTCGATAGCAACATGTGAGATAACTTGACGAGTTCTTTGTGTACTTTCTAAGGCAGAAGAAAGAGATTTCAAGATGAAAAAATGTAACATAACATTATTACCTTGTCTTATAACTTTCATAAGATTCGGAAAATGCATTATTAACAGAAAACATTTATTATACGGAAAACGAATAATGTTGCGTTGGCGATAAAAACCATATCAAAAATGTTAGTTATGAATCATTCAAGAACGTTCCAGTTACGAGTCAGCGACGTATTTACTGAATTAGGATTCATTCATGCATATTCAACGGGAAGTTATTGATTTTGGCTACAATAAGCTGCTGTATTTGTATCCTATTTACAAATTAAGGAGCGACGTTAAATGCTATGCTATTTGTCTTCACAGTTATAACATATTGTTATTGCTATAAACAATATGAACATGAGTCAATATGTGCCCACAAGCCTGCGTCCCGTACCATGGTACAAGTCGCGCCGCCCTTCAGTAGAGACCGGAACCGAGCTCTGTTAATATGACAATTTCTGAAGCTCGGCTCTTGGAACTGTTATAAAACTGACGTAATATTACAGTCCGGTGTGTTCTGTTTTGGGAGAGACGGATAGCGGCCACCGTATACGGTGATGGAAAATATGTATGTACTTATATTATAGTGTTCCAAACTACTGTGTCGCTTTTCGGGTTCAGCCTCTGTATATCCGGTTTTGTCAAGGATGGTATGATTATATATATTATGTACAACTGAAAGATAACCATCTCAATTGCACGTACCATCGGGTGCAGTAAGTGCACTTAATCTTTCCAGTATATTTTTTTATTCAATTAACCTAAGCTACGCCCTGAACATTCATAACACATTTATCATTCAAATAATCTATTGCCAATTATCGCACACAGTAAACAGAGGTGTCAAAGATATCTTCAGCAGTGGTCGCGGCACGTATTTTGGTTTGATTTTTATAACGGTGTATTGTTTGTTTCTTATTTTGTTCCGATTACGCGGACTGCTCGAAACGGGCGATAGGTGTAGGCTGCAAGTGATCGAAACCAGTTTAGCACAGTGAAAGCGTCTCAAAGATTTGGCTATTCTGGACTTGGTTTGACATTTTGAATACAGTTGGCTCAGTTTCGGCTAGTTGCATAGAGTGCGTTGCGGTCGCGGCGGCGCACGTGCTGCGCTGTGCCTGTCAAAACGCGACCTTATAACAGTGTGCCTCATTAGCACCTGCTTGCAATGCCGTTGATTTTGAACGATAACGCAACACGGCCGCAGTGGGCCACAAGGCTGTTTAACATCGTCTAATCCGGCGGCGGCGTCTTCGCGCGACAGTTACGTATTGTGTTGCGAAAGATGTCGCACTGCAGTTTTTTTTTCGCACGAATAACAGTGTTCATAGTTTAGTGGTTTTGTGACAAATCGATGGACATCTTGACTGGAGTATATATTATATCAGTGCTATAAGTCAGGTAAATATAATGTACTACCTATTGATAATAAATGCATACCATTTTTTTTTCGTATTGTCGTACGATGCAATTCTTGCCACAATCAATATATTATTAGGTTTTCTCCTGGCAATTTAACGATTCCATTTTTTTTCATACTAATAATGAAATTTATTTATTTCTACTACATAGGAAACATTGACAGTGCAGAGTTTGGAATCTCCTTTTATGCAAACATATGCCTGTGTTAGGAGATTACGGCCTCTCCTGACAAAAGCTTACATTAATTAGTTTTTTAGAGATTTAGGTTTTGATTTTACAGCCTTGTTCAAGAAACAAATAAGATACATTATATTTTTAAGGTTCATTATTATAATTTACAGATAGGAATAAAAAAATATTTAATTACGTCTTGTATGAGTCACTTTTCTTACGCGGAATTGTTTTAGTCACTCGATGTACACATTAGTCGTTTTCATACTTAATCTATTATCGTAAATTTTATTGTTGTTTTACTATCTACTATAATTGCATTTTTTTATTCCTTGCATGCACACATCGCGTTTTAAGCACTAGTTTCTCTTGATTTATTTTTAATGTAATTAAAATATTTTATAATTATACTACGATAATTAAATACCATAAAATAATAATGACTTATCTATTCACATCGTATGCACAATACGATCTTTCTTTACGTTAGTAAAAATGCGCTGCTGCATGATAAGATAATTCTTGTTCATATTATCTAAATTAATAAATAATAATCAGTAAAGCAGATTTGTGCAATGATTTGTTGGTCACATTCAATAAGCCAAGCCACACAGCCATTAAGCAGCTAAATTGTGTATGAATAATTATGATTTGTCCTTGTTAGTACCTACTACGATAATTTAATATTTTCTATGCTGCAAGCGTGGTGTGACGATCGATGTCATGACTTCACTCGATGCCTTATACAAATATTGTAGCCATCATGAATTGCTACTTCTTGAAGAAAAAAATGTACCTAGACAAAAGTAAATAAACTATTCAAAAATACTAAAGTCCTACAATTTAAAACATTTTCGTTCGTTCAGCTACAGCGAGTCCACTACTGAACAAAGGCATCCCCGAATGGTCTAAAAAAGTGTTGCAAAATAATTATTTTTGCTTTTACATGGCTTTTTTTAGGAGCCCTAAGTCATTAAAATAAATAATACCTTATTAGCCTCTGATTGACACAATTTTCACAAAAGTATTATTATTAAACATTCGTGCTATTAGCCGTTCAGAAAACCCGTTGTGTATTATTTTTAGTCGCAAGTCTAGATTAGTTTTTAGCTATGTAGGATTTCATAAAGATAATACTGCCATACTATTTGATTTGAGGAGTAATTTCCTGGCAGTAATCTAGAATCAGATATCATAATAATATAATTCCGTCTAATACTTCACATACCATCGAAGCTCATGTTAACAATTCTGTGACCAAAGCTTTTGTAAAAATCAATGCCTTCTTATGAAATGACAAATTTGTATTGTTGTAGTTCCTGTCATACTTGCAAGCTTGCTGCACGTACTATCATCAAGGCGCCGACTTATCCGAAGACTTGGAACCATTCCTCAAATCGACCGCAGAAGAGGTGAGGTCAAATTCATCCTTTTACGAATTTACTCTAATGCATCAGGTGGTGATTGCCAGAGCAACACAGATGGATTAGGTGAAAATTTTTATCTCTATAAGATCGACACAATTATGCCGGCTTTATCAGAACCGGAAATGATATTCAAAAGCTGAATGCGGCGATAAGCCGATATGAATATGCCATCAGCAACAAGTTCAAAATAATAGTCTTATTTTTCATTTAGTTTGAAGTGGTGTTAGTGATTGCCGAAAACAAATATAAAATTTAATGCGCCTTTGATAACGAAATATATCTACAAATAATTGTGTGGTGTGTCACAAGATGTGTTTGCTCAGTGTAAGTGTTAATCAAATGAATTTACCTATAGCAATGCAACTATTTTGACCGTGTATCATTTTATTGTTCCTGGTTTATATATTTTAGTCTTTTTGATAATGATGTAAAGGTTACGTATGTGTTATACGGTACCCTTGAATCCATAAATTCAGTTGCTAAGTCGGCCAAGCCGTCAAATAACTATTTAAAACATTTGTAAAATATAAATAGTACCGGAGATCACGACCAAAACCATGTATCATAGCAATACGGTCGAAACTGTATAAAATCGTTAGATTATATGATTCTGAACCCGAATAGTTAGGTAGTAACAGTCAAAAGTGTAGCAATTGCATGTGAGGCTTTTTCTGCTGTGTCCAAAAAAAAGGCAGTCGGTATCATAGCAATACGTCTGATATTTTAAATGTACATAAATTTTATAATTTTGTGACGAATAAGTTAGTTTTCAGACATTTTGCGCGTAGTATATAGCTGAAGCGAATTTTTGAAAATGTCAACAAATTTAGCCGACCTGTATTATAGCAATCCGAATGATTTTTTTTCAACCGTTCATATATTTGGCAGGATTGCAATAAAACTGTTTTCAGAAATGTTAGATGTCGCATGTACTCCCAAAAGAGAAAAGAACATTTTGGAGTCGCTTGGCTGATGTCTGAGCGCTTCTTACGTTCCTGCTGCGGTGGGAATATTTTTTTGCGTGTTACGCTCCTCCCAATCTCTTACTATACATAGTAACTCACCAGCTGTCCTAACCGTTGAAATGACGCTCACTTAAGGTGACAACAAACTATAAGTTGCTCAGGTTGACGTGGGTGTGTCGCTGGTTGTCCGAGGGCTCGTGGACGTTTTGTTTCTTCTATTCCCAATGACAAGGCACGGTTTGCTCATCTGCATCATTTTTAAGAATTCAAAATTATCAATTATAATAGACTTTTTATACGTTTTTATAGCATAGATACGTTGTCCGCGCTCTCAGTCACGCTTCAACACGGTCGGTATCGAAAAATTGTCTGATAAAGGAGGTGCTACACTGAATTCTTCTGATATTTTTTTTATATCTGGATTATTCATTTTATCAAGTTCAACAATTTTCAGAAAGATTGCTATGTTACCGATCGGTAAAATTCCTTAACATATTTAGAATGGTTCCAAAAGTTGATGCATCCAAATTTCCTTCTGAAAAATTTTTTTTTCCTATTAACTAATCATAATTTACCCGTAAAGAACATTTTCAGACGGATTGCTATAACCTTTTTTAATATTCTTAATCTTTAATAATCTTATTTTTAATTTTTCTTAATGTTTTTTTGGGTTCGCGCTACACTACTGACTTCTGAAAAATATGTTTTCGGTATCTTAGAGCTATTATATAACTACAGTCAGAAAATCAGACAGATTGCTATGATACAGTCCGGTAAAATTTGTTGACATTTTTGAAAATCTGTTCGGTCAAACGCTACGCGAAAAATGTCTGAAATTGGTATTTTCGAGTTCGAAATAATCAAAATTCAAATCTATCAATTTGATGTGGTTGTGGTCGTATTGCTATGAGACAAAAATTTTGGTTGTCATCTCTCGTACTAAAATATACAGTGTACGTAAAATATCAGATTTTATTTTTTGACAATAAATATCAAGTAAACCTGGTTACATGTTAGGCAGTAAAGGAGCAAGCAAAAGGGAAGCTCTCTAAAATAGCTAATTTATATTTGCAGGATATATATGTTATATATGTTATTGTTCTTCCTAATCCAATTTTATGTATTTTAATCAAGTCACAGTAGGATCTATAGCCCGTGGTGTAGTTTTTACTCATTGTTCACTACGGAATAAAATGATATTGTATAATGGACCATTAACCTTTACTTCCCTTTCTTTAAAATATCATCAATTTGAAGCATGTAACGCAAGTTTAGCAGTAATATAGCAATATTGACGCAATCGACAATATAACAAACAGTTTTCAAAAATAGCTACATACGTGCGACATTGAGTTTTATTCATATTGCATTGTTATTTAATTAGATTCCACGCGCACAACAGAAGCACTTATAAGTAAGATTTCCACTGATAAGCTACGAGTTAGAGGATTTAGTATTTAATGCGCAATTTTAAAGCATACAAAATGGACATTACCTTTTCAAATTTAACATGTTAATTAAAAAAAAAACAAGCGGATCCCAAATGTTTAATGTTTATTATAAATTTGAAACAATTAGCGGCACAATTTATAAAAGGAATACCGGCTTTTCGCGATCACTATGCACATAATTGTCTCAAGCACACATATCGGTAACATTTAAAAATGAGTGTTTACGCTATTCAGACTAACGCGTAACGTTAAATTCTTTACATGCGAGGAAACAATGAACTATATTACAAAAAGGAATTTTAATTTGATACATCGTAAAATTTATATTGTGAATGCACGTCACTTGCAGATATCGACAATGCGGAACGACACAAAGATACTGGACAAAGAGATGGAGAATCGTCATACAATAGTGAACAGTAAGGATACGGTTCTGCCGAGCTGCAAGGCCACGGAGGCCGAGGGTGACAGTAAGGACGGACTGCTCAGCACTCCATGCCTGAAGAATCTACCCAGGATGCAAGGATACTTGTTCAAAAGGACATCGAACGCCTTCAAGACATGGAATAGACGCTGGTTCTATTTGTACGACAATCGACTTGTGTACAGGTTAGTTTGTGTATTACTGGTAAATTTTTAGAATATTGGTGGGCGAGTGTTGATTGATTATCATATAGTATTAGAGGCTCTATACAGATAGAGGTGGTTGCTGTGACATTGGATCGTATTTGCGCAACAGAATACCTTGCCCATGTCATACGTAGTAGACGTGTCACATACTTGGAAGTGAATAAAATGTCTGCGTGTATTTATATTATCCCACACGGACTTCCGACTATTAAAACGAACGGGGCGCTAGTCCGCTAAGGTAGCTTAGCATTAATGGACTCCAAAGTGCAAATACCTTTGAATCTTTACGAAGACCTATAGGATATGCAGATTATGTCTCGATGGTTTTCTTTGCCGTTTGAACAATGGCTAATTTACTTCGACATAAAAAATCGAGGTGCCTTCTATAAAGACATAATTCTTCGCAATCCGTTCCGCTTCCACTCAGCTAACCATTACTTATAAGACACATTAAGCTTTGGGTCAACTTGCTACGTGTTCCCTTCCATTCTATAACCTTGGTTTTTTTATTGAACTGTAAAACAATTTAGGAGGTTGAGATTGAGCGGGATGGCAAGGGATGGTTGATTGATGGATTAAATTTAATTATTTTTGAAATGTGGTGCACTTTGGTGCAATGTAATTTCTATACTCGATTGCCAAATCACTGCGTGAGTTTTCCATCGGAAAAATCAATTTTAATTTGCCTAGAACTTTTGCGTTCCATGTTAATAGATTCTTCCTGTAAATTCTATCACAAATTGGGATGGATTAAGCTCCATCTGCTGTAACGCCTCTGCCTATCCCCTCAGGAATACAGGCGTGATAGCAACAATAAACTCCTCCAACATGCGTTATTCACCCGATTCGATACGAAGGTTGTTTAAAGCGGGTCAGGATTGCGCTCCGTCACGCTGCTCCGCCGCGGTTATTACTCGACACTAGTGTTGTTCATACTTTAACTATTCTTAACTATTCGGGCAATTTGGTCAGCTTTCGAAATGGTTGACATTGATGAGTTTAGCGGGTCATATTTGCGTTTCTGTAATGCTATTGTTATTACTTATTACATAACTCTCCCACAATTGGTAGAGGATGTTTTGATGTGGATATTTATGCGTTTTTGAACATGTTCTTTTGTTTTATTTTTCGTGTTGTAATCTGAAGGTCTTTGTTCTGTGAATTTTTGTTTTTTTTTCATTTATGAACACGAACAGCATCACTAAAACTACTAAGGCTTATACCAGAGCTGATACGATTTATTAAAAGCACAGTAATACTTAGTAATTAATCTTATTAAAATTATCAATCTTACAATATAACATAATACAGCAATATTGAAAAGATACGTTATTGATTGCTGAGATAGAACATTTTCAACTTAAACTTTATATTTATTTTTTGTTAAATGCAGTATTTAGATTTATTTTGCAGTAGTTTTGTATTGGTATTTTTTTGTTCACTAACAGTATCGGGTGACACGGTTTACCGTTAACTTGAAAACATAGCTTGTCATTTATCAATTTAAAACAGGCAAGAGATGTATACATCAACATTTATAATTTAAATGTATTCTAATAAATTAATTAGCATTTATTTACTGTTTGTTTTTGTCTAGCAGGGGCTTTAGTATTTTACCTCCCGAAATCTAAATTCATCAATTATCATATTTATTTGAATGATCGGCGAGACGAATATGCCATTCGTCTGATGGTAAGCAATGTGACCGCTCATGGACAGTAGCAAAACCAAACAACACCATTAGTTACAAAGCAATGCTTGGCATTCCACTGCGCTCGCCATCCTGAGACATAAGATGTAAAGTCTCAGTATGTCCGATTGTTACTCTGGCTACAATGTCCTTCTAACCGAAACAGAACAGTGCATTTACACTGCTGTTTGGCCTGCGAAACAGACATTGCGGTGGTACCAGGTGGCTTCACATATGAAAGACCTACTACTAGTAAATATTTTAATAAAGAAAGTGTTTATTTCAGAAAGCGGACTGGTGAACTGAATGTGACGGTGATGGAGGAAGACCTCCGGCTGTGCACAGTGAAACCAGTGCCAGACGGGGAGAGGCGATTCTGTTTCGAAGTATTATCGCCATGCAAGTAAGTATTAGCTGTTCGCCATAAGTGATTTCTGAGTAATTAGTATCGAAATTTGTAAGTACATAGCCGATGGTGAGTAGGCAGTAGGCACTGTCAGGCGGATTATTAGTTCGACTGTCCGGCATGCTGTCTAGAAGAGAGTTCAATATTGTTTAAAACTCACGCCTTTTCTCATAAGGGGTAGGTACTAGGTATAGGAGCTACCAGGACACCCAAGTTGCGCCTTGTGTGTGCCGTCCCACGGTGTGATAGGATCATCGCCAAATCGGGCTCAAATTCATGATTTCGGGATTATTAATTAATAGCAAAATTCAGTATCACTATGCAACCCACGATTCGAACCCGCAGTCGATAAAATATTACTTTTGATTAAATCGATATAATAAAGAATAAATACCTAACAAAAAAGTTTATTATAATTTATAGTTCTCTATTGGTATCTTTCAATAAAATATACATATTAAATGTAACTGTTTGGTTATTTTATAGATATAATTAATATTCACGAACATGTTTAGCCTGTCTAAAACTTGAGCTAGATAATAAGAGTTGCTAGTTTAGATATGGCGTTCCACATCTTAAGAATATATTTTAGACTAAAATACTGGCTGAAATTGATGAGTCTAACAAAATAATTTAAAAGGATGTATTTTTAAATATTTTTCATAATGTTTATTCCAAAAGAATAACGTCACTAATCTTTTTTTTATCATTTTGGTCTTATTTTCTCATAAACTAAGCTTATTCATTAGCATTAGTAGTAGTAATGCAAAAAAATTATAAGTTTGCAATTGGTCCTTGTTGGTCTAAGTCACCAAACTTATCAACACAAAAAAGAGGCGCGTTTAGAAATATAATATTCAGGAAATATGGCATATTACCAACATAAATACTAAATAAAGAGTAACTACTGGACATATTGAGACTTAACATCTTATGTCTCAGGATGGCGAGCGCAGTGGAATGCCAAGCATTGCTTTATAGTTCAAGATGTTGTTTGGTTTTGCTACTGTTCATGAGCGGTCGCATCGCTTACCATCAGGCGAACGGCATGCTCGTCTCGCCATTCACAGCAATAAAAAAAAAATAAAATAAAAAAAAAATGTTGGTCGCTATTGGAGATTTCCTATTGGTATTATTTTTTTGCAGGAGTCATATGCTACAAGCGGATTCCGAAGAGATGTTAAACTCGTGGATAACCGCCCTGCAGAATGGCATTCGGTCTGCCATACAACAAGGTCAAAGCCGCGAAAACCCAGAGTCGCAACTAGTTCTAGTGCCCGATGATACACGGCCACCCGATAATAAACACAACGTCACCAGCGTCGCTATGAAGAAAGTCAGGTAAATTCGCCGTCATTACTATTTATAGTATCATCATTTAGGTAATTATCATTTTCATCACAATCAGTATTATTACTATTTTAGGAATAGGGAATATGTATTTATGTGGGAAAGGTTAAACATAAAGGAAATGACTGCGTGTTCACTCTAACTGTATTTATTCGCGACTACTAGGTAAACTTAATCGGCGGGCGCAGCCGCCTCTAATTAATCAACGTTGACACACACATACATGTGGGAATGGAACATAGGATGAACAGGAGAGATATATGTGCGAGCGAGAAGGAATGAAAGAAAATGTCAAAATATGACAGATGTCAGGGGGAGTGAGGAAGATGGCGTGTGTGCGGGAATACGTGTGAAAAATCAATTAAATAAAAAGTTTGTTTTTAGTATTTCGTAATCATTTCTTGCCATTGTCCCACATACATATCCCTTACATGCATACAGATTACAGGGTATATCAAGACTGCTACCGAAAACGAAGCCGGGTGGTAGTTTAAGCAACTTCAGACACAATGCAACAGAAAAAATTGCAAAAAAAAGCGTCAATTTTTTTGTTATTTTTTTCCTATGACCATATTTGGGTGGTAAATACATTTTTTCCTAAAATAATAGTGTATACCCTTTTATTTATAAAAAATCTAAGGTATAAAAGTGTTTAAATTATTATTTTAGTAAAAACTATGAATTTACCACCCAAAAATGACGATATTTAAAAAATCATAAAAAATAATTGTCGCGTTTCTTTGCGAAATTTTTAGTTGCAATGTGTTTGTAGTCACTAAAACTACCACCCGTCTTCGTTTTCGGTAGCAGTCTTGAGATACCCGGTATACTCGTACATACAAAACTGAGTCATACTGTACCTACACTATCTTCACTCATTATCGTTGCCTTAATATTTATCATGCAAATACACCACTTTTTATTGATCACAGTTGAAACCATATTTATCACTACCATGAACATCGGTTCCATCTACTTTCCCATTGTCATAATGTATTACTAGGTTATATCCTTTTGATTATAACCACATCATGAAATGATGAATCAAAATTATTTCCACTACAATCAAAATCAACATCCACTGTCGCCAGTTTACACTGAACATAGCTCTTCCCCAAATCATTATACCGCCAAGTGTGCCTATCACATTGCATTCAATGTTTTGCTATGGATTTTAGCAGACATTTTCTAACGCAATATATCCCGTCTACTACATATTTCACCTTTTTAATTGCTGATATTGCTAGGGTATGTTATCATGTACCGTTATGTTTAAATTCTATCCTTGTACAGATTGCCAAAAGAAGTGTAGAATCTTCATTAACCTTTTATTTCACCTGGCAGCACTATCAAATCTTTCACATTTGTGAATTTTGATTGTATATTGCATTTTCAGTGAGAACGTATATAATTAATTTATATTATTTAATTAATCTTAATTTATTATAATAATAACCAAAAATTAAAGCTGAACTGTAAAAGGATGCCTTATATACGGCGCAGTGGCGCCTCCATTTTATTTTGCTGAGCTTTAGTTATTGTGGTCGTTATAGCTGCTGCCTTGAAAATGTAATGACTGATGTATCATGTAATAAGCACCGTTGGTAACATTAGGCAATGGTAATAATTAATTATAGAAACAATGTCGTCGGTAATTTTGGTTTGGAATACGTGACTGTATGCATGCACGCACACACTTGACCGCTCGCACGTAAACACCGTAAACTGATTTATTAATTACTGATTATTTCATCATTCAAAAAATTCCTGCCGCTTTGTCAAGGTAGACTAGAGACTAGAAGGTGGCGAGGGAAGAAAATTGTGGAAATAGTAGCACTGGCAACTGTCAAGTTTTGGTTCATTAAAAGAAAAAGTAACACACAGTTTCAGATTTTCAATATTAGTAATTTACTGAATTAACTTATATAATCAACGAGGATTATGACGAATATTAGATTATATTTTTTTTTGTAATGTATGGCGAGACGAGCAAGCCGTTCGCCTGATGGTAAGCGATACGACCGCTCATAAACAGTAGCAACATTCCACTGCGCTCGCCATCCTGAGACATAAGATGTTAAGTCTCAATATGTCCAGTAGTTACTCTGGCTACCATGTCCTTCAATCCGAAAGACAACAGTGCATTTACAAATTTTCAGGGAATAACTAGTATGTAGGTAATTTTTACGTTGCAGAATATGGGAGCAGTTACTCAGTATTCCGGGCAATAACTACTGCTGCGACTGCGGCAGCCCTAACCCTCGTTGGGCCAGCATCAACCTCGGTATCACGCTGTGTATAGGTTTGTATACTGCATTTTTTTAAATTAGCACTGAAAATAATGTCCACAATGTATGCCTAAAAATATTGAATTTATAGAACATTAGAAAAATATTTAATTTCAATTTTTGTAACATTAATGATGTATGTGGCTTTGCATAGTGGAACCGTTCTCGTCCTAATCTATGTTTGTATAATTTTGAATTAATTTTTGAATTATAGATAACCTAGTTTCCGGATTAAAGTCACATTGCTAATTAATAATTAGTAAATTAATTCACCATGTCGGTATATTTCTAGAATGTTCCGGCATACACCGTTCTTTGGGAGTTCATCTCAGTAAAGTGCGATCTCTTACATTGGACGACTGGGAACCGGATATCATCAAGGTACATTTTACGATAAATCTTTATGTATTCAATTAAGAATATGTTATTTAACTCCATCTCATCCAAATTTTATTTTTTATTAAGTGTTTTCATATCGACAATATTCTTAAACATTAATTAAAGTATCTCTCCTATTAGCCCAATTAAAAAGGCAATCAAATTTAGTTATGTTTAATATGCTAATAATGTTATTTTGTAGATTAGCTTTCCATGGACCGAGATTTCGGGTGTCTTCTTTCAACATATACCTACTTACACAGTAAAAAATACATACAAAATATAAATACAAATATTATTTACATATGTTTTGAAGGTGATGGCGGAACTTGGAAACAAAATTGTGAATTTAATATACGAAGCAAATACTGAGGGCACCACTATTCAAAGAGCAACACCAGACTGTGAAACGTGAGTCATATTGTTATTGTTTTAGATGATATAATTATTATATCTATTAATAAAATCCACTTAGATTGTAATGATTGATGATGTTATGATTATGTTTTTTTTTGTATGATCCAAATAGCTAATCAATGGTTATTTATCAATATGATTTTTTAAATTGTTTGTTTTCTTATTCAAGACAGCCTCCGTGGTGCAGTCGGTTAGAGGCCGCCGGTGAAACGAGAGGCCGCGGGTTCGATCCCCGCACCGACAGAAATGTTTGTGCGGTCCGCAAATATTTCTTTCGGGTCTGGGTGTTTGTGAGACCGAAGTCTCTCGTAGTTCCTTGTATCCACGACACAAGACTCAATTTTAGTGTGGGGTCATAACTATGTATGTGACTGTTGGGTGTTATTTATATTATGTATTAAGTATTTAGCCTACTTATGCCCGAATACTGGAACGCAATTTAAATATAAGTTGTGCTTAACTAGATTAATCCCTTAAATGTACTGGCTAACGGCCGATGCCAATAATCAATCGAAAAAATTAGATTAAAGTAAATCTGGATTGTTTTCTACTTTTCGATTTGTCATTTACCATGTTACCATAGTTTTTTCATTACTGAGATTGATTATTTGCAATATAGTATCAGAAAAAAGATTGAGCTGTTAATCTTAACGGCTAATTTTGGATTGGAATTTTTTATTGGCAGCGGCTGTAAGTGGGCCGTGCGCTGTTAAGAGCAACTTATTATTTGAATGGCGTTCAAGTAATCAGGTGTTAAAAAACTATAATTTTAGTTGGAGTTTAATAAATAACTTTATTATAATGTGTTCTATGTATAAAAAAATAATCTTAATATTTTATAAGATAAAAAATGTATGCTATATAGATGCGTGCGCGAGAGTTGGATCCGCGCGAAGTACGTGTCGCTGCAGTTCGTGAAGGACATCGCGAGCGCCGGGCGCCGCCGTGCACGCCGAGTCGCCGCTCAAGAACGGGCGGCGCTGGTCCGTGCGCCGCGCGCGGAGACGGTACGCGCGCACACACGCACGCACACGCACGCACACGCACCACGCACGCACGCACCAGCACGTCGGCACGTGCACGCACTTGACATGCTCCAACGTGAACCGAAACGCATAATATATTATCAAGAAAGTACTAAACACATACACACACACTGTGGTAGGTCTCTAATATGTGAGAGGCCGCCTGGGTGGGTACCACAGCAATGTCTATTTCTCCCGCCAAACAGCAGTTTTAATGCACTGTTGTGTTTCGAATTGAAGGACATTGTGGCCGGAGTAACTACTGGACATATTGAGACTTTACATTTTATGTCTCCGGATGGCGAGCGAGTAATTCATGGTATTGTTTGGTTTGCTATTGTTCATGAGCGGTCGTATCGCTTACCATCAGGTGAACAGCATGCTCGTCTCACCATGCACTGCAATAAAAAAAAACACACACACACATACATACGCGTCGCACGTGCACGCACGCAAGCACACACTCATACACGTTACCAGGTGCGTACAAACGCGTAAGTTGCACTAATAGACAGTACTGTATATTTCACACAACACTCGATGATTGCATTTAAAAATCAGGTGAACTGCCTTCTACTATTATGTCATAAGTAAAATTTTAGACATATCTATTAATTTATTGATGTCTGAGGGAAATCATTTGATACACTTGCCATTTAAAATTACAAAGGTATATGATACTGGGAAAATTATAATTAAATATTGCGCAAGGAGGAGTGTAAGTAGTACACTTAAATCCCTTAAGTTAAGTTAGTAATGTTAATGATACAAAATTAACTATTTTGTTTCACAGGGTGAGGGCTCCACCTTCAGTTCCTGAAACAATAACTGACGAAAAGAGTGACGATAGTAATTCAAGTGGTAAATATGTTATACCTATTTTTGGCATTTGTGTTACATTACTTAAATTTGCTCTCGTTCGTCACTTGGCGACCCGCCTTCAAAATATTACGTATTTAAGATTTGTTGGCTAGTCTAGTCAATAAGAAAATTAATCAATGTGTACTACTACTACTAGCACAATGAAATATATATTATTTATTACTTTGTAGTGCACATTGAAGTCGGTCTTTTAATTTTTAATTAAATTATTTTATATTTATCGATATTTGTTGTTACTATACCATAATGATTACAAGTCATGATTTTTTAGCTGTACCCTTGTACTTTAAGGGCATTAATGAACTATCGCTGTACGATTTAGTGCTGCTTAATTATTTTCTTCTGTTTATAGTGTCCGAAAATTCGACCAAATCAGACGGTAGTCCAGTGTTAGTGATAGGCAACGAGTTGGACAGCGGTCGAGGTGTCGATCTCAGTTTGCCTTCTGACCACGATTCTACTGAGGGCGAGGATGGAGATGATGTCGGTAAGTTCCGTAATTTAAAAGGTTTTATTTACATTATATTAAAATAGCCTAAGCCAGGCCATTCGAGACAAATGAGTTATTGCTGCCTGTAATTCAGGAAAGCATAGTTGTGTTCTCAATGGCTATGTTGAGGTTATCCATGATTATCGTATGGTACGTGTACTGGCTCCGCGGAGTTTTTGATGTTGACTTTAGGTTTCCGTTAGTTCTTTAATTCAATGCTATTCGTTTGATGGCAATTGTTATGACCGGTCATGGATACTAACAAAAGCATAAAACTCGCTCGCCATACTGAGACATAAGATGTGAATTGTCATTCTGTCCCGTAGTACCTCTAGATTCAATGACCTTCAAATCGGAACAAAATACATTTACACTGCTGTTTGACGGGAGAAATGGGCATTGCTGTGGTACCCACCCAAGCGGCTTCACAGAGACCTACCACCAGTCAAGTGTACAGTGAGCAGCGTCGTTGACGTGTGTGTGTGTGTGTGTGTGTGTAGAGGTGTGCGTGTCGGAGTGCGCGCTGTCGGCGGCGAGCGTGCTGCGTGCGGCGGCGCGCGCACACAACGTGCCCGTGATGCGAGCCGCGCTGGCCGCGCGCGCTGACGTCACGCTCGCGGACCCGCGCGGCCGCACGCCGCTGCACGCCGCCGTGCTCAGCGTGAGTACACATCTTCATGTATAATTTCTACTAGAATATAGTTTACTCTATATATCTTGCTGATATATGTGTATTTATTAGAGCTTTTTTTTTATTATACACTGCAATTTATTTCCTTCGCCTTCTCATAAATCCATCCAATGACTGTCTGGGAGAAAGTACCTTAATGTGATAAAACCACCCTTTGTACATTATTGTTTCATTATCTCTATTTACTGGTATATTTATAGTATAAAATAAATAATAAATTAATAAGTCTACAAAAGTCATCTACTACTAATCCAACGAAACTTCTGTTCCTATCTCTGTCACTCTTATGGAGTAACACTAACGACTTTTTCACTTGACTGATATCCAATTTGTTTATTATGCCTGAACGGATATCTTAGGTGGAGAAACTCCTAATTTGCTATGTGAAAGAATTCTTACGCAAGCACCATCAATATTAACATGCAAATATTGTTATAGGGATCAGTGATGGCTTGTTCGTTCCTTTTACTTAACGGCAGCAAATTGAATGTGCAAGATGAGGATGGCAAAACTCCACTTCATCTGGCTACTGACGCGGGACACACTGGACAAGTAAGAAATAATATCTATTCGTTTAATGTCTCAAGGCGTTCGTATGTCAGAGTACATAAATATTTTTTTTAAATACATATTATTTGTCTCCTGGCTAACGTATTTTTTTTTATACTGGCCTGGCATAGTGGCGTCATTGCACCTGATGGAAAGTGCCAATGCCGCCCAGGCAGAGTATCCATTGGCATCGGACGGCAGTCCCATGCCAATGGAAACAATTATGCCGGCCTGCTAAGGTGCCTCTTCACACTACGGCGGAAGGACCCAGGATTGTAGGAAGGAGGGAACACGTGCGCCGGCAAACAATTCCACAGCCTGACGGTGCGGCACAAAAACGAATTTGAGAACCGTTTGGTTCGCGCCGGGATGGTGTGGACCGTCAAGCTATGGCTTCGCAAGCCAGCACGCGTGGTTCTGGTTAGGAATGGAGAGGAGGGGATCAAGTTGAACAATTCTTCAGAGCACTCACCGTGATACAGGCGGTAGAACACGCTTAGAGAGGCGACATCTCTCCGGAGTTGTAGCGACTCCAAGTTGCTCGTAACGTCTGTATCATTCACAATGCGGATGGCCCGCCGCTGCAATCCATCCAAGGCATCGAGCAGGTACTGGGCGGATCCATCCCAGAGGTGCGAACAGTACTCCATACCCGGCCGGACCTGCGCTTTATATAAGCGACAAAGCTGACCGGGCGTGAAAAACCAACGCACCCTGTTCAGGACTCCAACCCTGCGTGATGTGGCAGATATTACGCCCTCGATGTGATTCCTTGGATTGAGAACACAGCGGATATCCACACCGAGGATACTCAGGTCATTCCGCACTGAGAGGGGAGTACCCTGAAGAATGGGGAGGGGAGAGAACGGGGATTTTTTGCACGTGAACGCACACACCTGGGTTTTCTTGGCATTGAACTCAACCATGTTCCTGGAACCCCATGTAGAAATGAGATCCAAGGTCCGGTTGAGCTCAATGACAAGATCTTCGCGTCCCTTCACAGTTTCGACACGGCAACCTGGAAGCCCACAGTGGTATCGCCCATGAACCGTGCTGTCATCTGCATAGCAATGAATGTTGCCAAGCGACAACATGTCATTGATATGCAGAATAAACAAGGTGGGCGACAGCACCGAGCCCTGAGGAACTCCGACATTTACCGACATGAGCGCCGAAGCGTGTCCGTCAACGACTACACGTATTCTACGCCCATGCAGAAAGCCTAAATACCACGAAAACAGGTTGCCGGGTAGACCGTATGTCGGAAGCTTGGACAGGAGACCACGGTGCCAGACCCTATCAAACGCCTTGGCAATGTCGAGGCTCACAGCAAGAGCCTCGCTACGCCGGTCAATCGCCTCACCCCAGCGATGCAGGACAAACGCTAGAAGATCACCCGTCGATCGATTATGACGGAAACCGTATTGCCGGTCACTGATCAACGAGTGATCCTCCAGGTAGCGGATCAATTGAGCGTTTATGATCCGCTCCATGACCTTACACATCACTGAGGTGATAGCGATAGGGCGGTAATTGGTAGGGTCCGACCGATCACCCTTTTTGGGGATCGGTTGCACATTGGCCTCCCTCCAAGATTCCGGCACAACACCTGTGCGGTAGGACGCTCGGTAGAGGCGAGTCAGTGCTGGAGACAGCTCGGCTGCACAAGCCCTCAAAACCACCGCTGGTATCCCATCCGGACCACTGGCTTTCCGCACATCGAGAGACCGTAACTCACGTCGCACATCACACTGCCTGATGCGAATATCTGCCATTGAGAAACCGCAATCAGGCAGCGTAGGCAGCGACTGGGAACCACGGTCCTCGAGGCGGGAATTAGCCGCAAAGAGATTTGCCAGCAAGGCAGCCTTCTCCTGCGGCTTGTGGGCCAGCGACCCTTCTGGGTACCTCAGCGGCGGCAACGCTGGACGGCAGAAGTTAGATTGAACGGCCCTGGCCAACCTCCAATAAGCACGACTGCTAGTTGGGTGATCGGCCAACGCACGCCCAATCCTGCTAACGAGCTGGGCATCCGCCCTAACGTAGGCCTTCTTGCAGGCCTTGGAGGCACGGTTGTAGGCTTCTTTGAGGGAACTGATATTGGGATCCTTCATGGCGCGACCCCTGATCCAAGTGCGATACGCCGCCTGTTTGTCACCGACAGCATCGGCGCATGCACGATTGAACCAGGAGCGTCCGCGGCCCTTACTGGCGATCTCAGAGGAAGGAATGTAATATTCCATTCCAAGTCTGATCTCGTCAGCAATAGCGTTGGCACGTGGTCCACGCTGGTCGTTGATCTTTACCCTCAAAGCAGCGCTGCCTCCAAGAGATGGATGCGAAATATTCCCGCATACCATCCCAATCTGCCGACGAGTAATGCCAGACCCTTCGCCTCACCTGCACGGGACGTGGAGGTGATGCGATCGGTACTGACGACCCAACCAGGCAGGGTGACTCGCCAGCAGAAGGTCCAGCAGAGAAGGCGCATGACTCGCCACATCCGGGATCCTGGTGGGCTGGTTCACCAGTTGTGTCAAGTCATGAGTCAGAGCAAATGCATGGGCAGCTCTGCCAGCATGATCAGTCTTGGAGGAGCCCAGCCACAGTTCGTGATGAGCATTGAAATCCCCCAAGACCACCATTTCGGCCGACGGGAACTGCGCCTGCGCGTCATCAGCCGCCTGGCTAAGATACCTGAACAGCCGAGTCGTCTCATCGTCCCCGTTGTGAGACCTGTAAAGGCACACGTAGATGCGGCTCAAGTTGGTTCAAGTTCAATGTTTTGTTCCAGGTGTGTTTACTGCTAAGGTATCGCGCCGACCAGTCGATAGTCGACAATGAAGGCCGCACTCCACTCGACATCGCCGTCGCAAATGCTAACGCTGACATCGTTACCTTGTAAGTAAATTGTTTATACTACATTGCTATTAGGGTTTATTTTATAAGTATTGTGGAGGTTCACTGTATACTTGACAGATAAAGACTGTGTACTTGTGTGTGTGTGTGTTTATGTTTCCTCCACTTTACTCTCAGAAGGTTGCATAAATGAAAGTTCACCAAAGGATTAATAAAGTCTACTACTTTTACATTCACCACTTATTACATAAAGTGTGTACGGTACCTAACGTCTAGTATGGCTTAGCGAGGCGAGTGACAGGGAACGACTGACGATGACTGGCGGGCACGCTCCCGCGCAGCTATAAAATGCGCCTTCAGCAAAATATAAATTCTATGTAACATACAGTGTGTCCCTACAGTATGTTAAATTAGGAATAAAATTAGGTATATTGCTTTTTCTCTCCGATTTTTTTTTCAATGTACCTCGAAGGTGTCTTTTGTTAGTTGTTCCTTTTGATACTATAAATAATGTCAATCATACAGAATATACACCATTTCGTTACTCGTTTAAATTAACGTCGCCAGTATGTGCTTTAACAAAATTTTAGATAAAATTTAAATGATGTGATGTCCCTACAGATTACGCCTAACGAAACTAAACGAGGAGATGCGCGAAAGCGAGATGTCGTCCAACGACGACACGTACAACGAAGTGTTCCGCGACTACACGCACCTCGCGCACTCGCATCCCGAGCGACTCGTGCGCGCCAAACACAATAACAACCAAGGTAACACGCACACACACAGACACACATTCACATAATATAAACACATACATTCAAATAATATACACGCGAACACATACATAATAGAATAATAATATACAAGCACACACTCATAGAAAAAACGCACGCATGCATGGACCGCAAACCTACAGATACGGATGTGCGCACATAAATGCACATACACATGCACACAACACACATTCACATAATACACACAGAAAAACGCACGCACGCACGTGTCCACAAATGTGCAGATACGGGTGACAACGTGCGCGCATGCGCATGCACACACACATTGTAGGCATTTCAAATCCATCCATCCATCAGCCAAAGGAAGTCCACTGCTGAACATAGGCCTCCCCCAATGATTTCCACAGAGACCTGTTGGAGGCAGCCTGCATCCAGCGACGTCGCGACCGACACCAGGTCGTTGGACCATCTTGTGGGTGGACGTCCTACGCTGCACTTTCCGCTACGTGGCCTCCATTCGAGCACTTTCCGACCCCATCGGTCATCAGATCTCCGCGCTATGTGCCCTGCCATTCATTTTAAGACCCACCTGTTGGGAGACTCGATTGAGGTCTTCGAGCATAGTGCTAAGGTCTTCCAGCGATTCTGCTAAGACTACAATATCGTTGGCAAACCGAAGGTGAGTGATATACTCGCCGTTGATGTTGATGCCGAATCCTTTCCACTGCAAGAGCTTGAAGGCATTTTCCAGCGCGGCAGTGAACAGTTTCGGAGATATGACATCTCCCTGTCTCACGCCTCTCTGTAGTGGAATAGCCTTCGTACTCTGATCTTGTACTCGGACCGACATGGGGCGTTGTTGTATATACACTTCAACACTTCGATGTACCGATAGTCGATATGGCACCGCTGGAGAGACTGTAGCACAGCCCAAGTCTCGATCGAATCAAAGGCTTTCTCATAGTCCACAAACGCTAAATAAAGCGGCAAGTTATATTCCTCGGTTTTTTGTATAACTTGCCGAAGCGTATGGATGTGGTCTATGGTACTAAAGCCTTTTCGGGAACCGGCTTGTTCGGGAGGTTGGAAGTCATCAAACCTGCGTTCGAGACGATTTGTGATGACCCTCGAAAACAACTTATAGACATGGCTCAGGAGCGAGATGGGCCTGTAATTCTTCAGCAAAGTGTTATCACCTTTTTTGAAGAACAGTACCACCACGCTCCCACGAGCCCTCGAGGAGAACGGAATTGAAGAGCCTCTGAAGGACTTTCAGTATCGGCGTTCCGCCCGCTTTCAGAAGCTCTGAAGTTATTCCGTCCTCGCCCGGCGCCTTGTTGTTTTTAAGTTGCTTCAGGGCCATCTCAATCTCACACAGGCTGATGTCCGGGATATCATCGCTAAAGTGTCGGATCAACTCGGCTCTCGGGTCTTCGGCCGAGCTAACAGCAGGTTGGGCAACCGAGGTGTAAAGCTGTCCGTAGAACCTCTCGATCTCCCTTAATACCTCTGCCCTCGTCGATACCACGCGGCCGTCTTCCGTCTTCAGCCTAGACAATTGGCTTTGCCCAATAGACAAGTCTCTTGCAAACACTTTGGAGCCTCCGTTCCGCTCAATTGTCTCCTTAATGCTCACAGTATTGTGAGCACGGACATCGTGTCGCAAGGACTTCCAGATTTGTCTATTGAGCTGCCGATATGCTTCGGCGTCAACGGAAGACTGCAGCGCTAAAGATCGACGTTCGGCCATGAGGTCAAGAGTGTGGATCGAGAGTTTTTGTGGTCTATCTAATAAATACTTAGATCCCTCCGTATGGACAGCTTCTACCAAACCGCTGTTTAGCTCGTCCACTGCAAGGTTTTCTCCTAGAAAATCAAAGCGATTTGTCCTCTGACCCCTGAGGTTCCGTTGCCCATGTCCAAATTGCCCCACTTTCAACTCTGCATCGCTTCCCTTGCCCAACTTTGCGTTGAAGTCTCCCATAACAACATTGAAGTAGGTTTTGGAAGTATGTATGGCCCGACTTATGTCCTCATACATTTCCTCCACTTCTTCATCTGGGTGTGTCGAGGTCGGCGCGTATACCTGTATGACCTTCAACGAATATCTTTTAGATATTCTGAGTATAAGGTATACTACCCTGCTCGACACACTTTCGATGGATACGATGTTGTTGATGAGAGACTTGTGGACGAGAAATCCGACACCTCCTCGGGACTGTTGGTCGTCCCCCCGGTAGAAGAGCAGGTTACCAGACTTCAGGGTTATCGTATCCTCCCCGATTCTTCGGACTTCCGATAACCCCAGAATATCCCAGTGTAACCTGCTCAATTCTTCTTCCAGTTCGACAATCTTCTCGTCTGTCCTCAATGTGCGTATGTTGTGTGTTACCAGGGCCAGTCGCCGTCGGGTGCGGTAGCCGGGGCCAACCCGGGGATTCTTAGCACCCCCTGCCCCACCGTAACCTTGACCGCTACCATCGCCAGGAATAGTGGAGCTGCCGGGGACTGGGGGCCTGGTCTCAATTTGTGTCGCCATTAAGGGGGGTATTTGCCAATACTTGCCACGCTTGGCAGGCGGGTTGGCGAGCGCAGTATGGGACTGGCGTTAATGACGCTGCTGCCCGCCATTAACCGGGGAAAGGAAATAGGATTTGTGGGTAGAGGATGTTATAAGAAAGGAGAGTATGGCCTGGGGGAGTGGATACTGCAGTCACGGACGGGAAGTTAAGGTGACTGCAGTAGCTCGGGGGCCGAGGTCGCGTACTCGTAGCACCTATATTAGGGCAGGCCATGACCACTAGATAGGAGCATCCCTGACCAAGGCATTTCAAATGTACATACAAAATACGTACACATACACGTTTATATGTAATTTTGAGAATTTAATAACATCCGTTAAGTTTAAAAGCCTAAAAAATTACATAGGCTGAAAACCTCCTGAAACCAATGTCGCTACATAATTACTGACATTACACTACAATTTTTATTGATAACATTGTACGAATCCATATTAAATGTATCTGTAAAATAATTTTAAACTATTTTCCTGAAAATGTATATAGAATGATAAGTCGTAATGAACATTTTCTAATTTATTATCAGGAGAGCAAGCGAGTGAATGACGACGCGGGAACGGCGCACGACGTCGTTGGCTGTGGTAGCGACACAGTTTGTGTTCCAGACAAAAACAGTTACACTTCAATCTTATTCTATGTTATGAACATTTATTTTCAATATTATAATTTACTCAGCTTCAAAGTTATAAATATTGGCTGTAATCACATAATATTGTAGTTATTTTAAGGAAACCAGTCGAACTCAATGTACAACCAGTGAGCGTATTGGATTTTATATTTGAAATAGTACATTTAAAATTGGATTTGATATTAAGAAATATTAATAATCCAACAATATCAGCTCACATCTGTTGTCTTTTGTTTTTGACCGTCACCTGACGGGGCCTAATTTTGTGCCGTAATAATATACGCCTGATGAAAATATTAAATAAAATTATTTTTTATATATTTTTAAATGTCTCATATTAACTGGTTTTATATAACATATTTTTAATGTGGCTATATTTTTTACGTTTAATTTTTTAGATATCACTATTTAATAATATGGATCTCTTGAAATTTTAAGGCTTTATCGATATATCAACAAATGTATTATCGAATTTTGTGCTGCCAAATTCTCATAATCAATTTTATATATCATACACATACACTTAAATATTTTCTTCCAATATATTTTAGAAAGTAAAAGTAATAGTGATAGTTTCAATAGTAAGAATATGAATATTATACATTGTCAATGAATTAATAGCAAGTTGTTAAATTGTGATGTTAGTTCCAATACAATATACATTAATTACCGATATCGACTTGGACATGTATTGATTACTTTTAATCGATTATTCAGCGCTTCCTAAAATGAACGAATCTTTACAATTTAGTTAAGATTATTCTTCTCCCGATATTTTATATTCTATTCTTGTTTTAGAATAATTGTATACTTTATATGCTTCGATAATCAAAAGGCCATGAGATGGTAGTGAGATGTATTTTAGTGAACCAAAGATATGAGTATTGGTATCGTTCGCCTTCATTGATGTTTTAACATTATAATAAAATTAATTATTTACATTCCCAATTGTTAACTATTACTTTGGAGTGTTCTTAAGTATTATGATCAGCTATTGAAGCTAAAATCATTTTCAATTTATCAGAAGTGTAGTTGATTATCGAAAAAAATACACTTTTGTCTAGGAAATAATTTGAAGCAAACAAAAGAAATAATAATGATTTTACTTCCAATATGACAATGGCCATATAGATTCTTTATCATACTTTTTTATAAGGCTGATCGTAATATGCCTCTGTTCCAATCCTCTTTTACTAATCATTCCAAAATAATTCGCATTTAAATTTAAAAATCAGTGAAATAATTTTCGCTTGTATTGCATTAGGCTCAGTTCGTGAATCTCAGTGTAATGTATGTTTTTATTGTATTGTGGTTAAGTATTACGTACCTATGATATTCACCTTGCCAATTGTTCTATGTTACACGGTAATCCTTGCCTGTGCTCGTTAAAATTTGTCTGTGGTGGTGAGTTTTGCTATTTACCGGGTTTAATTAAACATTTTTTTTAAATATATTTACAAATAATTATAATTTTATTGTGAAAAATACACTGCTTGAACGTGGAATGCAATAATTCCGCGAGCTAGTTTCTTACAATTGAAGTTACAAGTTCTATATTTCTTAAAGTTTGAAACCCAAAAGTTTTAAAAATGTTTGATTAATACCCAAATGCTATGTTGTTAATAGTTAAATATGTTCCCGTTTTGAATATTTTTTATGAATTAGAATAAGTCTTTGTATTGTTGAATGCTTCTTCGAAATTAATGTTAAGCGTAGAAATTAATGGGTTTTGTCTTTCGTTATTTGTAAAATTACATATGATATACAAATGTGATTAAAACTTTGAAAAATTCACTTCTATATTTTGAATTTCTAGATAACTTCTCAGTATCATTGGTGACGGGTGGAAGCCGCGGTAACGCTTATTTAAATAAATAATATTAGACATCATGGCTCGAGAGTAAATTAAAAATATATGAATTTACTTCAAGCGTGTGCCCTGTAGAAAGGTGTTAGTTACGCCGTATCATTACGATACTTGCTTTTAACATGGTTTATGACATTGCTTAACTGTCAAAAATATATCTGGCAGACCCTTGTCTGAATCAGGAAGTTAAAATACTTTACACAATAATATCACTTGTACACTTCAACGTTAGGACTTTAATTCTAGAATACGTTGTTGTCAATATCATAAGATAGGTTTCACGCGTCACCGAGGATATCCTAACTAATACCATGTACAAGAGATCGATACATTGAATATGTTGTAACGAATTAATAATTATGTAATGATGAAATTTTCATATATTTATATTCCTTCATTTATTATTAGGTATTTTTTCTATAGAAATAATATTACAGACACGCTCCATGTATATTCAAAACAAAAAAAAAATAGTATGCCAAAATGATTCACGATAGTCACACAGAACGAGGAATGCAGCGAGAGGAAACAATATACCGGGTATATCAAGACTGCTACCGAAAACGAAGCCGAGTGGTAGTTTTAGTGACTACAAACACAATGCAACAAAAATTTCGCAAAGAAACGCGACATTAATTTTTTATGATTTTTTAAATATCGTCATTTCTGGGTGGTAAATCCATAGTTTTTGCTAAAATAATGATTCAAACTATTTTATACCTTAGAGTATTTATAAATAAAAGGGTATACACTATTATTTTAGGAAAAAAAATGTATTTACCACCCAAATATGGCCATAGGAAAAAAATTACAAAAAAAATATGTCCTTTTTTTTTGCAAAATTTTCTATTGCATTGTGTCTGAAGTCGCTCAAACAACCACCCGACTTCGTTTTCGGTAGCAGTCTTGATATACCCTGTATAATCGTCAGCAGAGAAAAATTTAATATTAGACAAGTTAACGCATACCATTTCATGTCCCGTATCACTGACTAAAATAACGTATTACTTATTTGCAGCTCTGCTACCCTAACTTTAGTTATATCCATAGGCAGGTCGGGCATCAATTTGTCGTTCGATAATTATAAAAAAAAATTGAACAATGGTAACTTCAAGAATGAAAACTTTCACGGTGACACTTTAAAATTAGGGTAATATTTACTAAAATCGAAATATTAATCAGTGTATGCCTTGATAATTGTCCTTGCCATTTAATAGTATTCTGTGCCGGTTTTAAAATACATTAAACTTTATCTAAGAATTAAACCGTATAGAAAAATCATAATGAACAGAAATTAAAAGAAATCATTAGTTTCGTAGGACATGTCTAATTTTTGCTTTTCCCACAGCTGGGCGAAACCGCCAAATGTAGAGAACGGATTCTTATTTTTGTCCACAACGCTGGCTTAATGCGGGTGGATATTAAAGAAAAGGTTGATTGATTGCCATACATAGAGAAATGCGTTTCTCATCGAATGTTAAAAATATAAAATGGTTATTCGTTGTTACCATATTATAGATTATAATGTAGTTTTTATATGAATGGAAAATGACGAAAAAATAAAATACTGTCCTGATCTTGTTCTGTTGCCAGATGTGACGAATGATAACAAATAATTAAATTGTGAGGCCCGTAAATGAAATCGTATACGGAATATAAGATATTCTTTAATATAAGTACAGACGAAACCCTTCATCCATTTATAAAGAAATAAACTATAGCACTTTGTACTTGAACGCCTAATACAATGAAAAGTTAATTAAATTTGGGATTTGTAAAAAAATAGGTAATTTAAGTTAATTTTAACCAATGCAAAAACAGTTGATATGAACAACAAATAGGTTACTTTAAGTACTTTACACAAAAAAATATGTAAATGGCTAACGGCGTAACTCATTTCTATTTTATTTAAAGAATATTTTGTCTTCCGTCAACCTGAATTCAAAAATAATTCGAAAGGGACAAACAATTCGATAGCTAAAAAACATTTATAAATTGACTATGAATAAGGCCCTAATACACTGTTTATTACGATTATAATTTTCGACTCCAAAAAATATACTTACGTCATTCCTCACGTCTGGTGTAAATATTTATCGACATTCTTTTATTAATCACAATTATAATTACAGTAAAGCCAAAACGGTTGTCTATAAATACATTATTGTGTAGTATTTAGTTATCGAATAGGGAGTATGGTTGCGTTTATGTTTGCAGTTCAAATGAAAGGACTTGAGGTATCACAACAAATAATACTCTGTTAGAACGTTGATATGTACTCTTTTAAAATAGTAGTTAGAAATAAATAAATATGTAAATTGATTCGCATTTTTATTCTTAAAAAGAACGTCTTTGTTGCAGAATTATTGGCAGGCAGATATTTTCGTATTTAATAGTAAATTGACTATCATGGATATAAATTATTGTAGTTATTCGATTTGTTTTTCCTGTCCGTGACTATATAGGTACTATTTATGCGTCTAGCTAAACTATCGAGAGCAAAAAAGTTTTTGTATATAAATCTTAAACTTATCTGAAGATAAAGCTGCCTAATTTATAGTCAGGTCACTACCTGCCTTTTCATTCAAGGGAACATGAGCATTTGTGCAAAAGATAATGCCACTGTTAGATACCCACACTACCGAAAAATATTACAATTGTACCTATCATCTAAGTACGTACCTAATGAAGAAATGCATTAAATTAATTTAGATAAAACATGCTATACCTAAAAAAGCCAATATTTGAAGATTAATTTACTCTGCTGTTAGCTGCGCAAAATATCACAGTGGGTAATTCTGATACTGTTAACTTAACGAGGGGTGCAGCTGATTATGATTACGCAAATGAAATATATAAAATGTAAATAGCTGTAGAAAAATAAAACATCATTTATGCACACAAATTTATTTAAAAGGGGAACAGTTCTTGGAAAGAAACTACAAAACAAATTTTTCATTGGTACATTTGAATGTATAATATAATATGTATAATATATAAATATATACGCCAGATTGTACAAAACGGATTTAATAAATTTCAAAATACATGTAATTGGATGGATGAATCAGTATTAAGAATTAATTCATTGAAATTTGGGAATTGTAATGATTGAATTACATTTTATTTTTTGGAAAAGACGATGTATAAATTAAAACTGGTATATTATCATAAACCATAATAAATGATAATTACTACCGAATACTGAGGAACCCAATGAAAATTTGACTAATAAAATTAACCGGTAAATAAACAAAAAGTATAATTTTATGAAAAGTAATATTGTAGGAACGATTTCTTCCTACAGCCTATAATTCTATAAACAAAAGGGTAAACTTTTAAATCTCAATATTATCTTATAAAAGAAAATAATGCTACAATAGTCGCACATAATTTCAAATAAGTATGTCCTGCATACCTGTATTTGAACAATAGCGGCTATATAACACAATCTGCGTTCACGTTCTCTACTCCGCAGAATAGTAAAGTGAACACTTATTGGGTTTTATAAATAACTTTGAAGTTACAACGTAGCATTTAACCAGAAAGATGTTACAAATAATATGAGATAATAGAAGTAGAAATATAATTGCCAGCTACCACGTCTGTGGTTATGGTGGTGACTACTTCGATTTAAAAGGGAGTACCAGCGGCAATTTAACCGAGGAATTTTATCAAAGCGGAAGTATAATAGTATTACCTAATACTCTAGCTATTTGAAAGATAGGTTAATGTTAATTCATGCTGAAACTGGTCCAAAACGAAGAGGAGAAGGAACCGCAAGTTGGGACCGGAGACGGCGCTGGTGCTGTCGGAGTCAAGGGTCCGTAGTTAGCCCTGTTAGTTGAGCCACCGAGGACCAGAGAAGCCGAGGGCGGGACACGGCGACGAGCTGACAGACTGCCAGAGCGCTCCGAAACTACGACAAAGGAACAATAATTACAAATGTATTAGGCCGCTGTTAATTTCTCATACTGTAAGTATTCATAATTTTAAGCTTAACAGGCGTGCAATGTTTTGTCATCTAGAGATAAAAACAGTGGAGTGTTTCAAGGAAATACATTAGGATGTCCTAATATAAACTCACAGCGGTACTTAAATCTCATTAAGTTATCTACTGTTAGTAATACCACCAAACATTGATGGCGTGTGCAATGCAAGTTTTCTCTTGTTAGTGATCACAATTTAACCGGCTTGCTCGATACCGAATAAAAGCTGAACCTGAAACACGACACTTGCGTGTGATTCTATGAGGGGTTTTCCATCATCGCTTGGTCCCTAATAACTTACCACGAGTAAAAGCATTGAGCTCCTTTACCTGTGTCTGCGTTCTCTGGGCAGTACTTGATGGTATGCGCGCGGTCGCCCGTGGCGCCGCAGCGAGGGCAGCGGAAGGCGCGCAGCACGGGACACAGCACGCGCCCGCGCCAGTCCTTCAGCGCGTGGGACGAATAACACTCCTCATTCTCCCCATTGTTTTTGCAGAAAGCACATTCCTACGTTACAAGAAAACATGTTAGATATCTTTGAGAGACAGTGTTAGTTCTTTACTTCAACACTTGTACAGTGAGATAACCTATGGCATTTCGAATTAAGGGATCACGACTCTAAGTTTTAATTTTTTTTTGCTAAAATCTTGCAAATAGGTCCAGGTTGACAAGGTATTTGAGTATATTCGTATTACAGCTAAAAAACATTAAAATATGGAAATAAAAAACAAACTTATGCGAGTCTACCAGCCAGTTTTATTTTCAAGGTAAAATAGCTATTTCGAAATCAATAAAATTTCAAATAGTACAAAAGACCAGGTAAGGTTACAATCAAATGACTCACGTTCGGCAAAGCGCGGCGCATACGCCTGTCGCTGCGCACTTTGGCGACTTCCTGCAGGAACTCGTACAACAAGCTGGGCCGGATGGAGCGCAGCACCGACAGCTGCTCGCGAGTCAGCATCGACACGTAGTTGTTAGCCGATGAGAGACCTTACAAAAACATTCAGATAGGCTTTCACAGACGAAGAAAAAACCCTTGGATATCCAACTTAGGAAACAAAATACGGGTAGGTAATTAATAAAACAAAATGGAGGTACATGTGGATAGTTCACACCAGTAGCTTGATTAAATTAAATCATAAATAAATTTCTCATCATTCAACATTAAAAACTGTCGGTATCAAACCCACTGCAGGGCACGGGTCTCTTCTACAATCGAGAGTACGATTAACAGCCGCTGCCAATAAACAATCCCAATTCAAAATTTGCCGTTTGAGACTGACAGCTCAATCTTTTTTCCGATACTAACGGCCGATGCCAATAATCAATCGAAAAAATTTGAAGTCAATCTGGATTGTTTTCTACTTTTCGATTGGTCTCCTGTCATGTTGCCATAGTTTTTCACTATTGAGATTGATAATTGGCAATATAGTATCAGAAAAAAGAATGAGCTGTCAATCTAAAACGGCTAATTTTGGATTGGGATTGTTTATTGGCAGCGGCTGTATATTGCCAATAATCAATCTCAGTAGTGAAAAGTCTATGGCAACATGGTAAATGACAAATCTAAAAGTAGAAAACAATCCAGATTGACTTCAATCTAATTTTTTCGATTGATTATTGTCATCGGCCGTAAGAGTGATCATGCAATAAAGTCAACCACGCTGGCCTAATGCGGATCGGTGGATATTTGGCGGACAACATTAACTGCTGTATTATAAACGAAACAATAGTTAGATGCTAACTTTTGATGAGGAAATCGAAAGTATCCATCATTTCGCCATTCCTGGCATTGGCGTTGGGCGGCACTGACGTGGTGTCATTCCAAATGTTAGACGACGCAACGGACTCAGCCCTGTTACTGCCTGTAAAAAAAATCATGTATTTAGCCATTCCTACGTGCCAACAATAGCCTAGTACAGTTTCGACTGTAAAAGAAAAACATGTTGGTATCAGAAACACAAGAAAGGTTCTTTGGTCGTACAATTTTGTATGTCGAAATAATGTATTTAACAGTGAAAGAGCAGGACCATTGAGTTTAAAGCTTTATTCAATAATCATTGATTTAAAGACAAACATTTCAATACAGCGATTGATCTCGCGTTCTATCATTTCACAGGAAGAATGCTCATACATTTAATGCACTTTTATAAAAAATACTCACCGAGATAATAGCTCTGGTTTCCATGTTCCATTTCGTCGAATAGCATATCGGAGCTATTCATGCGAAAGTTCAGTAAAATATCATCCAGCTCGGTGGTATTGGGAGCTGCAATGAATTGATAATATTACCAGAAGTAACGCAATGTTGCTTATGTGTATAATCAATCATAACATTTGTATGAGATATTCTATTTCGAAATATAATAAAACTAATAAATTGCCTTGTTATACCTGTTAATTATTCGACATTAACTCTGATTGTTACTACTATTTACCGATACATGTAATTTCAATATTTACACGTCAGGAACCAGGTCAAGTTGTCTTCTGACATAAGTCTTCCCTAATGCCTCTAGTTTACTAACGTATTAGTAAAGATTAAAATTAATACCTTGAAATTAATTGTATCATATAAAACATGATATCAGTATTGCAATATGTTACATACCCGGATCTGCGGGGCGCGGTTCCTGCGGAGCTAACATATTGAGGAGTTCAGTGCCCCCGTTCCTCTGGTACGGCGGCACTGCGGCAGAGAACATGCCGCCTTGCTCGCCACTCATGCTCCTATTATCCGATCCGGTCGTAATGAAGCTTTCCTGCATCAACAAACACTACTAAATTCTTTGCTGTTGACGCAATCCATTTCTAGAAGTGGGTAGTTTCTAAAATATTGTCGATTGAAATTGCTGTTAGCTACGTTATTGAGTTAACTTTTTGACCGACTTCAAAAGAGGAGGTAATCACTTGACCGGATGTTTCTTTTTACAGTATTTTCGTTTATGATTAAAACTTTTCAAGTACAGTATTCATTCTACAGTAAAAATGCTAATCACTTGAAAACGAAAACCTAGACGCGGTACAGTTAATTAACGCTTGGCCATACTAATTGGATGCAAGAAAACCCTTTTATGTTATTTATACAAAATAATGTAAAAAAAAAAACATTTCTTCAAAACTAAGCGAACTTTCGAGATCTGTCAAATAATAATTGTATACTTACAGTTGTAGTAGTAGCCGTAGTATCTGTGGCAGTTGTAAAAATTGGTTTTTGATCTTCCATATTGAAATTATATGACATTGAATCCATTCTATGCAAATAGAAATTAAAACAAATCAATTTTCTCGCACGATTCTACTGGCCGCCTGTGATGAGAAAAAGAACTGCCGCACCCGAACATGCACAATTTATAGGCGACACTCAAAGCACCTGTAAATCTATAGCTATGTTTATAAATACAACTTGTTTTCAATGTGTGGCGGACGGTCAATATTGAATCTACCCTCAAAATATCAATCGCGACCGGTCTACGCACTCTTGTTGCTACTTGTTTATTAACAAAATGTGGAAATACCTTCCGTCATCAATTGTTGGTCAATCACTTATTTGTCCGTATTAGATAAAGTTAAATATTGTTATGAAAGTATAAAATAGCATTCTTTTATTCCATACTTTCAACATTACATAAATTAATTTATCGCAGCGTTTCTAGATTGGCCATATGACAAATCCGGAATACGATGTCTTACCAGATTCTAGGGACTAATTAAATAAAACAGACATTGGGATTTATAACTTCTGCATATAAGACCGAAAAAGTAAAATAGTGTAGCGCCCAACCTACGTAGTACCACAATAGTAGTAAGTACTGCATATAAATAAAATAAATGAAAACTGTATGAAATTAAAAGGTATAATAAAACATTAAATTATAGTTACAAACCACTAACGTTTGATCCTGAATCGAAAAAATGTTTGCGTCTAATTCCTATTCATTGCAATTTTTTCGAATCAGGAAAAGATTCTACGTTACTACAAAACGCATTACAAACATTCGTCTTGATGTGAAAATCGAATCCATAGTCTCTTACTCATTTTCCAGCTATTCTGTCTCAAAGTCTCTGAGACTAAAAAAATCCGTTATTGTTACTGAGGATGACTGTACAAAATACACCATAAATAGCTAAATGTAGCAAACTATACTTCCCTTATCTGACGGAGGATAATAATTATTATTGTTATTTAACTGGGCGGCTATGTTTTTTGCAAAAATCCTTTGTTCGCCGCAGCTTACAATAGTGTATTATAAGTATACTTATCCTACTTTTTTTTTATAGCAGTGAATGGCGAGACGAGCATGCCGTTCGCCTGATGGTAAGCGATGCGACCGCTCATGAACAGAAGCAAAACCAAACAACACCTTGATTTACAAAGCAATGCTTGGCATTCCACTGCGCTCGCCATCCTGAGACATAAGATGTTAAGTCTCAATATGTCCAGTAGTTGCTCTGGCTACAATGTCCTTCAATCCGAAACACAACAGTGCATTTAAACTGCTGTTTAATGGGAGAAATAGACATTGCGGTGGTATCCACCCAGGCAGCCTCTCACATATGAGAGACCTACCACCAGTATATATGAGAGACCTACCACCAGTACTACTACTACTGCGATCTAATGCCGAACAAATGCCTCCCCAAATCAGCGTCAAGTCAACCACATCGCTCTTGACTATTTCATAGCCCCCAACCAGCGAGTTGGCCATCTATGGCTACGTAAATGATGGAAACCCAACTACACGATGGCAACATTCAGTTGTGATCACTAACTAACTTTGATGTGCGCTAGAAAAACCGACACCGACGCTATTCCAAGACCATCACATGCGCCATAAGAAATTACACGCCACTACGCTCTATACACGATGGACCACCATAGTGGTCCATCGCGATGGCCCATCGTGTAGAGGTGACATCACATTCATTCGCTTTCCTCCACCTTTTTCAACTCGTCTTGTACAAAATATTTATCTTAAGACTTTTTATTGTACGGCTGCCCACAAGGTACACCTATCATTTCTTTTTCAGGAATGCATACTAGGATTTGATGTATGTTGCTTAGGATATCTTCAGGGAGGTTTTTGAATGGCAATATAATTTAATTTACCTATTGTCCCAGGGCATAAAGTCCAATGGTGTCTAAGTGGCAATAGCTACTTATCATTGCACGCGACACCTATCGCATCTACACGCCGTCAACAAAAAAATCATACTTTTACGTAACTTTTAAGAGTCCAGAAAAGCAATCAAACAAATACTTAAGTCATGTATAAGGCGCACATCCTTAAAATTATCATGAATGTAACAAATATTTTAATAAATGAATCAATAATACCAAGGTTTTCTTAAATGAAAACAAAGGAAATAAAAATATAAAATATCATTAAAGTACAGCAACAAAAAGTAGGACAATCTACGAAAAAGTGATTTTTTTTTGCAGACAATGTAGGTAGGAGACATTTTTAACAACCTCATCAAAGATCTTCTAACGCTTAACATTGGTGTTGTAAATAAAAGATTATGATTTTTCTTATTTTATTAATTGATACTTGTATTAAATTATCTTATCATTTGCATTTATATTGAAACTCCCGTGAAACAACACTGCGTAAATGCACTGTTGTGTTTCGGATTGAAGGACATTGTAGCCAGAGTAACTACTGGACATATCGAGACTTAACATCTTATGTCTCAGGATGGCGAGCGTAGTGGAATGTTGCTACTGTTTATGAGCGGTCGTATCGCTTACCATCAGGCGAACGGCTTGCTCGTCTCGGCATTCATTGCAATAAAAAAAAAAATTCATGCCTCACTGGTTGCTGCAAGTGCAACAAAGCATGTAACTGGGGTATATGAACCATCAGAGTTCGAGGTAGGTAGTTTTGGATATTTTCATTGTGAAAAAACTTGGCTTCCTACGAGATTTATTTTTCAAAACAGTTTTCACCAGGCACAAAGGAAAAATATTCAAGGCATTTTTTTAAATTATTTTTTGCACGACAAGTCTAAAAATAATCTGTCTGTATCTGTATCAGCCCATATAGGTCCCACTGCAGGGCACGGGCCTACTCTACAATCGAGAGTACGATTGAGAGTGGTTAGGCCATATAGTCCACCACGCTGGCCTAGTGCGGGTTGGCGGACTTACATACCATAGAAATTCTTATAAGTCGCTATGGTATGCAGGTTTCCTCACGATGTTTTCCTTCACCGTTTTAGTGCGTGGTGATTGACTATCAATACACACATGACTCCGAAAAGTCAGAGGTGTGCCCTGGGATTCGAACCCGCGACCACCGTGAACATATTGACAGCCGCGTCTAGTCCGCTTACCAACAGGCCACCACGCACTTTAAAAATAATATCATTAGATAATTCATTTCTTTAACCATCTCATTGCTCAAGTGGCAGAACAAATAGACCATAAAACAGCGGCAAATCCTAACTCTAGGAGACTTTCCAGGTCAGACAATCTACTACTGTCTGACACAAAGTATTGTCAGTTATTCGAAAAGAAAAATCGTATACGCATTGAAGTAGTCAATTTGCCAATTTTCCTACTCATCAGGTGATACAGGAGTGAGCTTATGTCTATAATAATTAATTAATGTTTAAAAGTCTTCAGGACGCCATACTGAGACTTTATACAGGAATATTGAGCGGCTTTGTGGTATAAATTATGAACATATTAGTATTGGATTAAGAAGTTTGACACCAAACTGTACTTCACCAAAATAAACGGATGAAAACCCAGTTTTTTTCGACTAGTGTGGTGTATACTCCAAAGACCAACCCATATAAACATAATATCGTTGTTTCCAGGCCTTATGAAAAACATTTGGAAGGAAAGAACACAGAAATGATTCAAAACGTATGTGTTACATTTTTATTTCGTCAAATACTAAAGTTTACAAAATTATTCAATATAAGCTAATAATACATGTTTATTATGTCATAAGCATGAACTAGCTACTTTTCAGAACTATCTATTATAGCTTAATTATTACAATTATAAATAATAAAAAATAAAAATAGGAACTTTAAAAATGGCGTGCTTATTCATATTGTATTGGGGAGAATTCAAAAAATGGAAAGAACATCTCTAGAGGTATACCGACTAGTCTCAGAGTAACTGCTCTATTTGTTACATATTTTTTATATAGTTCACGTGTCTCAGAATGAATTAAGGCTTTCTCAATGTCAAAAGTCTTATATAAGAATTTATTCTTGATTAAATTATATTTTAGTGTAGTGTATTTAAATCTGATAGTTTATTATGATTACGAATATTCAGTAACATTTCTCCATCTGATTGTGAATGAATTTATATAATCGCAAAGTTTATCAAGAGTTTTGGGTATATAATAGTTATATAAATAATAAATCAATATAATTACATTCGTAATAAATTGAAATATCTCAGCAATTAATATCTCTAGTACTAATGATAAAATCTAATAAGTACTTCCGTAGTATACAACTTTGCGTAAAACTAGACACTTTTGTGGAAATTAAAAAAAAAACATTCGTGTATTTATATTACTACAGTCACATATTATATTTTAAACACTTGTTTTAAAATTAAGTAAACATTAAGCATAACCGCGCCAAAACTTACATCGTGATTTGAAATAAGTAACATAGACTACTCAATAGTATTTAAAAAGATTTCTAAACGATACCTCAATGCTCAGAAAACTCTAAAATTATCCAATAGAATATACAATATAAGAAGAACGATGCAAAATTATACAACATTAACATTCGTGACAAAATTATGCGAAGCGTAACATTTTTACCGCAAACGAATTGCACATTTCATACCTCTAGTGCAATAATCTATGTTTATTTGCTTGCAGTGAAAACAAAACGCAACTTGTACTAAAGTATAGATTGTCATTATGAATGAAAGAATATTTTAAAATGCGAGCTAATCTAGAAAATAATTACTGAGGCGGAATAATCCAAATGTGGCGGACTGACGAAAATCCTGCACGTAGTAAAAGAGGGTGGCTTACAATAAGTTCAAATAAAGAATGTACCTAACCCTTTTAAATATGTCGTTGGTAGCTGAAACGCTCTATTTGTGATCACGGACAGTATTCCGATACGGAATTGTCGATGATGTTCCTTAGCTGATAGCCATTGCGGTGGGTATGAATATAAAATGACGCCAGTCTGCCTGAAATACGTCGGAGTGCGCTGTGGAAGTCGCCCGCTAGCTTTCTATTGTCAAGCCCTCTTCCGTCGGCAGTCGACAGTGGTATATGTATGCACTCACCATCGAATCGTCTTCGGTCATCTTGCAAACCATATCGGCTGCACAAACGCAACTGGAATTTGAAAAAATATATATTACACACACTTCCGTAATAGATTGAAACCTAAGATTGAAACAATAAATATTTGTAACGCAGTATATACTTTGACCCTTATGAATACAAGATACATACCTACAAGTAACAAGATGGATTTTATTTTTTACTTCTTGGGGCAAAACAATATTTTACTTTATCTTTATACTATATTTTTTATATTGATAAGTTACCGTAATACTACCAAATAATATTTAATTATAACGCCATTTTTTCTGAAATCATATTAACTTTGTCGTACTGACTCCTAGCATTTGAATGATAAAAGGAGATATAGAACAAAAATCGTAAACAATATTTAAGAAATTGTGAGCTAATTGCAAAATAAGTACTTACTATCTATTGGTAATGTTGAGTTCTATATTTCTAGAGATTGGTCTGTAGATGGACCAGAAACAAGGCGTTGACCGAGCGCAGATCTCCGGCGTTTTTCCAGTCGACTTGGCGTCGTGTTTGTACCAGTGTTCATCCTCCGTGTTCAACGCTCGCTGTGGAACAAAACATATTATGACGTGAGAACACTACTTCATTACATTATCTCGCGCTGATATTAATTACATTTACACATTTACGAGATATCTTCACTTCTCATTGCTTCTCGTAAAGTTGGAATATTCAATAACATTTTTAAGATACTTCGCAAGAAAAGTATAACATTAGCATGTAAAATATTGACAAAAAATTTAACTTGTTAACATATTTTTAAAATATTATTCCATTTAAACAGTTCGTTGTATTCGTATTCTATAAAATAAATTATTTGTTTCAAATTAATGTCAAAAGAAAAAAATGTGTCAAAAGAAATAATTAACCAATTCATTTAAAATTGCCGAAATAAATTCATTCAATTCAATATCTGCCGAGTCATGAGGTGTTTAAATCTGCTGAGAGTCAAAAATTCAAATTCTCATACACATAAATAAACAATCTTGAGAGCATTTCAAACGATACATCAAAATTACCCTTAAGAAATTACCTACCCCATTTTTATCGTGTCAAGATAATATTGTCACAAAGGGCATACAAGTTATCGTCAATACTTAGTAGTGCGTCAGTGATGCACCACATTATATGTATCTCAAGTTTTTGTGACCATATTGTTGACTATAAAGTTTATTTACAAGAAATGCACCGCACACTAGTACGTCTTCAAGGTTCCGATAACAACAAAGATAATTTCAATGACTACAAATATTAATCCCCGCCTCTTTCATACCATTATTTTGATATTTCGTTGGGATTGAAGTGCAAATCCCACATTCGATAAAATCTATCCTTACTCCAGGGGGAAATCTTCTAAGCGGAGATTTCCAGCTGGGAATATTTCCAGTGGCCTACACTTTGACCGGGCGCGATAAAATATAGCAGGACAAGGTAACAGGACGCGTCGTATAAAAGGACGAGAGCATTTAATGTATTTCTGAGGCGACGATGACGTGACGCAATTGCAGTTCCGTTCTGAGCTATATTCATTTTGTAAACTATAAATTGGCCTTCAATGCTAAAATTACGAGTCATGCACTTTAGGTCATTATGACGGGAAGACCAGTAACTCTAATATTCTTCCACCGGATAGCAAAAGTAACAAGTTGTTACTTTCAGCTAAGTTCGTGAAACAAATAAATACCCCAAAATAAGATCGAATCTCGTGTTATGTCGTGGGTATCGGAAACTATGAGGGACTTTTGGATCTCACAAATACGCATACCCGAAACAAATACCTGTGGTTCACACGGGTCACACGAATATTTGTCTCGAACCGAATCGAACCCTTGGCCTCCCGTTTCATAGTCGGCGTCTAACCAACAGCGTTTCGGAGGCTGTCACCAAATCTAAAAGGATATTTTTATATTTCTGAGACAGAAAAATGGAAGAATAAAATATGACTAAAAATCAACAAAAATTAATACTCCGTAAAAGCTTTAGATTAATTAAAAACAAAACCAAAAACACTAGTTGAATAATATTTCGATTTTGTTTATGGTAATTTGGATATAGTAAGAGGTAAATTACTGATTAAAAATAAATCTACGGATAAACGAAACCAAAGTTTGTTTTTATTTGCAATGTAACAACTATCCCTTTCATCATCATCATCATCATCATCATCAGCCTATTCGCGTCCACTGCTGGACATAGGCCTCTCCTATGGCACGCCACTGGGCTCGATCTTCAGCCCAACGTCTCCAACCGCTGCCAGCCATTTTTCGGATATCATCGCTCCACCTCGTTGGAGGGCGTCCTACACTACGCTTATCCCTTTACACTGTCACAACCAATGCTATGTGTAGAGTCAGTTGTAACAGATTCCACTATTCTTGGGTTATTTTCTTTAAATCTGTAATAATAGTCGCAAAGAAGTTGGTGTTAATAGACAAGAGCCAATAAACCAATATGTAATGTGTAATTATTATTTTGTGATCTAATAAGATTGCCGTTTGTGAGATGTAAGAAATTTTAAAATTGTCACAATTTTCCCTTGTCTCCTCTACTTTCGACGTCGGACCGCGAAAAAGGGTCTTGATAGATAATAATCAGACGGACAACGAAGTGATTCGAAAGAAGCCCTAAAAGCAATTTTATTTGGTTTTCTCAAAGATAACAAATCCAGAAAAATAATATGAAAGAATAACAAGAGACCCCGTAAAATGATATTGTACATATTATGTATGTACATCTTCTCAAAGAGTCGAATAATTACAGTTTTTGAACTTTTTAACACTGGGAATACATAGAAAATCTATAGATAGAGGAACATCAGATCCTTACAGATACAATTAATATGCAAGTAAATGTCTCATTATGCATATTACCTATATATTCTAGCTGTCACACAACATTTTCGACACGAAAGGAAAATCCTTACCAATCTTAATTTTGGTGATCAAAATTCATACTTAAATTATTTAAAATTGAACTTTGCTCTATTAATTCGATATGCGTTTACATAAATATTTTAAACACACAAAAAGTAATCAATGTTTACACAGCAAGTTCCAAGCAATTAATTAACACACTGGAAATGTTCCTTATTAACCGTAGTAGACACAATCTAACATATTTTTTAGATTGGGTATCAAGAATATTCTACACCTCTGTTATCAGGCGCGTGCTATCGCAAAATGGGCAGCGCCGTGTGATGACGTACTTACTATATTATGCGATTCGTAAACTTCGCGCCCTTGAGCGTATCCGACCGTCGACGGACACTCGGCCGGTCGAGCGTCGTCACGCCCGCGAGCATCGCAACTCGCAAACCACAACCCATGAATGAAGGGAATGCACAATTGAATGACGAAATGAAAACTATTATCACGTGGAAACGTAGCCGTGTTCGCATAACGTGTAAACAGGAAATAATACGATTACAGGTTCGTTGACCACCAACTTACTTACCTACGCGCGCGTAAATTTTATCAATTGCGTCGTATTAAATTAGATGGCGCCGATTAATTTGTAAATAACTGGAAAACTCCTTTACGCATGACCCGTTGTGTAATGTTTTTGTTATTCTGAACACGCGATTATATTTAGATAACGTGGTGAGTGTGATATTTTCATTGCAGTCTTAATTGCGACCGCGTTAAATCATTCTTTAGTGCTACTACGATGCGTGAACGTTTATTTATAGCGATATTTTATGTGTTTGACATCTTTATTCGGGGTTAATAATTTAAATATTGTCGAGTTAAATTCACAAATTATCCTCATTATCCTCTTCATTCCAAATCTTGAACCAGGTCTTCCTTCAAGATTTTTCACAGCGGATAACACACATTTATTTTCTACATACCGGGTATATCACGACTGCTACCGAAAACGAAGCCGGGTGGTAGTTTTAGTGACTACAATCACAATGCAACTAAAATTTTCGCAAAGAAACGCGACGCGAGATATCATCATTTTTGGGTGGTAAATCCTTAGTTTTTGGTAAAATAATAATTTAAACTCTTTTATACCTTAGAGTTTTTATAAATAAAAGGGTATATATTATTATTTGAGAAAAAAATGAATTTACCACCCAAATACGACCATATGAAAAAATTACAAAAAAAAATTCGTCCCTTTTTTTTGCAACATTTTCTGTTGCGTTGTGTCTGAGGTCGCTAAAACTACCTCCCGGCTTCGTTTTCGGTAGCAGTCTTGATATAACCTGTATAACATACTACTTTTTTTGTCTAAAAAGTAGCTATAGTATTATGAAAGTCTATGATTAAAGTAGTAGGTAAGATCATTTAAAAAGATAAACATATAAAAATAAACGATGAATGAAATATTTATGAAAGTAAGTATTCCACAGGGAAATTTTCTTCAATATTGGCTTTCTGAGAAAATGTATTTTTATCCGAAACTATTTTATGATTGAAAATCCACGAAACGAGAATAGCTAAATGTCTGTTGGCGAACTGCATCAAAAATTCCAATACACATTATCTTTTTTAATGTAAACTTGTGATTTATATATATTTTCAAAACATTCAAAATTATTTTTATTTAAAATGAAAACATCTATTTGACCTCTAATACTAACTTTAATAATTGAGGTTAGCACAAAGTGATGTTGCATAAATAGCGTACAGTAAGCTCTTTTATCAAGTATACAATAGAAAACACAATCTACTATTTTATATACTGCTTTATTATATTAAACTACAACACGAACTTTATGTCTCCAATACACTACTTAAAAAAATAGTTAAATTGAATATCATCATTATATTTACTGATGGTACTGGTGCTGATACTGGTGGTAGGACTCTCATATGTGAGAGGCCGCCTGGGTAGGTAGCATGGCATTGTCTATTTCTCCCGCCAAACAGCGGTGTAAATGCACTGTTGTGTTCAGGTTTGAAGGCATTGTAGCCAGAGTAACTACTGGACATATTGAGACTTAACACCTTATGTCTCATGATGACGAGCGCTGTGAAATGCCAAGCATTACTTTGTTATTCATGGTGTTTGGTTTTGCTAATTTTCACGAGCTGTCGTAACTCGTATCTGCTAGGCGGGATGTTCGCCTATTCATTCATTGCAATAAAAAAAGCAAAACTCTAGTCTAACACGCTTTTATTAGCTTTGCCTGGGAATGTATGTAACGAAATCTCTGAACTCGACTTTCAAGCACTTCAAAATGTTAGATTGATTTGAAATTTTACACGCTTATCAAGAACCAATGGCAATACGATAATTTAAAAAATCTTGTCTCATTATCTTTAGTAGGATTTTCAGATTTAAGGGTTTTTTTGTGTGGAATTTATTGTATTCCTTGGATATTCATAATTTTCTAGTAAAAAAAGAACTATAAATCACGCTTTTGTAAATGATTTGTAAATGCTTACAACAATTTGGTACTTATCGTCAATAACCCTAGTAGCCTTTCAACCATAAGTCTTATGAATTTCAATCCGTTATCTTATCAAAAAACTCGGTAATAATTATGTATTCCTTATTAATTTAAAATTATTTTTTCCCTGTATAGTTTTCATACCACCCATATATTCAATGCTTCCATTCATTCTCGTCCATCTTATGAGTTTTTGGATGAAATCGCAGACAGCGATAAGACCGCCGTTTGTTACACATATTTAAACGCTTTGTGTTATTGTTTCTGTTCATTTATGTGGTGTAAAATAGTTACAAGTAAAATTAAAGAATATTATTACTTTTTTTGTTAAGTCTTTTACAAAAGCGTGTTTTTTAGTTTTTAAACCATTATTCATCATTCAAACTAAGTTAAGAAAAAGTGAACCTATCCTATAGAAATCTAGTCATAAAATAGCCAGTAACTTTAGATATAGCATACCTAATTTTTAGTTTTTTATAATAAATTACAATCTGCTGGGGACTTACTCTATACTCCGACACGACGACGAATGTTCGAACGTGGTAGGAAAAACTACGAATACCAAATACTTTTTTAAATATTCGAATCACGTTTCGTACATCGTAACCTTAGACTAAATTCAGAATGAGTTTTATAGAGAATGGTATTGATTTTTACAATGGAAAACTTTTGTCTTGTACGGGGACGTCGAACGTTCGAACTTCGTGTCGGAGTATAGAGTAGCCTCCCTTGCGCGGTACCCTGTACCTACATGGTTTTAATTGAAATTACAATGTCTCTATTTGTTCAATTTATATGTGCAGGGAAAATAAATAATTTTTAGGCTACATTTTCGCAATACTTTCTGCTGTGAATTGAATTCTTTACATGTTATACGAATAGCTGTATGAAGCAGCAATGCGTTTTTAGGTTATAAATAAAATCACAGCCTTCACGACTCTACCATGCTATAAACTTTGGCTTAAAATATTATTTAACGTAACTAAGCGCATTTAATATGCTAAAGCAAACATATGCTGAAACACCCTATAAATTATACCGGGTATCTCAAGACTGCTACCGAAAACGAAGCCGGGTGGTAGTTTTAGTGACTACAAACAACAAAAATTTCGAAAAGAAACGCGACAATTACTTTTTATGATTTTTTAAATATCTTCATTTTTGGGTGGTAAATCCATAGTTTTTGCTAAAATAATAATTTAAACACTTTTATACCTTAGATTATTTATAAATAAAATATACACTATTATTTTAGGAAAAAATGTATTTACCACCCAAATATGGTCATAAGAAAAAAAATACAAAAAAAAATTGTCGCTATTTTTTGCAACTTTTTCTGTTGCATTGTGTCTGAAGTCGCTTAAACTACCACCAGGCTTCGTTTTGGGTAGCAGTCTTGATATACCCTGTATAATCCTTAAACGACCAAATGTTACTTTTTTAAATCATTTTTTTTATCCTTTTTTATTTCTGGCTATCTGCCTATTTAGGCATTTGGCTAGATTTAGAACTATATTGCAGAAATGTCTTGCATGGAAATAGTCCAGCGACTATTCCATTAATGTATAATATTCCATATTGTAGGCATCATAAGAGGTCTTGCGGAGCTTTTCTTTTCAATCGATGGAAAGTGCAGGGGGTTTTGTCCATCAGATTACAAGCGAGTATATTTGGATGAGTCTTAATACGCTTAGCATAAGATTTGAGTTTATCCTTTATGACCTGAGTCACCAAATTTAGAAAAACCAAAATGTTGAAAGTTACATGTAAAAAATATTGCATGCTTTCATTATGTTTTTTTCTTGTTTCAAATGTTGCATCATACTACATTGATAATAAGTGGTTTGAAATCTAACTTAGTTTCAGGTTGTTATGGAAATCTTTGAGAGAAGCCTTTGTTCAAATATCGACTTTCTCTGGCTGAAGATTAAACTGATTGTGTACCTAATAATGTTATATTAGGTATATGAAAAAATACTTTTAGGAAACTATTAAATGACTATAGATAAGCTTAGATTTTAGCCTCTTATTAGTTAGAGTCAAATAAGGTAACAAAAATGGCTATCCAATCGCGTAAATTACAATTACAGGTATTGCTTTCAAATTGTATGCCTATATTCTGCTTTAGTACACGTTTTGAAGACAATGGCCTTTTTCCTTTTAATAATAGAAGAAATATTTGTATAGTACCCAGGTGTGTATTGGGTAAGGTTTTTATAATCTAAGCTACTTTTATTGGAACCAAATCACAGCGCAATGGTACAAAAATTTTGTTTTTTTTTATTTGTACGAAAAAAAGATATATATTTTAGAATACGTCAGAGCGTGTACAATTTATAACGTATGCTGATGTTCAAAGAAAAAGGAATAGATAACAATATATCAGAGCATAATCCATGAAACACCACGTGCCATTGCAAAGCAATTTCTAACGAGTGTGACATTTTTGTCACGACCGCGGAGTCACGTTTGCCCTATCATGTTTGTGACCAAAATAATTTTGGTCGCTAAAAATACTGGATGTACATACTATTAAATAAAATGGATTATGGAACATTACGTTTAATCAATGGAAATATCAGATCTATCAACGTGTTTTTAAAGTAACCTATGCTGCTCACTCAAACCGAATTTGAATAAACATAACCAAATATGGAAATTTATATGATATTACTGTAAAATGAAAGACATATAGAACAATTGTGATCGAAACTGTTCTTACATATAATATTTAAGTATCCCCAAATGGCAAATGCTTAACGTACCATACGTTACGAATAGCGATTTAAATTCAGAACACCGAAAGCTATCAAAGTACTCAACAAAACAAATGGACGGATGGTAAATACAAACAGAAATTAAATAAAATATAAAAAAAAATGTATGATGTTAACCAAAGGTATATCATGTTACGAAAAAAATTACCGAATAAATAATTCGTTATGATGTCGTCACCAGTCACCACCAATAACAACACTTTTGAAACACTGTATCTCACAACTCGCGCCACTTTAAATTCAAGGAATTTCTAAAAAATACTGTGATATTGGTTTTATATTCTATAAAAATCGTTATAAATGACTGGACTCACCCTATCCCGGGGAACCATGGCGACGACGAAAGCGCACAGAACAAGAAATACTATCAAAGCCGGCTTCATCATAACTGTCTACGATTTACTCGAGTCGTGGAAGGAAAAAAACATAAGGTGCGCGCTACGGCGGAGCGTGTTGGAGTGGCGTCGGCTGCCTGCCGCTGTGATATAAGTAGGCTGGAGAGCCCCGCGCCGGCCGCGCGCTGCGACGCGACCAAACATCTCCACTACCGACTCGGCCGGACCCGACACACGCACCGGGGGACGGCTTGGGGGGCTCCTCACTTGCACCAAACGCAATGCACTGCTCCACACCTAGCCACATCAACCTAACATTTCCACTCCACAAATAGCCCCAGCATAACACTGAACCGAAAACACAGACCTTGCCCCCCCTGCATGAGACTAGATGCGGCCGACTCGTATATTGTAGTACGATACGAAAATTTATCGTTTATTATTGCTGCAGTGCAAATGAATGGACGAGCCTATATGATAATGAAAAGCGTTGATGTGCGTACGCGGCCGCTTAATCAATATAATGACCATTTATTTTGTTGTTGTGGCAAATGCAAGATTTACTTCGAGTCGCCGTTTTTTATCATTAAACATGAAAACATTTCTGCATAATTTTATTACGAAAGAAGCGATTGTAAGAAAGTTCAGAAGTAGGGCAAAAGTAAAATCGCTGGTATAAAATTACCAGCTTAATTAAGTTTATTCCGAATTACATTTATATTGAAAAATATACATAACAACCAAAAACTCAACAATTCAATGAAAATTCTATAAGACCAAACTGTCAAAACTCAAATCATAGAACATCTCCTTTTTCTTAAATACTGTAATTTTTATTACTTTCCTAGTCAATCGACCTCTTTCAATTTATATAATAATAGCAAATGGTCCATTAACTTACTTTGGAAATTATTGATATACTTAGTGCGATAATATTATTCTAATTAAATTGAATTGTAACAACATAAATGTCCTCAAATATATTAATAGTATTTCTCAATTTAAAATAGCATAACACAATATTTCTAATGTCCATATTTCGAAAATAATTGACAATAAGAATGCGAATCGTCAATAGTATGAATTTATAATGACTAGTGGTCGCCTAGCGGTCGAAATTCGACCAAATCAAGAAGAGAAAAAGTTTTTACCTGTATGATGATGTTGTTATTCTGATAAATCGTGCACATTTAAATGTACGTATCTCTCTATTTCCCCTGAAGTATATGCAATTACTAAAATCGTAAACTACAATAATTTCTTTGAACCAGCAATAGTAAATTATATATTTTTTTTGTACCTGAATGTTGTTATTGCAGATTGCTGCTACAAAACTTTCTTTATGCATATAATGAATGATAGCGCTCAGTATTTCACGTAGTATTCGTCAAATAAATCTTTTCTGTTTGATATTCAACAAAACCACAGTAAACATTTTTTTCTGATTGACATTCAACTACATATGTCTATAATAAAGCAAAGAAACAATTTGACCAAGGAGTATGTATACGTGTACAAATACTTGTGTATGCGTGTGTCAAATGTATGCTGGTTTATTTATTGATTTAATGTACTTTTTATGCATTATTATTAAAATTTTGTTTTATATTACATTTAATATTAGGCTTAATATTAATATTATTGCCTCATTTAAAATTAATATTCTCTTTTAATATTAATATTATTACCTCATTAGGCAAATAAAACCTTTTTTTTATATGTCTATGTCAGAAGAACAAAATGAAAAAGAAAAGAAACAATTTGACACCAGAGTATGTATACTTGTGTATGGATGTGTGTGTGAAATGCATGGCAGTGTGTGTAATGTTTTATTTTTTGATTTAATGTACTTTATAAGCATTATTATTGAAAAATATTAGCATTCTCCACTTCTCCTACACATAAACTATAAGTGTGCCAAATTTTATGCTCCTGCGTCCGCGCAATTTGTAAAAAGGGATCCAAAGTTTTTGCATCACGTATTAATATATAGATTAATATAACATAGCCGAATTCCACGTATACCAAATACCAATCCATCATAAAAAGAATGTAAATTAAGAGCTGTGAATTTAAAATCTAAGTGGTTAGTTGAACGTTGTAATTATTATTATAAGGAAAAGTCCGACATTGTGGTGTGCCACGTGTATCTCAATGTAAGTTATTGCCCTTTACAAGATGATAAATAACGCAATTTCTTACATTATTATAATATCTATTGACTCACAGAAATTACTCGAACACAGTACTATTATGATTTACTACTGTACTGTATCAGCCCATATACGTCCCACTGCAGGGCACAGGCCTCCTCTACAATCGAGAGTACGATTGAGAGTGGTTAGGCCATATAGTCCACCACGCTGGCCTAGTGCGGGTTGGCGGACTTACATACCATAGAAATTTTATAAATCGCTATGGTATGCAGGTTTCCTCACGATGTATTCCTTCACCGTTTTAGTGCGTGGTGATTGACTATCAATACACACATGACTCCGAAAAGTCAGAGGTGTGCCCTGGGATTCGAACCCGCGGCCACCGTGAACATGTTGGCAGCCGCGTCTAGTCCGTTTACCAACAGGCCACCACGCACTCTTATGATTTAAACATGATTAATTATGTTCTGATACGGACAAAAATATGGTGAAATTTTTATATTCGTTAACATACAGATGTATCTTTGTACTTTTGTTGGTTCGCAAAACATCATTACTGGGCGGATTGGATAAATATGGGCGATTAACAATTTGTATGTTTGATTGCCGGAGACCCAAAAGCTTGTACCCCTCCTGCCATCCTGTTTCTTCGTCCTCGACCTCCAAGGGCAAGATGGCAACGCATACAATTGCGACAATACTTCCATTTTTAAGGGTTGCATTTTAAAAAATGACCCTAAAAGTATTTTCTCGTGTCTCAAGTCCTTTCCATCTCCCGTATTAAGCCCGAGTGATGACTAAGGCCTTTCAATCGAATTCTTGTTCAGAAAGCCTGTGTCATGCAATGGGATGTATATTAAAATAAAATTATTACATTATATTCTTTACAAGTACTACCTATACTTCACAACCATTGACAAGAAAAGAGTCAATGGCCAATGTCAATGTGTAATATATTAAATAGTGTAATGAGAAGAATATCATAATGAAAATGACGCTCGGCAGCCCTTCGATTGCGTCATACGATGCATCATGAAACGTTATACCACGCTTATATAGGTCCTACGCAGTGGCGTAACAATAGGGTGGCATAGTGCGCAAAATGCCACGGGCCCCCGGCCCAAGGGGCCACCGGCGCGGCGGCCCAGCCGGGCCCCTCAGGCCCGAGAAACCGTAAGCAGAGAAAGAACCAAACTAATTTATTACCAACAAAATTGATAATCAAAAACTATTTTCTTAATTATTTTTTAAAGATACCAAGGTTTATTTGTGATCATCATCATCATCATCATCAGCCTAAACTGTTGTCCACTGTTATTATATTATACACAGTCAGGTCATAAAGTATTGTCACACAGTAAAAACTTTTCTTTTAGAATGCTGGCCACAAATAAGTTTATTGAATTCGAAATTCGAATTGTTCATGAAAATAAAAATGTATACTTTTTAGAAAATTACTCATTTTTAAAGAAGACCGTGTTGCAGTTATTGCGTTGAATCGTTGCGGTTACGCGCCAATTAAAAATTTTGACATAGTGAAAAATTTGAATATAACCAAAAGATTCGTTTATCGTACTATCAAACGATACAATGAAGACTCTAGTGTAGATGACAAGTCAAGAAGTGGTCGCCCTCGATCTGTTAGGACTCCAGCAGTGATAAAAGCTGTGAAGGCGCGAATTCAAAGAAATCCCAAACGTAATACAAATACAAACATATATTCATTAACCAAATTGCGTTACAATTTCTTAAAAACTAATTAAAACACACATAATTTCTAAACTAATAAAATTGTAAGCAGAAACTGTTGGCCCTTAAGATGGGGGTAAGCAGAACCACGGTGAAAAGGGTGTTAAATGAAGACTTAGGGATTCGGGAATATCGAAGAAAAACAGGACATCGTTTGAATGCTCGTTGAATGGACCTGAGACTGAAGAGATGCCGCGCTTTGTTGAAGCGGTACGCGGGAAAAAAAATATCGGGAAATTCTTTTTTCAGATGAATAATTTTTTACCGTAGAAGAGAGCTACAACAAACAAAATGATAAGGTGTACGCACACAGTAGTGAAGAAGCGAGCAACCGTTTTCCGGTTGTCCAACGAGGTCATTTTCCATCCTCGCTAATGGTATGGTTGGGAGTTTCTTTTTGGGGCTTAACAGAGGTACATTTTTGTGAGAAAGGTGTAAAAACGAATGCAGTTGTGTATCAAAATACAGTCCTGACGAACCTTGTGGAACCTGTTTCTCATACCATGTTCAATAACAGGCACTCGGTATTCCAACAAGATTCGGCGCCAGCTCATAGAGCGAAGAGCACACAAGACTGGCTGGCGGTGCGTGAAATCGACTTCATCCGGCACGAAGACTGGCCCTTCTCCAGTCCAGATTTGAATCCGTTAGATAACAAGATATGGCAACACTTGGAGGAAAAGGCGTGCTCAAAGCCTCATCCCAATTTGGAGTCACGCAAGACATCCTTGATTAAGGCAGCCGCCGATATTGATATGGACCTCGTTCGTGCTGCTATAGACAACTGGCCGCGCAGATTGAAGGCCTGTATTCAAAATCACGGTGGTCATTTTGAATAAACTTTAGTGTCATAAGAATCTTTGTTTTGTTAAGTTCATTTTGGTATATAAATATAATGAATAAACTTGTTTCAATTATTTTATATTAAACATGTGACAGAATTTATGACCTGACTAGGTATTTGTGATACATAACAATAATAATGTTTCCTTTGATTTACGCGAATTTTACTCATTGAAACTATTTTGTACAAATTATAGCGCAGATTTGGTTAAAAAAAATAAACCTTCGATATTAGGCTTCTGAGGGGCCCCATCACCATTGCTGCGTTTGGGCTTCGGCCACCTAGTACCGAGTACACCAAGATAATGCGATGACTGATTGGTCTCGTTGTGGAGTTTCTTTTATGGCTTGCAGGCATACGAGCATACAGCCTGCCTGATGGTCAGCAGTCACCGCCGCTCATGTATTTTCACAAATTCAGGGATCCAGGAAAATGAAGTCGCTTCCTACCGTAAGGAAAGCACTCATTCAGATAGATTATAGCGCCCAGGGAATTCCGAAGCAGGGAGTTAATTCCAGAGATTGCACGTGTGTGGTAGAAAAGATCACTGGAAACGTATGTACTTTCCGGGAACGGATAGTTTCCAGGTAGTAAGATCTGAACTCTACTGCGGTGCGGTGCGGGAAGTGTGATGGAAGATTACCGATAGTGGCGCCATCTTCCTCAAAGCACTTTCCGTGGAACAATTGATAGATTACACAGAGAGACCCGAAGTCTCACCGCAATCCTAACGGCTCCACATTCTCCGTGAGATCGGGATTATAGACGATTCGAAGAGCTCGGCGCTGTAAGGAGTCTTTAAGAGAGGGCTTAGCTTCCGACAAAAGTTGAGGCCATCTTTCCTCCAGGGCTCCCCGATAGAGATTCTTTAGTCCGATGTATCCTGCGTCTCTTACTAGCATCTGCATAAGAATGCCAGCCGGTTAGGTACCTAGGCAGAATAGACAGTGTCGGTGGAAGCATCGAGCCTTATGAACAAAATTAACCAAACACCAAAATTAATGGTCTTAGTCTCGATATAAAAGGCGTCCATGCGAATTTTATGCTCCGAGCATCCAGAAAGCTGGCATGTACTTTCAGAGTTTCTCGAGTTGAAATACCAGGCAGGAGCTTCACTAGAACGACGCCATGCCGCACCCGATAAAAACTTCAAGGCCTACGGTAATCGCCTCACCCCTACTATCCAATGCCTCCGCCTGATTGTGTATGGGATAAATGAGAAGATCAGATGACGTATTTCCTCGACTCGACGTATATTTTTAACTAAGCATACCATGCGAGGATTCCCCTAATTCATTTTAAACTTCACCTCGACAAGGATAAGGTTGAGGAATATTAGAGGAAATGTCTTAGAATACGGGTGTAAGAATACCAGCACGGTCTCCCACGCAAGACTTATGAGGCTACCTAAAGGGGTCACCGGAGTAACTGCTCTGCGTTGCACTCTTACTAACTGTGATTCCGAGATGGACGACAGAACACTTGATCTCACCCACAAAATGTTAAAGGGGTGTCCAGATCTAGACATAAGTGGATATCAACTTTGCTCCCCACTGAGAGAGTCCTGCATCCTGGTTTTGCGTCGGGCGATCACCTGGAAGGAATCGGGGCGCTTCTCGTCCTGAGATTATATCCAGTACCGCCCGAAATGCGGAAGAAAGGGTCTTATTCGGTAAGCCTTGACCGCAATGTGCTGGCAGGCCAGTGTCACTGATATATTCTGATATATTCCTTTCGATCTCCTCCAGAGTACCGGAAAATAAACTTAACAGTTTTCCTCTCCATAAAAAAAGGGGGCCCCATCCGATGATTTTGCCACGGGCCCCAGATGGTGTAGTTACGCCACTGCCAGACTGACTACCGGACAAACAATACTGGCAACTTAACTTACTCTGTAAACTCTATAAATTACATTATTAAAATCACATAAACCCATAATGATGCAATATATGATATCAAATGCGGGCCTCAATCGCCCCATGTCCTCAAAACTGATAAGATAATGATTATAACAAGTTCCAATTCGTTGTGTGCTCCTCTGCCTATGACTCAGACTAACACACAACTAAACAGAGTAATCGGCATATTGTTATTAATTGTTAAAGTGTGCCGCGATTTCATTAACTTGGCAGTAATTGGATCAACAGATATCGTGTAAAATGTAGACAATATACTATCTACGCGTCAAATTTCATTAAGACTTGATGTTATGTGTCCTTCTTTCATTCATATGAGATGTATAAAATGAGTACAATGCACCTGATAACTGCACTAAAACGGTGAAGGAAAACATCGTGATGAAACCTGCATACCGTAGCGATTTATAAGAATTTCTATGGTATGTAGGTCCGCCAACCCGCATTAGGCCAGCGTGGTGGACTATATGGCCTAACCACTCTCAATCGTGCTCTCGATTGTAGAGTAGGCCCGTGCTCTGCAGTGGGACATATATGGGCTGATACAGAATGCACCTGATAACAAGGAACGGTGCAGAATCCTTTGGCGAGAGATGTCGTTATGATCGTTAAATGTTGCCTGTTCAAAACTGAATATATGTATATAGGTTCAAGAAACCGAAATGCAACACACTTGCAGAATGCATTCACGATTATGCTTTTTCCACCTACCTAGACGATATGATATTACAACCGCCAAGTACAGCCTAAAAAAAACATACCTTAATTTTAAAAAGCGCACTTGTAATGTACCTTATCACTTACTACGATTGTAGTATTAAAACTTCTGTCATTAAATTACTTTAACTAGAATATACAACCAGAAATTCCCAGTTTAGATGACAGTTGATCAATTAGGCTATTATTAATAAAACCCAATACGCCTAAAGAGCGTAATTGAAGACTAATACTTTTAATTCATTAAATAAAGAATCCAAAGAGATAGGGGAGACCAGAGAGGAAGGTAACGATTTTCAATTATATTGTAATATCTCGCAGACAGCAGACGCAGATTTTTAATCAGTCTTTCATATCTTATTTTGTATTGTATCAGCCCATATACAGCCCGTCATACTGCAGGGTTCGAGCCTCCTCTACAATCGATGGTAAAATTGAGAGGGGTTAGGCCATATAGTCCACCACACTGGTTTAGTGCGGGTTCAGGACTTTACATACCATAGAAATTCTGAAAGAACGGTATGTTATGCAGGTTTCTTAATGGTGTTTTCGTTCAGCGTTACAGTGCGTGGTGATTGAATATCAATACACATATGACTCCGAAGAGTCAGAGGTGTGAAGTCGGATTTGAACCCGCGACCACCATAAGCATGTTATCAGCCGCGTTTGCTCCATTTACCACCACCAGGCCACCACGCATTTAACTTAAGTATAAAACAAAAGTAATTGCTTTAAGACACCACGAACACAATTTTTTTTATGAAATATTAAAGTGATCAATTGTTTCTTTCCTCCCTACATTTAAATTTTCCAGATTATAATATCATGCACAGTACTGTGAGCGCAACTTCAGTAATGGGGTTGTTCGATATAACTTATGCCTGTCGTACAGCATAACATAACATATTTTTTACAAATCCATCTGTTACGATCGCTCCGTGTTTCTTTCGTCCCAGGTCTCCCCTGCCTACAAGGCCCGCCCCTGTACGTGACGACAGTTTTATGATATCATGTACTTTAACTTATTTGATTGTGTATTTTCCTATTACGTTAAATACATACTAAAAATCGCATTTGCATAAATTGGAATATCTTACCACCGATTGGAGTGAAATGCCAAAAAATATTTTTCTCAGTTCCAAGAAACACGCACGTGCGACCTAACACCATTGAAAACATAGCAATGTATTATTATGTACATATTCCAAACAGCGAACCAGTTAAAATATATTACTTATAGCTAGAACAGCAAAATAATTTTAAGTAGAATGACTTCATCATGTATAATAAGTTATAACGTAGGTATAGCTCAGTCAGAAAACTAAAAATATGTTACGGGCTGAACCCTTCGGATGGAGACCTTGATTGCAACGGCCATGGAAAAAGCAATACCCCGTGAACAGTTTATTCCAAGAATAGTTAATGCATTCTGATGCCAATAACGTAATGCAACCCAATGAAGTGCATAATAAACGTTGGCACATTATGACTCCTATAAATATTCATGTCCAAAGAAAGTATTCAATGAAATGGAAAGTCTTTAAAAATTCATCGGGTAGACTCAATCCATTTAATCGTGTGATTGATTGTTGTTGGAAACCTAAAATAGGTAATACTAAGACGCAATTCGGAGTAGACATTTCACAATCATCGTCGAGTTTCTAAGAATTTCCCAAAGACATATCTTTAGTCCCACATTTTCCTGTTACACAACGTCGCAGTCTGACGTAAAAAAAGATTTTTAAATCCAAGGGAATGATACAACTCACAAGTATTCGTACATGACAAGCGTTGAATCACCGCCCTACAAATAGTCGACACTGCGTTTCAAGACGAGTCAATATTTACTGGTAAAAACTAGACTTTATCTATTAATTCAACATGATATATTGTGAGTTAGAAAGGTCAATTAGCGCAGAGCTACAATAATACGCACGTGCGCAGGAGTACGGTCAACGGTGCCACTGCGTCTCGTTCTCACTTGCTAAATGCATAGTTAAATCTTACGTGCATTTAGAACTATTAAGTATACAAGTCTACCCTAAAGAGCAGTAATTAAAATCTGTGCTTTGTTTAAACAGCATTGGACGAGATACTGTAGACTTCGCAGATCGCAATTTGGTGGACAGTGAGAACTGAACCAATGCCAGCTCTCGCGTTTATCTCTGTGTCAGTCCGTCACAAACTTACTCACACAAATTCCACGTTTATGGCCCGACAAAAAGAAGACAAAATACAAGTTGAGGGCCGATTTCACAAACAACAATAAGACCACATAAGACAGTAAAGCCGATGATTTACGCTTCAGGCAAACGAGTGCGGGACAGTCTGCGCTTCTTTACGTGAATCATCGTGAAACACGTTCTTGAGCTTGTCCGTTTCAGACAAGGCGTTTGACAAGCGTGCAGGGAAATACATTATTCTGAAACAGTGTATTTAAATGTTTAGTACTTATATTAAATATTATCATACAATATTCAAGGCACATAAAAGTATTGCAATATTCTCATTGCACCTGTGTTTATAATTTCTGGTTAGTGGTTTTGCGAAAAATCCCTGGAAAGTTATATTACAGAAAAAAAGAGCGCAGGTATATTTCTCTGGTTTAAAATCGTTTTAAAAGTGGAAACTCAACTTATGCATAAACACAAAATCAGTCCGTATTTTTTAATATAATATTACCCAGGCCTTTATTAAATTAAAACAATAGGGTGGCATAGTGCGCAAAATGCCACGGGCCCGACCTTAGGGGCCCCGGCGGCCTACCCCCTCAGGCCCGAGAGGCCTTAAGCAAAGAAAGAACCTAGCCAATTGATTACCAACAAAATTAATAATCAAAAACTATTTTTTATTTTATTTTATTTTAAACACTTTGTACACAGATGTAGTACAGGCGGACTTACCAGCCAACCTTAAGGTAGTGCAGAGAGACGGAAGCAGGTGCTTATTAATCAAATTAACAATAAGCGAAAAGAGAAAATATATAAAATATAAATAATAATATTTAAACGATAATATTTATAATAATATTTAATAATAAATAATAATATTTAATAATAAATAATAATATTTAATAATATTTAAAGATAAATAATAATTATTTTGTTAATTTTCATTAAAGATACCAAGGTTTATTTGTGATACATAAAAAGCATAATAGTGGTTCTTTAGATTTACGCAAATATTATATTTTTAATCTATTATGTCCAAATTGTAGTGCGGATTTGGTTTAAAAAAGAATGAATCTTCAATATTAGTCTTCTGAGAGGGCCCCATCACCATTGCTGCGTTTGGGCTCCACCCGCGTCGTAAAGATATTACGACGAATTATTGGTATCGTTGTGGAGTTTTTAGTATGGCCTTGCAGGCAAAAGAGCATACAGACCGCCTAACGGGCAGCGGTGACCTTATCTCATAGACTTTCGCAGATCCAGGGATCCAGCAAAATGAAGTCGCTTAAAGCTTAGCTTAAAGAAGGATAGGTTATAGCGCTCAGGGAATACCGAAGCAGGAAGCAGGGTGGGAAGCACAGTGCGTGGTAGAAAAGAACACTGGAAACATACTTTTCGGGAACGGATAGTTTCCAGGTAGTAAGAATGAACTCTACTGCGGTGATGGGAAGTGTGATGGGAGAATAGCGATAGTGGCACCATCTTCCTCAGAGCATTTTCCATGGAACAATCGATAGATTACACAGAGAGACCCGAAGTCTCACCGCAATCCTAACGGCTCCACATTCTCCGTGCGATCTGGACTATCGACGATTCGAAGAGCTCGGCGTTGTATTAAGTCAACTGGGTTGAGCTGGTATTTTGGGGCTTTTACCCAGAGGTGGGAGCAGAACTCCACGTCGTGCTGGATCGTCGCATTTATAGAGCAATAACCGATGATCCGATGAGAAGTACCGCTTGGCTCTGTTGAGAATCCTTAACTTTTTGCTGGCCAATTTGCCCTTACCTTTCAAATGATACCCAAACTGCAATTTGCAAAATATTTCGGGTCAAGGAATACTCTCGGATGCTTAGAGAGAGTGTCTCCATCACAAAAGGGGTTTTTTTGGTTGTAAAAGAGCAAACCTGTGCCATCTTGGGGTTAAATTGTGCTATCTTCAATTTATTTACCCTATTGATTTATTTAGGATCCGACCGGTCACCCTTCTTGGAGACTGGATGAACATGGGCGATATTCCATGAAGCCGGGCCTGGATTGTTTTAATAGAAAAGACGCGTAAGTACGGGGGTAATCTCAGGGACGGACGTCTTAAGAATCACTGCAGGGACACATTCCGACCCACTCGAATAGTAGATGTGCAGTACCGCCCGAAATGCGGAAGACAGGGTAGTATTCGATTGCTAGCGCAGGTTTTGTTAGGGACCCGCCTCGGCCGCAATTTGCTGGCAAGCTAGTGACACTGATATATTCTTTTCGGTCTTCCTCCGGGGTACCGGAAAATAAGCTTAACAGTTTTCCTCTCCATACAAAAAAGGGGGGCCCCATCCGATGATTTTGCCACGGGCCCCAGATGGTGTAGTTACGCCACTGATGCTGCGCCTTGTCAACCAGAAAATAGCTTGAAGGAGCACAACGCGTTGTTCGAAGTGGCCATAAATGTCTTCCTAACAATGTGCTACCCATTCTCCAAATCACCGCAGCATTCGATTGCACGTCATATCAAATTTGACATAAGACCACTATGGCCGCCGTTACATATGTATGCTTATGTAGGACTCATATTTTATGCCCGAGTATTTCCACAATGTGTTTTTATACAATAGTATGGATTTAAAAACTGTCGGTAATAAATACATATGAATTATAATAAAACATAGATGAGAGACGTGGTACCTTAGTGAAAACAGAAGACGAGAATTAAAACGCGCTGAGCTAGTGAGTTTAAAGTAACTGCTTAATATATTTTGATTAAAACGTTTGCTAAATAAATGTTAAATCACAATAAATCTCGTTGGCTTTGTTGTTTTGAAGTTAATTTTATATTCTTGAATCCAATATCTGACTACAACTTTGTAGCTTCAAAGAAGTCACCTTAGTATGGATATGATACTTAGGAACCTTTTTATTGAGCAGTCGTAAAATAAAAATAAAAGTATACTAGGACAAAAAGTACGAATTACCTTTGTATCTTTTGTCACAGTAGTCATCAGAAATTAGTAAAATAAATAAATAGGAACTAACATTCTTAAAAGCTTTCATTTTTATTTTATGACGTCTGAGCATCTGAGCCTGAAGAATAATATCACAGACGAAGTTGTTAGGAAGTTAGGTAAATTAAAATTAAATTTGGCAATAGGTTCATCCATCCATCCATCCATCAGCCAAAGGAAGTCCACTGCTGAACATAGGCCTCCCCCAATGATTTCCACAGAGACCTGTTGGAGGCAGCCTACATCCAGCGACGTCCCGCGACCTTTACCAGGTCGTCGGACCATCTTGTGGGTGGACATCCTACGTTGCGCTTTCCGATACGCGACCTCCATTCGAGCACTTTCTGACCCCATCGGTCATCAGATCTCCGCGCTATGTGCCCTGCCCATTGCCACTTCAACTTGCTAATCCGGTGGGCTATGTCGTTTATTTTAGTTCTCCTACGGATCTCCTCATTTCTGATTCGATCTCGTAGGGAAACCCCGAGCATAGCCCTCTCCATAGCTCGTTGAGTGACTTTGAGCTTCCTAATAAGGCCCATAGTGAGAGGCCACGTCTCGGTGCCGTAAGTCATCACTGGCAACACACAACTATCGAAGACTTTCGATTTAAGGCACTGAGGTATTTTGGACGAGAAAACGTCGCGTAGTTTCCCGAACGCTGCTTAGGTTAGGTTAGGAAATAGGTTCATTTTATATGTATTTTGTTTTAAGATTATTTTAAAGTTATGTAAATGTAATAAAAATGAGTGCTCAATTTTCTTAGACTGCGACTTTGAAATAAAATTACGAGAAGAGCTTACAAATATGTTTTTTAGATAAACCAGATATGCGGTTTTGAATTTAATGATAATAATATTATTGATAAATATACCTCACTTTTTAAAAACAACAAACAAGAAATGCGTCTCCAATTCAGCTTTTGGTGAAAATTATGAAACTATATCTAGATCTACCATCCACACATCTCAAGGGACCGGCGCGGTGGTAACAACATGTATAACATACAATAATATACCTAAATAAGATGAATGTAAGAACAGTTATATTCAATATTGGACATCACATACAATATTGGTAGGCAAGTTGTTGTCAGTTTAGTGGTAAAAACATTTATTTTGATGGAATTTTATATTTTTAGTCCTTGGGGACTTATTTGCTCTTTTTGCGTGTAAAACATAAATCATTATAAGCTCGTGCTTACGCTGAACTATTTTAGGACCGAAAAACCCTTAATGAGGCCCTAATGGCATCATTAATAAACTCGGATGAGCGAAGGATTAACTTTAGGCATTGGTCTAGAGAATTCAATCTATTATTATGAATAGCTAGATAGTAATGACTATATTAATAAAAATCTATATTCTTCGGCCTAACATGATAATCCTGTTATGGCAATCTACTGATTGTAAAAGTAAAAAGAACGGTCAAAATAAATTAGTCCATTTTAAAGTTTTCGACTAAAATTTAATCCCTCGCTCATCCGAGTTTATTAATAAGGCCCTTACAGTCTCATAAAGTTAGTAGTATTAATGTACTAGTCAACTCTCGCAACTGATTTCAAACATTTTGTTGCGGATGGCCCATCTAATCACAGTTTTTATTTGGAACAATTGCTTGTACGGGTAAAATTATTTGAACTTTGATACAGTTTGATACTCAGGTAATTCATAATTATGCAACTTGTTGACATGTTTTGTAATGCCGGCGCAATATCAAAGCTGCTTTTATAGAGGAACATTAATTGCTTACTAAGTCAAACAATCATTATAACGTAAACTCAAAATTAAACCCACGAATTATTAGTGATAGAGCAGCAATTGTGAAATATCATATACTTAGTAAACATCGGATCGCCTCTAGATTCATATATTGTAAAACTCGTCTCACAGATGTCTAACAGTGTAAGTCTGATGTGCTGCCAGCACATCAGAGCCGACCCAAAAACAATTGGCTCGCCAATTAACGTCTTAGGACGCAGTTCAATGAACTATCAAAAGAACATCAGCGAATTTGGATCGGCTAATTGACGCTTACATAATGACACTAATTATCTAGGCTGATTGAATTATCTATGACAGAATTTCGTCATATTTTGGCAGAATGTTTCTAAATTTATATTTCACAGATTTTGGCAGATTTTGACTACATAATAATACTGCTGTTACACATTTTTGAGTACGGTATCCTAAAAAGAAAAAACAATCTTTGAATATTTTTATATTGTAGAATAAAATGACTCTAAAAATGTTTGAACTGCACCGCAAAACTTTGAGAATCAAATTAAACATCAAGCAGCAAAAGATGCTTAAAATTTCCACGAAATTAGCGAAGTTTATTTTGAGGTCCTAATAAGTACCTACTGGGGAACAGTATTACTTTTTAATTACTGCTGGAAGATGTATACGCTGTACCGGAATCAATCCTTCCCTATTTGGGTATTTTAATTTAAGAATATTAAAAATAACGTCTGTTAAATTATAATTGTAAATTTGAAAAAAAAAAGCAATAGTATGAACAATAAATAAATATTTGCGTCATTCGATTCCAAACGTTGGAAATTGACAAAGCAATACGAAGCAGAAATACGAAAACGTCTACAATATGTAACCGCACGAAGACATTCTGCATGCAGATGTATTTTGCTTCCGAAATGTGTTTTTGCTGCAGTAGTGTTTGTGCGGGAGTGACGGACGTTGAGATAAAGGTTTCGACATGTCGTTGGCAAGCATTCAAAACGGAATGGTTCACGTGTCAAATGTAAAATGATCGCAGACTGCTGGGCGGCGCGCGGGCTGAGACCGCAACCGCATCAGTGTTATTGGTACGTTCGTACACTGGGACGCATCTAATGAGATTTCAACAATAGTCACATGTGTTCTCGTTCTCAATCTTCAATTATATACTAGCGCGTGCTTTCTTCTATACCTACATACATATGTATCTTCTACTCGTATATACGAGTGTGAATTCTCCAAACATTTGTAGAAAATTGTCTATAATTTGCACCGCATAAAAAGTAAGAATTAAAAATAAAAATACTTTCAAAAATCCATCAACCATCCATAGAATGCAGGATATTTTGGACTTATTATTTCAGCGTTATTGACAAAAAAGAAAAGGAAAAAACGTTTCACTCTCATCAATATATCAGAAAGTAAATTTTGCATCATATTTCATAACCAAAAATTACGTTGTGTCCATCCTAAAAATATGTTTGGAAACAATACCGTAATATTTATCTGCGATAATAAAGTTTATAAAAAGTAAATCCTATACTCACCAGTAATTAATTATAAACGAACTTAGGTCGTATGAAGTTTCTACTAAATACAAGAATGTTAATTAGACTTTCGATGACAATAGTGAACAATACCATCGGGTCAACAAGTCGGTGTTTTCCAAGGAAACAAAACGATGTACCTACATTTTTATTAATTTCCCTAAGCTTCGTCCTACTCCGGAATTTTACACAATAAAGTGCCGACAACAAACAGAATTAGCAGTGTGATTTCAGACTTAAAGGAAACACTTAAATGAAATTAAAATTAAGTATACAATAAACTATCCATGAGAATCATATACTTTTATATACCTATCTAGTACCTGAGTTTCTTTTTTAGCCATGTCGCTTGCTGAAGCGTTATCTAAGTCTTAGAATTCATTAGACACACAATTATGCACAGATCGTACACAGTTATTCATTTATACATCATAACTTCAATTGCGTAAACAATTGCCGCGCAATGGCTTCAAAGATCAAAACAAATTATATTTGTCACAATATGCGAGATATAATATAAGATTGCCATAACGAGCATTTATACACACACTAAAAGCGCCGTCAGTCTATACACGTCGCAATAAATAAACAATACACAGCATTTACTGATTGTATGGTTGTACGCATTTTATTAAATAACTAGCTGTGCCCGCTACTTCGTCCGCGTGGAATTTAACAAAAAGTTAATTAGTTTTAGTTTTTTTTTTGGTTTTTGCATTTTTATTTTAATTATCAACATTTGAAACGAAACCATACCGCGATCTAATTCTACGGTGGCGCCATCTCTTAGCGAGCGGCAGTAAACTCCCGTTACACATTTATTTTCAGTTTTTTGTATTAACTTTATTGAAAAATTACTTTATATACAAAATTTTGTATATGTGATATTGATTTGTTGGTGGGTGAAGTGGTGGGAGGCGCCCGACGTGACGGCCCAGTGGTGGCATGCGCGTGAGCTGCGCGCGGGCATTGCAACATTATTTTTCTAAAATAAAAGAATTTTTCTAAAATAAATGTAGCCTAAGTTACTCCTTGTTATATCAGCTACCTGACAAAAAAAGTCCCGTCAAAATCGGTCTAGCCATTTCAGAGATTAGCCGGAACAGACAGACAGACAGACAAAAAAAATAAAATATCATTTTCGGTACAGATATCGTATATACCTATAACGATATGTAGTTGGACATTTTTTTTATTTTCACTTTTAAAACAGACACTTCAATTTTTTTATATGTATAGATATAGATATATAAATAACGGACAATATTTATTAGTTCAATACCGTACACCGTACCCCATACAATGCGATGGGACTTGGTTACTCCATAGACCTAAAATGGACCTATAGATTATAAAAAGCAGTTGGTATTATTGTTTTACAACCAACACTGATCGTTTGATGTGGCGACCAGGGTATAGAAAATCACATGATCCCTATTCTAAAAATGGTCACTGAAGGTCGGTTTTTGCCTAATTTTACCATCATTTTCTATACAAATATTTTGTAAATATCAAGTTCCAGCCGATTTTCATCAATAAGTACCTACACTATAACATAATTTTACATTGAAGATAATAAGTTTAAAAACTTTTGTTTTATTTTCATTGTAGCATTCACTGATATGAAAAAAAAAAAACAATGGTAACCAATACAACCTTGCTCTTGAACAGTAGCAATACCAAACAGCACCTTGAATTACAAAGTAATGCTTGATATTCCATTGCGCTCGCCATGCTGCGGCGTAAGAGGTAAAGTCTCAATGTGTCCGGTAGTTACTCTGGCTACAATATTCTTCAAACCGTTACCAACGCTAGGAACTTACATATTTTTAAGAAACAAATATTTGTTTTCCGCCACCAACATCTTCTCGTAAACAAACATTATCATTGTCTTATGAGTCAGTTTGTTTACTTGGTCTAATGATTTTGTAATGTAGAAGTATGTTCGAGTAAACTTTAGATTGCGCCACGCGTGTGATGAAGTAAGGTGACATCATATTAACAATAACGTTGATAATGAATATCCAGGAAAAAGTAAATGATAATAAATATTTCTTATCACTCAAGGAAAATCTACCAACCCCTAATGGTCATGCAATACAACAAAGATTTTTTAATCCATTAAAAATGACACATGTAAGAAATGTTTCCAAATCCTGCAATGGGATTTTAAGAAAATATGTAAAACTAAACTCATGAGCGCGTGTGGAAAAGACGGTCAAAAGTGCGCACCATGCTCAAACTGTTTGTTTTAAAATACTAATATTTGCCTCATGTTACAAGCTAAATAACATCAAACCACGGAACAGATGAATATAGTTAGAAGGGAAATAAAAGCGTTTGACGCGTCGCAAAGTGGTGCATAAAAAGCATCACTGCCGCGGAACGGATGATTTGTAAAATTAGTCGATTTCGAAATGCCTTTGAGAGAGGCGCTCCGGCGAAATAGAGTAAAAATACTGATTTTTGCTATTTTATCTTGCAGTTCCAATACTAAAGCATCAAATATCAATAGAGGAGGAATTTCATACCAATATTCAACCAAATTTTATTGATTTACACCTTTATTTTAAAAAATTGCGGTTATTAATTACGACATTTTGAAGAATTCGATAATATGATAGACGACAAATCAAAAACATACATTTCTGATTACGCGTACATACAATGCTCACGAATGCCAAGTTCCTACGCAATGCATACGACTTATTTTTGTTATGTCAACAGCGAAAATTGGCAATGTCACGTAGTGTTGTAGTCTTGTACCTACATAGTAACTATATCGATGTAGTTATAGATTTCGTATACTCGTTAATCAGTTTTTAGTCATTTCAATTCATTGTAGAAGTATTCATCATTGTAGTAACGTTTGATAACGTTGACGACCTATCCTTATGTTCTAATTCCATCGACTTGGTATTACATGCTTACAACTTTTTGCGGTAGAAAACCTGAGCTGCGAGACTTGGAATTTTTTTACAGAATGTTTTTGATGGGATCTCACGTGTTTTTGTACGTAGAGTCCTACTTTTTTCCTTTTCGGTACTTTTTACTTCTAGAATGTCACTAACGATTTTTCTTAAAGCCTCTGTCTTATGGTTTATTTTTATTTTTGTAGGTATCAATTTAACACAAATATAGCGGATTTGATTATTAATGTTCTTTCTTTCATGGTAATTGATATTTTCGAGCTATATAGTCTATTTATTTGCATTGCAAGTTTTTCTTCGTCACGTTTTGCTAGAGGAATGTTGTACAGTTTCATGGGCTGAATACAATTTTTTTTTTCTATACCCCCTTCTGTTATGCCTCATATATATAGATACCTATCTACAACTATTATTCCATTATATACGGGTACAATGATTCATTAACTGTAAATGTAACTTTGTAATCCTATACATTTATATGGGATTACAAAGTTATTCACGCAGTTGGTGTATCTAGAAAACTAGACAGAAATTATGAAATGTTTAAATTTTCCCTTACTTTAGACATTAAACACTAATTATATTCTAAATTTGAAAGTTCTATGTCTGCTAGAAGTGCCTTAGACTTTTGATGATCGGTCAGTCAGTCAGTGAGTGACAAAATTAAGAAAATTTGACTACTGGTTCAAATTGAATGACATTTTAAATATACCGTGTTTACACAATGTCTGCTTAGTAACTGAAAATTCAGGCTTCTTGCTTTAACCACAACGAAGTTATGGGGGGTTGAAAATGGTCTGAATTGCTTCGAGAAATGGATTTTTTTTTTAAACGGGCCTGGCATAGTGGCGGCTTTGCACCTGATGGAAAGTGCCAATGCCGCCCAGGCAGAGTATCCATTGGCATCGGACGGCAATCCCATGCCAATGGAAACAATTATGCCGGCCTGCTAAGGTGCCTCTTCACACCGCGGCGGAAGGACCCAGGATTGTAGGAAGGAGGGAACACGTGCGCCGGCAAACAATTCCACAGCCTGACGGTGCGGCACAAAAACGAATTTGAGAACCGTTTGGTTCGCGCCGGGATGGTATGGACCGTCAAGCTATGGCTTCGCAAGCCAGCACGCGTGGTTCTGGTTAGGAATGGAGAGGAGGGGAGCAAGTTGAACAATTCTTCAGAGCACTCACCGTGATACAGGCGGTAGAACACGCTTAGAGAGGCGACATCTCTCCGGAGTTGTAGCGACTCCAAGTTGCTCGTAACGTCTGCATCATTCACAATGCGGATGGCCCGCCGCTGCAATCCATCCAAGGCATCGAGCAGGTACTGGGCGGATCCATCCCAGAGGTGCGAGCAGTACTCCATACCCGGCCGGACCTGGGCTTTATATAAGCGACAAAGCTGACCGGGCGTGAAAAACCGACGCAACCTGTTCAGGACTCCAACCCTGCGTGATGTGGCAGATATTACGCCCTCGATGTGATTCCTTGGATTGAGATCACAGCGGATATCCACACCAAGGACACTCAGGTCATTCCGCACTGAGAGGGGAGTACCCTGAAGAGTGGGGAGGGGAGAGAACGGGGATTTTTTGCACGTGAACGCACACACCTGGGTTTTCTTGGCATTGAACTCAACCATATTCCTGGAACCCCATGTAGAAATGAGATCCAAGGTCCGGTTGAGCTCAATGACAATATCTTCACGTCCCTTCACAGTTTCGACACGGCAACCTGGAGGCCCGCAGTGGTATCGCCCTTGAACCGTGCTGTCATCTGCATATCAATGAATGTTGCCAAGCGACAACATGTCATTGATATGCAGAATAAACAAGGTGGGCGACAGCACCGAGCCCTGAGGAACTCCGGCATTTACCGACATGAGCGCCGAAGCGTGTCCGTCAACGACTACACGTATTCTACGCCCATGCAGAAAGCCGGAAATCCACGAACACAGGTTGCCGGGTAGACCGTATGCCGGAAGCTTGGACAGGAGACCACGGTGCCAGACCCTATCAAACGCCTTGGCAATGTCGAGGCTCACAGCAAGAGCCTCGCCACGCCGGTCAATCGCCTCACCCCAGCGACAAACGCTAGAAGATCACCCGTCGATCGATTATGACGGAAACCGTATTGCCGGTCACTGATCAACGAGTGATCCTCCAGGTAGCGGATCAATTGAAGGTTTATGATCCGCTCCATGACCTTACACATCACTGAGGTGATAGCGATAGGGCGGTAATTCGTAGGGTCCGACCGATCACCCTTTTTGGGGATCGGTTGCACATTGGCCTCCCTCCAAGATTCCGGCACAACACCTGTGCGGTAGGACGCTCGGTAGAGGCGAGTCAGTGCTGGAGACAACTCGGCTGCACAAGCCCTCAAAACCACCGCTGGTATCCCATCCGGACCACTGGCTTTCCGCACATCGAGAGACCGTAACTCACGTCGCACATCACACTGCCTGATGCGAATATCTGCCATTGAGAAACCGCAATCAGGCAGCGTAGGCAGCGACTGGGAACCACGGTCTTCGAGGCGGGAATTAGCCGCAAAGAGATTTGCCAGCAAGGCAGCCTTCTCTTGCGGCTTGTGGGCCAGCGACCCTTCTGGGTACCTCAGCGGCGGCAACGCTGGACGGCAGAAGTTAGATTGAACGGCCCTGGCCAACCTTCAATAAGCACGACTGCTAGTTGGGTGATCGGCCAACGCACGCCCAATCCTGCTAACGCGCTGGGCATCCGCCCTAACGTAGGCCTTCTTGCAGGCCTTGGAGGCACGGTTGTAGGCTTCTTTGAGGGAACTGATATTGGGATCCTTCATGGCGCGACCCCTGATCCAAGCGCGATACGCCGCCTGTTTGTCACCGACAGCATCGGCGCATGCACGATTGAACCAGGAGCGTCCACGGCCCTTACTGGCGATCTCAGAGGAAGGAATGTAATATTCCATTCCAAGTCTGATCTCGTCAGCAATAGCGTTGGCACTCGCTGAGGGATCTTTACCCTCAAAGCAGCGCTGCCTCCAAGAGATGGATGCGAAATATTCCCGCATACCATCCCAATCTCCCGACGAGTAATGCCAGACCCTTCGCCTAACCTGCACGGGACGTGGAGGTGATGCGATCGGTACTGACGACCCAACCAGGCAGTGATCGGAAGTGCCCAGAGGCGCACTAACAGTCACACGATACCCGGCTGGGTGACTCGCCAGCAGAAGGTCCAGCAGAGAAGGCGCATGACTCGCCACATCCGGGATCCTGGTGGGCTGGTTCACCAGTTGTGTCAAGTCATGAGTCAGAGCAAATGCATGGGCAGCTCTGCCAGCATGATCAGTCTTGGAGGAGCCCAGCCACAGTTCGTGATGAGCATTGAAATCCCCCAAGACCACCATTTCGGCCGACGGGAACTGCGCCTGCGCGTCATCAGCCGCCTGGCTAAGATACCTGAACAGCCGAGTCGTCTCATCGTCCCCATTGTGAGACCTGTAAAGGCACACGTAGATGCGGCTCAAGGAACCTAGATCCACGTGCACCTACAGAGCGGAGAAAGAGGGGTCCTCCATGCAGTGCAAACGGTGACAGCAGATGTCCGACCGAACATACAAGCATACCCCGGCTTTAGGCTTGAAGTTTACTTCAAGCGAATAACCGGGATACAACAGGTAAGAATTATCGGTCAGACAACGAATCTGCGTCTCCGTTAGGAAGAGCAAAGCAGGCCGGGCCGTCTCGAGATGGTGGTGGACGGCATTGAGGTTCGTATGGAGTCCACGGATGTTAGTGAACTCCATAGTAAACGCGGTGGTGGGGTTAAGCACCGCTGAAGGACCTGCTCTGTTTGGTTGCACTGTCATGGTAGATTAATGATGGATGGTACGACTGTGCCGCTTTTAACCTCGTCTTGGAGGGGGTACTGCCGTGCCCCCAGATTCCTACAAAATCCAGTACTATTTGTTCTAAGTATTCATTTTCGTGAAACGGAAGACAATAAAAAATCTGGATCATAAGAAATATACAAACCAAAAATAATTACGTGCAACGCTTATGGAAAAACTGTATCATGGCGATGAAATAATTAAATATTGTATGAAAAATCAAAACCACTGAACCTATTGACGTAAAAAAAATCGCAATTTGGTTATAATAATTGCTTATATGTGCCTTTCCAATAATAAATAGCTCACACACAGCTGAAAATCTTAAAAATCCTGTACATATAGATTTGTAAAATTGTGTACAAATTAAAATTAATTTTCAATACTAGTCTCATTTATTTTCCGTCTATTGACATAATACTAATTAAATAACTGTATCAGAAAAAACTATTAAGCATATCGATAAAATAAATTCCGGTCTTATAACAAAGGCATAATTTCATAATTTTATCGATACTTTAAATAGACTATTGCAAGCTTTATTGGATTTGTTGAGGTTTTGTGTTCCGAAAACGACGACGCTGGTTTTCATACAATTTGACGGCTATTGCCTTTCTAACCATATTCAACTGTTCTGTGCATCAAACAGTCATATCATATAATCCTGACCCCACATTAAGATCAATCAAGTTTTGTTCCGTGGTTATCAAAAACTACGAGACTTTATGGTTTTACAAACACCTAGACCCGAGACAATCACTTGAGGGAATTTGCCTTGGTGCGGGGTTCGGACCCGCACCGAGGTGGCGGAGACTGTTGAAGGCTGCAGGCAATGCTGCTACTACATAAATATTTTATTTGAATGTTATTTGTAAAAAAAAACGATCATAGTCAAACCATATTGACTCATGACGATGAGTCAATATGGTTTGACTATGATCAGTCTCATTAAGTACCTCCGTCTAAAATGAGGTAACCGACAACTTTAGATTTTTCGGATTATTTGTTTATTATTATTATTATTATTTATAAATTTAATGTACATAGAAGAAAAAAAACATTAGATTCAGTCATTTTTTTATCTACCACCCAGTTCGGAAAGCGGTTTTCACTAGAGAAGAACAGGCAAGAAACTCTAGTGTTGCTGTTTTCAAAACCAGTTATAGTGATTATTACAAAATTTACAAGTTGGTTTAAATCAGAGCAGTTTATTAATAATTTGTTGTAAATTTACAATAAATATTTTAATACGAATATGTTTACGTTATAATAAATATGGCTGAGTGAAGCGAAGTCGCCCAGAACGAAGAATCAGTATACTCTTTTTCGCTAAAGCAGTGAATAATTGCGAAAACCTTATATAATATACTCCATCAATCAATCCGTTACAATGTAAGCGAATCGGATAGACTAGTCTACGCAAGCAGCACCCGTTCACGAGTATGACGCATATGCCAGCCATCGGCCTCCTCAACCATACTACGGGGAAGTGACCGACCCGGCACACGACGCCACCGCAAGCACAGACTTTTTAGCGAGCATGACTTACCCAATCACTTACAAAGCAAAACAATGGCAAATGTGATAAGTTATTTAACTTAATTATATTATACAGAGCACACTAAGACTTCCGCTCCGAGATACTACACATTTATTTAATTTTATTCTATTCCTAAGCCTTGTTATCATCAAGATATTCTGATATTTTATAATATGCTTCATTGCATAATTTTTGCTTGATAGTTGCTTTGAATTTTGTAATAGATAAGTCTTTAATATGACAGGGAACTTTGTTTTAAAATTGTATACAGTAACCCTTAAAAGATTTGCTTTTGATTTGATCTTGTGGAGTCTGGTCTTATGCGTTGCTAGATTATTTTTATTCCTAGTAGTTTTGTTATGAATATCGCTAATCTTGCGAAAACTTTCTTTATTTTTATGAACATAAACTAAATTTTCAAAAATACATTGTGATGCTACTGTCATTACATTTATCTCTTTAAATTCTCTAAGAGAATATCTAAACCCTAGCGAATAAATGGATCTTATAGCTCGCTTTTGGAGAACAAAGATGGTATTAATGTCACAGCGCCACCCCACAGTAAAATTCCATAACTCATTAGACTATGAAAATAGGCAAAATATACCAATCGAGCTGTATCAATATCAGTCAGTTGGCGAATCTTACCCACCGCAAAAACTGCGGCGCTCAGCTTTTTAGCTAGAGCTACTATGTGAGAGCCCCATTGAAGTTTGGGATCTAATGTAATTCCTAAGAACTTAGTATCCACAATATACATATTATGTATTAATGCAGTAATTCAATTTTATTATATTTTTTTAGCCCTCCGCTAACAATCTTTAGCATTTCCCAATGTCTATTCCCTACTAAATACTTAAATTGATACTTGTACGATACTTTTGTTTCTCACTTTTATCTCGGTACTATTGATTCTATCCAAAGAATAGTAACTTGAACAACTACCCAATGACAGTGATGTCCTTCCTTCTAGTGACTTCCCTCAAGTTACTTGCGCGAGTATCGCTTAAGTATTATAGAAATAGGCAGTTTAAATAGTGTCTATCTATTGTGCCAAGTGTGTGGTGACCTGATGGTAAACAGACGGAAATCGGCTGCCAACATATTTACGGTGGTCACGGATAAGAATACCAGGGCATACCTCCGACTTTTTGGGAGTATTGTGTGTATTGATAGTCAATCGCCACACACTAAACCGGTGAAGGAAAACATCGTGAAGAAATGGGCGTTCCATAAAGAGTTATAAGAATTTCTATGGTCAGCGTGGCGGACTATATGGCCTAAACACTCTCTATCATACTCTCGATCGTCGAGGAGGCCCATGTTCTGCAGTGGGACGAATATGGACTGATACAAATATTGGACGTGGATGAAGACAGTAACTTCTGAAAGATTGAGAAATGCAGGTATAAAAAAAGTATGTTCAAAAGTTTTTAAACCAAAGAATGTCAGCTGAAGGGCGTTTAAAAAGTGATCATTAAGTTCTTTTTGGAATATTTGGTTTTGTTTTAAACAAATTGTAAACTTGGCTCTCGGCTTCAATTACACATTCCAATACCAACTCAACCGCCGAACCGAGCTTCAGTTTTACGCTCCACATTGAGTTTGAAATAATTACCGAAATAAAACCTCAAGTCGAGACCGATAAAGGGTTATAGTAGTACTTTACATTTTGGAATTTATGCAAATGTTGTATCTGTATAAAGCTGCTATTAATAACTAACTTGAATAGGTATATCTAATAAATACCAGTAATACAGATTATAATTTTTGATTTGAGCGTTATATGTAAACACACGCACCGGCAGAATTAGAGGAACACATACAAAAATGATTTTTATTTTATGTGACACATAAAGTCATATCTAAGGATCATCAGAGCCCGCAGAAGCATTATGTATCTACCAGTAGCTCCTTTTATTTTTTCCACATCTCTTGTAAATACAGGTGACTTTTACTCATTAAAAACGAGTATTTACAATAGTGCAAATACATTAAAATAAATTAATAGAATATTTATTCCTATTCACAAAGGAATCATAATTTTACTCGTGTTCCTTTAAATCTGCCGGTGCGTGTGTAGTTACCAAAAAAATCGCCTAAACCCGTGACTTACCGTGTCCAAATGGAAACATATCGATGGCTAGTATTAGGAACGTGACATAACCGAGCAGTCGAGAACCTGCGTCATTTAAACACTATGTGTGGAATGCAGCACTAATCACTATCTTCTTGGAACCACTAAAAACATATTATCGTGATCAATATCTTTCAAGCCAATGGTTATGTTCGTCGAACAGTCGAGTCAACAAGAAGTTTGTGTGCTGTGCACATCACGTAGCACACATAATATAAATCGAACACACGTTTTGATAATAAACTTGAATGATTTGCACGCATTATGTTATTGTAACTTTCCTTATTATTTGCCAAAATATTAATTACAATAAGCTACTTAATATAACAGTTCATGTTCGCTCTTTTTAAAGTACATTATAGTTATATACATACTTCTTTTAAGAGGAGAATGCCCATTTTACCAAGCGAAAATGTTTGTGCCTCGATGAAACCTATTTTTTTGTGTTGAGAAAAATATATTTATTCAATAAATATAAGCATAATTGTAATCCAGGCCCGGAGTTGTTGGAGAAATTAACTTGAAGTCCAATAAAAAATATTTTTTGGCTTCGACTCTGTGAACAAAATGTGATGATAATTACATTATTTGATAAAAATCTGTCGCCCGGGATAGAATAATAAAACATTTAAGAAAAAACTATAAAAATGCTTTAATGAATTTTAAGCAATATCGGGATCAGCGATATTTCTTACCGATACTATGAATAGCCATTCTCCTTTCTCCGGTGGACAGAATTCTAAATGAGGTATTCCCAAAAATAATGTCACCGATATTACTCGTATGATTAGCACGCTGTAGTAAAAATGGGCGGGCCACTATGCCGCCGGACAGATGTTCGGTAAAGTTAACAAGTGTTAGAGTCGAGAACCCGCTCAGGTAGACATAAAGTAGGAGGTCCTACGGCATGATGGACTGACGTCTTGAAAAGGGAGGCGGTTAGCTTAGGATGATGGCTGCTCAAGATCGGGATGGTTGGCGACTGGGTGACTTGGGGAGACCACGTCTAGCAGTGGACGCCGGTAGACTGAATATACCGGGTATATCAAGAGTGAACTACCGAAAACGAAGCCGGGTGGTAGTTTTAGTGACTACAAACACAATGCAACTAAAAATTACAGAACAGAAAAACGTATAGAAATGCGACAATTATTTTTTATTATTTTTTAAATATCGTCGAATTTGGGTGGTATATCCATAGTTTTTTCTAAAATAATAATTTAAAGCCTTGCGTACCATAGCGTCTTTAAAAATTAAAGGGTGTACACTATTATTTAAGAAAAAACTATGTATTTACCATCCTAATACGATGATAGAAAAAAAATAACAAAAAAATCTAACACAGTAATACGTAGTGACTAGTGAGGAAGAAAATTGGAGAGGCACTGTGCATTCAACTGTTCAACAACAAAGGAGCTTTTGCTGTTTTTTTCATACAATAAAAAACTAATTAACTTAAAATTATATTCTTTAAAAAATTATAAATGTGATTCATAAAATTAAAACATACATAACACCGTGACCCATAAAAATATACATATTATGAAACATTTCAGTTTTATGAAAATTGCGAGAGTACTGAAACTAAGACAATAACTTTTTATTTCGTCTAGAAAAATACATGCACCGTGCTGGATTATGTAGATTTTGTAAATAAAAATATTGATAAGCATGCGAAACGAGTCACAAAAAGAAATAACGTGATAGAGGTACAACAAAAAATGACATTTTATTGTAACGTATACCTATAAATTATGTAGATTTTGAATAATGCGTCATGGTATTGTATGGTATGCCCAACAATTCTTTCTGCTAATAGAAACTACAAAACAGCAGGTGTTCATGACCAATTAAGTAATTGAAATTGTACTACTTCGCAATGTTACGTTTCAATAATGCTAAATGTGTATGCATCATCGTGTTGGTTCTTCAATCAATCATTGCCCATTGAAAGATCAGTGTCCTACTTAATAAAAGTTACGAATAATTCTGTTTTTAATACATCCAATTCTGAATAAACAGATACAAAGGTTCCATACATCAATAAATATTATACAAACATAGTCAAAATTAACAATTCAAATATTGAACAACGTATTTTTCAGATGTCGTCTATTTCAGGAGCAATAGAGGTTGCTATAAAAAAATAATAGGCGATCTCTATCGGGATACTCACATAAAACAGACGAGAAAATAGTGATTTAGTGTCGAGATGCACGGTATCGTAGGCCAGGGGCCCTACTATATGAATCCGAAACGAAGTTCGAAACTTCGTGACGTTTTTCGTTTCGAAACCTACTCTGTTACACGAAATTCGAATCTTCGGATCGAAGAATGAATTATTCCAATATATCGGCAATACGAACATTTACAGACGGGTATATTCGTATCGTAACAAACTTCGTTCGTCCGAAGTTTCGAACTTCGTTTCGGATGAATATATTAATTAAAAATGTAAATGTTCGGATTGCCGATATATTCGAATCATTCATTCTTCGATCCGAAGTTTCGAATTTCGTGTTACAGAGTAGGTTTCGAAACGAAAAACGTCACGAAGATTCAAACTTCGGATTTATATAGTAGGGCCCCAGAGTAGTTCAAAAATCTGTAGAGCCTCCCTAGTAGTCCTCCGGTAATGCTTTCCATACATTTTCATGGGCCAAAACGGAAACTGAACACTAACCAACCAATCAATAGCTTGCTCGTCTGGCGAACATGTAAATAATAAAATGAAGAAAAAAAAAACATGACAAAATTCTCCAATTATAGGGTACCAAGGTAAATGGGTAGGTAACATTATCTTACTCAGAAATAACATTTAATTGAACACATTTTACGTGGTCAAATTTTATATAGCTAAATGAGTTCTATAATTTAATATTATACATTTATTAGATCTTAAAACCAACTTCTTTATTTTTTCAGACCAAACATTATCAATACAAAAAAGAAAATATAGTTTCAGGATTATTAAGAGCGTTTATACCTTCCGCGCGCTTTTTGGTTTAGAAACAGGACTTTTCAAACGAGTTAATAGCCACCAATAAACAATTTAAAGGAAAAATAATTAGTACTAATTTTAGAAAAGGTTGTTATCTAGGGATTTTGGTGGAGAACATTATAGATTGATAGATAATTTGAGAATAGTATAAGGATTACTGAAAACAGGTTTCGTTATTTAGACTTCGAATGGCAATTTAGAAGCTTAAGATATCCGAAATCACTAAATATAAGATGAAAATAAAAATATTATCAGACTAATAAGACCCTCATGGAGGGATTTTGCTGAGAAAAATAATCTTTTTGTGTTATGTTACTGAAAAATAAAAATTTAAACAATGCGAAATTATTCAGAAACTCTCGTTAAGAACATATTATATTTTTTCACCAACTTATCGTACATAATTTTTTATAGTAATTGCATATTATAATAGAAGAACATTTTATCAATAAATTATTATTTTTATATTTCAACAAAATTAGTTTTCATGTTTTCTACAAATATTTTAAAAACCACTATAAAACACGCTGTCCGACCTGCATCAAATCACGTGATACAGTGCTCTGACTCCGTAGCGTGCGGACGTGTTCTCCCAACTCCGATCATTGATCGTCGAGAGGGTGACCGTGTGTGCGTGAAGTGTTGAAGTGCTACCATTCTAACAGTGCCTGTTTGTGTGTGCAGGTGATTCCGGCCCGCCGCCCCGAGCAGTAAGCCAACCCAACTTCGCCCGGTGAGCGTCGTCGACGCTCGCCGGCCTCGGGATGAGCGGCCTTGGGATGAGCGACCTCCGGGATCGCTCTCCCCTAGCAACCCGTCGGTGCGACCCCCGTCGCGATCGTTCCGGAGATCGCGTCAGGGGTCGTGCGGCTGAGCCTGTGCCGAGCATTTCTGCACAGGCCCGGCCTACCGCCCCCCCCTCGGTCCCTCTTATCTATCCCCCGCGCCGCGCCCGTACCCATGGAAGAGGGCCCGTGCCCTCCCACTCGTCGTCCCCGTAGCCCCGAGGACACCGCGGACGTCGCCCACGGTACCTCCTCGCCAGCCTCCTTCACGGACTCCGTGAAGAAGGCTCGCTTCGCCGCGCAGGATTCCCCAAGCTCTCCGTCTCCGTCCGCGCCGCCGCCTCACGGTCACCCTCTCGACACCTCAGTCGCCCGTGCGACCCGCCGCCCCCGCTGGGCCCTCCAAACCCAGCATTAAATACCCGCCGCTTATTGTGGAACAGTTTCCAAACTGGTCCACGCACTTACGCGCACTGAAAGAAATATTAGGTTTTACCCCGAACGCCCACGTTTTTGGCGGGAAGGGTTCTAGGTTCTTACCCAAGGGAGAACTTGAGTACAGAATCATACAACGCTACCTTAACAACCTACAGAAGACCGAGAACATTGCGTGGTTCTCATACTCTCTCCCCTCGGAGAAGAGTATTAAGGTGGCCATCCGCGGCCTCCCCGCTGAGACCGACGTAGATCTCATCCGCGCCGACCTGGTCGATCAGGGTTATACCCCTGAATACATTCGGCCCATAAAAACTAGATTATGCCGTTCGGGGTGCCTTTTCTTCGTTAAGTAGAAACGCACCCCGAACGTTAGGTCAATATACGATGTACGGGAGATATTATCTCTCCCGTCCATCAGAATTGAGGCATGGCGGGGTAAAAAAGGCCCCGCCCAATGCCACCGGTGCCAGAAATTTAGGCACTCATCACATAATTGCCATAGGACGCAAGCGTGCGTCCGCTGCGGAGACGAACACTCCGCCCGTGACTGCCCCCGCCCCCGCGAAGTTCCAGCCACGTGTGCCAACTGTAGCGGCCCACATCCCGCTAACCATTCCACCTGCCCTGTTTTGCGTCGTGAAGCACGCAATAACAAGGCAGGTACCGTCGCAGTTACGGTCCCTCCCCGCCAGGCCATCATCGAAGGCGACAATAAATCGTCTTCGCTGATGGCCCCGGCCAACAATCCGTGGTCCAAAAATGGACCGTCCCCGAAGAAGCGGGGAAAGAAGAAGAGGAAAGGCCAATCTGCCCCCTCTCCTTCTGGCCCCGCGTCTTCCGCTGCCTCTCAGGTCACGGTTACGGAACCGTCTCGCCGACCTGCCCCCGCGGTTGGACCGGATCGCCCGGTCCCCGCTCCACGCCGCCGGATAACAACACCCCGCGAGTCCGCTCCTAAAGCTTCTCGACCCACTATTCCAGCGGGCCGAGGACCTAAGGGGGTGGAAACGCCCAAACACGCGCCCGCGCCTTCCTCCCCTCACGGTACCAGGGTGATGGGCTACAAGCAGTTCATGCAGATAATGCATCGGCTGTTTACAGCCTATTTCAACGGCGAGGACCTGTCTCACATTATATACGCGTTCCTCCCCCCAAAATGCCGATAATTAGGAATCTACGTATCATCCACTGGAATACAAATGGTCTCCGCGGCAAGATCAATTTGCTCCTAGCACTCCTTCGCTCCCAAGACATAGACATCGTATTATTCAACGAAATGCACCTTAGGTTTGTAGGTAGATGTAAACTACCGGGGTTTATCGTCTACCGACAGGACGAAATCTCTCCACATAACGTCGCGTACCGCGGTTTATTGGTAGGCGTTAGGAGAAGAATCATCCATCAGTGCTTGCCTCCTCAACAGCTCAATTCCATGTACGGACTTGGTGTGGAGGTTTGTATCGCCGCCAATCCGCTGCGCCTGTTTGCGGCCTATAAGCCTCCTACAGCCGCACTGGGGGTGTCCGATATCCACGTTTTACTGGATTCGGCGCTCCCGACGCAGATCGCCAGCGATATGAACGCCATCCACCCGTCATGGGTCTTGGATTCGGCGGCAAACAGTGCTGGAAGTCGCCTCTTCGCTGAGTCGCAATCGCACGGATACTACGTTGAGGGCCCGGATGCCCCCACGCACTACTCATCTAACGGGGCACAGTCGGACCACGTCATCGACCTAATAATGCACCGCGGTCTATCGTCCTTGCCCGCGCAAGAAGTCCTTAACGATTTTCTCGAATCCGACCATCAACCCGTCCTAGTCGTGTTGCCCGGGCAACCTGAAAAGTGGAACCCCCCTCGCGATAGGTTCAGGATTAATTGGGATTCTTTTGCAGAAGCGTTACATGCGAACGCTCCGACTCGACCGGTCACCAACGCTTCAGAGGTTGATCTTCTGGCGGACGAACTTATTTCATCCATCCAGGTCGCCCTTTAGGCTTCCAAGGTCCCACTTTCAACCGCGGGCAGAAAGCCGGAACTCCCTCGCCGCGTGCGAGATCTCATTGATGAGAAACAGAGGCTCCGCGCTCGGTGGCAACACTGTTACTGCCCACGGTTGAAAACGAAGCTCAACCGTCTGACAGATAGGGTGAAGGCCGAACTTGAAGCGTTCAGGACGGAGGGTTGGAACAGCGTCCTGGACTCGGCGGTGAGTGACGCTCCCGCTCTCCACCGTTTGTGCAGGGCGCTCTCCAAGACTCCTGAACCCGTGCGACCGCTTCTGCACGCCGACGGAAACCTGAGGTACAGGGCTGAAGATCGAGCGGAGATCTTTGCCGAGTACCTGGTACGCCAATTCCAACCAAATCCCACTTCCCATCCTGGCCATGAGACAGAAATCTCAAACTTCCTCGAGGATTATTTCGACGAGCCCATAAGGCCCGGCGACGATCCTCTCTTCTTCTCTCCTTCCCAGGTGCGGGAGATGATCCGAAGGTCCAAACCGAGGAAAGCCCCAGGCGCTGATGGCATTCCGAACAGTGCGCTTCGCCGCTTACCACTGAAGGCAGTGGTAGCGCTGACGCGCCTGTTCAATGGCATCCTGCGCACGGGTCACTTTCCCACTCGGTGGAAAACCGGCAGGGTCATCATGATTCCCAAACCTAATAAGCCCCCTCACAAGCCCGATAGTTACCGTCCTATCACCCTCCTCCCGAATACCTCAAAAGTATTCGAGAAACTCCTCCTTTCCTACCTCTCGCCCATCCTGACTCCGAGGCCCGAACAATTTGGTTTTCGCGCCAATCACAGCACCACTCTTCAGTTGTCTAGGGTGCTGCACCACTTCACGATTACCAAAAACAGGCGTGAAGCTGTCTCTGCAGTATTCCTGACATGGAAAAAGCGTTCGACAGGGTCTGGCATAACGGTCTCGTATACAAGACCGCTTTGACGGACACTTCCCGACGCGTCACGAAAGTAGTCCAATCTTTCCTGACGGATAGATTCTTCCACGTCTCCGTCGACAATATATTTCGTAATTGTAAGGGGTTGCAAGGCCCCTAACTGTATTCATGTGTTCGAACAAGTGCGTGTCTGTTCGAACACAAAATGATTAAAAAAACGTCCGTAGTGTCTACTGATTGAATGCAACTTAACAATGTAATAATAACGAAAATATGATTAGTACCTAAATTTGTATTGTTCATTACTTGCACACAGTAAAGGTGAAAACACATTGTAGGTTTTCGTCTTACGCATAGAGTAAAGAAGCGGCCATAAATACTAGAGCAACGCGTCTTAGAGCGATCTGAACAATGGATTCTTTTGTTGTGTGCACATTATAGGTCATACGCTTAAGACGTGACCACAGACTACATAGAAAGAACCTTGTACGTTCCATTGTCCTGATTGGTCAGTTGGCCCCGTACTTACCGCTCTTTACTCTATGCATATGACGAAAACCTATAATGTGTTTTAAACTTAACATTTGTCTACTTATAGTGTAAATAAAATATTTTTATTATATTATATTACCAACTTGCGGCCCGGCCCAGCTTCGCCCGGGTACAAATAGATTTTTGTACAATAATATGTACGTATTATTATTATACATATAAACATTCCTATATAGGCACGCTGCCGCCGCGCCGCGCCGCCCCGGCCGGCCAGTACCGCCGCAAGCGCTACGTCCCGCAATTTTTAATCTGTAATATCTTTGAAAATATTCATTTAAATCTTGTGCTGAAAAGGACCACATAGATCTATATTAAATCAACAATGTATTTAAGCTATTTAATTGGATAAGGATTAATGCTGTATTGGTTAAAATCGCTTCGAAAATTAGCCATTATTTGTCGTAAAAAGTAAATGACAAAAAAATGTTATTGTGGGATATCCATAAGAGATAGACATATACCATCGCAAAGTTTTCTGTAGACCTTTTCAATGTACCCAAATATGTAGTACATTATTTTGATAAATCTCGTAGGGTTCAGCCTGCGTTTGCAATGTAAGCGGAAAAATATTCATAATTAACGACATCACATTAGAAACCTCAAAAATAACAATATTTCTCCACTATTTAATGGATATTATTATACATATAAACCTTTCTATTGAATCACTCTATCTATTAAAAAAACGCATCAAAATCCGTTGCGTAGTTTTAAAGATTTAAGCAAACAAGAGGAAATAGGGACAGAAAAAGCCACTTTGTTTTATACTATGTAGTGATATATAAATCATAAGTTACATTTCAATTGAATGTTGAATTTTGAAGCGCACGGATCGAAGTTGGTTGAGTTGACTTTATAGCGAGCCGACGCGACGCGGCAGCTCTACGCACACAGCTTTGGTCGCTTATGTGTTCGTGAAATTTAACGAAGAAATACCTATTGTTGACTTTGCGCGCAAGGTGTAAACGCTCTTAACTTACAACTTACAAAGGACCTTTCTAAACAACTTCTTTACATAATGTTATTTCGTATTTTAAAATATTAAACATTAGACTTTTAAAGTAGGCTATTTTTCAACGAAGTTCTTTAAAATTTTTATGAGGCATAGTTTTTCATAATATGTTTTGAAACCAGATGTCCATTCTACGACTACTTTTTATTATTGGCTTATTCCAATTTGCTGTAAATTATTCATGCAAATATAGCTTGGCCCCGCCTGGTTTAGATAACATAGGGGGCTTATTGGGCGAACAGGATCCTATACGATAATGATCCTATACGATAATCTACGCTGTTCATTTGTTTGTAAACATATTCGGACTATGAAATGTATGGTGGACTGTTTGTAATTTCTATGGTATGTAAAGTCCGCCAACCCGCACTAAGCCAGCATGGTGGACTATGTGGCCTAATCCCACTAAAACGTACTCTCGTTGTGGAGAAGGCTCGAACCCTGCACTGGAACGTAAATTTGCTGATACAGATATTGTAACGATTAACCTGAGATGTAATTTACATATTAGCAATCGGTAGTTATTTTCTGTGTACTACCGTCAACAGCCTGGGGTGGCGTAAAAATGGAATTGTTAATAAATTGGACGTTTAAACTTATAATTTCATAAAACGAAAGATTTTTTTTTACAACGCTTTGCACGAGAAATCACCTAACCCTGTTCATCGTAGTGCTGACAGTAACACAGTTAAATACCACGATAGTGGGCTAATGAATAATAGATGAGTAGATAATGCGCGTTAATGTGGTACTGCGCATTATTTTAATAATTAAAATTTGAGTTTCAATGAATAGATGAATTAAACTACGCAGTAGTGGATTTCCAGGGAGTCGACGGCGCAGCGGCCGCGCACGCGCACCGCGCAACTGGCGCGCATGACGTCAGCACAGGGCCCTCCGACTGACCTGTCATATCTCCCGTTCATTCACAGATCTATTAGTACACTAATCGAATAATAACCCTTGGGCATTCGCACTTATCAAAATAAGTTGAAAATAATGAGTAAGTAATAACAAAATTAATGATATCCCTACAATTTGTTTTGAGAGTAACGCAATACTAAACTTTGTTTACGTAAACAGCAATTGACCCGATTTAGACATTACGGGAGTTTTTTTTTTTCGTAAAATAAGAGGCCAGTTAGGGTTTACTGTTTACATTTAAGTAATAAAACTTGGATGATATCTCGTATAATAACTGCCTAGCCCCAGCTAGGCAGTGTGTGTGACACACACAAGCAACACAAGTGTCAGTGTGAAGCAAACCCATTGCAGCGGCATGCGTTTACTTCACAGGCGCCGCAAGCCGCCGAGCTCCGTAGCAGCCTGCTTATCATACATGCTCTTTGGTCTAACTAGCTTTTGCCAGTTGACTCCGGGACAGGAAATTTTTATGACATAATGAACACATTTGAAATTGACCCCCTTTGCGCTACAGGACGTACTACAAGTATGCGGGAGAGTCAAGCAGACTCAACCGATTGAAATCAAACCACTCTTATTATCTTAATTGAGCTTTAACAGGGCAGGATGACAGTTCCACTATAGTATTTTCAGTTTTAATGGTAAAACAGATATACAAAAATATTGAAAATAATATTTACACTAGTAGATATTGCGTACATCCAGTAGACGTAAAAATCCATAAACATAAAATATGATCAATACTTTTTTTACAATGGTGTCAGTTTAGTATAATGATTTTCGTATGGAATACGATTTTATAACTTACTTTCTCATTCAACCACTTCATTCGAGAGAAGACTTGCTCTACACCAGAGTCTCGTTGTAGCTAGAAAAAATTACAATGCTATTGGAATTTTTCGGACCTGAAGTGACGCAAATGTACATTTAAAAAAACAAGGCTCATAACAAAAATAAGACAAATTAAAAAAATATATATTCATAAGTATATTTTATTGTGAGGGACATGATTGAAAAAGAATTACAGTCGGGATGGGTTAACTATACGACGTCGTTGGTGGTTATCATTGGAACTTAGACATAGTGGTTTGGGAGATTTATGAAAGGCCTCAGGATAAGCAGGTATCTCAGAAGTTCAGCGTATCTTTCGCGTACGGGGTGAAAACAATATCAATCTAATTAGCCAATCAGTATGAACCCGACGACCTCCAATAATATGCTTAGAACACCCTTGATGTTGCCGGCTGGCACCGACTATCACAGATACGAGACCACCCGCTCACCTATCTCGAAGGCGCACCGACCCCGCAGCATACCCGTGACCCCGATGACCTCTCTACTTCTTTTACGACGGCTATTTAATAATATCATGACGGAATTCCATCACTCTCCTAGAAAGTGACATGCATAAATGTCACAACTGATTTTGCCTTGCTAGGTCCTACAGTTAAAATAGTTCTGGGCGGTTGAAATTGAAAACGCCATTTATGAATGCAGTTATTGCCAGAGGTTCAGCATAGATTATGCTAATTTTCTAAAAAGCATTGACAAGCGTATGCATTTGGTATGCATAAACTTATGAGTACATACTTCATTCACGATTGTGGGTAAGACCTACCACGATAATAAAATTCTGTCGCTTCTGGGCTTCCCCCATCAAGAACATATTAATTTACTATAAAATAATCTCGTGTAAATTTTAAGTACCTAGCAAATTCGATTAGGTGCTAACAAATAAATTTGTCAAAAAATATGCTATCATTTCTGGAATTGTATCTTTATAAAAATGTACCTTCAATTAAAGTTCTTCTTTCTGGGGCTAATATAAGAAAATAAACATAATATATTACTTTGTTTTGTAAGTATATATAAATTCATATATTTTTCCTTGTTTTTCATTTTTATTATTTTCTTGTTTTCTAAACTAACACGTGTGCGGAAACTCTAAGCTGGTACCCCAAGAAGCGGGCTGTGCCTAGTTTGGGGGCCTCTAGTAAAGTTTATGTAATTTGTAATTGTGTGATTTAAAGTAATCGTATGTTTTTTAATATCGTAGATATTTCTCGGTTCAATTAACCGGTACAACAACTCACTCACGGGACATATGATTGTGGGATTGGGTCAACACTTCATTGGTATTAGGTTCGGGTAATAATTGTGATTGCAAAAACTTTCCGACATTTCTAGTGATATTCAAGATTATAGAAGTATTTTACAAGTTTTTTCGTTATTTTTATCACCGGAAAACTGGCAACGACTTACCTAAATACCAGTGGCGTGCCTAGGGTTGTGGACTAGGGCAAGCCCAATATTTTTTTAGTAACAATATGTATTGGTTCAAGAGCAAAATGGTATTAAGAAAGAAGAACGTGTTCATCATGCGATAGAGGGCGAGCCTATGCGATGTAATTAAATAAAAATAGACCCCAGATTCGAATCCGAGACATTAACTTTGCGCCATCGAGGCAGTCCCAGACCTACCACACGATCTATATAAGATTAGGATAAAAACCAATAAAATAATAACTATCTTTAGACTTTATCACCGTTATGAAAAAATCTATTACAACAAGTTGTTTCAAAAAAATCTAATAGATGGCGCGATTTCCACGGCCATCTATTTAATATTGCCAAAATACTGAAGGGCCCATCATTAGTTTTAAATAGATGAATAAAACAAATGTGTAAGTTAAATTACTTTTGGGCATGCATACGTAACTTTATATTGTAATTATTTTGCGTCGTGTTTAACTTCGCGGCCACAAATTATTATTAATATATTCATGTTATGTTTTTGTGTATGCATGTGATTTTTTGATTCATCATGAGCTCTGAAAGGAAGCTAAGGAATATCTGAAAAACACTACGATTACTGTCTACGCGAGCATAACGTTTTGAAATCTCATCACATATTATGTATATGACGCATAAAGAGGTTTCTATACGCTGTTTACCGGAATTATGAAAATATATTAATGCATTCACATGTTTTTGTCAATTACTATAAAAGTACCAGTTAAATTATTTAAATCACTATAGCCGGAACAATTCCAAAAATTTAAGTACATCGTTGGAAAAAAATATACAACACCGACAGTATAACTTATTAGTATGAGAACATCCAGCAATCTATGTAGTTATGTGCACTGATCTATAAAATTGTATTCTATAGTTTTCACTACTTTTGAAAAATACACAACAAATCAAGCGTAGGTTTTCGACCAGATACGAGTAGTTGTTTGTCTACGAAATGTAATGAATTTACCTTTTCCTCGCCGATCAACACTTGCACACACTTCAAACCATCACAAGGCACATTTTCACCCATTATTATACATAATAAACGTAAAATACTATAATAAAACAAAAACTAAACTTATATATGTTCAGTTGTTACTGGTTAATCGTCCGCTCGAAAGACATAATAATAAGCGTGAAGCTAGCTAGCCACAGGTCCTAAATTATGGACAATTCCAAATTAAGTATTCTAATTCTAATATACACTCATTTGCAAAAAAAACGGGCGGTTTTGATTTTAATTCTTCTTTAAAAAAATACGGTACCAAAATGATTTCAATCATTTGTACATGTTACTGGCCGGTTTTAAAAATGCCGTGGTGTTTAAAACAGTACGTTCTAAATTCAAATTTTCGTTTGATGCTCGTTTTTACAGAAAACCACTTTTTATCCTACATTTTTGGTGCGAAGTTCCAAAAGATAATATCGGTTTTCATAACTTTTAGTCAATTTTTATGAATTTATTTCATATTCTTAATTGTCAAAGCTTCATTTATTGCTGTTTAGCTGTCTCAATAATGTTAGAGAAAGTGGTAAAAGCTACCAAAATTATTGCGCTGCTCGAAGAGGGTTACAGCCATTGAGTTACACAACTGGAGGGGACATCAAGACCAAATAGTTTGGAACATTCGCAAGAGTACATGTACCGTTAGGCTGTCAGTCGTCCATCCCTGACGTTTCAGCGAAGACGGACCTAATTAGGTGTAAATATAATTGGGCCATAAATGCCGTATTGCGTGCTAAAAACGTGCAAAAACCATTCCAGAATAATAAGAAGAAAAGATGGAGTCTCATTCCATAGGTAAATCAACCATATTTGAAATAAAGAAGCACGAAATTAAATTTAAGAAATTATTTACCGGAGTCGAATTGACAACCGCCATTTTGAATGAAATTATAGATTAATAATAATGTAGTGACAGATAGGTAAAAATTGAATTTTTCGTATAGGGATAGTGGATATTGTACGTGATGATAGATGAATATAGTAGGGTGTGAGTAGGGTCCCATTGCTGTTGTATTGCTCACAATTTGAGATAGTTACATAAAGTAAGTGTGTTACACGAGAATTATTGATATAACTGTCTAATAATGAACGAATTATTGCTTAGTTTATTTATTTCTATCAAAGTTTTGCTATGAGGTCATAATTAGACACTACAATAGTAATATATGCGGTTATAGTGTTCAAATAAAGTCACTTAGTTATTTTTGTAAATAAATTTATTTTACCCAAAATTGGGATAATATTAATATATAAGATATAAATATAAATGATTTGATTGAATTATGCTTTTTTATTTGACATCACGCGTATATAGATGTAGGTAGAAATTTCTGAAGTGTCGCATCTGAAACAATGTCGACTTAACTTAACACTTCGCTGTCATATTGAAATGAGCACAATTTTTCTTCTACGTGTCCGCTCCAGTTGTAATACCTCAATGGTTACAGCCAATGCTTCGTGGCTCAGAGGCTAAGTGTGAGTCGCTCGACGGTTCAAAGGACCTGGCAGCGATATCAAGACACCGGTTCCGTCGAGAGAAGGCCTGGTTCTGGAAGAAAACCATGTACCCAACCACGGGATGATCGTTTTCTTGTGAGTCGCGCATTGAGAAACCGCAAGTCTTCGTATGTGGACCTTAAGAACAACCTCGAAGAACTAAGAAATGTGCATATTAGTCTATGGACGGTCAGGAGGAGGCTTCTCGCGGCCAATATACGCAGTCATCGCCCGGCCCGCGGCCCTAAGTTACTCCGTGAGCACAGAGTTGCCAGGCTTAGGTTTGCTCGAAATTGTGAGTCATGGACTCAAGAAGACTGGATTAGGGTATTGTTCTCCGATGAAGCCAGGATATCTCTGTTCGGTGAAGATCGATGTCGGCGAGTGCTATGAAGATGAGGAGAACGCTTTGCAGAGGCTTGTTTTGAAGAAATCACACCTTATGGTGGGGGCTCTGTTATGTTTTGGGCAGGAATAAATTCAATGGATCGCACATAGTTAGTCTTCATTGAAAACGGCTCACTGACTGGACATCGATACATAACGGAAGTTCTAATTCCTCATACACAACCCGCATTGGCCGCTTTAGGCGAAGACTCAATTTTTATGGACGACAACGCTCGCACCCACCGGTCTGGCGATGTGGAAGCGTATGTGCAAGAGGTCGGCATTCGTCGTTTGGATTGGCCAGCTCAAAGTCCCGACCTCAATCCTATAGAGCATGTCTGGGACGTTCTGAAACGACGCGTGAGATCAGTACAACCGGCTCCGCAGACCATCAGAGAGCTGAAGAATGTGACTACCGCGGAGTGGGAACGTATTCCGCAAGCAAGTATCCGGGATATCCTCGCTAGCATACCCAGACGAATTCAAGCTGTGATTTCAGCTAGAGGGGGTCACACTCGATACTAAACATTTATCTGCTTTTACTTTATTAAAGAAAAAACAAACAAAAATCTTTGTTAACTTTTACTTCACGAGCATATGCACTACTAGCGAGCATACACTACTAATGAACTTTAGCATTAAAACCCATAAATTTTATCAAAATTTTATGGTAATACTGACGAAAACGATTATTTGCTTATTAATTTACAAAATGGTGAAAGTAAAACTTCCTATAATTATCAAACAAACCAATAGTAACATTTGAAATGGTTCATTGCTTAGGTGCCCGTTTTTTTTTGCAAAAGAGTTTATTAATAAAAATATTTAAAACATCATAATACGGTCTCAAAAAATATCTATTTATTTTATATATTATCCAATATAACTTGTAGCAAAACATAAATATTTTTCGATAAATTTGGATCTTAATATGACATGTCAAGTGCACAACTTCACTCCGCGAAGCCGGGCATTTTGCTTGGTACAAATTGCATAAAAAAATAGCTATATGTATAGGTACGTAGTGTCATGGTAATAGCATTTCACCCAGAGGTGCGACTGAGAGGGCAATATACGCCAGAAGCCAGGTAAAAGCACACGAGAGAGAAAAAGATAGATAATACTTTGGTGTGTTCCATCTTTTTAAGATATTGCGTCACGCTTTGATTTTGAATGAAATAATTTTATATTAGTTTTAGACCGCGGCGCTCGCTTAGGCGAGTTGCCAGGCGCGGCGCGAGTGCTCCGTCGCAGGCGCGGGGTCCATTATGGCGCGGTAAATTTAAAAATGATAGACGTTTGCATTAAACGAATATATTTTATTTAAAGTACTGATTTGTCTTTAGGATTGAGTATATGCGTATTAAGTAAGGCAAGCCGGGCTTTTGGGCTTGTATGGAAGTACCGCCACTGCTAAATACCATATTTAGCGTCTTCAAATACAACAAACAAAATAAGAGACAAAGCCGCCACACTTCATGTCTGCTTTCTATTCTGTGGACAGTGCTACTACCCATGTTAATCCGGCTTATACCTAAAATAGTCCGATTTCATTATAACATGGCTCTTAGATATTTTAACGTTAATGATGGAGTTAACAGCCTCACATATTGACAGTCTCCCGGATCCCTTGAATAGATGCCGGTTCAGAAACAAGAGGCCGCAGGTTCGATCACCGTACCGAAACATATTTTTGTGTGAACCTCAGTGAACCGCAAGCATTTGTTTCGGGTCTAGGTATTTGTGAGACCGAAAAGTCTCTCGTACTACCTGACACATGACTCGATCTTTTGTGAGGTCTCCTGACCTCACATGAAGGACTACATAAGTGAACATTACGTGTATGCATTAATCAAATCAAAGTCGTAGGTTTTCTCGCGATCAAAGAATAGACCACTAGCTTGCGATATTTACCTTCACCGCTATAGTGAAATAAATTACGACTACACACATAACCTCAAAAAGTCAGAGGTATGTGTCTCTTGGGCTCCAATTGTAGTGTGTAGAATCCACAGTAGAATCTAATCTGTGTTAACAAAGTACTCTGTCGGCTCTAACCTCTGACCTTTCGTTTGTCAGTTCGGTTCTCAGCCAACTACGCTATCGCTTACTGAGACAGCGCCATCTAGTGTCATTAAATTAAACAACCTCAGATAATAATGTGAAAATCAGATATACTGATTTGTATCTAGTTACCGATTCATATTTGAATTTATATGTTTAAAATTATGACTGTTAAAAATAGTAATTACTATGTCCATTGAATGTACCTAAACGTGTTGGCCTAGTGGTCTATTCTTTGGTGCTGGCATATCATGATGTAAGATTGTAATGTAAATTTTACAAATAAATAGATAAGAAAATGTATTAACTCGCTGAAATTTCTGAACTACGAATAATAATGCTTAAGTATGCCATTAATTGGTTACCATAATCTAAGGCTCAGTTGCACCAAGTAACTTTGCCAATACCTTTGCCTATGAAAATGTCATCGCCATACATTTGAGATGTATTTGACCTTGCGAATGTATGGAATTGACAGTTTCAAGGGTAAAGGTATTGGCAAAGTTAGTTTGTGCAATTGAGCCTAAGCCATAGTTCAACGCTTTTTCGTACGTAAGTGCTGCACTCTATAGTTTCATTTAAGTAACTCACATGTTAAAAATACTAGTTTTTTTTTGGAACATGAATTGTGTTGCTAGACAAAAAAACGTAAATTGACAGCTTGAGCTTGCGTTCCTTGCTTGAGTCATGCAACTTGAAGTTTGAACTGACAAAAGCATACTTGTCAGTTGTCATTGTGGTTGTCATCGTTGTCATTTGTGACTTGTGTATTATTTTCTCCGAGTTTCTATGAATTAATTAGTTTTTGGTTTGAATTATTTATGTTCAGTTCTGAAGTCTAATTTTCTCCTGTGCAATATTATTTCGATTGGATATTTACGCATCCATACATCTATCCTAAGCCTCGGGAAACACATTACTCAACATTACAGACACCGCAGTTTCCACAACGAACTCTTAAGAGCTTCCTAAAAGTGATACTTATTGGGTGGATTTCTTTGTAAATATGTCGCTGGACACTGTGCCAAAGGACCTGAGAGGTCTGAGAGCGTGCTTGGTTTGTTCATTAATAAAAGTGGGTACATATGCTTCATTGGTTAAGTAGAAAACAAAAGTATAGTTTAGTACAAAAATGTTTTTATTGGATTTCAGACTTTTGACCAGTTTGAATATGATGGATGTGACAATTGCGACGAGTTTTTGAGAATGAAAAATAATAAAGACAATGTATATGACTGCACAAGCAACAATTTTGATGGGTGAGTGACTATAGATTTGTTGCAGCATAACATATTATAATGTCGCACATTTCAAATTAATATAACTTATGCCCATAGTTTGTTTTTCATTAATAGCAGATGGCATGCCTTAATTATATTATAATCAAGTATAAAATATTACATTTCTGCATTCCTCTTATCATGTAGTAGTGTTTTTTTGTTCCTGATCTGGCAAGCAATCCTAGCTACCCTTACCATTATCATATAATGTAAACTCTTAATCCAATGACTATTGAGATGAGAAAAGTATTGTTTTGAGAATCACTCAATAATTTATTTTTGTACACAGAATGATAGCAGTCATGAGTCCTGAAGATAGTTGGGTGTGCAAATGGCAGCACATAAGTAAGTAATAATGGATAAACTTGATAGTTTCTTATATTTATATGCATGTTACACATTGAAAAAAACTATTATTTGCAAATGTTTCAAATGTTTCATCAAGTGAAAGTTAAAAAATGTAAAAATTAAACCAATCTACAAAAATCCATAAAAAATAGTTTTAATTCAATGTATCATATATACTTATTAAATTTAAACCCAAGTTATAATCAAGATATTTTTACAATTCAAATTACTAAGGAATGAAAGGAGAGAATATCCATTTTACCACAAAACTTAGTATTGGTGCGAAGATTTTTGTCCCTCGGTGAAAAGTACTTTTTTGTGTGGGGAAAAATATATTGTTAATAAAAATAAACATAATTGTGACAAAGTTCCTCCTTTAAACAAGTATGTACATATCACATTAGCAGGCCTACATATTTAATGTCCCTGTTATTACAATAATGCATACTCACTTAATTATTATTTTTTCCAGACCGGTTTACTAAAGGGGTGTATGCAATCTCAGTATCAGGCAGATTACCAGCTGGTGTTATTCGTGAAATGAAGAGCCGTGGATACAAATACCGATCAAGAGACACTAGCCAAAAGTAATTAACTACTTTAATACTAAGACTAGACCTTGACTGCTAATAAATGATGTTATATGTAATTGATTTTTTTTTTCATACAGTCATTACCTGAGATAAAAAACAAAAGCTGGAAACATAAATACAGTTTTATTATTTATTTTTTAGAGAATATAAACATCAATAAATGCAAAACAATTGTAACTTTCTACATTACAAACATAGTATTTATTTTTTGTGAATGCAGTGATAATATTTTGGAAATTGATTCAAAGTGTGGAAATGCATAAATATTATGCCTAATGTAATCATAGCATAAAAATTAAATCTGTAGATGCATTACTGTTTATTTTCAAGTTATTTCAAATATTGCATAATGAATGACTCGGAAAAGCATGAATCACTACATTGAACTTTAAAGTTGTTAAAATTAGCAAATGATATTCCATTTAGAATTAATATTTGTAGAAAACTAAAAATATAGTGTTCAGGTACTATATTGCATTATAATTATGTGGTGAAATCCTAAGGACTTCATAGTAAACACATTATTTTCAATCGTCCACTATATTGTACTGTTAGATGTCATTGTTGTCTCTTCTAAACTCTAACTTTTTGTCCTGATTAACAAAACTATTCCCATGCATAATGTGCCAGCATGCCACTGGATTGAATAGGCACATCATACTTGAGCTCTGTCAACTGCTCCCGTCTTGTGGTGGTGCTTTGAATTCATTCTCAGTGCCTAGAATGTCTTTGTCAATCTCTTTGAAATCTATGTTTTGTTGTTTCATTGCATTCTGAAAAGAAATATTTAAATAATAATCTTAGAGCCTAGAACCAATAAGTGAATTAGATTTTATATTCTTATGTCTTAATTCACTATAGTTATAATTACTTAATACTTCAAATATAGTTAAAGAAATGGTTTGATTTGCCAAGGACTCTGGCTTGATATTGTCTAAGATGATTTATGATAGTGGGTTTGATAACAAGGTTACTCGAGATCAGTTGGAATGAGTTATGCAGGAATATTAATACCTTGCATCATATGGAACTATGTATAAAGAAACAGAAAACAATAAAAAAATTTAAAACTCATATGCATAGAAATTATTTTCATATGGTAATAAAATTGGTTATGTAATTAAACTGGTAAAAAGCAATAAATTAGTAACAAATTAGGCTATATTAGATAAGCAAGGCATATAAGATTATTTAGTAGTAATCACCCATGATGTTTTAACACAGTAGAATCCCTAATTCCACAAAAGACGTGATAGAAATTGTTATATGTTACCTTTACACACTCTTGATAAATTTTGAAGATACCGGCGCACATGGAGTCATCATGGTCACCCTTTAAAAATTTCTCAGAAAACCAAGAGTTGAAACAATCATCATATTTCTTCTTCAGATCAGTGCATTCTTCTCCGATGCTATTCATTTTTAGATTTCTCAGATAACTTGAGGGTCTTAGACAATCTTCTAAACTTTAATCATATTCATGACACAACTGTAATCATTTTTGGCAAATAGTAATACCAAATACACGACAAATACAAATGAATTATGTTAGAAATATAGATTTCACGTTTATTCGTCCCCGTGAGAAATCAGCAATCGCAATCGAATTTTATTTTCCGACAACCGGCTTGTGATTGTAACGTGTAGAAACTTTATCGATTGTCATAATTTTTGGATAAAGGAATCCAATGATTAAAGAATAGAGGGGATAAAGCATAAGGTCACGTGACGCGTACAACTTTGATTCACAAACATGGCGGCGGCTCCGCCCCTAAAAATAGTGATACGCTAGTACCAAATTTTTTATCGATATCGATCATCAACAGTGGCATACGTCTAACATTAATATAACATTTTTAATTTTTGCTTTACATGTCAATTGAGTATAAACAGGGGATTTTAGGACTTGACAGTCAAGTCTTTAAAAATTAAATCTGATAATAATAGGTCAATGTTTTGATATTTTTTTCATGCTATGATTTATTTGATGGGTAAGTTTTACCTGATGATTGGATTGGATTTGTCAAATAATACACACGTGAGATAAAATACAACTTTATTAATAGCTAGAATTTGGTTGCGACTTCGAATATACCACACTTTTTTCCTTAAGCACCAATTTTCACCATGTCAATATTTCTTTTGCCAAATTATAACTAAAATCTAAAAAAAAACAGACATTTAGCAAACAACAATGAAAATATGTACACTAAACTAACAACTTAAATATATAAATAGAAATAAAATATCTACACAAAATTAACAATTAAAATGTAAAAATAGAAATTAAACAATTAACTAAATAAACTGACATTATTGTGTTCTGTGACATGAACCATTGTAATTTTAAATGGCGATATAATGAAAGAAAAAAGAAGACAGTTCGTGTTGCTGACGAAGTTTCTTGCGCCACTTCTTCTTCACAGCTACAACACGTTCCGAAGCGGTGGTAGCAGAAATGAACAATCCAAAAGATCTTTTGAAATACTATTTGAATAAATAATAATAATAATAATTAATCTTTATTTCATTACAACATGTTTACAACATAATAACACCCTGACTCCTGAACTAGCTGAAGCCCTGTATAACAGAAGTCAGTCTCTTTCGACAATTATTTATTTAACAGCTGCTTTATATAAAAAATAAGAAACTCGAAAAAAAAATTAAAAGACTTAATAAACTATGTAACAACACTAGATCGCCAAATTAAATGAACTTAAATTATAAAGAATATTTTGATTTTGATTTTGAATAAAGGAATTGTAGCGGACATCGCGAACGAAGGCAGGAAATCAGCACTAGAATAAAAATATTTTTCGAATAATTCAATCAAACAAAAAAAACATAAGGTACATACATACATAAACATACAAGCGGTGAATAATGTGGACTATAGATTTTAATTTATGTATAAATATTGACTGCCTCAGTGGCGTAGTTGTATTATGGTACGGTTACAAAGCTGAGGTCTCAAGTTCGAATCCCGGGTCGCGCAAAGTGATATCGGATTTTTCTATTCATTATCAGCACAGTCAGGAATTTGTGCCCGATATTGCGATAGGCTCGCCACCCAAAACATCGTAGGACGGAACATACAAGGCGAAATAAATAAATAAATAAATAACACCAAACAGTCACATACATAGTCCCAATGATTAAAGAATATAAAGGATTACGCACAAAAGTAGCTATATATATCAAATTATAGTTATGTTAGGAATATCGACGCGGAATGTACGTTTATCTATCTGTCTCCTTTACACAAAGCTGACTTTTCCCTTAATGAAAGAGACGAATAATAATTCCTTTGTTTCGAATATGGCAATATTTTATTCACTAACCACACTGAGACCGCCCCTAGACCAAAATGACGCCATTTTATTTAGCTCATCCGAAACCACAGACTAGTAAAACAAAAACTCCATGAAATGTCAAACTGTGGCGTTATCTGTCAATCGAAGTAAACAAATCTGCAAAATCAAAGAATTTCGAATTATTCATTGTTTAATCTCGTTTGTTAAGTTAGCTAATTAGTTTAATTGTTAAGTTTTTAAAGTGCCTCAGTGTTGTGTTAGAGGATTCAAGTCGAGTTCAAGCAAAAAGGACTCAACACAACTTTTCATAGGTTAGTAACTGTTTTTACGAAATAATAACAAATATGTGTCTAAATTTACATTTTGGGTTTGTTTTTATCATTTATAATTGCATTTGGTTCTTGTTGATTCAGTTTTAGACTCTTCTAGGCGTTATATAAACAAGTAGTGTGAATAACAATCTTATTGTTTGTTTAAACTCAGGTTTAGGGATGAGTGGATTCGATACGAAATTATTCATATCGATATTATGATTTTTAAATAATAGTATTTATTTAAATATATGTTCAGACTGACAAACAAAGTGAAATTTAATATTTTTTAGATTACCTATAAACATACAAACCAGGACGAAATGGATGCAAAAAATCGGTAGATTTGTTAATTACATTTTGAAAAATAAAACAGCTTCCCAACAATATTTCCGGTAAGTGAAATTGTAATAATTAGAATATTTTATCTAATAATCCTATTAATAATAGAGCTGTTAATCAATAACAAAGATGACATGCAACATAACTTGGACAATTAGTAGTCTATTGTCTAATGTTCTGGAGAACCTGTTTTACTGGTGGTAGGTCTCTCATATGTGAGAGGCCATCTGGGTGGGTACCACCGCAGCGTCTATTTCTCCCGTCAAACAGCAGTGTAAATGCACTGTTGTGTTTCGGATTGAAGGGCATTGTAGCCAGAGTAACTACTGGACATATTGAGACTTAACATCTTATGTCTCAGGATGGTGAGCGCAGTGGAATGCCAAGCATTGCTTTGTAATTCAAGGTATTGTTTGGTTTTGCTACTGTTTATGAGCGGTCGTATCACTTACCATCAGGTGAACGGCATGCTCGTCTCGCTATTCGTCGCAATAAAAAAAATAATAATAATCAAAATATACATTTTATAATAATACTATTTCTTAAACGTAGAAGAATAAAACAAAAGACGGGTTGCACTCCGGGAGTGCCGGCAGAAGTGTAAACTTGATTATTAACGTTGATCATGTTTGATATTTTGGAATGGTTAGGGAATAATTTTGCACCAATTGCTTTATCAGTATAAAAGTACTATCATTTATGTGGTAGAATACAATATTCATTTATTGCGCTATCGTACACAAACATGACAATTTATATTACATTAAAAATTTAACACTTTAAAACTATTACAATTATTTTACATTAAAAAGTTTATCTCTCCGAAAAATCAACTTTCATCCATAATTTCAACGACTTTTTCACCATCATCATTACCAGAACTATCATCTGTGTATCAGCCCATATACGTCCCACTGCAGGGCACGGGCCTCCTCTACAATCGACAGCACGATTGAGAGTGGTTAGGCCATATAGTCCACCACGCTGGCCTAGTGCGGGTTGGCGGACTTACATACCATAGAATTTTTTTAAAAATCGCTATGGTATGCAGGTTTCCTCACGATGTTTTCCTTCACCGTTTTAGTGCGTGGTGATTGACTATCAATACACACATGACTCCGAAAAGTCAGAGGTGTGCCCTGGGATTCGAACCCGCGACCACCATGAACATGTTGGCAGTCGCGTCTAGTCCGTTTACCAACAGGCCACCACGCACTTTTCACGAACTATCATCGCCAATCTCTAAAACTGATACGATAGGTTTATGGTAGCTGAAGTAAAGCTCAAAACACACTGTAGGTTTTTGTCTTACGCATAGTGTAAAGAGCGGTAAGTACGGGGCCAACTGACCAATCAGGACAATGGAACGTACAGGGTTCTTTCTATGTAGTCTGTGGTCACGTCTTAAGCTTATGACCTATAATGTGCACACAACAAAAGAATCCATTGTTCAGATCGCTGTAAGACGCGTTGCTCTAGTATTTATGGCCGCTTCTTTACTCTATGCGTAAGACGAAAACCTACAATGTGTTTTGAGCTTTATTGCTTGAACGACGTCGCTTTGTCTGGCGAAATTCTTTTTTCGCCCAACAACTAAACGCGGCACGTCACATGAAATAGAACATTATTTTGCATCTCATTCTGACATAAAGAAATTCGTATCGGTGTGTCTCATTTTTGCGATGTACAGTACATTTCGGCTCTCTCTAGAGGTAATTACTCTAAGCGTACGAACCATATCAGTCGCGCTCTTCACCATTGTTTTGTACTCTTTACTCTATGTGTAAGACAAAAACCTACAATGTGTTTTCAGCTTAACTTGAAAATGGCATGTTATACATTTTTTATACATTATTGCCAGAAGGGAAAAAAAAAAAACTATTATGACTTTTGATTTTGAGGTTATGTCATGTTGCTGTGTGTATTGCTGTGGTGTATTGCTGGTGTTGCTGTCATGCTGTGGCTGAGTATTCTAAGATAATAATAAACATAATTAATGCACTGCATTTGTTGTACAGAGATTTTACACACAATATACATTGAACGAAATAATTGATCATGAGTGATATATTAAAGGATAGTCGGTTTGCAAAATATCTAAACGATCCGCGATACAGACAGATTCCCAAACATGAAAGAAAAGTAAAAATTGATAAAAGGTTCCAGTCTATGTTTAATGACGACAAGTTTAAAGTTAAATACACGGTTGATAAAAGAGGACGGCCGGTGAACGAAACATCTGTAGAAAATTTAAGAAAGTACTATGACTTAGAAAAATCCGAGGAAAGCAGCAGTTCTGATGAAGAGGAAAGAAATGAAGATTCAGAATCAACACCAGGACGATTTGTAAAAAGACCGCAAGACGAAGACAAAGATTTGCAGGATAAAGAAGAACCTGTGAAGTTTTTAAACGATAAATTAGAGCGCGGGAAATTAGATAAAAAGACGAAATCAAGATTGTATGATCTAGACATCGATTATGCTAGAGGCGAAGGTATTTTTTGTTATCACTTCTTAAAATATTATGCATACTAATCTAAGTTATACTCTGTTTTCAAATGGAAGAGATTTATAATGTATTGCAGTTAAAAAAAGAACCTGGTTATTCCGTACTTAAATTATATTTCCTGCCACCAGCATTCGTAAGCATAAAATATCTTGCTAGTAGTTGTTCAAATCAGTGTTTTGGCATTCGTGAATATTAGCTGCTGCTGCTGCTGTATCAGCCCATATACGTCCCACTGCAGGGCACGGGCCTCCTCCACAATCGACAGTGCGATTGAGAGTGGTTAGGCCGTATAATCCACCATGCTGGCCTAGTGCGGGTTGGCGGAATATAAGCATTATATAATAAATAGCTGTCGGGCCCGGCTTCGCCCGGGTGCAGATAGTTTTTGAGTCCAATCCACATCAAGAACATATTATTTCGCGTGTCTACTAACTATATTTCCCGCGTGCCGTCGACTATATTTCCCTTCCGTAGGAGAGGACATCCCGTGCCAACAATTTGAATTTGAAAGAGTAGAAAATATGTATATTTGGTTTCCTGACTCATCCCACGGGAACACTACATTTTTCGGGATAAAAAGTAGCCTATGTGTTAATCCAGGGTGTCAGCTATCACTATACCAAATTTCATCAAAATCTGTTGAGCCGTTTTTTCATGAAAGAGTAACAAACATCCATACATACATACAAACTTTCACCTTTATAATATTAGTAAGGATAATATTAGCAATATAATATAATAATATAAATATTATATATATATATTAATAATATTAGCAGCTTTGAAATATTCCAGGGTTATTGCAAACAGACAGCTCCTCAGATGAAGATAGCAGCGAAGTGGAGGAAGATAGTGAACTTGAGCATGAGTGGGGAGAACTTGATGCTGATGCAGAGACTACTGATGAATCTACCAAAAGGTTTTAATTTTTTACTATTACAAAGAGTAATTGGTAATGGAATTATTGATTAAAAATATACATTATACCTTCATTCATTTGTTGTATTGTATATCAACAATGATGAATATGATCAATTTTATTTTATTTTCTTTTATTTGTATGGCTCACAGCTGTCAATAGCAAACAAACATACATGTTACCAATTGTATACAAAAGATAGTCAATTATGAGCTACCATAGATAGGATTATTTATACATTATATAGATTAAGTTGAAATCACATTTTATAAATTAAAGCATAGGATTTTTTAAGTGACTATATCATACTAGCAAATCTTACACATAATAATCAATGAGATCATAATAAAAAATTGTAAAGACTCCAACTGCTTAAGATAGTAAATTGGTGACCCTGTTAATGTGTGATTTTTTTAATTCTAGGATTGCAGTTTGCAATATGGATTGGGACAATATCAAAGCATCCGACCTCATGGTCCTTTTGAACTCTTTTCTGCCTCCTGGTGGTGTTATACACAAAGTTACGGTAATTATTATCTCATTACTTACAAGTATTAATTTAAAGTTGAAAACAATGTTACCAAATCCACTGGTACATTCCAATGAATTTAAGTAAAATTTTTAGAAGTGGAAAACAGGAATTATACTTTCACATTTTTCTCATCAAATGTATGGCTAAATATATTAAAATTGCTATGCTATATATGCTATGCTAATATATTAAAATTGTTATTAATTAGTGTGCACTAAAAGGGTGAAGGAAAACATCGTGAGGAAACCTGCATACCATAGCGATTTATAAGAATTTCTATGGTATGTAAGTCCGCCAACCCGCACTAGGCCAGCGTGGTGGACTATATGGCCTAACCACTCTCAATCGCACTGTCGATTGTGGAGGAGGCCCGTGCCCTGCAGTGGGACGTATATGGGCTGATACAGTGTAATTGGTGTCAACCGTACTAATTTAATTAATAAATAAATAAATAAATGGCCATTATACCATGCACATGTCATTAAGTTAATAGGATAGTGATACAAAAAAAAGGAATACTACCGGGTATATCAAGACTGCTACCGAAAACGTAGCCGGGTGATAGTTTAAGCGACTTCAGACACAATGCAACAGAAAAAGTTGCAAAAAAAAGCGACAAAATTTTTTTGTTATTTTTTTTTTCTATTATAAAATAATAGTGTATATCCTTTTATTTATAAATACTCTAAGGTATAAAAGAGTTTAAATTATTACTTTAGCAAAAACTATGGATTTACCACCCAAAATTGACGATATTTAAAAAATCATAAAAAATAATTGTCGCGTTTCTATGCGAAATTTTTAATTGCATTGTGCTTGTAGCCACTAAAACTACCACCCGGCTTCGTTTTCGGTAGCAGTCTTGAGATACCCTGTATAAACCATTAACAATCATTAAATTCCAGATATATCCATCAGAGTATGGGTTGAAAAGAATGCAAGAGGAAGAAGTGCGTGGGCCCATAGAGTTGACAGAAGAGAAAGTAGATGACTTATCTGATGATGGTGGAAATGAAGAAGGTTAGTTTTGGTTGGTAAATAATAATCAAAATAAATAATAAGTAAACAATTATTGTTTACAAGTATTTATATTATGTCATACACATGCAAGGTAAATTTATAAATGTAATCACATTCATACTATTATACCGGGTATCTCAAGACTGCTACCGAAAACGAAGCCGGGTGGTAGTTTTAGTGGCTACAAACACACTGCAATTAAAAATTTCGCCAGAAACGCGACAATTTTTTTTTTATGATTTTTTAAATATAGTTATTTTTGGGTGGTAAATCCATAGTTTTTGCTTAAATAATAATTTATACTCTTTTATACCTTAGAGTATTTATAAATAAAAGGGTATATACTATTATTTTAGGAAAAAATGTATTTACCACCCAAATATGGCCATAGGAAAAAAATAACAAAAAAAAATTGTCGCTTTTTTTTGCAACTTTTTCTGTTGCATTGTGTCTGAAGTCGCTTAAACTACCACCCGGCTTCGTTTTCGGTAGCTGTCTTGATATACCCTGTATAAACCATGATTTTTAAATTGTTTTTAAACAACTTAATACTGAATAGGTTCTGCATATCACATGGAGAAACTACGTCGGTACCAGTTAAACAGATTGAAATACTATTACGCTGTAGTGGAATGCGACTCGGTGGCCACTGCTGATAAGTTGTACAGTGAATGTGATGGCATGGAGTATGAAAGCAGTGCCACTCGTCTTGACATGAGGTTTATACCAGATGATGTCACTTTTGATCAGGTATGTTGATTAATCATCGTAAAGAGAGTATCGTCTGGCGGCGAGTTACAACTTGCACACCGAAACGAATATTTCGGCCTATTCAAAACACAGGTTAACGGATGGATTGACAGGTCGACATGGCGGGCTTTACATCTCTGTACGGTGATTGCAATCCCGGAAGATACGAATCTCCAATATATACCAGCGATCCAATATACTTATGTAGTTTTAAAAATAAATATTTATGTTAATTTTAGACACCCCGTGAGGAATGCACGAAACTTCCCGATTTAACAAAGTACAAACCGCGAATATTCACAACAACAGCACTTCAGCAAGCCAAGGTGGAGTTAACCTGGGACACTACTAACCCAAACCGCGCCGAGGTTATCAAGAGCGCCCTCGATGGTAAAATCGACGATCTTGATCTGAAGGATTATTTAGCATCAAGTAGTGAAAGTGAAGGTAGCTCATTTGTCAAACTTTTTTCTATAATTTGCGTTTTTTTGTGAATTAAATGTTTCTTATTAAATTAAACATGGTTGTTTCTAACAGAGGAAGATAATTCGATACCTGAGCCAGCACAACCTGAGGATGAAGATGATGATCCTATACAGAAATATAAAAAACTACTTGAGGACATTGAAACAGAAGAAGATAAGAAAAAGAATAAAGACATGGAAATGGAAATAACTTGGGGGCTGGGCGTTAAAGATAAAGCAGAGGAACTGGTCAAAAAGAAAATCACTGAAGGTAACATTTTTCTCGCATATATAGTTTTGTAATCATTTCATCACTTTGGAAGTATATTTAAACTGTAATTGATATTTTTGCAGATGATAAAGACTTAACACCATTCGAAAAACTGTTAAAGAAGAGAAAAGAGAAGAAAAAACAGAAGAAACTGAAAAACAAATTGAAACAAGACCAAGGTGAATCGAATGAATCTGAAGAAAATATGTCTGATGATATACCTTCTGACGTTGATATGAATGATCCATACTTCGCTGAAGAATTTAATAAACCGGAATTTAAGAAAACTAAATCCAAAGAACGCCCTGATAAACATACCGCTGACAGTAATATAGAAGAAAATGAAGAGAAGCTAAAAGCTGAATTAGAATTGCTGTTGGACGATGATGACGATGGTAAAGCGCATTTCAGCTTGAAGAAGATCCAAGAAGCTGAAAATAGCACTAAGAAATCTAAGAGGAAAAAGAAGTTAATGGAAAAAATGAGAGAACAAAAACAGGCTGCTCCAGACTTCGAAATTAACTTAAACGATGACAGATTTTCTGCATTATATAATTCTCATCTTTACAATATTGACCCAAGTGACCCTAATTACAAGAAAACAAAAAATATGGAAAAACTAATTCACGAAAAGTTAAAACGGCGACCAGCTGATAAAAATATAGAAACTGAAGTAAAACCTAAAAAATCTAAAGAGGACATAGAACTAAGCCTATTAGTAAAAAATGTTAAACGCAAAACTGGAAATATTATTAATAAATAAATGTTTAAATTTATAAATATATATTTTATTACTTAATGTTATGTTTATCACACATGTCAATTATAATAAAAACAATACAGTAGTTTACATGTTATTACAAAATGTTTTCCATTACATAATTTTGCTGAAGCTCAATTTTTTTGATTTTATAAAAGTGTGTAGAAATGTAGCACCCTTAAATATCGCAAAGTGTTATATACAATACATAATGGAACATTCATCGGAAACCGTCTTTTATATGTTATAATGAAATGCTAGCAGCCAGTGCTTTCTTGATTTCTCTTCCCAAAGCTGCTCCCAGTGGTGGGGGGACTGCATTACCGACCTACGACAATTTTAATATATAAAGATTACAAATTTATAACAGCAACAACATAGAGGTATATTTACATGGAATTGATATGTGCAAAACATACTTTGTGAAATTGATTGTGTTGAGATTTAGGTAATATTTTGTTTACTGGCACAACATTGTCGACACTATGCACTTGATAATAAAAGCAGTGTTGTGACAAAACGTAATTCATTCGGTTGTCTAATAACGTGTCTTGCACGAAATTATACGGGCTGATATAAATACCACCGGAAACAAAAAAAAAACAAAATTCCTTTACTTTGTAAAAAAGTTAAAGATAATTCTACGAATGGCATGGGACCGCCATGTTATGCCACTCTACCTAGACGGCATTTGTGCTTAATATCGGGCGCAGTGTAGTAATCATCAATTTACAGTATTGGTTCAAATATGCATTGAAGGTGGATTTAAAATATATTAATGTTTTGTTTTATTTTTATTGTTTATTCTATGTGATAATTAGATTAGTTTAGTGTAATACCACCTTAGTTTTAAAACTGTTATGGTATTATATTTATGGTGACATAATTAATAAAACGAATAAATCATGCAGGGCAAGTAAAAAAATTAGTACCTGTCGGTGTTTGTCGAGCACGGATCCGGCGAACACGTAGGTGTCGGGGAAGCCCTGCGAGCGCGCGCACTCCCGCACGGACACCACGCGGTGCTGCTCGGGGTGCAGCACGCGGCCCTGCTTGCCCATCGGCTCGGGGTCCGTCACCGTCGTGCTGAAGTACCCGTCCCACGACACGCGACCTGCACACGTATCGAGTATCGATACTCGCTCTATATCGCATACTATAGGTCATCGCGTGACGATATATAAACTATAACCACAGAATACTAACAGAAGTCAAGCTTGTGTATGTACTTCACTTTTGTTGCCACACTCACACTGCGCTCGGCGTTCGCGCAAGGGTTGTTAACTCTGGCTTATGCGAAAACACATATCATGTTAATAGCACTCAAATAGTTTGATTGAATTTTTAAATAAAATATATAAAACACAATAATACAATAAATAAATTTTATGTTTTTTTTATATATACAAATGTAATAACTTTTATTCATTTGCTCCATCTTTGCACAAAACATCTCGCTATTTGCGTGCCCGAAGCCGATGACACTCGCGCGCGCAGTGGTCTCGACTGGTTTGAAATATCGTGTCGGTGAACGCTGTCTATGTGTGCGTTGATTTAGCGCGCTTTGTATGGAGCTTGACTTCTGTTAGTTTAGTATTCTGTGCTATAAGATTCCTTGAGACATGACCTATCGGACACAAAAATATTTTTTCAATTCGAATCAGTAGCTCCTGAGATTAGAGGCAACAAACTCTTCAGTTTTATTTACATATTAATATAGCTATCTCAATGAGGAAAGAGCGACAACGCTTAATATTGCAATAGAACGCGTGTAACAGTGTCACATGCACTTGTTTTCTCTCTTCCGTTCTTTCACTAGTTGCGTAAAATGTCTTGATCTCATTAATTCCATATTGCTCGACAAAATATCGGGAATATTAATTTTAATTTAAAACAGTTAAAATGTAATGAATGGAATATTGATTACCATATAGTCCAGCCCAGTTGTTATGGCGATTACCGGTGTGCGGTAAGCACCATGGTATGAGTGTGTTCTCTTGCTTGTCCTGCGGAGAGCACGGCTTGCCGCCTGCGCATGCGCACACGCCGCGCAACGCACCACTCGACGAACGACCATTCCTCTTGTCATCATAGCGGTATTGAAGTACCTAGTGACAAAAAATTCGTTATAAATGCCGTATCGAAACAAATATATCGTTCTAAACGTGGAAGTAAAAGCGCTTATTTACCTTACACTTGGTGCCGTCGGAAAGCGCAACTGAAATGTTTGGCAGATCGCGCCAATCTGATCCTGGTTCGGTGGGAATTCTACAGATTCTCGCCTGAATGAGCGGCGCCATATTCTTGCATATATGATCACGTAATTTTGCGGTCTCATCTCTGCTTCGTACAAGTCTTTGGAAATGACTCTCCGGCATAGACCCGTAATCGATTTCTATTTTATTGGCGCCGTTAGCTATTTGAGGAAGATCACTCATGGCATCTTGAATAGTACACGTTCTTCTAGGAGCCGATTCGTCCCAATGAATGTTTGTAACGAATCTTTTTCCATCTATAGTGGTTGTCAATGAACATGCACGTCTGCTGAAGACGTGCGTAGGTTCGGGATACAAAGGCAATTTATATCCTGGCGCCGCCGCTAATATTATCAGCCTTCGCCTCGTCTGTGGTACTCCGTAGTTTCCAGCTTGCAAAATACCGAATGTGCACTGGTACCCCATGTCCAGTAGAGCTCGAAGTGTTAATTTCAACACCATGCCTTTTTTAAATGCTACAAAGTTACGAACGTTTTCAAGAATAAAATATTTCGGCCTATAATAGTCGCAGTAGGACAAGTATGATGCTACTAGAGAGTTTTTGAAATTGGAATATTCTCTCGAGTTAAATCTGTTCATTCCGGAGAAACCTTGACAAGGTGGACCACCACATAACAGTTCCACTTCTCCTTGTGTCGGAATTCGCAATCCTCCGCTACTGTGACTGGCGCCGGCCATCGCATCTCTCAAAAGCGCATTACAGTCTTCATTGAACACTAAGCAGTTTCTGTTGTTAAGGGAATACGCGTGAGCTGCGGCCTCAAGGTTTTCAACTGCCCATCTACATTCAGCGATACCCGCTTGATGCAAACCTTCCGACAATCCTCCGCATCCCGCAAACACGTCCAAAGTTCTTAAAGGCCTAACTTTTACGTCTTCCACTTTCGCTGGTACATTAGTTCCTGCCGCCTTACTGGACTTCCCTTTACCTTTACCCTTATCTTTACCTTTGTCGGTGCGTCCAACACTCGTAGCATGATGAGGTACATCAACAAATTGCTTGGAGGATTTATCAAACGCCATTCTGAAATAAAATCTGCTTGGGTCTCTTTCCAGCCATCCTTGAAGTGACTCTTGCTGAGGAACATTCTTTTCATAAATGATATGACACGGTCCAACTACTGCCGAGAAAGGGATTTCTTTGATTTCATCACTCCAGTATACCACATTAACGTCTTCGTGTTGCGGAAATTTACTGATTGTATTTTCTGGTCTGTACATTATGTTCACTTTCAAATAAATGTCTTGAGGAACAATAAGCGGACCATCGCCGATCGCAGTAACAGCAGCAATATATCCTATGCAAAAAGGTTCGCCAGTGTCAATATTGGATCCTCGTAAATTGTTATCACTTTTTCTATAATATTCAGGGTATATGTCTTCGTCTACTTTATCTAATTTTGGTTTGGCACTTTGTAATCCATTCATATAGTTATTTTTTAATTTAAATGTACCCGGTTTTAAAAACACCCCGCCACCTTTCCGGTAATCGTAATCCTGCCATCTCACCAATGTCCATTCTGTTCTATTAGTTTCTGGCACTATTGGTGATTTCTCAATTAATTTACCCGAAACTTTAGGTATGTTTTTCGCGTCTCGTTTTGTTTTACGTTCACACGATGGACAAAATCTGTGTTTCCTTAATTCATTGGGACAACATGGATTTTCCGGTAAATCTTCAAAGCGAGCTGTAAATCTTTCATAATATTTGCTATAAAAATATGTTTTGCCATCATCTTCAAAATGTTTGTCCTCTACTTCTTTACCCCCCAGTTTAAACCAATCGCTAGGCGTATCAATTTTAGCTACACAAGCTTTCCTCAGTATAGATGAGAGTGGGGCACCATGGCAGCATCTGTCTCCAAGAAATATCTCTCTAACATCGCCTACTTCACCCAAAACTGTATCAGAAGCCCTAATAAAAACTTCTCCATGAAAATAACCAGATTTAGGATTAATCGTTTCATTCCACATGTACACCACACGGGCGACTAACGCTGGAACATTCGATTGTGAAGTTTCAACCATAACAAAATCACCATTGCACAGCTCTGAACCATCAATTTCCACTTTATCATAGTAAATTTTAGTGGCATCAGCTTTGACGGGTTCACCAACCCATTTTATTTTCTTACTACATGCTCCAGTTAGTTTTACTGGTACAGCGTCCTCGATTTTGTCGTGTTGTTTTTTGTCGGCCATTTGCTGGTACTCTTCTTCATCGTCTGGTTCAGAATCTTCAGCCTGTTCTACCGCCATATTAGGACACAACCTGCGGACGCACGCTTTCTTCGTTCGTCCATGGCCGCCGAATTTTGCCATAGCTCGGCAAGCATTACACTCCCCACAGTCAGGTAGTTGGCAAGCTTCACATACACCGCACCTTTTTCGCCTCAAAACGAGTTCGTGGTTTGTTTTATCCAATTGATCCGTGAAGAAACTTTCAAACGTTTTTCTTACTAGAGGAGTGGTTGTAGCTTTCGTCCACGCTTTCTTGTCTACTTTCTTGTAGTCTATTTTCGTGCGAATTCTACGTTTACCGAATTTGATGCCCATAAGTTTAATAAGTTCTCTCATGCATGGCAAAGTAATTAACGGTTCGTCATCTTCATCTGCTTCTAAACTCACAACCTGATCACATACAAACTGAGCATGTTTGTGAAGCATTTCTTCAGTCATTTTCTTGTCATTTAAATCTGGTATGTAAGAAGTACGGACAACTTCTAATAAGTCTTCATATGTAGGTTGAAGATAATGATATTCTTCTAAATATTCGACAACAACTTTACTTAGCCATATCTTTTCATACAAACTGTTCATTAGTGGTGTGTATGCTTCACTAGGTTTAAGCAAATTGTACTCCCCAAATTCAGTGGATAAAGTGATACAATTTCTATCTCCACCATCAAATCCATGGATAAACCTGTTAAATTACAATGCTTCTAATTATAAAATCAATGATTAAAACTTTACACATTGAAAATTCTTCCAAGATTTATACAATTAAAATTATAGTATTTAATTATGACAACAAGAGATATAAAAAATAAAATTCAGATTATAATAATAATAATATATAAATATATAATAAATACACCATAGTACATACATAGTCCTGACCCCACATTAAGAGTCTTGTGTTGTGGGTATCAGGAGCTACGAGAGACTTTTCGATCTCACAAACATCATATATAATACAACATTGAAAACTAGCTTACCACTCAATAATTGGCCCCACATCCTTAACAGGGATGGATTCTTCATCAATGTCAGCTGAATCAGAACAAATTGATTTCAAGTATCCTGACATGTAAATTCGTACATCACTCTCAATAAGACCACCGTCAAGAGGACACAAATGTCCTTGCTCGTCAAATATTGAAAATCCTGTGATATTAGTCTGTGGCCTTTCCATAATGTCTCCATCGTCACCTAAACAATTAAAATTGGTACTTAGAATGTAAATTATTAAAATGTTGTTGCCTAGAATGTTATGTATGAGGTGTGGAGTCATCATTATAATCATATATCATTAAAATCATGGAGATTATGAGCTTGCAGTTATTAGAGAACAACTGGCACAAAATAAACAATATTAAATATTATTATAAGCCCTTTACTTCCTACTTCTCGGCAAAGGCTTCCCTCTTTTCCTCCCATTTGTTGTGGTAGGATTATTAACTAACAAATAAATAAAAAGAAAAAAGCATAGTATGTTAATGCTGGCTTCTGACAAAATCTATACAAATTCTCAATTAATCATTAATTTGAAGCTATTCTTTGAGGTAGGCAGTCAATATTTAAGTAACAGAGAGAATAGCTCAAATTAAAATAGCTCACCTGAAGCTAAGACTAATTTATCATTAGTCAAAGCAATATATTCTTCCACAGCATCCTGGGGATGCCCTTGATAATAAATCAAGTCAGAATTGTTTAAAAATTGATTGCATATAACACATCTCTCTGTATCTGGAATAGTGTGTTTTGATTTCTGCAAATCTAAGATTATTTGTGCATCATTTTTTGTGTCATGTTTAACATTCGTTTTTTCACCAGGGCTTTTGTCAGATTTATCAGCCAGATCCGTAACTTCTTTAACTGGTTCTAAATCTTGTGTGTGAACACTTTTAAAATCACCATTTTCTTTCGTTGCAATATAATTGTCAGTTTTTTCATCTTTTACATCTTTATTTCCCTCATTGTTTTCAATCATAACTATATTTGCTGATTTTGAAATATTCTCATCTGGCTTTAGATTTTCATCAGTTATTATGTTTGCAACATTTGAACTATTAACATTGTCCAACTTCAGTTTTTTCTGCAATATGTAGTTAGTGACACTAGAGGTATATGAAATACTTAACAGAAACTATTATACTTATTTTAAACATACACATATCTATTGTCCCACCTGGGTTTAAACTGATGTTAAATTCAGGTCACTAGAAACTCGATAGAGCACAAGCGGCTCATGTATTTTATGTCGTTTACTTTCATTGATACATTCGAGTAAAAACTATTAGAAAAATGTTTTTTAATGTAAAATATGTTATTGTAACCTAATTACTTTCTTATTTCATTACTAAATTTGTCAGAAATGGTGTGGTATGTTTTGGTATTGTAAAACCAAGACTTACATTAGAGATTTCATTGTTAGTCTCTTCTGAACTATTTCTTCTCTTTATAGGAAACATATTAGTGATTTTCAACTGATTTTCGTTACGAAAAGATCGCCGCACAGTTCTAAAATTAAAATAAGAATTATTAATGTCGTTGTCGAAATAAGGCATACTAATATAGGTAATCTAAATACAAAAGTATATCATACGTTTTACTGGAATATCCTGTCGGCGATATGTTTTTACGCTCATTATGATTTTTTACAGGCATTTTTTTTTTGTTTAATACAATATCTAGTACATTAAAATTGCATGTTCACAACTAATTTCAATGACATTATAATTCGATTGTAAAAAGGCGCCAAAAACATAACTTTACGAACGGTCAGCTGTCAAATAATTGATTATTTTTTAATTTCACTTAGCAAAGATTTTCGTAACCGAGAACCTTTGCAATCATACAATAGTAATATTTTTACATGAATGAATTATTTTTTTAACATCAAGTTATTGCCAAAAATTATTTAGTTTATTATAATTCTCTACATATGACAATATTACAAAATTACGATTAAAGATATATCTGGGTAATTTGTTAATGATTTCCAATTTCTCTTTAATTCTGGAACTATAATAATACGCATTAAATAAAATATAGCTCGATAAATGTAGCTCGCTGTTCGACTAATAAACTCGAATTTGATGGCATATTCAGACATTTTGCAATAATACTTCTCTTTGCCATCTGAACATAATTTTACAAGTCCAGAGCTCTGCAGAGGCTAAACACAATAGATCATAATAATCTTTACAAAAAATAAAATACTGCACTTTTGCGACTTTATAGATTCCGTTCCTTTGCCGTCTTATGGATTGTAATAAGCATAGATTTAGTATAAAACATAGATCGGCAATGTGAAAGAGATAGAATAATTTAACTCTCAGACTAAATACTTTCTAGACGTAGCCATAACTGGAACGTGAGAAATAAGAGTGAGACTGCAAGTTAAAAATTAGTGTGCGTAAAAGAGACAGAGAGTTTTTCTTTGTCCTTGTCACCGTGGCCGGTTTTTTTATTTGTCAATAAGCGCAGTTTGTCAAACAAATATACGTCAATCAGTTTTTCCGATATTTTAATAGTTTTGGATAGTGTAAAGCAGCAATTTATACAAATATTTGTGACTATAGTGTATATGCAATGGTGGGTTGTAGTATTTTAGGCTGCAAAAGCCGCAGTGAACGAAAAATTTGTGGAATAACATTTCACTCGTAAGTTACTCATTTATGTTACATTATAATTATTTTGTCGTTTATTGGTAAATAATGTTGTATTTTAATATCAATACAAATTGTTTTACTTAGAGAAATATCGATTACATTTAGAAATTCTACAAATAATATTAAATAACCTTAATTTCTTAAAAGTTTACCTTGTTATGAAAATTGGTTTACCCTAGATAATACTTGCATATTATTCCTTGCATATATAGCGTTATTCATACGTAAAAAAATAAAATTACTTCTTATTTTAGGTTTCCTACTAACAGTAATTAGAATTAAATGGGTGGAAGCTAATGGACACCAAAATTGGCAACCAACAAATAATTTTAAAATTTGCTCAATACATTTCGAGATTGATTCCTTTCATTATAAAAAGAAGAATGTTATAGTAAAACCAAAAGCAGTCCCAATAAAATATGTTCATGTAAGTAGTTGATCATTAATTATTTTTAACACCGTTTTATTAACTTCCCCTATATGTATGTAACAGAATCTGTGAAGTCGATTTTCGAGCACTTCAAAACGTCGGATTGACTTGAAATTTTGCATACGTATCCAGGACTGATGACGACGCAATAATTTAAAAAGTATATGATATTATTTTATATTTTATCCAGAATAATAAACAAAATATTATTGTTGAAAAAATATTACCTATATAATTGGTAATTTGCGCGCAGTTGTCTTTCTTTGATAAGACAGCCGAAGATAGATGTTTTAGTGCAAGCAATTAAATTATAGTTTAAAAACTAAAAAAACAAGCTTTCATATAAGATCGAACTAAAAAGTAAAAAATAATCATAAACTCATTATCATTTAATAATAAATATGATATACGAATAAATACGATTTAAATCGTACGGTTGGCAACGCTTATGTTGGCCTGTGTTAGTACCCACCAAAAGTAGGAATTTTTCCCAACATGGCCACACTGAAGAATTATATATCTGTCTCTTGTGCGGCCACGGCATGGCTACGTCTAGAGAGTATTTAGTCTGAGATTTAACTCATATGTTAAAGCGAGATGCATGATGCGACCATACGTTTACACAGAAGTAGCCTGCAGTGACCCAGAGTCGAAATATGTCAAACTAAGCGAGCAACAAAATTCGCTTATTTTCATAATTTATTTAATTTTACAGTACTTGGTTATATTTATTAAACGTAGTTTATTATAGTGCATTGTGCAGTGCCAAGGTGTGGTTCATGCAGGCGTAAAAATCCGAAATAATTAAAGTTTTCACAGGTACCGGCCACTTTTGCACAATACTATTTTGTGACGATATTATAGAATTAAATGGAAATCTGTGTATACATATCGGTATAAAAGAATATAGTATTTCATTATATAAATACGCTGAAAGCATCCATTACGTATAAAAAATAATATCAAATACGTGAATTTACAATAATTTCAACCAAAAGTTGCTAGGGATTGACTGACAGGTTCGATCAATAAAAGGTTGTCGATAAAATAGTCGATAACAACACATGTTTCCCTACATTTTTATGGAGCTATAGTATGTTGTGATAGTGTGCATTCTTCTTCTTCTACCTGGCGTTATCCCGGCCATATTTCCCCGGCCCTTATTATCGTATTCATTCTACAATATTAGTTATTACTTTACTATTTCTCATTTATTTATATTTGTGGAATAGTTAATATAACACTTCATGTGTGTGATTAATGAATTAAGAACCTGTTTCAGTCTCTGCCAAGAGGCTGTCAATTTATAATAGTAAAACAAGAACATATTCGATATTATTATAAAATATGCGATACTTCTATGCACAGTATGATCGTCCAAACCTTGAAGCAACATTATTCATTTATCATAACATTAGGTATAGGTTTAAAATTTATAATTCTCTTAGGAAAAACATTAGTTTAGGTGACGTGATCGAGAAAAGCTTCATAGTTTATTAAACTGTCTCTTTCTTCAGCCACAGGAATGCGACTAATGAACATAGGCCTTCCACAAGAATGTCTACATCAGTTTGTTGTAAGCTGCCTGCATCCAACGATTTCCTACAAGCTCCTCCGTACACCTCCAACGCGGCCTAGCAGGCGTCCAACACTTCCCAATGTGTTACAAGTCAATTAATTGACTTAAATAAGCATTTTTTTTAACTCTAGTATACATATATAATATATATATATATACCGGGTATCTCAAGACCGCTACCGAAAACGAAGCCGGGTGATAGTTTTAGTGACTACAAACACTATGCAACTAAAAATTTCGCATAGAAACGCGACAATTATTTTTTATGATTTTTTAAATATCGTCATTTTTGGGTGGTAAATCCATAGTTTTTGCTAAAATAATGATTTAAACACTCTTATACCTTAGATTATTTATAAATAAAAGGGTATACACTATTATTTTAGGAAAAAATGTATTTACCACCCAAATATGGTCATAGGAAAAAAATAAAAAAAAAAATGGTCGCTTTTTTTTGCAACTTTTTTTGTTGCATTGTGTCTGAAGTCGCTTATACTACCACCCGGCTTCGTTTTCGGTAGCAGTCTTGATATACCCTGTATAGTATAATATTTTTATAGTAAAAATATGTTTCTTAGACTTACGCGAATGTTACTCATTGAAAAAAACTAATAATCACGGATTTTGTTGCAGACTGAGTCCACCCTGTGACTACGAAAGGTGTAAAGTAATTGAAACTTCGCGACGGGAAATTAAAAATGAAAAAACTAAACCGAAAATGCTAAAACTTCGTAAATTATAGTTTTATTTTAATAAAAGGTTTTTTTGTTCTCAATTTAATTAGTATATGTACTATGTATACATCACAAAGAAAAAAATAATTTTGTTCAGGTGAACATAAAGACCCATACAAAACATCTGAAACAAAATGTTATCAAATAATATGACAATTTATCTTTATTTATTTGTGTGTTCATCAATCTGTATTGAAATAAACACACCAATAAGTTTCTGTTAATATATAATAAAATGTCGCATATATCCCTAACATTTTATTTCGCAACTACAGGCAGACAGCTATATCGATATCGATGTATATATGATAGTATCGAAAGTGCATGGTACACCACTATATGTCAAGCACACATGTAAACTTCACGCACACAATCGTAAATCAGTTTTGGTCGCGCTCAAAATGACACATTGCCGATCTATGTCTATACTACATCTATGGTACTATGCGTTTCAAATAAGAATAGGAACGTCAATGACCTTTAGTTGTCAAATATCGTGCAAATATCACACGAAAAGTATGGATAGCAACAAAAAAATATTTACCCATCAATTATATTTTTTTTCACATAGTCAAATTCTTGAACATAAATTAACTAAATAAATTGAAACAATTACAAAATGTTATTTATAGACACATAAACAAGAGTGTTTAATCATAAATAGCTTTAAAAAGTATATTTTTTTATTTACTTCATATGCAATTATTCGCCAGAAAGTAACTATAACACGACATTATTCATTCATTAATTTTTTTACGAATTATTAAATATTATTTTTATTCAAGAAAAATATTATTTTAAGAAATCTTGTTTTGCTCACCCTACCTAAATTGTGCGATTTGACAGCTACTACGAACCAATATGGCGCAGGGTCAGTCCTATTTTTTTGTGTATTTTTTGTACTGTACTCATTGGTCCTATTCTTAGTTGAATCGCATAGGGTACATAGTATTTTTTCTATACTTTTTGTTATTTGACATTTTGAAATTATCAAATTCGATCAAATTCAGTCTATAATATAAAATAAAAGTGGGATAACATTTTAAAATGGTTTTAAGATTTATAAAAAGAAGATTGTTATTGAATCGACATTCATTGAGATTCAGTTCGTCTTTTGGTTTTCCTGACATAGATTTGGAATACTATTGCAATAAAAATAATTGTAAGGATATTGACAACAATATTAACATTAGGAAAGGTGTAGGTGATATAAAAAGTGTATTGGACCTGTATAATGCATATAAAAAATATTCAATAAATGATAGTGAACACATGAGTATCAAAGAAAAGCTGTATACAGAACTTAGCAGGTTGCCAAACCGAACACACCCAACTGTCCGGAACTATGTGGACCCACAAGTAATAAATGAATTAAATGATAAAAAAGACTTTGGAAAAAATACTCCTTTGGAATTTAGTGAAATAACTCGACTACTAAATTTCCTCCGGACAGACAAACTTGGATATACTTGTGGTCATAAAAGTTATTATTTTTTGGGTGATCTTGCAATGTTGGAAGAAGCTTTGATAAAGTACACTGTGGCAACATTACTGAAAAAGAATTTTCAATTAGTATCTGTACCAGATATACTACCCAGTAATGTTTTAGAAAGCTGTGGAATGACTATAAACAGTGATCGTACACAGGTAATTCTTCTAAATGTAAAATCAAGAATCCTCAGTTTCGGGCTGATTTTATTATTAAGCAATGCATTTTTTTTTCACAATACTTAAGTTATTGTATTACTATTTTTATTTGCAAATATAAAGAGTAGGTAATAAACAAAATTGTGTTTAAAGTGTAACTGTAATTGCTATTTTTAGATTTATTCTCTAGACCCACATCATCATGGTCCAGATTTGTACCTCTCTGGAACAGCAGAAATGTCACTAGCTGGATTATTGAAGAATTCAGTGCACAAACATAGTGAGCTTCCACTAAAATTGGCTGCTGTGAGCCGGTGCTTTCGGGCAGAGACATCTAATGTGGTTGAGGAGAGGGGAATATACAGGTAAAATATCAAATATGTTTAAAATATACTTTAATGAAATATCCATACAATATAGTTTTGTTTTTATTTAAAATAATAATAAAATAAATATTATCACAGACAGGACTATTCTAGCCAATAAGCCTGTTATTGTGATAATAGATCGATTGGCGCGCCGGGCTATACTTGTTGACGTCACCGTCCCGCATGACGATAACCTTGTCAAAGCTGAAAAAGACAAAATGTCTAAATATTTAGATTTGGCACACAAGGTTACCGACATGTGGGATGTCGACTCAACAATTATTGTCCCGATTGTTGTTTCTGCTCATGGGTTGATACCAAAGAGCCTCGACTAACATCTACAGAGGCTCTCAATTGGCTGTTGGGTCAGGAGTCAGATTCAGAAGGCAGTATTGCTTGATACGGCACATATTGTGAGGTGGTTCCTCACTTTGGGCTCCTAACCACCGGTGGCTTGGGTCTCGAGCTTCGCCATCGTTGGATAACTTTTTATATTTTTATATGTATTTTGTATACTAATATTATATATACAAAAATGTAAAAAAAAGAAATTTAAAATAAAGGAAAATAAATAAATAAAAACAATTGTTACCTTTTTGCCCATGAACTTCACCAAATATAAATAATACACTTCATACTAGAGAACACCAACAGAGAAATACATTTCATTATAATGTATAAATATAAAAGCAACAATGGATGTTATATATTTTTATAATTATTATTATTTTAGGGTTCATCAATTTACTAAAGTGGAAATGTTTGTTGTAACTACACCAGAACAATCTGAAGGCATGTTAGAAGATATAAGAAGCATTCAAGAGGAATTGTTTGCACCATTAGGGTTCAGTATGAAAGTTCTAGATATGCCACCACATGAATTGGGAGCCCCTGCATACAGGTATTGTATATTTTATGAAATTTAAAAATGAAAAGACTTTTTACGGATGAAGTAAGTAGTTAAGAATATACTCTTAAATGCTCAATAGGGAATATGCATGTCATTTTTTTATATTTTTAATCAATTCTGTATGTTATTACATTATCGGAAAAAAATATAAGTCTTTGAAAATATCAATCAAAAAATTACAAAAAGATAATCAAAACTGCTGTCAGTTTCGAAGCATTTAAACGCCATGTTGGCGCGAACTCGCTGTGAGTTGTGACGTCAGAGGGCACGATATGAACAACGTAGTATTTGGATTAAGTTTCTTTCATGAATTGCTACAGAACTGTATTTTGTGACAAAATAATCCATTTTATTTAATAGTATAAAGAAAGCACATAATAACTCATAAACAAACGTAAAACAATACACTCAACAAGCTAAAACTTCATAAGAACGTGCCCATTGTCGTCACTTTCCTTTTCAAGCAATAGATCGCGTTTCCGAAAAAATGCGCGGCAAATTTGAAATGTCATTTTTTAAGTATTTATTTTACCGACTTAGAGTTGATAAATTTAGAAAATATCTAAGGTATATTTCTATATTAATAAAGATTAAAAAAATTTTTTTTGACTTCTTTTGAAGTCTAGTGCATATTCCCTATTGGCAGAGACAGCTCTAAGAGGGGTCTTTCATCTATAGATCATTTGTAATTCAAAGAATATCTGATATAATATGTATTATGCTGAAAGATTCTGTTATATAAATAGTTGTTAAGAAAGATTATTGTTACAAAATTATCTAACAATAAATTATACAGGATTAACATTATACCGGGTATCTCAAGACTGCTACCGAAAACGAAGCCGGGTGGTAGTTTTAGTGACTACAAACACAATGCAACTAAAAATTTTACTAAGAAATGCGACAATTTTCTTTTATCATTTTTTAAATATCGTCATTTTTGGATGGTAAATCCATAGTTTTTGGTAAAATAATAATTTAAACTCTATTATACCTTAGAGTCTTTATAAATAAAAGGGTATAAACTATTATTTTACGAAAAAAATGTATTTATCACCCAAATACGACCATATAAAAAAAATAACAAAAAAAATATTGTCGCTTTTTTTTCCAACATTTTCTGTTGCATTGTGTTTGAAGTCGCTTAAACTACCACCCGGCTTCATTTTCGGTAGCAGTCTTGATATACCCTGTATAGATCAAAGTTCAAAACAGAAAATTATTAAAAAATATTAATTGAAGCTCATAAAAACTCATTTGTGTTTTTTACAGAAAATATGATATAGAGGCATATATGCCAGGTCGTAAGGCATATGGTGAGGTATCAAGTTGCAGCAATTGTACAGACTACCAATCAAGGAGGCTAAATATAAAATTCACGGACAAAAATAATACAAATGGTTATGTTCACACACTCAATGGCACTGCTTGTGCTGTACCAAGGATGTTGATTGCATTACTAGAAACACACCAAGATCCAAAAGGGAAAATTTATATACCAAAAGTTTTACAACCTTACATGCAGGGAAAGGAATACATTGGTAAGAACACAAGTGTACCAGAGTTGAAATTGATGAAAATAAAAAGATAATTTTATCATTGAAGTTTTATTTAATTATAAATTATTTTAAAAGTTTTTAAATTAAAACTGTTGAATCTTTCGACACTTCTGATGTTTATAATGTATGAAGAAAGCCAGTTGTTCATGTTTGGAAAGTAGGATATCACATTGCAATATCTTATAACATTTTAATAATAAAATTAAATATTAAAACCCATCAAAACATTTTATATAAATTGGTTTAAGAATCAGGTTGTTGAGCTTTTTTAAGTTTTTTGTGTTGTTTTGAAAACTTTTTCATTTTTGCTTTCAATTGATTAATATCGACACTATTTTTTTCGGATGTGGAGGGTGCAGCTGTTTTTTCTTCTGGAGGTATGAAGTCCTTTTGCCTCTGTTCATCTCGTGCCCGTTTGGCTTGGGCCTGTTTCTCTTCCTTCTCATGGCGATGCTTGGCTCTCTTTTGCTCATTTTTAAGGAAGTACTCACCAGTAGCAAGTTCTTTGTCAACTTTGCTCTCTTGTTGTGGTGGTGGGAATGGAGTGTATGGCTTTTTAACCTTCTTTTTAGGTTGTTTTCTTGGCACATTCTTACTCTTGAATTTGGGCAAAAACCTATCCCAGCTTTCATTTTTTAGTCTGGGGTCTTTCATCAATTCTCTTTTGATCATTAAACTTTTGATGTTATACATAGGATGTATGTTTTTCATTGTATCTTCAACAATGCGTCTGACTTGAAGTAAACCTTTGTATGGACCCACTGCTGACACTGTATTTCCTTGTACAAGCACATAACATTCTGTCAACAATTCTATAGATTTCAGAGTGACACCGTTAGGACCTATTAAACGTTGTCGACGTTTTAAAAATGTCTCCTTTTTCTGAACAAACGAATTAATTTTAATGATATCGCATCCTATCTCATCTTCTAATACTCGCACTGCTTGTTCAAACGGAACACTTCGAGACAGAAGTTTCATTAAATCTCTAGCTTTTATGATGATGTACGGATCCCAAGTTTTCCTCGTAGTTTTTACAGTGATACTACCTTCGATTAGATCTAATTCAGCGACAATATGATGTTCGCTTAGTACTTTTTGAACGAGAGGCCAACATTCTTTTAAATACTGCTCTCGGTATTTTGGGAATAGCGTAGCGAACTTACTTTCTTCTAGAAGCCCATGTGGGTTATCTTCAGGTGTGAATTTCGGTATTTTCATAACCCATGCATTCTCCACTGGGCCTGTATTCTGCTTATCATCTGTATCTTCATTGATATCCATTGTTTTTATTTATTACTTTTCTTTATAACTTTATTTTCACAATTAAAAACAAACGGGCATGGTCATACATATTTTCTGCAATCTGTCCAAATCTGTCACACATTAAGTGACAGTTTGAAACTGTCAATTAGAGACGTAAAATGTGTAAATTATATAATCGTCTTAAAAAAGAAAAATAGTCGACTGTTTATAAAGAAACTCGACTATAGAATCTTATTCAGTGGACGACTAAGGCCTAGTACCTACAGGGCGGTTACAAAATAAAAACGATACGAACTTCGAACGTTCGGACGCTGAACGTAAAACTTCACAAATGGCCTAGATACTCCACAAAATCTTGGATTCCTCTATCGTACGCATTGATTGTACGTTGCAACCATAGAATAAATTCGGAGAAAATGATAAGTATAATAGAAAATAGTATTGATTTTTAGAAGTGGAAATCTTACCTATATCATAATCCGGACGTCAAACAGCCGAACATTCGAAGCTCGTATCGTTTTAACTTGTGGTAGGTCTGTGGGTAGGTCTCTCATATGTGAGAAGCTGCCTGGGTGGGTATCACCGCAATGTCTATTGCTCCCGTCAAACAGTAGTTTAAATGCACTGTTGTGTTTCGGATTGAAGGACATTGTAGCCAGAGTTAATTATTGGACATACAGAGACTTAACATCTTATGTCTCCGGATAGCGAGTGCAGTGGAATGCCAAGCATTGCTTTGCAAGGTGTTTGGTTTTGCTACTGTTCATGAGCGGTCGTATCGCTTACCATCAGGCGAACGGCATGCTCGTCACGCCATTCACAACAATAAAAAAAATATATAACCCCCAGTACAGGAAAAGTAAGGCTAGCCTCATACATCCGAACTTAATTTCTGGATTCATAAACTTCATAATCTAAATTTCGATACTTGATTCACACATATCTTAAAAACTCAGATTGATCAGTAATCTCGTGATTCTAAGCAGATGCAAACGTCTTTAATGAAAAGGTAGTTAATATTTTCAAAACAGCATGACATCAACACACTTGCAGGCTATGATTTCACAAATGTATTATGTAACACAGTTATATAGTTCCGTTTATGAATGTAACGAAGTAGGTAATTGTTTTATAATTGATCTAAAAGCATTTGATTGACAAAATAAATAAACAGTTATATAATTATGTTTTATTACAAAAAATACAAAATTATAAAAAGAGAGCATAGTTTTTCATGACTAGTTCTAATAAAATGCCCGAGAAATGCTCACATGCAAATCAATTTTCGCTTTTGTAATTAACATTAAATATAGTTTTAAAATAAAAAAAAACCGTTGTATTCTATTATTTTATAACCTAATAAGGTATTTGATCCTATTTCTGTTTTTTACTTCTGAACAAAACAATTATATTATTTTTAAATACTTACTAATTCCTATTATGTCTAAGCTCCAATTACATAAATACTAAATAGTTAGTACTTTTATGGCAATTTTATTGGCAATATTCGAGGGCATTATTAAACTACAGCACTATTTATTGGAGATCAGACGAATAAAAAAAAAACTAATAACACATTTCATATAAGAGCAAAAAATATTACGTTTTCAAGAAACTGTAAAATATATCACACGCATTTGTATAGTTATGTAAAGAGGAGGCATTTAGGCTGAATGAACTGAACGACTTGTTACACTTAGTACAAAAAAATTACAGTCTCATTGATACGAAATATCTTCATGAATCTGTATATTCTTATTCGCCTAATATTTACTTTAACTACCTATTAGTAAATGTATTATTATTTATCGTCAGATTCTCCAAACGATGCTTTCTATCCAATCCAAGTAGTGGCTGATACGCGTGTACACTCCTGGTATGTAGGAGCCACAACCTCGACCGAATGACGTCACACCCACCAGCCTGTAGTGACCATCCCGGTCCAATAACTGTAGAGGTCCTCCAGAGTCGCCCTGATAAATAAAAAAGTATAGTTTTATTATTTATAGGTTCCGGTAATATCATGGACAAGGATGCGCCTAAATCTCCCCACCTTTTGAAAGGGAGTATGCATTATATTTTTTATTTTATATTGCTATAGAAACACCCGAACAATATTTTTTGTAATTAATTTAAGAGTGATATTTTGAATTAGCCTACATACATAAACTCACGCCTTTTTTCCCAGTAGGGGTAGGTAGAGGTGCCAGGATATCCTCTTTTCGCCTTGTATGTTCCATTCCGTGATGTGATAGGTGGCGAGCCTATCACCATATTGGGCACAAATTCCTGAATCTGGGCTGATAATGAATAGAAAAATCCAGTATCACTTTGCATTCTCGGGATTCGAACCCGAGACCTCAGCTTTGTAACCGCACCCTAGTACGACTACGTCATCGAGGCAGTCGCGTATTAAATTTCAATTATGCGAGACAACTTTAAGAAGTTTTGACCATCGAGACACTACCAATTTTGTAACTTAATAAAATATATTTATCAAAACATTTCGGAGAATAAACAATCTTTAGTTGAATACAAATATTTAAGGTACCTACCTGGCAAGTATCTTTTATGCCTGCAGGGTCACCAGCACACAACATCTGGTCCGAGATGCCGCGGGGAAGTTTGCGCCAATTGGTGTACGATTCACCACACTTATCACTCGGTACCACCACCACATCGGCTTTAAGCAACTTGCTGCTCTTCAAATCCCCTGCAATAAAACACAAATAAGAAAACTTCAAATTTTATATACAAGGTGTTCAAGAAAATGGCGCACATGTAATAATAATAATATCAGAAAAACTTACAAAATACATAGACCTAAAAGATGAAATCGCGCGTATGTGGCAGTTAAAGAAGGTCACCATAGTACCAGTAGTAGTCTCCGCCACGGGAGTAATTCCCAAACAGTTGTTACAGTCTTTAGGCTTACTAGATTTACCACAGCAAACTTATATACAAATACAAAAATCCGTTATTTTGAATACATGTAGAATAGTAAGGAAATTTTTGCAATTAGAATCATCCCCAGAATTTATCCTTAATACTGTGTCGAACCTAAACAACAATCATTTGGCTTAGGCCCGTGATTGTTATTTTAAGCCGGGTAAAAGGACCGAGCAGGTAAATTACTAAAATTAAATAATAATAAAACTCTTTATTATTACACCACAAAACAAGAAATTAAAAATAAGAAGCAACTGTACATTAGGTGGAACAATTGGCGGCCTTATCGCTAAAAGCGATCTCTTCCAGGCAACCATTCAAGCAGGTAAAGATACCAGGAGACATTGGCGGTGCTTTATGTTTAGAAATAAATGCATAAACTAACATAAACAATACCTACATATATATTAGATATTCCTAGATTTATATATATTAAGCAAACAATAAACTTACATAAAATACATAACAAATACATACATATACTTAATAGTGTATGGACATTATACTATTGCGAGAGATAGTAACCCTTTAACTGGAGTTTGAAGGTTTCCAGTGAGGACGAACGTTTAATAGAGAGAGGCAGTGCGTTCCACAACCGTACTGCTTCTACTGTAAAATGTGCTGGAAACTTTAGTATTAGTATTCTCTGACGACCTAAGAGAATGAGAATTAGCAGTATGTAAAAAACTAAAGCGTTCCTGAAGGTAGCGCGGAGACGAGGGATTAAACAGAATACTGTAGAGAAGAGATAGGATATGAACATCCCGGCGGCGGCGTATAGGAAGCCACTTGAGCTTAATACGATATTCTGCGCAAATATGGTCATATTTGCGCAGTCCAAATATAAACCTGATACAGAAATTTTGAAGACGCTCAAGCTTATTAAGCTGGGCCTCGGTAAGACCAAGATAGCTGGCGTCGGCATAATCGAGAATAGAGAGCAAGAGAGATTGTGCAAGCGCAATCTTAGTCTTAGTGGGAAGAAAATTACGCAACCTACGTAAACACCCTGCAGAGGCAAATATTTGCGACTCATAGCCATTATATGAGGTCCCCAAGACAAACTGCGGTCGATAATTACGCCCAGGTTTTTGACATGATCACTGAGCGGGATAACAACCCCGTCCAGCATCACGTCTGGCAAAAGAGTCCAATCGACTTTGCAGAGAGTTCTCTGGCTTCCCAAAACAATGTCCTGTGTTTTTAAAGGGTTAAGTTTGAGACCGTATGACTTAGTCCACTCTGATATTTTGTGAAGTGTTCATAACATGAACAGCGTGATTAAGCTGATTGAGTGGAAACTGCAATACAGTTGTAAATCGTCTGCATATAGGTGGTAGGAGGAAGAGAGACTACGAGATATGGAGTTAATGAAAACGGAGAAAAGAAGAGGAGATAGGACGCCACCCTGTGGTACGCCGGCAGATGTAGTACACCATGAGGAAATCATTTGCCCAAGACGCACGCACTGACGGCGACCGTACAGGTAACTTTGAAACCAGTCAATCACGCTTGGAGATATGTTGAAGGAGCGAAGTATAGTTAGGAGGATATCAAAATCAACCGTGTTAAAGGCGTTGCTAAAGTCAAGAAGCGTCAACACAGTTAGCTGACCGTTCTCCATCCCTAGACGAATGTCATCGGTGATTTTAACGAGCACAGTAACTGTGCTGTGTCCAGGACGAAGGCCAGATTGAAAAGGATTAAGTAGGTCGTGTTTGGTAAGGAAGGAGCTCATCTGATTATAAACCAGGCGCTCAAGGAGCTTGGAAAGGAAGGGAAGAATGGATATAGGACGGTAATCAGAGAAGTATTTAGGAGAAGGTTTCTTGGGTAGAGGGATAACCTGTGCCTCCTTCCATGAGCAAGGAAACACAGCATTGGAAATGGAGAAATTTAAAATATGGCAGAGGACAGGAAGAATGAGATCAAGGATCGGAAGGAGCATGTTGCGGCTGATACTATCCATCCCAACTGCATTAGATGTTATAGAGAGTAAGCTCCTTCGAACATCACTAGCAGTGAAAGGACGGAAGACAAATGAAGAATGGTCAGGAGCAGAAATGTTTGAGAGATGATTAATAGTGTGCACTTTAGCTGCGTCATCAATAAAGGACGTTGAAGTAAAATGTTGGTTTAATAAGTTAATGTTTCTGTATTCTGTATCAGCCCATATACGTCCCACTGCAGGGCACGGGCCTGCTCTACAATCGAGAATACGAGTTAATGTTTACATTGTTAGAAATAGTCTCTTGACGAGATTTTCCAACTCCCAATGACCTGAGGAACTTCCACACCTTAGCGGGATCCTCGACTTGGACTGAATCATGAATATAGCGTCGTTGAGCGTACACACCATATTGCAGCGATTTCTGGCCTTCACATAGCGCATTTTATTCGCCTCTGTAGGTTGCATTTTATATTTAGATTTAGCTGTTGACTTTTTTCTTTGGAACTCCTTAATTTCGTTTGTGATCCATGGAGCAGGAAGATGCTTGATTTTAACGGCTCTCAAAGGTGCATGGGTGTCATATAATTTTATGATCGCTGTGTTAAAAATTGCAACTTGTTCATCGATAGTCTCAGCTTTGAACACAGGGCTCCAATCCAGAGATTTGGCATCCTGCAAAAAAGCCTCTTTATTCATACCACCAAAATTGCGTCGCAGAAGAATTGTAGGTTTAGATTTTGGAGGCCGAAGTTTATACGAAAGAAAGATTAAATTATGGTAGGAAAAGCAATCAGCTAGGCATTGGCAATGCTTGGCAACATGCTCTAGTGATGAAACAATAATAAGATCAAGAAGGGATGGAGTGGAATTTGGAAAATTGTGGGTGGCACTAAGGGAAAGAATTTTTTATTTTATTTTATTTATTAAGGAAAACATACAGCATAAATATTACAAATAAACGTTACACAATATATTACAATAAAGCCAATGAAGTTTTCACTGAAAAACAAAACATGGAGTGAACCTAAATAATATAGTAATCATAAGTCAAACAATAATAATAACTTAATTAAACATTAAAAAAAAAACATATTTCTTATCCTATGACCAAAAACAGAAGGAATAATAACAATAATACAAACCAAAAATTACAAAACGAGAGAAATATATATATATATATATATATATATATACAACGTGTAACAGGATTAATTCACAACCTCAGACACCCCAACTTTAAAATATTATTGCAATCATAGTTTATGCTTTGAAATCGTACTACCATAATTACAAAATCTTTTATTTATGATTTTAGTTATACCAAATGTAGGCACTTAACATGGTTACCTTACGAGTTACAAATAAGAGTGCACTACTACACACGCTCGCGGACACGCACACATGTACACAAGACCCATTCACACGAGTACCTAACGTCGAACGCTGCGCCGCCGGCAGAAACAGCTGACAATAAACGAAATACAAATTACGTATGTAACCGATTACTTGGTGGCTTGGTAAACAAATTATTATTAATTTAATATGTAAGCATAACATTTGTGTTTTGACTATAAAATCTAAATATTTTACTTACAAGATATAATGCGTACGAACTCAACATAAGACAATATTTTGCATGAATCGGCTATAAAATATTATTAATTTCACTTCCGCTAAACTTAGTTCCTACAGGCCGGCAGGATACGGGCGTCATTTATTTTGCATTACTAATGAATAAGATAATAAGATAACGCAATATCTAACAACGAAGACTAGATTGGGAATCACAACACAAAAAATACAAAAAAATTAACTTACGTGTTACATGGCACTCATGTGGCGATTTCTTTTTAAAATATGTTCGAAATGTCCACCACCTTGATACACTTTGATGCACATTTGCGTAATTGTTCACGTAATTTATGTAAAACTTCAGTGTCACTTTTCACTTTTAGGAAGGCTACCACTATTCTACTTTTTAGTTCCTCCACATTAGTACTTTCACTGAAGTATACCGATAGAGATTTATTACGTCCCCACAAAAAAAAGTCAAGAGGCGTCAAGTCAGGTGACCTAGGAGGCCATTGCACAGGTTCGCCGCGACCTATCCAGCGCTCTCCGAACTCAGCATCGAGATACTGTCGGACACTACACTGGTGCCTTGCCTGTTGTTAAATGTCCTGCATGCCAATGATACATTATCACCACAGAGTGCGGAAGTTCTCACCATTTCAGTGTATTCAATATTCGAATACCGAAAAGACATCGCGCGCGAAAGTTGTCGAAATATCTACTTAACACTTAAACACAAGTAGACACAGATAACTGCGGTGCACGACTAGATTTTTTTCACATTGTCGGTGCCCAATGCCCATTTAGGGATTGCAATAACGGGATATCCGACACACCGGGATTCCGCATACATTGTAGCAAAATTATAAACCGAATTTATCACCATTTAAACGTTCCGCGAAATTATTTTTCATAGAAATACCTACTTGTTGTTTCTTTTCATAGTGATATTGTTACAATTTAATTTGTTTCATTTAAGTGCATGTATTGCGCGGGATTTGGATCGCCCGGTCTTGCAAATCCCGGGAGTAATTTTTTTCGCGGCGCATCCCTATAACCTTTTGATGTACCGCCGCGCGCGCCGTCGCGTCGTTTGTCCGATGGATCAAATTGCATTAAACAATAGCTGCATCCTGCTCTATCTAGTTGTAGTTAAATGTGCGGAAAAGAGAATATGATAGTTATTTATTTTGGTAGCTTATTACGTTTATTCAGGCCTATCGTTGTGTGCGTTTGATTAATGATAGATTGCTTAAATAAACTTTATGACTATCGACATAAAGTTCATTTTTGTTCATGATTTAATTATTAGAGTATTCGTTTAGTGATTCATTTAAAAATGATCTTATGTCCTGAAGTTACGTTTCAATTTCGTTTGTTCGGAGTACTAAATGAAAGAGTGTCTGTAATTTACTTGGTCTTAACTAATTATTTTGAAAAAAAATACCTACCAAAAAAAATGTTAATATCGGTTCAGTAGCTGATTCTGAACGTACTACTTTCCGCTTTTACATTTAAATCTGTTACATGTTGTATATATATATACCATTATATATATACCATTTCGGTAGCAGTCTTGAGATACCCGGTATATATATATATATATATATATATATATATATATATATATATATATACCGGGTATCTCAAGACTGCTACCGAAAACGAAGCCGGGTGGTAGTTTTAGTGGCTACAAACACAATGCAATTAAAAATTTCGCATAGAAACGCGACAATTATTTTTTATGATTTTTTAAATATCGTCATTTTTGGGTGGTAAATCCATAGTTTTTGCTAAAATAATAATTTAAACTCTCTTATATGTTAGAGTATTTATAAATTAAAGGGTATACACTATTATTTTAGGAAAAAATGTATTTACCACCAAATAAGGCAATAGGAAAAAAATTACAAAAAAAAATTGTCGCTTATTTTTGCAGCTTTTTCTGTTGCATTGTGTCTGAAGTCGCTTAAACTACCACCCGGCTTCGTTTTCGGTAGCAGTCTTGATATACCCTGTATATATATATATTAGTGGATGGGAGAACCAGTTGATTTTCTGATAGAAGCAGTATAAAACGACTTGTTTTTATTAAATATATCAATATGGTTATATGTTTTGTCGTAGCTATGACATGCTCTTACAATAAAGCGATTTTTTGAATATTTTTTAAGACAATTGGGAGAAGAGAATGTATTTTTGTAACGAGCGTTAATACGAGGACAATTGAAAAATATCTTACTTAAAAGATAAGGAGAATCTATTAACCCATTAATTATTTTATATAGGAAAAACTGATCTCTCTTCTCTCTGCGTCTTTGTAATGATACGATTTTGATGTCAGCGGTAGGAAATTTATAAGATAATCTTTTCAAAAATTTATTTTGGACATTTTCCAAAGTATGGACATGGATTCCAGACTGTCGAGGCATACTCCAGTTGAGATCTGACCAGTGCATTAAACAATAATAGAAATGTCTCTGGAAGTTTAAATTCCATGCTTTGTCTAAACATAAAACCAAGCATTTTGTAAGCTTTTTCTGCAATTTTATTAATATGTATATCAAACAAGAGCTTACAGTCTAGTTGGACTCCGAGGTCCCTTACTTCTGTATTTCGTTTAAGTATTGTATCAAATAATTTATAATCATATAAAATTGTTTTTGTTTTACGTGAAAACGTTATAACACACTACACTTATCGACATTCAAATACAAATAATTAGAAACGCAATATTTACTTAAGTTTATCAAATCTTCTTGTAATTGGATACAATTTTGTTCATTTTTAATAACTTTAAATATTTTTGAATCGTCAGCATAAAGCAAAATGTCAGAATGACATATATAATCAATCACGTCGTTAATGAAAATATTAAAAAGTAAGGGGCCAAGATGTGAACCTTGGGGTACTCCTGAAGAAATAGGTACAAAGCTGGACATAAATCCTTTAACAGCAACTGCTTGAGTTCTATTCCGCAAATATGAATCCACCCATCGCAGGAGATCGCCATGCACACCGATTCCTTCCAGCTTTTTGACAAGTACATTATGAGAAATTTTATCAAAAGCCATGGAGAAATCGGTGTACACGACATCAACCTGAAATCCCCTTTCCATGGCACACAATACCTTGTCTACGAATTCACACAGATTCGATTCAGTTGACCGTTCGAGAATGTTCGAGTTCGAGAATGTGCATATTGCTCGACTTCACAATGCTTTCTAGAGAAGAGGACCGATGATCACGTTTAAGAAGGCATGTGTTAAAATCACCCATAATTATGGTATGATCATAGGCAGGCATAAGGTCTTCTAAAATCTTTTCAAAGGAGGAAAAGTAATTGATGCGTAAAGAGGGACTGTAATATACTCCGAGGAGTAATTTAGTATGGGCTAGAACGATTTCAATAAATAAATGTTCGCCAGCATCAAACTGAGGCGGTTGGGTGGAGGTACTAATTACGGAGAAGGGAATATGTTTTCGTAGATAAATAGCCACTCCACCACCGCCATAACCGATCCTGTCGTTGCGAATAAGATTGAAGCCGGGTAATGTGTATGAAATGGATGGAAGTGAGGGCTTAAGCCATGACTCTGAGACTAAAATGGCATCAATATTTTTTATGTCAAACGACACCAGCATGTCGGAGAAATGAGCCGGAATGCTCTGTGCATTTATGTGAACTACCTTCAAATTCTTCGGAACGTCAGAGAAATGGGAATCCAATGTTTCAGAGAGCGAGGGTATACTCTCAAAACTATCCTCACTCAAACTACAGTCAGAAATTGATAAAAACTTGCTGCTATCACTGCAATTAAAATATTAAGCTAGCCGACGAGGCGGCAAACCGAGCAACTATGTTGCGCAGACCACCTGATTACGCAGTCATGCCATTTTCTTATTTAAAACGCCACTTACGCCGACTCAGCCTGAACGCCTGGCAATCACGATACAATTGTTCAGAACAAGGCCAACGCACTAAGAACCTTCTCCCCAACCTCGGAGACATCCGAACGCTGTGGACAAGGATCACCCCTACCTTTTATTTGACTCAGGTCCTCGCGGGACACGGTGGCCATAAGGCCTACCTCCACCGGTTCCATATAATTTCAACTAACACTTGCCCATGTGACGACACGTCGGTTCAAGATCCGGACCATCTGTTGGAAGACTGCCCAAGGTTTGCAACAATGCGTCTCAAGCACGAGATGATCTGCAGTCGCTTCTGCGTACCACCCTACAAAATCACTGAGCTTGTAAAGAAGGAGAAGGCACTACGCTCTTACTTAGAGCTGGTGGATTCTGTGTATAGCAAGCTCAGTGATTTTAATAAACAATAATCTATTTTAATATCAGCTTTATTTTAAATTTTAATTTTAAATAATTTATTACATTTTATTTTTCGAGCACACAATCATAATCACATTTTACTTCATCCACACTAAACCGGCACATGGGGGTCGTTGTATCCAATCGCGAGACCCTCCCTTGCTGGTTATCACCTCACACACACCGATCAGTGATACAATTCACCATTCATATAAAACACAGGAATTTAAAAAAAAATAAAAATATTATCCATTAATAATATACTAAAAACAAAATATAATTTATGTTTACTAATGAATAAAATATAAAATAATTAATTATTAAATTAACCAAAAATATAGTATAAGATGTCTCCACCTGCCGGTTACTGTTAAAAGAACAGCATAACTATAATATGAGAATACAACACACTTAGACTAAGGCTACTAACTAACGAAGCTATCACAATACCCCTTGCATCTTACTTATAACTAATTAATAGAAGAAAAAAATATATAATAATATTACAAACTACATTATCAAAGACTATATGAAATAGGAAATATAATAATACGCAAATTAATCTAACATATAAAGTAGTTAAGAGAAAAAAAAATAATTAAAAAAATTAGTGATAAAACAGAATAATGTTAGCATAAACGAAACGCAATCGCATGACATAATATGTCAAACGTTTGACAATTTGAATTGACTTATATATAGAGCCACAAAGTTATCTGGCCCGGTGGCCAAAAGTGGAAACAATAACGTCATTTGAAATGTCAGTCTATCTGCCAGTCGCTGACATATCTGCCATTGGTTGTTTACTCAATGTATAGAGCCACAAAGCTATCTGGCCCGGTGGCCAAAACTGGAAACAAAGACGTCATTTGAAATTGTCAATCTAGCTGCCAGTCGCTGACATATCCGCCATTGGTTGTTTACTCAATGTATTTATTTTTCCTGCATTATTTAAAACTAGTGAAAAATGCCGAAAGCTTTAAAAAGTGATGCTAGGAACGTTATACTTCAGGTATTAAATTTTACGTAGGATGAAAAGCGTCTTCCGACATCAATAATACCCTTCGAAAAATTGTATTAACGCGTAGCTGCCACCAAAGGTTTGTGTTGTCAGCTTTATAAAATAAATTCCACGAAAACAGAATTATGTACGTACTAGTAGAATATAATATGTAAGTACATATCATAAACTAAAATGTATCTTACTCGTCTCATTTTACGTTACGTGCGTGGTGGCCTGTTGGTAAATGGACCAAACGCGGCAGCCAACTTGTTCACGCTGGTTGCGGGTTGGAATCTCAGGTCACACTTCTGACTTTTCGGAGCCATGCTTGTATTGATAAAAACGCGCTATAACGGTGAAAGAAAACATCGTGAGGAAACCTGCATACTATAGCGATTTATTAGGATTTCTATGGTATGTAAGTCCACCAACCCGCATGAGGCCAGCGTGGTGGGCTATATGGCCTGTGATATGGCCTAACCCCCCGCAATCGTACTCTCGATTGTGGAGGAGAATACAGATACACTTTTTTAGGGTTTTGGGGAGCGATTTGTTAGAAATCGTGTGAAGGAAAAATAATATGCAGATGAAACTGGTCATTTTCTCGACACTATTGATCGGATTGAAAAATCTTACTTTACCCCATTTATTGCAATATCTATTTTTAATGGCAACACCAAATTCGATTACAGCGACTCTCTCACCGGGTCAGATAACTTTGTGGCTCTATATTTATTTTTACTGCATTATTTAAACTAGTGAAATATGCCGAGAACTTGATAAAGTGACGCTAGAAACGTTAGACTTCAGGTATTACATTTTATGAAGGAAGAAAAGCATCTCAAGCACCAATAAAACCTTAGAAAAATTGTATCAACGCGTAGTTGCCGCCACAGGTCTGTGTTGTCAGCTTTTCAAAATAAATACCACATAAACAAAATTTTGTACGTACTAGTACAATACATGTAAGTACATATAATAAACTAGAATTTATCGTTACGTTCGTGGGGGCCTGTTGATGAATGGACATGACGCGACTGCCAACATGTTCACGGTGGTCGTAGGCTCGAATCCCAGGTCACAAATCTGACTTTTCGGAGTCATGTGGGTATTGATAGTCAATAAACACGCACTAAAACGGTGGAGGAACACATAGTGAGGAAATCTACATAACATAGCGATTTATAAGAATATCTATGGTATGTAAGTCCACCAACCCGCATTAGGCCAGCATGGTGGACTATATGGCCTATGATATGGCCTAACCACCCTCAATGGCACTCTCGATTGTAGAATTGGGCAGTTCCCAACAGTGGGACATATAGTATATGGGCTGATACAGATATACTTGTTTAAGGGTATGGGGAGCGATTTGTTAGAAATCTTGGGAAGGAAAAATAACAAGCAAAGGAAACTGGTCCACTAATTTTCCTGACACTATTGATCGAATTGAAAAATCTTACTTCACCCACTTTATTGCTATATCTATTTTTAATGGCAACACCAAATTCGACAACAGCGACTCTCTCACCGGGTCAGATAAGTTTGTGGGACAGTAAATATTACAAACAAGTTGGTCTTAGATTATACAGGGTATATCAAGACTGCTACCGAAAACGGAGCCGGGTGGTAGTTTAAACGACTTCAGACACAATGGAACAGAAAAAGTTGCAAAAAAAAGCGACAATTTTTTTTTGTTATTTTTTTCCTATTTCCATATTTGGGTGATAAATACATTTTTTCCTAAAATAATAGTTTATGCCCTTTTATTTATAAATACTCTAAGGTATAAAAGAGTTTAAATTATTATTTTAGCAAAAACTACGGATTTACCACCCAAAAATGACGATATTTAAAAAATTATAAAAAATAATTGTCGCGTTTCTATGCGAAATTTTTAATTGCATTATGTTTGTAGCCACTAAAACTACCACCGGGCTTCGTTTTCGGTAGCAGTCTTGAGATACCCGGTATACTCGTCTAGATGACATATCACAACTCACCGCGCGGCTCAAATAAAGTCTACCAAATTTGGTAGACTCGCTTCTCACATACGTCAGTGTCATTTGAACTACATATGGATAACGTGCTCCCGAAAAATAATTAATTATGCCGGTTTGTGCTGTCGAATTGTATCGCAATTGTGTGGGAAAACTGTATAACAATACCAATATCACTTTCTGTCGGTAACATTATTGTTAAACCACTATTATTTGAAGAAAACATGAACTTTTAATTCATTATTTTGAAGATGAGTTTCATTGGCCAGTGTTGTCAATTTATTACTAGGAAGATTTGTTGAAACTATGGGAGAAACTATAAAACACAAATATCATTACATAATATTTCGATCAGAATAACAACAAGAAGAATGGCATTATTTATTTAATGAGTAAATAATACTTACCTACACGATATTAATGAAACCCACGACGACATGCACTTCATAGTAATTTTATTAATTCTTTGCCTTGCATGTGTATTACCATTCAAAATTTCACAAACGGGGTACTGCTATTGTCATCTTTGAAGAAACAGCGAGAACTTATTCAAGGTCCTAATAATATTTTTAGACTTCTTACGGATTCCGTACTAGCAAATTGCTGGAGAGACATTACACAGCGGAAACGAAAAGAAGACCATTCGTAGCCTCACATGACTTCAGTTGTGTGTTCCGAACATTTTACTTATGATGATTTATATTTTACATAAATACAGAAATCAGATAACAGCCCAGGCAATAAATCCAAAGAGTTAATTCTATTCGGAAACAAACACTAGGAGATGGGTTTAGATCTTTATTGTTTTTACTAAAATGCGTTATCAATATAGTTAATAGTATGATTACTTTAAATAAAGAAAAAATATTTTGTTTAACCTATTTTGTATATCAAATAATGGGGAAAAGTTAAGTTAATAATCTAGAGTAGGCATCCCTAAACACACACACCTTGACAGTTGGATTACAATAATTACACGACCGGTACTCACACATATCAACGAAAGTGAGGACACTTTTAGCGCATCGTTTGTTGACATTGCTCAATCTAGACGAGTATATAATCTAAGCAAGTTGGTAGAGTCCCAGGCGCATAAGTTGAACTATGCGCAGTGACTAATTTTCGGGTCCCAACTGAAGTGCGGTATGAGGTGCGACGCGGGGAATGCGGCTCAAACACCGGCGCGCATGCGCATTAGGCTCTTTTCGTACTCCTACACCCGCGCACGCGTCCCTTTCCCCCGAGAGTACTGTCGCGTACGGAAGTTCTCACACAAATTTGTTTTTCTGAGAATAACATGGCTCGGCAGCCAACTTTAAGAAGACAAGAGAGAAGGATGGTCTACGATGTCTTTAAAAAAGTAAATTATGTTAGTTAAGGTGGTTTTAATTGTAACTAAACTAAATAAACCTCAGATTAGCTTTTATTTTGTATATTTTTAAAATAAAAACAAAACTAATCGTTTTGAATGTTTGTATAAATTATTTGTTTCCCAAAAAAACGCAAAATTACCAATCGATTAAGAAGTTGCATTTATTTTTATTTTTTGCGTGCAACAGCAAGGTAACAGTTCTCACTACTATTGTACCTGCGCAGACGTCAGCCATCTTTGTTCAACTTACGCGCCTGGGATTATACTCACATTTGCGTAAATAAGTTTGTGTTTAAGATTTTAAATAAAGGGGTAGTTCTGGTATAGAAGCTTTGATTACAAGAATGATAGTGGAATTAAAGAGGTAGTAGAATTAATGTGACTAACATATAAGAGTGCAAATAAAATAAAACATAAGTTAGACTATTTCTTGGTAACTGCAGCTCGCCTTGTCCTACTTGTTACTGTAGGATTTTTGGGAGTAACTTCAGCTTTCCTTTGGGTAGAAGCAGCACGCGCAGTCTTCGGGATGAGACCATCCAGCTCAGCAACGGATGAAACACGATGTCGCGTACCATCGGCGCCCAACACAAAGATGCAGCCGTCGCGAGTCCAACACTTTGTAACTCCAAAGCGCTCGCGTGCGGCCATAAAAACGTCATGTCGCCTCTTGGTTAAGAATTCTGACAAAGTTGTGCCAGAACCCTTAAGTTTGCTCTTAGCACCCCATATCGTGTTACGAAGGCGTAGGTCACACAATTTTATCAAGATCGGCCTGGGTCGGTCACCATGAAGTTTGCCCATTCTGTGACAGCGAGCGATATCAGCAACATCAATGTTGGCCAGTTTATGTTTCTGCACGAGTACATCAATCACAACTGCTGAGGCATCCTCTTTCTGATCTTCTGGCACGCCATGCAGCAATAACATTTTTCGACGAGAATGCATCTCCAGACGATCATTGTCAGAAGAAATCAGTTCAGTTCAGTTTAAATATACATTTTAGTAAATCGTGGTTGTGGCTGGATTAAGATGAATTTTCGTACTGTACTCTGATAATATCAAAGAATCCGACAAATAAAAAGAGCTTCCCTTTAACATATTACGACAAAGTAGTAAAATCTTATAACTAAGCAGTCAATTCAACATCAGTAGGGATACTTCTACATAAAAGCTTATTAACCTGGTTTATTTATAAAAAAAAATATAAGGCGAAGTATATTCAAGTTTTGTTGCTGTTAAAAATTTGTTTTCGTGGTATATTTCGTTTATTATTTAATTAAATCTTTTTAATATAATGCCCTTGTATCAAACTTAAGGAGTGCGTCATTTTGCGGGCCCCCTGTATTAAAAAATATTACAACAGTTATGTGGTGGTTTTCATATGCTGAATGTGATAGTGATTGTGAGAGTGAAGTGAAATAGCGCAAATTGGACGACAGAATAGGTCCAGCAGTGGCTATAGGCTGATGATGAGTGATATGGTATGAATTGGCTGTTATTACCGTACTGTAGCTTTGTGCATACACAACATATAATCTATACAGTGGCGTGCCTAGGGTTCTGGACTAGGGCAAGCCCAATAAATTTTTTTAGATATTTTAATATGTATTGATTTAGAAGCAAAATGGTATTAAGTCGGCAGACCTACCACACAACATCTATACATACACATGTTGAAAGAGGTGCTACCAGGATACTCATGTTTCGCCTTGCATATTCCGTGCCATCATGTGATAGGGGGCGGGCCTTTGCGATGTTAGTATTATTAATGAATTTAAAAAAATATAAAAACGACCCGGGATTCGAATCCGACACCTCAGGCACCGAGACAGCCCTAGACCTACCATTCAATCTATATAAGAATAGGATGAAAACCATTAACATAAACAGCTATCTTTATCAGCGATATGAAAACACCTCTTACAATAAGTTGTTCCGTAAAAATCTAATAGATGGCGCAATTTTCACAGCCATCTAATATTCCTAATATGCTGAAGGCATTACTTATCATTCGTTTTTAAATCAATTAATAAAATAAATATGTAATTTAGATTACTTTTGGACATGCATCTGTAACTTTATATTGCATTTTAATAGCAAAAGCATAGCTACAGCTACGGTGCCGTGTATAACTTCGCGGGCAGAAATTGTTATTAATACATTCATGTTATATTTTTCTGTAATACAATTGATATAATTTATATTGAAGGACGAACTAATTTATTTTAAATTTAAATGATTATGTTCCAAATAATTTAACACACAAAACTTGGCGTTTGATAAACATTTATGAAACACGATTGTTCAATAACCTATTTGAAGTGGAGCATGTTAAAATTAAACAACGCACATAGTTTAAACCGAGTTAATAAAATGTCTCTTGCTATATACCACGACTGAGAAATTCACAATCCCGGCGTATTTTTCACGCCAGTTTATTTACAATATACTTGAATAAATTTACCTTTTTAACGGCAATGAATACTTTCACCGTCACACTCACATCATCACAGCAAAACAATACCACTCATTATATTAACAAAAAGTTTAAATTATATCAAAAACTAAACAATATCACTAAAAAGAACTACTTTTGAGAACTACTAACAATTGCAAAATGTCAAAATACATATGAAGTTAATCGCATTTCGTACAGTATTGCCCATAATCGTAACATAATCATTACGACATACACTTATATTTTATTAAAAAGTACCTATAGTAAAACCTCATTATTTGTACTAAAATTATAAAACCAACCAAATTAATAAAAATAAAATGTAATAATTCATAATAATAAATAACAAAGCGCCGACCATGAAACGTACGATGTTCATTCTAAAAAGCCGGGCATTTGGTGTAGTACAAATTGCTATATAAAATGTCTATACCTATACATTTGTAGAGCACTTCACTCGTGAGATCCCCATACAAATTTCGATTTTGCCAAAAGCCTCGTAAAAGCACACGAGAGAGAAAGGGATAGATATATTGTACGATGTTGCGACTGCGGGAGCGCGCGTGAAGCCAGCGGACTTCGTATTTTAATGTTACTGCCAATTGAATGAATTTCGCGTGGCGCTTCGTCGCGGTGCACCGTCGCAGGCGCGCGACAGGACGACGACCTCTGTCGCGCTCGACAGGACGCGGTAAATTCAAAAATTGCAGATATTTTCTAATAAAATATGATTGTATTGTGTGGAATAAAATGGTTTGTGTTCAGTATCGAGTATGTACGAAGTATGGCAAGCCGGGCTTTTGGGCTTGTATGGAAGTACCGCCACTGAATCTATACATATAAATAAAATTGAAGTGTCAGTTTTAAGAGTGAAAATAAAAAAAAAATGTCCTACTACATATCGTTATATACAAGATACATGTGCAGAAAATGATATTTAAAAAATTTTTGTCTGTCTGTCTGTCTGTTTGTTCCGGCTAATCTCTGAAATGGCTGGACCGATTTTGTCGGAACTTTTTTTGTCAGGTAGCTGATATAACAAGGAGTAACTTAGGGTACATTTATTTTAGAAAAATAAAGTAATGTTGCAATGCCCGCGCGCAGCTCACGCGCATGCCACCACTGAGCCGTTACGTCGGGCGCCTCCCACCACTTCTCCCACCAACGAATCAATATCACATTTACAAAATTTTTCAATAAATTTAATACAAAAAACTGAAAATAAATGTGTAACGGGAGTTTACCGCCGCTCGCTAAGAGATGGCGCCACCGTAGAATTAGATCGCGGTATGGTTTCGTTACAAATGTTGATAATTAAAATAAAAATGCAAAAACCAAAAAAAATAACTAAGTAAACTAATTATCTTTTTTGTTAAATTCCACGCAGACGAAGTCGCGGGCACAGCTAGTACATACATAAACTCACGCCTTTTTCTCAGAAGGGGTAGGCAGAGGTGCCACGACACCCACATTTCGCCTTATATGTTCCGGCTCATGATGTGATAGGCGGAGCCCACCACATATAATGTATGTCGTGTAAAATAACACGTGTAATGTGTCTGCTATATCTGGTATGGATTGCCTTGGACCGTGGTGTTTTCGGATATCGATTTAGATTACGCAGCTCACAGGAATAACACAGTGCCTGATAAATGCTATATATGTGATATATTTAAGCTTACTTGTAGCGCTCGTCTTTCCCCAACCAGTAATAGTTAGTTTCGATGTGGGATCTTCTTCATTGGTGTATAGGCAGACAGCGTTGAGAGTACTCGAATATTGGACAGGTCTATCCAACCTTGAAGAAAAAATAAATGAAAGTAAATGAAATATTTATAAAATCTTATGGCAAGTAAATACACAAAGAACTTAATCTATATTTACAAAGTAATAGATATTATTTTAAATATTATATTTGTTTTAAATATCAATATTATTTATATTTTTCAATTGACGCATAATCTTCACGAGGACTACAAAAATTGCAACAGCCGTGAGTCATTAAATTTCTGAAAAATATCTTATGTTTTGGCCATGAGTGAATGAAACACAAGTACAAAGCCAAAAGGTAAAATACTTATTGACTAAATTTATTTATGAATTAGCATAGAGCTATTCAAAATCCATCTAAATCAAGATTTTTTAATATTATAGATGTTTTGCTGGCTCATCAAATAAGGAGAAGAGCAAGAAGGAAAAATAATAGGAAGAGGATACCACAATGATATATGAGGAAGCCCAATACCCATCGTAATGGGCATACGGCAATGTCGCTGACCAAACGAAACGCGACAGCAAAACTGCCGCTTCGCGTTGATTTCCTGCGAGACAGTGGTAACGCCCCGGATGAACCTTCCCATTCATGCTGAGTCATAACTTATAACTGACAATAGCGTGGCTCTACCACTATGACAAGATCTAAAAATGTATATTTATTAAAATACCTTAATAAAGCCAAGTCATTATATTTCTCTCGGCGAGTGTAGTTTGGATGTAGTATTGATTCTGTGATTCGGTAATCGGTTTCGCTATCCCAATCAGAGCCGCCGATGTGGATAACACCAGTGCGCACTATAGATGGTGGGTCACTGTACAAGAAAGAAATTTAATTAAATATTTGACTACATGATGATGTTAAAATATAATATGTAAGTTCGCGCGGAAAAGGGACAGTTATTTGTATTTATGGTACATAGCGGCGCTAAACATTGACGAGAGCAATATGACAACTCAAATCCGAGTCGGTGCATATAGGAGTTACTTATTTGAAACATGATATAACACTTCTGACCATAGATTTAGTATAAAACATAGATCGGCAATGTGAAAGAGATAGAATAATTTAACTCCATAGACGTAGTATCAATAGACTTGACATGCATTTGACATACAGGGTATATCAAGACTGCTACCGAAAACGAAGCCGGGTGGTAGTTTAAGCGACTTCAGATACAATGCAACAGAAAAAGTGGCAAAAAAAGCGACAATTTTTTTTTTGTTATTTTTTTCCTTTCACCATATTTGGGTGGTAAATGCATTTTTCCTAAAATAACAGTGTATACCCTTTTATTTATAAATAATCTAAGGTATAAAAGAGTTTAAATTATTATTTTAGCTAAAACTAGGGATTTACCACCAAAAAATGACGATGTTTAAAAAATCATAAAAAATAACTGTCGCGTTTCTTTGCGAAATTTTTAGTTGCTTTGTGTTTGTAGTCACTAAAACTACCACCCGGCTTCGTTTTCGGTAGCAGTCTTGAGATACCCGGTATATAGTCCATCTCACTTAGACTTATGCATAAACCTTAAAAAATGAAAGTGACAAAACACAATTTGCGGTCCTTGTCATAGTTTCACATAATTTTGTAGGGCAACACTGCGTGTACCCAAACAAATAAGACGTGCGGTTTGTTATAAACTTGAATTACTGAGTATTTTACGAATATTTGCGGTCAAAAATGTATGTAAAAGAGTGTTGAAACTGATTATAAGACAAAAGGTATGGTGTGCTGCTTTATTATTGGCTGTGATAGCCGATCTAAACGATAATATGAAAATATAACCTCTCACTGGTAAGTGCATTTTATTTAGTATATTGGTAAAAATAAATGTAGATGTTCATTATTACTAACATCTGCAATTAGTATTTCATAGAATACATTGAAAAATAGGATTATATTTGCATAAAAAATAAAAATGCTTTTTTTTTTACTTTATGTCTGTCCCTTACGGTGGAACTCGAATGTCGAGTCCATTTGATACTACGTCCATGTTTAACTCATATGTTAAAGCGAGATGCATGATGCGACCATACGTTTACACAGAAGTAGCCTGCAGTGACCCAGAGTCAAAATATGTCAAACTAAGCGAGTAACAAAATTCGCTTATTTTCATAATTTATTTAATTTTACAGTACTTAGTTATATTTATTAAACGTAGTTTATTATAGTGCATTGTGCAGTGTCAAGGTGTGGTTCATGCAGGCGTAAAATTCCGAAATAATTAAAGTTTTCACAGGTACCGGCCACTTTTGCACAATTCTATTTTGTGACGATATTATAGAATTAAATAGAAATCCGTGTATACATATCGGTAGAAAAGAATGTAGTATTTCATTATATAAATACGCTGAAAGCATCCATTGCGTATAAAAAATAATATGAAATACGTGAATCTATAATATAAAAATGAATCGCAAAATGTGTTGGTAACCGCATAATTCAACAACGCCTGGACCAATTTGGCTGATTTTGGTCTTGAAATATTCGTGGAAGTCCTGGGAAGGTTTTAGGGGTGAGAAAAATAGGAAAATTTCTGAGGAAGATACTAAAAACCTTTTTTTTGGGTATCGTTCAAGCGTGATGCGTCCAGCCAGTATAGGATGATCTTTGTTTATTTGACGGGAGACGTAAAAGACGGTCCAGCTTCAATTACCACCCAACGTAAAATGATCTATCTTTCCATTGTCTTTCATTGACGGCTGACGAAATAGAACAAAATTCAAAAAATGTGTTAATCGTGTATATAATATTATCTAGATACGGCGTCTTGCGCATAATTTTGTTAAATGTAAATTAAAACGATGTCCACATCTACCAAAATCGCCCATTGTTTTTTGAGATTATTGCAACAGTTTTAAACAAAGTATACTCTATCGAAGCGTTTTGCCGGAGTATACCAAAATATATCTAATTATAATTTTTCGTTTTCATAAACGACATTGTTTTTTGAATTTATACTTTTAGATGCGCTGGGGGACATATTTAAATTTCGCATTAGTATAGTATTCAGACTCAAGAATAAAAAAAATATTGGTACGTTGATGCCGTATCTAGACATTATAATGAAACGATATGCAGTTTTATATTTTTAAATATTTGTTCTATTACTTATGTCACCTGGTAAGGCATGAAGGTTTTATTAATTTGTATATGGTAACGTAATAGACGCGACTGCCAACAAGTTAACGATGGTCACGGGTTCAAATCCCAGGGCAAACCTCTGACTTTTCGGATTAATTTCTACGTGAAATAAAATCCGCCAACTCGCACTAAGCAAGCAGGGTGGACTATAATATCTTCTTCTATAATATAAAAATGAATCACAAAAAGTGTTGGTAAGCGCATAACTCAACAACGCCTGGACCAATTTGGCCAATTCTTTTTTTAAATGGTTATTATTACTTTATTACTAACAAAAAGTAATGGCGTGCAATATTATTAGGAAAAACAGCATTTTGGTGCTGAAATAAGGGACGTAATATTGGATGGACAATAAAAAACGCTAAAGTTTTTAATGTCAAAATTTCATAAGGCAATCTTTATATGTACATGTATATGGAGAGACGGGATATAATAGATTGGAAGGTACGGGAGAGGGCTGGGATAGCTGACAGATTTGATAGGGCGAAATGTAAATGCACGTTATAAGACGGGATGGATAATAAAAGAGAAAGGACGGGACGGATCGGGAAGAGACTGAACAGACGGATGAGACGGGATTGAGCCAGACAGTAGGATAGCTATGTCAAGTTTAGGTATACAAGAGATTAATACGAAAAATAACATGTATTTGGTGTGGAGTGGAATCAAAAAATATATGCACCCAGGCGAAGCTGGGTCGGGCCGCTATACTGTTTCCATTCGTTTATTTTATTTTTGACAGTTCACGCCTATAAAGTACGACATTACAGTAGAACAATATTTTGAAATAAAAGTAGATACTTTCTTGACGGGTAACGCCCACTTAGAGTTGTGCCATTCGTAACGAATGACCACAGATAACAAAAACGATTTTGAATAGAATCAATCAATCGGAATCATTTGAAATAAAATTACATTAAAATGCTAATGAAAACAGTTAAACGTAATATAGTACCCAATATTAGGATCGAATGTATTTGCTGCAAATTAATTAATATGAATAAAGGTATACGTATTGAAGTGACTTTTAATAAGAGTTTAATTTAAAATAATTACAATGATTACAACGAAAATAAATGTTTAGTACCTACTTGTAATAAACAGTTAAACCATGTTGGAATTCATAGTACTTTAAGGATTAAATAATTAAAACAACTAAAAGGTAATTTGTTAATATTTTTATTTATAAACAATCGTCTGTTTCGTCGGAATCGGCGTCGTCGTCACTCGTATCCCCAGTAACACTAATTATTAATGAGTGCATGGGTAAGTTGTCAAATGCGACATCGCGATCCCAATCAGACATTATTTCTTTCTTCGTCTTATCTACGACACTCGCCCAGTTATGAGGCGTCACATTTTCACACGCATTTTTAAGCAACTCCAGCATTTTGTTTGCGGTGAAAGGAGGAGTTGTATTTATTCTCGCAGCATATCCTTTCACTTGCGCCCATATTAGCTCTATGGCATTATACTGGCAATGATATGGAGGAATTCTAAGGACGGTGTGCCCATGTTCTGCAGCCATTTCATCTATAACGTATCGTTTAGGCTGCTTCCTCATTTTTAATATTTTAAGTAACTCTACTTTTAATAGGGACTCGTCCACCTCCTCGCCATTGTTACGGAGCCAGTTTATTATTTCATTTTTTTTACTGGCTTGCGTTGGCATTTTGTTAATTTGCCGAGAGTGATAGGACGCATTATCTATAAATATTGTTGATGGCTGTTCGAGTGACAATAACATTTCCCGAAACCATTTTTCATATACTTCGGAATTCATTTCTTCGTGGTAATCCCCTGTTTTCTTTGATTTAAAAGCTAACATAGCATCTTGCACAAATCCTTTTGCGGTTCCTGCATGACAAATTATAATTCTTTCACCTTTTCCCATTGGCACTGCGGTCGAGGAGCTAGCAGTGTTGTCAGTCCAAGTTTTTGATACCGTGTGATTCGCATTGAGCCAAGTTTCATCGGTGAAAACAACATTCGACCAGTCTTCTATTTTTTTAGCTTGTCTTAAAAATTCGCATCGATACAAAGCAACATCATTGCGTTCCATCAATATTTTTCTTTTGTCACATTTTTTGTATTGGAATCCAATCCTATTCAATACCTTCGCCAAAGAAGACTTTTGACCACGGAACAAGCCACTAGTTTTCAGAGATTGTACTAGGTTATGTAAAGTAGGAATCTCTTTTCTTTGGTAATAATCGTATATATGACGACGAATAGCATCACCATCAAAACTGTCAATTGCTGTCACTTTAAAGGGCTGACGTTTTTTCTTAGGTGTAGATGGCTTGTTTTGTTCCATGCCACTACTGCCGTAGCCTTCTTTAATTATTTTTGAAACTGTTGGAGCAGTAATACCTAATGCTGCTGAAACACGGTCTCTGATTTGAGTCACTGGTATAAGAGGTCCACCATTACGGCTTTCCCTTTCAAAGTACTCATGAAGTCGCAACACAAACTCCCTTGTTTGTCCTTTAAGCACCTTTCCTTTAGGCATTTTGAAAGTGATGAAGGCAGGTACGATGTTCTCAATTCAACCAAATGTAGGAATTCACGGGTAAAACAATACGGAGGAATATAAATACTCAACTCGACGTATGAAAAATGTGAATTAAAATTCAGCGAACGGAAAACACTAGCACGGGCGCGGGCGTCTCGTTGTGAGTGACCACAAAATGGCGGTGCGCGTCACCTGTCTGCCCAGTGTTGCCGTTTCACAATTTGTTTTTAACAACATTACTATTGCCGACGGAAGTGATAAGAATATTAACTTAACATGAGTAAATGGTTTATTTTAATATAATTATTAAATCAAGTAACTTAAATATCCCTGAAGTTTTATAAAACAATGCATGGAGCAAAAAATAAAATATGTATTAAATCGATTAAACTTGTTCAAAAATAAAATCGTTTGTTATAAAAAATTGATTCGATAACGCATCAGGCCATCACTATTTGATTCAGTACTCGATGTGTCAAAAATAAAATAAACGAATGGAAACAGTATAGTAACAATTCACCCATAGGTGCGACTGAGAGGGCAATATATACGCCAAAAGCCAGGTAAAAGCACACGAGAGGGAAAAAGATAGATAATACTTTGGTGTGTTCTGTTTTTTTAAGATATTGCGTCATGCGTGGACCAGCGTTGATTTTGAATGAAATAATTTTATATTAGTTTTTGACCGCGGCGCTCGCTTAGGCGAGTTGCCGGGTGCGGTGCTGCGGGCGGGGGTGCTCCGTCGCAGGCGCGGGGCTACAATGGCACGCCGCGACGCGGTAAATTTAAAAATAATAGACGTTTTGCATTAAACGAATGTATTTTATGTTAGGTACTAATTTGCCTTTAGGGTTGAGTATATGCGTATTAAGTAAGGCAAGCCGGGCTTTTGGGCTTGTATGGAAGTACCGCCACTAGTATGTACTATGTATATATCACAATGAAAAAAATAATTTTGTTCAGGTGAATATGGGTGAATATAAAGACCCATACAAAACATCTCAAACAAAATGTTTTCAAATAATATGACAATTTATCTTTATTTATTTCTGTGTTTATCAATCTGTATTTAAATAAACACATCAATAAGTTTCTGTTAATATATAATAAAATGTCGCATATATCCATAACATTTTATTTCACAACTACAGGCCGACAGCTATATCGATATGATAGTATCGAAAGTGCATGGTACACCACTATTTGTCAAGCGCACATGTAAAATTCACGCACACAATCGTAAATCAGTTTTGGTCGCGCTCAAAATGACACATTACCGATCTATGTTCTATACTACATCTATGCTTCTGACAAAAATCTACCATGGCTCCTCAATATATTAATATTTTTTTTAAATAGAGAGCATCCCTAAGTTTGCTTAAATCTGTAAAGGTTGCGGTACGCGGCCGGTATTAAATACGTTAGAACTAGTTAGAATTCTTTTAAAATTAAATCCTTTATATAACCTTAATTCGCACTGGCCGGGCTCTTAAAAAGTTACGGTTTTCGGTTTCTCTTTCGGGTGGTTTTTTAACGTTCCCAATATATATGTTCATACGAAATGATACTTTAACGTCCATCGCTCAACGTCGAAAATCCGACAGCGATCGATGAAAAAGCGTCGCGTTTACATTTGTTTCGTTACAAATTTTTTTTAACGCATGTTGAAAAAGCAACCGTGCGAACGGGGCCTTAAGGCCTTATTCATAGACCGTTTAAATATCTATTTTAGGTACCGAATGTTTTTTTTTCTTCGCTCAAACTGAAATCAAAAGTCGTTCGATAGGGAAAAAAACATTCGATATTAAATAAGTTTTCTATGAAAGCTGTCTATGAATAAGTTATAAGACTTTTAGGTATTAAACTGTATACGAAAGTTTATTTATACAGGGTCACTTCTGGTCTCTGGATATTGTAGTTTTCGATACTGAAATAATTATAGGATTCAGTGTTTGCGAAGTTTATGGGCTATAAACAGTATTTTCCTCATAAAATATTAGTTTATATAGATATGTATGTATAATGATTTTTCATTTGCCTACCCATCTTTTATATCAATACAATGTGCGGCAGTCAACACGTAGTTGCTGGATATTAGAGAACCACCACAATCGAACCTGTATTCACCTCCTTTGTCGAATCCCAACGCTACCTGCAAATAAACCTTTATAAATACCAATTCCACGCTAAAATCCGTAAATAATACTTTTATTAAAGTATATGTAACATTCGCAGAAATTAAAAATAAAACATTAACTCTGTATTTATACATAATTCGAAAATTGTATTAATTTATCAATCTATAATGTACTTTAGTGTTTATAATAGATTAATAAATAACATCAGAACATAACGAGAAAACATAATAATACAAACGTACAAAAGGCGGTCTTATCGCTTTAAGCGATCTCTGCCAGACAAGCTTTGGATGGATAGGGAAGAAGGAAAAGAAAGTGTACATATATTGTTCGCTTATTCGCTTTTTTATCTGTTTATTACGAAAGAACATTCACCGTTGATGTTCTTTTATACTAAAATAATATTATAAAAATGGATTTATAATATCCATTTGTAATTTAATTAGTCGCCGGAACACTATTAGATATAACTGAAGATGATCCGATAACATTGCTATCATACAAACTGGTTCGTAAATGAAAAATGCAAGTTACAAATTAATGGGTCGAGAATGACGTCATCTTTATTATTATTTTGCTAATGACGTCATCTTTATTCTTTATTTTGCTTCCTAACATTACAAACTTATTGTGATTCGTGCATTGCGAAAACATAAAATCCTTGTTAGTTACTTTAGGAGTTTGGTGTCTTAGTTTCCTTATGGCACATAATAATCCAGGGTTACCGTTTGAACTATTATGTTTCCTCGAATAATGACCACAATTACATTGACGATAATTACCATATGAGGAAATTCCCCAGCCGACGCCTCTTCGCCTCCAAGAATGTGCAAATCTAGTGGCGGTATTATGCCAGCAATTATCTTTTTGCATTCTGGAAATATGATAGTAGAAATTGAGTAAAACAAAATCTCGCCTGTTGGTCATTTCTCATACATTAATGTGCATACCTCTTTCTACAATTCTTTCAGCAGTTTTGGGAGTGTCTGTTACACCTGTAATTACAGCTAAATTATATTTCTTATAAGACTGTCTTTATGTATTCTAGTATTGTTATTCACATAAACAAATTAAGTATAGCAACAATGTAATGTTTTCCACCTGGTAACTTTATCAGCTAGACAGGTTTTGCTGTTCATGTTAATGGGCTAAAATGTGTCATTATATTATTGCTAAAACGTAAATGAGAGCGATTTGACACATGAATAAAACATATTAAAAACAGCACAATTTGGATAATAGTATGAGGACAAAGCAGAAAATCTGAACAGAGTTAATGAGTGCAACAGAAAAATGATAACATATCAGATTAAATGTGAATGAATTACCAAATTTATCTGTTGTATGAGGACAACATACAATCTCTTCAAACCCATTGAATCCACATCTGTTAAATTCATGAAACTTCTTGTTTTTGATGGCCCTGTGGAGAAAAATAATAATTTTGTATCAGAAAACTTGCAATCTCTGTCCGAAAAATTAGTGTAATCAATTGTAATATTACACCTTTTAAGCCTCACTTGAAATATACAAGGTTATTTTTGAAGTCTTTTATTGAACCCAAGAGTATAATATGAAAAGAATAATGGAAATGCCATTTGTATCTTAGATCTTATTTTCATAACTTATCATCATAGGTTACTCATAGTAGTAATAACATCCATATTTTGATGATTGTTATTAGTAATTATAATATAAATAAGACTGAATTAAAAATATTATAAAACTTCATTAGAATAGAAATAAGAGCAAATTTTTTTTTTTATTTAATTTATTTAATTTTAATGGCAAAGTTGATTGAAGACTGATTCTGTATCAGTCCATATACGTCCCACTGCAGGGCACAGGGCCTCCTCTACAATCGACAGTACGATTGAGAGTGCTTATCTTGCCATTGCTTACCATAAAGCAACATCAGATATTTAGGTCACATTAAGTTGTTATATTGTCTGAAAGGATAAAGATTACAAATACAACATACCTTATTGCTGCTGGGCACTCAGAAACTAACAAGCATATACCACTATTTACAGCTGCATTAGGCTCACATGGATCACCAACTAAAACAAAAATTGTAATTGTAAAAATTATAAATACTTAATAACTACTGTAATGGGAAGACCTAAGCTAATCTTAATAAAACAACAAGTATAAATTTCTACCATGATTATGTTGTTTGGGATTGAAATCCCACAGCAACAACCCCCACTAGACCTGCCTTGAGGACTGTACAACACAGTTTTAATAATGATGTAAAAGAAAAATAATATTGGAGTGTTTCCAAATAAGGGGTTAGGGGTAGTCAGAGACACGAAAAAATGAGATTTTTCAGTTTTTTTTTGCCATTAAATCATGCTGTTTTACAAAATTGATAATATGGCATTATTACACAATGTTTTAACTTGAAGTCACGAAAACTTGAAAAAAAAAAGAGAATTATAATTCCCAAAGTTATAGCCGTTTGTATTGACCCAGTTCTAAAAAGGTCCTTGCAGTGACTATCATAAGTCCTTGGAAATTTATCTAAAATCACATCTACATTTCAGGGAAAATATCAAGTTAATTGGTCTTAAAAAATCGAAATCTTGAAAAAAAATATAAATAAACAGGTGAGAGTTAATTATGTATTTTAAAAGCTATATAAATTTCATTAAAATCTACTGAGCGGTTTTCGAGTTACAGTTGTCACCAATTCAAAAAACATAGTTTTGAGAAAAATGCATTTAAAGTTTCACACTACACAGTTAATTTGTCTATTACTTTTCCTGTAAGCTAACTACCACCAAGACCTTTTTGTTTAGTTTTCAGAGTATGTAGTTGTGTCCCCATCCGCTTTTGAACATGGCCTATACAATGTTGATGCGAACGATGGGCATTTCTTTAAACTGCATATACTAGGTACCATTTTGAAGCTCTGTACTAAAAATCAATTAAATAGGAGCAGTAGTTTAATCATAAATGATTTTTTAAATATTTGCCCCATTTGAACACAATGTAGCTTTTCTAACAGCTGATTACGCCTAACGCATGGTCATTCACCTTAAAACGATAGATCGTACTAAAATCTGCGCGATGTTGCCGCTCTTACGCAAGTCACACAATAATAAGTACACGACAATAACACGCGCCGCGCGCGACGTTGCCAGTTTGTTATCTATTCGTATCTACAGGTTAATGAAATTAATTTACACAGGATGGTTGCGTTTTACTCTTATTTGGAAGCTATTTAGTTTGTTTGAAACAAACAAAATCTCATTTTTGGTATTATTAATTTTTGTGCCTTGCCGAATTAATACCAAGGATGTATAGCATACATACACGTACAGGCAAGCGAAGTGTTGGACGCCCGCCTACAAGGTGGACGGACGATCTGACTAAGGTCGCAGGAAGTCGCTGGATGCAGGCCGCTTCCAACAGGTCATTGTGGAGATCATTGGGGGAGGCCTATGTTCAGCAGTGGACTTCCTGTGGCTGATATGATGATGATGATGATGATGATGATAGCATACATAGTGTAATTTAATGCCCATCGGTCGCATCAATGTTGTATATTTCTTTTTATTTATAGTTGTATTTTTATAAGGATCTGCTTTTATAATTCCAGAATAGGTTTTCAAATCACTATTGCCAATGTAGTTTGTATATTTAACTCGAAAAGTAATTATTGGATCAACTTCAAATTTTCAGAGAATATTTTTAATACACTTTATGAAAACGCAAAAAAAATAAAATTTATTTATTGAAAATCCTGACTGTCCCTAACCCCTTAATAAATTAGTGGAGGTTCTGTGAAGAAATTGAAACCACATGTATGTACAATATACAATATTTAAAATTATAAATTAATGGCTACAATAAGAATGAGAGATATAACAAAGATATTATAATTATTTGTGAAGTGAAATAAAAAAAATAGGTACTGGTGTTAATACATAGAATTAGGGCATCGAAACTCGGGTCAATTTTGAAAACCCGGGTTTTCGGGTCTAAGAGTAATCAAAACCCGGGTAGACCGGTTTTTTCGAGCATTTCGATCATTTTATTGTAATTTTTAAAATACACTAATCTGCGTTTATATATCGATTTCCTATAATGAGTACAAAATATAAAGGATGAGGAAGAATTTAAATAATAAAACAGTACTTAACAAATTACAAAAACAGTTAAATTTATATATATTATACAGGGTATATCAAGACTGCTACCGAAAACGAAGCCGGGTGGTAGTTTAGGCGACTTCAGACACAATGCAATAGAAAAAGTTGCAAAAAAAAAGCGACAATTTTTTTTTGTTATTTTTTTCCTATGACTATATTTGGGTGGTAAATACATTTTTTCCTAAAATAATAGTGTATACCCTTATTTATAAATAATCTAAGATATAAAAGTGTTTAAATTATTATTTTAGCAATAACTATAGATTTACCACCCAAAAATGACGATATTTAAAAAATCATAAAAAATAATTGTCGCGTTTCTTTTCACTATTTTTGGTTGCATTGTGTTTGTAGTCACTAAAACTACCACCCGGCTTCGTTTTCGGTAGCAGTCTTGATATACCCTGTATATATTTAATAATATAACTAAGTAGCACCGAAGCTACTTTTTACGTAATAAATAATAACACTGGTCTAAATTTGACTTTTTGTTTGCCTTTAAAATAAATGCTTTGTTATTTGACTAATTTGGGGTCACTGAATACGAAAATATAAACCAAATTTGAAAGTTAGCTCTTATTTTAAAAATATTGCTGGTATCGAAAAAACTGACTTAAGAGTAAAGATATGTTAATTACTTTTTAATACACTTTTCACATGAAACTGAGTATTTTAAAATATTAACCAAGTATTTAACCTTTTCTAATCAAGAATTTCTCTTTTTATCTTTTGTCTTTTGTAATTATTTTTACGAAAATCTTCAATCAAGTTCCAGCAGTAGTCCGCTAACATTGACGGATTCTATCGACATTTATTTTCCATATATCTTGGTGAAATCGTTCACCATGTTCGTCAATCATATCACCGCAGTTAGGATGAAAAAAATCAAGATGAGAATGAAGAAAGTGAATTTTTGGAGACATATTGCAGCCCAAGCTCGTGGTAATTTTCGAAAATTCCCTCTTTTATTTTGGCGTCGCTTAGATGTGGAAATTCACTTCACAAGTATTAGAAGGCTGGTCCACCTTTGTTGAGAGCCGTCAATAAAGTTCTTTATTAATCCTAATTTTATATGCGATGGAGGGAGAAGGATTTTATGAGGATTGACTCGAGGAGGGTATTTAACGTTCATTTCTCCAGGACACAGACTTTGTCTTGAAGTCCAATATTTTTTTAAGTAATGTAACGATCTAGCCCAACTGCGACTATCCCACTCACACAAAAAGCACCAGTATTTGGTGTAGCCCATTTGCAGACCCAAAAAAACTGTAGTTTTTGCAGTTTTTTCAAATTGTAGTTTTTACACCAAAAATTTGTTGAAAATGATTAATAACTTATAAAATTTCGCGTTTTAACAAGCAAATGAAATGCTAATACTATAAGACACATTAAACGAAAGCGTAATAATAAAATTTACGCGGATACTCTCACAACATATTTGAAACCTCGTCATACCTATAAAGTGAATTCTAGCAAGTTACCCGGTATTATCTTAAATATGGCATAAATTAATAATAAGAGCTCACTATCATTGAGATAATATACTAGGGGTGACACTACAAACAAAAAGATTGAAACAAAAAAAAAGTAAAATAAATTTTAAGTTTTATATTGCAGATAAATGTACTAAAAGCTAAAAAAATCATTTAAACATATGCATTGATTAAACTAAAATAAAATCGTGGGGCACGTCCAATATTTAAAGTGGTTAAAATTCATGTAAATTGGACGTGCCCCACGATTTTATTTTAGTTTAATCAATGCATATGTTTAAAATTATTTTTTAGCTTTTAGTACATTTATCTGCAATATAAAACCGTTTAACTTAAAATATTTTTTTTACTTTTTTATTTTTAAGATTTTAGTTTTTATTTCTCATTCTATTCAATTCGTTGAGTTCTTGACTTGGGTGGGAGATTCATATTGTAATTTTGTATGGTATACTGTATTATACTTACCAAGCCCTTTATTTTGATACCTATATTGATGGGATTGAAAAATACATTTTCCGCCATTTTGTAGCAGTGGCCATCTTTGATTTTGATTTTGTATAGTGCACTGAATTCTACTTGACAAGCCCTTTCATTTGATACCCATATTGATGGGATTGAAAAAAACTGAGTTGTCCGCCATCTTGTAGCGGCTGCCATCTTGGATTCACAATAATATTGAATATGGATAATTGTATTGTCACCAGAATCAAAGGCGTATACCAAATTTCAGATCAATCGGTTAACGGGAAGAGGGTTAAATTTCAATTACTAAATTTGACCCAAACAAACGGGGTGAGCTAAATAAAACCGTTTAATGAAGGGTATATTCTATTTCTGTCTTTGTCACGCCTACGAAGTAACATATCTTCCCTCTCGCTTCAATGTGTACCCTTGCGCACGCACCATACGCAGAGATTTTGTTCCCGATGTCCGCTCTAGTATAATACCTCAATGGCTAAATATTAATTTTAAGTTCTATATTTAGATTAAGGGGGTCGAATACTAAAGATGCAATGCAGTTTCAAGTAAAAGGCAATTTTCATGTTGACCAGTGTAATTTATCAAAGCGTGTTTTTATTCCATTTACTTATTATTGCATTCGAAGTGGCTTAAACTTAATAAATAACAAAAACAAAAGTATTAAAAAAACCCGAAAAACCCGAGTTTTAAAAACCAAACCCGGGTTTTTTTATAATCCTCAGAACCGAGAAAACCCGGGTTTTTTCGGTCCGGGTAAACCCGGGCTCGATGCCCTACATAGAATCCAATCCGATTTTTTTCTGATTTAATAGTAATAAATAATAAATAATAAATATACCGCGCAATTCGCAAAAATCTGCATGCAATTTAATCACAGTATGTACTTAAAGACACATCAGTTTAACATGATAAAATATTGTTTTTGTTCGTTATCCTCAGTCAGTGCACAAATGTCATTCGACAAATAACAACCTACCGTTTTCGGCGATGATGGAATTCGTTATTAATAAACTGAGGATTGTAATAAATGGCATCAACCACATTTTGAATGACACGGTTTCGTTCGAAAAACTATTTTCTTGTTACAATATAAACAAAAATGTTCGTCTACTTTATAACCGGTTCATACGCTTCTATCAAATGAGTATTTTATATAAATTTTATAATATTATTAACTTGAAACACTTTGGAAGGTCTGCTGATTTTTCTTAGATTCAACTGGCAGCAGAGCAAACTAACATAATCAAAAACTACACACAGTTCATGGGAACCACATAAGAACACTGAAAATCACAGACGACTATATACTGAAAATGATTAATTAAATCTTTTGACTCTTTTGATCACTGTTGAATTGACAATTGACCAGAATTGACCACAGAATTGACTGAGTGACGTTTATTCGAAATAGAAAAGAGATGGGTAACGAACTATCGGCTTGCAATAAAACCCATTGATTTTTAGAATCGATTTTCATTAGCAACAAATATTTATCGATTAAATCGTTTTTCTGGTTGAATATGACAACACGCGGTTATAACTACTATACCTGGGTAGTAAGCTAATAGAACAATATTTAACAGTGCCCCAAAACGCCCAAAAATAATTTATTTGTTCAAAAATATAGCACAATTTTTCAATAATGATTTATCATAATATTTATATATGCTACCTGATGTTTTTGTGGCGTAGTTGGTAAGACGCTGACTGTGAAACGAAAGCTTGTGGATTCGATCCCCGCACCGACACAAATGTTTAAGTGGCCCACAAATATTTATGTTGGGTCTGGTTGTTTTCGAGACCGCTTTCTCGTAGTTCTGATACGCACGACACTACTCACTAGAATTATTTTATCTTAATGTCGGTTAGAACTTTGTATGTGACTGTTGGGTGTATTCATTTATATGACTACATAGTTAATAAAATATTATAGTGTAGGTAGTGCATGGGATGTTCGAACATTTAAAGGATTTGTCGCTGAAAAGAACTGAGTGGGTCAAGCTAGTATTTTATAACACATGTTTAAGATGGGAGCAGTATTCCATTCTTTATAGAGCGACAATTTGTATCCTCGAATAAAGAACCGCTTGGTTCCATTATCAATACCTAACAGCCAATATATATGCAGTGACACTTACTTGTCTTTAAGCAGCATCAGAATAATTCAGAAAAGAAAAGCAAATAGAATGGGTTGGAAGCAAATAATTGTCCACTTCTCTCTCTCTTCGGTTAAAGGAAATTCATAGCTGATTCACTTTCCGGCGTTTTTGCCATACCTATTACTGGAATCAAGTGTAACAGCTCACATAATAGGTCCTATTTAAATATAATAATGATTTGATCCGTGGTGCTTTAAAGCTGGCTTCTCCGGCTGTAAAAGTCTTTTTGCGAGGTTATTTACCTCTTTATTTCATTGTTTTGTCACCCGCTTTACACGGAGGGAAGTGGACAATAATTTATTTCCAACTCCTCCTATTAATTTAATTTTTTCTGATTGATTTCGTTGCGGGTTAAAGACAAGTTAGACATTCCCGGAGACTCGCCGAGCTTCAATGCTCGGTATCATTACATTGCGTGCCACTGTTGATCCTGGCTTACAGGAGTTGCAGTGGTGGGTGTGAGGGCGGGACAGTCTCCATACTTTTTAGTAAATCTGATCTGAAAAAAAAGTAGTAAATGATTGCGATAAGGATGAATTTATGTAGTTTATCTCTCGTAGCAAACTCTGATAATCACAATGATGCCGAGAAATCAAGAATTAACGTTATGCGTACTTCTTCTCAATTTATAACGCCAATGTTCTGAGAGTTAATGACCTCGCCTAATTGTAAAAAATGTTAAGGTGAAGTATATGACATTTTGTTGCTTATAAAATAGTTTTTATTGTATATTCCACTAATGATTTATTTAACGACGAAACGAAAATACACGCATATGTTAATATTTTGTTTTTTACCCATTTCAATTAGTTTTATGCAAAAAAGTGGTAATAACCCTTAAAACTTTAATAGTCATAACTCGAAAATAGATAGGTATTTTAAAAATATTACATATATTTTTATCATCATATCGCATCAAAAACATCCTGTAAAAAAAATCCAAGTCACGCAGCTTAGTTTTTCTGCCGCAAAAAGTTGTGAGATCCATGTAATACCAAGTCGATTAATTTATTTAGTCCTTGCTTAAGGGAGCTTCTGTATAAAGTTATTACGTAAGTTAATATCATATCTACATTAAAAATTCTTTACGTAAATAAATAGATCGACTTAACAATATCTTTTGTTTTAAGAAACGAATAAAGGAAGATAGAAAGTGTGACTTCATCTATTAGTTTCTCCGCCTACGGTTAAAGATCATGCTTCCAAGCCAAGAAGCTTGTACCCAAATGGAGATGACCTTGAATGACGTCGCTGTTACCTGCTATCCTTTTCTTTAGAGTAACAATGAATGAACTTCACGTGAACTTCATTCACTGTCACTCTAAAGATGCATGCAGATAGCAGGCAACAGCGACTGCATTTAAGGTAAAATTTTGTGCTTCAGTGTTTTATACGGAATGCAATCTCCATTTGGGTATAAGCTTCTTGTTCCAAGCACAGACTAAGGAGTAATCTTCCAAGTTCCAAGTCATACCATGGACGTAGTATATAAACAGGACTGCGCACTGTCATCGGAAAAACGTGCCGAGCGAGAGGTGCAGGAAGGGGGGGTGTGTCCCGTTCCTATAGGGTGACCATATTTTTGGGATATACAGGAATTTTAATCAAATTGGCTAATATAAAGTCGAATGGACGCCCATAACAGCTTTACGGGCGTCCGAAATGGGGTTGTAAATGGAGGTAATCTGGGCCTTCAAATGATAACATAAGGCCCAGCAATGGTTTTGCGCGGGGCGGTTCGCGGACGTAAATCGGGGCGTCCTTCGCCCTGGGATGTCCGGTGCTGCCCACAATGCGTGTGAGGGTTACCGAGAGGTTTTTAGTCAGTATGCTGGCGTAGGTATTGCTAGGGACCCAGTTCGGACACAATATCCGCGTGCGTACCGGGCTGGAAGGCCAGAGATACTAACATACCCCTTTCGGCCTCCCCCGGGGTACCGAAAGGGCAGCTTAATAGCTTTTCCTCTTGAAAAAAAAATATAAAGTCGAATAAAGCATTTTGTTTTTGAGGTAACAAACGTGATATTATCTAACCGTGTAAAAAAATATTTGACCAAACCAAAATATTGGACCATTAGGACCTAGCAAAAAAGTTCATAATAATAGTTTTATACGTATACTTTTAATAGGTGAAATGAAAAATGAAAATAATATTAATAAATCTTTATTGACAGCAAAATTCAGTTAACAATCTTCTCGTCTGTTCACAAAGTGCGTATGTGTTATCAGTGCCAGTCGTCGTCGGGGGTCCTGGTACCTGGGTGGTAGCTGAAGTCAACCCAGAGATTCTTATCACCCTCTGCCCTGCCGTTACCGTGGCCGCTACCATAACCAAGAATAGCGGGGCTGCCGGGGACTGGAGTCCTGGTCCTGGTTTTAACAACTATTAGGCTTTTTTTATTGTTTATGCCAATACTAACCACGCTTGGCAGGCGGGTTCGCGAGCGCAGGAGGGTTCGCGTTGATGACGCTGCTGTCCGTCTTCAACTGGGGAAAGGAAATAGAGTTTGCGGCTAGAAGATGTTATTGGAAAGGAAAGTATGGAATATAGAGATGGATACTACAGCCACGGAGGGGAAAGTTGGTAGTGATTGCAGTAGTTCGGAGGCCGAGGTCGTATACTCGTAGCACCTATTTTAGGACAGGCCAGGACCACTAGCTAGGAGCATCGCTGACCTACTTAATACCAGATACACGTTATTATTCAAACCTAATCTTGTAAAACCTAACGGCAATGTAGTTGTCCTACCATCTCATACCTAACAAATATCTTAATCGAATCATTAACAAAGTTCAAAATGGCGGCGATAACTATAATTCTGAATCTCAATTTAAAGGGGAGGTTTAAATTTCGAATTTCAGACCAATCGGATCAATAACAATATTTACAAAAAAAAAATTTTTGATTTTATGTATAATATTTCATCCCTTATTTCGACCCCATAATACTATTTTTCTAATATTATTCACGCCATTATTTTTCATTTGGAATAAGGTTTCCATAACTGTAACGGCTTAAATTTTTATGTAACATTTCAACCCCTTTATGGTTAACTTTAAGAACATAAAGTGTGCAGTTATTTTTGTTCATAAATGAGTAAAGTTTGACATCTGTAACTTCAACAGTTTAGATTTTTCCATACATACTGCCATCTCTTTGTTCAACCCCTTCAAGCGTTGTCTATATAATAAAAGGTAACCTTTTGCCCTTACCCAAGGTCTAATCTATCTCTGTATCAAATTCTATCAAAATCGGTTCTGTGGCTTAGGCGTGAAAATGTAGGAGACAGTGGGCCAGTTAGTGTAATACGTTCGTGCCGAAATCTTACATCACTCAGTAAATAAAAACTATCGCAAGAAATAAATATTTTTTAATCATACTTAATTCATGATCAATTGTATTAGAAAAACTTTTATCGTGTTTATTCTCACTTAAAACATAGTAGGATGCAAATTAACGTGTATAAATTAAACATTACTTTAATAATAAAATTGTAAAGAAAAAAGAACTGCTTTTAATATTCAAGCAGATTAAAAGTTATTCAATAATTCATCTGAACTTTGAATTGTCGATCAGAAAAGTTCTAAGGCGGGTTTTATGGTCACCGTAGCGAATGTTTGTAAACAAAAATGGCAAATCTCATAAAACCACTCACCTTTGAATCGATATACAACAACCACTATATTATTCACTTATACAATTCATTTTGCAACACTTTTTAACCAATTTCCGTTAATAAATATCGAAAATAATTTGAAATTGTACACCTGTGACATTTCGTATAAGCCATGACATATTTTATTTTTATTATCAAGTGGCCAGAGTTATAATTACAAATTCTCCTATCATGCATTTAACCTTCCATTGTAATGCCATGAATTCGTTTATGGACCCATAAATAAAGTTAAATAATAATATTTTTCTATATGTTACTATAGATATTCTGTGTTTATTTTTCTATCGAACTAATTACCTTTTCGCGAATGTCAAATAATCTACTAGATAAAATATATTTTTTGGTCTGGCTTGCAAATGAAAAGGGATAAAACCCCCTCATACTGTCTCACTCGGTTTCGGCCTTCCTCCATGTCATTTACCATAGTAAATTAAACCTTATGCTACATGCGCATGTCTTATTTCAGGATGACACCATTTTCTTCGTGCGCAATCCTGTTTATGTACTACATCCATGAGTCGGTATAAAAATAGAAACATTATTTTTGTAAAATCGATTTACATTAAGAACTAAAATGTATTGATTAACATAGTTCCTTATAAAATATTATTTCCTGGTTAAATAGGTAATAGATTGTTGAGTTTTGGTTACAAAAATTAAGTACCGAAAGCAATATCCATTCTATCCACAATTCTATCATATTTTATTAGAACACATATCGACTAATTTCATACGTATTATAAGTTTGGTTATACCTGCAATCGACTATATCTGTTAAGATCAACTCTAGTGGGTAGCCCAACCAGCTTATGAAATTATGGGCTTGCTATCACTTGCTATGTTTGTTAGTTCGGTTAGTTCGTTGTTGGCACCAATGTGGTAGTGTCGTAAAACGATCTAAAATAATAAATTGTGTATAATTATGTTGTTTCCATGAATGTGGATCGGTTAAATCGTGTTGTACGTCGTTAAAGATTTGTAATCGTCATAAAAGATTTCATGTAGTGAAGTGCTTATCATATCAAGGTTGCATACTGGTTTGGAATGATATCAAACAAGGACATTGTTTGCGAAAACCGATATTGGTCGGCAGAATGACCTCCTCGGACGGATCAGGTACTTGCCTTGGAATGTATACTGCGATGAATAGTCAAATGGATGTAGCTGGCCAATCGTCGGACTATATGGCTCTAAATGTGCCATCCACGGTGCTAAGCTACGACATACAATCCGGCAGCTGTGGAGATTCCTCCTCGGACTCGCGTTCACCAGACATTCCTATCACCAAGGCCAGCGATCGAGAAGCGCGCATCATAGCGGAGAAGCAACGACGGAGTCAGTACAATGCACACATCACCCAAATAACATCTTTACTCTCTGATGTCGTCCACTCTCAAAGAAAAGTGGATAAGACCAGCGTACTGAGACTGGCCGCTAACAAACTTCGAAACGAGCATGTTTTTGGCAATAGTATAAAATGTTGCCACATTGAGACATGGTCCCCAGCTTTCCTGAAGTTTTTCGATCTCATTGGGGGCATAATGTTTGGTGTCACATGTCGAGGTCGTGTTTTTATTGTGTCGCCTAATGTTCAAGAAAAGCTAGGTTACTGTCATATAGATTTGCTGGGGCAAGACTTTTATAAATATGTTCATGAAAAGGATCATGAAGTTCTTCGCCATTATATTTACCCCCCTGAGTTACAGACAGGTTGTGATAAGAGACTGTTTGAACAACATCACAATTTCCATATCCGCATTATGAGAGCAGGAGCAAGGTCAGATCCTCCTCGATATGAGCGTTGTCGCATTGATGGAGTGTTGAGGAGGTCTGACAAAGCAACTGCAAATGGTGTTCAAGATGAACAGGTAATTAGAAGGCAGCGAGTAAGAGTTAACCGAACATTTTCATCAAGTGGTAATGATTTTGTCTTCATTGGTATGATTCATGTACTTTCCAGCAATCTGCCAGCTCGAATCTTGCCTCCGACGGCTTATTCAGAGTACTGGACTCGTCATTTGATTGATGGCCGCATAGTACAGTGTGATCAGAGCATATCACTGGCAGCTGGCTATATGACTGAAGAGGTCACTGGTACATCTGCATTTTTCTTTATGCACAAAGAAGATGTACGCTGGGTTATTTGTGTGTTACGGCAAATGTATGATGATAGCAGAGAATTTGGTGAATCATATTACAGACTCATGTCCCGCTCTGGTCACTTCATATACATGAGAACCCGGGGATTCCTTGAAATTGATAGAGACACCAAAAAAGTACAGAGTTTTGTATGTGTCAACAGTGTAATAGGTGAGGAATATGGAAAGAAAATGATGGAAGAAATGAAAAGAAAGTATTCAGTGATTGTTGATTTGGATAAACAACAAAACGACAAGCTGCTGTCCACTGATGATGTCCCAGTGGAACATCCAAAGAGACTTGAGAGAATTGTAATGCATTTGGTAAAGCCATCTTCTACTGAGAATATAGATGAATTAAAATTGGTTCCGCCTTCAAAAGAAAACATTATATCAGCTATTAAAAGTAGTGAAAAGGTAGTTCAAGATACAGGAATAAGGTTTGATACAAGAAAACGAAAAAAATCTGATTGTGATGATGACAATGAATATTTAAAAAGGCATAGTTAATGATTGTCTGTGTCTATGCTTGTGATTTATGTTCCTAAGATTATTTTGTAATTCATGTTTGGAATGGTTAATTATAACTAGGCAGGTGTGGTATGTCTAACCAAATGACTATGTTCTAGATTCTGGTAGAACAATAGTAACATTTATATGTTAATGCTCACTATGGACTTAATTTTTATGTTAATTTTAGGTTTAGTTTTTTGGTAAATCTTATGAATTTCCACTGTTGGATAAAATGTTTCATTAATTGGTTATATTCACAAAATATTATTACTAGATTCAATCTTGCCAAGGCCATATTATAATAAGAGTTAAAAATAAGAGTAAGTTATTACAGGTGTAACAGATATAAAACTAACAAGTGGGGCAATTAAAACTTATTATCAGAAAAGTCTTTGATGCCAAATTATATTTGGCTATTTAGTTATTTTCTAAATAAATTTATTTAAAAATTGCAATAGGCTCTGCTTTTGAATTTAAATAAATTTATGTGTTATGACAGTGAATCATAGTGAAAAATAATCTTCAATATATTTTGGTATTTCATATCATGCACTTGCTTCATTATATTATTATTTCCAGTTGTTTAATATATCAATGATTTTTCCAAAATTTGAAGAAATATTTTTTATTTTTTTATGTGCAGCTTTGGAATTATCCAAGGACTTAGCTTAGCATCAATAAACTTAATGTTTTGTGCTAATGGGAGCAAGTTTTCAATAAATTAGTATTAAATATTGCAATGCTGTATTTAATTAGCAGAATTATCTCAACACTTATTTAGATTTGGCATAATTCCATATAGATTAAAAACTCCCACTTTATATTAATGAAGTATTGAATTTCCCAGTGCCCCAGTTGCATCAAAAATGTAATTTCAAATTCTCAAGTTGCGTCATAAAAATAGTTGATGTTTTGCCATTTGTAATGGAACCAAAAATAAATATAACCTACCTATTTCACATTTGAGTTTGTAATCCATAAAAGTAGCTTTTCAAATTGTGCCAAAATTTAAATAACAAATGCCAAACTATGAAGTTCAATTGCCTATTATATTGGGTCCAATTAGTAAATATAAATTAAAAACATTGACCCTATGACCCATTTAAATTATAAATTTAGTTTGAGTTGGCTTTGTTGTTTTTTGCCTTTTATTTTGGCAAAATATTGAAAGTTTGTGCAATTTTGTAGTTGTTGATGTTTCTGATGTTATGTTTTTGCCTTAGAGTATATATATCGCTCCCTCTTTATATAAATACTCTAAGGTTTTTGCATTTAGTGTTCATTAAGATATTGTTGTTATTTTAGAATCAAATTTACTTTATAAATATTACCATTATACAACACCATTTCAAAAATATTCTGCTAATCACCAAAATATTTATGAAAATGAAATATTGAAGTAAATGCAGATACTTAAGGGTTCTCAAAAATTGGTCATAGGTACATACTATATACCTTTTTTTATTATATGTATGTGAAAATGTACATTTCATATGAAATATACTCTTAAAAGTAACAGAATACAGTGTCTTCTTGGTGTTATTATTATAACAATTATTATATAGAATATGTTATCTTGATTTATCTTAAATTTAAAAAGTGTTTTATTTGAGGACTCTACCTATAAATGCCTTTTTATAGGTAACAATAATAATCATAATATTTAGCCCAAGATTACAGAACAATGGAGACAAAACTATGCAACTCGTATTTAAAAATATATAAATAATAAATTTTGGCATTGACAGGTAATCAACACTACCAGGGTAGTATGTAACTCATAAGTATATATATCAAGTTGACAATATTGTTTTGAGTAGAAATGCGAATTGTGCTTTTGGCAGGGTAAAACTAGTTGGTAATTATCATGTTTTGAATTTTGTAAAGTGTAATAAGAGAGTTGTGAATTAGAAATGGACTTTATAAAGGCATTGTTAAATAGGAAATTGATGAAGGAATCTAACTATCCACTCAAGGAATCGCATTATGATATTTTTTTTCAAAATACTAGCTTGCTCCACTCAACTTAGATTTTTAACCAAAGTTTATTGACGTAAAAGATCCATGCTTAATTAATGCGTTATCACTTCTTGAATTATGTTCTATTTTCCGTGCGATAAACAGAACAAGTAAAATTGTTTTAAGCTAATTCTAATAGGCAGAAATAGACACGATTCACACATACTTTGTTATACTTATAACACACTCAATCACAGATCAAACAATTGACTTAATTTAACTATTTTTTACTGTGAGACAATTACATCTAAGGCCAAGCAAGACCCACTATTCGCCAGTAACTATTAGATTTACTGAAGAGTCCAAAGCAATTGTACAATCAATTCAGTATCAGTCTTATTGAGTAATATGTATGATGTTATCTATACACTGTTAGTAACGAAAATTTTCAACTACGAAATAACGAGTGTTTCGAGGGTGCAGTTGTACTACGGTGCGATTACAAAACTAGGGTCTCGGGTTGAAATTCCGGGCCGGGCAAAGTTATATTGGATTTTTCTATTCATTATCATCCCGGAGTCAGGAATTTGTGCCTGATATGGCCATGGGCTCGCCCTCTTATTAGTAACATCGTGACACGGAACATCAGGCGAAACGTCGGTGTCCTGGTATGCCTGGTAGCGCCTCTAGAAACCCCTTCTGGGAAAAAGGCGTCAGTTTATGTATGTGTAAGAAACAATACTTATGAAACAATAATGTTTGTTATGTTGTAAATTATATTAAATCTACTGACGGTTATCAGTTGATTGCGTTTGGTTGAAAATACTACCAAACATTGCTACTGTTTATGAGTGGTCGTATCGCTTACCATCAGGCGAACGGCTTGCTCGTCTCGCCATTCACTGCAATAAAAAAAAAAACAGATTCAATAAGAATGGTTTTACAATACAGGGTATATCAAGACTGCTACCGAAAACGAAGCCGGGTGGTAGTTTAAGCGACTTCAGACACAATGCAACAGAAAAAGTTGCAAAAAACAGCGACAATTCTTTTTTGTTATTTTTTTCCTATGACCATTTTTGGGTGGTAAATACATTTTTTTCCTAAAATAATAGTGTATATCCTTTTATTTATAAATAATCTAAGGTATAAAAGTGTTTAAATTTTTATTTTCGAAAAACTATGGATTTACCACCCAAAAATGACGATATTTAAAAAAACATAAAAATAATTGTCGCGTTTCTTTGCGAAAATTTTGGTTGCATTGTGTTTGTAGTCACTAAAACTACCACCCGGCTTCGTTTTCGGTAGCAGTCTTGAGATACCCGGTATATTTACAATTATTGAATAATCTTCTATGAAGAATAATTACACTAAAATACACATTATCGAACATAATATCTAATACCTATGGTAAGTCATCCCAGATAAAGGAACAGGTCGTTTAGTTATCGCTGTTATACATTTTCGCGACCTATTTTCCGCCGTATGTCTGGGTCACAGTAATTTTCAGAATCCTCCAAATTAATGTTATTTGATACCATGAATTTGATTTGATTTTTCACGCAACATTTACCTACATTTGTTTCCATTAAACTTATTGCGACCTTTCATTGAGTGTTAAAGGAAACCTGATTCAAATTGTTGATGCTTTAAATTTATAATTCGTCATATTAGCTTTTAAGTTTGTTTTTTACTTTTCTTTTCATATTGGCAGCAAAATCATATATTAAATGAAAAAGGCACAAGATAATTAGCTAAATACTGAATATTAATAATTAGTTTTGCTTGTAAATACATGTTTTATACCTTACCTATTTCAAACTACACTGACACTGACTACAAGTTGTCAGTTTTAAAACATTAATAGAACGCAATATTTTATAACATACAATTTTGTTTAAATTATTCTAAACAAAGTAATGTGATCTATATCTGTATATTTATACATTAGTATAAGTGTGTGTTTTACTTATTCGATGTTCTAGTTGTTGTGGAATTAAGTATAACATCGTAGATTTGCAGTTTTTCGATAGTCCGAACATTTTCATTATGTGAATGAACGTTTCTGGTGATATTTAATTAATTAATTATTATAACCGAAAACTAGTTATCTTGTCCGTGTCGTATTAGTATAAGTGTTTTGATTTAGCTATCTGACTAATCTGGTCTCGTTTAATAAAAATGGCATATATTGCAGTAGGTACTTACAGCATTGGGTAATATCGTAGAATAACATTAAATAATTAGCACATGCAGATATTTATACATGAATGAACAATTGCGTGACCGTCCTATGCTCAATTGAAACGTTATTTGTAACTAATGTAAATGTAAGGTTATTGATACGGTTTAAAAGTGAAATTTTCCGTAGGAGCATGTTAAATATAAATGTTGAGATTTTTGTTCATTGACACAGGTAAATAGTAGAACAAGTGCAGAAATCATATAGGATTTCGATTGAAAACCAAGTAGTGGCAACGTCACAAGTAAACATTAGTAAACTTTGTTTTCAGTGCGATACAAAAGCTTACCGCAATGCTGGGTACCGTTGTACTTGTAACTTGATGAAATCAATATACACATCATGATAATTACTATCAAAGTATTGGTGAATGTAGCATCGATTGGAATACATTGCATACTAAAATATATTATGTGTGTTTAATGAACAGATAAAATCATATGGAGAAATTACAGGGCGACTATTATGCTCTACCATATTTTGTACTTTGTAGTGTGTCGTTGCCCTAATTCATAATTGATATTGATAACATGAACTAATATTTGCAAAATGATGTTCAATCTATGTAAATATTTCGTAGAAATATAAAATAATGTGTTCCTTGTATTTATTCAGCTTAAGTATAATTTTTGTACAGTATAAATGTATTTTCCTAGGGAATCATTCCTTTAGTGTTACGTTTTGCTACACTTTTATGTACTTGTGGTCATAATTGTATATTATCGAGTTAAAATAATTTCGATTGTCTAATATTTTATACACTATAAAGTCTAAATTAAATATGGTATTCTATAAGTAATAATGGTCGATGTTAATTACCGATCAAAAGTATTTGCCAAGTCATAGTATTCATTCTTTATCAATGTCGTATTTTGAAACTCAAATAATATGACAACTGTGCGTAGTAATACCATTAATACGAGAGATACGAGATAACTTTACCTGCAAGCACGTTTTCTATCGGTACAATGTACGGAAATTCACATGAAGCTACCTAACGGATACTCTTTTACTTCCGATTTTAAACTGTATGGTATTTAAATGGTTGTTTAGGTTCTGAGATAAAATATTAAAAATTAAATATTGTATAAATAATAAGTTTAACTCAGAAATATATCGCACCTTTAGAATTAGAGTGACCTAACTAAAAAAATCTTATTTATTGGGAAACGTTCATTAAGATTTCAATTTATAAGAAATTTTGTATTACATCTAGAAGACCGATTTATCCATATTTCTGCCTTTCATGCGTCAACTTGTCCTTCTTTAATAACGGGTCGATAGGTCATTTTGAGCCAAAATCTAACTCTTTTTGGATTAGGACATTTTATTTCTAAAGGTACGATATTGGTATACCATACGGGTTGAAATCGGTTATAGAAATTATTGCAATTTAAACTCTATAAGTGAAGACGAGAGTAGTTAGCTAAAGGTAAGGTATGAGAGTGTAAAATAGCTTTTAAATTGTAAGGGACGCAGTTTTGGGACGATGTAATATCATAATTTCAATACAATACAAATAGGGACAGTTAGATTTTTGTCGCAGGCTTATAATATCGGTAAAATCATTTTCACAGTCAAATAAGAATGTAACTTGCTTTGAGTTATAGGTAGGTATGTACTTTCATTTTTTTATGGTGATAACGATGAGCAAATACTTTCGATCGGTAGATATTATAATTGCTCTCATTTTTGTTAATATAAAGGGAGGACGCAAGGGTTGTGACATAAGATAGGAAATACGTGTGTTTAAAGTATCGCATAAGTTACGATTTTGTAATTGTCAATGAACTGAAATTGCTGTGTATGGTTGCGTCGAAGTTTGTATCGATCACGTATAACTTTTCTTGAAAATTGTAAATATAGTTCTTACTTAAGGGAAAGAAATGCATGTTGATATTATTTGATGTAATAAAAATTTAAAATAAATCAACTGTCTTTGGTTCCCCAGTAACCCTACAGTATACAAGTGTTAATACCAAAAATATTGAAGTTGGATTTTGACATAAAGTAATCATTAATCTTGAATTTTTTGTTAATAAGTGGACTTTTAGACTTAATTAAAATATAATGGTGTTGGCTTAGAGCCAACGAAGAAGAAATCATTAGTATTTGGAATGCATTGGGACAACAATCAGATATTCGAGAATATATTATTATCTTTATACATGGTTAATTAAAAGAGCGTTTAACATTTTATTTCAGCATTAGTTTGGGCACTAAAAACTTGTTCACAATACATTAATATTGGTTTGAGAATGGATCTACTCGGTTAAAATATCCCAATAAGAAGTAGTGTTATTATTCTCTAAATATTGTACCTTACCTACCGTATCGTGGGTAACAAGTACACCATATCTACTACCTAGCTATAAAACTTAAAGTGACTTACTACTTCAGGGCTATTCAGTAACATAGTCAATAATTATCGTTACATAAGAATAATACATACTAACAATGATATGGAGTTCTTACATTGTAAGCTGTTGCTAACTAAATAATGAATAATAGCAGGCAGCACTAGTCGTTTAATATTTTAAAACATTAATTTCCTAGATTAGTTACATTCACAATGAGACGGTAAATTCTCTTGAAGAAACAAATTACTGAAGCAAGTTTTGTAACAGATTGGAGTTTGGAATACTTATAGAAACCGTAAACAGTTGTGTTTCAATTCCATGTATGCAGCGGTGTGTGTGTATGCGGCCTGGTGTGATGACGACGTGTCACGTTGCATGCATCGTGATTTTATAAACGAATACAATGTTGCAGTTATACTTGTCTATGTCAATATAATAATAAGCGTGCTAGCTAAAGGCGACGGTGCCAAGTGGATTACGTGAATAAATACTGTTTCTACAAAACCCTAAAGTGTACCTATAGCGTACCACAAAAACTGATATAGGTAACTACATAATCTAAAATATTAAAACTTTATTTATTTTTGTAACAAAATCGTATAGGTGCCAATAAAATAATCTACTTAAGAGAGGCTATCCCTTATTTAGCGTCTAGATATTTCTTCAATAAATATTTTTGGAAATGAGTACACTACCCCAATGTATTAAGACTCAACGGAATTATTGCGTCATTGCGATTTGGGCCAAGCTCGCAATGCGGCGGCGAATAGCGTGACGGCACACGGTCAGGGCTCGTTCGTCCCTGACCACGGTCAACGGCATCGCTTGAAGGTGCCTTCCGAAATTCGCCTCGTCTTGTTGCCGAGCGCCGACGTAACTACCTAACAATAGATACGATAACATCGTACGCCGCCCGCCGCCCGCCGCACTAGACAGCCAGACAGACCGCAACTCTGATGTGACGTTTTTTTGTCGTATCTTTTATAATGACATTTACATTGACTTTTATATTATTCTACCTTGATATCGATGGACATTTACTTAAAAATATTAGGAGCAGAGCATATACCGGGTATCTCAAGACTGCTACCGAAAACGAAGCCGGGTGGTAGTTTTAGTGGCTACAAACACAATGCAATTAAAAATTTCGCATAGAAACGCGACAATTATTTTTTATGATTTTTTAAAAATTGTCATTTTTGGGTGGTAAATCCATAGTTTTGCTAAAATAATAATTTAAACTCTTTTATACCTTAGAGTATTTATAAATAAAAGGGTATACACTATTATTTTAGGAAAAAATGTATTTACCACCCAAATATGGCCATAGGAAAAAAATAACAAAAAAAAAATTGTCGCAGTTTTTTGCAACTTTTTCTGTTGCATTGTGTCTGAAGTCGCATAGACTACCACCCGGCTTCGTTTTCGGTAGCAGTCTTGATATACCCTGTATTTTAATTGTGCAGGTAAAGGTGTGTTAATTATTATTTAAGGTTTTGAAGACTTATTGATGTCGAAGCACGAAGCTCTTTATAATTAGATTGTAATGACGTCAAATATTTTTGGGGATTTGAGACTTTAACCTTTCATATTTCAATAAATATTATTATTCTTCATATCATAATAAAATTGGTAGGTAAGTATCAAACATATATACCTACCTACTAGGTAGGTATATATGTTTAGTAGTGTGACTATTGTTAGATCGAATAGGTATTAAAAATTAAAATAGGTATTAATAGATTTGTATCTAGTTATCTAGGAAATACACGTTTAGTAAGCTTTGCCGTATATTAAACGATGTCTTATCTATTGTTTTAAAAACTAACTAACAATAGGCAATTATTAAATCTATAACAACTGTAAAAAACAAATACATCAGAAGTATCTAATCCTTAGATTATATTATCTAATCGGTTTTTTTAATCAATGACCTATTAAATATTCTTTTCCACTTCCTAGGACTCTGTAAATATCTAAGTTTTAAGCGTAGTCCACGAAAATAGGAATGTGCTAGCCGAGATACCTGAAAACTTAAAAAAATGTATTATTTAAAAATAATAAGATTAAAGCATAAAGTTATAAAAAGTGCATCAAGAATTGAAAAAAAGATCCGTTGTGAGTAACGTTGTAGAATACTTACCTATCATGTGTTTTTATCATTTTAGTTAACATTATAAATAATTGATTAGACATACAGCCAGCATATGCAATTGTGATAAACAAGTTGCAATATCTAAATACATGTTAGCATTTCGTTCTGTTGACATGAGAATATAGCGACGCGGGGTCTGAGTGTGACGTGACCGAGGTGGGAAGAGGGCTTATCTTGTCATTAGTTCTAAAGGTGACATTGGTCGGTCGTTGAACCACTTTTGACAACCTCGTTTAGTAAATGGTCAGCTCTTGAATGATACAATGATACTATTGCATGCTTGAGATCACAATATTATACATATTTAGGTATAGACTATACGTAGATAGATATATTTTTATGCATTAAAGTAAATGCTCTCGATAGTCATTATATAACTATAATTATAATATATTATGGACTTTAGCCATTAGTGGGCACAGTGTATTATATAGATTCACATGGAACTTTACTCCGTGATATTGATAGGTATTAATTATATTATGACATTTATCCAGATCCGAGCAAAACATTCACGATGTCTTGTGATTCATTCTATATTCAGTCGTCTATGTAGGTAGGTACAATCTGTGGTACGCTCATCACTACGTCGTCATCAATACTTTATTAAGGTTAATTAATTACATTTGAAATTTGTATAACTCCGTCTGTACATGTTTATTTTGTATCAGCCCTTATACGTCCCACTGCAGGGCACGGACCATCTCTACAACTGAGAGTATGATTAAGAGTGGTTAGGCCATATAGTCCACCACCCTGGCCTAGTGCGGGTTGGTAGACTTTACATACCACAGAAATTCTTATAAATCGCCATGGTATGCAAGGCTTCCTCACGATATTTTCCTTCACCGTTACGGTGCGTGTTGATTGGTTATCAATGCGCACATGACTCCCAAGTGAGAGGTGTAGGTACCCTAAGATTTGAACCCGCGACCACCGTGAACATGTTGGCAGCCACGTCCGGTCCGTTAAACAACAGACCACCACGCACTTTGATTGTATGAAGTTAATTATATAAATAAAAATCGTGGAGCGTAAATAATTACGTTGCCCATAGTGAATTTACCGGTAGTTTTCTTCATACATCGATTTTTTTTGTTTATTAAATAAATTATTCTATTTCCTGGCGACATCCCTGCGGAGTTGTAGCGACTCTAAGTTGCTCGTAACGTCTGCATCATTCACAATGCGGATTGCCCGCCACTTGCAATCCATCCAAGGCATCGAGCAGGTACTGGGCGGATCCATCCCAGAGGTGCGAATAGTACTCCATACCCGCCGGACCTGCGGTTTATACAAACGATAAAGCTGACCGGGCGTAAAGAACCGACGCACCCTGTTCAGGACTCCAACCCTGCGTGATGTGGCAGATATTACGCCCTCGATGTGATTCCTTGGATTGAGATCACAGCGGATATCCACACCAAGGATACTCAGGTCATTCCGCACTGAGAGGGGAGCACCCTGAAGAGTGGGGAGGGGAGAGAACGGGGATTTTTTGCACGTGAACGCACACACCTGGGTTTTCTTGGCATTGAACTCAACCATATTCCTGGAACCCCATGTAGAAATGAGATCCAAGGTCTGGTTGAGCTCAATGACAAGATCTTCACGTCCCCCCACAGTTTCGACTCGGCAACCCGGAGGCCCACAGTGGTATCGCCCATGAACCGTGCTGTCATCTGCATAGCAATGAATGTTGCCAAGCGACAACATGTCATTGATATGCAGAATAAACAAGGTGGGCGACAGCACCGAGCCCTGTGGAACTCCGGCATTTACCGACATGAGCGCCAAAGCGTGTCCGTCAACGACTACACGTATTCTACGCCCATGCAGAAAGCCGGAAATCCACGAACACAGGTTGCCGGGCAGACCGTATGCCGGAAGCTTGGAAAGAGACCACGGTGCCAGATCCTATCAAACGCCTTGGCTATGTCGAGGCTCACAGCAAGAGCCTCGCCACGCCAGTCATCGCCTCACCCCAGCGATGCAGGACAAACGCTAGAAGATCACCCGTTGATCGATATTGACGGAATCCGTATTGTCTGTCACTGATCAACGAGTGATCCTCCAGGTAGCGGACCAATTGAGCGTTTATGATCCGCTCCATGACCTTACACATCACTGAGGTGATAGCGATAGGGCGGTAATTGGTAGGGTCCGACCGATCACCCTTTTTGGCGATCGGTTGCACATTGGCCTCCCTCCAAGATTCCGGCACAACACCTGTGCGATAGGACGCTCGGTAGAGGCGAGTCAGTGCAGGAGACAACTCGGCTGCACAAGCCCTTAATACCACCGCTGGTATCCCATCCGGACCACTGGCTTTCCGCACATCGAGAGACCGCAACTCACGCCGCACATCATACGGCCTGATGCGAATATCCGCCATTGAGAAACCGCAATCAGGCAGTGTAGGCAGCGTCTGAGAACCACGATCTTCGAGGCGGGAATTAGCCGCAACGAGATTTGCCAGCAAGGCAGCTTTCTCTTGCGGCTTGTGGGCCAGCGATCCTTCTGGGTACCTCAGCGGCGGCAACGCTGGACGGCAGAAGTTAGTTTGAACGGTTCTGGCCAACCTCCAATAAGCACGACTGCTAGTTGGGTGATCGGCCAACGCACGCCCAATCCTGCTAACACGCTGGGCATCCGCCCTAACGTAGACCTTCTTGCAGGCCTTGGTGGCACGGTTGTAGGCTTCTTTGAGGGAACTGATATTGGGATCCTTCATGGCGCGACCCCTGATCCAAGCGCGATACGCCGCCTGTTTGTCACTGACAGCATCGGCGCATGCCCGATTGAACCAGGAGCGTCCACGGCCCTTACTGGCGATCTCAGAGAAAGGAATGTAATATTCCATTCCAAGTCTGATCTCGTCAGCAATAACGTTGGCACTCGCTGAGGGATCTTTACCCTCAAAGCAGCGCTGCCTCCAAGAGATGGATGCGAAATATTCCCGCATACCATCCCAATCTCCCGACGAGTAATGCCAGACCCTTCGCCTAACCTGCACGGGACGTGGAGGTGATGCGATCGGTACTGACGACCCAACCAGGCAGTGATCGGAAGTGCCCAGAGGCGCACTAACAGTCACACGATACCTGGCTGGGCGACTCGCCAGCAGAAGGTCCAGCAGAGAAGGCGCATGACTCGCCACATCCGGGATCCTGGTGGCCTGTTTCACCATTTATGTCAAGTCATGAGTCCCCGGTAATATATTTCCCGGTAATAGTGCATTAAAAATGAAATATTGATTATTAACCATGATTATTAATGATCATTCTATGGGTAAATCCACTAAGTCGGCAACATTCCATGACGTTATCATCAGTTCAAATTTTCTCCGCGCGCAGACTTACCGGGCGAGGACTCTACTCATTGTTCTGAGGATATTTTCTTGTTCGTAATGTTGGTAGCACTTCTATATTAATGTTACCGATAAATGACTTTTCCGCGAAAAATATATAAATAAATAAATGGAAATTAACATATTCACGTGATATTGTTTATAGCTATCATAATACAAAATATTAATAATAAATGTAAACTAAAACTCACCCTTGCCTTAGTATAATTTTTTCGATCCAAATTCCAATATTTTATATTTTCTACTTAAAATTATTCCGGAACTTTTTCGGAATTTCAACAATTTAATTACTTGCAACATTGAATAAAAAGGCGTTCGAAAATTTAAAAATATGAATATTTTACAACCAGCCATAGTCGGGATGATTGTAACAAATTCCATTGTTTTTATTTGGTCATTTTTATTAAAGTCCGTAATATCAGTTGGTAATAAGTTGGTGTTAATAGATAGCCAAAAGACCAATTTTATGATGTAATAAGGTTGGTGAGATATTACAAGAAATTTCTAAATCGTTATGCTCGTTCCTGGTCTTCCCTATACCAGGACTAAGTCAGAAAGGGGACATATGGCTCTTTACTATGGGCTTATGATCATCATGGGCGGTGGTCCATTGTAGGGGGATACGCATATCTTCCCACGAGTAATAATATATTAGGAAGTCTCTATTATAAAAAGGGAAGCAATCGACAAGATGCTCTCTATTTTACGTCAATTTTCACATGGAGTGTCAATTTTCACACAAGCTGGCCTTTCAGCACTGTAACTTTCTATTAGTTATCTTTTAGACAGTGGCACTAACTTTCACTGATAGTTTGATAGTGATATTTTACCTATATATCAGCGGTTCTTAACCTTTTACTTACGAAATGGTCCCTTTGACAAAATTTCTGTTTAGACATTGACCACCCAGTTGGTTGACTGGTTTGGTTCTATGTTAATACAGTAGCCACATTTAAATAAATAAATATTTTTTCTACGTCTATATATATAAAAATGAATGTTTGTCTGTATGTCATCGATGAACTCAAAACTACTGAACCGATTTGGCTTATTTTCGTCTTCAAATATTTGTGAAAGTCCTGGGAAGGTTTTAGAAGTGAGAAAAATTGGAAAATTTCTAAGGAAGATATAGGTCTACCAGAATCTCATGGCATTTTGGGAAATTTGAATTTACGCATCGCAACACTGGGGTAATCGGATTAACATATTTTGATACTTTCAATAATTGTAATTAATTATAATTTCAAATTTACATTATTTTTTTAGTACAACTATGTGTATAAAGTACATAATGTTTTAAGTAAAATATACAGGGTATCTCAAGACTGCTACCGAAAACGAAGCTGGGTGGTAGTCTAAGCGACTTCAGACACAATGCAACAGAAAAAGTTGCAAAAAAAAAGCGACAAATTTTTTTTTGTTATTTTTTTCCTATGGCCATATTTGGGTGGTAAATACATTTTTTCCTAAAATAATAGTTTATACCCTTTTATTTATAAATACTCTAAGATATAAAAGAGTTTAAATTATTATTTTAGCAAAAACTATGGATTTACCACCCAAAAATGACGATATTTAAAAAATCATAAAAAATAATTGTCGCGTTTCTATGCGAAATTTTTAATTGCATTGTGTTTGTAGCCACTAAAACTACCACCCGGCTTCGTTTTCGGTAGCAGTCTTGAGATACCCGGTATAGGTAATTTAAACATTAAAATTACTTCAAAATTGTACTTTTAGATTAATAGCCAATTAAAATAGGCAAATAAGATTTTTTTCAGTTTTAAATTATAATATACATACGTGCCTTACGAGTATTTATAATATAGAGGGAGCGCTGGTACTTTCAAAACGTAGATGTAGATAAAAATGGTGGTACGGAGCCATCGATATCAATGTTACACTAGATAAGACGTTCTTTGTAACAAACGTGTCCCACCAAAGTGCGGTGCATGCACCGCACACGAATCAGTCTGCCGCGTGACGGCCGCGCAATAGTACGCCTCTTTGTTTATATTTATAAGTAATTTATTTTGACTTTTCCCCGTCAAACCGACAGCGAAATTTTCTTAAGTTACAATATAATTAAAGAATACAACGTAAGTTATATAATATTGCAGAATAATGCCGATAATACAGATCTTTTATTTATTAATGGATTAAATATATTTTAGAGCTCGTTAAAATACAAGGTGAGCTCCTTAATCGTGTATCTCATTTCCGCGCATAAAAATTGCCCGTCGAGTGAGAGAGACGAACTATATAAGATATAGATTATTCAAGGGACATTCATATCAGTGGACCAAATAGGCATAAACTATTCGAATACATTACAAATACAAATATGTAGGAAGGATGTAGTTGCAAATTGATTTCAGTATTTTATTTTAATCATATGTTGTTAATTATTAACTCAAAATATGTGTGTTGTATGTATATTTTGAAACAGTGGATAGTATTTAGACCCCATTTCTTAATATGAATTACTTAATGGACTATTCGAACCCATTGTTATTGAAGACTAATACCATTTAATATTGTTTTATATTCTTCCGCGTCGGTTACGAAAAAAGGAGATCTCTATAATATTTGTCCACAATTATTGGAATGGATATAAGTGGCTGCCATTAGAACATACCTATATTTGAAATAAAACTATTATTTACGGATTTTATCGCGAATTTAGTTTAATTTTTTACATTTTTAACTTCCCGACTATACCTATATTTGTTCAATTTATTTTCGACACGAAGATTTCAGATATTCCAAATGCGGTAGTCATTTTTGTATCGGCTTGTTAAAAATTCATAAATGTTATTATAATAAATGTCAGACTGTAGGCCGAGCACGAAAAACTATCGAATTCGTAACGTAAACGTATCGAGTTCTCGATACGTTTACCAGAGTATGTCGATAGTACATAGCACGAAGCACTTTCTGTCGACTATCGAGAGCTCGATACGAATACGTTAGTGACGTCATCCTAATGTAAGCAGTGATGTTGCTTTAAGAGCATAATGAGCGATTTGTTGATCGAATGATGCGTTCGAATACCATATCAAATTTAAAATAATCTTAAAAACTTGACTCCACCGTTTACTTATAGGGCATTTAATTTAGAATATGCATTTACAGTGAATAAAACATTAAAAGCGAGCTATTGGAAATTAAAAAGTGACGTTATCGTTGAAGAAATAACTAAGATTTTAGATACCAAAAAAATATTATACGTGTTCCGAACGACTCCACTTGACATCGACGAGACGCCAAACCAAGGTGGAGTTTGTTGATGTTTTTATAAGTTAACAGCGAAAATGTTCTTGTTAGTTATTTTCATTAAATAATTAAAATATTTAATATGCATCCATTACGTATCAAATATTTTGCAATACTAAATGTTGGTGGAATTAATGAGCGTGTGAGTGAAAAGTTCTAATTAGTTTGAACGTTTACTTGAGTGTGCAAGATAATTAATTAATGTGAGTAAAATATAAATAATAAATAATTTTAAATAAAGTAGGTATTTCAATTTAGCAATTTCTATTCCAGAAATGGAGATTTGTCTAAACTCTAAATCTTCTAGCGCCCCGAGAGGTCGCAATTACATTCGAGCAAAATGGAAGGAGTTTACTATAAAAGCATGAAATTATTTTTTTATGTTTCGAAAGTTGTTCTCATTTATATCCATAGGGATTTTGGTATTTCTTTTTCACTGCAATAAAAAAATATAAAGTATATATATTTTTAATTCATTTTTGAACTTAGTAAATAAATAAATAAAACATGATTTAATTCATCAAACTCAGTTTCTCTTGATTTATATTCATTTTCAATTGAACTTCCAGCAAGAAATGCATTATAAAGCACTACGTTCATTTAGGGACAATCTTTGCATTATAGGTGATTTTAAGCACTTGATTGTTTTAATAACTTAAGAATAGTATTAGAACAAATTTCTATACAATAATCAACTTAAACAAAACTATAATTACGATTAAAACATTATTATAATAAGTTTCGAAACCTTTCTCACCGAAAAAATTTAAGTGAGAAAACATTCGACAATTCTCGATAGCCAGCCTTCGAAACTTACGATACCGTATGTCAAATCAACGTTCGTGCTCGCAAAATTGTTTATTTAACTCGAGTTTTGTTTACATTACGTCTCGATTTCGATACGAAAGTAAGTTACAATGCTTCGTGCTCGCAAAATTAGTTCCTTTTACGCACGATAGAGGCGCTGTACAAATCTCATACAAAATTATTCGATTTCGATACGAATACTTTTTCGATAGTAATTCGTGCTCGGGCCACTGATTGTACACTGATTGACTGCTTGACAGACTTGTACACTTGTAAGAGTATTTAATTTCATTTACATCATTTCCATTAATTATTCACGTAAATAAAAAAAAAAAACATTGCAAATATATTATTGCTATGACGGTATTTATACTTAGGCAGTATCTTAGGCAAAGCTATTATTGACATGAACTGTCTTGTCTGTCTAATAATCTTTGATCATAATTTGTAATATTCAAGTAAACGTACTAGATGTCGCTACTGAGCTTTTGACAAATACGGGACAAATAGTTTCTATGACGCGCCTCGTCTATCGGTAGAATATAAGTCAATGTACGGAGCCATCAGTTTCGTTTTAATTCTCTCTTCTTATTAGTTCTCACTTAATCAAACAACTTTCAATTTCCAAATTGTAAGTAGTTTGATTATGAGTCGGTTTTATTTAAATAATTATTAGATTCGATAAATGTTATACGAAAGATGCAAGATGTAAATCAAACGTATAATTTATTTTCAGTCTTCTTTATTTCATTAACACTTTAGTCAAAGCTTACTTCTAAATACTCTTCCTGTACATCTTCTGATGAAGACGATGAAGCTAAAGGAATAATAATAAACCGTTCCTTATCTAAAATCTCTGGAAATTCCTGTAAATAAGTCTTTAATGCATTACTGTTTAGTTTCAAAAAATGATATCAAAGTATATACGATAAAACACATGCACATATCTAATACTAACAAAAAAAAATAAAGTATCAAAACTATTCACTCCGACTTACATGTTAAAACGACGTCGATTTTAAAATCGACGATTTTGTTTAAATTTGACCAAATTATTCACGGATCTGGCGATAAACTTTGTAAACAATGTGTCGCACTTGTGATTGTAGAATTAATTTGTACATTTTCGCTAAGAACGGATGGAAATCTTAAAATATTCACATCGAATGACATAACTCAAGTTTTGAATCAGCTGTTGACCGATGGTATTGCCACATAAAAATCATTGTTTTTTTTTAATTTTATGCCATGAGATTCTGGTAGACCTATACTAAAAACCTTTTTTTTTGGGTACCGTTCAAGCGTGATGTGTCAGCCAATATAGGATGATCTTTGTTTATTTGACGGGAGACGTAAAAGACGGTCAAGCTTCAACTACCATCCAACGTAAAATGATCTATCTTTCCATTGTCTTTCATTGACGGCTGACGAAATAGAACAAAATTCAAAAAATGTGTACATCTTGTATATAATATTATCTAGATACAGCGTCTTGCGCGTAATCTATATATTAATACGTGATGCAAAAACTTTGGACCCCTTTTTACGAAAATTGCGCGGACGCAGGAGCATAAAATTTGGCACACTTATAGTTTATGTGTAGGAGAAGTGCAGAACGCTAATATTTTTCAATAGTAATGCTTATAAAGTACATTAAATAAAAAAATAAAACATTACACACACTACCATGCATTTCACACACACATACATACACAAGTATTTGTACACGCATACATACTCTGGTGTCAAATTGTTTCTTTTCTTTTTCATTTTGTTCTTCTGACATAGATATTTCAAAAAAAAAAGGTTTATTTGCCTCATTTAATATATATTTTTTTAAAAATAATAATGCATAAAAAGCACATTAAATCAATAAATGCAACATTACACAGTGTAATGTTGCATTTATTTATTTTACCAGCATGCATTTGACACACGCATACACAAGTATTTGTACACGTATACATACTCTTTGGTCAAATTGTTTCTTTTATTTAGTATCAATGATTAAAGAATAAAGTTTATTATAGGCATAATTGAATGTCAAACAGAAAAGTTTTATTTGACGAGTACTACGTGAAATACTGAGCGCTTATACAAATTGTGTAGTAGTAAGATACATTTAAATGTACACGGACTATCATTATATGCATAAAGAAAGTTCTGTAGCAGTAATCTGCAATAACAACATTCAGGTACGAAAAAAATATAATTTGCTATTGCTGGTTCAAAGTAATTATTGTAGTTTACGATTTCAGTAATTGCATATACTTCAGGATAAATACATAAGTGATTTTGAGAGATACGTACATTTAAATGTGCACGAATTATCAGAATAACAACATCATCATTCAGGTAAAAACTTTTTCTCTTCTTGATTTGGTCGAATTTCGACCGCTGGGCGACCACTAGTTTTGTTAAATGTAAAATAAAACGATGTCCATATCTACCAAAATAGCCCATTGTTTTTTGAGATTATTGCAACAGTTTTAAAGAAGGTATACTCTATCGAAGCGTTTTGGGGACAAATTTAAATTCCGCATTAGTATTGTTTTCAGATTCAAGAATAAAAAAAATATTGGTACGTTGATGCCGTATCTAGACATTATAATGAAACGATATGCAGTTTTATAGTTTAAATATTTGTTTTATTACTTACGTCACCTGGTAAGGCAGTATGAAAGTTTTATTAATTTGTATTTAGTAACGTACTAGACGCGACTGCCAACAAGTTTACGATGGTCACGGGTTCAAATCCCAGGGCACACCTCTGACTTTCAGATTAATTTCTACGTGAAATAAAATCCGCCAACCCGCACTAAGCCAGCGGGGTGGACTATATCTTCTTCTATAATATAAAAATGTATCGCAAAATGTTTTGGTAAGCGCATAACTCAACAAAGCCTGGACCAATTTGGGCAATTTTTTTTAATGTTTATTATTACTTTATTACTAACAAAAAGTAATGGCATGCAATATTATTTGGAAAAACAGCATTTTGGTGCTGAAATAAGGGAAGGAATATTGGATGGACAGTAAAAAACGCAAACATTTTTAATGCCAAAATTTCATAAGGCAATCTTTATATGTACATACATGTGTATGGAGAGACGGGATATAATAAAGTGGAAGGGCTGGGATAGCTGACAGATTTGATAGGACGAAATGTAAATGCCTGTTATAAGACGGGATGGATAATAAAGAGAAAGGACGGGACGGATCGGGAAGAGACTGAACAGACGGATGAGACGGGATTGAGCCGGACAGTAGGACAGCTACGTCAAATTTAGGTGTACAAGAGTTTATACGAAAAATAACATGTATTTGGTGTGTAGTGGATCAAAAAATATATGCACCCAAGCGAAGCTGGGCCGGGCCGCTAGTAATGTATAAATGAAACATGCGTAAAATTATTTTAAGGACCACTTTGGTGCTTTCAGGGACTACCGGTTGAGAACTGCTATATACGTTACTATTAAAATTAGGTTTGACAATGTTTTGACGGAGTTAAATGAAGTAAATGTTGCTTTTGAGCTGAATATGTTGTAGCACGTTTAATAGTTCCTGAAAATTTAAACGCGTAGCATACATACTAAAATAGGTCTTCTACATTGGTGTTAGGATAAATTTATTATAAAGAGAGATACCTGTTGCAACGATTACAGGGGAGTATTACTCGAGCGACCACTACATCATTAAAAATGACTTGAAGTGAAAGCTTTAGTCTTAGTGGCAGAGAGGGCATTATAGCCGGCCGGTAGGCCCGGGTTGTTGTCAATGTCTCATTGAAAACAGCTTTTTTGTTGCGCTTTGTGTGGGGAGAACATACTCGCACAGTATTTGTAGGTTATTGATATTTGCTTGGTTGGCAACCATCGTACACGAGACTGACAAACCCGTCATCGTAGCCCCGTACAAGTGTGTCAACGGCAAAAAAAATATTATAGCTTTAAAGGTTCCCGCTCTACCACTACTTTTTAAATTTCGCTGTGGTAAATTCGTGTCGTTGAAGCGTAAAGTTATTAGCTAATTATGTTTTGGTGATTTACCGTTTGTTAAATCGTATGTTGGTGGCTTGGAATTCGAGTTGTAGGCCGGTATTTTAATAGGTATACAAAATGCCCTCTGTAATCTTGGAACGAAAATAAGCTCTGCACATTGTGGGTACACTAGTAACTAATGATATGTTTGTATAAAACTTTATTATATATAATTTTTAACAAAAATATGTGATACGACGACTCTCTCTCTCTCCCGCTCTTCTGCCAAAAGAAGTCCACTGCTAAACATAGGCTTCTTCCATTAATCGCCACATAGAACTGTTGGAAGTGGCCTGCATCCTGCGATATCAACGAGGTCATTTTTTTGTTTTGTCGATCGCCTTTTTTCTCCAAAGGAGCTCCTCATTCCTGATTCGATCTCGTAGGGAAATACATAGCGCGTTGAGTGACCCTGAGGCGTAATATGAGGCTTATAGTGAGGGCCGATGTTTCGGTGTCGTATGTCACCATACACAACAATTAAAGACTATCGTCTGATGATTTGTGGACGAGAAGACGTTATGTATTGTAGTTACCCGAACGCTGCCCATCCGAGTTGGATGAGGCAGGCAACGCAGCAGTAACAGTTTTGGAGATATTATGTCTCCTTGTCTTATGCCTCTCTGTAGTGGAATAGCTTTCGTGCTTTGATTTTGTAATCGGACCGACATAGTGGCGTAATTGTAAAAGCACTTCAACACTTCGAACAACACCTACCAGGTTTTATTAGTTAAGCTTAGTGTTCGATATAATTGTCGATAGAGACACTACCTTTTACATTATCATTGTTTTCATACTAAACATTTATGTTGTATCTGTTATCAATTGTAGTGTATAAAAGTGAATCTATTCTTAATATCTGCTTCAGAAAGTACTTGTGTTAATTTATGCTCCTGATGGTATTTGCAACTCATTCCAAAAATAATCTACCTGCTAGAGAAAAAGGTTGCAGTACCAAATAGCAGACTCAGCCGGAGTGGTACCGCTGTGTTTTAAAAACCTGACGTGATTTTTCCGGAATTTTCCGCCCGCAGAGCATCCGCTGTACGCACGGCGGAAAACTTGTTATTGTGACATTATCTCTGGTCGAAGCAGTTGTGACGGCCCATTAGAAATCTTTATACACACCGGAAATAACGAAGTCGAGTAAGAGAATTTTCAGTCGTAAACTTTATAATTTTAATTATTTAAAACGTACTAATAAGTAGAAATATTTTACCGGATTGTGCGGCCTTGCTAATAACTTTTTCGCCCTTGTATGTATTATAGATGAATTCTGTTTGGAAAGTTTGTCTGGAAAGGTCTTACCTTTAATCAATACTCTACTGACTATACGTTGGTAGCTGTGTATACTTGCGCTTATAGCTAGGAAATGAAGCAGTGTTATGCACCTGCCGAAGTCCGTTGTTCATTGAATAAACAACCGTATTTTCTTTAAAATAAAGCACAGTTTAGACCAGCGCATTTCAATGTAATATACGACAGTCATGATTAAGTTGCTGGTATGAGTAAATTATTTACAACCTTATTGCGCAGTTGGTAAGTTCAATATTGTTTGGACGTCTAAATGCCATGTTGCCACGCATTTAGTCTGATACCAGCTGCAGCCGGGACGAGCGGAGCTCCCCGTGTCGTTGCTAGGCAACGCGCACAGGGTGCTCGCTGTTTTACTACTGTAACATTGAAACAAGAACTCGTTTTATAATTATTGAACCTGTTCAGTGCCCAGCCTATGTTTGGCTGTAACTAAAATAGAAAAGGATTCCTTCTAAAATTAATCGTGAGGTACTTGGTAATAAGTATGACTATTGTTTAATTTAGAGTTTTAAATTCATCTTATGAATAAATACCATATATTATTATATGATATATGATATTTTTAAAATAATGCGCGACTGGTACTATAAACAAATAAATAAATAAATATTATGAAATATAAAAAAATCATAATTTAAAATGATGGACGAACCGACTTGGTTCTATAAGTATAATAATTTATTGAAATATTTATGACTTTTATGTATCAATATTTGCTTGCAATTAATTTGTGATTTTTTGTCTACAATTTGCCTTCATATTTATATTGCCAACCCGCATTAGGCCAGCGTGATGGACTATATAGCCTAACCCCTTTATGGTCTTCTTGATCGTAGAGGCGGACCGTACCCTGCAGTGGCACGCATATAACCTTATACATATACTAATGGTAGGTATGTAGTTCTCTCATATGTGAGAGGCTGTCTGAGTAGGTATCAAAGCAATGTCTATTTCTCCCGCAAAAATGTAATGTATGTAGGTAATATAAAATCTTTAAATTATTGTAGTTTCTGCCTACATACGTATATGTGACTAGCGATTTATATGTCATATAAATATGCGAGTGCGGCGTGGTATGTATTGTGTATGTATTATGCGTCTTATTTATTTATTTATTTAAAACTTCATTGTACACCTAAAACTAATAATACAGAAATAAACGACAAGAAAAAAAAATTACAAAAGGCGGTCTTATCGCCCAAGGCGATCACTTACAGACAACCAACCATGGGATGGATAAGAGGGAACGAAAGTTTTGGGGTACCATGAGGTGTACGAAAGGATAAATGGACATACATATATCTATAAGTATACATACCTAATGCATCAACATTACACATAAAATAACCATAGTAACAAATATATACAGGGTATATCAAGACTGCTACCGAAAACGAAGCCGGGTGGTAGTTTAAGCGACTTCAGACACAATGCAACAGAAAAAGTGGCAAAAAAAAGCGACAATTTTTTTTTTTGTTATTTTTTTCCTTTGACCATATTTGGGTGGTAGATGCATTTTTTCCTAAAATAACAGTGTATACCCTTTTATTTATAAATAATCTAAGGTATAAAAGAGTTTAAATTATTATTTTAGCTAAAACTAGGGATTTACCACCAAAAAATGACGATGTTTAAAAAATCATAAAAAATAACTGTCGCGTTTCTTTGCGAAATTTTTAGTTGCTTTGTGTTTGTAGTCACTAAAACTACCACCCGGCTTCGTTTTCGGTAGCAGTCTTGAGATACCCGGTATATATGAATATATATAAATATACACGGTATACATGCAAAAATTACATGCAATGTCTTTAGTTTCTCTGCCCGCCTCACTGCGACAGGTAATGAATTCCACAGCCTAGCAGCTTGTACAGTAAAATATTTGTCATAATTGATGCATTCCACTACATTGGGTAGTGGAATGGAGTGGAGTGTCTCACGTAGTTACCTCGGGCAAATAAAGTAAATAGAACTGATTTCCAAGTGCCATGTGTTTTAAACACTAATTTGGCGAGACTCCTTCATAACTCCAACGTTGAAATAGAAACAAATCAAGCTGAGCGCAACGCGAAGTCAGTCTGACATGAGTCCGACATTGGTGGCAGAACATGTGGGTCATATCTATCAGATGCCCATGTTATCTCAATCAATCAACCAAACAAGCGCTAGAAGAAGTACGTGGACCTTTGTTCTTCTCGACTAGAAGGTCTCCTGGCACTACGGAGGTCCATGAGCAGCGGTACCCGCTTACCATCAGGCGGGCCGCTAGCTCGTCTGCCTACAAGGCAATAAAAAAAAAAAAGAGTCAGGATTGTTATTCCGGCAGGAGGAATTTGGAGAGGCTGGCAATTTATCTACAATCTAAAAGTAACATATTTTCATGGTCGACAGTAATTAGTTACCATCAAGTGAGATGTTCACTCGTTTGCACGGCATATGCAATACAGAAAATAAGTAAATCATCATCATCATCATCTCAGCCACAAGAAGTCCAATGCTGAACATATGCCTCCCCCAAGGATCTCCACATCGACCTGTTGGAAGTATTTTTATTTTTTATTTTTATTGAACACCACATACAGCAATCAGACAAAAAAATATGACAACACGTTTTAAATAAGTGCGTTCTTCAGAGTGCGTCAATTATCACGCACTAAAACGGTGAAGGAAAACATCGTGAGGAAACCTGCATACCATAGCGATTTATAAAATTTCTATGGTATGTAAGTCCGCCAACCCGCACTAGGCCAGCGTGGTGGACTATATGGCCTAACCACTCTCAATCGTACTGTCGATTGTAGAGGAGGCCCGTGCCCTGCAGTGGGACGTATATGGGCTGATACAGTTTTAAATAAAGGTGCCAATTGGCGGTCTTATCGCTTACCCCGATTCCTTCCAGACTACCATTAGATAGACTGGATTGAAAATGGACTGGATTGAAGTTTATTTATTTATTTATTTATTTATACACTTTATTGCACAAAAAAAAATACAAATAAAATGAAAATTGCAATCATAAAAGTACAATTGGCGGTCTTATCGCTCAAAGGCAATGTCTTACAGACAACCATGGGATGGATTTGATAAAAGGATAATTAAAGTGTAAAGAATAGGAGTTAAGACGGAAAAAAAATATATAAGAACAACAAATAATTACTAAATAATAATAATAAAATATATATATATATATATATATATAAATATAAATACATCAATACATACATATATATATATATATATATATATATAACTAATACTACATACATAAATAAATACATATTTATATATAAGAGTATCAGTACATACAAACAGGAAAGTTATCCACATCAATGTGTAAATGTAGGAGACAGGTAGTGTATCTTTGACCATTTTTTTAAACGATGATAGTGACCTCGCCCGTCTTACCACAACTGGTAGGGCGTTCCACAATCGGACAGCTTTGACGGTGAACGACCCGTCCATAAAATTAGTGGAGTGCACAGGCATTCTTAATTCCAGTCTCTCTGACGACCTTAGGGATCTTGAATGGGAGTCATCGAGAAATACAAAACGATCTTTGAGATAAGATGGGGTGACAGGATTAAACAATATATTGTAAAGAAGAGAAAGAATATGAGCATTCCGACGAAGCCGCATGGGCAACCACTTGAGCTTAGTACGAAACTCAGAAACATGATCATATTTGCGTAATCCAAATATGAATCTAATAATAAAGTTTTGAAGGCGCTCAAGTTTATTTAGTTGGTCCTCGGTGAGATCAGGATACCTGACATCGGCATAATCAAGGATAGGGAGAGGGAGGGTTTGCGCTAATGAAATCTTCGTAGCAACAGGTAAAAGATTGTGTAATCTTCGCAAGGACCTAGCTGAGGCGAACAACTTACGACTTAGTTCTTGGAGTTGCGGTCCCCAGGTGAAGGACTTGTCCAGATATAGTCCAAGGTTCCTGACTTTATCACTATATGTGACGGTAGTACCATCACAGGAGATAGGTGGTAGTTTGTCTCTGTCTAGTTTTAAAGTCATTCTGGGGCTGCCGATAACTATCACCTGTGTTTTCAATGGATTGACTTTCAGTCCATGGGTCTTGCTCCATTCACAAATGTGCTGGATGTCACTATTAATTATAGCAATCGCATCATTCATAATACCCAAAGATGCCTGAGTATAAATTTGTAAATCATCTGCGTAGAGGTGGTAGGAGGAGCGAAGTTGAATAGATATGGAATTTATAAAGACAGCAAAGAGTAGAGGAGATAGCACGCCGCCCTGTGGAACGCCAGCAGATAAGGAGCACCACGAGGAATAATAATCCTTGACACAAATGCGTTGCCGGCGTCCATACAGGTAACTACGAAACCATTTAACTGCTGTTGGAGATATGTTAAGAGAACGTAACATACAAAGCAATATATCAAAGTCAATTGTATTAAAAGCGTTGCTGAAGTCCAGCAATGCCAAGACAGTCAGCTTGCCTTCCTCCATACCCGATCTGATGCCGTCCGTAATATGAGTCAGCGTGGTGGTGGTGCTGTGCCCAGGACGAAACCCCGATTGGAGAGGGTTCAAGAGATTATTTTTAGAAAGGAAATCACTAATTTGAGTATGGACCAGGCGCTCAAGGATTTTGGAAAGGAAAGGAAGAATGGAAATGGGTCGGAATTCAGAGAGTAAAGAAGCATTGGACTTTTTAGGAATAGGAATAATAAGGGCTTCTTTCCAGGTAGCCGGGAAAATCCCAGTCGTGATAGAATGGTTGAGGATGTGGGATATTATGGGAAGGATTTCGTCTAGGATAGGCATAACCATATTACGGCTGACACAGTCGCTACCTATTGCATTTGAAGAAATAAGAGTAATTGTTTTCTTAACATCACAAGCAGCAAATTGTTTGAAAGCAACGGCCGAACAATTGGGAGTTTGAAGGGTAGAAAGATTTTTTATAGTATTTTCTTTGATCGTCTTGTCGAAAGCAGACGAAGAAGAGAAATGATGGTTTAGAGAGTTTAAATCTATGCATTTAGGAATAGAATCTTGTTGCAATTTACCCACTCCCAGTGACTTAAGAAATTTCCAGACTTTAGCTGGATCTCCGTTTTCAACTGAGTTGTGAATATGTCGGCGTTGAGCATTCCTACACACCTTACTGCAGTGATTTCGAATAGCCACATATTTTAACCAATTCGACTCATTGGGGCGACGATTGTACCTTGACTTAGCCGACGCTTTTTTGGAAAGTAGTACTTTAATTTCATCCGTAAGCCAAGGCGACGGAAGGTGTTTAATTTTAACAATGCGAACAGGTGCATGCTTATTATAAAGATCCAACAGGTTGCTAGTGAAAATACGCACCTTATCATCCACACAGTCCGATTGAAAAAGCAAACTCCAGTCGATTTCGTCAGCATACTTGCGAAGATTATCCAAATTAATACCACGAAAATTCCGCTGCGATAGGATCTTGGGTAAGGCTTTAGGAGGACGAAGGCGATAGGAAAGGAATAGGAGGTCATGACATGAAAAGGCGTCCGCGGAACATTGCCCATATTTCGCAACGTGATTTAAAGAAGAAACAAAGAAACAAACAAGTTAATAAGTAAAAAAATAATAATGAGTAAATAAGTAGCTAATAATATTTTTCAAGTGATAATAAGGCGAGATAACACTGGTAGGAGTTGATAGAGCCGCGCTAGCACGTGCGCGCTCCCGGTTGCCTGGGAAACTATGACCTTGCTACAGCTTTTTGATTTGGCTCCAGTTTCTTCGGAAATTTCTAATACATAATCAAGGTAAATACAAACAACACGTCTGTAGGTAGCTTACTTCTGTTTGTACGGAGAAGCCTTAAGGTTTCAGTTTTATACTATTATTAGGTCAAAGTTTATGACTATTAAAAGCTTTAATTAGCCTAGTTGGTGGTGCCTATAAAGTTTTTATTTGCCTAGGTCCTTTTGCATGTTGTATGCGTTTTTCGAGCAACGGTATGTTTTTTTTATTGCAATGAATGGCGAGACGAGCATGCCGTTCGTCTGATGGTAAACGATACGACCGATCATGAACAGTAGCAAAACTAAACAACGATGATGATAAGTCTCAAAAAAAATACTGACTTCAAAAAAAGGAGGAGGTTCTCAATTCGACTATGATTTTTTTATTGATAGCAAATTAAAAAATATGTTATCATACAGATAGTAATTTATATAAGTTACAAAGCACAAGGTTGGGGGTACGATTCCCAGCTAGTTTATTAATTCAGTTGCTTATAAATTAATTATAATAATTACTTCTAGCGTTAAGAAAACAATATTTTTTTCTTTCCGCTTAACTGTGGGAAAATACCATGGTCTTGAACGAAATTATATTATACTTTACGAAGATATTATCGTAATTACTGCATATAGAGTCTGTATTACAGACCAAGAGCCTAGGCCGTCAGATTTTAGTCATTTTATAAAAGCTGTTTGTCAGCATGCCTTTAACATAGGAATCACACGATCAACTACTATGATGTTCCGATCGCGGTGGCTATGGATGTTATCAGCTTCAATGTGTCTGGCTAGATTAAATAACAATAAAAAGTATGTGAATACCAAGGAAACACCTTTTGATAGTTGCCTTTATAACAAATATTGCAAAATCTTTATTTTAGTTTCAAGATATCCTAATATTTAATAACATGAAATATTGCCAGCGTTACAGTATTATAACGGAACTTTATGTATTATGTTCTTTAGGAAACTATCAAAAGGTGTTCTTTTTTGGTAGTTCTACACTTTTTCACAAAAACAAAGCTGATAATTTCCAAAAGCACTACGATCGGAACATCATAATAGGGGATTTTGTGAAGCCTATGTTAGAGGTATTTTCAGACTTTTCAGGTTTTACAAAATGTCTGGCAGGCAAGGCTGTTGCTTTTACAGATATACTGATATAGAAAAAATGTAAATAAATGAGCGGACCATCTGATAACTACGTAATAACCTTCAACGATACACTAGTTAATGCAACAGACAATGTGTTTACTTGCATTGCTGCATACAATTAGCTATTGTTATAATTACTGTTATTTCATGAATGCTAACGGACTTAATAATTGTGACTACATAATTGATGTAGTATGAGCTCTAGGTAAATATAATTTAACGACGGGACGGCCAAAAGGGCTTGATTATACTTCTAGGGACCTCATCGCATATATACGTATATGTTTCCATTTCATTAATGGCTAACAATATCAGCGAAGCTTTTAAAGGCGTTATTTCATTAGGCAAGTTACTTGCATGCAAGTAACAAATTGCATGCAACTTGAACAAACTTGCACACAAGCTACAACTTGCATGTGGGTAGTTTAAACTTGTAAATTCTTATTTGAGTGACAGATAATTCAGCTCAGATAATTGCACGATTTCGTCTCTTACCCATGATTTCCCACTCAATTTTGAATGTATCTATTTTTATTCAAGCAAAACCTAAATGCAATTTGCACGCGCTGGAAAATGCCTTCAAGCTCTTGCAGTGGAAAGGATTCGGCATCAACATCAACGGCGAGTATATCACTCACCTTCGGTTTGCCGACGGTATTGTAGTCTTGGCAGAATCGCTGGAAGACCTCAATCGAGTCTCCCAACAGGTGGGTCTTAAAATGAACATGGACAAAACGAAGATCATGTCGAATGTCCATGTTGTGTCCACCCCCATCGGTGTTGGGGGCTCGACTCTTGAAGCTGTAGACGAATATGTCTACTTAGGACAAGTGGTCCGGTTAGGCAGGTCCAACTTCGAGACAGGGGTCAATCTTCGAATCCAACTCGGTTGGGCAGCGTTCAGGAAACTACGCGACGTCTTCTCGTCCAAAATACCTCAGTGCCTTAAATCGAAAGTCTTCGATAGTTGTGTGTCGCCGTGATGACTTACGGCACCGAGACGTGGCCTCTCACTATGGGCATTATTAGAAAGCTCAAAGTTACTCAACGAGCTATGGAGAGGGCTATGCTCGGGGTTTCCCTACGAGATCGAATCAGAAATGAGGAGATCTGTAGGAGAACTAAAATAACCAAGAGAGGCCACGTAGTGGAAAGCGCAGCGTAGGACGTCCACCCACAAGGTGGCGGCCTATGTTTAGCAGTGGATTTCCTTTGGTTGATGGATGGATGGATGGGATTTGCACATCCTCGAAAACATGTATCTTGTATTGCTTTTGCGTACAAGTTGCTTACATTGCAAACTAATTTCAACATTGTGCAAATTGTATGGAAGTTTGACTTGAGTAAAAGTGAACACGTTTAAAATTTAAAAGAAAATCATGAGTGGAAGACGAATTCATGCAACTTATGTTTGCTCGTTAAATTTTTGCGTTACTTGAGTATCGGGCCAATTGCCATCCCCGCACTGAGAGAAATGTTCTTTCGAGTCTGGGTATTTGTGAGACCGAAAAGTTTCTTGTAGTTTCTGATACCTATGGCACAAGACTTAACTGATCTTAATGTGGTGTTAGGACTATGTAGGTGACTTTTTTGTGTTTTATTACTAGGTATTATTAGTTATTTAGTGAAAATATACAAGTTCACCTTCAAACTACCGACATGCAAATTATATGCGGGTTTTTCCAAGTTGCATGCAATTTTCAACTTGCGTATTGGTAACTTGCCTATTGGAATCAAACCCTTAATTGAAGTATCAATAGATATGTAGGTGCATGGTATGCAGAGTTTATAAGACGTTCTATGCCTTGAAATACGCAGTAATTCTAGGATGTCCTTGGAATTGTAGATATTAATTAGCATATTATTTTTTCAACTGATATTTCTTGGTCGTTTGCATGTCCTCTGCTATGAAGAAGGAAGAATCTTTAATTTTAGTTGTGAATACAGGCCACACACCTACAGGTTATGACAGTTCTTTATAGTTGTAAAAGATTTCATATGATTATTTGATTTATTTTATTTATTTTCGTAGTATTATTTGCATAGAGGCAATTAGCGCTTGCAATATATCGTGTAATATTCACAAGTACGGAATGACTAACGTGTAGGTTAATGTTTGTTTGTGCAAGTCTAGGCATGAACATAAAACAAAGTGTTATATGAAATGGCATCACGTTTATATATACAATGTTTGCGTACTGCGCTCAACCAGAGTGCAGTGTGCAATATAGAGTGGCCTTGTGTTTGCTCGAATTTTCAGGATTACTACAGTTTTGGGGTTTTATCCAGTTGAACTCAATAGCTTGGTTAAAGATGTATGTATGCACAAAATATCATGAGAGATCGATTAGGTTAACGATAAGTCAATTTATGATAGCAGTCTAGTTTTTTAAATAAATAAATAACACCCAACAGTCACATGTACATAGTCCTAACCCCACAGTAAGATCGAGTCTTGTGTCGTGGGTATCAGGAATTACGAGAGACTTTTCAACAAATAAGGCATTTTAGCGCAATAATATCACGTGTTATGTTATCAATGTGGTGAATATGCAACTTATTTCACCCTTTTCTGCACTACAGTTCTAAATTCACACAATTATATACTTAGACTAGCGGCCCGGCCCAGCTTCGTCTGGGTGCATATATTTTTTTATTCCACTCCACACCAAATACATGTTATTTTTCGTATAAACTCTTGCATACCTAAACTTGACGTAGCTGTCCTACTGTCCGGCTCAATCCCGTCTCATCCGTCTGTTCAGTCTCTTCCCAATCCATCCCGTCCTTTCTCTTTATTATCCATCCCGTCTTATAACGTGCATTTATATTTCGTCCTATCAAATCTGTCAGCTATCCCAGCATTCTCCCGTACCTTCCACTCTATTATATCCTGTCTCTCCATATACATGTACATATAAACTAAACTAAATTAAAGTCGTATTTCCTTAACACTGAATCGAGTTAACCTCTTGCGCTCTTGTTATTTTTTACTTATCAAATTATTATTATTATTTTAAAATAATTTTACGCTTACGTAGCTCTTGTCTTCTGTCTAAAGATAATTTTAGTACTTACTCCTATTACCAGCTTTCTTGAAGTTTCGATGACGGATTCTGATCATAGCATTGTTGACAAATCACTGTGGTTTTTTCAATGCTTACTATTGTGACAAGTTAAAATATGTTTATTTTGTAAAAGTGATAAATAAATTAAAAAAAAAATATAAAGATTGCCTTATGAAATTTTTGTGCAGCAGAAATCGTAATATTTTAATTTCACCACAACTTCAAAACCAAACGTCCAATTTTAATCATTCAAAGACCTAATATTATGAACATAAACTGTTCTTATTGATGAAATAATTTATTTTGATAAGGATTAATAGCATGAGTAAAATAAACGCGTTTAAATGTAGTCCAAAAAAAAATTCAAGATTTTTAAATAAAAATGTGGTTGTTGTGCCTCACTCGACATAGATAGGTATAGTGTGTCGCGGACATTTTTGTAGATATTTATAAGATCTACAATTAATTAAACATTTTATGGTTCTATCTTTTGTAGTTTAGGCAGCGTACATATAAGTAACTTCTTTGGTTGATTTTTTTCAGTTTGTGTCCGAAAAATCCAAATATCTTACGGAACCCTATTTTTTTCCAAAATAAAATAGTCTATGTTACTCGTGGATAATGTAGCTTTCGAATGGTGAAAGAATTTTTAAAATCGGTCCAGTAGTTTTTGAGCCTATTCATTAGAACCAAACAAACAAACAAACAAAGTTTTCCTCTTTATAATATTAGTGTAGATAACAAGGTAAGAAAATATATGGTAGTCACTCTGTAATAATTAGTTATATGCATATGCTTGATACGGTAGAGTTCCACAAATTCATTTTACTTATGCGGGTGGGCCAATTTTACTCGCGAATACTTTTTTTAAAATTAAGTTATTTAAATACAATTTTTATTTAAAAAGATTGCCCTCAATTAATGTCGTTGCTTTCCGAAACCCTAATAAATCTGCTATAATTAAATATTTTTATTATTAAAGCTTTATTGAACACCAGGTACAAAAAAGACATAACATAATAAAAAATTTACAAACAAGAAAAGAGTACAATGGCGGTCTTATCGCTCGAGGCGATCTCTTCCAGACAACCAACCATAGGATGGATAAAATAGAGACAACTGTGGGGTATTGTGAGGTGTACGTAATATCAAAGGACAATATATATATATATTCATACAACATGCATAAAAAAATAGATACATATACATATGTAATATAATAAATAAGTATCCACATCAAAAACAAAGAGAATATATATGTATGTATATATAAATTTTATTATATAAATAAAATATAAGCACTGTCTTCAGTTATTCAGCGACAGATAATGCTGCTTTATTAGTCTTTTAAATATGGGCAGGGACTTTGCCCGCCGCACTGACACTGGTAATGCATTCCACAGCTTTGTAGCTTGAACAGTGAAGGATTTGTCGTAAAAGTTTGTGGTATGCGCTGGAATTTTCAGCGTTAAATTCTCTGATGACCTCAAGGATCTTAAATGTGTAACGTAAAGAAATTGAAATCGGTTTTTAAGGTACGGGGGAGAGAGAGGATTGAAAATAATAGAGTAAAGAAGAGAAAGAATATCCGTATTCCGGCGAAACCGTATGGGTAACCACTTGAGCTTTTTGCGAAATTCGGAAACGTGATCATATTTGCGTAATCCAAATATAAATCTAATACAGAAGTTTTGAAGACGCTCAAGTTTAATAAGTTGCTCCTCGGTGAGATCGAGATAAATGGCATCCGCATAATCAAGGATGGGGAGAAGGAGGGATTGAACAAGCGAAATTCTCGTGGCGATTGGTAGAAAATTGCGTAATCTCCGCAAGGACCCAGCCGGTGCGAATAGTTTCCCACTCAACTCTCGAAGCTGAGGACCCCAAGAAAGAGATTTTCCAAAAATAATGCCTAGATTTCTTACAGTGTTACTGTAAGGAATAGACATTCCATTACAGGAAACAGATGGTATAAGTGGCCAGTTTAATCTGGACATTAACCTAGGGCTGCCGACAACAATGACCTGCGTTTTACTTGGGTTAACTTTTAGTCCGTACTCGTTACTTCAATCAGAAATGCGTCTAATGTCGTCATTGATAAATGAAATAGCATCATTTAGATCATCAGGAAGTGCTTGGGAGTAAATTTGTAGATCATCTGCATAAAGGTGGTAGGAAGATCAAAGATTAATCGTGATGGAATTTACAAAATATAAAATATATAGCACGCCGCCCTGAGATACGCCAGCAGAAATGATGCACCAAGAAGATATATTATCCTCGACACAAATGCGCTGCCGGCGACCAAAAAGGTAACTATGAAACCAATCAACTGCAGTTGGAGATACGTCCTGAGAAGTCGAAATACTGAGCAATACATCTAGATCGACTGTGTTAAAAGCATTGCTGAAGTCTAGCAAGGCTAAAACTGTCAGCATGCCCCTGTCCGTAGCCGATCTGGTATCATCTGTAATATGAATAAGCGTAGTAGTAGTACTGTGTCCAGGACGAAAACCTGATTGGAGAGAATTAAGGAGCTTGTTTTTGTAGAGGAAATCAGAGAGTTGGGAATGGATCAAACGCTCGAGAACTTTGGAGAGAAAAGGTAGAATGGAGATAGGACGGAACTCGGAGAATGTAGATGGGTTTGATTTTTTTGGTATAGGGATGAGGTGAGCTTCTTTCCACGTGTGTGGAAAGGTGCCACTGGAAAGGGAGTGGTTTAGGATATGGCAAATGATAGGGAGGATTTCATCAAGGATAGGGATAATCATATTTCGTCCGACACAGTCGCTACCAATCGTGTTAGATGAACTCAGCATAATGTTCTTCCTAACATCACAAGCAGCAAGTTGTTTGAACACTAGTGGAGGACAATTGGGAGCTCGACAGGAAGAAAGTTTTATTTTTATTACTTCCATCTAAACTGGATGGAGAGCAGAAATGTTGGTTTAAGGAATTTATGTCGATATTTTTGAAATGGTGTCTTGTCGCGATTTTCCAACTCCCAGAGGTTTAAGAAACTTCCAAACTTTTGCTTGATCAGCAACTTCAACTGATTCATGGATATATCGGCGTTGAGCATTTCTACAAACCTTGCTGCAGTGATTCCGGATCAACACATATTTACGCCAGTTAAGATTATTAGGACGACATTTATATTTTGACTTAGCTGAAGCTTTCTTCGAGAGCAGTTCTTTTATCTCAGCAGTAACCCAAGGTGACGGTTGATGCTTAAGTTTAATTTTCTGAAAAGGAGCATGCACGTCAAATAATTGAGTGAGTTTCTTTGTAAAAATATTAACCTTAATGTCTATAGAATCACTTTCCAAGAGTAAACTCCAGTCAATGTTGACCGCATCCCTGCGAAGATCGCCAAGGTTCATGCCGCGGAAATTTCGTCGTAAGATTATTTTAGGAGAGGCTTTTTTTTGCTATTAATTATGTGACAAGTGAATTCGCAATTTTTATCTGAGATCACTTTGCAGAGACATGCAAGATAATCTGCATACAGTATACGACATGACATGTGATAGGTATACGAGTTTTATGGAAAAAGGTCCGAGTTAATGTATGTATGAATGTTGAAAAGCGTTAACAAAATGTCTATATAAATAACAAATGACAAAAAATCTACTTATTAATTCCCAAGTTTATGAATGAACAACGTAAACTAAGTACTAATAACTAATTAAAAGAAAATTGCTGTTATCTTTATTATGAGCGACGTCTATGTGAACTTTATTAAATATGAAAAGAGAATGATATTAAGTAAAATTACTTTTATCTAAAAAGGTACCTCTGACATTTTACATTATGTTTCAAAACTTAATTACAATGTATTTATCTAATATACCCATTTGTTGTCAATGCTATGTATAATATATAATGCCATGTGGTCATATTTATTCCATATATACAAATGCGTTTTATAAATAAAAATTGATTACATAGTTTCGTTCCAGTTGATAAGGAAATATTTCAATGCATACTTATTAGCCCTCCACAATTTAGACTTTATTTTCAGCGAAAATAATTGGTTAGGTAACCATTCATGGAAACTTCATTTCGTGTACCGTATTCTAATCTAAGTTACCGTACGATTTGCGTCATCTTAGCTAATTTGTCATGGTTTGAAGTTGGTGATACCATATAGAAACCTATCGATAAGTCTACTGTTTTTGCTATCAGAGTAGATTTTTTGAATATATTCAGTAAATACCGAAGCATGTCGCCTGTTTGTAGAAAACCTCTTATAAACCCACATCAAGTTTATGATCGTAATCACTGTCCTTTAGAAATCGATGGAGAAAGCTGTTTAATATAAAATATCCTCATTTATTCTAATCTAATGCTTGATCGAATATACTACTTAAATATAAATATATTACTGATTACGGTGGCACATAATAAAAACCGTGTTTTTTCACAATTTTGCGGTTTTGCAAATGTAGCAAGCAGGCTTTGAAAGGTCGCTGTGGAGTGTGGACATCTTTTACATAGACTTATAATAATAATTATTTATTTTTCAGACACCAAAATCTATGGTTTTATTAATGTTAGTAGTAAAGTACACGTTACATACATTAAAAGTCTGAGTATGATGACTAGTTGATCATTCTCCATACAAAATGCCTCATAATAGGCGACATGACTGTTTCCGACACAGCTTTCAGGATGATGTTGCGACTAGCCCGCATCCTTTTTACCAGTGATACAATCTGTTTTCTAAGGATTGAATAAAATCCATCCGTTTGATTCTGTGCAAACATTTTTGAGGCACTGCAGAAACGAGGTAGTCGCATCAAAATTCGGAATATATTATTATATTGAACTTGCAGGGCATCTAGCGATATTTTGGTATAGCTGATCCATAGACTCCCCGTGTAGAAACATTGACAGTATACATTTACTTGATCTGAACAACGAGAGAATCTACGTGCTAACATATTTTTATTTTTTTATTGCAATGAATGGCGAGACGAGCAAGCCGTTTGCCTGATGGTAAGCGATACGACCGCTCATAAACAGTAGCAACATTCCACTGCGCTCGCCATCCTGAGACACAAGATGTTAAGTCTCAATATGTCCATACCTCGGACCGCCAACGCTCTGCGCTCTCTCTCCATGTCTACATCGTCCTAGAGGTCATTGACAAGATAATGCCCCAGGTATTTAATTTTTCTTACTCTTTCAATGCCTTCCTCATTAAGGACGAGATCAGGCGAACTATCAGTAAGTTTGCTGGCGCCCCAAACACCATGTATTTGGTCTTTTTTACATTATACAGTAAACCATGTGCCCCCGCGTAACCTTCACATACTTTTATCATTTTCCTTAAAGCCCCTGCAGTTGGACCTAGCAGGACCATGTTATCAGCATAACTGACACTATTAACACTCACGCCGTTCAGTCTACAACCAACATACATGCTGCTGAGCTGGACTATAAGATCATCTATGTACAAATTAAAAAGTCTAGTCGAAGATAAGTGAGACAGGCTCACTCTACACTCCAACTTGTAGGCCTCTGACAGTATGTTACACCATTTTATGTGGTTTAATTGATTTGCACACCAAAACTGAAATATTCTAAGAATATCTGGTGGAACACCCTTGTCACCCATCTTTTTCCAAAGCACATCGTAGGACACAATGTCAAAAGCTTTCGACAGGTCGAGGAAACAGGCATATACTGGTGTTCCAAGGTCCATCTGTCGACTGTCCCGCTTGAAAGCCGAACTGTGCATCATGTACATGTAGATGTTTTGCAAAACGATTATCCAGCAAACTATCCAATATCTTAGCCATAGTAGTGGCAAGAGAGATTCGGCGATAATTTCCCTTATCAGAGATATCACCTGTCCTGTTCTTGACTATAGGCACTATTATGGTTTGATCAAACTCTCTGGTAGATATGAGTGTCTTATGCACATTGTATTTGAAAACATTAATAACACACGATGCAAGTGAACCATCATTTGCCCCTACTTCTTAATCACAGTTTTGATTTCTTTACTGGTGACGCACAAAAGTGGCCCTTCCCCTCGACTAACAAGCTCAGCATTTGTGGCCATACGACTTAACGGAGACTGTACTTTAAAATGCCCCATGAAACTATGTTCAATTTCCCGATCATCGCTGACACCAGTTATACTCACCGGACGGCCAGACTTGTTATCGAGTTTATTTGACTCCTTTCAAAATGTTCTAAAATCCTTATTAGCCCTGTGCCTTATCAAAATATCCATTTTAATTCTGTTTTGGTTATTTTGACACCATTTAAGGCGGCCTTTGAAAACTTAACGACTTAAGACTTAACTTATGACTTTCTGTAGACGAAGATGGATTTTTTTAGTACCTAATAAGATTAAAAAAGACTATTTATTTCATGACGTGTTAAAGTAGTGATAAATAATAAGTGCCTACCTAGTGGTCTGTAATGCACATGTGGTCTATGTAGAATTATTACCGACGGATATTTTTAAAATTATATAATTGGCGTTGCATCAGCAATAGTACTGATGCATACTGGTCATACTTTCCTTTCTTACGTAAAAATAAAACTCGATTCTATAACTTCTAGAACTAGTTCTAGAATTTTTTCGTGTTTTTGTATGGTTATAAAATACGAGAATGTTAGAGAAGATCTCAATATTATTCGAATACACTTAGGTGCAACAATCTAGACAGTATATTAGTAAGATTTATATTATAGCCATTCCGCTAATCGGTAATAAAAATATAGAAATTGATTTACTGATACCAAAAGTCGTATTATGATTTCGTATATTGAGTTAAACCGGAACTTCTGGTCACTCTAATAAATGCATCACGTATGCAGCGATCATATTACGGGACTAACGTCAGACCGCTATCAATAGGTAGGTATTGCATAGGTAATCGCGGTCACAACTGCCTTATTTTTATATCACCAGGAGCAGTAAATCAATTCAGGGCACAAACCATACATTTGCGGTTAGTATAGTTGATGCCATTGGGGCTATTGTTTCACAGAATAACGACGTCAAATCGCTTTGTATCGTTTTATAAGCTAGTCATACACGGACGGAGTTTCCAGATAGTTCTGCCTGGTAAGAATGCCTGCCAGGCAACACAAAAATGTGTGTATGTTAGAGTAGCAACGGTTACGGCAGCATGGTGTTTGTCTGTTGCCTATGCTCAAAACCAATGGATTATAATAAAAAAGGTAATATTAAAAGGCCAGTTTAAAGTGCCGCGGATTACTTTGATTTTTATTTTACCACACAACAACATTTACGCGAAGACACATTATTTACGCGTATACAATGTCTTCAAATATAATCGCGTTTCATCCTTTTGCATGATAACTGAATCATATTTATTTATATATTTAGTATTAATTGTGCATAAAACACAACAGTATATCATTGGGCACAGCATCTTGGCAGACGACTGTTGCAGTGTTTGTAGTAAACGAAATTTATTGCGTAAGGTAATAAGCAATTAGGATGCCTGTAGTCTGGTGCTGGCACATTTTCTTCTGTTGCTTACAAGGCCATGGCAGCACGGCATCTCTTGCCGCATATGTCGCAAGTGAAGCGCGAATAACGGACAGAAACAGCTGCTCTAGTACAAAACTTTTCGCTTTATCATATCGAGACAGACTTAGTTATGCTTCCACATTCGACCTGCAATCATTTCACGCCAGTCAGGTCTTTTTTTGGCCCGAGATTCCTTAGTCTTGAAGTCCAAACCAAAGCTTTCCATGTCCCGCTTGCAAGAGTACACATAACAGTATAGGTATATTACATATAATAGTATGTAGAGACGATGAAATAACAAAGTAAAAATGGCGGACATATCGTACTAAGGCGATCTCTACCAGAAAACCATTGGATGGGTATAAGAGAAGCAGAAAGACAGTGTAAAATAAAGTGTTAATATCATAATTAATATTTGACAAAAAATCAAAACAAACAAAGGGTGGTTGTTTAGTGGTGAGTTTATGTTCGGTAATAGGCTAGTAATATACTTCATTCATAGGCTTCATTTTCGGTAGCAGTCTTGATATACCATGTATATTGCAAGCTACAATATTTCCGTTCCTTCCATCACAAATATAGAAAGATTTATCTACCAATGGGATATGTAGAAACTTATTGGAAGATATATGTGGTCTTTAGTTGAAAGTGTTTTACAGTACAGTACCAAAACCAAACAACACCATGAATTACAAAGCAATCCTTTGCATTTTAATGCGCTCGCCATCCCCAGACATAAGATGTAAAGACTCAATATGTCCAGTAGTTACTCTGGATACAATGTCCTTCAAACCGGCATACTATAATGCATGCATACTGCTGTTTAGCGGGAGAAATAGACATTGCAGAGGTACCAGGTGGCCTCTCACAAATGAGACCTACCACTGGTTGTAGGTCTCTCACACACACACACATACACACACACACAATGAATCACAGTGGTGATGTACAATAAAGTACATAAATAAAATAAATAAAAGTAATTGATGTCTTTGAAATCTTATGAATGCATAATATTTGCATTATTGTAAAGTATCTGTATGTGTTTTGTTTGAATATATTCACAACGCTAGCAGGATGCGTTAATCATCATAAAATATGTTGTGAGCTGGAACCTATGTACATTTTCACCATGAGTTAGTTGCTGATTTCCGATTGCATCATTTGTGCATATAAAATATTACTAGTTTATGTAAAATATAACATATTCATACATACAGAATCAATACTTAAGTTTACTCAATGGTGTGTATATCTGTACTTAAGATATTAAATACAATGTAGTCAATCATGGCTGCTCTTAAAATGAATGTCCAGAAAACCAAGATAATGGTAATCTCGAGAGATTGTGGTCTACAGCCAAATATAACGGCATCTGGTCAAAGACTCGAAAGGGTTAAGAAATACAAGTACCTTGGTACCTGGCTTACATACGAGTAGGATTTCGAGACTGAAATAAAGGTTCGCATTGAAGTTGCTCGAAGTGCGTTCAGATAAGATGAAGGGGTCCTCTGCAATCGTAATCTTAAGATTTCACTGCACACCAGACTTCTTCAATTTAGGTTTTGTTCAGATGGTGAACATATGGCCGATAGTTCTTTACAGATGTGAGGCATGGACCATCAAGGAACACCTAGGCAAACGCTTGGAAGCATTTGAGATGTGACTAATGAAGAAGTCCTGCGACGAGTTGGTCAAAACCGCAAACTTTAGAAAACCATTAAGCAAAGAAAAGTTACATATTTAGACCACATGCTTAGATATGATATATACGAGCTCCTTCAACTTATAATGATGGGAAAAGTAGCTGGTAAAAGGAAAGTCGGTCGAAGGAAAAAGTCATGGCTGCGAAACATCCGAGAGTAGACAGGTATTGCGAGCGCTGTAGAAGTGTTTCGCCTCGTACGAAACAAGGGACAGTATGCTGGACTGTCTGCTGGACTGTCTGCCAACCTTGACTAGTGTGAGAGGCACTATAAGAAGAAGAAGTCAATAATATTTCCGCACGCATCCAACAGTTTGATGTGGAGATCCTAGAGAGAGGTTATATGTCCTATGTTCACCATGGACTTCCCGTGGCTGAAATGATGAATGAATAATATTAACTTATATCAATAATAGTTACTCATATCAACTCACTCAATTCATGTCAATATTTTTGATCCTCGCCTATAAAAGAATTTTAAATTTATTCATTAAGCAAATGGTACACTATATACGTTGATATTGAATTATGGTACTTTTATTTAAACTACATTTTCCTGACCACCCCAGGTAACATTTTATCGAGTTTGAAAAAAAAAAACATCTGGTAGCTTTGTCAGAAACCGCGATTTTAATATACACAGCTTTTGATCAACTCTTATAGTTATGAGTCTTTTTACCGCTCACGTAAGTTTCCGAAGCAAATCGAACCGAAGTTCAGCTAACCGGTAAATGTGTTCTTATATAAAGGAGTTGGCCAAAATCGTAAAATTTAAAGTCACCTGGGGTGGTGAAAAAATGTGGGTTAAAGAAATCATATGTCGATATCATACGACGAACCACATCGTAATAGGTTGCCCGTCCACTACTGTCGAGCTGATCCTCTCCTCCTGATCTGATGATTTGGTATTCTTGACTTTATCGAGTTACAGCATGGCTTTACCTCTCTCTCTGTGCACTCTACATTGAAAGCTATAATTTATTATGTCTTCGATAAAATCTCACTCACCGAATGAAACGCAACGGCATAGCGGTAATCTAGCTGTACTACCTTTACTTCAGTTTTTTTTTATTATGCAATTAATGGTGAGTTGAGCATGCCGTTCGCCTGATCGTAAGCGATACAACAGCTCATGAACAGTAGTAAAACCAAACCACACCTTGAATTACAAAGCAATGCTTGGCATTCCACTGCGCTTGCCATCTTGAGATATAAGATGTTAAGTCTCAATATGTCCAGTAGTTATAGTAGCAGTTTTTGCAATAGAGGTTTTACTACGGCATTTGTTTATTATCTTTTGGTGGCGTTAAATATCATACTGACGCTGAGTCTACGAAAATATGTTTATTAGTCGCGTCAGTAATATGTCTCATATATCGCTATTTAATTACGTTTACGTGTGTGAGGGCTTCCAAATGCTCTAGTTGTTGTTATTCTAGTAGAGTAAAATAATATTTTGGGCGAAGAAGCTACTAGAAACCGCCTAATTAACTTGTTGTTTTTTATCCTACTTCAAAAAAACGAGGAGGTTCTCAATCCGACTGAATGTTCTTTTTTAAAATATGATGTTATTTATTAGTGTCCATAAAATATTTTATTTATGGCATTACGGAATGAAATAAAATAAAGCTGTATTTTAAATTAAGGAAATCAGTATCTATTTCGGTGAAAGTCTCGCCCTCTATCACATCGTGGGACGTAAAACACAAGGCGAAACGTGGGTGTCCTGGTAGCACTTCTGGCTAGCCCTTCTGGGAAAAAGGCGTGAGTTTATACATGCATGCATTATGCATGACTTTAACAACAACTGCAATTTATTTAACGCACTGTGGCCAATTCAAACAAGTCTATATTTATTCGTGGAAGATTCATCCCAATCAAAATATTGATTTATTATAAAGTGCGCAATGCACTTCCAAATGATAGAATAATAAATAATAGAATGAAAATGGGTTATATTTGTCGCGTACTTATTAAACTTATAAACCAGGATAATGTTATGATAGTGAAATTAAAAACAGAGCCGTTTGTTGTCACGATAAAATGGCTGGTGTGTACCTGATGGGTGAGTGTAGGCCAACTACACAATCAATGCAATATGCTGAAATTATAAGATATTTCTATGAGTTGTTGGGCAGTGTATTCATCAAAATGTCCATATTTTGCGTCGTGATTCTAATCCAGGTTCTCCAGATTGCAGCAAAATGTTTTATGCATGTGCTCTGAACGGTGTCGGCCGTGACTACTACATTAAAATACAGAAAAGGTTGAAACTTGGAAATGTGCCGACAACCAATGTTCCCGTTGAACACTGCCCGCATTTGAACCTAATACTACAGAATACTAAACTAACTAATAGAGTCACTTCTACTCTTTAAAAATGCAAGCTTTTTTTATTCAATAAAATTAATAGGCAGACAATTACGCAAGTATTAGTAAACATTTAATCGATTACGAAATTGCCTTGGTAATTAATTCTTGTTCAATCAATGCGGAATAAAATGTGCAGTTATTTAACTTATCATTTAGTCAGAAATATTGCGGGATCTAAGATTTGAATTCATTACACGATAACACGTTTTTTTAGTTTAATGTTCCGTAAGTTCTGGAGGCATTTTAATAATAACATTAATTTATTATAAGAAATGTAAGACGTGATAGAATTTTGAAAAACCGAAACACCTGATAAGTTCTTAAAAAAATTCAAGGTCATGTGAAGTCTACCAAGTAACTATTTACTGGTGTATGATAAATAAATAAGTACACCCAACAGCCACACACATAGTCCGGAGCCCACACTAAGATCGAGTCTTGTGTCGTGGGTATCAGGAATTACAAGAGACTTTTCAGTTTCACAAACACCCACACCCGAAACAAATACCTGCGGATCTCACAAATATTTGTCTCGGTGTGGGGATCGAGCCTGCGCCACAGAGGCTACAGATAGCTCTGAACGAACCGCAATATAAACCGTTTTAATTTCCTAGGTCAAACTCATGCACGAACTCTTAGATCAACAGAGAATTTGATACTAGAGATTCCCAAGCACAGCACATCATTTCTCGACAAGTCTTTTACTGTTCATGCTGCTCGCTTGTGGAACGAATTACCACTGTCTATCAGGCAAGCTAAGTCACTACCAAGTTTTAAGAGACTTGTTAAGATACATTACTTGTCACTGCAGTAACATATTATCCTGTTATATTTTACATTTTTGGCTCCTCTTTACTTACATCTTCATTAAAGTTACCTCAATATATGTATATTAGTATGTATGTATGTATATATGTATGCTATATTATTATGTATGTAAATTGATATACTATAGCATGTACATCAATAATTATTTATTTATTTTTTTCGCTCACTATTTTCACTACCCTATAATAATTAGAATATCGCAATAATCCAGTCCATCCAAAGGTTGCCTGGAAGAGATCGCAGCTAGCGATAAGGCCGCCTATTGTAACCATGTCTAGTTTTTTTAAGTTTTTTTGTATTTCTTCTTGGTGTACAATAAAGCATATACCGGGTATCTCAAGACTGCTACCGAAAACGAAGCCGGGTGGTAGTTTTAGTGGCTACAAACACAATGCAATTAAAAATTTCGCATAGAAACGCGACAATTATTTTTTATGATTTTTTAAATATCGTCATTTTTGGGTGGTAAATCCATAGTTTTTGCTTAAATAATCATTTAAACTCTCTTATATCTTAGAGTATTTATAAATTAAAGGGTATACACTATTATTTTAGGAAAAAATGTATTTACCACCAAAATATGGCAATAGGAAAAAAATTACAAAAAAAAAATTGTCGCTTTTTTTTGCTACTTTTTCTGTTGCATTGTGTCTGAAGTCGCTTAAACTACCACCCGGCATCGTTTTCGGTAGCAGTCTTGATATACCCTGTATAAATAAATAAAATAAAATAAAATAAAATATACTTTACGGTACGGTCGCTAGACCGCCGTATATAAAAGATCTTTCATGCTAACTGTTTTAGTAGTTATTGGCCATTGTCAAAATGATCATCAGTCTTCAGTGGATGTTGTATGTGTTGTATTGCTCTTAATATCAACAGCACTGCAGACACTTTATCGTGCCAGGCTGCGAGGAATTTCAAGCCTCGGTTTAGTTTATGAGCGCATTATTTCGAGGAAAAACTTCTCAGACACTTTTCTTCGGGTGGAATGACCGCACGCGGCCGCAGATTGCGGGTTGCTGACCGCAGTTAATCTTTGTTACAGAGCATTCAATATCTATTTATAATAAAATAACATTCTAATGTGTTTATTAGGAATCATTGACAGCTTCGAGAGCAGTGGGCGGATATCCATCAGGGAAACGTGAAAAGAAATCGCTGGTTTGATCATCTCAAGGCAGAAGCTTGTACTAACAAATATGTGCTTAAAAACCAGGTTCTGTGAGTTTGAAAAATACTCGTATTTATTGATACTGTGATACATGACGGCATAAAACAATGTGTTAAATATTTTGAACCAGACCAGTGACCATGGCACCGGTCTTATTCACTTATTAATCAATTATTCGCATACAAAACACGTTTTTATTATCGGACAAAAGACTTATAAGAATAAATATCTTCGACAAAAATTCGCATTTAAAGGACGACGAGGATATTAAACTGTTGAATGCTCCGTCTATCGGACCGGAGCTGGAGGAGGTTTAGTCTGTGGTTTAAACTGCAAACTGCAATGCTCCCACCCGTTTTGACACTTTAGAGTGGTGAATCTTATTACGTAAAATGTACTCTGTGGTGGTGAATTAATGGTGGGAACCCGTTTTCACACAAATGGTGGTCGGTATTCGGTTTCCAAGTTTTGACACTTTAATAAAATTACTTCCATAACTACCCGAAGTTTGGCTAGAGATTATTTGCACTTGCGTTAATAAAAGAACTTTAACTTTTCGAATTTACATAACATTGACCCGATATGTACAACTGTACTGTATCAGCCCATATACGTCCCACTGCAGGGCACGGGCCTACTCTACAATCGAGAATACGATTGAGAGTGGTTAGGCCATATAGTCCACCACGCTGGCCTAGTGCGTGTTGGCGGACTTACATACCATAGGTATTCTTATAAATCGCTATGGTATGCAGGTTTCCTCACGATGTTTTTCCTTCACCGTTTTAGTGCGTGGTGATTGATTATCAATACACACATGACTCCGAAAAGTCAGAGGTGTGCCCTGGGATTCGAACCCGCGACCACCGTGAACATGTGGGCAGCCACGTCTAGTCCGTTTACCAACAGGCCACCACGCACTTTATTACGATATGTACAACAAGGTAATAATTAAATGCATAAGAAAATGCCGTCATCGATCCTGGTCAGCAGTTATAGAAAGGAATCCACCCAGGATTAGCTTCCTAAAAAACGTACATGTACAGTCAGCGACAAAAGTCGTTGAGCATATTCAAAACGCCAAAATTGATGCACACATGAAGCAACAAAAGTGGGTGACCCGGATCGGCCACAAAAATTTATGAACACCACAAGGCGACAAAAGTTTCTGAACAACAAAAGCAACAAAATTACTGAACACGTCAATGGTACATAAGTCTCTGAACACTTATAAAAAGCAATATTTCCGTTGATGTGTTTACCTACTTTTGTTGCTTTGATAAGCATTAAAAGTTAAATTTTATTTCAGTTAAATTTAAATAATAATAAATTTATATTTATTTATGAGAAATTCTCAGCGTGTTTTATTTATATCAGTGTATATTAATTAATAATAATATTTTTATTCAGAATGAAAATAGTGGCCGCAACTTTTTTGGATATTGGTCAATTGGTCTCAAAATCCATATCTGAGAGACCCTTTGCTCCGATATTATAAATGGATAATTAGGATTGAACATTTTTGCTGCCATATTTAACTTTTTAGATATTGATCCGATTGGTCTCAAAATCAATATCTGATGGTCTCAAAATCAATATCTGATGGGTTCTTTGCTCCGATATACGAAATAGAAAGACCGATGGAAAATGATGGCTGCCGTTTTGAACTTTTTATAGAATTAGTACATATTTTGGTGCGTATGAAAAAAAAATCTACAAAATGTTTACGATGAGCGCGCAAATTGACAACCAAATAGACGAAGAGCCCGTGGCCGGCAGAGTTTTGTCATTTTATTAAAGCTGAAAGTTTTTCTCCGCATACCTCTAACATAGGCATCACACGATCAGCTATTATTAAGTTCTGAACGTGGTTGCTTGTTTGTTTCTGGCTGTTTCTGGCCAGATGAAAGAACCATCAAACGTATTGGAATACTAAGGAAATATTTGTTTATAGTTGCCTTAATAACATATATAAAATTCAATTTATTTTAAAATATAAACTTTTATACTATTACATTTAAGCGGATTTACAATTGAGCGGAACGGAGGCTCCAAAGTTTTTGCAAGAGACTTGTCTATTGGGCAAAGCCAGTTGTCTAGGTTGAAGAAGGATGACGGCCGCGTGGTATCGACAAGGGCAGAGGTATGAAGGGAGATCGAGAGGTTATACGGACAGCTTTACACCTCGGTTGCCGAACCTACTGTTAACTCGGCCGAAGACCCGAGAGCCGAGTTGATCCGACACTTTAGCGATGATATCCCGGACATCAGCCTGTGTGAGGTAGAAATGCCCTCAAACAACTTAAAAACAACAAGGCGCCGGGCGAGGACGGAATCACTTCAGAGCTTCTGAAAGTGGGCGGAACGCCGTTACTGAAAGTCCTTCAGAGGCTCTTCAATTCCGTTCTCCTCGAGGGCTCAACGCCGGAGGCATGGAGCAGGAGCGTGGTCATCACAAATCGTCTCGAACGCAGGTTTGATGACTTCCAGCCTCCCGAACAAGCCGACTTCCGAAAAGGCTTTAGTACCATAGACCATATTCATACGCTACGGCAAGTTATACAAAAAACCGAATATAACTTGCCGCTTTGTTTAGCGTTTGTAGACTATGAGAAGGCTCAAAGGCTTTCTCATAGTCCGAATCAAAATTAGATCGAGACCTGAGCTGTGCTACAGTCTCTTCAGCGGTGCCATATAGTCTATCAGTACATCGAAGTTTTGAAGTGTATATATATATATATATATGTATAACAACGCCACCATGTCAGTCCGAGTACAAGATCAGAACACGAAGGCTATTCCACTACTATACTTGTATACACGTGGCAATAACAGATGAACTAGACATATGAATCAGAAATAAATATTAATTCACAAAAACAGAAATCAATAAGTCAAAGCAAAAATATAAACTGTGAAATAAAATGTAACAATGCATAACAAAGCAACAAAAGTAGGTGTACACATCTACGGCAATCTTGCTTTTTATAAGTGTTCAGAGACTTCTGTACCATTGACGTGTTTAGTAACTTTTGTCGCCTTGTGGTGTTCATAAATTTTTGTGGCCGATACTGGTCACCCACTTTTGTTGCTTTATGTGTGCATCAATTTTGGCGTTTTAAATATGCTCAACGACTTTTGTCGCTGACTGTACATTGTGGTATTGAAAATATAGTAGATATTGTTGGCTGTATTTCTACTGATATCTTCAATAATAATAGAAGCTTGGACTTTGATACAAACAAAGTATCTTTTGTCAACACGATTATATTATGCTGAATTTCTATTTGCATATTTGGGAAACACGTGTAAATTTTTCTCTATAAAATATTACATTACTAAGTGGTATGAAAAAATAATCGATATCCACATAGTTTCTTACTGCTGTACAAATCATTGCTAATAAATGAAAATGTTCAATTAAGCTTATAGCCGAGAGGCAAACTTTCGTTCAGGCCAAGGCCCACTGGCCATACAACGACTTATTCAATCGTTTTAACTAGCACTGTTCTCTGTGTAGTTTTTTTTAAATTCATGCTGTTGTTGCACAACAGTGCTCTACTTTTGTATTCGTACATATCTTTAATGCATCCAAAAATCACAGGACATCTTGTGTCGCGTGTATGAGAACTATGGGGGAGTTTCAAACAAACATTTCTGGATCCCGTAGACATCTACCTAATTGAGGCAGTTATTTTTGTATCAATCCACTGTGGCCGGAAATGCCTATATACCGGGTATCTCAAGACTGCTACCGAAAACGAAGCCGGGTGGTAGTTTTAGTGGCTACAAACACAATGCAATTAAAATTTCACCTAGAAACGCGACAAATTTTTTTTATGATTTTTTAAATATCGTCATTTTTGGGTGGTAAATCCATAGTTTTTGCTAAAATAATAATTTAAACTCTTTTATACCTTAGAGTATTTATAAATAAAAGGGTATATACTATTATTTTAGGAAAAAAATGTATTTACCACCCAAATATGGCCATAGGAAAAAAATAACAAAAAAAAATTGTCGATTTTTTTTGCAACTTTTTCTGTTGTATTGTGTCTGAAGTTGCTTAAACTACCACTCGGCTCCGTTTTCGGTAGCAGTCTTGATATACCCTGTATGTATCTGTATCAATATATATGTACGTCCCACTATAGGGCACGCGCTTTCTCTACCATCGAGAGTACGATTGAGAGTTATTAGGCCATATAGTCCACTACGCTGGCCGAGTGCAGATTGGAGGACTTTACATACTATAGAAATTTATACAAATCGCTAAGATATGCAGGTTTCTTCACAATGTTTTCCTGCACCGTTATAATGAATAATATATATAGGTATGTATGAAAAATCCAATAAATATGTATTAGACGTCTCTCTGAAGTAAAGTAAGTTTTGAAAGTGGTAGAGCCATGCTGTTGTCAGTCATGAACTCATGACTGACAACAGCATGGCTCAGCATGGCAAAAAAGAATTTGAGAACCATTTGGTTCGCGCCGGGATGGTGTGGACCGTCAAGCCATGACTTCGCAAGCCAGCACGCGTGGTTCTGGTTAGGAATGGAGAGGAGGGGATCAAGTTGAACAATTCTTCGGAGCACTCACCGTGATACAGGCGGTAGAACACGCTTAGAGAGGCGACATCCCTCCGGAGTTGTAGCGATTCCAAGTTGCTCGTAACGTCTGCATCATTCACAATGCGGATAGCCCGCCGCTGCAATCCATCCAAGGCATCGAGCAGGTACTGGGCGGATCCATCCCAGAGGTGCGAACAGTACTCCATACCCGGCCGGACCTGCGCTTTATATAAGCGACAAAGCTGACCGGGCGTGAAAAACCTACGCACCCTGTTCAGGACTCCAACCCTGCGTGATGTGGCAGTTATTACGCCCTCGATGTGATTCCTTGGATTGAGATCACAGCGGATATCCACACCAATGATACTTAGGTCATTCCGCATTGAGAGGAGAGCACCCTGAAGAACGGGGAGGGGAGAGAACGGCTTATCCGGAGCGGTACCACCATCACACAAAAAGTCGTCGTGAAGTGACAGAGAGCTCTACTATGAAAATCTGAAAAGAAGTTTCGAATCTTCAGACGATCGAAGTTTATGACGATACGAATGTACCTACATAGACTTATGGTCGTTATTGACTTATGGGCGTAACCATAGACTTATGGTTACGATGTACGTTATACGAATCCGAACATTTACAGAGTAGGTACATTCGTATCGTCATAAACTTCGCTCGTCCGGAGCTTCGAACTTCGTTTCGGATTTTCAGAGTAGAGCCCAAGATTGACGGATTCCCAATAAACCTTTCCTTTTTCCATCCTTCTTATTTCCCGCTCCCCTCCCGATTTAATAGGCAGGAATCATATTTATGATCCAATGATTGTGGATCTTCATGAGCTGCAGTGACCTACAGTCAGGTGACCTTTTTGCATCGATTGCATAAAAAGCAGGGTAATATTTTCTAATTACTTTACTTTTTTTGGAGATTGTCCCGCCCTCACAACCACTACTGTAACTCCTGTGAGCTAGGAACAGTGGCACGCATTGTAATGACATCGAGCATTGCAGCTTTTCGAGTCCCCGGAACTTGTTTTTAATCCGCAACGAAATTATTCAGAAAGTTAAATTAATAGGAAGAGTTGTTGGAATTTGGTAATCTAATATATAAAATTCTTCTGTCACGGGGTGCGTAATCGAACTCCTCCGAAACGGCTTGACCGATTCTCATGAAATTTTGTGAGCATATTGAGTAGGTCTGAGAATCGGCCAACATCTATTTTTCATCCCCCTAAATGTTAGGGGTAGTCCACCCCTAAATATTTTTTTTTATATTTTCGACAAAATTTTTAATTTCTATTTTTTTATGATACAACATACAAAAATACATACAATCCTCAATTTTCACCCTTCTACGATCAACCCTTATTTTTTAATAGCCATTTTAGTAATTTAATCATTTTTCCTCTCCGGTCGAAAACTGATCAATCGTCATTTAATTAGTTATCCCCGCCAGATGTCTACAGGTGTCACTTCTGACCCAGTAAACAGCCCGGAGTAGGGATGAGAACGAAGCCGGTCTCCTGTTTCTCTCACACAATACGATTATTGTTTATGCATCAAGTGTAGTAGTAACGTTGACAATTATTATTTTGCTATCTCAGTGTAACTCTCATATTAAATTTTAATAATTCCTATTTTATATATAAGATGTATATGGATGTTTATGGAGAGAAGGGACATAAAGTAAATAGAATCGAAGGTACGGGAGAGGGCTGGGATAGATGACAGATTTGTTAGGACGAACTGTAAATGCACGTTATAAAACGGGATGGATAATAAAGAGAAGGGACGGGACGGATTGGGAAGAGACTGAACAGGCGGATGAGACGGGATTGAGCCGGACAGTAGGATAGCTACGTCAAGTTTAGGCATACAAGAGTTTATACGAAAAACAACATGTATGTGGTGTGGAGTGGAATCAAAAATATAAGCACCCAGGCGAAGCTGGGTCGGGCCGCTAGTCTTATATATAAATTCTCGTGTCACAATGTTCGTTCCCGTACTACTCCGAAACGGCTTGACCGATTCTCATGAAATTTTGCGAGCATATTGAGTAGGTCTGAGAATCGGCCAACATCTATTTTTCATACCCCGTAGTGATAAGGGTTGTCCACCCTTAACATTTTTCTTTAATTTTTAGACATTTTTTTAATTTCTTATTTTTTTTTTATTATGTTGCATTAAAAAATGCATACAACCCTAAATTTTTACCCTTTTATCACCAACCCCTATTTTTTAATAGCCATATTAGTAATGTAATAATTTTTCATCCACGGTCGATAACTGATCAATCGTCATTTAATTAGTTATCCCCGCCAGTTGTAGGTACTCTGGTTTCCCTTCAAAACGTATAATCTTTCGCCCGGCAGTTATCTACAGGTGTCACTTCTGACCCAGTAAACAGCACGGAGTAGGGATGAGAACGAAGCCGGCCTCCTGTTTCTCTCACACAAAGACTTCTCTCACTCCCTACACAGTTGTCGGCCATCATTATTTATTATTAGTTAATCAAGTGATTTTCATAGCCTCAAAAGTACTCATCACGTGGCACGAGCTTCCACCAACAACGGCTTTTGTGTTGTAAATATTCTTTTTTTTATTTATATCGAAAATGTTGTTGGAAACGGTCAAAAAAGATTCAGTGGAATTAAATTTTTATTAAAATTGGGCAAACTTTTTTTGTATTCATTTTTTTTTACCATTTCTAACCATAAAAAATCGAAACCACCGAAGTTATGTCTATGAAATTTTATATTTTAACTCTTTATTACTTACAATATGTAATGGCGTGCACTATTTTTTGGAAAAAAACAGCTTTTTGGTGCTGAAATAAGAGAAGAAATATTGGATGGACAATAAAAAACGCTAAAGTTTTTAGTGTCAAAAATTCATAAGGCAATCTTTATATGTTTATGTATATGGATGCATATGGAGAGAAGGGACATAAAGTAAAATAGGTACGGGAGAGGGGTGGGATAGCTGACATATTTGTTAGGACGAAATGTAAATGCACGTTATAAACGGGATGGATAATAAAGAGAAGGGACGGGATGGATTGGGAAGAGACTGAACAGGCGGATGAAACGGGATTGAGCCGGACAGTACGATAGCTACGTCAAGTTTAGGCATACAAGAGTTTATACGAAAAACAACATATATTTGGTGTGGAGTGGAATCAAAAAATATATGCACCCAGGCGAAGCTGGGTCGGGCCGCTAGTAAATAAATAATTAGTTAACTGTGAAAAATAATCTATACTTAATTAATCTATACATATAAATAAAATTGAAGTGTCTGTTTTAAGAGTGAAAATAAAAAAAAATGTCCTACTACATATCGTTATATACACGATACTTGTGCCGAAAGTGATATTTAAATTTTTTTTGTCTGTCTGTCTGTCTGTTTGTTCCGGCTAATCTCTGAAATGGCTGGACCGAGTTTGACGGGACTTTTTTTGTCAGGTAGCTGATATAACAAGGAGTAACTTAGGCTACATTTATTTTAGAAAACTTATTTTCTGTCTGTTTGTTCCGGCTAATCTCTGAAATGCTGGACCGATTTTGACGGGACTTTTTTTGTCAGGTAGCTGATATAACAAGGAGTAACTTAGGCTACATTTATTTTAGAAAAAATCTTTTATTTTAGAAAAATAAAGTAATGTTGCGATGCCCGCGCGCAGCTCACGTGCATGCCACCAATGGGCTGTCACGTCGGGCGCCTCCCACACTTCTCCCACCAACGAATAAATATCACATTTACAAAATATTGTGTATAAAGAAATTTTTCAATAAAGCTAATACTAAAAACTGAAAATAAATGATAATTAAAATTTCATCATGTGACTGAATGAGACGGGACATAAACCGGATAGAACGGGACGGGAAATATAGTTATTATGCGAAATAATATGTTGTTGCCAAATCAATACTGGACTCAACAGCTATCTGCACCCGGGCGAAGCCGGGTCCGACAGCTATTAGATATAATCTTTCTCTCACGTTAGTCTTCTGCGAGACAGTTGTATTAGTCAGCGCGTAGCGCTCATTCGCCCATCATAAAATATCGACCAAAGCGTGTCTCTTTTTTGTAAATGAATAGCTAATTTAAAATTGAATAATTTGTTAAACTGGCATCTTTTCGTTATCTTTTATTTCCTGTTTATAATTTATTTAATTAAGTCGCGCGTATTTAGTTGATAAAATAGATATTGCACAAGGATGTCTTGCACTAACCTCCCAATATCTCAATACTACAAACGTTGATTTAATGAAATTATATCGAATTTTTAATTATTTTGTGTCAATAGATAGTTTTGTAAGTTGACAATAAGCAACGTAAGTTCTATTGAAAATTGTAACGTACAATTGTGATACCTATCGTATGAGCCCTGTGCATTATAGCAGCATTATACTTTTTAGGTGGAAAATAATAATCAATACAAGCGAACGTCAAAGTGTTATACTACTTTAAGATTTGATAGTTAGATGGGAGGAATTAAACTGAATATTATTTACAGTTTTATTATAGAATTTGTGGAGTACTAAACGTGCGTCAGAATGTCATAAACACGTAGAAAAAATAATGGGGATATAGTGACGGTGTATATGCATCAGAGTAGATTATGTAATCAAATATCTGTACGAAATGATTGGTTAAAAATGGCATGATGTACGTTACCAACGGCTGCAACATCTTCTGACGATTGTCGACGTCATCAATGAAGTTACATAATAGTTGCCGATAAGGAGTTTAAAAGAGCATAAGTTTTATGTGTGCGTGCGTTGGTATGCGATAGCATACTTATTAAACCTATAACCTTAACTATACGTTGCACAAACGTCGTATTTTTGCATAAATCGCATAAAATGACGGCCCCCAAGAAAAACATTTTACCAAACATTCGGTTAAATTAGCTTTGTTGTTATTTATTGTTACTTTCATGTCGATAAACTACATAATATAATACGTGATAATCCGGATCGTATGCGTCTCACTTCTGGCCATAAGTCTTATCTATGATTGAATCGTGAAGGACAAAACTACTATTTACTAGGCATTAGTTATTAGCTTTTCAACTATTTTACACTTTTATTTATTGCCTATGTCCGGGAAACTAGCAAATAGTCACCTTATGCTAAGTGATCACTGCCGCCAGTGAACATCCATAACTCTTGCGCGGCGCATCCAATCGGGAGTGGAGCGGGAAGGAAAAAGAATAGGACGAGGGGCATTGGCCATCCGGCAATATTACTCACCAAACTACGCCCCGACTAGCCTGCCCATTCATGCCGAGTCATGGCTGACAACAGCTGTTACTCTCTACCAGTGTTACGCTAAGAAACATCGAATCGACATGACAGTTAGAAAGCATACCTAGCATAAAAAAAACTAAGAATATTTCATATCATATTTCAAATATATTTTTTTCTTTAAACCAATGGAAAAATCATATATTATTAAGTTGATTATTGGAAAACGTGTATAATTTGATTCAATATGAAGAAAAAACTTTCTGCTTGCGGTTCTACTGAGCTATCACACACTAAATATTCAGATTCGACACCTGTGTGACTGTTAATAATTTGTATACGTTATGATTAATCTCAACGTTTCTGTGTAGCAATATTTATATAATAAGTAACAGCAAAGTGCAAAATAAAAAAAAACTGAATCCCGTTTCTTCACGACGTTGTTTCACCGTAATTAACAGTATATTTTAATGTCATAAAAGTAGGTGATCAATTAAGCTTCCATATCTATTTGGTGAGTGAAAAAGCATATTACATAATGTGTGATGTTGTAACGAGTAAGCAAAGGACTATGCTAAGCGTGAATACTCTGAGATAAAAAGTGTGCCTAGGGACTAGGCACGCGCCATTGTTATATCAGCTTTGATAAACTATTTTTATTTAATTTTGTTAAAAAGTTTCAATTCATGTTTAAGCTTGTATTTAGATAAAGATATCTAATATAAATGTAGCGTGTTATCTTCGTTGGAGTTTTTAATAAATAATTTAAATTACATTCAAATAAAATGGATAGATATTTAATTATACATTTATAAAATACTAAAATTTAACTACAAACTTTCTTTGTTATGTAAAAACGTGCTTAGTTACATAAAATTAAACCTGTATTATTACAGTACGCAATGGAAGCTATTAAAAAGAACAAAATATCTCTGTTCTTGCAATTTTTTCACTGTTGTTCGGCACCTATTGGTGGGTAGCGCGATGTTACATTTATATCCTTCCTCAATAAATGAGCTAACCCAAGAAATATTTTCTCAGCTCGAACCAGTAGTTTCTGAGATTAGCGGTAACAAATAAACAAACTCTTCAGATTTATATACTAATATATATACTAATAAGTATAGATTGTAGGCCAGCGTGGTGGACTATATGGCCTAACCACTCTCAATCGTACTCTCGATTGTAGAGTAGGCCCATGCCCTGCAGTGGGACGTATAAGGGCTGATGCAAGTATAGATTACAATTTGCACATTTTATAAAAACCTATATTAGTTTAAAATTATAATTTGTATACAATTTGTAATACTTTGCAAATATCTATACCTACCACCGATTACAGAATATACAAATGTACATACATATTTCATAAGATGTTTACACATTATATTTGCAAATTTTTCATTTAAGCATTGAGTACGCTTTTATTACCTCAATGAGATTTTTATATCTCTGCGAATGTAAATTAATGTATAAGTGATACAAAATTAATAAAGTAATTAACTGCCTCATTTAATTGAGTAGGTTAATGTTTATGCTTATCTCATTTATTCGTATGGTTGTTGCTATGCACAAGAGGTAAATTATAAACGGGGCTTTAGAGGTGACCTGATGAAAGTATTAACAGATTAAGGCGAAGGCAATTAGACAAATTGACCGGAATAAATATAGCCCAAAGACCATAATATCATGTATAGTAATTTGAATCTTCCAATTAATAAGTTTAAAAAAGTAATAAAAGTTAAACTGTGTAAAAAGGCATATTATAGAATCTCAGATTATGTGGAAGATAAAACTGCTTGGGAATAAATTTATCATGTTTTGCATCAAACTGACATTATTGTAACTGGTGACATGAACCAATCTATTTGTAAATGGCAATATAAAAAAAAAACAAAAGAAAAAGAAAGAAAAAAAGAAGACAGTTCGTGTTGCTGAGGGAGTTTCTTGCGCCGCTTCTTCTTCACAGCTGCAACACGTTCCGAAGCGGTGGTAGCAGAAAAGGACGATTCAAAAGATCTTGTGAAAGACTATTTGAATAAAGAATATTTTGATTTGATTTTTTTTTTATTTTGAATTCAGAGAATAAAGTCTGTGGGATATTACAAGAAAATTGATAATCGTACTGTTGATTTTTTTTGAATTTCGTTTTTTGAATTTGAATTATGTTCATCGCTAGTCTCCCCCATTTAATCCTGACCTCACAGTAAAAATATTATATCTTGTGTCGTGGGAAAATTTGAGATATATAATATTGGAGCACCCAGAAACGGAAAAACATTTATCACGGTATAAGATCGAACCCGCGGCCATTCCTTTCATAGCGGTCTCTGTAACTATAAGTAGTTACGCCACGAAGGCCGTCAAAAACAAAGCATTTGAACATTAATAATAAGAATAAATGCTGCCTTTCAAATAAGAAGACGTAATCTGATATTGGCGTCATTGAATTTGCAAAGTTGCAACAAACTTGTTTGTTTTGTAATTTACACCAGCTGATGCATTAGCAATCTCTATATTTGTTTAGCGGAAAATAATATTACTTAAAATTTTGTGTAGCTATAAAATTAGTGAATATTTCCTTTGATTAATTTCATTCATCCGTCAGTTATTACTTATACGATTAGTACCAATAGTAACTTTTTTGTTCCAATATGAAAAGCTATTACCGTGGCTATTAAGCTCCCATTTCGGTACCCCGGGGGCCGAAAGGGGTATGTCAGTGTCACTGGCCTTCCAGCCCGGAACAATGCGGATGTGATCGAGCCGAGTCCCTGATAATACTGATGGCATTGTACTGACTAAAAACCCCTCGATGACCGTCACACGCATTGTGGGCGGGATCAGGCATCCCAGGGCGAAAACGCCCCAACCGCTGGTCCTTTCATTATAAGGACCGGGAAGACTCCTAGTTACGACTATTATTGAACACAGATTCACTAGTGGCCTCACATATGAGAGAGCCCGTCTTGGTAGGCATACCAGTCTTCTCCTGCCAAACAGAAGAAAATGCACTGTTGTGTTTCGGTTTGAAGGATATTGTAGCCATAGTAACTACTGGACATATTAAGACTTTTATGTTCCATGATGGCGTGCACAGTGAATTGCCAAGCATTGCTTTGTAATTCAAAGTATTGTTTGTTTTTGCTACTCTTCATGAGCAGTCATATCGCTAACCATCAAGCGAACGGCAAACTTATCTCGGCATTATTTACAATTAAAAAAGACTATTATCACTGCACAGACACTCCACAGAACAGACACATCACTAGATTTAATATAAGAATGACCTTTTAATTTTCAAACACTGTCACCTACATTATATACATTTTATAAGTACATAACAAATACGTATTATGATTTTAGAGTAAAATCTATTAGCGCTTATTTTATTTTCGTGTACTTAATTCTCTTGAAGATAATTGTTCCTAATGCTCTGATTGGTAGCCCAAGAAACAGGCTGGAGTTTAACATTTACACAAATAAATTGTAATTTATATGCTACGATTCTGGAATAGACAAAGGACTATATAATTACCTGTATTGTAATTAGATTTTGTTCGCGGTTACCTTTGCGTCCTTAAGATGATTTAGGTACAGATTTCTACATATACAGATTCTTATCGATGAAATCATCATTTGACTGGAAGGTATCAATTAATAAACTTGAAATAACAAGCGATCTCATTCGTCTTATTATCCAAAGCTTGGGTAAACGGCCTTTAGTACCTATTAGTGATAAGAAAAACTTTAAAAATGTATGTGGTAGAGCCGTGGTTTTGTCAGTCATGCAACTTCATGAATGGGCAGAGTCATCCGTGGAAGTACAGTTAGCGACAAAAAAACACCATAAGGTTACAGAAGTTGCTGAACAGCAAAAGCAACAAAATTGCTAAACATGCTAATGATACATAAGTCACTGAACAGTTATAAAAAGTAAGTTTGCCGTAGACGTGTTCACCTACTTTTGTTGCTTTGTTATGCATTTATTGTTAATTTTTATTTGACAGTTTATATTTCTTGGTATTTTTCTGCATTTACATTTTGTTTGCTGTTTTGTGAAATAATATTTATTTATGACGAGCTTAAATATCGTGTTCGTCTGTTATCGACACGTGCACTTGCATGGCCAAATAAATTGTTAAACTTCTTTTAATGTGTACCTAGTGTTAGTTAGAATTAGAATCACTAAGCAATGCATGGCATTCCACTGCGCTTGCCATCCTGAGACATAAGATATAAAGCCTCAATAAGTCCAGTAGTTACTCTGGCTACAATGTCCTTCAATCCGAAACACAACAGTGCCTCTACACTGGTGTTTGACGGGAATACGGCTGTAGCATTCCTCGATAAATCACCTATTCAACACAAATGGAATGTTTTAATTTGAGATTTTTGATTAGAGAGCACAAACAAACATACACTTCATTTTTAAAATTAGTATTTTTTGCAATGGCCTATTATTCACCACCATTAACATAATTTAAAATCACATACACATATGCATATTTATAATGAATATGTATAAGAATTTATCTCCACTGATATACAACTGTATTGCAGAAATATGAATATTAAGAAACTACTTTAAATATAGTTATGAGTTGAAACGAACAAAGTTGACGGAAATTTAACAGACAGTAACGGTTAACTTTATCATGTCGCCTGTTAGAAATTGGTGTTATATTATTATAATATATTCATATTTTTTCCACACATGGCAAAAGAAGAATAAATGCAATAAAAAGTAAAAAATAGCGGTTACAATTTATGCATTCTGGTAATGAATTTAGAATATCGGAGCAGAGCCTCTCTTATATCTAATTTGACATCGATTGGACCAATAAATAAAAAGTTTGAAATAGCGGGAACTATTTGCCAGTCTGCTTAATAATTTAAAATTTTTGAACAAAGGAACGTTCAGATACTGATTTTGAGACCATTTGGAACTATAAGAAAAAAGTTGAAAATGACACCTATAATTTTTTTGTGATTCTGAATGTAAATTATCGGAACAAAGTTTCCCTCAGATCACACGGAGAGTCCTACACGGACAGTTATATGCCGGCTGTGAAACGAGAGGCCGCGGGTTCATTCCTTACACCGAAACAAATTTTTGTGTGAAACGCAGTTATTAGTTCCGGGTCTGCGTGTTTGTTGGACCGAAACGTCTCTCGTAGTTCCTGAAACCCACGACACGAGACTCGATCTTATTGTGGCGTCAGGACTATGTAAGTGACTGTTGGGTGTATTATTTATTTAATTAGAAATGTATATTTGGATCCATGGGTAAAATAAAAAAAATATATATCACGTTTTTTTACAACGGCCTGTCATTCATCACCATAACATATCATATCACTGCAAATCAATTTTTTATAAAAAAGTATTTGGTATCTATCTCCACTGATATAAACACGCGTTGTGGATTTATGAATACAGAAACTACTTTGAACATAATTTGTACGGACAGTTAATAACTAACTTCATCATTTCCATAAAAAAAACATATAAAATTACCATAAATATTTGCCTGCATAAATATGCAGAGGTTCCAAAAGAAGTATAACTTCATAAATAGTTATTATTTCAGAAAACAACATGTCAATGCAGAGAAAGGCAAAACATATAAACTAAAATAAAATTTAACAATAAATGCATAACAAAGCATCAAAAGTAGATGAAATCATCTACGGTAATCTTACTTTTTATAACTGTTCAGTGACTTATGTATCATTGTCGTGTTAAGCAATTTTGTTGCTTCTTTTGTAACCTCATGGCGTTCATGAGTTTATGGCTAAAACTGGTCACCGAATTCTGTTGCTTCATGTGTGTATGACTTTTGGCGTTTTGAATATGCTCAGCTACTTTTGTCGCTGACTGTATCTCTGTCTCACAAAAGATTGATGTAAAATGACAGCTTTGCTGTCGAGTTTCGTTGGAGAGTGAGATGGCTGGGTGTCCAATACCCCTTTATATATTTCTATTTTTTGTTCTTTCCGCTCCTGTCCCTATCTGATGGACCGGCAACACATCTATGATCCAGCATTGTTGATGTTCATAGGCAACAGTGATCATTTACTATCAGGTGAAGTGTTGGTCGTTCGTCGGACCTATTAAATAATGAATAAACATTAAAACACAAAAGAAAATGTTGTGTCGAAATTTGGTACTATTTTTACTTAATTGTCTAAAGTAAATTCTCTTTTTTAATTAAATGGGTTTTCGTTTATAAGATATAGTGTAAAATGAAGCATGCTTGCCCAGATGAAACCGATTCTATCGCGACTTAAAAAAAATATATTCCGAAGAATTGGGAATTTTGTGAAGTCGGTAAAAAATTTTGTAGATTTTTTGTTGGTTGTATATATTTCCTGGAAGAGAAATAAATAAACATTTTGGTTTAGTGTAATATATATTGGGTTTAAACAAATAATGTATTAACCTGTCTATTCGCCTTAACTGTTTGTCTTGAGTTATATTCTCCGTTAATGTATTGACATGCAATAAGTGCTATTTAATTGCCTATGAACTATATAAAATTGTTGAGTAACAACAGTATGAATAGGCAGTTTATAATATACTCGTATTGTGGTAGTTATTATAATTGTTTGAATTGCGGACAGCAATTCCTACTAAAGTAATATTAATTAAAACGTAGTTGTCGGTACAAAGGTTTGAAAGACACCTATGAAGAGACAAAATCTGCCCTTATACGCCCTTATACGCTTGTTTTTGTTTGTACGTGTTTTTTAACAATTAAAAGTATGTTATGGTTTAATATGGATCAATTAAAGGTATGTTTGGTACCTCTATGTTACATTTAGAAGTCATGGAATCTTCTGCAAACGTCGCTACATGCATATGTTATGGGCCAAGTGATTAATGCGAGCAGTATTCATAATGCCCGGGCAGTATGAATATTGCCGAGCCATATCGGGCCAAGTGATTAATTACAATCTAAACTCACCTATTTATCACATAGCCCGGTCATTATGAATATGGCTACATGATGATTGGGCAATGTGATTAATAGGTGATTTTTTACATGGTGCGCTGCCGCTTTGTCGCATCTGCGATAGACCCATAAATTAGAATGTTTGAATTGATCTGCTTATGTGTAGTTGTTTTTTATCGTCCGAAATATTATCTTCAGAAGAAAATTAGTGTACCCACTTTATGGATCGGTTAGGTCGACTGTACCCCAAAACCGACTCGGAACACCCCGACTTCACGTAGACTTTTGGCTACCGACCCTAGAGTGTATATAAAAAGCCGGAGGCGCGTAGGGAGAGCAACCCCCGTAGCTCACCTCCGCAGCTTCGGCTTGCTGGTCGCCTCCGGCGACCAGCCTCAGCCGCTACGGCTCGCACGGTTGCCTATCTTTTGTTACGCAAGGGCGAATGGGCTGAACTTCCCGTAGCGCCGGAGACGATGCAGAAGCTAATTTGTATTGACAACAAGTGTTTTAAGGGTTAGGTTGCTATAATAGATATTTCTCAGGAATAGTGCGTTACCTTTTCATGGGAGTGGTACCAGGGGAGGTGCAACACTCCCCCTTCTCCTCCAACCCTCCCAACCCACCTCCTCGTGCTGCCCTATTCTAAATTCTACCACTTCGGCTCATTGTTTTGATTTTGATTCGCTTTACATCACTCTGCCCAATAGGCACTTAGCATTATTCATAATGCCCGGGCAATGTGATAAATTGATTGGTTATAATCACATTGCCCGCTCTTATTGGGCATTATTCATATTGCCCGGGCATTATGAATAATGCTCGATTAATCACTTGGCCCATAACACATACATCGAATTAGTATTATTAAAATTAGCATGCAACGCGCAAGTGCCTCTTAGTCGCTAATAGTGTCTGCAATTGGGTCGCTATTCTGGAGGGTTACTCTATGATACGACACGATGTTCGAATGGTCGGACGTTGAACGTCAGCATATGACGTGACGCAGCCGGTTAGACGCCGCCTGTTAAACGTGAGGCCGTGGTTTGGTCCCCGCACCGAGAAAAATGTTTGTGCGGCCCGCAAATATTTCTTTGGAGTCTGCGTGTTGTGAGACGGAAAAGTCTCTCGTAGGTCCTGATACTCGCGACACAAGACTTGATCTGAGTGTGGACGACTGGTGTCAGGACGTGTAGAGTCAAGACTATGTATGTGACTGTTATTTATTTATTATATAAAGTTTTCCACATCTCAAAATCAATTATATAAATATAACTTATCATTAATTCGAACTTAGGGCCCTACTATATTCATCCGAACGAACGAACGAACGAAGTTCGAAACTTCGGACAAACGAAGTTTTTTATACGATACGAATGTACCTACATAAAACTTATGGTGGTTATTGATTTATGGTCGTAACCATGGACTTATAGTTACGGTGTACGTTATACAAATTCGAACTTTTACAGAATAGATACATTCGTATCGTATAAAAAAACTTCGTTTGTCCGAAGTTTCGAACTTCGTTCGTTCGTTCGTTCGGATGAATATAGTAGGGCCCATAGTCTAAGATTACAACGTAAGATACATTATTCGAACATTTTGTAAAGTATTGAGGCATATTCGTACAGTTGCACTTGCGATGTTCGAAAATTCGCCCTCGTATCGGAGTACAGAGTAACCCCCCAGGTCTTTAATGGTTGTCTGTAACGTCTATAACGTGCAACGCATTTTAAATCGAAGTAGCTGCTGACCTCGCGCGTCAAATTAATTGTAATGTACGTAGACATATTACTTTATTACCATCTATTCCTAATTCGATATTACTTAATGCGTCTAAGCAAATCAGATTGATAATTTCTAATATGATCATTGCGAAAGTATGTTTACTTGTTGGCTACAATATGAAGGTCACTATGGCGTTTCTGTCGAAATTTGTGAGATCACTTTCAGTTTGAAGGACAAATAATATTTTGCTGTTCAGAAAATATTAAGCTCTCATTGAAAGGCAAAAATGTTATACAAAATGGACGCAGCCTCGAGCATCAGCTATTTTCATTAGGGCTTCAAATAAAAGGTGTAATTTTACAAGGAGTAATTAAAACCCAATAAAGGAATATATTGGGTTTTAATTACTCCTTATCATTATCCTTATTATCCCTATAAGTGTTTGGTGGCCTGTTGGTAAAGGGACTAGACGCGGCAGCCAACATGTTCGCGGTGGACGCGGGTTCGAATCCCAGGGCACACCTCTGACTTTTCGGAGTCATGTGTGTATTGACAGTCAATCACCACGCACTAAAAACGGTGAAGGAAAACATCGTGAGGAAACCTGCATACCATAGCGATTTATAAGAGCTAGTGGTCGCCTAGTGGTCGAAATTCGACCAAATCAAGAAGAGAAAAAGTTTTTACCTGTATAATGATGTTGTTATTCTGATAATTCGTGCACATTTAAATGTACGTATCTCTCAAAATCACTTATTTATCCTGAAGTATATGCAATTACTGAAATCGTAAACTACAATAATTACTTTGAACCAGCAATAGCAAATTATATTTTTTTTGTACCTGATTGTTGTTATTGCAGATTGCTGCTACATAACTTTCTTTATGCATATAATGATAGTCCGTGTACATTTAAATGTATCTTACTGATACACAATTTGTATAAGCGCTCAGTATTTCACGTAGTATTCGTCAAATAAAACTTTTCTGTTTGAGATTGAACTACGTCTATAATAAACAAAAGAAACAATTTGACCAAAGAGTATGTATACGTGTACAAATGCGTGTGTCAAATGCATGATGGTTTGTTTAATGTTTTATTTCTTGATTTAATTTACTTTTTATGCATTATTATTAAAATCTTTTTTTATATTAAATGAGGCAAATAAAACCTTTTGTTTGATATGTCTATGTCAGAAGAACAAAATGAAAAAGAAAAGAAACGATTTGACACCAAAGTATGAATGCGTGTCCACATACTTGTGTATGTATGTGTGTGTGAAACGCATGGTAGTGTGTCATCATCATCATCATCATATCAGCCACAGGAAGTCCACTGCTGAACATAGGCCTCCCCCAATGATCTCCACAATGACCTGTTGGAAGCGGCCTGCATCCAGCGACTTCCTGCGACCTTAGTCAGATCGTCCGTCCACCTTGTAGGCGGGCGTCCAACACTTCGCTTGCCTGTACGTGGCCTCCACTCGAGAACCTTTCGGCCCCAACGGCCATCGGTTCTACGAGCTATGTGCCCGGCCCACTGCCACTTCAACTTGCCAATCCTATGGGCTATGTCGGTAACCTTGGTTCTCCTACGGATCTCCTCATTTCTGATTCGATCTCGTAGGGAAACACCGAGCATAGCCCGCTCCATGGCTCGTTGAGTGACTTTGAGCCTTTTAATGAGGCCCACAGTGAGAGGCCACGTCTCGGTGCCGTATGTCATCACTGGTAACACACAACTATCGAAGACTTTCGATTTTAGGCACTGAGGTATTTTGGACGAGAAGACGTCGCGAAGTTTCCCGAACGCTGCCCAACCGAGTGTGTGTGTAATGTTTTATTTTTTTATTTAATGTACTTTATAAGCATTATTATCGAAAAATATTAGCGTTCTGCACTTCTCCTACACATAAACTATAAGTGTGCCAAATTTTATGCTCCTGCGTCCGCGCAATTTTCGTAAAAGGGGCCAAAGTTTCTGCATCACGTATTAATATATAGATTTCTAAGGTATGTAAGTCCGCTAACCCGCACTAGGCCAGCGTGGTGGACTATATGGCCTAACCACTCTCAATCGTGCTTTCGATTGTAGAGTAGGCCCGTGCCCTGCAGTGGGACGTATATGGGCTGATACAATACAAAGGAATATAGGTAATGTTTTACGGTGCTGAAGGTATTTCATTTGCCACATATCTCTGTATTATCATTAATTTTAGATTTAAGTAATTAGAATTGTTTTGTATTTACTTAAATAATTAAATAACGTTTAAAAAAATATTATATTAAAACATCCAATACTTAGTCATACACATAGTCTTAAGTCCTGAATCCACACTCAGATATGTTCTGGTGAGTGTTCTCTCGCCTCACAAACACCCAGACCCGAAATAAATATATACCTGTGGTTCGCACAATCATTTCGATGCGGAATCGAACCTGCATCCTCTCGTTTTACAGCCAGCGTCTAACCATCTGCGCCATGTAGGCTTATCTACGAATCATCCTATTGCTAATAAAGTCTTACGGCTTTATTCACAGGCGATTACAAACCTATCTAGCTATCGAATGTTTTGTATTCCTCGCTCAAACTGAATTCAAGATTCGTTCGAAAGGGACAAAATATTCTAGAACTAAAATAAATGTATAAATTGTCTTTGAATAAAGCCGTTCCTATAAAGTTTTAAGTTCATAATGTTATGCATTTTAGAATAACCGAGTGTCTTAGATGTAACTAGGTTATAAAAGTATAAGTTTTAAGCGGAAACATTGTCATCTGTGTAAACATTAAAATTCATATAGGGGACCTCCATGCATTGAAATAATAAGTAATTATAGATACTATCGAGTATCGAATGATAAAACTTGTATAAATATATATACTGTATTTACTGGCTCACTTTGAACATCATTTGTTTTAAAAAACCAAACTGTTTTATTACCATAACGTATCCGCGAAAACTCAATAAGAAAGTTAAATATTACCAGTTGGAAATTAATTTAAATTCTTCATTGATTGTTTATTGTAGACGGATTAGGTAGCAGGGCTTGGTCGATACTGTTGTCAGCTGGAAGTACATAACAAACACTAAAAGCACGGACGCAATGCTTTGTTTTACTTTACAACCGTACCGTTCCTTCCCATAGTTCTGTAGCGTTGATACCGTATCGTTGACAATAATGCCTACTTTCCCTGTATTTCTTTTTACATTTGTACCGATATCAGCTTCTATAGTCCAAAAATTGGAACTGATCTAGGATTAAATTTATGTTTATATTTTTTTTTACTATTTATATACAAAACATGTTTCTAATATGCTATTATTAGAAATATGTTTCGTTTGCAACAATTTTGCCAATTCCATACATTGTTGTTGGATTTTCTCAATAAGCTTTATGAGTCACGTCTAGACACGGGCTTGTGGCACAACGGTATGCTCAGTAACATTTTCACACAAAGCTAACAAACATAAAAAAATATATATTTAATATTGTTCTATAATAATTTGGCTGTGGTTGGATAGCGATCACCGTACAAAATCATAAAATTAGTTATTTTTCCGACAGAGTTTTAAGAAAAAATAAAAAAAAAATACGATTATCTGTATCTGTATCAGCCCATATACGTCCCACTGCAGGGCACGGGCTTCCTCTACAATCGAGAGTACGATTGAGAATGGTGTACTTATACAAAATTACGTGATTGAGCACATAGTGACTTAAGTTTATTTTTATTTTTACCGACTTCAAAAAAAGGGGAGGTTCTCAATTCGACTGAATGTTGCTTTATTTGTTTTTTTTTTAATGTTTGTTACCTCGTTTCTCTGTACTGTGTGAACCGATTTCGACCATTCTTTCTTTGATTGAAACCTGGTGCTTGTCATTTGGTCCCATAAAAATTGGTGAAAATCTGATGAATATCTTCGGACCTGAAGAGGACAACCCCTTAAAATTAAGTAGGATTCCAATGGTTCTTTTTGAATTAGTTTCATTATAAAAGTTAAGTTACAGTGAGAGAGGGAAAAAGGGGCGGGAGTGAGGGGGGTGGGGGTGATAAAATTAAAATACCCGTAAATTCTAATATCTTCGGCAGCTTTTAACCGATTTTAGTGATTTCTTTTTCATTGGAAAGAACGTATTGACAGGTTGATCCCAGGAACACAACATGAAGATCTGATGATCATGTTCGGACCTGAAGTGTAGAACTCTTCAAAATTTAGTAGGATTCCAATGGTTCTTTTTGCATTGGGTTCAGTATAAAAGCTAAGCTACAGTGGTGGAGGGAAATGGGGGAAGGGGCAAAGGAAGGTGTGGGGGGGGGGGGGGGGGGAAGAAAAAATCCAATATCTTCGGCAGCTTTTAGCCGATTTTAGCGATTTCATTATCATCGGAAAGAACATATTCCTTGTGAGGACCAAATCTTCTTCATTTAAATTCCTATCAACACTAAAAAGATAAAAATAACTAAAATTTTTAGTAAAAAAATAAAAAACCGACTTCAAAACAAAAAACCAAAAAATAACAAAATAATAAGTACCACTAAAAAGCAAAAAAATAATATTTATTTCATGGAACTTGTGCTTCTTGATTAATTAGCTTAATGACTTGACTAGCCATCAAATCAAAATATATGCATAACATATTGAAGGCGGGCCGCCAAGTACCAAACATGTAGGACCTATGCCTTATATTAATTTTAATATCTATATGGTAGTGGTGTCTATCGCATGAAAACATAATGTATCGTACAATTTATACATAATGCTGCTGGCCAAGTCGATCTATTTATTTAAAAAGTAAATAATTTTAATATTGATATGATACTAACTTACGTTATAACTTTATACAGAACGTCCCTTAAGCAATGACTAAATAAATTAATCGACTTGGTATTACATGCATCTCACAACTTTTTGCGGTAGAAAACCTGAGCTGCGAGACTTGGAATTTTTTTACAGGATGTTTTTGATGGGATCTCACGTCTTTTTGTAGAGTCCTACTTTTTTCCTTTTCGGTACTTTTTACTTCTAGAATATCACTAACGATTTTTCTTAAAGCCTCTGTCTTATCTTCTTATCAGTGCTGAAGGTTGGCCGTCAGCTTCTTGTATTTTTCCCTGTCCTTAGCCAGGTGGAATAGTTGTTCAACGGTGCTGATACCGGTCCACTCCCGGATGTTTCGAAACCACGATTTTTTCCTTCGTCCAGCGCGTCTCTTGCCTTCCACCTTGCCCATAATAATTAATTGGAGCAGCTTATATCTATCGTGCCTAAGCACGTGGCCGAGATATTCTGTCTTGCGTTTTTTGATGGTTTGCATCATTTTCCGGGGCATACTGACACGCTGGAGCACGGTATCGTTCTTTACTTTCTGCATCCAACTGATGCGCAACATGCGACGGTAACACCACATTTCGAATGCCTCTAGGCGCCTTGTAGTATCGTCTTTCAAGGTCCATGCTTCGCAGCCATACATGACGACAGGCAGATGTAGCAGAGAAGTATCCTTACTCTGAGCTTTATGTTCGATTGACGACAACACAGCACTTTTCTCATTTTGTTAAAAGAGGCTCGGGCAAGTTCTATAGGGGTCTTAATTTCCTGGTTTAATCTCATGCTTCATTTACCCAAGCACCGAGATACTTGTATTGTCGTACTCGCTCTAGTTGTTTTCCACCTATCGATATGTTAGGATTTATTCCTTGATTTCTGGAGACTACCATCAGTTTTGTCTTGCTGATGTTCATCGACAGACCGGCTTTTTGGCTGCTCTCGATGACTTTATTTACAATGGCTTGCAAATCGCTTTCTGAGGAAGCAACGAGAACAGTATCGTCTGCGTAACGCAAGTTGTTAATGATGGGACCATTGATTTTTACTCCAGCTTCAAGGTCTTCAAGAGCTTCAGACATCACGGCTTCCGAGTACAAATTAAATAGAAGTGGAGACATAATGCATCCCTGCCGGACCCCACGACAGATCTCTATATCCTCGGAGTCTTCATTGTCGACCCTTATTGTAGCCACTTGTTTTTCGTATAGATTACGGATAATCCTTACGTCTTTGCCGTGGAGACCAAAATCCATTAAAAGGTTCATGAGTTGCTGGTGTTTAACTCGATCGAATGCTTTTTCGTAGTCAACAAAGCATATCAATATATCATTTTGCATATCTCGGCATTTTTGTACAAGAACGTTGAGGGCGAATAGGGCTTCTCGTGTACCGACGCCAGAGCGAAAACCAAATTGGCTGTCTCTCAGTTGTTCGTCACATTTCAGTCTTATTCTGTTCTGTATGATGTTTAGGAACACTTTTAGGACATGGCTCATTAGACTGATCATACGATATTCTCCACATTTTCTAGCATTTTGCTTTTTAGGTATTGTGATAAACGTAGATTTTAATCAGTCATCAGGAAGGACTCCATTTTCGTAGATATTGTTGAAGAACTGGGTCAGTACATCCAGTTTATCTTCTTCTAATAGCTTGAGGATTTCAATGGGTATTTTATCAGGTCCCAGTGCTTTTCCTGTTTTGGCTGATCTCAAGGCGCGTAATACCTCAGATTGTAAGATAGAGGGGCCATTGTCATCGGTAGTTATTTGGATATTTCTGGTTAGATCAGCGAACATCTCTGAGACGTATTCACACCATTGTTTCCTCTTGCTAATGGGATCTAGAATCAGATTCCCACCTTCGTCGGTAAGAATATTAATTGTTCTTTGTCTTTGACCCACCATTTCCTTGATATGTTTATGTGCATTGAAGGTGTCATGTTTCCGAAGAAGATCCTCTAAATGTGCGCATTTATCGCTGTAATATCTGTTTTTAGCTTGGATAATTTGTTTTCTTATGGTGTTATCAACTTGTTTATACCGTTCTGGATTTGTAGTCTTGCACAGTCTCCGTTCTTCCATTAGTTGTAAAATTGAGTCTGTCATCCAGTCCTGTTTCCTAACCAATTGTGATGGTTGAAGATATTTGTGACAGATATCATACACCTTATGTTTAAGGCTAGTCCATGTTTCTATTTCGGAGTTAACCGTTCTAGTGCGCTGTTCCGTGGCCCATTCGTTGATGGCATTGCAAACCTTTTCTCGCGTATGGGGCTCAGATAGTTTCCGTACGTTTGGTCTTCTGTCACTTCTTTTCGATTGTGTCTTCTTCAACTTGCATCTTATGTCCACCCGAACTGGGTTATGATCTGATCTAATGGCTTTTTCTTATTTTTGTAGGTATCAATTTATCACACATATAGCGGATTTGATTATTATTGTTCTTTCTTTCATGGTAATTGATATTTTCGAGCTATTTAGTCTATTTATTTGCAAGTTTTTCTTCGTCATGTTTTTCTAGAGGAATGTTGAACAGTTTCATGGGTTGAATACACCCTTTCCCTCTCTATACCTCCTATTATGCCTCATATATATAGATACCTATCTATAATTCCATCATATACGGGTACAATGATTCATTAACTGCAAATGTAATCCTATACATTTATATGAGATTACAAAGTTATTCATGCAGTTGGTGTATCTAGAAAACTAGACAGAAATTATGAAATATTTCAATTTTCTCCTACTTTAGACACTAAATACTAATTTTATTCTAAATTTGAAGGTTCTATGTCTGCTAGAAGTGCCTTAGACTTTTGATGATCGGTCAGTCAGTCAGTGAGTGACAAAATTAAGAAAGTTTGACATGCTACAATTCTTAAACTACTGGTTCAAATTGAATGAAATTTTAAATATACCGTGTTTATACAATGTCTGCTCAGTAACTAAAAATTCAGGCTTCTTGCTTTAACCACAACGAAGTTGACAAACTTTTGTATTAGATTCATATTTGGTTTACGCAAATTACGCAAATATGATCATGTTTCGGAGTTCCGTGCTAAGCTCAAGTGGTTGCCCATACGACTTCGTCGGAATGCTCATATTCTCTTTCTTCTGTACAATATATTATTTAATCCTCTTACCCCCTCTTACCTCAAAGATCGATTTGTATTTCTCCACGACTCACATACTAGATCCCTGCGGTCGTCAGAGAGTTTGGAGTTGAGTGCACGTGGTGTGCACGGGCATTCTGAACTCACTTTCATGGACAAATCGTTTACTGTTAAGGCTGTTCGCTTATGGAACGCATTACCAGTTGTGGTAAGACGGGCACGATCACTATAATCATTCAAAAAACTTGTCAAAGATTATTTAATAAGGCTTTCTGCATGGGCGTAGACTACGTGTAGTCGTCGACGGACACGCTTCGGCGCTCATGTCGGTAAATACCGGAGTTCCACAGGGCTCGGTGCTGTCGCCCACCTTGTTTATTCTGCATATCAATGACATGTTGTCGCTTGGCAACATTCATTGCTATGCAGATGACAGCACGGTTCATGGGTGATACCACTGCGGGCCTCCGGGTTGCCGAGTCGAAACTGTGAGGGGACGTGAAGATCTTGTCATTGAGCTCAACCGGACCTTGGATCTCATTTCTACATGGGGTTCCAGAAATATGGTTGAGTTCAATGCCAAGAAAACTCAGGTGTGTGCGTTCACGTGCAAAAAATCCCCGTTCTCTCCCCTCCCCACTCTTCAGGGTACACCCTCTCAGTGCGCGATGATCTGAGTATCCTTGGTGTGGCTATCCGCTGTGATCTCAATCCAAGGAATCACATCGAGGGCGTAATATCTGCCACATCACGCAGGGTTGGAGTCCTGAACAGGGTGCGTCGGTTTTTCACGCCCGGTCAGCAGTACTGCTCGCACCTCTGGGATGGATCCGCCCAGTACCTGCTCGATGCCTTGGATGGATTTCAGCGGCGGGCCATCCGCATTGTGAATAATGCAGACGTTACGAGCAACTTAGAGTCGCTACAACTCCGGAGGAATGTCGCCTCTCTAAGCGTGTTCTACCGCCTGTATCACGGTGAGTGCTCTGAAGAATTGTTCAACTTGATCCCCTCCTCTCCATTCCTAACCAGAACCGCGCGTGCTGGCTTGCGAAGCCATAGCTTAACGGTCCACACCATCCCGGCGCGAACCAAACGGTTCTCTAATTCTTTTTTGTGCCGCACCGTCAGGCTGTGGAATTGTTTGCCGTCTCACGTGTTCCCATCTTCCTACAATCCTGGGTCCTTCCACCGTAGCGTGAAGAGGCACCTTAGCAGGCCGGCATAACTGTTTTCATTGGCATGGGATCGCCGTCCGATGCCAATGGATACTCTGCCTGGGCGGCATTAGCACTTACCATCAGGTGCAATGCCGCCTCTATGCCGGACCAGTACAAAAAAAAAACCTTTCTTACTGAACTGACACATTGATGTGGATAGCTTTCATATTTGCATGTACTGGAACTTTATTATATATATTTATATATTATGTATATATATGTATTTTCTGATGTATGTATTCTTATGATCTTATATATGTATGTATATATTTATGTATTTGATTACATCTATACACATAAATAAAATTGAAGTGTCTGTTTTAAGAGTGAAAATAAAAAAAAATGTCCAACTACATATCGTTATATACACGATTCTTGTGCCGAAAATGAACTTTAAATTTTTTTTGTCTGTCTGTCTGTCTGTTTATTCCGGCTAATCTCTGAAATGGCTGGACCGATTTTAACAGGACTTTTTGTCAGGTAGCTGATATAACAAGGAGTAACTTAGGCTACATTTATGTTAGAAAAGTTATTTTCTGTCTGTTTTTTCCAGCTAATCTCTGAAATGGCTGGACCGATTTTGACGGGACTTTTTTGTCAGGTAACTGATATAATAAGGAGTAACTTAGGCTACATTTATTTTAGGAAAGTTCTTTTAGTATTTTAGAAAAATAAAGTAATTTTGCAATGCCCACGCGCAGCTCACGTGCATGCACCACTGGGCTGTCACGTCGGGCGCCTCCCACCACTTCTCCCACCAACGAATAAATATCACATTTACAAAATATTGTATATAAGAAATTTTTCAATAAAGCTAATACAAAAAACTGAAAATAAATGTGTAACGGGAGTTTACCGTCGCTCGCTAAGAGATGGCGCCACCGTAAAATTATATCGCGGTATGGTTTCGTTACAAAGGTTGATAATTAAAATAAAAATGCAAAAACTAAATAAACTCATTAACTTTTTTGTTAAATTCCACGCAGACGAAGTCGCGGGCACAGCTAGTTACATAATATGAGTATTCATGACTTTTATTACTTGTAATTTTTTAAAATTATTTTAATTAGTATTTTGCAAATCTTTTCCCTTTCTAGGTAGGTTCTATCCTTTACACTTTCAACTGCCCTCTGTTTATCCTATTCTTAAATCCATCCCATGGTTGTCTGTAAGACATTGCCTTTCGGCGATAAGACCGCCAATTGTACTTTTTATTTATGTAGTTTCTCTGTGTATTTGTTGTCTTTTTGTGCAATAAAGTGTAAATAAATAAACAAATAAAATAATAAGTTATAGAGGGTAGAAAATGGTCTGAATTGCTTCGAGAAAAGGATGGTACGACAGTGCCGCTTTTTAGCTCGACTTGGAGGGGGCACTGCCGTGCCCCCAGATATTAACCAGTGTCTAAATAATTACTGTTATCTTTTATTTATTTAACCTTACCCTTAAAACACTTTTACAGAGACATGATCCAAAAGCGGGACAAAGTACTATGGTAATAAAAAAAGAGTGTTGAAGATAAAAACGCGATTCAATTTTAAAGTTTGGTCGACCTGTCAACATTACAAATGAGTAGTACCTACTCAATTTCTCTTCAATTATTTATTGTGATGATATTATATTAAATGTTCAACTGTTGACATGTTAATGATTACAATTCTTCGCTGATACAAAAGATAATGGAACTAACATTATATTTTATATTTAACCGACTTCAAAAAAAGGAGGAGGTTCTCAATTCAACTGTATGTTGCTTTTTTTATTTCAAAGCGACATACTTTATTCATTCGTATTTGAGATGCATGGATGTTTTAATTTAATCGCTCTTAAAAGTTGGTTTCAGGCTGTCAAGAAATATATTCAAATAAAATAAGTATATTGATATGTAGGTTAAACCACGCACTATAATGGTCTAGGAAAACCACGTGGGAAAACTTGTTTAACAAAGCGACTATCTATGGCCCGTACCCTGCAGTGGGACTATATTGGTTGATACAGTTTATTCAACAATGATCCGCCACATTGGCCCACAATAAAAACGTTTTTATTTTTGTTAAAATAATAATTCAAAAGTATACCGAGATACTTAAAAGAAAGATTAAAATGATGCCAATAACCACAAAATAGCTTTTTGTGGTTATAAAATAAACAGAAAGAAAATAATTCCTATGATTAAGAATGAGCCATCAAAATAAGCTTAATAGTTGATCTCAGAATTTGTGCTCCACACATTAAACATTATTAAAATGTTGACAAAATAATTAAAATGTTGACTCAAGCGTACGGGATTTTAAATTTTGCTACAATCGTGGCATGTACCCAATCTCAATAGAATAAAATGTGAAGGAAAAACTTTGTACGCATTTTTAGGAAAACTGCGCGAATTGATTTGATTTATAGGGTTTCTTTTGCGATTTATTGGGCATTATTTTTTAAGTATCTCGATTTACATAAATAAATACACGAACAAAATGCATAAAAATGAGCGCTAGAAATTATCAAACTGAATGAATTCATGAAAATGTCAGATGTAAAAATTTTGAGCTCGAGTTTGAACGAAACAAACTCAAAATTTAAAAAAATAATGTATTACTTCTAAATATAGACTTCATGCCGCATCTTTTGCTTATTTTTGTAATTGAATTACAGCTGAATTTCAACCGCCGAGACTACGGTCGAATTTCATAAGTAGTTCCAATCTGCCAACTGACTCATAGAAAACCTTAAAGTTTTGAGAAATGTTGTAGTATAAATTGCAGTTATGTAAAGTCCATATCGAATACAAGAACACAAAATAACATTAAGGTGACCTAGAAACAATTTTTCTTCATGAATAAAAGATTATAATTGACGAAGACGGTGATGCAATTCTTATTCAGAACCAAAGCGTTCCGTAATATTAATTATAAAGTGTTCTTTTTAAAAGTATACGAGAACTATTTTAATAATCTATACATCTATACATATAAATAAAATTGAAGTGACTGTTTGTAAAGTGAAAATAAAAAAAATGTCCAACTACATATAGTTATATACACGATACCTATAACGAAAATGACCTTAGAATTTTTATTGTCTGTCTGTCTGTCCGTCTGTCTATCTGTCTGTCTGTTTGTTCCGGTTAATCTCTGAAATGGCTGGACCGATTTTGACGGGACTTTTTTGGCAGGTAGCTGATATAATAAGGAGTAACTTCGGCTACATTTGTTTTAAAAAAAATCATTTATTTAAAAAAAAAACTTAAAAAAAACTAATTAACTTTTTTGTTAAACTCCACGCGTACGAAGTCGCGGCCCGCGGGCACAGCTAGTACAACATAAATTTACATACAAAAATAATTTCAACTCAGCAAAGGTAAACTTGTTACTCCGCTTAGACCTTCATCGCTTTAGCAGCTTATAAAAAGTAACAAAAATCTGGCAATGATCTTTACTATTCGACGTTTGTTTTAGCATTTTTATTAATTAGTTCTAACTACCATATTACTAAATGTTAATACCTACCTTTTAAGACGTCATCGATAATGATTTATTAGCATGGCAACATTTAATTCCTGTTAACATTGGCTAATCATTGTTTTTTTTATATGTACCTTAATTGAAATACATATAAGGTTCGTTTAAGATTGTCAGAATTCGTTATCGTTTAATATCGAGGAATTGAGGGTAGGATAAAATGGATGTTTTTCGGTGTCATCGCTGATACGGTCTTTCTCAATCATGGATGTTTCCGTACAGAAGTGTGATATTCCTGATACTATAGATTGTACTTTTAAGGAACCATGTCCAACATTAAATGTGAGTAACAATGCATTTTAAACTGTGACAAAAGTTTTACACCTGTATATTACAACAGTTGTTCTAACAACCGTTGGCTCGGCACACTCGTGGCTCTAAATTTCGGTAATTATTCGCGTGTAATTTTACAAGACTAGTTCACATGAGAATTTTTAATTCATTGACCTTTTTATTTAAATAAAGGAGCAGTGTGTTGTGGAATTCACATATTTGAATACATTATGGAATCACTAATATTTTCCAATTTCCATGCCAAATAAATTAATCATATTACTTAGAGGGCCTTTATTAATAAAAAAAATTAAGTAATATACGTAGTAAATTTCTAATTATGTGAATGTGTGATGAAATGTGATAGTCCTAGTCTAAACAGACTTATACTAGTTTATACTACGTGGCTGGAGAATTCTAGTTTTCAAGAGCGTAGATTTTACAATCAAACTAATCCAGAAGGCCTGATATCCACCTGAAAAATATAATTGATAATATTAGCTATTTATAATAGAACAACATGTATATTTCAGCTTTGGTAAAATGTCTTTCTCTAAAAGTTTCCAAGAACATTCATATTTGTTATCAAGTGAAAATTGAGAAGCTGATTCGTACTGAGTATATTCGGTAAGGACTCTCAATAGACCTATTTTATGTATATCTACGCTCTGGAATATTATTAGTTTCAACCAAATTCTTATCGATTATGGTAAATCCTTTCGATACCAGATTGTTTGAGTTAATTATATTTAACTGTGCTTCGAATCTTATTGCGATTTATATATGTATAAGGGTACTGGATAGGTACTATATATAATTTGGTTTTTCAATTCCAGAATCTACTAACATCTAGTTTAAAACTTCAGCTTGGACACAATGTGAATACTGAACAAGGTAACGGAATCTTATGTGTATTGCAAAAAACCTATAAAGTTGAATGATATAAAAAGATAGATCTTCGTAACAGAATCCTGTCATGGTGAAATATAAGTGTAAAAACCTTGGCGTAATCATCGACCGCACTTTGTCTTGGGGGCCTCAGATGATGGCTGTCAGTCGCAAAATATTTGCGACTGCGGGATCTTTGCGTAGGTTGCGGAACTTCCTTCCGACTGCCACTAAAATTGCGCTTGCACAGTCTCTTTTGCTTCCTATCCTCGACTATGCCGACATCAGCTATCTCGATCTTACCGAGGCCCAGCTAGATAAACTTGAGCGCCTTCAAAATTTTTGTATTAGGTTTATATTTGGACTTCGTAAATATGACCATGTTTCCGAATTCCGTACTAAGCTCAAGTGGCTTCCTATACGACATCGCCGGAATGTTCATATTCTGTCTCTTCTCTACAGTATCCTGTTTAATCCCTCAGCTCCGCGCTATCTTCAGGACCGTTTTAGTTTCCTCTATACTGCAAATTCTCATTCCCTTAGGTCGTCAGAGAATCTGATGTTGAAGTTCCCGGTACACAAGACATCATTCTACGATCGCTCCTTTACTGTAGAAGCAGTGCGATTGTGGAATGCATTGCCTCTCGGTATAAAACGATCACCCTCCTTGGAAACTTTTAAATCGAGAGTGAAAGCACACTTTCTGGGAAGCTAAAACTATGTCCATACTTTACTATTAATATATTTTATTATTATTATATTGTATGTATGTTGTTTTGGTGTATGTTTTTTCATTGCATCGTTATATATATTATTATTATTATTATTATTTTGAATATGTATTTATGTATTGTTTATGTAAGTTTATCTTTTAGTGTCATAAAAGCACCGTCAATGTTTACCACTTATCTCCTCTTCTTGCACGGTTGTCTGGAAGAGATCGCTATTAGCGATAAGACCGCCGTTTTTTAACACTTATTTGTTTTTCTCTTTTTATTTTTGTAAATACTTTGTGGTGTTTTAAATAAAGAGTTATTATTATTATTATTATTATTATAAGTGTTGAATAATACACCATTGCATAAATCGTGTCTTCCTGTACAACTATTATTTTTATGGTCTAATTTAAGCATGTGAAAAAATATTTTTAATGCGCTTTTTGTGATTAGATAGTAAATTCGACAATATTAACATATTTATAGATTGTATCTATCTGATTATTTAACAGCCTCCGTGGTGCAATCGGTTAGATGCCGACTGTGAAATGAGAAACAGAGATTCGGTCCTCGCACCGAAACAAACGTTTGTGTGATCCACAGGTATTTGTCTCGGGTTTGGGTGTTTGTGAGACCGAAAAGTCTCTCGTAATTTCTGACATCCACTACACTAGACCCGATCTTAGTGTTTGGTTAGTACCTATTTATGTGGCGATTGGGTTCATATTTTATTTTATTACAAACCGGTTCTAATTACGAAAATTAATGCTTGTTTAAAATGATTCTTTTATTTAACGGTCTGAAAAATATGACCTGTTTTTATCCTTCACCTCATTGATGTTTTATTAATTGTACATGTGATTAAAAGTTAAATATTGATTGCACAGATGCCCTGGAGGCAGTTAAACTGGATCCAGCTGTTCTGGAAGCACAAATAACCGTGGACAGAGCAAGCAACAGAAAGGAAGAGCCAAGTGCGTCCAAAGGTCAGTGAGTTGAACCATACGTACAATTAATTCACTAACCATATAATTACGTCATTAAATGGTAATGGGAAGCTATTGTTTAATACAGGTGCGTTTATAAATAATAATACTATATATTATTTCCCCGTTTATTTATGCATGTCGATAGTTTTCCGTTAAACCTGTCCGACGACTAAAAGATGATATCTTTACTGTTATTTTAATGCATATCTAGTGACCTTTTGACGTGACAACGTCTTAAATTAGGTTGCGGCTGGGAGTCACTTATGAAAAAGTGTAACGCCCGGTAACGTAACGGTGCGCGCGCAGCACTAGAGAATTATTTTTCAGTTTCACCCACTTTTTCCAAAATTGTCCCATAGCCCCCCCCCTGCCTTCCCCCACCCTTATTCCGAAATAGTGCCTATTAGCCTCCCCACGAAACCTAACCCCCCCCCTCCCCTACCCCCACCCCGAAAATTTACCTCACCCCCCCCAATCCTATCTCGGCCAACATTGGTCGTAGACCCACCGAGTTTAGTATCCTCGGAACCGTCTTGGTGAGGGCTACAAATTGACCCCGCCAGAAATCCCAAATTACGCAAAAAATTACCCCCCCAAAAAAAAATATTTTACCTCCAAAAAATTAATTTAAGTTAGCCTCCCCACGAAACCTTCCCACGAAAACAAAATATATTTCTATAGTTAAAATTTGTGCAATTCTTATTTTCATTCAATTCCTTGTTCCTATTGTGCAATTTAATTATATTCATATCAATAAATATTCTACCGAGAAAAAGACGTTGTCACGTAAAATCTTCGCCCGTAAAACCGACTTTACAGGCAACCATTTTTTTTACTAGGCTGTTTAGTGCTTGCTATTTATATTGCATTTTTATATATTTATTTCGAAACAGACACACTATGTACTAAAAACACTTACATATTTCCGAAGGAAGGATTTTCTGTTTTTCGAATTTAAAAGAACGTTTTTTAATGTGACTTCCTATTGCAGATATAAACAGGTTTGAAGGTATCCGTGCAATTTTATTACACTTTTATTAGCTGCGCCTGTACCTATGTATGTATGAATATATATATGTATGTATGAAGTAAGTACCTATGTATGTAAATTAGGAAGTCCATTTTCGAGGACTTTAAAACGTTGAATTAATTTGGTTTTGGCACAGTTTATCAAGGGTCGTCGACATTATAATAATTTAAAAAGTTCGTCTCATTATTTTTGTCTGAACTTTAAGTAAATAAGTCTTTTTTAATCATAAAAAAGGATAATTTCTTTTTATAAATATTTCTTTCTTTCTTATTAATATTTTCTTTTTTGCGCATTATAACTGTATTTACTAAAAATAAATGATACATGGTTAAAAAATCTTAAAAACATGCTTTAGTAAAAGACCCAACTAAAAAATAAACAATAATAATTGTTATTGAGTTCAAGAATCTGCTAAAGTAATATGTATTATATATATATATATATATATATATATATATATATATATATATATATATATATATACCGGGTATATCAAGACTGCTACCGAAACGAAGCCGGGTGGTAGTTTAAGCGACTTCAGACACAATGCAACAGAAAATGTTGCAAAAAAAAAGCGACAATTTTTTTTGTTATTTTTTTCCTATGGCCATATTTGGGTGGTAAATACATTTTTTCCTAAAATAATAGTATATACCCTTTTATTTATAAATACTCTAAGGTATAAAAGAGTTTAAATTATTATTTTAGCAAAAACTATGGATTTACCACCCAAAAATGACGATATTTAAAAAATCATAAAAAAAATTGTCGCGTTTCTAGGCGAAATTTTTAATTGCATTGTGTTTGTAGCCACTAAAACTACCACCCGGCTTCGTTTTCGGTAGCAGTCTTGAGATACCCGGTATAATATTTATACGAATATATATCAATTTAATTATTAATAGTTACCAATATAATTATATATACAATATATATACTCATTTGCAAAAAAAAACGGGCACCTAAGCAATGAACCATTTCAAATGTTACTATTGGTTTGTTTGATAATTATAGGTAGTTTTACATTCACAATTTTGTAAATTAATAAGCAGATAATCGTTTTCGTCAGTATTATCATACAATTTTGATAAAATTCATGGGTTTTAATGCTAAAGTTCACTAGTAGTGTATGCTCGCTAGTAGTGCATATGCTCGTGAAGTAAAAGTTAACAAAGATTTTTGTTTGTTTTTTCTTTAATAAAGTAAAAGCAGATAAATGTTTAGTATCGAGTGTGACCCCCTCTAGCTGAAATCACTGCTTGAATTCGTCTGGGTATGCTAGCGAGGATATCCCGGATACTTGCTTGCGGAATACGTTCCAACTCCGCGGTAATCACATTCTTCAGCTCTCTGATGGTCTGCGGAGCCAGTTGTACTGATCTCACGCGTCGTTTCAGAACGTCCCAGACATGCTCTATAGGATTGAGGTCGGGACTTCGAGCTGGCTAATCCAAACGACGAATGCTGACCTCTTGCACATACGCTTCCACATCGCCAGACCGGTGGGCGCGAGCGTTGTCGTCCATAAAAATTGAGTCTTCGCCTAAAGCGGCCAATAAGGGTTGTGCATGAGGAATTAGAACTTCCGTTATGTATCGATGTCCAGTCAGTGAGCCGTTTTCAATGAAGACTAACTCTGTACGATCCATTGAATTTATTCCTGCCCAAAACGTAACAGAGCCCGCACCATAAGGCGTGATTTCTTCAAAACAAGCCTCTGCAAAGCGTTCTCCTCGTCTTCGTAGCACTCGCCGACGTCGATCTTCACCGAACAGAGATATCCTGGCTTCATCGGAGAACAATACCCTATTCCAGTCTTCTTGAGTCCATGACTCACAATTTCGAGCAAACCTAAGGCTGGCAACTCTGTGCTCACGGAGTAACTTAGGGCCGCGGGCCGGGCGATGACTGCGTATATTGGCCGCGAGAAGCCTCCTCCTGACCGTCCATAGACTAATATGCACATTTCTTACTTCTTCGAGGTTGTTCTTAAGGTCCACATACGAAGACTTACGATTTCGATCGAAAATCGAAAACGATCATCCCGTGGTTGGGTACATGGTTTTCTTCCAGAACCAGACTCAATCCTATAGAGCATGTCTGGGACGTTCTGAAACGACGCGTGAGATCAGTACAACCGGCTCCGCAGGCCATCAGAGAGCTGAAGAATGTGATTACCGCGGAGTGGGAACGTATTCCGCAAGCAAGTATCCGGGATATCCTCGCTAGCATACCCAGACGAATTCAAGCTGTGATTTCAGCTAGAGGGGGTCACACTCGATACTAAATATTTATCTGCTTTTACTTTATTAAAGAAAAAACAAACAAAAATCTTTAACTTTTACTTCACGAGCATATGCACTACTAGCGAGCATACACTACTAATGAACTTTAGCATTAAAACCCATAAATTTTATCAAAATTTTATGATAATACTGACGAAAACGATTATTTGCTTATTAATTTCCAAAATTGTGAAAGTAAAACTACCTATAATTATCAAACAAACCAATAGTAACATTTGAAATGGTTCATTGCTTAGGTGCCCGTTTTTTTTTGCGAATGAGTTTATAATTATATTGGTAAATATTAATAATTAAATTGATAAATATTATTATTTATATTCTATATCCATTTATTTCCTTATAAATTAATAAGCACCTGTTTCCGTTTCTCTACACTACCTTAAGGTTGGCTGGTAGAAAATGCCCTTAGGCATTAAGTCCGCCTGTACTATTAATTTGTACAAAGTGTTTAAATAAATAAATAAACTTTGTAATAATCATTTTATTGTTTAAAATAGCGTAGGGTGCTCGCTGTAACTTGTTGTAAGCATCCCACCCATTGACATAAATTCATATATGGGTAGGGCGAAGGACGCGTAAAGTGTTTTGATCTAGGTTGTGAAGTGAAGCGTTACTAAAATTAGTCGTCGTACGCAACTATTTTGATCACCGTTATTCTTACCACCGTTAAGATAAAATCTATTTAGTTATGTTAATTTAATATTTTTTGGTGTATTTATTTCGACATATTTATTAAAATAATCTAATAGATGACGCGATTCCCACGACCATCTTATAAATATTCTAAATTTTCTGAAGAGCATAGTTAGTTTGTAAATCAATAAGCCCAACCTATTTTTTAACAAAAAATAAATTGATTGTTATTCAAATTGAACGATTTTTGAATTTTAGATGATCAAACTCAGCGGCAAACAAGTTTTGAAAATGTGATATCGATGCAAGAAGCGGCCCTTCTGTCGCTGGAGCCTGACAAGTTCGAATTCCTGATGATGTACGCTGAAGCCTTGCGCAGAAAACGCATAGCTGTACAGAAAACTCTGGTAACTAAGTAAAAATATTTTATCAAGACATTCGGACAGCTGTGTATATGTACACAGTCAGGTCATAAGTATTGTCACACAGTAAAATTTTTCTTTTACAATGCTGGCCACAAAAAGTTTATTGAATTCGAATTGTTCATATAAATAAAAATGTATACTTTTTAGAATTTTACTCATTTTTAAATATGGAGTGGACGCTTAAAGAAGACCGTGTTGCAGTTATTGCGTTGCATCGTTGCGGTTACGCGCCAATTCAAATTTTTGACATACTGAAAAATTTTAATATAACAAAAAGATTCGTTTATAGTACCATCAAACGATACAATGAAGACTCTAGTGTAGATGACAGGTCAAGGTGGTCGCCCTCGGTCTGTTAGGACTCCAGCAGTGATAAAAGCTTTGAAGGCGCGAATTCAAAGAAATCCCATACGTAAGCAGAAACTGTTGGCCCTTCAGATGGGGTTAAGCAAAACCACGGTGAAAAGAGTGTTAAATGAAGACTTAGGGCTTCGGGCATATCGAAGAAAAACAAGACATCGTTTGAATGCTCGTCTAATGGACCTGAGACTGAAGAGATGCCGCGCTTTGTTGAATCGGTACGCGGGAAAAAATTTCGGGAAATTCTTTTTTCAGATGAAAAAATTGTTACCGTAGAAGAGAGCTACAACAAACAAAATGCATACAGTAGTGAAGAAGCGAGCAACTGTATTCCGCGTGTCCAACGAGGTCATTTTCCATCCTCGCTCATGGTATGGTTGGGAGTTTCTTATTGGGGCTTAACAGAGGTACATTTTTGTGAGAAAGGTGTAAAAACGAATGCAGTTGTGTATCAAAATACAGTCCTGATGAGCCTTGTGGAACCTGTTTCTCATACCATGTTCAATAACAGGCACTGGGTATTCCAACAAGATTCGGCGCCAGCTCATAGAGCGAAGAGCACACAAGACTGGCTGGCGGCTCGTGAAATCAACTTCAACCGGCACGAAGTCTGGCCCTCCTCCAGTCCAGATTTGAATCCGTTAGATTACAAGATATGGCAACACTTGGAGGAAAAGGCGTGCTTAAAGCCTCATCCCAATTTGGAGTCACTCAAGACATCCTTGATTAAAGCAGCCGCCGATATTGACATGGACCTCGTTCGTGCTGCGATAGACAACTGGCCGCGCAGATTGAAGGCCTGTACTCAAAATCACGGAGGTCATTTTGAATAAACTTTAGTGTCATAAGAATCTATGTTTTGTTAAGTTCATTTTGGTATATAAATGGTTACATAATGAATAAACTTGTTTCAATTATTTTATATTAAACATGTGACAGAATTTACGACCTGACTAGGTATAGTTAGTGACGTCAAAATACATATGTATAATTATTATTTAATTTATAAAGTTATTATGTTAATCAAATTTTTGATCTGAAATTAATTTTAGACTGAATATATTCATAAGTAATAAATAATACATTTCTGTGATGAAATGTGCACCCTGCGGGTTTGTTATACATATATTGGATATATTTTTATTTCTACAATTAAAGACGGATCGTTTGGAGATTGTATAATGTTTAATGAATTCTGAAAGAAAAACACAATTGTAATGGACAAAGGGGAAGTAGATACTCAAAGGATCCCGGAATGAATATTTTATGTTAAGGTTTAATTTTCAGACCGAGAAAATAAACAGGATAATTTTAAATATTCTTCTCTATTCTATTCTTATTTCTCAAATTGATTATAAATATCTTTCCGTATCTTCCATTTCAAATATTTATGGAAAGGTGAAAAAGATATAAGTAGATATATTTTTATAAAGTTGATGTTGATACCTTCTTTCTTTACTTATGTATATCACCTTAATCGTCTTTAGCCATAAAATCTATTGCATAATGAAGAAGGTTTATTTCCCTCAAGAAAGTTGCAATATCTCTAGGCACTAGTTATTTGTCAGATGAACAAATATTTACTAATCATCTGGGTTTTATGGAATTCGAAAGACTAACGGCCGATGCCAATAATCAATCGAAAAAATTAGATTGAAGTCAATCTGGAATGTTTTCTACTTTTCGATTTGTCATTTACCATGTTGCCATAGTTTTTTCACTACTGAGATTGTTTATTGGCAATATAGTATTATATCAGAAAAAAGATTGAGCTGTCAATCTCAAACGGCAAATTTTGGATTGGGATTGTTTATTGGCAGCAAAAATATAACACTCACACTCACATTACTCAAAACTACATGTACTTTTGTCATACCATTTTTTATTTATTAAAACAAAACTGTATCTACTCTCGGTTATTTATTATTTAGAAGTCTGATCATAGGTAATGCACTTTAGTCTCTTACCATCTGTTGTTATATATAACAAAACACAGAAAGTATGTTGCAAGTTTGAAATTTATACGTTTCATTGCATGCATATACATTGCAGTTCCGAAAAAAAAACTAACAAAAACGTTGTATAATGACAAATTACTTTACAACTATTTGCCAAGCATTAATAAAACAAGAAACCCGCAAATGTAATAAAAAACCTAATTGTTAGTGGCAAGTGGCATGGCGCGTGTGCATAATCGAGTTGTAATTATGTGCAGGAGTGTGCGTTTTGCAAGAACAATGGAGAGTCGTTGGCGTGGTACACGTCGCATGCCCTTAAGGACGAGAGAGGTCGGGTGAGGTGCCCTGTTTTGCGCGGGTTCCGCTGCCCGCGTTGTGGCGCGACCGGCGACAGGGCTCACACCATTAAGTACTGCCCGGAATACCCCGAACCAGGTTATTGTTTCATTGTAATTAAAATACTGTTGGGGACAAAACAATCGATTGTTACTTTTTTCATACCGATATTTAAAATTTTATGTTCAGAACAGTAAAGAATTGAATTTTACGAACTGGTGCGATTTGTTTTTCAACGAGTTACTTAATTTTAAAATATTTTTATAAATGTGGTACAATTTCATATTATACAGTACTAGTTTAAACCGTTTCACTGAAATTTACCGGTGGTAGGTCTCTCATATTTGAGAGATCGCCTGGATAGGTTCTACCGCCATGTCTATTACTCCCGCCAAACAGCATTATCAGTGCACTGCTATGTTTCGGTTAGATGGATATTGTAGCCAGAGTAACTACTATGCGTTTCAAATAAGAATAGGAACGTTTAGTTGTCAAATATCACACGAAAAGTATGGTTAACAACAAAAAAATATTTACGCATCAATTATATATTTTATTCACATAGTCAAATTCTTGAACATAAATTAACTAAATAAATTGAAACAATTGCAAAATGTTATATGGACACATAAACAATAATGTTTAGTCATAAATAGCTTAAAAAAGTATAATTTTTTAAATATTTCATATACTTCATATGCAATTATTCGCCAGAAAGTAACTATAACATGACATTATTCATTCATTAATTTTTTTACGAATTATTACGTATTAAATATATTGTTTTTATTCAACAAAAATATTATTTTAAGAAATCTTGTTTTGCTCACCCTACCTAAATTGTACGATTTAACAGCTACTACGAACCAATATGGCGCAGGGTCAGTCCTATTCTTAGTTGAATCGCATAGTAGGTACCTGAATATCGAGCCACCTATGTCTCAGGGTAATTCATGGTGTTGTTTGGTTTTGCTGCTGTCCATGAGCGGTCGTATCGCTTATCATCACGCGAATGGCATAGTCGTCTCGCCATTCATAGCAAAAAAAGTAGGCTATTCACGTTCAACTACACTTTTATAATTTCAGGGTAACCAACGATGAGTTTAAACTGTGATCATAATTCACTGAAGTAGATTACTACTTACTAGTGATCTAATTATTGTTTAAATTAAATTACTTATTGGAATCATATTGTTGTTTATAAACCGTGTGATAGTATAAGTATGAATGTACTCGCTTTGAAGTCTGTTAACATAGGGTACACAATGGTAGGGTGTTATTCCCATCCACCCTCCATGTAAAGTGTATGTTACAGTTATGGGCTGGGGCGAGTGATGCGGCTACCCCACTTAATAGCATTTGCGTGGGAAGTCATAATAATCGATATTACTGGTAACTAGAGGCTTTGCAATCGCTAGAGTAATTTGCAAATGATTTGCTAATTTTAAATATGATATTATTTAAGTCCCAGATGATTTCTTAACTAAAGGCAATACACTAACTAAACAAATCCATTAGACATGACGTTTGAGTAATTAACTTAAAAGCATCTCTGGAAGCCAAGGGACTTGAGGGGCAGAAATAGAAACATCTCATTCCGCTTACAAATAACAAACCTAATGGAGAATAGTCATTAAAACGTTTTTATTACTTGTCTATGGAGTGATTACTCAAGTAGTGTACAGCTATACCAGAGATAAAGTCAAGTCATTGCCTCTCCTGAAATAAATTGATTCATAGAAATATCGTAACAGAAACACTGTAGGGGAGTATGGATGTGAGTTTCACAAAATTAAGTGTTAGACGCAAATTCCGTCGTAAATAGTGGTAGTTATTATGACTGATAGAAATAACAGCGTTACTCCCGCACCAAAAACATTCTGAAAAAATAAACATAGAGTCTAATACATAACCTTCTGAGTTTTTTTAAGTCTAATAGGAGTGCGTAGTATTTTGAAGCTATACTTTTTTTGATGCCTATGGACAAATATTAGGTTGTAAATTTTTCACGACGACAGCCTAACCAGCCTAATAGCGAAATTTATTATCATATTGAGGTTAATCTTGCACATAAATAGTTGTGTAACGGATAGCTTTTACCGTAAGTTGTCACGTAGTCACTAAAAGCAAGCAATATTGCACTAATTGGATATAATTATATTATATCCATATATTATATAATTATATTATATCCAATATATAATATAATATATATATTAGATATAATTATAGTAATTTGCATATCAATCAACACGTAAACACTAAATGAGATTTGAAATTCGTTTCCTAAAAGCGATGCATTAGCCGTGAAAGTTTGTGTGGATGTCCGGAATTCATATATAGTACCAGAGATGACGACCAAATACCATGTATCATAGCAATACGGTCGAAACTGTATAAAATCGTTAGATTATGTGATTCTGAACCCGACTAGGTAGGTAGTAACGGTCAAAAGTGTAGCAATTGCATGTGAGGCTATTTCTGCTGTGTCCAAAAACAAAGGCAGTCGGTATCATAGCAATACGTCTGATATTGGAAATGTACATAGATTTTATAATTTTATGACGAATAAGTTGGTTTTCAGACATTTTGCGCGTAGTATATAAAGGCAGCGAATTTTTAAAAATGTCAACAAATTAAGCCGACCTGTATTATAGCAACCCGAATGATTTTTTTTCCAACCGTCCGTAAATAAGGCAGGATTGCAAAAAAATTTCAGACATTTTTGATGTCGCATGTACTCCCAAAAGAGAAAAGAACGTTTTGGAGTCACTTGGCCGATGCCTGTGCGTTTCTTACACTCCTGCTGCGGTGGGAATGTTTTTTTGCGTGTTACGCTCCTGCCACTCTTTTACTATACATAGTCACTCACCACCTGTCCTAATCGTTGAAATAACGCTCACTTAAAGTGACAACAAACTATAAGTTGCTCAGGCGGACGTGGGTGTGTCGCTAGTTGTCCGAGGGTTCGCGGACGTTTTTTTTTCTTCTAATCCCTATGATAAGGCACGGTTAGCTCATCTGCCATTGTCAAAGTTTTTACGGATCGAAGAGTAGGTTTTTAAGAATTCAAATTATCAATTATAATAGACGTTTTTAGCATAGATACGTTGTCCGCGCTTTATTTTGGCAAGACAAAAGCAAGGTGATTGCCCGACTTGCAATCAGTCACGCTTCAAAACGGTCGATATCGATAAGTTGTCTGATAAAGGAGCTGCTACACTGAATTCTTCTGATATATTTTTTTTATATCTGGTTAATTCATTTCGTCAAGTTCAACAATTTTCAGACAGATTGTTATGATACCGATCGGTAAAATTCCTTAACATATTTAGAATGGTCGCAAAATTTGATGTATCCAAATTTCCTTCTGAAAATATTTTTTTTCCTATTAACTAATCCTTATTTACTCGGAAAGAACATTTTCAGACGGATTGCTATAATCATATTTTTTGAATTTTTCTAAAATATTTTTTGGGTTCGCGCTACACTATTAACTTTTGAAAAATATGTTGTATGTATTTTCGAGTTCGAAATAATCAAATCAATTTGATGCGGTTGTGGTCGTATTGCTATGAGACAAAAATTTTGGTTGTCATCTCTCGTACTAATAGATATGCAAGGAACTTGTTTAAGGCTTTTAAGATGTTGATAGTGGGAAATGATATGGTAATAGGAATAGATAACATCTATAAAAAATGTTTAAGTTATACAACCAATATTATTGATTTAAAATTCCAAGCCACGACAGTTGCGTTATTGATTACCTCGGGAACTTAAACACGTTTTGTCACTGCTGTTTCATACAAGTATGTAATCTATATACAAGGACCTTACAATGTATGATTCTTATGTTTATTTGTACATCCTTTTTTGTTTTCAGGCAACTGAGGCGAGATAGCATTGTCTGAAGTACTCTCATCAACACGTGTCTTTATTATCTAATGTTGAGCATTCTATTGTATTTAGAATAGTTACCGTCTGCCGACACGGGTGCGAATGATGAATAATTTTTTAAAACTGCACATACAGTTACTAATGTACACATACAATAAACGACTGAGCAATAAAAATATTAATAGTATCAAGTTTTTTAATTGAATTAATGAGGTTACGTGTTTATTACGGTGTTTTATTTTATTTATATTCGACAGCCTCCGTGGTACAGTCGCTTAGACGCCGGCAGTGAAAAGAGAAGTCGCGGGTTCGATCCCCGCATCGAGATAAATATTTGTGTGAACCACAAGTGGTTGTTTTGAGCGTGAGCCGTTAATACCGCAAAGTCTCCGTATTGGCTGATACCCAAGACTCGATCTTCGTATGCGGTCAGGACTATGTATGTGCCTGTTGGGTGTATTTATTTATTTGTATGAGTATTATGAGATCGAAAAGTTAAACTGTGCACACGATACAAAACAGCCTCTGTGGTGCTTAGATAAGAAGCCTGTGAAATGAGGGGCCTGGGGTTCAAACCCCTCATCGAAGCCAACGTATATTTATATGAACAATAAAAATAATTGTTTACTGTCTGAGAGCTATAAGACGCAACATTTTGGATACCTAACACATACACTTGAATCATTCTGTATAACGATATGAGACTGTCGTCTGGTGCAAGTTTTAGTTCTTATCTTATAATGGTTGTACGAAACTGGTATGAGATACAAACAAAAGTATAAAAATGTATAGCGAATGGTTTTTACTTAGCAGCATGTATCTCTCACAATACCGCACAAATTGGACTAATTTCATGATGTTCACTCAAAATAACTGCTCTGAAATTAGAACTGTGGCATGCGTAAGCCGAATCAATGACATGTCTATTGCCTACACATTGCCGTGATTGCTTTTATAAGGTACAATCATTATATTTCTATAATGTTATAATGATATTTGTCCACAGACATTTTTGTGTTCGCAAGAAATATGTACCAGTATTGAAGACCCGAGTAGCTTAAATTATCCCTATGGTGCACAAATGTGGGAAATATGAGTGTAAAAATGAAAATATTAAATGTTCTTTTAATTTTTTTGTGAAGGATAATAAATACGCTAATAATACAATACACTTTTGAAGGGAGTTGGGTCTTTTGTTTGTTATATTCATATTTTATCCACTTTTGTGGTTCCGTACCTCAAAAGGAAAAAACTGAACGCTTATAGGATCATTTTGTTATCCGTCTGTCTCTTTCAAGATCTTTTTTCTCAGTGAAATAAGATCGCGTCAAGCTAATATTCGTATAAAATATTCAGGTCTACTGTCTCTTGGAGCTGTGAAATTTGTTAAAACTAGCTTCAATGCAAGGGAATAATCAAAATCTACAGGGTACTTTCCGTACATTCCTAATCATGAGATTTGACACAAAGCAACTTAGAAGCATAGATATAGGAAAAATTGAAAAAAATAACATATATACATACATCATACTGGGTATCTCAAGACTGCTACCGAAAACGAAGCCGGGTGGTAGTTTTAGTGACTACAAACACAATGCAACTAAAAATTTCGCAAAGAAACGCGGCAATTATTTTTATGATTTTTTAAATATCGTCATTTTTGGATAGTAAATCCATAGTTTTTGCTTAAATAATAATTTAAACTCTTTTATACCTTAGAGTTTTTATAATAAAAGGGTATACACTATTATTTTAGGTTAAAAATGTGTTTACCACCCAAATATGGCCATAGGAAAAAAATAACAAAAAAAAATTGTCGTTTTTTTTTGCAACTTTTTCTGTTGCATTGTGTCTGAAGTCGTTTAAACTACCATCCAGCTTCGTTTTCGGTAGCAGTCTTGATATACCCTGTATACTATAAATATTTTTAATAATTTCAAACTTACTGCCACAGAGTACATTTTACATACCTTACTGCCCCTTTCCTCATGAAAAATATCATATTAACTACTCATGTATATAATGCCTTTAAGTTGTAACAAAATCAAACTTCTACGTAAACGCAATGAAAAGAAACAGCAATTTGAGCCGCATATTTTGAAAATTGCAACTACTCTCAATGGAATTAAAACCTAAGTTACATCCAGTCAACCTAGAATCTTAAAATTTGGCATGTAACAACGTTTTATAGCACTCTTACAGAGAATAAAATCGGAAACTTTACATTTTTAGTTACATCACATAGGTTTGTAGGGAACCCTTGGCGCGCGAGTCCGAATCGTACTTGGCTAGTTTTTTTACTGAAATTAAGAATTTATAACTTATTAATTAGAAACTGTATAAAATATTCCAAGAATATAATACAATATCATAAATTGTTCATTAGGATGAATTGAATTTCATATGTTTTTTAAAGATTGAAAACGATGGCGCTTATTCATAATTCCAATTCATAGCGTAATCTGGGTATATTAGCATTGTAGTATCTATTCGCCAATTTTTAATATATTTAATTTATTATTTTTCAAAGCGTTGATCCGTTACACAAGGAAGTCACAGATCACCTGTTGGCAAAGCACCGCTTTCCAACGATATTTAATATATCATGAGAAAATTTTTAAATCACGTTTCGAAATTAAGATAAAAAATACCGTGATAAATTAGAAAGATAACGATCTCCTAAAATGATATCGGTGAAATTGTTAATTTATGAAGGTTGTTTGTAAGTTCATGGTGTGACCTCGGCTCATTCATGACGTATGCTGTACCCGTACTATAATTGGTAAGTTTTGTTAAGAGTCGTATGTTTACTTTTATTTATTTTTTGTTTTAAGACTTTCATCTAGTTTCATTCATTTTCAGTTTCATCAGTCACCGGAGAACCATTGCTATTTTAGTAAAATCACTAACTGAGTATTGATACTCACGGGCCTTATATGTCCAGTATCCACGCTGGATATCTTAGCTCACGTTGTTGTTTGTGAGCTACCGATAAATCCTAAATCGGCTTCGATGTGGCTTCTATTACAAAAACTCAAATTACAATTATTGGTACATACTCAACTTCACGGTTCTATCTACAAGCTCGTCTTACTACATACCGTCTCAATGGAACTTGTCCTGTAGCTCTCCTATTTAAACACCGGATATATATGGCCATATTAATCATCATAATCATAAAATATAATAAAGTAGAAACTGAAGAAACTTTAAAATATTACGATATCATTAAATTTAAATAAAATGTAAATTTGCCAGCATTACTTGTAGTATAAAAACTGATCTTTATTTAAGTCGTTAAGGCAACTATCAAAAGGTGTTTCCTTGGTAGTCAGGAACTTTTTTTGAAGCTGATAACTGCCAAAGCCACCACGATCGGAACTTCGTAATAGCTCTTCGTGTGACGCGTATGTCAAAGGCATGCACAGAAAATGTTTCTGGTTTTATAAAATAACGAAAGTCTGGCAGCTCATTTGAAAAAGCATCTTACCGGGCCGAAATATTTATATGGCATAGGACTGCCGTCTGATGCCATGCGATACTCTGCCTGGATGGCATTTGCGCTTACCATCCGGTGCAGTGCAGTCATTATGCCGTGCCAGTGTAAAACAAACCTATGAGCTCATGCTCTATAAGAAATTCTAAACAGATAACTAAATCTTACTACTTCATATTACACAATATAGATCAACCGTAAAGGGATTGTAAGAATAAAAATAAACCTATATCTAATAGAAGAAAGAGTCAAAAGAACCAACAGATATTTAATAGTAGGTATGTTAGGCTAGGCTTAGCATTTCATAATTGTAATTCTTGTCACGCTTAGCGGTAGACAATGAGTTAATGGATATGGATGTATCCGCGCGGATAGCCGCACTGTTTATTTATGATTGTATAACGATGACGCCGCGAGCTGTGAGGCAGGTCGTGCTGCGATCACCAAACAATGTCGAAGGTCTCTGAACTTTACATGCGCACATACCTGTTTATGGGATACTCATTCCAAGAATCATTCAGTATTTACATAAGTTGGTTAAAAAATTAAGATTATAAAATATAAGAAGTTGATTTACAAGCAATTTTAGGGGGAATTAATTAAACAACAAATATATATTTAGAGTATTCGTCGGCACGGAACAACGCGTTGGGCATTATCACGCTTGATGTTTTAAATAAACACAGATTTAGACACGTCACAAACATGCATGACAAACTTAGCATTGATGTTGGTCGAGTTTTTTGTCTTTGTGTTTACTAATATGTAGATATACCGATATAATATCAATTTTAAGATCATTAACCATTAGGTTCATTACACTGATCCAATGCGCAACCTATCAAAATGAAATTGTTTATTTCATTAGTTAATCGCTTTTTATTATCATTAATAGACCTAACCCTACATATTATAATAACATGCATGTGAGTTAGCGCTCTACGAGAAAATTCGAAATATACATCTTTATCCTTTAAATAAAGCAACGTAGTGACATCTTTGTTCACTCAAGTACATTATAAATCGTGCATAGAAGCTGTCGTACGAAACATATATTTATGACCACCTGGCTTAATATTTTGAGACTTTTGTCACAGATGGCGTTAGTGGGAGTAAGTTTTTAACATAGATTTAGTATAAAACAGTTTTTAACATAACCTACAATGATAAAAATAAATTATGTAATAAACCATTAACCAGCACCTTTCTTTAAGAAATATTTACGCATTTCAAAAATGCTTATTTTGATCATAATATGTTACAAATTCCTTTTCTCCACTTGCTACAAATAAATTGATTAACTCTACCTCTGCTTGTTTCTGTTTAATGACTCTACCTACAGCCATTGATTGGTAGTATATTATGAAATCATTACAAAGTACTTTATTAGTAATAAAATACTCTTTATATATTTTTTTACTATATCTAAAGTATGCACTTAATACAACTAACCATGTAGGAAAATCGGGCCGTACAATAGGCGCTTACGCTTCGTGTCAGAGCCGTGAGCGCAGCGACACCGACCGAGAGCCGAGAACAGTGAGTCGACACTCGACACTCGTCACACTCGTAATTTCGATGTAATCACGAGCGGTCGTGTCGCTACAGGGCTCATTGTAGTTCGCCACGAAAGCCCTTAACAGTGCTAATTCAAATGTAGTCGCCTTGGCTTTACCCACATATAAAGCTGGTTACTTAGCTTCGAGAGGAAAATCGATGAAATCGTAAGTAAAAACTTTAACTTCCGTAAAATTTCCATATTAGTCACTGTTTCATCTTGTTAAAATTTTCTGCTATAAGTATATTGCTTAGAATTTTCCACATCACGCATTGATAAGACTGTTAATGTTATTTGTTTTGCTTCATTTTCATGACCTCGGTGTTTCATTCCAACTTTCTCTTTACGACCACGGATAGTGGATTCATTGTGTTTCAAGACTGATTTACTCACATGGCAACAGCAATTAAAATGCATTTAACCTTCTCTTCTGTCAAAAAGGTGATAAAGATGCAATTGGGTTTCGAAAAATGTTTTAATATTGATACAAACTGTACTACTGTGTGCATATGTACACCGTCTAGACAGGCGCCATTTGACCCTATATTGGTTTGTGAACAAACTTGTCCGAACATTGTCCCCTTGCTAAGCACGTGGTGGTTAAATATAGAGCAAGATGAGAAGGAAACAAGCGATACATGCGGAGAAGTGAGACATGCTTCATGATAATTAGCATTTAACTAAATAAAATATTTAGATGTTTCAATATCTAATGTTATACACGTAGAGGCCTTGGTAATTGTTAGTGGAGGATGCAAGGAAAAAAATTAAATGTGAATTACAAACTTAAGTGTTGAAAATTACCATTATGGAATTAAACTTGTATAAACTACCCTAGTCTATCTAAAACACGCTTTTGTAAGTTCCATGAGGACGCCCTGGTCAAAGTTATTCAAGTGCATAGAACTATTATGTTCTACATAAAATTAGTATAAAAAAAATATGTAATAACATAACCATATGTCTCATAAATATAAAATATTTGGCAGATATTTACATTTTTTACATTTTTCATAATGCATCTAAGAAACCTAAACCAATTATCACGTCACAGGCTTTAACGTTTGGTATCGCATTATGCTATGATAAAATTGAATAAAATATGGTAACACCTAACATTAGTTAACCTATATTGGAAAACAGTTTCCTCATTTCGTAGACATGATTAGCACATCAATAGCACAGTCTGAGTACCTTGAAATGTATTGACTAGACGTGAGAGCTCCAAGAATTATTAGATTAGAGTTATTAGATTCAAAAGCAACCTCACTTATAAAACGCTTCAATGGAATGAGGAAGAATTCTTATCTATATTGTAGAAATCATAAAATGAAGGTTCTAGAGGCAAACTGAATAGTTATCTATATGACACGTTATAAATTGAATTTTGAGATATCTAGGTATTTCTAATGCATTATATATCTAATTGATAGGAGGAAATTCCTTGTTGCCTACTGAAGATATATACATTTGTATTTATACTCTCTGATAAGATTCTATCAATTTCTTTTTAATTTTTAATGTAGAATTAATTGAACATTTTTAGATATAAACAATAATAAAACGCTTTAAATCAGCTAAGTCGAACTTCTATCTATGCCTTCTTAAATTTGGATCACCATCATCACCTTCCCTTACAAGCAGCCCATAGCTGAACTTCAGCCCGCAAGGGATTTAAAATATTTTGTACGTATGCTGCAAACATGTCCCTAGGGAATCCAATCTTATTTTATTATATGAAAACTGAGACCAAAGCGTGAGCCAAATCAGGTTCCTGAAGAGTAAATTTTATTGGATATCTAGTCAATTTAATGGCAAGTATCTAAACAATCATGGGGCTTGTAGGACAAAGCTGATGATACCCATCATTACATTATTTTATAAGGCTCAACTATTGATCTATCAAGTACTAACTTGAAAATTGTATTACAAAAGAGACCCATGTTTTTCCTCTTGGATATTTCATGTTATTCCAGTACACTGTATCACAAGTAGCGGCAACAGGGAAGATCGCAATTGAGCAAAACCGCCTGGTCTTATTTACCGTTTCTTGCTTGGGTTTTATAGTTATTCCACCAAGGACATGCTATTCAAGACATCTAGGGCTGCAGAATACTAGAGGCAACACTAAAGCGAGGAAATAAGAGGAAATAATAAGTCCACCAAGTGTGTCATAATATTTGTAAGCAGACCGACATATCTACAATGGCTAAAGATGAAAGATCTCATAGTGTGTCGATCATCGCGAACACTCGCACATCGCGCTAATCAGCAGATGCACTTGTAGTAATTTTGCTAAACCAGGATAAAATTACTATATTATCAGTAGCTTCAAAATTGGTCACCATCATTCCTATAAAATTATCAGGCGGACGGCGGCTAACAATTAAATAACAGATAAACGGAAAATTAATGAGGAAAATATCTGTTATTTTTATTAAAAAAGGGAACGGTACGGTATTGATTTCCTGCCCGTGCAATGTTATTGATAAGGCTGAACAATGGCTCAGAAAATTGTAACTGACCAAACACGTGGCATTCCACGGCGATATCAAGAAATCACAAAGGGTTTGATTTTCTTCAGTCGTTGTTATCATGTTATTGTATTTAGCCAATTCTGAAGCCTGTAATTTTATGTGTTTATGAAAGCGAGTTTTGATAGTCTGTTTCAAAAGTAAGTGTATTTATTTTAAAATTAATAAACAGCTCACTTCTTTGCAATTAGATCGAAAACAAATTTTTTGAAGAAATAGTAAACCAGGTTCTTAAAGTTAGTATAAAATACAGTCGACGTTATAATTGTTTGATTAATTAAATGTAAGTATAAGTTATGTTTTCAAAAATACTTCCAGTGAACTTTCAATTACTATTAAAACTAACCTCAATGCAATCTAACTTGTTTCACCTGCAGCTAAATTACACGTGATATTTACGTTTCATTTGATTGAATCTCTGTATATAATTGTCTTAAAATCGGACAAAACAGTGAATTTAAATTACCATTGCAAGATTGCTTAACTATTGAAATTGTTTTCTCAGAAATTAATCTCTTTCATTGCATCAGCTCTTTTAACAATTATGATTAATCGCAATGAATGTAACTTCAACCATTAAATAAGAACAGGAAAAAACTTTTTTATACACTTATTTTTTTTAAAACACGTTTAAAAAATTTGGTCTACATTATTAATTGATAATTGATCATAATTTTATAATAGGTTCAAAAATATTTGGATGCATATTTCGAGAATATTTTAAACGCTACGAGATGTTTCTCGCCGTACCTATGGATTAGCACTTTATTTTCCGTAATTTTTTATTAGCACAAGTGGCATTTTATTAAAGTTGTATACTGTTTTAACATGATGTTCTACGTCGTGTGTTAAATATTTGCGGGCAATTAATTTCAGCGACGTCAGTATAGCATTATGAGGAGTTGGATAGTAAACACGTTCGGAATAAATATCGTCTTATACATATTAGGATCATTAAATATGCTCTTTTGTTTTCTATATTTGGGCCCGTCTGTATCTATCTCTATCTTAATGTATTTGGTAAAGCTAATGTCGTTAATTGTATTAAAATCTTCTTTTTTTTATTATATAAAAATAAGTCGGGTTTTCCTTCCTGACGCTATAACTCCAGAACGCACGAACCGATTTGACTGATTTTGGTCTTGAAATATTCGTGGAAGTCCTGGGAAGGTTTAAGGAGTGAGAAAAAATGGAAAATTTCTAAGGAAGATACTAAAAACCTTTTTTTTTGGGTATCGTTCAAGCGTGAAGCGTCCAGCCAATATAGGTGATCTTTGTTTATTTGACGGGAGACGTAAAAGACGGTCAAGCTTCAACTACCATCCAACGTAAAATGATCTATCTTTCCATTGTCTTTCATTGACGGCTGACGAAATAGAACAAAATTCAAAAATTTGTACATCGTGTATATAATATTATCTAGATACGGCGTCTTGCGCGTAATTTTGTTAAATGTAAAATAAAACGATGTCCATATCTACCAAAATAGCCCATTGTTTTTTGAGATAATTGCAACAGTTTTAAACAAGGTATACTCTATCGAAGCGTGTTGCCGGAGTACACCAAAATATATCTAATTATAATTTTTCGTTTTCATAAAGGACATTGTATTTTGAATTGATACTTTTGATGCGCTGGGGGACAAATTCCGCATTAGTAGGTATTGTTTTCAGACTCAAGAATAAAAAAAAATATTGGTACGTTGATGCCGTATCTAGACATTATAATGAAACGATATGCAGTTTTATATTTTTAAATATTTGTTCTATTACTTACGTCACCTGGTAAGGCAGTATGAAGGTTTTATTAATTTGTATTTGGTAACGTACTAGACGCGACTGCCAATAAGTTAACGATGGTCACGGGTTCAAATCCCAGGGCACACCTCTGACTTTTCGGATTAAGTTCTACGTGAAATAATAAGATCTATCCTGTACCAACTTTTAAGCAAATAAAGATTCTTATTCTATTCTTATTCTTATAAAATTCGCCAACCCGCACTAAGCCAGCGGAATCGCAAAATGTGTTGATAAGTGCATAAATCAACAACGCTCCAGGCGTTGTCCAATTTTCCAATTTGGCCAATTTTTTTTTAAATTGTTATTGTTACGTTATTATTACTTTATATACAGAAAAACAGCATTTTGGTGCTGAAATAAGCGAAGAAATATTGGATGGACAATAAAAACCGCTAAAGTTTTTAATATCAACATTTTGTAAGCCAATCTTTATAATATGTACATGTATATGGAGAGACGGGATATAATAGAGTGGAAGGTACGGGAGAGGGCTGGGATAGCTGACAGATTTGATAGGACGAAATGTAAATGCACGTTATAAGACTGGATGGATAATAAAGAGAAAGAACGGGATGGATCGGGAAGAGACTGAACAGATGGATGAGACAGGATTGAGCCGGACAGTAGGATAGCTACGTCAAGTTTAGGTATACTAGAGTTTATACGAAAAATAACATGTATTTGGTGTGGAGTGGAATCAAAAAATATATGCACCTAGGCGAAGCTTGGTCGGGCTATTTTACTATGCTTAGAAAATGAATGTAATATTAATCATATATTAACTAAGTCACGGCGGAGCGTGGCGGGTCAGCTAGTAAAGTTATAAATCTACATACCTGAAGATTTCATTCCTTTTGTATAAGGATTTTTCGATTTATATAAGGAAGTGTCGGTATTAAAATTTCCCATTTCACAGCCTTCTTCGAAATATCGCTTAGGAAATAAATTAATTTGTGTTTTTAAAGCCATTAAAAACATTTTATTGTAATTTACCACGTCGAACATGGCAGTTGTATTCGACCCTCAGTATATTCATGAACTATTTAATACTTTTTTAAATGCTAATTGTCCGTTAATAGTCGGCGGAGATCACTTACCGTAAAGTGTTCTGCATAATTTTAATTGTTTGCTAAAAAAATAACTATGATGGCTGGTTTCTCTCAAGTCCCTTATTTATTCTTCTCTAAATTTGACTTCAGTTTTTAAGGTGGGCCGCTCTTATTATACAGTTTTATGTAACAATCAATCTTTGTCATGCTTGTCAATGGTAGTTGACGTCATCGCAAAAACAAGGTACCTGTTACGTATGAATCTTGCTAAATATTCCTCCCTCCAGTCACAAGACATTGTGACTGCAGACAACGACGCGACGCTACGTCAATGACAAAAATATGTATTTTTTTACCTCCAAGGCCACCGAAGAAAGAACTTCTTCGCTATATTTAGAACAGTTATGAATTACAATATCTAGTGTCTTAATTACTGCTTGACTTATTCCACGCATAAAGATTTATCTTCATATCACAAAAGTATATTTTCATAGATCTGGAAAAGATGAAACGCATTTGAATTACCTCAATTCACGTTTGCTTGGTTTTTGCACGTTTGAATTAATTGTATTATTTGTATTGGGCAGCAAGTTTTGAGTTATGACGTCACCTGCGGGAAGTGTCCAGTTCCGGCCAAATTTAAGTTTACAAATCGCAGAATCGTAATATTGATTATTGACAGTCAGAACCGGAAGGACGACTTAACAATAAACTGACATTTCATTTCGCTGTAAAAACTGGTAGCAATAGTAAAAAAAAACCGACTTCAAAACAAAAATCCACTAAAAACCAAAAAATAATAAAGTAATAACTAACCACTTAAAGCAAAAAAATAATAATATTTATTTCATGGAACTCGTGCACGTTGATTCATTTGCTTAATGACTTGACTATTTTATTATTTTTTGGTTTTTAGTGGATTTTTGTTTTGAAGTCGGTTTTTATTTTTTTTATTAAAAATTTTAGTTATTTTTATCTTTTTAGTGTTGATAGGTATTTAAATGAAGAAGATTTGGTCCCCACGCCACAAGGAATATGTTCTTTCCGATGACAATGAAATCGCTAAAATCGGCTAAAAGCTGCCAAAGATATTGGAATATTCACATGTTTATTTTTTTCTTACCCCCCCCCCCCCTCCCTTCGCGCCTACCCCTTTTTCCCTCAACCACTGTAGCCTAGCTTTTATACTGAACTCAATGCAAAAAGAACCGTTGAAATCCTATTAAATTTTGAGGAGTTCTACGCTCCAGGTCCGAACATGATAATCAGATCTTAATGTTGTGTTCCTGAGATCAACCTGTTAATACGTTCTTTCCAATGAAAAAGAAATCACTAAAATCGGTTAAAAGCTGCCGAAGATATTAGAATTTACGTGTATTTTAATTTTATCACCCACCCCCCCCTCACCCCCACCCCTTTTTCCCTCTCTCACTGTATCTTAACTTTTCTTATGAACGTAATGCAAAAAGAACTATTGCAATTCTCCTTAATTTTAAGGAGTTCCTCTCTCCAGGTCCGAAGATATTCATCAGATCTTCACCATATTTTTATGGGACCAAACGACAAGCACCAGCTTTCAATCAAAGAAAGAATGGTCGAAATCGGTTCACACAGTACAGAGAAACGAGGTAACAAACATAAAAAAAAAAGCAACATACAGTCGAATTGAGAACCTCCTCCTTTTTTTGAAGTCGGTTAAAAATGACCAGTCAACATCGATTTTGAGGCAGTTAGCCATACAATCATGCTCTTCTTCATCAATTTTTATTGTTATCATTTGTTATCCTCCTTTGACTGATGCAAAACCTTCACAATTATTTTTGGACGATCAAGGTTTGGAACTTTAATTAAAAATACTAGTCCCAAGTCTTGAGTAATGCCAGATGTCAATAATAGCTTTGTATGGTTTTCAACACTAGAGGAAATTCAATTTTGGCTAAACAGACCTATTTTTGAATTTTTTCTAAGAATAGTTGCTTTACTATGTTTTCTCAGTATTTAATTTTATATTTAGATACATACATTAGAAGTGATTTTATTTACCTAAAGTACATACTGCGTACAATGCGCACGTGGGAATTCCCCTGGCTTGTTACTTTTCGATATAATTGGATATGGAAATTGTACACACATATAAAGCAATCATAATTACCAAACCGTTCCTAATTATATTGGTCGGTGATGAGATATTTTTATCCGGTTGTATATGATCATTGTAGACTAGCAAGGTAAAACGTGGTAACATGTCAGCATACCCTTCCTGGGAATAAGACTTGAGTTTATGTACTGTATTTATGCTGTTATTGTGTTCAGAGCCATGTAATATGAGCAACTTTCATCGGTAAATAATCTATTAGGTTTACACTGCACTCACCATCAATTGCATTTACTTATTATAGTCAATTTTTGCTAGATTAAAAAAATATATACGTAATTAGATTGTACAATTTAGATAAATAGATAACACTTTATAGTTCATCATGCATAACATGCAAGAATACAGTATATATTCTTTTGAAATTGTGTAACAACTGGCGGTCTTATCGCTGTTACCGATCTCTTTCAGAAAACCATATAATCAACCATCTTACTTCGAGACATGTTTCTAGAATTAAAACAAACGACAGATAATACACGTGTATGCATAATTAATATATAAATTACAATTCGTTTTTATTATGTCGATTGTGCACATAAATTGTTCATCGTCACGTAATGTCCGACCACCAGGTGTACAAACTACAAAGAGAACATCATTACTTCCGAAGTCTCTATATTGAAAAGTATTGTATATTAAATATGAAAATAGATATAAAACTGCCTCTAAGAGTTCACTGTGCATCTGTGTAGAGGTAAAATATAAATTATAATGACACTCTCATACAATAATGATAGATTACGATTAAGACGTGAAGAATTCCCTGGTTTCAAAGAGGGCCGTATACCTGAATGACCTCATAAGATTTAGCAAATTGATTCGATCTCTTCAATCTGAAAATTGGCTATAGTTAGAACTGTGAAAACCTACATCCATACATAAAGACAACTTATCCTTAAAGAATTTCGCTGTAATGACATACTGTCTGTATCATCTCTATACAATATATCAAACGTTCTCCACGTCTGTTGCCAAGTGAAAAGTGAGAAGCTATTTCACACTGAGTGTCTGGCTACATATAATTTAATCGTTGTGTTATGTCGTTGATGCGGCCCACCTCGATGCCGCCGCGCGCGGGTAATCGTTGATCCCGTCTTATGTCGCCATTGTTTATCCGAACACGTGATTATTCACAATTAATGATGTTTGGGTCAAATAGCCGTCGCCAGCGCCGTCTGATATATCGCATATTAGTATTACTTATCCGCTAGTGTTCATACATGGTTCATATACACTTGATACTCAAAGATTCTTTTTGATTTGTGATCGGGAGAATCCGTGAATATATTCGTATCTGCATATCATAAATGTCTGTAACTATTGGTGTGGTATATGTGGGGTTTCCAAGAACGCCTGAAGATTTTAGTGATATTATCTTAATTATCGAAAACGTCGAAATTCACCGTTGATTCTTGTAGTAAGTGCCACATTAAAATTATAATATTACGAGTTTGAGCCTCACCAGAACAAACGTTTGTTTTAAGTACAGACTTCTAAAATAGTTTATATAATATTTAAATACCGGTTTTATTTTTATTTTTGTGGTTTTAAATTATTCTACGTAATGTTTAATTTACCTGTAATAGACATAATGCAGTTTTTCCTATTCATAATCAAGAATATAAAACTAATGGCATTTTTAGGCCTCATCTTACACGGGGTAGCACTTACATGATATTATTTAAAACTACATGGATATTGCGTGGGCACAGAGACCACAAAAAAATTAACAGCTGAGTTTTTACTATCCACAGCAGGATAAATTATTTCATAATAATTATAATACATGTATGTTTTATTACACCATCACAACAATCAGTTTTAAGGCTAGACACTTTAACAACTTCGTACAATGTGCGGCCTGTGATAAGGCCACCCATTGTAGGTAATAGTGATGAATGTGAGAGGTCGCCTGGGTAGGTATCACAACAATGTCTTTTTCGCCCACCAAACAGCAGTGTAAATGCACTGTTGTGTTTCAGATTAAAGGACATTGTAGCCAGACTAATAACTAAAATTTGAGACATAACATCTTATGTCTCCGGATGGCGAGCGCAGTGGAATACCAAGCAATGCTTTGTATTTCCAGGTGGTCTTTGGTTTTGCTACTGTTCATGAGCGGTCGTACGAGTACTAGTACTCGTATCACTTACCATCAGGCGAACGGCATGCTCTTCTCGCCATTCATTGTAATAGAAAAAACTAATGTTATCACGACTGTTCTTATTTTCATCAGCGGCTAGAAAAAAAAAATACTTAATCATATAGATGTTGTATTGTTGCAGATCAGTTGCGGTCTAGATCGTGTGATCGACCGTTTCCCGCCGTCCCGCACAGTCCTATCCCGATGGGTTGAGAACGCCGACACAACGTTTTCGTGGTCATACCACTGACGTGAATGTAAGTACACACTATTATCATTATGTATGATAAATAAATAATAAATAACACCCAACAGTCACATACATAGACCTGACCCCACACTAAGGTCGAGTCTTGTGTCGTGGGTATCAGGAACTACGAGAGACTTTTCGGTCTTACAAACACCCAGACCCGGAAGAAATATTTGTGGGCCGCACAAACATTTCTCTCGGTGCGGGGATCGAACCCGCGGCCTCTCGTTTCACAGGCGGCGTCTAACCAACTGCGCCACGGAGGCTGTCTGGCTGGCTGTATAAATACAACTATAAACACACTGACCACACTAAGAACAGGACTGATGTCGTGGACCGTGGTTATCGGGAAGTAGGAGAGACTTTTGGGTCTTACAAATTCCCAGAGACGAGACATATACTTCACACATAATTTCTTCTTGTTACGGGGATTGAACCCGCAGTCTCTCGTTTTACAGCGGCGCGGCGTCCGACCAACTGCGCTATTTGCTTCTACTTTAAGATATCATATGCAGTTAATGGTAATTACTTAAATTAAGGACAGTCGGATATGAAAAGACCTCGACATTTCGTAGTTTCCGTTACATTTTATGATCTGTTGTGTTGTAAAGAGAATAACTTAACATAATATTAATTGTGGGATATTTGGTGTAGATGTGAGTTTGAAAACTAAAAACCATCTTAGTACTTTGATTTAACTTTCTAACTATGGTTACACTGGCATACCTTTTCAGGGACCTTAAAATATTTCTAAAAAAGAGAGCAGTCAGACATAAAAGTCGCTAGCATAATTAAATAAATACTTGCTGTAAATGGCTAACAAAGTACATACCCTACTACCTTATACATGACTGCAAAGATCGTTGAACTTTAGTTTAGCCATACATTTACAAGCATTGTCGTTATAAGGATACTGACTACTCACTATAATTATCAAGGTCACTGAACTGAACTTATTCCACTAAAATAAGGCAATAATGAGATGAAAAAAAACCACTTACCTTAGCAATTTATTTTGGTTAAAAATATCAATCACAGATACACAGATAGGTCCCTCATATGTGTGAGGCCGCCTGGGTAGGTAAATGAAAATATATTTAAATGTAAATGCACTGTCGTGATCCGGTTTGAAGCACATCATAGCCAGAGCAACAACTGGACAAAATGAGACGTAACATCTCATGTCTCAGGATGGCGAGCGCAGCGAAGTACCAAGCGTTGTTTTGAAATTCATGGTATTGTTTGGTTTTGCTACTGTCTATAAGTGGTTGTTTGGCTTACCATCAGGCAGGGCATGCCCGTATCGCCACTCATAGTATTACAAAAACTTAAGTTATAATTAGTATCTAATGAGCTCTGTGAGTTACATATTTGACAGTGTATTAGACGTAGAATTCATTTTTCTTCTTCGGCTTCTTGTGCAACAAGTATCATAAAGTTAATTTACCTGGGAAATCCGAGCGTTAGTTTAATTATAAATGCACATATGCGTCTCACTCTTCCAACAAGAGTCGCAATAGGTAATGGTAATGCGTGTTTTTTTCCCATTAATCAAACTTACTGAAGTTACTTATCTTAATAATCCAACAGACCGGTCTCTTAACGACTTAATAATCCGCTAAGAGCGTATTTCAAAGGAAAGAATAGAGGTGTGAATAATTAAATATTCGATAATGGATACCTAATTAATTTTATATCTGCTTGGTAAATTCCTTGTGTTGCTAACCGACTTGGCGCTTACGGATGTATTACCAAGTTAATCTATATTTATGGTCATTGCTCATTACTGGGATCTAGGGCAAGGAATTCCGTTAGTCTACAACGCTACAATGATACTACTTATTTATAAACGAAATACTATATTGTAATTGGGTTTTTACGTATCGGGTCGGCCGAATAAGATGATAATATTGCAGTGCTAACCATCGTGGCGCTCCATCCGAACCTTATAGATATTAAAATTATTCCACTATGACTCAACTGGACAAACGTACGTAGATTATTAAAAGATATGAAAGGTACTCGTATTCATAGAATACTTCCATTGTTCTTCGGAAGTTTTAATGGCGCCTTTACGTGGTTATATGTGCAATGTATTTTAATGAATGTCATGTGAAACAATTCACCCATAACAAATACAGTTTGTAAAGAAGATGGATTTATATATAGTGTGTACGAGCATGTCGCGCATATGCAAACTCACAGCGCTAACGCCAAAATATAAAGTGCGTTTCTTTATAATTTTATTTAGTTCTTGTTCAAGTTCGACCAAGATTATCATAGTTGTTTTTACTCTTACTATCAACACGAAATCTACAAGACTTCGTACGTAGTATTTCTACAATGAAGAAGGACATACTACAATGCAAATCAGCGATAAAAATATTGGTGTGATTCATAACAATTAATAATATAAATTAAGTGATAACGAGAAACACTTCATAGTTTATGAGAATGACGACATTGAGGAATACGTAGGAATCTGCTGTACTGTAGCTCTACCTACATCAATCAAGGAATCGTTTTATTAGTTCTGTTCAGACGTTTAAAATGTTATGGTTTTGATTAGTTGCACTCGCATGACATGTATCATGGATTGCAGTAGTCATATTATAAATTGTTTAATGCCCATAGATTGGTTGGGAATCTTGAAAGACATAATACTATTGACTAACGCCAGTCATTGATGTTTCTGCTAGATCAGAGCTTTATTATTGTAGGCTGTATAAAAAAAGTTGATAGTCAATTTGGTCAATTACCGCGCATTTTAACGGTGAAAGAAAACATCGCGAACAAACATGCATATCTTGAAGATTCTAACTGCATTTTCTATGGTATGTAAAGTTGGTTACTGCAGTAACCTAGTGCGTTAGGCTACGGTCTATGGCTATGCCTAAGCCCACTCGTTTGTAGAAAAGTCATGTTCAGTGACCGATAATGATACAGTACAGTATAATTAAAAGGATCCTAGGTTCGTTAACCGAGAAATCTGTTTGGCCATTGTTTTCTAAACATTATTTACTCGGCACTGCAGTATTGTCTCGGTTTGACGTCAAACACTCGGCCGACCGTAAATTCACAAGCTACAGTTTCTGCGACATACATTTCATTAAATGATTGATGTGCACACTGACGAGTCCAGCGTAATGTGTGTCTCATACTATAATTAGATAGCAGCTATCTTATCTCATATTCCTTCATAAAGATATAATTTCAACATGGTACGTAGTCATATCTACGGTGGTAATTTCCGTCTAATAATCAAAATTTATAAAAAACTATAATATAACTATAGTTACTTGAACTAATCAAGTAAGATGTTATTTAATGTATTATATTAAAATGAATCGATTCATTATACATACGTGGTTGAGAAATTAACATAATAAATGTTATTGCAGCGTTTTGCAGTTCAGAGCTAATCATTTGTTTGCCCGCTTGTTTGTTTGCAAACAATTTAACTAAACAAAATTCACCAAAAGTTACTAAATAACTTTTTCCTGTATGCTTTACCTACACTTAATACAGAATTGAAAATTGAAATTGCAAATTGTGTGTCATTATCGCGTAACACTATGAAATATTAATATGCAGCCTGATTCGTGCTCATATAATTTGCGCGCGAGTACTGTGACAAACATTTCCATAAAATCATGATTCAGACAATAATCTTCTCTCATTAGTTTGTTTATATTGAAAGTATGATCTAGCTCCGGAAACAGACCATATAATCCCATACTAAAGATCCACGTGTTGATCCCAGTCAAAACATATTTCCTTGCCAAGCTGCATAAATCTTTAATTAATGCACTCGGAATCAACCGTTTCACTGATATACTATAAACATCTATCTAAGATTAAACTTCCTGTGAAAGATTGCGTGAATTACTGAAATTAATATGAAATTCTAAAGCATTAAGAATTGATATGAAAACGCAAATGGCTGGTATAAACTAGACCTAATGAAATTAGATTATACGACAAACCTTTACAAAATATGAAAGTCTGTTTGATATCAGCATCATATAAATAATAGCAAAAGCTATTTAACTTTATAAAATTAGGTTAGGAGCAATGTTACGGAAATTGCACGGTAAATTCCATTTCAAAAACTCACTATTCTAATGTCAATGAAGTTATCGTACAATTGTTTGGTCACTATTATGTGTGGGTTATAGTACAAGTACAAGTGCGTGGTGGCCTGTTGGTAAACGGACCAGACGCGGCAGCCAACATGTTCACGGTGGTCGCGGGTTCAAATCCCAGGGCACACCTCTGACTTTTCGGAGTCATGTGTGTATTGATAGTCAATCACCACGCACTAAAACGGTGAAGGAAAACATCGTGAGGAAACATGCATACCATAGCGATTCATAAAAATTTATATGGTATGTAAGTCCGCCAACCCGCACTAGGCCAGCGTGGTGGACTATATGGCCTAACCACTCTCAATCGTACTCTCGATTGTAGAGTAGGCCCGTGCCCTGCAGTGGGACGTATATGGGCTGATCCAGATGTGTGGGTTATATGTATCTTTTATTGCTTTCTTTATAAATATCTCTTTAAATAAATTTTAAATATAACGGGGTCAACTTTTGGATCCCTGGAAATCCATAGAAAGAAACACTAACTTTTACTTTCCGCCTTATTTCTATTTTACGTGGCATATTATTAGATAGATCTATAGACACCCGACAATGGGTCAGTGAGGGTATTAAAAACTCTGGCCATTTCGAGAAAGTTGGGTCTATTGGCGAGAGACGTTTATATCTAATCGGTATTTACTCTATCTGGAGTCTGGACAGTGGACGGCCATTCCATATTAAGCGATTCATTATATAAGCAATGGCGATGACAAATTTTTTCGCTCGACTTCTCACAGCCTTTAAATTCAACGAGTCTGCCGATATTATCACACGCTTGAATCAAGTTAGTATTATTAGTACCATTTTAATTAATTATGCAACATGGCGTATATTACGTAGGCATAATGGACACGCGTAACAAACATTGTCACGACTCACGAGCGCTGGTCAACAGTGGATGTGAACGGTTCATTAGCAATGGTACTACGTATGATAGAAAATTAAGTATACGAATACATGTACTTTGTATTAAAATTCATAAAATATTATATTGCTTGACAATCTTGTTTTGGCTTATTAAATGCATATTTTTTTGGTCTTTAAATTATTTGCAGCACAGATCTGCGACAAAAGAGACTTACTTATGCTACTACTACTTACTACTACTAAATACATAGTAGCCGCAAATTTTACGAGTGAAAATTAAAAATTTTGTAAGGGAAAGTTTAGCCTGAAACCTGCCGACTGAACTAAGTTCGACAGTGTATTATCAGTACATGTAATTGACCTATTAATAACCGATACGACAGTTTTCTATGAGAATGTTTTACTGCCCCATTCGAAGCAGCCTATTCATGTTGTAAACAAGATTATAGCGTGGCGCATTTGTAATTTTGTACAGGTATATTTTACCTTTAGTGATGATGTGCGACGCTTGTACAAGTATAAAAAATAAAATATCGATTAAATATCAAAAGACCAATAGCGCTGCTAAACATGTATATGTTATGGGCCAAGTGATTAATGCGGGCAGTATTCATATTGCCCGGGCAGTATGAATATTGCCGAGCCATATCGGGCCAAGTGATTAATTACAATCTAAACTCACCTATTTATCACATTGCCCGGACATTATGAATATCGCAACATGATGATCGGGCAATGTGATTAATAGCTGATATATTACGTGGTGCGCTGCCGCATTGTCGCATCTGCGATAGACCCATAAATTAGAAAGGTTGAATTGATCTGCTTATGTTTAATTGTTTTTAACGTCCGAAACATTATCTTCAGAAGAAAATTAGTGAACCCACTTTATGGATCAGTTAGGTCGACTGTGCCCCAAAACCGACTCGGAACACCCCGACTTCACGTAGTCTTTTGGCTACTGACCCTAGAGTGTATATAAAAAGCCGGAGGCGTGGAGGGAGCCCAGCCCCCGCCCGCTGTAACGAAGGATAGGCAACCGTGCGAGCCGTAGCGGCTGAGGCTGGTCACCGGAGGCGACCAGCAAGCCGATGCTGCGGAGGTGAGCATGGGTGCCTATCTTTTGTTACGCAAGGGCGAAGGGGCTGAACTTCCCGTAGCGCCGGAGACGATGCAGAAGCTAATTTGTATTGACAACAAGTGTTTTAAGGGTTTGGTTGCTATAATAGATATTTCTCAGGAATAGTGCGTTACCTTTTCATGGGAGTGGTACCAGGGGAGGTGCGACCCACAGTCTCGTTCTGCAGTATTCTAAATTCTACCACTTCGGCTCATTGTTTTGATTTTGATTCGCTTTACATCACTCTGCCCAATAGGCACTTGGCATTATTCATATTGCCCGGGCATTATAAATAATGCCCGATTAATCACTTGGCCCATAACATATACATATTTTATACACAATTAAAATGCCACATATTGGTTGGCGAGACGACCCTGCGTGCGGGACGATTGTTAATAGCGCGGATAAAAAGTAAAAAGTGGCCGACGCGGGGTGAGGGACGAGGGGAGATAGGGCATACACCGGTTCAATGACCCCTGAAGGAGATCCATTCACTGCATGCATTCCCTGTTCACTGCACTACAACCGAAGTGCGTTCACCCATATTTCTTGTATTTTGAACTCCATAATAAACCAGGCTAAGCGGTTGTTACTTCGCTCGACTGGCGTAGTTTACTTAACCCGATTGTATCTTTTTTATTTTATATTTCTTCATTAAGATTTTATTTTCCGGAAATCAAATAAATTCGAAAGTTTTATACGATAATGTGCTGTACTCTATAAGCTTTTAAACGTCTCCCTGCAGAGCACGAGCCTTCTCTACAATCGAGAAGCACGATTGAGATTTGAGTGGTTTGGCCATAGTCTATCACGCCGGCCTAGTACGAGTTGGCGTACTTTACGTATGCAGATTCTGTTACGATGTTTCCTTCACCATGTTAGTGCGCGGTAATTTACTATCAATACACACATGACTCCGAAAAGTCTGAGGTGTGCCCTGGGATTTGAACCCACGACCACCGTGATCTTGTTGTCAGCCGTGTCTAGTCTATTAACCTACAGGCCAACATGCACTTTTTATGCGTACTGTACGATAATATTTCATATCAATGGTGACGGAACGTAAAACTGGGGGAAATCTATGTCTGGTCGGCATTCATACGGGACACCTGTCGGGTATTCAATGAATGAAATTTTTAAATACATATGTGTGTGTGGTCTCTCTTGAACCGGTATTTAAATATATTTTATTTCCTACCATTTAAACAGCAAATCGCATGAGCAAATCATCTATATATTTATTACTATTCATTGAATAATATTTAATTTATTCAAGCAGGCAAGGTTTTTATCTAAATAGTTGCATATAAATTCATATATCATATATACAAAAATTCTTTACGTTTTAAATAAATGGATCGACTTGGCCATCGCATGAAAACATAATGTACCGTACAATTTATACATAATGCTGCTGCCCAAGTCGATCTATTTATTTAAAACGTAAAGAATTTTTAATATTGATATGGTAATAACTAACGTAATAACTTTATATAGAAGGTCCCTTAAGGACTAAATAAATAATCGACTTGGTATAACATGCATCTCACAACTTTTTGCGGTAGAAAACCTGAGCTGCGAGACTTGGATTTTTTTACAGGATGTTTTTGATGGGATCTCACGTCTTTTTGTAGAGTCCTACTTTTTTCCTTTTCGGTACTTCTTACTTCTAGAATATCACTAACGATTTTTCTTAAAGCCTCTGTCTTATGGATTTTTCTTATTTTTGTAGGTATCAATTTATCACAAATATAGCGGATTTGATTATTAATGTTCTTTCTTTCATTGTAATTGATATTTTCGAGTTATTTAATCTATTTATTTGCAAGTTTTTCTTCTTCATGTTTTTCTAGAGGAATGTTGTACAGTTTCATGGGCTGAATACACCATTTCCCTCTCTATATCCCCTCCTGTTATGCCTCATGTATATAGATATCTATCTACAACTATTATTCCATTATATACGGGTACAATGATTCATTAACTGCAAATATAACTTTGTAATCCTATACATTTATATGGGATTACAAAGTTATTCACGCAGTTGGTCTATCTAGAAAACTAGACACAAATTATGAAATGTTTGAAGTTTCCCTTACTTTAGACACTAAACACTAATTATATTATAAATTTGAAGGTTCTATGTCTGCTAGAAGTGCCTTAGACTTTTGATGATCGGTCAGTCAGTCAGTGAGTGACAAAATTAAGAAAGTTTGACATGCTACAATTCTTAAACTACTGGTTCAAATTGAATGACATTTTAAATATACCGTGTTTACACAATGCCTGCTTAGTAACTGAAAATTCAGGCTTCATGCTTTAGCCACAACGAAGTTATAGGGGGTTGAAAATGGTCTGAATTGCTTCGAGAAAAGGATGTTACGGCCTATAGCTCGACTTGGAGGGGGCTCGGCCGCGCCCCCAGATAAACAATGGATGATACGTTTCTTGTCTCGTAGGAATCAGAAACAAGGAGCCAATTTTGGTCTCACCATATCCAGATTATTTTTAATTCGTTTATTACATTTTCTTTTCATAATTCAAGCTTTCAAACAATAAAATAGACGACAATTCTAAAAGCATTTTTTAAAATAAACTTAAAAGAAACCATGAGACCGTACAATGTTAGAAATCCTAAAGCTACTTATATTTATTTAGGTGAAATTTATTTTAACTCTGTCAATGGAACTGCCGATTGTAGAGAATCCTGCAGTAGAACCCATATGGACTGGATTATTTAATTATTTTTATCTATTTACACGCAATTACCACTTATGCTTGATAGCGTAAATGAATTGTATATTTATTGTAACACGTGCCGAGCACATCGTCTTCTACGAAGGTCGCGGAGGTCGTTGCACATGTCTGTCGTCGGTAGAGCATACTGATTACAATAAAACAATTTATATTTATTTGTACAAAACGTGACTTTAAACGTTCACTTTTACCCGTGTTTTATGCGTGCAAGTCCGTATTGTTAAACAAGTCTACTTTATGATCACTTCTGACGCACATCTTATGACGATGCATGCTTTAAAGAGGTCAAGCGTTGATGACTACTTCATTGGGCTAATTTTATTTTATAGCCAAATATATTCAGATCATATTATTTCAAATGGTGGACATATTCGAAAATTTACAAAGAGATGTGTCCAATACAAGGCAAATATTGAAAATGCCGGCAGACTCAGGAAACGGAATGTATTTATACATATTGAATTCTTTGTACAAGTTTATTTCATTTTATCAGCATATCTTGCTAAATGTGTAAACAATTTCAACGGAAAAAATATAACATAACCGTTTAAAACAGGGAAAATTATTAATAACATATGTTCAATGCAATCTGTTACGGACAGCCATGAGATAACAGGAAAAGGGAAAAAAGAGAAAGAGTCTAAAGGATACAGATCACAACTCGTATATGTATATACATGTATTTATATATTTATGTATATATCTAGTATATGTTATGTTTGTTAATTTTGTAATTATATTCGTATGTCACGTTTTTGCATATATTATTTTATTTAATTTCTTTTTTCTTTATTCAATATTTGTCTTACTTGGTACACTATTGACTGCCCTCTCTTTTTTTCCATCTCTTACTGTCCATCCCAAGGTATTCGGTAAGAGATTGCCTCGAGCGATACGACCGCCTTTTGTACCACTATGTAATATAATGTTCTGTAATTAAGTTAACTTAGTGTACAATAAAGCATTTAAATAAATAAATATACTCCTTTTGTAGAATCTTGACCATTCTTGCAATACAAAAAAATCCTTTAGAATCTTTAAATTATATCTGTAACCAATTCACTGAACTGATTTTAGATTTTGAGAACTTTTAATCAGTTTCATCTACGAAGTTGTTAATTCTTACACGAATAACATCCTTATTTAAATTTTCAACGTGCTGTATGAATAGTACGACTAATTTCTTACGTTGTGTCAAATATTTCGGTAGAGTTTTATATTATATAGTACGTGTATAACATACTGGGGAGACGAACGAATGAGTGGCTCAGTTAATCTTAAACTACCAGTTAGGCCCGTCCTGATTCCCAACGATATTCATTTAGATACTGTTACCTAGCTGGCCAAACTTGCCTATTCCTACAGCAATTAATATTAATTACAGCCAGCTCTACCTCAACTATTACTACTTTTACTGATGTTAGGTCTACCTTATGTGAGAGGCCGCCTGGGTAGGTACCACCGTAACGTCTATTTCTCCTGCCAAGCACCAGTGCAAATGAACTGTTGTGTTCCGCAAAGACCGGAAGCATGAGTAACTACTGGACTAATGAAAATAATATCTCTCCCGATGGCGAGCGCAGTGGAATTCCATGCATTGCTTTGTAATTCATGGTGTTGTTTTGCTACTGACTATGAGCGGTCGTATAGCTTACCGTCAGATGAATGCTATGCTCCTTGCACCATTCATTGCAATAAAAAAACGATGTAATAGGTATTTTATCCATGTTCCGGGTGTTAACATAGTTTTCGCGTTCGATTACGTCCAACATATGTCCTTTTGGGATGTATTCTACGGTAATTCGTATAGTAATTTAAATTTGGGATGGTAATTCGTATAAAACTGCTGCAAACTGCATTGCTTTACCTTCGGATCGAACTCGATGACCTCTCAGCTCACAGCATGTATTCTGCCAGTTTACTAGTGACACGACCTTGTCACTAACTTGCCATTCAATATTGATATATTAAACAAGCATGGAATCACAAGCTCTGCGAATAGCACTATATACAGGGTATCTCAAGACTGCTACCGAAAACGAAGCCGGGTGGTAGTTTTAGTGGCTACTAACACAATGCAATTAAAAATTTCGCATAGAAACGCGACAATTATTTTTTATGATTTTTTAAATATCGTCATTTTTGGGTGGTAAATCCATAGTTTTTGCTAAAATAATAATTTAAACTCTTTTATACCTTAGATTATTTATAAATAAAAGGGTATACACTATTATTTTAGGAAAAAATGTATTTACCACCCAAATATAGCCATAGGAAAAAAATAACAAAAAAAAAATTGTCGCTTTTTTTTGAAACTTTTTCTGTTGCATTGTGTCTGAAGTCGCTTAAACTACCACCCGGCTTCGTTTTCGGTAGCAGTCTTGATATACCCTGTATATAACGATACCAATACATGGTATTACAACATAGTAGTAAATGAAAGGAATATCAAAGAGTAATTTTTGCTTCTTTAGTTTGTGCTAGTAATATTTATTAATAAAGATAATTAAAATATAGTTTACTCGTACCTATTGAACTTATTTCTGCATAATAATATACAAAACCACAGTGCTATGCTGTTTTTTATTTACACACTTGATATATTTATTTTAATTTATTTGTGTTATTTTGAATTCCGAAAAGAAGTTGCATATGTATTCTAAATGTTTAGTCGTTAATTTATATCTTAGAATATATCTTAACATCGAAAATAGTTTTGTTAAAGTAAACAGCAGGTTACTTTGAATGATGCATTCAAAGGCATTTGTGGTGGAATGTTGTTTATTCCCCACTTTTTCTCACGACAGAGCAATACATAACGTTAATGTTCTCGGGATGTTTTAGTTTTAATAAAAACTATTTATTTAGCATTGGAACAACGTTTTTGAGTTTGGTATGCGACTACCTGCTTGTCGGCTTAGAAGATTTGCAGAGGGTTTGATTTGTATGGGAACTGGGATAGAGCAATTCTCAATGGACGCTTTTTTGGTATAGTGCATTGAGCTAATATTACTGCGTAGTAATATTAGCTCAGTGGTATAGTGGTTGAATTTTTTAATACGTGGACGAGGATAAACGATGAAGTTGTAGGTTCGATGTCTATGTCAGTCAATCAATATTTACGATAACCTTAATAAATGTCTTTTTAAAGGATACAAGATTTATTGAAACCGCCAGATGATTAGGGGCCAGGGGGGCTGAAAAAAGTTGCCCTGCTGTCCTCTTATCGTCGTAAATGGGTAACGAGAGGATTATGGAGCCCACTGCAAAGGCACTGCGCCGTTATCTCCAGGGCAAAGTCCTTGACCTTTTATTGCGGTTGCGTATGACACCAATAAACGAGAGGCGAGGCACACAATCAGTGGTATAGTGATGATACTGCACTGGAAGGTTACTGACACTAATTTAAAATTGTTAATTTTTATTGTTTAGCACATTTAACCTCTCCCAAGACAGTGGATTGCTGGCGTATCAGCTCACATCTTGTTAAAAAAGTGAACTTCAAAAAAGAAACCGATTATGAAACAACCCGAATTTTTCTGGAATTAAATGTGGGATTAGGGTAGATAAAAAACAATTCCTGCCTTTATGGGGATTGCTTACTCTCAAAAAGTCAATTAATGATTTTTAGTTTTCTACTTGTACCATTTACTAATTTCTTTATCTCAGCGCTCTCTACAAAAGATTTGCTCTTGCAAGCCTGCGAAAGTAGATCGCAATTTTTATACCTTTTTGTCATTTACTTAATGTTTGTAGATGCATTCATATGTTATTGGTCTTGGGATCAACGTTTGCGGACAAGCTTTAAATGTATTACACTTTTAACGTGCCTGTTTTCAAGTATACGATGCCATATTCAATGGACCATTATTGTTTCGATTTGTAGAATACTATTAATAATTGTTTTTCTTCTTCCTGTCTTCATTCAACAATTCATGTGGTCGATGCAATTTCATTTTTGTAAAATGTCTCGAAAATGGCTGGCATAAAAGTCCATTTAGCAACAACGCTTTCATAAAATATTTTGGTGCTGTTGATAGAACGGATGTAAGTACTGCTTTGTCTCCTACAGGCCAAATTCAAACATTTCAGTCGTCTAAATAATCAATTTGTATAAAATACTAATTTAACGATATCAAATAAAGCTCAAATAATACAAGCTATCCATCCTTGCATACAGTTTCCGACGAATCCATTAGGATCACTTTGGATGACGTAAACACAAGAACACTAAAATAGACTAAAGTGTTGTTGTAGGTACTTACATGTTACTGCTTGCACACAAGTTAATGCATTGCTAAGTCAACAGATTTGGTTAATATTTATTTGGTTTGAATAACTTTAAAAATAAGTTAACAACCCAATTCGGAATATCTAATTTCAATTTTGTACGTGAAAACAATGCTGAATCTCATGTTGTTGTAACAATTGTATGTGAAAATAATGCTTAATCTCATATTGTTGTGATAATATCAATTCTGACGTCAATGATACATAAAAAAGATAGTTTCAGATGCATACATAAATATTTGAGTTAATTGATCACAGCTACTTATCATTCAGTAGGAGATAATTATCACTGTGTACTTATTATATAATGTTTCCGACTAGAAATTCTGGGGTTGAGGAAAATGTAGTTGATGTTAGTTTTGAGAACTCAAGCGATGTTTTTACCTTCAGAAACGAGTAAGCGAAAATATATTTTACAGCTAGAGCATCATCATAAAAATCATAAATGTACTTTGTATGTTCTCCGGCTTGGCAGTATTGATTTACTTTCGATTTGTTTGGGTATTCGGCGGACGTACATACTTCTGCAAATTCGGTTCTAATATTTATAATAAAATAACATAAATTTACTCAGTGCTACCCAGAATACCTCGCGTACGATTAGGCGTTGGTTTTATTTCTGTACGATCTTTATCCACACTTTGAAATTTTGTTTGCTATGGAAGACTATCTGCTGGTTTCAGTAATTTATTTTCCTGATCGCGAGCACAACGTTAGCTCCCGTCTGATATTAGGTGAGTGCAACATCAGTGCCGGTGCAAAGTGGACTCTTACTTTTCTTTCGGTGGAATTAATAATTACTCTACCATGTGTGTGGCAAATTTATAAAACTATGTGATAAAATACGAAAAAAGTGTCACAGTTTATATTGGAATAATATACAGCAAATATTAGTAGTCATAACCATTGTCTGAGGCATAAATGCTTATATTGCATGATCAATCTATTGAGCAGAATCATCAAGTGGCAGTGCATTGTGTGTTGTACCCAGCAACCCAGCACACGCTATCACGTACGACTGCGATCATTATAATCAAAAGGGGACATTATACTTTCCACCTGCTTCTTTACAAACAATTAAATATAAAACAATCTTTCATGTTTTGTTTTGTTAGGATCTAATGAACCTATATTTGCCTTTGTAAATAAAGGTTTGTTTAGAAAGTAAGATTTTAAGATAACGCACTAGATTGTAAATCCGCACAAACAGACCGTGAACATGGGCCAAGTGCGTGCTTTAGGAACTGATCACGAATAAACATACAGCAGAAACCACATTGGATCACGTATTTAAGATAAACTGCATTCGCCGGTAATAACTTTTCATAACCTTTAAGAGAAATATAGCTGGTTTACAGTTTGAATTCCTTGCGCCTTACGTCGGACTGTATCCGTTTAAAAGCCCACGAAAGATCGTTATTTTGGAATTGCAATCATATATTCTAAACTACGATTTTATGTTTAATCTTTACTGAATGGTACCCTACATTTGTCATTGGATGCGACAGACTGAGCCTATTGTCCATTGTCATCGGCAGCATTGAGAACAACGTATTGTAATTGTGTACGTTCAGTAATGTGCCTCCCGGCGATCCACTTAACAAGATGCCATTCTCTTCAACAATATTTCTAATCTCTGTTATCTTATATTTTTATATTTCATCGTACTATTCCACTATCTTTGATATACATTCAATTAATGTTTGGACAGTAAACAGAAAATACAGTTCTTGTTGCTTTTAGATGTCTGTTTGAGTTTACTAAATGTAGCTGAGATGGAAGTTTTATTGGCATACGCAAATATTTTTTTACGATTATATATTTTGGCGTAAATACTGGGTGTATGCAGTATAGGCATGGTTATCCATATTTTTCGTTGGAATAATCCAGATGTGGCGACATTCAGTAGGGCGTGGAAGCGGAGAAGTGTTCGCGATAAGATAATGAAGACACTCAGGGGCTCGAGTGATTTGGCAAAATTTGAGTGTTTTTATCTAATACGTGAAAGCTGTGCTGCTCCTGTGCACGTTTTGACTGAACTAATTTTTGAAGTTCAATCCATATAATAACCTATTAATTTTGTTCTCTAAATGAATTATTGTCTCAGTATGAAATAAGTGGTAATCCATTTTTTCTATAATTTAAATTAAATCTATGAAATAACAATTCGGCCTCTTATGACAATTCATGTATTTTTTAATTATATATTTGTTTTTGGACTTTTATGATTAACACTCTAAATAAAATAATAATTGCATTTTACGTCATATATTATTAAAAATAAACTTACGAGATATTTCCGTCCATTTACTTGCAAACATTGTTTGTATTGACAACACGGCTCATAGGTGGTATACTAGGTGATTGTCTAAGCACATAGTCCACGTGTAAGTGCAAGGTAGTGTATGATTTCAGGTTCATTGTTGCGATGCACTACGCACTCAATCCATAGTTCTGAGCGCGCGTTTAGACGCGTTTTCGCCTATAATATATTTTTGAATATTTTTGCTTTATCATGAATATTTTTTGCTAACGTTAAGTAAACATTTAGTGAATTTACTTATGATACTTTTAAAGATATGAAAGGTAAGATTTGTTCTTATTTAGCAGTTTCTGATTCGTTGCTATGTGATACAGGTACCTTTATTGAGCAAGGGCCTTCCTCCACACTTTGTGGGATTAATTCCTTGCAAAAGCAAATGAATAATATTTATCAGAACAAACTTGCTTCGTCTGCCAGCCACCCTAAGGTTGGTAAACGACTCTCGCCATTAGTAGCAGTATTAATTTTATGGCAATATTTCTTGTAATTACAATTCTTGTTTTACCGGATGGTAATTTTAATAGTCACCGAAGTACATACAAAGGTACGTAGTTGTACAAAGGCTTAAGATAGTAATTTGCATACTTATGGAAGAATTAAATACGTCATAAATATTGGAGCGTATTTGTTTGTACGTGAATTAAGATTACGTATGTATGCTACAATATTTATGAGTACTTATATTTTTATTAGTTCAATGTTTATTTGGTACATTGGCTTATTATAATATGATTTTTTTGCTCGAATTTAAAAAGATTTCGTAAATAATATCAATAATTTAATACTTCTTAAGGACAATCGATAATGAAGCACCTTTTGAATTGAAACCAAAAACAATTTGATATTTGAAAAAGTAAAATTTTTGTATGGTTAATGATTATTTATGTGCGTAAATTTCCCATTGATAACAACACTAACGTAATTTAATATACAACGCATCATATTTCAGATTAATCTCAAGATAACAGACATTTAATTCAATAATAAATACAGCCAGTATAAATAATGCAACATTGTAATTCGCAAATACAAAAGAAAGAATAATAGTTACATTTGATATCAATTTCTATTTCAGTTAATGTAATTACCTACGTATAGATAACACGAGAGCGCAATCCTTAAACATTAGAGTATCATTTATTTGTAAGGTGATAACATCGTATATCTACCTGACTACCGATGAATACTTAACAGATATTGTGAGAACGCAGTAACTGCTGTAAACTTCGGACAGAGTCATTGTATCGAAGTCAGTGTCTCAAAAATTAATGACAAAGAAATTGTGAGGCCCTTAAGTTTATTTACCGGTAATATTCCATTTAGTTATCTGTTTATTGTGAGAGTTTATTTTCCAGTATTGAGTGAAATTGTGAATTTTATATATCAAATTAGGATTTGATTCGCCATTTAATTGGCAGTAAAAAATCTACCACGGTTGTTAAATTAAAGTGCATAAAAAATATACAACACGAATAAAATAGCTTAAACTAAGTGCAATATTTTTAATGTAATACATAAAGCAAGTTTTGTGATAAAAGTGGTAAAGTCTGGGTGTAGTTCGTAAGTACAACAAATCATGACAATATTTCATTTGTATTACTTTAAATGGAAATATTTCTTATTGATCTATTATCACCGTAGGCTCAAATACTCACTGTTTGTATCAGCCCTTGTCCCACTGTAGGGCATGGACCTCCTCTATAATCAATAGGTTGATTGAGATGGGTTAGGCCATAAAGTTCATCACACTGGACAAGTACCAGTTAGCAGACTTTACATACCATAGAAATTATTATACAACTCTACAATATACAGGTTTCCTCATAATGTTTTCCTTCACCGTTATAGTGCAAATGCTCACTGCAGAAATGATTAAATTCGCTTCATGTTACATTATAGTACGAAGAATACATTGGCTGGCAAACTTGGAGTCTAATAGTTTTCATGATTGGTGTGTTTTATCTGTCTAGGTATAGTCTATAGTGTTGATACCGGTGACAAGACAAAATGCGGAACAAAATATTCGTGGTTAAAAATTTATTTTAAATGATATTACCATCGGGAAATGAATATTGTATATTAAAGTGTCCTTAATTTGAGTGCAAATTCATGTTTTGCCATAAACTTTTATTCTAAATCCGAATAATTAGCTTTGCAAAACAACACACTAAACATAGCTTTCTTTTGTTACAGATTTAAAGGGAAAGATCGTGGTAATCTGTTGAAAAGATATCACAAAAGATTTAAAGACAGAACAGAGCTGTCCAATGCCGGCTCCGAGCTCAGCCTCCGGAGTAACATCAGTGGTACCGTAAATACCTGGGCACACCATCGAATTTTGATGGTCTCTCTCCCATTGGAGAAAATCGTCTACACGCACTGTCACTTCATTGTTATTAAGTTCCTAAACATTTTCTTCATATTATAGTTTATTTATAACAGCATCGTACCTATAAAGATGAGCAAAATACTGAAAGTAGTCGGCGCCTCGTGGCTCCAGACAAAAATTAGCTCATACGTATTGGGTATACTTGGAGTACTTGCTATATTGGCGCTTTTTGTCGGACAAATTGAAAGGTATGTAAGAGCTATAAATAAAACAAAAACTATTCCGCTATTTTCTCTACTCTCTCACACATATTTTTATGGTTTACGCCTTCGACCAAATATACCTACACTAGATTATAAGAAACGGCCTAAAAAACGGCAAAAGTAATAAGAGCACAAATAAACGTGTGGTCTTATTTGATTTTAGTATAGTCCAAAAACATAAAATGTCTTAATGTAAAGAATAAGGTTTATTGTTACCTGAAGTAGATTATAATTTAAAACTTTTTGCTCCATCTCGTAGTTAAAAATTCAAATGTATAACACGATGTTTCAAATATTTCAAATGTATAAAACAAAAAAGTATAAGCAACCTCGGCTACTTTTGGCGTGTGATTTTGTTCCGGGCCCTACATTTAGTATATGTATATTTGATCGAAGTTTGACGCCGATTTTAATGAAATTTTCTCGAATTTTTTTTACGTTCTTCAGTAATTTACCCTTTGCAATTTAGGTTTTTAATAGTATACCTGGCACAAATCAATTACCCAATCTCGTAATTGAACCAAGACGAGGAACATTCAAAGAAATATATTAAAAGGATATAATATACATAGACTATGTAAACATACAGGTTTAATTAGACATTAATATAAACAGTTGCGAATGACAATATCTAGTCTGATCATGTTCCATACACTCGCTTATCACGATTGAAAATGTAGTTACACATTCACGTCTTTATCACTGAATACATATGAATACGTTCAAATACTCCCTTTGCAGAAGCCAAGAAGATGGAAACTACGCCGCAACAGTGTTTTATTCTGAGAAAACTGGATATCGCATTGAATATTGGGGTCAAAGCAACGAACTTTCGGAATTATCAAAGGGAGTAGCGCGCGCGTACTTTAGAATGGACATTGATAAAACAGGGTAACTATTATATGCACTATGTTTAAACCGCTTGTACTAATTCATGCTACGTCAGATGTGACCACCACACTTACCATCCAGAGCATGGTTTTAGCGAAATTTAGATCTGTGAATTTGACATCTCTGTGGTGTAGCCAGTTAAAACGTCGTCTATGTAACGATTGTATGCAGGTTCGATCCTGCTCCAAATCAAATATTTATCCACAAATATTTTTATCGAATCTGAGTGTTTTACTGTCCAAAATTCTTGTAGTTATAGGTGCTTAAAAAGTTAAACTTACAGTTTATATATTTTTCCAGCTGGTCGCTATTAGAAATCGAGACGGATGCCTCTTATCCAGATGAGATTCAAGCATACGCGGCGGGCATCGTGGAAGGAGCTCTCACGTGGTATTTGATTCACCTGCACTTGGAGAACACCATCCGCGCCAAGTGCGACAACACGCCGCTGGAGAAGCAATGCAACAAACTCAAAGACGCCTTAGACAAATCTGTCGACATATGGAAGAGTTACGCGGCCGAACGAGGCAGCATCGATCCTTATTGGCATCATGTAAGTAGATTTTGATATTTTCCCTTCTTCTTCTTATAGGCTAACATGTTGTCTATAGAAAGCATGTGCAGGCCGAGAGCCGTGAGATGACGGGTTCGGTTTTTAACCAAGTCCTGGATTCCATGTCCACGTGAGTCTTCGATCTGAAAAATATCATATTTCAGGCGGAAAATAATGTAGCCAGTCTTCTTCTTATACTTAAATACGATAATAGAGTAAATCACACATCTGAAAATATCACCTAGCTTTATGAAAGGTATACAATCATTGAATTTGTATACAGGTATCATTATACTACACGCAAATAAGTGGAATATACACAGGATGGAAGCACGGAGTTGATCGCAGCTTGACGGAGTTTGACACCGACATATCCGACCTGTACTGGCTGAACTCCGTGGCCGAGGTCACTGAGCTTCAGCACAAACTGAACATCTCGCTTGACAACTCATCAGTTCACTCACTGCCTGATGTGTCTAGCGCTTTCCTGAGGATCGTTAATGATACTGCCGAAGACGGCACGCCGACCAAGAAGCTGTACTTGGCTCATAATGCAGCTGGACGGTATGTATTCAATATTATGAATAAAATAGCGTTGAAGGTCATTTATGGTATGGATAGATGACGCAATAAAGCTTGATGAATGCAGGCCGTCGAAAAGTCGCTATGGAAATAGCGGTCTTATTACATTTATTGACGTGACAACGTCTTAAATTAGGTTGCGGCTGGGAGTCACTTATGAAAAAGTGTAACGCCCGGTAACGTAACGGTGCGCGCGCAGCACTAGAGAATTATTTTTCAGTTTCACCCACTTTTTCCAAAATTGTCCCATAGCCCCCCCCCCTGCCTTCCCCCACCCTTATTCCGAAATAGTGCCTATTAGCCTCCCCACGAAACCTACCCCCCCCCCTCCCCTACCCCCACCCCGAAAATTTACCTCACCCCCCCCCCAATCCTATCTCGGCCAATATAGATCGTAGACCCACCGAGTTTGGTATCTTTGGAACCGGCTCGGTGAGCTCTACAGATTGGCCCCAACCAAATCCCCAAATTCCTCCCTCTCTCCCCTAAAATATTTGTCCAGGCATAACTCCGTCATTTCTTAAAGTAAACCCCCCGTGTTTGGAGTCAGAGGAATCGTCTTGACGAGCTCGACAATCGAGAGCAGGCAAAATACGATTTTTCTTATTTTGACGTGACAACGTCTTAAATTAGGTTGCGGCTGGGAGTCACTTATGAAAAAGTGTAACGCCCGGTAACGTAACGGTGCGCGCGCAGCACTAGAGAATTAGGCGCATTGAATCGGCGCATGCTTGTGTCTCTGTCTTTGTCTTTCTCGAACGTTCTTGGCGTTGGAAAAACAAGAAAGCGTCACAATACAAGTTCACACGTGTGGTTAAAGTATCGTCAGCTGTGTCTGTAGTGAAAATATGGAGTGCTTAGATTCGTCATTACATGTACAATGTTTTAGTAAACAAAATATATTTCTATAGTTAAAATTTGTGCAATTCTTATTTTCATTCAATTCCTTGTTCCTATTGTGCAATTTAATTATATTCATATCAATAAATATTCTACCGAGAAAAAGACGTTGTCACGTAAAATCTTCGCCCGTAAAACCGACTTTACAGGCAACCATTTTTTAGTTAAAATATTTTACTTACGATTGTAATTTACGATTGTAATTATTGATTGGAAAGTATATTTTAAAGAAATATTATCCATCATAATATTTAATATATGATTTTATTGAACTGTTTTTGTAGTATTATAACAAAATATATAATTTTTTCATATCACGTTTTGCGCACTACTTTTTATTTACGTTTCACATGAAGACTGCGTCATATTTTTTTCTGGCATAGTATATTCAGCAATATGCCAACTTTTTCGTGATCTAGGTAATTAAATTTCTCGTACAAAAACAAACATGTGTAACATTAATACACTGTTAATTTTAATTGATATTACTCGCTGAATGTAACTCTGCACATAGCATGTGATTTGAATATGTTTTTCACAAAAATACTAAATAACGGTGAAAACGTCTTGCGTAAAATAATAGCTGCAAAACTTTCAATCACTCTAGAATCTAGATTGATGCAATATTATATAAATATAGCTCAAGAGCGCAAATATTTCCCTAACATCAAGCTGTCGAAATTCCATTTCAGATACACAACAATGACTCGCATATTGAAGAGATACAAATTGAACTATCATTTAACATCAAAAGATACTAAATTGATTCCCGGTACATTTGTGGATTTCTCTGGGTACCCCGGCTCTATTACAAGTCAAGATGAGTTCTATGTTGTAAAAGGAGAAAATCACGAGATGGCAGTCGCAGGCACTGCTTTACGAAACTTTAACAACAAACTTTGGAAAGAGGTTAACATCACTGAACAAGTAAGTAAATGTAAAGATGTTTTCTAATTGTAATTATAGTTTTCTAATCTCATCTGCTACTCTTTACTTTGTTTTATGCACACGACAAGATAACTTTAATACACCTGATAAAAAGTACAGTGCCATAATGCAAAAAGAGTATGCCAGCTTGCTCTAAATAGAATGCACATAGGCTCTACCTGAAACGCGACACATATGCGTCTGACTTTACCATAGGTTTTTCACCGTCATATACGATGGACGCTGTTATAAATCAGAATATATACGAAATATTAGCATATATAACGATTTCAAGAATAATTAATTTGCCAACATATTTTTTATAGAACAGATGCGACGCCTGATCTAATAATCTAATATAATAGTAGGAGGAGTCAGTAAAGTAAATCGTTTATTTGTATAATACAAGCTATTTTTTTACTATAACGTTTTGTTGTTTTAGGTGCCCATAGGACCTCGTATCACAGCAGCAAATCACCTAGCATCTAACGTCAGTTCTTGGGGCCACACCTTAGTAAACAGCAACTCGGGTACAGCTATGAAACAGTGGCTCGTGGTAGATTTCCTCAAGTTCAACAGCCTTCACGAGTATAAGCTCCCTGTTAGTTCTTCAGCTACTGGACCGAACGAAGTTGTTACTGAAAGAACTGTTGAAAAGTAAGTTGAACAAATTGTATAAAGAGTTTTAATAGGTTATTCTCATGTTGCTATGGAAAAAATACGTATAATATGCGAAAGTCATCGAGGTAATTGAAAACCGATAAGTATTAATTTATTACCACTGATAACAATTAATTTATAGATTAATTACATTAAAGTATCAATCACCATAATTATTATGAATTGTGGTGCAATCATACAGACGTCAGATTTTAGTGTATAGATAATAGATTTCATTGTAATTTCCGGTATTAAAACACAACTTTTTCAGACTTTAATAATCATGAATTCATAATCACGTATTCCCCATTTCCATTTCGCATTTTTGTATTAAAATTTTACAATATATTTATTGTTTAAGGAATGTAAAACACACAGTGTACCACACAAACAACGGTCACTCGAAGGGCTTAGTTGAGCTGATCGAGCAGGTACCCGGATTGACGCACGCCGCCGATATCTCTGACACATTCCTGGAACAAGGTTACTGGGCGACGTATGGACTACCCCTTTTCAAAGTAATTTTCTTTTTATATTCACCGGTTTCACTTTTAATTTGTTTATGGGTTTATTGCTTCAATAAATCTTTAATAAGAAAAACAATAGGGTAAAGGCAATGACGAAAGTTATAGAGTTCAAACCCGTCATAAATTTACGATTATTAATTTTATGATATCGTATGGATCGAAAGTTCTATACAGGGTATACCAAGACTGCTACCGAAAACGAAGCCAGGTGGTAGTTTTAGTGACTACAAACACAATGCGATTAAAAATTTCGATAAGAACCGCGATAATTTTTTAAAATTCTTTTTTGAATATCGTCGAGTTTGGGTGGTAAATCCATAGTTGTACCTAAAATAATAATTTAAAGCCTTGCATACAACAGCGTCTTTAAAAATAAAAGGGTGTACACTATTATTTAAGAAAAATCTATGTTTTTATCCTGCTAACACGAAGATAGAAAAAAAAATAGCAAAAAAGATTGTTACAAATTTTTGCACAAAATTTAGTTGCATTGTGTCTGAAGTCACTAAAACTACCACCCAGCTTCGTTTTCGGTAGCAGTCTTGATATACCCTGTATAAACCTCTATATAACAATAGTATTAGATAAATTGTAGGAAGTAACTATATTTATTTCTGTAAAAACAACAAGTTAATAATACGTTATTTTAATTATTTGTAGGACATAACAGAAATAACACACGTTGACAAGATGGAAGCATTGCATGGAAAAGCGTTTTCTGAGACTGAATCGCCACGTGCAGTAATATTTAAACGCGGCTTCAAAAATGCAACATCATTGGAGAGCATAATAAAACTAATGAGACAAAACAACATCACAGCTATTTATAGAACTAGTAATGAAACCAACGCATGTGAAAATGGGTTGGATTGTGTGGAAGCTGAGAATGGATATTGGTCCGTGATTGGTGTGCGAGGCGACATAGTCAATAAATATCAGGAAGCATATGGAGTTATTGACACTAAGATAGTTTGTGGTGAGTTTCAATAGTAATTTAATTTTTTATATTGTATTGCGAGAATGTAGCGGACTCCTACCTACATTTTCTGGGCTTAAAACAACTTACTTACTTGTCAAGTTATTGACGAAGCTTAGTTAGAAGCAAAACTATATGATGTTAAAATATCTTAGAAAAGGACGCACTTTCAATGGTTGGAAATGGTCATGACGATGAACTCATATAAACCATGTGGGAGAAAGAAGTGTAGGAATCTAATGATAATTTCATTTATTCTTTACAGGTTCGTTGTACAAACCAGGCTTAGAATTCGTTGCGATATCCGGCCCACCACATACGGAGACACAGTCAAATGACACAAAATTGCTAATAAACAAAGGAAACTTGGCTCCGATATACACCAAGGAGTTCGACAACAAGCCTAACATCAACACAATCGAGATTAGAGATCTGGTGAAGCACCAACAAGAGGAAGCTGAGCAAGAATCACTGGAGCTGCTCAATAGAGATGTAATAAAACCCTTTGAATGGTCAGAAAGTCAATTTGCCAACGACACTCACCACGGCCTCCCAGACAAATGGGCGTTTGGGCCTTTCAGACCAGACTGGTCGTGGTGAAACCATAATATAAGTTTCAAATGTGAAATAAAGTACTGTATTACGTGTGTGAATTCTATTCGAAATAAGAATCATGCGCCGACTATTTGCTTCAATTTATCAAATGTTATTTTTAGAATCAGTGTCGAAACTCATTATTCAATTTCCGTCCGTAAATATACTTCCAATGCATCAAAACATTTAGGGCTTTTTGTGTGTTTCATGTCGTTCTACTTTCATTTACTGTAGCATTAATAAGACTTATTTATTGGATTTGTGTTGGTCTCGTCTCATCAATGTTTATGTGTTCTAGATAACTGTCGCCTACATATTGTAGCGCTTTAATTGATGTTTCTTATTTATTGAATAACTGGAAATATTCTATTTATATTTACCCACCTACATGTTTATTTGGAATTCATGTATTATCTACCTATTCGATAATAAGTTTTAGTGCCTTCAACACATAATTTTAAAACGGATTTTTAAATCGTGAATCATCACAACGTTTCATGTAATTTTTAAATATGGTGCAATTAACTGAAAATTATTATGTATAATATCTCAGGGTGATATAAGTAAATTTTTTGATGAAATTTATCGTGTAGATAGAAAATCAAATCACATTAGTTTTTCACTGTTTCCTTTGCCTCCTACACTTATTTTAATGTTGTAACCTTATGTTTAAGTAGATATATTTCCAATCCGGTAGGTACTTATTTATTTTGTGAACGTTAATAAAAATGAAGTGACTTAATGTATAGATTTCGATTTTGCTCTCGAAAATATATTTTCATTTGTAATTCCATTTGTTTTATTTTCGTGAAGAGATTATTACCTACCTAAGTTTGGCGTATAGGTATACTATGGTTATAGCAACAAATAAGTCATATAAATTAAATGATTCGAAGAAAGAAAGAAAGAAAATTGACTCACAAATGATAATCATATTATCTAGTAGTTATCATAGTGGGTTTGAAGACTTCCAGCCTCCCGAACAAGCCGGTTTCCGAAAAGGCTTTAGTACCATAGGCTTCGGCAAGTTATACAAAAAACCGAGGAATATAACTTGCCGCTTTGTTTAGCGTTTGTGGACTATGAGAAAGCCTTTGATTCGATCGAGACTTGGGCTATGCTACAGTCTCTCCACCGGTGCCATATCGACTATCGGTACATCGAAGTGTTGAAGTGTATATGATATGGGCCAAGTGATTAATCGGGCAGTATTCATAATGCCCGGGCAATATGAATAATGCCCAATACGAGCGGGCAATGTGATTATAACCAATCAATTTATCACATTGCCCGGGCATTATGAATAATGCCAAGTGCCTATTGGGCAGAGTGATGTAAAGCGAATCAATATCAAAATAATGAGCCGAAGTGGTAGAATTTAGAATAGGGCAGCACGAGGGGGTGGGTTGGAAGGAGTGGAGGGGGAGGGGGAGTGTCGCACCTCTCCTGGTACCACTTGTTGTCAATACAAATTAGCTTCTGCATCGTCTCCGGCGCTACGGGAAGTTCAGCCTCTTCGCCCTTGCGTAACAAAAGATAAGCACCCATGCTCACCTCCGCGCCTCCGGCTTTTTATACCGGGTATCTCAAGACTGCTACCGAAAACGAAGCCGGGTGGTAGTTTTAGTGGCTACAAACACAATGCAATTAAAAATTTCGCCTAGAAACGCGACAATTTTTTTTTATGAATTTTTAAATATCGTTATTTTTGGGTGGTAAATCCATAGTTTTTGCTTAAATAATAATTTAAACTCTTTTATACCTTAGAGTATTTATAAATAAAAGGGTATATACTATTATTTTAGGAAAAAATGTATTTACCACCCAAATATGGCCATAGGAAAAAAATAACAAAAAAAAAATTGTCGCTTTTTTTTGCAACTTTTTCTGTTGCATTGTGTCTGAAGTCGCTTAAACTACCACCCGGCTTCGTTTTCGGTAGCAGTCTTGATATACCCTGTATACACTCTAGGGTCGGTAGCCAAAAGTCTATGTGAAGTCGGGGTGTTCCGAGTTGGTTTTGGGGCACAGTCGACCTAACTGATCCATAAAGTGGGTACACTAATTTTTTTTTGAAGATAATGTTTCGGACGTTAAAAAACAACTAAACATAAGCAGATCAATGCAACCTTTCTAATTTATGGGTCTATCGCAGATGCGACAATGCGGCAGCCCACCACGTAAAAAATCACCTATTAATCACATTGCCCGATCATCATGTAGCCATATTCATAATGCCCGAGCAATGTGATAAATAGGTGAGGTTAGATTGTAATTAATCACTTGGCCCGATATGGCTCGGCAATATTCATACTGCCCGGGCATTATGAATACTGCCCGTATTAATCACTTGGCCCATAGCATATATACAACAACGCCATCATGTCGGTCCGAGTACAAGATCAGAGTACGAAGGCTATTCCACTACAAAGAGGCGTGAGACAGGGAGATGTCATATCTCCGAAACTGTTCACTGCCGCGCTGGAAAATGCCTCCAAGCTCTTGTAGTGCAAAGGATTCGGCATCAACACCAACGGCGAGTATATCACTCACCTTCGGCTCGCCGATGATATTGTAGTCTTGGGAGAATCGCTGGAAGACCTTAGCACTATGCTCGAAGACCTCAATCGAGGCTCCCAACAGGTGGGTCTTAAAATGAACATGGACAAAACGAAGATCATGTCGAATGTCCATGTTGTGCCCACCCCCATCGGTGTTGGGGGCTCGACTCTTGAAGTTGTTGACGAATATGTCTATTTAGGACAAGTGGTTAGGTGTGGTTAAGCAGGTCCAACTTCGAGAGAGAGGTCAATTGTCGAATCCAATTCGGTTGGGCAGCGTTCGGGAAACTACGCGACGTCTTCTCGTCCAAAATACCTCTGTGCCTTATGTCGAAAATCTTCGGTAGTTGTCTGTTACCAGTGATGACTTACGGCACCGAGACGTGGCCTCTCACTATGGGCCTTATTAGAAAGCTCAAAGTCACTCAACGAGCTATAGAGAGGGCTATGCTCGGGGTTTCCTTACGAGATCGAATCAGAAATGAGGAGATCCGTAGGAGAACTAAAATAACCGACATAGCCCAGCGGATTAGCAAGTTGAAGTGGCAATGGGCAGGGCTCATAGCGCGGAGAACTGATGACCGATGGGGTCGGAAAGTGCTCGAATGGAGGCCACGTAGCGGAAAGCGCAGCGTAGGACGTCCACCCACAAGTTAGTCAGACGACCTGGTAAAGGCCGCGGGACGTCGCTGGATGCAGGCTGCCTCCAACAGGTTTAAATAATTTTTTTTGGTCCTGGTCTAAAATTGCTTGTTTCGAGATGTGACAAAATCGTTTTCCTGCGTCGATATGTTGTCAATAGGACAATTGCAGTTTATGTTATAATATTTAGTCAATTTTTATTCAGTGTTGGTGATTTTTGTTAAATAAAAATTGTGAAATATTAGCATATTGATTATTGAAATAACATAAACTGATTATATTATATTAGTTATGGTCGGATTATTGCTAAGCTGTATAAAGTTAAAACGATAATTATATTCAAATATCTTGAATCGATTTTCTGAATTGAATCTTTGCTTACCATCGATTAAAATCTTTAAGCAAAGAGAGAATCGATAATTGTTCATGGTCCTCATCACTGTTTGCATTTTGTGTCTGTCATTTATTGTCAATTGTAGTGCTGTAAAAGTAACGAGAAATAAGGTACCCGTATGTATTCGTTACTTTAGCAATCAGTACTCGTTACTATCGTATCGTTACTCGTTACATTAGATCGTATTACATCTTATAATAGAGGATCGCATCGAGTCGTATTGCGAATGAAGTTGACATCGCGTCAATAGTCGTATGTTCAGTATGTGATACAGTATACCTACTTTTACGTTACCTAGTTGCGGAAGTTACATTTTTATTTTTATTTTTTCTTATTTTGATCCATTCGTGTTTATCATTTGATAGGTAAAAGTTTCAAACAAATACAAGTATCCCGCAATTTATGGATCTTATGGCCCAGATACTAATTGGGTAACTAGGAATTACATAATGGTATTTAACAGTGTATGCAGCAAAAGTAATTCGTTTCAAAACGGCTTTTTTTAAATCACCGGATGTTTATCATAAAACGTACCAGTATTTACCTACTCGGAGAACCGACCGTTTCAATTCACGTATCAAAGATCCTTGCGCGAACCGAAACAGTCGTACTTGATCGTACGTGAACATCTTACATCAGTAGATACGAAAAATACGAGTAACGAAATGTATTTGTGAGTAACGATTCGGTACTGTATGTCAAACGGAGTACTCGTTACTCAGTAACGAATACATACGGTTTGCTACAGCACTAGTCAATTGTGATTTCAGATTTGTGAGTCATTTGTTGTTTATAAACTGTCAGTTTAATAACTTTAATATCGTTAATTTTACGGACATTCACATATTATTATAGTGAAAATGAATTTCTTCAGAAAGGCGCCTACCGTTAAAGGTAACGGGTTTTGTATGTAGCTATAAATATGTTTAATAAGTACTTATCGTTTCTATTATAAAAATCTCATTTTCTTTTTATCTTTAAATTCAGTTTACTTTATTGTATTTATATTGATTGTCTATACTTTGAGAGTTTCTATAACGGATTAAGAATAATAATAAGGTAAGACATTTGGAGGTTCATAATGTAGACATTTGGACTACTTTTGTTTACTAATTAGTAATCATGTACAAATTACGTGGAGATGAAACTATGGCTAAAAGAAAGCAAGAAGAACCATTGTCACTGCTTAGTGTTTATGAGTATTAGCAAATACTTTATTTGTTAAGTTTAGTACTGTTATTTGGTTTGCAATAGTTATTGGATTTTACTATTGATAAGAATTAGATTGCTCCAGACATTGAAACAACAGCCCAATGATGTGTGAGTGTAATAATAAAGATGTGACATACATGACAATTCATATACTAGAGCAAATTGTGAGTAAGGAATAGGTGGGATGATCTATAATTTTACATTACTGTTTGAAGAAATACAGAGGGAAAATGACAGAGAGTTGCGTAAAGCAGGCAGAGATCTGGAGAGGGATAAAGCAGCACTTGAACGGGAAGAGAAGAAATTGGTAAGAAAAACACATGTTTAATAAGCCTATATACTACTTACCTAAGGATCAGGCCTGAATGGGACAGCATAGCAAGGGATTTATTTTTTCCATAGGATATTTAATCCAATATGATAGGAATACAACATAAATTCCAATGTTTTAAAATTTATGCTATGGCATCCAAAGTCATTGTTTGATGCCATTATATTAATTAAGATGTGTTTGAATATCCTTTAGTAATTTTTTTAACCCTTGCTATTCCTTCTCGCTCTGCGGTGGCCTACAAAGCCTAATATACCTCTTTATATCATATAAAAAACATGTGTATAAGCTGTTAGTAGTTGTAGAAATATCAATTAGGAGAGTGGTTTAATTACATTTTATTTAAGCCTTAAATATTTAATGTTTCAGGAAATGGAAATCAAAAAGATGGCAAAGGAAGGTAACAATGATGGATGTAAAATTTTAGCGAAGCAGTTAGTTCAATTAAGGAAACAAAAAAATAGAATTTATTCTGCTAACAGTAAGGTAAGCTTTCTTATTAATCTATACTAAGCCCCTACTTGGTTTAGACTTTTGCCCTCATAATGTAATAAATTTTATTTCAGTACTTGTTTTATGCAGATTTGTGTTGACCATTTTCAATGTTATAAAAAATCTAGAATTTGTACCAATATTGCTGTTTAGCAGACTACATAGTAGTTTTATAAATCATTATAAAACATAAGACCCACTTTGAATTGAGTCTGATTCATACTAAGTGTGTGATATTATATGTAAATTTATGGCTGTTGCAATTGTTAGTTACCAAGTGGCTACATTTAAATAATATTCTCATGTTTACTCAAACTTTACAACCAAAACAAAGTTGGAATGTTAGGATGAATGTAGAACTAAACAAATGTGCCTACATATGCTACAATATATTCACATCCTCGATTGTATGTCGTAACCACAGACTTAGGTTAGGAGAAAATGATATGTATCATAGAGAATATTATTGATTTTTAGAAGTGGGAAACTTGTATCTGGCTACTTAACATAAACCCCCTGTTTTGTATGTTTTTTCAAATCAGTAACCATATTTGGTTTGAGTTTGCTCACACTGTGGTTGATTGTTATATCAAAAGTGAGATTTTTAGACAACATATTGTTCCTTCAACCAAAATAATATCAAATTATAACAGATACCAAAAACTTGTTTGCAGATATCAAGTGTTCAAATTCACAATAAGGCAATGGGTGCAAACATAGCTATAGCAGGTGCAATGGGCACCACAGCCAAGACAATGGGTAACATGAACAAGGTCATGAATCCACACCAAATAGCTAAGGACATGGAGGCCTTCAAACAAGCCAATGCTAAAATGGATATGACCGATGAAATGAGTAAGTTAATTGTTGTAACATTTCATGTAGATTAAGTCTGCATATCCAGCATATTCCTTTGCTTAGTGCTCAGTGGTAAGTTTCAAACTTACATGGTAGGGCTTATAATGTATTACTGAAGTGACATGATGATGAATGTAAAAAAGGAATTGAATGGGCTATATTGAAGATTGCAAAAATTCTAACTGTATAAGTTACATAATGCATTACTGGTGCATGGTGGCTTGTAGATCATGGACTAGATGTGGCTGCCAACATGCTTTTCCTGGATGTGGGTTCAAATCCTAGGATCTACCTCTGCATTTTCGCAGTCATATGGGGATTGGTAGTCTTATCTCTATGCACTATAACAGTGAAGGAGAACATTATGATGTGATATGAAGAAAATAAAATTATGAGGAAACCTAAATACCACAACGATTCAGTAAAAAAAATGGTATTTAAAAGTCTGGCACTAGGTCTGCACTGTGGCCTATCCCCTCTTTATCGTACTTCCGATTTTAGAGGAGGTTTGTGCTTCGTATTTTGATGTATTTACATCCATCCAGTATAATTTTAAGGTGATTGTTTACCATCAAGTGGTCTATTTCATTTTTAACTGACTTTTAAGAGAAAAAAAAAATGTTTTTTGTTTCATTTGGTGCATTAATAACGTGACCATTTATTTTTTGTGCCAGAGCGGGACATCAGTGGAATTAAATAATAATAAAGTTTTTAGTGTTTTACAAGTTTTTGTCATAGAAGACTGAATAACATAAAATCGTATTTTTGTATTTGTCGGCTGAACAAATTGTTTCAAACCATCGAGTTTAGTTTTTAGAGGTGTAAAACTCAGTACATGATTTATTTATATTTATATTCGTAATCAAAACAAATTTCATTACTGCGACACTCACCATTTTGATAATGTGAGAAAAAATATGTTTTTACGAAAGTGTTGGTATAATACGACCTCGCGGTTTTCAGTAGTAGTTCGGTAAAGCATTTCGAGCGGGAAATACATTTTAAATTATTATTTGGTCTGTTTGCAAAAGCGGGACAATGTCAGCCTTGCTGGGGACACCGGGACAGACTTCCTGAAAGCGGGACTGTCCCGCCCAAAGCGGGACGTATGGTCACGTTATGCATTAAATACTTTTATGTATTAAAAGTACTGTTTGTCGCGTTCTTAGTAAACATTATGTTAAAACTTAGATGGGTGGTAAATTATTTGTTTTTTTTTTTAGTTTCAGACACCCTGGACGACATCATGGATGAATCTGGCGACGAAGAAGAAACTGAAGGAATTGTCAGCCAAGTTCTTGATGAGATTGGCATCGAAATCAGTGGAAAGGTAGCATATTTTATTTGGAAACTGTTAAAGAATATTTACAAAAGCAATTCTTTCTTGGTTGCGTGTCTTATTCCGAGCTACAATAAAATGTTTGTATTTATCATTGTTTCAAAAACTAAGGACCGTGGAAAACGCGCTAAAATAAATATTTGACTAAAAACGGTGATAAAAAAATATCATATTTATTTTTATTAAACTTCATTTCATTATAAAATCGTAATACAGTACCCGGCGATAAATATTGCACATCGACCTTTGGAAAGAGACAAGCGGCTAATTTCGGCTTCGTAGAGCATTATCTCTGTCGCACACTAGCTATGTGACGTTTTGTCAGTCGCTGTTCAAGTGCGATAGAGTGCGGTCGCGTCCAGTTCAAAATATATATATAGAGTTGTTAACACCCCCAAATTTAAATAATTTAAAGTTGTACTATGGCATCTTTAGGAAAAAGAGGGAAACCTTTACGAGGTCAGTCACGCCAAATTATCTACAATGTTTATAAATATTTTGTAACCGAAGCTGACAGGTTTAAAAAAAAATGAAGATGAAAATGTAAGTTGTTCTTTAAGAAGGTTCAAGCGCGAGTTGCAAGTGCCACTGGAATTTCAAGAAGAACTTTGAACAATATATTAAACGAAGTCAGTACTGAAACACATTCTACTGAAATTAAGTTTAGCACTCCAAAAAAAGGGAGACCAAAAAACAATTTCGTTTGGATATGGACGATTTTGATTATGATGTTGTTCGAAGAATGTGTATGATTTTGACTTACGATTTAATAAACTGCCAACAATAAAATAATTAAAAGCTAAATTATCTAAAGCTATTAATTACAATGGGTCTGAAAAGACGTTGAGAAAAATACTTCACGAGAGGGTACTGTAATTATTTTCAAAATCGTTGCGAGCGACGAATAATGTAAGTAACGCTCCTCTGGAGATGTACGGGAGCGCTCGCACTACTTACTTCAGAACACTTTATTGCACTTTCCGCCCGATCCATATGTTTATGTCAATGGTATTCATATAATTCGTTAAATATGGCACCATCAATTATCTACTTGTATTGACGTATTACCTATTTGTATTGACGTATTATGTGTTTATTTTTATTGTGACTGTCTCGGTGGCGTTGTTGTAGTACGGTACGGTTGCAAAACTGAGGTCTTGGGTTCGAATTCCGGGTTGATCAACGTGATATTGGATTTTTCTATTCATTATCAGCTCACAGTCAGGAATTTGTGCCCGATATAGCGATAGGCTCGCCACCTATCACATCGTGGGACGGAACATACAAGGCGAAATGTGGGTGCCCTGGCACCTCTGCATACTCCTTCTGGGAAAGACGTGAGTTTATATATGTATGTATCGCGAAACGAGCTTGCCGTTAACCTGATGATAAGCGATACGTCCGCTCATGAGCAGTAGCAAAACCGAACACCTCGAATTACAAAGCAATGCTTGGCATTCCACTGCGCTCGTCATCCTGAGACATAAGATGTCTCAATATGTTTAGTACTTACTCTGGCTACTATGTCCTTTAATCCGAAACACAACAGTGTATCAAAACTGTTGTTTGGCGGGAGAAATATACATTATGGTGGTACCCACCCAGGCAGCCTCTCACATATGAGAGATCTAACACCAGTCATCATCATCATCATCTCAGCCACAGGAAGTCCAATGCTGAACATAGGCCTCCCCCAAGGATCTCCAAATTGAGCTGTTCGAACCGGCCTGCATCCAGCGACCACCATTAATAGTGGCTAATTTTATTTCACGAATATAAATGTTTATTTTCACAGATGGCGCATGCTCCGTCCGTATCTGGCAACAAAATTGGCCAATCTACCTCTAGCGCTGATAAAGACATCATGGCACAACTGGCTAAACTCAAATCTTAGGGCTCACTCTACACCACATATTTATTTATTATCATAGCACCATAAATGTGTTTTGTTAACTTAATATTGTTATTCAGGAATTAGGTAACCTAATAGATTCAATGGGAAGGAACCAAGAAATAAATAAACTGAACCAAAAGATCTTATTAACTGATGAATCATTAATTTAAGATTTTATACACCTACATATTTTATACTAAACAAAATAAATATATTTTTTTTATCATTCATCATTGGGAAACTATAAGGCAGTAATAACGAAAATTGTCCCACTTCATATTTCACAGTCGAGCTGCTTATTTTTGGAATCAAGTTGTTTTCAATGAATAATGCTTCTATATAATTTACATTTTTGCATTTAAGTGCACATTAAATGCTTGTATCTTGAAATTTAGTATTTATATAATATACCTAGGCAACATTTGCACTTTTGACCATGTATGTTATACAGGGTATATCAAGACTGCTACCGAAAACGAAGCCGGGTGGCAGTTTAAGCGACTTCAGACACAATGCAACAGAAAAAGCGACAATTTTTTTTTGTTATTTTTTCCTATGACCATATTTGGGTGGTAAATACATTTTTCCCTAAAATAATAGTGTATACCCTTTTATTTATAAATAATCTATGGTATTAAAGAGTTTAAATTATTATTTTAGCAAAAACTATGAATTTACCACCCAAAAATGAAGATATTCAAAAAATCATAAAAAATAATTGGCGCGTTTCTTTGCGAAATTTTTAGTTGCATAGTGTTTGTAGTCTACAAAACTAAAACTACCACCCGGCTTCGTTTTCGGTAGCAGTCTTGAGATACTCGGTATGTACAGTCTGTTAATTTTTGTCCAAACTATATCTGATTAAGATTTGAGGTATTATCTTTTCCTATAAGTCAATTCTGTATTGTTGGAATCGTTATGTAAATAATTATATCTGTACATATAATGTGAAAATAAAGCTGTGATATTTTTGTATTATATGTTACTAGACATGAAATATGTTTTATTTGTTACCTTCAGCCATGGGCGTAGCCACGGTGGGGCAGGGTGGGGCACTTGCCCCACCCTGGCTCTGGCCTCTAAGGTACTTAACTAAACCTAAAAAAATAAATTATCTAAGTAAAGTGCTGGTTGTGGACAGACATAAGCGTTTTGAATTGACTGATTAACAAATTGGCATACTCCCAGAGCCCAAACGGCTGAAGTTAAAGACACATTTTTAGATGGAAGATGGTGTAGGAGAGTGAGCAATAAGAAACTGTTTTGGTCAGTTCGAATTATACATAACAGGGCATATCAAGATTGCGACCGAAAATGAAGGTGGGTGCTAGTTTTAGTGACCCTAAACTCATCATCCATAAACCAAAAGAAGTCCACTACTGAATATAGGCCTGCCCCTATAATTTCCACAGTGACCTGTTGGGGGCAGCCTGCATCCAGCGTCGTTCCGCGACCTTTGCAAGGTCGTCTGACCACCTCGTGGGTTGACGTCCTAGGTTGGGCTTTCCGCTACTAGGCCTCCATTCGAGAACTTTTTGACCCCATCGGCCATCAGCTCTCCGTGCTATATGCCCCGTCCATTGCCAAATCAACTTAATTATATGCTGGGCTATGTCGATTAATTTCGTTCTCCTACGGATCTCCTAATTTCTGATTCGTCTCATTTCTGAGTCGGTCTCATAGGGAAACCCCGAGCATGGCCCTTTCCATAGCCCGTTGAGTGACTTTGAGCTTCCTAATAAGCCCCATAGTGAGAGGCCTAGTCTCTAGCAACACACAACTATCGAAGACTTTCGATTTAAGGCTCTGAGGTATTTTGGACGAGAGGAGGTCGCGTAGTTTTCCGAACGCTGTCTAAGCGAGTTGGATTCGACGATTGACCTCTCTCTCTCTCGAAGTTGGACCTGCTTAACCGGATCACTTGTCCTAAATAGACATATTCGTCTATAACTTCAAGAGTCGAGCTCCTAACTCTTATGGGGTGGGCACAACATGGACTTTCGACATGATCTTCGTTTTGTCCAAGTTCATTTTAAGATCCACCTGTTCGGAGACTCGATTGAGGTCTTCGAGCATAGTGCTAAGGTATTCTAGCGATTCTGCCAAGACTACAATATCGTCGGCAAATCGAAGGTGAGTGATATACTCCCCGTTGATGTTGTTGTGGCAGTGAACATTTTCGGAGATATAACATCTCCCTGTTTCACCTGTTGTGGCCCTTCGTTCGAATAGCCTTCGTTCTCTGGTCTTATACTCGGACCGATATAGTGGCGTTATTGTATATACATTTCAACACTTCGATGTACCGATAGTCGATATGGGACCGCTGGAGAGACTGTAGTCTAGGTCTCGATCGAATCAAAGGCTTTCTCGTAGTCCACAAACGCTAAACAAAGCAGCAAGTTGTATTGATAGCTTCTACCACACCGCTGTTTAGCGCGTCCACTGCAAGGTGTTCACTTAGACAATCAAAGCGATTTGAAAGCTTTCAGGGTTTGGGATATGGGCGCGAGTAGATCGGAGCGTATACTTCATCAAGCGACACCTTTCTAATCGGACATTGGTAATCAATGTGCACCTAACCATTCGCTGATCACTGCCAGTTTTTACCCTGTTGATCACAAAGACATCAGTGAACCATCCGTCAATTCGTCGTCAAAATGAAATCTATCTCATTTCTCGTAGAACCGTCAGGACTCAGCCAGGTCCATTTCCTGTGAGGCGGCTTCTGGAAAACATCGTAAAGAGTCCCTCTTTCTGCAAAAAGTCGGTCAGCCTCTGACCCCTGCGGTTCCGTTGCCCATGTTCAAATTACCCTATTTTCAACTCTGCATCACTCATGCCCAACTTTGCGCTGGAATCTCCCATAATAACATTGAAGTAGGATTTGGAAATATGTATGGCCCTACTTATGTCCTCGTACATTTCCTTTAGTTCTTTATCTGGAAGTGTCGAGGTCGGCACGTATACCTGTATGATCTTCAACGAATATCTTTTTGATATTCTGAGTATAAGGAACACTACCCTGCCTGACACGCTTTCGATGGATACGATGCTCCTGAGACCTGCAGACAAGAAATCCGATACCTCCTCGGAACTGGTGGTCCCCAAGATAGAATTGCAGGATACCAGACTTCAGGGTTATCGTATCCTCTCTAAATCTTCGGACTTCCGATAACCCCAGAATGTCTGAGTGTAACTCACTCAAATGTTCTCCTAAGAATTCAAGTTCGATAATCTTCTCGTCTGTCCTCAACGTACGAGTATGTTGTATGTTACCAGGGCCAGTGGTCGCCGGGGGTGGTAGCCACTTGTTTTGCAAAATTTTTAGTTGCCTTGTATCTGAAGTCACTTAAACTGTCACCCGGCGTTGTTTTCGGTAGCACACTTGGTAAACACTAGTAACATGGTGAAATAAACTCATTTGCAAAAAAAACGGGCACCTAAGCAATGAACCATTTCAAATGTTACTATTGGTTTGTTTGATAATTATAGGTAGTTTTACTTTCACAATTTTGTAAATTAATAAGCAAGTAATCGTTTTCGTCAGTATTATCCTAAAATTTTGATAAAATTTATGGGTTTTAATGCTATAGTTCACTAGTAGTGTATGCTCGCTAGTAGTGCATATGCTCGTGAAGTAAAAGTTAATAAAGATTTTTGTTTGTTTTTCCTTTAATAAAGTAAAACAGATAAATGTTTAATATCGAGTGTGACCCCCTCTAGCTGAAATCACAGCTTGAATTCGTCTGGGTATGCTAGCGAGGATATGCCGGATACTTGCTTGCGGAATACGTTCCCACTCCGCGGTAATCACATTCTTCAGCTCTCTGATGGTCTGCGGAGCCGGTTGTACTGATCTCACGCGTCGTTTCAGAACGTCCCAGACATGCTCTATAGGATTGAGGTCGGGACTTCGAGCTGACCAATCCAAACGACGAATGCCGACCTCTTGCACATACGCTTCCACATCGCCAGACCGGTGGGCGCGAGCGTTGTCGTCCATAAAAATTGAGTCTTCGCCTAAAGCGGCCAATGCGGGTTGTGCATGAGGAATTAGAACTTCCGTTATGTATCGATGTCCAGTCAGTGAGCCGTTTTCAATGAAGACTAACTGTACGATCCATTGAATTTATTCCTGCCCAAAACATAACAGAGCCCCAACCATAAGGTGTGATTTCTTCAAAACAAGCCTCTGCAAAGCGTTCTCCTCGTCTTCGTAGCACTCGCCCACGTCGATCTTCACCGAACAGAGATATCCTGGCTTCATCGGAGAACAATACCCTATCCCAGTCTTCTTGAGTCCATGACTCACAATTTCGAGCAAACCTAAGCCTGGCAACTCTGTGCTCACGGAGTAACTTAGGGCCGCAGGCCGGGCGATGACTGCGTATATTGGCCGCGAGAAGCCTCCTCCTGACCGTCCATAGACTAATATGCACATTTCTTACTTCTTCGAGGTTGTTCTTAAGGTCCACATATGAAGACTTGCGATTTCTCAATGCGCGACTCACAAGAAAACGATCATCCCGTGGTTGGGTACATGGTTTTTTTTCCAGAACCAGGCCTTCTCTCGACGGAACTGGTGTCTTGATACCGCTGCCAGGTCCTTTGAACCGTCCAGCGACTCACACTTAGCCTCTGAGCCACGAAGCATTGGCTGCAACCCTCTTAGAGCAGCGCAATAATTTTGGTAGCTTTTACCACTTTCTCTAACATTATTGAGACAGCTAAACAGCAATAAATGAAGCTTTGACAATTAAGAATATGAAATAAATTCATAAAAATTGACTAAAAGTTATGAAAACCGATATTATCTTTTGGAACTTTGCACCAAAAATCTATATATATAAAAGAAAGTCGTGTTAGTTACTCCACTTATAACTCAAGAACGGCTGAACTGACTTGACTGAAAATTGGTGGGGAGGTAGCTTACAACCAGGAGAAGGACATAGGATACTTTTTATCACGTTCCCGGTTTCCCGAGTTTCTATTAGCTTATTAACATTTTCTTATACAAAATGTTCTTGGGCTTGTAACTGTCAAACATTTAATGTTCATCCCGTCGATACGGTAAACTCTTCCCTCAAATTAAAAAACTTATTTAAATAAAGTTTTCGAATCGACAACATATTTCCACAATATTCGATTAAAGGCGTATTTTAGATTTTAAAGATGTAAATTAATGACATTAATTAAACGGATTGACGTTTAAATTGGTTGTCAAATAATGCGTTCAGAAATGTATTTTGTGTGAATTAAGGAGAATATATCAATTTACATAAATAGAGACAATTAAACAAATAATTTGCACATGTAAAAAGTTATATTTACTTCTTTTCAAGATCGAATGTCACTTTTATCCAGAATTTTTACAGTAGCCTTTCCTTCGCTATTATTCACTGATAGAAATTAATGTAATATATAGTCTCTGAGTGAAATAGGTTATATTTAACCTAAATATTGCTTGCAATATTTTTGGAAAAGCAGCATTGTGGGTGTGAAATAAGGGATGGAATATTGCATGGATAATCAGAATCACTAAAGTTATTAATGTCAAAAATGCATAAGGCACACTATTAATTGGATATGGAGAGACGGGATTTAATAGAGTGGGAGGTACGGGAGAGAATTGGGATAGCTGGCAGATTTGATAGGACGAAGTATAAATGCACGGTATAAGACGGAATGGATAATGAAGAGAAAGGACGGGACGGATCGAGAAGTGACTGAACAGACGGGTTAAGACGGGATTTAGCAGGACAGTAGGATAGCTACGTCAAGTGTAGGCATACAAGTTGTTAAGTTATTATGCTCAACAATTGAATATAATATGAATCCTATGATAACCAAGGCAAAGCGAAGCGTGGCCGGGTCAGCTAGTGTAGGATAAAAAGTGGTTTTCTGTAAAAACGAGCATCAAACGAAAATTTGAATTTAGAACGTACTGTTTTAAACACCACGGCATTTTTAAAACCGGCCAGTAACATGTACAAATGATTGAAATCATTTTGGTACCGTATTTTTTTAAAGAAGAATTAAAATTAAAACCGCCCGTTTTTTTGCAAATGAGTGTAGTATGTAACCTTTTTGTACAAAAAAATAACCGGGGTGAGACACCGGGTTTAGTTTGCTACTTAAATAGTCTGGAGTTTTGAGTGATTTTTGTCTAAGGATCAAAGGTTTGACTTCCACAGTTTAGTTGGCTAGACGCTGTGAAATGAGAGGTCATAGGTTCGATTCCGACATAGAGACAACATTTTGATTACACAGATATTTGTTTTACGTCTGGGACTCTTGGTGTTTGTGGGATCGAAAAGTCGATCGTATTTATCGATACCCACGTCACAAGACTCGATCTTAGTGTGGAGTCAGTACTATGTGTGACTGTTAGGGGTATTTATTTATTATTTACCTAATAGGGCGTCATAATAATTATATTTTGACGGTGTGGGTCCAGCATTTGATCCAACGGCTCACTGATGTTAATTACCGTAGTCCATGAATATTTACAATCCTTCGATCGTTTTTGCGTTGCCTGCCATGCCAAATGGCAAAGGGAAAAGGACGGAAGATAGAAAGAGGTATTAGGGTTCAAAAGTGGTGTATTTTATAAGTCAGCGCCCTTATTTTTTTATTTGTACACTAGCAAACTCTGGCAAACGTGCAGGTCACCTAATGGCAAAGGTGGATCCAGCTTCCAAGCCAGGGGGGGCTATATTGTTCTCAGAACACTGGTTACAATTTGATTACTAAAAGTTTGTTACAGCCGTGATTTGTAATCACACGCACTTATTACTTTATTTATCAATATACAAAGAATTTATCTGCGCTTATAAATATTATCAACAAGATAATTAATAAATTCTGTCCATCTGGAGCTATCCCAGGGGTCATGACCCTCATGAAATGACCTGGATCCGCCGTTGCTTAAATTTTAAGTGATCAATGCCGCTCATGAACAACCACAGCGCTTGGATCACAGATGTGTTGCCGGCTCAACGCATCATGAAGGAAGCAGGAAGACAAGGAAAGGAAAGGAGTATTGGGCATCCGGTAATCTCACCCACCGAACGAAAAGCTGCCGCTTAATATCGATTTCCTGTGTGACAGTGGTACGGACGAGCCTGCCCATTCATGCTGAGTTATGAGTTATGACTGACAACGGCGTATGTTTTTAAAACAATGAAATTCATGTATTTGACTTGATTTTCTTATCTTAAATTCTTTTTTTTTAACCTATTCTGTCCCACTGCTGGGCAAAGGTCTCCCTCAACTCCTTCCACGTATCCCTAGTTGGATCTTAAATTCATTAAACATTTTTTTGTTTGGGTCTATTACTAAGTATTATTTTGGAGTATAAACTGCTATCATATTAGCCGAAGTGCTGTATCACACGGGACTCCGTCTCCGCCGCCCGTCTCTCACTGCCACGGCGCCTGTCAGCAACACGATTACTTCGCGTCTTGATGTCTATTAAAGAATGAAATCAGTTAGTTTTTTGTTATTTAGATAGGTTTTTAGTTCTACGGTCAAATAAAGCAAAAACACCTGAACCCGTTTGCGCCGCCCCTCGTAGTTGCCACCCCGGTGCCATATCTACGCCCCTGGATCTATAGCTATCTCAGTTATTATACAAGATACAATGCAAAGCTTTCGTTTACGTTATCCAAATCCCTGTAAAAAAGAGGCTTTCTTTTTTTACGCCGTTGTTGGTTGATTAACCGCATTCCACCCTAAAATGCCTGTAGCGGTTGGTATTCATAAATAAAGATATTCAAACAAACGCAACACATAAGGTCATAGGTAATGAATTTTACAAACACTACAATAGCCTCGACGGTAATTGATATGCAATAGGCGACCACGCAGTTTGCCTTAAAATTTAACGAAGTTTACCTTCACTGTTGATTTAACTGGTCGATAATGTCATGGCGTGTTTCAAGAAAGCCATTCAATTCAGATCACGCATTTTGACTAGAACGTTTTAAGACATCACTACTTTGTTACCTTTAAGTTATTTATTAATTCTACAAGATGATGATGATACCGGATCATCTGTTCGATGAGGGCATCAATAACACGTTGTTTGAAAACGAAATGAAACATGTACAGAATAAGAAACCGGTGTATGATAGAACCCAACGAGACTACGTAAGTGATTTATTATTGTAAGAAGGGTTGGTTTGTTGATTTCCTGAGGCTGAGGTTTTCCCATAGATGTTTCTTTACGGACCACTCTTTATGATCTAGCCGCGTTTGATTGTCCGTTAATTTTAATATGATCACTGGAAGACAAACGATAAATAACGAAAAATAAAAATAAAAAAATTGCCAAAGTGGCTTCCAAACGAACTTATAATGACATTTAGACTAAGTCGCAGCTTTAGTTAGCAGTAACTAGGAACTAACTATACAATATATCTAAGCGTTGAACTAAAATTATAAAGTAACTACCATGGCAGATAATATCGGTGTTTTTCTTGCAGGAACAAGAACAAAGAGACTTGTTAAATTCCCAAGATGGCGACACTTGTGAAATCCACGATCAGTTTTATCGCGACCACAAACTTTTGTTGGTTCTTTTCCGAGCGCTTGCTGTCATGCCTATCACCAGATCGCGGCCGGGTAAAAATACATATTGTATAAAGTTTGATATGTATTGAAACGGGTAGCGCCTCAGTATGCACGAAGTGCCAAATACGTTAAAAAAGAAAAGTAGAATATGAATTAAATGTATTTCGTAGACCATATGTACTTGATACTGCCAGGTTCTTCAGCAATTCAACCTGCCTCACTGTGTACCAAAAAGAACCACCTATCCAGTGTCAACTTTTCTGGCAGATTTCTAAATTGAAAACCTTATTAGCTTAGTGGCTAGCCCACGAAGGGAATTTCTTTCAGGGTCGTTTTGCTCCATTGGACTGTTACTAGAACAATACCATATTAAGACAATAAATTCTTCTATTAAACAGCATACTGACCCGAAATAAGGCCAGTTTGATGGACTTTTGCGTGAGCCCTGCCCATTGAACTTTTTATTGTTTTATTGTCGTGCTCAGCAGTGTGTATATAATGATGGGTTGACGTATTTTTGACATACATACTTTATATAATATGATCCTTTATTAAGGGCCTAAAAGTATTATACCTATAGGATGCTTATCATGAAATTTTAAATACACGAGAATGATACATTCGGCTAAAATTAATTATGAATTTCATCCATTCAGGTACAATCACATTTAGCTGGAAATCCTCTGCAACGATGTACGCAATTTGCTTTTATATCGCCGCCACCGCAGTTGTTTTAATCGTGGGCTATGAACGGTTAATGATTTTGCGATCCATCAAACGTTTTGACGACTATATCTACGCAATTTTATTTGTTGTGTTTCTTGTTCCTCATTTTTGGATACCATTCGTTGGTTGGGGCGTCGCGAATCAAGTTGCTGTTTATAAGACTAACTGGGGAAAATTTCAGGTACCTAATTTGCTATTTATTTTTTTCTACAAACAGTCTTCAAAATTATGTTTTCATGGTGTAATTTAAATAGTTGTGCATAGTAGGCAAATTTTTTAATCTCTAAAATGTTAACTTACACCAGAGTCCAAAGCGTAGCTTTGCTCGCTCCCAATATGTACATGATACAAAGACATTGGCTTGCTTTATAGCATTATTTACTACAATTATTTACATTTATTAATAGGTTTACAACCTACTGATGGTAGGTCTCCCATATGTGAGAGGCCATTGGGGTAGGTACCACCACAATATCTATTTCTCCCGTGAAACAACACTGCGTAAATGCAATTGTGTTTCTACTGGACATATTGAGACTTAACGTCTTATGTCTCAGGATGGCGAGCGCAGTGGAATGTTGCTACTGTTTATGAGTGGTCGTATCGCTTACCATCAGGCGAACGGCTTGCTCGTCTCGCCATTCAATTCAATAAAAAAAAATTGTAGAAAAATAAACGATATGTAACTGAAATATTAATAATATATAGGTAGTAGGAAAATCTTTTAGATTTTGAATAATCAGAAAATAATATCTAAAAGTTTCTTAGGAAAACTAAAGAAAGTTTTTATCAGAACTGTGCCCAAGTAAAACGTTACTGTTTCTATATTGGATTAAACTTTGTGACATTAAGAGTAGCTTTACCTTTCCTACACGAGAAGTGGGTAGAGTAGCTAACTGCGACGTCTAGTTGCAGCTCGCGAACACGAAATGCCATTTTGAACTTCATGTTCGCATTTTGAAAAGATTGACGGTTCGGATTTAAAACTCTGGCGTGCGGGAATAGAAAATATGCAATTTGAATGCTAGGTATTTTTGGAGTTTTTGACGTGACAACGTCTTAAATTAGGTTGCGGCTGGGAGTCACTTATGAAAAAGTGTAACGCCCGGTAACGTAAAGCCCTGGTCTGTCGAAGCTACGCACAGCGTTTGCGTTGCGCGGAATGCGGTGTCAAACTCGGTTTTGTATGAAAAACATTGACATTGACATGACGTTCCGCCGCAGTATGCGTCAGCCAGCGTCTGCGGTGAGGGGTCAACCGGGTGACGGTAAGACTGGTCTTTTGTACTGTCACAATATGCGTCGGTGTAGAGGGGCAAGTGCGGTGAAGCGCGGGGCGGATACGCCGCACAACGTGCCGTCATTCTCATCATTTCGTCGCGGTAAGCGTATTTGCGCAATGGATTTATTTGAGGACAATATTTTTATCAATTTTCGTTTGGTTTAAAAATTTGTTTAGGCTGTGGCGCGTATATCGACTATGTGCTGCCGCACAGTACGTTTAATACAGTTCACGTACGTTCCCAATGACAATGGCGCAATATTACACCACGTAGGAATAAAACTTTAAAACCTTGCTTTGGTAAAAAAGATACAATTAAAAAGCAAAATTAATTAATATTTAATAAGTACAAGATTATAAAATGGGGTCAATTACATTTATTTTATTGTTATAAAAATGGCGAACGGAATTGTATTTTAATTGTTCCAAGTACCTAGTACCCCATGCTTTTTAACAAAATATAGCAACGGATTTAGTTCCCAACTGATCACGGTACAATTGGAGACGATTTATTTACGGTTAATATGTGTAACATTGTAGTAGAATACAATTATTAATATTTATCGGCTCGTTTGCTATACACCACGTCTTTACCCCCCGTTCCGTCCTCCACGTCTATGATCTATCTCATTCACCCTTGGTTCGCGTAGTGTATAGTTCGAGACGACAGATGCTAAGAGTATGAATTTATCAATACACTACAGTATCTATATACAATCAGTTTTTATCCCTATTCGCAGGGCACTTTATCAGCCCATATACGTCCCACTGCAGAGCACTGGTCTCCTCTACAATCGAGAATACGATTAAGAGTGGTTAGGCCATACTATAGTCCACCACGCTAGGTGGCTTTATCCCTATAGGTGCATAGAAAGAAATATAAACAACAAACCCAATAAAAACATCAATCGTTTAAGTGCACCCGCTTTTTATATGAGCCCGAAAAAATAGCTACAAAGAATCTTATGATGAGTTTTGTATCAGCATATATACATACATTCGTTGTATAATGGTTGTATATTATCGTCGTAGTTATTTACAAAATCCACCTACAATATATAATAAACTATCGCCGTTCGACACAAGTAGCACCACTCTCCTAGCACCTGGAGTGCATCATGTGACGACATGGTGCAATCTTAAATATGTAATTCCTCAACTTAGTATCAAGTTCTGTGTTTTCCCCTTTTTTCCATTCCCATTCCATTAAAACCCCCTCTATATGTATTGTAATTTGCGCTACTTACACCTACGCATATATATTTTGAGCTCTGTGTTATGAATTCTGTTAAATACTAAAATAAAATTATTATTGTAAAAAGTGTCCATCAGTATTGTTCCAGGTTTTGCTTGTGACAATTTTATAGGAAAATAATTTAATCGTTATGGAATTTACTTTTACCCAATTACGGTACGATCGATAACGATAATGTAAGAAAGGATATCTACATAAATCCAGTGAAATTTAATTTGTTCTGACAATAAGTTGTTTAGCCGAAAAAGGATGTATACAGCACACGTGTATTTCATTAGAATGATACGAACCACTTTTATCACGTATCAATATTGCGAAAATTGTCTCGTAAACATATATACCCAGTTTATTTAAAATGACGCACAAACATTTTTTTAAATAAATTATATATGTTTTCGAACATAAATTATTGTTATTTGTTGTCATGGACATTCAAGTAAACTTCAATGCGAAATTGTCATAGTAACGTTGGTTGTCAATGAACGGTTCTCCCATTGGTCAACGGTTTTACGCACAGAGTAAAACCTATACGTGGACCACCTTTTTTGTTGTTATGTGAACTACGTTGCATGACGTCATTACGTTGCCGCTTACCGCAGTGCCGCGCGTATCCTTCGACAGACCAGGCCTTAACGGTGCGCGCGCAGTACTAGAGAATTATTTTTCAGTTTCACCCACTTTTTCCAAAATTGTCCCATAGCCCCCCCCCTGCCTTCCCCCACCCTTATTCCGAAATAGTGCCTATTAGCCTCCCCACGAAACCTACCCCCCCCCTCCCCTACCCCCACCCCGAAAATTTACCTCACCCCCCCCAATCCTATCTCGGCCAACATAGGTCGTAGACCCACCGAGTTTGGTATCCTCGGAACCGTCTTGGTGAGGGCTACAAATTGACCCCGCCAGAAATCCCAAATTACGCAAAAAATTACCCACCCAAAAAAAATATTTTACCTCCAAAAAATTAATTTAAGTTAGCCTCCCCACGAAACCTTCCTCCCCCCCCCCCCTCCCTTACCCCCACCCCGAAAATTTACCTCACCCCCCCCCAATCCTATCTCGGCCAATATAGATCGTAGACCCACCGAGTTTGGTATCTTTGGAACCGGCTCGGTGAGCTCTACAGATTGGCCCCAACCAAATCCCCAAATTCCTCCCTCTCTCCCCTAAAATATTTGTCCAGGCATAACTCCGTCATTTCTTAAAGTAAACCCCCCGTGTTTGGAGTCAGAGGAATCGTCTTGACGAGCTCGACAATCGAGAGCAGGCAAAATACGATTTTTCTTATTGACGTGACAACGTCTTAAATTAGGTTGCGGCTGGGAGTCACTTATGAAAAAGTGTAACGCCCGGTAACGTAACGGTGCGCGCGCAGCACTAGAGAATTAGGCGCATTGAATCGGCGCATGCTTGTGTCTCTGTCTTTGTCTTTCTCGAACGTTCTTGGCGTTGGAAAAACAAGAAAGCGTCACAATACAAGTTCACACGTGTGGTTAAAGTATCGTCAGCTGTGTCTGTAGTGAAAATATGGAGTGCTTAGATTCGTCATTACATGTACAATGTTTTAGTAAACAAAATATATTTCTATAGTTAAAATTTGTGCAATTCTTATTTTCATTCAATTCCTTGTTCCTATTGTGCAATTTAATTATATTCATATCAATAAATATTCTACCGAGAAAAAGACGTTGTCACGTAAAATCTTCGCCCGTAAAACCGACTTTACAGGCAACCATTTTATATTGTATTAACATTATTATTAATAATGAAAGATAATATTGTACTATTGACCAACAATCTTCGATAATATCAAATATAATATATTTATTTCACATAAAATTCTCCTTGCACGCTGCAATAAATGATGGCAGCTAGGCAAGGCTGCACTGACCCGATGCGTCTAATAAGCGGCTGAACAAAAAGCAACCGCCTTATATTATAATTTATTAGCCTCGTATCAGCATGAAATCATTTTGTACAACCTTGGGAAAAAGTAATTGCAATGTAGTGAAGCTTGCAGGAAGTCGCTAAATGACATTCGCTTCTAACAAGTTGTATAAATCAAAATATAATCATGTTGTTCCCAATAGTACGAGAGATGACCAAAATTTTTGTCTCATAGCAATACGGCCACAACCGCATCAAATTGATAGATTTGATTATTTCAAACTCGAAAATACCAATTTCAGACATTTTTCGCATAGCGTTTGACCGCACTGAATTTTCAAAAATGTCAACAAATTTTACCGGACTGTATCATAGCAATCTGTCTGATTTTCGGACTGTAGTTATATAATAGCTATAAGATACCGAAAACATATTTTTCAGAAGTTAATAGTGTAGCGCGAACCCAAAAAGTAATTTAGAAAAATTAAAAATGAGACAAAAAAATATGATGATAGCAATCCGTCTGAAAATGTTTTTTACGGATAAATTAGGAGTAGTTAAAACGAAAAAAAAAATTTCAGAAGAAAATTCGGATGCAACACATTTTGAGACCATCATAAATATGTTAAGGAATTTTACCGATCGGTATCATAGCAATCTGTCTGAAAATTGTTGAAATTGATGAAATGAATTAACCAGATGAAAAAATAATATATATCAGAAGAATTCAGTGTAGCACCTCCCTTATCAGACAACTTTTCGATATCGACCGTATTGAAGCGTGACTGATTGCAAGTTGGGCAATCACCTTGCTTTTGTCTTGCCAAAATAGAGCGCGGACAACGTATCTATGCTATAAAAATATCTATTATAATTGATAATTTTGAATTCTTAAAATACTACTCTTCCATCCCCGAAAACTTCGTCAATGGGAGATGAGCAAACTATGCCTTATCATTGGGAATAGAAGAAAAAAAACGTCCGCGAGCCCTCGGACAACCAGTAACACACCCACGTCCGCCTGAGCTACTTATAGTTTGTTGTCACTTTATGTGAGCGTTATTTCAACGGTTAGGACAGCTGGTGAGTGACTATGTATAGTAAGAGAGTGGCAGGAGTATAATATGCGAAAAAAACCATTCCCACCGCAGCAGAAACGTAAGAAGCGCTCAGGCATCGGCCAAGCGACTCCAAAACGTTCTTTTTTCTTTTGGGAGTACATGCGACATCTAAAATGTCTGAAAACATTTTTTTTGCAATCTTGCCTTATTTACCAACGGTAGAAAAAAAATTCATTCGGATTGTTATGATACAGGTCGGCTAAATTTGTTGACATTTTCAAAAGTTCGTGTCAGCTATATACTACGCGCAAAATGTCTGAAAACCAACTTATTCGTCATAAAATTATAAAATCTATGTACATTTCCAATATCAGACGTATTGCTATGATACTGAAGCGTCAATAAAACACGGTAGGTAGGAGCTAACTGCTTTAATAATAATATACCGGCGACACTGATTGTATACCGTTGGTACTTACAACTACGTAGGTATGCATATACATTTATTGAACCGTATTACAATATCTTACACCAACTCCCTCCTTAAATTTAGTTATACATACATCTAAATATTCTTATCTATTTCCTTCCCCCAACTTAAATTATAATTCTTAATATAAATTAATGTTAAACTATACTTTAGTGTACTTAATAAAGTGCCCGACTAACTAGTAACTACCACTCTTAAATATTTGATATAAATGTAGCCATATATAAAGAAAAAAAAAGGAATGAAAATGATGTAATGAAATGGTAAAAATTAAAACATACAAACTATATTTTACTTTGATTATGTTTGCGAAGTTCCCTATTGTACGCACGAACGGCTCGCTCAGTGGCATCGATAGGTGGTGGCGGAGGTATCTCAGATTGGGGCGGTCCCGTGGACTCACCATGGTCAGGAAGGACATCGGCAACCACAGATTGCCTGTGTTCTGCGGATCCTTTGGATGATATTGCCGAATTTATGGGCGTATCTATATCATCTGTGCATCGGCTCCCAGTATTTTCGGTGGATGTGCTTGATAACCGAGCGAGTGAAAATCTACTTTGTCGGTTCGGAATCATTTGGTCTACGTGTCTCCTACAGCTATATCCTTTTTCTACGTCGATGCAATAAGATACTGGCCCCGATTTTTTTACGATCTGGCCTGCTACCCATTTTTCAGGACGATTTGAATAGTCTCGAGTTAAAACCCTATCACCAATTTCATAAGATCTATTCGACCCGCCCGCTGCCATTATTTGTTTATTTTGGACAGTCATTACCTTATCTGCCGTACATGGCCGCATAGCGTCCAAACGGCCTCTGAGTCTACGGCCTATTAATGCAATCGATGGAGCCACACCGGTTGTGGCGTGCTCACAATTTCTATACTGAAATAAAAATCTATTGAGCCCAACCGCCAAATCTTGACCCTCGTAATGTGCTCGTTTTAGTGCCTTTTTTACAGATTTGACTGCATTCTCCGCAGCTCCATTACCTTGCGGTCGGTACGGGGATACAGTCGAATTCCTAATGTTGTTTTTTTTACAAAACTCATTAAACTCCCTACTCGGAAATGGTGGTCCGTTGTCTGTTACCAGCTGATGAGGCAAACCCCAGCGTGCAAACAAATCCCTAAAAAACATTATAGTATCGTGGGCGGAAGTACTTCGTATCTCTTTTGCTTCCAACCACTTAGTGTGCGCGTCAATGACTACTATGTAATATTTTCCGTTATATTGTGCAAAGTCGGCGTGTAGACGCTGCCAAGGCGCTGCGGGAAACTCCCAAGGATGGATTGAGGACTTAGGTGGTGCGTCCCGTACATTTAAACAAGCTGGGCAATCACTACACACCTTCTCTATGTCCTTATCAATTGAAGGCCAATATACATAATTCCTGGCAATCGATTTCATTTTGACTATGCCGAGGTGACCTGCATGTATTTCTCTAAGCACCTGTTCTTGCAATTTAAATGGAATTACCACTCGATACTTATATAAAATACAGTCGTGTTCAAAATACAGCTCCGCACGTCTAAAATAAAATGCTTTCTCGTCTTCCCTTTCACATGTGCGAGGCCAACCAAACATAATATATCCTATAATTTTACTGAGCAAAGGATCTCGCTTTGTTTCTAAAGATATTTCCTTACACGTAATTGGTAATGTGTCATCAATTAAAAACAGATAATGATTATTATCGGCTTTTGTGTGTGTCGTAATGGCTAGCGGCAAGCGACTCAACGCATCTGCGTTGCAATTTTTTTTTGATGGTACGTATTGTATATTAAAATCATATGCTGCCAATTTGACAGCCCAACGTTGCAGCCGACTTGCTGCCGTTGGCGGTATACCCCCTTTTGGCCCAAATATGTACGTAAGAGGTTTGTGATCTGTTCGCAACAAAAATTTACTACCAAATAAATATTGATGATGCTTTTGCACTCCGTACATAATGGCTAATGCTTCTTTGTCCAATTGACTATAATTATTTTCGGCATCCGAAAGTGTTCGCGATGCACAGCTAATGGGTCGTTCAGAGCCGTCCTCCAATACGTGGGACAGAACCGCCGCCACCCCATACGAGCTGCTATCTACTGACAATATGAGCGGCCGTGACGGATCAAAATGAGTCAACACTTTATCACTTGATAAACAATGTTTAGCCTGATTAAAAGCATTTTTACACTTTTCATCCCAGTGCCAGGGATTGTGTTTTTTTAAAAGAGCATATAAAGGATGTAATAATAAGCTTAAATTTTTTATAAATTTCCCGTAATAATTAAGCATACCTAAAAATGCCTTTAATTGGGTCATATTACAAGGTTCAGGTGCGTTTTTAATAGCGTCCACCTTTGACATATCTGGGTGCAACCCCTCCTTATCAATTACAAAGCCTACATACGATACACTTTTTTCTAAAAACTTACATTTATTTATTTTAACAGTAAGGCCCATTTGCGAAAGGCGTTCGATTACAGCTCGCAGATTTTTTATATGACTTGAGCGATCGCGGCCTGTTATACATATGTCATCTAAAAAACATACAGTATTCGGAATGCCGCGGATAGTATCCTCCATTATCTTTTGAAACTTTTCCGGTACACAGCTCAAACCATACGGTGTACGACGGTAGGCAAAAGTACCTATATGAGTAGATATCGCGGTTAAGGCTTGTGATTCGATATGTAACGGAACTTGTAAATAAGCAGCTGTGAGATCAATTTTTGTATATTCTTCCCCACCACTTAAAATAGCAAACAACTCTTCAATACGGGGAAGAGGGTAAAAATCTCGCTTTAATTTTGGATTAATCGTAATTTTGTAATCCCCACATATTCTAATATCTCCGTTAGATTTAATCACCGGAACGATTGGTGTTCCATACTCAGATTCTTCTATCGGGTAAATAGATCCATTGTTTATCATACGCTCGAGTTCCCGTTCAACCGCTCCGCGCAGTGCTAAAGGTACGGGCCGTGCGCGCACAAAAACCGGTTCTTTATCTGTGAGCTGTAAGCGAATTTCCTTTTTACATGTTCCCAATTCATTAGTAAACACATTCGGATAGTCTCGTTTTAACTCATTCACAATATTTTCTCGAGATATTTTATCATGAGTATGAATATTATTTATTGCTAATTGATTAATATTAAAGTGTCGCATCCATGTTCTCCCTAAAAGGGGTCTATTCCCATTTTTAATGACATACAATTTTAATTTTTTTTGCAAGTTATCATTGATTCGAGCGTCGACTATTATATAGCCCAAGGATTCTATAGGGCCACTCGTATACGAGGTAAGTTTAGTTTGATCTTCATAAAGTGGGTATTTAAAAAATAAACGTCTATAACATTCGTCATTGATGGCAGAAATTTTACTACCGGTATCAATTTCACACTGTAATAGGCAACTATCGATTTGAACATTTACAAAGTATGGTTTATCACCCTCAGCTACCACTTTAATATTAAACAATTCAATGTCGGAGTTGTTATCGTCCTCAATAAAATATTGTTTGTTATTTGTGGACGACTTACGATCAGAACTCAACATATATTTGCACATGGCCTTTAAATGGCCCTTACGATTACACACATTACAGTTATACTGTTTAAAACGACACTTATCTGCTCGATGCGCCTTACCGCACCGCCAACACGAAAGCGCCTGCGCCCCCTGGCGCACGTTGCGCACAGTATGCAGGCCTTCGCCCGCCTCGCTGCTCCCGGAGTACGGCGCGGCCATGCTCGAGCCTGCGCCCATGCAGCCGGCGCGCGCACCTGCGTCGCCACCGTTCCTGGCGCTCGTCTCCGCATGCTTATCAGCCGCCTCCAGAGCCAACGCTAGCTCCACCGCCTTTTTGTATTGAATGTCCCGCTCCGCGAATAATCGTGACCTCATTTCGTCGCTCGCCAGTCCCGAAACAAATTGGTCCCGGAGATTTTCTTCGAGATTATGGCCAAATTCACATGTTGCAGCGAGATGTTTTAGATTTTGTAGGTAATCTGTTAGTGATTCCCCAACCTTCTGGCGCCGCAATCTGAACATGTGTCTCTCGGCTATAACTGATCTCTGCGGTTCTAAATGTTCTTTCAGTAATTGCACCAGCTCTTCGAATGTTTTATCCTCAGGATTCACGGGAGCACATAGATCGCACATTAAATTGTATGTCGGTTCACCCACTAACGTTATTAACGTGGCCACTCTCAAGTTAGTTTTAATTTCATTAAGAAGCATAAATTGTTTGATTCTACGAACATATGCGTTCCATTGCTTTGAATGCAGATCAAAGGGTTCTATTTTTCCGAAAGGCATTATCACTTTGTCGCGAAATAATAACTAGTAATGGAATTACTATCGAAAATCCTCGTCGCCAGTGAAGCGTCAATAAAACACGGTAGGTAGGAGCTAACTGCTTTAATAATAATATACCGGCGACACTGATTGTATACCGTTGGTACTTACAACTACGTAGGTATGCATATACATTTATTGAACCGTATTACAATATCTTACAGATACCTACTGCCTTTTTTTTTGGACACAGCAGAAATAGCCTTACATGCAATTGCTACACTTTTGACCGTTACTACCTACCTAGTCGGGTTTAGAATTACATAATCTAACGATTTTATACAATTTCGACCGTATTGCTATGATACATGGTTTTGGTCGTCATCTCTGGGACTACAAAGGTTGCTTGGAAGAAATTATCTAGAGTGATAAGTCCACCTCTTGTACTATTACTATTGTGTTGTTTATGCACTGTTCTTTTTTTCTATTTTGTGCAATAAAGGATTAAATAAATACCTCGATAAATCGTTGCAAGAATCCTTACGCAGTGGTGTTCCTAAGGCTGTAAATGATATATATTTAATTTTGCAGGTAAGGTACTACAGAGTGACAGGTGAACACCTCCAGTTTCCTAATCTGAAGACGTCAATCGTGATCATAAGCGTGGGATGTCTGTTGCTGGCAGTATGTTTCCTGCTGAGTCTTTGCGCTCTGCTCGATGGTTTCCTTCTAAGGCACACAACAGCGTATTTCCACATCATCACAATGATCAACATGAACTGCGCACTTTGGTACATCAACTGTAAAGCTATTAAAATCGCGTCGCAAAGTCTCTCCGAATGTTTTCGCAGGGTAAGTGAAATCTTATGTGATTGAGATGTTTTGTATTTATGGGTCAATTATTTTCCCTGACATTACTCGGTATACCTTGTTATGTTAAATTACCACCGATTTCGATTTGTCATCAACCTTTTCGAGAATAGCCCTATCACGTTAGTGGATCACGTTGGTCCCACCAAAAATGGCATGGTGGACTTCTCATATTTTCAACTAGCTGTGCCCGCGACTTCGTCTGCGTGGAATTTAACAAAAAAAAATTCGTTTATTAAGTTTTTTTTTTTGGTTTTGCATTTTTATTTTAATTATCAACCTTTGTAACGAAACCATACCGCGATCTCATTCTACGGTGGCGCCATCTCTTAGCGAGCGGCGGTAAACTCCCGTTACACATTTATTTTCAGTTTTATGTATTAGCTTTGTTGAAAAATTTCTTTATATACAATATTTTGTAAATGTGATATTGATTCGTTGGTGGGAGAAGTGGTGGGAGGCGCCCGACGTGACGGCCCAGTGGTGGCATGCGCGTGAGCTGCGCGCTGGCATTGCAACATTAGTTTATTTTTCTAAAATAAAAGATTTTTTTCTAAAATAAATGTACCCTAAGTTACTCCTTGTTATATCAGCTACCTGACAAAAAAGTCCCGTCAAAATCGGTCCAGCCATTTCAGAGATTAGCCGGAAAAAACAGACAGACAGACAAAAAAAAATTATATATCATTTTCGGCACAGGTATCGTGTATATAACGATATGCAGTTGGACATTTTTTTTTATTTTCACTTTTAAAACAGACACTTCAATTTTATTTATATGTATAGATAATTTGATTTTTAATATATATAAATTTCCTAAAGCTAATATTTCTGTAAACCTATCTCACTTACTCAATATTTCCGCGCACTCTTAAGTAACTGCTTATGAAGATTAAACTTTGTTCGAAAAAATGTCATAAAGCATAAAATATTTACGCTGTCGTCTTACTTTAGGCAGATTTCACAAAGACCTTTAATCTGTTTGTTCCGTCTTCGAAAGTTTAGGATCCAATTTTTCCCAATTAGAAGTTTATTATTTTAAGGAAACAAACTGTCTTTGTGTCGCAGTTATAAGTTTACAGTATGGTTACACCGCTGAGGTCTCGGGTTCGTATCTCAAGTCGGGCAATGTATTGGATTTTTCTATTCGTTATTGGATTTATTGAATTTATTGATATTTTTCTATTCATTATCAACTCACTGTCACGAATTAGTGTCCGATATGGCACTAGGCTCGCACCCGATCACATCGTGATACTAAAAAGACTAAGCTTGGAGCACCTCTGTCTACCTCTTCTCGAAAAAAGGCGTAAGTTTATGTATGTGTGAATTTTTAGGACGTAAAGAGGGAATGCTCAGTGAAGTTGATATCCCGGTATCGGTACCTCTGGCTCAATTTGTCAGAATTGTTGCAGTCACTTGGAAACGCTTATGCCCGGACTTATTCTACATACTGTCTGTTTATGTAAGTACAAATATTGGATTATAATAGTACCTATGTCCAGCAGCGGATAAATTCGACCTGATACGACGATAGGACGCTAAAGCAATGTCGTATACAGTTTTACAAAAGGAATTCCCGAAACCGATTCTTGTTCCTTATCCTCTACCAGGATAGGGCGCGCTGACAGACCGTTCAGGGCCCACTTTACTGGGATCTGTGTGCGTCAAACGTATTCTGGTTTTAGAGTAGCAAATACGTATACTTTAAATCCTTGCTCGTCACACAGGAAGTGTTCCTGAGATGATTTTTTGAGATAAAATGTAGCTTGTATATTAATCCACGATGTTAGCTACCTCTATACCAGATTTCATTAAAATTCATTCGGTAGTTTTTGCGAGGGCAACAGGTATCTATAGATATGTACATTCGCGATTATAATACGTATAAGTATTATACGAGTGAATATAGTCTTATTTGATTCTTTATTGCGATTCTAAACGCGCGATTGAATCGATTCAATAGCGTGTTTATATGATGAGTTTTATTAGGGCATTAACCTACACCAACCATAATGCTAGGGCTTTAAGCTTAGTTGGTAGAAAAAAAACGTAATATTTATACACATATATTATTTTCCTTTTATTTGTTTTGATCTTTTTGCAACCTGCCGCCAGCCGGGCTATTTAATAATGCTACACAAAACACTTTGCTATGGAATTCGACCATGGAGGAACTATTTGTAGGCATAGCTTATTTTTGTTGGTAAGATGTCGATAACTGAAGGATCAACACAGTTAGGCAATGGAAAATTCCATCGAATATATGAATGTTTCCAGTTATAGTCGCATTTATAATGTCTTTAGTATTTAGCTAGTGGCAGAATATTCATATCCAGTTAACTATCACCGCGTGTATAAAAAAATGTAAAAGCAATGTACATATAATGAAATTGTGACATGGTTAATGATGTTTGTCAGGTTTGCGAATATAACCATAGCTGTTTACGGAGCGCTGTCTGAGATTGTGGATCATGGTTTCGGCTTCTCGTTCAAGGAGATGGGACTCATTGTTGATGCAGCGTACTGCTCTACTTTACTCTTCATTTTCGCTGATTGTTCCCATAAGTCTACTTTAAAGGTATGTTATCTACCTACCGTTACGGTATGGGAGAGTTTTTTTTATTAACTGAGTTGATGACACATATAGTTTGTAATTTGTAAGTATTTCAAATTAGTCCAAAAGTATTGTAATTATAGTGCAAAGTTACCAGTTCCGCTTTTGGAAAAATAAATAAATAAGGCTATGATTTAATGTACTCAAGAGCCATAGGTCACAGAAAAACTAGTAGGTACATACCATAACAATATTTTCAATGGTATAATAATGTTAAAATGCAGGTAGCAGCGGGAGTTCAAGACACATTGCTCTCAATTAATGTGCTGGCAGTCGATAGACCAACACAGAAAGAGGTAAGCGTATGTCTAATATGATTTTTGAGGATATCTATACTCAGAATTAGTCTGATTGATATGGTTGGGTCATCCGAAGCGAGACGACCAAGTCCAAAAAAATAGGCGGCCCAGGTAACCCACGCCTATTTTAAGGCCGCTTTCTACACGCCATCTAATAATGAATAAGTTATTTTTTAGGTATTGAATATATGATTTCTAATACATACTAATATTCTGTCTATCCTTATAAACAGATCGACCACTTTATCCAAGCGATAGAGATGAACCCTGCCGTGGTTAGCCTCAAGGGATACGGCAACATTAATAGAGAACTGCTTACGTCTGTGAGTTTCTATTCATTTTCTAATTTAAAAAGAAATATATCATTACATATTTAAATTATCCCTTTGATATGGTTGGCATATAGGTTTCATACAACTTTGTTTAATACTACATTCATAGTTTTTATACCTTTTTTAGGATAGTATCAACGGATCTTATTGATGGTTTGGTTTGATTTTTATTTCTTTTAATTTCTCGACGTTTCTTTTAATTTACAGCTTTCGTGGTTACGGGGCGGGTATACCTCAAAACGATGGTCGAATTAAAAATGTTACAATTAAACCCAATCCGCGATAAAATTCGTAAATAATAGTTTTATTTCAAAAGTTTACTGTTGAATGATGTGAAATAAGGCATTTGCATGGTTGTGATATAGGTACTAGGTACTAATCAATAAATAGAATACGTCCCTGTACACTTGCAGTTGGATTAGTCGTTAGCTCACACCCACTACCAAAAGTGACTTACTATACTTTGTACTGCTTAGATACGGATGTATAGCTGATAAAATAAATCCGTATAAAAGCCTATTATTTTAGATAAATATGAAGAACTATTCGAGTATCAATAATACTAACCATTATATGAATGTCTCTATGTTAAGATTGTATGGCCTTCACCCACTCTATGTTAATAATATCTTCTTGATATTTCATATACACGGGTCCAAAAATTTTAATTTAAAATGATATTGAAATAATCCGAAGCGTTGGTATATTTTTTCTTAAAGCACTGACTCATCGATTCTGGGTTTTGCCAGTGTCATCAACAATCAAAAGATTATTTAGAACTCACAAAACACTATTGAAATGTCCTTTATAAAATCTATAGCCATGATTCAGGCACTTATTTAAATCTTCATTAACTTGACTTTCTTAAATGATTACGTTCCACAATAACAACTTTACATACATACATAATCCTCACGCCTGTATCCCATAGGAGTAGGCAGAGACTATAGAACAATAACAACTTTAAAGAAAATATAATGTTTAATACAAACATAGTTGTTTATATTTACCATGCAATTATCCCCCAGAAGTTTCACACGCTCTTTAATTTCCGAATATGTAAAATTCCTTGGGTTTAAAATAAATTGGTTGACGAGAGACAGCCGCTCCTTGGACGCAATGACTAAACGATCAAAGAATGCAATTGCTCACATACTTTAAGTCTACATTCATATTTATTAGTTAGCCGCCAACGTGTCTGTATGGAAAACTTTTATTGCATATCTGCGCTCCGCAATACACGATAACAGATAAACTGTTATAGTTACGGACTGCTTGTAATCACATTATGTGCAATCGACTAATACAATTTATTGCTACCCGTTTGTATTGGATAATACAACGTCCTCTATTTAAATTGATTTACAATCTATCAAAATATGTTAAAGGTACTTTCAAATGTAAATCTGGCAAATAAACTCATTTGCAAAAAAAACGGGCACCTAAGCAATGAACCATTTCAAATGTTACTATTGGTTTGTTTGATAATTATAGGTAGTTTTACTTTCACAATTTTGTAAATTAATAAGCAAATAATCGTTTTCGTCAGTATTATCATAAAATTTTGATAAAATTTATGGGTTTTAATGCTAAAGTTCACTAGTAGTGTATGCTCGCTAGTAGTGCATATGCTCGTGAAGTAAAAGTTAACAAAGATTTTTGTTTGTTTTTTCTTTAATAAAGTAAAAGCAGATAAATGTTTAGTATCGAGTGTGACCCCCTCTAGCTGAAATCACAGCTTGAACTCGTCTGGGTATGCTAGCGAGGATATCCCGGATACTTGCTTGCGGAATACGTTCCCACTCTGATGGTCTGCGGAGCCGGTTGTACTGATCTCACGCGTCGTTTCAGAACGTCCCAGACATGCTCTATAGGATTGAGGTCGGGACTTCGAGCTGGCCAATCCAAACGACGAATGCCGACCTCTTGCACATACGCTTCCACATCGCCAGACCGGTGGGCGCGAGCGTTGCCGTCCATAAAAATTGAGTCTTCGCCTAAAGCGGCCAATGCAATTTTAACAAAGATAACTCATATAAAGGACCTTGGAGTTTTACTTGATTCTAAATTACACTTAAACTTACATGTTGAAAAATTATTAACCAAAGCGTTCCAAATGTTTGGATTCGTAATGCGAACCACTACAGACTTTTCGCGCTCGTCTACCTATATATATCTATATAGATCATTGATTCGTTCGCAATTAGAATACGCTTGCCTGATTTGGGATCCTTTCTATGACAAGTATAAGTTGGCCATGGAGCGAGTGCAACGGAAATTCCTTCGTATAGTACATTATAGATGCCATCGTGCACGAGTGCCATATGAACAACTGTTATCACAATACAATTTACTTCCATTAGAAAAAAGAAGAAAGCTTCTTCAGATGATGACTCTTTACGATTTATGCAACAACAATTTGGATTGTATGGATCTGATAAATAGAGTAGGCTTTGTGGTTCCCCGAGTAAATCGGCGTCGTGGAGTTCGCGACTACCCATTGTTCGCGACTACTACGTGCCGAACGAATGCCGGTAAGCGAGCGCCTCTGCAGCGACTTGCTACAATTTATAATAGTTATTTCACAGATGTTGATGTCTTCGCCGTAACAAAAACGAACTATAAAAATCTAATTTTAAAGACATTAATGCAGACTGATAATTGTTAATTATTTATAAGCAATATATATATGTGTTTGTGTATGTATGTATATGTGTGTATATGTATGTGTATGTGTGTGTGTATGTATATACATATATGTATATATGTGCATGTATGCACATATATATATTATTAGATAGACTGTGCTACCAAGCCTTATGGCATGTCCCAGACACAGCAATGTAATTAATCATTTAATTAATACGTGGAAAATGTCGTGGTTGTTACTTTAACTTATATTTTTAACATGTACACTATTAGCATATATTTTATTGTAATGATGTTTTTTTTCCCAAATAAAGAAAATAAAATAAAAATGCGGGTTGTGCATGAGGAATAAGAACTTCCGTTATGTATCGATGTCCAGTCAGTGAGCCGTTTTCAATGAAGACTAACTCTGTACGATCCATTGAATTTATTCCTGCCCAAAACGTAACAGAGCCCCCACCATAAGGTGTGATTTCTTCAAAACAAGCCTCTGCAAAGCGTTCTCCTCGTCTTCGTAGCACTCGCCGACGTCGATCTTCACCGAACAGAGATATCCTGGCTTCATCGGAGAACAATACCCTATTCCAGTCTTCTTGAGTCCATGACTCACAATTTCGAGCAAACCTAAGCCTGGCAACTCTGTGCTCAAGGAGTAACTTAGGGCCGCGGGCCGGGCGATGACTGCGTATATTGGCCGCGAGAAGCCTCCTCCTGACCGTCCATAGACTAATATGCACATTTCTTACTTCTTCGAGGTTGTTCTTAAGGTCCACATATGAAGACTTGCGATTTCTCAATGCGCGACTCACAAGAAAACGATCATCCCGTGGTTGGATCATCCTATAGAGCATGTCTGGGACGTTCTGAAACGACGCGTGAGATCAGTACAACCGGCTCCGCAGACCATCAGAGAGCTGAAGAATGTGATTACCGCGGAGTGGGAACGTATTCCGCAAGCAAGTATCCGGGATATCCTCGCTAGCATACCCAGACGAATTCAAGCTGTGATTTCAGCTAGAGGGGGTCACACTCGATACTAAACATTTATCTGCTTTTACTTTATTAAAGAAAAAACAAACATAAATCTTTGTTAACTTTTACTTCACGAGCATATGCACTACTAGCGAGCATACACTACTAGTGAACTTTAGCATTAAAACCCATAAATTTTATCAAAATTTTATGATAATACTGACGAAAACGATTATTTGTTTATTAATTTACAAAATTGTGAAAGTAAAACTACCTATAATTATCAAACAAACCAATAGTAACATTTGAAATGGTTCATTGCTTAGGTGCCCGTTTCTTTTTGCAAATGAGTTTATTTTAGCATCTAAAAAAATCAATCTAGGATGTACTGTTAAAAAAGTGAATATGACGTTCTTTTTACATGATAGGGCCTAAGATTATTTTTATTATATTAGCCTAAAAGATTCCACTGCTAGGCAAAGGCCTCACCTAAGCTCTTCCACATCCCTATTGAGAGCAGTTTGCATGACTAAGATCTGTGACTAAGATAATATAGTGATGATGATGATAAAATAAATACAATCCAACTATTGATAATCTGCAACATATTTTTTCGGGATGCCTCATTCCCGAAACAGGATGTATACAGGTTGAACCTGAAAACACACTTGCATCAGTGTATAATGTACAGGCGGATATAAATATACTACTACTAGTACCCCGCTACTTAACTTCAGCGTTATTATTCATTTAAGCTTAGTTATTGACCATTTTTCCAAACGGCAATGTAAATAAATTATGTTTATTCTGGTCTTTATTCTTAGACTGTTTTAAAATCTACTTTAGTTAATTAATGTTTTGTCCCTTTCCAAAGACTATTGAATTGAGTTTGAGCGAAGAAGACAAAAATTATATGGCTAAAATAGATTTTAAACCTGTTTATTTATAAGACGGATAGTCTCTACCCTTTTACTACCATACAAGGCATTGTAAACATGCATATATCATATTAATATATCGACATAGTTGCATTACAATTTAATAAAACGTCAATGTAGAATATTGTAATTACTTTTACAGGCAATTCGCATGATCGCCATATACCTAATTGTGTTGCTGCAATTCAAGATCTCACTACCAAAGGATCCTCAAGCAACCGCTTCGGTCTAAAATTTAACTAGAAAAATAATTGATGTACAATTTAGTTAGCATATTTTATCATGTAATTTAGCTTGATAGTCTAGCATTTTTTTTTCTTTATTGTAGTAGTGTATTTTCGTGAAATTATATGGGAGTCTCGCTCATTATTCATTTGTTTTTTTTTCTTTAAATTATAATTGGTTTAATAGTTATATTTACGCTACTTTTGGGTAAATGTATTGTACTAGATATACAAAGAAAGAAAGAAAAAAAACATTTATTATCAATATCAAATAGGAAAAAAATGGGTTTATAACTAAAAAAAACGTTAACTGTGATATTAAACGCGGTAATTGTATATTGTGAGTTTAGAAAAAAATATAACACAATCAGCAAGAGAAGATACATCAGTCATAATAAATAATCAAGTGTAGTTTGTTATACGAATAGAAGCAAAACACTTTCCTTCTTCCTATAAATTAAACTCTTGGAAGCAGATATTTTCGCTTTTGTCAGACTGTTAGGCATGAGCCAAACCTTTCGCTGTGTTCGGCTGTCGATCAATGTAGACCCGTCTTAAACTGCGGAACACAAAATTAGATCTACATACGGATATTGAGGAATGAAGATTTTAATATTTTAGGAATATGCCCTTTGGGGCAAAAATTTTCATTGCTATTTACCTTGTTACATTTAGAGCAAGTTTTGATATTAATGTTGATTTATGCATAGTGATTGCTTTAAACGCGATTAAGTAAACAATCGCTGCCGGCTGCACGTTAATGAAAGTAATGTAATAATGTCAAATAAAAAAGATGCAATTTTCAATGTATTCAGGGTCGTGTTTGCAGATGGCTAACGTTTATCGCCAGTTGTCATATGAGTAATATAATCGTGAATATTGTTATTAAAATGATGTTATCACCTAACTGGTTTTTATGAAATTTTAGAGGATTTCTCTAAGATGTTTTATCCCCTGAAATTTGGTTTTGTTAAACTAATTAATATTGTATAGCAAGTGGCTCCAAACGCGCGTCAGATCCACTTAAGTTTTAGCCGTGTTTCCGTCACCGCTTGTCATCCCCTATCAATTAGGTGATTGGCTTGTTTTCCTGTTATATCATGAATCTAGTTATTAGATTCTACATCCATGCTAGGTAATATGTGACTATATTTTGCTCACTAATTTGTAGCAATTATAAACCAAGCAACATCATATTTAATCGCATTTTCATGCTATTATGAATTATTTATTTACACGTGCACAATATTTAAAATTGTAGTTATATTATCTTTGAAATGTTTTTATTTGTCATTCATTTAAAGTATATTAAAACTCATTAAAACAAAGAGAAATGTTTATAATGCCAAGTAAATAAATATCACCGGCAGATTTATTACTACAGCAAAGGTGAACCATTTGTTTTTTAAATTATTGTAACAAGTTTTTAAAGGTTTCGCTAAAAATAATTTCAAATGTTAACTATACCTACACGCATTTATTTGCAAACATATTATGCAAGTCATTAAATTATTGTATGCATCTAGATTGTGTAACTATGCAAACATCAATTGAAAAAAATATCATTCACATTAATTGGAGATTTAAAGAAGCTGTGGTTCTGAACGAAAACCCACCGCGAGCTCACAGCAAAATATTAAATGAAGTAGTATTACTTATGAAATGGCAATTTTGATACCGCCAAAAATTCATATCTGTATCTGTATCAGTTCATATAAGTCCCACTGCAGGGCACGGGCCTCCTCTACAATCGAGACTACGATTGAGAGTGGTTAGGCCATATAGTCCACCACGCTGGCCTAGTGCGGGTTGGCAGACTTACATACCATTGAAATTTTTCATATGGTTCAAAAAATTCATATGGTTAATTTAATAAACTGAGTTTTGTTATTGAATGAAACGTAGCAATGACATAAATATAATATTTATTTATACATTTAAAATTACATAATAATACTAAGATTGTTTCTGCAGCAGGTGATAATAATATAACATCAAATGAATGAAAATGTCATGCGGGCCTACTTTGGGGCGACAAAGGGAGGAACTAACCTCACTGCATACCGTGCTCAGATTTTGGAATATAAATCCATACCAGCGTCCTGTAGACCGCGCGTGCCGCGTTTGCCTACGCATAGACGAAACTTAGCGCTGATGGGAGCATTGGACTCCATTGTTTCTATCTATATGGAGTCCAGTCGGGACCTTTTTGATACGCATTCGATCCTTTACTACGCGGCCGTCGCAGCATGTCGGGTGGCTAATGTAAAATTACCAATTAATAATGTTACTACCACTCGAGATGTTGCGACTGTGCCTGCATGGCAGCGTAGGATCGAGGACCGTATTAACAGGGCCCGAACTCTCATCGGCAAGCTTATTGCTTTCCGAAACGGAAACAATAGGCAAAGGGTCATGCGTTTTGTAGCCCAGGCCTTCACTGGGACTAATAGAAGTCCCCGGGATTATGGGCTTTGAGTCACAGAACGCATAGACTATTACAAACAAAAAGTATATGCGTGGGCAAACCGCATTCGTCGCTATAGGAAGCGGTGGGATCGATTCCAGCAGAATCGCACTTTCCAAAGTGACCAAAAGAGGGTGTATAGATGTTGGGAGCGTTCTCCACAATGTAAGGATAGGCGGCTGCCTAGTGTTCATGACATGCGTAATTATTGGGCAAATATCTGGTCGTCATCTATCTCCCACACTGAAGCCGACTGGTTTGGTGTTGTTGAGCGAGCTTATGAGTCTATACCAATTATGGAAGCTATTTCAATTAGTCCAGAGGATGTCCTGGTTGCAATCCGTCCGACACAAAACTGGAAGTCTCCTGGTCCGGATGGTTTGCACAATTTTTGGTTGAAATGGCTTCCATGTTCGCATGCTCGGTTGGCAGCACAATTCCAGGATGCGCTTGATGGAGGATCGCTTCCAACATTTATGACTACCGGTGTTACTCACCTCCTCTATAAATCTGGTAGTACCACGGACCCAAAAAATTATAGACCTATTACATGCCTCCCTACCACATATAAATTTTTTACATCCATATTAAGGGCTAAAATAGCAAACCACTTCACCTCAAATAATATTCTTTTTGGAGGCTAAACTGGATGCAAGAGTGGGTCGCGTGGTACTAAAGAACTCCTTCTCATAGACATGACCATTTGCCAACAGGCTAGTCAAAATCGTAGAAATTTATCAGCTGCCTGGATTGATTATAAAAAGGCTTTTGATTCGGTGCCCCATATTTGGCTCATGAGGGTGTTAAGTTTGTACAAAATTGATACAAACTTATGCACCTTTCTTGGGTCTTGTATGGGACAGTGGACCACTGTCCTTAGATATCCAGGTGGTATGGTTTCTGCTGATTGTGACGAGCCAATAAGAATCAAGCGAGGTATATTCTAGGGTGACAGTCTGAGTCCACTGTGGTTTTGCATGGCCCTGAATCCTCTTAGCACTCTGTTGGTAGATTCGGGGTTAGGCTACCGTCTTCGGAGAGGGACTGAACCTATTTCTCACTTGCTTTACATGGATGATCTCAAGTTATTTACATCAAAACAAACAGAATTGATTGAGTTGTTAAAAATAACTGGAAAATTTAGCAACTCAATCAATATGGAGTTTGATGTAGATAAATGTGCGATTATCCATGTCAAGCGGGGGGAAGTTGCAGTCTTTGATGGCGTACAAGTCTCTGATGCTGTAAGACTCAGATCCCTTTCCGAGACAGAAACTTACAAATATCTGGGTATGCCAGAGGCACTGGGTATTTTGAGTGCAGACGTAAAACAATCGGTGAAGGAGCGTTTCTTTGGCCGCCTGGCAAAAGTTCTCAACAGTCTTTTGTCAGGTGGGAACAAGATTCGCGCCTTCAACGGTTGGGTTATGCCTGTGCTTATGTACTCTTTTGGCATACTCAGATGGACTCAGACCGAATTGGACGCCCTGGATCGTAAAGTCCGGACTCTACTGACTGCACACCGTATGCATCATCCACAATCGTCAGTGATGACATTGTACATCCCGCGGAGATGTGGGGGCCGAGGCATCCTTAATGCTAAGGACTTGCATAATCGCGAGGTATGCAATCTCAGGGATTATTTCCTTCACAGTGACGTGGATATGCATAGGGTTGTAGTTAAGATAGATAAAGGACTTACCCCGCTCTCTTTGGCGAATGAGAACTGGCGGAAACCACTGGTGATGAGCACGAAAAGTCGCGAGGAAGTATGGAAGAGCAAAGAGCTGCATGGTCGGTTCTATCGGGCCCTCCATGGACCTGATGTGGACCGACCTGCGTCTGTATCTTGGCTACGTTTCGGTAACCTCTTTGGGGAAACTGAGGGATTTGTCTTTGCAATTATGGACGAAGTTATTAAGACGAACAACTATAGGAAATACATCCTGAAGGACGGTACGGTCGACATTTGTCGGGCATGCCACCGTCCGGGCGAGTCAATCAGGCATGTTATCTCCGGTTGTTCGTATCTTGCTAACGGCGAGTATTTGCATAGGCATAACCTAGTAGCTAAGATACATCAGCAAATTGCTCTTCGATATGGGCTTGTGACTCTTGAAATGCCATATTACTAGTACGTTCCACAACCAGTTCTTGAAAATGGTCATGCAACGCTATACTGAGAGCGGTCTATTATCACAGACTATTGTCGCCAAGAAGCCTGATATTGTGATAATCGATCGATCGACGCGCCGGGCTATACTCGTTGATGTTACTGTTCCACATGACGATAACCTCGTTAAAGCTGAAAAAGACAAATTGTCTAAGTATTTAGATTTGGCACACGAGGTTACCGATATGTGGGAATGTGGACTCAACAGTTATTGTCCCGATTGTTGTTTCTGCACATGGACTGATGCCAAAGAGCTTCGACCAACATCTTCAGAGGCTCTCAATTGGTCGTTGGGTCAAGAGTCAGATCCAAAAGGCGGTGTTGTTGGACACGGCACGCATAGTGAGGAGGTTCCTCACTTTGGATCCCTAACCGCCGGTGGCTTGGGTCTTGAGCCCCGCCACTTTTTTATATTTTTATACGACATATTGTTTGTTTTTTATATATATATATATATATATATATATATATATGATGTGTAAAAATGTAAATAAATATAAATAAATAAATAACACCCAACAGTCACATACATAGTCCTGACCCCACACTAAGATCGAGTCTTGTGTCGTGGGTATCAGGAACTACGAGAGACTTTTCGGTCTCACAAACACCCAGACCCGAAAGAAATATTTGTGAGCCACACAAACATTTCTCTCGGTGCGGGGATCGAACCCGCGGCCTCTCGTTTCACAGGCGGTGTCTAACCGTCAGCGCCACGGAGGCTGTCAAAAAAAGAATATTATGGAAATAAAGAATAAATGTAAAAAAGAATATTATGGAAATAAAGAGAAATAATAATTAGAGTAAAAGTTAAGATCATGTCTAATTAAAGTTACTGTTCATTGATGTTTTTTTCTTATTACATTATCCGACAATATAATTTTCTTAGCGATCATTAGGGTCATTCATTGCTTAGTATGACTTAGCATAATATCACAATGCATGGATATATGACGTTTTAAAGAGCCGTGTTGTATAATGTATGCAAAACACTCAATTCAAAGGATGGTGCTGTCAGTATAAAATGGAACGAGATCAGATTTTCCCCCGCTTCAATTATTCATTTAAGCCAGTCTCAAATACTGAGTGCTTGTATTCAATAAAAAAGTACAGAAGAACACAAAAATACATTCCAAGTGAAATGTAGGTCACCTGTTTTTTTTTTCTTACTCATGGGAGATACGTAATGTTCCCTTTTGAATCGGTCTGAAGTTTAAATCTGCATAGAACACAACCACCCCTTATCGCCTTGTCAGTTATAATCTTTTCTGCGGAAGAAAAGTACGATATTGGGAAACAAAAAATAATATAAAAATAAGGGCGTATGTACAGTACATCTTATAACGTGTAGCATGATTGTAGGTTATAAAATAGTTTCATATTTTAAATAGCAGTTGTACCTGATACAATAAATAAGTAAAACCAAGAAACAATTAAACATTGTTTATTTTATTTACTTTTTAATTTTAGAACTTGCTAATTTCACAGCTCTGAATCATACCAAATTGCAATGAGTAATGCTTTGGACATTATCTGTTTTTAAAAATATAACTTAACATCAAATCAAAAACGAGTTTAGTATTTATCGGAAAATTTATTATTATTATATTTTTATTATACATATATTATTCATTTAATATTTTTATTACCTATGTGTATTTAGTTTAGAAACCATATTAAAGTTTGTCTATAGTTGAGGGAAATAAATGTTATAATTTAGAATATAGGATAGGAAGAGTAAGCCATTTATTTATTATCTGGTGTTTCGTTAGCAAGTTCAAGCCCCAGGGCGCTTTCTATATATTTTGCTGGGTTTTGTTTAGTGTTTTGTTATTAGAATACGATATTTTTTAATTTTGTTATTGACTGACAGACTACAATTAAATTCAGAATTTTACTCGATTTTTCACCTTTTTTGTTGGCGTGTATCACTCATCTAACCCTTTGAGGAGTTGATTGATACAATAGGTAAAGTGTATGAAACATCAATTTCTCCAAAAAATCAAGGTTTATTTGAATATTACTTCGATTTGAATCTATCGATTTCGTTCCACTAAAGGTAAATTAAATTGCAAACATTTTTTAATTAAAGGTGGTCGCGGGTGTAAATCTTAATTAACCTCTGACTTTACGGAGTCATTTGTGTATGGATAGTGAATTATCGTGCATTATAACGGTAGAGGAAAACATCGTCAAGAAACCTGCATACCATAGCGATATTGTATGAATTTCTATGTTATATAATGTCTACCAATCTGCAATCAAACGTACTCTTGATTGCACAGGAAGCCCGTGCCTTGGAGTAGGACGTGTATGGGGTGATACAGTACAGTACAATATGCTTGTCACATAAAGGAACACAATATTGTATTAAAGTGTATTGAAGAAAGTAAATGTATAGGTATCAATCGAACATAATATTGTCTTTGGTCATCGAAGTAAATGGATTTATAATAAAGAAACATGTATTTTTCGTTCCCGTGCGTATTGTCTTGTGTGTTACATAAGTAAAAACCAGTCTAGATATCTTACGCCAATTTTATTTCTCGATATAATTTAATCTTTATTAAAGTGTTAACATTATAAAATCAGAAAATATAACATTAAGATTCTAAGGAGTAAGCTAAGCATTGAAGTATCTAATGTTAAAACAGAAGAATTAACACAATGTTAATTATTTTCGTATTGGATCAGTAATACACAAATATATCTTATGTTGTAAACCTCACTTTAAAACATAAATACAAAACCAAATTTAAGTAAACAATAATAACTATTTTTGAGGCAATTACGAAGTCTGGAGAAGTAAAGATATTTTTATATCGGCGTATATTACTTAGTGAATAAAGCAGCGGAAACTTTGGTTTGTTCGATACGCATCACAGTATTTGATTGAATGTACGCTACAAATGGAATTGGGAGTTTTATTGATATGACTTGTTATATTTGTTCATTTTGTATTTATTTGACTCGCGCAAAAGCCATTTCATTAAGTTATACACACATTCAATGTTCCTTGATTGGATATTACTCGGTTCTGTATACCATCTCTCTTTTATTCTCCGCTGTATGGAATCTCTACTATTTCACGCGTTTCATTTGAAATTTATCACGCATAGCACTTCATACGATGACGACATGCTTTCTAGGAAGCTAATTTAATAAATATATTAAACATTATTGGCTAGTTAGTTCATTTCATATTTATAAGATGAGGGAAATAGCAATGTTAAAATTAATTTCATCGTATATTTTATTTTAGCGTAGGTAAATAAACATTAACTACAAGTCTCGCCAACTACTCGTTAAAGACAAACGAAACAAGTAAAGTATGCTAAAATATTCAACTTAAATGAGGGAAAAAAAATTTAAGTTGAATTTCAAGATTGTTTGTATTACATTGGCCGGTCTCAGTGTACAGAGTGCGGTGCAATTTAACTCACACAAGACAATGTGGGCAATATGAAACTTCTTTCAATTTTTGGGTTGTATTGGAAACTTAGTTCGCAATAGCTTCTTCGTGTGGACAATTCACTCGGCCACGAAAGCGCGCGGCCGTAGTATCTATTGACGCAATATAAACTGTGACATCATTCGGTAGCATATCGCAGACGCAACGGTGAGATTTGTATCCCCCATTCCATTCCATATCAAGTGCGGTTATTAACTCTGGAGAGCACTCTAGATAATGGAATTGGCTCAAAACGCATCCACTACAATTCCTCATGAACAATATGATAAGGTGATTTAATTGTCCACCGTCCCATGTATATGATATGCTTTCAATTTTTTCGTTGACAAACAAACCTATCGCAAACAAACCTGTGCAATCGTTTTCTTGCATCATTTCACAATGTGAATGTCGCTGTTTTGTAGAAAATAATACCCACTGAATGTTGCTTTACATTTATAAAATATTTAATGATCGAGTGTTTAGTATAGTAGATAATTCGTCTTCTTTTATCCCAATATGATGCATCACCTTGAGCTTATGAAAGCGTGTATCTAAATACAAAATAATGAACCCAGAAAATAAGAAGTAGTGTATTCAATTATAAATTCTGTAAAGGATGTACGTACATGGAATATTCGTAAACACTTAAAAAGTCTTTTACACGTTTTCAAAGTTTCGGGGTTGAATGCAAAATTGTGTGGATAAAACAATTTACCCTTTAGTTTCTTAACGTACTTATAAAGTTTGTAAACAGGGTACATTTACGTGTATGTGAAGAAATTGTGTAGAATACGCCTGAGGTGTCTGTATGTGTATGACTTGCGGCGCCACATAATTATAGGCGTCGATGAAAAAAATGATTTATTTGGTACGATAACACTGCTAAATTACGTGTATTTAAAACATGGCTATATAATTTCCGTAGAATCAACCCGATATAATAACCGCTTTGTTATTTTTAGATCAGTAAATCAATTTGTGGAAACAGTTATACATTGCTGAATTTAATCACGACAACTAAATATCCTCATTAGCTTAAATCTAAACCTAAACCTATCCGAGAGATTGCAAGAGTAAAAGTACCATGCAATATTGCTAGACTTCGAAATGGGGCACGTATTACAAAGAATTGGGCGCCACTGCGGCGGGTTAGGCCGCCCGCAGGTAGGGGTAGGTAGTTAAATGAGAACTCAGGGTAGTTACGTGGTTCGGGCTTTAATAATTTCGCATCACTATTTACACCCGGCACTGTTGCTGGTGGTATGCAACAGGAGTCACTGGCCTTCACTGGACACTGATCCGGGTCTTCGGCACGTGGCGGAACCCGGCGACAGCTCGCCGGCGAAGTCAGCTGCCACGTGGCCGGGCACGGTGCGCAGGTCAGCGGCAGGCGCAGGCTCGGATGCAGTCTGGCAGGAAGCGGTGCGGAGCAAAGCGGGCAGTAGGCACGGAGTTAGCGAAAAAAACGCCAAGTACGCCAAGTACGAAGAAGAAGAACGAAGAACCTGGAATCAGTATCCAAGAAATCGGAATGCAAACTAGGTTTGCATTCCGTGCCAGCGACTCGTGGTAGTTCACAAGCCCGGCAGACAGAATACACTGACAAACAAGCAGTTAAAAGCGGTTAGCAAATAGAACACTGAACACTCACCCAGCGGGTTCGGAAAGACGCGTGGTAGCACGCGGCTTTCAGTTTAGGGAACAGGACGCGAGCGCCGTTACACGCGTATTTTAAGCGAGCACCGATGACAGTTCGTACGTCACATCTGACAGATGTCAGATGGAATCAACCAATCAGCGCAACGGAGGCGTTGATTGGCATAGACAATAGGATTTATGTCGACTATTGAACTATAGATCGCAAATATAAAAGGTGACATTCCCACAACGTCACACAATATATCGGCAATACGAACATTTACAAAGTAGGTACATTCGTATCGTCACAAACTTCGTTCGTCCGAAGTTTCGAACTTCGTTTCGGATGAATATAGTAGGGCCCCTGTAAATGTTCCGATTGCCGATATATTCGAATCATTCAGTCTTCGATACGAATATTCGAATTTCGTGTTACAGAGTAGGTTTCGAAACGAAAAACGTCACGAAGATTCGAATTTCGGATTTATATAGTAGGGCCCAAGATTCTGGCTCTCATTGCAAAGTATTAGGAACCAGAAATGTTATTATTTTTAAAATAATTTAGTACTACTATTTAATATTAGAATCTTTATTTGATTTTTATAATGGGTGCCTGAAAAAAGTTATTTTTATTAAAAAATAGAGTAAGTGGGTACTCACGACTTAATCACTAAGCAGTTCCGTTCTAATGGTAGCAGACAGTTAGTTCACTTATTCCTATTTTGAGCTCGGACAAAATCATTAGCGTAGCTCTCATTAAACTCTAAGTTGCCATTAGCAGCTCAGATGAATTGTGTTACAAATAAAAAATATATACTCGTGTTGAAGATGCAGACGTGCTTCGCGTACAAAACGCACAGTTGCTAATGCTGATGAACTGACCGGAGTATTGTGATAATTACAGGAAAACATATTTTATTAGTGGTAAAATATGATACTTTATGTTATGTATTATTTAGTATTTTTGGTGCAGAAATTATAATTACACTAATTAAATAACACAATTTGAAAAAAAACAGATTGTATGTTACGAGAAATTGTTTATATTTGGGCCTGGTTTGTCCTGAATGCTTGTCTTTTTAAATATGTTACCGGTTTTTGGAAGCCTAAAGTGTCTTCATCATAATTTTCCTCACCCACAGAATTTTCGTGGTTAAATAAAAGCCGCCTTGAGGATTTCTACGAAAAACTCTTGAAAGTTGCCCGTATCTAGCGACTTCTTGAAACTTATGTTAGGTTGTTTGTCCACTTTGTCCTGAAGAAGTATAGCTAGAATTACGTTATGTAAAAAGACAAAGAAAATGTTAAGTTCAACAGATATTATGTAGTTTTTAAAATAGATAAAAGAACCCTTTTTTTTAATATATTTATACTCTATTCGTTGAATGTAACAAAGAATTGATTCCGGCTTTAAATAAAATTTTACAACACAGGTAACATCCTAATAACATGAAACATTGTTGTTGAACAGAATTTATTGCTCGTTATCGTCACACAAGTTTAAGTTTTGCCCATACTTTATGTTACGCCTAATATGCTATGACGACGGATGATCAATTATTACAGAAAAATATTTTAAAAATTCAACACGAAAGGAAGATCTTTACAGGTCTGTACTGGCATAACGCAAAGAAGAAATTGTAAGGTCTATTCGACATGGACAAGTTAATTACTGTACAGATCTAAAGAAAGAAATGTATAGTGTATTTAATACACAAAATACTGAAATATTTATCATCTTAATATCTTAAAGTATATGTTTTTCTTAGAAAAGTATAACCATAGTAATCCTATAATCCCGATTGCGAAAGACGTTTAACTTATGGCTATTAGCACCTCCTCAAGTACAGGAAATAGCGGTACCTTGTTCGACCCTACATTCTCTGTGAAAACATAATTTCAATCCCTCATAAAACGATAGTTAGTTTTCTTATAATGAGTATAAAGTTATATAATACACTATATACTAATACTATACACGCATACATTGTGGTAGAGAAGAAAACGATCAGAAATAGTATCTCATTAATTATTTTCAATGAATTGCTACTACCCACACTACAACCAGACCCATTTTAAATCAGCCTGATACTGCTATTTTCTTCCCGAAAACAGTATCACTTATATTAAATGACACGTATTAATATAAAAAAAATCCGTATTTGGGTAATGTGAAATGTCGGCTGATTCATACGGTCATTGGATTTGGACACCGCTCACTCTGTTCATAAAGAGCGAAACAAATGAATGATGCATTTCCAAAAGCCAAATTAACATGAAAGCATTCTACTATCAACAACTTCATTAAAGTACAAGCGGGTAAAGCAACGCTGAAATTCCCGCACGCCACTATGAATCCTTATTGCGATATTATCAAATCTCTATTATCTCTGATATTAAAAAATCGGTAAATAAAATCTTTATTACACTGATATCAAATTAAAATCCTCGCCTTCGAATTGTCTATTCGAAACTGTTGTTTTGCTAAGACGTCTTAATACAACACTCGCTTCGTATTCAAATTAGAATTGTTACGCGTGAACGTAGCAATTAGAACCAATATTGTTGTCAATTTTCATTATAGTTATTTTACCTCCATTCGAATATATACGTATTTTCACTGTTATAATACATGTGTGTTTAAATGCATCAATGCTTTACCATTTATAATACACGTACTTAAATAAAGTCTTTACTAATTAAAAAATCTTGAAGCTAACATAACATTTATGCCATTACTTATTTCACATTTAGTACGAAATTAAGAAGACAAGAGTGGCCACTTGTAAAACATGATTGCACATAAATCTAATCGAAAGCCCTACAGCCGTTTTCATTTACAAATACCATGGTACACGTCCCTGTGTCTCTCGCATCGTCAAAAGCAAGAATGTTGCAAAGCATTCAACCGATGCGCTGTGATTAGCACCACCATGGACAAACACTAGCCTGCATTACGAGCTATACCTGCAATGCATACGAAATTGGTTTTGAATTTTGATCATATTTCGCATTCGTTTTAATTACAGAATAGTTGAATATGATTTTAGTTTATCAAGTTTATAAACTGTCATAACGTTTTTACAAGAAACCAGCATAAATAATTTTGCTTGAAACAAATATGATTAGTAAGTTGGTAGCCTATTAATATTGGGCCAAACGTGGCTGCTAACATGTTAACGAAAGGTCGCGGGCTCGAATCCCAAGGGCACACCTCTGATTTTGGAGTCATGTATGTATTGATAGTCAAACAGCACTCGCTATAACGGTGAATAAAAACATCATGAGGAAACGGAGATATGTAAAGTCCGCCAACTCGCTCTAAGCCGGGGTGATAGACTATATGGGGTAACCCTTCTCAATTGTACTCTCGGTTGTAGAGGAGTCCCGTGCCCTGCAGTGCGACGTATCGGTTTATACAGATACAAATATTCGTACATTAAAGAACATTAAAATGCGCTGCTCCGCGCTCTTCTCAATAAATATCAATTAATAAACAGTATAAGAAATATAGCAAATGGCTAAAAAGCCTGAAAATACCTGATGTAAGTCTCATCAAGCACATATGTGCAGGTTCCCTATTTCCTTTATAATTTTATATACATACATAAAGTCATGCTTTTGTCATGTCTCATCGGGTACAAATTCCCGACTCCGAGCTGATAATAAAATAAATAAATAACACCCAACAGTCACATACATAGTCCTGACCCCACATTAAGATCGAGTCTTGTGTCGTGGGTATCAGGAACTACGAGAGACTTTTCGGTCTCACAAACACCCAGACCCGGAAGAAATATTTGTGGGCCGCACAAACATTTCTCTCGGTGCGGGGATCGAACCCGCGGCCTCTCGTTTCACAGGCAGCGTCTAACCGCCTGCGCCACTGTGGCTGTCAATAATGAATAGAAAAATCAAATATCACTTTACCCGACTGGTATTTGAACCCGAGACCTCAGCTTTATAACCGTACCGTGGTACAACTACGAGACAGTCACAGCACAGAGTTTATAATTTTATCTATTTATTTTATACTACATTTTACATCAATAAAAAAGAAGCTTGGTAGGAGTTTTACTCCGTGATGAATGAGTATACTCTCCACAATAACGTTTTACACCTGCTAGATCAGACCACTTTAGCACCCACTTGTAGCATTGTTGCACATTTCAAACTTTAAATAGGTTTGTCTAAATACTACTGAGTTTGAAATATTTTATAAATAAATAATTCTACCCAACAGTCACATACATATTCCTGACACCATACTAAGTTCGAGTCTTGTATCGTGGGCATCAGGTCTCACAAAGACCCAGACCCGAGACAAATCCTTGTGGGCCAAGGAAAAGAAGGTTATTTATTAAATTCCTCATTTTGTAATAATATACTGGGTATATCAAGACTGCTACCGAAAACGAAGCCGGGTGGTAGTTTTAGTGAGTACAAACACAATGCAACTAAAATTTTCGCAATAAAACGCGACAATTTTTTTTATGATTTTTTAAATATCGTAGTTTTTGGGTGGTAAATCCATAGTTTTTGCTAAAATAATTATTTAAACTCTTTTATACCTTAGAGTCCTTATAAATAAAAGGGTATACACTATTTTTTTAGGAAAAAAATGAATTTACCATCCAAATACGACCATAGGAAAAAAATAACAAAAAAAATCGTCGCTTTTTTTTTTCAACATTTTCTGTTGCATTGTGTCTGAAGTCACTAAAACTACCACCCGGCTTCGTTTTCGGTAGCAGTCTTGAGATACCCTGTATGTATGAAAATTAAGGGAAATAGTGCATATCATAATATGCAACTATGTCATCCCCAAGCATTTATTTAGTTTACACAATTTGTTAGTTATTTGCAGTGGAGTACGATATGTGAACATTTTAACTGGCACGATATGCGTATTAAACCCTTGCGAATGAGTTCTACTTCCCCTTGCCTGGTATTTATTAATAAAGCGCAATCTTACAGACATACAGATCTAACCTAATAACTAGAGCATTGATATATTGAATTCAGCTTGACTAATCTAGATACTCTCATTCTAAATAAAACGACAATCGAGTATCGGTAATATAAACCATAAGACATGTCGTAATAGGTTCGGATCATTGTATTGTGTCGGTAATTTGAAACCAGAATTGAAGTAATATAAATATAGAAAACTCGAAATTTAACACCAGCTCCTCATAATTAATACAAAAATTAAAGATTTACAAAATGTTACAAAATTAGTTTCTGCTGCCACACTCACCTGTTTTGTATAAATCTCTAACATCTGACCTATATGACTAATGCACATAAATCAAAACTCTTGATCAGTTCATACAAAAGTTTTGTAACTAATTATGGTATATTGTGTGCGTCTACCCTAGTTAATTACTCATACTCGAAATATATGAGAAAGTTCAGTAAAACCTTAGCCTTATAAAATATATTCATTATATATATTTATGAATTAGGCACGCAAATGAAATAATGTTCAGAACATAATTTGATTTCGCAAATTCAACTGAACACGTAATAAAGTTGGTTTAAATGTTGTTGCTCAGAGAATAACGGGAGAGAATAGTTTTAAACATGGCATTAAACTATCATATAGCATTTTAAGGTAGCGTTTCAGCCATGAATGTGATATGTAATACTAGCCCTATTATGGATCCCATAATACATATAGCATTATATTAGACCTTTAGTAGGCACGGATATAATTTTAATGAAATTGTGTAAAGTATTAATTAAAACATTTACTTACAACAGAAATGTATTCATAATACTGTAATGCGGATATAAATTCATCGACATAGCCCAGTTGATTTGTAAGTTAAATTTTCCAAAGCAAAAAGTACCGTTCTTTGAAATCCTGAGCCAGTATCAATCACTATCTCTCATGTGTGAGAGGTCCCCTGGATAAGTAACACCACAATGTCTTTTTTCCGACCAACAGCAGTGTAAATGCACTGTTGTGTTTCGGTGTGAAGGACATTGCAGCCAGAGTAACCACTGGACATATTGAGAATTAAAATTTTATGTCAAAGGATGACGAGAGAGGAGTGTTGTTTGGTTTTGCTACTGTTCAAGAGCGATCGCATCGCTTACTATCAGCCGAACGGCACGCTCTTCTCTCTATTCATTGCAATAAAAGAAACATAAGGTGAAGTATATTTTTCTTTACGCATATTGTAAGAGTTTGCTGGATGCACGTTGCTTCTACATGGTTTCTGTAATTTGAAATCATTGGTGAAGGTTCATGTTCAACAAGTTACGATCCAAGTATTCACATCCTTGATTTTTTTAGGCTTCTGTGAAGTTGGCGATTTAAATCTATAATTAATCGTGATTAATTCTAATTCTCAGACATAAGAAAATCACTTGGTGACTTGACAGGGCAAGCTGCTGTTATTACAGTGTTTAACATTTATTTCTGATGCTCATGTAGGCTCTAGATCTTGGAAATACTATCCTAGACATACCACTACTAAGGTGCCAAGAAGTACTGATTTGTATACATAAGTTTCACTATACGATTATTAACTTTAAAGTCACCTATAAAAACCAGTGGTCAGTCAAACACAAACAATCCACTGAATCATCATCATCATCATCATCATATCAGCCACAGGAAGTCCACTGCTGAACATAGGCCTCCTCCAATGATCTCCACAATGACCTGTTGGAAGCGGCCTGCATCCAGCGACTTCCTGCGACCTTAGTCAGATCGTCCGTCCACCTTGTAGGCGGGCGTCCGACACTTCGCTTGCCTGTACGTGGCCTCCACTCGAGAACCTTTCGGCCCCAACGGCCATCGGTTCTGCGAGCAATGTGCCATAATGTGCAATAATCCACTGAATACGCAACTAATATACTTCACTCGAAAAAAGACAAAACGTTATTTTTTATTTTAAGCTATGACGGCGAGACGAGCATGCTAATCGCCTGATGGTAAGCAATGTGGCAACTCACGAACAGTTACAACCAACAACACTATGAATAACAAAGCAATGCTTGGCATTCGACTACGCTCGTCATTCTGAAATATACGATACTAATCCTTAATATGTCCTGTAAATAGTGGCTTAAACTGTTATGATGACTAATAAATCTTGGTGAAAGATGCAAAATTTATATGATTTAATCTCATCCAATCAGGAAGTTCCCCTGGATAAAATATTGCAGTAATTTAGACAACGCTAAATACTAATATCATGTGTAGAATTAAATATATCTTTCTCAGTACTATTTATATTTTAAATATATTTATAACATAATCTGATTTCACTTATTTGATACATAACATCTTCTAAGGTAAAACTGATATTCTCGCATGTCGTTTCAGGTTGTTGTTAATACCTTTGTACATAGAAGTAAGTCTCAGAGTGGTCTCGCGTTACTTTCTTTAATCGGATCATGGTGGCTCGATTCGGGATTTTTCGGCCTCTCACAGTTATAATAATGTTTTGGTTATGTGAACGCACGACTTTCAATCTTTTTTTCCCGGGAGAGCATTATTAAATTGTACCTCAAGTTAAACATTACAGCCAGATATTGCACTAAGGCGGAAGTAATAACCCACTGATATATCTGTACCGTGGAAATGGAAAATGCAACACGTCGAAAGGCCCATTTCAAGACTGTAATCCGATTATTAAAGATGGGAGATATTAATGATTTTGAACTTTCATATTATTGCGACGGACTCATAGAGACCACTAACAATTCAGTCGATTGTTTTTGGAGCACTTTTATCCTTGTATTTAGAGTTTATTAAATTAATATAAAATTGGAAATGGTAGCTTATAGTTGGTTAATTAAAAGCATTGTTTTAGCATTAGCAAGGTACAGATTAGGAGTCTAATATACTACTTACAATTGATTTAGAATACGCAAACAACACAAATTGAATGTGAAAATATACATTTATACGCGGAAACCGACGCTATAGAAATGTTACTGAATAAAACAAACAAAAAGAAAGCCACAGCACTGTCCCCGACACAATATAGCTCGCTGTCAATAGCCAGTGCATCTGCACAACGTAAAAACGTCATATAACTATGCACAGATACTCCGCCTTGTATAAATGAATATTTATGTGCACCTTGAACACGTGAGCAATAGACCCCTTTGGTCCAGCCACATCCGATACGAACCCAATTAAAATTTAAAATCACGTGCCCAGGGCACAAATTAAACTGCACTACAGGGAAATGAATGTCTTGGAGCATGAAATTGGTGAAATGAGTTTCACCATTTCGCACCTTTAGAATTAGAGTGACTTAATCCAAATAAATAGATTTTGGCTTTTAATCATATTTTAGCTATAAGTGACCTACCCGTTATTAAAGAAGGACCTTTTGACGCATGAAATATGTATAAATCGGTCTTCTAGATGTATCATCTATATCATCCATAAGTACAAAATTTCTGTTGTTACAAATCTTATTGAACGTTTCCCAAAAAATAAGATGTTTTTAGTTAGGTTACCCTAATTCTAAAGTTGCGATTTATTATTATCATGAGTCTGTATATACTACTGTACTGTCTTCTGCTGTATATTGGGCCCTCCCTTTATGAGCCATCATGGGTGATCCTGGGCTTTGCAGTTTACTATTATTTTGGGCTGTATATGTATTTTTCTGCGTAAATAAAGACACAGTGGCAGTAACATTTTATATTAACTTATATTCTATTTAATTATCTACAGTGTCTGTTTAAATGGAATAATTATAAAATAACTCATACAGAATATAACAGAATGATAATCAAAAATAAAATAAAATCATATAACTGGCTCTTGGATAGCTTAAGTTTTATTGAAAATCTAATAAGTCGTTCGACTTTTGCTAAACGGCGATGCCGCCCAACTTACACGTATCATAAGAAATTGTATTTTTTCACTTACTATAACTGTTAATGTAATAAAAGTAAAGCCATTGATTTTGATTTTTGAAATATACGTAAAAAATATTAACATGAATTGTAAAAAAATGTTTTGTGAATATCCAATGAGCTAATTCCTCAAGTAAAATAAAATTAGTTTTATTTCACAGCAGATTCTTTTTTCACTTCGCATTAAGATTTTTGTTAAAGTTCACTTGGAGACCAAAGCTCTATAGTTAAATTTGGTATCTCATTTATTATCAAAACGTAAGTTCATATCAAATCTTCAAGTATCCAAAACATACTTATCAAATACAGGGTATAGATTATATCAAGACTGCTACCGAAAACGAAGCCGGGTGGTAGTTTTACCACCAAAAAATGACGATATTTAAAAAATCATAAAAAATAATTGTCGCGTTTCTTTGTGAAAATTTTAATTGCATTGTGTTTGTATTCACTAAAACTACCACCCGGCTTCGTTTTCGGTAGCAGTCTTGAGATACCCGGTATAATCACCTAAAATTTCAAATTTTTTTTTCTCTCAGTAATAAATCCCACCAAAAAGTCAATAAATCATGTTCAATGCACATAGTATCAGTTATATTATTTAGCGTATGTACCAATGGAGCGTTAGTCGGCGGTATCGCGATAGGCAACCTGCGGCTGGGCGGGCGGCCGCCCATCGCGGCGGGTATATAAGCCGGCCGACGCGATCCAGCCTCACAACTGCACCACAACCACCGACCGGCAACTGCTTCCACCCTCCGACATCAAAGCACAGGTCGGTCGAAATTTATTATATTTTTAAAATATTATTTTATATTTTATAATATTTTTAATACTGGTATAATAAGTAAGTTTAAGTTTTGAAGTGTTCGAAACAAAAAAATTTTTTGTTTCCAATATTTTCGCGTTTAAAAAGTTGTGTTTCAATAGTATAACATAGAGCAAAGTGAAAACTCAGGACTCTATATAGTATCAGTACTTTTGTTGTTTAACAGAGATCAAAACTCATTTTCAAGTTTATCGATATAAATGTTATTTTCTTCCAATATAAAAGCTTGAATCATTCTATTGCAATTTAAAATTATCACATAAATATTTTTTGTGAGATTCTATATTAAAATGTGTTTCTTTGACAAACTCTTTAGAAAAGTTAAGTCTAAATTACATAAGCTGTGAACTTGTGAGAAAAATGAAATAAATACCAGTGCAATATAACTTTACCGAAACTATTTCGTAATTGTGCCGATTCATCGGGTAACTTGTAAAACTTCCGTAAGTTTTTGTATCTCCCTCTTATATCCCTTATTGCCTTCAATATGAATTTTTCGAGCTAATGATAAACCAGTGCACCCAATACTAAAACAGAAAACAACAGTAAAAGTGTTTTATAATTCGTACAGACCTTACACTTGTTCTTTTCTATTTGATTTTCTGACTACCATTTTACCAAAATGGACTTTTATTATTTCTATTTGATCGATATACATTCTCTTGTGTTTAACATTTGTATATTAAATCTATTTTTTTTTTTAATTCAATCAAAAACGTTTTGTGGTTTCGTATATAACTTTTGTTTTTGGTACTCATCACTATGAATAGTTAAAAAAAATCTAGTTTGCAAAAGTGATGAATCAAATACTTTTATCAAAGAAATAAAAAAAAGATTTCATATGTTAAATGTAGACGGTGCATATAAGTCTCCAATTGGAATATAATTCACAATATTGGTTTCCTTTATTCTATATTTAGATTAAAAATTGCTTTAACCCAATGAAGGCTCCTCATTACTTGCACGTGTAACATACTTCCATATCGCCCTGGTTCTCTTTCCTTTCAAACTAACAACATCAGAAATGTTTAGTCCTTTTCCTATGAATAATTTCTTATCATTATTATTTTTGTAGATAAAGTTTTAATGTTAAAGTGTTTTTAAACTGCGCTGTGACTGATATTATATACGTATAATGTTGCATTTCGTTCTTGTATTTAACAAATTATTTTTAAATTCATTGACTAGAAAGTGCATATTTTTTAAAGATAATCATTTTAACACCAGTGAATTAATTCAAATAGTGACATTTCAGTATTTTCGTGGCAGTATATTAATTTTATCATTCACACTATGTTTACTTTTCAAGTTTAATCTGTCTACAGTATGCCGGCCGCTGATTTATAATTAATTTTTGTGGGCTACACTAACTCGTACTCAAAAGACCTCTGGAAATAAACCAAATTTCCCTAAGATTTTTGTTTGTATTGATGTTGATTCAGGATCAAAAATAAGTAATTCCTTTTAATCCATAACTATGTGAAAAAATCTTCTCCTGCGTATAAATTGTCCCATACATTAACAGTTATAATAAAACAAATTAGAATACGCAGATAGTGAAGGAGATGACGAAACATACGTCGTAATTGTATTAAAAATAAAACATCTCATCTAAAAATAAACCCGCTGTGGGGTTGTTCAACTTTATAATTTTGTATTCGTTAAAGCATTCATGCATTTCAGCATGAAGTGCGTGGTGGCCTGTTGGTAAACGGACTAGACGCGGCTGCCAACATGTTCACGGTGGTCGCGGGTTCAAATCCCAGGGCACACCTCTGACTTTTCGGAGTCATGTGTGTATTGACAGTCAATCACCACGCACTAAAACGGTGAAGGAAAACATCGTGAGGAAACCTGCATACCATAGCGATTTATAAGAATTTCTATGGTATGTAAGTCCGCCAACCCACACTAGGCCAGCGTGGTGGACTATATGGCCTAACCACTCTTAATCGTACTTTCGATTGTAGAGTAGGCCCGTGCCCTGCAGGGGGACGTATATGAGCTGATACAATACAAATACAATAAAGCATTCGTAGAGGAATATAAAAATCTTGTATAGTTCATATGTCCCACTAGAGTCTAGAATAGTAACTTCAAACTAAAACAACCCCATACGAATAATTTTCTTAATCTACCGTCCACATAACTTGCACCTCCAATTTCAAGCTTTATTGCTAAACTTTCTAACCAGACTGGCTCTCTCGTAGACGAACAACGTAAGCGATTGTTACAATGAGTCTATATGTACGCGTGGTCGGAATTTACAGCTGTTTGGCAAACAGTTGTTAAACATTACAAATTAAAATTGTACGCTACTGACGTGCGCGTAGCCTACGGCTTCTACGATGTGCTACGCGCCTAAGACGCGATAACGCGTTGATATCTTCGTAAACCATAAAACGTATTTTTTCGGTTTACCATCTTTGCAGTATAGTTAGTCATTGTAGTTATTTACCTTTTGAGCATCTAAGATTTTTATTCCTGATAGCTCGTCATTACAAATGAAAAGCTTCTTCTCACTCGACTTTACCAGTAAGTTGTGAACTGTTTTCAAAGAGTCAATTTTCTTAGTATAAGCAAAGTAGAAATTTTAAGCTGTACATCGCTTTATATTCTTGTTCTTTCATACCGCCATTTTACATAATAATGATTTTACTTACATTTTACGTACTTATTCATAGCATTTGTTACGAATTGAAAATCAGTAAAAATACGTATTTCTATGTACGTATTGTATGTGTTTAGTTTATATACACGAATTGTTCAAAACATATATATGTAGAAAATGTCCATTCTTAGCAGAAAGGATAAACAGAGTTACCACCAAGACACCCACGTCTCACCTTGTGTGTTCCGTCCCACGATGGAACTAAAACTTATAAATATAATTTTATTATACTGTAATCATTATCCCTACACAATTGTCTGTATATTTATGCATTCATCACTGGAAATGGAATGAATTACGAAAAGATTTCGGCCCTTTGATTTGACGGCTAAAAGCCTGCTTAGTTCAAAGCGACTTTCCTTTATTCCACTTGTTGATACAGTTTACATACAGTCGTCAGTCTTGAAATAAATAAATTATTAGCTCGATTAGTTACTGAAACGAATCACTAATTTTCTAGTTCCTTTTTAAAACTTTCCATGAGTAAAAACTTATACGGCCTTTTAATTGTATTATACAAATTTTTTTTCGAGTACTTTCGATTTTCCATATATATGGTACATACAACCAGCTGTTTTAGCTGTCGATGTTTCTATTACCACTTTCCTTATTGTCAAACAAGTTAAGTCGTACTGGTCAATTTGTAAACCACACCCAAAACACGGTTCATAGTCCATGCACGGTGATACAACATCGACAAGGCGGCAATCAGTACTCTCATGTAAAATTCAAGAAATTTTGTTGTCGCTTCGGAATTTTCAGTCCTGCAACTTTAAGAAACTATATTTCCGCGAATCCTTACTTCTTTAACCCAATAAAATATTTGAAATATGATGTGAATGAATGTCATTGAAATATTTCCGAGTCTAAAATATTATTGCCCCATATAATAGTGTTTCGTATCTCATGCGATATTAGACTATTGCATTTGACGATGCCAAGCTGTTAAATTTATACTATCATTTTTATGGAGCATATATTTATATGCGTATATACCGGGTATCTCAAGATTGCTACCGAAAACGAAGCCGGGTGGTAGTTTTAGTGGCTACAAACACAGTGCAACTAAAATTTTCGCATAGAAACGCGACAATTATTTTTTATATATCGTCATTTTTGGGTGGTAAATCCATAGTTTTTGCTAAAATAATAATTTAAACTCTCTTATATCTTAGAGTATTTATAAATTAAAGGGTATACACTATTATTTTAGGAAAAAAAATATTTACCACCAAAATATGGCAATAGGAAAAAAATTTCAAAAAAAATATTGTCGCTTATTTTTGCAACTTTTTCTGTTGCATTGTGTCTGAAGTCGCTTAAACTACCACCCGGCTTCGTTTTCGGTAGCAGTCTTGATATACCCTGTATATGCAGAAATATATTTAACTGTGCGGACTCGGTTTATCTGACCAACTTACAAACTGGCTGACTGTTATTCAATTAATAACTACAATATAATACATTTGTAAACTTATAATAAATATTTCTTTAATAAAATTTAGCATTTTTTATAAATATTTAAAATTTAACATTATTTAAAATTATTGATATCAATCTGTACTGATAGAAACTCGTTTGATGTGGATTGAGGAATAGAAATTACAATAAATATAGGTATTAAAAATACTAGTTCTCTGAAATTGATAGTTAAACTTGTTATGCCGTATTTCGCACTGAACCAACATAAACTATTCGATTTAAACTTTAGCTTCTATTTTAGTGTTATTCACGGAAAGTACACATCGATTCGAACAAACATAAAGTAAAAGTAAAGTACACACGCTCGAAAAAGTTTCGCACGAACTTCGTATTGCTTCTGTAAGTGCCGAAACACTCCGTGTAATACAACCGAAAGACAAATAAATTAGATGGGACCAACTGAGAACACATAGGTTGTGAACAATATGACTTCCAGATGCAACATTTTCATTGATTCGATTTATCACGCATTACGTTTTTTTTTTTCAAGAAATAAAATAATATAAGGCAAAAGAAGATCGCATATTATAAACTGTATATATTATTATCATAAAGATAAGTGTATATCGACTCTTAGCATACGAGTTGTTTACATATTAATGGAGTAATCATCATCTTTATTAAATTTCATTCACAAGAAGTCCACTGCTGAATATAGCTTTAGACCAAAAAAATCCTAATAAGAATAAGAATAATTTATTTGTGTAACATAGGTATTATATATAACATTATATATAATATATTATATGTAACATATATAACATTGATGATCTTAAATAAATATTATGAGCTCTATGTTTTGCCATAAAAGCGTACAAATATTAATATTTAAAAATTTACAGCTACGAATTATATTGATAAAATAGTTAATTATTATTAATTGAAGATAATTTACATCGACATTAATTTAAAATAAAATTACGCAAAATAATGTATCTGTACCAGCCCATATATGTCCCACTGCAGGGCACGGGCCTCCTCTACAATCGACAGTACGATTGAGAGTGGTTAGGCCATATAGTCCACCACGCTGGCCTAGTGCGGGTTGGCGGACTTACACACCATAGAAATTTTTATAAATCGCTATAGTATGCAGGTTTCCTCACGATGTTTTCCTTCACCGTTTTTAGTGCGTGGTGATTGACTATCAATACACACATGACTCCGAAAAGTCAGAGGTGTGCCCTGGGATTCGAACGCGCGAACACCGTGAACACGTTGGCAGCCGCGTCTAGTCCGTTTACCAACAGGCCACCACGCACTTTTCAAAAAATAAAGTTAAAAATAAAGAAAAATAAAAACACTTATTCTAACACATCATTTAGGAACTGTTCAATACTGTAATAACACTTATCAATTAACATTTTAAATAGCGTTTTTTTTTAAATTTAGTTAATGTCATATTCTTCAGACCGTCAGGTATTTTATTATAAATTTTTGGAGCCATACCAAAGAAACTTTTACTCATCAAAGCTGTTTTACATTTTACGTGACATAGTTGATTTTTTTGTTTAGTGCGTATTGGATTTTTTTAACTTCAGAGACTTTAACAAATAAGTTAGGATTGCTCTTCACGAATAGTGCTGTTTCTGATATATATAAACTTGGTAAAGGTAGTACCTTAAGAGACTTGAAGTATGGGAAGCAGCTACCGAGCTTAGCTGGTGTCAACTTTTTGTGCAACCTTTGCTGGGTCAAAATAAATCTTTTTTGTGATGTACTGTTAACCACTTATTCCTTTTTGTTAATTGAAAGGGAATGTTTTCTAACTGTACCTGAATCTATATCAGCCCATGTAGGTGCCACTGCAAGTCACGGGCCACCTTAAAATCGAGAGTGCACAACATAGAAATTCATTCAAATTTCACCATTAAAGTTCGTCTTATGTATGTCACATACTATATAGTCCTGATCCCACACTAAGATCGAGTGATGCCCAAAGTAGGCGTCGCTTTTCTCATGGGCATCGATACATCCTGATTAAAGATTTTACAACTTGTGCACTTATCATATTCGAATTTGGTCATCATACCTATTCATACATAACAATTATATATATATACGTGTTTAATCAAAATCCTTGAAAACAAAAATCGCGATTTGTGTCAAACTACCAAGCATTTTTTTCAAACTTAGTATAATATTGGAAAGGATGGCTAGGAAACGGGGTTTAAATAAAACAACATATAAAACCATATATATACGTATACTCGTATTATTCTATTTGTTATTTATTGTTTCTAAAATAACCATTCCGTGTCACGGGGCACAGTGTTGGTATTTAGCCATTATCCACATTAATCAAACACTGCTTGTTATTTAAATGGATAAATGTCAGTATTGTTCATTCTTTATTGTTATTGACACGGTTAACCCAATGTTTAACCGTACAAATGACCACATCAAAACTTGATGCGTACAGCCTTAATATAATCTCCAACACAGAGAAACTTTTTTATTTCTAGGTCTCAATTACGTAATATTAATTATCTCTCACTTGACAGCCTATGTGGCGCAGTTGGTTACACGCCAGCTGTAAAACGTGAGGCCGCGGGTTCGATCCCTGCACCGAAACAAATATTTGCGAGAACCACAGGTATTTCTTTCAGGTCTGGGCGCTTGAGAGACCGAAGTATCTCGTAGCTCCTGACACCCACGATACAAGACTCGCTCTTAGTATGGGGTCAGAACTACGTATGTGACTGTTGGGTGTATTTATTTTTGTTTTAATGTTATATTACAATGAATGTTGTATTAGGAGTAACCATGAGAGGCGCGGGTGGAGTTCTGGCCCTGGCCGTCGCAGCGCTACTCGTCTGCTGTAACGCGGACCCTCATCAGGTAGTGTAAACTTAGCTCAACTTAGCCAAGTTTCTTGAATAATCCCTCTTATAAATATAGGCCTCAAAGGGTGGTCATATAGAATTTGATCCCTCCTTGAGGAATTACCGCAGGCCTTGCATAACATAAATAATTCATTTTCACTTAATATCTCTCACAAATTTTATCTTTTACGAAAGATATTTTGTATTGTTGGAATATTGTAAGTAATATCGAATTGCTGATCAAATTACGTTTTGTTTATCTTAATAGTTCCAAAGGGGCTGTTCGGGGAACGTTTAAAAAATTGAAAAAGGAATTCCTTGCCTTCATTCAATCAATTCGAACAAATTGAATTTTCCAATTTATTTGTATCATTTGTTACGACATCGAGCGTATCAAGCGAGCCATCAGTTTTCAAGTAGCAGCAACGGTATATTAATTACTTTCAGAAATTGGTGTCATTTCTTACACTGGCGAGGGCAGATTCTCTAATAACATTTTAAGCCACCAATCAGTGTCTAATCATAAATTTTCATTTAAATAATAAAATTAAAACTTATAACAGAACAGACAAGGAAGCTTAGGAACTCAAACTTTGATTGTGGTTTCTTATACTTACGGAAATGGTCCATGAAATATCCACAGTTAATACTGAGGCTTGAATTAAGACACAAAGATATTAAAACCGACTCAATGCCTTTGAAGGTCTCTAGTTATAATACACATGTATTAAGGAATAATAAATAAGATAAATAAAAACAAAACCAAATGTAATATGGCTGACATAGCTAGTTCATTTAAAATATAAAAAAGAGTCAAAGTATTTTTTATTTATTTGTTTGATTATTTTATTTTATATGAGAAAGTATAAAATTACAATAAACGGTTATTCAAACAGGAACAAGATGTAAGCGGAGGTGAACATACCGGAGAACGCTTCGATGCCAATGGTAAGGAACGCGCGATTCTAAATGGAACTCTCACATATTCCGACACAATTGAATACTTTGCACACAGAATGCATCACACTCATACCTGGCACGTATAACTGCATAAAGCCTGACCTAATACACGAGTGGCACTGAAAGAAACACCATCTCTATTGGATTTCTTATCTCGCGTGTCGTGGAGAATTTACATGATCCGATAAAGAGAGAGTGTAAGGCAGAATCCAATCCTGATCGTGTTTGCATAGGATATTTTAATATGTAAATATAACAACTACGCACCGTCTACTCACAGCCTTCAACACAAGCACAACGTCCTCACTCCTTTGCACGTTACACTTAAAACAACTAATGTTAACTAACTAGTAACTGCACTTAGCCCTTGAACTTTGCATATGTTCACAATCACGATTTCCCGGTGATGGTTTGCGCACGTTCACCAAATACGTCCTTGCACAACGTCTCACAACGCTTGTTTGTTCACAATGTGCATCTGTTCATCACTTGAGGTGAGTACTACTTTTTGTAAATGCACTTTATAAATTTTTTGTCACATTAGAAATAAAATAAAAATAACAACATAATCTAAACAATTTTATTGACTTCATTTTCCAGAACTGAGACAAAAAGAAGAATACGACAATTTCCTACGATTCCTCACTCAGTATGAAAACAAATACCTAGACCGGACAACTGGAAGTCTAAACGGGATCGGAGGCAGCTCACTCCTTGGCAGAAACCTTAATGGTATCGGAGGAAGCTCGCTTTTAGGCAGAAGCGTATACAGCAGTCCTCAAGGCAGATACCTCGCTGGCAACAGCATGACCTACAAGAACCTAAACGGAATAGGAGGAAGTAGTCTTCTTGGAAGAAACTTGAATGGCCTTGGTGGATCTTCTCTTTTGGGTAGAGATGTCGAAGCTGACAAGGCGGAGTATGCTCGTTTCATCGACTCCTTGGGGGGCGGTAACTTTGTACGCAATTTAGATTCTCTCGGCGGTGGGAATTTTGTTAGGAATCTCGACTCGCTTGGCGGAGCTAACTTAGTGAAGAAAAACCTCGATCAACTCGGTGGACCGAATCTAGTGAAACGAAATCTGGATTCCTTGGGTGGAGGTAATTTTGTGCGTACCTTAGACTCTCTGGGAGGAGGGAATTTCGTTCGCCAATTGGATTCCATAGGAGGCGCTAACCTTGTTTAAAATCTTCGTATAACTGTATCGTGACGTTTCCTTGCCAACATTTTCCACTATCGTACAACGCATTGGATGTGATACCTACTTCTGAATAGTTTTATTTATTGAAATTAGTAATGTGGCATTCGATGTTGATGTTTTAGAAATAAATATCTTGCAACCTCTTACACGTTATGTTTTATTAGCCTTTTGTGCCAATAAAAGAGACTTTAGAAGCAGGTAAGATGATGGCAATACTTGGTGCGATTGTTAATATTTAATTTTTCATGTATAATCGTTATTGATTGTGTAAATAGGTCATAAGGTTCGTACCCTGGATTCACTCGGCGGCGGCAGCCTGGTGCGCGATGTAAGAGAAGTTAAACACTCTGCTTACTTCCCATACATGTTCAGACGCTATGACTACATCAGGTAAGGGTATTAAAAATATATATTTTCTTTGAATTAATTACGCGTGACGTAAAATTTCCAGGATTCCTTACGTAACATATACTTAAGTCGTTGCTTGTTCAAAAAATGACGTCAAACACATTGAGAAGAGTTGTAAACACTCCTCATCAATATCTTACTTTTGAATGATCTAATTTGTTGAATCATGTTGAATGGTTGCTTCTTATTGAAGGGTTATTTATAATGAAATTGCGACGATCCCTGGGGCGCTGCACATGACGTCTGTATCTATTGCACATGATTACTGTTACATTTTCAAAGCTCGACACACGCTGACCTTTCATCCACTTATTATGGGATATATTTATTTTTATAGTCAAGAATATCAATTGACTAGACTTATTGAAAACATTATTAAATCATATTCATTATTCATATTTTCCAACAGCCCTTAATTTAAACACCAATGGGCTCAATATACTATATGAATATTGCAAAATTTTTGTCTCATATTTCAAACATTGTCATAAATCTTGGATTTGGCATTTTATCCAACTCTGCTAATGGTATCATAACACATTAGGGCTTACTATGGTACCGATTTTCAAATGACCGCTTTTGGTATCATGATACACTATGGGTAAATATGGTACCGATTTTCAAATGATCTAGACAAACTTTTTCAAAACCTCATCAAATGCATGTTTTTTTGCTCGCAGCCCATACGGTAAACGCGAGCCTTGGCCTATGGCGCCCGTCGAGTACAGCGGATATTACGGAGATGGAGTACCCAAGCGCAACTTCGATGAAATTGATCGGTAAGTCTCATTACTGCCTTTTGTACTGTCCTATGAGCTATGCGTAAATCCACATACCTACTTCATTATATCTATTTAATATATTCAGTACCAAAGGTCTTCTAGCATGTATAATTGAATTTATTTATTGCTTGTCTACAAGATTATACAACGTTACAATTTACCAAATTCCAAATAATTCAACAATGTTCGAAATTACCTTGCCAGAAATTTACAAAATAGATTAGCATATAGTTTATTTTACCGTGCATTACAGTTCAATTACATTAGTGACTCAATCAACGCTGACTGATTAAATCAATGGCAACATTACATCGGAGCATTGGTGGAATAAATTTGGGTGTAAACACATTTGGGCTGTACACACCCATTTTACGACAACTAAAACAATGCTCGTGTTTTTAGCCAGATTAGATGGCCTTTACTAGCCTATAGTGTGGTATTTACATTAATTAACACAAACTGGATTATTTTTAATAATTTATTTTGATCTACTTTTCTACTTTAGTAAATCTTTAAAAAATGTAAACTTTGAAAACGCCCTTCTCAAATCAAATCGACAATTACATTTAGATTTGCAAAATTGGCAAATAACAATTCAGTATTGTTTTCTGTGAATAGCCTACATAAAGTATTTAACAATAACGTAGTAAATTATGAACATCGTGGGTAGGAAACACGTTCTGCGTAAATTTAATTTAGTTTTCATTTATTTACTTTACATTTCCGTGTTTTATTTATAATTGGTACGCGGACTACTTTATAAAACGCGAAACTATCATGCCGTGGTTAATCTAATTGATAATAATTTGTTGGATGAAATTACGATATCGCTATATCTTAAGACAGGCAAATACTTCCACTACATTGATCTTTATAATATAATGGTTATATAGAAACATGAGACATAATATATCTGACTGATTATCCGATTTTCAGGTTTAATGAAAGAAAACGTATCCATCAAGATTTGTGTCGATACGTTATTTCGATTGAGTACTGGATCAAAGACAAACTAATCCATTGAATTTTTGATAGAAACATTTTCTTTTTGTAACTCTTATACCACAACGTAAAAGCTAATCTTATCTTTATATTACTTCTTACTTTTTATGGCAGATTTTTTTCCCAGTGCCGCAAATATGAAATGATCTGAAACCTTCCAACCTTCGTCATTATTTTGTTTTATGTTCATATATTACCATTCAATTTATATCTTGGTATCCAATTCGGAAAATAGTATACAACTCAGTAGAAATAGCTCATAGTTTACCATATTTCATATTCGCAGGTCCAGCCTGAACACGTTCGTGAAGAAGCGTAACTTCGACGAGATCGACAGGTCGTCCATGCCGTTCCCGTACGCCACCAAGCGCTTCTACCACCTGTACGGGTCCAACTACCTAGACCTTGACATGCCAGTGTAAGACGTGTTTCACGTCGATCTTGCATGCTCTATTATTACTTATTTTTAATATTTGGTTAATTTTGAGACTTAATTTGTTAATTTTGGTTGAAAGTAGAGTTCATTTGTAGAGTTTATCATCCATCCATCAGCCAAATAAAGTCCACTACTGAACATAGGCATCTTCCAATGATTTCCACAGTGATCAGTTGGTAAACCTAGAGTTTATAATGTAGATGTAATATGGTATTAATAACTTGTTCATTTATATAGACTATATATACCCTAACAAACAATTAGGGATCCGTGATTCGTGAAGATACTTAGTACTTATAGTACTTAGTAGGATTGTATCTATACGTGATTTTGCCATAAAGCATATTAGGTATGCAGCAAATAATATAGGAAACACACGAAAATATGGAACATAATCATAAGTTACTTTTATTAACTTAAGCTCTGAAACAAAGTAAATATAGCCTACGTCCCTAAAGCAATATTTATGTTTAATTACAAAGAAATAAGAACACGTTCTCTTGTTAGAAGTCATTAATTTCTAGCATTTCCTTTTCATTTATATCTGTTAGTCATGTTGGTTCTTTATTCATATTTTTTCTTGTATGAATGAGCTAATTCAGTTATTGTTTTTCAGCTCAAGCCTGGACAAGAAGAGGTACAGACCCGACTACCCCATGGACGAAATCGACCTCTCGCACTTCCCCATCGGCTCCAAACGCTCGCAAGACTCCTACCCTCTCTCCTCCCTGTAAACAACAAACAATACTGTTACTCAAATCCCACCGCGTTGCACCATGTTACACCCTAGAATACTCGCGGGCAGACGCCCAAACTATAATTTAATTGTATGTGGTATTAAAATAAATCTCAAATAGTCCTAAGTCTTGTCAAAACTATATCTTCTTGATAAAAATTGCTTAAATATTCGAAATTTTAACATACATTGTAAATTTCTATATTAGGAATCTATTAACAAAGGAGAGAGAGGTTTAGAGCAACCAAAGAAAATGATATTAAAAATAAATAAATATGTACCTGTGCATTGAGTTTGTCTATTTTTATTGAATATGCATGGCGGATATTTAAATATTTCATTTCTATTGTATTAACAACATATTAAATAAAGACTCTGAATGTTCCTACAACTTTATTTTTATTTTAGCGACCTTATTACTTTAATCAACTCATAACACATTTAAATACATTACTATATTGGCTTACGGTACAAACTACACTTAGACCCAGGAGAACACTTAAAATATGAGCAAAATAATAATTTACACAACACGTAAATGGTTTTAATAAATATCCATACAAAGTTATAGAAATATCTAACCCAAAGTTAAAGAAAATTGTTGCTTAAAATAAATAGGTAGTCATCACAACAGATTATTTTGCATATTATAATAACTTGAACTGAATGTTTAACTTCCTGTTGTGGGAAGTCGCTGGATGCAGGCCGCTTCCAACAAGTTGATGTGGAGATCCTTGGGGGAGGCCTGTGTTCAGCAGTGGACTTCCTGTGGCTGAAATGATGATGAATGTTTAATAAATAAATAAATAACACCCAACAGTCACATACATAGTCCTGACCCCACACTAAGATCGAGTCTTGTGTCGTGGGTATCAGGAACTACGAGAGACTTTTCGGTCTCACAAACACCCAGACCCGGAAGAAATATTTGTGGGCCGCACAAACATTTCTCTCGGTGCGGGGATCGAACCCGCGGCCTCTCGTTTCACAGGCGGCGTCTAACCAACTGCGCCACGGAGGCTGTCAAAATAAGAAATGCTTTTTTTTCATCTTAGCCTGTATGTATGTAAAGGAATATTTGAATGCGATTATCGAGCATTTCAAAATATTGGACTGATTTGAAATTATGCCACTTATCAAGAACCGATAACATCACATTAATTTAAATATTTGATGAAATTATCTTTAGTTGAATCTTGGACTAAAACGTCTTTTAAAATTTTAATTTAAGCATTTCAGAATATCAATTCCTTTGTCTAATGATAATAGCTTGAAATATTAATTATATACTTATTATATTGATCTCTGTTTAGTAGCAGTCCACAACTGGGCACTAGCTATTCTAATAACCAGTCTACTAACACCAATCTCGCATTTTTTATCTATTTTACATAAAGTAACAACACCGGTTTAGTAGAAATTTTTATCATTATAATAATAAGAATACACCCAACAGTCAAATACATAATCCTAACCCCACACTAAAATCGAGTCTTGTGTCGTGGGTAACAAGAACTATGAGAGACAAACACTCAGATCTGAAACAAATACTTGTGGTTCACTGTTCGCTTAATTTTTTTGTCTCGGTTTGTCTCGGTACGAAGATTGAACTGACATTCCGTTTTACAGCCGATATTTAACCAACTACGAACCCTGACATTCTAAATTATACAAACAGTCTCATCACTAATAGATTTAATTAATCTGATGACAACCAACTGAGGTTCAAAAATTTATTTAATGTACACGTAAAACTAACTTTGACATACTACATATTAAGCCACAATAATTCTATTGCCGAATTTAACCCTTTCAATACCTTATTACATTCGTAATTATAAAAGTATGACGATGTAAAAACTTTTTATTATTCCCACGTTCTTTCTTCGAAACACCGATTACATATTTTGATCTCAATCCAAAGCATGTAAAGAAGATATGGCTCGAAGCGATAAGACCGCCCATTGTAATACCATTCGGATACATTATGTTCATTAATTTATCTTAATACTCTTCTTTTACGATGAAATTGTTTTTTATTATTCAATACTGTTTTGTAATTCTGAGTATTGTTAAAAATTTAATTAGTGGAAAAGTCATCCCACAAAATCCATTTTAACTGCCTTTACCTTGCCCGTTTCTCAAAAACAAATAGCCAATTATGTTACTAATTAATAATACGTAATTTAGTTATTTGGGTCTTACTTATTCATTTATCAGAGTGAACTTGATTATTTAATACACAATGCAACAGAAAAAGTTTTTTTTTTTTTTCAATTTTTTTTTCTATGACCATATTTTGGTAGTAAATACATTTTTTCCTAAAATAATAGTGTTTAGCCTTTTATTTATAAATAATCTTAGGTATAAAAGAGTAAACTCTTTTTTTATTATTTATTTATTAAATTACGATATTTAAAAAATCATAAAAAATAATTGTCGCGTTTCTTTGCGAAATTTTTAGTTGCATTGTGTTTGTAGTCACTAAAACTACCACCCGGCTTCGTTTTCAGTAGCAGTCTTGAGATACCCAGTATGTTTTCTTTATAACATGTAACAAGGAGTACTTTGTAGCTTCTAACTAGTAATTTAGCCTATATTTGATTGCTATAAATTCCGAACTTAAATATGAATATTATAAACCAGAAGTGGTTTTACATCATTTTATCTATATATTAATACGTGATGCAAAAACTTTGGATCCCTTTTTACGAAAATTGCGCGGACGCAGGAGCATAAAATTTGGCACACTTATAGTTTATGAGTAGGAGAAGTGGAGAATGCTAATATTTTTCAATAATAATGCTTATAAAGTACATTAAATCAAAAAATAAAACATTACACACACTGCCATGCATGCACACACACATCCATACACAAGTATACATACTCTGGTGTCAAATTGTTTCTTTTCTTTTTCATTTTGTTCTTCTGACATAGACATATCAAAAAAAAGGTATTATTTGCCTAATGAGGTAATAATATTAATATTAAAAGAGAATATTAATTTTAAATGAGGCAATAATATTAATATTAAGCCTAATATTAAATGTAATATAAAACAAGATTTTAATAATAATGCATAAAAAGTACATTAAATCAATAAATAAACTAGCATGCATTTGACACACGCATACACAAGTATTTGTACACGTATACATACTCTTTGGTCAAATTGTTTCTTTGCTTTATTATAGACATATATAGTTGAATGTCAATCAGAAAAAATTGTTTACTGTGGTTTTGTTGAATATCAAGCAGAAAAGATTTATTTGACGAATACTACGTGAAATACTGAGCGCTATCATTCATTATATGCATAAAGAAAGTTTTGTAGCAGCAATCTGCAATAACAACATTCAGGTACAAAAAAATTATACCGGGTATCTCAAGACTGCTACCGAAAACGAAGCCGGGTGGTAGTTTTAGTGACTACAAACACAATGCAACTAAAAATTTCGTAAAGAAACGCGACAATGATTTTTTATGATTTTTTAAATATCGTAATAATTTTTGGGTGGTAAATCCATAGTTTTTGCTAAAATAATAATTTAAACACTTTTATATCTTAGATTATTTATAAATAAAAGGATATACACTGTTATTTTAGGAAAAAATGTATTTACCATCCAAATATGGCCATAGGAAAAAAATAACAAAAAAAAATGGTCGTTTTTTTTTGCAACTTTTTCTGTTGCATTGTGTCTGAAGTCGCTTTAACTACCACCCGGCTTCGTTTTCGGTAGCAGTCTTGATATACCCTGTATAATTTACTATTGCTGGTTCAAAGAAATTATTGTAGTTTACGATTTTAGTAATTGCATATACTTCAGGGGAAATAAGTGATTTTGAGAGATACGTACATTTAAATGTGCACGATTTATCAGAATAACAACATCATCATACAGGTAAAAACTTTTTCTCTTCTTGATTTGGTCGAATTTCGACCGCTAGGCGACCACTAGTAGAATTAAATATCCGCTTTGCACAAAGTCACGGTCAATAATAATCCAAAAACATTCAAACTACTGTCACATGTGTTTCGTCTTCTCTTGAGAGGGTGCCAACGAGGTAACATCCACGGAGTTCACATATAACACGGCCTCTCCTGACACCCTGGCGTCCCGACAGGCTTAGTCGTCGTCGACCAAGGATGTAGAAATCAACCGAAGTAATGATCCAACGCCATCGGCAAGTTTCTTTTCTTGCAAAGACGTTGAAACCAGGCGTGGCAAAGGCCTAGTTGTTCAGTCAAACGCTGAGGATGGGCCAGCCCCATTGGAGTCTATTTATTTAGATTCAAACACTCATCATCCACACCATGATTAGTCTCTGAAACCAAAGTCCAAATTACTTCAGAGCTCCATGTAACAAAGTAAATTTGTTAGAGATTGTCATAAAAATCAAATCAGTCAAAAAGTCAAAGTCAAATAAGTTTATACAAGCTAAAACATTCAACATATAAAAGTCTAAACATATGCATAATACACAGATCCTCGGTATGGGCCCCTACCGAGGAAATACATAAATCTACACTAGGGGGCAGGGTGCATTTAATCCCCTAGCGACTCTCCGAACACGAAAAGCTTTCACACCGAGGGAAAAGGAGGCTGTACTCCCTCGATGACTCTCCGAACACGGAAAGCTTTCACACCGAGGGAAAAGGAGGCTGTACTCCCTCGATGACTCTCCGAACACGGAAAGCTTTCACGCCGAGGGAAAAGGAGGCTGTACTCCCTCGACGACTCTCCAAACACGGAAAGCTTTCACACCGAGGGAAAAGGACACTGTACTCCCTCGATGACTCTTCGCGAAAAGCTTTTAAAAGGAACAAACCAAGGTACCAGCTTCAATCTAAGACAGGTACTTAAAGAGTGAACACACACCTTCAAAGAATATTGCACACGTCTCAGGGGTACATTCACCTTTCCATGGAATCATATACTGAGCAGCCGCATAAGTAGACTTTCCATATGATCCAGCAAGTAACTTTAACTCGTATCGGTGATTAGAGAGGGTTTTCACTACCCTATAGGGCCCCCGCATGCCAGAATCCAATTTACCCTGAGATTGAGCAAACTTGACAACAAACACCAGGTCACCCTTCTGGAATTCACGAGGAGGCTTCCGGCGCTCATTGACCATTATGTCTTGACGAGTCTGATTGTTTTTCAACCGTTCGGCCGTCCTTTGTCTGAGCATTTCCCGTTTTGCTTCCCGGTTGCCTTTGGTTAAATTCAATGCCACATCTCGCACCAACGTTCGGATTGCAGGCGTTGCGCTTTCGTGGCCAATTAAAAGATTAAGAGGAGAAGTCTGCGTAGTTTTCTGCTTTGTTAGGTTAAGAGTGAGCTGTAAATGCCATAGTTCTTCAGCCCACTCAGGATTGACTGCAATACGAAGCATATTCAAGACCGTACGGATGTAACGTTCAACCTGTCCGTTTGCATGATGCATTTCAGGAGTTATGAAGTGAAGTTGTACACCAAGGACCTTCATCCATGAAGTGAAGCCCGTAGACTCAAACATGCGTCCCCTATCTGATACAACTAACTTAGGAGTACCAAACAACAATAACACGGTTTTAAATACTCGTTTCAGTACATCTAAATCTTGTCAACATATAGGTGTCAAGAGACAATATATTGTGAACGCATCTACCACAAGCATGACAAACTTATAACCCTTGGACATAGGGAGAGGCCCGAGAACATCAACATGTAAGGTTTCAAAGGGAACTTCGGATTTTTACTCGCAGTACACGCTTGTGGGCGACACATGTTAAACAATGAGAAGTGTATTTTAGTGACAAACTTTCTACGACTAGGGAACCAAAAATGTCTTAAAATTAGATCCACTACCTTATCTGCTCTTACATGGCCATGCTCATCATGAAAGATGCGGAGGAGGCTCAAACGGTTACCTTTAGGTATAAAGCAAAGTAGCCTCGGGTCTTCACCTGTCGGCATATATCTGTAATAAAATATGTCACTGTGTACTTCATACCTTGAGGCATCCAATAGACCTTGTTCAAGCAATCGAATCATAGTTTGAGTCTCCTCGTCACCCGCTTGAACAATTTGAGCCCAATTACGTGGGCGTTCGACATTGTTAACATTACATGGGTTTCTATTTAAACAGTCCACGTGCGGCACCATGGTGCCCTTTCGGTAAAGAATGGTGAAATTAAAATCTTGAAGATAAATCCACCATCTCGCCACACGCGGTAACAAGTCTTTCTTATTTTGGGTAGATTTTAAGGCATTACAATCCGTTACCACCTGAAACTGAATACCAATGAGATAGTGCCTGAGATGTTTTAATGCATTTACTACCGCAAGAGTCTCGAGTTCATAGGAATGGTATTTCGGTTCAGCACCTTTTGTGACCTATAATAGGCCACAACACGCCGACTACCATCCCTATGCACCTGTTGTACCAGTTAAAATTTTAGTAATTTCTTGACGTACAATTTCATGTTCCGCGGTCCAGTGAAACTGCACGTCCTTACAAGTCAGGCGCGCAATGCAAGCAGTTCTGGTGGAATACTCTGGGATGTATTTTCGAAAATACCCCGCCAACCCAAGAAACTGTCTAACCTGTTAACATTCTGTGGTGCACTGGAATCTGAAAGAGCCTAAACCTTACCAGTAGCGGGTCGCACTTCTCCGTTAGATATCACCCGCCCCAGGTATTCTAATTCTGTGCACAAAAAGAAACATTTGTTCAGATTTAACGAGAACCCAGCTTCCGTTAATGCTTGTAGTACTCACCGCAAAGTTTGCAGCCTCTCTTCAACGGAAGAAGATCTTGTCTTCTTCTCAAACAATCGTCGATGTATACCAGAACTTTTCCATCAGTGATAAATTTCTGCAAAGTTTTACTAATAATGCGCTGGTATACAATCGGCGCGTTTGCTAACCCAAATGGCATTTTTACGTACTCTTTAAAGTTGGTCCATGAACGCTCGTTGGTACCCACTCATCCAACCATGACCTTGCGTCACCTTTCAAACACTTACCGACACGAGCGAGGTACTCGCGTTCATCCCACCGATTTGCAACCTTGGCCCGATCAACTTCCTCGAACCAAGAATCCACGTCATGTATGGTAGGGTTAAAATTAGACACATAATAGCTATGTATACTCACCGATCTCAGTGATTGAATCGCTTCGACAATCTGCTCAGTTCCGCTAGGGTTGTGTGGCTCAGCAGAGGCTAGACGGCCTGATAAATACGGAACATACGCTTGCGACTCCAAAGCCTGAAGACGCGACATAATAGTGTGCCAGGATTCATGACCACTAAACTCACGATTGTCGTTTTGCCGATTACTATCAAAGTGGTAATGGTTGCGGCCATGACTGCGCCCATAGTCACAACTCCGGCTATGATCGCGGCTGCTCCTGCGACTGCTATTATGATCACAGCGCGTGTGACGTTCACCACCACGTTCACTGCGGCTTCGGCTACGGCTGCGACTTACGACTTACGAGTAAAGTGCCGTTTTCTTACCGGAGGGGTATACCCTCTACCTGAATTGCGCGAACGATGGCTCACAAAGCATTCGCCGCGCGAGCGACGGGTAGTAAAATAGCACCAGTTACGATATCGGGATCTACTACAGCAATACAAAACAAACTTACCAGAGATTATCAATCGCAACCTTGTGTTTCACGGACACTCAAACAAAATAAACCAACTGACTTGAAAATTTTTAAGTGGACGTAGTGCAATCCCACTTCTGATATAAACCACCAGAAGTGGTTTTACATCATTTTATAGAATTTTTTTTTTTTTTTTTTTTTTTTTTCTCTCTTCTTGGCAATGCACTATTCGTGCTTCTGCCAGTGTCGATGTCTTTTGATCTTATTAGTTATTTAAGGAGACTCGATGAAAGTTAGGGAAACGATAGTTTGTATAAGGTACACGGATATTGGGTAACGGATAATTTTGGGATTATACCAGTGGATTAATTTTAGGATGATAGCAAAACAGAATAGGGGCTAAATTTTAATATTATTATTACATATATAAGTAGATAAAATATTATAAATCTTCAAGTTGTTAGTACATAGAAGAGTGGCTATATTGGTAGGAAAAGGTACAGGAATGGACTGCAATTGGTTGTACAAAGGGGCTGAATCATGGTTGGGACAGGAAAATATGATATGATTTAAATCTCCAACATCACACCCACATGAGCAGGTTGAACTTTCAATAATGCCAAGCTTAGCAAGATGGGCTGGGGTACAGACGTGCCCCAGACGCATCCGTATTAAAATAGATGTAGCCAGCTTACTAAGCGTAAACTTGAAAAACCAGGGTTTTATTGGTATATTGGGTTGTATTCTGTAATAATAATTACCCTTGCTACGGCTACTAACTGCCCACAGTTCATCCCAGGATGCCCAGAGATTAGCCTTGCTTAGAGCAGCTAGGTCAGTATAATAATTTTGATATGGAAAAAGGTCTCCACAATCCACCGCACGCTTGGCTAGATCATCAGCTCTATCGTTCCCTTTAATACCGCAATGACTTGGTACCCAAGCAAAAGTAACTGAATAGTTATATAAGGTACACTGATATAATTTAGACCTAATTTGCATTATTATATGAGATAATTTTCCTTTAAATGGGTACCTAGCTAATGTCAGTAACGTACTTTTAGCATCTGTAAATATGACAGTGTTAGTTAATTTCATGATAAGTACATATTCAATTGCTCTGAGTAGACCTAAACATTCTCCAGTAAATACAGATGACTCAGGAGGAAGCTTAATTTTCTGGACTATTTTGTACTGGCTATGATATACTCCCACACCCACACATTCACGGGTTGAGAGTTTAGATGCATCTGTGTATATATGATGCCACGAGGACCATTTGTTATCTACTATATTATTAAAACAAATGTTAGCATTTGTTTCGTCTTTGTCTATGCCTAAGTTAAAATAAATCTTCGGTGACAATATTAGAGATTCAAAATTTGTGGAGAATATTGGAAGATGTCGGGAATTGTGAATAGGAGCTTGTATGGTTTGAAATTTTCGTAGGCTATTGATTAAGCAAGGTAGGGATTTATGTGTCCAATATTTAGACAGTCTAACCTGTTCACTGAGCGTCTGTAATTTATTTATAAGCGGAGAGTTGTAAAATTGCAGGTTTCGTAACAAAAAATTATCAGAAATAAATTGTCGTCTAAGAAATAAAGGAGGATCACCACATTCCACTTGCAACGCATTAATAGGACTTGACTTCATAGCTCCAGAGATTATCCTCAAGGCTTTCGTTTGAATCGCATCTATTTTTTTAAAACCCGCTCTACTTCCAGGCTCCAGTAAGAAAGTTCCATAATCCAAGACACTTCTTATGACTGCATTATATACCAGTTTCAGAGAGAATGGATGCGCACCCCACCAAACACCCGAAAGACATCTAAGCATGCCTAAATGTCGTTCGCATTTAGCAGTTATATAATCACAATGAGGCAGTCCTGTAAGTTTAGTATCTAGCACAACACCCAAAACCTTTGTATTTGTTTTAGTTGGTATCTGATGACCATCATATTGTATATTGAGGGGCGAAGTAATTCTTTGTCTAGAAAAAAGGACTGCTGTGCTTTTTGAAGCAGATAATTCAAAACCATGTATATTTAACCAATTCTTTAAGTTACATAGTGAAGAGGATATAGTAGAACAAGCGGAATTTATAGATTTGTTGGTTGTATATAAAAGCAAATCATCAGCATATTGAAGTACACAGACAGGCTCGTAAAGTGATGATGCTAAATCATGTGTATAAATGTTGTATAGAAGGGGGCTGAGGACAGATCCTTGGGGAAGCCCCTGCCACACAAGTCTAGATATTCTTGGAGAGTTAGGAGTGTCTAGAGTAATTTTCCTTTCAGTGAGGATATTTATGATAAAATTACTGAGCATTTCTGGGACAGCCAGATTATACAATTTATTTTTGAGAAGGTCTAAGCGAACATTATCATAGGCCGAAGTAATGTCTATAAACACAGCAACTACCGATGCCTTAGTTGAAAAGGCAAGACGAATATCAGTAACGAATATGCTGACACTATCCATAGTACTTCTTCCTTTTCTAAATCCGAATTGACTGTCGGATAATAAACCCCTATGCTCAATAAACCACTCTAGTCGATTTTTGACTAAATGCTCAGCAATTTTAGCTAATACAGACGACATTGCTATGGGACGATAGGAGCAAACACTATTGGCATTCTTATTCGGCTTTAATATTGGCAACACTAAATTATGTTTCCATGAAGGAGGCACTTTTCCACTTGTCATCACCAAATTGATGATGTCTAAATAATACGAAAGAGCTATGTCCCCTAGGTTTACAAGAAACGAATATGTAATGCCATCAATTCCAGGGGCCGTGTCTCTCATATCATTCAGAACTCCCTTTAATTCCACAAGTGAAAAAGGTGAGTTAAGGCCCGTTCGGTTAGAAACTTCAAAAGGGTCTGATAAAACTAAATCTTTCTGTGGCACGTATGGAGGAGCTAAATGATCTATGAAATTATGTGCTAAATCGTGAGTAATAACACTTGAAAAAACTTTGTCGTCTATACCCAATCTGAATCTCCTTATATTACGCCAGACTATTGTAGGGTGTGATTGTGGGGAAAGGGAGCTACAAAACTTTTTCCATCCTTCAGATTTCTTTTTTTTTAATGTCTTTTTTGTATATGTAATGGTTTCTTGTAGAGTTTTAAAATTTATATTGGACATATCTCTACGATATGCCCATTCTGCTGCTCTTCTTTTTTTAATAGCTTTTGTACATTCCTCATCCCACCAAGGTGGAGAAGGAAGCTTATTTTTTGGTATTTCTTTTACAGGGAATGTTTTTCCAGCTGCTTCATGTAATAAATTCAAAAAAGCATCTGAACAAGTAGACGGTTCATTGAGTGATATACTAGGAAGAGTGGATGTACACTTTTCAACTATTGATCGATATATTTCCCAATCCCCACCATTCAATTTATATTTTAATCGAGGCGCTTTTTGCAGCTTCTTGAATTTTTGGGGAAATTTTATTAGTATTGGAAAATGATCACTCCCAAATGTTGAAAGTAAGGTACACCAAGATAATGAAGAAGCTAAATTAGGGGTACAGATTGACAGATCAATTGCACTATTAATCTCATCAGGACCTGTACGATGAGTTGGACTACCTGTATTTAAGATACATAGATTATGACTATCTAACAATTCTAGTAAAGCTTCTCCATGGGTATTTGACACAGAGCTACCCCAGGATCTGTGGTGTGAATTGAAGTCTCCTAACATAACAAGTGGATGAGGGAGCGAAGAAAGAATACCACTTAATTGATTAAAAATGATTGATGAAGGACGGGGAATATAGATGGATACAAAACATATTTTATTGATGAGCGCTGCAATGATTGAGAAGTCATCACTGTGTTGAGGGAGGGTTATAGGAGAAAATATTTGGGATTTTTCAATAAGTAGGGCAGCACCACCATACCCATCATGTCTATTTTCCCTTAGGCATGTATAATATGGTATTCTGAAGAAAGACTCTGGCTTAAGCCATGTCTCTGAAAGTGCAATAACAAAAGGGTTGTATTTGTTTACCAAATATAATATATCACTCTTCTTGCTGATTGCACTGCGACAATTCCACTGGATTACTTGGTCCATTATTTATATTAGCATGTAATAAATTCAATATTTCTGAGGCAACGTGGGACGGTTCTGTTATATTAGACTGAGTCAAATAATTTATCAAGGCTAAAACAATGTCTATTATTGATTTCTGTTGATGATGGGGTTGTAATGCAGTACCATTAGATGTTTGGGATGGCATGTTATAATCCTTAATAATTGTTTGATGTTTTTCTTTATTATAACCACTAGCAAGCTTAGGAGGGGAGCGAGGCTTTAAAAAAACTGTCTTTTATGTGATGTGGAAGGCTTATTAAGCGCCTTGTTTAATTGTAAAGGCTGTGTATGTGTTGTTTTATTGTTTAATACATCAGCAAAGGATCTATTAACAGAAGGAAAATTCTTAGCTGCTTCTGCATATGATACACAATTATTAGCCATATACAACTTAATATCTTTTTGTCTATTATATTCAGGGCAACATTTATTTATAGCAAAATGGTTACCAGAACACAAGCAACATGAAGCACAATCCTCCTCTACACTACATGAATCTCCAGAATGTTCTTGGCCACATTTGAAGCATCTAGGCTTCGATCTACATTGTATTTTCGTGTGACCGAAGCGACAGCAAGAAAAACACTGGATGGTGGGGAAAATATACATTTCTACAGGCAAAGCATTATAACACATAAATATGCGTTTAGGTAGCACCTGTCCATCAAATGTTAAGACAATTGTTTGGGAGGGTTTCCACACTGGGGACCCATCCTCAAAAACTTTATAATTTAGCCTTCTTATTTTTATAATTTTACCACATCCTATAGGTACTGAAATGTTATCTAGTACTTCTTCTGGTGACCAGTCGGCAGGAACTCCGCGTACCAATCCCATTCGAGTAACATTGAAGGTTGGGATATAGGCTGTAAGATTTTGTGACATCAAACTATTGTGCGCAAGAAAATTGTTGGCATCAATAAATTTTGAAAATGCCATAGAAATTTTATTTCTGCCAATACGCTTTATACTGCCATTGATAATATTTTTGATGTCGTGCTTTTTAAGAAATTTGCCAAACGTTATAGGGTGGAGAGTGGAGCCATCATTGGGGGAAGATTGAATTTTTTGTACGTGTAGTAAGTAAGGAGCGCTGTCCGTGGCTTCATACATTTTTCTCCCTATTGGATTAGGTGTATGTTGGGGATTTATGGATTCGGGGCCCTGGCCCAAGTCAGTTTGGTTGGTAATTACTGGTGGTACAGGCTGCTCATTGCAATCATTATCGCATTGGCAGCTAATAGATTTGTTGTCATCCGAACCATGACGCGTTCGCCTGCGCTTATTGCAGCGTTTACAAATTTTATTTATGCGACTGCGTTTCAGTGGACGCTGCGAGAGCGAGCCATCCGTGTCCATTCCCGACTCTGATTCTAATTCCGTGGTAACAATTACATTGCATGCTACCGGAGGGACTGTCCCCCCCGGGTCGGGGGGTTCAGCCATCGTCCAACAAGAAAATTAAATGACTTACCGGTGGCCAGAAGTAAACGAGAAAAAAGTAAATAAATTAAATACTTAAACTAAATATATATCTAATAACAGTATTTAATCCACTAGTCACCAATAAATTACTAATTAATCATCAAATAAAATTCAAAATAAAAAAGCGCGCCTAACAAGTCGAATGTTTCCCGCCCTTTTTCAGATCATAGATTCCACTCTTTTATAGAATTAAATATCCGCTTTGCACAAAGTCACGATCAATAATAATCCAAAAACATTCAAACTACTGTCACATGTGTTTCGTCTTCTCTTGAGAGGGTGCCAACGAGGTAACATCCACGGAGTTCATATATATGAATCTCGTACACTAACAGAAGTAATAACTGATGCATTTTCTGAACAAAGTTGTTATTGACCGATACTTATAAATTAATAAGTTCATTAGCTTTTGAAGGAAACTTCCGGAGCGTGCGTCAAATAAAACTGACATGATTCGTGAATAAAATGATGGAAAACTTGATGGAAACAGTAAATAAAAGACAGGCTCGGTGCGTTATCACCAAAATGGACTATGAGTAACAACTAGCAGCACTTTGAAGTAATTAAAGTTGGTCGTGGCCGGGCGGGCACAATCTAGCTAAACAATCTCAACTGTGACAAATAACTGGGCCACGCTTCATCAACACATTCGATTTAAAACGCAGTGAGAGTGGACGCACTTAGGATACAGCGCTAGTGTGACGGTGACCTGGGAACCAGTAGGTATCTTTCTAAGTGAAATCTACTTTCTTAAAACATAGTGGCTCAGCCTGGTTTCGCTCTGATGAACATACTTTTAAGTTCAGGCCATATAATAAACAAATGATTTCTTCCCTTAACATTATCTCATTTCATCCCTATGAGTTTAAAAGGGTAGAAAATATATTTGAATTCCTCGCTCATCTTGTGGGAATACTATTTTTGTCGGCATGAAAAGAAGTGTATGTGTTAATCTAGGGTATGAGCTACCCTTTTAACACTAAAACCAAATTTCATATAAACTGGTCTAGGCGTTTGAGCGTGAAGAAGTAACAAACATACACTCTTTCGCCTTTATAATATTAGTAGGAAGTAAAATGTACAAATGGACGAAGGGAAAATCATAGCATAAATTGTTCCCAGAAATTAAAATAATCAAAACGTATTCTAATCATTAATCAAAATGAGATTTTTTTATATTTTTAGACGAATTAACTTTCCGAATCGTATTCATAATTAATTATAAGTATGACATTTCAGTCTCGATTTAACATTTATTACAGGAAAATTTATGAAGTTAGTAATTTATATAACTTAAATATATAATTGTCAATAATTACTGTATTTTATAATAAAATATATTTATGCAACATGATAACAGTTATTTAGGCTCATACACAAAACTACGATTTGCGCGATGTGAATTCGCTTCGCAGAAAACTGCTACACTAATTGCTACGATGCGATTTCGATTCCACGATTGGGGTGACCATTTCTTCGACAACAGTCAACCGTACTGAACCTATTTTATAAACTATGCCGTGACATAAATTGTAGAAAGAAGTGGGCACTTCTATTATTGCTAAGTAATTGTATCTAAGGAGATACAGGAAACGAAGCAGAAATGTTGAGTCCATCCAATTATTACGAACGCCGATGGTAATAAACTCGCAAGTTCTTGCGATGCATCGTAGCAGCTCGTAGGTTTTCGTGTTGCAATATCGTATCACAGTTTTTAGTTTATGTGCGAGCTCTTTTGTCATACGTATTAAGAAAAATTGTAAAGATTTATCGCTTTCGCACTAAATGCAGCTGCGGAGTCACTGTGCCCGTGGATCAGTAACACCAACAGTTCTCAACCTTTCATATATCTATTACACTTGTCACTAGTGACGTGATATTTGAGTTACGCAATACAAAGACCCGAAATCTCAATTTAGAATCTAAATTTTGGATTAAATTGTTTAATTAATAAGAAAATAAAAAAAAAACATAAAAATCGCTGACGGGACGACCTAGATGCTTCCGAGACCATGTGGTCTCAAAACTCTCTAGAGGTCGAATTGTAGAGGGATAAGGAGGAGACATTTGCATTTGCCCAGCAGTGGCATGAAATAGGTTAATTTGAAAAAAATAACAGTATGAGTAAATATTGTAATTTCAAAAAGTACATAACAAAATTCAATCTCCTGTACCTAAATTAAGTTATCAAACCTTTACAAACAAGTTATTTATTTTACTTTGAGGGTAAATGTCAGAAAAGATGCCCTTAGGCCTGATACTAAACTATTAACAATTGATTCATCCAACCATTCTGAATACAATGATGAAACAACACAGCTTTGTGGAACCAATCAAAGCCAGGCCAATAAATGTATTTAAAAGGTTAATGATTAAAATCAGCTTAGTTAGTTAGTGCTTTAGTTTAAGAAAGTTATCGCCCTGGGTATAAAATCTTTTACTACTTGCTACTAAAAACTTTTGTATTTTATAGGAATAATAATTATAACCTTCAGTTATGTTTATTTTTCCGTTTCTAAAGCTTTATCTATAATTTAATATAGTTGTACGTTTATTATTTACAATGTCTTCAATAACTTTTATGTGGTTTACGTAATTTTATAATATACTATTATGTGTGGCTGTTGAATTAAATATTATACATTTTAGGTTTTATTAATGTCTTAAGCAACGTCTATACAGCCTAACCCCTCGTTTTTTTTTATTGCTATGAATGGCGAGACTAGCAAGCCGTTTGCCTGATGGTAAGCGATACGACCGCTCATAGACAGTAGCAACATTCCACTGCGCTCGCCATCCTGAGACATAAGATGTTAAGTCTCAATATGTCCAGTAGTTACTCTGGCTACAATGTCCTTCAATCCGAAACACACCAGTGCATTTACGCATTGCTGTTTCACGGAAGAAATAGACATTGCGTCAGGGATTCATTAAATTTTGCTAGTGTGTATTGATTTTTGTACGTAACTTCCTTTTATTTACAATTTTTATGATTTGGACTTGAACTTTTTGAAATGTATGTTACTAATAAATTTTTCATGTCATATTTTTATAGTTGTTTTTTGGGACTATATTGTTCCTGGTGATGATGATGATGTATTATAATATATTTTCTTTACATATTGGTAATCAAATAGCAAGAGTTAGCAGGAATAACATTGTTTTCTAAGGAATAATGCCTTATAAATGTTTGTAAGAGTAATGTCGGTAATTAAAAGTTTTAGATTACAAAACTTTTCGAAAGTAATGTTTGTATTGATCGATCATACTATCCTGGCAGTCAATTTTGAAGTTTGTACTCGACATGCCGATTCAAATTCCGAGGTCCTAACACGTATTGTTGGGCAAAGTTTTGTGAAGTCGTTGGCGAAGGCAATTTGTGAAGTGGATTTATGCGGGTCCAAATCCAATTTACGCATTGAATTGACGATTGATAGCATCAGATCAAGTTCTTTAGTGTCTTGTAATAACTTTTAACTTATGACGCATATTAACCAGTCCATATTTTTGCACTTAACAAGGCAATATTTTTGATGTCGAAAAAATTTAAGCCAGCCATGAATGTTTCACTAATAATGAAAAGGTCTCACTTTGGATAATATGTATCTATATCCGCTCATATACGTCCCACTGAAGGTACGGGCCTCCTCCACATACGAATACGATAGAGAGGTTTACTGGTGGTAGGTCTCTCATATGTGAGAGGCCTACTGGGTAGGTACCACCGCATTATCCCTCTGTCTTTTAATATCGCGGGCAGTGGTCGACAGCTCGGGGTTTCTCAATAAAAACAAGTCTTCGATCATATCGCTAAGACAACACGATATATTATCAAGGAAAATGAAGCTTATTTCACCGTATTTTACGATAGAGCTCAATAAGATGCTTTACAAATGTATAAAGTTAAGTGAAATTTTCGTAGCAGGTAAAGCATATCAATATGGTGCGACACTCACACTATAATCACAGTGGTAATGTTTAAAGATAAAAACTGTAATCATAATTATAATGTGGTTTTCATTTTTATATAGGTACACACGCCGGCTGAATTAGAGGAACACGTACAAAAATATTTTTAATTTATTTTGTTGTATGTTTGTACAATTGTTTTTCTTAATATTTTACTGTTTCAACTTATTAAGAAAGATGACAAATAATCGATAATATATTCGATTTAATATGTATACCCTTACGATCTTTTAAACTTGTATCCTCATTGTGTCGTTTGATAGTGCGATAAACAAACCGAAGTGCTATTTTCATTTTATGCAATATATTGAATTTCTTTCTTCGCGCTTATGCGCTCTGATTATCCAGAGTGGACCAACACGACAATCACCACTCTAGCTTCTTTTTTCGACAACTCTTTATTTGAAAATGATTTAATATCTACTTTTTTTCGGCCAGCGTGAACGTTCTATTTAAAAAAAAAAGCGTCGATAGAACTTATGACATGACTAGGTTGATTCTACCATACTTGATACTACTACAGTTAAAACACTTTCTATTTATATTTATAAATTAGCTTACGAGGTGTTTTGTATTTACTCTTTTTTTCGTGTAAAATACATACATACATACATAACATACATAATCGTCACGCCTGTATCCCATAGTGGTAGGCAGAGACTATAGACCGCCACTTTGCTCGATCCTGACATACTACTTTCGCTTCATCCACTTTCATCAACGTAAAATAAAAATACCTTTTTAATGTAAAATACCTTTTTTTATTATTAATTTTACGAAAAATGCTATGGAAAGTGACTTACTAAATGGCAAGGCGGGAAAGTAATTACTGTGGCAACGCACGACAGCTAAGGGTCTTCTTCGCTGAGTGTTTGGTTCAGTAAATGGACTTAAACGCTCTGATTTCGAAGCGAACGAAAGTAGAAAATAAGTGGGAACAGTTGTTAAAGAGCTGCTATATTATCAAGCAATTAGAGTTACATCTTTAGAAGAATATCGTTTGTATTACGAGTATAACGTTCTTATGAATGTGGTATACATTCTTTTTGGTGTTATATAATACAAGGTAAATCGAAAAATCGAAGGCTAAAATCGAAGCCTAGTGATAGTTTTAGTGACTTCAGACACAACGCAACTGAAACTATTGCAAAAAAACGCGTCATTTTTTTGCATTTTTATCCTATGGTCGTGAATGGGTAGTAAATACACAGCTTATCCTAAAATTATAATATACATCCTTTTATTTTTAAAGATGCTATGGTACGCTAGTGTTTAAATTATTAAATTAGCAAAAATTATGGATGTTTTACCACCAAAGCAAGATGATATCCAAAACGTCAGAACAATAAAAACTCATTATAGCAGATAATTTAGAAATTGCAAATATCTTATGTATCATAGAGTTGTTATTGCCAAATGGTACCTAAAGCGCACTTCACACCAAACCGCCGGCCCGGCAACACAGCCCGCCACAGAGTACATTTTACATAGCCCGCTGGCACAACATTATAAGAAAATAATCATGTCGGCGACAAGCGTGCGTACGTGTTGCCCGCCAACATGACATTTCGACAACGCAAGCGCTCTGCTATGGCTCTGCTTGTCTTAACATCAACAACGCCATAAAAATGTTCTTCATTATAAATAAATAAATACACCAAACAGTCACATACATAGTCCTGACCCCACATTAAGTTCAATTAAGTCTTGTGTCGTGGGTATCAGAAACTACGAGAGACTTTTCGGTCTAATAAACACCCAGACTCGAGAAAAATATTTATGGGCCTCACAAACATTTGTCTCGGTGCGGGGATCGAACCCGCGGCCTCTCGTTGCACAGCCGGCGTCTAATTAACTGCGGCGTACATTATTATTTTAAGAAAAACGAGGTATTTACCACTCAAACAAGACGACAGGTCAGGTTAGCAGAAAAAAAATCGTCGCTATGTTTCGAAATGTTTAGTGGAATTGTGTCTGAAGTCACTAAAGCATTGTTGCTTCGTTTTCGGTCGCAGTCTGAATATACGCTTAGAAAGGCTATTCAAAATCAATTTCAACATCAGATAGTCTTTGACAATTGACATGAATATTACGCGAGATTATCCCTCTATGGAGCCGCAATGTATTGTAACGTGTATTGAAACACTTGCACAGCTGTCCCAAACAATAGTATTATATCAATACATAGTGAATTGTATGTGTTCACCTCACACCCGCTGGGCTTGGCTGCCTATTATTATTTAGCCTAGTTATACCTTCGACATATAACTCATTGTTGTCGCGCTAAAGACGCCGCACATTGCAGGTTTCGGTCACACGGCACTTTTTATTGCGTAGTTTTGTTTTGAAGTTACTACAACAATACTTACAAGGATATCTTTATACTAAGAAAAGTTAGTTACCTTTTATAACATTTACTATCGTTAGTATGAATATTTACATCACCTCAATGGGGTAGTGTCTATATGCATTGGCTTTGAACACTTATGTACTGATTTCATTTCCTAATCAGGTTTTACAGATGTTACATAGAAAGCTAAAATTTCAGTGATTTCCAATTACGTTCACATACAGGTATATCCAGATTGTGGCCGAAAACGAAGCTAGGTGGTAGTTTTAGTGACTTTATCCACAATATATTTTGCGTAATAAACCGACATCTTTTTTTTTGTTCTTTTATTTAGGTGTTAAATACGTAGTTTTGCCATAATAGACACATTTTTATTTTTAAAGATGTTATGTTACGCCAGGGCTTAAATTATAATTTTGCTAAAACTATAGGTTTACTATAGGTTTACGTACAGGCAAGCGAAAGGTCGGACGCCCGCCTACAAGGTGGACGGACGATCTGACTAAGGTTGCCGGAAGTCGCTGGATGCAGGCCGCTTCCAACAGGTCATTGTGATGATCCTTGGGGGAGGCCTATGTTCAGCAGTGGACTTCCTATGGCTGATATGATGATAGGTTTACCACCCAAAACAATGCAATATAAAATATCACATAAATAATTGTCGCATTTTTTATTTGCATTGTGTCTGGAGCCACTAAAACTATGACCCGACTTCATTCTCGGTCGCAGTCTGGATGTATATCATCCTGTATTTATTATCAAGTTGTTGATCATACTATGGTACAATAATAAAAAGAATTAAACAATAACTTATATTCTACTTCTTTCTTTTAAGGCTTTTATTTACAACCTCACATTTCCGATGCCGTTTTTTGGGCACCAGCAATACAAGCAGAAAGCTCGTTTGTACTTGCATTATATATTCGTCGTTTCATTCTTCAGATATAATTTATTTACCAAGTAGTCCCTTCATTCCACAGGCAACATCGCACGATTTCAGAGTATTTTTTTTTTTACCCACACCATTGTTCCTCCATCCTGTCATCGCGAAACAGCTCATTCCTTTTTTCGTGCGAGGCAACGAGCGCACGCGCCTACTAAATAATGCCGAAACGTAGTGCACAGGAGAAATCAGAGTTACCCCTAATTCTAAAAAAATGTGTACATACCAGTTTACTGCCATGCCATACGGCTTATCTGTTGCACCAAGGGTGTTCACAAAAATCATGAAGGAAGTTATAGCTTACCTTCGAAAACAGGGACACAAATCAGTAATATATCTTGACGATATATTATTTATAGGTAATGATTATGATCAATGCATTACCAACATACGAGAAACTTTGAAATTATTAGAATGCTTAGGATTTGTAATTAATTATGACAAAAGTTCCTTAAAGCCTTCTCAAGTTTGTACATTTTTAGGATTTGTCTATAATACACGTGAAATGTCGTTATCGTTACCCATTAGTAAACAGGAAAGTATAAACCAGTTGGTTAAGAAGTTCTCGAGGTTGCCAAGATGTCAAATTCGAGAGTTTGCACAATTAATAGGTGTTCTGGTCGCAGCCTGTCCTGCAGTTCGTTATGGTTTTCTTTATACAAATTATTGGAACGCCAAAAATTCTTGGCATTAAAACAACATAATAACAATTACGAACATAAAATAAATATTTCTGAAACGATATTAGAAGACCTTTCTTGGTGGAGAACCCATATCTTCATAGCTAAGTGCCCTATTAGAAATCAAAGTTATACAAAAGAAATATATTCAGATGCTTCCAGAACAGGCTGGGGTGCAGTCTGCAATGGTGCAAAAGCCCATGGTAGATGGAACACTGTAGAAACAAAATACCACATAAATTATTTAGAGCTCCTTGCAGTATTCTTAGGATTAAAGAGTTTTGCCAATTACGATACTAACTGTGCAATATTACTGAGGGTCGATAATACGACAGCCATTAGTTACATAAACCGCCTAGGCGGTATTCAATTTCCTTACCTAAACGATCTAACAAGAAGCATTTGGCAATGGTGCGAGAAGCGAGATATTTGGATTTTCGCATCATATGTGAATACGAAAGATAACATTGCGGATGAAGAATCTAGAAAGGTTAACCCCGATACAGAATGGGAGCTATCAGATCACGCATACCAAATTATCAAAAAACACTTTGGGTGCCCCGATATTGATCTCTTTGCTTCCAGACACAATGCCAAATGCAACTTGTTTGTTTCTTGGAAACAAGAACCTGATGCTTATGCGGTAGACGCCTTTACCCTAAATTGGCAATCTAAATATTTTTACGCATTTCCGCCCTTTTCTTTAATTTTAAAATGTCTACGCAAAATAATTGACGACGGTGCTAAGGGAATCTTCGTCTTTCCTCATTGGCCTTCGCAGCCATGGTACCCTTTATTACAAAGTCTACTTGACTCCGAGATACTCTATCTGAATCACGATAAATATCTTCTCCAATCTCATTTCAGGGAACACCACCCCTTGCACACTCATCTTACCCTGGGTGTCGCTAGGCTCTGCGCGCGGCATTCTCACACCGCAGGACGCCTCCCGAATCATTAGAATTAATGATGGCTTCCCTAGCTGATAACACCGTCAAGCAGTATAATGTAACTCTTAAACTTTGGTGGCAGTTTTGTTCTTCTCGAAATATTGACTTCTTTAATGGTTCAAAAACATCAGTCCTTTCCTTTTTAACGGAACAATTTAACAAAGGTTGTTCGTATGGCTCTCTGAATAGTCACCGCTCCGCGTTGTCCTTGATCTCGAGCTTTAATGTGGGTAACGATGATTGCATAAAACGGTTACTTAAAGGAGCATACAAACTTAAACCTAATAAGCCAAAATATACTTTTACTTGGGACCCACAACTGGTGCTCAATCATATGGCCAATTGGTACCCTAACCTAGATCTGAATTTAGAAAAAATCACCAAGAAATTAGTTATTCTTCTAGCGCTTTGTACGGCCCATCGGGTCCAAACATTATCCCTTATTAAATTTGAAAATATTTCTATTGCTCTAGGTGGGGTTAAAATAGCTATTACCGATATTATTAAGACCTCTTCTGCTGGACAAGAACAGCCAGTATTGTTTTTACCGTTCTTTAAAGACAACATAAAAATTTGTCCTGCTTCAGTCCTCAACGATTACATTTTTATGACTAAAAATATGAGGACTACGAATGCGGGTAACCTATTACTTACTTATAAGAAACCACACAAAGCTGCCACGTCACATTCTATCAGTCGATGGATTAAGAACGTGTTGTCAGAATGCGGCGTAGACGTGAATACATTCAGCGCGCATAGTACGAGACATGCCGCTACGTCAGCGGCCCGTGTCTCCGGGCTTAGTGTAGACATCATTCGGAAGACTGCTGGTTGGACCAGCTCATCCTCAGCGTTTGCTCGTTTTTACGATCGACCCGTAACAAAAAACGATGATTTTGCAAATGCAGTACTGCGTTCTAATTAGGTAGTCGTAATCAAAATTAATTTATCAATACAGATGTGATTGTTAACGATCTCTTTATTAATAGTTTATAAATTAAAAAATATATCTGAACAAAACTTGTTTCTCTGAAAATCTACTTGGTAAATAAATTATATCTGAAGAATGAAACGACGAATATATAATAGATGATCAAACTAACTTACCTGTACGTGAAGTTCGATCATTATTATATGAGTCGTTTCATTCGAAGATATAAGAACCCTCCTCACCCATTAAAAATCACTTATTACATACGTGTGCATATGTTTTTTCCCTAAAAAGTTTTGTTCACAGAAAATCTCTAAAAAGAATGAGCTGTTTCGCGATGACAGGATGGAGGAACAATGGTGTGGGTAAAAAAAAAATTCTCTGAAATCGTGCGATGTTGCCTGTGGAATGAAGGGACTACTTGGTAAATAAATTATATCTTCGAATGAAACGACTCATATAATAATGATCGAACTTCACGTACAGGTAAGTTAGTTTGATCATCTACAATATAGCATTGCTAAAAACTGTTGTAGAGAATTTACAAAACCGTACTTGAAGACGTTTAAACTTAAACAAATCGGAGTCTGCAATGTGTAGTAGCTCTTAGCACTCCAGCTGATATGCAATATAATATTTACGGTAGAGCACACACTGATGCATTGTTATATTCCGCACTATCAGCATGATCTCCTTAAACTATATTAATACATGACTCCTACTGAATGTGCTGTTAATTACATTGATAGCAAATACAAGAGTAACCTGGCATAATTACTCACGAAATATTTTAATTAGATTCAGTAGCCATAAATGAATATTTTTGAATACTAAGCCGCAGTATAATGAGCAGGAATTGGAATAAGCCGCAATAAAACTCGTTCAAAATACAAAACAATAATGATCCTTCTATTAAATCGAATGAACACAAAACAGCGAATTGAAATACAAGCGTGAAAAGTGCAAGAATTTTTCCATAAAACTGACTATATAGATATCATATTTTACAAATCATACACTTGTAGAAAAAATTGGCTTGACAAGTTAGATAACAAGCATTAAACGTCCTGTAAATGGTCCAGATATACCACTAACGATTTGCAGACAATTAATTTGTATAAAATATAAATTGCCATTAACGATACAGAACTTTACACTGCCATTTTTCTTGAAATAACATGAAAATATTCATAGACGATTTTAGGACTGTTATTAGTTAATTAATATTTTGTCCCTTTCAAATGACTTGAGTTCTATTTGAGCGTAGAAGACAAAACATTCGATAACTAGTTTTAAAACTGTCTATGAATAGGGCCGTAAAGTTAAGTATTGAACAAAATGAGAGCGTGCTTTTATGGATTTGTAATTACTACAGTTATAAGTTAAAATACTTTTTTCTATAAGCCGGTGGTCCGCTAGGCTGTGAAAATATTGGCTCAATGAAGCTTTATCGTTTTAAATAAAAATAGCTCGAACTAACAGTAAAATATATATATATTGTTCTGTGATTACATTCTAAACGTACCAAAGTTCTCGTACTTAATAATAGTTTTAGTCTATGTAAATTACTTGTACTGTGAGTTTCGAATCAAACGCAATTTAAATGATCTATAAATTGCATAAAAACATTTGTATTATAATATGTTGCTTCAATAACAAGGTCAAGAATGTTCAATCTTACAAAGTAGCGGTGCCTGTAAAAAATACAAACGAATTTTCCGTTCCTCTAGCGGTCGCTGTTCAAATCAGTAAACCACGAGTTTTCTTTGTATTAAGTTTAATTAAAGACCACTATTTATACAGTATCGGAGTTTGCCGATGAATTAAATAACGGGATTGTAAGGAAACATTATTAGACTGGAGAGATTATTAACTCAGATCGCCACCAATTTTAGCTTCTGATTACTTTGAAACATAAAATAAAATGAAATGAATTTGATGTCCACATGATTTTTCTCAACAATTTTCTGAAATGGGATGCAGGTACATTATTCAATATCTCTGTACACCTATATTTTTAGGGACTGATTTTAATTATTCTTTTTGTGCGTAATTTAGTATAATTAACACCCAAAGGTTCCGTAATAATTCCATAGGTCAAAATCTGCAGAGGAAATTAAATAAGGATTCCGAACAACATTTTACTGGCGGCAGTTCTCTCATATGTGACAGGCCGCCTGGGAAGGTACCACCGCAATATCTATTTTTTCCCACCAAACAGCAGCGTAAACGCATTGTTCTGTTCCTGTTTGAAGGATTTTGTAGCCCGAGTAACTTACTGGACATATTGAGACTTAACATCATTTGTCTAAGGATGCCGAACGGAGTCGAATGCCAAGCATTGCTACTGTGTATGAGGGGTCGTACTCGGATCGGTTGCCATCAGGCAAATGGCATGCTCGTCTCGCCATTTATAGTAATAAAATATAAATCGAGATTTATAAGATATACCCTTTGCCTTTGATGCTTTCGAAGTCAGCTTTTTTATGTGCATATTTTATAACGTATCTAATACAAAAAAAAACATTATGTGATTATTAAAGATCAACCTTATAAAAATTAATAACTCGAGTTCGAGAACACAAATATTGTTTTGCCGTCCTTTTGTAGCTCATATTAAAACATTTATGTAAAAGAAACGAGAACAAACATATGAATAGCAATTATGTTTAGTGAGTAACATATGTGTGGGTTAAAATATCAGACATTGTAACGTGCATGTTGATTTTCATAGCAAAAACACACCAAACGTACCGAAAACGATGCTAATTTATATTTAGAATTCATTTACTCAAATGAGCAGACTAAATACACTCGACCTTATTCATGGACAATTTTAAAATTTATTTTAGCTATCGGATATTTTGTCTTCTTCGCTCAAACTGAATTTAAAAGTCGTGTGAAAGAGGCAAACCATTCCACGACTAAATATTTTTTTAAACTGACTATGAATATTATAAATCTATGCATCAAAAATATAATTATCACGTAGGTATAAAAATATTTGTTTCCTCTTCTGCTATGAACTCAAATATTTACCCATTATTCTACAAAAATGTGGATGTGAATTGTACAAAGTTAAATTATACATTATTTAACTTTGTACAATTTAAAATATCTGGGCTACTTCTATGAGGAGTTAAGCGAGCTTATATCGAAATGAACTTGATAACGAGTCATATCTACGCCGGACGATGGCACAAAGTAAAAAAAAGGCATTTTTAAACGCGTCAGCTGCAGGCAATGCTTGTTACCTTGTTACAAACGAGGATACCAGACAAAGATCTAGAATGTATAGCAATATACTCAATCTTTTATGTCACGCTTACCTAGCTTGCCTGCCATCAACATCGTTTTAGGTTTTTTAAAACCTGAATGTTCAATCAAGTATTGTTATTATTAAACTAATGACACATATTCACGCAATAACAAATCAAATCATACAATTATTTTTTAAATATACCTATCCTAATGTAACTCTAGCTAATTTGTTTTGAATATTAAAAATAATGGTTTCAGTTGAAATGCCGTATCTAGCACATCGAGAACATTCAGAAGATTTATCCACTTGTTACTTTTTGCTCGGGACAAGTGCAGAGATGCGAACGTAATAATTCTGAAACGCTCCGAGCACTTGGAAACATATAATTTGCACGTAAATTTTCTTCTACATGTACCTACGTACTCGCACGTCCTATACTTTTTAATTAGCGTTGTTTAGTCCTTACTTGCCATTCTCGATCTTACTTACGGTGGTAGAGGAGGTCTGTGCCCTGCAGGGATGTATATGAACTGATACATTACATTATCCTTTATCCCTAGCCATTTCTTTTGCACAACTTTTTCTTCACCGGAAAAATGAAAAGTATAACACAAAAAAAATATAACAAAAGGATTTTATATTCCTGCCGTCCAAAAATTATTTTCTAGTGATGCTTTTTTACAGTTATCTGTTTTCTGTCTTTGCTCAAAAGGATAGAATTCTATAATAAGTTTATGGAGACACTGCACACCAACTTAGGTACTACCACTGCGGCTCCTAGCAACCAGCATTGGCAATGTCATACAAATAATCAACTCCAAAAAAAAACTCCATGACGTTCTTATGTAGATACACTAGCACTTTGTACATATTTCTTTTTTTATTGCTATGAATGGTGAGATCGCCGTTTGCCTAATGGTAAGAGATACGACCGCTCATAGCACATAGTAGCAAAATCCACTGCGCTCGCCATCCTGAGACATAAGATGTTAAGTCTCAACATGTCCAGTAGTTACTCTATCTCTACGCTCTAGCTACAATGTCCTTCAATCCGAAACACGACAGTGCATTTACACTGCTGTTTCACGGGAGAAATAGACAACACGGTACCTACCCAGATGGGCTCTCACATATGAGAGACCTTCCACCAGTATATTTATTCTTTAACGCAAGACATTAACTACATGCAATTTATAAGCAAAACGGACTTAAAAATTCTTAAAGAACAAGACTGAGATGTAGTAATACGTATATTGACCTGGAAACTGAAGTGGCACAAGGAGTGTGCCACCACTCACGGCCTTACACTTTTCAGTAGGTATATAGGAACTCGCAATTCAAAGGTTTCGTTGTAAAAAAGCTTAGTTCAATAAAAATATTCAACAAACATTAGATTTCACTCAGGGTGAATTGTTTAAACTTGTAGTTAAACAAATGACGCGATTCAATTTGTAAAACCACTTACAAAAATAGACACTACGCATTAATGTAGAGTTCAGCAATGAATACTTATGAAATTTTACGCTTCAAATGGTTTCCCGACGTCAATAGCTATACTAAATGGATGCAATATCTTTAGGCGTGAGATATTAAAATCAACAAGGAGCACAGATTCATTATGAATGAAGCCCCTATACTTGTAAAGTAAGTTTCAAACAGCCAAAAGCATCTTTAATTTGATTCGTTAGTGTTTTCGTGACACTTATCGGAGCCTTTTGATCCCCTCAGTTTGGGTCGGACGTGAGAAAGATAATCGAAAGATATTTCCGCCACATTGGCGTATTTTATCCGTGATCTTAGTAAAGAGACATGTTATAAGTCTACTTATTGGTTTTTGTATGGTTTCTCGTTACGGGATGACACTGTTGTATTATTGTACGGACTAAAAACAAACATACCTAAGGGGAAATGTCGTTACGGATACCTACCGAGCGAAGATTACGGTCTAAATATTCAATATTGTATTTGTCTTCTTACTATCCGTGTGTCACATATGCGAGAGATCAAAGAAACAATATTTACCTACATTAACATTTGGTTTACATTTTAAGAAGAGTCGACTGCGCGATTTGAAGCTTTAAAGTAGTTTATAAGACTACCTTGGTGGTGTAGTTGTACTAGGGTACGGTTATAAAGCTGAGGTCTCAGGTTTGAATTCCGAGTCGGGCAAAGTAATATTTCATTTTTCTATATCAGCCCAGAGTCAGGAATTTGTGCCCGATATGGCGATAGGCTCGCTACCTATCACATCGTGGGGCGGAACATACAAGGCGAAATGAGGGTGTACTAGTACCTTTGCCTACCCCTTCTGGGAAAAAGAAGTGAATTTATGTATGTAAAGTAGTTTAATAAAGAATGAAAAAATAAAGGGAAATCTGTAATAAATATTATTATCATATTTATGATTCGAACGTGGTTCCTCATCGATCACCACCTATGCAGATTGAGTTTTTCAAGTGGGCGTGGATGGCCAAATCCGAAACAATGAGGAATAGCGATAAACGCTCAAAGGACTTACGAGCCCGATTTTAATGAAAACTAAAACTGCATACTAAGATTTTTGATAAATTAATATGCCTATTAATTCCAAATAAAAGATTTCTAATAACAATTAATAGAAATCTTAATGTGATTCAGTATACGAAGCAGTATCTTACGCTGGCCCATCACGTCCCTTTTTTAAGTGCACAAGACATATCTGGAAAATCTATTGGTTCCCAGATTTCTTAGATGTAGCCGCATCGAAGGAAGTCATAACGTTACATAATAAATCGATAATTAGATGCTTTCTGAATTAAGTTTTATGACCCACTGTCATATTATTATTGTTTGTACAAAAGTAAAAGCTAATAAGTTCCCCTTTCATCATTCATGTCAGATTCACTGGCATTCTAGCCCCGCATGCTGCGTATTTTGACCGAGCCAGACTCCTAACAGAACATACGCCAGTACACTGAGTAAAAAACCCTCAGTGTCACACGCATTGGGCGGCACCGAACATTCCATTACGATCTACGTTCGGGTAACCGCCCGGCACAAAACCATTGCTGGTCCTTCACTTACAAAGCCTGGTCGAAAAACAATAATTAGTGGGGGCATACATATTACTGTTTCTCGACGTTTATGATGTGATTGGCTTCCACGACAGAGACTAGGCCATGCGATATTTCGCACATCTTGTTGTAGGTGAAGGCGAACCACCCACGCAGTGTGCCCAGTGACAACGATCATCGCTTTAGGTCGCCTCTTACAACAAGCAGGGGATATCATGGCAGAATTCTTGCACCCTGAACCACAGAGAACGACCTACAAGCATTGCAAAAATATAATGCTCCTCTTTGCGTTTGATATGTCTATTGATTTAAGCAATAAGGAGTGTTTTTAGGAATTGTTTAAACATTGTCATGAATTCTTCAACCGGACTCAATATTAAAAGAAAGTATTCTAGCAAAAGCAATTACCTACATGTCCTCAGATTGAATAGCTAATGTATTTTATAATAATATCTTGAGATATTTTATCGCTTTAAAGAAACTATTAGGTACTTTCTATTGTGACCTATTGCTCTAATTCGTATGTTTATCACCTAAGCTCTTTACAAGCATATTGGAGGAGATATAATATATACATTTAAAAAAATGCGTTGTGTAAATTCATCGCCGGATTGCAAACGTCTGGAAGAGCTACTAATTCATTAAACCGTACATGAAGAGCAACCTCTCAATATCCTTAAAACGGAAACTCATCCACATGTATGTAGTGCCTTTTTGAGCTCATACTTGGTCCATGACCGAGTCACTAGTCTCAACTCAAGGTTATAAGTTTATAGGTCCTGGGTATAAGGCGCGGTTAAGGGACAAAGTGCATTAAAGCGAAACTCGCATAAAACGTGACACAATAGATGTCAAGCGCGGATCCACCATAGTGGGCACGATGGGTATGCCTACAACCCTATTGGACTTATGACGTCACACTTCCACTCTCTATTGAGATCGACTGACTGATAAATGACTTATAAATACATAGTTATAAAATAAAAGAAAAAGATTAAGTATAGATAAACAATTCCTATGTAAGAATGTTGCACTATAACGATCATGAGCAAGATCATACGAAAAATCCCAATTCGTCCCTTTTCGGGTGGTCATGCCCACGACCTTTTTGAAGGCTGGATCCGCCCCTGGTAGATGTTAGACGTAATTCGTAAAGCAGCACAATTGAAGTGGGATTGGGCAGGTTCGAATGCATCCGGATCGGTTGGTTAAAACAGTGACACAATGGACCTGATGGCCGACGACATCGCGAAGGGCTAAAAACGCTGGTGGAACGGCCTGGATGCTTTCGATTCCATGTGCCCTGAAATTGATTGGAACCGTAATTTATGGAGACACCTTTGCCGGTTGCTTAGTTGTGGGATGAGAAAGGTTAAAAAAATTACTTAAGTAGGTATACCTAATAGGTACCTTAATAATTTTGTCCGTAAAAATAAATGAATTTTAATAATCATGAGGATTTAACTTATTATGCCAATAAATAATTGAATCACAATATTAATGAGCAATCGTAAATTCATACAAGTTTTTAAACGTACTTTCCCTTGGCATTTGGCATTTGGCCTCATAAAGATGCCATTTTTAGTGGTTATTACGTGACAGAGGTAAATTGTAGGAACTGTTCAGTCCATCTCTTTCGCTTGCATGAGTATCATAAGGAAACTAGCGCCACTAATGTCACTTTTGGTGCCAGCATGTTACTTCAATATTTGTTCGCATTATAGCATTCATAGCAAATGGCATCGCGTGCAATTGACAGGCTTGCTTTTTTTCCACGAAAATATTTTTTTGTCGAGTTCAAACACGAATTAATTTAGTTTATTAGTGCATGTATATAGTTATGTTTTGCTCAAATCGTGTAAGTCGAGTGTATTGAAAGTAGAAAATGTTTCAAGTGTAGAGACAACACAAATCAGATGTTCTGTGAAGTTGAGTGACTGTTCTTGTGTTATCGTAATAGTGTATTTACTGAAAGTAATAAAATTTCAACTACTATGACCGACGGCAACCTAATCATGGCATCCGCGAACGGTTTGGTCGACAAATCCAAAGAACTCCAAAAGGAAATTCTTATGGAGAAACTGAGGTCTAAAACCTCACAATTCAAAAATTTGGCTGAGACCTCTAAGGCTGTGAGAATGGCAATGCTGGTAAGTAAATTCCGTCACCATGAATTTAAAATCTTATAGTATTTGGACGCAGAATATTGTGAACAGGCATTTGCCTAATAATGTCATATAGCACAAACAGAGAAAGAATTTTATTTGTCCACATAGTTTAAGATATTTTTTTTTATTTTTTTCTATAGTAGAACCCTGAAAACATAATTTAGATGACCAGTCCAAAACATACTAATATGATGTAAGATCAGTTTGTAACACACTTATTTTGTTTGGAGAAAGGCCTACAATTTCGCCAGTGTATGTTGGGTTTTTTAATTATACAATAATAAGCTATAAAAAACAATTGTGTGTTGATGTAATTAAAAACAGTAAGTACTACTTCAAGTATTCTAAATTATATAAATAAATGACAAAAAGTACCACTTAGTTCATATAACTTATTTCAAAAAGTTAATCTAAGTAGAATCCATAAGCAAGCATTATAAACAACTTTAAACATGGTATATTTGTAAAAAGTGGATAAAGTACATACCAAGTATGAATATGAAATGGTGCTCAAAACACATTACAATACAAAAAACATTCCATATACTTTATCTTTATCACCAATTTTTAAATCCAAAATTACATGGCTAATTATTTAGTTTAACCAAAACAACCTAAATATGCATTTTATTCTATTGATTAGCCATCCATAAACTCATTCTCTATCTTTATTCAGATACTCGAAGTCCTCTGCTAAACATAAAATCTGACAATCCATGACATTTCAGTTAGCTTATGCATATCATCTATCTTGCCATTAATTGCAATAGTAAAACTATTAAATTAAGTAATAGTTATGTAAAGCTTATGTAATAAAATATATAAAAATACCTTAATCATTATTTTGTTGATAATACAATATTTTAAAACTCTTTCCCTAATTGTAATAATTATGTTATATCTTTTCTTTTCAAAATATGCTATTTGTATGATGTGATATAATCTAGTTTGCTTCATTTACAGGACAAAAGATGGGGTGTGGATAGTGCAGACAGAATGATACTCCAGAAATGTCTAGATAGCTTGCAACATTGTATAAAAATCACTTCGCTCCAAAGTTTAATTGAAAGGCTTGAATGCCTGTCAAGACAGCTTGGGTAAGAATATTGCATTACTAAGCTTTATAAACTTCTAGGATTGATTAAATTACAACAATATTTATTTACTTCAAGAAACTGCTCTTAAGTACTAAAATAGAGCATTTTTTGTTCACTAAATAGCACAGTTAAAACCTTGTAAGTAACTGTTTTATAATTATTGTCACTACATAGACTTAAGGCCTTTTCATGAACAGTTTTAAAACCTATTTCAGTTATCAAATACTTTGTCTTTTTCGCTCAAATTAAAGTTGAATGCCCATTCAAAGTATTGGTAAAAAATATCAATGATCCCAATACCAATATTTAATTTAACTATACATTTTTATGGGTTATCCTTAAACGTTTCCCTGTTTTATCCCAAGCGACAGATCTTTATAAAATAAAGTAATTATCATAAAATATTATACTTTTTGTTCAAAAATAAAAGCCCCATACGAAAAAAAAATTTTGTCTTCAAGTTCATTTCTCCAAGAACTTCAGGCCTGGATCTCACTCATGTTTATATTTATTGAAAATATATATTTTTCCCTACACAAAAAAGTTTCATAGTAAATTGGGCATTATACTTCTAAAGACACAGAACATTTTACAATTAAAATAGATTTAAAAACTGTCTATTAATAAGATCATTAATCTATGATTACATTAAACAAGCTATTGTTATTATTAATGCTAATTAAATTTTTATAATCTAATTAAATACATTTTAATATCTTAGTTTTAACATGTTGTATGTGAATTATGTTTCAGGTTAAAGTTTGTTGTGGGTACATCAGGTGTAAACCTCTTCATATCATCAGACATGTTCTATTTAGAAATTCTTGTGGAATCATCTGGTGGTGTGAAAGATGTTAAAATCCATCATGAAGGCAAGGTATGCAATTCTTTATTTGCAAACTTTATAAATAAAACTATCATTGATAGAACTTTTACTAAAGTGTGATTCTCTTTTCCAGATTGAACAACAAAGCTGTGAAGAATTAGTTTCTTGTATATCAAGAGGTGATTTTGCAGACTTTACAGCACAATTAGAAGGACTCACCGCTGTATACCAACTTAATGCAGAAAAAAAAGTGTGTATTCAATTATATTTAATTTTCCCGTCGAGCAAAAAAACTAATTGGATACGGTTAAGAGACCATCCGTTAACGATCTAAATTGCTGTGCAGTAGTAATTTTATATAAGACTAGCGGCACGGCCCGGCTTCGCCCCGGTGCTGAAACTTTTTGACTCCAGTCCCCATCAGAATCATAATATTATATTGCGTATTAACTGTTTTATATTGAAACTTAATGTTACTACCATCTTCTATTCCCATCTATTACTGCTATTCCCTATATATACCTTTATACCTTTAAGGGAGGAACGATACCGTGATACATCATTGTGGCATAACTTCAACCATGCATAGCACATGCAACGGAGGCTCTCAAAAGGAACAATATATCCCGGTTTTTGTAACATTTTTCACAACTGCCCAGCTCCTATTGGTCATAGCATGATGGCACAAACAAACAAACAAACTCATCAGCTTTATAATAAGTATAAATAGCAATATATGTTTTTTAATTATCTTTTCAGGTAAAATGTAAAGCATTTAGTGCACTTCAGAGTTTAGAAGAGGATCTTTGTACATTGCGTCAACTGCAGAGCTTTATCAAAGATCCATGGACGCAAGTTCACAAAAGTCCTATTGGGTTTTTACAGAAGAGGAGAGGAGGTTAAAACTTTATTATTATCATCTTAATGACATGTAAATTTTTATATACTTTATACTATATAAATATTCTAAATACTATTTTTTCTCTTGTATCAATTATACAGGGTATATCAAGACTGCTACCGAAAACGAAGCCGGGTGGTAGTTTAAGCGACTTCAGACACCGTGCAACAGAAAAAGATGCAAAAAAACGCGACAATTTTTTTTTGTTATTTTTTTCCTATGGCCATATTTGGGTGGTAAATACATTTTTTCCTAAAATAATAGTATATACCCTTTTATTTATAAATACTCTAAGGTATAAAAGAGTTTAAATTATTATTTTAGCAAAAACTATGGATTTACCACCCAAAAATGACGATATTTAAAAAATCATAAAAAAAGCGCGTTTCTAGGCGAATTTTTAATTGCATTGTGTTTGTAGCCACTAAAACTACCACCCGGCTTCGTTTTCGGTAGCAGTCTTGAGATACCCGGTATTATGATTGTATCAGTTACTTACTAGTTACATACAAAGTCAGTTTTATATCTTGTTACAGTAGCCATGTTACAATTCCTCTCCAAATTTTCCATTGATCATCTCATGTGAAGTCATTATTAAAAAATATTCTTTATTTGGTCATTTAATATTTTATTTTGTTTCTAAAAACAATAAAGTATATGTTCATTTACAGGTCACGCAATGCGACTTACATATTTCGTGTCGCCATACGAGCTATTAGACAAAGATAAAGGCTTGCAACCACTCACAGTGGACCTGCTTACACTAGGCAAGCCTTCTGCTTCTAGTGGTCTAGCTTCATTGGTTGCTCCCTCACATACCCCTATTGGACAATCTGCTACTGTACTGCTAGAGGGATCTGCTGCAAATAAACTACAGCTATCGCCTATCATATCTGGAGGACAAAGACCAGGAAAAGGGTAAGATTTTCTTATATTATTCCAAAAAATGTTTTTTTATTACTTTGGTTAATTTTTTTGGTCTATTTTTTTTAAATTGAAGTCAATGGGTATCCTTCAGATTATAACCCTTGTTTTTGTAGTCAGCTACGATTTCTAAAACATACAGATGACGTATAAATCGAAACAATTATTGACAAAATGGTAAGAATTTGTAAGGTTATTTATTTTTAATATAGGTATTACAAGCTAAATAAGTTATTTAAAAACAAAAATATTTTTAGCAATGGTCCAGTGTATGCACAACTGGTGCCACAGAATAGTGCGATGCTGCCATGCTTGCTTCACATTGAAACTGTCACAACCAACACCGCTATGCGCGGGACTCGCTAAACTAATACATGCTACCACAGAGGTATTTTATTTTATGTTTGGACTTGATCAAATTCATATTTTTTCCTACAAAAATAAGTAGTGGAAACCTAATTTCTTTATAATTCTAACATACGTTAGCAATAAGAATCGAACTGTATTTATAAGTATTGATTTTTTAAATATCGATATTATTAGGTGGAAGTGGCAGGCGATTGGGCTAACGCAAAACCCATGCTAGGTCTGGTTGCGCAACAAGCATACAACAAGCTTACTCCAGGCAAGACTGTGGAACTCAATCTCAGCAAAGGACTCTTTGTGGTAAGTAAAGAAAATAAATTAAAAATATATATATCCAATAATCACATACATAGTCCTGACCCCACACTAAGATCCAGTCTTGTGTCGTGGGTATTAGAAACTACGAGAGACTTATTGGACTCACAAACACCCACCGAGCCAATACCTGTGGACCACACAAATATTTGTCTCAGTGCGAGGATTGATACCGCGGCCTCACGTATCAAAACCAGCGTCTAAATAACTGCGCCACGGTGGCTGTCAAAGGAAATTTGAGTTAGCTATTTAAGCGCATGTTTAAATCAACATCCAAAAACCGCCGTAAAAGTAGCGCAACACGCGCGATTTGACCTGTGTATATCACGAGATTATCTGCGTCAATAACCTTTACGTGCACAAGGTATGCGCGAAAATTCCGCAGTCGGTGGTGGTCACAAATAACATAAAAGGAATAGATGGGACATGAGTTGAAGGCAAAAAGTATTTCAAGCGCAGTCCCAAGTGTGTCATATATTTTCATCAAAAATAGAATAAGAGGAAATCTAATTTTAAAATACAAAATCCGATTCTTCTACATCAGCCCATATACATCCCACTACAAGGCACGGGCCTCCACTACAATCGACAGTACGATTGAGAGTGGTTAGGCCATATAGTCCACCACGCTGGCCTAGTGCGGGTTGGCGAACTTACATACCATAGACTTTTTTATAAATCGCTATGGTATGCAGGTTTCCTCACGATTATCTACTTCACCGTTTTAGTGCGTGGCGGTTAACTATCAATACACGCATGACTCCGAAAAGTCAGAGTTGTGCCCTGGGATTCGAATCCGCGACCACCGCGAACATGTTAGCAGTCGCGTTTAGTCCTTTTTACCAACAGGCCACTACGCACTTCAATATATATTTAACAGTTTCCAAATAAAATTCTAAATAATATGCTATCTTTCCATTGATTTTAATGCCAATCTCATCAAGAACTTGGCTGACAATTTCTTCAGTTTCTTTTTCTTCGTCATATATTTCCATCAAATAGAATAAAAAAAGAATTAAGATGAAGTCTAATTTTTTAATACAAAATCCGATGAATGAGCTCAAAATATAAACAAAAGAGTGCACAACACGTGTCGCGTTTCAGAACCTACCAGACCAGACGCAGTGCTACTTCGTGTGCGAGTCTCGCGGGCTGGAGGCGTGCGTGGTGTCGAGCGTGCCCTTCACGCACCCCTCGCACGTGCCGCCGCTGCTCGCGTGTCTGCGGCAGCAGGCGCTCTTCAACGCGCTGCTCGCCAGCTGCGTGCGCCTGCAGACCAAGCTGGGTACATATGCATACATACGTACACATATACGTATATACATACTTACACACATACTTATATATAAGGGCCAAGTGATTAATCAGGCATTATTCATAATGCCCGGGCAATATGAATAATGCCCAATAAGAGCGGGCAATGTGATTATAACCAATCAATTTATCACATTGCCCGGGCATTATGAATAATGCCAAGTGCCTATTGGGCAGAGTGTAGTAAAGCGATTAAAAATCCAAACAATGAGCCGAAGTGGTAGAATTTAGAATAGGGCAGCACGTGGGGGTGGGTTGGGAGGAGTGGAGGGGGAGGGGGAGTGGCGCACCTCCCCTGGTACCACTCCCATGAAAGGGTAACGCACCATTCCTGAGAAATATCTATTATAGCAACCTAACCCTTAAAACACTTGTTGTCAATACAAATTAGCTTCTGCATCGTCTCCAGCGCTACGGGAAGTTCAGCCCCTTCGCCCTTGCGTAACAAAAGATAGGCACCCATGTTCACCTCCGCAGCTTCGGCTTTTTAAATACACTGTGATGTTTGGATAATGAGAGTGTAATACAGGTAGCGCAATGACACGTCCGACTCAGTTGTAAATCGTTTATTCACTAACTTACGATACACTTACACATATAGACATGTACACCACCACATCCCGGGGGTGGTAAGAAAAAAAAAAAAGGAAATATAACATTTTTTTTTTTTACTTATTATGTAACTGACAATCTAATAATAAAAAAAAGATACACAATGGTTAAGACCATATTGAATCAACTTTTTTTTTTTTATAGTTCATATCTCAATTTAATTCAAGAATATTATACATACTTAATCACTAGAAACTTATAGAGAATGATAATTTTAGGTAACATATCTTTTTGTTCTATTTTTATGAATAGTGTCGATCTTATCACCTTTAAGTATGGTAACATTAGGTTCATTTTCGCTTATGACTTCATAAGGTCCTTCATACAATTTTTCCAACTTTTTTCCTGTTACATTTTTTACCAAAATTAAATCTCCTTTTTTATAATTAACTGTATTACATTTTTTATCATAGACAATTTTTCTTTTCATTTTTTCTAAAATTAAATTATTTCTAACTTCTTTATTTGCTAACTGTAGCCTATATTAAGTTCTAAAACATAGTTATCTGCATTATAAAGTGGATCTATTACATCATTAGTCAGGTTAGTAGGCAAGTTGCATGACTTGCCAAAAACTAATTCATAAGGAGAGTATTTCGTTTCCGTATGGACAGTGGTATTGTAAGAAAAACACCAGAATTGCAACCATTGACTCCATGTTTCAGGATATCCGTCACATTGAGTTCTTAAAAATGCAGCTAAATGTTTATGACTGTTTTCTAACGCGCCTATTGTTTGATGATGGTATGCTGTTGAATTTACTTTTTCTATTTGTAGTAATTTACATACCTCTGTCATAGTTTCTGACATAAATTCTGTACCTCGATCGGAGACGATAGTTGTAGGCAAACCATACCTGAGGATAAAGTTATTCACAAAAGATTTTGCTACACTTACCGTATCTTTTCGCTGTAACGGGTATGCTTCGACGTATTTACTTAGTTCGCACTGTAGACTTAAAATATAAACATTACCATCTAAATCCTTATCTAGGGGCCCAACTAAATCTAAATATAACTTTTCGAATGCACTCGTGGCAGTCGAAGTTATTGTCATCGGTTCAACGATATTCCTTGAATACTTGTTTGTCTGGCATTTCTGACACTTAGCAACATAATTACGTACGTCATTCTCCATTCCTGGCCAAAAGTACTTGGCTTTGATATTATTTATCATGCGGCGGACCTGCGTGTCCGCTCGTAGGCAATAAATGATAGTCGTGTAGGATGAATGTCTTTTCATCATTTCCTAGGACTCTTTTAATATCTTTAAGAATATGTATCCGTGGTCCGGACCACTTTTTTCTATTCTTTATTTCGTTTATTAACTCTTTTATAAACTCAATATTACCTTTATCTTTTACTATGCATAGCTCTTCGATATTAATCTCTTTACAACAATTGCTCAATAAATTCGCAAATTCGGCTCGCGTAAAATGCGACATATAATTGAGATTGATAAATAAAATAGATTCTTGTTCAACATAAGATAAACATTCTTTTTCATAAATTATATTTTTCCTAGCTAGATCCTTTCCTTTTATAAATTTTTATTCTACGGCTCCGCTTGGTTTTCTTAATATCTGTGCGACCCTTGGTTGGCCAAACCTTGGTTCTACACATTTATTAAGAGAACTACACGGTGGTTCTTTGGATAGTGAATCAACCTTTGCGCGTTGCGCTCTAGTCATTACCATAGCTGTCATCTTTTCGTTCATTGATTTTAATTCATCCGAACTTATGGTCACTCTACTCAAAGCATCGGCTACTGCATTATCAACACCTTTTATATATTTAATATTGAAATTGTACTCCTCTAACAACAATCGAAATTTTAAAAGTCGGGTTGACGGGTCTTTCATGCCAAAAAGATATATTAGAGGCTTATGATCCGTCATAATTGTGAACTTTCTGCCAAACAGATATGGTCTAAAATATTTTATACTCCACACAATTGCTAACAGTTCTTTTTGTATTATGGGATAGTTTAACTCGGCTTTATTTAAAGGTCTGCTGGCATATGCTACGGGCTTTAGATTACTATCGCATAAAACAGAACCTATTGCTATTCCAGATGCGTCTGTTTGAAGTATAAATTCGTTTTTATCAGAAAAATCTGGGTATTCTAAAATAGGTGGGGTAATTAATTTATCTTTTAGATTTTCAAAACTGTTTTGACATTCACGCGTCCATATAAAGTTTTCGTTTTTTCTGCATAATTTATTCAGTGGAATTGTAATTTCTGCGAATGCGGGAATGAATTTTCTATAGTAATTACAAAATGCTACAAATCGTCTCACCTCATCTGAATTTGTGGGCACTGGGTAATTTTTTAACATGATAATCTTTTCGGGATCTGGTAATACACCTTTAGCTGATACCACATGACCTAAATAAAGAAGTTGCGTTTTCATAAAATCGCATTTTGCTGGATTAAGCTTAAGGTTTACTTTTCTTAATCTTTCGAAAACATCCATAAGATTTTTGTTATGTATTTCTGTTGACCTTCCGAACACTATTAGATCATCACAATAAACAAAACATTTTTCAAACGTAAGACCGGACATAGCTATAGACATTACTCTTGAAAATGCGCTAGGTGATATTTTAAGTCCCATAGGGAGACGTTTCATGCGATATTGACCAGCACTTGAAGAAAAACTAGTAATATCTCTAGTTTCGGGTTTTAAATTCACTTGATAAAACCCTTGTTGAAGAAGATCTAAGTGGCTAAAACAAATACTTCCTGTAAGAGAATCTAATATTTCTACTATATTAGGCAGTGGGAATTTATCATCTTGAATTGATTCGTTAACTTTTCTGTAATCTATGACCAGTCGCCATTTTTTATCTCCGTCAGATTTTTTAGGAACTAAAAGTATTGGACTATTCCATTCACTAATAGCGGGTTCTATAATATCATCTTTAAGCATTTTCTCAATTTGTCTATTAACCTCCGGTTTGGAAGACTGTGGCAAACGATAAGGTTTGACATACACTGGCTTTGTATTAGGTTTCACTGTTATGGACTGTTCTACAACGTTTGCAGTTCCTAGTCTGTCACCTTCTAAGAAAAATATATCTGCATATTTTGCACATATAATTTCAATTTGTTTTCTGTCAATAGAATTTAAATGTGATAACTTTAATTTTGACAATAATGATTTTACACGTTCTACTCCATTTTGCGTTTTATTAAAAGAACAAATGTTATAATTATCCAAATAATCTAAATCGAAATTTTTAATCAAATTAGTTTTATCAATTTTTATAGACTTTTCACTTGTATTTAAAATTTTAACAGGAATTTTACCCCTTTTTGGCTGCACAATACTACTTGCCAAAAAAATATTCTTACCTAATTGCTTTGTATATACTACGCATTCTTTGTAAATGTTTTTATTTATATTTATATAGTGTATAGATTCGCTTCTACCTGGAATAATTAAATAATTTTCTAAACTTGTATTTTCGTGCCGCTTCTGTATTTCGATACTACACTCTACATTATTTAATTGCAAAGTAAGTCTGTCAGTAGGTAGATCAATGTTTGCATTATAATTTCTCAGAAAGTCTAACCCGATGATGCCATCGGTATCGCACGGTACGGTGTCAAATAGATATAACTTGTGACGGAATTCTACACCGTCCTCCGATTGCAATGGAATGTATGCGAAGCTATTTGTTTGTACTTTTCCACCTATGCCTTTTATAACTGTTTTATCATTATAAATATTACTATAATTTTTAACTATAGCAGACCTAATTATAGATAAAGATGCACCAGTGTCAACTAAAAATTTTAAAGGTTTGTTTCGAAAATACAAATAAATATAATCAAGACTTTCACATGTCATTATGTAACTAGGATGTCCGAAAAAACTCACCTAGATTAACTTCTATTTCTTCTTTAGGCTCTGTCACTAAATACATGTTGTTCCGCCGACCTCTCCTATAATTCATATTACTTCTAGAGGAACCCCTATTGAATGACCTTGAATATGTACGCTGTTGATTGTACCTACCTTGGTTATTGCCACGTTGTGCCTGTTCTGGGCCTATTTGATGTTGAAATTTTGAAATCCTGTTACCTCGGTTATATGTAGGATTTCCACGGTAATATGCTTGATGACCTTGTCTATATTTAAAGTACTTACCTCGACGTGAGTACGCGAACACTGCACCCTCGCTTGACGAATCGGGACGAGCTGACTCCTTATCTTCTGCAGCACGTACTGCATCTTTAAGTTCGCCATAATTGCGCGCCGCTATAATAGTGCTTAGACGACGATTTCTCAATCCATCTGAAAATCTTTGAATTGCTAATTTTTCATTAATAGGGCCTAATATAGCGGTTGCATTTTGGTCATTTCCTGCCTGCGCTATAGTGAGATTTGTGAAAAGCTCTTCTAATTTACCACCATATTCCGAAATACTCAAGTTATTTTGTGACAAGTTATTCATTTGTGTTAACAAAGAATTTGCCGATTTCCTTGTCGAAAGACGATTCTTGATATCATCGACCAAGTCAGATACAGTCAAATAATTATTTTTTAATTTAAGCTTAGCCGACTTTGATAAACGCGTCTTTATAACAAATGAAATCAGTAATTTCTTATTTTCTTCACTCATAAATTTCTATACCCTCTATAATTCTCTCTGTTGTTTCTTCTTTTCCATCCATAAACGGAATTAAGTTACAAGCCGTTTTAAAATTAAATTTTTCCATTTTATATGTTGTATTTTTTATTTCAGTTTTAGCTTTATCTATTTCCGTTTTATATTTAATTATTTTGATATATGTACTCTCAATTCCGTTTATTAATGGTGCTACTTCTAAGGTAGACAAACATAGTGTTTTGGTTTCTATCAGTATTTGATACTCATTATATAAATCTATTGCAGCCAGAATTTTATTTTTACCAATGTTTTCACTTCTTCTTTTAGGACCTAATTTTCTAATGTTCTCAAATAAGTATTTTAACTCTTCATAAATTGCTATGAGTCTTTCCATTAATTGTTCTAATTATTTGTCGGAATTTGATTATTTTTGGGTTATTAGAGCACTTTCACTTTCACTTGCACCTGCACTTTCACATTCACTTATTCTTCATTTTCGGCGTCTGCATTCCTTTTCCTGCTAAACGAGGACCGGATGCGCTGTAGGGCGTGGCGATGAATTTCTTTCCGCGTCATGTTTTTTTGGCATTTTACATATTGCTTCCAAACGAAAAACACGACTATTACGGAGATAATTACAATGGTTGCAATAACCATAATATGTATCGAGTCCATACGCAGTGCGATATTTTTGATTACGGCGTCATTTCCTGCGGCAGCGTTTTGCAGGATTTCTTCCTTTTCTATCGTAGCTCGACACATTTTGCTTTTTGCTCCTCTTTCAACGATTATTCTATACGTCTTTTATATTCCTTGTATAATAATGTCGAACTCGCACACTTCACTCAAGCGCATGGCTGTTCCGCGCGCCGCCATGCCATGGCAGGGTCGCCATGTGATGTTTGGATAATGAGAGTGTAATACAGGTAGCGCAATGACACGTCCGACTCAGTTGTAAATCGTTTATTCACTAACTTACGATACACTTACACATATAGACATGTACACCACCACAACACTCTAGAGTCGGTTTTGGGGCACAGTCGACCTAACTGATCCATAAAGTGGGAACACTAATTTTCTTCTGAAGATAATGTTTTGGACGTTAAAAAACAACTAAACATAAGCAGATCAATTCGACCTTTCTAATTTATGGGTCTATCGCAGATGCGACAATGCGGCAGCGCACCACGTAAAAATCACCTATATCACATTGCCCGATCATCATGTAGCCATATTCATAATGCCCGGGCAATGTAATAGGTGAGTTTAGATTGTAATTAAGCACTTGGCCCGATATGGCTCGGCAATATTCATACTGCCCGGGCATTATGAATACTGCTCGCATTAATCAGTTGGCCCATAACATATATATATATATATATATATACCTACATACGTGCATGCACACATACAGGGTATATCAAGACTGCTACCGAAAACGAGTTAAGTGCGTGGCGGCCTGTTGGTAAACGGACTAGACGCGGCTGCCAACATGTTCACGGTGGTCGCGGGTTTGAATCCCATTGCACACCTCTGACTTTTCGAAGTCATGTGTGTATTGATAGTCAATCACCACGCATTAAAACGGTGAAGGAAAACATCGTGAGGAAACCTGCATACCATAGCGATTTATAACAATTTATATGGTATGTAAGTCCACCAACCCGCACTAGGCCAGCGTGGTGGACTATATGGCCTAACCACTCTCAATCGTACTGTCGATTGTAGAGGAGGCCCGTGCCCTGCAGTGGGACGTATATGGGCTGATACAGATACCGAAAACGAAGCCGGATTGTAGTTTTAGTGATTTCAGACACAATGCAACAAAATTTTGTGCAAAAAGGAGATGTGCTATCTTGGGCCGTTTTGTGTACGTCTAATACAAATTCTAGAAAAAAATGTGGAATTCAAATAAAATACATTTAGATTTATTGGACAACAGGGGGCTTCATACAAAAATGTGATTGTTTTAGTACAGAAGCAATATTTTCTTCTATAATCTGTCCTCCATGATGCCTAATTGTCATTTCGTTCAAAAATGCGCGAACCCATTATCTTTAACTTGAATATGTCTTATTTTTAAAACCCCCCTACAAATTATAATTATTGTCTATATTTCTTTTTCCATATTCTTCGCTTTATAAAAGACGATATATGTTGTTAAAGAAGTCACTTTTATTATTTTATTTATGTTACATGATTTTAGTTTAAGAACGAAAATGTTTAACATGACAGCAATTGCAAAACTCTGTGTTATCTGTCTACGTCTGTGGCCGTAATTCGTATTATTTTTATTATTCGCATACATTTTGCAAATGTGTATTTGCTTCTCTGTATACCTGGCTTTGTTTTATGGATTCTGATTCTCGCAGATGATATATCTTGACGTTTAAACGCAATTACTAGTTCGTATTTTGGTGAGTAAACATATTATTTATTATTTTGAATGCCACATGTAAGTAATACTGTTATGTTTTTCTATGTTCATATTTCTCTTCTAACCCACAATTCTGCTTTTCAGCACATCAAAAGTGGCGCTTTGCTTGAATTGCACTTTTGCAATTGTTGTGAAATGGTTGAATTGCACTTCTGCAATCAAAAATTGAAATGGATTCTATCATTCAACAGAATCTTAGTAACTACATGGGCTGCCAATTCACTCTCGTGTAGAGTATTTCAAAACGTTTTATTGCTGAAATGGCAGAACAAGAAGTAAGTATTCTATTTTCTTCATTAATTTGGGAAATGTATGTTTTATGCCAATTAATCAAGGTCAATACAAAGTATGGAGTATTACAAAAGTATTCATGTTAGAGCTGAATTGCATTGTGTCCACAGGACAAGTCTACTAGTACATAAATATGTAAGAAGTGATATTTTATATATTGTTGTTTAAATTGTTAAATGAATCACATATTCTTTTATTTCCCTCTGGACACTCAGATGATCTTGTGTTATGTATAATATATTATATTATAATTATATCCATAATAACAACACTATGTCTGATGGTAAGCACAAATGCCGTCCAGGAGGAATATCTAATGGCATCAGATGACTGTCCCAAGACATTTCATACAATTATCCGGCCGGCCTGCTAAGATGCTTCTTTAAACAATAGCGGAAAGACCTGAGATCATAGGAAGGAGGGAACACATGTGACTGCAAAGAGTTATTTATTCATCATAATTCTTCGATATCTTCAATATTAAATCTTTTTTATTTTGTTTTAGTTATCAGGACGAGCAATTATCTGTACAAACTGCTGGCTGCAAATAAATCAAGCTGTAGACAATGAGCAAGATTTTATTCCAACTCCGCCGTAAAAAGATTGTATCAATCTCGATTCTTTTGGACATACTTAACACCCACAAGTGCTTCATGTTGAAAGGAACATGGCTGGATACTGGACAGTGGGTTGCTGTACTCATACCATGATTATACTGTGGTATTTAGCCTTTAGGTTGTGCTACCAATAGTACAATATAGGAGCACCGGCATTGTTCCTAGATGTTTTGACTGGAGATTATTTTTAGGCGAATATAAATAAAAAATATAAAGCAAGATCTGGTTGTACTTTATTGTCCTTAAGTTTTGTTTGATTTTAGTTTTCTTTCATCAATTAATCCTACTTTTTCCTTATGTGTGCTCAGAAATAACCAGTTAGAATTAATGTCAAATACATTATTAGAAAAATAATATCTTAAACCTTAGGATAATATTATTTTTAAGTATGCAGAAGTCTAATATACTAAAGTATATTAGACTTCTAGGGGTAGACTAAATATAATGTTTGAAATGTTAGCTTGTACAGAAATGATTGCTAGTATGTTCTTTTACTAGACATTAAGGTATAGAAATAAACATGGCTGCTATCAGATTCGATTCCATTTTTATAGCGTATTCATTTGTATGGACTATAATAACTAAGAGCTTATTAAGTGCATATGCCTAATAATAAAATGATAATTTATTCATATGCACATAGGGAACACCTCTGACTTTTCGGAGTCATGTGTGTATTGATAGTCAATCACCACGCACTAAAACGGTGAAGGAAAACATCGTGAGGAAACCTGCTTACCATAGCGATTCATAAGAATTTCTATGGTATGTAAGTCCGTCAACCCGCACTAGGCCAGCGTGGTGGACTATATGGCCTAATCACTCTCAATCGTATTCTTGATTGTAGAGTAGGCCCGTGCCCTGCAGTGGGACGTATATGGGCTGATACAGATGCTAGCAGTCGCGACAAGTGATCAGTCTGTGCCGTGCTGTATCTCATGCCTAGCAGATTTTTATTGTGGATTATTTAAATAGGTTGTTTAGCAAGTATTATGCACCGCACTTACGGCCAGATATAGGTACACTTTCTTAATATTAAATAACTATAAACATGACGAGATTCTGACAGACTTGTTGCAATTTATTGTATAGACATTATGTTATATTATATAAGATGATCAATAAAGTATGATACTAATTCCGTTGACGTAAAAACATTTACGAGTTATATAGAGTACAGTAATTTATAGCACAGACGACTAAAAATAATATTTGATTTATAGGAAAACGAATTACGACTTCATATTTCATAAATGTCAAGTTTTGACATCGGTTGTCAAACATGCCGTTTCAGACGCCATATTGTCCCCTTGTAGTGTTGCTGTTCTTGGCTTGGTATTTATTTTTGTATAAAGCTAATATGTAACGTTTAATAGTATTTCATACAGAAATCGAATGCCAATTTCACTAAGTAAATTTGGTGTAATGTACTACAAACGGCCCAAGGCCCATACATTTCTGGCCCATCTCCTTTGTGATGTTTTTTTTTTGTAATTTTTTTTCTATCGTCATATTAGGATGGTAAATACATAGTTTTTCTTAAATAATAGTTTACACCCTTTTATTTTTTAAGACGCTATGGTATGCAAGGCTTTAAATTATTATTTTAGCGAAAACTATGGATTTGCCACCCAAACTCGACAATATTTAAAAAATAATAAAAAAAAATTGTCCCGTTTCTTTGCGAAATTTTTAGTTGCAGTGTTTGTAGTCACTGAAACTACCATCCGGCTTCGTTTTCGGTAGCAGTCTTGATATACCCGGTATATACATATATACTTACAGACATACATACATACATATATCTGTGCTGTGCTGGTTATTTTTACACAATATTGCTTTATTACTTAGTGGTGGCTCTTTATACGTAAGGATCCCTGGGAATGTGTCAGTGCTTACCACCTAGTGGTGGAAGGCAGTAAAAAATCCACCACGGAATCGTCGATCTGTTGGAAAAGGCAACTTGGAGAGTCGCTAAATGGTTTTGGTCGTTATGCAGTCATAGGATTTTAATAACAAAGCCAGTCCTGTGCGTAACTGTTGGAAGGCCAAAGAGCCCGAGATACCCGTTCCGACCTCCTCTGAAGCACTGCTGTATCAGCCCATATACGTCCCACTGCAGGGCACGGGCCTCCTCCACAATCGACAGTGCGATTGAGAGTGGTTAGGCCATATAGTCCACCACGCTGGCCTAGTGCGGGTTGGCGGACTTACATACCATAGAAATTCTTATAAATCGCTATGGTATGCAGCTTTCCTCACGATGTTTTCCGTCACCATTTTAGTGCGTGGTGATTGACTATCAATACACACATGACTCCGAATAGTCAGAGGTGTGCCCTGGGATTCGAACCCGCGACCACCGTGATTATGTGGGCAGCCGCGTCTAGTCCGTTTACCAACAGGCCACTGTCATTTATTTATTTTCCAAAGCATCATCAAATCAATATTGTTGATGCTGTGCGTCAGTAAAGTAATGTGTAGTGGTGTGTTTGCGGCAGCGGTGGAGCTGGAGAGCGTGGTGATGCTGGAGGTGAGCGCGTTGTCGTGGCAACACATCTCCATCTCACTGGAGCACCCCGCCGAGGAGAGCATGGCCACCGTGGAGCTCGACCTCGCCGAGCCCAGCCGCGCCCGCGCAACGCGTCCACACGCTGCACGCGCCGCCCAGGGAACACGTCGACGACTACATCACCAAGGTGACTGCAGAAGGAGCCACTCCATACCCATCACGCTCAGGTACCAACACAACTCGCTACATACAGCACGAGTAGCGCTCAGTATATCAGGTACCAACACAACTCGCTACATACAGCACGAGTAGCGCTCAGTATACATGGCCACGCTGCACGCGCCGCCCAGGGAACACGTCGACGACTACATCACCAAGGTGCTGCAGAAGAGCACTCCATACCCATCACGCTCAGGTACCAACACAACTCGCTACATACAGCACGAGTAGCGCTCAGTATACATGGCCACGCTGCACGCGCCGCCCAGGGAACACGTCGACGACTACATCACCAAGGTGCTGCAGAAGAGCCACTCCATACCCATCACGCTCAGGTACCAACACAACTCGCTACATACAGCACGAGTAGCGCTCAGTATACATGGCCACGGTGAAGCTGGAGCGCGTATACACGCTTCACGCGCCACAACTACTGCCCTGTGGTAAAGGTAGAATCGTACCGGGGTATATCCCCTGCCTGTTGTTAAAAGCGACCAAAAAGAACCTTGAGGAACCTTTAGAGTGCTGCCATAAAACGGTTGAAGGCATAAAACGGCGGCACGCTTGGCCTGCGCCCACCGCCGATACCCACAATCTAACGAGTGATAGTTATTTGTCGGATTTGTACAAAGTGGTTATGATGCAGTCAGTACCGAAATGCCCACTTGGCACCAAATACTGACTTCATTAGATTAAGTTAGTTCGCAACTTACATTATTATTATTATCAATGATTACCCCTTTTTTAATTTCAGTCATTAATAAATTAACTGAATATAACTAGTCTAGTCCAGACCACCAGGATAGCATAAATTCCATGAAAAATGTTTTTATTCATAGGTCCCTAATAAAGATTTGGGAAAGTGAAGCGGCAACAAAGCAGATGAATGGTGGATATTCGGCTCTCGAGCAAAATTTTAGCTGTGGCGTGGGGGGCATCGACCCCGGGGGCGAGCGGGCCAAGCACGAGCCCACTACGCTGTCGCGACAGTCAGGTATACCTCCTCTCTTACAACGTTGTCCATCAAGGCATACTTTAATTTTATTGGTCATAATTCATCTCAAATTTCACGTAAATCGTTTTGAGTTTTGCAAATTAATTTTAAGAATTCTACTAAATGGCTATAAATTTCAGTAATTTAATGTCATATTATGACTTTATAGCATGCATAAGTTCGTATGTCAGAAAGGAGACAGGCGAAATTGGGCCTGACCTTACACTTATGAAAGCTTCACTAATATTATTTTTATTTTTATTTTTTTTTTCTCATCGAAACATAATTAGATTTTTTTACAATGGGAAAATTAAATTAGTAATTCATTGAGTATATAATAGATTTTCATAGCGGCCTGTCATCACGCCATCTTTTAATTACTGACATGAATTACAAATATCTCCAATTCATTTATTTGCTTGATCTACGGTGTGAATGCTAAACTGGACTCATTGCTTGGATTTCGATACCATGACTTCTTATTTTAACAACTTTGGCTATTTAAAAATATTTTGACGAACGACTCACATTATCCAACTCCAACGAATACTAGTGATCAATAATAAAATAGTTCCTGGTTATTGAAGGGTAGACTAAAATCTCCACATATTACTGCAAAGTATATTTTAATTGATAGTTCTCTGGTTGGAAGACTCGACAAAAATACTTTTTTTAGGTATATAATTGTTTGATCGTAAAACGATCTGCAGGTTGCTGTTGCCATATTATAATAATTTATTAGTTAACTGACCTTGTAATGTAAACCGTAATGACCTTGATAGGCAAGGATGGAAGGGCAGGATCCGCCAAAACCCGCACGAAAAACACTGTCACAGTTTGGTAGCACAAATCACTTTTTCTTTTACATTTCACATAACACAAGTTACATCAAAAGCTATCGAATTGGGTAATGTTCAAAGCATAGTGAATAATAAATTTACTTAAAATAACTGAAAACAAATTACAATAATATGCACACGACTAATACATGCACACGCGATCGCAATCCGATTCAACTAATAAAAATAAATTATTATTTTGATTTTTGAAAGATAAAGGCCTGTTCACATTGGATACAAGCTTTCCTATTTGAGTTCATAATAATTCATCTGAACAATTAGTATTACCTACTGTATCAGACCATATACGTGCCACTGCAGGGCACGGGGTCTCCAGTGCAGTAAATTAGTAGTTAGTGTTTATTGATTTCACCTAAATTATCTCACAGAAGTCTCATATGCAAATTATATGCTATAATGGTAGACATTTCTCTAGGTATAAGAATTTAGAGAATTTTATCACTTAAGTAAACATTATTTTCAAAATACATTAAAGTAATGTTAAATACAATAATAAGCAAAGTAAATAGGCAATTTGTAACTGACTGGATCGGTTGATGACAGATTTAAATAATATTATAAGCTCTTGAGCACGTAAGGACCATTTGATCAGTCCAATAAGATCTTTTTTGCTTTAACGTAACTTTACGTCGGAGTACTTAATCATATTTAGTTATATCAAGTGTGTAGTGTGAGCACACCGCAAGATGTCGGGCTTCTTTGCAAAATGCTAAAAGTTACCGACAAAGAAATTGCCGCCTTTCGCTCGCACTCACAAGGGCGGCGGCGACCTCAAAGGAAGAATAATCGAGCCGCGTTGGATCCGACGATAGTACTCTATGACCGGCGGCTTCCTTTGACTAATAGGGCCGAATAAAGCCATCATTTTAAAAAATCTTATTTTTTATTAATCAGTGTCATCAGATTATTTTTTCGAGAATTATTAATTTAGATAATTTAAATGTTATGTATGTATACCAAAACTTTTCTAATTATAATTAAATTCGCAATCTTACATGATTTAAGCGATGACGAAATCACACTATCTTGTATCGTTCAGTTTGGATTTGGACAACTAAGGAAAAATATGACAAACAATCCATACATGATTCGAACTGCACCTCAAGTTATGATGTTGTTAATTTATTTATTTGACGCTTAAAGCTAAGTACGTCCCGGTTTACTGATTGATTTATTTGAAATGGAACAAAAAATATCCTTGTTTTGGAAGTTAGAAAAGGATTCAATTAGTACAGCTAAAGCAGCTTCAGGACCTTCCCCATTGTAACCAAACGGTTAAAGCGATTGTCCTAAGAAAGTTTTGATGCTGTTAAAACAATGGGTCTCCGTGTTATAGATTATCGTTAACCGTTACCAAATTATAATGACAAAACGAAAAAATATTATTTATTCAACACAGAACACAACAAATCATCCGAATTTGATGCCACTTGCGCAGTTTTTAGATGATACTTAATGATTAATTAATGAAGATGATAAATAAAATTGAAACGGACAATGCTTGTCTTTTTATGTGCCTTTAACAATAACAGATAAGTAAAATACACCATATCGTACATTATTTATCTCATTAAATTATCATACATCACATCACAATCTTATTATAGCTCCTAATCCTCCTCATTTTCGCGTTTTATTCCTCAATATTGAAGGTCGCGCCGCCCTCGTGCTTATCTGTCTCGAAGGAGCTTTCTCCGTTTGGTTCTGTTCCGGCAGTGTGCAGACCGCTCTTAATTATAGAGTCAAGTATTTGATGGTCATAATGAGCTTCTCAAGCTTGTCACCGTCTTTTTTAGCAATGTGACCGAAGTATTCCGATTTCCAGGATTCTGCGTAGACACACGAATGACAGCCGCGAGGAGATTTTAACTTAAATCCCAATCAGTTACTTATTACATATTAATATAAAATATGTACAATCTATATAGCATATGAGCTTGAACAACAACGACGTGCATAATAATATTGCGGTTCTTCATGTTCTTTTAAAATTGTATTTGTATTTTGACTCAGTCACTCTTGTCATCAGCCGTTGACATTTGACGATTATGTTTTTCTTTTTATTATCAAGTACTGCCAGCATCATCGATATAGTTTAAAAAGGTTTTGCGCATGAAAAAATGTCACATTCGGTAATTTTATTTTGTAATAAATACCGATTATCCCTTAACTCCCATTTGGCGCAAAGATTTTAATTTTTAATTTCGATATACTTATCCCTATTAAATAATGCATAAACCAACTCTGTAAGGCTAAGCCCAAGGTTCTATGAAGTTTCGCCCGTCTCCTTTGCACTAATAAAACCTCGTATGCTTTTTTATCACAGGCACATACCTCTCGGAACAGCAACATCATTTATCAATGATGTGCCAAGACTCCGGGGCAAGCGAAAGTAAAGCTCAGAATTTAGAGGAGCGCAAGTCAAAAAAGCGGAAAGCTGACGCCGACGTATGGCCTGCTGTTCCAAAAAAGGGAAAGCCTGGACTCAGCGACATGATGGATTCTGACAGCGAAAGTGACAACTCTGACGCCTACGTGAATGAAGATGATAATACTATAAATAGTAATTCTACTAATGAAGACATCGAAGGCCAGGAGTCATCTGTCTCGCAGAATGAGTTCGCGTCCGATTTAGAACTGTCTGGTATGGACGCCACAGACGCTTTGGGTAACCAAGATAACCGAACATCGTCCGATATGGACAACTCAAACGATGGAGACGTTGAAGATATGATAAGGTTAGTAATAGCGTAATAATTGATGACATTTTAAACGGAAATATTTAAACAAAATGAATTAGGAAATCCTAAAATTTAAATTGTGATTTCGTTACAGGAATTCTTTTCAGAAGTCTGAGCACAAAAGGCAAAAGCTTAAAAGTAAAGAGCCCGAAATAAGAAGAAGCGCGTCTTCCCTCCTGTTGGATCTGACTGAAGGGAAGTCTTACATGCCGTCGTCGGTAAGCATTACCCCTATAGGCTCTAGTTCATCGAGCGCGGGATCTACTGGATCTGGGTCTAGTTTATCTTCAATGCTGTGTTTAGACCGACGGCCAGGCATTGAGATAATCCCAATAAGCTCAGCGGCACCGGCTGCACTACCAAGCTCTATAACAATAACACCAATAACTTCATCGCAAATAAAATCCATGGATGACCGTATTAGATCTGAAAAGAAGTCCAGTAAGTCCGGAGAAGAACGGAGTAAAGAGAAGAAAAAGAAACGGAGAAGGGACGACTCCATGGGGCCTCCAGAAAAAGTGCCGCCTAAACAAGATCCATTGACCAAGCCTGTCTCAGTAAGCATCAAGCCCACAGATGGATCCCCTTTAAGGCCCACGTCCCCAAACTCCCTTCTGAGAAAATTTAGTCCGAGTCCAACTCACGGTCGTTCTGTTTCAATAACAAAATCTCCGAGTCCAAATACAGCTAAAGGACTAGGAAAACCATCGGGGTCGTCTAGCCACCACAGTAGTCCCAGACATTCACCAGTTCAGAACAGCCCTAAGCACTTTTCAGGATACTCGAGTCCAAAAAACCACAGCATATCCTCCCCGAAACACAGCTCTTCGGGTTCCGGAAAACCTAGCATGTCAGCATTGAAGTCAGCGACTAGTGGGTCGCCATCTGGTAAGTCTAGCACTACCGGCTACGATCTCTCTAAAAAGATTTCCAAAGACAGCTATGGATCTAGCTCAATGGCTTCAAGAGATAAGGAAAAGAAACATTCGGGTTTGTCTTTTTCCAGCTCTGGCAGAAGTAGTCCCAAATTAAAAAACCCCATGAAGTTAAAACAGTTGGAAATAACGCCGGTGTCTTGTGATAGTTCTGTTGCTGAACCGTTAATTTCTCCGCCAAATATAGAGGTCAATAAACCCAATGCAAGTCAAGCTAGGAATCGTAAAGGATCACTAAGTGCTGTTATAGATAAGCTCAAATCCGCCCAACATTGCGGTGGGGACAGCGACCTAAGTTCCAAATCTAGTGGTTCATCAAGTAGTGTAAATAAATTTTCAGAGCCAAAAAACAGTTTGCCCGGAGGTAGCACTAAGCTTAGTGAAAGTAAAAATCAAGAATACATGGTGAAGCCCAGCTCAGACGGTATGAAAATTACAATAAATAAAACTCGGAGTAAGGAGTCATCGAGTACTAGTTCAAAATTAAATTATAGTAGTTCCAGTTCGAGTAAACAATCATCTCCTCAACTCACGCCGCCGAGCCAAGGATCGCCCAAAACTCACACCGGTCTCAAGCCCGGCGTTATAAGTGGACCAGCTTCAAAGAAGACACAAGTTATGCAGTCCTCTAAGTCAGGCAGTATAACGCCAGGCTCAACTCCCCCTAAATCCAACATGAGCCCCTCGGATTCTTCAGGGTCGAACAACCCAAATATGACAAAAGTGCCTTATTCAAAATCATCTAGCAGCAGTGCTGGCATAAATCTGTCTAAATCTGCTTCGAAATCTAGTTCGGGCTCTCCCAAAAGCAGTAGTGCCGATTTAGCGAAAATCATCAGGGATCGGGAAAGGGAAAAAGCCCGGACCAAATTGATGAGTAATTCGGAAAAGTCAATTTTTTCATCAAAGTCTGAACGGCACTCAAGTCCTAGCGGTTCCCGAGACGATGTCGACGGAGATAGATATAAATCTAAAGACGCGAATTTTCTCGTCGAAGGTCTCATCAAACCTCTAGACACAAGTAAATTTCAAATTCCCAAGTTAAAAAACCAAAACACTCCAGACAAAAATAGTCCAGTAGCACAGTACGACAGTCGCTCCTTGGTGAACGACTTCACTCGAAATTTAGAGCAAAATAAATATCCTTTTTCTCACTTTGATAGTCCAAATAGATCAGTCGATTCCTTACAGAAATCTGGTTACCCTTTAAATGTACCAAAACCATTGTTAAATATGGGAGGATTGAGCCCAAAGACGACGGGAAAATGTGACCCATCCGATAGGCCTATCGAATACTCAAAAGCCTTGTCAGACAGTATAGCTAAAGGGAAAGCCCTCAGAGAAACAAAGATGATACAAAGGAGAGTTACTCGGGGCCATTTCCGCTGATGCCGCTAGATTTTAAAACTGATATGGCTAAGGGGTTTGCTGCACCCAAAGGTAGTTCGGAGGACAGAAAGGGAGCTGATTCGTGTATGAAGCCTCCGGCAAGTGGTTCGGTGGCACGAAGCGGGGCGACGACTCCACAAGAAGCCGCGGAGATGCTCTTGGACTTTTCGTCGTCTTCAGGAAGCAAGGTGTCTGGGATGGTGGCGGTAAGGCCCGTGTACCCCGCCTCACCCGCGTTAGCATTACAATTAGCTAAGAGTCCCGCTCCATCGCCCCTAGTTGCCGCCTCCCCTCATTCAAATTCTCCCTGCATCACCGACGATGAGCTCATGGACGAAGCCCTTGTCGGGCCAGGGAAATGAGGACCAATTATCCCCTTATGCCCTTACAGCCCTGACATAGTTTCGTACAAGTGAGCGAACATCAAGGACTGTCCACGAACATTTTTTGTATAACCATCGATTGCCCTAGACGTGAATATGTGTTTAATAGTAAACGCTTTTGTTATTTATGAATATTTATTTAAGTTATAATCGGAATCAATACAATTCTCGTTTCATATAAGTAGAATTAATTATGTATTTCATGTTTCAATGACCACGTTAATTATTAAGTGTTTAACAATTGTGATTTGCGTAAATGTTAGTAGTTCGGTGAAGTTATGGTGTAATACATTAAAATAAAAAGACGTAGTTAAAATAAGTCTACTATAACTGTTGGCGGATGAACCATTAAAATACTGCCATGAACATAATACAACTTAGTGTACAACAATTTTCCTAAGTGACATTAGAAATCAATTTACAATCGATGTAAATATATGAATTTATATAATAATTGTATTGAATTGATTATATTGGTAAGGCATTTATGTTTAAAGATAAAAAGATTTTTTATAAATAAATATCTTCAAAATACAAAATATTTTATTTTACCTTGTATCTTAACATAGTTTTATATTATAAATTAGGTATTAAATAATAAATATTAAATTTGGCAAGTGTGAATATTACAATATTAAGATGTTCATGTGTGATTGATTCTACACTCCTCTTACCGCAAACTTAATATAACACTAATAATATCCTAGAGAGCTTGGACGGTAGAAGGCGTAGTATGGGTAAAAGTATTGTACACGTCTGTATGGATTTCTCCTAAAGTTTCTTCGCGTGACGTACCAACGTCGCGGCTTATGCTTCCTCTTAAATATGGGCAGAGGGACAAACCCAGCTGCGGTTTCCATAATTTCATTTTGAATCTTATTCACAGGCGCAAATCGATATGAATCATCAAGTACAGGCTGGTCATAAATATTGAGATCGGTCTGTGCAAAACTTTCTTCAGGAGGACTAACAATATTTTCTTCAACAACGACGCTATTCTCTGTATCGCTGGCACTCGTTCCAATATCTTCAATATTTAAAATGGATTCAGCAATTTCGTTTACATCTTCGTCATTTTGTAGTTGTCCTTTGTTTAAGATTTGCTCTTCTAGTTTTGTTTCCTCTTCAATGGCTTCTAGTATAGACTTTTCGTTGTCAGTTTCAATTGTTTCAATAACAGGATTCGCTATTGCACCAACCAATCCCAATATAAATATTAAAAATGTCGACTTCTTCATTTTTTCTGTAACAAATAATCACTTGGTGAAACACAAAACACAAGTATGGCATTGTTAGAGGCAGTTGCTCTTATATTGCAAAGGATCTGGGTCAAAGAAAGGTGCTGTTACCACAAATTATTTGCTTAAATAGTGGTATTTCCAGGGCTTTTTAACGAAAAACATATAGCAATAAACAAAGCAAACGGTCAGGCAAATGCATGTAGGTATTTACTTAATTAGTTACCTTATCCTATATACATAAATTTAACTCAAAATCAAAAATAAACAAATTAAGAGGTTTTAAACATAATATATTATGCTTGTATGATATTTATGCCCTGTCTTTAAAACTTTTTGTACTTTGTATCTCATATTGGAGATACAGACCCTTATAATCGTTACGACGCGACGGCGCAGATTTGGCTTCAATTAGCCTCTCCGCTGCTGAACAAGTTCCCTTCGGGGATAAAATACTGCCTACAACGGTGTTTCAAACGATTTCCATCGATTGCGGACAAATAATATCACTTTAATTATAGTCAGACATTAATTAACACTATGCTGACTTAAACCCGCCAAAAAATATAAGTAACAATTACAAAAAATCAATTTATTACTTATTTATATTTTGAGAACCCTTCGTAATTCCTACAAACTTTGTGAATTGTGCCTATAAAGTTAAATAATATAATTAAATCAAATCCCAATAATAAATTAAGAACATTATTTTTCATATCTAAGTGAATGTAACGTCTATAATGATCTGTAAATAGTCAAATAAATAGTTTTAATGACATACCCAATACCCATATCTTTTTGGAGGGCAAGGCTTAGGAGGGCGTGGATTAACTCTCCGTTGGGCTTGATTCATTCTTCGCTGAGCCTTAGCTTTCTCACTCCGCTCTTTCAGTTTCTTCATGGCAAAGCGAGGCAAAAATGGATTTTGTGACTCGGCAGTTTCCATCATCTCGTCGCCGGGTTTTTGCACTTCAGTCTTTAATTCTTCCAAAGGTAAAGCTTGAACAAACATTATTAGTGAAAGTACTAAAAATGCAATAAAAATCTTGAAATGCATTTTGGTATAATTGTGTACTACGAGTACGATTGTTAATCCCTGTTTATCCGAATTGTGAAGCTGCACCCATGTTATATAGGGACGGTAATTAACATCCTATGACACATTTTATGTGCATTGTTTACCATAACGTTAGTATTTTAGGAAATGTAACGGGTCATCCGGCCGCTACCAATTATCACATCTTTGTGTCGTATTCATAGTTTCGACAACATTGAACAGTAAGACCCAGTTATCGTAAATTGTGATAGTAGGACATCATGTGTTCTAGATATCCTTATATGGGCAAAGACGTCATATGAGACAAAGAAATGCTCATAATGTTGTAATATACTGTAAACACAAACTTTTCATTCTATGACTAGTTAAAATTTTAACATTTTCATTAAATAGCACATGTAATTTGTGCAAAAAGTAAATTAAATTAATATACAGAATAGAAGAACCAGAGGTGCTACCCACGTTTCGCCTTGTTTGTTCCATCTCACTATGTAATATGGGGCGAGCCTGTCGCCCCATCGAGCACAAATTGCTGACTCCGTCCTAATAATGTATAGAAAAATGAAAAATCCAATATCATTTTGCCCGAACCAGAGTTTCAATAGCTCAATGACATCAAGAGATAACAGCATACTAGTCTAGCCATTCACTGAAATTAAAAAAGAGTACCCGAGGCCAGTAATAGAAATCGTACCAAATACAACTGCGCCACCGAGGCAGTTATATAAAGATATAGTTTGCAAATCACCAAAGTGAACTAAGTAGGTTGCAATCCTAATTACACGCTCTGGGTTAATCTACATTCCAACACGTCGACAAATGTTCGAACATCGTACGTAAAACTGTAATAATCAATATGCCTAAATACTTTACAAAATGCTTTATCGTAAGTCGTACCCATAGACTAAGTTCGGAGTGAATTATAAGTTTCAGAGATAATAGTATTGATATTTTTATTAGATTTCTAAAAGTGAAAAACTTTTATCTTATATGTCGACGTTGAACCGATCCAAACGTTCGAACTTCGTGGCGGAGTATAGAGTAAACCCGCTGAATCCCACACTAATTAGATTTTAATGTTCTGTACACTTATCGAAGACATCAATCAATTCTTCATGCCACTTATTAGTGCCTTTGTAAAGAAGCAAAACATTTTAAGATGTACAGTCTACTATTTTAGTATCTCCATTATCTATTTAAACAAGGCGATCACGACGTACATTTACACAAATCACCTATGTCGAAGCGATTATGATTTTTTTTACGATGTGTGAGGTCACAGAAGTCACAGTAGATACGCACTACTAGTCTAATCCAAATTTTCCATGACTGGCATAATATCTTTCAATCTCTAGGCATTGTAAGGGTTCATAAGTTATCACTCCCTAATAAATGAGCGTGAGTTGACCTTTTGTACATTCATAGAGCACAAAAAAAATTAACATAAGTCATAACTAAACCCTAACCCTAAACTATAGATTAGAGTCAAGCAGCAAAACGGACATATGTCCCCTTGCAATATGTCCATACTGAATCATCATTCTCAATAACAAGTGACTATTGAAAGCTAATAAACTTTACAGAACCTAAACAACGTTGCATTCTCGGAATTCTTTGCGATAATCCCGTTGCGTGTTTATTTATGTCGCTACAATAGATTATATTTTTATTCCATTCAATTATTGCTTAATCTTAGTTCAATCCCTGGGTACAAATCTCTACAATAAGAATTCTCTAAATTCATGGCTGAGACGTCGCGGTGGCATATGGTTATTTAATCATGAAAAAAACATCTTAAGGGCAACTACATACAAATCTGAAAGTTCTCCGCACGAATTTTTCAAAGTGCACCAAATTCACATACATAGATAAACTCACGCCTTTTCCCAGAAAAGATAGGCACTGGTGCTGCCAAAACATCCACATTTCGCTTTGTATGTTCCATCCCACGATGTGGTAGGGGCGAGCCTATCGACAAATCGGGCGCGAAGGGGGAATATGCATGTTTTTATTTTTATTTTTTTATACGATTCTACTAGTCATTACATTACCAAACATACAAATATCACGTCCAAAATATAAACTATTATGCAAAAAATTAAATATTAAAATCGCTATAAATTTTGGGCGACATAAACGCGGCCATATTGGCGCGCTTTTTCATTTATTACACAAGTTCGATGTCAACAGCAGTGTTTGGTTCAATATATTATTACCAGAAAATAAAGAAAGTGAGTGAATATCATCTTAATTACCATGGAAAAGCACAAAAAAACCATATTACGAATATTGTGTCGTTCCTATATGCCCAGAAAAACATAAACACTGCACCTGACAAAGTATATTTCCTTATGCCGAAAGGTGAAAATCTAAGAATAAAGTGGTGCAAGGCTATGAGAAGAGACAATGTATCGAGTTTGAGCTGTTTATATTGTTGTGAAGACCATTTCGATGTAAGTTAGGATATTAAAATTAAGTAAAATACATATAAACATCATTCTTACGTTTACCTACCTACTACTTGTTTTGTTTACAAATTACAAATCTCTACAAAAACATAAACTAGTTTACGAAAAGTCTTAAGAGCGTATACACCTTGCGCGCAAAGTCAACTATAGGTATTTCTTCGTTAATTTCACGCACACATAAGCAACCAAAGCTGTGTGCGTAGAGCTGCCGCGTCGCGTCGGCTCGCTATACAATCGGCTCAAACAACTTTGATCCGTGCACTTCAAATATTCATTTGAAATGTAACTGTAATATAATATCATAAAAATATTTTATTTGCATTATAAGAAAAATATTACTGTGCAAGCAAAGAATAATACAAATTTAGATACTAATCATATTTTCGTTATTATTACATTGTTAAGTTGCATTCAAATCAGTGTTCAATCAGTAGATACTACGGACGTTTTATTAATAATTTCGTGTTCGAACACATAAATAGGGGCCTTACAACCCCTTACAATTACGGAATATATTGAATTTTATATTACAATACATAACATAATTTAGCCTCGGAATTAAATCCCATTATATTACCTGAAACATAATTTATACTCACTACAAAATCATTGTAGGTAATAAAAATAATTAAATATTTTACTACCAAAGTACTAAGATGTGGTAATCGCAGTCCGCGCGTGGCTATTTTTACTACGCGCGGCAATAATCGACTGCAGCCAGGGGCCCTACTATATAAATCCGAAGTTCGAATCTTCGTGACGTTTTTCGTTTCGAAACCTACTCTGTAACACGAAATTCGAAACTTCGGATCGAAGAATGAATTATTCGAATATATCGGCAATCCGAACATTTACATTTTTATTTACTATATTCATCCGAAACGAAGTTCTAAACTTCGGACGAACGAAGTTTGTGACGATACGTATGTACCTACTCTGCAAATGTTCGTATTGCCGATATATTGGAATAATTCATTCTTCGATCCGAAGATTCGAACTTCGTGTTACAGAATAGGTTTCGAAACGAAAAACGTCACGAAGTTTCGAACTTCGTTTCGGATTTATATAGTAGGGCCCCAGGCCGGAGCGACGAGCGATACATCCTCCCTCTAGAAGGCCTTGCGGCGGTCTGATTTGATCCACGTCGGACAGCGTGTTTTATAGTGGTTTTTAAAATATTTGTAGAAAACATGAAAACTAATTTTGTTGAAATATAAAAATGGTAATTTATTGATAAGATGTTCTTCTATTATAATATGCAATTGCTATAAAAAATTATGTACAATAAGTTGGTGAAAAAAAATATGTTCTTGACGAGAGTTTCTGAATAATTTCGCATTGTTTAAATTTTTATTTTTCAGGAACTAAACACAAAAAGATTATTTTTCTCAGCAAAATCCCTCCATTAGGGTCTTATTAGTCTGATAATATTTTAATTTTCATTTTATATTTAGTGATTTCGGATATATTCAGCTTCTAAATTGCCATTTAAAGCCTAAATAACGAAACTTGTGTTCAGTAATCCTTATAGTACTCACAAATTATCCATCAATCTATAATGTTTTCCACCAAAATCCCTAGATGACAACCTTTTCTAAAATTAGTAATAATTATTTTACCTTTAAATTGTTTATTGGTGGCTATTAACTCATTTGAAAAGTCCTGTTTTTAAGCCAAAAAGCGCGTGCAGGGTATAAACGCTCTTAAAGATATTATTAAGAATTCTTATATCCTTGTGTATGTATGAGTATAAGTATTACTGATGAATAAAAACATCTATTTTTTTATTGCATTGAACTTCTAGAGGAGCAAGCCGTTCGCCTTATGGTAAGCGATAGGACTGCTCATAAACAGTAGTAAAACCAAACAACACCTTGAATTACAAAGCAATGCTTGGCATTCCACTACGCTCGCCATCCTGAGACATAAAATGTTAAGTCTCAATATCTCCAGTAGTTACTCTGGCTACAATGTCTTTCAATCCAAAACACAAAAGTGCATTTACACTGCTGTTTGCCGGGAGAAATAGACATTGCGGTGGTACCTACCCAGATGGTATCTCACATATGAGAGACCTACCACCAGTAAAGAAGAATTAATGAGTATTAGAGTAAGAGGCAAGTTCGAGACTAGTTTTATAAATCTTTCTATTATTTCTGGGTTTCACATCAAAGAGGATACAGAAAATTATATTAAATATAAAATAATGGCATTAATTCTCTTCACAATGAATTATTACTGTGAACACATAAAACTATTCACTTAAGTAATATAAAAAAAACAGAGACACAATACAAAAACAATTATTCCTCAGTAAAGAAACCATAGATGTAGTATAGAACACTAAATCTATGAAAGAAACCATACAAATAGCTTGTTGACAGCAGACCTCTCGTGTAAATCTGACGTCACGTAGGTATCATCCACCAATAGTGTTGCGTTTCGGAAAGTGGCGCGGAAGGCCACTTTTTGATGATTAAATTTCACTATTAAATTAAAATAAATTTTAAAAATTATTGTATAGTGTGTTTTCAGTAGCAATAAAGATTACAAAAAAATATATTTTGTCCATATTTAAGTTACGTGCATATTCCCCATTCCTGACTCCGTGCTGATAATGAATAGAAAAATCTAATGTCACTTTTTCGCAACCTGAGATTCGAACTCGAGACCTCAGTTTTGTAATCGTTCCGCAGAATAACTACGCCACCGAGGTAGTCGAAATTAATTTCACAAACTCGTAAAAAGCCAATATTGGCTTAATCGCAAAAGAGGCGTTCGCTTGGTCAGCTTACTACTACAACCTTAGGCTTATGGTCAGTTAAGCTAAATGCATTTTGGCCATCACTTTAATGACGCGCCGACGTATGTCTAGGATTTTTTATGAACCGGTCACGACATCCGACACATTCGTGTTGGTTGCGGGTTCAAATTCCCGGGCGTATACATAAAATACGGGCCCTATATGATGAGTATCAGACACTACGAGAAGCAGTTCGATTTTACAAACATCCGGTACAAATAGATGATTATACAGGGTATATCAAGACTGCTACCGAAAACGAAACCGGGTGGTAGTTTAAGCGACTTCAGACACCGTGCAACAGAAAAAGATGCAAAAAAAACCCTTTTTTTTTTGGCATGGGCATATTTGGGTGGTAAATACATTTTTTCCTAAAATAATAGTGTATACCCTTTTATTTATAAATACTCTAAGGTATAAAAGAGTTTAAATTATTATGTTAGCAAAAACTGGATTTACCACCTAAAAATGACGATATTTAAAAAATAATTGTCGCGTTTCTTAGCGAAATTTTTAGTTGCATTGTGTTTGTAGTCACTAAAACTACCACCCGGCTTCGTTTTCGGTAGCAGTCTTGAGATACCCAGTATGTTTCGGTGCGGGAATCGAATCCTCGTTCTCACATTTCACTGCCAGTGTCCAACCAAGTACCAACCATGTCACGGTCCACAGAGGTCGACACGTCTTACATTTCAGAGTCATATGTGAACGAACTGAATGTCAATTACCCCGCAATTTACCAATGAATAAAACCATCGCCAGAAATCGCTTGTGTATAACAAAGATTTTCAATAAATTCTATGGTATGTGAAATCAGCCACCCCTTGCTGGGTAGCGTGGTGCACGAAGGCTTCATGGCTCTCAATTACACTCTCGATTGTAAATGAAGACTGCGAAACAATGGGACGTACATTATACCGGGTATCTCAAGACTGCTACCGAAAACGAAGCCGGGTGGTAGTTTTAGTGGCTACAAACACAATGCAATAAAAAAAATCGCATAGAAACGCGACAATTATTTTTTATGATTTTTTAAATATCGTCATTTTTGGCTAGTAAATCCATAGTTTTTGCTAAAATAATAATTTAAACTCTTTTATACCTTAGAGTATTAATAAATAATAGGGCATACACTATTATTTTAGGATAAAATGTATTTACCACCCAAATATGGTCATAGGAAAAAAATAACGAAAAAAAAATTATTGCCTTTTTTTGCAACTTTTTCTGTTGCATTGTGTCTGAAGTCGCTTAAACTACCACCCGGCTTCGTTTTCGGTAGCAGTCTTGATATACCCTGTATAGTCTAAATTATTGTCACTATCTATTTCTGTTTAAGATTTAGATAGTAGATTCGGAGCCTGGGTAGCTGTCCCGCGTATTGTGGCGCCGCGCCGTGCAGCGCCATTCCCCTAGGTCGCGCTAGTAATCCCGCACAGGGCGCCAGGAGCACTAAAACTGTAATTACAAGGTTGTCATAACATTATTTTTATGACCGTCTCTGGGGATTATAATTAATGATAATACGACCGGTCGCCACTTTGACGTCATCACCTTCTTCAATTTATCATTCATTTTCTATCACATTAGTTTTGCCCAAAAGCCTGTGCATCTGCAAATGTGCAAAGTACAATAAATAATAATAATCAATCTTTATTGTCACAAAAAAATAGGCTCCAGGCCTTTATCGCAGTGGACCAAATAATATGTAACAAAAATACATTATTATATTATATGTTTTTCATTGCCATCCATTATCTATGAGCTATTTCGAATCTCAAGATGACTTCCGTCATCCGCTTGCGTACTTTGCTAGCATTGTTCTATATTTAAATCGTGTTTATTAATATTTGTGGTTTCGATACAAACCAATGTTATTGAAGTGAAAATATTGATCAATGATCTCATACTGCAAACTGTATGGCGTATGCGTAATTCGTACACACAATACAATGTAATCAAATTGATTCACCACAATCATTGTTTAAAGATAAGTTGTGGTGGGCTGTTTGTTAAAGAACCAGGACGCGGCTGCCAACATTTTCACGGTGGTCGCAGGTTCAAAGCCCACGGCATTCCTCTGACTTTTCGGAGTCATGTGTGTATTGATTATCAATTACCACGCACTAAAACGGTGAAGGAAAACATCGTGAAAAACCCTGAATACCATAGAGATTTGTGAGAATTTATATGGTATGTAAAGTCCCCCCACCTGCAATTAGGCCAGTGGAACGTAGATGGGTTGATACAGTAACATTATTTTTTAGACATAATGGAAGTTGGACATACAAATCATTAGTAGAAGCTATAATCTTCAACCTAAGGCCCTATTAGTCCTAATCAAAACTTTGCTTTTAGAGGAGTCCCATCCTTTATAGTGAGTCATTGCTGATAAGGGACAGTACAAAAACCCCCAGGTCGCTTACATAGGTAATATTGTACTTATAGTATTGACACAGTGGAATCATCTATGCAGCTTGCTCCTTAGGCCATCCTTAAGGCAATGTTGCTTGACTGACAAATGGAATGCTTTTTAAGCAGGATCTATACGAATATTAAAGTATTTTAGAATTTTTGAAGGTGTCTAAATAAAATATCTTCATAATTTAAGTGGCATAAACTTGTGTTTTTACGAACACAATAATTACACAGGTCTGCGAGGATTTTTTTTTTTAAATAAATTCGTCCCAAACATATATATAACATATATTGGTCTGTATATCTATACATATAAATAAAATTGAAGTGTCTGTTTTAAGAGTGAAAATAAAAAAAATGTCCTACTACATGTCGTTATATACACGATAACTGTGCCGAAAATGATATTTAAAAAAAATTTGTCTGTCTGTCTGTCTGAAATGGCTGGACCGATTTTGACGGGATTTTTTTGTCAGGTAGCTGATATAACAAGGAGTAACTTAGGCTACATTTATTTTAGAAAAATAAAGTAACGTTGCAATGCTCAGTGCCGCGCGCAGCTCACGCGCATGCCACTACACTGGGCCGTCACGTCGGGCGCCTCCCACCACTTCTCCCACCAACGAATCAATATCACAATTACAAAATATTGTATATATAAATAAAATTTTCAATAAAGCTAATACAAAAAACTGATAATAAATGATAATTAAAATGTTATCATGGGACTGAATGAGACGGGACATAAACACGATAAAACGGGACGGGAAATATAGTCGACGGCGCGCGGGAAATATAGTTAGTACGCGAAATAATAAGTTGTTGCCAAATCAATACTGGACTCAAAAGCTATCTGCACCCGGGCGAAGCCGGGTCCGACCGCTAGTAGTAAATATATACTTTGTTTTAACGTATCACGTCACATCTTTTTTGCAGATAGATATTTCCTATACTCGTATATAGAAGTCCGTAAATTCGATAAATTCGTATGTTTTTTTACATACTTGATTCCAGGATCTATATGTTTATTCTATACTCTATGACCAATTTAATCTATTGTTACTAACCTGCCTTTCTCCCTGTAAGAAGAGTAACACTACAGTTTTTATTTATTTCGTTATTTATATATGCTTTATTGTACACCAAAATGAAAGACGCATACAAAATACTTAAAAACTAAAGACATGGTTACAATAGGCGGCCTTATCGCTAGCTGTGATCTCTTCCAGGCAACTTTAGATTTACTGGATTATTGTGATATTGAAATACAGGGTAAATTTTATGTAGTTTATGTTTTAAGCCCCGAAAAAAACATGTAATAAAATGTTGTTTTATTAAATCTGTAACTATGGTACGGGATCTTTGATTACCTAAGAATGTTGCAGAACTTCTCGGTTCTCGACTAAAGGAAAATAATTGATTAGATTCTAATACATATCGATATTTAAATTAATATAAGGCATAGCTCCTACATGGTCCTTCAAAGTGTTACACATATATTTGATTCGTTGGTTAGTCAAGTCCATATGCAAATTAATCAACATGTATAAGTACAATTAAATAAATATTATTTTTTGCTTTGCAGTGGTATTTTTATTATTTTTTACTTTTTAGTAGTTTTTGTCGGTTTTTGTTCGTATTCAAATACTATATCATATAATTCTAATAAATGTGACATGATATATATCATATGAATTCCGTTTTCTATTACTTTTAAGACAATCAAAACAAATATTAATGTTTCAAAAAAAAAACATTTCAATAATTTTTTTTCGCAGTCCTTTGTTATTAATGATAGGTGTCTAAAAGATCAGATACTTCTGACGTTTCGGAGCCCTATACCGGGTATCTCAAGACTGCTACCGAAAACGAAGCCGGGTGGTAGTTTTAGTGGCTACAAACACAATGCAATTAAAAATTTCGCCTAGAAATGCGACAATTTTTTTTATGATTTTTTAAATATCGTCATTTTTGGGTGGTAAATCCATAGTTTTTGCTAAAATAATAATTTAAACTCTTTTATACCTTAGAGTATTTATAAATAAAAGGGTATATACTATTATTTTAGGAAAAAATGTATTTACCACCCAAATATGGCCATAGGAAAAAAATAACAAAAAAAATTGACGCTTTTTTGTGCAACTTTTTCTGTTGCATTGTGTCTGAAGTCGCTTAAACTACCACCCGGCTTCGTTTTCGGTAGCAGTCTTGATATACCCTGTATGTATAGATAGCTATCAATCAGCACTATAATGGTGAAATAATAAATATCGCAATTAAACTTATAGGTACCGAGCGAGCTCCTACGGTGGGACGTATAAGTTCTGATAAGTATATATTATATATGTAATACGGATACAAAATAAATAATATTTAAAATCAAAGGCAGAACAAAAGTATTTGTACTTACTTATGATTCCAATGGCAAATAGGTACTTCATTTCACCTTAGTAGAATTAATTAATTTTACTATCGAACTTCGCCCTTTGTGCCCGCGATATAGCAGATAAACTCCAGGAAGGTCGCATGAGATCGTATGGTCATGTCCTAAGAAAGCCACCAGAGTACGTCGACAATGTGTGCCTGAGCCTCAACATTTCAGGACCTCAACCGAGGGGTAGGCCGAAGAAGCGCTGGCTTGATGTTGTCAAGGAAGACATGAGATCGAATGACCTTACTATTGCGGATGCCGAAGACCGGGCGAAATGGAGGAGACTCGGCCGGAAGGCGGACCTTGGCACCGGCCGAGATAACGCCTGAGCAGAATGAATGATTATTATAGAACTTCGCCCAGAGTAACTACAGGACATATTGAGACTTAACATGTTATGGCTCAGGATGGCGAGCGCAGTGGAATGCCAAGCATTACTTTGTAATTCAAGGTGTTGTTTGGTTTTGCTACTGTTTATGAGCGGTCGTATCTCTTACCATCAGGCGAACGGCATGCTCGTCTTGCCATTCATTGCAATAAAAAAAATTGTTTGCTGAAGTCGAAGACTTTAGGATGAGATTTAGATGACTTTAGGATTTAGAGCAAATACACTTCTTAATTTTTTTTAAACAGTTCTTTGCACTAAACGACATACCCACTCACATCTGAACAATAGACCTTTACCAAGGACTAACTGTAAATATATGAATTTCTTGAAATAAGTATGGAATAACCCCCCCCCCCCCCCCCCAATGTGGATCAGCATCAAGTGCTTTCTCATGTTATTGAGTAATTACTCCACGGCTTATATAAATAATAATAATAATAATAATTTATTTCATAAAAACTTGACGTACAGCATTTATACAAACAAAAGGCCTTAACTAATGTGACACAAGTTATATTTTGGGCGCCTCTGAAGCCGAACTAGGTGAATACCTGTATTTCGGCTTGCAGTGCCTTTCCCAGTATATATTTTCACTTATATAATGAGCAAATAGGGTATTATAATTAGTACAGCCATACCAAATACATACTAGAGGACAAGCGTAAAAGAAATAAAAAATAAATAGAAATGAAAATAACAAAAAATTAATTAAAAAATCAAAAAATACATCTAGGCGCCCACAACCACTTCAGCTTGCTAATGAGTTGCGCTACATCAGTAATCACAATACTTCTACTGACGTTATCCTAACATACAGATAACGCCCGGGCAAAACCACTTAATTACATACAATACTGAATAATTTTACATCACGACATTTGGACTCGAAATAAGCATTTGTAGGTCATACAAAGATTTTCTGTGTGAAACAACCACTTTTTGTTTCACAGCAGGGGAGAACAAAAAACATAAAAACATTGGAATCCTACTTAATTTTAAGGAGTTCCCCTCTCCAGGTCCGAAGATATTCATCAGATCTTCACCATATTTTTATGGGATCAAACGACAAGCACCAGCTTTCAATCAAAGAAAGAATGATTGAAATCGGTTCACACAGTACAGAGAAACGAGGTAACAAATATAAAAAATAAAAAAAAGCAACATGCAGTCGAATTGAGAACCTCCTCCTTCTTTTGAAGTCGGTTAAAAATAAAAACTAATGGTTAGCAGTTGATTTCGCAAGATCAATACCTAAATTACACACAATAATGCAGTCTGAAACATCTTATGAATCTATTTATTTTTAGAAGCAGCTCAATTGATCATATACAATTTGTTCTAAACAACTATAACCTATGATGCATGAAAAACATTTCCTTATTTTTTAATATACCATAACAGGCGTCAAAATAGATAAATCTCAAGTGGGCTTTGTTTGCTTGAATGTATGTAAAATTGATTCTTCCTCATCCCCATTTATAGACAACATCTCTAACATAATCTAATCAAAAACCTTTTAAATCAAATGTCGTCTAAAGTTTCCCATAATGTATCCTCGGAAATAAAAGTGCACGTAACAATAATTTTATGTAAATCACGGTATTCAAAACATTTGCAAATCATAAATATCATAATTCGCAAGATAACACGTGATATCGTTAAAAGGCCTTTGGCATACACATTCGTATGTAGGCGACTGAGTCAGTGGGGCGTTTACGCTGATAATACAAAAATCACAACACAGCATATTTAATGTTTTCTCAACTAGTAAAATAAGCTTTTTATTATTTTTATACCTAACTCTCCTAGCTGTCCGTCACAGCTTCGCCTAGGTGCAGATATTTTTTGGCTCCTTTCCATACCAGATACACGCATAGTGTAGAACGCTTCTTTGTGAATATACGGATGACACTCCCCCAGCCTTACTCCGTCAATAAAAGTAAAAAGGTTGGTAAATTACAGTAATTATATATTATTTTTTTTTGGTAGAAATATTAGGAAAGCCGATTTTCCATAATTTTTTTCATTCACCGTTCAAACGAGAAAATTATCTACGATTACATTATAGTTCCGAATAGTAATATAGTCGCAGGTGTATGCCCTGGGATCGCACAAGTAACCACTATCTAAGCAATCCGATTCCCACATAAGTAAGCCGCTCTTCACTTTATCAACTGGAAATTGATAGTGCTCAAATACATTTGATATTTTTCGATAACCTATGACTAGAAAGTAAACAATTTATATTAATGACACTGCACTTTAAAGCGTTGATAAATAAATTCTAATAAGCCAATATCCACATTGATTATTTATGATTTACGACAACCACGTTTATAATATCTTTACTGTTGGTAAGTCTCTCATATCACATATGTTAGGCCTCCTGGGTAGATACCAACGCAATGTCTATTTCTCCCGTCAAACAGCAGTTTAAATGAAAGATATTGTAGCCAGAGTAACTACTGGACATACTGAGAATTAACGTCTTATGTCTGAGGGTGGCAAGCGCAGTGGAATGCCAAGCATTGCTTTGTAATTAATGGTGTTTTTTTGTTTTGCTACTGTCAACGAGCGGTTGAATTACTTACCATCAAGCAAATCGCATGCTCATCTCGCTATTCATTGCCATAAAAAAAGAAGCACGTGTCTTAAAAGTGATAATCATAATGACAATCTGTATCGGAGCCATCGTCCTTGAGAAATGTCAAATAGGAATACCTACGAGAGCTAGAATCGTAGCTATTATATTAGTCAATTGTAGTGTATGCTCAGATCCGTACGATATGTACCTAGATATGCATTATCTTCATTCATGCAGAATTTATTAAGAAATCAAAGCATCTTAATATGTCCTCGAAGATTCAAGCTACCTGTTTAACTAATTGAATTACGATCGGATCACTGATTTAGTCATGAATACGTGCTAGTAACTAAGTTATATGTTACATTTATAAGATTATCATGATAAGAAATAAATAATTCATTAATTTAAAACACAGTCTAATTAAATGTCTATTATTATTTTTCAAAAATTACTAGAAATATTTAAAATCTTAATTTAGGTTTATATAATGTGACCATGACAATGTCACATCTAAATAACAAAAACAATGCAGTTATCACCAAATGATTGATATGGATGCCGGAACGATATCACTAACAGATCGCAACTTTGCCTTCCGTCTGGATGATACGCTCGCAGCAGGAGCTTATCTAAACATTTCGGTTGTAACATATGTTCAAGGTTTTCCAGGTCCATTGATTGAGGATGACGTCACTGACGGCAGGCCGGGTGTATCGCGCCACGACGCTCGCCGCCACATTCGCAGCGTGGCCAGCAATCCGCCGCAGTCGCTCGGTGCTCCGCTCCAAACCACTCGTCGCGGCCGCCGAAATTCTATCGATCGTTTTAATTCACTGTTTTCACAACATTACACAAAAGTCAAAACAATACGGACTTTTTAGTGGTGCGGAGCGGTCGTTAGACCATATTTTTGATATTCTAGCCAAGTTTTAATTCATAATTCCATTTTTTGCCGGTTTCGAAACTTTTGTGACGGGACTAAAGGACGTTGCAGATCTCAAAGCTTAGAATTATTTTATGCTGATAAAATTCAAAGCATCATCATGAAGGATAAGAAGAAACGGTAAGTTTTCAATATTGGTAATTTTAAGTTACATTTATAGCTCAATCTCAATATAATATACTAAATATTGTATAAATCTTCAATGATAAATTCACGCAACTGTACCATCTACGGAATCAAACTTGCGTACCCTTTCGTCCTTGACATTCTGCCTGTCCGCGTTCTTGTAAATCATAGAAAAGGCCAACCAAGACTCATTACGACATAGATATGAAATGAAATTGTTTCTTCAATACACGTAAAGTTGATAATTTTTAGTACGAAAAGAAAGGAATGTATGTACACGAAAGTTTTTGAATACTCATAATAAATACGATTGTGTGTTTACTATATTCAAACAGCTGTTTATAAAAATTGTATTTTAAAATTATTACAAAAAATCTAACTACCTATATATCGACGCAGGAAAGCGATTTTGTCGTATCTCGAAACAAGCAATTTCACACCAGTACCAAAAAAATATATTAAAAAAATGAATGGTTATTCATTTTTTTCTGAACTAGAATACTTAAGAATACCATTTCTTTAATAATACATTTTAAAATAAAACCTTACATTTTCACGAGGAAATCCAATGCGGTATTTTATTTATGAATTAAATTTACTGGTGGTAGGTCTCTCATATGTGAGAGGCCATCTGGGTAGGTACCACCGCAATGTCTATTTCTCCCGTGAAACAACACTGCTTAAATGCACTGTTGTGTTTCGGATTGAAGGACATTGTAGCCAGAGCAACTACTGGACATATTGAGACTTAACATCTTATGTCTCAGGATGGCGAGCGCAGTGGAATATTGCTACTGTTCATGAGCGGTCGTATCGCTTACCATCAGGCGAACGGCTTGCTCGTCTCGCCATTCAATGCAATAAAAAAAAAAATAATAATATACAAAACACATATACGCTTTTTTTGAGATACGACAAAATCGCTTTCCTGCGTCGATATGTTCTCATAAAGCTGTGCGTTATAAGGAGATCATGCACAAATGCACTCTACATTTACTCTACATTTTTGATGTAAAATTATTTTGTACTGAATTAAAAGTAAAAAGGTTCGGGGATTTATATTGAGTGGCCAGGTAGAAAGTTACTCAGTAGACCACTACGTAAACGAGTTATTTTTTTGCCGAATTCCTTCGAAAGCTCGATCCACGGGTTCCCTTACAAATTCTTATTAAAACATTGGCTTCTAATCGTTAACATTCCAAATACACCTTAGCGAAAGCAAAGAAGGCTAGGGCCTAATTTTCAATTGTATTCGTTCAGGAATTAAAACGAACCTAATAGCTACTACTATAATACTAGAATAGAATTATAACTACCAACCATCAACCCGCATTAGGCCAGCGTGGTGGACTATATGGCCTAACCACTCTCAATCGTACTCTCGATTGTAGAGTAGGCCCGTGCCCTGCAGTGGGACGTATATGGGCTGATACAGATACAGAATTATAACTATAGAATAAAAAGATCACTTACCATCAGCTAACCTGTTTGCTCGTTTGCCAGACCCATGCAATAAAAATATTACCTGACCATTGAGCTAATACTCGTATTACTAATATAAACTCAATGTATCTGACATATAGGTTTTATGTTCCCGTCTAGAACTTACCAATTAGAAACAATAGCATTGTATATCCACATTAAAATTGAAATTTTTATTTGGGTAAACTTTCATGCGTTTTTTTGGTTGATTTAATACGTAACCTCTGCTAGTTTTCTGTTCTCTAGTAAATTACAAAGTACAAAATACGGTAACAAAAGAATTTCTTACGTAAACTAAAACGTTTAAATTGTACAACAAAAGCCGGAAGTATGATTTTCATTTAAATGCAATTCATTGCTAAATCATCGTTAACCAAGGATCCGATTTGGTACTTTTTGCGTTATCGATAATCCGTTGTATGGCAAATAAACACGATAATTCTGAATAATTAAATTGATTTGTTTATTTTCAGTCTAATTATGACTCAGTATTATATACGTATATTAAGTATTTTATAATATGATGTCAATTTGTCAGTTTAAATCACAGGTTTAAATATAATCTTATTATTCAATATAATTAAAAAATAGAAATAGTTTCAAACTTTTGACATGATAATATACCTCTTCCATTAAAACACCAATATATTAAATTAAACTTCATGAAATTATGACACATTTAAAAAAAACTGCCGATGTAATTAAGATTACTTTCAAATATTATTCTCATTGATCCGTATCTGTAATATATAATATTATAATATAAATTCTCATCATTTTCATGTCAATTATCAAGCACGGTTAAGTTTATTCAATTTGAAGCATGCCCGATTTATTTATACAGGGTATCTCAAGACTGCTACCGAAAACGAAGCCGGTAGTTTTAGTGGCTACAAGCACAATGCAATTAAAAATTTCGCATAGAAACGCGACAATTATTTTTTATGATTTTTTAAATATCGTCAATTTTGGGTGGTAAATCCATAGTTTTTGCTAAAGTAATAATTTAAACTCTTTTATACCTTAGCGTATTTATAAATAAAAGGATATACACTATTATTTTAGGAAAATATGTATTTACCACCCAAATATGGCCATAGAAAAAAGAATAACAAAAAAAATTTGTCGCTTTTTTTTTGCAACTTTTTCTGTTGCATTGTGTCTGAAGTCGCTTAAACTATCACCCGGCTTCGTTTTCGGTAGCAGTCTTGATATACCCGGTATACGTTAAGGGTTTAATAAAACCTAGGAAGTGTTTGTAATATGCAGGGCGCATATAACACGGCCTAACTGCCGGAACAGATGTTCTGTTCGACACATGAAATCCGGATATGTCATAAAGCAACTGCCAACTATATAAGGTAAATAAGACAAATAAATATAATGTAGAGTCCCGTCTTAGTGCATATAATTCATACATTTATCCAACAGAACATTAAAACATCGTATCCTGCTATCAAAATAAAGAAAAATAAAGAGTCAAGACTTTCTTCCTTTCATAAATGTTAAAATTATCTACGTTTCTAGCTTAGTAAGTGCATTTATTTCTAGAGAATCACAAAACCGAGTCAGATGACTCTTACACTACAAACAAACAACAAAGAAATCACAAAATAAAAATAATAGTACAAGCGACCTTATCACAATACCTAATTTCTTACAGGCAACTATGGGTTGTATATTTAAATAGGAGAAAGAAAGGGCAGTCTAGTACACAAATAAAATAATAATCTACAATGAATAAACTACATTATTTTAATACCTATATTATATAAATATAAATACTTACGTATTTTAAATATGTTTGAATCCTAAATTTTTTTAGAACTTTTTAGTATAACAGTTATATTATTTCATGTGTTGGATAAAGTAATCATACAAATCAGATCTTACATTGAACGGTTTAACACAACACAAACTGGTTAGACGCTAATAATTCCTTACATGTAAACTGTAGTGCAGAATGACGTACCGCTCATTATTACGCATTGTTACACTACACGGTCAACGTCAACGTTTAAATGCGCGAGCGCAGACCCGTCGACTCTGATTATTTATGTGAGAACACACTTTATTTATCTATTTAATAATTAATGCGATCGACAACAATTGCACTTTTATTTGAGAGGACATGATAAAGTACGAATAGAACGTGTTCGTACACACAAACAAAAGAAAGTATATAAATGTATGTATTATCCATAGACTCGAAATGTTAATTGTAATTGTGTCCATGTATTATTAGATGTAACAAGTCTATCTGCCTCACTGTATTTATCCACTATTTATTCCTAACTATTTCAGAATGGAATTTAGTAGAAATTCATCTCACAGAAACTCTGCATTCCCTAAGATAATAAATAAATAGTCTAATTAGATCTCTGTCATTTTTCCATTTATACGAGAAAAGTAAAAAGTCAGTAAGCTACGTTATTCCTTCGTAATTTTAGCAGTGAAGCCAATCCATTTTAGATAAACGTTTATACAACGCCCCGAAATCAAACAAAAAACTAGTCGGGATGAGGTAAAGCGAGAGCTAAATAGGTCATCTTTGTATTGATTGGACACGTTATTGACACAATAGACTTACTAATGCCTTCAGCTCAAAACTGCGAGTTACTTCTTAATATCACGCTTCTGGCTATACACATTATTAAGTCAAACTGTGTATTTATAACACTGTTCTTATCTCACCATACATTTTTGGTGGTGCAGAGATTCCAAATAATATCAACTTCTTTTCATTAGAGGAAATAAATGATTACAACAATTTTGTTAAAAAGTTTTCAAATTTTAGTTTAAATATAATGTACTTACTGCACGTGGTAAGCTTCGAGGTTCCATTAAAATCACGGTGTCTTCAATGTAACGCCGGAGGGGCATGAGGTTATAAGCCGATTAAAATCCGACATTATCGTTTATTGTTTTTCCCTGTGGAAACATAGGTAATATTATCAGACAGGGCAGTCAAAGCTACATATCAGTTTCGATGCGAAAAATATGTTTTCTCCGGAATTAATTAATTTCTTCATTGGAGAATTACTGGCAATCGGTCATAAAATATTAAAATAAAATTCTGGTACAATATGCACAAAAGTTTTGTTGTTGTTAAAATAATTAGGAAATAGAGCTGATCATAAATGATCCGTTTAATTAATTTCCACTGTTGAGCTCAGCGAAGATAAAACGCGATCTAACTAGTTTGAATTATTTCACAGTAATAAGAGCATTCGCTGATATATTTAGATTTACTTTTAAATATAAAATATGTAAGTGAACATAAAAATAAATAGAAATATAATAACCTCAAAGATACACAAACGCTGACAATACAAACATTCTACAGGTAGCTAGTACCTACATTCTCACATTCAACTAACGACTTAGTAATTTAGCAATGCCCTGACACGTGTGGATAAGTACTGGATTGTGCGAGAAAGGTCATATGGATCCCCGACTATAGTATTATGTATGTTGCATATCTACGTATAGGCCAAGAGCCTGTGGCCACTCGACTTTCGTCATTTTATACAAGCTGAAAGTTTGTCTGCACATGCGTCTACTTTAGTTTTCACGCGATCAGCAATTTAATTATACATATAGCAAGTTTATTTCGCGATAACTTCAAAAGTTATCAGCTTCAAGCTTCTGTCTGCCAAAAAAAACACATTTTGATAGTTGCCTAAAATACATTTAAAAAGTAAGCTCTTATACTGTAGCGCTAGTAAAATTACGTTTTATTAAGTTTGAAGATATCGTAATATAAATTATTGAGATATATGTATATACAACTAGCTGTGCCTGCGACTTCGTCTGCGTGGAATTTAACAAAAAAGTTAACCAGTTTATTTAGTTTTTTTTTTTGGTTTTTGCATTTTAATTTTAATTATCAACTTTGTAACCATACCGCGATCTAATTCTACGGTGGCGCCATCTCTTAGCGAGCGGCGGTAAACTCCCGTTACACATTTATTTTCAGTTTTTTTGTATTAGCTTTATTGAAAAATGTCTTTATATACAACATTTCGTTAATGTGATATTGATTCGTTGGTGGGAGGCGCCTGACGTGACGGCCCAGTGGTGGCATGCGCGTGAGCTGCGCGCAGGCGTTGCAATATTACTTTATTTTTCTAAAATAAAAGATTTTTTCTAAAATAAATGTAGTCTAAGTTACTCCTTGTTATTTTATTTTATTTTATTTTATTTATTTTAAGAAAACATACAGTGATACTATAACAAAACATTGAGAACAACTATACACTAATTACATGTTTCCGCAGATAGAAAATAGAAAGTATATCAAAAGCATCCACAATATTAACAAGTAGCAATAGGAAAATTATTTATAAAACACATAATATACAGCATACACACAGAAATAATACGATAGATTAACAAACAATATTACTAACAGCCAGAGAACCAAAACCCTGTTAATATTTTCTTAAATTTAACCGGTTTGGAATTAAAAATATCGAGATCCGAGAATTCTACCACGGCATTTAACTCTGTTGCAGCTCTGATGAAAAATGCGTTCTGCCTATAATTAGATGCGCTTTGTGGAATAGATAGGCATGTGGGTCGTCTAACGGTCTTATTTGGGACTTTTAAGTTAATTTTGTCAGGTAGTTATATCAGCTACCTGACAAAAAAAGTCCCGTCAAAATCGGTCCAGCCATTTCAGAGATTAGCCGGAACAAACAGACAGACAGACTGACAAAAAAAAATTAAATACCTATCATTTTCGGCACAGGTATCGTGTATATAACGATATGTAGTTGGACATTTTTTTTTTATTTTCACTTTTAAAACAGACACTTCAATTTTATTTATACCTATGTATAAATTATTTAAGTACTGTGTTCAAGTAGTAAGAAATTATTAAAATACATAAATAATCTAGGCTTATGTTACCAAATTAGAAGCTAAATAAAACAAGAGAAGCCTATTGTTTTTATCTTAATAATGAAGCAAATTTTTACACACCTAATGATGTCTTTGTTATCAACTCCTAAAATTAGGTAAAATACCAGACTCGGTAATGATAGTGGTACGCCCTCTTCCGGAATGAAAATGTTAAGTCATAATAATGTGATAATTATCAAAATTTCGACAAAAAAATATACTTAGTATTTTACTGATTAATTTTTGTGCACTATGTACAAAGTTTGATAGACGTTTAATATAACTCGAAACAGTTACTTTTAATAGATTCATTTCGATCCCCGCAGCAAGACAAATGTACATACATATGTGTGATCCACAGGTATTTGTTTCGGATAATTATTTTTCATGCAACTTCACAAATGCTGAATTAATTTAAATCCGAATAAATTTTAACGGTTTTTTATAATAAGTAATAAATCCATAATGGGGTAAATGAAATCCATATTTGCGTGAAATTCATGACTTTATTTAACATGTTTCTGATTGGCCAGTTTAGGTCAAATATGCACATTAGTACTATATAATTTGTTGCCATTTTAAAGGTAGCTTCATAATGCCTCTCTTATAGGAAGTCTTGGTTGACAAAAAACTCTATTGATCCCAATTTCTTATCACTCAGGAAATTTTGCAATGTGAGAAAACGGTGATAATAGCTTGGTGCCAGTTCCGGACTACATGGTGGATACATTAAACTTCCCAACCAAGCTCCCTGAGTTTCTAGCGAGACTTCACTTCAGGCATGTGGCCTGGCGTTGTACTGATGGAACACAAACAAACTCGCGCTTGCTTGGCATATTTGACCCAAATTCGACAAACCGAAAAATGTTAAATTAAGTCATATGAAATTCACCCAAAATAATGAATTTCTTTTTCCCCAACCTATTATTTAATCATGACTATAAATTAAATACGCGAGCACAGACGATCGCTATCTTAAGGTTATATTAAATTTGGTGTGGATGTAAAAACAAGTATTTTTATGTTTTACGTTTAGCCCATGTATATTCGATTTCAAGACATAATTGTACCCTATTCTTAATCAGATTAGACCGACATAAAATGGCGAAGGTGTGCGAAGCTTAGAAATAAATTTGCACTTTGCCATCCATTGACCTTTTAACGCGCTTCGAAAAATTAACAAAGATGTCCAAAGATAGAAAGACGCCAAAAAACCCCACATTATACATACCTAGTCAGGTCATAAATTCTGCCACATGTTTATTATAAAATAATTGAAACAAGTTTATTCATTATGTAACCATTTATATACCAAAATGAACTTAACAAAACATAGATTCTTATGACACTAAAGTTTATTCAAAATGACCTCCGTGATTTTGAATACAGGCCTTCAATCTGCGCGGCCAGTTGTCTATCGCAGCACGAACGAGGTCCATGTCAATATCGGCGGCTGCCTTAATCAAGGATGTCTTGAGTGACTCCAATTGGGATGAGGCTTTGAGCACGCCTTTTCCTCCAAGTGTTGCCATATCTTGTAATCTAACGGATTCAAATCTGGACTGGAGGAGGGCCAGTCTTCGTGCCGGATGAAGTCGATTTCACGCGCCGCCAGCCAGTCTTGTGTGCTCTTCGCTCTATGAGCTGGCGCCGAATCTTGTTGGAATACACAGTGCCTGTTATTGAACATGGTATGAGAAACAGGTTCCACAAGGTTCGTCAGGACTGTATTTTGATACACAACTGCATTTGTTTTTTACACCTTTCTCACAAAAATGTACCTCTGCTAAGCCCCAATAAGAAACTCCCAACCATATCATGAGTGAGGATGGAAAATGACCTCGTTGGACACGCGGAATACAGTTGCTCGCTTCTTCACTACTGTGTGCGTACACCTTATCATTTTGTTTGTTGTAGCTCTCTTCTCTCTCTCTTCTACGGTATTTTTTTTTCATCTGAAAAAAGAATTTCCCGATATTTTCTTCCCGCGTACCGCTTCAACAAAGCGCGGCATCTCTTCAGTCTCAGGTTCATTAGACGAGCATTCAAACGATGTCCTGTTTTTCTTCGATATGCCCGAAGCCCTAAGTCTTCATTTAACACCCTTTTCACCGTGGTTCTGCTTAACCCCATCTGAAAGGCCAACAGTTTCTGCTTACGTTTGGGATTTCTTTGAATTCGCGCCTTCACAGCTTTTATCACTGCTGGAGTCCTAACAGACCGAGGGCGACCACTTCTTGACCTGTCATCTACACTAGAGTCTTCATTGTATCGTTTGATGGTACGATAAACGAATCTTTTGGTTATATTCAAATTTTTCAGTATGTCAAAAATTTGAATTGGTGCGTAACCGCAACGATGCAACGCAATAACTGCAACACGGTCTTCTTTAAGCGTCCACTCCATATTTAAAAATGAGTAAAATTCTAAAAAATATACATTTTTATTTTCATGAACAATTCAAAATTCGAATTCAATAAACTTTTTTGTGGCCAGCATTCTAAAAGAAAAGTTTTTACTGTGTGACAATACTTATGACCTGACTGTGTATATTGCAACATTCGCTTTGTAGCGACAGAGATATGGATACAAATATATTTTCAATCATCTTTAGTTTTAAAAATTATGCTCAACTTGTAACACTAATAAGAACGGATTAAAACATATCCAAATATAAAAAAATCATAAAAGTATATCTCTCTCTCTTTTGAGCCATAGGAATTCCACTGCTGAACATGGACCTCCCCCATATCTCCCCACAGAACTATTGGAAGCGACTTGCATCCAGCGACATTCTACACTTAGAATATTCATATGAGTAATAAAATCAGATATAAGCTTTATATACCGTAGTAGGTATGTATGTAAAACGAAGTCAGGACAATACAAACTGAACTATAATATTTATTGATTACCTCAGTAAAGTTACTACGTGTTCATAACACTCCCACTAAAACCTCGTCGGAAAAGCAATTTCTTTAACTGTCCACACGACGGGCGTCTGGCGACACGTTCCACAATCTTGCTATTAGTTTCTTTTCCAAGCATTTACGTTTTACGATCTACTAGCTGTGCCCGCGACTTCGTCCGCGTGGAATTTAACAAAAAAGTGAATTAATTTATTTAGTTTTTTTTTTGGTTTTTTGCATTTTTATTTTAACTAGTGGTCGCCTAGCGGTCGAAATTCGACCAAATCAAGAAGAGAAAAAGTTTTTATCTGTATGATGATGTTGTTATTCTGATAATTCGTGCACATTTAAATGTACGTATCTCTCAAAATCACTTATTTCCCCTGAAGTATATGCAATTACTAAAATCGTAAACTACAATAATTGCTTTGAACCAGCAATAGTAAATTATATATTTTTTTTGTACCTGAATGTTGTTATTGCAGATTGCTGCTACAAAACTTTCTTTATGCATATAATGATAGTCCGTGTACATTTAAATGTATCTGACTGCTACACAATTTGTATAAGCGCTCAGTATTTCACGTAGTATCCATCAAATAAATATTTTCTGTTTGACATTCAACAAAACTACAAACCACAATAAACAAATTTTTCTGATTGACATTCAACTATATCAATAATAAACCAAAGAAACAATTTGACCAAAGAGTATGTCAAATACAAATACGTGTGTACAAATACTTGTGTATGCGTGTGTCAAATGCATGCTGGTTTATTTATTGATTTAATGTACTTTTTATGCATTATTATTAAAATCTTTTTTTATATTACATTTAATATTAGGCCTAATATTAATATTATTGCCTCATTTAAAATTAATATTCTCTTTTAATATTAATATTATTACCTCATTAGGCAAATAAAACTTTTTGTTTGATATGTCAGAAGAACAAAATGAAAAAGAAAAGAAACAATTTGACACCAGAGTATGTATACTTGTGTATGGATGTGTGTGTGAAATGCATGGCAGTGTGTGTATTTTTTTATTTTTTGATTTAATGTACTTTATAAGCATTATTATTGAAAAATATTAGCATTCTCCACTTCTCCTACACATAAACTATAAGTGTGCCAAATTTTATGCTCCTGCGTCCGCGCAATTTTCGTAAAAAGGGATCCAAAGTTTTTGCATCACGTATTAATATATAAATTATCAACCTTTGTAACGAAACCATACCGCGATCTAATTCTACGGTGGCGCCATCTCTTAGCGAGCGGCGGTAAACTCCCGTTACACATTTATTTTCAGTTTTTTGTATTAGCTTGATTGAAAATTTTCTTTATACAGGGTATATCAAGACTGCTACCGAAAACGAAGCCGGGTGGTAGTTTAAGCGACTTCAGACACAATGCAACAGAAAAAGTTGCAAAAAAAAAGCGACAATTTTTTTTTTGTTATTTTTTTCCTATGGCCATATTTGGGTGGTAAATACATTTTTTCCTAAAATAATAGTATATACCCTTTTATTTATGAATACTCTAAGGTATAAAAGAGTTTAAATTATTATTTTAGCAAAAACTATGGATTTACCACCCAAAAATGACGATATTTAAAAAATCATAAAAAAAAATTGTCGCGTTTCTAGGCGAAATTTTTAATTGCATTGTGTTTGTAGCCACTAAAACTACCACCCGGCTTCGTTTTCGGTAGCAGTCTTGAGATACCCGGTATACAATATTTTGTAAATGTGATACGGATTCGTTGGTGGGAGAAGTGGTGGGAGGCGCCTGACGTGACCGCCCAGTGGTGGCATGCGCGTGAGCTGCGCGCGGGCATTGGAACATTACTTTATTTTTCTAAAATAAAAGATTTTTTCTAAAATAAATGTAGCCTAAGTTACTCCTTGTTATATCAGCTACCTGACAAAAAAAGTCCCGTCAAAATCAGTCCTGCCATTTCAGAGATTAGCCGGAACAAACAGACAGACAGACAGACAGACAAACATTTTTAAAATATCATTTTCGGCACAGGTATCGTGTATATAACGATATGTAGTTGGACATTTATTTTTATTTTCACTTTTAAAACAGACACTTCAATTTTATTTATATGCTTAGATTATTTGCTGACAAGTATCGCATGGCGAGGTATAATCGTCTATCACTCGTCATTCAACCTCGACCTCTCTGTACTTACCATCAGGTGTGTCAAATAATCCAGACATTATAAAAATCATATACTATATATCTCAATTATTTCAGAACAGTGGTTCCTAAGACCAAACCTTTAAGTCATGAGAGACAATTTGACAAAAAAATTGCCTACCTATTGGCATTTGGCCACTCAGTTTGTTGACTGGTTTAGTTGTATGTTAATACAGTACAAAGATATAAATTAATAAAAAAAATTAAACCTAATATACATAAAATTATTTTAAGTATGATCACCAGTGGTTAGAACCGCTATTTTAGAATATAATTTAAATCGGAATTGCCATTATGGTACGAATTTCTCGTCGTATCTGACGAATGAAAAATCCACTCTTTGACTAGAGTCCAATATTATTATTGTATAAAGATTTCTTAAATCAGGAGAACTTTAACTAGGATTATTCAAATCGTTTATGCTAAAGTTTATCTTATCAAGATCAAATGAGCTACTGCTGCCATAGTCGTTAGTAACTTAACCAAATTAAAAGGCTTTTACTCAGGGGTTGAACCTAGGTAGTCCAATAGTTAACCTCAAACGTACTAAACCAAAAGCCCTTCATCCGAACTGCCCTTACATATAAATAAATAGAAACAATCGGAAGGCGATAGGTCAATACGATAACGCGGTCGGATCTCCGTCACTTGTGCAGTATTCCTTTAGAGATACAACGGTGGTACCATTCCAATATTATTTGTAATAATTACAATATTTAATAATTGTATTAAAAGTGTACAGTGAAAATGGTTGTCTTAATTTTCGGCTACGCTTTGTCTTTTAAAACAAAATTTAGGATTGTAAAAGTGCAGAGGTAAGTAGATAATATGCACATTAATTAAAGCGCATGACGTTAGTTGGGTAGATACATATAACATTAGGCATCATTCAGTTTTCTTGACGTTAGAAATGATTATTATATCCTTTTGATAAAGGAAGTCTTTGTTGTCAACAGAACAATATCTCGGTGGATATGAGGCCTAGATTTGCAATTCAAAGAATCCTTTTTCTCAAACAATCTTTAATTCATAACATAAATTGATTTGATTCATGATTTATTTGTTTACCTACGTGATTCGAAATGTTTCTGTCACTTTAAGATATTATTTATCTTTTATTTACGTATTTAAATGTCGTATAGAATATGGAAGGCTTAAGGCTTAAACAAATTAATAATCACAACTACAAAAAAATATAGCACACCTGATGATAAAGGACTATTGACTTGTAAGCTAAATAAAATCCACTAGCTTCTGTGGCGCAGTTGATAAGACGCCGCCTGTGAAACGAGAGGCCGCGGTTTTGATCCCCGCACCGAAGTACAATATTACCTAGTCAGGTCATAAATTCTGTCACATGTTTAATATAAAATAATTGAAACAAGTTATTCATTATGTAACCATTTATATACCAAAATGAACTTAACAAAACATAGATTCTTATGACACTAAAGTTTATTCAAAATGACCTCCGTGATTTTGAATACAGGCCTTCAATCTGCGCGGCCAGTTGTCTATCGCAGCACGAACGAGGTCCATGTCAATATCGGCGGCTGCCTTAATCAAGGATGTCTTGAGTGACTCCAATTGGGATGAGGCTTTGAGCACGCCTTTTCCTCCAAGTGTTGCCATATCTTGTAATCTAACGGATTCAAATCTGGACTGGAGGAGGGCCAGTCTTCGTGCCGGATGAAGTCGATTTCACGCGCCGCCAGCCAGTCTTGTGTGCTCTTCGCTCTATGAGCTGGCGCCGAATCTTGTTGGAATACACAGTGCCTGTTATTGAACATGGTATGAGAAACAGGTTCCACAAGGTTCGTCAGGACTGTATTTTGATACACAACTGCATTTGTTTTTACACCTTTCTCACAAAAATGTACCTCTGTCCGCCCCGTGACCACGAAAGCTGTAAAGTGATCGAAACGTCGGGAATTCAAAAAATGTAAAAATTAAACTAAATCCGCGATAAAATCCGTAAATAATAGTCTTATTTCAATGTACCTCTGTTAAGCCCCAATAAGAAACTCCCAACCATACCATGAGCGAGGATGGAAAATGACCTCGTTGGACACGCGGAATACGGTTGCTCGCTTCTTCACTACTGTGTGCGTACACCTTATCATTTTGTTTGTTGTAGCTCTGTTCTACGGTAAAAAATGTTTCATCTGAAAAAAGAATTTCCCGATATTTTTTCCCGCGTACCGCTTCAACAAAGCGCGGCAACTCTTCAGTTTCAGGTCCATTAGATGGGCATTCAAACGATGTCCTGTTTTTCTTCGATATGCCCGAAGCCCTAAGTCTTCATTTAACACCCTTTTCACCGTGGTTCTGCTTAACCCCATCTGAAGGGCCAACAGTTTCTGCTTACGTTTGGGATTTCTTTGAATTCGAGCCTTCACAGCTTTTATCACTGCTGGAGTCCTAACAGACCGAGGGCAACCACTTCTTGACCTGTCATCTACATGGTGGGGTTAAGCAGAACCACGGTGAAAAGGGTGTTAAATGAAGACTTAGGGCTTCGGGCATATCGAAGAAAAACAGGACATCGTTTGAATGCTCGTCTAATGGACCTGAGACTGAAGAGATGCCGTGCTTTGTTGAAGCAGTACGCGGGAAGAAAATATCGGGAAATTCTTTTTTCAGATGAAAAATTTTTTACCGTAGAAGAGTGAAACAAAATGATAAGGTGTACGCATACAGTAGTGAAGAAGCGAGCAACCGTATTCCGCGTGTCCAACGAGGTCATTTTCCATCCTCGCTCATGGTATGGTTGGGAGTTTCTTATTGGGGCTTAACAGAGGTACATTTTTGTGAGAAAGGTGTAAAAACGAATGCAGTTGTGTATCAAAATACAGTCCTGACGAACCTTGTGGAACCTATTTCTCATACCATGTTCAATAACAGGCACTGGGTATTCCAACAAGATTCGGCGCCAGCTCATAGAGCGAAGAGTACACAAGGCTGGCTGGCGGCGCGCGAAATCGACTTCATCCGGCACGAAGACTGGCCCTCCTCCAGTCCAGATTTGAATCTGTTAGATTACAAGATATGGCAACACTTGGAGGAAAAGGCGTGCTCAAAGCCTCATCTCAATTTGGAGTCATTCAAGACATCCTTGATTAAGGCAGCCGCCGATATTGACATGGACCTCGTTCGTGCTGCGATAGACAACTGGCCGCGCAGATTGAAGGCCTATATTCAAAATCACGGAGGTCATTTTGAATAAACTTTAGTGTCATAAGAATCTATGTTTTGTTAAGTTCATTTTGGTATATAAATGGTTACATAATGAATAAACTTGTTTCAATTATTTTATATTAAACATGTGACAGAATTTATGACCTGACTAGGTATATGTAGGTACCTAAATAGGTAATAATAATGGTGGTAAGGTTATCCTTTATGGCACAATTTCTATATCTATATTTCTATATCCCATATACGTCCCACTGCAGGGCACGGGCCTCCTCTGCAATCGACAGTACGATTGAGAGTGGTTAGGCCATATAGTCCACCACACTTGCCTAGTGCGGGTTGGCGGACTTATGTACATACCATAGACATTTTTTAAATCGCTATGGTATGCAGGTTTCCTCACGATGTTGTCCTTCGCAATTTTAGTGCGGTGATTGAAATTATTTACGCCTCAATAGCTATTTAAATATTGAAACAAGTCAAATTGAAACGACACATTAAACTGTTATTGTCGCCAAGTGTAAACTGAACACTCACTCTTCGTAAACGTAGTATTTTTTCACAAACAAACCATTCAACAAAGACGGTCCAGACTTGTTGATTTAATTTCCAAAAACATTATGAGCGTACGAGCATCGCGCCATTTAAAAAAAACTGACATTACCAAGAGATTGTACTGCATCTGTTAGTATTTGCAATGGCGTAAAAAAATAAGATAACAATAGTCAACAAAATGTTATGCTATTCAACACAATTCTACGGTCATGCTTCTTCGCGCTGCAAGAGAAAACCTCAGGACTATGCATAATGTAGATTACAATTATCTGCCCTTTTGATTTAATAATTAATAAGGGTTTATAGTTGTTATCAATTAAACAATGTTTGCATATGTAACCATTTTCCTTAGCCTAGTTATTAATGGGTATTTAATTCTAAACATAAACAAATATATGTAAGTTCTTGACGAATGAGCGTAAAACTGGAAGTCCAATTTCGCAAATAAGAATTATTTTTATCAATTAGAATAAGGAAGTATGTAAAATACTATTTTAATACATTACTGGTAAGGTAAACAACAGTTAATACAAAGTTATTTATGTACATAGCTGCATGTCATTTATATAAGTATTATTTTTATATCTGATAAGAAAAGTGTGTCATTCAGACCAGGTGAGGATCGAGAACGTTGACGTCATCAGTATAGGAAACAATACAATTGCTTTTATGACTTTATTACACCTGACTACTAAGTAACTGCTAAATCCATGGATGAATATATAAAGATCATAGAGCCCCATAAACCACAGACAGCAAGCAATAAACATAAAACATAAATGACAAAGTTTGTAGCAATCTTTTATCTAAAATAGTTATTAAAATTACACAAGTTTAAAGAAAATACATTTGTGGTAATTGCCAGTAATTGCATTTAATTTACTGGTGGTAGGTCTCTCATATTTTTCACATTTTGACAGCCTCCGTGGCGCAGGCGGTTAGACGCCGCCTGTGAAACGAGAGGCCGCGGGTTCGATCCCCGCACCGAGAGAAATGTTTGTGCGGCCCACTAATATTTCTCTCGGGTCTGGGTGTTTGTGAGACCGAAAAGTCTCTCGTAGTTCCTGATACCCACGACACAAGACTCGATCTTAATGTGGGGTCAGGACTATGTATGTGACTGTTGGGTGTTATTATTATTATTATTATTATATGTGAGAGGCTGCCTGGGTGGGTACCACCGCAATGTCTATTTCTCCCGTCAAACAGCAGTTTAAATGCACTGTTGTGTTTCGGATTGAAGGACATTGTAGCCAGAGTAACTACTGGACATATTGAGACTTAACATCTTATGTCTCAGGATGGCGAGCGCAGTGGAATGCCAAGCATTGCTTTATAGTTCAAGATGTTTGGTTTTGCTACTGTTCATGAGCGGTCGCATCGCTTACCATCAGGCGAACGGCATGCTCGTCTCGCTATTCACAGCAATAATAAATAAATAAAAAAAAAACATTTAATTATTTAAAATGGAATTTAGATTAATATGTTACATACAATGTATTGAAAAAAACGGATCCATATTTTAACATAATAGGTAACTTACAGTACCACAAAACGAAATTACTTATTTTTCATTCTATACAAAACAGATTATACAAACAGATCCTGAAATCCAATTTATCTTGTTGAAGTAACAAATTTTTAGAAAAAAATGTTCTACGTATTTTCCTTCTATTTTAACATACTATTTCTCCATTCAGAACACGTATTAAGGTTACGGCCCTCACTATCTTACAATTTGATACATCTAAACCTCTTTATTTGCATCTTTATTGCGACGGTCTTCCGATATTAGCACCCGTACTTTATTTTATCAGTTAATGTTTAACTTTGATGAAGCACTGTTCTAAAATAATATTGAGACCCGCAGTTGTGTTTTTTTTTACCTGTGAAATATATTTCGCCACACTTAAATCAACACTAAAAAAATCTAAGACAAAACACAGTATTGAGTATTACTTATTGAACTGACAGTGTTCATGATTTCTTTTTCTTTCTGTAAATTCTAAATTAATAATCACTACATAGTATAAAAAAAGGAGCTTTTTCTGTCCCTATGTCCCTTTGTATGCTTAAATCTTTAAAACTACGCAACGGATTTTGATGCAGGTTTTTTAAATAGATAGAGTGATTCAAGAGGAAGGTTTATGTGTATAATATGTGCATATTATTGTAGAGAAATCTATATGCACCCGGGCGAAGCTGGGCCGGGCTGCTAGTTCTTTTATATAGAACTTTAAAACGTGGTGCAGATATCATAATGCACTTTCTATTTTTTATCACTTATGTTATTGAATTTTATTCCTTTAAACGCAAGTAAGAGAGTAATTATAGAGTATAAAAAAATACCTATTTAGCATTTGCTACGTTTTCTTCGCACAAGGATAAAATTGGCATGTTTCGAAACATACGGCTTAATTTAGAACCGCTCCATTTTCGCATTACGTGCTTTATTTACCTTAAGCATTTGCTTACATGACCTCATACTGAAATAATGCAATCAACGGTATAATAAAAACCGCTTAAAATATAGTAAGGATTTAACCAACGGATTTTAGAAAAACTATTTTAAACTTAACTGCGTGCATACTGGTTTAACGGTTACTTTTAATACGTTTTTTTTTTTAATTTATTGGGACAACAAACGGTTACACGTACATATCTTATTAAAACTAGTCTTAATCTAAGAGGTTATAAAACACATATAACCCACACCATTGTCCACGGATTGGCATAATGTGATATTGTAATTTTAGCAAACAGAAAGACTACAACTATTATGAAGTCGCCTCAGACAACTTAAGCATAACATGTTTATGAACTTCGAATATAATTTTATAAGGCGTAGTTCAAATCTACTCGTATAAGTACTAGAAATATTATTCACATTGTGTGGCCCAGCCGTGGTCGGAATGTTAATAATTGCAACAGTGGAATCTAGTTCCACTTGCATTATGTGACTGCTTTGATAAAACATTTTTATGTAAAGTTTTCTCGGAAGAATAATAAAGAAGGCGTTAATGGAGAAAAATGTCACATAGCTCATATTAATTCCTTGGTAGGTCCCTCGTAGGAAAGACCTTCAGGGTAGATTCCAGCGCTTACTATATTCACACTGCCAAGCAAAAGTGTGTAAGATAGTAACGAACCGGTTGACATAGGTGAAGTACACAAATCTAATGTTCAGTATCAAGTAACAAATGGTGAGGCTTCTGTTTATATAAATTATGGCCAGATGTGGAGATTTTCATCAGTCAGGAGTCAAACGTTCACCTTTTAGACAAATTAGAATAAAACAAAATAGTCTCCTCCGATATCTTCATTATAATTTTTAATCAACGGATATGTACTGATCATAGACCCGCCCAAGAGTTTTCTAAACGATCTTCATCTTACAAGTTACAACTTATTGCCCTTATGTCAGTGTCTAATACACCATATGTCGACAGTGATGGAGCTCACGAGGCTATGCTGGGGGACAGCCCGGTGCCACAGATAATTAAGAAAGAAGCACAGAAGAAAGACGAGTACGAGGCCCTTCAGAGCTTCCTCCGCAGTATCAGTTCCACTGCCACTCTCCCACCCTACGTCAAAGGCGAGACATATTCTTCCGTCCGAGGCGTGTTCAATCAGGTAATAAGCATAAAGCATTACAAACGACTTTAATCATGAAGGAATTGCAATTTAATGAGTTTTAAAATGACTGTTGAATGAAAAATCCAATGTAACTTCAGTCTTTTCAAATTTTACAACTAAACGAATTATTTCGTTTAAAGTTTTGTTATAACATCTGAGGCTTTAGTCATATGTTACTAAAGCCTCTATTAATTTATAATATACACAACAGTATATTATAAATGTAGTATGGTTAGTACTATGTGTGAAGTTATTGTTGGTAATAATTATTCAAGATTTAATATTCCAGTAGCCAAACCAAAACAAACTTGCGAAGAAATCTGAAGTCATATTTGAAGTGTGCAATTTATAATACTGTATATGTGTAGTAATTTCGATATGTCGATTTATATTCGCGCATAATCAAAGGGTAGAGTAAAGGTTATACGGAAAACGGATATTTTAGATGTCCCTTATTATTTCCATATTCGTTTCTATCGTAAAAAATTAACAAATGTAGGTCCCTATGATTACAAAACAAACGGCATATGAATGAAGTCATTAAATACGGCATAAATAATATATTAAAAACATTACCTTTAATAATAAAATTTAAATTATAATATGTAATAAACTCAGAATTAACAGGTAGACGTATGTAATTATGGATTAATGAAATGTTTTGACAGTGTTAATCGTATTAAATCGAATTATAAATTATAATATTTGTACTAGCTTCTAATAAATTATTGCGCTTATCGTTTATTGTATCGTTGTAAATAAGTAAAGGCAATTCAAAGAAACAAATATAATTTACGGTTGTAACAGGGTGTTATAATATAGAATGTATAGTAATATTTTACGCTTTATTAGAACTTCCATATGAAGGTACGCTCTGCTATATTAAATTCTGGTATTAGCACTTCCTCAACCAATAATAAGTATAAAATTCTTAGAATGATTTTAAGTCTTGCGACCTGATTTTTGTATTACCTGTTTTTATATCTTCGACCATAAAGATTATGTGGTATTCTATGCGCATCTCTTATTAAAATTCACATACTTGTTTGATAACCACATATTATACTCTTTGTCTTAAACTTATTATGAGGCCTCATTTATTGCCAATTTTATTTTAAGTCTCATTTCAATTTTCAACCGATATTTTTTTTATTTTATGCCCTCATTTAAGCCATTAACCGTAGTCTAATTTTGTTTCATTTATTACGCTTAAGTATTTAATGTAAATGTTTTATGCAAGCATTTTAACTCAGTGTAAGAACATATTTTATTTCTAGTCAATAGTCAGTTCAGTCGTGGTTAACCGGTTCTATGCATGTGAACATTTACTTTACGACATATAATATGTCGTTTCTATTCCTTAATTTAAAAAAAACATGAAAATGTATTAGCTTAGGTGGCTATTTTTATCTAGTTACCTAATTTGAAAAGTTTCGAAAACTACTTTATAAATTCACACTGACACAGTGTGAATATCAATTCATAATCGCAATTTTGGTGGCATTTTCATCAATAAATACTAAGTGAAATTTCCACCAAAATTGCGATATTGACCTTTTTTATTTAGAAACTTGCCAATATTCTCAAACTATTATAATCATCGTTTGGAGAAATCGGTTGCTCTTTGTCCGTTTTCGGCATTCGACTTATTTAAATACATTATTGGAAAATGTTATCTAGTGCAACCCACATACCTACTGAATATACATAAACGTCACATAGTACATAATACACCTGATTATTTACTAGTAGTATGTCTCTAATATATGAGAGGCCGCCTGGGTTGGTAACCTCAAACAGCAGTGTAAATGCAATGTTGTGTTGCCAGAGTGACTACTATATAATATATTGGTCATATTGAGACTTAACATCTTATGTCTTAGGATGGCGAGCGTAAAGGTGAAAACACATTGTAGGTTTTCGTCTTACGCATAAAGTAAAGAAGCGGCCATAAATACTAGAGCAACGCGTCTTAGAGCGATCTGAACAATGGATTGTTTTGTTGCGTGCACACTAAAGGTCATACGCTTAAGACGTGACCACAGACTACATAGAAAGTGTAGTATATAGGTTGTATAATTATTGCACTGGCTGTAGTACTTTAACGGTAGTTCGATTTATAATTGTGACATAGTGTCAGTCATGTATTAACGTATTAAAATGAATACGTGTTTTTCTTTATGCAAACATTACATTGGCGACGAGGATTAATTGGAAACTGGAAACTGTTTTAAATAATAAAACTATGTCTATCGGCAAGGTTGGTGAGTTTTCCGTGGCTACGGGTAATTGGACACATTATGCCGAGCGCTTAGATATGTTCTGTACCGTTAATAACATCAAGGAAGAGCTATGGGTACCGACGCTCATTTCGGTCATTGGCGAGGAAACCTATGAATTGTTGAGTAACCTAGTTAGCCCTCGAAAGCCTAGTGATTTAAAATATCACGAGATCATGAAAGTCTTAGGGGATCATTTACAACCCAAGCCGACCATCATGGCTGAACGATATCGTTTTCGTCAGAGAAAACAAGAGAATGGCGAGACGATATCACAGTTTGTCGCAGAACTCAAACGCCTTTCTAAGTTTTGTGAGTTTGGACAAAGTTTAGAAGATAACTTGCGCGATCAATTGGTGTGCGGAATAAGAAACGATATGATTCGTCAGAGATTGTTTGCTGAAGATGATTTGACATATGTCTTAGCGGTAAAATTATCTAGTACTTTGGAGGCCGCGGAGCGCGACGCCGCAGCATCGAAGTGGTTACCAAAGAGCATAGCCGTGGAGTGCAATCCTATGAGCAGGCTGCGACTTCAGAGGCTGGTTTTCACAAGGTATATTCTTCAGTTAAACGTTCCGAAAAGCAACACCGTGATGATCGTCAGCGTGTTACGGCGAAGGAAGTTGGATCTTGCATTGTATGTGGAAAATATGGTCATTCAGAGGATCGTTGTCGTTACAAAAAGTTTCATTGCGGCAAATGTAAGGAAAAGGGTCATCTCCGACGGGTTTGCCCGAATAAGGAAATAAGCGGAAGTCGTCGTATACCTAATCATGGTTTCAATGTTGTAACGGCAGATTCAACTGCTGGTTCTTCATATGGTGATGATTGTCGGGATATGGAAGAAGAGTTGAATCAACTTTGTTTGAGTGCATACAAACCGGTGAGCGTATCTTTGATTATTGATGGTCATCAAATTGTAATGGAGATCGACACAGGTTCTGCTGTTTCCTGTGTGAGTAAACAGACTTATGATAGATTTTTTAGGGCGCATAAAATAATACCTTTTGATTTAACGTTGAAATGTTATAATGGAAGTAAGATAAAGCCACTTGGAATTATTAAGCCCGAAGTTAGGTATGGAAAGCAGATTAAATTCTTGGAATTATTTGTTATTCACGGAGGAACTACCTCATTATTAGGTAGACAGTGGTTGAAAGAATTACATATTAACATCCCTATTTATAATAATAAGTCAGTAGTAGAAAGCAGTGTTCAATCTAAATGTAATAATGATAGGTTATCGTTACTACTTTACAGATTTAAAGAATTGTTTAGTGGCGGTCTAGGACGGTTCACGGGTGGTAAAGCTAAATTACGGTTGCGTGAGGGTGCTACGCCGGTATTTTGTCGAGCGCGGCCTCTACCCTACGCATTGCGTGAGCGAGTTGAAGCAGAACTTGAGGCTATGCAGCGGGATGGCGTCATTGAGCCCGTGAGTGCATCGGACTGGGCTACACCTCTAGTACCTGTCCGTAAAGCAGATGGCGGACTTCGAATTTGTGCTGACTACAAGGTAACCTTGAACCCAGTACTAATCATTGAAAAATATCCGTTGCCCAAGATAGAAGATTTATTAGTTGGACTAAATGGGGCTAAGTACTTTTCCAAAATTGATCTCTCTCAAGCGTATAATCAGGTAGAATTAGAAGATCCTGATAATTTAACCGTAATTAATACCCATAAAGGGTTATTTAAGTATAAAAGGCTTGTTTTTGGGCTATCCTCGAGTCCCGGAATTTTTCAAAGAATAATGTCCACATTATTTAACGACATGCCAGACGTCAAAGTATTTTTGGACGACATTGTCATTGGAAATAAAGATTTAAATAGTCATTTGTCGCTTTTAGAAAGAGTTTTAGATCGTCTTCAAAGTGTTGGTCTTAAACTTAAAAGGACTAAATGTTCCTTCCTTATGGAAGAAGTTCACTATCTAGGATTCATTATTTCAAAGGAAGGCATTAAGACGGATCCTAGTAAGGTTGAAGCTATAAGAAAGATACGACGTCCTACTAATATTACGGAGCTAAGGTCGTTTCTTGGACTAGTTAATTTCTATTCCAGATTTATTAAGAATTTTAGTGATATTCTAGCACCTATGTACGAGTTGTTAAAAAAAAAGTATCGTTGGAACTGGACTAATAGGCAAGAATCTGCCTTCCGTGAGATTAAGGCAATATTAATAAGTGCTAAAGTACTAGCCCATTACAATCAAAATATACCATTGATTTTGACTTGTGACGCTAGCGCATATGGTATCGGTGGGGTTTTGACGCAGATGTGCTCTGAAGGTGTTGAACGACCAATTTCTTTTGTTTCGCGTACTCTAACAGATGCGGAGAAGAATTACTCACAAATTGACAAGGAAGCCTTGGCAATAATTTTCTGTTTGCAAAAATTCCATCAATATTTGTATGGTAGGCATTTTACACTTCGCACTGATCATAAGCCATTAATTAGTATATTTGGTTCGAAGCAGGGAATTCCAATAATGGCAGCGAGTAGATTACAACGTTGGGCAATTATAATGTCAGCTTACTCTTATGATATTGAATATGTTAATTCGAAAAGTAATCCCGCGGATGGTTTATCGCGTCTACCATTACCAGCTAAAACCGAGAATTCACCGTCATTGCCAGAGCAAACATACTTGCATTTTGCTGAGACCGAAATGATGTTAGATTATAATGATATAAAATATCAGACAATTCTTGATCCGTTGTTATGCAGGGTGCTCAATTTTACGAGAAATGGTTGGCCATCAGATAATGAAATGGCCACATTACAACCTTTTTATAATCGTAAATCTGAAATTTACGAAGAACTAGGTTGTGTGATGTGGGGGCATCGTATTGTTGTTCCGGAGGGGTGTAGAAATAGAGTACTTTCCGTACTACATGAATGTCACATGGGTATAGTAAAGACAAAGTGTTTAGCGCGTAGCTATGTTTGGTGGCCAGGTATTGATGAGGCGTTGGAAAAATGTGCCGGCAGTGTCCCATATGTGCGGCGGAAGCGGACGCTCCCCCGCGACATGCACCTGTTCCTTGGCCTTGGCCAGCCCAACCGTGGTTCCGTATTCATGTGGATTACTTAGGGCCCATTTTGGAAGAACGTATTTAGTGGTAGTGGACGCTAGAACTAAATGGTTAGAAGTTTTTCCGGTTCCTAACACCGCTGCTGTTCACGCTATAATAATTCACAAATTTATGTGTATATATATATACACATAAATTTTGTGAATTATTTGCTAGATGGGGTATACCAAAACAGTTAGTCTCGGACAATGGACCTCCTTTCACTAGCAAAGAATTTGCTGTTTTTATGAAAGCTAATGGAATTTACCATACGTTTACGGCTCCTTATCATCCAGCATCAAATGGGGCTGCAGAAAATGCCGTGCGCACTATTAAAAGAGTTATTAAAAAAGCAATGCGACAGCATTCAAACGTCGACTTATCTCTTCATAAATTTCTTCTTTATTATCGTGCCACAGAACACTCATCGACAGGTGTCAGTCCAGCATCTTTGATGCTTGGCCGTAATTTACGTACTAAGCTTGATTCATTAAGACCGAATTTTGAGATTAAGGTCCAGAAGTCGCAAGGACATCAATTAGAACATTGTTCAAATAGACGCGCTTTTAACGAGGGAGATCAAGTTTGGTTACGTCATTATCAATCGAATTCGAAGTGGTCACCGGGAATAGTAACCAAGTGTTCAGGTAAAACCGATTATGCAGTTAGAGACTCGGAAGGAAGGGATTCACATAGACATATTGATCAGCTAAGACGACGTTCGAGCAACTTTTTAGTTTGGCCTTTTCCGGGAACATCACAATCTTCTTCACCACCTGTGATAATCGAGGGAAATTTACCACAAGAAGGCGAAGAACAAGCTGCGGATACTGCTCGCACTAGTCAGCGTAATATAGACGCTGCTCTGGCTCCGATAAACACCCCTGAACCAGTTCTAAGCAGGCTTCGTAGAGAGTGTAGAAAAAAAATTGTTAGGTATAAGTTTTAGGGTATTTATTTCTTTAATTGTTAATTAAGTTTTCGGGTGTTGTTTTTGTTTATTTCTTTTTCTTAAATGTTAATTTATTTTTGTGAGGGGAAAATAAATGTAGTATATAGGTTGTATAATTATTTGCACTGGCTGTAGTACTTTAACGGTAGTTCGATTTATAATTGTGACATAGTGTCAGTCATGTATTAAACGTATTAAAATGAATACGTGTTTTTCTTTATGCAAACATTACAGAAAGAACCTTTTACGTTCCATTGTCCTGATTGATCACTTGGCCCCGTACTTACCGCTCTTTACTCTATGCGTATGACGAAAACCTATAATGTGTTTTGAGCTTTATGGAATGGCAAGCGCCAAGCATGCTTTGTAATTCATGGTGTCAGTTGGTTTTGGTACTGCCCATAAGCGGTCGCATCGCTTACCATCAGGCGAACGGCATGCTCGTCTCTTCACCCATAACGAAGATTTGCATAATATTCGAATACTAGCTACAAATAACACGTATCGGTACGGCCCCATTCAGTCAACTAGTAATACGAAGGGCTTTAATTCTTGATCAAACACGTTCTCTCAAAATAACATCGTAGACAAGTTCATTGCCAACACTATAATAAAGATAATATTATTACTTATGACTTCAAGATAAAATCTGCTGTACGTTGACGTCTTTATGTGACATATTAAATATTAGTTTGTTAATTTATTAATGTTCGTGACGATCCCAATCAAATGCTAATCATTCTAAGCACGTTTCTTCCAGATAAACTATTAGCAACCATTTACTAATTACAAATTAGTCCGAGCAGTCTTCCACCACCTCATAAAGAAAAATGCCCACCTACCTCTTCAGAACACATTTATGTGGAATTTAACCATAAATTAAAATTTCAACCAAAGTACATAAATCAATGATTGAATAATAATAATCATGATTGTTACAAAAAACCTGATGACTGTTACGAATCATTATTTGTATTTCTTAATAACTCTACTAAATCGGTGAAGGAAAACATGCATACCGTAGCGGGTTGCAAGAATTTCTATGTTATGTAAAGTCTGCCAACCTGCACTAGACCAGCGCGGCATGGTGGACTATATGGCCTAACCACTCTCAACCGTATTCTCGATTGTGTAGGAGGCCCGTGCCCTGCAGTGGGACGAATATGGTCTAGTACAAAATTTTACTTACATTGTGTTGATAACTATGTATGTGACTGTTGGGTGTTGGGTGTATTTATTAATATATCGCAAAATTATCATAAAAGATAACAAACACAACCCTTCGACCTATTTCTAAAATACATCCGATAAAACGCAGGGACAAACCATATTGATAAAAACAATATCAGCCAAGAGTAAGGCCTGCACTAGATATATTATCATATACAGATAATACGCATTGTGATTGCATATAATTTAGTGAAGGCGATAAAGATACTAAAGTTAATGACGCATTAGGAATATCTAAATATATTTGTATAACAAACAGTTTCAACGATGAATCAGTCACCATGCGGAATTCTTAGAGTATCTATAATACAGAGGGAGCGCTGGTACTTCAAAAACGTAGATAAAAATGGTGGTGCCGGGCCACCTTTTTCTGCCCTCCTATTGGCTTATATTTGACAGGTTGTCCAACATATATTGGAAAAGAAAAGTAAAAATAAATAGTTTAGGGCTATTTAATTCCACTCAAACTCGTTTTAAAAGCATAATAGTACTATTTCGGTTATCAAAGGAATTTATAGCAATGTATTGCTAATTTAATTCAAATTTCACTAATATAGGAGCACTACCTACATTACGAACAAGAAAATATCTACGTTTTTCAAGACTTGAATGTATGACAACGCTCCCTCTATATTATAAATACTCTAAGGCGGAATTGTTTGTGATTCCTAAAATATAGGTATAATTAATTAAAAAACTATCAACCATCAAAAAATATTTAATAACTAAGGATAGGCCCTTCAAAACATTTGGAATATCAATAAAATGACGTAGATAACCGCACCATCTATACGATTTTTTCATAACAACGTGGAAATAAAAATGCTGAAATATATATTAAATTAATACATTACAGATGCTGTCATAAAGGTAATACTGCCTGGGTGGGTACCACCGCAATGTCTATTTCTCCCGTCAAACAGCAGTTTAAATGCACTGTTGTGTTTCGGATTGAAGGACATTGTAGCCAGAGTAATTACTGGACATATTGAGACTTAACATCTTATGTCTCAGGATGGCGAGCGCAGTTGAATGCCAAGCATTGCTTTGTAATTCAAGGTGTTGTTTGGTTTTACTACTGTTCATGAGCGGTCGCATCGCTTACCATCAGGCGAACGGCATGCTCGTCTCGCCATTCACTGCAATAAAAAAAATAAAATAATAATAATAAGAATTATTATATTTTTACTAAACTTTCTGTCATATTACAAACAATCATTGGAAATGCACTGGAGCGCTGCCCGCACTACTAACAGCCGTTTTCAATAATTTGTCTATCTTTAACAAGATATTTCATTAGATATTTAGATGCATTTTATGTTTCAGTTAACAAATGTAGTGAGGTAGAGATATGGTGCATATATTTATTTACAGCTAGGTAAGATATTTATCTTATCTTTCCATTGGCATGGGACTGCCATCCGATGCCAATGGATACTCTGCCTGGGCGGCATTGGCACTTACCATCAGGTGCAATGCCGCTATTATGCCAGGCCATTATAAAAAAAAAACATGTACCTCTGTTAAGCCCCAATAAGAAACTCCCAACCATACCATGAACGAGGATGGAAAATGACCTCGTTGGACACGCGGAATACGGTTGCTCGCTTCTTCACTACTGTGTGCGTACACCTTATCAGTTTGTTTGTTGTAGCTCTCTTCTACGGTAACATTTTTTTCATCCGAAAAAGAATTTCCCGATATTTTTTTCTCTTCAGTCTCAGGTCCATTAGACGAGCATTCAAACGATGTCCTGTTTTTCTTCGATATGCCCGAAGCCCTAAGTCTTCATTTAACACCCTTTTCACCGTGGTTCTGCTTAACCCCATCTGAAAGGCCAACAGTTTCTGCTTACGTTTGGGATTTCTTTGAATTCGCGCCTTCACAGCTTTTATCACTGCTGGAGTCCTAACAGACCGAGGGCTACCACTTCTTGACCTGTCATCTACACTAGAGTCTTCATTGTATCGTTTGATGGTACTGTTAGGAGCCTTCGGGGTGGAGCCTTTTTAAAAAATAAAATTACGAATAATATTTTAAGACAACCGTCGTGTTGGGAAGTAGGATGAAGACTGACAGGAAGAAATGGGTAGCGGGAGGCATTGGCATGGAAAATACTAGCTATGCGGGATAAAAGGGATGAATAGGCAAATAAGGATGCAAACACTAATCATAACAGTACGATAAACGAATCTTTTGCTTATATTCAAATTTTTCAGTATTTCAAAAATTTGAATTGGCGCGTAACCGCAACGATGCAACGCAATAACTGCAACACGGTCTTCTTTAAGCGTCCACACCATATTTAAAAAAGAGTTAAATTCTAAAAAGTATACATTTTATTTTCATGAACAATTCGAAATTCGAATTCAATAAACTTTTTTGTGGCCAGCATTCTAAAAGAAAAGTTTTTATTGTGTGACAATACTTATGACCTGACTGTGTTTAATGCCGTATATTTATAACATTGGCGCCTTCGATAAAATATACACTAGATACACAGTTCCCTGTAAAAGTTCTGTTAAAAAGTGGCACCGATGCTTGACATGAAAAAAAAGGAAACAAAAAGATCACATATTCCAAATATATTAACACAAATTCCACCATATTCCTGGATCTTAAAGTAGCTTTTCACATAATATTGTCTAAAGTTCTGCGACGTTTTAGAAGCAACGGTCGGTGCGTGACTGAAGGCAAAAGAGTGCTTAAGCACTATTTTTTGGTGCCATTTTCTAAGCGCTCATGTTGTATCTAGTGTATATTTGATCGAAGATTGGCGCTATCAAAATAATCTTGTTTATTAAATCGATTGCAATAAAATATATATTCAATGCTATGATTTATATGCAATCTTAAATCTATACGAATCGGAATTTCCTAAGTTTATATAGCCGCTTGTCATCAAATATACATAATCATTATCAGTTATGATATTGATTTATTTATGCTCATAGTAAATAACTACATACGGCGTATATATGTAATCTTTAACAATATCTAATGTTTTGTTAAAATATATGTATAAAGTCTCTTAACATACCTTTGAGGATATACTGACCATAGTACAATAAGAGACGGTGGTCATTTTGTGTGTACGATGACATACAGTACATAACTTTTCTAAGTTTTGTGTGAAATTAAAAATTATATATCTACGTACAATACAATACAAGAACTCTTTATTGTAACCAAAACAAGGAAATACAATAAATAAGAAATAAAAAAGACACAAGTGTTACAATGGGCGACCTTATCACTTAAAGCGATATCTGCTAGACAACCGTGGGATGGACAGTATCGGGAATAGTGGTAGACAGCGGTCCACAATAAAGAGAAAACAAATGACGTACTTCAATACAGAGAGAAAAAAAAAGAGTACTTAACTAACTGGTATTTCCTGGGTCGTCTGCATAATTCATAATCAATGAGATGAGCAGAAATATATTGTCATCGAAATAAAACAGTTTGCCCAGACAATGTAAGTAAGTACCCTAATCTCTGCTTCAACTACCATTTTTCACAAGATGTTTTGAAATTTGAACAAACATGTATTTCGTTTTTACTAGAAAGATTAATAATGGGTAATTAGCATCAAATAAGCAATTATTAAAATGAAGATATAGCACACTTTAATGACGATACGTTTGGTCTATGTACAGTTTCTAGAATGTTCTCTATTTAAAGCTACAAGAAAAGGTGTAAAATCGTGGTATAAATGTTGTATAGTACAATTTGTCGTCACGTAACTAATATTTACAAAATCTGTATCTGTATCAGCCCATATACGTCCCACTGCAGGGCACGGGCCTCCTCTACAATCGAAAGTACGATTGAGAGTGGTTAGGCCATATAGTCCACCACGCTGGTCTAATGCGGGTTGGCGGACTTACATACCATAGAAATTTTATAAATCGCTATGGTATGCAGGTTTCCTCACGATGTTTTCCTTCACCGTTTTAGTGCGTGGTGATTGACTATCAATACACACATGACTCCGAAAAGTCAGAGGTGTGCCCTGGGATTCGAACCCACGACCACCGTGAACATGTTGACAGTCGCGTCTAGTCCGTTTACCAACAGGCCACCGCGTACTTTTATATTATATTAACAAAATAAAATCACTTATTTATTAAAATTACAACGTTAGATATTTTGTCAAATTAACAACGGTCCCAGCATAATTTACAATTATAAGTGATCAATCTGAATTATTTACCTCCTGTTGTATAATTAAAAACCACAGAAATACGGGTACCTACAGTAATGCGGCACGGCCTAGGTAGTTTCAAGCAAACATTTTATTTCCCTGAGTGCAAAGGACTCGTATAATTATTTTAATACATAGTTATGTAATAGCAGCAATTAGGTGACGGAAAATATAACGAGGAAACCTTTACATCTGGGAGTTCCCCAGAGGTTCTTCGAAATGATATAAAGTGTATCAACATTCTCTATTCATAGAGACGGACCGGGCACGGAGAAACAATTACAGCCCTGATATATTGTTATTGCTATTTATAGACCAGGGTCGATAATTTTTAAAACCAAAAAAAATAATAGTAGGATGAAACCTATTAGAAAAGGAGGGGAATATTATAAAAATGAAAGGAAAAATAATTTACGGGCGATCTGAGGTCGGGAAGGGGATGGGGGTGAGTTTTTAAGGGTAAAAAACGGTTTTTCTCAATTTCCGGCAAAACTAAAAGTCCTATCGAAAAAAGTCAAATGGCAAAGTTGTATGTAATAAAAAGATCCCATCAAAAACATCCTGTAAAAAAATTCCAAGTCTCGCAGCTCAGGTTTTCTACCGCAAAAAGTTGTGAGATGCATGTAATACCAAGTCGATTAATTTATTTAGTCCTTAAGGGACCTTCTATAGAAAGTTATTACGTTAGTTATTACCATATCAATATTAAAAATTCTTTACGTTTTAAATAAATGGATCGACTTGGCCATCGCATGAAAACATAATGTATCGTACAATTTATACATAATCCTACTATTTTCCTTTTCGGTACTTCTTACTTCTAGAATATCACTAACGATTTTTCTTAAAGCCTCTGTCTTATGGATTTTTCTTATTTTTGTAGGTATCAATTTATCACAAATATAGCGGATTTGATTATTAATGTTCTTTCTTTCATTGTAATTGATATTTTCGAGTTATTTAATCTATTTATTTGCAAGTTTTTCTTTGTCATGTTTTTCTAGAGAAATGTTGTACAGTTTCATGGGCTGAATACACCATTTCCCTCTATATATCCCCTCCTATTAAGCCTCATGTATAAAGATATATATCTACAACTATTATTCCACTATATACGGGTACAATGATTCATTAACTGCATATGTAACTTTGTAATCCTATACATTTATATGGGATTACAAAGTTATTCACGCAGTTGGTCTATCTAGAAAACTAGACACAAATTATGAAATGTTTGAATTTTCCCTTACTTAAGACACTAAACACTAATTATATTCTAAATTTGAAGGTTCTATGTCTGCTAGAAGTGCCTTAGACTTTTGATGATCGGTCAGTCAGTCAGTGAGTGACAAAATTACGAAAGTTTGACACATTATAATTCTTAAACTACTGGTTCAAATTGAATGAAATATACTTAGTAACTGAAAATTCAGGCTTCTTGCTTTAACCACAACGAAGTTATGGGGGGTTGAAAATGGTCTGAATTGCTTCGAGAAAAGGATGTTACGGCCTATAGCTCGACTTGGAGGGGGCTCGGCCGCGCCCCCAGATCTAAAACTTTTGTATTTACACTTTTTTCACATAACCTCAAAATTTTTATAATACCTTTTCTAATGGGTTTCATCCTACTATAATTTAACTAAGAAATAATAAGCAAGTTGTAATATGAATAAATAAACATAGCGCAGGTGACTAAAGCAACGTGAGACTCACATTAAGCTTCCTGTTGATATTTTGTGTAGATATTTAAACCGTATGTAACAAAACACGCGCATGGAAGAGCACGGATGTGAGCTTGTGTCAGCCAGCACTTGATCCCAATTAAATTGATTGCTTGTATACTTGTACCATAACAAGTCAATTTACAGACGCTACATGGAAAAAACTTTGTTCAGTGTTCACGATTTCACACGTGAACAGCGACTATCTTGCCGTGACCCAAACAAATACTTTAGTGTTAACTCAAATTGATTGATGAGCTGCGAATATATATGTGTACGTGATCAATTAACATAAGCATTACTTGCTTCATTAAATACTACACATAAACCCAGTCGGCAATCACGATGTTGTATAGTATTATTAAATATTTGGCCTCGGCCTTAACAAAAAACAATTCAACCCACATGGCACATCTAAGGATAATAAAAAGATACTTTATGATATAGGTACATATTTCTGGTATATTTAATGTTTAGTTTGACTGGCATAAAAAGATGTATTATGAATTGATGACGCTACCAATTTGCATTGAGTGGTGGATGAATTCAGTAAGTAGTTTTCGTTAGCAGATGAAAACTACAAACGTGCTTCTACAAAGAAAATAAATCCTCCACGTGGAACCTCTAGCATCGTTGTTAAAGACAATGTAGATTAATCATGTCACATAGATACGTATCTTATCTTAGTATTTTAATTACAAAGCTATTTATTCCTAGAACTCAACTATTTCTATTGTTAGTTCATAATGGCCGGTAAAATTTTATATTGCATGCAAAATCTTCCATTGAATGTGTTAATTGTATCTAAAAAAACTAGTAGCTATTTGTGAAAAAGAATCAAGTTGTACCATAAGCTTTGTTTTAGTAAATAATTATTATACTCCAAGACAAGTGTACCTACATGAATTGACGACATAACTAAGCAGTGTTAAATGTGAAAGGAGCTAAATAAGCAACTTTCAGTTTGGTAACATTCAAAACTGCGGCTTGCGTAATTAAACATTTAATAATTAGTAATGATGAACGTAACATAATGTGCGTGGAGTTCGCAGAACCTTCAGATGTTACTGTTAGCAAAAAGCAACCGTGCTATTAATTGCGAACGATGCACAGCGCGGCGGCGACCATTAGCGGGTTCATAGTACTCCCACCACTGATTTCCCGTTCCATCACCATTGAAGTATAATAGAGCAGACATTGCGGAGTGCGAACATAATCTACTGTGATCATGATGTAGATACAAAACATAAAATCTAAATAAACGAATTAACGCTGAAATTAATATATCTAGTTGCTGGTTTTGTGAATACTTACCGAGCGATATGACCACAAACCGTATGTACAGGGTAAAATGTATATAATATATTAAAAGGAAATATTTCAAAAGGAAAATCTTCAAGATAACCTAAACCTACAAGTTAAATAATGTAAAACGATCAAAATGTATGCAATTTTAATAAGTGTTACATTTACAGTAGGTACGTAATATTTATTATAGTTCTAAAAATGTATTTTAGAATTGGTATTATATTTTTAAAAGTGTGACCAAAGTGCAAAACCACAATTGTATTATTTATTGCTTTTACCTTATACATTTGCATTGTTATACCCTGCCTAAACTTAAAAATCTATTCATTTCGACAAGTAAAATAAATAGTAGTCTAAAAAATATAAAATAATGGGTTAGCAAAATGTACTTTCCATTATTTTCTTTATTCGAGTATGTATTTAAAATAAACTAAACTGTTTCTAAGAACTCTTCGCGCTCCCTATTTTTTGCGTGAACCCCAGCAATAAACAATTCCTTCATTAAATATACATTTGATCGAATTTATGCCCTTGGAACATCGTAACCTCAATCCAAAATAGTACATTGTAAATCAACTAAATTGAGCCAGTTGTAAATAAAACATTTAGCCATTGCAAGACCAAATTATTTTTATGAATTTATTTATAAAAATATGAAAATAAACAACATATACACGACGACTCACATGCGAGTTTCTGGTCACATAGTGAATAGATAGTTGAATGCTTGTCCAATAGATATTTTGCATTAATTATAATTTATCTTAGGTGCTCTCTCAAATTGTCCATGCGTATTTACGCTTACTTATTTAAAAGTTTAGTGTATCACATTGTAAGATACCCAAAATATAGTGAATTTCTTGGTGCTTTACCCAAACGTATGTAGAAACGTAACATTATTAGATTCAATAATATTACTTTCGTATATACATATGTACTCAATTTTTTATATGATTAAAGCAAAAACAAGTAATTGAGGATTACGTAGCGATTCTCAGAATTGCTATGGAATAATATAAGTAGGTACGTTTTATTTTTATTACCAGAAGCGAATTATCGCTTGTATAAACAGTGAGGAAAAACATAATTGGGACAACTGCATACCTAAGTCCAGCGTGATAGATTAAAAGGTCAGTGTTATAATAAATATGTAAAAAACACTTAACAGTCATACACATAGTCCTGATCCCGCACTAAGATCAAGTCTGTCGTGGGTATCAGGAACGAGACCCTTTTCAGTCTCACAAACACCCAGACCCGAAAGAAGTATTTGTGCAAAAATATTTCTTTCTGTGCGGGTATCGAACCCGCAGCCTCTCACCACAGGCGGCGTTTAACCGACTACGCCACGGAGGCTGTCAACATAGTGGTCAAGTTCATATTATCCAGGCAGCCTCTCGTAAAATAATAAGCCAAAACATTCTGCAACGTAATTAAAAAGTCTCCCGATTGACGACTCCATACGAGCTTGAGGCAAGGGCCGAAGGTTAACATCTAACATTTGTTGCAGTGTCTCATAACATGCGCCGTGCTGATCCTGGCGGCTGGCGCGGGACACCCCATAGGCTTCTCTGCAGTAGCACTACCTCAACTCCGGGAAGAAAACAGCACTATGAGGATAGATGACGAAATGGGCTCTTGGATCGGTGAGTATTTGTGCTTATAAGATTTATACTTAAATAAATACCACCCAACAGTCACATACATAGTCCCCACTTTAAGATCGAGCCCTGTGTCGTGGGTAGCAGAAACTACAAGAGATTTTTTGGTCTCACAAATACCCAGACTCGAAATAAAAATTTGTGGGACATTTCTTTCGATGCCCGGATCGAATTCGCAGCCTCACGTTTCGCAGGCGGCATCTCCCCGACTGCGCCATGGAAGCTATCGGTTATATTGGTTTAAAGTTTATTAAATCTACATATTCAATCACTTGATCTCACAACAACAAAAAAAAGATGTTTAAAAAGTTCATAAAGAAGCATCTGTGAATAAAAGGTAGAGACATAATGTAATAGACATAGAGAGCCTTACGCTGTACATATAATATCATAAGACATGGTGAATACAAAACGGTAAATGCGTTTATTTTTTAAAATACATTAATTGCATAAAGATTTTATATTCATTTTTTTTTATTTGTTTCACAAAACTGGATACAATCTTAAAATAAACTTAAAAAATACTATATCTAATTGCTATTTCTAGACTATATCCTACTCGATGTGAACACAGCATATTTAACAAAGTGTTTTATGTCGTGTTACATAATGTTGCTACACCAATATAACTCTGATATATAAGTATGTTTATACTATTGAAAATACAAAACATAAAGAAGGATAATAATTAAAACTAAGTTATAATACAAAAGAAAACAAAACAAAAATATAAAAAATTACAGCCCATACATTACACGCACTGTTTTTTTAAAAGAGGCTAAAGAACCGTGACGAAAAATATCAATATCTCCACGAATATGGTTGCACGCAGAGCACATTCGATACAAAGGAGAATGCTGGCCGAGATTCGATTTTACATTGGGAAGATAGAAACATAAACGGTTGCTCAAACGACTGCTACCACGAGGTACAATCAAATGCACGCGCTCAAGGTATTCGGGAACGTCAACAAAATTATGAATAACCTTATATAAAAACATGATGTCAGCTATTTTACGCCGTGTATTCAAAGGTTGTATTTTATAGAAAGAAAGACGTTGTTCATATGATCGAAATTGTGAGCATTTGTTATCGGTATACGTCAGTTGATACAAAAAGCGTTTCTGTATGCGTTCGATGCGGTCAATGTGCACTTGGTAAACCGGGTTCCACACATTACTTAAATTTAAAGAATTATATTATTATACCGGGTATCTCAAGACTGCTACCGAAAACGAAGCCGGGTGGTAGTTTTAGTGGCTACAAACACAATGCAATTAAAAATTTCGCATAGAAACGCGACAATTATTTTTTATGATTTTTAAATATCGTAATTTTTGGGTGGTAAATCCATAGTTTTTGCTAAAATAATAATTTAAACTCTTTTATACCTTAGATTACTTATAAATAAAAGGGTATACACTATTATTTTAGGAAAAAATGTATTTACCACCCAAATATGGCCATAGGAAAAAAATAACAAAAAAAATTTCGCTTTTTTTTGCAACTTTTTCTGTTGCATTGTGTCTGAAGTCGCTTAAACTACCACCCGGCTTCGTTTTCGGTAGCAGTCTTGATATACCCTGTATGAAAATATTGATTTATATCTCAAAAATATTTATGAGTTAAAACCTTGTCATACGCATTATGGTGAATAAAGCGTCCTCCAAACAGATCTTTAAGAGCAGTTCAAAGAATCGCTCTATAAAATATTGTCTCTCGACTCAGGTAACAAAGCAATCCACTTTTCACACATCTTAACCTAATTAGTAATGGTGGCGTGTAGGTGTACGTCACACATTGTATACAATCGCGACAGAACGTTACCAGGTACTAACATCAATTCATACCAGAATAACCATGTTCATTTGAAATTATATATATTGTTTTTTAACTCATATAATAATAATAATAAGAGATCTCTTACCAGTCGAATTGCGTTAACCTAATACACAGGCGGACCTTTAATACGATATTGGTACTTGCGAGAATAAATATGTCGGGTTTTCCATTGTACTGTTCCGTGATTGCCTCGGCATAGTTGTACTAGGGAACGGTTATAAAGTTGAGGTCTCGGGTTCGAGTCCCGTAAAAGGAAAAGTGATAAGTATAGCCTGGAGTCAGAAATTTGTGCCCCATGTGGCAATAGGCTCGCATTCACATCATGGGACGGAACATACAAGGTGAAATGTGGATGTCCTGGCACCTCTGCCTTCCACTTCCAATCCAATTCCAATTCCAATCTAAATACAGTTTTATTCTTCCTGGCTGTAACATACATCAACATCTTAGTCGCAATTAGCTACGTAATGGCAAACTAGTTTTCTGCTAACCTTCACCACACGCTAGTCGCTAGACCGTTATTCATGCGCGAGGCATACACATTGTAGCTGTGAACAGGCCATGAACCTCGCCAATACAGTGTTCAACTACTCTTAAGTCTTACATACAAGCTATATAATTTCAATAGATAATTTCAGCAATATTTTCTTGAAAGGAAACTTTTGTCCAAGAAGTTTCGTTGTTTATTGCAATGAGTGGCGAATCGAGCGTGCCGTTCGCCTGATGGTAAGCGATACGACTGCTCATGAACAGTAGCAGAACCAAACAACACCTTGAATTACAAGGCAATGCTTGGTATTCCACTGACACATAAGATGTTAAGTCTCAATATGTCCAGTAGTTGCTCTGGCTACAATATCCTTCAAATTGAAACCCAACAGTGTATTAACACTGTTATTAGACGGGAGAAATAGACATTGCGGTGGTACCTACCCAGGCAGTCTCTCACATATGAGAGACCTACCACCAGTAAACTTCCATTTTGATCTAGATGACCAATGACTTGTTACAAAATGACACATTACCGATTAAATTGCTCCGATACACGATGATTGGTGAATTTATCGCAGCCAAAGATCATTGCGAATATTAAAGGTTGTTTGTTTTAAAATGTATCTGTCATGTTAATTAATTTAATTTGCTATCTTCAAAATCAAAATTATTCGATATCATGACTGCAATATTTGAAAAATAAGTAAAAATTAATACCGATTTATATGGTAAACACTAATAAGTAATAACAAAGTAGATTAGACAACTAAAACATTTTTAACAATAGTCTGCACGCAACCTGTTTAAACAATGACACGCGAAATGTAATCGCAAATCTTTTTTTTTAAATAAATGTATAGGATAAACCATTTGGACTTTAACCTATTTATCACACAATATTCGTATGCTAAATGTAACGGTTATTCTAAAATTGTACATACAAATCTGAATTTATCCTTACTTTTTTCTTGCAGTTTCTAGTAATGTAGGTACCTGTATTAAGTAATTATATATATAGATAGCGAATGTTTTCCCAAACTCAGCTATAAAATACTATAACATGTTACACTATAATACAGAATCACTTCAGGTATGTGTATTTTCAGAATGAGTTCTGAGAAAAACAATGCCTTTATTTTGGAAACAATAAATGTGACAATACCAATAATTTTATAGGACAGAAATTTACTATTGTATCTATCGCCGCAATAACCCAATTATTAAACATAAGCATAAGCAAGCAAGCAGCCCCGAAATTAAAAATAAAGTTGATTCGACCTTAGATTATATGACGAGTATATAATCTAAGGGATTCGACCTTATTCCACCACGCTGACCCAATGGCGAGTGGTACACCAGTCGTAAATTTTCTTAAAGTTATGGCCAATTTAAGATCAGAGTTCATTATAATATAAACATTGTTTTTAGACGTTGAACTTAATAATATACATAAACACGCTAAAATAAACATTGAATTCTCAACGCGCTATAAAATTTGAATACTTATATAATTAACCATTAATAATGTATACGAGTAAAACAGCTATATACTATATACTAGATTCAATACATATTTAAACAGCTGTAAAAAATAATAAAACCAGTCTGTATCAGTATCAGCCCATATACGTCCCACTGCAGGGTACGGGCCTACTCTACCATCGAGAGTACGATTGAGAGTGGTTAGGCCATGTAGTCCACCACGCTGGCCTAGTGCGGGTTGGCGGACTTACATACCATAGAAATTCTTATAAATCGCTATGGTATGCAGGTTTCCTCACGATGTTTTCCTTCACCGTTTTAGTGCGTGGTGATTGACTATCAATACACACATGACTCCGAAAAGTCAGAGGTGTGCCCTGGGATTCGAACCCGCGACCACCGTGAACATGTTGGCAGCCGCGTTTAGTCCGTTTACTAACAGGCCACCACGCACTTATTAATTATAAAACTAGTAAGTAAGAAAATTGGTATAAATAGCTTATGCCAATTTATTGTAATTATTTTGGTCGGTTTACAAAAAAAAAACCCTTGTTAAACTAACTAAACAAACCGATTAATTATTTTCGGTTTGACACCCAATTAATCAATTTATCTAATTGCGGCTATTTTCGTTCTTGTTTGACTTCCTATTAATTGTTGATTGTCACTCATTTGTTCTATTTTAAAAATAAAATATCTGTGTCATGACTTCCCGTTTGCAGACTATATAGTCTAGATACCTACGGTAAGTTCCGCTTCCTTTTAAGGTCTCTCCAGAGAGTAGACACTCTGGACATTCCAATGAATGGTTTTAATTTATAAGGCTACCTCCCAGTGGGCATTGCGTATGCCAAAGCCCAAATCTATAGTACAGAAACGTCGTCATAAAACATATTTTATCTATTGAATTCTCTGAAATTGATTGCGTAAAAGCGTATTACGCAGAATAATGATAACGTAGCCAACATTTTTGCCAATTAGTGCGAGAATTTTTGTGAACCACAGATATTTGTTTCGGGTCTAGGTGTTTGTGAGACCGCAAAGTCTCTCGTAGTTCCTGATACCCACGACACAAGACTCGATCTTAGTGTGTGTGTTAAGACTATGTATGTGACTATTGGTTGTATTTATTTTTATATATGTAATAGAGGAGAGTCTTGATGGTAAACCACCAAATCCAGCCGCGACTGGAGACCTGTCACAATGTACGCAACTCTCTAACGTTCCGACTGCCTCGATAACGCCGTGGTTTTATCAATATTTTTTATATGAGTAAGGAATTTGTGCCCGATATGGCGATAGTCTGGACCCCTGACGGAACTGGACGAAAGACACAAGGCAAAAAGTGGGTGTCCCGGTAGCAGATTTACCTACCCCTTCTGAGAAAAGGGATGAGTTTCTGTATGTCTATCGTTCGGGTTCAGCTTGTGAAAAATGGAATTCGAACATTCTGAAAAGATTAGCCGTGCAGCGTACTACATCATAGCAAGTGCAAGCCTAACTTGGTAGAGCCTTAAACTGTACGATACTGGATTTATACGGGCCTATACTCAATATGACGAAATATCTTACATGAAACACCGCATGCGGATTTTATACACAAACAACATGATGTGTTCTCGCAAATATTTTTTACTGATATACATCGGTTATACTTATTGATCTTTGATCTGTTGAGTTCTATTATAATGTGTTAATTATATGCCGGAAAAAAACATACTTAATGTTTTTATACCAAAAGAACTTAATGTATCTGGTCTGTATCAGCCCATATACGTCCCACAGCAGTCTTGATATACCCTGTATGAAAATATTGATTTATATCTCAAAAATATTTATGAGTTAAAACCTTGTCATACGCATTATGGTGAATAAAGCGTCCTCCAAACAGATCTTTAAGAGCAGTTCAAAGAATCGCTCTATAAAATATTGTCTCTCGACTCAGGTAACAAAGCAATCCACTTTTCACACATCTTAACCTAATTAGTAATGGTGGCGTGTAGGTGTACGTCACACATTGTATACAATCGCGACAGAACGTTACCAGGTACTAACATCAATACATACCATAGAAATTCTTATAAATCGCTATGGTATGCAGGTTTCCTCACGATGTTTTCCTTCACCGTTTTAGTGCGTGGTGATTGACTATCAATACACACATGACTCCGAAAAGTCAGAGGTGTGCCCTGGGATTCGAACCCGCGACCACCGTGAACATGTTGGCAGCCGCGTTTAGTCCGTTTACTAACAGGCCACCACGCACTTATTAATTATAAAACTAGTAAGTAAGAAAATTGGTATAAATAGCTTATGCCAATTTATTGTAATTATTTTGGTCGGTTTACAAAAAAAAAACCCTTGTTAAACTAACTAAACAAACCGATTAATTATTTTCGGTTTGACACCCAATTAATCAATTTATCTAATTGCGGCTATTTTCGTTCTTGTTTGACTTCCTATTAATTGTTGATTGTCACTCATTTGTTCTATTTTAAAAATAAAATATCTGTGTCATGACTTCCCGTTTGCAGACTATATAGTCTAGATACCTACGGTAAGTTCCGCTTCCTTTTAAGGTCTCTCCAGAGAGTAGACACTCTGGACATTCCAATGAATGGTTTTAATTTATAAGGCTACCTCCCAGTGGGCATTGCGTATGCCAAAGCCCAAATCTATAGTACAGAAACGTCGTCATAAAACATATTTTATCTATTGAATTCTCTGAAATTGATTGCGTAAAGCGTATTACGCAGAATAATGATAACGTAGCCAACATTTTTGCCAATTAGTGCGAGAATTTTTGTGAACCACAGATATTTGTTTCGGGTCTAGGTGTTTGTGAGACCGCAAAGTCTCTCGTAGTTCCTGATACCCACGACACAAGACTCGATCTTAGTGTGTGTGTTAAGACTATGTATGTGACTATTGGTTGTATTTATTTTTATATATGTAATAGAGGAGAGTCTTGATGGTAAACCACCAAATCCAGCCGCGACTGGAGACCTGTCACAATGTACGCAACTCTCTAACGTTCCGACTGCCTCGATAACGCCGTGGTTTTATCAATATTTTTTATATGAGTAAGGAATTTGTGCCCGATATGGCGATAGTCTGGACCCCTGACGGAACTGGACGAAAGACACAAGGCAAAAAGTGGGTGTCCCGGTAGCAGATTTACCTACCCCTTCTGAGAAAAGGGATGAGTTTCTGTATGTCTATCGTTCGGGTTCAGCTTGTGAAAAATGGAATTCGAACATTCTGAAAAGATTAGCCGTGCAGCGTACTACATCATAGCAAGTGCAAGCCTAACTTGGTAGAGCCTTAAACTGTACGATACTGGATTTATACGGGCCTATACTCAATATGACGAAATATCTTACATGAAACACCGCATGCGGATTTTATACACAAACAACATGATGTGTTCTCGCAAATATTTTTTACTGATATACATCGGTTATACTTATTGATCTTTGATCTGTTGAGTTCTATTATAATGTGTTAATTATATGCCGGAAAAAAACATACTTAATGTTTTTATACCAAAAGAACTTAATGTATCTGGTCTGTATCAGCCCATATACGTCCCACAGCAGTCTTGATATACCCTGTATGAAAATATTGATTTATATCTCAAAAATATTTATGAGTTAAAACCTTGTCATACGCATTATGGTGAATAAAGCGTCCTCCAAACAGATCTTTAAGAGCAGTTCAAAGAATCGCTCTATAAAATATTGTCTCTCGACTCAGGTAACAAAGCAATCCACTTTTCACACATCTTAACCTAATTAGTAATGGTGGCGTGTAGGTGTACGTCACACATTGTATACAATCGCGACAGAACGTTACCAGGTACTAACATCAATACATACCATAGAAATTCTTATAAATCGCTATGGTATGCAGGTTTCCTCACGATGTTTTCCTTCACCGTTTTAGTGCGTGGTGATTGACTATCAATACACACATGACTCCGAAAAGTCAGAGGTGTGCCCTGGGATTCGAACCCGCGACCACCGTGAACATGTTGGCAGCCGCGTTTAGTCCGTTTACTAACAGGCCACCACGCACTTATTAATTATAAAACTAGTAAGTAAGAAAATTGGTATAAATAGCTTATGCCAATTTATTGTAATTATTTTGGTCGGTTTACAAAAAAAAAACCCTTGTTAAACTAACTAAACAAACCGATTAATTATTTTCGGTTTGACACCCAATTAATCAATTTATCTAATTGCGGCTATTTTCGTTCTTGTTTGACTTCCTATTAATTGTTGATTGTCACTCATTTGTTCTATTTTAAAAATAAAATATCTGTGTCATGACTTCCCGTTTGCAGACTATATAGTCTAGATACCTACGGTAAGTTCCGCTTCCTTTTAAGGTCTCTCCAGAGAGTAGACACTCTGGACATTCCAATGAATGGTTTTAATTTATAAGGCTACCTCCCAGTGGGCATTGCGTATGCCAAAGCCCAAATCTATAGTACAGAAACGTCGTCATAAAACATATTTTATCTATTGAATTCTCTGAAATTGATTGCGTAAAAGCGTATTACGCAGAATAATGATAACGTAGCCAACATTTTTGCCAATTAGTGCGAGAATTTTTGTGAACCACAGATATTTGTTTCGGGTCTAGGTGTTTGTGAGACCGCAAAGTCTCTCGTAGTTCCTGATACCCACGACACAAGACTCGATCTTAGTGTGTGTGTTAAGACTATGTATGTGACTATTGGTTGTATTTATTTTTATATATGTAATAGAGGAGAGTCTTGATGGTAAACCACCAAATCCAGCCGCGACTGGAGACCTGTCACAATGTACGCAACTCTCTAACGTTCCGACTGCCTCGATAACGCCGTGGTTTTATCAATATTTTTTATATGAGTAAGGAATTTGTGCCCGATATGGCGATAGTCTGGACCCCTGACGGAACTGGACGAAAGACACAAGGCAAAAAGTGGGTGTCCCGGTAGCAGATTTACCTACCCCTTCTGAGAAAAGGGATGAGTTTCTGTATGTCTATCGTTCGGGTTCAGCTTGTGAAAAATGGAATTCGAACATTCTGAAAAGATTAGCCGTGCAGCGTACTACATCATAGCAAGTGCAAGCCTAACTTGGTAGAGCCTTAAACTGTACGATACTGGATTTATACGGGCCTATACTCAATATGACGAAATATCTTACATGAAACACCGCATGCGGATTTTATACACAAACAACATGATGTGTTCTCGCAAATATTTTTTACTGATATACATCGGTTATACTTATTGATCTTTGATCTGTTGAGTTCTATTATAATGTGTTAATTATATGCCGGAAAAAAACATACTTAATGTTTTTATACCAAAAGAACTTAATGTATCTGGTCTGTATCAGCCCATATACGTCCCACAGCAGTCTTGATATACCCTGTATGAAAATATTGATTTATATCTCAAAAATATTTATGAGTTAAAACCTTGTCATACGCATTATGGTGAATAAAGCGTCCTCCAAACAGATCTTTAAGAGCAGTTCAAAGAATCGCTCTATAAAATATTGTCTCTCGACTCAGGTAACAAAGCAATCCACTTTTCACACATCTTAACCTAATTAGTAATGGTGGCGTGTAGGTGTACGTCACACATTGTATACAATCGCGACAGAACGTTACCAGGTACTAACATCAATTCATACCAGAATAACCATGTTCATTTGAAATTATATATATTGTTTTTTAACTCATATAATAATAATAATAATAAGAGATCTCTTACCAGTCGAATTGCGTTAACCTAATACACAGGCGGACCTTTAATACGATATTGGTACTTGCGAGAATAAATATGTCGGGTTTTCCATTGTACTGTTCCGTGATTGCCTCGGCATAGTTGTACTAGGGAACGGTTATAAAGTTGAGGTCTCGGGTTCGAGTCCCGTAAAAGGAAAAGTGATAAGTATAGCCTGGAGTCAGAAATTTGTGCCCCATGTGGCAATAGGCTCGCATTCACATCATGGGACGGAACATACAAGGTGAAATGTGGATGTCCTGGCACCTCTGCCTTCCACTTCCAATCCAATTCCAATTCCAATCTAAATACAGTTTTATTCTTCCTGGCTGTAACATACATCAACATCTTAGTCGCAATTAGCTACGTAATGGCAAACTAGTTTTCTGCTAACCTTCACCACACGCTAGTCGCTAGACCGTTACTCATGCGCGAGGCATACACATTGTAGCTGTGAACAGGCCATGAACCTCGCCAATACAGTGTTCAACTACTCTTAAGTCTTACATACAAGCTATATAATTTCAATAGATAATTTCAGCAATATTTTCTTGAAAGGAAACTTTTGTCCAAGAAGAAACGTCGTCATAAAACATATTTTATCTATTGAATTCTCTGAAATTGATTGCGTAAAAGCGTATTACGCAGAATAATGATAACGTAGCCAACATTTTTGCCAATTAGTGCGAGAATTTTTGTGAACCACAGATATTTGTTTCGGGTCTAGGTGTTTGTGAGACCGCAAAGTCTCTCGTAGTTCCTGATACCCACGACACAAGACTCGATCTTAGTGTGTGTGTTAAGACTATGTATGTGACTATTGGTTGTATTTATTTTTATATATGTAATAGAGGAGAGTCTTGATGGTAAACCACCAAATCCAGCCGCGACTGGAGACCTGTCACAATGTACGCAACTCTCTAACGTTCCGACTGCCTCGATAACGCCGTGGTTTTATCAATATTTTTTATATGAGTAAGGAATTGTGCCCGATATGGCGATAGTCTGGACCCCTGACGGAACTGGACGAAAGACACAAGGCAAAAAGTGGGTGTCCCGGTAGCAGATTTACCTACCCCTTCTGAGAAAAGGGATGAGTTTCTGTATGTCTATCGTTCGGGTTCAGCTTGTGAAAAATGGAATTCGAACATTCTGAAAAGATTAGCCGTGCAGCGTACTACATCATAGCAAGTGCAAGCCTAACTTGGTAGAGCCTTAAACTGTACGATACTGGATTTATACGGGCCTATACTCAATATGACGAAATATCTTACATGAAACACCGCATGCGGATTTTATACACAAACAACATGATGTGTTCTCGCAAATATTTTTTACTGATATACATCGGTTATACTTATTGATCTTTGATCTGTTGAGTTCTATTATAATGTGTTAATTATATGCCGGAAAAAAACATACTTAATGTTTTTATACCAAAAGAACTTAATGTATCTGGTCTGTATCAGCCCATATACGTCCCACTGCAGGGCACGGGCCTCCTCTACAATCGACTACCGATTGAGAGTGGTTAGGCCATATAGTCCACCACGCTGGCCTAGTGCGGGTTGGCGGACTGTATCTGATCACTAAGGACAAAATTTTATTGTTTCCTGTAATTTGAACTTCAGTGTAAAACTTAATAAAAAGGATAGCAGTGTTTGGGATAGAGCAATATAAAAGAAAAAATCAAGCATACTATAATTTTGTGGAGATCTTGTGTATGATAGATCAATTAGTAAAATCAAAATTATGAAAGCGATCGACTTAAACTATGTTAGAAATACTGTTACCCCGTTTGCCACGTGAACACGGCGCGGTGCAAAAAGTCAATATTCTCGAGAGGTGAAAGACAATAAAATGTTTTTGTAAAAAGCAATGTCACATCTGGTTTGAACACCTTTTATTAAACAAAAAATGTTTATTTTTACCTCACTCACGCAAAATCTTTTCTGTGCCAACTATTTATCTAGGGTTGATTTTGCAAAGTCATTGTGGTGACGCTCAGCAACAGTACAGGTTTTATTAATATGAATAAGCGGAAATATAAGTAATATGCAGATTGATCAGCTGGCGACCACATGAACGATTTAAGTAAACATAAAGTTTGCGCGAACAATTAGCTAACTTAATCTTGAAAATCTGTCTCCCTCACATGTGACTAAACTATGTAAACAAAACAATGTCATCTTAAAATGTTCTAATTATTTCTATATAAAATAATTATTGATTTCAGATGAATTTAAACTTTAAAAGCTACCTGCAAACAAGCATCATTAAATTCTTTGGATCCCTTAAGCTTTACTAATTATTACATAATATTGTGCAACATCGAATGTGTAATATTTCGCAATATTTATTAATAAATATGCAAAATTGCAGTACTATATCTACATACATACATAAAGAATAATAAAGTTCTATATCTTCAACAGTAAATTATGTAAGGACTATTTTAATGTGCTTAAATGATAAAAAATGAATTCTAATCTTTTCTTTTCATTAATTATAAAATAAATAAAAATGCGTGTTTCGAACAGAGTTTCTTGTCGTTCTTCTCACAGCAAAACAGCATCATGAACCGGATGGCAGAAAAAAATTATGCCATCTAAATAATGTATACCATTTTAAATATTCAATAAAGTATTTTCAGTAACCATCAGAACATATTCTGATTTATTGATGAGCTATTTGTGAGTTTGCCGCATGATCTATACAACGGATAAAAAACAATGCTTAATTTAAAGACTGTTAGATAAATATCTACAAATAACTCATATAAATGATGGAAACAGTTTTATTTCAATTGTCTGTGCAAATAAACACGGAAAAGAAATAAGGTATTTTAGAAAATTACACAAAAACTACACTAACAATGCATCATTGGGGAAAATTGTTTTCATGTCCACAAACGTAGGCTCTTTATATCTACTTACAAAAATTGCCCAATTAATGTAGCCATGCATGCATTACTGTGCTTTATTATTAAACCATCATAAACATAGAAATAATTCTTGTCACTGGCTATTATTAGCATCATAGATGTATGGGGTGCAAAAAAATACCAAAAAAGCTTGGTCACAGTCAACTTATTATTTTCAAGAAAATATTTTCTATTATTAATCTCTACACCCATGTTCGTCCCACAGAATGGCATTCCAGTTTATTAATTCCATTTACGAAATTTATTCTATAAAACTAGATATTTTAGCGCCTAAATACTAATTTGGAATAAAACCTCGAACCACTAGCGTAATAAAATTTAGACTTTATTATTTTCAAAATGTGATTATTGTAAGTTGGGCTTTCCGACACCAGATAATCATTCGATTAAATAGTATAAATAATTTATTAATGCCTGAATTACAGTAAACCAAGTAAACCGACCGATTTGCTAACATGTTTGGTTACAGATTACAACGTACCTATGTAGACGTAAACTATACCATAATTATATTATACTTGAGACCATTAACAATTCTGTTCTGTATCAGCCCATATACGTCCCAGTGCAGGGCACGGGCCTACTCTACAATCGAGAGTACGATTGAGAGTGGTTAGGCCATATAGTCCACCACGCTGGCCTAGTGCGGGTTGGCGGACTTACATACCATAGAAATTTTATAAATCGCTGTGATATGCAGGTTTCCTCACGATGTTTTCCTTCACCGGTTTAGTGCGTGGTGATTGACTATTAATACACACATGACTGCGAAAAGTCAGAGGTGTGCCCTGGGATTCGAACCCGCGACCACCGTGAGCATATTGGCAGTCGCGTCTAGTCCGTTTACCAACAGTCCACCACGCACATTTTAACAATTACTAACCAGATTTTAAAATCTAAATGATTAGTCTTCGATCCGAAACGAAATTAGAATGTTCGAACGAAGCCGTACGAATGTGCCTAGGTACTGCACAAAATGTTTGATTCCTGTATCGTAAGTCGTAACCATAAACTAAGTTTGGAGTGAAAGAAAAGTATCATAAAGAATATTAATGAATTTTAAAAGTGGAAAATGTATAACTTACTCCTGTCGTCGAAGCCCTAATATTCGAATTTCGTTTCGGATCACAGAGTGACCTCCCAGACACGTAGGCAAATAGCAGAGTCAATGATGGAAACATTTTTAGCCCTTATACTACAGATCTTCAATGATTATCCCTCGGTTTTTCTTGTCATTATCTACAATCAATCTAATTTTCCATTAAAACATTAATATTCATTTCATTACATCAAAGCATAATCATAGAGTACGCACTAAATGACAAATCTGATGAAATTTTAATACCAATGGAATCATTTGCCGAACTATTTGTACAATTGCATATTCGTATACAGACGTCAAAATATTATTACATGTTGTATTGCAAAATGAAACATTTTCCTTCAATAGGCTATTAGAATAACTTACAGGGATTACCTTGAGCGAACATATAATAACATGCAAAATACACATGAAGACAATATTCAACTACTTTTTCAAGTCGATAAGTAAACATGTACCGATTATATTTCGAAGCCTTTCCTACTGAGCAGATTTGAGGAAATTAACTATTCTAAAAATTACCCAATAATATATCATTATTTCATAGTGACCGTAGTAGGTATTACTGAGTGCTGAGTAATGCTGAAACATTGCAAGAATGTTAAAAGCAATGATTTTTATGGTTTAATTAAATTATTACACTAATAATGACCTATGCCCAATATTATATAAAAGAAAATCTAAAATATTTATATGTACTTTAGATTTAGGAAAATGCTTGAGTATTTAATAAACATAACCAGAAAAGCTACAATGATGGCATTATTTTTAAAAATATTTCTATATTATATCCAAATGATAATGATATTTTTTTGCATAGCTTATTTAAAATGGCACCCTATCACGTGATATTTATCTGCAAAAATATTTTATTAAAAGTAGAGCAACTATAAGTTTAACAGCTGGCTGATAACTATCTCTGCTCTTTTTGCCCGGTGCATGCGATAAACACTTGTAGATCATTAACCTACTGCTCTACGTACGTTAAATACGTAGAAAAACATAATTAGAATTAATTCGGTCATTCTTCGTTGCCTAAAATGAGACATGTTATACCACAGCACCATACATATTATTTAACGCCAAAATATTAACAACTTCAATTTTTATTAACAAAAATATTCAGTACGTACTTCATTCCTTTTAGTCCAGACCATATCAACAACGTATTATATCGCGTACTATTTTATGTATATTATTTAAATCAAATGTGACTGCCTCTATAGGTTCTTTTCCCGTCCCAACACCCAGGACTCAAGGCATTTTTTCTTTAATTTGTAAAATGGCGTGTAATTCTTTCTTTCCCTGTCCCATTCCATCATTTTGAGTTTGAGACTAACATATATTGCGACCAAAGTTTTCAATTCGTCGGAATTTAAAATATCGACCAATCGGAGGGTGAAAGACGAATAAAATTTCCTCGTATTTGCTAAATTTTTCACTACTGCTTCCCTCCTATAGGTCATAGCGTCACCATATATAGCGTATAGCATTCCTAAATAAATTGCCTATCCAACAAAAATATATTTTTTTCAATTCGATTCAGTAGTTCCTGAGATTAAAAGTAACAAACAAACTCTTCAGGTTTTTGTATTAGTATAGATAGGAGCTTACGTCCTTGTATTAGGGTATACCCCAGCGCATCTGGTAAAACTGCAACCGGGCTCTACAAGCCAGTATTTATTTCTAAATTCACTACAACCATTAGGTATATAATTAGGATGTGGCTAACGATCATTAGCGTATTACTTAGAACTAATAGCAAAAAATACGTATTTGGTGCCGGTTACCAATCTTACCCGCATCAGCAAACCATCACATGCATCTTAACGACTGTTTATAATAATCAGCATACTGTGTGTCAACAGATTTTATGATCACGTTGGAATGTAAACAAAAACACCTGATTATACAATATACATAATACATTATGTAAAACATGTATGTTAAAAACATATATGTCCCGGTTAGAAAACGTGCTGAAAAATATTGTAGTTTCCGGAATAAGAATTGATACAATATATGGCGGCATGGTTGTATTTTTAATTTGTCGCCAGTTGATTTTCATACTAAATGCCACAATACAACTTCATTAGACGGGCCTAGTCGTGCCAGTACTTACAAAAAAATAATCTAATTTTATAAATAATATCATTTTATTAAATTTCTAAACACCTCTAACAAATTAGGTATCAAACTTCTCTGCCTGGTAGCTAAAAAGCAATAATGGTAATAACGTGGCATAAACAAAACAAGATTTATAGCACAAAGGTGAATATCCTCGTGTGCAATGACAGCGTGACCAATAGATTACCAATACCCATACACTTAGATTATATACTCGTCTAGATGACACATCACACCTCACCGCACGGCTCAAAAAAAGTCTACCAAATTTGGTAGACTCGCTTCTCACGTACGTCAGTGTCATTTGAACTACATATGGATAACGTGCTCCCGAAAAATAATTAATTATGCCGGTTTGTGCTGTCGAATTGTATCGCAATTGTGTGGGAAAACTGTATAATAATACCAATATCACTTTCTATCGGTAACATTATTGTTAAACCACTATTATTTGAAGAAAACATGAACTTTTAATTCATTATTTTGAAGATGAGTTTCATTGGCCAGTGTTGTCAATTTATTACTAGGAAGATTTGTTGAAACTATGGGAGAAACTATAAAACACAAATATCATTACATAATATTTCGATCAGAATAACAACAAGAAGAATGGCATTATTTATTTAATGAGTAAATAATACTTACCTACAGGCTACACGATATTAATGAAACCCACGACGACATGCACTTCATAGTAATTTTATTAATTCTTTGCCTTGCATGTGTATTACCATTCAAAATTTCACAAACGGGGTACTGCTATTGTCATTTTTGAAGAAACAGCAAGAACTTATTCAAGGTCCTAATAATATTTTTAGACTACGGATTCCGTACTAGCAAATTGCTGGAGAGACACTACACAGCGGAAACGAAAAGAAGACCATTCGTAGCCTCACATGACTTCAGTTGTGTGTTCCGAACATTTTACTTATGATGATTTATTATTTACATAAATACAGAAATCAGATAACAGCCCAGGAAATAAATCCAAAGAGTTAATTCTATTCGGAAACAAACACTAGGAGATGGGTTTAGATCTTTATTGTTTTTACTAAAATGCGTTATAAATATAATTAATAGTATGATTACTTTAAATAAAGAAAAATATTTTATTTAACCTATTTTGTATATCAAATTATGGGGAAAAGTTAAGTTAATAATCTGGAGTAGGCATCCCTAAACACACACACCTTGACAGTTGGATGACAATAATTACACGACCGGTACTCACACATATCAACGAAAGTGAGGACACTTTTAGCGCATCGTTTGTTGACATTGCTCAATCTAGACGAGTATATAATCTAAGACCCATACACTTCATCAACAGATAAAGTGAAGAAGCACATGCATTGTACATAATATTTACAGCATTAACCGTTTTTGTTGTACGCGAAGTAACATCTAAAAGACACATTTCAGAGTCAGTATACAAAACAACCACAATATATCTGCTACTGAACAATGAATTCAATATCCGCTTCGATTTTCCTTGTGATTTTAAATCTTACTTTTGTAAAATGTAAACGTTTAAATGCACATACGTATGTGGAGTGTCAATGCAAATAATAGCTTAGAAACATCTCATGCCACGTGAGTGACAAGTTCGAAACATAATATTGACTTAATAGAGGGAACTAGTAAGTTACATCTATAAATAATTTGTTAAATCAATTGGAAACTATTCTTACTGCACAAGAATTTACAACTCTATTGCATCATGCTGAATTCATGGATAAAATTCGCAACGCATTCGAATTATTTTATAACTCCCAATATGATTCTGCAGATATAAACTTTAAAATATTGTTGGAACAACAGATTTAAAAGATACAATTACTTGGTTGAGAACACAGGGGTCCTACTGACATTCTGTAATATAAAACGACTTCAATATGAGTAATAATTATACTTAGATTTCCCAAATCCCACACACTCGTGGTTTAATTTGCAAATACGTTTTTATATTTGTAAAGATTGTGAAATAATTGCGTCATATTAGATAAGCAGCAATTCAGAAAAATTGTACCTATTTAATTGCACATCATTATAATAATCATAAAGTTAAGATGTAACAATTTTAATTTTAGGTAATATTTTAAAATACAATGGAACAATATACAATTATTTTGTACCAGAAGCAACGAGATTATATAAGATTTTAATTCTTATACTACTTCTTACTTCTATTAGTAACATGGACCGTATAATCATTCTGTTAGAGGTGACAACACGTTGGGTTAAACCTACATATTGTTTTTTGTTTGCAGCCAGTATCCACTCAGCCGCGACTCCCCTGGGCTCCATGCTGTCAGGTCCGGTGATGGAAGCTATAGGCCGACGACGGACACTCCAAGCATGTACTCTACCTTTAGTCGTCGGTTGGATAATCATCGGAACAGCGACCCACCATGCTTTACTGCTTCTTGGAAGAATTGTGTGTGGTTTTGCCGTCGGTATTATGGCAGCGCCGTCACAGGTGAGTCTAGTTAAAATACAGACCTATTGACATTAAAGTTCTTCTTAACAAATTGCGTACTCTTAAAAATACTTATAATGTCACTTTACACCATAGACTGCCCTTTTTTTCTACTTTCTTTTTGCCCATACAATGGTTGCCTGGAAGAGAATGCTTTGTGCAATAAGGCCGCCAATTTTACTTATTATAATTTAGTTTTAATATATCTTCTTGTGTAAATAAGCAATATCATCATCATCATCATCATATCAGCCACAGGAAGTCCACTGCTGAACATAGGCCTCCCCCAAGGATCTCCACAATGACTTATTGGAAGCGGCCTGCATCCATAATAAGCAATATAAAAATAAATAAATAATTATATGTATATTTGATGTCCAAGTGAGTGCATGCTAGAGGCCGCTTCCAACAGATCACTATAAAATCCGTGGAATTTATTATGGCTAATTGCACCGGTCTTATATAATATTTCAATTCCAGGTATATCTAGGCGAGATTTCCGAACCGAGGCTTCGAGGGCTCCTCATTGGCACTCCGTTCGTGGCCTACTCCCTAGGGGTTCTGTACGTGTACGCTCTGGGAGGAGCTCTGCACTGGCGGTCGGTGGCTCACCTGTCTATAGTGCTGCCGGCATTGGCGTTTGTGGCGCTGTGTCTGTCGCCGGAGTCGCCCACGTGGCTGGCGCGGCGGGGACGCTTCCATGACGCTATGGCCGCCATGGCACGACTCCGAGGCGACCCTGACACGGTAGGCTCTTACTGATGTCTGACTTTGAAGTCGTTAAAACAATATTATTAGATTGATAAATGAAATGTATGCTTGAACATAATTCATCAAATTATAGATGTATTGGAAAGTATAGATTCTAGTACTAACTACAATCTTTTATAATTCCTTATTAGAAAGACGAAAAATTTGCCGTAATAAAAATACCATTACAACTTTATCTACGATTAAATGGTATAGAAATATCCTCAGCAGATATAAAACATATCTAACTTTATGTTGTCTTACAGTTTTGTGACATTTTATTGCTTTGCATATAAGTTGAATATTCATATTATTAAAATTATAAAAACCATACATCAAAATTTTCCAAGCGTTAATATAAATGCCAATTTATCGGCAGCCTTGAGTAAATGGTATTGGTGCTTTATTCGCAAAACCATATATTCGTAATCGACAACATAAAATCAATTTAGACTGTACAAAGAAATACTCACGTATGTGGAATAGACGACGCCACGGTAATGTGCAAAGCTATCAACACTAGATGAAAGAGGGCGTATGTCACGATCCCAGAAATGGCCCATTGACCTACTAACCCACCTACACGATTATTCCGCAGGTCCACGGTAATAATATTAATCTCACGATAAGTGGCCTGGTTACTAGGTAATATTCGAGATTATTCAGTCTTTCCATACAACCAATCCAGTTCGTGACATATGACGTCACAAATTGTAGGTCATGCATCATTAAAACATCACGTTGAATAATCTTTGCATTAAACACGAGTTTGACGATAAATTGTAATTAAAAGTCAACTAAGTATAGGTACGGATCCGAGGATTATTTTTAATCACTACATAGTATAAAACAAAGTCGCTTTCTCTGTCCCTATGTCCCTTTGTATGCTTAAATATTTAAAACTACGCAACGGATTTTGTTGCTTTTTTTTATAGATAGAGTGATTCAAGAGGAAGGTTTATATGTATAATACGTACATATTATTGTACAGAAATCTATTAGTACCCGGGCGAAGTTGGGCCGGGTCGCTAGTAGTAGATATTATGAAAAGCTTAATGACTTTAAATGTTATAGAAAAAGGAACCATTGTATTCATTTGTAACTGTCTGTATCAGCCCATTTACGTTCCACTGCACTGGGCCTCCTCTACAATTGACAGTACGATTGAGAATGGTTAGGCCATATAGTCCACCACGCTGGCCTAGTGCGGGTTGGTGGACTTACATACCATAGAATTTTTATAAATCGCTATGGTATGCAGGTTTCCTCACGATGTTTTCCTTCACCGTTTTAGTGCGTGGTGATTGATTATCAATACACACATGACTCCGAAAAGTCAGAGGTGTGCCCTGGGATTCGAAGCCGCGACCACCGTGAACATGTTGGCAGTCGCGTCTAGTCCGTTTACCAACAGGCCACCACGGACTTTGTAACTACTATTTCTAAATTAATTCAAAGTTTTGGTGAAACGGAATGAAACTATTGTCAGCGCCAAATATGTAATATCCCTGATGACACACAAAACAAGTCTCGTGTTCTGAAGTTGTTTTCGTATTGAACAGTGGAATGGTTCGTGTGATTTAATTCCCTTTAAGTGTTCTCTTAATGAGCTCAACGAGGAAGGAGGCACATCACAATTGATGTGACATTTTCTCGAACAAGTGTCGGTACAAACAAATTCAAATAATAAATGTGCATCATGAACGGTTGCGTGTAGGCACGCCTTGATTTTTGCGATCTTATTTATTTCTTATGCTTCGGATACAATTTACTGACATACTTATTAAAGCAGATAAAAATAATTGCTTTGAGCCATGCTTTTTGTGCTGCAGCCCATGGTCCCGTTATTACAAAAAGCCCCAGGCCTAACTTTTTAAATATGTTACTTAATGGGTAAATTTTACTAAAATAATCACACGTTTAATTGTCCTATTTTTTCCTTTACGGTAAACCTAGATCAATTTGCAAAACAGTTTGGTGACGCAATAACAATTGATTGAATAAATTAGTAGGCCTCGGAGACGTATTAGCACCAGGCGCCACAATTTCACAGTCCACCTCTGCTTTGAACACTCTCAGCCCCTAGTGTTACGCACCACAGTAGTCGTAATAACAATCTGCTAAAATCTAAACTAAAAACCTATCTACCCATACTAGAATCAAATGAAATCTAGTAATGACTCATGCAGTATTTGGCTCTACGTAATTAAATGTAGGTAGCTTTATTTATTGAACTAATTACCTGAGTTTCGGGGATTTTTAAAATAGAACGAATATGTTATAACAGAATGTTATTGAAATTAAGTCAGTTAGTTGTTAACTTTATCGTGCGCACTGGGAGGATACACGTTTTTCACCTAAATAACTAAATTTGTTGATATAGGAATCTAGTTTCCATACAGAAATTCAAAGTAATAAAGAGAGTAAGTAATTATAGCGACCACCTCCTACAATGTATGAATTAATAGATGACTTATTACCATAATATCAATTATAAGTGACATGCAATTGCTATGTAATTATCTATACAATGCTTTATTATGTATGCAATATTTTTGCTAGTCACGCCCTTAGTTTGTATATACGTAGATAGATACCTACGTATATACATTAAGTTGTCATAATTACATCTGGAATTGTAATATATGTTGGTAGCAGGTACATATTGCAATACATACACATCTTTGGTATCACTTTATTGGTAACAATGATACCTACATTATATTATAACCCAAACTGAAAGCAGAAAGACCATGAATAGTGCAAAACTCCTAAGTCTTGTGGTTACATTTTTTTCCGAAGGAACAAAGGAAATAAAGAAAAAAATTTTTTTCACAAGCCCAACGTGATTCTATGATGAAATCGAAATTCATTACGAACATTATTTTTTCGCAGGCTCAACGTGAACTCCATGAGTTAATATCGGCTAGAGAGAAAGAAAAGGCGCGTGGTGAAGAGAACATCCGTTTCTTTGCGACAGTGATCAGACCGCCAGTTCTGAAGCCACTTCTGCTGATCAACGCGTTCAACATCCTACAGATCCTGTCAGGCAGCTACGTGGTCATATTCTACGCCGTGGACATCGTCAAAGACTCTGGAGGCTCACTTAAACCCACCGTAAGTAAACTAATTAAACGGAACCTACCGGAACCTGTAGATACAGTTCGACGCCAAGATTACAAATAAAGTTGGCATAGGCCAACACCCAGCAGCGGATCCTATAGGCTAGGACATTTCCATATGCCCAAATAGCCAGCTATGTAATGATACCATAAGTACTAGTGGCCTCTAGTGTAACTTTTCGGGTTCAGCTTGTATATCCAATTTTAAATTCCGTCAATCATAATATCACAATAAAGCCTCTATGAATGAAGTAATGTTTATACATTGTAAATAATTTATCACCGAAAAAACACACTCATCTAATTGAAATAAATCAGCGACGAATACAACATCCGGCTTGTCTTCGCAGTCAACGAGGCATTAAATTACCTTAACGGCATTAATATACGCAACAGCGCTTAACCAACCATGGTCAGAACTCCTTACAGAACTCCTTAATGTGATTAGGCCTAATAAAATAAACACTCCTGAAGTACTTTTAACAACAATAACATGCTTTCTTCAAACCATATTTTTTTAAAACACGGAAATCTTTTCGATGCCACGCTTACGTCATTTCATTTAACAATGTGGCATCAGCTCAATGCCTGGGGCATTGGCCGTAACTGCAAAATGACTTTCTTCAATTATTATTTAAGATCGCATTGGCATTACAATTGTATTTGTCGTACAATTTAATACATACATATGTACACATGTGAGTATACTCGTAGTTAATGACTTTAACGACCTTTTCTCCAGTCAGTGAACTGCAGTCGCCTGCCTGACTCGATTGTGGCCTGTGGTAAACTATAGTTCATCGTAACAGTTGCAGACTTTTAGAGCATAGTAAAAAGTAGTTATGCGAAAATGTGATGTCGAAGTTAATTATAGTTTTTAAGTTTAATTTTACAAATTCAAATGGCTGTTCTGTTTATTTCAGTTGGCAGCGAACGCTAGTGCCTTAGTAAGATTCGCCGTCACAGTGTTCGCGTGCATTCTACTGCTGAGGATGACGCGGCGGGGATTAGTTCTCATATCAGGGATAGGGACGTCGGTGTGCACGCTGGCACTCGCCGCCATCCTCTCCCAAGGGCCAGGGGAGGGAGTCACGGTACCAGCCTTGATACTCGGCTACGTCGCCTTCAACACTCTGGGCTTCTTCCTACTCCCAGGTCTCATGATAGGAGAGCTCCTGCCCACCAAAGTACGCGGTTTGTGTGGCGGGTACATCTTCTGCCTATTCAACGCCGTACTCTTCGGCTTTACAAAGTTGTACCCAGTTATGAAAAATAGTGTAGGAATGGCAGGCATGTTCGGCCTTTTTGGTGCCTCTGCCACGCTCGCTACTGTCGTGCTATTCCTATTATTGCCGGAGACGAAGGGCAAATCCCTCCTCCAAATAGAACAGTATTACCAAAAACCTAACATATTGTGGCAAACGCGCAAGAAGATGATGGCGGACAGCCAGCGCGTTTGAATTAAGTTACTATTATTACAATTTTAAGTTATTGTACTTAAGTGCCCATTTGATGTGATATACTTAGTTTCACGAAGTGATAATAATGCCCGTGATATGTTAACTAAAGAACTCTTTACACAAATAAAATACTTCTGGAATTTCAAAAAATTATCCAAGCTCATACAAATAGTTAGATGGTTGAGTGACCAATGTTATAAAGCATAAATGACACTATAGATAATTAATGTTGATAAGAAAAAATATTACTATTTATGACGTGTATACATTATTTATTAATGCATTTACAATAAATTTATATGCATTTTATTCTGATATTAAAATTGTTTCCAGGTCCCTAAATATGTAATAAAAGTAAAGTAATGATTAGGTAAGCACTAAGACAGTTACTAATACATACGTAAGCAAATAAACGAGATAGGTATTGCATTCTTTGTAAACTGAAGTACATCATAGCCGCTGGTATTGGATACCATTGGGAATACGGCAAAGAGAGATTTTTAGCTGTGATTTATATTATGACCCTACTATATACATAAGTTGACAAGCCCTGCGCTGGCTAATGTTGTCATGTAAACTGTTATTTTTCTATGAACATAGAAAAAAAATGTGATATAAATAAATAACTGAAACCAATTTATTTGTTTTATTAATATTTATATGCACCACTGATCTTTGCAATCTAGTATTGGAATAAATAGCAATAGCAATCACAAATAGCATGTGAAGTCGATAATAACATTTCACAAATTATATTGATACGCTAAATTTTGCGATGTGCTATTGTGATTCACTAAGCCGACCGGTTAATATTTTTCTACGATATTGTGTAGGCTGTGAAGGAGTGAGTTTTTACGTTTGTTTTTTTACGAACCCATTTAAAAATAATAACAGAACATAAATTTTTAATTGTGTGTGTTTAACTTTAGATGTTGAAAGATGAATGATGAATAGTTATTATAATATAAGCTAAGGTTTATTGTTTACATATTCTGTGGGGGCAATTAGCATTAGCAGAAATATAGAGCATGCTAAGGCTTCAAAAATAACAAGGTGGTAATGTTAATTTGAAATAGCAATAATTTCCATTACTATTGCAATCTATAAAAGGCATAGATGATAGAGATAAATATATGAACAGGACGTGGCGCGTAGAGTTGCGACGTAAGTGATGCGACAATGCATCTCCAGTTGGATGTTATTGAAATTAGTCGTCCCTCGCAACGATTTTGAAAATGCTTGCTTGTATTATGACAGTAAGTTTATTAAAATAATAAATCATTCTTATCACAGTTAAGACCAAATGTAATATTTTACAAAACGTACACAAACAATACCATAAGTGAACCTACTTGATTTTATTGCAATCACAAGTAATTGTTCCGTTTAATAACATTAAAATTTAGATAACATCATTTTATTGTATTTTATTTAAAAATAACGCAGCAATCACAGCCAAGCTAAAGCGCCTTAGCCGACCATCGGGCCGATAAGAGACAAATTAACCACTCTGTCTAGCTGATGGCCAATCTTATCCCAATTCAATGAAATTACATAAAATCCACATCACGTCAACACGTGTGTCTTAACAATGTAATACAGGGTATAAGTATAACAAGCCTGCTGCCGAAAACGAAGCCGGGTGATAGTTATAATGACTTCAGACACAATGAAACTAAAACATTTACAAAATATATTTTTTTCCTTTCTTCTTATTTGGATGGGAACTACATAGTTTTTCCTGAAATAATAATTTACAGCCTTTTATTTTACATCACATGACTATGGTACGCAAAGGCCTAAATTATTATTTTAGCAAAAACGGATATACCACCCAAACACGGTAATATTTAAAACATTACGAAAACCGCGTTATTTTACAAAATATATATATGGTTTCACTAAAATTTATACGTTTTCGTTAGTATTCTTGATGTACCCTGTACACGGGAAAGAAAATAAAAATATTTTGAGTAAAATAATCTTTATTAAATTATATCGCTAAGAAGTATTCGGCAGACGTTGATAGAGATGCGGTCGCGACGCGCAGCCGGGACACACGTGCATGGCGGCCGACACCACGTTCTCACACTCCCAACAATAATATTCGAGGCAACGGTTACATCTGTATATCTGGAAAGAATATAAAATTTATAAAATAAAACTATATCGGCCTCTTTAGTTCAATGTTTTGTCACCCGCTTTGCATGGAGGGAAGTGGACAATAATTTATTTCCAACTCCTCCTATTAATTTCACTTTCTGATTAATTTCGTTGCGGGTTAAAGACAAGTTAGACATTCCCGGAGACTCGCCGAGCTTCAATGCTCGGCGTTACTACATTGCGTGCTTGTTGATCCTGTGTCACAGGAGTTATAGTGGTGCGTGTGAGGGCGGCACAGTCTCCAACTACATTGGCTAAGATCTTAAAGATAAAAAATCATGTCTTTTATATAATTAACGCCTGAATACTCAAACACGAATTAATATTATGTTATACTTAATTACGCAAATCCTGCTTATATGTTCTGTCTAAGTGTGCCGTGCGCAGTTAAGAGCAACTTAATGTTTGAATGACGTTTGAGTATTCGAGCGCAAGTCTTTTAGACAACCGCATTTAGATTCGTCAACATTCCAAGACTTTTTATTACAATGAAAAACAAACGTCAAAGCAAACCAATGTGATCTGTCTGTCTGTATCAGCCCATATACGTCCCACTGCAGGGCACGGGCCTCCTCTACAATCGACTACCGATTGCCATATAGTCCACCACGCTGGCCTAGTGCGGGTTGGTGGACTTACATACCATAGAATTTTTATAAATCGCTACGGTATGCAGGTTTCCTCACGATGTTTTCCTTCACCGTTTTAGTGCGTGGTGATTGACTATCAATACTAGGGATGAAACGGATAGTGATTTGGCCGGATACCGGATACCGGATATTCGGCTAGCTACGAGGCCGGAGCGCCGGATATCCGGCTACCGGATATTCGGCCGCTTATAGCGTTACAATTTGATTTGAATATGCACGCGCGATCATGATCGGAAATATTCGTACGCGTTCGGCGTGATCGGCACGACTCGGGGGCGTTCGAGTGTAATCACGTCTAAACTACAAAACCGATTTTGATGAAATTTGATACATAAATAGATTAGACAGTGAGAAAGGAAAAAAAACTAAAAGCGTGATATAGACGAGTTTAGAACGTAAAGAATTCAACATCTAGTGATATATACCATGTATATTTATTTATTTTATTATCCGGTATCCGGCCGGATAGTGCGCTACTATCCGGTATCCGGCCGGATAGTGAAAATAGGCCGGATAGGCCGGATACCGGATAGTTACCGGATATCAGTTTCATCTCTAATCAATACACACATGACTCCGAAAAGTCAGAGGTGTGCCCTGGGATTCGAACCCGCGACCACCGTGAACATGTTGGCAGTCGCGTCTAGTCCGTTTACCAACAGGCCACCACGCACTTCAACCAATGTGATATTTTGTAAATATTAATTATGACAACAAGATCTGAATTTAATGTTTAAATACTAAGTCCACCTGCCTGTTTATCGAGATCGGTAAAAGTCCTCAAACATGCAAAACAATACTGCGCTTGTCCTTCATTTGACAATTCTTCATACGGATCTACTGGGAACAAGTGATGATACGATCTGAAACATTTATTAAAATTAATTGATTACTAAAAATAATTGTACGTTTATTTCGAAAGAAAGGATTTTCTTCCTTTACTGTTATAAACTTAAATTGCGATTCACACACACCTGAATTTATGAGCCACGTGTGTGAATGGAGAGCTCAATATTTTATCTGTATCTGTATCAGCCCATATACCTCCTCTACAATCGAGAATACGATTGAGAACGGTTAGGCCATATACCCCACCACGCTGGCCTACAGCTGGTTGGCGGACTTTAACATAGAAATCGCGCAAATATGCAGGTTTTCTCACGATGTTTCCTATACCGTTATACTGTAATTGTGATAAAATCTTAGAGTATTTAGAGTTCTTAGAGGGAGCGCTGATACTTCAAAAACGTAGATAAAAATGGTGGTGCCGGGCCACCTTTTTCTGTCCTCCTATTGACTAATATTTGAACAGGGTGTGCAACATACATAAATTAATTGGAAAAAAATAAATAAAAAAAAAGTAGTATAGGTCTATTTAATTTCACTCAAACTCGTTTTAAATGGATAATAGCTAAATATAATATCGGCTATCAGAGGAATTTATAGCAATTTATTGCTAAATAATTAATTCAATTTTCACTAATATAAGAGCGCTACCAACATTACGAACAAGAAAATATTTACGTTTTTTAAAACGCAAATGTATGACAGCGCTCCCTCTATAATATAAATACTCTAAGGATAAAATATCTAACCTGGCCAAGTGCGGCGCGGAGGCGAGCGTGAGTCCGCAGGTGCGGCACTGCGCGGGCAGCGAGCAGTACTTGCTGCGGCACTGCGGACACAGGTGCCCCTCGCCGCCCACGCCCTCGCCCTCCTCCAGGTGACTGCGCACATCGCACTTCACTCACACACCGCACTCATACAATGTATGTACATGTCAATATTAGTGGCGGTATTTCCATACAAGCCCAAAAGCCCGGCTTGCCTTACTTAATACCTTAAATAAAATACATTCGTTTAATGCAAAACGTCTATCATTTTTAAATTTACCGAGTCGCGGCGTGCCATTGGAGCCCCGCGCCTGCGACGGAGCACCCCCGCCCGCAGCGCCGCACCCGGCAACTCGCCTAAGCGAGCGCCGCGCACAGAATACTAAACTAACAGAAGTCAAGCTCCATACAAAGCGCGCTAAATCAACGCACACATAGACAGCGTTCACCGACACGATTTTTCAAACCAGTCGAGACCACTGCGAGCGCGAGTGTCACCCGCTTCGGGCACGCAAATAATATTTTTTGTGCAAAGATAGAACAAATGAATAAAAGTTATTACACTTGTATATAAAACACCAGATTATAATAATATAATGTAAATATCATTAAAAAAAATATTTTATACAAAAACAATAAAAAAAAACTTGAAGAATAATGACATACACATTCTCAATGACTTCATAAATACAATTAAAATGTATTTATTATATTATTGTGATTTAAATATTTTATTAAAAAAAAATAAGTAATCGATACGAGTGCTATTAACACGATACGTGTTTTCGCATAAGCCAGAGTTAACAACCCTTGCGCGAACGCCGAGCGTAGTGTGAGTGTGGCAATAAAAGTGAAGTACATACACAAGCTTGACTTCTGTTAGTATTCTGTGCTCTCAGTCGCACCTATGGGTGAATTGTTACTACCGTGACACTACCGACTACGTACCTATACATATAGCTATTCGATAATGCAATTTGTACCAAGCAAAATGTCCGGCTTTGCGTAGTGAAGTTGTGCACTTGACGCGTCATATTATGATCCAAATTTATCGAAAAATATTTATGTTTTGCTACAAGTTATATTGGATAATATACAGGGTATATCAAGACTGCTACCGAAAACGAAGCCGGGTGGTAGTTTAAGCGACTTCAGACACAATGCAACAGAAAAAGCTGCAAAAATAAGCGACAATTTTTTTTGTAATTTTTTTTCCTATTGCCTTATTTTGGTGGTAAATACATTTTTTCCTAAAATAATAGTGTATACCCTTTAATTTATAAATACTCTAACATATAAGAGAGTTTAAATTATTATTTTAGCAAAAACTATGGATTTACCACCCAAAAATGACGATATTTAAAAAATCATAAAAAATAATTGTCGCGTTTCTATGCGAAATTTTTAATTGCATTGTGTTTGTAGCCACTAAAACTACCACCCGGCTTCGTTTTCGGTAGCAGTCTTGAGATACCCGGTATAAAATAAATTGATATTTTTTGAGATCGTATTATGATGCTTTAAATATTTTTATTAATATATAATTAGAATACTTAATTTGGAATTGTCCATTATTTAGGACCTGTGGATAGCTTCACGTTTATTATTATGTCTTTCGAGCGGACGATTAACCAGTAATCACTGAACATCTACGTTTAGTTTTCGTTTAATTATAGTATTTTACATTTATTACGTATAATAATGGGTGAAAATGTGCCTTGTGATGGTTTTAAAGTGTGTGTAACTGTTGATCGGCGAGGAAAAGGTGAATTCATTACATTTCGTAGACAAACATTGACTTAAATACTACCGATAGACGAGGCGCGTCATAGAAACTATTTGTCCCGTATTTGTCAAAAGCTCAGTGGTGGTTTTTTTTACGTGAATAATTCATGGAAATGATGTAAATGAAATTAAATACTCTTACGCCCGGATACTGGAACGTCAATCAAATAATAAGTTGCTCTTAACAGCGCACTGCCCACTTAGCCAGTACATTTAATCGGGATTAACGTAGTTAAGCGCAAGTTATATTTAAGTTGCGTTCCAGTATTTGGGCGTAACAAGTGTACAAGTCTGACAAGCAGTCAATCAGCGTACAATCAGTCTGACATTTATTACAATAACATTCATGAATTTTTAACAAGCTGATAAACTTTTTTCGAGACTAATTGACAAAAGGAATGGTACAACAGAAGTTTTCAAAAATGACTACCGCATTTGGAATATCTGAAATCTTCGTGTCGAAAATGAATTGAACAATTATAGGTATGTTTTCATGGTAGCCACTTATATCCATTCCAATAATTCTGGACAAATATTATAACGATCTCCTTTTTTCGTAACCGACGCGTAACAATTTTAAATGATATAAGTCTTCAATAACAATCAATGGGTTCGAATAGTCCATTAAGAAATTCATATTAAGAAATGGAGTCTAAATACTATCCACTGTTTCAAAACATATAAATACAACACACATATTTTGAGTTATTAATTAATAAGATATGAATAAAATAAAATACTGAAATCAATTTGCAACTACATTTTTCCTACATATTTGTATTTGTAATGTATTCGAATAGTTTATGCCTATTTGGTCCTCTGATATGAATGTCCCTTGAATAATCTATATCTTATATAGTTCGTCTCTCTCACTCGACGGACAATTTTTATGCGCGGAAATGAGATATACGATTAAGGAGCTAACCTTGTATTTTAACGAGCTCTAAAATATATTTAATCCATTAATAAATAAAAGATCTGTATTATCGACATTATTCTACAATATTATATCACTTACGTTGTATTCTTTAATTTTATTGTAACTTCAGAAAATTTTGCTGTCGGTTTGACGGGGAAACATCAAAATAAATTACATAAAAGTTTATACAAAGAGGCGTACTGCTGCGTAGCTGTCACGCGGCAGACTGATTCGTGTGCGGTGCATGCACCGCACTTGGGTGGGACACGTTTGTTACAAAGAACGTCTTATCTAGTGTAACATTGATATCGATGTAGACAAACAATTACTCGTATCTGGTCCATAACCTACGCTAGATTGTTTGTGTATTTGTTGTTTATGTAAAGTAGTGAAAACTATAGAATACAATTTCATAGATCAGTGTACATCACTACATGGATTGCTGGATGTTCTCATACTAATAAGTTATACTGTTGGTGTTGCATATTTTTTTCGAACGATGTATTTATATTTTTGGAATTGTTCCGGCTATAGTGATTTAAATAATTTATCTGGTACTTTTATAGTAACTGACAAAAACATGTGAATGCATTAATATCTTTTCATAATTCCGGTAAACAGCGTATAGAAACCTCTTTATGCGTAAGATACATATTATGTGATGAGATTTCAAAACATTATGCTCGCGTAGGCAGTAATCGTAGTGTTTTTCAGATATAAGTTCACATTGTTTGCTATTGAGCTCATCAAGAACTTCCTTTCAGGGATCATAAATTAATGTTGGTGCCTGTGTTGGGATTTTTTAGAGCCTCAAATCGTAATTAAGTATAGTTAATTTCTCATTATTTATTTACACCAACGTATTTATGTCTCCACGCTCAATAGCGTCAATAGCTTAATAACATTGTTTTTTATTTTTGTCAATTAGATGTAAAAGACGAAGCTCTGAAAAGAAATGACTGAATTGACAAAGTCATTGTAGCCTACCCAAATTATACTAGAGCGGACATCGGGAACAAAATCTCTGCGTAATGTGTGTGCACACGGGAGGGTTCCCGTGGGTTCACTGGGTAGTGAAGCGAGAGCGAAGATAATGTTACTGCGTAGGCGTGACAGAGACAGTTACAAACATTTTATTTGCAGCGTCCCCTCTAGAATAATACCTCTCTTTAAAGATTGTCTGGTAGAAATCACTATTGGTGATAAGGCGGCCTATTGTGCATATTTATGTGTAAATTACGTGTTATCTTGTTGTACAATAAAGCATATTTAGATTATTAATTGAATCATGTGTGCCGTACCACATGCAAACCGTGATGGGCGGATCCTGGTTGTTGGCGTCGTGCGGCGCATGCGCGGCGTGCGGGAAGCCCATCTTAACGAGTCCCGCGTCGAGCGCGCGCGCCCGCGCCGGCGGCCCCGTGCGCTCCAGCAGCAGCGCGCGGTAGTGCACGTCGTCCAGCACCACCTTGTACACACCACACACGCTTACGCTACTTTCACACGGCAACATACCGTTTTTTGTAGGAACAGTTTTTTGCAGAATCCCGTTTAGTAGTGTACATGCTGCAATACTAGCATTCAGACGATTATCCTGTTTACAGTATCCAGCAAAAAGCCGATCTGTCCGAATTTTACATTCGGTTTTGCCACTACTAACCGGATGACAATGTCCAGTAAAATGCAAGATCCAATTTAATTACACGTATTGTTTAATAGGAGTACTCCCACCAGCTTTGTGCATACTTTTTTTTACTGGATGGGCTGAGGGGAGAATACACATATACCGCTCGTTGCTCTACCGCAAAAAACGGGATGAAAAGTGCTGTGTGTGAACACAGTTGTTTTTGCAGGATTCCGTAAAAAACCGTTCCCGCAGAACTGGATGCCGTGGGAACGTAGCCTTATATATACCAACTAATACTAACTGGATTGAGAATTAAGAAAAAGCCTGCTTTACTCCATTTCTGCTTAACCTAAAGGTAGACTAGAGAATGCCTCTGGCATTAAGTCCGTCTGTATACTGTTTGGTATATACAGATAAAAAAATGTACTGCCTCGGTGGCATAGTTGCACTAGGGTACAGTTACAAAACTCAGGTATCGGATTCGAATATATATAAGTAATATTCGATTTTATATTCAGTATCAGCCCATAGTCAGGGATTTTTGCACGGTGTGGCGATAGGCTTGCTAAGCTAAGCTAAAAAAAGTTTAAGTCAAGCTAAGCCAAACCTCTGAATTTTAGGAGTCATCTGTGTATTGATATTTTCCATTACCATTTAAGTGCATGGTAATTGACTATCAATACATAGATGACTCCAAAAAATTAAAGATGTGCCCTGGGATATGAGCGTGAGATCATAGGGAACAAGTTGGCAGTCACATCTGGTCCATTACCAACTGGCCACCACCCACTTCTCATCACAAATGCACTATTATGTATAAACTTACCCCGTAATCTCCTCCAGTGTCATGACATAACTTTTTACAAATTCTAACTTCAGCTGCCAACCCAATCACAGAACAACGAATTCCCTCAGTCTTTAATGTCTGTAATCCAAAATACAAATATTTGTTTTAGTTTTTTTAAGGACAGAAATACTTTAGGAGTGCTACTAAACTTACATTACGAAATAGACATATGAGCTGCAGTAGCTACACCCCTGATTATTACTTGCATTAGTATACCAGCACAGGTGTATTATGAATTAAAATATGCAATTATAGTAAGCATAGTCCAATTATTAAAATAAATCACCTGTATAGTAACATTTATATCACTTGGATCGCATGTTGTAAGTGATGCAAACAACACAAGCAACTCCCTTGATGCATGACCGGGCAGGGGTTTTAGCACTCTCCCAGCCATCTCCAGTGTGTTTTGTAATGATGGCTCTCCTGTCAGCGATACATTGGCAAGGCTGGTGACAAAATATATATACATAAAAAATATGGAACATGCGTTTGACAAATCTAAATTGTTGTCATTAAAATTAAAACATACCTATGATACAGGATAATTAAGTTATTCCCTATTAATAGTAGTACATATTAGTTACAAGTTATAAATTTACTTAAGGATAATATTTGTTTTTGTAATTTAAACAATGTTTTAGCAAGAGTTTGTATTTAAATATTGCCAGAAAAAATCATTTGAAAGCTTAATTTTTTATTAGATATATACATTTGATACTAATTATAGCATATTATCAATGAATGATACATTCATTACTTCTTATACTACTTGTATAAAGAGATAATATACCTTTGTACAGCTTTAATGTGTTTTCTAACATTTCCTGAAAGGTCTGTGATTTTCTCTGCTCTTTTATTTTTCATAGCTATCAAACCAAGTTGACTGAGTGGATTCTGATCAAAAAACTCTTCAACAAACTTCTCCAATAACTGAAAAAAAGAACATTCATACATACTGGGTGGAATCGCTTATCGTCACGAAAAAAATTGTGCATGGCAAGTACATGATTTAGAACACTTTGGCATACTTATTTTAATTTTTTTATGTTTTTGTTTATGTAGTGTAAAATTAATTTACCGCTATTAGTTACTAATTTAGAATAAGTTATTCATAAAACAACGTTGTTTAGAGAAAGATGACATAAATGAAAAAAATCTTCATAAATACACATTATTGTTACCCTACTTTATACAATATGAATTCGAGTAGAAACTTCTAAATCTAAGTAATAAAATCCTTTGATCGCGCCGCCCTGACCGCCGCGCCGCCGCAAGCGCAAGTACAAAGCGTGCCGCCGCGCCGCGCCGCCCGCTCCCGCGCCGCCGACACCTTCCAGGGATCTTGCCACTTCCTCAGTCGTGCGAAATTCGGTGCCGAGTGACGTTGTACGAAATTATTTTGGTTATTGGTTAGTTTCTTGCGGTCAAAATGAGTGATTAAACGAACAGTGAGTATGTGACAATAATGACATGCTATGTTCGATCCAATGAAAACTTGGGTCATGCAAGAAGGATGTATGCAGATCCAGAACATCTGCAGTCTTTGCATAGGAATGGTATCATGAATGATGAATCCACGAGTTCCCAGCACAAGAACTATTTTAACGACTTATCCGAGGCTACTCGATCATGGTAAGTTCAGACTTCCTAATCATGCAAGAATCCGTGACCTACGACAGCGAAGTCGTCTATTCTCGACTTTATTAAAACGTTTAAATAAAAACATATGCAGCTTTTTCTAAGATAGTAGGTACGTTATGAAAATAATAATGTAAATCTTAACAACTTACCAACAACTAAATTTACTTAAATGATCCGAACACACTAAAATTCTAAATAAATCAAAATGTTATATGGTAATATTTAGAGTAATAATACCGATAAATAGGCGCAAAGTAAGTTCAAGGTCGATGCGCGACAGTCAGCTGTTGTGTGGCGTGACTCATACACTCGCGCGCCTGAGTATTGACATTTCGTTGCACTTTTAAGTGTAGGGTGATTTAGATAATATGCGTTTTGGGGATATCTTGTACTGATGTTGTTTATGGGGTAGTTTGTAGTTTTTAATGATAAATTTCGTATATAACGTTACTTTCACATATACAATACACTATTAAATTTTCCGGACGATAAGCGATTCCACCCAGTATATTTTTGTCAATATTTCCCAAGTACAATATTCAAGATCTAGAATGTTAACAAGAAATACATACAACATTATCACTTATCAACCATGTTTTGAATATGTTAATGAGAATTATACTGCAACATCTATTTCTCCCACTGAACAGCAGTGTAAATGCACTGTTGTATTCCAGTTTGACGAACATTGTAGCCATCCATCACAATAAAAGAAAACTCATTCATTTCCACCACATTATAATGCTATTCTTTATTCCAATAAAATGAATCACATCTCATACTACTAGGATCTGTATGGAACATATGAGTAATACAACAAATTACCACTTGAAATCCTGTTTAGCTACCTTTAATGTGCACAAAAATCTTGTGGGTTTCAAATCCTGGGAATTCATAGCTTCAGAGCAATCAACTGCAACCAATAGATGTCTCATCATACCCAATCTAATAGGCCCCCGTCGTGGTTGCACAGCTTTCCTTGCTGCCTTCTGAGCAAACTCTGCAACCAGCCCCGCCACAAGACCGTCTTTATCTTCTTTTATCGCTTCCCTAAACGGATTATACACAAATAATATATCGATCATAATGTTTCCAGATATGTACGTTCCACGAAAAAGCAATTTGGATTAAGTCGGATAACAGAACGAAAAATATCAAAAATAAAATCCAAATATTACTAAGTTATAGAAGTAGATTCATTGACTAACACATTGTTAGTAGTTGTAAAATTCAGAATAATAAAAACATTAGTATAAATCGTAAATAAACAAAACTCACCAAGTTTTCTCATAACCTGTCTCCCACCGGTATTCTTTCGGATCTTCCTCTTCCGCCATAGTGAATGTATTAGTTTAAATTATTAAATTTCCTGGGATACTTTAAAAACGTTATTTATTATCAAGAAATCTACTTTGTCTGAAAAATAAACACCAAAACAACCTTTATTTTATTTAGTTTGACACACAGACTATTAAACAGTTTGACAGTCAATGCCACAGAGTCAGGCCTAGTGGTCTATTCTTATTTCTTTGCCACAGACTAAAGCTGAAAACACATTGTAGGTTTTTGTCTTACGCATAGAGTAAAGAGTACAAAACTATGGTAAAGAGCACATCTTACATGGTTCGTACGGGTCGTCAGGGGGCCCACGTACGTTTTTATTTTTTTAATTTCATTGACAAAGGACGGTTTTCTCGTCTGCCAATGACTAAGCTTTTAGGGATGGAAGAGTCGATTTTTATGTACTCTTTATCTCATCTCTATATAAACAAATAAATAATATATTTTATTAAATGAAATCAATCCTAGTTGGCGCTTATTATAAACAGTTCTTATCTGTGATAATCTGTGGTACTATCACATTCGAGTTTGCAACTGTTTTATTGTCAAAAACAATGATTCAATTAACATTAAATCACACATCAATCAATTATATAATACTGTGATTGATTAAATTCTGTACACAAACATAGATTACATATTGAGAATAAATTTACTGTGGAAAAATGTTAAGCAACAATGCCGTGTACACATATTAGAAATACTTATGTATAAAATGTGTGAATTCCAAAGTAGGCAAGATCGTGTTTCGAGCACACGTCTTGTTCTTGTTATCTTTTTTTGATATATTTCTACTACCAGTGTCATTTTAAAAGAAAACAAAAAAGAGACTACCTGAAGACAAATAACAAAGTAAACTTTTTCCTATTATAATTCCTAAAACAGTGCGTGTATTTTGAAATTTTAACATCAATAACTTAATATTTGATTGTTTAAAAAATTACTCCGTTATCTTTAGTATGATACTTTATTATCTTTAGTACAAATAGGTACTGACTATTTGTTCCCATACTTCTTACTTTAAGTGAGCATATTTGTATTCTTTACATTTAAATTATAAATAATTTCTCTATTACGCACATACTCTGATCGTTTTTCTTCCATTTTTTAAATGAACGCACAGACGAACTTTTGGCTAATTACTGATAATTAAATAAATAAATACACTTAACAGTCACATACATAGTCCTGACCCCACATTAAGATCAATTAAGTGTTGTGTCGTGGGTATCGGGAACTACGAGAGACTTTTCGGTCTCTCAAACATCCAGACCCGAGACCAATACTTACTGGGTCTCACAAACATTTGTCTCGGTGCGGGCCTCTCGTTTCACAGGCGGCGTCTAACCAACTGCGCCACGGAGGCTGTCAATTACGTCCAGTCTAGTATTTACAAACAACTGGTCAAAGAACTGCGGTGTTTATTTCTGTTAAGTCAAGTTAGATTACCAGCAACACCTCATGTAAATAATTAGAAATGTCCAAATTGTATTCAAAATTTTTAAATTGTATGCAGATTGAATGAAGCAAATTATGCCTTGTATGTATTATAAATTCTAATTTAATTGTAAGTTTTAAGAAATGTCATATTAGTTTGGCTTAAAAAGCTGGTAGCCATATTTACAAAACCTATTTTTGTGTAAACTCAAGTTTGTCCACAATCGCAAATCGCTCAAAAGCGCTGTGGTGCACGGAGAAATTGTTATTTTTTTCTCTCTTCAAATTTAATTACATTGGACATTATTATCATTACTACTATTGGACTACTAGTATAAATGTACATTGTATAAATTATGAAAGAATATTTTAATGAAAGCGTTGTAGATATTTTTTACTTTCATTTCTAGTTCCTAATTTCACCACTTGTCAATTTATGTTAGTTGCGCTGTATGTCTGAGACGTTTTTTGTTTTTGAAGGTCATGCCCTCGAATTTCGACCGACAGTGTGCACACAACAAAAGAATCTATTGTTCAGATCGCTGTAAGACGCGTTGCTCTAGTATTTATGGTCGCTTCTTTACTCTATGCGTAAGACAAAAACCTACAGTGTGTTTTCAGCATAAGGGCCTCTTCAGTGCGACGCGGACGACATAGAGTATAGTAATGAGATGTCCGCGACCACAGACGACTAAAAATACAGACGGCCAACTCATACAAAATTTTTAACACGTTATGAAAACTCACACATCGAAACCAAACATGCTTTTCTACATATATAATTCATTCAATCTTCATCGGATCTTTCTTTCATTTCATTGATAATTTTGTCACTGACCAATAGTAATAAAGAATTTTGTTCATCGTATTTGAGCCATCTCTTTCGTACGTTATACGTATAGAGCCACAAAGTTATCTGACGTGAGAGAGTCGCTGTAATCGAATTTGGTGTTGCCATTAAAAATAGATATTGCAATAAATGGGGTAAAGTACAATGATATATTATACAAATACGACGTAGATATCGCACTAGCACTTCAAAAGTGAGGCGTTCAAATTCGGGCAATTGGTGTAATTTCATCTAGTCGCATAGCAACGGCGACAGAGGGAAGACCTCAGTGCTGTCAACATAATTTATTTCGAAAATATTGTTTAAAGTGTCGAATTGTGTGTTTTAAAAGTGTTAATACAATGGTGCAAAAATATGAAACTAAATTGGACCTACACCCCATACGTAAGTATATAAAAACCACACAAAATTTAATTTTTATTTTAAATTAGCAAACACCGCCTTCAATTGTGTAAGAAGGATCGCCTAATACAACGATTGTGAAGTGCGATAGGGACAAAAAGCGTACGTCATAAGTCAGAAGCGAAACCGATCATACAGAAAATTGACGATGAAAGTTTGAATGGATTTGGATAATTGTATATTTGTTTCTAATTCAATCATATTTAAAACAATTAAGTTATTTGTTATGAATTATTTTCATTATAAATAACTTAATCCAACCACGAACATTACAAAATACATTAGCTTCCCCATATATTTAAATGACAATATTTACATATATTATTGAATGTTTCCAGATTTCCACGTGATGAGCTTTTGAGACGTAAATGGATATGCACTAAGCACAGCTCGTTTAAAACTGATTAATATTGGTTAAGTACATTTAATTATGATTAAAAATATACAACTACGAAAATATATATATCCACCTAACAAAACCTGCACCATCGGTTGTAGTATCGGTTGTTTATCAGTGGCAGGTCGCTCATACGTAACCACGATGTGTAGGTACCACCGCAATGTCTATTTCCCCCGCCACACGGCAGTTTAAATGCCATGTTATGTTCCGGTTCAAAGGACATTCTCGCCCGAGTAATCGCTTTACTTATACTTAAGATCTTATGTCTCGGGATGGCGAGCGCAGTGAAAGCCAAGCATTGCTTTGTAATTTAAGGTGTCTTGGTTTCGATTATGTCCACGAGCGGTCATATCACTTGTCATCATTACAACAAATAATAATATTATTAAGAGATCGATTTTTCAGTGCCTGCTTACCATAAACTAATATAAAAAACGGCAATCAATTTATTTTATTATTTTTCAAGTTTGTAAGCAAATAAAAATATATTTGTTTCAGGATGGCGTACCACATGTATACTCATGTAGCAACCTCAAAGTTAATTTATTATCTTCTATACATATAAATAAAATTGAAGTGTCTGTTTTAAGAGTGAAAATAAAAAAAAAATGTCCTACTACATATCGTTATATACACGATACCTGTGCCGAAAATGATATTTAAATTTTTTTTGTCTGTCTGTCTGTCTGTTTGTTCCGGCTAATCTCTGAAATGGCTGGACCGATTTTGACGGCACTTTTATTGTCAGGTAGCTAATATAATAAGGAGTAACTTAGGCTAACATTTGTTTTAGAAAATTTCATTAATTTAAAAAAATAACTTAAAAAAACTAATTAACTTTTTTGTTAAACTCCACGCGGACGAAGTCGCGGGCACAGCTAGTATACTTATAAAACCAAATAGGTAGTTTTATTCATCGTCACCCTTCTGTTTTTACCGCTTCGATTCTATGTTTGGATAGCGCAATGCTATCTCTTTTCGTCTCGTACTTTCTGTATAATCTGTTTCATTCACTAAAATTGTCATAAAGTATTAACAAATGAGTATGTATATGCATAGCAGTACAGTTTTTAAACGTCACGCAATATGGATATGCGTCATCTTTATTAAAACATCATTGGGTAAAGTAAGATTTTTCAATCCGATCAATAGTGTCGAGAAAATGACCAGTTTCATCTGCATATTATTTTTCCTTCACACGATTTCTAACAAATCGCTCCCCAAAACCCTTAAAAAAGTGTATCTGTATTCTCCTCCACAATCGAGAGTACGATTGCGGGGGGTTAGGCCATATCACAGGCCATATAGCCCACCACGCTGGCCTCATGCGGGTTGGTGGACTTACATACCATAGAAATTCTAATAAATCGCTATGGTATGCAGGTTTCCTCACGATGTTTTCCTTCACCGTTATAGCGCGTTTTTATCAATACAAGCATGGCTCTGAAAAGTCAGAAGTGTGACCTGAGATTCCAACCCGCAACTAGCGTGAACAAGTTGGCTGCAGCGTCTGGTCCATTTACCAACAGGCCACCACGCACGTAACGTAAAATAAGACGAGTAAGATACATTTTAGTTTATGATATGTACTTACATATTATATTCTACTAGTACGTACATAATTCTGTTTTCGTGGAATTTATTTTATAAAGCTGACCACACAAACCTTTGGTGGCAGCTACGCGTTAATACAATTTTTCGAAGGGTATTATTGATATCGGAAGACGCTTTTCATCCTATGTAAATTTAATACCTGAAGTATAACGTTCCTAGCATCACTTTTTAAAGCTTTCGGCATTTTTCACTAGTTTTAAATAATGCAGGAAAAATAAATACATTGAGTAAACAACCAATGGCGGGTATGTCAGCGACTGGCAGCTAGATTGACAATTTCAAATGACGTCTTTGTTTCCAGTTTTGGCCACCGGGCCAGATAACTTTGTGGCTCTATATTTAGATGCGTTTCCGACCAGGGCTGAAATCGGTACTTAACCGAAATTATCGATTTTGAAATATTTAGGGATGTACGTAATACTTACAGCATACCGATTTTCCTTGCGTTCGTGACCGTTTGACAAAGACTTGGTTGGATGTCGATTATTGCGTATCACAGTTTCTCACGAGCCATGGTAACTTTAGGTCTAAACTTTACTCTTTTAAGCTTGTTGAATCGCCTGCGTGCCCATGTTCAACACCTAATTGCGAGTATGAGCAGTCCGCGCATCATATACTTTGGGAGTGTAGTCTTTGGCAGAATGAGCGTAAAACTATGCTGGATAGTATGCAGATATCATCTGGAGTCGTATACTACATAGACCTTGTAGAGACTAGGAAGAACTTCCGTGCTTTCCGGCGTTTTTGCCATACTTATTATTGGAATCAAGTCTAAAAGCTCACATAATAGGTCCCATTTAAATGTAGTGATGATGTGATCCGTGGTGCTTTACAGCTGGCTTCTCCGGCTGTAAAAGTCTTTTTACGAGGTTATTTACCTGTTTAGTTCATTGTTTTGTCGCCCGCTTTGCACGGAGGGAAGTGGACAATAATTTATTTCCAACTCCTCCTATTAATTTCACTTTCTGATTAATTTCGTTGCGGGTTAAAGACAAGTTAGACATTCCCGGAGACTCGCCGAGCTTCAATGCTCGGTGTCATTACATTGCGTGCCACTGTTGATCCTGGCTCACAGGAGTTACAGTGGTGGGTGTGAGGGTGGGACAGTCTCCAAAAAAAAATACCGATTTTTACTACTGGAAATTTACCGGTTTTATATTTGCGTTTCAATATTCAAATTCATGGATTTAAAATAAAAATAACAAATAAAACCAAGTTATAATTCTAAACCTTTACTCAACAATATATTCTTTGATTTATTTGATGTTATATTTTTATATTACAACACTTTTATTTTAACATTTTATCCTAATGAATATTATAACCTACAATACTTTGTTATACATCTTCAGATTAATTTAAACATTTTCAATTTGTTAATATCGCTTATTTTTATCTCTTAAAATTCTCTTAATTTTGGGACCAATAAAACAATGCCAAATGTAAGAACATGAATACAGAATTGAAATATGCATTGACAAATAAAAATTTAAATGGAAATATTAATTGTTGCATATTATATTTTACAATACCATGAAGCAGCACAAGATTGCTTTGTTTGTAAATTTTATCTAAGAGACAATTAACATAAAGTAAATAACAAACAAAACGATTTAGCCTACTTTTGGAGAAATTGGAAAGCAAAAACAAGACATACATAATTAAAATAAGCTATCAATTAACAAACAATTAAATAAATCATTGAAAACATTAAATGCATCATGCATTACTAAATACTAAAACTTTTTTGATTCATTATTATAATATATTAAAGGAATAGGCAAAACATATGTTTGAATATAGTCATTTTAAAGAATGTTAATGCTATTACTATTATAGTATGCACAATATAGGTCTATAATATACTTTTATAAACTACTGCATTGCGCTGGATTTGAAAATATAACCAAAATCTTTAACAAATGCATTTTTATGAGATTATTATATCAAGAAGTATAAATATTATAAACAGATTATTAATGAACATAATTACTTCTGTTGTGATTTAACCTTCGCCAATATTAACATATAAGTCTACAGTGTAGTGATCCTGCAGACGCAGTAGAGACTTTCTTTGTACTTCCAATGATGAACCCATTTGCCTGCGAATTGCTTCGACTGGAAATTTGACCCGAGTCAAGCCTAGAAATTATAAAACAATTAATAAAGAAATAAATACCATTAGGGCTCAATCTGTTGAAGTTGACTGGTTTCCTGACTTTACATACATATAACCATAAAACATTGGATAGTTATAAATGAATATGTTATGAACTTGGAAATACCTATACCAAAAAATGGCTTTAATCTTACACTGTACTGTGCTGGAACGACTCATTTACTTTTCGCTGCAGAGCACAAGCCTCCTGTACAGTCGAGAGTACGAATGAAAGGAGTAAGGCTACATAATTCATCAACTCGACGCTAACAAAAAGTTAACCTTATCACATGTTCAGAGATCTAATAAATCTGTATTTCAATGGGTATTTATTTCAACTTATTGTTATTTCGTATAATCCTGTAGCAGATTAAACTAGAAATTGGGTCACAGCGGAATAACATATTATATTTACCTTAATTATGTCAGATGAGGTTAGATTTATGTTTTTCAATAATTTGGTATTTCTTGCTCCGCCAACGTAGCTGTTCACTTATTAAGTGTTTGTATATTTTGTTTGTGAAGGCTGCACAGATATTTCTATGTTTTTTTCGTTTGTGCACTCGGGAACAAAACACATAACTAAAATTAATAATTATCACGTAAATCACAAGTCTTTAGATACGATTTACACAAACAAAACTATATCATGTTTGTACTGCTAAATATTTACTTTACTGATTACAAAACAGATGAATAACATGCAATTAAAAACAAAATAAGCAAATCCAAACTAAACAACAATCGACTTGAAAAATATGGCAGCAATATGGCGGCGACAGCGCACTAGACATGTGTAACTCAGGAGTGATTTACTAAAAAGATATATATCCGACGTACGGAGTGATTATATCTTTATATCCCTTGCACTCAAACTAACTCATTATATCCGTACGCGTAAAGATCATTTTTGGTTCAATTTCACTGCAAAGATTAGAAAGAAACAGATATAGACTTTAACATTTGTGTGAGCGGAAAAGAGAATATTTATGTTCACAATGTAATGCATGCGCCATGCGTACGATCGTGGAATACGATCACAGCAGTAAATGGAGTGTAAGCGAAAACAAAGCTATTTACAATGATTTTTTTTTATCGGATTTGTATTTTGTTTCTGTGAAATATCTTGTACCAGTAGTGATCATAGCACAAAAGTTTTAATTACAAAAATATCCAGTTTATGCAATGTTTAAATGTCCATGATTTTTTACATATTTCACTACTCCTTATTTATATTAATTCTAAACACAATTTATTTCTGTTGATAGATATCAGCAGAAAATAATTAATCTCTTTATCTCACTGTAACAATACTATATCTAAACCACAAAGCAATTTTTACTCGAATATAGCCTCGAACGTCCACCCAAATGTTAATTTTAGATATAAATATTGTGGAAGACTCATAACTAAATTTCTAATCAACTAATTGAAACTCATCTTTTAGCTCATGAATCATTAAGAGATAGAGATATAAAGATATACTCCACCAAAATGTCAATCTTAGATATAGATATAAAGAAAGACTCATAACTCAATTTTAATCAACTCATTCTTTAGCTCATCGATCATTGTGAGATAAAGATATAAAGATGTAAAAGAGTGATATATATCTTTTGACTTAAAAGATATAAATCTCTCTTTCTTTACAGTGATTCATTTTGCGCATGACTACAGCGCACGCCGGCACACGCACACATTCATAAAAGTGGCGGAGCGTGAAAGAGAATTTGTACAGCAGTGCGATTCACGTAACTTTTTGACGCGCCGATCAAGTTGCGGTGCGGTTACAATTAAGTTTACGCTTTGGTACAAAATGGTATTCTTGTAAGTGTTTAGCTGCGCGTGAACTGCGCGTGAACTGCGCGTGAACTGCGCGTGAACTGCGCGTGAACTGCGCGTGAACTGCGCGTGAACTGCGCGTGAACTGCGCGTGAACTGCGCGTGAACTGCGCGTGAGCTGCGCGTAACTGTACGTCAAATGTATGAAATTTGTTTGAGATTGACATATACGCGCAGCAGTAGAATACGCTAAAACGTTTGCGTGACGCGAACTTCACGCGAGCGTATTTGACAGCGGTTGTCAAAATTACGAGAATACGAAAAGGGCTGTTTTGATCGAAACTTAACCGCAACTGTAGTGCGATTCACGTAATTTAATAAGTTCAGCTGCAGTGCAGTTGCGGTTAAGTTTCGATCAAAACAGCCCTTTTCGTATTCTCGTAATTTTGACAACCGCTGTCAAATACGCTCGCGTGAAGTTCGCGTCACGCAAACGTTTTAGCGTATTCTACTGCTGCGCGTATATGTCAATCTCAAACAAATTTCATACATCTGACGTACAGTTGACGCGCAGCTCACGCGCAGTTCACGCGCAGCTAAACACTTACAAGAATACCATTTTGTACCAAAGCGTAAACTTAATTGTAACCGCACCGCAACTTGATCGGCGCGTCAAAAAGTTAGGTGAATCGCACTGCTGCACTGCAGCTGAACTTATTAAAATACGTGAATCGCACTACAGACCGCAGCAAGGCCTTCTAGAGGGAGGACGTATCGCTCGTCGCTCCGGCCTGGCTGCAGTCGATTATGCCGCGCGTAGTAAAAATAGCCACGCGCGGAATGCGATTACCACATCTTAGTACTTTGGTAGTAAAATATTTAATTATTTTTATTACCTACAATGATTTTGTATTGAGTATAAATTATGTTTCAGGTAATATAATGGGATGTAATTCTGAAGCTAAATTATGTTATGTATTGTAATATAAAATTAAATATATTTCGTAATTGTAAGGGGTTGTAAGGCCCCTAACACTATTTATGTGTTCGAACACGAAATGATTAATAAAACGTCCGTAGTGTCTACTGATTGAACACTGATTTGAATGCAACTTAACAATGTAATAATAACGAAAATATGATTAGTATCCAAAATTTCATTATTCTTTGCTGTAATATTTGTCTACTTATAATGCAAATAAAATATTTTTATGATATTATATTACAGTTACATTTCAATTGAATATTTGAAGCGCACGGATCAAAGTTGTTTGAGCCGATTGTATAGCGATTAGCGCTCTTAAGAGCGTATACACCTTGCGCGCAAAGTCAACTATAGGTATTTCTTCGTTAATTTCACGCACACATAAGCGACCAAAGCTGTGTGCGTAGAGCTGCCGCGTCGGCTCGCTATACAATCGTATCAAACAACTTTGATCCGTGCTCTTCAAATATTCAATTGAAATGTAACTGTAATATAATATCATAAAAATATTTTATTTGCATTATAAGTAGATAAATATTACTGTGCAAGCAAAGAATAATACAAATTTTGGATACTAATCATATTTTCGTTATTATTACATTGTTAAGTAGCATTCAAAGCAGTGTTCAATCAGTATACACTACGGACGTTTTATTAATCATTTCGTGTTCGAACACATAAATAGTGTTGGGGCCTTACAACCCCTTACAATTACGAAATATATTTAATTTTATATTACAATACATAACATAATTTAGCCTCGGAATTACATCCCATTATATTACCTGAAACATAATTTATACTCACTACAAAATCATTGTAGGTAATAAAAATAATTAAATATTTTACTACCAAAGTACTAAGATGTGGTAATCGCATTCCGCGCGTGGCTATTTTTACTACGCGCGGCATAATCGACTGCAGCCAGGCCGGAGCGACGAGCGATACGTCCTCCCTCTAGAAGGCCTTGCGGCGGTCTGATTTGATACACGTCGGACAGCGTGTTTTATAGTGGTTTTTAAAATATTTGTAGATAATATGAAAACTAATTTTGTTGAAATATAAAAATGGTAATTTATTGATAAGATGTTCTTCTATTGTAATATGCAATTGCTATAAAAAATTATGTACGATAAGTTGGTGAAAAAAAATATGTTCTTGACGAGACATTCTGAATAATTTCGCATTGTTTAAATTTTTATTTTTCAGGAACTAAACACAAAAAGATTATTTTTCTCAGCAAAATCCCTCCATAAGGGTCTTATTAGTCTGATAATATTTTATCTTCATCTTATATTTAGTGGTTTCGGATATCTTAAGCTTCTAAATTGCCATTTAAAGCCTAAATAACGAAACTTGTGTTCAGTAATCCGTATAGTACTCACAAATTATCCATCAATCTATAATGTTTTCCACCAAAATCCCTAGATGACAACCTTTTCTAAAATTAGTACTAATTATTTTTCCTTTAAATTGCTTATTGGTGGCTATTAACTCATTTGAAAAGTCCTGTTTTTAAGCCAAAAAGCGCGTGCAGGGTATAAACGCTCTTAAGGATTGATCATGTTTTGGTTTGGATTTATTTACGATTTTTTTTAATCTTTAATGTTTGAGTCGCATGGTTTTTATCGACTAACCAAAAATGGATAATTTAGAAATGTGTAATTTAATTATATGTATATTATGATGAAGAAGGTTTAAATTGTATCGGTTTTACTTAATTGTAAAAATTACTCATTGTTCTGCGATTATAGTAATATTTGAGACTGATTTAAACTTGAAAAGTGATTTGTTTTTACGAATTATTTACGTTTAAAGTAAAGTAATAAAGTTGATTACGTAAACTTGTTGTTTTATTTATACAGGGAGCGCAAATAAATGGCGCACTTGCTCAGTTGGGTACAAGGGCATAATATTAATATCGTAATAAAAAAATAATATTTGGAAAATACCTATCCGTTTTGAAGTTATGACCGTTTAAAGTTTTAAGTTTAATCACCACTTTTTCGCATAAAATCAGTTGGAATGGATGAAGAACAAGATAACACATACGTATTTTTTCGTTTCGTCGTTAATTGAACGGTTAACGAAATATACCACGAAAACCATTTTTAACAGCATCAAAACTTTCTTAAACTTCGCTTTAACCGCTGTTTACACATGGGTAAGGTCATGAACTCTTAGTGTATAATTTATCCTTCTCTAACTTCAAAAAAGGATATTTTTTGTTTCATTTCAAATAAATCAATCAGTTAAAAAATTAAGGGACGTACTTAGATTTAAGCGTCAATAAATTAACAACATAATAACTGTGTGTTCACACTACACACTTGATATAACTTAATTGGATTAAGTACTCCGATATAAAAGTTACGTTAAAAAAAAGATTTATTGGACTGATACTGATACTTGCTCAATAGCTTATAATATTATTTAAATATGTCATCAGCCGATCCAGTCAATTACAAATTGCCTATTTACTTTGCTTATTATTGTATTTAACATTATTTTAATGTATTTGAAAATAATGTTACTTTAAAGTGATAAAATTTCTTCTAAATTCTTATACCTAGAGAAATGTCGTCTACCATTATAGCATAGAATTTGCATATGAGACTTATTTGAGATAAAATTAGTCAAAAAAAATCAATAAACACTAACTACTAATTTACTGCACTGGAGAACCCGTGCCCTGCAGTGGCACGTATATGGGCTGATACAGTAGTAATACTAATTGTTCAGATGAATTATTATGAACTCAAATAGGAAAGCTTTGTATCTAATGTCAACAGGCCTTTATCTTTCAAGAATCAAAATAATAATTTATTTTTTATTAGTTGAATTCGGATTGCGATCGCGTGTGCATGTATTAGTCGTGTGCATATTATTGTAAATTCGTTTTCAGTTATTTTGAGTAAATTTTATTAATTTAACTATGCTTTGAACATTACTCAATTTGATAGCTTTTGATGTAACTTGTGTTATGTGAAATGCAAAAGAAAAAGTGATTTGTGCTACCAAACTGTGACAGTGTTTTCGTGCGGGTTTTGGCGGATCCCACGCTTCCAGCTTTGCCTATCAAGGTCATTACGGTTTACATTACAAGGTCAGTTAACTATTTTGGTGGTCATTAATGACAACTAACCAGCCCATATGCGTCACCGACGGCCTCCGTGGCGCAGTTGGTAAAAACCGCCTGTGAAATGAGAGACCGCGGGTTCGGTTCCCGCCCCGAGACAAATAATTTCCGTGAACCATAATTATTTTTCTAATACCCACGACACAAGATTTGTATCTTAGTGTGGGGTTAGTACCCATGTATGTGACTGTGGGCAGTATTCATTTAATATCTTTTTTATGTACCCTGAGCGTGATGTACACAATCGCACGACTTATGAAGTAAATAATGAGCTCTGCTTATTTATTGTTGAATGTCTACCTTTCAGTTGTAAGGTTCAATTACTTTAGCTTAACATGTTAAGGGGTAGCATGTGTAACGTTAGTTTTTTTTTTCTCGGTATCTTTCTTAATATTCGCTAGCGCCATACAAATTCATCTTAAGTAAGATTCCTTCACCATACCGGGTATCTCAAGACTGCTACCGAAAACGAAGCCGGGTGGTAGTTTTAGTGGCTACAAACACAATGCAACTAAAATTTTCGCATAGAAACGCGACAATTATTTTTTATGATTTTTTAAATATCGTCATTTTTGGGTGGTAAATCCATAGTTTTTGCTAAAATAATAATTTAAACTCTCTTATACCTTAGAGTATTTATAAATTAAAGGGTATACACTATTATTTTAGGAAAAAAAATATTTACCACCAAAATATGGCAATAGGAAAAAAATTTCAAAAAAAAAATTGTCGCTTATTTTTGCAACTTTTTCTGTTGCATTGTGTCTGAAGTCGCTTAAACTACCACCCGGCTTCGTTTTCGGTAGCAGTCTTGATATACCCTGTATACTATAATGTATATTGGCAGGTGCGCCGTTTTCTTGTCCACCCTGTATTTCAACTAGCTGACATTTTTTTTTATTTTCCCTCTTAAAACAGACACTTCAATTTTATTTATATGTATAGATTACCTATATATACTCTAAGCAGTCTATACATTGTTTTTTCTTTGGACTGGAATAGTTCCTCCATTTGCAGTAGATGTCGCTTATCTCAACATCGCGTAATTATTGTTGTTAAAAAAAAATATGAAGAGAGAAAAACAAAAGTATCTGCATATAATTATTACCCTCAAAAGAAATGTAATAAAAACAATACAACCGCAAACTCTTATTTTATTTACTTAGGAACCTTTCCTTATCTCTAATTCTGTTTTCCTTAAAGCAATTTCTAAAAGCCGGCTCAGTAAAAGTTCCGGGCTTTGGAAATTACTGGGGGAAATTATTATAATATATAAATTAATAGCAGCGAAACCCGGCGTTGCTCGGGTTAAAATACATCGCATGTTTAATGGTATAAAAAATATTTAAAGATCTAATTTCTAAAGTAAATGTTAAACATTTTTATCTTAGATGTTGAGAGATTTATTCAACTATTAAACATACGGTGTATATAGAGTGCATCAAATTAATTAACGAATTAACGATTTGAAACAGTTATCAGTAAAATAAGAAACACTTTAGTAAATGATAATTTATGTTTTATTTATACAATTATTTACATATTATATTGTACATATTACATATGACAAACACATATTCATATTACATATCATCATATTATGTATTTACACTTTCTATTTTAGTTAATTTTTTTTTGTTAATCTGGGGGCGCGGCCGAGCCCCCTCCAAGTCGAGCTATAGGCCGTAACATCCTTTTCTCGAAGCAATTCAGACCATTTTCAACCCCCCATAACTTCGTTGTGGTTAAAGCAAGAAGCCTGAATTTTCAGTTACTAAGTAGGCATTGTTTAAACACGGTATATTTAAAATTTCATTCAATTTGAACCAGTAGTTTAAGAATTATAATGTGTCAAACTTTCGTAATTTTGTCACTCACTGACTGACTGACCGATCATCAAAAGTCTAAGGCACTTCTAGCAGACATAGAACCTTCAAATTTAGAATATAATTAGTGTTTAGTGTCTAAAGTAAGGGAAAATTCAAACATTTCATAATTTGTGTCTAGTTTTCTAGATAGACCAACTGCGTGAATAACTTTGTAATCCCATATAAATGTATAGGATTACAAAGTTACATTTGCAGTTAATGAATCATTGTACCCGTATATAATTGAATAATAGTTGTAGATAGATATCTATATATATGAGGCATAACAGGAGGGGATATAGAGAGGGAAATGGTGTATTCAGCCCATGAAACTGTACAACATTCCTCTAGAAAAAACATGACGAAGAAAAACTTGCAAATAAATAGACTAAATAGCTCAAAAATATCAATTACAATGAAAGAAAGCACATTAATAATCAAATCCGCTATATTTGTGATAAATTGATACCTACAAAAATAAGAAAAATCCATAAGACAGAGGCTTTAAGAAAAATCGTTAGTGATATTCTAGAAGTAAGAAGTACCGAAAAGGAAAAAAAGTAGGATTCTACAAAAAGACGTGAGATCCCATCAAAAACATCCTGTAAAAAAATTCCAAGTCTCGCAGCTCAGGTTTTCTACCGCAAAAAGTTGTGAGATGCATGTAATACCAAGTCGATTAATTTATTTAGTCCTTAAGGGACCTTCTATAGAAAGTTATTACGTTAGTTATTATCATATCAATATTAAAAATTCTTTACGTTTTAAATAAATAGATCGACTTGGCCAGTAGCATTATGTATAAATTGTACGATACATTATGTTTTCATGCGATGGCCAAGTCGATCCATTTATTTAAAACGTAAAGAATTTTTAATATTGATATGGTAATAACTAACGTAATAACTTTCTATAGAAGGTCCCTTAAGGACTAAATAAATTAATCGACTTGGTATTACATGCATCTCACAACTTTTTGCGGTAGAAAACCTGAGCTGCGAGACTTGGAATTTTTTTACAGGATGTTTTTGATGGGATTTCTTTTTATAATACTTGTTTATAAACTATATTTATCGTTTTATTGTCCGGACTGTAATTGAACAAATTTCGAGGTGATCCTACTCGTGAGCATGCGACGTATAATTGGCCTTGTGCAAAGCATGGTTCTTTCAAGTCAACGCCACAGTATTGAATAGTTTGGCCCTGTGCTTTGTTGATAGTCATGCTGTAAGCCAACTTCACCGGAAATTGTAAACGTTTAAAAGTAAAGGGCAATCCATTTGAAATTAAAGGTATCCGTGGTATAAATACTGTCTGTCCTTTTCCTTTACCAGTCATTATACTGGTTTCAATGATGTTCGTTTGTAGCTGTTTAATGTAGAGTCTCGTGCCATTACACAGTTTCGGCGATTTCAGATTTCGTAATAAAATAATTGGTGAACCAACTTTTAACTTAAGACAATGTAATGGCATTCCTGGAGGATTTAATGAATTTAAAAATTCAGTAGGGAAATTGACCCTTTCTTCTTCATCAATCATTGTATCAATTGATGTGTAAATTTTCTCTTCTCCCGGAATCTTTTCCTGGATGATGTTGTTGATGCCGTTGACAATGTCGTTTTTCGTGGCTAAAATAATTCGCTCGCGTAACCATTCTGAATTGGTATAATTCTCAGCAATACTTAAATATACTTCATTTATAAGTTTTTCCGGTGTTTCAACTATATTACATAACTCATTAGATAATGTGATTTGGCCAGTACTTTCGTCGATTGGATAGGTGCCCTCTCCTATTTGTAACAGTTTTTCAGAAAATTCTTGCGCGTTTTCATCTCCTGAAATTCGCGCTCTCATATTTGTTGTTAATTTAATTATTTTTGCGTGTTCCCATATGACCGACTTCTTTATGCAAGCGTTAATTTCATCCGCCGGCGTTGATTTCGGAATGACAGGTAGCGTTTGACGAAAATCGCCTGATAATATTAACAATACACCTCCCATTATATTCGTGTTGTCACGTAAATCTTGAAGTGTTCTATTGAGTGCTTCTAGTGATTTTTTATGGGCCATTGTGCTTTCATCCCATATAATGGCTTTGCACTGTTTCAATATTTGTCCACGTGCTGATGATTTTGTGATGTCACATACCGGGAATTCATAGTCAGCTACATTTAATGGTAATTTTAAACCAGAATGCGCTGTTCGTCCACCCTCCATAAGTGTTGCCGCTATCCCAGATGATGCTAGGGCGAGAACGATTTCTTTATTTGCACGGATTTCAGCCAAAATTAAATTTATCAAAATGTTTTCCCGGTGCCGCCAGGTGCGTCTAAAAATATTATACCACCTTGCTGCTTTTTATAATAATCCATTATTATATCATATGCTTGTTTTTGACTCTCAACTAATAATGGCTTGTTGTGTTCGATGTAAAGCTTCAATTCGTCGATATTATAATTGGTTTCTCTTAAAAATTCACTGTTCATAACATCCAAATGACTTCGTTTAGGAGATTGAACACCTAGTTGTATTAACGTTTGGTTAGACATTGCTAAACATTTATCTTCTATCAATATCAAAGCTTTGTTAAAAATTTCTTCATTAAAACTAATTTCTAAGTCCGGGTTTTGTTGTCGTAATCCAGCCAAGATGTCATCGCTCATATATTCTCGGTATTTTAGCCATAGTCGATTTGGATTAGAAGGATTACATGTAGTTAATATAATTGCGAATAGCTCACGAATTTGATTGGCTGTTGCACTTTGAGCTGCTTCATTCATAGCTAAGTCCCAATGATTATCGTTTTCAAGTAGACCCAATCTTTGACATGCTTCGCGATATGTATCACAAACGTAACCATTGACAGTTTTTAAGTCTTCAAAACACGTTGGGCCACGAATGTTGTGAAGTAATAAACGTAGATAGAAACATTCAGCGTTTTTTGGATGCACTGTGTAGACTCGTCCTATTGTGTTACTCTTAAACACTCCATCATGTCCTTCTACTGGCATTCCACGTTTCCGGGGATTAAATTGTTTACTTGTTGTATTCCATGTATAATAGCTGGGTACTTCTGAGTAAAATAAAGTCTTAGCAAATGGGTCATTCTGACATAGTTCAAAAAATGCTGTTAAAGTTGTTCGTGTTGGTGGTTCCGTCGCAACTTTTTGTGCAGTTTCTGTCGTGAAAAATACACGTTGTCCATTTTCTATAATAGTGTATACCCTTTTATTTATAAATAATCTAAGGTATAAACGTGTTTAAATAATTATTTTAGCAAAAACTATGGATTTACCACCCAAAAAAGACGATATTTAAAAAATCATAAAAAATAATTGTCGCGTTTCTTTTCGAAATTTTTGGTTGCATTGTGTTTGTAGTCACTAAAACTACCACCCGGCTTCGTTTTCGGTAGCAGTCTTGAGATACCCGGTATGGTACTACCCATTGATTGTTAACTTGAATTTCTTCATTACCTCGTATTTTTATTTTAGCCGTAAATCCACCCTGTTCTGGTGATCGACGTCTATATTTAGGATATCCATCTTCGCCTGTAACTGTTTCGTTCAAAATGGCTTTGGATAACGTTTCGTACATTTTTCATCTTTCATGCATGGAGAATTCCTATTTAGTTCACCACACGGGCCATGAACCATGTTTTTTACGATTATAATATAAAGATCAGGATCTTCTTCCGGGTTTGGAAATTCAGCTTTGATGATATCGTCTATTTGATTTGGTCGAATTTTATTTTGAAGCCAAATTAAGTTGTGAGAATGTGGCAGTCCTCGTTTCTGCCATTCAATTGAATACATCCAGCAGATAACAGCACCAAATATTTGATTTTTCACGAAGGCTTTAATAAAGTTAATTTGTTTTTGACGAAAAACTCGGGCAATAATATCATGACGATCGCTGGCCGTCTGTCCATATTGTAATTCTTCTTTGATTTCCACCCATGAAGGATTACATGTAAATGTTATAAATAAATCTGGTCTGCCGTATTTTCTGACATAAGTTATCGCATCCTGAGCATATTCTTGCATGTGACGTGGACTTCCAGTAAATGTCGATGGCAAAATGACCAATTTTCCCATGTTATCAACGTTTCCATCATTTATCATTGCATCTCTCAAATGAATGTATTCATCCGAACGTAATTTTCGTTGATTATAGCGAATATATTCTAATCTTTCCGTCTCAATTTTGGCATACATGTCTACAATAAACTGCTGAAGTAACTGTCGACAATTTAAAATATGGTTATATTCACCATTTCTAGTCATAATTCGATAAGCATAAAATTGCATAGCTGATACTTTTTTGTTAGTTTCGACACCTGTAGTTGGATCAACTTGTTGAATATTGAAGTGATAACCATCCTCACCTTGCCAAAAAATTAGCGGATACTGTAGCGCATCATAACTACGATGTGTTTCAGCAATACGTTGCAGTTTATCACTTCGGCGTTGAATAATAATATCACGACGACTAAATTCATTATCAACAACTACTACAGCAATTTCGTTCGTTTGAGGTGCATTAAACCTTCGGTCGTGTTGACCGGCTGGTCTTTTATCTGCTCGAATGACGATCTTATAATTATCTGCAGCCATTTGGTCTAGGGAAGTCTTGAACACATTAATTAGTTGATTATGATTATGAAGAAGACATTGTAACTTTTGAATAATATCACGGTTTAGTCCCTGAAAATGAGAGTAACGTTGATCTGCTTCAAGTTCTTCGTTACCAACAAAGTATATTTGTAGAAATTTTGGAGTTTCATTGGACATCGGCAGAAGTGAGCCTATTCGGTGAAAAATTTGACCTTGAACCTTGAAAATTGGGTTAAAATTTTCTTCATGGCATATCAATTATGCTCCAAATGAAGTCATTTGAAAACAACAGTTGTATCGACGTATATTTTGTAGAAAATGATTGGAATCTGGTGTGTTGTTAGTCATATATGTGAGTAATGGTGATGGTGGTACATCTAATGCTGGTAAATTGACTTTACTACTCGCGCAGCACATACCAGCAGTTTCGCCTTTAAATTTCCGGGCATGACAATACTCGCATATCGTATCCATTTTTCCGATGACGACATCTGAATGTTCACTGTATTGTATTTTGCAATCATAATGGAAAGCCTGAAGTTCTAGACTCTTAATCTTAGATGTAGCAGCTCGTTGTTGACGTAGAGTGGCCATTTTGTCTTTACTTTTTTTTTCCACTTCACGTTGAACAACAGACTGACGATTTCGGATTGATCTTACTCGTAATCGCGTTTCATCGTTAGTGCATGCTCTTTCTTCTTCAGTCTGATTTCCTCTAATTCTGTTCACCCCTACACGAATATTCGAAAGCCGTTGCTCTCTTTGTTCTTCTGTTTCATTTTGTCGTGCTGCTTTCTTTTTTTTTTGAAATCGCTAGAGGTTTCGTAAATATTTTTTTACGTTTTGGCATTGTGCATGTGCAATGAAAAAAAGTTATACATAACAATCAGTCTCTCGACTGAAAAACACGATAGAACTGACGAAAAGTCACTGGAGTTTTTTTGCTTTATATACTGTCAAAGATCGAAATTTCTAGAGCCAGAACACTCTAGATCTAGAATATTCAAATAGTTCGGTCGTTTCCACTTGTCGAAATTATCGAAATTACTTGAAATAGATCAATCACTGTTCACTCGTATTCTTATCGATCTTTACTCGACTGAAAACACGATAGAACTGACGAAAAGTCACTGGAGTTTGCTTTATATACTGTCAAAGATCGAAATTTCTAGAGCCAGAACACTCTAGAATATTCAAAATGTTCGGTTCTAGGCTTTTTAGAAGTTTCGAGATCATTCCAGAAAATTTTAGAACGATCTAGCACATTCCGGATGGATTTCAACGGTTCTAGGCTTTTTGGAAGTTTCGAGATCATTCCAGAAAATTTTAGAACGTTCTAGAACATTCTAGATTGATTATATCAGTTGCACATATTCTGGAGCTTTCTAGATCACTCCAGAAATTTTCAGAACTTCCCCTAAGTTCACATAAGTTAGAGAAGGACAGATATATATTTTTTTACATTTTCGCCACCCACAACCACCCACTTCCACCCACCCCGACCAAACTCCCTTATTCACACCTGGAGACCAAGGGGTATTCACCACCCCAACGGGGAATTGATCGGAGTTGTGTGGAATACTCTTTGAATTTCTGCGTATTGATATACTCTTCACATGTAATGGCTTGTAAAAGAACAGCGAATCTATGGATCAATTCTTCGTCCAGACCTGTGATATTTGCGGTTTTTCTCGGGTTTTCAAAGAACTTCCTGGCTGTATTTCCATCATTCGTAGTTCCAGATCCTTGTTTTACTACATCTATCAATAAGTTAAGCTCTTCTTTAAATCCATCTTGTATTTGTTTCTTCCGCGACTCAAGTGCCAATTTTTCCTCTCCTTTCACGGCCCATTTCTTCAGGTCTTGCCTGTATGCAATGTGCAAAAGACATTCCATGCATTTAATGCGGGCGTGTAAAGGAGACAATCCGAATTTCAAGAGGTGTTCAGAGACAGGCCTTTTTATAACTTCATTTAAATTATTCATATCTGACGGCTTTGCTAAGCACAGATAGCACGTAGCACTAGATCGGGCATCAGTAATGTAAGTACAAATTTCCTTCAAATGTTCAGTAACCACAAGTTTATTTTCTTTAACAAAACTAAACTGCACTGGACGACAAAAATGTGCTGAACAGGGCTTTGAATTTTGCCATACGACTTCGTTACCATCGGTCGGCTTTAACGGAACTAACGAGGTCATGAAAACACTGGAATCATTATATTCGTCTTCTATTTTCTGTTTATACCTGCTCTGGTTCGATGCACCATCAAAACCCCACTTGGACATTAAAATAAGTTCTTTTCTATCGCCACATACAGGTACATTTTCCAAATCCTTTTAACTGTTAAATCTAGAAGAGCCTGAAGGGAAATTTTGGCTGTTGTATCTGTAACTGTAATTGTCTCCTTGTCAGGATAACACTGAAATTTAGCTTGCTGAATCTTATAGTATGATGGGTACAATTCCATCGCACCTTCCCGAATTGCTGTTTCCCTTAATGTTATATATTGCCACTTAGACAACTTTAATGATAAATATAGACCAAGTGCTTTCTCCGGTGTAAAAACAGGCTTGGGGCATGATTTTTTGGTAATTGCGTTAAAGTTATCAGCAGCTTCTGGATGTTTATCATATACTCAATAGCAGCAGCTATACTGTCCAAACCGTCTTGTCTCATTTTTTGCACAGTAGCGTATGCAAGTTCACTGGACTCACATTCTATTTGACTTTCAGTCCTTCTCTTCTTTTGCTTCATTTCTAAATCTTGAAATAGTTTTCGTGGCAAACGCTTCTTACTTGTGTGTGGTGCACCGGACGAAGATGTGGAAGGGACTGGACTTTCGAGGGTGATATGAGATTCGGATGTCCCAACATCTAATGCCTTCGGTTCTGCAATGCAACTTGGCCAATCGATATCACACTGAAGCCAGTCCTCAAATCTTTCAAAAAATCTTCTAATTTTCGATGAGATCGCTTCCATTTTTTCACAAGGGTATGAGTAAATCTTCTACAGTATAATTTTAACGTAAGACTGTCTTCATCTGAAAGATTTAAATTCAAACATGAAACGACATTGTTATATATAATGAAAGGAAGTCACTGTACTTACCCGTGTTTTTCAAAATCATAAACAAGTCTAAGTAAGTTGCTAAACTTTCCATTTCCGTGTTTATAATCGATGTTTATACAAGCACAAATCGAGGTAAACTGAAAAATTACAGCAAACAAATGTCTATTTATACTTCTTAAATAAATAACAAAATCATTAGGCACCTCTGCCATTATAATGACCCATCATAATTACGCAGCTGCCTTTTTTTAGTTATTGGGTCTTAAATAAGTGAATTAGGAACAAAACAATAGGTAAGTACTTGCAGGTGAAAATTTATCCATTGTTTGGAAAAGTTCGAGTATCCAAGACAGATTTGTGTGCCATAAACAAGTCAGGTAAAAAAAATTCTTTGATATAAGCCGCGTATTATTTATTATTGTGAAATTGGAAGGGTTAACCAGCAATAAAGTTGTTTTGTGACCGCTATTTATTATTTTTAGAGACATGTGGTTCAAATTTGCCAACCAAGATTGAAGTCAACGGAAATATATATATTTTTTAATATGATTTTTTTTCTCAAAGCCGCGCTTTGCCCCCTGTGGTGTGATACATCAAAAAATTGCAAAAAAATAGAGCAAAAATCATGCGAGAGGAAATAACGGCCATTCCTGTGCCAGCCGAGATATAGCTTATTTTATGGTTTTCTCCATACAACATTTTGAAAAAAAAATCGAAAGTGTACCTTTTCCTGTGATTTATGTCTTCATACTTAAAAGATATCATGAACAAGCATGTTTTAATAGATTCCAATTAAAAAACCCGTCAAATTGAAAAAAAAAATTTGAATGTCTATGAAACGCGATTTTCAGCCCACCGTGCGCCGCATCGCCTCGCCATCGCTCCGCCATCGCTAGTTGCGTGCCCGCAGCCTTATAGTTACGGTGTACGTTATACAAATTCGAACTTTTACAGAATAGATACATTCGTATCGTATAAAAAACTATGTTTGTCCGAAGTTTCGAACGTCGTTCGTTCGTTCGTTCGGATGAATATAGTAGGGCCTCAGTACATGATTAATTTATATTTATTTTCGTAATCAAAATAGCTTTCATTACTGCGACACTCAACTGTGTTTTATTACTTGTCCATATTTTGTTAATGTGACAAAAACTCTCTCGATAGGTGCGTTACTTCCAGGCAGACACATAACGTCCTCAAGAATTCTGAAAGCGGGACTGTCCCGCCTAAAGCGGGACGTATGGTCACGTTAGACATATACCATCGCGGAGTTTTCTGTAGACCTTTTCAATGTGTACAAATAATTAGTACATTATTTTGATATATCTCGTAGGGTTCAGTCTGCGTTTGCAATGTAAGCGGAAAAAAATTATATTTAACGACATCACATTAGAAAACTCAAAAATAACAGAATTTCTCCACTATTTAATGAATGTTATTATACATGTAAACCTTTCTATTGAATCACTCTATCTATTAAAAAAAAACCACATCAAAATCCGTTGCGTAGTTTTAAAGATTTAAGCATCTTTTTTTTATTTTTTATTATGGCCTGGCATAGTGGCGGCATTGCACCTGATGGTAAGTGCCAATGCCGCCCAGGCAGAGTATCGGACGGCATCGGACGGCAGTCCCATGCCAATGGAAACAATTATGCCGGCCTGCTAAGGACATAGGGACAGAGACAGCGACTTTGTTTTATACTATGTAGTGATTACCTACAGTAGGCACAAAGGTGTGGCATACTTTTAAATGGGAATATTACACAAGTGCCAATTTCCTTTATATTGCATTCTACACAGCAGATAAGATGTTAAGTCTCATTATATCCAGTAGTAGTGCTGGCTACAATGTTCTTCAAACCGGAACCTAACAATTCATTTACACAGCTTGAAAAATAACACAATATCATAATATCAAATCACACATTCTAAGTTGAAAATTTTATTGTTTCAAGTTTAACATAAAGATACAAAAATAGCTAAAATAATCACATAGATTCACATTATTTGTTTTATTCCACAAACCATGAGATTTTATACAATTGGTAGATTTTTCTGTGAAGATTATGAACTATTCATCTTAAACCAATACTGTGACACAAATCTTTTATAATAATAAATAAAGCTTATACAATAATTACAATTAAGTCAAGAGTGTGAACAGGAAGTGGAATAATGGAGTTCAAAGTTACTGGAATTACTAGTACCTAATAATAATATTTATTATGTTGAACTAGTTGTTACTTGTGTTTAAATTATGAATGAAGCAATAACTAGTTCAATCACTCTTATGAGCTATTAGTCAGGGACCATGACTGTACTGCTATATGATAGAGAAACTGATAAGGGTACAAGTATGAACAATGTAACATGAGATTGATATTTTTTACTTGAATACATGTTAGATTTTTTGCCATTTATAAATGTATGTTCATATCCCTTATTAACCTCATTCATTTGCATTCTTCAGCCTTGCTAAGTCCTCAATAAAATGAATATTATAACAGCCATGGCCAGTTAAGTTTATCTTTTTCGCCTACATTCACTCTGTGGCAGCCATAGCGCGGGCTTGTGCTCGTACTCTCTTGTCATATTCTAACCGGTTTTGGCTAAAACAACATTTATAGTTATAAAAATATTGAAATAATAACACAAAAATGTAATATGTAATGGAAGCTATTAAACATAATACAAACCAGTAGATTGTGTAAGCTTCAGCTTGAGCAGGATCCTTTACATTAGGTTCATTAAGCAAGTCTTGAATACCAAGTAATATTTGTTTGATTGTTATTGCTGGGCGCCAATCCTTTTCCTCGTCCAGCAAAGAAAGACAAACTGTGCCAGATGGATACACGTTGGGGTGAAACAATGGAGGTTCAAACTTGCATTTAGGTGGACTTGATGGGTAGTCATCCTTGAAGATCATGCGCAATTTGTAAAGACCACCCTCCCACGGTGTCTGCAAGATGTATTCAATAGTAATTAAATAAATAATAAATAAATAACACCCAACAGTCACATACATAGTCCTGACCCCACACTAAGATCGAGTCTTGTGTCGTGGGTATCCGGAACTACAAGAGACTTTTCGGTCTCACAAACACCCAGACCCGGAAGAAATATTTGTGGGCCGCACAAACATTTCTCTCGGTGCGGGGATCGAACCCGCGGCCTCTCGTTTCACTGGCGGCGTCTAACCAACTGCGCCACGGAGGCTGTCAATTTTTACTAAAATGATTAAACATTTGTATACATGTTCCCCAAACATTATTATTGTATGGATTATAGATATTTGACTCTATTGCTAAGTATTCATAACAAATGTGAGTTTTCAATACATTATTAAGCATGTAAATAGCATAACATGGATATAATATAATGCAGTGTGACTCTATTAATGATTAAATGTTTTTAGCAAATTAACATCATACATGAAATATTAAGCCACATTAAAAAACAAATAGTAGCATACAAGATAAAAGCAATCTATTGGATGTTTGAAAATACAACCAGGTTTAGGCAAGATAAGTTAGATAAGTAATATAGTCCAACACATCTTATCCATGGATTGAAGAAACAAAACACAAATCAGACTTGGTTTAACCAAGAAATGTCAATTGTCAATTCATAGTATTGGCGAGGTAATTACACTAAGGTATTGGCATTAACAAAAAAATGAATTCAGACATACAATTTTCAATATGCATTGATGGCCTTAAACCTATAATTTTAACATTTTATAAAATTTGCATCATTTAATTGCATAAAACCACTTTGGAAAAGAAAATACCCTGTTTCTGGTAAGTTGGTTGAGTGGTATCTTCGAGTGGGTTTACATTGTGTTTGGGATATTATGAACTAACAAAGCCTACGGACGAAATGTTCTAGAATTACTAACCCCTTTTTTTCCAGGTATCGCGCATTCCCATGTCATAAGATTTAACGAACCGTCCGGATTCTTCATGGGTCTAGCAACAAAGCCCTGCAACAACAAAATCAAACAACTATATCTCGAACGGCCATAAACAAAAAACGTATATCGAAAAACAACAACTTACAAAGGGATGGTCCTTGCGCCAAGCTTTTCTTTCTTCAGCTAAACGTGCACTCGCAATGCCCGACATTTTCTAGAAAAGACAATATTATCAACATACAATCATCAAAACTTTTGTCAGTGTTACGTAGCACTTACGTTTTACTCACTTCGGTTGGAATATTAAAGAAATTAACGACGAAAAATAAATTATAAGCGCCAAAGAGCGTCCCACACTCTTGGTCCCACACGACCACCGCAAATTTCCACACACAGATAAAAATATTTCAATTACATAGTTAGCCACTGACACCACAGAGTTCGTTACTAAATAGAGGCTTTACATAATGGGTTTTTAAGGAAACTGATTAGTGGCGCCGTCTGGTTTGAGAAACAGGCGACTTTTTGTTATGTATATAATAAGATGTAGATATGTACCTATAGCAATTTTTAAAACACTTAGTACTATTTAATTTATTTTCATAACCCTGTAATTCATAAACAACGTTTATGAATCAATTAAGTGATTTGTGCAGGACGAAGACTAGTTATAGTAATTATAAGCCTATGTAAATGAATTTTAAATTATCAACGTGTAACTAAAGTAAACCGATCTCCTTCAAATAGTAAGCTTATATATAAGTTATGTAAGAATTGTAAAAGTTATATTTGATTGTGAAAATTATTATGTGCAATACTGTATGTTATATACTAGAATTATATACTTTTGAGTAGTTAGAAAAATTGTAAAAAACCTAATATTTATACAGATTTAAGCCTTATGGCGGGTGCGAGGTCCGCCGAACTTAGGTGCCTCCCACAATTCGGGTGCGGAGTTCCACCAGCAGCCCCGCACTCCCCGCACGACCGAGCTACCACCCTGCAAGTCGCTACAGCTACACCACGCAGCGCGCGCTCCCATTGGCCGAGCGCGCCTGTGACGACCGCGGACCCGACCCTAGGGATTAGCTTGAAATTTAGAATAAAGAACGGCACCCTGGGTCGGGAAAATCAGTGGTATCATATACACGCTCAGTCAGTACTCCGACTCCGAAGCGTGCGGACGTGTTCTCCCAACTCCGATCTTTGATCGTGGAGAGGGTGACCGTGTGTGCGTGAAGTGTTAAAGTGCTGCCATTTCAACAGTGCCTGTTTGTGTGTGCAGGTGATTCCGGCCCGCCGCCACGTGCGGTAAGCCCAGCCAACTTCGCCCGGTGAGCGTCGTCGACGCTCGCCGGCCTCGGGATGAGCGACCTCCGGGACCGCTCTCCCCTCGAAACCCGTCGGCGCGACCCCCGTCGCGACCGTTCCGGCGATTGCGTCAGGGGTCGTGCGGCTGAGCCTGTGCCGAGCATTTCTGCACAGGCCCAGCCTACCGCCCCCCCTCGGTCCCTACTATCGATCCCCCGCGCCGCGCCCGTACCCATGGAGGAGGGCCCGTGCCCTCCCATCCGTCGCCCACGTAGCCCCGAGGACACCGCGGACGTTGCCCACGGTTGCCTCCTTGCGAACCTCCTTCGCGGACTCCGTGAAGAAGGCTCGCTTCGCCACTCAGGATTCCCCGAGCTCCCCATCCCCGCCACCGCCGTCGCAGTCGCCCGAGCGACCCGCCGCTCCCGCTGGGCCCTCCAAGCCCAGCCCATAATGCTCGCCCCTCATCGTGGAACATCTTCCGGATTGGTCCACACATCTTCGCAACCTCAAGAACAAGTTAGGTTTCACACCCAAACGCGCACGTCTTTGGCAGTAAGGGGTTCAGATTCCTCCCAAAGGGGGAACTTGAATACCGTACCGTCCAAAGATACTTGAACGATTTACAGAAGACTGAGAACATTGCATGGTTCTCATACTCTCTCCCCGCGGAGAAGAGTATTAAAGTGGCCATCCGCGGCCTCCCCGCTGAGACCGACGTGGATCTCATCCGCGCTGACCTGGCCGATCAGGGATATACCCCTGAGTACATTCGGCCTATAAAGACTAAATTAGGCCGTTCGGGGTGCCTTTTCTTCGTAGAACTAAAGCGTACCCCGAACGTTAGGACTATCTATAATGTACGGGAGATATTATCTCTCCCGTCCATCAGGATAGAGGTATGGCGGGGTAAAAAAGGCCCCACCCAATGCCACCGGTGCCAGAAATTTAGGCACTCTTCACACAACTGCCACAGGATGCAAGCGTGCGTCCGATGCGGAGAAGAACACTCCGCCCGCGATTGCCCCCGCCCCCGCGAATTTCCGGCCACGTGTGCCAACTGCAGCGGCCCGCATTCCGCCAACCACTCTACCTGCCCTGTTTTGCGTCGTGAAGCACGCAATAGCAAGGCGGGTACCGTTGCAGTTACGATCCCTCCCCGCCAGGCCATCATCGAAGGCGACAAACAATCGCCTTCGCTGATGGCACCGGCCTACAACCCGTGGTCCAAAAATGGACCGTCCCCGAAGAAGCGGGGAAAGAAGAAGAGGAAAGGCCAATCTGCCCCCTCTCCTTCTGGCCCCGCGTCTTCCGCTGACCCGCAGGTCACGGTTACGGAACCGTCTCGCCGACCTGCCCCGGGGTTGGACCGGATCGCCCGGTCCCCGCTCCACGCCGCTCGACAACAACACCCCGCGAGTCCGCCCCTAAAGCTTCTCGACCCACTATTCCAGCGGGCCGAGGACCTAAAGGGGTGGAAACGCCCAAACACGCGCCCGCGCCTTCCAGACCTTACGGTTCCAAGGTGATAGGCTTCGAGCAGTTCATGCACGATAATTAGGGATCTACGTATCATCCACTGGTATGCAAATGGTCTCTGCGGCAAGACCAATTTGCTTCTAGCACTCCTTCGCTCCCAAGACGTTGACATCGTATTAGTCAACGAAACGCACCTTAGGTCTGTAGATAGATGTAAACTACCGGGGTTTATCGTTTATCGACAGGACGAAATATCTCCGAACAACGTCGCGTACCGCGGTTTATTGGTAGGCGTCAGGAGAAGAATCATCCATCAATGCTTGCCTCCTCAACAGCTCAACTCCATGTACGGACTTGGAGTGGAGTTTTGTATCGCCGGAAATCCGCTGCGCCTGTTTGCGGCCTATAAGCCTCCTACAACCGTACTGGTGGTGTCCGATATCCACGTTTTACTGGATTCGGCGCTCCCGACGCTGATCGCCGGCGATATGAACGCCATCCACCCGTCATGGGACATGGGTTCGGCGGCAAACAATGCTGGAAGACTCCTCTTCGCTGACTCGCAATCGCACGGATACTACGTTGAGGGCTCGGATGCCCCCACGCACTACTCGTCTACCAGGGCACAGTCGGCCCACGTCATCGATCTCATAATACACCGCGGTCTATCGTCCTTGCCCGCGCAAGAAGTCCTAAACGATTTTCTCCAATCCGACCATCAACCCGTCCTAGTCGTGTTGCCCGGGCAACCTAAAAAGTGGAACCCCCCTCGCGATAGGTTCAGGATTAATTGGGATTCTTTTGCAGAAGCGTTGCATGCGAGCGCACTGACTCGACCTGTCACCAACGCTTCAGAGGTTGATCTTCTGGCGGACGAACTTCTTTCGTCCATCCAGGTCGCCCTTCAGGCTTCCAAGGTCCCGCTTTCAACCACGGGCAGAAAGCCGGAACTCCCTCGCCGCGTGCGAGATCTCATTGATGAGAAACGGAGGCTCCGCGCTCGGTGGCAACACTGTCGCTGCCCGCGGTTGAAAACGAAGCTCAACCGTCTGACATATAGGGTGAAGGCCGAACTCGAAGCGTTCAGGACGGAGGGTTGGAACAGCGTCCTGGACTCGGCGGTGAGCGACGCTCCCGCTCTCCACCGTTTGTGCAGGGCGCTCTCCAAGACTCCTGAACCCGTGTGGCCGCTTCTGCACGCCGACGGAAACCTGAGGTACAGGGCTGAAGATCGAGCGGAGATCTTTGCCAAGTACCTGGAACGCCAATTCCAATCGAATCCCACTTCCCATCCTGGCCATGAGATAGAATTCTCAAACTTCCTCGAGGATTATTTCGACGAGCCCATAAGGCCCGACGACGATCCTCTCTTCTTCTCTCCTTCCCAGGTGTGGGAGATGATCCGAAGGTCCAAACCGAGGAAAGCCCCGGGCGCTGATGGCATTCCGAACAGTGCGCGTCGCCGCTTACCACTGAAGGCAGTGGTAGCGCTGACGCGCCTGTTCAATGGCATCCTGCGCACGGGTCACTTTCCCACAAGGTGGAAAACCGGCAGGGTCATCATGATTCCCAAACCTAATAAGTCCCCTCACAAGCCCGATAGTTACCGTCCTATCACACTCCTCCCGATTACCTCAAAAGTATTCGAGAAACTCCTCCTTTCCTACCTCTCGCCCATCCTGACTCCGATGCCCGAGCAATTTGGTTTTCGCGCCGATCACAGCACCACTCTTCAGTTGTCTAGGGTGCTGCACCACTTCACGGTTGCCAAAAACAGGCGTGAAGCTATCTCTGCAATATTCCTGGACATGGAAAAGGCGTTCGACAGGGTCTGGCATAACGGTCTCGTATACAAGACCGCTTTGACGGACACTTCCCGACGCGTCAAAAAAATAGTCCAATCTTTTCTGACGGATAGATTCTTCCACGTCTCCATCGACAACTGTCTGTCCCGCGACCGTCGTATAGCCACGGGCGTTCCGCAGGGCAGTTGTCTCTCGCCGATTCTATACGCGCTCTATACCGACGACATTCCCATCAGGAATGACGTCAATCTCGCTCTTTACGCGGATGACATCGCTCTCTATTCGTCATCCATTACCCGCGAAAAGAGCCGCTGCCAAGCTCCAACGTAGCCTGGACCTACTTCCCGACTGGCTTTCTAAATGGAAGATGTCGGTGAACGTAGGCAAAACCCAGGCCCTAATCACGAAGAACGCCAACGCGAAAGGCCATAGGGCAGTGAAACCTCTGATGATGTTCGGTCAGGAAATCCCATGGGGTTTTCAGGCCAAATATCTCGGAGTTATCATTGATAGGAATCTCCGTCTAGCTAGGCACGCCAAGGCTACCGTCGCGAACGGTAAAGTCGCGAGCGGGAAGCTGAGGCCCATCTTCTCATCCAATCTTCCTCTTAGAGTGAAACTGGGGGTGTACAAAACGTACATCCGACCCCGGATCACATACGCGGCGCCCTCTTGGTACGGGCTTATCAGCCGGTCACAAAAGGACGCACTGCGCAGAGTACAATCGGTGGCTCTGCGCAGAATCGTTAAAGCTCCGTGGGTTGTCAGCAATGCTACCGTCGAGAGAGATTTACGTATAGAAAGCCTGGCCAATTTCGTCCGCCAGCTTGCGACTTCAATGTTCGCGCGTGCTGACACATCGGACTGGGTTCACATCCAGAACATTGCGCCTCAGCACGCCCGACCACCGGACGGCAAGCCATTGCCCCGCGAACTCCTCTCGGCTTCGACCGAGACCTCGACTAACATTGCCGACATCCCGCCCAGTAGGCTCGCAACGTGAGAGACGCTCCAGTGACTGAATGATCCGAGCGAACTGGTCAAATGTGTTGCTGAAAGTTTATAACACTAGGAAGCGGTGGTAGGAAATTGCGTTGACTCAGTTCGCGTCATGTTAGTCACCCTCGGGAGCTCTCTCATACGTAGACATTCTAGGTCTCTTGGCCGGCTAAGAGAAATATAGTCATTTTCCGCGTTCACATAGTCCGTATCGTACGGACTATAACCACAGGATCGGTACCGTTTTTACGGACCGCAAGGATAGGCCACAATCGTTAAGGCTTTCGCCTAGGAATTGTAGCCACAGCGTGGTACCTCCGCAATCACGGAGGTCCCGCGTTCGTGAAGTCCTTGACTCGGGCAAATCAGTTCGGTTCCGGCCTACAGTGAAGAAACATCACGAAGTCAGCTAGCCAGCAAGTAGTCAGCAAATATTCAAGAAACAAGCAGAATCACTGCCGGGAGACCCCAGTACGCCGCTCTGCAGCTACGGCCACGGTGCCGCAGTTACTAAAGATGAGACGTATTTACGATACCAGGTTTTAAAACCAGGTATTCACTTCGAAGTACGGCGCCCTGGTACGAGCAGAAAACACTTACAAGTATGAAAGTATTGCCATACGTCGATGCGCAGAGAGCTGTGGAAGCTACACATGAAAATACTTGCATAGGAAAACGATCCATAAATTAATATAAATAAGAACCATAATCGTGTCTGTCAATAAAAATACTTTGAACTTCAAAGTATTTTTTTATTCATACTATTTTGCTTCTTATATACCATAGAATACGAGTTGAATTCCTAAGCAAGTATTTTCAAATTTTGACGCCGCGATAATTCGGTGCACGAAGAACTTGGAACACTATACATAAAAATACTTCCATAGAAAAACTATCCTTAACTTCGTATAAATAAGAAACACGATCGTATTTGTGAATAGAAAATACTTTGAAATTCAAAGTATTTTTTTTTTATTTATGCTTTATTGCTCCTATTAGTCACGGAATACGGATTGAATTCCTATGCAAGTATTTTATAGAGGCCGCGCCGCGGCTGGGACGCGAAGGGTTGCCGACTCATACTAACAAAATACTTTCAAGTATTTTAGAACCTGGTTTGAACCCTAGTATTTTTACGTACTCATACTTAGAAGCCCTGGTACTTAATTTTGCAAGTATATCTCATCCCTAGCAGTTACGTGCCGCAATCACGTGTCGTCGCAACTACGTGTCGCCGCAATTACGTCACTGTATAAAAACGTACTTCTCAGTGCGAATAAACTGTTTCTACTATCTAACCACTGGTATTATTTACCACGCAGCCAGCACCCCGAACGAACACACAATTTTGAACGAGGCTGTTCGAAGGCGGTCTCATTCAGGATTAAACCACAATAACATTCACAATATTCTAGAGGTGGAACGTATATACTGCAACAGGTTTCAAGAATAGGTTTCGGCCGCCACGTCTCAAGACTAAGTCTCTTAAAGACGCCCAAAGGCGTCTCGAGTATTAAGAAGTCTGACGCGACGCGGAACCATAACGCACACAGACTTATAATTTCTAGCCACTCCTTGAGCTACTCGGATCGGAATGCAAACGAGACGCGTACCTAAGCATAGAGACGCCATCTGATTATGTTTGTGTGAGTTACTGTTAAGTCGATGTATTATAAAAATGAGCTTTATTGCTTGGTGTTTAGACTGATTTTGAACAACAGATGAATTATTTTCTTTCTCACTTTAAACTATTTGCTATCGGCCTATGAATCTTTAGTCAAAGAGTACTGTATATACGGAGATAGAGACGTCGCTTGCGATTTCGTTGATAGTAGCGCTGTCTGCTGTTAAAATTAATCAACTTTTCATTTCTAAGTATAACTATTTTTTTTGTTTTCTTACGAAGCCCTTTATTTACATTAAATAGTCTTACGTTTGACTAAAGCCTGCCTGATGTTAAGCACTATAGTCTAAGATGTAGCACGCTTGCCTTGAAGTAACCTATTCAAATACACTTCGTAATCGAACGTATTTTTTAACTAATACGTTAGATACGTATGTATAAATACTGTACTCGTAAATACTCGTGGAACAGGTTTTAAGACTAAGTATTTAACTGGACGCGTACTCGCAAGACTCGGTACGAGTTTTACCTAGTACGTCACACCTCTACAATATTCTAATTATGACCATTTATTTTACGTACAGTCTTACAAAATACAATACAGATCAAAAACAGAACACCAATCTCATGTTTATACAGTTACAAACACAAAATGTGGAGCACTTCACACACAGCACATTGAATGAATTACCAGAACTAGAAATAGGCTGAATATGAATTAATTAACAAGAACAACCGGCAAAAATGACGTCATGACGCCGCGCCGCCATTAATTGTTTGATAACTTATTTCTTTGTTGCCAGTTTATAACACAAAATTACCGCTACGATACAAACTTAATATGTATGTTTATTAAAGGTTTACGAACATTATTTGAATTTACATTTATGACCTACGTAAAGATTTATTAAAAAAATATATATTTTACGTCTTGTTATTTAGATTCGCGTATTTCGTATACGCCATCAAGCGACATCTATATTTTTATGCTAGAAGCACGTAAATTACGACTAAATTAAAAGACATTATTAGACGGAACTTTTTCTATATTACAATGGACTTTTATGCTGAAAACAAACTGTAGGTTTTTGTCTTACGCATAGAGTAAAGAAGCGGCCATAAATACTAGAGCAACGCGTCTTACAGCGATCTGAACAATAGATTCTTTTGTTGTGTGCACACTGTCGGTCGAACGAGAGGCCACGGGTTCGAGCCCCGCACCGAGACAAATGTTTGTGAGACCCAGTAAGTATTGGTCTCGGGTCTGGATGTTTGAGAGACCGAAAAGTCTCTCGTAGTTCCCGATACCCACGACACAACACTTAATTGATCTTAATGTGGGGTCAGGACTATGTATGTGACTGTTAAGTGTATTTATTTATTTAATTATCAGTAATTAGCCAAAAGTTCGTCTGTGCGTTCATTTAAAAAATGGAAGAAAAACGATCAGAGTATGTGCGTAATAGAGAAATTATTTATAATTTAAATGTAAAGAATACAATATGCTCACTTAAAGTAAGAAGTATGGGAACAAATAGTCAGTACCTATTTGTACTAAAGATAATAAAGTATCATACTAAAGATAACGGAGTAATTTTTTAAACAATCAAATATTAAGTTATTGATGTTAAAATTTCAAAATACACGCACTGTTTTAGGAATTATAATAGGAAAAGTTTACTTTGTTATTTGTCTTCAGGTAGTCTCTTTTTTGTTTTCTTTTAAAATGACACTGGTAGTAGAAATATTTTTATTTTTTTTTATTTATTTAATCTTTATTGTACACTGATTTATTATAACTACATAGGGATACTATAAAATACAAAAGTACAAAAGGCGGTCTTATCGCTCTGAGCGATCTCTGCCAGACAACCTTTGGATGGATATAAGAGAAGGAGATTGAGAGGCAGTGTAAGAATAACGAATAAAAGCTCAAAACGAAAAAAGAAAAGAAAATAATAATAATAAAGTAATTAATATACAAATAATAATATTAATACATATTCGTACATAATACACATACACCATATATATGAATATATACATATATATACTTAAAATACATATAAATACATATAATATATATAAATAGTAAATAAATAAAAACGCATCGAAAAGTAATGCTCTTTCATCAGAAATATATAAAAAAAGACAACAAGAACAAGACGTGTGCTCGAAACACGATCTTGCCTACTTTGGAATTCACACATTTTATACATAAGTATTTCTAATATGTGTACACGGCATTGTTGCTTAAGAGCGTTTATACCCTGCACGCGCTTTTTTGGCTTAAAAACAGGACTTTTCAAATGAGTTAATAGCCACCAATAAACAATTTCAAGGTAAAAATAATTAGTACTAATTTAGAAAAGGTTGTCATCTAGGGATTTTGGTGAAAAACATTATAGATTGATGGATAATTTGTGAGTACTATACGGATTACTGAACACAAGTTTCGTTATTTAGGCTTTAAATGGCAATTTAGACGCTTAAGATATCCGAAACCACTAAATATAAGATGAAAATAAAATATTATCAGACTAATAAGACCCTTATGGAGGGATTTTGCTGAGAAAAATAATGTTTTTGTGTTTAGTTCCTGAAAAATAAAAATTTAAACAATGCGAAATTATTCAGAAACTCTCGTCATGAACATATTTTTTTCACCAACTTATCGTACATAATTTTTTTAGCAATTGCATATTACAATAGAAGAACATCTTCTCAATAAATTACCATTTTTATATTTCAACAAAATTAGTTTTCATGTTTTTCTACAAATATTTAAAAACCACTATAAAACACGCTGTCCGACGTGGATCAAATCAGACCGCCGCAAGGCCTTCTAGAGGGAGGACGTATCGCTCGTCGCTCCGGCCTGGCTGCAGTCGATTATGCCGCGCGTAGTAAAAATAGCCACGCGCGGAATGCGATTACCACATCTTAGTACTTTGGTAGTAAAATATTTAATTATTTTTATTACCTACAATGATTTGGTAGTTTGTATAAATTATGTTTCAGGTAATATAATGGGATGTAATTCCGAGGCTAAATTATGTTATGTATTATAATATAAAATTAAATATGTTTCGTAATTGTAAGGGGTTGTAAGGCCCCTAACACTTTATGTTTTCGAACACGAAATGATTAATAAAACGTCCGTAGTGTATACTGATTGAACACTGATTTGAATGCAACTTAACAATGTAATAATAACGAAAATATGATTAGTATCCAAAATTTGTATTATTCTTTGCTTGCACAGTATATTTGTCTACTTATAATGCAAATAAAATATTTTTATGATATTATATAACAGTTACATTTCAATTGAATATTTGAAGCGCACGGATCAAAGTTTTTTGAGCCGATTGTATAGCGAGCCGACGCGGCAGCTCTACGCACACAGCTTTGGCCGCTTATGTGTGCGTGAAATTAACGAAGAAATACCTATAGTTGACTTTGCGCGCAAGGTGTATACGCTCTTAACATTTTTCCACAGTAAATTTATTCTCAATATGTAATCTATGTTTGTGTACAGAATTTAATCAATCACAGTATTATATAATTAATTGATGTGTGATTTAATGTTAATTGAATCATTGTTGTTGACAATAAAACAGTTGCAAACTCGAATGTGATAGTACCACAGGTTATCACAGATAAGAACTGTTTATAATAAGCGCCAAATAAAATATATTATTTATTTGTTTATATAGAGATGAGATAAAGAGTACATAAAAATCGACTCTTCCATCCCTAAAAGCTTAGTCATTGGCAGACGAGAAAACCGTCCTTTGTCAATGAATTTAAAAAAATAAAACGTACGTGGGCCATGGACGTAGTATCAAATGGACTCGACATTCGGTTCCACCGTAAGGGACAGACATAAAGTAAAAAAAAAAAGCATTTTTATTTTTTATGCAAATATAATCCTATTTTCAATGTATACTATGAAATACTAATTGCAGATGTTAGTAATAATGAACGTCTACATTTATTTTTACCAATATACTAAATAAAATGCACTTACCAGTGAGAGGTTATATTTTCATATTATCGTTTAGATCGGCTATCACAGCCAATAATAAAGCAGCACACCATACCTTTTGTCTTATAATCAGTTTCAACACTCTTTTACATACATTTTTGACCCGCAAATATTCGTAAAATACTCAGTATTCAAGTTTCTAACAAACCGCACGTCTTATTTGTTTGGGTACACGCAGTGTTGCCCTACAAAATTATGTGAAACTATGACAAGGACCGCAATTATGTTTTGTCACTTTCATTTTTTACGGTTTATGCATAAGTCTAAGTGAGATGGACTATATATGTCAAATGCATGTCAAGTCTATTGATACTACGTCCATGTATAGGCCAGTTATCCGTCTGTTTCTAACTGGTCTGTGCGTGTGGCACTCGGAGACTGCGGCGGTAAAGCTATTTCATAGCATTTTTATCAACTTATGAAATTATAATTTTTATTTTTTTATTTATACAGTATTTTTTTTCCTTTGTTTTCTTTGATATTAATTGTAGAGATATTCACTGTTGTACGTGCGAGCTTCGTAGCCGTTCGTAGCACTTCGCACAGAGTACATTTTATAAACTGAAAGCACTTCGTACCTTGCTTAATAGTCTGTGCTTCGTACTTCGTAGTCTGTGCTGACCTTAGATTATATCACAGAACAATGAGGTACATAGAAGAAACGTTAATGACCTTTCAACGTACACTCTAATTTTGACAACAAGAAATAATTGTGCTGTGATCTCGTCTGATAGTTATCGATATCGATAGATGAACTTTATTTATAGCAAATTCGTAGGCATGATAAAATAAACTTTAATTTTATATAAAACACATCTATAGATATTCATACATATACATGAATCATGTAAATGTAAAAAAAAACAATACATGTTTGATTGCGTTACTTTGCTAGTACGCAAAGCCTCCAGAGTCAATTTTTGCAAGGAACATGATGAAATCGAAATTTGTGAAGAGTAAGGTGGGAACTTCTTTATTGACACTTAATATTTAATAACGGATTTCTGTCATTTCGCTATTCATTATGTAGGGTACCATTTCACATGTTAGTGGGTACTTCTGACGAAAATTGTAAAATTGGCAAAAATAATGCGAGTTCTCGATATGCTATTAAATCAAGTGTATAAATGTATGGAGAACCATCTCCTGATCATAAATTTGGGGAAAGGAAGGTAGTGTCTAGAAGGAATTCTGTATTCTGTATTAGCCCATATACGTCCCACTGCAGGGCACGGGCCTACTCTACAATCGAGAATACGGTTGAGAATGGTTAGGTCATATAGTCCACCACGCTGGCCTAGTGCGGATTGTTGGGTAGCTAGAAGGAATGTTTTGAAACAATTAATTAATTTGTTTATTTATTATTATTTGGGAAACAAACAGAAAATTAAACATATAGATTACATATAAATGTTGTACAGAATCCAGTAGTTTCCACTAATAAATTAATGCAGAGAAAAGAGTCGTCCAGGCAAATGAGAAAAGCTTATCACGCTAAACAAATGCAATTACGTCGTTAAGGAAATGTATGAAAATTAATGTTTTTTTTTTAAATTATAAGGATGATAAAAAAAAAGTATTGAAAGATAAATAAAGAATATAATATGCAGTTTATTGGATTGGTAAAACTATACGGCCTACTTTTATGCTGATTTGGGATATTATTATGTCTCTCACTTTCCCTCTCTTCGGCCATAGAAAGTCCACTGCCAAACATAGGCCTCCCCCAAGGCTCTCAACATTGAACTATTAGAAGTGATCTACATCAAAGAGGGAAAATTATCTGTGATGGAGTTTATAAATATTGTGGGTATAGCACGCCGCCCTGAGGAACGCCAGCAGAAATAGTGCACCAAGAAGATTAATTATCCTCCACACTGATGCGTTACAGGCGCCCAAACAGGTAACGACAAAACTAATCAACTATACGTGTAATATAATTATGATATGTGCATTTATTTTAAGTAATCCAACGTATGAAATACATAATATAATTTTACCATTTCTGAATGGAGTTGTAATGACGGGACAGCATTATATTTTAGTCTACGCCATTTATGATTTTTGTTAATAAAACAATCACTGGTGAAATGTTTTGAGCAAATACGGTGCTGTTTTTTCAATTGTAAATCTGTTCGTGCGACAGCATCAATCCACTTTGCTTCATAGCTTCATTTGTAGGGAATCTGCATTGAAAAATAATTATAATATGAAACACTAAGATTATATCATATGGCATTTAAGACCACAGGTCTCGCGCAGTGGCCGAGCGCTTTTTACAACTACACTACCGGGTTTAAAGTATTTAAAGTACAAGCCAACTTATGTAACATGGCTAGTAAACTAAAATATGCATTATTTATATTATCGATAAAATGTGCACCACATCACTATTGAACATGACTACCAAATTGGTAAAAATAAACAATATTTAAAAATAACTGAATCGAATGGCCTGCGGGTTATTAGAATATGACACCAACATAATAAAGTTAAAGTTTAATTAGTTATTTTGCAACCCTGTATAAGTTTTTAGCAAATATTATTTGTTTATTGTCTACTCACAAATGGAAGCTGATGATTTCAGCTTGTTTTTGAGTGCGCGGAGAACGCGATCTGCATCCTGCAATAATGCAAGACATTGGTATTTCGCTTGGCTTGATTGTAAAGTACACAGGCACTGTTTAATTATTAAAATAACACAAAATATTTAAAAAAATCGGGAGACGACTATGTCAAGCGCGCACGAAAGTATAACGTAACTAAATTGTGTTGGCGCGTTGCCGGTTTGTAAAATTTGACATAAATTCACTTTTTAATTCGGCTGCGTAATCATACCCAACATAGCAATTTGACGTTTCATGAGTGAACATGAGCCGTCCTTAGCACATACTATTTGTCTCATTCTCTCCCATGATTTGGCCCATTGGAAAAAACAGGATAAGTATATGAGTAATTTTCAGGCTCTTTCTATGTACCTCATTGTTCTGTGGATTATATACTCGTCTAGATGACACATCACACCTCACCGCACGGCTCAAAAAAAGTCTACCAAATTTGGTAGACTCGCTTCTGACGTACGTCAGTGTCATTTGAACTACATATGGATAACGTGCTCCCGAAAAATAATTAATTATGCCGGTTTGTGATGTCGAATTGTATCGCAATTGTGTGTGAAAACTGTATAATAATACCAATATCACTTTCTATCGGTAACATTATTGTTAAACCACTATTATTTGAAGAAAACATGAACTTTTAATTCATTATATTGAAGATGAGTTTCATTGGCCAGTGTTGTCAATTTATTACTAGGAAGATTTGTTGAAACTATGGGAGAAACTATAAAACACAAATATCATTACATTTATTCTGATCGAAATATTATTATTTCGATCAGAATAACAACAAGAAGAATGGCATTATTTATTTAATGAGTAAATAATACTTACCTACACGATATTAATGAAACCCACGACGACATGCACTTCATAGTAATTTTATTAATTCTTTGCCTTGCATGTGTATTACCATTCAAAATTTCACAAACGGGGTACTGCTATTGTCATCTTTGAAGAAACAGCGAGAACTTATTCAAGGTCCTAATAATATTTTTAGACTACGGATTCCGTACTAGCAAATTGCTGGAGAGACATTAAACAGCGGAAACGAAAAGAAGACCATTCGTAGCCTCACATGACTTCAGTTGTGTGTTCCGAACATTTTACTTATGATGATTTATATTTTACATAAATACAGAAATTAGATAACAGCCCAGGCAATAAATCCAAAGAGTTAATTCTATTCGGAAACAAACACTAGGAGATGGGTTTAGATCTTTATTGTTTTTACTAAAATGCGTTATAAAATAATTAATAGTATGATTACTTTAAATAAAGAAAAAATATTTTATTTAACCTATTTTGTATATCAAATAATGGGGAAAAGTTAAGTTAATAATCTGGAGTAGGCATCCCTAAACACACACACCTTGACAGTTGGATTACAATAATTACACGACCGGTACTCACACATATCACCGAAAGTGAGGACACTTTTAGCGCATCGTTTGTTGACATTGCTCAATCTAGACGAGTATATAATCTAAGGTGCTGACATTTGTGATTGTGATTGTTGGTGATTGTTATTGACAACTTCAACTTACAAAAACTGTGTTTCTAATGGAGGTTTATAGCTGTTATTATTATATCACTAATATCTGGTCTCTTCTTTGACCTTCTTGTGAGAACTCTTTCTCACATGTTTAGTGAAATGAATACTCAGCAGAGTTCAGCCATAACAAGCGTTTAATGTTATACATACATTAGGTACCTATAAACTTTAATCACAACACAATAAGAACTTAGCAAAAATATATATATGTGAAAAATATTTGATGTTTATGACATATGTTAAACTTGTGTGTTTACAATAACAACTTTGAACAACGACTGACGTCCCAAATATTTTTCACACATTCGAAGGCTTATTTTATTTTTGAATCTACATTCAAAAATACCTTCCAGCCTGTCTTACACACTGACATGAGGTTACACACAGTCCAATAGCAACTCTATGCTCTAACACTCCTCCTTAACCTAATGTCCATGCAAGTACCTTACACTGCTTAAACACATATACCCTCTCACACAAAACTCAAACTTCCCTCTTGGAAGTGGTTTCGTTAAAGCATCTGCAATCATGCATGCTGTCTCCTTATATTTCAGTATCACATTATTATTCACAATTGCCTCACGTACAAAGTGGTACCTAACATCTATATGTTTGGTCCGTTGGTGGTGTATTGGGTTCTTAGCGATAGCAATGGCAGACTGACTATCAGAGTAGACAGTCATGGGTTCACTTGACTTATATTGTCCATTCGATATTTCAGCAAAAAATCTTTGCAAAAATATTGCTTCTCTAGCAGTTTCGGATATTGCTACGTACTCTGCCTCCGCTGTACTAAGAGCAATCGTCCGTTGTTTCGTACTTTGCCACGAAACAGCTCCTCCTTGAATAAGGAACACTGATCCTGTATAAGATCGTCGATCACTATCTCCTGCATGATCCGCGTCAGTAAAAGCTTCTATAGTTAGTTGTTGTGTCGCTTTCACATATCTCAAACCGTGACTCTTAGTCCCTTTGAGATACCGCAATACGCGTTTGGCAGCAATCCAGTGTTTCTCTTCATAACATTCATTGAACTGGCTAAGGTAGTTCACTACATGAGCTATATCTGGTCGTGTACATACTGCAAGATACATAAGTGACCCTATCAATGCTCGGTACGGAATCCTTTCGTCTGATTTCTTGCTATGTGACGGCTTCTCTAGCCTTTGGCCTGGTGCAAATGGTGAGACCACAGGTTTAAAATCCTCCATGTTGTATGCCTTCAGAATTTTATCTACATACTTCTCTTGATGTAACTTAATTCCATTGTCATCTTGCACAATATGGATTCCTAGCATCAATTCAGCCTTGCCAAGATCTTTTGTTTCAAAATTGGACATCAATTCCCTTTTGACCTTAAACAGTTCTTGTTTGTTGTTCCAGAACAGTAACATATCATCAACATACACAGCAATAATAATTGTGTTTCCATTCTGTGTCCGCATATAAACACATGGTTCATGTTCTGATCTTTTAAATTTCAATCTTGTGAGTACTGAATGAAGTTTTTCATTCCATGCTCGTGGAGCCTGCTTCAGCCCATATAAAGATTTTTGTAGAAGACATACATAATCTTCTTTTCCTTTTACTTCAAACCCCTCGGGCTGCTTCATGTAAACTACTTCATTTAAATTTCCATTTAAGAAAGCTGTCTTCACATCCATTTGATCAATTTTCAGTCCTTCTCTCGCAGCTAATGCTATCAGTGTCCTTAACGAGCTATGTCTGATAACAGGTGAAAACGTATCAAAATAATCAATGCCTCGCCGTTGACTGAAGCCTCTTGCAACGAGTCGAGCCTTATAACGAGTCTTTCCCCCCGCTTCTTCTTTGATTCTGAATAACCATTTAGAATCAACGATGTTACTCGACCTCGGTGGCTTCACTAATTTCCAAGTATTATTTTTATTCAGAGCATTAATCTCCTCCTGAATCGCATTTCTCCACTTTTCTTTATCATTTCTAGATAAAGCTTCACTCACTGTTAAGGGACAATCACTTTCGAGAGCTTGATAAGTGACGTGATCTGGAAATTCTTTTGGTTTTCTTTCTCTGAGTGGATATCTCCTATTAGTATGGTGTTCTGATTCTATAACATCTTCCGCTTCTTCGGTTGGTTCTGACTGTAGAAATTCAACATCGTCTTCATCTCTCCCATCCACAGATTCCCACTCTTCACAGCTTTCTGCATCATTATAATTTGGACATGAATCCTGAGCTATTTCTTGGATTTCAATATCCTTTTGTGCGTTCTCATCAATTCTTATTGATTCTGATGATTCTTCATTTTCAAAAGAAAGGAGTGTCTCGTTCTCTCTTGAGTTAGCACTTTTTTCGATTGATTCGAATTTGTTTTCAAAGAAAACAACATCTCTTGCTTTGTGGACCATCTTTGTTTTTGGATCAAACAACCGGTAGCCTTTTGAATTTTCGCAATATCCAATGTGAAGCATTTCTTTGCATTTCGAATCCCATTTTGTACGTTTCTCTTTAGGTATATGCATAAACGCTTTGCATCCGAAAACTCTTATGAACTTCAAGTTTTGTTTGATTCCAGTCCATGCTTCTTCTGGAGTTTTGTTTCTCACTGCTTTGGTTGGGGATCTGTTTTTCAGAAAAACAGCGGTATTTACCGCTTCCGCCCAAAGTTCATTGCTTAATCCAGCATCTTGGATCATACTCCTGGCTCTTTCAACAATTGATCTGTTTGCCCTTTCCGCTACACCATTCTGCTCAGGCGTGTATTCAACGGTTAATTGATGATGAATGCCGTATTTCTTAACGGAAAGAAATCTTTCATTTTTGTGCTTACATATTCTTTGGCATTATCAGAACGAATCACTTTCAATTGTTTTCCAGTCTGCAATCCAGCAAAAGTCTTAAATTCTACCAATTTGTCAAATACTTCACTCTTACATTTAAGAAAATAAATGAAGGTTTTTCGCGTAAAATCATCTATAAATGTCAAGAAGTAATTGAATCCACTGATTGACTTTACATTCATCGGCCCGCACACGTCCGTATGAACCAGTTCAAGTATATCGTTAGCTCTCGTAGCTATGCTGCTTTTCTTAAATTGCTGCCTGGTTTGTTTTCCCTTCAAGCAACTTACACACTCTAGTGTTGGAAAATTGTTCGAAAAACTCACCCCTTTTGCCATACGATCACGTAATAATTTGAGGTTACGTACACCAAGATGACCCATCCTTTGATGCCACAACTCCATCTCACTAATAGATGCAGTTGCCAGTGCTGTGTGCTCTAAGGTTTGTTTTAATTTGTACACACCATTCTCCTCTACACCTGAAAGTAAGGGTTCGCCGGATAAATTGCACTCGTCACTTCGTAATATGTTAAAACCTCCTTCATAAAATAGAACATTCATACCCTTCTTTGTTATAGCACTCACGCTCAAAAGGTTTGATACTAATTTAGACACATACATTGCATCAATTGTAATATTCGGTTTTTTACTCACCACTGTACCACTTCCAAGACCTTGCAAACGTTCCCCATTTGCACATGCCACAGTCACTTCTCTTTCATACTTCTTCAGATCATGCAACCATTCACGCCTTGAAGTCATATGATTAGAAGCTCCAGAATCCACTATCCAAAAATCTTCTGAAGTCGAAGTCGCCATCGCTAAAGCCACAGATGCATCATTTGTTTTCTTATTTCTTTTCTCTGGACAAACGTTAGCCTTATGTGGTCCATTGCAGATAAAACATTTCAGCTTTGGTCGTTTTCGTTGAGGATTAGGATTTCTTTTCTTGGATAAAAGTGCTTGACTGTCAACATTCCTAGCAGTATATGTTTCCTCCATTTGGTACAGTTTTGTTTTAACAAAATCGGTTGTCAATTCGATATTCGAATTTTCAATTGCCAATCTCATGGCTTGAAAGTTATCTGTCAAACCTTGCAACATCAAGGCGGCCAATAGTTCATCATCGATTTCTTTTCCTAAATCAGAAATCATTTGCGCCGTCGTCATTAATGCTACAATGTATTCTCTTATAGTCAGAAACTGCTCTAGTTTCAGAGTCACCAGCTTAGATAACAATCTACAGCGATTATTCAGACCCTTGTCTTCGTATGCCTTCTGTAACGCATGCCAAGCCTCTTTAGCTGTCTTCGCTTGACGTACATGAACTAGGCATTCGGTTTTTACCATCAAGCAAATCTTCGCTCTTGCTTTTTGGTCTCTTTTCTTACTAATCGCATCTTCAGGGGTAGTCGATGTATATTCCCATAAGTCATCATGGGTTAAATACAGTTCCATCATAAACTTCCATGAGTTATAGTTGGTTGCACCATCTAGTTTTTCAAATGATGTCAAACTCATGTTATTTTCACTTTTGCTATTCATGTTTTCCGAGTGATTAATCGCGCTGCTATGAGCTTTGTGTAGGGCCATAACCTAATGTAGGTTTATAGCTGTTATTATTATATCACTAATATCTGGTCTCTTCTTTGACCTTCTTGTGAGAACTCTTTCTCACATGTTTAGTGAAATGAATACTCAGCAGAGTTCAGCCATAGCAAGCGTTTAATGTTATACATACATTAGGTATAAACTTCAATCACAACACAATAAGAACTTAGCAAAAATATATATATGTGAAAAATATTTGATGTTTATGACATATGTTAAACTTGTGTGTTTACAATAACAACTTTGAACAACGACTGACGTCCCAAATATTTTTCACACATTCGAAGACTTATGTTATTTTTGAATCTACATTCAAAAATACCTTCCAGCCTGTCTTACACACTGACATGAGGTTACACACAGTCCAATAGCAACTCTATGCTCTAACAGTTTCAAACATGGTTTCAAAAATATTTACTGTTGTTATTTTGATAATGTTCGTTTCTACTGTTTCTTCGCATAATTCAATAATTTGTCCTATTTTTCTGTGGGTGTAGGGATATTCCAGAATGAGTTGTGTTGTATATGGTTGTAGAAATGTTTGGCATCCAGCATCTACAGTAAAATTCCACAGGTAAGTCTATCAAGACTTATTGACTGATATATTTAATGTAAATATGCAAAGAAAAAGGAAAAACACGTGGGTATTTTATAAATGAACAGTGGGAAAACTTCACTTAATATATCTTGCATTACATAGGACTACTTGTATCTTAGTAGCTTAAAGATAACTCAGATAACTGTGATTATTTGTATTGTATGCAGTTTGTAAACAAAGAGGCTAGAGTGACCATAGTTTTAGCTTAGGCTGCGATCAGCGTCTTGCTTATTAATTTTGAGTAAGAAACTGGCATTAATTGATTTAGTGTTTTTCTCATTACTTACAGCACAACCATTGTAGAGTAGATGGCACAAAGTTTTTTAGAAAGTGACATCATTTTATTTTAGTTTTAAAAACGTTTAAATATGTGATTTAAAATGCGAAATACGGCAAAAATCGGTTCTCTATCAACATTTTCTAATTTTAAACTGCTGGAATGATTTTGCTGACTGCAAATACACACCTCTTATTTTTATCAAACTTATGAATCCTTCAGTGGGTTAAGATAAATTAGGTAACAATGAGGTTGATTAATGTTACCTAGCTTTTAAAAAATAGTCAACATGTGTTAACAATCAATAACATTGGAAGAGACACCATTTGAATTGCTTATTGCTAAATTTATTAGCCGTACAGACATGATGAGTAAAATTCAACAAATAGTAACATGTAGCTTCAAAAGTTAAACATGGTTACAAATTGTTTGCTTGTCGCACAGTGTTGTTTTGCTCTGGTATGAATGCACCATACAGTCACCCCTTGATTCATATTTTTAATTATGATAAAAAATTTGTTTAATGATTTTGAAAATTTATCTTTACAGTTTCCCTCAAGATCCAATTAGGAGGAAAAAATGGTTAAATATTATACGATTAAAAGGAGTATTTTATGAACAAGCAAGAATTTGTAGTGAACATTTTAAAAAAGAAGATTATGATTCTCAAAGGCCAGGACATCTTAATAAACATGCCGTACCATTTCATGTACCTATATGAATTTTGTAAATGTTGCAATAAAAAGGTAAGCAGTAAATATGTACTTTTATAAATATGACATTTTTAGAAAATTTCTAATAAACTAAATATTATTTAACTAACTAAATATTTCCTAAATTTCGACATATATTATACTAGCGGTCCGGCCCAGTTCCGCCCGGGTACAGATACAAATTTCAAAATGGCGGCCAAAATGTACTATTCCGACCAAGAAGCTTATACCCAAATGGAGATTGCATTCCATATGAAACACTGAAGCACAAAAAATTGACCTTGAATGCAGTCGCTGTTGCCTGCTATCCTTTTCTTTAGAGTGACAATGAATGAAAATGACATTTTGTTCATTCATTGTCACTCGAAAGAAAAGAATAGAAGGCAACTGCTACGTCATTCAAGGTCAAATTTTTGTGCTTCACTTTTATATACGGAATGTAATCTCCATTTGGGTATAAGCTTCTTGATTCCGACTATCAATTTAAAATGTCAACCAATTGGACCACGAAAATTGTTATTTTTATGTATTGCAAAGAATGGTGAAACTAGCATGTCGTTTGTCTGATGATACGGTATATGACCGCTTATGGAAAGTAGCAAAACCAAACTACACCTTGAATTACAAAACAATGCTTGACATTCCACTGCGCTCGCCATCCTGAGACATAATATGTTGCCTCAATGTGTCGAGTATTTATCCTGGCTCCAATGTTTTTCAAACCGAACCACAACAGGGCATTTACACTGCTGTTTTGCGGGAGAAATAGACATTGCAATGGTACCAACCCAGGTGACCTCTGAAATATGAGACATCTGCCACCAGTAAAATGAAGAAAATTTCCTTGCATTTGCTAGATTTTTGACTACTGCTTCTCTCCTATAGGTCGTAACGTAATGTTAGAATAGCCTATAGTATTGCTTGATAAATTATCTATCCAGCACACAAAGACTTTTTAATTAGAATAGGCTATTTGACTAATTTCTGAAAACCATACCACATTATGAAGCGGGGTCTATAGACCTTACAAATGAAGGTTATTTTTAATTACTATATCTATATCATTTGAAAATAAATTTACAAAATACACTGAAAAATTACACTGTCAAAACGCTCTGTCTGACAATGTGGCGTTTAGTTCGTAAACATCCGTTCCACAGATTCGTTCGCATATATCACTCATTCTTAAATCATCCATAGATCAATCAATCAGTCAATCGTCCGAATGAGTTTTTGCATTGAGGTATTACAACTGGAGCGGATTATATTATAGATCAAGTCAGCATTGCTGCAGATACGACACTTCATATATTTGTTACATTTTTTACCTAATGTTTCAGAATAAAGTAAAACGAAATATAAAAGCCCAATATAATCATACATTTTTAATAACTTATAAAGCTACATTATTATATAGATTTTAAAAACAACAAAACCTATAATAGGCTATTTGACTGTATAAAAATATTGACTTATTTGTTTCCATCCGTGTAAATATTTTAATTTTAAACATATTTCATTATCATACATTAAAAATATTGTATATTTTGTCTAAAAACCACAATAATAATTTAATTTATTTTGAGTTCGCGCCACGTGGTCGTAAACGATTTTGATTGGCTATGACGTCATGCATTAGTATGAACTACTCACGTACAGGAAATGAATGGGATTGATAACGGCATAGATGCAAATTAAATATTAAAAATACCTTTAAAACGCGTTATTTGTCATTTGTACCCGTGAATTAATAATATTATCATGTCCAATGTAATAAAATGTAAAAAGAAAGAAAAAAAAATAATTTTTTAACAAAACCTCATTCGGACTATTGATTGATTGATTGATCTATGGTTGATTCTTAGAGTATTTATATATAGAGGGAGCGCTGTCATACATTCGCGATTTGAAAAACGTAGATATTTTCTTGTTCGTAATGTTGGTAGCGCACCTATATTAGTAAAAATTGAATTAACAATGTAGCAATAAATTTCTATAAATTCCTTTATTAGCCGAAATTATATTTAACTATTATCCTTTTAAAACGAGTTTGAGTGGAATTAAATAGACCTAAACTATTTATTTTTAATTATTTTTTCAAATAATTTGTGTATGTTGCACAACCTGTTCCAATAAGCGGTACATACTCTAAGGGTTGATTAGAGAGTGGGTGACATGCGAACGAATCTCTGGAATGGATGTTTACGAACTGAATGCCACATTGCCAGACAGAGCGTTTTGACAATGTAATTATTCAGTGTATTTTGTAAATTTAATTTTGTAATTAAAAATAACCTTTATCTGTAAGGTCTATAGACTCCACTTCATAATGTGTTATGGTTTTCAGAAAATAGTCAAATAGCGTATTGAGTTATCCTACTAAAAAATACTTTTGTGTCAAAAATATGGATAGTGAAAAAATATATTTACAATATCCAATGTATCTGATAATAAATATATTAAATAAAATAAATAAACGAATTTTTCAATATTTACCTATTTGTCCGTAACATTAATCTTATTCTATAATTTTGTTAAAATATGACATTTGTCAAAACGGCTTTGGTACATAATCTAATTTATTAATATTTTTGCTACTTTATTCAAATTATCGTTAATTTACGTATGGAATTAAATTCTATATTTTTTTTCAAGTGAACTGGAATGGTTTTTATATGTCTTCAGTTGGGAGTACGGTATTTTTAAAGCAATTAGAATAAATAGCATAAATGACAACTGTCATAGCCAACTGTCAGCGTAAGGGTACATGTACCCTTGCAAATGTTCCAAATTATTTGGTCTAGATCCCCTCCAGTTGTATACCTCAACGAGTTTTTGTCAAAAAAAAATAGAATGATATTTCTTTCTTCACATTTTATTACATTGGACATGATAATATTATTAATTCACGGGTATTAATGTCAAATAACTCGTTTTAAAGGTATTTTTAATATTTAATTTGCATCTATGCCGTTATCAATCCCATTCATTTCCTGTAGGTGAGTAGTTCATACAAACGCATGACGTCATAGCCAATCAAAATCGTTTACGATCACGTGGCGCGAACTCAAAATAAATTAAATTATAATTGTGTTTTTTAGCCAAAATAAACAATATTTTTAATGTATGATAATGAAATATGTTTCAAAATTAAATTATGTACACGGATGGAAACAAATAAGTCAATATTTTTTATACAGTCAAATAGCCTATTGTTAGTTCCTGAGATTAGAGGTAACAAACAAACCCTTCAGCTTTCTATATACTGGGAGCGCAAATAAATGGCGCACTTGCTAAGTTGGATACAAGGGCATAGTATTAATATCATAATAAAAAAATAATATTTGGAAAATACCTATCCGTTTTGGAGTTATGACCGTTTAAATTTTTAAGTTTAATCACCACTTTTTCGCATAAAACCAGTTGGAATGGATGAAGAACAAGATTTTAAAACATACGTATTTTTTCGTTTCGTCGTTAATTGAACGGTTAACGAAATATACCACGAAAACTATTTTTAACAGTATCAAAAATGGGCAAGGTCATGAACTCTCAGCTGTATAATTTATCCTTCTCTAACTTCAAAAAAGGATATTTTTGTTTCATTTCAAATAAATTAATCAGTTAAACAGGGACGTACTTAGATTTTAGCGTTAATTTAACAACATAATAACTTTAGGTGCAGTTGCATCGTGTATGGATTGACTATTCTGTCATTATTTTCCTTTGTGTTACAAATCCAAACTGTAAGATACCAAGAAATCACACTGGTCATCGCTTAAATCATGTAAGATTGCGAATTTAATTATAATTAGAAAAGTTTTGGTAATACCTACATAACATTTAAATTATCTAAATAATTAATATTCATTAAAAAAATATATATGATGACATTGATTAATAAAAAAATAGATTCTTAAAATGATGGCCCAATTCGGCCCTATTAGTCAAAGGAAGCCGCCGGTCATAGTGTAGTTCGTCGGATCCAACCCGGCTCGATTATTCTTCCTTTGAGGTTGCCGCCGCCGATTGTGAGTGCGAGCCGAAAGGCGGCAATTTGTCTGTCGGTAACTTTTAGCATTTTGCAAAAGAAGCCCGACATCTTGAGGTGTGTTCACACTACACATTTGGTATAACTTAATTTGTTTAAGTACTCGGATATAAAAGTTACGTTATTAATTACGTAAAAATTAAATATGTCATCAACCGATCCAGTCAGTTACAAATTGCCTATTTACTTTGCTTATTATTGTATTTAACATTACTTGAATGCATTTTGAAAATAATGTTACTTTAAAGTGATAAAAGTTCTTCTAAATTCTTATACCTAGAGAAATGTCGTCTACCATTATAGCATAAAATTTGCATATGAGACTTCTGAGTTCTGTGAGATAAAATCAGTGAATTCAATAAACACCAACTACTAATTTACTACACTGGAGACCCGTGCCCTGCAGTGGCACGTATATGGGCTGATACAGTACTAATTGTTCAGATGAATTATTATGAACTCAAATAGGTAAGAAAGCTTTATATCTAATGTGAACAGGCCTTTATCTTTCAAAAATCAAAATAACAATTAATTTTTGACCGACTTCAAAAGAGGAGGTAATCAATTCGACTGAATTTTTTTTTTTTTTGTATGTTTGTTACGCGATTACGCCCGCAATTGTGAACCGATTTTGAAAATTTCTTTTTTGTTGGAAAGCATGATATACAGGGTTGGTCCCATATAAAATTGGTGAAGACCTGATGAATATCTTAGGATCTGCCGACCAGAACTCCTCAAAATTAAACGGTCCAGCATTAATTCTTTTTGCGTTAGATTAAGTATAAGTATATTATTACAAAGGGTGGGTAAAAATGGGAAAAGGGTGGGGGTGGGGGGTGAGGGGGGTAGAAAATAGGTACAATTGTTAATACTCAATATCTCCGGCAGTTCTTAACCGACTTAAAAATAACTTTTTTGTCAAAGAGTATTATATGATAGGTTAGACCAAAAAAAATATTGTGAAGACCTGATGAATATCTTTGGACCTGAAGGGCAGAACTCCTCAAAATTGAACAGTACAGCAATAATTCTTTTTACATTAGGTTCAGTATACGTTTATTACTACTACAAGGGGGGAGGGGATGGAAAGGGGCGTGGGAAGGGGGGGGGGGCGAATATATACAAAGATAAATACTAAATATCTGCGACAATAAATAAATGATTTTAAATAACTTTTCTTCGGAACGAATTATACAATCGAAACGAATTATATGATTAACATAATGTTGGTCACATAAAATATGGTGATGATCTGATGAATAGGTACATATCTGGAGAGCAGACCTCCACAAAACTTTGCAGAAACGCAATGATTTTTCGTCCATTAGGTTAAGTATATGTGTTTTATAACGGGTAACGAATGATTACCACGCATAAGTGTACTCAATATCTCTAGCAGGTTGAGCCGATTTTAGTATTTTCTTTATCATAAAAACGAAATGACAGTGTAGCTTCCTTAAAAATCATAAAATATTAATTTTCGTTTTTGAAATCATAAAGGATCACAGTGGTTCATTTTTTGTATACATTGATTCCAGTTTTTCATTATATGATTACCTTTGGCATTATTGCAATGCTTATGAAAACTAAAACGTAATAAATAAAATAATTTAATTAAAAATTATAAGACCGACTTCAATGTGCACTACAAAGTAATACATAATATATATTTCATTGTGCTAGCACACATTGATTCATTTTCTTATTGACTAGACTAGCCAACAAATCTTAAATACGTAATATTTTGAAGGCGGGTCGCCAAATGACGAACACGACGTCCTACACTTAAATTTAATTTGTGTAAAACATCCTAGCGAAAAATACGCAATTTTACACGCAATATTAATTTACCTTAATCTATATAAACTCACGCCATTTTCCCAGAAGGGGTATGCAGAGATTCTCCTGGTATCAACCAGGACACCCACGTTACGCCTTGCGTGTTTTGTCCCTCGGTGTGATTGGGGGCGAGAGTCTATAGTCATATCTGGTGCAAATTCCAGTCCCTGTCCTGATAACTACATAATAGAAAAATCGCCCGTCCTAATATATCAGCTCTTAATTAACATTGTTGAGCATCGGACTTATCTACAATCGAGCGAAACATACAAACTTAACAACCCTTCCCTTTCTTATACATTCCTCACTATGATTCCTATCACTGTTAAAGTAATTGTATACACATATAAATATGCAAGTGACTCCAATAAGTCAATGGTGTACCCTGGAGTTGAAACCCTTGACCACTATATCTTTGATCATATGCAATAAATTAAAATTAGACCACACATATGACACATATTAATTCTATTAAAATTTCAACAAATGTATACGTAGGATCAATATGTTAAATTAATTTGTTTCTAGTATACATATGGACCTAACTGAGCGCCAACGATACATCTACAAGTAGGTAATATTCAACTGTGTTACATTACTTAAATTTGTTCTCGATTGGCACTTGGCGACCCGCCTTCAAAATATTACGTATTTAAGATTTGTTGGCTAGTCTAGTCAATATGAAAATTAATCAATGTGTGCTAGCACAATGAAATATATATTATTTATTACTTTGTAGTGCACATTGAAGTCGGTCTTTTAATTTTTAATTAAATTATTTTATTTATTAGTTGAGTTCGGATTGTGTTCGCGTGTGCATGTATTAGTCGTGTGCAAATTATTGTCAATTCGTTTTCAGTTATTGTGCACGACACGAACAAACTAACTTTAGTTTAAAATAAATAATTATTTCCTCAAGAGTTTTAATTTTCCCAATCCTCACACTATGTGCCTACTGCGCATGCGCAGTGCGGCTCCCGAGGAGGTGAGGGGGCTGGGGGGTGTCTCGGTCACATGGTACAAGCGGGGCGGGTGTCGTGGAACAAAACTGTCCGCACCCAAAACCCAGCCCGCATTCACGCCCCGGGAGTCCTTAGGGATGGGTGCATGGTGTGAGGGGTTGCGCGGGGATGAGCCCCACATTGTTGTGTGGAAATTGAGATTATTGTAAGGAAAATGTAAAAACAAATGAGAAATAAAGATTATGACGGGTGCTGAAGGGTGAGGGGCTAGGGGGGGTGAGCGTGGACCGAGAAAGAATATAAAAGTTTGGCCGTATCGGCAGCTTTGCGCCGGGCCCCGCCAGAAGAGGACCTCTCCAAAGGAAGACAAGAAACGAACCGCTGCTCCACGCTCGCCCTCCCCTCGCTCGCTCGCCCGCAGGCCCGTCAGCCGTTGAAGAGAATATTTATTAATATTGCTAATAATAAAGCTAAGGAATAGAATTAATTTAACTTATTGGTTATCAAATAAGTGTTGTAAATAAATGGACAAACATTAATAAAACTCAGATAAACACATTAAAATTATATGCAATTACATTTAAGAGCGTTTATACCCTGCACGCGCTTTTTGGCTTAAAAACAGGACTTTTCAAATGAGTTAATAGCCACCAATAAACAATTTAAAGGAACAATAATTGTTACTAATTTTAGAAAAGGTTGTCATCTAGGGATTTTGGTGGAAAACATTATAGATTGATGGATAATTTGTGAGTACTATACGGATTACTGAACACAAATTTCGTTATTTAGGCTTTAAATGGCAATTTAGAAGCTTAAGATATCCTTAACCACTAAATATAAGATGAAAATAAAAATATTATCAGACTAATAAGACCCTTATGGAGGGATTTTGCTGAGAAAAATAATCTTTTTGTGTTTAGTTCCTGAAAAATAAAAATTAAACAATGCGAAATTATTCAGAAACTCTCGTCAAGAACATATTTTTTTTCACCAACTTATCGTACATATTTTTTTATAACAATTGCATATTATAATAGAAGAACATCTTATCAATAAATTACCATTTTTATATTTCAACAAAATTAGTTTTCATGTTTTCTACAAATATTTTAAAAACCACTATAAAACACGCTGTCCGACGTGGATCAAATCAGACCGCCGCGCCGCAAGGCCTTCTAGAGGGAGGACGTATCGCTCGTCGCTCCGGCCTGGCTGTAGTCGATTATGCCGCGCGTAGTAAAAATAGCCACGCGCGGAATGCGATTACCACATCTTAGTACTTTGGTAGTAAAATATTTAATTATTTTTATTACCAACAATGATTTTGTAGTGAGTATAAATTATGTTTCAGGTAATATAATTGGACGTAATTCCGAGGCTAAATTATTTTATTTATTGTAATATAAAATTAAATATATTTCGTAATTGTAAGGGGTTGTAAGGCCCCTAACACTATTTATGTGTTCTAACACGAAATTATTAATAAAACGTCCGTAGTGTCTACTGATTGAACACTGATTTGAATGCAACTTAACAATGTAATAATAACGAAAGTATGATTACTATATAAATTTGTATTATTCTTTGCTTGCACAGTAATATTTGTCTACTTATAATGCAAATAAAATATTTTTATGATATTATATTACAGTTACATTTCAATTGAATATTTGAAGCGCACGGATCAAAGTTGTTTGAGCCGATTGTATAGCGAGCCGACGCGGCAGCTCTACGCACACAGCTTTGGTCGCTTATGTGTGCGTGAAATTAACGAAGAAATACCTATAGTTGACTTTGCGCGCAAGGTGTATACGCTCTTAAGACAAAGAGATAAACACAACTTACACAGACAGATGACAAATTAATTAAAAATATTAGATAAAACAATGATAAAACCTGTGGTTAATAAATGATTAGAAATTACTGAGATTTCTATTTGAACTATCTATTCTTAAAATAGTATTATTTTTACTAAAGTCTATATTAGGGAGACTTTTAATAGAATTTTTGTCAAATTCTGTATCTTCTGAAATTTCAGTAAGTTCTATGGAGTTGTGAACATTATTATTTTTCTTATTTTTTTTTCTATTGTAACATTGATTATATATTTGAATGCAACAGGAAGTATTTTTATGACAAAAACATTTCTTGAAAATTTTATATCCAATAAAAATGAAAATTGCTACTATTATGGCATAAGTTAGTCCTGAGTAATAATTGCCATATTTTACAATGTGGGACTGATTTTCGCTATTACGAATTTCGTTTTCCAAGTTGTCTAATTTATGAGAAGCTAGTTTTAAAGATTCTAAGTCAACATTTGATATACATATAGGATTAATGGAATGAGAGCTTTCGTTAATAATTTTATAATTGCAACAATCATCTAAAGTTAAATCAAAATTTAAAGTTATTTGACTTGGTACAATAGAGTTGTACTTGTTTGAAGGGTAAAATTGCAACGTCTGAAAATATGCTACACAATTATTTTACACAATAGATAAAATTCCTGTCCCTTGTAACACATAATCAGTTATATTATTTTTACATTTCATAGTTAATCTATTAGGCTCAGATTGTACATATATATATCTGTTATCATTCAATTTTTGCCAAACATTTATATTGCCATAAATAGTTTTAGAGTCACAACTTAAGTAGTAGTGATAAGGTAATCTCTGTTAGTAACTTAGATTCACATGAAGGGCAAATAATATAGTCACTATTGACATGTTTACATTCGTTGATGTTATCCAACAAGGCATAAGATAATCTATCATCCGTTATTGCTACGTATAACTTCGAAGGATGAATTAAAACATAAGTTAAGTATTGTTTAACATCAAGCGGAGTAGGTAATGGTAAATTCTTGTATAGGTTGAACTTAATGGGATTTATTAGAGGTATTTGTATGATAAACATTAGTTTGTTATTATAATAATACGCAGTTAACTTAGAGAAGTCAATTATAGTGTGAATGTTTTTCAACGTTAGCGAAACCGGGAACTCGGAAGTTCTCTTTAATTGAATGTTATTTGATAGCTCGTTATATAATTTCATAGGAGTTATAATGTATGGGTGTAAAATATTTGCTTTAGCGAATAAAATAGAATTTAGAATCGTATCTAAAATATTAGAGATAGATAGCAATGAACCTTCAATTATATTAAACATAGAATTAATATTTCCTATATTAAGTAAGTTATTATTAGTCTTAGAATTAGTTAAAATTATATAGTTAAGTTTTTCTATTTGATTATTTAGTCTAATTTCATTATGATTTAATTTTTGAATGGAAACATTAAAGCTATTAATCGTAGAGCGAACAACATGTATATTATCTTTCATTAAGGTGTAAATATGATGCTCGTTCTGTTGACATGTGTTTAAAGCATCGTCATATTTTCTAGCGTCATCAGCGTCTAATGTGCCAAAAAAGAATTTTAGGACTTCGCCTCCAAACTCAAGAGAGCGTTTTTGACGGTTATCCGAAATAAGGTGTGATAAAGATTCAAGTTTTAGATTATTCGCATTGATTAAAATATCTAAGGGATTAATAATATCCTTACAATCTACATTAATATTGCCTAAGTTTAAACCTTTTTCACACAAGTTAGAAACACGTTGAATTGACTTTTCAATCTTTTGCATATAAGGTTGAACAGGTACTATGTCTACATGCGTTACGACGTTCCAGTAATCATTTTGGAAATAAACTAAAGACATAGGATCAAAATAGATTCCTGGACTGTGTTGAATAATTTCGATCGGCTTGGAAATACTCGAACACACGATACATCTGGAACAAATACATTTTCATGCTGGTTTTATTTCGTTAATGTGATACTTTATATGTTTTCTGTTAATACAAAGTGTGACATTATTTTTGCCGTGTGTTTTAATTATTTTATAAGGTCCCTTCCACACAGGGGACAGAGCTTTACGAAGCCTATGGTGGTGTTTTACGTAAACTAAATCTTCAATTTTGTAAGTTTTGTGCCGTGCAGTTAAATCATAATATTTCTTTGAACTTTCTTTACTTTTTGTCGTATTTTCTATTGCCTTTTCACGAGAGTATTTCATTCTATATTGTAGTGCGCGAATATATTCCTGATAGGTTGTATTGTCATTCGACTCGTAAGCGCTACTAGGAATTGACGGCTTGTAACCGTATAAAAGTTCAAATGGGGTATATTCAGTAGTACAATGTGGAGTTGTGTTATATGACAGGATCGCTGTAGCAAGATAGCAATGCCAGTCATCCTGATTTTCGTTAACAAATGACCTTAAATATTCTTTAAGGGTTGCATGACTGCGCTCTAATGCGCCATTTGTTTGAGGGTGATAAGGAGTGGAAAATAAGATTTTTATCTTAAGAATTTCAGTTAACTGTTTAAATAATTCGGAAGTGAAGGTTGTACCTTGATCGGTTAGTAAAATTTTGGGAAACCCGAATAATGAATAGAAATGAATAAGGCTACGTGCAACTTCATCAGTTGTACAAGTAATCATTGGATAGGCACATGAAAATTTAGTCAAATCATCCTGGAGCGTTAAAATGTACCTAAATTTTTGAAGGCCAGCCTCGGGCAAAGGACCGACAATGTCGAGGGCTAGTCTTTCAAATGGCCTTGTACTGGTAGATGTTATGACCATAGGAGCTTTGTTAGAAGCTCGTAAAGGTTTATTCACTTGGCACATTTTGCAATCTTTAACGAATTGCTCAATATCAGAACGCATACCTTTCCAATAATATTAGGCCTTAATTCTGCTTAACATACGTTTAACGCCGGGGTGACCAGCTATAGTCGTACCGTGATTCTCTTTGAGAATATTAGGTACTTCGGCAGGAGTTGGATAAAGAATTTGATTCTTGTAAATATGAATATTAATGTTAGTGCTATGGAAAACATATGAAATCATATTATAAATTTTAACGTAAGCTAACTTAGTAAATGGTTCAGAAAAATCTGGTAAAGCTAATTCTTTATCAAAGCTATTTTTAGAAATAATCTCGTCTCGTAATTTAATTAATAAGTTGTAAATAGTTTTGTATGCGTAAAGTAAAGTGCGTGGTGGCCTGTTGGTAAACGGACTAGACGCGACTGCCAACATGTTCACGGTGGTCGCGGGTTCGAATCCCAGGGCACACCTCTGACTTTTCGGAGTCATGTGTGTATTGATAGTCAATCACCACGCACTAAAACGATGAAGGAAAACATCGTGAGGAAACCTGCATACCATAGCGATTTATAATAATTTCTATGGTATGTAGGTCCGCCAACCCGCACTAGGCCAGCGTGGTGGACTATATGGCCTAACCACTCTCAATCGTACTCTCGATTGTAGAGGAGGCCCGTGCCCTGCAGTGGGACATATATGGGCTGATACAGAAATAGTTTTGTATGTTGTTTCATCAAAATGATGAACCTTAGTGTATAAAAAGTAAAGTATCTTATTATTTTTACAAATGACCGTCTGTACGGTATCAGGTTCGCGTTCACCTTCGCGATATTCGTCAGCATTTTCTATCATTGTTAACAGCTGTTCACAGTGCGGCATTGAGTTATCTAAATCTAAAGATACTGGACAAGCGATTTGTTTTTGTTTCGCTTTATATAAGCTCTCGTTATGTTCTTCTATTTTAGTATCACATTCAGAGATAGTTTTTGTGAACTGCTTTTTAAAATATTCTTCATAAGAAGTTAAATTTAACTTAGAACTACGAGTAGTGATAGCGTTTACTGGATAACGAGACAATGCGTCTGCATTACTATCAACTCTACCGGGTTTGTAAACGATCTCGTACTCATATTCCTCGAGTTTTAAGCGCCATCTTAATAATCGTCCGCCTGGGTCCTTTGCGTTAAATAGCCATGTTAAAAGACGGTGATCTGTCACGATCTTAAACTTATAGCCATAGAGATAGGGACGGAATGTATTAACGGCGAAAAGAATAGCGAGGAGCTCCTTCTCGGTTGTAGAATAGTTCCCTTCTTGTTTGTTTAAAGTTCGAGACGCATATGCAATGGGTTTATATTTTCCAATTTCACCTTGGGATAAAACTGCGCCAACGGCATAATTTGAAGAATCAGTGGTTACAATAAACGGCTGGGAAAAATCTGGGTATTGTAACAAGGGAGCTGAGATGAGCTTTTGTTTAAGCGTGATGAAAGCCTGTTCCTGTTCTTGAGACCAATGGAAATTAACATTATTTTTTAATAATGATGTAAGAGGCTTAGTTATATGGGAAAAGTTTTGAATGAAACGACGATAATAACCCGTTAATCCAAGAAAAGATTTTATATCTTTTGGGGTTTTCGGTGTTGGAAATTGAGAAATGGCCTTCACCTTGTCCGGATTAGGCGAAACACCGTTATCTGTGATAATATGCCCTAGGTAAGCGACTTCTCGCCGTAAGAATTCGCATTTGTCGGGCTGCAATTTTAAATTTGCTTCTCTGAGTCTGGAGAACACAGACTCCAATTTTTGTATATGGGATACAAGGTCATGCGAATAAATTATACAATCGTCGAGATATATATAGCAGTGAAGACCTTGTAACCCTGAGAGGACAATGTTCATCATCCTTTGGAATGTGGAGGGTGCATTTTTCAACCCAAAAGGCATTCTTGTAAATTCGAATTGGCCTGAAATGCTGTTAGTAGTAACACTGAATGCTGTTTTTTCAGTGTCCTTGGATTCTAGCAATAATTGATGGAATCCAGAGGCTAAATCGAGAGTGCTGAAATATTTTGAGTGACCCAATTGGTCTAAGATGTCTGTAATGAGAGGGAGAGGATAAACCTCTGAAACCGTGACATCGTTGAGACGCCGATAGTCAATAACAATTCGCCATTTTTGTTTGCCGGAAGCGTCTAATTTTTTGGGGACCACCCAAACTGGTGCATTCCAAGGAGAAGTTGAAGGGCGAATAATATTTTGATCAAGCATTTTCTTGATTTGTTTTTTAACTTCGTCTTTATGTACCTCGGGAAAACGATACGACTTTACGTGAATAGGGCTTGCATCCTTAGTATTTATAGAATGTTTAATTACATTTGTATAAGTTAAAAGTTCACCATCAAGATGAAATATGTCAGTGTAATTAGAAAGACATTTCATTAAAGCTTTCTTTTCTTCTGAATTTAAATGAGAACATCTTATCTGTTCAAGAACTTTCTGAGATCGGTCAATATTTAAAGAATTTAATTGGTGAATAGGTTCTGATTGAATATTATTTAATTTGGAAGATGGAAGGTCAAATGGAGTTAATTTAACAGGAAAATTGTCAATTTCAACCTCCGATTCGGTGGTATTAAGAACAGAAACATTAACTCTGTTATTTGATTTTAAATTAACTATGCAGTTTGCTAAAAATACACCATCACGAATTTTATGATCTAATATCAAAGCTTCTTTTACGTTAATCTCAGATAGATTGGAAACCGGACACTCTATGACCGTTTCTGACCGCGGTGGTATGACATATGATGGTTTACTACAACAAATAGGTATTTCGTAACCCTCTAAATTAAGAGTATTGGTAGAGTATTGGACATCTTTTTTAAAATGTTGGATAAAATTACTACCAATGATACCATCATAATTTAAATTAATCGTATCATCAATCGCATGAAACAAATAATCGAAAACTATTTTACTTTTCGACGAAACGCAATACTCAAAAGTAAGTTTAATAGACCCGAGAGATTGGCAATAAGAGTCATTATCACTTAAGCCTTTAAGTTTTATAATTTCGGGGCCAAGCACTGGTTTATGTAAACTAGAAAATTTTACAATAGAAATTGTTGAACCAGTGTCAATTAAAAAGCATAAGGGCTTTTCATTAAAATTCGTTTTTAAATAAACGTGAGGAAGAGAAACCTTGTTATTAATATAGTTAATAGTAAATGTTTTCTCACGTGAGTAATCCCTAGATAAAAGACTCGATTCATCACGAGATGAGGGACTGCAATTTAACTTTTTATTAAACGACTCAGAAGTCTCTGTATGTGCATTAACCTGTGTTTGAAAGAATTTAGGAGCACGGTTTGAAGGACACAGAGTGTCTTTGAATGCACTAACCTGTGTTGAAAATAATTTAGGAACACAGGAATTAGAATAAGATTTCGTGTCATTTAAATGATTAGAAGGTTTCGGCAGACACGGGACCGGAACCCTATTTAGTTTAAATTATTAACTAAACTATCGTTATCAATAGTAGTGTCAACATGGTGCACATTAGAATTATTATTACTCGACACGTTATTTGTGTTCGGTGTATGTGCACTGGATAGTGTAGAGTTACGTGGGTCATTGCGCGAGCTATTATTGTTTTTCGCTTTAAGTTTCCGACATTCGCCTATCAAATGACCACGTTTTTTACAATACGCACAAAAATGATTTGGACTATAATGTGAATTTGATTTATTTGGAGTATAGTTAAAATTATTTTGTCCAATATGATTTGACAAATTAAGATGATGGGAATTAGGAGAAAAATGTTTATTTTTATTTTTATAACACTCTGAAGCGACATGACCGGTCTTATTACAAGTTGTGCATGTTTTATTAGAACGAGAGGAAAGTTTTGATAAGTTAAACAACTTTTCCTCTTCAACAGCATGTGTAATCGCTTCAGACAAGGTCTTGGGGTTTCTACATCGCACAATATGGGAAAAGTTAGAGTTCAACCCTAACAAGAATGTATTGAGGGCTAAATCTTCCATTGCGGCTATGCGACCTATAAGTTCTTTATCATCTTCGCAGCTATAATGGATGTCAGATTGCAACCTTGTTAGACATGATTCAACACGTATTGAAAACTGCATCACGTCTTCGGAAGGCAATTGCTTACAGTGTTGTAAGTCAACTAATAGATGGGTGGAATGCTTTTTCTCACCAAATGTAGTTTTGAGGAACTGTTTTATTTCTGACCAACTGTTAAATTTTTTTAAACAACACGCTAGCTGTGCTTTGCCTTCCAATTGCGAGATTACGTATTTACATAAAACATTCTGTTGTTCTGTGGTAGCAAGTGCCATAGCATTTTCACAGTTAGTTAAGAATGCTGGTAACAATTCACGATCACCATTATATGGCTTAATGAATTTAGTGAGGACAGAAAGCGTAATTGAAGACTTGATTTCAAAAACCACCTTTGTCAAATTTTGGCCCAAATGAGTTAACAACGCCATCTTGTAGACGATTTAACAGGCTTCTATTTGGTATTTAACGTTTCATTTAAAACCACCTTAGTCATGAGATAATCGATATTAAAGCTTGTAAGAGTTCTTCAAAAACAACCTTTGTCAATGGCCTTTCCCTCAAAAATAACCCATGTCAATGACATCGGTTGTTATTGTCAGAAAACAACAGCTGTTTGGTACTTCGTGTTTGGTGTACATAACCTAAGCAATGATGATGCATCCTTGTATTGCTACCATGAGGGGATTCCTAAGAAAGGGCAAAATGATGTGACTTCATTATTGTTTCACTACTTAACACAAAATGAAACAAAACAAAAATTGATTTTGTTTTCTGATGGATGCTCTGGCCAAAATAAAAACTATGTAATGGTACATTTTTTATACATGTTGGTCCATGTTCTGAACATGTTTAATAGCATCACCCACATAATCCCTATCAGAGGACATTCATTTCTGCCAAATGACCAAGATTTCGCCATCATAGAGAAGAGAAAAAGAAAGGAGATGGCTGAAACACCGAATGATTGGGATTCTATTATGAGTAGTTGCAGACAGAATCCAAACCCCTTCAGTGTGACCAAAGTTGAAGAAAATATGTTGTTTGATGTAAAGAAGGCTACAGAACAATATTTTTTGAAGTCACCAAAACCCGCTGTTCAGCTAAAAAACTTAAGAATGTACTAAATAACCAAAGAATCGCCATTACTATACGTGAGAGATCATTATACTGGAGCATGGCGATCCTGTATTATCAGAAATAAAAAAAAACTACCAAATGAGCTATCTTTTTGCCCTATGTATGAAAGCCAAATTCCTATAAACAGAGCAAAATTAAATGACTTAAATAAGTTATTACCTTTTCTAAAGGAAGAAAATCAACTGTTTTATAAAACTTTAAGAGGCATTGATGAAGGAAATTCTATAGATATTGATTGCTCTGATAACAGTAGTGGAGAAGAAAATTAAGTTATGTCAATAAAGTTCCACAAATAACAATAAATACTAATTAACGCACATTTTTAAACTTTTTATTCATGAATTTCCTACGAAAACCACCTTTGTCACTACCACTATTCATGATTTTCCTACAAAAACAACCTTTGTCACTTCCTCTTCCGGTTCAAGATATATATTATCTATTACTATAATAAATATATTTTTTGTAGAAAATATGCCAATACAAAGCTAAAACTACAGATAATAAAATATGAAAAGATTTCTACCAAAATCACTCTTTGATTAACTGTAAAACAGTTTTTTAAGTCTCCTGTAAATTAAGTAATTTATGACAAAGGTGGTTTTTGAAATGAAGTCTTCAATTTTGTCAGCCATTTTAACTTTTCGTTTGGGAACTGGACTGTCCTCTGAATAGTCAGAATGAAAAGAAGATGCGTTTTCTTCTGAATTCTCTTTTTTTTGAGGCATTAAATTAAATATGTAATTATTTTAATAAAGCACTACAGAACATCAGACAGAACAAAAATGTAATTAAAAATGTGTATAAAAATTGTAAAAGTTGTAAATTAATTAAGTAAAAGAAAATATATGAATTGAGATCAGTTCAGTTATCTTGAAAAAAAAAGCTTGAAAATTTGGAAATATTCACTTTTCACTGAGATTTTTATTTTTTTAGGCACTTCAAATAAAAATGATTTAACTCACATTAATACTGCAGCACACGAAAACATTCTGGAAATATTTCGTCACACACGCGTATTGCGCAACGCCGGGCGACCCAGGGAGACGTATTACAGCAATGCTCGCCGTTACGTTGACCTCTCCTCACACGTGGTGCGCTCAGAACACGTGGCTGATGATGGATGATGAGCAGTCGGAGGTTCTCCGATGTAAAGATACCTCGATGGAAAAGGTCCTCGGTGTGATTTTGTGATGCGGGCTCACACTCAAAGGTGGAGGCTGACCGTCGACCACAGGGCAGCAGGGGTGTTTCAGGGGTGATGCGGGCTCACGCTACACAGCGGAGGCTTATCGTCGATCACGTACAGTAGCGCGGGCTTAGGCTTACTGAGGAGGCCAAGGCTTATCGTCGACCACGTGGAGTGCAGCAGCGCGGGCTTGGGTTATATGACAACCCCAAGGCTTGTTGTCGACTACTACACAGAGCCACTATACCACGAAGCCAACAAATATAATGGTGCAGACGAGTGGAACCGAATTCGCGACGCCTACACCTAATGATCCCAATACTCAACGGTTTTTCTTGGGATCCCACTTCTGACACCAAATTTGTTAGGATGGCGCTTCGTAGTGGCTTTTCAAAAAAAATAACACTGAGTCACTGCTGCTATTAAAGTTTAATAATTTTTAAAAGTTCACACTTAGACACAATTCACAATATTACATTGAACTAAGGTATTAGACTGAGCTACGGCTAAATTTTGACTGACTGAACTAACAACCACGTGAAATTTACATTTTTATAGACTGCCTAAACGTGGAAGCGGCGGGGTTTATCGCTTAGTCTGCATTATGCTAATTAGACTACCTAAACTTGGAAACGACGGGGTTATCGCTTATCCTGCATTAATCTAGTATTAATTATTGTTTATAACAGTACGCACCACTCGAGGACGTCCCTGTGGAAAGGCGTGTAAGAAAGAACATCGAACGCACTTTCGTCGCGGACGACAACTTGGAAGAGTGCCCGCTGTGCAAGCAGAAGCATCAGTTACCTGAATGCAAGCAGTTCAGAGACGCTAACGTAGGGGACCGGTGGGAGATCGCGAAGCGGTTTCGAATATGCTTCCGATGCCTGAGGAGCACGCACCGACGAGGAAACTGCAGAGCCAAGAAGTGCGGCTGGGAGGGTTGCCTGATGGCTCACCACCGCTTCTTGCACAAGAACACGGGGAGGACGCCGTCAGCACCTCCTGGGCAGCCCGTGCAGGAGGAAGTGGTCACGTCCGCGGAGCTCGTCACACAGACCGATCGTGGAGGAAACCGGCAGGCATTTCTCAAGATCGCACCTGTCACACTCACCGGACAAGGCGGAGCACGCGTGCACACCTACGCGCTCATGGATGACGGCAGTACCGTCACGCTCGTCGAGGAAGGGCTGGCAGAATTGCTAGGCTTGCAAAGTCCGCGCGACGAAATGTGGGTGCAAGGTCTCAACGGAACGATGAAACACGCAGATAGCCGCAGAGTCGACGTCAAAATACGCGGACGCTACAGTGACGAAGAATATATGATACGCAACGCACGCACTGTATCGCACCTGATGTCCACCAGACAAAGCATCGACAGGAGGGACATTCAACACTGTGCACACCTTCAGGATATACAAGAGCGACTGATCTATAAGAACGCCAATCCAAAGATACTGATTGGGCAAGACAACTGGGAGTTCTTGGTGGCGCTCGAGATGCGAACCGGGAGCAGAAGCCAGCCTGTCGCGTCTCGCACGAAGCTGGGATGGGTTCTGCACGGGTATAAGTCAGCACTCCAGAACATCAATGCCTTCTGCGGACACACAGTCACTTTGGATGAGCACATGGAAGAAATGATGAAAAGATTCTTCGACTTAGAGTCGCTCGGAGTAGAGCCCAGAAAGCCGAAAAGTGATCCCGAAGAGCGCGCTTTACAAATCCTGCAATAAAGAAGTCGAAGGATGCCAGATGGACGTTTCGAAACTGGACTTCTCTGGAAACGGGACGACTGCACGATTCCCAACAATTACGAAAGAAAGAAAAGAAGCTCGACCGTGATGAGGACCTGAAGATGAAGTATGAAGAGAGGATAAGTAACCTTCTCGTCTCAGGATACGCGGTCCCGACTACTTCGCCAGCACCACAAGGAAAAACCTGGTACCTTCCGCACTTTGCCGTGTGTAACTCAGCGAAGCCAAAGATAAGGGTGGTGCATGACGCAGCGGCAAGATCACACGGAGTCAGTCTGAACGACCTGCTCCTGTCGGGTCCTGACCTCCTGCAATCCCTGCCCGGAATCATGATGAGATTCCGACAACACCCCTTTGCAGTCTCGGCGGACATAAAGGAAATGTTCATGCAGATCAAAGTCAGACGCGAAGACAGAGACGCCCTGAGGTTTCTGTGGAGAGGACGGGAGAGAGGAGACACGAAGCCAACGGAATATCAGATGACTTCGGTGATATTCGGAGCGACGTCGTCACCATGCACGGCACTCTACATAAAGAACAGGAACGCGGAAGAGTTCCAGGAACAATTTCCCGAGGCAGTGGAGGAAATTAAGCATAATCATTACATGGACGATTTTATCACCAGCTTCGTGAGCAAAGAAAAGGCCACAGAGGTGACAAAAATAGTGAACCATATTCACCGACAAGCAGGCTTTATCCTGAGAGGATGGGTGTTGAACGAGCCCATCGTTGTGCGCCAGTTCAGCACGTGCGGGCAGGACGCCGCCGTGCGCATAGGAGGAACGGCCGAAGAGAAAACGCTGGGTCTGTTGTGGCGGTGGCAGGAGGACTGCATTGGGTTTCGCGTCAATGAAGGAAGAACCCCACCGGAGGTGTTGCGCAACGAACGGCCACCAGCGAAAAGGGAAGCCTTGAGTGTCATAATGTCGCTTTTCGACCCTCTCGGCTTGGTGTCACCAATAACGACCCCGGCGAAAAGGCTGATGCAGGAAACATGGCGACACGGGATCGGATGGGATGACCACATCCCAGAAGAACTACGAATTCGCTGAGTTGAATGGCTGAGCAACCTGCGCGCCTTAAAGGATCTGCGCATACCGCGATGTTACGACATAGGACCGCCGGTGGTGGAAAGAGAGCTACACACGTTCGTGGACGCCAGCGAAGAAGCATACTCGGCAGCGGTGTACATACGCATGCGGCGCGTGGACGACACAATCCACGTCGCGCTAGCCGCAGCCAAGAGCCGTGTGGCGCCGCTGAAGCCCACGTCTATTCCACGACGGAACTACAAGGGGCCCTGCTCGGCGCGCGACTCGCGACCAAGACATGTGAAGAGCACAACTTCGAGTTCAAGAAAAAAATATACTGGAGCGATTCCCGAACAGTCCTCGCATGGATAAGGGCGGAACCGCGCGCTTTCAAGACTTTCGTCGCTCATCGTCTAGCCGAAATCGAAGAATTAACGAAAGTAAACGAGTGGCGCTGGGTGCCGTCGCGCGACAATGTGGCGGACGACGCCACAAGAGACACGCCGACCGGATTTGAAGCACATCACCGATGGTTCCGGGGACCGGATTTCCTGGGCCAACCGGCGGGAGAGTGGCCGGTGAAAGTGAAAGTGTCGACCGACAAAACGAGTGAAGAAAAGTGTCTAAGTGTCAGATAAGAAAAGGCTTACACCTGTTTGCCCGATCTGTGTCGATTCGCGAAGTGGAGTAGTGCAGTGCAAACCGTGGCGCGAGTGTTGCAATTCCTGGACTTGTGCAGGCGGAAAACACACGTTACGATGGCCGCAAGACGAAAGCGCACAAAAGGCAGCACTCAGCAGGATCCCACGTGGAGCGCCTACCAGAAAAGTGATAGCAAATCGAGACCGAAGCTTAAGGTACAACAGAACAAGTTCATGAGTCTGGACGCGTGTTACCTCAGGAGCGCCGAAGAGTTGTGGCTAAGAAAAGTGCAAGATGACAGCTACGCGAGTGAAAGATTGCGCGTCATAAGCGGAAACCCACTCTCGCCGACAGATCGACTCGCCTCCCTACGTGTGTTCGTGGGAGAGGACGGCTTATTGCGTTTGCGCGGAAGAATAACAGCGGCGAAAAGTGTAAGCGAAGACACAACAAATCCAGTCCTGTTAGACGGACAACATGAATACACGAAGATGTACGTGCAACATTTGCACGAAAGGATGTTCCATGGAGGAGTGGAAATGGTAGTAAATGAACTGAGACAAAGGTTCTGGATAACTAGAATACGGCCGACCGTGAAAGGAGTATTGAAGAATTGCCCACCATGCAAAATAAGGAAAGCGAAGCCCACTATCCCAGCCACAGGAGATCTTCCCGCGGCACGACTGGCACACAACACACGACCCTTCTCCTACACGGGACTAGAATACTTCGGTCCGCTGGAAGTGACCGTCGGAAGACATCGGGAGAAGCGATGGGTTGCCCTATTCACCTGCATGACCATAAGGACGGTGCATCTAGAAGTAGTCGCATCACTAAGCGCGGACTCTGCCGTGTCAGCGCTCAGACGATTCATCGCGCGCAGAGGCCAACCGACGGAGCTATGGTCAGACAACGCGACGTGTTTCAAAGCTGCGGATAAGGAGTTGAAGGAGGCGTGGGAAACAACAGGAAGAGAGGCAAATGCACGCTGTATCAACTGGCGTCGCATTCCCCCCGCCGCACCCTTCATGGGCGGAGCATGGGAAAGACTGATACGCAGCGTTAAACAATCCCTGCGAGTGATATTAACAGAGAAATACCCGAGTGACGAGACATTGCACACACTGTTAACGGAGATAGAAAACATTGTGAACTCACGACCACTCACTCATGTGGCCGTGACACCCGACGAGCCGGAGGCGTTAACCCCCAACCACATATTGTTGGGGCCTAACTGTCACGTTGCGGCGCCAGGCGACTTCGCGGACGACGACACCTCTGCGCGCCGATGCTGGAAGCGCGCGCGTCAGTTAATTATTTTTGTGATCATTACTGACAAGTAACCAGCCCATATGAGTCACCGACGGCCTCCTTGGCACAGTTGGTAAGAACCGCCTGTGAAATGAGAGACCGCGGGTTCGCTTCCTGCCCCGAGATAAATATTTGCTTGAACTATAATTATTTTTCTAATACCCGCGACACAAGCATGGGCGTAGCCACGGTGGGGCAGGGTGGGGCACTTGCCCCACCCTGGCTCAGCCCTTTAAGGTACCTAACCAAAACCAAAAAAATAAATACTGTATAAAGTATACAGTATTTATTTAGTACAGTAGTTAGTAGTAGTGTGTATAAAGCACTATCTATGGGTAGATATAAACTTCTTAATTGACTGTTTAACAACGCATACTCCCAGAGCCCGAGCAGCTGAAGTTAGGGACACATATTTACATGGATGATAGATTTCGTAGTGAAGGAAGGTGAGCAATAAGAAAATGTTTTGGTCTATTCAAATTATACATAACAGTAATTATATATCAACATTGCGACCGAAGACGAAACCGGGCGCTAGTTTTAGTGACTATAAACATATCCATCATCCATTAGCCAGAGGAAGTGCACTGCTGACCATAGGCCTCCCTCAATGATTTCCACAGAGACCTGTTGGAAGCAGCCTGCATCCAGCGACGTCCCGCAACCTTTACCAGGTCGTCTGACCTTGTAGGTGGAGGTCCTACGCTGCGATTTCCGCTACGTGGCCTCCATTCGAGAACTTTTTGGCCCCATCGGCCATCAGTTGTATGTGCCGCGCCCATTGCCACTTCATCTTATTAATCTGTTGGGCTATGTCGCTTACTTTAGTTCTTCTACGGATCTCCTCATTTGTGATACGATATCGTAGAGAAACCTCGAGCATAGCCCCATAGCTCGTTTAGTGACTTTGAGCTTCCTAATAAAGTTCATAGTGAGAGGCCACGTCTCAGTGCCATATATAATCACTAGTAACACACAACTATCGAAGACTTCCGATTTAAGGCACTGAGGTATATTTGACGAGAAGACGTCGCATAGTTTTCTGAACGCTACCCAACCGAGTTGGATTCGACGATTGACCTCTCTCTCGAAGATGGACCTGCTTAACTTGTCCTAAATAGACATATTCGTCTACAACTTCAAGAGTCGAGCCTCCAATTCCGGTGGGCACAACATGGACATTCGACATGAGTTTCGTTTTGTCCAAGTTCATTTTATTTTCGATTGAGGTCTTCGAGCTTAGTGCTAAAGTATTCCAGCGATTCTGCCAATACTTCAATATCGTCGGCAAATCCAAGGTCGTGCCAACCCGCACTAGGCCAGCGTGGTGGACTATATGGCCTAACCACTCTCAATCAGTGGCGTGCCTAGGGTTGTGGACTAGGGCAAGCCCAATATTTTTTTAGTTAGAATATGTATTGGTTCAGGAGCAAAATGGTATTAAGAAAGAAGAACGTGTTCATCATGCGATAGGGGGCGAGCCTATGCGATGTTATTAAATAAAAAAATTTGCACCAATTGCTTTATCAGTATAAAAGTACTATCGTTTATGTGGTAGAATACAATATTCATTTATTGCGCTATCGTACACAAACATGACAATTTATATTACATTAAAAATTTAACACTTTAAAAGTATTACAATTATTTTACATTAAAAAGTTTATCTCTCCGAAAAATCAACTTTCATCCATAATTTCAACGACTTTTTCACCATCATCATTACCAGAACTATCATCGCCAATCTCTAAAACTGATACGATAGGTTTATGGTAGCTGAAGTAAGAAACGAACAGTTTTGATTCGAACCTATTTAAATGTCTAATAAAGACCGCATCAATAGTAGTTTTGTATTTCGTTGTGCTAAGATTGCGATCATTCGACATAGTTAAACCAAATTCATTATTTAAAAATTCAATTAATAGTTGATTTTTATCATCTGCGAAGTTTATGTTGAAATCTCCACTCAAAATCATTGGCAATTCATCAAAGCTTTATAAACTGACAGCTAACTGACAGCTGTCTACTCTCCATCCGTCTTACGCTTTTCGTCTTACGATCAGGTCACGTGTCCTGACGCGAGTTTAAGATTTTATACCCATTACAGAAAAAGTGCTCAACGCCGCTAAAGAGGTTTTCACTTCAAAAAAATATATAGAAAACGACCCCAGATTCGAATCCGAGACCTCAACTTTGCGCCATCAAGGCAGTCCTAGAACTACCACACGATCTATATAAGATTAGGATAAAAACCAATTAAATAATAGTTATCTTTATCACCGTTATGAAAAAATCTATTACAACAAGTTGTTCGAAAAAATCTAATAGATGGCGCGATTATCTCGGCCATCTATTTAATATTGCCAAAATACTTTAGGGCCCATCATTAGTTTTAAATAGATGAATAAAACAAATGTGTAAGTTAAATTACTTTTGGGCATGCATACGTAACTTTATATTGTAATTATGTTGTAAATTAATAAACAGCGCTACAATAGCACAAGTACGGCGCGGCGCCGTGTTTAACTTCGCGGCCAGAAATTATTGTTAATACATTCATGTTATGTTTTTGTGTATGCATGTGATTTTTTGATTCATCATGAGCCCTGAAAGGAAGCTAAGGAATATCTGAAAAACACTACGATTACTGTCTACGCGAGCATAATGTCAAGAAATCTCATCACATATTATGTTATGTATATGACGCTTAAAGAGGTTTCTATACGCTGTTTACCGGAATTATGGAAATATATTAATGCATTCACATGTTTTTGTCAATGACTATAAAAGTACCTACCAGTTAAATTATTTATATCACTATAGCCGGAACAATTCCAATTTAAGTACATCGTTCGAAAAAAATATACAACACCGACAGTATAACTTATTAGTATTAGAACATCCAGCAATCTATGTAGTTATGTGCACTGATCTATAAAATTGTATTCTATATTTTTCACTACTTTCGAGAAATACACAACAAATCAGGCGTAGGTTTTCGACCAGATACGAGTAGCTGTTTGTCTACGAAATGTAATGAATTTACCTTTTCCTCGCCGATCAACACTTGCACACACTTCAAACCATCACAAGGCACATTTTCACCCATTATTATACGTAATAAACGTAAAATACTATAATTAAATGAAAACTAAACGTAGATATTCAGTAGTTACTGGTTAATCGTCCGCTCGAAAGACATAATAATAAGTGTGAAGCTAGCCACAGGTCCTAAATTATGGACAATTCCAAATTAAGTATTCTTATTATATATTAATAAAAATATTTAAAACATTATAATACGGTCTCAAAAAATATCCATTTATTTTATATATATTCCAATATAACTTGTAGCAAAACATAAATATTTTTCGATATATTTGGATCATAATATGACATGTCAAGTGCACAACTTCACTCCGCGAAGCCGGGCATTGGTACAAATCGCATTAAAAAATAGCTATATGTATAGGTACGTTGTGTCATGGTAGTAGCATTTCATCAATAGGTGTGACTGAGAGGGCAATATACGCCAGAAGCCAGGTAAAAGCACACGAGAGAGAAAAAGATAGATAATACTTTGGTGTGTTCCATCTTTTTAAGATATTGCGTCACGCGTGGACCAGCGTTGATTTTGAATTAAATAATTTTATATTAGTTTTAGACCGCGGCGCTCGCTTAGGCGAGTTGCCGGGCGGGGCGCGGGTGCTCCGTCGCAGGCGCGGGGCTCCATTATGGCACGGTAAATTTAAAAATGATAGACGTTTTGCATTAAACGAATGTATTTTATTTAAGGTACTAATTTGCCTTTAGGATTGAGTATATGCGTATTAAGTAAGGCAAGCCGGGCTTTTGGGCTTGTATGGAAGTACCGCCACTGCTCTCAATCCTACTCTCGATTGTAGAGGAGGCCCGTGCCCAGCAGTGGGACGTATATGGGCTGATACAGATATACTCGTAGTAGATGTTAATGCCGAATCCTTTCCACTGCAAGAGCTTAAAGGCGTTTTCCAGCGCGGCACTGAACAGTTTCGGAGATATGACATATCCCTGTTTCACGACTTTCTGTAGTGGAATATCCTTCGTACTCTGATCTTGTACACGGAGGGTCATGGTGGCGTTGTTGTATATACCCTTCAACACTTCGATGTACCGATAGCTGTCAATGTGGGACCGCTGGAGGGACTATAGTAAAGCCCAGGTCTCGATCGAATCAAAGGCTCATCTCGTAGTCCACAAACGCTAAACAAAGCGGCAAGTTATATTCCTCGGTTTTTGTACAACTTACTGAAGCGTATGGATGTGATCTATGGTAATAAAGCCTTTTCGGAAATCGGCTTGTTCGGGAGGCTGGACCTCATTAAACCTGCGTTCGAGACGATTTGTGATGACCCTCGAAAACAACTTATAGACATGACTCAGGAGTGAGATGGGCCTGTAGTTCTTCAGCAAAGTGTTATCACCTTTTGTGAAGAACAGTACCGCCACGCTCCTGCTCCATGCCTCTGGCGTTGAGCCCTCGAGGAGAACTGAATTGAAGAGCCTTTGAAGGACTTTTAGTATCGGCGTTTCGTCCGCTTTCAGAAGTTCTGAAATGATTTCGTCCTCAACCGGCGCCTTGTTGTTTTTAAGTTGCTTTAGGACCGTCTCGATCTCTCATAGGCTGATGTCCGGGATATCATCGCTAAAGTTTCGAATCAATTCAGCCCTCGGGTCTTGGACCGAGCTAACAGCAGGTTCGGCAAACAAGGTGTAAAACTATCTGTAGAATCTCTCGATCTTCCTTAGTACCTCTGCCCTCGTCGACACTACGCGGCCTCTGTCCGTCTTCAAACTAGTCTCTTGCAAACACTTTGGAGCCTCCGTTCCACTTAATTATCTCTTTACTGCTCATAGTATTGTGAGCACGTACATCGTGCCGCAAGGAATTCCAGATCCGTCGAACGGAAGACTACAGCGCCATAGATCGACGTTTGGCCATGAGGTCAAGAGTATGGATCGAGAATTTTTGTGGTCTATCGCTACGGCGAAGTCTAAAATACTTAAATCCCACCATATGGACAGCTTCTACCAAACTACTTCACTTTTGATAATCAAAGCGATTTGTTAGTTCAAGTTGAAAGCTCTCGGGGTTTTGGATATGGGCGCGTAAGGTCGGAGCGTTGACTTCATCAAGCGACGCCTTTTTTTTTTTTTTTTTTTTTTTTTATTGCAGTGAATGGCGAGACGAGCATGCCGTTCGCCTGATGGTAAGCGATACGACCGCTCATAAACAGTAGCAAAACCAAACAACACCTTGAATTACAAAGCAATGCTTGGCATTCCACTGCGCCCGCCATCCTGAGACATAAGATGTTAGGTCTCAATATGTCCAGTAATTACTCTGGCTACAATGCCCTTCAATCCGAAACACAACAGTGCATTTAAACTGCTATTTGACGGGAGAAATAGACATTGCGGTGGTACCCACCCAGGCAGCCTCTCACATATGAGAGACCTACCACCAGTGAACTACCACGCCTTTCTAATTGGACATTGATATTCAATGTGCCCCTAACCATTCGGTGATCACTGCCAGTTTTCACCCTGTTGGTCACAGAGACATCATTGCACATCCGTCTATTCCGTCCCGTCCCAAAAAGTTTCGCCATTGAGGGGGTATTTGTCTTTTCTCACCACGCTTGGTAGGCGTGTTGCCAAGCGCAGTATGGGATTCGCGTTAATGACGTTGCTGCCCGTCATTAACCGGGGAAAGGAAAAACGATTTGTGGGTAGAGGATGTTATAGGAAAGGAGAGTATGGCCTGTAGGAGTGGATGCTGCAGTTACCAAAGGGAAGTTTAAGTGACTGCAGTAGCTCGGGGGCCGAGGTCGCGTACTCCTAGTACCTATACTAAGACAGGCCATGGTCAGTAGATAGGAGCATCCCTGACGACACTATAAATACAGTGCAATTAAATTTTTTGGAAAGAAACGCGAAAACTTTTGGGGTTTTTTAAAGATCGTCGAGTTAGGTGGTAACTATATAGTTTTTGCTAAAATAATATTTTAATCACTTGCGTACCATAGCACCTTCAAAAATAAAAGAGTGTATGTTATTATTTTAGAAATAAAACTATGTAGTTGCCACATAAATAGGTCAATGGAAAAAAAATCGTCGCTTTTCTTGAAAAATTTTTACTTGCATTGTGTATGAAGTCACTATCTAATACCCTGTAGATCTACATGGTGCTATAGAGTATAACCTTTTAGTATGAAGAAAAACAACTGGGGTGAGACAACGGGCATAGTTTGCTTCTTAAATATTATTTTAGACTTCTGCCCCACCCTGAGCCCATGGCTGGCTACGCCCATGGACACAAGGTTTGTATCTTAGTGTGGGGTTAGTACCCATGTATGAGACTGTTGACTGTATTAATTTAATATCTTTTTTATGTACCCTGAGTGTGATGTAAACGATCGCACACCACCTTGCCATTTTACAACAACCGGACCGGAAATATTTTTGTTACAATCGTGCAGTCATTAGATACTATTTTTTATTTCCATTCTTTAGAATAACATCTGAAAATATACTAACTATATTATCGGTAACTTTTATTCAATGCACATTTTTTTAATGTAATCAGTAAATGAAACATATTTCGCCAATTAAGAAACAAGTTACTTTTATGTTTACATTTTTGTTATGTATTGTTTTCATTTCAAATCCGATTATTGATAGTCTGGTTAATCGTTATGCGTGGCACATCTCTAAGGGGGCGGTACCCGTCCATGAAGTACAGTTTTTATTTGTATGAAATTTTAACAAAAAAAAAATACGTAACTTTATAGGCGTGAGCTGTCACAATTATCATCCTATATTTTACAGAGCGTAACAAAGTTATAAAATAAGATTAATGTTACGGACAAACAGGTAAAAATTGAAATTTTCGTTTATTTACATTATTTCATACATTTGATCATCAGATACATTGGATATTGTAAATATATTTTAAAATCATCCATATTTTTAAACAAAAGTATAATCTAGTAGCGTGGTGGATTATATGGCCTAACCACTCTCAATCGTGCTGTCGATTGTAGAGAGGCTCGTGCCTTGCAGTGGGACGTATATGGGCTGATGCAGATATTCTAGTAGGATATATCAATTATAGGTACTGTTGTTTTTTAAATCTATACTGGGTGGAATCGCTTAGCGTCACGAAAACTATTGTGCATGGCAAGTACATGACTTAGAACCCTTTGGCATACTTATTTCAATTTTTTTATGTTTTTGTTTATGTAGTGTAAAATTAATTTACCACTACTAGCTACTAATTTAGAATAAGTTATTCATAAAAAATCTTTGTTTAGAGAAAGATGATATAAATGAAAAAAATCTTCATAAATGCACATCATTGTTACCCTACTTTATACAATATGAATTCGAGTAGAAACTTCTAAATCTAGGTAATAAAATCCTTTGATTGCGCCGCCCTCACCGCCGCGCCGCCGCAAGCGCAAGTACAAAGCGTGTCGCCGCGCCGCGCCACCCGCTCCCGCGCCGCCGACCCCTTCCAGGGATGTTGCCACTTCCTCAGTCGTGCGAAATTCGGTACCGAGTGAAGTTGTACGAAATTATTTTGGTTATTGGTTAGTTTCTTGCGGTTAAAATGAGTGATTACACGATCAGTGAGTATGTGGCAATGATGACATGCTATGTCCGATCCAATGAAAACTAGGGTCATGCAAGAAGGATGTATGCAGATCCAGAACATCTGCAATCTTTGCATAGGAATGGTATCATGAATGATGAATCCACGAGTTCTCAGCACGAGAACCATTTTAAAGACTTATCCGAGGCTACTCGATCATGGTAAGTTCAGACTTCCTAATCATGCAAGAATCCGTGACCTTCCACAGCGAAGTCGTCTATTCTCGACTTTATTAACAGGCTTAAATAAAAACATGCAGCTTTTTCTGAGATAGTAGGTACGTTATGAAAATAATATGTTCAATTAACATGTAAATCTTAACAACTTACCAACAACTATATTTACTTAAATGATCCTAACACACTAAAATTCTAAATAAATCAAAATGTTATATGGTAATATTTAGAGTAATAATACCGATAAATAGGCGCAAAGTAAGTTCAAGGTCGTTGCTCGATAGTCAGCTGTGGCGTGGCGTGACTCATACTCGCGCGCGTCTGTGTATTGACATGTCGTTGCACTTTTAAGTGTAGGGTGATTTAGATAATAGTTATGTGTTTTGGGGATATCTTGTACTCATATTGTTTATGGGATAGTTTGTAGTTTTTAATGATAAATCTTGTATATAACGTTAATTTCACATACACAATACACTATGAAATTTTCCGGATGATAAGCGATTTCACCCAGTATAATAATGTAGCTTTATTATTATTATTATTTATGCTTTATATACATAATTTATACAGGCGGACTTAATGCCCGAGGCATTCTCTACCAGTCGACCTTTGGATGGTGCAGAGAGTGAAATAGTAGGCGCATAAATTCAAGTATTTAGCATTATAAAAATGAACGATAGAATAATATATATATAATAAATAAATATATAGATATAAATATACATGCAAAATACATAGATAAACAAATACATATATACATATATAATATACATATATAATACATATACCGGGTATCTCAAGACTGCTACCGAAAACGAAGCCGGGTGGTAGTTTTAGTGGCTACAAACACAATGCAACTAAAATTTTCGCATAGAAACGTGACAATTATTTTTTATGATTTTTTAAATATCGTCATTTTTGGGTGGTAAATCCATAGTTTTTGCTAAAATAATAATTTAAACTCTCTTATATCTTAGAATATTTATAAATTAAAGGGTATACACTATTATTTTAGGAAAAATATTATTTACCACCAAAATATGGCAATAGGAAAAAAAAATTAAAAAAAAAATTGTCGCTTATTTTTGCAACTTTTTCTGTTGCATTGTGTCTGAAGTCGCTTAAACTACCACCCGGCTTCGTTTTCGGTAGCAGTCTTGATATACCCTGTATAAAGTCGAAACAGGAAAAGTATGTTTAAAGTGACTCTGCCAATTTATTGAGTAAGTGTTGGCGAACCTTCATCTTGAATGCCAAACGGGTACCGGACGCCCTAATATCGAGGGGGAGTGCGTTCCAAAGAAGAATAGATTGTATATAGAAGGAAGAGTGGATAAAGTCTGTGCTATGAATAGGACAATGAAGTAGGAGATTGTTGTTTGAACGAAGATTCTTATTATGGTTACTGCCTAAGTATTGAAATTGAGACGTTAAATAAGAGGGAGAAGTAGGGGATGTAAGAATAGAAAAAAGTTTTGTGAGTACATGCATAGAACGACGCTGGCGAATTGGTAACCATTTTAGTTGGGAACGGAAAGAAGAAACGTGGTCATATTTACGAAGATTGAAAATGAATCGAATGCAGTTATTGAGAAATCGGTCGAGTTTGTTGAGGTGTTCTGCATCCAGGTCAAAATAGCACACGTCACCATAGTCGATTATAGGAAGTATTAAGGTCTGAACAAGCATTGTTTTAGTCTTAATGGGGAGGAAATTCTTCAGGCGATAGAGGGCTCTAAGTATACCTGTCACCTTTTGACAAACTGAGGCAACCTGAGTTTGCCAGTTCAAGGAGGAATCAATATAAATGCCAAGATCTTTGACCACCGGGCTCCAAGCGATGACAGTCCCGTTATAAGTAACATGCGGTATATGTGCAGTATCTAATCTACAGATCATTCTTGGGCTGCCGATAATAATGGCCTGACATTTAGTGGGGTTGACAGTCAGACCAAAACGATCTGACCAGTTTTTAATATGAGCCAAATCCCTGTTAACTTTGCCAATCGCTGTAGCCACGCAATCTATTCTCGCTTGGGAGTAAATCTGCAAGTCATCGGCATACAGATGATACGTACATTGAAGATCTTGGGTAATTAGGTTAATAAAGATAGAGAATAACAATGGAGAAAGTATACCGCCTTGAGGAACGCCAGAAATAAGGTCACGCCAATGAGATGATGAGTCATCAAGGCGGACTGACTGCTGACGCCCCTGAAGATAGGAAGAGAACCATTCCAGAGCCTCGGATGAGATCATAAAGTGGGAAAGGATGGACAGAAGGATTTCGTGACTGACGGTATTGAAGGCATTAGAGAAGTCCACCAAAGCCAACACGGTGACCTCGCAGTTCTCCATGCCCTGCCTAATATCGCCAGTCACTTTAAGGAGCGCGGATATAGTGCTGTGTCCAGGTCTGAATCCAGACTGTAAGGGATCTAACAGTTTGTTACTATATACAAACCTGGATAGTTGCTTGAGCGCACAAGCTTCAAGCACCTTGGATACGAAGGGTAGGATAGATATAGGACGGAAATGGTTCACAAAAGTTGGATTAGGGATTTTGGGAAGGGGTAAAACATAAGCTTTCCGCCATGAAGACGGAAATATGCCAGTATCAAGGGAAGCATTGATAATATGCGTAATGAGTGGGAGAAGCATGTCAAGAATAGGGATAATCATGCGACGGCTAACCCCATCGCAGCCAATGGCATTGGATTTAATGGAAAGGATAATCTTTTTGAACTCGTCCGACGTTACTGGAGAAAAGTAAAAAAGGGTCTATATTATGACGGGGAAGACTGTTGAGGAAATGCAGGGTACGACTTTTGGTTTGATGGTCAAGGGATGTAACATTACTGAAGTGGAGATTAATGTCATCCAAACCAATCGTACCAGGAAACTCAAAATCTTTCCCCTTGCCAATACCTAAGGTTCCTAGAAACTTCCAAATATTGGCAGGGGTCGTAGACAGATAATACTAATGGACTCGTAGTTGGCGTGCCACTGGCAGAGAAAACTAGTCTGTCAGTTGAAAAATACGTAATATTTAGGGTTAACGTATGATAAAAAATTACCCCACAGTTTGATATTTTCTAGGTGCGAATCACTTTCAATCTTCAAATCACTTTTAATAATATGCACATATTATTGATTCGAATGATTTTAAAAGCGAAATTTGAAAGCTGTGGCTGCCATTTGAATTTGTAGATATAACTCAGTTGGTCTCAAATTTATTGACATTCGGATTTTGGGGAACTGTCGATATGCTGTTATAATATCAAAATTCCTGCCCATAAAATACATTGTGCTTTTTTAACCACCGATCACCGAGGACAGGTGACATTGGCTCGGTCACCGGAGGGTCAGGCAGGAGTCACTTACCCCCCTGCTTGCTACTCATCTCATCGCCGCGCTGGAAATTTCCTTCGAAGAAGCTTCACCAAGAGTCCCACATCGTTAAAATAATATGGGAAGCATGGTGTGACGCAGCGTTCCCGCGCAACTATGTATGTACATAGTCCAGACATTCACTTACATAGCTGCGCAAGTGTATGAATTCTTACATTTACTATTGATGATTCTTTACGATTTGAAAATATCCTACATTGACGTGGTTGGACGTTGGTTGTAGAGCATCAGGATGTTCAGTCTACAAGCAAGAGGGTAAAATTTTGTTAGAAATTAATTTAAAAAGCCTTTATACTATACTACTTATATTAAATATAATTTCATTATTAACACAGTCTACTTATGTTAATACTCTACTATTTTAAACTGTACTGATCAGAATTAAAATAATATTTCCATACAATATTATGATTTAAATTAAAGTAAGTATTACCTATACTCACAGCAGTTCAAAAACTATTATCACTTTCTACATACAATGGTTCATGTAAACTGAAGGAAGTTATTGCTATGTCCTAAAAAAACAACAATTACACAATAATTCAAATGGCTTAGGTGTAGGATTACTATGTCTGAAACAACTTAATACCATGTTAGTAAATAAGTAAATTGTCTACGTATTACTGCTACCTATACATAGAATAATTGCAATTTACCAGTATTAGGAAAGCATCAGGAAACAGTCGAGTAAGTTTTTTTTTCTCAAAATGATTGCTACAAATTTTCAACCACGATTATGGTGTCCACTGAGAACGTCCAGTAGTTAAAATTCAGACTTTTGCCAGATGTGGTCATTTACAGGAAAACTGAAAAATTATCAATATCCGCCTTCGTTATTTTATCATAAAATCACGTTTCACAATATATTCGTTTATTAAGATACAGTCTACGCGAGAACAAAATATTGTACTACAAAATGCATTCCACTACGTACGGGTAATAATCTATTGGCAACACTGAACTGAGAATCGTATCGGTTACAATTTTTAAATATCTAAGGCCCGTATTCACAAACAATACTTTACTCAGTGTTGAAGTAACCCTATGCTAAGTAAGACATTTCTCATAGTGATCGTTCCGCTCAGCCTTTTTATTCATAAACAATACTTGAGTCACCCTTTTACTATGGGAACGCACAGTGTCTAATGCGGATCAGTGATTGGTCAATTACTGTTGCTAATTTCTCTCTGGTGTTTGACAATTGGTGTCCGCGCATGTCCCGCGAATTACTCGTGAGTGACGTCTTTGACAACAAATATTTACGTTCCAAATATTTAATAAAATTTATTTCCCTCATTTTTGAGCGGTAAATTGTGGGTGTTAACATACATAGGCCTCCCCCCTCCCCAATGATTTCAACAGTGATCTGTTGGAGGCAGCCTGCATCCAAATACGTAGATGATTACTAACCTAAAAACTCCCGTATCTGTATCAGCCCATATACGTCCCCACTGCAGAGCACGGCCTCCTCTACTATCGAGAGATTGAATGAGAGTGGTTAGGCTATATAGTCCCCCACGCTGGCCTAATGCGGGTTGGCGGACTAACGTACCATAAACATTTTTATACATCGCTATCTTCTTCTTATGTCTTCGTTCAGCGTTTTAGTGCGTGGTGATTGACTATCAAAGAATCAATACACACATGACTCCAAATAGTCAGAGGTGTGCACTGGGATTCGAACCCGTGACCACCGTGAAAATGTTGGCAGTCGCAAATAGTCCGTTTACCAACAGAAAACTCCCAGATGGATAAAATCTTAAGGCCACAAGTAATGGTTAAATAGGCGGTATTGAAAGGTCTCTTTCAGACTAGTGGCAAAAGTGCATGAAGAACAATATCCCTAGTAAATCGATAGCGTCTTCTAAATTGTTTATCATTGTAAAAATCAAAAGGATTTTGTAAATCTCGAAATATGATCTCGAATAATATTTCTTGCACTTATCGTCCTGCGTTCGGTGTCTTTACCGAACGCAGGACGATAAGTATCATCAATATAATTGTCGAACTTCTCCTCGCTGCTGTAATCCATTCTATTGAAAATGGGAAAAACTTAATACAAAACCTTAGTGCAAAATACATAAAATGAAATGGCATATATACATTCACAGCTGTCACTTTTACGTTTTCAATCGACACTATGCGTTGCGTAAAATAGCTGTTGAGTTTCTTTACCTGAGGGCCTCCTTAAGTGAACGCATAGTGACACTCATCACTCAAGTATTGTTTATGAATCAAATTTGACAATTCTGTGCGTTTGGCTACACTATGCGTCCTCATAGTATTGTTTGTGAATACGGGTGTTGGAGTAATTACCTCTAGAGAGAGCCGAAATGTACTGTACATCGCAAAAATGAGACACACCGATACGAATTTCTTTATGTCAGAATGAGATGCAAAATAATGTTCTATTTAATGTGACGTGCCGCGTTTAGTTGTTGGGCGAAAAAAAAATTTCGCCAGGCAAAGCGACGTCGTTCAAGCAATAAAGCAACCTAATGTCATTGAAATAGGGTCTATTTTAAATCAAGGCCACAATATGGCGCTTATTTTCTTGTGTTGCTAGATATAGCTATTGATGTCTCATGTGCGGTTACAGCGTGAATCTCTCTAGAGATAATTACTCTAAGTTAAATATCAATAATTTTACTTATAACTTGAAAGAATAAACGCGAAAATAAGTAATGTAGGTGTATATAATATACATTAAATAGTTAGTGATGAATTAATCGTGGTAAGCTTACGTATTAAAAGACACGTCTGGTCTTTTCCTTTTAACTATTACTTTTACATCCAATAACGCTACACCGTCTCACTTTTACTTTTAAAAATATTGTTCGTCACTTGTACTTCGATTATTATCACTTGATTAATATCATTTAACACAAAATTCGTAAATTAATTCAATAAAACTGCACTTTACGTTGTCAACTGTCAAAATCTCTTTAGCAAATTAAAATTGCTAATCTTGAAAAAACCGGCACGCGCCGTGATACAAGAATTATTATCATTCTGTCTCGTTTCTTAGCACGTCATAGACATAAGTTGTTACTCTTCTTGTGTGAATGCTACAAGTCATACCAATTCGTCTATATATTTTCTGTCTACGGCAGGGGTAGACGAGGAAATGGTATCCAGGATATGTCGGCGTTTAGCATTACGTATCATATGGTTACACCGATTTCTTGCAGACTTAAATAAACACCAATTATCTTCCGTACGATTCTTCTTAAACTTCCGAAAGGCTCGGTCCCTACGCCTCATCGCCATCTGAACACCATCAGACATCCAAGGAGCTGGGGGACGTTTGACCTTAATCAGCCTGAGGGGTGCATGAGTCTCGTAGAGAGAAAGCACAGTGGTGGTAAAAATGCGGACTTTTTCGTCCACTGTAGACGCTGACGTGAGATCATCCCAACCCAAACTCCCAGCATCCCTGCGTAACCTGTCCAAATTCATCCGCGCAAAACAACGCTTGCGCAAAACCTTGGTAGGAGATCGGCTAGGTTTTAAGGCGTAAGACAGGAAGAGGAGGCTTTATAAGTAATTAAAAATACATGATCATATTGTGTTTTTATATTTTATTATACATTATTCTGAAACAGGAGGTAAAAATGTAACAAATACATGATGTGTGGTATCTGCAGCAATGCCGACTTCATCTTTATATATTTCCCTGTCATAACTAAGCGACTGATCGACCGTCATGTTTCGTACCCACGCGAGATAGAGATACTACTCCTCATTGCTCCGCCCCACCTCGCGCCGCGATCGCTTCCGCTCGGTCGTCGCCATTTTCTTGCCCGCCGCCTAAATTAACTCTTGATGAGTATTCTAAATAAAGGCCTATGCGCACTGGGATGGAATGGCAAAAGATTCTGCCACCATTCTGAACCAGCGTTGTGGGCACGATGGGCATGCCCACAACCTTAATGGACTTATGACGTCATACTTTCAATCTCTATTCGATAGACTCATAAAGTCATAAAACGTCATTTTCTCGGTAGAATATTTATTGATATGAATATAATTAAATTGCACAATAGGAACAAGGAATTGAATGAAAATAAGAATTGCACAAATTTTAACTATAGAAATATATTTTGTTTACTAAAACATTGTACATGTAATGACGAATCTAAGCACTCCATATTTTCACTACAGACACAGCTGACGATACTTTAACCACACGTGTGAACTTGTATTGTGACGCTTTCTTGTTTTTCCAACGCCAAGAACGTTCGAGAAAGACAAAGACAGAGACACAAGCATGCGCCGATTCAATGCGCCTAATTCTCTAGTGCTGCGCGCGCGGCAGACCGATCATAGTTGAGTGGGAGAGAGACGCAAGGCATTCGGCGGGCCTCTCTCTCGTTCGGTGACTCATCGTAACGTTACCGGGCGTTACACTTTTTTATAAGTGACTCCCAGCCGCAACCTAATTTAAGACGTTGTCACGTCAATAAATTTTTTGGAGGTAAAATATTTTTTTTTGGGGGTGTAATTTTTTGCGTAATTTGGGATTTCTGGCGGGGTCAATTTGTAGCCCTCACCTAGACGGTTCCGAGGATACCAAACTCGGTGGGTCTACGATCTATATTGGCCGAGATAGGATTGGGGGGGTGAGGTAAATTTTCGGGGTGGGGGTAAGGGAGGGGGGGGGGAGGAAGGTTTCGTGGGGAGGCTAACTTAAATTAATTGTTTTGGAGGTAAAATATTTTTTTTTGGGGGGGTAATTTTTTGCGTAATTTGGGATTTCTGGCGGGGTCAATTTGTAGCCCTCACCAAGACGGTTCCGAGGATACCAAACTCAGTGGGTCTACGACCTATGTTGGCCGAGATAGGATTGGGGGGGGTGAGGTAAATTTTCGGGGTGGGGGTAGGTTTCGTGGGGAGGCTAATAGGCACTATTTCGGAATAAGGGTGGGGGAAGGCAGGGGGGGGGCTATGGGACAATTTTGGAAAAAGTGGGTGAAACTGAAAAAAAATATAATTAAATTGAGTGGGAGAGAGACGCAAGGCATTCGGCGGGCCTCTCTCTCGTTCGGTGACTCATCGTAACGTTACCGGGCGTTACACTTTTTCATAAATGACTCCCAGCCGCAACCTAATTTAAGACGTTGTCACGTCAATAATTTTATATTAAACGTCTTAATAAAGCATCAATATAATAAATTCTCCAAGTAAAATCTTAGTTGCGTTCCTCAATTATCCGGATTAGTGCTCTTAATATATATTATATACCGGGTATCTCAAGACTGCTACCGAAAACGAAGCCGGGTGGTAGTTTTAGTGGCTACAAACACAATGCAATTAAAAATTTCGCATAGAAACGCGACAATTATTTTTTATGATTTTTTAAATATCGTCATTTTTGGGTGATAAATCCTTAGTTTTTGACGTGACAACGTCTTAAATTAGGTTGCGGCTGGGAGTCACTTATGAAAAAGTGTAACGCCCGGTAACGTAACGGTGCGCGCGCAGCACTAGAGAATTATTTTTCAGTTTCACCCACTTTTTCCAAAATTGTCCCATAGCCCCCCCCCTGCCTTCCCCCACCCTTATTCCGAAATAGTGCCTATTAGCCTCCCCACGAAACCTACCCCCCCCCCCTCCCCTACCCCCACCCCGAAAATTTACCTCACCCCCCCCAATCCTATCTCGGCCAACATAGGTCGTAGACCCACCGAGTTTGGTATCCTCGGAACCGTCTTGGTGAGGGCTACAAATTGACCCCGCCAGAAATCCCAAATTACGCAAAAAATTACCCCCCCAAAAAAAATATTTTACCTCCAAAACAATTAATTTAAGTTAGCCTCCCCACGAAACCTTCCTCCCCCCCCCCCTCCCTTACCCCCACCCCGAAAATTTACCTCACCCCCCCAATCCTATCTCGGCCAATATAGATCGTAGACCCACCGAGTTTGGTATCCTCGGAACCGTCTAGGTGAGGGCTACAAATTGACCCCGCCAGAAATCCCAAATTACGCAAAAAATTACCCCCCCAAAAAAAAATATTTTACCTCCAAAAAATTTATTGACGTGACAACGTCTTAAATTAGGTTGCGGCTGGGAGTCACTTATGAAAAAGTGTAACGCCCGGTAACGTTACGATGAGTCACCGAACGAGAGAGAGGCCCGCCGAATGCCTTGCGTCTCTCTCCCACTCAACTATGATCGGTCTGCCGCGCGCGCAGCACTAGAGAATTAGGCGCATTGAATCGGCGCATGCTTGTGTCTCTGTCTTTGTCTTTCTCGAACGTTCTTGGCGTTGGAAAAACAAGAAAGCGTCACAATACAAGTTCACACGTGTGGTTAAAGTATCGTCAGCTGTGTCTGTAGTGAAAATATGGAGTGCTTAGATTCGTCATTACATGTACAATGTTTTAGTAAACAAAATATATTTCTATAGTTAAAATTTGTGCAATTCTTATTTTCATTCAATTCCTTGTTCCTATTGTGCAATTTAATTATATTCATATCAATAAATATTCTACCGAGAAAAAGACGTTGTCACGTAAAATCTTCGCCCGTAAAACCGACTTTACAGGCAACCATTTTTGCTAAAATAATAATTTAAGCTCTTTTATACCTTATAGTATTAATAAATAAAAGGGTATACACTATTATTTTAGGAAAAAACGTATTTACCACCCAAATATGGCCATAGAAAAAAAATAACAAAAAAAAATTGACGCTTTTTATTGCAACTTTTTCTGTTGCATTGTGTCTGAAGTCGCTTAAACTACCACCCGGCTTCGTTTTCGGTAGCAGTCTTGATATACCCTGTTATGGGCCAAGTGATTAATGCAGGCAGTATTCATAATGCCCGGGCAGTATGAATATTGCCGAACCATATCCTGCCAAGTGATTAATTACAATCTAAACTCACCTATTTATCACATAGCCCGGGCAGTATAAATATGGCTACATGATGATAGGGCAATGTGATTAATAGGTGATGAAAAATCATCTATTGTGTGGCGTATGTGGTGGCCTGCCGCATTGTCGCATCTGCGATAGACCCATAAATAAGACAGGTTGAATGGACCTGCTTATTTTTAGTTGTTTTTTAATGTCCGAAACATTATCTTCAAAAGAAAATTAGTGTACCGACTTTATGGATCAGTTAGGTCGACTGTGCCCCAAAACCGACTCGGGACACCCCGACTTCACGTAGTCTTTTGGCTACCGACCCTAGAGTGTATATAAAAAGTCGGAGGCGCGGAGGGAGAGCAGCCCCCGCTCGCTGTAACGAAGGATAGGCACCCGTGCGGGCCGTAGCGGCTGAAGCTGCGGTGATGAGCATGGGTGCCTATCTTTTGTTACGCAAGGGCGAAGGGGCTGGACTTCCCGTAGCGCCGAAGACGATGCAGAAGCTAATTTGTATTGACAACAAGTGGTACCAGGGGAGGTGCGACACTCCCCCTTCCCCTCCACTCCTCACAACCCACCCCCTCGTGCTACCCTATTCTAAATTCTACCACTTCGGCTCATTGTTTTGATTTTGATTCGCTTTACATCACTTTGCCCAATAGGCACTTGTCATTATTCATAATGCCCGGGCAATGTGATAAATTGATTGGTTATAATCACATTGCCCGCTCTTATTGGGCATTATGAATGTAGGATTTGAATGTTAAGAAGAAAGATGAGTAGAATGAAACGTTTGATTAATGACTGATATGGAACGTAGTTTGTGTGAAAGAGATGATTAATGAAAGTATTTAAGATGGAAAGAGTACGAGGATGAATGATTAAGATGTTGATGTATGTAAGGACGGAATAGAAGAGAACAGTCTGGAAGACGACGGAAGACGGAAAAGACGGAAGACGTATGAAGAGAAGACGAGTTTTATTTAACATTAAATATATTCAATATTAACAAGACAATCTTTGTTTAATTTGACCCCTTACGGAACTATTCCCACATATTTTTGGGGGCTCGTCCGGGATAGTTCCGTATTTCGGGTCAAAAGAAGAAAACAATACGAAGAAGATTTTAATTTATCGTCCGGGATAGTTTCGTATTTCGGGTCAATGGTAAAGAAGAAGCAGACGAGTAGAAAATCGGCTTCAACGACGAAAGCTGACATTTTGCTATTTAAGACGCAAAGAAGATACAACGAAAAGACGAAGAAAAGAAGAAGAATGAAGCAATGAAGATGGCGGCATTTAAGGGACAATTCAGGTTGGAGATAACACCGAAATTTAACGGAAACGACTTAACGTACTCGTCCACGAAATGGATTCAGGAAATTGAAGACGTATGTGAAATGTTCAAGTTTACGCCTCGACAAACGTTGTTTGTTGCTAAAAACTCTTTAACGGGCACTGCAGAATAGGCTATTTGACTGTATAAAAAATATTGACTTATTTGTTTCCATCCGTGTACATAATTTAATTTTGAAACATATTTCATTATCATACATTAAAAATATTGTTTATTTTGGCTAAAAAACACAATTATAATTTAATTTATTTTGAGTTCGCGCCACGTGATCGTAAACGATTTTGATTGGCTATGACGTCATGCGTTTGTATGAACTACTCACCTACAGGAAATGAATGGGATTGATAACGGCATAGATGCAAATTAAATATTAAAAATACCTTTAAAACGAGTTATTTCACATTAATACCCGTGAATTAATAATATTATCATGTCCAATGTAATAAAATGTGAAGAAAGAAATATCATTCTATTTTTTTTTTGACAAAAACTCGTTGAGGTATACAACTGGAGGGGATCTAGACCAAATAATTTGGAACATTTGCAAGGGTACATGTACCCTTACGCTGACAGTTGGCTATGACAGTTGTCATTTATGCTATTTATTCTAATTGCTTTAAAAATACCGTACTCCCAACTGAAGACATATAAAAACCATTCCAGTTCACTTGAAAAAAAATATAGAATTTAATTCCATACGTAAATTAACGATAATTTGAATAAAGTAGCAAAAATATTAATAAATTAGATTATGTACCAAAGCCGTTTTGACAAATGTCATATTTTAACAAAATTATAGAATAAGATTAATGTTACGGACAAATAGGTAAATATTGAAAAATTCGTTTATTTATTTTATTTAATATATTTATTATCAGATACATTGGATATTGTAAATATATTTTTTCACTATCCATATTTTTGACACAAAAGTATTTTTTAGTAGGATAACTCAATACGCTATTTGACTATTTTCTGAAAACCATAACACATTATGAAGTGGAGTCTATAGACCTTACAGATAAAGGTTATTTTTAATTACAAAATTAAATTTACAAAATACACTGAATAATTACATTGTCAAAACGCTCTGTCTGGCAATGTGGCATTCAGTTCGTAAACATCCATTCCAGTAGTGCGATTCACGTAATATAATAAGTTCAGCTGTAGTGCAGTTGCGGTTAAGTTTCGATCAAAACAGCCCTTTTCGTATTCTCGTAATTTTGACAACCGCTGTCAAATACGCTCGCGTGAAGTTCGCGTCACGCAAACGTTTTAGCGTATTCTACTGCTGCGCGTATATGTCAATGTCAAACAAATTTCATACGTCTGACGTACAGTTGACGCGCAGCTCACGCGCAGTTCACGCGCAGCTAAACACTTACAAGAATACCATTTTGTACCAAAGCGTAAACTTAATTGTAACGGCACCGCAACTTGATCGGCGCGTCAAAAAGTTACGTGAATCGCACTACAGAGATTCGTTCGCATGTCACCCACTCTCTAATCAACCCTTAGAGTATGTACCGCTTATTGGAACAGGTTGTGCAACATACACAAATTATTTGAAAAAATAATTAAAAATAAATAGTTTAGGTCTATTTAATTCCACTCAAACTCGTTTTAAAAGGATAATAGTTAAATATAATTTCGGCTAATAAAGGAATTTATAGAAATTTATTGCTACATTGTTAATTCAATTTTTACTAATATAGGTGCGCTACCAACATTACGAACAAGAAAATATCTACGTTTTTCAAATCGCGAATGTATGACAGCGCTCCCTCTATATATAAATACTCTAAGAATCAACCATAGATCAATCAATCAATCAATAGTCCGAATGAGGTTTTGTTAAAAAATTAGTTTCTTTTTCTTTCTTTTTACATTTTATTACATTGGACATGATAATATTATTAATTCACGGGTACAAATGACAAATAACGCGTTTTAAAGGTATTTTTAATATTTAATTTGCATCTATGCCGTTATCAATCCCATTCATTTCCTGTACGTGAGTAGTTCATACTAATGCATGACGTCATAGCCAATCAAAATCGTTTACGACCACGTGGCGCGAACTCAAAATAAATTAAATTATTATTGTGGTTTTTAGACAAAATATACAATATTTTTAATGTATGATAATGAAATATGTTTAAAATTAAAATATTTACACGGATGGAAACAAATAAGTCAATATTTTTATACAGTCAAATAGCCTATTATAGGTTTTGTTGTTTTTAAAATCTATATAATAATGTAGCTTTATAAGTTATTAAAAATGTATGATTATATTGGGCTTTTATATTTCGTTTTACTTTATTCTGAAACATTAGGTAAAAAATGTAACAAATATATGAAGTGTCGTATCTGCAGCAATGCTGACTTGATCTATAATATAATCCGCTCCAGTTGTAATACCTCAATGCAAAAACTCATTCGGACGATTGACTGATTGATTGATCTATGGATGATTTAAGAATGAGTGATATATGCGAACGAATCTGTGGAACGGATGTTTACGAACTAAACGCCACATTGTCAGACAGAGCGTTTTGACAGTGTAATTTTTCAGTGTATTTTGTAAATTTATTTTCAAATGATATAGATATAGTAATTAAAAATAACCTTCATTTGTAAGGTCTATAGACCCCGCTTCATAATGTGGTATGGTTTTCAGAAATTAGTCAAATAGCCTATTATGGTTGAGGTCTGAGGATCCGTTTAAGACTTATGAGGAGTTTAAAGCAGCAATCACAGAAGAATTTCCAAGTGCGATAAATAATGAGGTTTTGCGAACTTCGTGTGTCACCGAGCGCAAACCTAGCGCTCCCAACGACGACAATTGCCATGACAACGTATTTGTCAGTTGTACACAGTGCAAAAGTGATGAATTTGGAGATGAAGAAAAAATTGCAAATACGACGAGAAACGACGAAAATGTTGAAGACGCTTACAACAAAGTTTTCGGAAATGTTTACAATGAAGACGATTGTGCTCCGAACATTTCTTGTGTCGTGAAAGATGATCAGTTTGACGAATATAAGATCGAGGAAGAGCAGAGCCAACATGAGGTAATTCGCTGTGTTGCAAATGATAACACTGCGCAAAAACAAGAGGAGCCTATCATGTTGCGCAATGTGTACCAAGACGACATACTAGTGGCTCAGCTACCAAGACAGATTTCTTTAAAAGGCGGGAAAATGGTTGACAAGGTGATTGTAAGTGATGTAAAGGTGCAACCACTATCAAACGTGTCAAAGTCAGGAAAAGGAGAGTTTGTGAGCAAGCATACTGAACTAAAGACTTTAAAACAGCTTCAGGATTTCATAGGACAGTATTTTGGAAAACGTATTAAAGATTTTGTTAAACCGATAGATGATATATTGAGATGGGAGTTACTGCTAAACCAGTATAATGACCTAATTGAAAACCGACCAAGAACATTTCAAGATAGTTGGATGATTTACAATAGGAAAAGGAAGAAAACTCTAAATTGTTTTGTATCTGGATATTGTGTATTTAAGATGTTTAAAGCTGAAAACATATTGTAGGTTTTTGTCTTACGCATAGAGTAAAGAAGCGGCCATAAATACTAGAGCAACGCGTCTTACAGCGATCTGAACAATAGATTCTTTTGTTGTGTGCACACTGTCGGTCGAAATTCGAGGGCATGACCTTCAAAAACAAAAAACGTCTGAGACATACAGCGCAACTAACATAAATTGACAAGTGGTGAAATTAGGAACTAGAAGTGAAAGTAAAAAATATCTTCAACGCTTTCATTAAAATATTCTTTCATAATTTATACAATGTACATTTATACTAGTAGTCCAATAGTAGTAATGATAATAATGTCCAATGTAATTAAATTTGAAGAGAGAAAATAATAATGGTTTCTCCTTGCACCACATCCTTGCTTTTGAGTGATTTGCGATTGTGGACAAACTTGAGTTTACACAACAATAGGTTTTGTAAGTATGGCTACCAGCTTTTTAAGCCAAACTAATATAAAATTTCTTAAAACTTACAATAAAATTAGAATTTATAATACGTACAAGGTATAATTTTCTTTATTCAATCTGCATACAAATTAAAATTGTTGAATACAATTTGGACATTTCTAATTATTTACATGAGGTGTAGCTGGGAATCTAACTTGACTTAATAGAAATAAACAGCGCAGTTCTTTGACCAGTTGTTTGTAAATACTAGACTGGACGTAATTGACAGCCTCCGTGACGCAGTTGGTTAGACACCGCCTGTGAAACGAGAGGCCACGGGTTCGATCCCCGCACCGAGACAAATGTTTGTGAGGCCCACAAGTATTTATCTCGGGTCTGGATGTTTGTGAGACCGAAAAGTCTCTCGTAGTTCCCGATACCCACGACACAACACTTAATTGATCTTAATGTGGGGTCAGGACTATGTATGTGATTGTTGAGTGTATTTATCTATTTAATTATCAGTAATTAGCCAAAAGTTCGTCTGTGCGTTCATTTAAAAAATGGAAGAAAAACGATTAGAGTATGTGCGTAATAGAGAAATTATTTATAATGTTAAATGTAAAGAATACAAATATGCTTACTTAAAGTAAGAAGTATGGGAACAAATAGTCAGTACCTATTTGTACTAAAGATAATAAAGTATCATACTAAAGATAACGGAGTAATTTTTTATACAATCAAATATTAAGTTATTGATGTTAAAATTTCAAAATACACGCGCTGTTTTAGGAATTATAATAGGAAAAAGTTTACTTTGTTATTTGTCTTCAGGTAGTCTCTTTTTTGTTTTCTTTTAAAATGTCACTGGTAGTAGAAATATATAAAAAAAAAGACAACAAGAACAAGACGTGTGCTCGAAACACGATCTTGCCTACTTTGGAATTCACACATTTTATACATAAGTATTTCTAATATGTGCACACGGCATTGTTGCTTAACATTTTTTCACAGTAAATTTATTCTCAATGTGTAATCTATGTTTGCGTACAGAATTTAATCAATCATAGTATTATATAATTGATTGATGTGTGATTTAATATTAATTGAATCATTGATTTTGACAATAAAACAGTTGCAAACTCGAATGTTCTAGTACCATAGGTTATCACAGACTTAGGACTGTTTATAATAAGCGCCAACTAGGATTAATTTCATTTAGCGATGTGTCAACCCGGTTTGCCAAACCGAATCAATTCGGGTTGAGGGCAACTCGCATCAAACCGAGCTACAGTCTATCCAACCCGGTTTCAGTTTGAAACCGCAATCGCGTCAACTCGTGTCCAGTGGCCGTAGTTTGAGTTTTTTTACCAACTCGATCGCGTTAGCGTTAACGCGGTTTTGTATGGCATTTGATCAGCGCCATCTAGTGTCAATATTGTGAATCATAATTTGTGAGTGCGAGATTTGTTTATGTTACGTTGTCACGGTGACGATCGAATCCAAACGCGATAACGCGCGAAAACGGTCATTTTGCGAGTGCGAGTTGTAAATTTGATCCATTTGACATTTGTTACTCACGAACGCGATGGTAAAGTTATTCGCAAAGGATTTTGCAGTGAGAGAGGCTTGTAAAGTGGTATTTTATTAGAAGATTTGTGTTTGTGAACTTGTGCTCATACAAAATAAAATGGCATCACGATTTTTTTTTGCTTGGAGAATGGTTGCGACTGCTGGGGCACAAGATGATCGTAATAAAACTTGTGATCTTCTTGCAAGAGCCCGCAGAAGTAATAACCCATTGTATGATCTCTCGGACACGGAATTTAGGAAACAATATCGTCTCTCTAAGAGAGAATTCAAGTTTTTATGTAAGGAGTTAAGGCTCTTGACTAACTTAAAATCCTCTCAACGGGTTACTTTGGAAATAAAGGTAGGTGCCGGTGGTTACTTAAGTTTATTATATGTGACATGAGTATGTTCAATTGTATATAGACTTATCATTCTAGGTCCTCACAGCACTATTTTTCTTTGCGACGGGTTCTTACCAGCGACCCGTGGGAGTAGCAAAGCATATATCCCAAAAAATGTGCAGTGTTTATATTGAAGAGGTAACCAAGGCTCTGACACATACAAATATTATAAATAAATATATTCGGTTTCCTGACACACCGGCTGCTAGACAAGCAATTAGTCAAAGGTTTGTTCAATATAACTTAATGATATTATACAGGGTGGACAAGAAAACGGCGCACCTGCCAATATACATTATAGTATATGGTGAAGGAATCCTAATTAAGACGGATTTGTATGGCGCTAGCGAATATTAAGAAAGATGCCGAGAAAAAAAAAACTAACGTTACACATGCTACCCCTTAACATGTTAAGCTAAAGTGATTGAACCTTACAACTGAACGGTAGACATTCAACAATAAATAAGCAGAGCTCATTATTTACTTATAAGTCGATTGTGTACATCACGCTCAGGGTACATAAAAAAGATATTAAATTAATACTGCCAACAGTCACATACATGGGTACTAACCCCACACTAAGATACAAATCTTGTGTCGCGGGTATTAGAAAAATAATTATGGTTCACGGAAATTATTTGTCTCGGGGCGGGAACCGAACCCGCGGTCTCTCATTTCACAGGCGGTTCTTACCAACTGCGCCACGGAGGCCGTCGGTGACTCATATGGGCTGGTTAGTTGTCATTAATGACCACCAAAATAGTTAACTGACCTTGTAATGTAAACCGTAATGACCTTGATAGGCAAAGCTGGAAGCGTAGGATCCGCCAAAACCCGCACGAAAACACTGTCATAGTTTGGTAGCACAAATCACTTTTTCTTTTACATTTCACATAACACAAGTTACATCAAAAGCTATCAAATTGGGTAATGTTCAAAGCATAGTGAAATTAATAAAATTTACTCAAAATAACTGAAAACGAATTTACAATAATATGCACACGACTAATACATGCACACGCAATCGCAATCCGAATTCAACTAATAAAAAATAAATTATTATTTTGATTCTTGAAAGATAAAGGCCTGTTCACATTAGATACAAAGCTTTCCTATTTGAGTTCATAATAATTCATCTGAACAATTAGTATTACTACTGTATCAGACCATATACGTGCCACTGCAGGGCACGGGGTCTCCAGTAGAGTAAATTAGTAGTTAGTGTTTATTGATTTCACTAATTTTATCTCAAATAAGTCTCATATGCAAATTCTATGCTATAATGGTAGACGACATTTCTCTAGGTATAAGAATTTAGAAGAAATGTTATCACTTTAAAGTAACATTATTTTCAAAATACATTAAAATAATGTTAAATACAATAATCGGATCGGCTGATGACATATTTAAATAACATTATAAGCTCTTGAGCAAGTATCAGTATCAGTCCAATAAGATCTTTTTTTTAACGAAACTTTTATATCGGAGTACTTAATCCAATTAAGTTATATCAAGTGTGTAGTGTGAACACACCTCAAGATGTCGGTCTTCTTTTGCAAAATGCTAAAAGTTACCGACAAAGAAATTGCCGCCTTTCGGCACGCACTCACAAACGGCGGCGGCGACCTCAAAGGAAGAATAATCGAGCCGCGTTGGATCCGACAAAGTACACTATGACCGGCGGCTTCCTTTGACTAATAGGGCCGAATTGGGCCATCATTTTAAAAATATTATTTTTATTAATCAGTGTCATCAGATTATTTTTTCAATGAATCTAAATTATTTAGAAAATTTAAATGTTATGTAGGTATTACCAAAACTTTTCTAATTATAATTAAATTCGCAATCTTACATGATTTAAGCGATGACCAGTGTGATTTCTTGGTATCTTTCAGTTTGGATTTGTGACACTAAGGAAAATAATGACAAACAAAATAGTCAATCCATTCACGATGCAACTGCACCTAAAGTTATTATGTTGTTAATTTATTGACGCTTAAATCTAAGTACGTCCCTGTTTAACTGATTGATTTATTTGAAATGAAACAAAAAATATCCTTTTTTGAAGTTAGAGAAGGATAAATTATACAGCTAAGAGTTCATGACCTTACTCATGTGTAAACAGCTGTTAAAGCGAAGTTTAAGAAAGTTTTGATGCTGTTAAAAATGGTTTTCGTGGTATATTTCGTTAACCGTTCAATTAACGACGAAACGAAAAAATACGTATGTGTTTAAATCTTGTTCTTCATCCATTCCAACTGATTTTATGCGAAAAAGTGGTGATTAAACTTAAAACTTTAAACGGTCATAACTTCAAAACGGATAGGTATTTTCCAAATATTATTTTTTTATTACGATATTAATATTATGCCCTTGTACCCAACTGAGCAAGTGCGCCATTTATTTGCGCTCCCTGTATAAGCACCTGAATTATAATAAATTGGTTTAATACCTAATGTATAATAATTATAATTACAGGTTTTTTACTAAATATCACATGCCTGGTATAATTGGATGCATTGATTGCACTCATTTTAAAATATTTGCACCACCCAGGGAGGAAGAACATTGGAAAACATTTTCACTCACTTAATGTCCAAATGGTAAATATCTATATCACAAATTAATTGTTTAATACATTTATGTAGGTGTTTTTTTTTCTATGATCATTAACTTATTTACTTTTGTGTAGGTATGTGATGACAACTATAGAATTTTAAATGTGAATGCAAAATTTGGAGGAGCAAACCATGACTCATTTATTTGGGAGAATAGTAACGTCAACAATTATATGTAGTCCTTGCATCAAAACGGGGAAACAGTGTGGCTCTTAGGTAAAATTTCTTAGTACAATGTATCAACATTGAATTTATGATGAAAATATTAATTGGTAAACAATCACATACTTTATAATGGCAACTAATTTTAGGTGACTCTGGATATCCACAACGTCCATGGCTAATGACTCCTATTTTAGATGCTGCTCCCAACTCTAGAGGCGAATTATAACTCAAAGCATATGAGAGCTAGGGTTGTAATAGAAAATACTTTTGGAAGATTAAAAAATCGCTGGCGCTGTTTGAACAAAGAAAGGGCTCTTCATTACAAGCATCGACTTATACTCTACCGATAGACGCGACGCGTCATAGAAACTATTTGTCCCGTATTTGTCAAAAGCTCAGTAGCGACATCTAGTACGTTTACATGAATATTACAAATCATTATCAAAGATTATTAGACAGAAGAGACAGTTCAAATCAATTATAGCTTTTCCTAATATACTGCCTAAGTATGAATGCTGTCATAGCAATTATATATTTTGTAATGATTTTTATTTACGTGAATAATTCATAAAAATTATCTAAATTAAACTAAAAAGTGTACAAGTTCATCACAGTTTTACAATATGATGATGAAACAACAGACAAATATTAGAGAGACCTCACTCTTTCGTAACAACGCGTAAGAATCTAAAACAATTTTAAGTGATATTTGTCTTTAATAACATTCAATGGGATCCAAATTCCAAAGTAGTCCATTAGGTAATTCATATAAAGAAATAGGCTCTAAAAACTGTCCACTGTTTCAAAACATACATACAACACCCATATTTTGTGTTATTAATTAACAACATAAAATTAAAATGAAATACTGAAATCAATTTTTAAACTACATTTTTCTACATATCTGTAAAGGTATTTGTAATGTATTCGAATAGTTTATGCCTATTTGGTCAACTGATATGAATGTCCCATGAATAATCTATATCTTATATAGTTCGTCTCTCTCACCCGACGAGCAATTTTTGTGCGCGGGAATGAGACATACGATTCAGAAGCACATCTTGTATTTCTAATGAGCTGTACAAATATTTAATCCAATAATAAATAAAATATCTGTATTATCGGCATTATACTGCAATATTTTATCACTTAAATTGTATGCTTTAATTATATTGTAACTTCAGAAAATTTCGCTGTCGGTTTGACGGGGAAAAGTCAAAATAAATTACTTATAAACACAAGCAAAGAGGCGTACTCAAGGCGTACTGTTGCGCGGCCGTCACGCGGCAGACTGATTCGTGTGCGGTGCATGCACCGCACTTGGGTGGGACACGTTTGTTACAAAGAATGTCTTATCTAGTGTAACATTGATATCGATGATTACAAGCCATTAAAATGCTCACAAATAATACAGGCATGTTGTGTCTTGCACAATATAGGAATTAGTAGTGTAACAGTGGAAGAAGAAGAAATCATAAGTATGTATTTATTAACAAAAATAGAATATCCATAATGTCATATTATTATTTATATTATTTATACATAGTTTGTAATGTATACTCGTGTTAATTGTAGGATTGGAGGATAATGATGACCAAACTCATGATGAGAGATTAATCGGGGATAGACATAATTCCACAACAGATCTTATTAGGGGAAGGGTATTGAGAGATCAACTAGTAAGAAGATTGCAGCAATAATTGTTTTATTGGCATCACTAGTGTAACCAGTGATTTATTTGCCGGAAGAGTTAAGGCAGGATGAGTAATACCAATAAAAAGGGTAAAATGGAAGTGGAATTAATGGCTGTACATGCAATATCAAGATAAATTGACTTTGAAAAGGAACAGAAATGCCTGAAGATGTAAACATTTAATTTGACAAACACCATAATTTTGCACAGGAATTGTTAGTTTCTATAATGGAATATAACATTTAAGCTGGGTAAAGAGTTAATCAGGTGAGGTCCAACCATTATTATTTTTCTAATAGCCAGACATTGAAATCCTGCTTAAAGCGTAAGTTACCACTAACATATGTGTTACATCATGTCCACTGCAGGCCCCAGCGGATCCTTGCAACCTGTCTTTGAGGTATTTTCCAGTTTGTGTTGACACGTACATTTTCTGTTGTCGATTTTTTTTGGCAGGGGTTTCCATAGAGCTGGTGTAGTGGACGATGATGGCGCTGAGCGGTGCTACGCCAGACGCCGCAGAAAATTTTACTACAGGCGGTCTACCGAATAGCGTCCGTAACGGTGACGATGTTGGCGCTGGTGTTGTTGGATGTTGGTTGCAATTATAAACTGCGAAACGGAACTGTTGGCTAGCCTTTGACACTGCTATAATAATGATGGTGATTGAACTCAGAAAGATCCTAAGTTGTTAAGTTGTGTGATCGTTCATCAAGTGAAGTTATAAAGTTATATATTTAGTTGTTTAACATTTTAGCCTATTGACCAATATCTATAAAATTGTAAATGTAATTAAAACATTTTTTGAATAATGAAGACTGATGTGTATTAGTAGTTATAGCCATTTAATTTAATGTCTTTCTTAATATGTAATTTGTTAATGTTTTAAAAATAAAACTATGTATTTGAGACAATTTTTTTCATATTTTTATTACATAACCCTTATATAAAAAAATAACTATTGTTTAAATATACTAATTACTTAATATTTTCTAATTATACACAATTAAATTTAATCACTACAAAACTTATATATATTTGAGACAATTTGTTCATATTTTTATTTCCTAAACCTTATGTTATAAAATTAATAATGTTTAATTATACTAATTACTTAAATTTATTCTAATTATACACAATTTAAATTTGATCACTACAAAACTTATATATATTTGAGACAATTTGTTCATAATTTTATTTCCTAAACCTTATGTTATAAAATTAATAATGTTTAATTATACTAATTACTTAAATTTATTCTATTAATACACAATTTAAATTTAATCGCTACAAAACTTATTAACTAATTTATCCAGTATGTCTAAAGCTCTTAAACCTAAAGTTTGCCAGTCTTTTTGCATATTTATTTCTAATTCCCTAATTCTATTTTGCTCTTTTTTTAACTCTACATGATCATTGTGCTGCTGCATTCTGAATGCTCGCCATTCTGCATCAGAATGGAGAAAATGTTGAGCAGCTTGTTCTGTCTGTCTCCCTTGTATCGTACGCCTACGAGGCGATGGTCGACTGCCAGGAGACAAACGTATTCTTGAAGGCCTCAACCTACGACGAGGTGTTGTTTGCCCAAACTGAGCAGGTTGCGATGCAGATGCAGCAGCTGTATGATCAGGACAATTAGCCAAATCTCTAATATCTGCAAACAAAAGAAATATATGATATTAAAAATCAACATTTCTGTATCAACATTAACATTTTAGTGGTGGTAGGTCTCTCATATGTGAGAGGCCATCTGGGTAGGTACCACCGCAATGTCTATTTCTCCCGTGAAACAACATTGCTTAAATGCACTGTTGTGTTTCGGATTGAAGGGCATTGTAGCCAGAGCAACTACTGGACATATTGAGACTTAACATCTTATGTCTCAGGATGGCGAGCGCAGTGGAATGTTGCTACTGTTTATGAGCGGTCGTATCGCTTACCATCAGGCGAACGGCTTGCTCGTCCCGCCATTCATTGCAATAAAAAAAAAAAAAAAAAAAAAAATCAATTCATTGTAACAATCATCTATTTAAGTTCATTTATATTTTTTATAAATTATATATCCTGTTTTTTTGTTATATACTTACTCTAAACTTACAAAAACCTAGTGCAAATTTTATACATAATTATATTATACTGGCACAACATACTAATTTATGTAATAAATATTTTTTTGTGCCAATCTTGAAATTAACTGCCATAGTACCTACTAAACACAACAGACAATAGCACCTGAATTATGTATGCATTTAGTATACATTTCCAAAAAAAAAAAAATAAGAATACTAATTTAATACTTATTATAATATCCACATCAACTTAAGGCTGCTAGGATGCTTATTAAATCAATAAATTGCTTACTTTCTATTGGTTCCTCATTTACAATGATGAAAGATGGGGAAACTATAGGCCTCAATGATGGTGGGTCCACATGGACCTGGCTTGGAGGTCTTGACTCTATACAAGCTTGAGCTGGCCTAGGTTCAGGAACTTGACCAGATGATAAAGCACCCTGGCTAGAAGGCCCTGGCACACATTGTTGCTGTTGAGAAGTGCCAGGCTCACTCAATAGATCAACTGTAAAACAAATTATTTACATATTCTTTAATTTATAGGCAAAATCTTGTTAATGCTTATATACCCAACAACTTACTTCCTTCAATTTCCAATTGGACCTCAGGTTGATGCTCTTCAGGTAATTGTAAAATATTCTGAAATATTTTAAGTGTTATGTATATGAATAAAACATTAATGCATATTAAAAAAATCCAAGCATAAATAAAATAATCAATTAGTAAACCTGAGAAAACCCTGCCTCTGGAATTGCCAAGCCCGTTGCTACTTGCACACCAATTAAATTTAGGACCCTTTGTTCTATGTCTGTCAATTTGGTTAATATAGCTGGCCCACCACCTGTGCCATGGGCTGCTCTATGTAATCGAGCAGCCTTCTTTTTTATATTATTTTTGAAGTCACTCCACACCTTAAACATGCAGAGTTATTAATATTATGCAACTAAATATTTTTTTATGATAAATAAACCTCCACCAATACCTAGTAAATTAATAATAATACTAAACCTTTTTCTATTTTTCTGTAGTTTTGGTATCTCCACTACCATCACTGTTAAGGAGGGACGTCAGCTCCTCCCATTTCTGCAAAGCCACCACCCTACCCCTTGCATTGGATGTTGGCTTGCTGAGATCTCCTTGTCTAGTATTAAAAAACAAATTCTCAAACACTTCCACTAGCATAGAAATATGAATTATAAACTCAGATAAGGTACTTACTGTTCCATGTACGATACTAATAAATCAAATTGATGATGGCTTGTCTTCATTTTGCGTATTTTGGTTATAAATTTATATTTAACAAATATCTTCACAGTTCACAATTCACACGGTTCACACCAAAACTTACAAGAACACTTGAAAAGTTTCAAAGTTTTTTGTTATGACTTTTGGAAGCGACGCGACGCATAATCCGACCATTTTGAGAGAACATCGGAACTCCAATAAGATCATCGATATCAATGTTACACTAGATAAGACGTTCTTTGTAACAATCGTGTCCCACCCAAGTGCGGTGCATGCACCGCACACGAATCAGTCTGCCGCGTGACGGCCGCGCAACAGTACGCCTCTTTGCTTATATTTATAAGTAATTTATTTTGACTTTTCCCCGTCAAACCGACAGCGAAATTTTCTAAAGTTACAATATAATTAAAGCATACAAGTTAAGTGATAAAATATTGCACTATAATGCCGATAATACAGATATTTTAGTTATTATTGGATTAAATATTTTTATAGCTCATTAGAAATACAAGATGAGCTTCTGAATCGTATGTCTCATTCCCGCGCACAAAAATTGCTCGTCGAGTGAGAGAGACGAACTATATTAGATATAGATTATTCATGGGACATTCATATCAGCTGACCAAATAGGCATAAACTATTCGAATACATTACAAATACAGATATGCAGGAAAAACGTAGTTTAAAAATTGATTTCAGTATTTCATTTTAATTTTATGTTGTTAATTAATAAGACAAAATATGTGTGTTGTATGTATGTTCTGAAACAGTGGACAGTTTTTAGAGCCTATTTCTTTATATGAATTACCTAATGGACTACGTTGGAATTTGGATCCCATTGAATGTTTTTAAAGACTAATATCACTTAAAATTGTTTTAGATTCTTACGCGTTGTTACGAAAGTGGGAGGTCTTTCTAATATTTGTCTGTTGTTTCATTATCGTATTGTAAAACTGTGATGAACTTGTACACTTTATAGTTTAATTTAGATAATTTTCATGAATTATTCACGTAAATAAAAATTATTACAAAATATATAATCGCTATGACAGCATTCATACTTAGGCATAATATTAGGATATAGGCAGTATATTAGGAAAATCTATAATTGATTTGAACTGTCTCTTCTGTCTAATAATCTTTGATAATAATTTGTAATATTCAAGTAAACGTACTAGATGTCGCTACTGAGCTTTGAGAAATATGGGACAAATAGTTTCTATGACGCGTCGCGTCTATCGGTAGAATATAAGTCAATGAATAAGATAGACAAACGAAATACGTATTAGATTTTGTCGGCTTATCACACAGCAACCCAGTGCAGCCAATATAAGCAAAAAAACGTTCACTGCTCACGGTGAATAAACGCCAATCGAATCGACGACTATGTTTGAAACTCGCACTCGCGCTTGCTCGCAATTCGCCGTGACTGACGTTTGCTCGTTTAACGCGATGGTTACGTTACTCGATCGTTTTTAGGAAACTCACACTACGCACTCAGTTCGAGCGAGTACGAATGCGATGCAATGCGAATAAGCTGATGCGGGCTGAACGCTCCACCCGAATGAATAACGAACGGAACCGAGTTATCCCGAATCCGAATGAAGTTGCTGACGCCGACCGGTGACGCGACGCGACGAGTTGCATGTCAAATGGTGGCGCCAAATTTTCATTCCGTTTTATATTAGGCATTTGTTTGTTATCGTAATTATATTTTAATTAACATCGTGTTTTCAGTAAGTATTAAATTTTATTATTTTATTATATTAAGTAATATATAAATACTCGTTATATAAATACTTGAACTACTAAAAGTAACAAGTGAGTGTTTTAATCATAAAAAGGTAAGAAAATTCTTATACGTTGGTTGAATGTTTATAATTTTCAGAATAAACTACTTGATTACAGTTTTACGGAAAGTCATCTGATTTTGTTCTAGATACATTTCTGTTACTATATAATAGGTACTTAAGAGATATTGGTTTCTTTCTTATATCTTATAAATACTCATATGATTAATAATAAATAAACGCCTAATACATTGTTTTTCAGTCATCGATATTTTTTCCCATGCCTATTATTTATTACGATTTTAATTCGGGTAGGAGTACCCGAATTAAAATCGTAAACCGTATCGTAATACGGTTTATAACTTATAACGGGGTTCATGAACGAATGAATGATGTCATACAGTACTGGATGATTCGGTTTGGTTGAATCGGTTTGTAATTCGGTTTGAGCAAAATTATGATTCGGTTTAACCGATTTGAAAAAATTACGGTTTGACCCATCTCTAATTTCATTTTAAAAAATATATTATTTATTTATTTATATAGAGATGAGGTAAAGAGTACATTAAAATCTCTTTCATCCCTAAAAGCTTAGTCATTGGCAGACGAGAAAACCGTCCTTTGTCAATGAAATTAAAAGAAATAAAAATGTATGCGGGCCCTCTGACGACCCGTCAATGATTAAAGAATAGAGGGGATAAAGCATAAGGTCACGTGACGCGTACCACTTTGATTCACAAACATGGCGGCGGCTCCGCCCCTAAAAATAGTGATACGCTAGTACCAAATTTTTTATCGATATCGATCATCAACAGTGGCATACGACTAACATTAATATAACATTTTTAATTTTTGCTTTACATGTCAATTGAGTATAAACAGGGGATTTTAGGACTTGACAGTCAAGTCTTTAAAAATTAAATCTGATAATAATAGGTCAATGTTTTGATATTTTTTTCATGCTATGATTTATTTGATGGGTAAGTTTTACCTGATGATTGGATTGGATTTGTCAAATAATACACACGTGAGATAAAATACAACTTTATTAAAAGCTAGAATTTGGTTGCGACTTAGAATATACCACACTTTTTTCCTTAAGCACCAATTTTCACCAAGTCAATATTTCTTTTGCTAAATTATAACTAAAATCTAAAAAAAAACAGACATTTAGCAAACAACAATGAAAATATGTACACTAAACTAACAACTTAAATATATAAATAGAAATAAAATATCTACACAAAATTAACAATTAAAATGTAAAAATAGAAATTAAGCAATTAACTAAATAAACACAATTAACTAAATAAACTGACATTATTGTGTTCTGTGACATGAACCATTGTAATTTTAAATGGCGATATAAAAAAAAGAAAAAAGAACATATAAAAAAAAAGATATAAAAAAAGAAGTTCGTGTTGCTGACGAAGTTTCTTGCGCCACTTCTTCTTCACAGCTACAACACGTTTCGAAGCGGTGGTAGCAGAAATGAACAATCCAAAAGATCTTTTGAAAGACTATTTGAATAAATAATAATAATAATAATTAATTTTTATTTCATTACAACATGTTTACAACATAATAACACCCTGACTCCTGAACTAGGAAGCCCTGTATAACAGAAGTCAGTCTCTTTCGACAATTATTTATTTAACAGCTGCTTTATACTGGGTGGAATCGCTTATCGTCACGAAAAAAATTGTGCATGGCAAGTACATGATTTAGAACACTTTGGCATACTTATTTTAATTTGTTTATGTTTTTGTTTATGTAGTGTAAAATTAATTTACCACTACTAGTTACTAATTTAGAATAAGTTATTCATAAAACAACGTTGTTTAGAGAAAGATGACATAAATGAAAAAAATCTTCATAAATACACATTATTGTTACCCTACTTTATACAATATGAATTCGAGTAGAAACTTCTAAATCTAAGTAATAAAATCCTTTGATCGCGCCGCCCTCACCGCCGCGCCGCCGCAAGCGCAAGTACAAAGCGTGCCGCCGCGCCGCGCCGCCCGCTCCCGCGCCGCCGACACCTTCTAGGGATCTTGCCACTTCCTCAGTTGTGCGAAATTCGGTACCGAGTGACGTTGTACGAAATTATTTTGGTTATTGGTTAGTTTCTTGCGGTCAAAATGAGTGATTACACGAACAGTGAGTATGTGACAATAATGACATGCTATGTTCGATCCAATGAAAACTTGGGTCATGCAAGAAGGATGTATGCAGATCCAGAACATCTGCAGTCTTTGCGTAGGAATGGTATCATGAATGATGAATCCACGAGTTCCCAGCACAAGAACTATTTTAACGACTTATCCGAGGCTACTCGATCATGGTAAGTTCAGACTTTCTAATCATGCAAGAATCCGTGACCTTCGACAGCGAAGTCGTCTATTCTCGACATTATTAAAACGTTTAAATAAAAACATATGCAGCTTTTTCTAAGATAGTAGGTACGTTATGAAAATAATAATGTAAATCTTAACAACTTACCAACAACTACATTTACTTAAATGATCCTAACACACTAAAATTCTAAATAAATCAAAATGTCATATGGTAATATTTAGAGTAATAATACCGATAAATAGGCGCAAAGTAAGTTCAAGGTCGCTGCGCGACAGTCAGCTGTTGTGTGGCGTGACTCATACAAGCGCGCGCCTGAGTGTTGACATGTCGTTGCTAAGTAAGTACTTTTAAGTGTAGGGTGATTTAGATTGATTTAGATTTAGTGTTTTGGAGATATCTTGTACTGATGTTGTTTATGGGTGTTGTAGTTTTAAATGATAAATCTCGTATATAACGTTAATTTCACATACACAATATACTATTAAATTTTCCGGACGATAAGCGATTCCACCCAGTATAAAAAAATAAGAAACTCGAAAAAAAATAATAATTAAAAGACTTAATAAACTATGTAACAACACTAGATCGCCAAATGAAATGAACTTAAATTATAAAGAATATTTTGATTTTGATTTTGAATAAAGGAATTGTAGCGGACATCGCGAACGAAGGCAGGAAATCAGCACTAGAATAAAAATATTTTTCGAATAATTCAATCAAACAAAAAAAACATAAGGTACATACATACATAAACATACAAGCGGTGAATAATGTGGACTATAGATTTTAATTTATGTATAAATATTGACTGCCTCAGTAGCGTAGTTGTATTATGGTACGGTTACAAAGCTGAGGTCTCAAGTTCGAATCCCGGGTCGCGCAAAGTGATATCGGATTTTTCTATTCATTATCAGCACAGTCAGGAATTTGTGCCCGATATTGCGATAGGCTCGCCACCCACAACATCGTAGGACGGAACATACAAGGCGAAATAAATAAATAAATATATAACACCCAACAGTCACATACATAGTCCTGACCCCACATTAAGATCGAGTCTTGTGTCGTGGGTATCAGGAACTACGAGAGACTTTTCGGTCTCACAAACACACAGACCCGAGAGAAATATTTGTGGGCCGCACAAACATTTCTCTCGGTGCGGGGATCGAACCCGCGGCCTCTCGATTCACAAACGGCGTCTTACCGCCTGCGCCACGGAGGCTGAAATGTGGGTGTCCTGGTTGCACCTCTGCCTACCCATTCTGGGAAAAGGGCGTGAGTTTATATATGTATAAATATTAATATTATGATAAATTTATTTGTAACAAAACTAATAAAAATGCAACCACGCGTGCTGGCTTGCGAAGCCATAGCTTGACGGTCCACACCATCCCGGCGCGAACCAAACGGTTCTCAAATTCGTTTCTGTGCCGCACCGTCAGGCTGTGGAATTGTTTGCCGGCGCACGTGTTCCCTCCTTCCTACAATCCTGGGTCCTTCCGCCGTGGTGTGAAGAGGCACCTAAGCAGGCCGGCATAATTGTTTCCATTGGCATGGGACTGCCGTCCGATGCCAATGGATACTCTGCCTGGGCGGCATTGGCACTTTCCATCAGGTGCAATGCCGCCACTATGCCAGGCCATTATAAAAAAAAAAAAAACTGCTACATAAACAATAGTAATATGATGTATTAAACATTTTGATCTTAGTGTGGGGTCAGACTATGTATGTGACGGTTGGAGGTAATTATTTCTTGATATTCCTAAAAATATACTTATACTTTACAATTATCGTTACTTTTTTAGTCGCCATAATGTAAACATATGACCAACTAATACTAATTTACATGTTACAACCGTTACAAGGTTATACCTGTCGAAACAAACACCCAGTTGCATCTAATACATTTCGTTCATTATTACGTTGCACCATTCTTTGCTAAAATCAAAAATACCTATCAGGATATTTAATACATACCAAATAAAATAAAATAACATAGATAGATTTTTATTGCTATTATTTGACTGAGGAAAATCATTATGTCTCACTTAGAATTCAATCAATGAATATGAAAGTGTTGGTTAAGATAAACAATTATAATAATTAATAATAAAATATAAAACTATTTCTGTTCATTAAAAGGTTCTCCAGAACATTAGACAATAGACTACCAATTGTCCAAATTATCTTGCATATCATCTTTGTTATTGATTAACAGTTGTATTATTAATAGGATTATTAGGTAAAATATCATAATTACTACAATTTCACTTACTGGGAATATTGTTGGAAAGCTGTTTTCTTTTTCAAAATGTAATGAACAAATAAATGTATTTATTGCAGGGTTCCAATAGCTTCCAATTTTTTGTATCCATTTTGTCCTGGTTTGTATGTTTATAGGGAATCTAAAAAATATTTTTAATTTCACTTTGTTTGTCGGTCTGAATATATATTTAAATATAAACTATTTTTTTCTTTTTTTGAAAAATAAAGATCAAAATATTTAAAAATGATAATATCGATATGAATAATTTCGTATCGAATCCACTCATCTCTAAACTTGTGTGTAAACAAACAATGAGGTTGTTATTTACACTACTTGTATAAATAACGCCTAGAAGAGTCTAAAACTTAATCAACAAGATCCAAATACATTTATAAATGATAAAAATAAACCCAAAATGTAAATTTAGCACATATTTGTTAGTATTTCGTAAAAACAGTTACTAACCTATGAAAAGAAATGTTAGGGTCCTTTTTGCTTGAACTCGACTCGAATCCTTTAACACAACACTGAGGCATTTTAAAAACTTAACAACTAAACTAATAAGCAAACTAAGCAAACTAAACAAACTCAACAAACGAGATTAACCAATGAATAATCCGAAATTCTTTGATTGTGCAGATTTGTTTACTCCGATTGACAGATAACGCCACAGTTTGACATTTCATGCAGTTTTTGGTTTAATAGTCTGTGGTTTCGAAAGCATAACTAAAATGGCGTCATTTTGGTCTATGGGCGGTCCCAGTGTGGTTAGTGAACAAAATATTGCCATATTCGAAACAAAGGAATTATTATTTGTCTCTTTCATTAAGGGACAAGTCAGCTTTGTGTAAATGAGACAGATACATAAATGTACATTCCGCGTCGATATTCTTAACATAACTATAACTTGACATATACAGGGTATATCAAGACTGCTACCGAAAACGAAGCCGGGTGGTAGTTTAAGCGACTTCGGACACAATGCAACAGAAAAAGTTGCAAAAAAAAGCGACAATTTTTTTTGTGTTATTTTTTTCCTATGACCATATTTGGGTGGTAAATACATTTTTTCCTGAAATAATAGTGTATACCCTTTTATTTATAAATAATCTAAGGTATAAAAGTGTTTAAATTATTATTTTAGCAAAAACTATGGATTTACCACCCAAAAAAGACGATATTTAAAAAATCATAAAAAATAATTGTCGCGTTTCTTTTCGAAATTTTTGGTTGCATTGTGTTTGTAGTCACTAAAACTACCACCCGGCTTCGTTTTCGGTAGCAGTCTTGAGATACCCGGTATAACTACTTTTGTGCATGATCCTTTATAATTCTTTTATCATTGCGACCCGTACGAACCATGTAAGATGTGCTCTTTACCATAGTTTTGTACTCTTTACTCTATGCGTAAGACAAAAACCTACAATGTGTTTTCAGCTTAATTTGTCATTTGTTTCTTAGGATAAGATGTTTTGGTAAGATGTGCTGTAAATTTATTGATGACGTTGTATTTAGTTGTTGTATATTTTGTGTTGTAAATAGGACCTGACTGAGGACAGTCAGATATCAGTATGGCCGAGATGTAGGATTTGAATGTTATGATGAAAGATGAGTAGAATGAAACGTTACACTAATGACTGATATCATAGATTTAGTATAAAACATAGATCGGCAATGTGAAAGAGACAGAATAATTTAACTCATATGTTGAAGCGAGATGCATGATGCGACCATACGTTTACACAGAAGTAGCCTGCAGTGACCCAGAGTCGAAATATGTCAAACTAAGCGAGCAACAAAATTCGCTTATTTTCATAATTTATTTAATTTTACAGTAGCTGGTTATATTTATTATACGTAGTTTATTATAGTGCATTGTGCAGTGCCAAGGTGTGGTTCATGCAGGCGTAAAAATCTGCAATAATTAAAGTTTTCACAGGTACCGGCCAATTTTGTACAATCCTATTTTGTGACGATATTATAGAATTAAATAGAAATCCGTGTATACATATCGGTAGAAAAGAATATAGTATTTCATTATATAAATACGCTGAAAGCATCCACTGCGTATAAAAAATAATATCAAATACGTGAATTTACAATGATTTCAGCCAAAAGTTGCTAGGGATTGACTGACAGGTTCGATCAATAAAAGGTTGTCGATAAAATAGTCGATGACAACACATGTTTCCCTACATTTTTATGGAGCTATAGTATGTTGTGATAGTGTGCATTCTTCTTCTTCTTCTACCTGGCGTTATTCCGGCCATTATTATCGTATTCATTCTACAATATTAGTTATTACTTTACTTTTTCTCATTTTTTTATATTTGTGGAATAGTTAATATAACACTTCATGTGTGTGATTATGTGATGAATTAAGAACCTGTTTCAGTCTCTGCCAAGAGGCTGTCAATTTATAATAGTAAAACAAGAACATATTCGATATTATCATAAAATATGCGATACTTCTATGCACAGTATGATCGTCCAAACCTTGAAGTAACATTATTCATTTATCATAACATTAGGTATAGGTTTAAAATTTACAATTCTCTTAGGAAAAATATTAGTTTAGGTGACGTGATCAAGAAAAGCTTCATAGTTTATTAAACTGTCTCTTTCTTCAGCCACAGGAATGCGACTAATGAACATAGGCCTTCCACAAGAATGTCTACATCAGTTTGTTGTAAGCTGCCTGCATCCAACGACTTCCTACAAGCTCCTCAGTACCCCTCTAACGCGGCCTAGCAGGCGTCCAACACTTCCCAATGTGTTACAAGTCAATTGATTGACTTAAATAAGCATATTTTTTTAAACTCTGGTATACATATAGTAAAAATGTGTTTCTTAGACTTACGCGAATGTTACTCATTGAAAAAAACTAATAATCACGGATTTTGTTGCAGACTGAGTCCACCCTGTGACTACGAAAGCTGTAAAGTAATCTAAACTTCACGACGGGAAATTAAAAATGGAAAAAATAAACCGAAAACGCTAAAACTTTGTAAATTATAGTTTTATTTTAATAAAAGGTTTTTTTTGTTCTCAATTTAATTAGTATATGTACTATGTATACATCACAATGAAAAAATAATTTTGTTCAGGTGAACATAAAGACAAACATCTCAAACAAAATATTTTCAAATAATATGACAATTTGGACTATATGGCCTAACCACTCTCAATCGTACTCTCGATTGTAGAATAGGCCCGTGCCCTGCAGTGGGACGTATATGGGCTGATACAGATACAGATACAATATGACAATTTATCTTTATTTATTTGTGTGTTTATCAATCTGTATTGAAATAAACACATCAATAAGTTTCTGTTAATATATAATAAAATGTCGCATATATCCATAACATTTTATTTCACAACTACAGGCCGACAGCTATATCGATATCGATATGATAGTATCGAAAGTGCATGGTACACCACTATATGTCAAGCACACATGTAAACTTCACGCACACAATCGTAAATCAGTTTTGGTCGCGCTCAAAATGACACATTGCCGATCTATGTTCTATACTACATCTATGACTGATATGGAACGTGGTTTGTGTGAAAGAGATGACTAATGAAAGTATTTAAGATGGAAAGAGTAAGAGGATGAATGATATAGATGTTGAAGTATGCAAGGACGGAATAGAAGAGAACAGTCTGTAGTGCGATTCACGTAATAAAATAAGTTCAGCTGTAGTGCAGTTGCGGTTAAGTTTCGATCAAAACAGCCCTTTTCGTATTCTCGAAATACGCTCGCGTCAAGTTCGCGTCACGCAAACGTTTTAGCGTATTCTACTGCTGCGCGTATATGTCAATGTCAAACAAACTTCATACATCTGACGTACAGTTGACGCGCAGCTCACGCGCAGTTCACGCGCAGCTAAACACTTACAAGAATACCATTTACAACCAAAGCGTAAACTTCATTGTAACCGCACCGCAACTTGATCGGCGCGTCAAAAAGTTACGTGAATCGCACTACTGGAAGACGACGGAAGACGGGAAAGACGGAAGACGTGAAGTGAAGACGAATTTATTTAACAGTAAATATATTGAATATTACCAAGACGATCCTTATTTCATTTGACCCGATACAGAACTAATCCCACATATTTTTGGGGGCTCGTCCGGGATTAAAATAATAAATTAAAATAACAAGACAATCTTTGTTTAATTTGACCCCTTACGGAACTATTCCCACATGAATAATGCCCGATTAATCACTTGACCCATAACATATACACAAAGAAATGAACATGATTTACGTAGTTTGAATTATCAATGTTTATATATATATATATATACCGGGTATCTCAAGCAGTGGCGTAGCTAGGGGGGGGCGGCAAGGGCGGTCCGCCCCGGGTGTCACCCCAACAGGGGTGACACCCGAGCCCAACTTTGACCATCAGTTATAGTTCTTTCTACTTCTACCTATAAAAATCAAAAATTTGTGGCAGAGACCATAACCGCTACTAATAAAATAATCTAGGTACCTAAGTACAGTATTGTACCACAAGCATAATAAATTGATACCTATATAAATACAAATAATGTACCCACCTTAGACTAAGGAATAACTAGACAGAGCAATAAAAACTTCATATAGTAGTACTCCTTACTCGTGAGCCATTTTGTTATTAAGGGATTTCGTGGGTTCAAAAAATCGTTTTTTTTTTTGGCTTTTTAATTTCTACAACATCTCAAAAATATTATCCTAAATTTTCAAGTCGATCCGAATAATAGTTTCATTCATCTGAGGTGCACGTTGCACACTGTCAATCGATCAGGGATTCCCCTAAAATTTAATACTCCGTTCGCGTACAAGAAGCTTATACCCAAATGGAGATTGCATTCCGTATATAAAAGTGAAGCACAAAAATTTGACCTTAAATGACGTCGCTGTTATCTTCTATCCTTTTCTATCGAGTGACAATGAATGAACATAATGTCATTTTCATTCATTGTCACTCTAAAGAAAAGGATAGAAGATAACAGCGACGTCATTCAAGGTCAAATTTTTGTGCTTCAGTGTTTTATACGGAATGCAATCTCCATTTGGGTATAAGCTTCTTGTTCGCGTATAACCAACGCTACTTAGGGGATTCCCTCGATATAGAGCTCGTCACTTGTATTGTGGATTAGACAAATTCTTTTGTTTTCGACCGCATTCATTTCAATATTCTTTTGCGTGAACGTGTGAACGTCTAGTGCAAAGTGTTTTTTAATTATTAGATATTATAAACGACAATTTTCGTATCTTATATTTATAATAAATAAACCTAGTTAATAGTCGATTCTTGAAGAAAATAAACAAGGTAAGTGAAGTATTTTTTATTAAAGGTGATACTAACTTTTTTAATTCGTTTAGTATCTAGTAGCAGTATCTTAGATTATTTTGATCTACAAGTTTTACGATCATACTTTAGAGACTTAAGGTAATAATGTTTATTAATTATTAATATACTTATTAATATACTTATTTATTATTATTTTCTGATCCAAACGGATTATATTAAGTTTAGATTAATGATAAAAAGTAGGTAATTATAATCATACATCTTCACGTACATTGATTCGGCTCCGAGATGAGTAGCTCGAGCACTACCACGAGTATTTATACGGATATCACCTAAGGATATCACAATTAACGGTGGAGTATTTAACTAGTATTTTCTAAAAATACCTACTTAAATACATATTTACACCCAGATGCAGGATTGTTAATTTATATAAATATATATTTCACAAAGCTAGTTACGTAACGTGTACCTAGGTGTTTATTTACCGTTACAATTTGTTTATAAAATCAACGTATCACTTACAAACAAAAAATATTTTTTAGGATACCCAGAACGAAATATGCCTCGGGGAATTCATACTTCGAAAAGACAAAGCGGGTTTCAACAGAGAAAAGCCAAAAAGGCTAAAATGGATCAAATTCAGAGCATGTCTGGATCTCTTTTCAAATATGTCACAAAAGCAGATAGCGGCCAAGGTTCAATTAAAGTACCCGAGTCTCCTGTTGACGAAAGTAATGATTCACATCTTGAAGACTCACATTCAGATAGCAATAGCGACAATACAGAATCATTGAAGACAACCCATTTCCTCGACGGAACCAAATCAAATAATGACAATGACACCGTTAATGCTACTTTTGGAGACAGCATTAGCTTCGAAGAATCTGTGCAACACTTGAGGGATATTTCACATTGGAGTTTACCGGTTCCCAATAATGTTCGCATTGACATAATAAAAAAGGGCAGTGAACATTTCCAGAACAAAGAAGGACCGTTCCCTACTGTATCTCGTCATGGTTCAAAGATTAAAGGAGATTCTCGTCATCTTTCACAGGAATGGTTTTATAAAGAGATGCCTAGTGGTGAAAAAATTCTACGATCATGGATGGTATTTTCTCCTATATCAAATAATCTGTACTGTTTTTGCTGCCGTTTATTTGCTGTCAGTAACATACAAAGAACATTTACAACTGGATTTCAGAAATGGTGGAAACTAAATCCTAAAGTATTGGACCATGAAACTTCATGTGAACATTTAGAAAATTTCGAAAATTGGAAAACTTTGGAAATGAGATTAAAATCTCACACCACAATAGATGACGCAACCTTGCAATTAATGAATACGGAAAAACAGAAGTGGAAAAATCTGTTATCTAGATTATTTGATATAACTTTGTTTTTGGCGAAACAAAACCTAGCATTTCGTGGACATGATGAAACCCAAGGGTCATCCAATAAAGGTAATTTCTTAGAACTAGTTAAGCTGCTTTCAAAGTATGATGTTGTACTTAAAGAACATATATTATATTTGGAGCAGGAAAAATCACATAAAGTAACATATTTATCGCCCGAAATACAAAATGAGTTCATAAATGTTTTAGCTAATCACGTTAAATGTCAGCTTGTCAACGAAATTAAACTGGCCAAATATTTCGGAATTATGTTTGATAGCACACCTGACGTTTCACATGTCGATCAAATGTCTGAAGTAATTCGTTATGTAAAAATTAATAATAGAAAAGTAGAAGTCAAAGAAGTATTCTTAGGATTTTTTCCCTTGCATGGAAAAAAAGCAGCTGATTTAAGCGCTGAAATACTAAAGAAGCTTGAAAACGATGGCTTAGATATTATGATGTGTCGTTCTCAATGTTATGATAATGCTGCAGTTATGAGTGGTTTACACGGGGGAGTGCAAGCTATTATAAAAGAAAAAAACAATAAAGCAATTTTTATTGGTTGCATTGATCATTCAATTAATTTATGCGGCCAGCATTCGTTCGCACAAAATGTGACTTGTGTTACATTTTTCGGAGCAGTGGAGACAATATTTAACTTTTTTTCAACCTCCACAAGCCGCTGGGAGGTGCTCCTCAATCACAGCAAAGCATCTGTTAAAAGACTTTCAACAACGCGCTGGAGTGCTCATTATGGTGCAGTAAAAGTATTGACTGAAAATTTTGATGGAATAATATCTGCAATTGAGGAACTATGTGACCAAGACGTAAATTTAGAAACAAGAGGTGGTGCACAAAATCTTATCCCTGCTGTGTGCAATTTCTCATTTCTTTGTTTTCTTTTCTTCTGGAATGATGTGCTAAGGGAAGTGAACTATGCTCAGATTGCATTACAAAGCAAAGGATTATGTGTTGATGAAATAATCATAAAACTAGAAGCACTTCGTCTATTCATTGGAGAGAAACGGTTGCATCTAGCAGAAGAGGCAATAGATTTTGCTGTACGAAAATCGGAAGAATACAACATTTCAATGGAACGACGGATTCGTCGCAAGAAGCGCATGCCCGGTGAGTTAGCATCGTCCACAGATGCTGGACTAACACTTAGAGCGGAACTTCAAAAGGACATGTTAGAATGTCTTGACAGATTCAATATTGAACTCGAAACAAGAGTAAAGTCCATTAAAGACGTAGTTTCATTATTTGAGGTTGTACAGTCGAAGACTTTGCTTTCGGCAAACACTGAACAGTTAAAATTTGCAATATCAAAATTTACTAACCTTTACGATGAAGTATCAGAAACAGAACTACTTTTAGAAATACCAAGATTGAGAAGACATATAAAAGCGGCTAATATTACTGTCTCTAATTGGGTGACACTGGACTATTTAAAATTCATTGTGGAATGGGATTTTACAGAATCTCTTCCGAATCTAACGGTCGCACTAAAGTTATTTATAACAATATGTGCATCAGTTGCTTCATGTGAGAGAAGTTTCAGCAAATTGAAATTAATAAAAAATTACTTGCGGTCTACAATGACTGAAACCAGATTAAATAATCTTGGTATTTTAACAATAGAACATGAAGCAACACAAAATATAAATTTTGAAGACGTGATTTCGGAGTTCGCAAGTGTCAAAGCTAGAAGGAAGAAATTTTAATTTTGGCATACTGTTTTACATAATATACTACTATTTGTAATACTCTTATTTTAATAAAACGTAAACGATTATTACTTTTTATTTTATACATTGTGTTTGAGTTTTGGGGTGACACCTACAAAATCCGCCCCGGGTGCCACCTATGCTAGCTACGCCGCTGATCTCAAGACTGCTACCGAAAATGAAACCGGGTGGTAGTTTTAGTGACTACAAATACAATGCAACTAAAAATTTCGCAAAGAAACGCGACAATTATTTTTTATGATTTTTTAAATATCGTCATTTTTGGGTGGTAAATTCATAGTATTTGCTTAAATAATAATTTAAACACTTTTATACCTTAGATTATTTATTAATAAAATGGTATACACTATTATTTTAGGAAAAAATGTATTTACCAACCAAAAATGGTCACAGGAAAAAATAACAAACAAAAAATTGTCGCTTTTTTTTTGCACCTTTTTCTGTTGCATTGTTTCTGAAGTCGCTTAAACTGGGTGGTAATTTTAGTGACTACAAACACAATGCAAGTAAAAATTTTGCTAAAAAACGCGACAATTTTTTTTTATCATTTTTTAAATATCGTCATTTTTGGGTGGTAAATCCATAGTTTTTGCTAAAATAATAATTTAAACTCTTTTATACCTTAGAGTCTTTATAAATAAAAGGGTATACACTATTATTTTACGAAAAAATGTATTTACCACCCAAATATTTATTTATTTATTTAATTCTTTATTGTACACAGTAAAAAGAAATAACAGTTTAGAGACAGTATAAAACAACAAAGTACAAATGGCGGTCTTATCGCTCTAAGGCAATTTCTACCAGACAACCATAGGATGGATATATGAGTAGGAAAAAAAGAAAGGGCAGTGTAAAATAAAGACAAATGAAATGAAAACATATAAATACATATTGTATATACATACTTATATACATTTATAGACGAATAAACATACATATATATACACACACATATATATATATATATATATATACACACATATATATATATATATTACCAATATAATCAATAAGAGGAAATAATCCTGATCAGTTTATAGAGATAGGTAGTGTTCTTTTAATAGCTTTTTAAATGATGACAGTGTTTGAGCCTGCCTCACCACAACAGGAAGTTCATTCCACAAACGAACAGCTTGAACACTGAATGATTTATCCATAAATGTCGTGGTGTGGACGGGCATTCTCAGCTTTAGGTTCTCAGACGACCTCAAGGACCTCGTATGTGATTCATGAAGAAAAAGAAATCGTTGTTTCAGATAAGAAGGAGTGATAGGATTGAATAAAATATTGTATAGAAGTGACAGTATATGGGTATTCCGGCGAAGTCGTATAGGTAACCACTTGAGCTTAGCACGAAACTCAGAAACATGATCATATTTGCGTAGACCAAATATGAATCTTATGCAGAAATTTTGAAGGCGCTCAAGTTTATTTAGTTGGTCCTCGGTGAGATCTAGATAGCTAACATCGGCATAATCAAGGATGGGGAGTAGGAGCGTTTGCGCAAGCGAAACCTTCGTGGCAACGGGTAGGAAGTTGTGTAACCTTCGCAAGGACTTAGCCGAGGTAAAGAGTTTTCGACTGACTTCTCGAATCTGCGGACCCCATGTGAGGCATTTATCTATGTGCAGACCTAAATTTTTCACAACATCGCTGTATGGGATGGTAATACCTTCACAAACAACGCTTGGCAGTAGGGCCCAGTCAAGTTTGGAGATCAACCTGGAGCTGCCGACAATAATGTTTTGGGTTTTACTAGGATTAACCGTCAAACCATGGGCTTTGCTCCAATCGCATATGTGTTGGATATCGAGGTTAATCTTTGAAAATACGACCATATAAAAAAATAACAAGAAAAAAAATTGTTGCTTTTTTTTCCAACATTTTCTGTTGCATTGTGTCTGAAGTCACTTAAACTACCACCCGGCTTCGTTTTCGGTAGCAGTCTTGATATACCCTGTATATATATTTTGTTGCCTTGAATGGCGAGACGAGCTTGCCGTTCGCCTGATGGTACTGATGGTAGCGACTCGACCGCTCATGAACAGTAGCAAAACCAAACAACACCATGTATTACAAAGCAATGCTTGGCATTCTACTGCGCTCGCCATCCTGAGACATAAGGTGTTAAGTCTCAATATGTCAAGTAATTACTCTGGCTACAATGTCCTTCAACCCGAAACACAACAGTGCGTTTAAACTGCTGTTTGGCGGGAGAAATAGACATTGCGGTGGTACCCATCCAAATGGCCTCTCACATATGAGACACCTATCATCAGTATATTACGAAAATGTAGTTATAGTTAGTAGTAGTTGTGGTTAAATAATTTGACATCCTTTGAAGTCGTACAAAAATTATTATAAGAATCGGTTCCATAGTTTAACATAATGTTTGTTTTTTTTTTTTTTATTGCAATGAATGGCGGGACTAGCAAGCCGTTTGGCTGATGGTAAGCGATACGACCGCTCATAAACAGTAGCAACATTCCACTGCGCTCGCCATCCTGAGACATAAGATGTTAAGTCTCAAAATGTCCAGTAGTTACTCTGGCTACAATGTCCTTCAATCCGAAACACAACAGTGCATTTACGCATTGTTGTTTTACGGGAGAAATTATCAGTAAAAATATAGGTAGCATATATGCCTAGCTTCAACGATGATATATCTTTCTTACCTACCGTAATGACTTGTAAAATCGAATCTGTAGTTCCGGAGATTACCCCAGAGAACGTTACCTCTTTATATTATAGAAGAAGAAGAAACTTAGTATAGACAAACATATCCTTGGCGAAATCATACGTAGACTCCCACTTGGTCTTTTTTCAAGTGGACGTGCCCACAACCTTCTTTGAAAGCTGGATCCGCCCCTTAAGTACTTCCCGTGGAATTATGTCGGCCTACGGGGGGTCCCTTGGTGCGATCTCCGATGCCGTCTCAAGAAATCCCTTTCTATGCCACGGCATCCATTTAAAACATTGGAATTTATACCGTATTTTTACCAGATAAGTTTGTATATCCTTTGAAAAAAAAAACAAAATCCCTACACGGAATAATTTGGTATAAAAATATGTCATTCTTCAAAAACCTTCCTTAAATACTTCCTACAATAATAACAATATCAAAAACTTAGAGTAAATATATATAGAGGGAGCGCTGGTACTTCAAAAACGTAGATAAAAAAGGTGGTGCCGGGCCACCTTTTTCTGTCCTCCTATTGGCTAATATTGGAACAGGTTGTGCAACTTACATCAATTATTAGAAAAAAATATATAAAAATAAGTAGTTTAGGTATATTTAATTCCACTCAAACTCGTTTTAAAAGGATAATAGCTAAATATAATTTCGGCTAATAAAGGAATTTATAGCAATTTATAGCTAAATAATTAATTCAATTTTTACTAATATAGGTGCGCTACCAACATTACGAACAAGAAAATATCTACGTTTTTCAAATCGCGAATGTATGACAGCGCTCCCTCTATATATAAATACTCTAAGATCAAAAACTATACCTAGTAGGTAATATTCTGTTGGTTAAATTAATTAGTTAGATGTTGTTATGAATTTCGTCTAAAATATAAATAAGTAGGTAAATATTATAATATGTTCATTAATTCTTTATCATAAATTACTTAATTAACTTCATTAACATTAATCTTTAATGAGAGATACTTTTGTGAACATTTCAATAGTAGGTAATGAAACATAGTAAACACTAATGTTTTTAATACTTACCTACTTCTTTTATTTTACAGAAAATTCTATACCTACCTAAAATCACTTTTTCTTTCATATATGTTTTATTGGCTGCTTTGTTTACACACTAGTCACATTTAGGGGGTTAATTATATTCAAAATCAATGACATATTTACCATTAATCAGTATTTCACGAGAGAATTTAAGAATGTCGGTGAAATGTGACGGCAGAATATTCATGTCGGCGAAATTCTACGCCAACAATTTAACCACGAGTTCGATACGTTATGTCACGCAATATACAATTTTGTGATTGGTCAAGTATGTTATTATCCGCTTGTCATTGGACGGCGCTGCAAAGTTGAACAAAGAAAACAGTAAAAGTCGGCGAGTCGCTAGGTGGCGGTCATTGCTTGTCGGCGAAGCATTTTTTTCGTCATTGAATATTCGATTCTTGATGTGATTTGTAGCGTTTTACGCTGTGTTCTGAGAAGTTTGATATTTTTTTTTAGAAAAATATAGTGTTTGTAGGTATGTGACATTTGTCTTTTTGTATTAGACATCGTAATTATCATATATAGAGAAAATGGTTTACAAAGTGAACAATGCCGCGAAAGCATCTAATTTTATCGCAACAACGAGTGTGTAATTCAATGAGCGTCGATTTGTGTCATGGAAGTTGATTATTATTTTATTTTTCAATATTATCTCTATGTTCCCTACGATTTGGGCCGGAATAAGTGTTTAGCTATTTACTTGAGTTGCAGGTATTGGTTTTTCTGCTTATTGTGTTGTTTGGTCTTCGAAAATGGATGTTAATGAGTTGGCGGGAATGCCGACTAGTTGATTATAAGGTTAACCTGCTGTTGTAGTAACGCAGTTTGACTCGTAAGCAGTTTGAGCATTTACGTTTGCTCAAATGTGAATAATAAAATTAATTTTCAGTCGGGTGTGCTAACGATGACTTCTATGGGAGAAAGTGAAACTCCGCCGGAAGAGGTGCCACCGGGAAATCCTGAGGAACTATCAAAAAATCCCACTGCTTTGAAAGGTAACACATTTTATCTTTATTTCTTTATTAGTATGTTTGATTTTCGTATGATTAAATTTCACTTTTCACACTGATATTGGTATTATAAACCCAAGAGTTAAAATATGTTGAATGTTGACAAGAATAAATTGTAGCAATTAGCGCATTCTAATTACTTAGCACATTTTCCAATTGTATATCGATTCCTGTCATCCTGTAACTACTGTACATGTATCTGAGTGCTATAACTCTTAATATATTCATGGTTACATTCTTTTCATATATTGAAATAATGCAACAAATTAAATTTTGATACCATTAGAAGTGTTTAATGATATCAAATTGCTTGCATTGGTAGTGACCAATGCAAGCATAATTAACTTCAAATATATTGTGTATGTTCTTGTTACTCAATACTGTTTTGATTAGTAAATTTCTCTTTTTACAGAAGCCCATGAGTTAATGTCAACTTTGGATGTATTGGTTTGTGGTCAGTGTCATGCAGCATTCCACTTTGTTGAAGAATTCAAAGAACACAAAGATGCCAATAACTGTAGTGGCAAATCCCCAGTTAGAGATAGTGTAAGTTACTTTTTACAATGTTTGGTGCTGGCTAATCATAGTTATTACACATTTTATGGAAAAAATATATATCATTCAAGTACATATTACATTTTCTAATATTTTTTTATCACAAGTCGCTGGATGCAGGCCTCTTCCAACAGGTTATTGTGAAGATCCTTGGGGGAGGCCTATGTTCAGCAGTGGACTTGTTATGGAAAAATATTATAATGATTATACTAGTGAGATAACACAACGTATTTTTGATATTAATAAAACATTCACTAATTTTCAACCCTGTTTGTTACACCATTCTGCAAATCAATACTAAGGTAAAAACATTCAAATTTATTGCTTATGTGGGCTCTTCTAATTTATGTATTAGCTCAATACCATTTTATTTATTTACCATATGATGTACATTATCCTAAAGTAAGTTGATTTGTAAGTTTAGTTATTTCATATGACTTATTTCTATTCAGAATGAAAGCAAGGCTCAAGTGTGGGCATTCCTGCTGTGGAAGTGTTCATCAACACGTGAGGGCTCTACGGCAAATACAGATAACAGCTGGAAACTATATCAACAGTGGTGTCGGATGCCAGAGGCTCAACGGAATGCTTGGATATCTGCTGGTTCAAATGTACAGGCCCTTTCCAAATATGCACACGCTAAAGTAGTAAGTTTGTATTACTTGGTTTGCTGTAAGTATACAGTAGACATAGCCACATTAATTAATGAGAAACAATGGCATGGATCAAAACCTAGGATTAGAAGTTTTATATATCTGTATGGTGTTAATTCTATTGTAAAATACAATAACGAAACACAAACTCTGATTTTAAAAAAGATAGTTTGCTGAAAATGGAGGAAAATTATATATATAATTCAGGAGTCTGCAGTTCCCAATATATACTACCAGTGTGTATTGTGTCCACAAAATATGTCATGAAATTTTACAATGAATATCTTAATTATAATGTAGCTCCATAATTATCATTTGAACTATTAAAATAGATTTCATTCTCTACAGATGGAATTGAAGACTGAAGATCAGCTTGTGCCAGTACAAAATCCTCCACAGCAGGAAGGCCGGAAACGAGGCAGACCAAGAAAAATACCTAAAGTGGTACATATTTATTTTAATTTTCCCATATTGTTCATTCGAGTGTTTGTTCATAATGGCACTAACATAATATATTTTAATATGTTGCACATTCTCTCATCATATTTGATTAATTTGACATTGGTAATTTGATTTTAGTAGGATAATTGCAATATTAACCCAGTACAATATCATACTGTAAATATTTTTTTTCTAAAGAATAACCAACTGATGGTTTGTTGATGATTAAGCTGATTAAGCTTAAAGGACAAATTATGGAAAAAAATACAGTTTTATGGTGCACAGCTCTATAATAGACTACTGAAAACTTAAAAATTTTGAAAGTTTAACTACTTTTAAAAATAGGCTTCCACTACATATTCTTTCTAAAAGTACTGGAGACTAAATTATGAAAACATTTATTTCATTTTATTTTCTTTGTATCTCATTTAAGTGAATATGTATTTCTTATGAGAATAAAGTTATTTAAACCTAAACCTACTGTGTGACCGAGACTATGTGTATGTCAGTTGGCTGTGTTTGAGCTGCATTTCCAATGTAGAAGGATAAATAAAGTGAAGCAGGGCTTTGTAGAAACAAAACAATTACATTGGTTCCATACTTTCCTACATATTTGCTACAGAGCAAATGCAGCCTTATTTAATTGCACCATTGTTGTGTTGTTGAATTACGAGGGGTGATCAAAAAGTAATGGTAATAAGTATAATAAAACAACGATTGTAGTTTAAATTTAATTTATTTTTCTACATAGTCTCCTAACAAGTCGATACATTTAGTCCAACGTTTCTACAAACCTAAAATACCCTTTAAAAAAATCTGTATCTTGACTATCCCAAAATGCCTCTACAGCATCCATCACCTCGCTATCATCCTCAAATTTCTTACCCCTGAGGTGTTCCTTGAGCCTAGGAAACAAATGAAAATCGCTGGGGGCTAAATCTGGAGAATAGGGCGGGTGTTCGACCAGTTCGAAGCCTGCTTCTCGAATGGCAGCGATCGCAACTTCGGCTCTGTGTGCAGGAGCGTTGTCCTGATGAAGCAGGACTTTCGCTCGGAGTTTGCCCCGTCTTTTTTCCTTTATGTCGTCTTGCAGTCGTCTTATTTGATCAGCGTAGTAGGAGCCCGCAATAGTAGCTCCCTTTTCCAGGTAATCAACCATTATGATTCCCTGAGCATCCCAGAAAACGGACGCCATAACCTTTCCCGCCGAGCTCGAGACTTTGTACTTCTTAGGAGTCGGTGAGGATGGCCTTTTCCAAGTCATCGATTGTTGTTTGGTCTCAGGATCAAAATGATGGATCCATGTTTCGTCCATGGTCACAAATCGTGACAAAAATAATTCTTGGTCAGCCTGGAACTTTGCAAGATTGGCTCTTGAAATGTCAACTCGCTTTTTCTTTTGTTCGTCCGTTCTCGGGACCCAACGCGCGGAGACCTTCTTCATATTCATTTTGCTGGTCAAAATGCTTTGGATGCTGCCATATGAGATCCCTGTGACCTCAGCTAAATGTCTGATGGTTATTCTTCGGTCTGCTAACACGATATCTTCGATTTTTTCACATTTTCCTCAGTGAGGGACGAGGTTGGGCGTCCCTCGCGATGTTCATCTTCTGTGGATGTTCTACCCAGCTTAAAACTCTTTGCACAACCGTGCCACCGTAGAATATGGAGGAGCAGAGTCCCCCAGTGTCTCCATCAAATCCGCGTGTACCTCTTTGGTAGACATTTTTTTCAAACAGAGGTACTTGATGACACACCTCACTTCGTGTTTCTCCATTTTCGTGATGTCGCTCCGACTGCTAGTATTCAAATGAATGTAGCTCCTCCAAATGACGTCCTATTTATACAATTTTTAGCTGGGAAGTGGTGAAGGACTGAAGAAGCGAAATGTTTTTTTTTTTTTATTTTTATCTTTATTAGAATTACCCGTTTATCATTACTTTTTGATCACCCCTCGTATTTAATGTCAGTCGGGTTCATGTACTAAATGCAATTATCCTACAAGTCTAGTTTGTCAGATTTTCAAGGCTTTAAGGCATTTCATTAACATTTTGCAGGAGGATTCAGAAACACAGCCCTCAGGGGAGGACAGTGATGGGTTGTTTAAAACTAACCCAGCATTGAAAGGTGTTCTTAATAAAGTAGCAATCCCTCAAAATGTTAAAGCTAAGGTACATCATCATTTTCATATTTATGTGGTAGATAGCAAATTAAGTTTACTCTTAAGTTTAAATATTGTTAATTGCTGTTGAGAATGAATCATTATTTAGACTGCTTTAGATTTATTTTAGCATTCATGTCTTGAAAAGCAATAAACTTCATTTAAGCTATAGCATTAAGATGTGGGGTTGCTTTTTGCAATGCTTTATGAATATGGTTTATACTTACATATCTCATCTTCATCTTATATATTGCTGTCATGAGATATGTCTTGGTAAATATCAAATGTTGTACTCAAATAGCTTAGATTATATGTATACTCGTCTAGATTGAGCAATGCCAACAAACGATGCGCTAAAACTGTCCTCACTTTCTTTGATATGTGTGAGTACCGGTCGTGTAATTATTGTAATCCAACTGTCAAGGTGTGTGTGTTTAGGGATGCCTACTCCAGATTATTAACTTAACTTTTCCCCATTATTTGATAAACAAAATAGGTTAAATAAAATATTTTTTCTTTATTTAAAGTAATCATACTATTAATTATATTTATAACGCATTTTAGTAACAACGATAAAGATCTAAACCCATCTCCTAGTGTTTGTTTCCGAATAGCATAGCATTTTACCCTATCTATCTAAGATTCTGGAAAAGATAGTATATACGCAGTTATGCAGTTACGTAGAAGCGAATAATATTTTGAGCCCATATCAATCTGGTTTTCGAAGGGGTATGGGAACAACAACTGCACTAATGGATGTTGTCGACAAAATTCTCGGGGAACAGGATTGCGGAAATAGTACATGTCTTGTGTTGCTGGATTTTTCACGTGCATTTGATAGTATAAGTATTCCTTTACTTTTGTCTAAGCTGTCATATTATGGTGTTGATTCAAGAACTTTGGTTTGGTTTAATAGTTATCTGAGTCATCGTACACAGGCAGTAAAGTTAATTAGGGAGGACGGTAGTGCATATATTTCTTCTCTTAAATCAGTTGATCGTGGGGTCCCCCAGGGATCAATTCTTGGTCCTCTATTATTTATAATATATAGCGCAGATATAATTAAAAGTATAAAACATTGCCGGTATCATCTATATGCCGATGACCTTCAGTTATACATATCGGGACCGCCCCAAAAGTTAAATGAATCTATAATTAAAATAAATGAAGATCTCAAAAATGTGTCTTCATGGGCAGATAGGAACTGCTTGGTTCTGAATCCGAGTAAATCAAAATTTATGATCCTCGGTTCTAAGATGCAGATATTAAAGACCCTGGCAAACAATCCGGTTATCAAAATTGGTGATGAATGTATTGAACGGGTGAACGAGGCTAGAAATTTGGGTATTTTGTTTGACAGTCAGTTGCGTTTTGAAAATCATATAATAAACTTGGTGAGATCGTGTTTTTATCGTCTTAAGATTTTATACCAAATAAGGAATCTGCTTAGTGAGAAGGTGCGTATTACACTTTGTGAATCATTAATTCTTTCTAAACTGAACTACGGAGACCTAATATATGGACCACGCTTAATATCTAAAACACGTCGACTTGTGCAACGTGTCCAAAATGCATGTAGTCGGTTTTGTTACAATATACCACCAAGAACACACATCTCTCCACACCTAAACAAAGCTTCAGTATTAAACATGAGTTCTCGTAGACACCTCCACTTGGCATGCCTGCTGTTCGACGTCATGAAATACAAGAAACCGGAATACTTATTCTGTAAGCTACGATTTTCAAGTTTTCACCTTAGATACGGCTCTAGAGATGCGCGTGGCACTTTAGAGTCGCATCCTCATAGAACTACGGCGTTTACCGGTAGTTTCCGCTATCTCTCAACCAAATGTTGGAATAATATTCCCCCACCTTTGAAACATATAAAATCGAAGTACTAATTTAAAAAGCATGTTAAAACCATGCTTCTAGAGAGGCAAAAATCAAATGTACCTAGTGGTTGGTTGTTAGCGGATTTTGCTGTGTGATTCACACTAATTTGTACTTATGATCATTTCAAAAATAAATCTTGTATTGTTTTGTTATTGAGATGTTTCTGTGGTGTATTGTGTGGTTTTTTTACCTATTTCTTTTATTATTATAAATTATAATTATTATTCATATTAATATTACTACGCAATCGTTAAAGTATCTTGGTAAGAAATCATAACATGTTTTTGTTTACGTGAGCATAGGTAGTTTGGATGTCATTTTTGTAGTGTGTACTTCTTAAATTGAATTGCGTCACAGACTAATGAATTCATTACTCCGCCACTATTCTCCAGCCGGGTAATGGCAGAATATCAGTGTTTGCTCGTGTGAGTGAACGTATGCTGAGTCATCACCCTTTTGTTCTGCTGCAACACATGCTGCTACACTTTTTTTTTTCTTTTTTTTTATCTTTCTTTTAATCATTTTGTCCGTTGTAATTTGTAATAGATTTGTATTTTAGTTTTGTATCAGTGTATGTGTACTTTAATGAACAAATAAAGGTTTTTCTATTCTGTTCTATTCTAATAGAATTAACTCTTTGGATTTATTGCCTGGGCTGTTATCTGATTTCTGTATTTATGTAAAATATAAATCATCATAAGTAAAATGTTAGGAACACATGACTGAAGTCTTGTGAGGCTACGAATGGTCTTCTTTTCGTTTCCGCTGTGTAATGTCTCTCCAGCAATTTGCTAGTACGGAATCCGTAGGAAGTCTAAAAAATATTAGAAAGAATTAACAAAATTACTATGAAGTGCATGACGTCATGGGTTTCATTCATATTGTGTAGGTAAGTTATTATTTACTCATTAAATAAATACTGCTATTCTTGTTGTTCTTCTGATCGAAATATGATGTAATGATATTTGTGTTTTATCTCCCATAGTTTCAACAAATCTTCCTAGTAATAAATTGACAACACTGGCCAATGAAACTCATCTTCAAAATAACGAATTAAAAGTTCATGTCTTCTTCAAATAATAGTGGATTAACAATAATGTTACCGATAGAAAGTGATATTGGTATTATTATATATTAATGATTTGCCTTATTTTATAAGGGATAAATGTGAGGTAGTGTTGTTTGCTGATGATACTTTACTGATATTTAAAATTAAACGACATCAATCAATTTTTGGCGAAGTAAACCACACTCTTTCAAGAATAGTACATTGGTTTGGCGTTAACAATTTACTGTTAAACAGCCAAAAAACTAAATGTATTCGGTTTATAACACCTAACGTAAGAAAAGTGAATGCCAACATTTTTATAAACGGCGATGTGTTGAGCCTTGTGGAGACTACTAAGTTTTTGGGAATCACATTGGATCCTAAACTTCAATGGGGTCCCCACATAACAGCGTTAGCTAAAAAGCTGAGTGCTGCAGTTTTTGCAGTGGGCAAGATTCGTCAATTGACTGACATTGATACAGCTCGATTGGTCTATTTTGCTTACTTTCATAGCGTAATGAGTTACGGAATTTTGCTGTGGGGTGGTGCTGCTGACATTAATACCATCTTTCTTCTTCAAAAACGAGCCATAAGATCTATTTATTCGTTAGGCTCCAGACAATCTCTGAGAGAAAAATTTAAAGAAATAAATATAACGACAATAGCATCAGAGTTTATATTCGCTAATTTAATGTATGTCCATAAGAATATAGAACAATTTCAAAAGGTTAGCGTTCTTCATGACAGAAATACTAGAAATAGAAATAATCTAGTCAGTCATAAGACCAGGCTCCAGAAAATTAGCAAATCTTTTAAGGGTTACTGTATACATTTCTATAATAAAGTTCCCACTCAGATAAAAGCCTTAACTATAAATAAATTTAAATCTAATATTAAACGACAGTTGTGTAATAAAGCATATTATAAAATTTCAGAATACTTAGAAGATAGTAAGGCGTGGGAATAAAACATAAGTCCCCGAACCGGATGTGTGTGTACTCTGTTAAATATAATTAAAATATTTATCCCACTTGTTTCACCATAGTTGTAGGCAATTTGAGTACGTCATGCTCGCTTAAAGGTCTGTGCTTGCGGCGGCGTCGTGTGTCGGGTCGGTCACTTCCCTATAACACGGTTGAGGAGACCGATGGCTGGCACATGCGTCATACTCGTGAACGGGTGCTGCTTGTGTAGACTGGTCTGCTCAATTTGCTTATAATGATAATATTAAATTACTTTGTTTTTTTTTCTTATTTTTTTATTGCTTTTCATTGCTTTTGCTGAACAGTGTATACCGATTCCGCGGTCGGGGCGACCACACTTAACTCAGCCGTACAATATAATTATTATTATGAATAATTTATGAACTGCTCTGAATTTCAACTCCTGTATGATCACTGTATTGTAAACTTATTTTGAAAAGAGCAACGCTAGAGTTTCTTGCCCGTTCTTCTCTGGCGAAAACAGCCTTGTGACTGGGTGGTAGTTGAAAAAAAAAGTGACTGAATCTAAATAGTGTATGACATTGAAATAAAACTATTATTTACGGATTTTATCGCGAATTTAGTTTAATTTTTTACATTTTTGACTTCCCGACGTTTCGATTACTTTGTCGTTTCCATTATTTCAATGTGTAACATTCGCGTAAATCTAAGAACCATAACATTTTATGCATTCAATAAATATTTTCATTTCATTTCATTATACAGTTTTCCCACATAATTGCGATACAATTCGACGATAGACTTTATTTGAGCCGTGCGGTGAGGTGTGATGTGTCATCTAGATGAGTATATAATCTAAGTCAAATAGTTTATTTTGTAAAGTAAATATTCTTGAGGAAGTCTTATAACCACTTTTATAATAGCTACTAATTTAAAACTATGATAATAATTTGGTATGTTTTGCTGTTATTTATTACCTGGTTAATGTGCTTGCAATATGCCTGACTTATGTTATTGGATCAATGACCTTTATGTTAACGGCACTTGGTTTTTTGCATGCTTAGTGTCTCAATAATATTAAATGTTAATATAAATATTTTATGGTTACAGACTCCATTATTCCATACTGTCCTATAGTCTTTATGGTGTTATTTATATGTATTGGTTTCATTTTTCTCTCTTATAGAGAATATACTATGTTATGCATTCTATGATTTAAATTACATTAGATATAAATGTATAGTATATGCGTGTGCAACAGTGTAGGAAAACAAGATACCTGTATACCATAGACATCTTAACAAGTTGGTCAATCCATACTAGGCCAGCATGATGAACGAAGCCCAAACTCTTAATCAAATTCCTTCTTGAGAGCCAAGCACCAGTGAGCTTTTAAGGACAGGATTAAAACCGTTTTCAACAGAGATTACCTCTTTAGTTCATAATTTTTCTCTCGCTTTGCTATTTTTATTTTATTTATTTAGGCCACCCAGTGGTTGTTACAATATAACTTAGACTAATAAAAAGAAATAACTTAAGAGTAACACTCTTGGAGATATAACAATATTTGGAACTCCTATTTGACAACTACGTGTGCAGGATGCGAACGAGTCTGTACGCAACGCTCAAGAGCGCGTGCCGCCCGAGGAGCGAATCGCGCGCCGCACGGAGCGCCAGGGAGACCCCACCGAGGCCGGCGAGTATGTCGTAGAGAAGATCCTCGCCAAGAGGTTCAATCCGAGGCGGAAACAGTACGAGTATCTGCTCAAATGGGAGGGATACCCGCAGTGAGTGCATACTTTCTTATTGTACTTTATAAATTATTAGATTGTGTTGTGGCCCGGCTTCACCCGGGTGCTGATATACTATTCAAAATGTTCAATTACTACCTTCAATTTGGAATATCGACCAATCGGACCACGAAAACCGAATAAAACTTCCTCGAATTTGCTTTCCTCCTATAAGCCACAGTGTGATCATAATATACTGGGTATCTCAAGACTGCTACCGAAAACGAAGCCGGGTGGTAGTTTTAGTGACTACAAACACAACGCAACTAAAAATTTTGCAAAGAAACACGACAATTATTTTTTATGATTTTTTAAATATTGTGATTTTTGGGTGGTAAACCCATAGTTTTTGCTAAAATAATTTACCTCTTTTATACCTTCGAGTATTTATAAATAAAAGGGTATACACTAATATTTTAGGAAACAAATGTATTTACCACCCAAATATGGCCATAGGAAAAAAATAAATAAAAAAAATTGACGCTTTTTTTTGCATCTTTTTCTGTTGCATTATGTCTGAATTCACTTAAACTACCACCCGGCTTCGTTTTCGGTGGCAGTCTTGATATACCCTGTATAGCCTACAGCAGTCCTCGATGAATGGTCTATCCAACACAAAAATATATTTCTTAATTTGAACGACTGGTTCCTGAGTTTAGAGGCAACAATTAAACAAACTGCAGCTTTCTATATGAATATAGAGATTTTTTTTATAAATGGTAATAGATTTATATCGAAATATATGTAATTGAGTATTTCTTTATTAAAATACATTTTGGATGTCTTCAAACTAGGTAAGACACAACGTCAATGGTTGAAAATCTGGTACAAATAATAAAAGATGAATGAATAATGTGACTGTTGGAGCTCATTATGTTGTATATTTGATTTATATTTATGTTATGAAACAGTGAACAGAACACATGGGAGCCTGTGGAGAACATGGAGACATGCAAGCACCTGCTGGAAGCATTTGAGAAGCAGCTGGCGAGGCAGAAGGAGCTCAAGGCGTTGCGGGCGCAGCAGCAACAGCAGCAACATCCAGTACAGGTAGCTTAGTATACACTATTGTATCTGTTTTATTATTTATTAGTTCTGTTTTAATAATATAATATAATAATATATAATGTGCCTTTTTAGTCAAAATAATTTTATTATATTTTGGTATGAATTTAATTTTTATTTAAGGCTTTATTTTATATCTAAACTGGTTTAACATAAGTAAATTATTTTTCTTGCTATTAATTAAGTTGCGTAATATTGATTTTGTATATCCTTCATTACATTTTCATTATGCATGAATTTAGTTATATTTTTTTTAATGTAAGTTTATCATAATGCACATAGTTGAATCATCAAGGTGTAACGGAAATGAAGGATCGTAATATTTTCGATGCCAGGTGAAACAAATCAGCACACCTTTGCCACAGGTCGTGAAACAGGTTGTGAAGAAGTCTGACAGTCCAGCCATGACGCCTACTGGGTAAGATTACACTGTTTTAATCCACTGTATTGTTATTGGAGAATGTGAAATAACAGGATTTTATTAAAATAATTTTCAATTTCGTTAATTTTACACATACTTTCACGACTACATTCTGACCGAAATACGAAAAATTCGAAATGTTAACCGTAAAGATTCTGTATGGGGGTGGTAATGTTCTACATGGGCTATTAACTTGCTGTAGCCAAGACTGGTTTCTTGTTAGTTAAACTATGACATGGAGACATCGTAATAATTTATGTATGTACGTGTGTGTCAGTCGGCTGCAGCGCACGAGCAAGGTCCGTGCACTGGATCAAGTGAAGGCGTGGTGCGGCGCCGAAGACGGAGAGTCACTCGCCAAGAAAGTCAAGAAGGAGGTCTCCAGCGAAGAGGATGATTACTCTGACTCCGACTCTAAACGTAAGAATCAATATCACACAATATACATTCAATTCTTATAGCACTAATTCTAAAAGCAGTGAGTCTAATCAAATATATTTGTTTGTCTAGTCGCAAACGATTTACCACCACCGGACGGATTTTTGGTGCCAGGTATTTATACATTGTGTACAGCACATTGTACGGACGGGCTTTACATTAACTAGAATGCATAGTGCATCGAATAATTTTGGAGGCCTGAAGCAAAAGCCAATTAAGATCTATTTGAAAGATGGACATAAAACATTGTTGGTAAATTTCTATTTCTGACAGACCAATTCAATTTCTGGTGCAATGCCGCCACTATGCCGGGCCATTATAAAAAAAAAAAGACCATGCAGACCTATAACATGCGTCCAAAGTTCTAGATAATGTGAAATTATTAATGTTTTATGTATTTTTTTGATATTTTACATACAAACAATAATTCTGTTTACACACAGCCTAAATAATCTGTCACATGTTAATAATATGATTAATTAATATTAGAATAAGTTTACCTTTCACCTCACCCTAGAAATGTGTGTGCCCTTTTTCCTCTATAACCCCTTTTGTTACACATATCGCTCATAGTAAGATGGCAATAATTGCAGCTGAGAGAAAATTGCTGAATGGGCAATCATCACCAAAGTCTACTCTCGATCCTGAGCTTGTGAAATCACTCGGCCTCGGCGGGAAAGGCATGCCGAACATTAAAGGAGTCATCAAAGTTGACCCTAAACATATGCCCAACCTTACTACAGGTAATAATAGACGAGTTTTCATAATGATTGCTGTGTGGACGCTTTTATCACATACCCTCACATAGAAATGCGAAGTGTAGATATGTCGACAAGTTTAGCCACATTGGCAGTTCGCTTTATTCTTCTGATATTGTAACATTCTGCATACTTTCATTATACAGGGTATATCAAGACTGCTACCGAAAACGAAGCCGGGTGGTAGTTTAAGCTACTTCAGACACAATGCAATAGAAAAAGTTGCAATAAAAAGCGTCAATTTTTTTTTGTTATTTTTTTCCTATGGCCATATTTGGGTGGTAAATACATTTTTTCCTAAAATAATAGTGTATACCCATTTATTTATAACTAATCTAAGGTATAAAAGTGTTTAAATTATAACTTTAGCAAAAACTATGGATTTACCACCCAAAAATGACGATGTTTAAAAAATCATAAAAAATAATTGTCGTGTTTCTATGCGAAATTTTTAGTTGCATTGTGTTTGTAGTCACTAAAACTACCACCCGGCTTCGTTTTCGGTAGCAGTCTTGAGATACCCGGTATACATTTACTGTTTGTGTCATCTTAGTTACCTCACTGCTAATATTGGAAATAAAGGACACACAACATCGTTATTGAATATCACAAGTAATTTTGGTACTATTTGTTACAGGAGTGTATATAATGTCAAAGAGTTCAGGAATAATGAAGATTGACGCACCAGGCAAGTTGGGACCAGGGCTTAATATTGACCAAGAAGTAATTAGGAAACAGATATTGGCAGCCAAACAGGTGTGTTGTGTTGAATTGCTTTTGAATGATTGTATTTGTGTTATATAAAGATGATGGATTGGTTACTTATCTTGCAGAAAAAGGTTGAGGAATCTAAAAAGCCATCGCCATCACCACGCACCCCAATGCCAGGCTCACAAGTATGAGATTTTGTATTTTAAAACTTACATAATTGTTGTTATTATAATTATACACAAGAAGTTGTTCAGCAATGAAAAATGGTGATTTATGATAAATAATCTATCAAGATATAATTGACATTACAAACTTTACAGATAAAGAAAACATTTGGTTCAGGAGGTCAGCAGGTAACGGAGAAAACAATAATTACTCCATCTGGACAGAAGATAATTCAGCGCACGATACAACGGCCGTCTAGTATGGGCTCAGATGGAAAATCTCCCGTCACCATACTCAATAAGAAATTAGCACAGGTACTAAAAATTATAAACCAATACGGCATATTATATACTCTTGCCATTTCACACAAGTTCATAAATTAAATTATATCACATTTTTAAATGTTACCAGATATACTTATTCTGGGAAAATCTGTTGTTCTAAATATTATACAGTTTAGAGTTAGACTAACATAATATATCATAATAGCAAACAATGAAAGTTTCACATAGATTAGAAACACCTTGTGACTACCACAACTATAAAAAAATGCGTTTTTCTTTTCACTCTACAAAATAAATATATCATCATCATCATCATCATATCAGCCACAGGAAGTCCACTGCTGAACATAGGCCTCCCCCAATGATCTCCACAATGACCTGTTGGAAGCGGCCTGCATCCAGCGACTTCCTGCGACCTTAGTCAGATCGTCCGTCCACTTTGTAGGCGGGCGTCCGACACTTCGCTTGCCTGTACGTGGCCTCCACTCGAGAACCTTTCGGCCCCAACGGCCATCGCTTCTACGAGCTATGTGCCCGGCGCACTGCCACTTCAACTTGCCAATCCTATGGGCTATGTCGGTAACCTTGGTTCTCCTACGGATCTCCTCATTTCTGATTCGATCTCGTAGGGAAACACCGAGCATAGCCCACTCCATGGCTCGTTGAGTGACTTTGAATAAAATAAAATAAAATAAATATACAGGGTATATCAAGACTGCTACCGAAAACGAAGCCGGGTGGTAGTTTAAGCGACTTCAGACACAATGCAACAGAAAAAGTTGCAAAAAAAAGCGACAATTTTTTTTTTGTTATTTTTTTCCTATGGCCATATTTGGGTGGTAAATACATTTTTTCCTAAAATAATAGTATATACCCTTTTATTTATAAATACTCTAAGGTATAAAAGAGTTTAAATTATTATTTTAGCAAAAACTATGGATTTACCACCCAAAAATGACGATATTTAAAAAATCATAAAAAAAATTGACGCGTTTCTAGGCGAAATTTTTAATTGCATTGTGTTTGTAGCCACTAAAACTACCACCCGGCTTCGTTTTCGGTAGCAGTCTTGAGATACCCGGTATATTTGATAAATATTCCTCTGGTTACATTTACCAGTCCTGGTCACATTACATCTATGGAAAAATAGAATATTATTAATTAATATGCATGTAGTTATTATAGTATTGAGATGTTGTGTTGTTGTGTGGTCGTGCAGGGCGACAGCCTGCTGCGGCGCGGCGGCAGCGCGCGCGGGCGCGGGCGCGGCGCCTACTCCGTGTCCACGGCCGCCGGCAACATCGTGCGCATCCGCGACAAGAACCCACTACCGGTACCCTTTGACTTCGACCAGGTGAGGCGGACGCTTGGGATTTTCTGTGTCGCTTACAATCACACGCTTTTACTACAAATACCTCGACAGTGTAATGATATACTGTTAAAAAGGTGTTACACTACATAAGCAAGTTGCAAGTATAAATGCATCATATATTTTTTTTTTTTTTTTTATTGCAATGAATGGCGAGACGAGCAAGCCGTTCGCCTGATGGTAAGCGATACGACCGCTCATAAACAGTAGCAACATTCCACTGCGCTCGCCATCCTGAGACATAAGATGTTAAGTCTCAATATGTCCAGTAGTTACTCTGGCTACAATGTCCTTCAATCCGAAACACAACAGTGCATTTAAGCAGTGTTGTTTGACGGGAGAAATAGACATTGCGGTGGTACCTACCCAGATGGCCTCTCACATATGAGAGACCTACCACCAGTGAATATATTCTAGACAAGCTGGCTGAGTCACCCGCAATTTTCAATTGCCATAAATAATCATCATTTTTAAATACTTGATCGTCATTTATTGAATATCATTCAGTCGATTGCACCTATTCAATAAGAGGTTCGTCGATCGACTGGCAATGGGGGATCAGACGCACAAGTAGATATTAAAGGTAATGAAAGCCCGTGTTGCAGTCGGATGCGTCGTCGGATACGTCGGACGGCATAGAGGATCCGTTCCCACGCGACCTGGGCCCCCTGCCGGCCGACAGTCCGGAGCGAGAGCTGACGTTGTGCCCACAGACGGGGCGGCGCCTGGCGCGCGCGGAGGGCGAGCCCACGCCGCCGCCCACGCCCAGCCCGCCGCCGCAGCCGCCCGCCGCGCTCACGCCGCCGCCGCACGCCGCGCCCACTGTGCTCATGAAGGTACACTTTATCAATTGACCTGTCTTACAATTAACGCGAAACTACTCTCAATCGTACTCTCCAGGTGTATAATTCTCTCGAAATTGAGAAGAGGCCCGTGCCGTGGCACGTATAAAGGCTAGTATAGGAACCAATAAAAAAAGTATTTGTTTCTGGTTTGGGGGTGACTGTGAGACCGAAAGGAGAGGTAGTTTTCTTACCCAAGTTAGATACCCACGCAAACTCGATCTTGATTCGGAGTCAGGACGATGTATCGGACTGTTGCGCATATTAATTTATTATTATTTATACTTACTTATACACGTTTCGTGTTCGCAGGTGGAAATGTCTCCGGGCGGCACGACGGGCATGCTGGTGCAGGGTGACGGAGCGCAACCGTCTCTCCCTGTACTCACCGACGAGGATGGCGTAAGTACACTACTTTACAATCTTAGTACATAAAATGTATATAAAAGAAATAATTTTACTGGTGGCAGCTCAGTTTAATATGTGAGAGTTTATCTGTGTAGGTGCCACCACAATGTCTTTCACTCGCCATATAGCAGTGTAAATGCACTGTTATGTTTCTGTTTTAAGGACATTGTAGCCAGAGTAACTACTGGAAATATTGAGACTTAACATCTTGTCTCAGGATGGCGAGCGCAGTGGAATTCCAAGCATGGCTTTGTAATTGAATGTGTTTGGTTTTGCTACTGTTCATGAGCTGTTGTATCGCTTACCATCAGGCGAACGACATGGCCGTCTACCTATTCCTTGCAATAAAAAGATCATAAAAATTACCTAAGAATATAGAGAATGTGATAGCATACATTTCTGTGTTTAGACGGAGGTGAAAGTAGAAGCGAATGCAGTGAAGCAGTTGCTTGAGGAAGGCGTGGGCGTCGACGAAGGCGATGAGGTGGGACTCCTGCATGCCGGACACCCGCCCATCATGATCCGCGGAGAAGATGGCGTACTTTATCAGGTATGGAAAAAAATATAGCAATTTCAATTAATATTAAAGTTAATCTGGCACTGCAAAGTAGATACTTTGCTGTTGACATTATGGTAGATGTTCACATTATGGTTTATGTGTTATTATATATGGTAATAGATAATGATAATATTTAGTAAATATTATTGATCAATGTAATATTTGGAGCATGTATGACAAGGGTTTGCTCATAACAATTTATAAAACAGTGAAAAGGTTGCACTAGAAAATTAGCTGTATTGTTATAATTCTATAATACTAAAAGAACGAGTAACATATTGTCAAAATTATTCATCTGCATAAATACATTGCAAGAAAGCATATTGGTTACGTTTGCGTTAATTATAGGTGGCTGGTGAGAACGAAGCTGGACAGACACTGTTAGTAGCAGCAGAGGGCGTTGAGGGCGCAGTGGAAGGAGTGGAGGGCGCCGTCGAAGGAGAAGGCGACGTCATGTACGTGACGAGAGAAGACGGACAGGTCAGTGACCCCTTGCAGTTTCAACTAAGTCTTTTAAAAATAAATACTTTAATTGCGCGAGAGAATTTGCTATTATGGCCAGTGTTTTGGATTGATCAAAAATACCATATTTTTTACTCTGTCTGCTAAATGCATTTTGGCAGTGTTGCTCTGACTTTCAAATAATTTTGATACACAAGAAATGTAATATATGTATGTATGTATACACCTGCTTGTTCTAAGCAGTCAAGATAGGAAAGCATAAATAATCAGGTGGATATTTCATAGTCCAAAAGTATCATTCTTAAGTTGCAAGAAATTGGAATTCATTGGTTACATGCTCCAACAGTTTGCTACGAAAATCCTTAGAGGCGTACTATGTATCCGGTGATAAAAACAATAGTATCTGTCATGCAATGTACATGTTATCCTGTGGCGGAAATAGCAGTATGTGTAATGTAATGTACGTGTGTTGTGCAGGACGTGCTGTCGATCGACCCGTCGCAGCTGGCGCAGCTGATGCCGGGCGGCGAGGCGGCGCCGGCGCTGCAGCAGGTGGCCGTGCAGGTGGAGGGCGAGCCCGGCGAGGACGCCACGCAGGTCATCGCGCAGCTGCTGCAGGCCGACCTGCCCTCGCCCGGTATGTACACACAGCCTTGATATTGTTTCCACTACGTGCGACTCGTGTTCGTGGAGGTCTATTATACATCTCGATAGACATCTCCCCTATGTAGACTATGCAAACTGGTCATTTGTTATGATAAAACAATAACATTGTATGCAACAAATTAAATATTTTATTATGTTCATGTTATGTACTTTTAATGTTATTTGATTGAAAAACAGTGGTAGGTATATTTGTATATATTTTAAAGTAAAGAATTATAAATATTTATATCTACTTGCAATTATAGTGCAATGAAACAAAAATCACTTTTCAGTTTCTATAGTTTACGTAGAAAGCGTCGATCTATCGCCCGAGTATTCAACTGTAAACACTTCTAAAAAACATTGATGCTGGTACTGGAGGCGTTATTTGCGCATATTATAAAAACTTTAAAATGCTTGCACATCATTTGGAAGCGGTGTCAACTGTCATAATCATATTTGACGAAGTTGATTGAGTAACAGACGATATTTTTAATCTGATGATATAATATGAATGTATAGCGTTGACATCGTTGAAGTTTGTTAGCATGATAACTATGTTTTAATTTGTTGTAACTCGCAGGTGGCACGCGGCGCGTAGTGCTGCTGCTTCCCGACGGCACCCTCACGATGACCGAGCTCGATAAGGAACAGTACGAGTCTATTACGGAAGCGAGTAAAGCTCAAGAATAACGACTTCACATTAGTGACAATTAAATGGTAGAACATCATCAATAGCATTGATTCCGGACAGAACTACTGGAATTATATGCTCATTGGTTAATAGGAAATATGAGACAGTTCAGGGTAGTATAACCCCTGGCTTGTAAGCGCCATATTGTGTCCTTGAATTAAAATAGCCCCTATTTCAATAACGTTAGGTTGCTTTATTGCTTGAAGTCCGACGAACCTGAGCGCGGTTCCTCCGACGGTCCAGGGGTTAATTGTTGATATCCAACTTCTCCTTTCCATTAACTAATTGTCAACTCTTCTAGAATTGAACATGCGGCTGGCGGATTTAGCAGTTGTAGAAAGACGTTATCTATAAATGGATAAGGCATATTCAGATAGTGGACAGGTGGTAACCAGATATAAATCTCCATTCTGGTGCTACAGTACTTTATGTCGTCCTTACTACCCACATCGTGTTATAAAATATGCGTTTGAACGCCATCAATGAAATTTCGTATAGAGGACATAAGGCGATATATCTCATTATTTTCTGAAGATAATAATATTCTTTAAGGTTTGAATTTGTACCAGAAACTATTGTACTGATCAAATAACTTATTCATTGAAACTATGAGTATTCATGCATTGTAGCTCATTTAATTTTGAAGGGACCAAATTCAAAAATAGTGATTTGTAGTAGGAGCCAAAAGTTTTATTTGTTACATGGGCATAAATGTCATCAGGTATTCCGCTATTCGCTATTCATTAGGATAAAAACAACAAGTGTAGAATAATTCACTAACGGCGCTAAAATGATCCCTGTGTATGACTCATTTTCATCAAATTGACTACGGCGCACGCATATACTTTTATATTTCGCATCTTTCATACGCCATCCTTTTTAATGCCTAGACCAGGGGTCGGCAAACTTTTGAGTCGAAAGAGCCAAAACTACAATTTACAATAATTCTAAGTTTTTATAGAGCCACAGTTTTTTTCTGACTACTGTTTCGATGCATGTCACGGGGGAGAGATGTGGTAAAAAGCGAGGACAAGTGTCTGAGACAGATCACAGGCTCGCGATCCGCATTTTGCCGACCCCTGGCCTAGACCCTAGATATTACAGCGAAAGTGTGGATTGTACAAGGTCTTGGCGTCGTGGTCAATGTGCTGAGACTTTTGAATTTGGTCACTTCCATTCTAATTGTGTTATATAAAAGTATTTGAAACAATTTTGTAAATATAGAAGTGTTTGAAGATGTCTATGCATTGTACAGGCGGTACACATATAGTAAATAGTGTATGTATTTGAAGTTAGAAGTTCTTTAATGATAATTAAACTGTAATGTTTAGAGTAGACATCTAAACTCTTTAAGACTCTTGGATTCATGGGATGGTATTGTGTGACTGATTAAAGATGTATGTGTGTTATTGGTATAAATCACTTTATGCCTGATCTATACAAGTATAATGTAATTATTTAACGAAAATATCGTAGCTAATATGTACTAGATGTAATTAAAGATACATTAAAACATGCTTATTTTTAGGTAAACCTAGAAATACAATTGAACAATTCTTTGAAGTATAGATTTCAAATCGAATTAAACAATGTTAAAGTTGACCTTCAATAAGTGAGGATGCTTAAACAACCATCAATGGAATGCATGCCCAAATGCAATTTCTATGTTATCACTGTAATATTTTGCTTTATTTATGTACGTGAAGACACCTGTGATTTTTTAAATATACCACCCTGTATACGTCCCACTGCAGGGCACGGGCTCCGACACAATCGAGTGTACGATTGAGAGTGACTATGACGGTGGAGGAAAACATAGTGAGTAAACTTGCATACCATAATGATTTGTAAGAATTTCTATGCTATGTAAAGTTCGCCAAGCCGCAGTAGGCCAGCTTCGTGAACTATATGGTGTAACCTCTCTCAAAAGGGAAATTACCTACTTGTTTAATATCTGTATCAGTATCTATATCTGTATCAGCCCATATAGGTCCCACTGCAGGGCACGGGCCTACTCTACAATCGACAGTACGATTGAGAGTAGTTAGGCTATACTGGGTATCTCAAGACTGCTACCGAAAACGAAGCCGGGTGGTAGTTTTAGTGACTACAAACATAATGCAACTAAAAATTTCCCAAAGAAACGCGACAATTATTTTTTATGATTTGAAATAAAACTATTATTTACGGATTTTATCGCGAATTTAGTTTATTTTTTTACATTTTTGACTTCCCGACGTTTCGATTACTAAAATAATTAAATTATAATATTAAATAATTAAATTATTGTAAAATAAGGGTAGTTGAATTGTAACAGTCACCGAGCGGACGTCTAATACCTCAGTCCGCCCCGTGACCACGAAAGCTGTAAAGTAATCGAAACGTCGGGAAGTCAAAAATGTAAAAAATTCAACTAAATTCGCGATAAAATCCGTAAATAATAGTTTTATTTCAATGTGTAACATTCGCGTAAATGTAAGAAACCATTTTTATGATTTTTTAAATATCGTCATTTTTGGGTGGTAAATCCATAGTTTAGGCTAAAATAATAATTGAAACTCTTTTATACCTTAGAGTATTTATACATAAAAGGGTATACACTATTATTTTAGGAAAAAATGTATTTACCACCAAAATATGGTCACAGGAAAAAAATACAAAAAAAAAAAAATTGTCGCTTTTTTTTGCAACTTTTTCTGTTGCATTGTGTCTGAAGTCGCTTAAACTACCACCCGGCTTCGTTTTCGGTGGCAGTCTTGATATACCCTGTATAGTCCACCACGCTGCCCTAGCGCCGGTTGGCAGACTTAAATGCCATAGAATTTTTTTTAAATCGCTATGGTATGTAGGTTTCTTCACGATGTTTTCCTTCACCGTTATAGTGTGTGGTGATTGACTATCAATACACACATGACTCCGAAAAGTCAGAGGAGTGCCCTGGGATTCGAACCCGCGACCACCGTGAACATGTTGGCAGTCGCGCCTAGTCCGTTTACCAACAGGCCACCACGCACTTTGTTTATTATCAATCGTCCCTAAGTGCCGTGGTGTATTACTTCCCTTATAATCGCGTAATCGCTTATTCTGGCATAAGATTGCAGAGCTGCAGAGTATGATGTTACAAAATGCGGCCTACTGTCAATCTTGGCTTGAAGGAGTTGCAGTGGCGGGTATGGGAGTGGGATAGTCATATATAGGATAGATGGTTTAAATTCATAATAATGGATGCTGTGGTTATGTTGCTGTTTTATAGTTCGATAGCCTCGGTTAAAAGCAATCTATTTATTTACTAGGCCTCTTCAAGTTTCAACAACAAATAGTCAAATTACATTTACTTGTAATTAAATAATATTCCTGAAATGTTGTCTACTGGTTAAGTTGATTGCATTTTTTCAATATGCTATTTTATCTAATACATTCATCTTTAAAATGTATATATGCTCATAAGATCACGTTGACAATTTAAAATATTCACAGTATGTACCTATGTGTCCTTGTAAATAGCATTGTATTCATTAGATTATTCTCAAAATAATCAAACGCCACTCTATACTGGGTATCTCAAGACTGCTACCGAAAACGAAGCCGGGTGGTAGTTTTAGTGACTACAAACACAATGCAACTAAAAATTTCGCAAAGAAACGCGACGATTATTTTTTATGATTTTTTAAATATCGTCATTTTTGGGTGGTAAATCCATAGTTTTTGCTAAAATAATAATTTAAACTCTTTTATACCGTAGATTATTTATAAATTATACACTATTATTTTAGGAAAAAATGTATTTACCACCCAAATATGGTCATAGGAAAAAAATAACAAAAAAAAATTGTCGCGTTTTTTTGCATTTTTTTCTGTTGCATTGTGTCTGAAGTCGCTTCAACTACCACCCGGCTTCGTTTTCGGTAGCAGTCTTGATATACCCTGTATATGCAGCACTAACTACGTAAGTCCTACTTAAAGTTATCAGTTAAGTGGTACGTGCGTAGTTAAGTGTAACGTAATATTTGAATGGCATTTGAGTATGTGGACGTATTTCACATAGACTGTATTTAGTCAAAAAATATTTTAAATGATTAGACATGATAGGACCCTATTGGATTTGTGCTAATATAGCAGTAGATCCTTGGAACATAAAATGACTTGAATGCATAACAGATGTCGATCAGTAAGTTTATGGTTAAAATTATTTGATTTCAAAACTACTTCGTTAGCATAGATGCACATTAGCTTTTAATTGTCATTTTATTGTTTCTTTAATTTTGTAATATAATTGAAATTAAAAAATGTTTACGATATAACATCTATGTTTTTTTATTAATTATTTATTTATTTATTTATTTAAATGCTTTATATACAAAGTATAAAGGCGGACTTAATGCCTGAGGCATTCTCTCCCAGTCAACCTTTGGGTGGTGCAGAGAAATCAAAGTAGGCGCATCTCTAAATAATAATAAAATAAAAATTCCGGTGTAAACTAATATCAGAAGAATATATTATATATACATAAATGAATATGATTATAGTCTGTATATTATATAAATAAATAAAAATACATACATAAATATACAAAATTACATATATTTTATACTTATAGATACATATACTACATAAAACATACTAAGATTATTCTGCCAATTTATCAATTAAATGTTGTCGGACTTTCGCTTTAAATGTCATACGAGTACTAGACGACCTGATTTCGAGGGGGAGTGCATTCCACAGAAGAATTGACTGAATGAAGAAAGAAGAATGTATGAAATTAGAGGTGTGGGAAGGACACTGCAGAAGGAGATAATTAAGTGAGCGAAGATTCCTATTATGGTTACTCCCTAAGTAATTAAATTGAGACGACAAATAAGAAGGAGAAGCAGGGGACATAAGAATGGAAAAAAGAGTTGTAAGGGCGTGTAAAGAACGACGTTGACGTATTGGTAACCATTTTAACTGTGAGCGGAAAGAAGAAATATGATCATATTTTCGGAGATTAAAAATGAATCGAATGCAGTTATTAAGAAGCCGGTCGAGTTTATTGAGGTGTTCTGCATCCAGATCAAAATAGCACACATCACCATAGTCGATTAAAGGAAATATCAAGGTTTGCACAAGCATTGTCTTGGTTTTCACAGGAAGGAAGTTCTTCAAGCGATAAAGAACACGTAGAGTACCCGTAACCTTCTGGCAAACTGCATTAACTTGAGCACGCCAGTTCAGAGAGGAATCGATCAGTATGCCTAGGTCTTTTACTGCAGAGCTCCATTCAATTACTGTGCCATTATAAGTAAGAGGAGGGATAAGTGAAGTGTCCAACCTACTCAACATCCTTGGACTACCTACAATTATTGCCTGACATTTACTTGGGTTGACCGCCAGACCAAAACCGTCGGCCCACTGTTTTATACGGGCTAAGTCTTCGTTAACTTTGTCTATGGCTTCAGTAACAGAGTCAATCCCCGCCTGCGAGTAGATCTGCAAGTCATCGGCATAGATGATACGCACATTGAAGATGTTGTGTAATAAGATTAATAAAGATAGAAAACAACAAGGGAGAAAGTATACCGCCTTGAGGAACACCAGAGTGAAGGTCACGCCATTTCGATGAAGTGTCATCGCGACGTACCGACTGCTGACGCCCCTGAAGATAGGATAAGAACCAATTCAGTGCCTCGGACGAGATCCCAATGTAGGATGTCTTACGCATAGAATAAAGAAGCGGCCATAAATACTAGAGCAACGCGTCTTACAGCGATCTGAACAATAGATTCTTTTGTTGTGTGCACACTGTCGGTCGAAATTCGAGGGCATGACCTTCAAAAACAAAAAACGTCTGAGACATACAGCGCAACTAACATAAATTGACAATTGGTGAAATTAGGAACTAGAAATGAAAGTAAAAAATATCTTCAACGCTTTCATTAAAATATTCTTTCATAATTTATACAATGTACATTTATACTAGTAGTCCAATAGTAGTCATGATAATAATGTCCAATGTAATTAAATTTGAAGAGAGAAAAAAATAATGGTTTCTCCGTGCACCACAGCGCTTTTGAGTGATTTGCGATTGTGGACAAACTTGAGTTTACACAACAATAGGTTTTGTAAATATGGCTACCAGCTTTTTAAGCCAAACTAATATAACATTTCTTAAAACTTACAATTAAATTAGAATTTATAATACGTACAAGGTATAATTTTTTTTATTCAATCTGCATACAAATTAAAATTGTTAAATACAATTTGGACATTTCTAATTATTTACATGAGGTGTGGCTGGGAATCTAACTTGACTTAATAGAAATAAACGCCGCAGTTCTTTGACCAGTTGTTTGTAAATACTAGACTGGACGTAATTGACAGCCTCCGTGACGCAGTTGGTTAGACGCCGCCTGTGAAACGAGAGGCCACGGGTTCGATCCCCGCACCGAGACAAATGTTTGGGAGGCCCACAAGTATTTGTCTCGGGTCTGGATGTTTGAGAGACCGAAAAGTCTCTCGTAGTTCCCGATACCCACGACACAACACTTAATTGATCTTAATGTGGGGTCAGGACTATGTATGTGATTGTTGAGTGTATTTATTTATTTAATTATCAGTAATTAGCCAAAAGTTTGTCTGTGCGTTCATTTAAAAAATGGAAGAAAAACGATTAGAGTATGTGCGAAATAGATAAATTATTTATAATGTTAAATGTAAAGAATACAAATATGCTTACTTAAAGTAAGAAGTATGGGAACAAATAGTCAGTACCTATTTGTACTAAAGATAATAAAGTATCATACTAAAGATAACGGAGTAATTTTTTATACAAACAAATATTAAGTTATTGATGTTAAAATTTCAAAATATACGCGCTGTTTTAGGAATTATAATAGGAAAAGTTTACTTTGTTATTTATCTTCAGGTAGTCTCTTTTTTTTCTTTTAAAATGACACTGGTAGTAGAAATATATAAAAAAAGACAACAAGAACAAGACGTGTGCTCGAAACACGATCTTGCCTACTTTGGAATTCACACATTTTATACATAAGTATTTCTAATATGTGTACACGGCATTGTTGCTTAACATTTTTCCACAGTAAATTTATTCTCAATGTGTAATCTATGTTTGCGTACAGAATTTAATCAATCATAGTATTATATAATTGATTGATGTGTGATTTAATATTAATTGAATCATTGATTTTGACAATAAAACAGTTGCAAACTCGAATGTTCTAGTACCACAGGTTATCACAGACTTAGGACTGTTTATAATAAGCGCCAACTAGGATTAATTTCATTTAAAAAAATATATTATTTATTTATTTATATAGAGATGAGATAAAGAGTACATTAAAATCGACTCTTTCATCCCTAAAAGCTTAGTCATTGGCAGACGAGAAAACCGTCCTTTGTCAATGAAATTAAAAGAAATAAAAACGTACGCGGGCCCTCTGACGAACCGTACGAACCATATCAGTCGCGCTCTTTACCATAGTTTTGTACTCTTTACTCTATGCGTAAGACAAAAACCTACAATGTGTTTTCAGCTTTACGCATAGAGTAAAGAAGCGGCCATAAATACTAGAGCAACGCGTCTTACTACGATCTGTGTGAACCAAGAAGCTTATACCCAAATGGAGATTGCATTCCGTAATAAAAGTGAAGCACAAAAATTTTACCTTGAACACAGAACAATGGTACTAAAGCCTTTTCGGAAACCGGCTTGTTCGGGAGGCTGGAAGTCATCAAACCTGCGTTCGAGACGATTTGTGATGACCCTTGAAAACAACTTATAGACATGGCTCAGGAGCGAGATGGGCCTGTAGTTCTTCAGCAAAGTGTTATCACCTTTTTTGAAGAACAGTACCACCAAGCTCCTGCTCCAGTGCCTCCGGCGTTGAGCCCTCGAGGAGAACGGAATTGAAGAGCCTCTGAAGGACTTTCAGTACCGGCGTTCCGCCCGCTTTCAGAAGCTCTGAAGTGATTCCGTCCTCACCCGGCGCCTTGTTGTTTTTAAGTTGTTTGAGGGCCATCTCAATCTCAAACAGGCTGATGTCCGGGATATCATCGCTAAAGTGTAAGTAAGGTTATACAAAAAACCGAGGAGTATAACTTGCCGCTTTGTTTAGCGTTTGTGGACTATGAGAAAGCCTTTGATTCGATCGAGACCTGGGCTGTGCTACAGTCTCTTCAGCGGTGCCACATAGACTATCGGTACATCGAAGTGTTGAGGTGTATATACAACAACGCCACCATGTCGGTCCGAGTACAGGATCAGAGCACGAAGGCTATTCCACTACAGAGAGGCGTGAGACAGGGAGATGTCATATCTCCGAAACTGTTCACTGCCGCGCTGGAAAATGCCTTCAAGCTCTTGCAGTGGAAAGGATTCGGCATCAACATCAACGGCGAGTATATTACTCACCTTCGATTTGCCGACGATATTGTAGTCTTGGCAGAATCGCTGGAAGACCTTAGCACTATGCTCGAAGACCTTAATCGAGTTTCCCAACAGGTGGGTCTTAAAATGAACATGGATAAAACGAAGATCATGTCGAATATCCATGTTGTGCCCACCCCCATTGGAGTTGGGGGCTCGACTCTCGAAGTTGTAGACGAATATGTCTATTTAGGACAAGTGGTCCGGTTAGGCAGGTCCAACTTCGAGAGAGAGGTCAATCGGCGAATCCAACTCGGTTGGGCAGCGTTCGGGAAACTTCGCGACGTCTTCTCGTCCAAAATACCTCAGTGCCTAAAATCGAAAGTCTTCGATAGTTGTGTGTTACCAGTGATGACATACGGCACCGAGACGTGGCCTCTCACTGTGGGCCTCATTAAAAGGCTCAAAGTCACTCAACGAGCCATGGAGCGGGCTATGCTCGGTGTTTCCCTACGAGATCGAATCAGAAATGAGGAGATCCGTAGGAGAACCAAGGTTACCGACATAGCCCATAGGATTGGCAAGTTGAAGTGGCAGTGGGCCGGGCACATAGCTCGTAGAACCGATGGCCGTTGGGGCCGAAAGGTTCTCGAGTGGAGGCCACGTACAGGCAAGCGAAGTGTTGGACGCCCGCCTACAAGGTGGACGGACGATCTGACTAAGGTCGCAGGAAGTCGCTGGATGCAGGCCGCTTCCAACAGGTCATTGTGGAGATCATTGGGGGAGGCCTATGTTCAGCAGTGGACTTCCTGTGGCTGATATGATGATGATGATGACAGAACAATGAGGTACATGCACCGTGTGTTCAACTCATAGTTCCACTTGGCGAACACAACACCCATGCTCACGACCGCGATTTTTCCATTCCACTTGTTCGTGAGCGTTACGATCGCAAGCGTAAAGGTAAAATCATACTATAGTATTACGTCTTATGCATAGAGTAAAGAAGCAGCTAACTGACCAATCAAGACAATGGAACATACAAGGTCACGTCATAAGCGTACGACTATGTGATATGATTATGCGGATACAACAAAAGAATCCATTGTTCAGATCGGTCGAAGACGCGTTTCTTTAGTATTTATGGCCGCTTCTTTACTTTATGCGTAAGACGGAATAACATAGGATAAATAGGATAAACATAATTAAGCATGAAAAGTACTTCAATAGCCGCGTACTCACTAGCCGTGTAGCCTCGCGCGGCAGCCTCAGACGTTTGCTGCGGGACGGTTGCCTCGCGAGGCAGCCTCGATGTGTACATTTTTTGGATCGAGGCAGCTTCGCGCGGCATGGCCGAGCCAGTTTTGCTCAAGAGAAATTTTGAGACAGTACGTTCGGAAAGTTACCGACACCACTGCCATTCTAATAATTTTACGGCTTGTAAAGTAAAGAAAACGGAAACCTAAACGTTTTTGGATGAAACAATTATACCAAAACAGATAAGATTTTTTTCTTCAAGACAGCTATTGGAATGTTCATTTTCTAACTTATTCCCCATTCATCTTCTCTTAATCTTCTATTAGTATAATCGGGACATTGCGCATCCCAAAGTCTTCTATATTCACCGTATAGTTGTATTAATTTAAGACACTGTTCTTTATCCATGGCGCTAACCTGCGACGAACAAGCGAGGCGAAACACAACCGTCTTGATTGAGCGCGGCAAACGTACCGAGGCGCCTTTGAGCATGGACAAAAAACCGACAACGCTCGGCTCGGGCCACGGCACGCTCGGGCGAGGCGGCGTGTGCGTTTGCCTAGGGCGAGGCACGTCCCGACTAGCCGAGCATTTGCTTCGCGCGGCAGGCCTCGCAAGGCTGCTCGGTCAGTCAGTACGCGGCTATTAATTAGGTACTGGTCAAACATTTTATATTGGAAAAAATATAATAGGTATACCATGTTATTGGATTGTTATTTCAATGAATGGCGAAAAGAGCATGCCATTCGCCTGATGGTAAGCGATACGAATGCTCATGGAAAGTGGCTAAACCAAGAAGATCCATGAATTTCAAGGCAATGCTTGGCATTCTACTGCGTTCGCTATCCTTAGATATAAGATGTTAAATCTCAATGTGTTCAACACAATGTCCTTCCAACTTGTAAATTTACACTGCTGTTTGGCGAGGGAAATAGACATTATGGTGGTACCTACCCGGAACTTTCGTAAGAGACTTACTACCTGGTAATTCACTATTAATTCATTAATTTACAATCAAATGGGTATACCGCAATTTTGATGATGCATCGCAATAATGCTGCAGAATGTTGTACTTAATTAATTCAGTTCTCTATTTTCACGGTCGCCATGTTTCTTGCTTTGAAATTTCACAATCACGCCAATTTTCTCAATGCTCTGACATGGGATCCCATGAGCGTATATCACGACTTTATTATTGATATTTTCCTGTGATATTTTCGCTGCGACCACAACAATCGTCATCATCAAGTGGAACTGAATTAGCTTATAACGACGTTTGACTATTGCCGGTTCCTTACGGAACGAAAAGAACAAAAAAAAAAAAAAAAAAGACGTTTGACTATTTGACAGTTGACATTTGTTGTCTTCGCGCGTAATTTTGTTTGCAAGTTGAAACATGCAAGATTTCTTTTAAAATATCAATGTCTCCAGTTTATATATACATAAAAGAAAATTAATAAACTATTATTGTGTATTATCAGACTCAAGAATTGTATGTCTTTATAAAAATGGCTTATAAATTGTCAGAAGGTTCTTTAGAGGTATGTCTAATTGGATATTCGTTTTAGAGGTAATCCTTTACGCTTCGCTTTACATATCGTTGATTTTATAACTATCTCCCCATATCTCAAGTCCTTGGTTAGCGTATATTTTCGTTTGATTTGTAATAGAATTCTTATTGTCGGTAAATGTCATCGTTTATAAAAAAAAATATTGCGAAAGTTTTGCAATATGATTTATAAATTATCCTTCATACTGGATTTTGCATCCCTACATTCTCTTTTTCCGATAACTATAAACCAGTTTTTGCAAATTGAAATAAAAAGGAAAATCTTTTATTGCCAGCTTTTTAGCATTGGTCAATTTCTGCCAGGTAAACCTTTAATATTGTATAAATTATTGGCTTAAATAGCATCCAATGGCATAGTTGTGGAATCTCAATCTGTATAAACTAAATAATCTGATTAATTAATTATTTGGATTTAGCAGGTACAAGAATATCAGTATTGGTTGTATCTATGTCATACCCACATATTTAAATTATATTTGTTACAGCTTTGTTCAGACATGCGCAGATCCTAAATTAGACGGTTATTCAAATAGTGCCCTAAATGTAGATGCTTAAATTGACCAAATCATTGGAATTAAATGGTTCTACACCATAAGAAAGGAACTCTCAATTATATGTGCATATCATCATATATTATGCAATTACTCTTTACATTTTCAGTTGATTATGAATGGCGGTCAATATGACAAGCCCATCATGCAAGTATTAGGCAGCAAGAAAATTCAAGGCAGTGGAGCTAATGATAGATTCAGACTCCTTGTGTCTGACGGGAAACACTCGCATAGCTTTGCTATGCTTGCTACACAGCTGAACCCCATGTTGATCACCGGAGAACTGTCTGATTACTCAGTGGTACAGATAGACAGATTTGTCACTTCACTCTTAAAAAATACTGGCAAAGGAGAGAAGTAAGCCAACCTTATTTATATTTTATTGATTGTTCCTATAACATTTTTATATTGTTTGCCCCCTCATCAATGTTTATGTATGTTAAGGATTTAATTTAGTTTTATGTTCATGGCATCTTGTTTAACAAAAAAATATTCTATGTAGCCGACATAGAATAATTTTCTTATGTTATGCATTGAGGTTTGAACTTTAACTCATAATCAAATGATTTATAATTGAATAGTCTAGAGTCTAGACAACAATATGTTGTTTATTATGTGATATGTTGTATTATCAGCGGTCGAAGCTAATCAGGTAAATCAGGCAAACCAAATACAATCACATAGTTAGGTTTTTTCGTAAATGGTCAGTTTTGACAGTTTTTTTTGTTGTTTGATTAGGAAGGTACATATATACATAGGCATGATAATCTGAGAAAAGATTGAATAAATGATTGGATAAATGTCTACTTTGAGATAACATTTGCACTCATTTTCTTTTATTGAGAATGTATTGTATGCCATGCATTGGAATATGCTTTTGGGAGCTTAATCAGATAATACTTTTGCTATTGCTATTGATCATTAGCATTTTTAGCCATAAGTTTCCTGCTAAAGATATGATAACAAAGATTTAAAAAAAAAATCTTTTAATTTACAATGATTTTATCATATTTGTCTACTACAATCATGTGTATTTATTTTAGACGTGTAATGATTATACTGGACTTGACTATCGTTGCGCCTGGAAGTGAGGTGGGGAAGACATTGGGCTCTCCTCAAACATGGACGGAAGATATGGCCAAACCAGCTCCGGCAGCACCAGTGAAGAGTGCCGTACCATCACCAGCGTCAATACCAAAGCCTGTCCCAACAACAGCGAACTTGGATTCCAGTATAATCAATCCTAAGATTACTCATCCGATTTCAAGCCTCAGTCCTTATCAAAACAAGTAATGACTTCTTATATTTATTATCTTTTGCAGATTATTCATTTTATCGCATCTTTTTAATTTTACACAACAACAAAGGGGCCAAAATACATTGATTTGTTGTTGTATTACTCTTGAAATCTTGTCAAATGTATTTTGAAATTTTAAGATGGGTCATAAAAGCGCGCGTAATGTCGAAATCAGCAATCCGCCAGTGGAGTAATGCTAAAGGCGAAGGAAAATTGTTTAGCATGGATTTATGTGATGAGTCTGGCGAAATCAGAGCAACGGCGTTTAAAAACGAATGTGACAAATTCTATGATATGATACAGGTAAGATATGAAAAATTATACAAAAATAATTTCACAACAGTAAACCCAACATTTATATTATATAGGCTGAGGTGCCACTAGTGCCATTTTAATCCGCCCAACATCAACTACATATAGAATGTTTGGAAGGAATTTCAATGACAATTAGAGGATTTTCAAGGACAATTTCTTTCAATTATCTAGGCAAAATATAATTATGAAATTAAAACGTCGATATTGTTTTTATTCCAAAATGGATGAATGCTTACTTTTAGAAATCATGGAAATAATGTGTGAAGTCTATTAATACACATTAGATCAGTCTGCTGTCTAAGACCTAAATCCTTTTCTGTGTTAAAGTAGCCCATTGCCCAGTAATGAATAGGCTAGTATTATTTTCTATAAAGCCACGTTTATAACAGGTGGACAAAGTGTATTACATCAGCCGCTGCAGTCTCAAGACAGCGAACAAGCGATTCTCGACTCTAAAGAACGACTACGAGATGTCGTTCACGCCGGAGACGGTGGTGGCCGAGTGTACGGACGACGTGGGCTCCATGCCCGGCATACAGTACGACTTCATGCCCATCAACGAGATCGCCAGCAAAGACCCTGATACTATACTAGGTAAATAGCTTTGTGATGTTAGCTATTATGCCCGGTATATCTAGAATGAAATGGAAAACAAAGACAGGCAGGTTTTTGTGACTTTAGAAAAAAAACAATTAAGTTTCGTAAAAAAGTGTATTTTGTGTAATTTTTATAGGGCGTCGTGTTTGATTGGTAAATTTTATAAATACCTACTTTTCCTTAAATAATAAAACACACTTATATTTTTAAGACGCAATTAATGTCAATGAATCGCGAGAAAAGCATGCCGTTCGCCTGATAGTAAGCGATACGACCGCTCATAAACAGTAACAGAACCAAACAACAACTTGAACTACAAAGCAATGCTTGGTATTCGACTGCGCTCGCCATCCTCAGTAGTATTAAGATCATATTACATATTTATTGCCGCTTCATTTTATTATTTATACGATTTTGTTCGTAGACAGTTCTTAAACCTATTTTAGTTATGGAATGTTTTATCCTTTTCGAATTACTTTAGAATTCAGTTTGACCGAAGAAGACAAAATATTCGATTGCTAAAATAGATTTATAAAATGTCAATGAATAAGACCCATAGGTTCTAACTGGTAATTACCCTTGTGTACAAATTCGACATAAAAAATTGGATAGTAATCTGTTGAATACAATGAATGAGTATTGATAAGTAATCTTTGTCATTAGATGTAATTGGCGTTTGTAAGTTTTCGGCTGATGTCCAAGAGCTAACTGCGAAGAGCACAGGTCGTCTGCTGAAGAAACGAGAGGTCACCATTGTAGATTCTTCTGGTGGAGCGGTTAGTTGTTCTTTTGATTCTATATTTTTCTTCTCACTTTTACCCAATGCCATTATTATAGGCAACTATCAAAAGGTGTTTTCTTGGTAGTCACAAGAGGTACTATAATATTTTTTAAGGTTTTAGAAAATGCAAAAATAAGGTAGGTACATTGAAATACTCGAGCGTGTCGCATATTAATACTTTCGAAACTCCAACCGTCTGCTTGATACCAAAAGCACTTTAATCTGATAATGTTCGTAGCAGAGGTGGCCACAAGAAAACATAGAAAATAGGATATTAGATTAAAGTGTTCTAAGTTCTCAAAACAACAAGCAATTCACAATTTCATATGTTTTCCTAGGTTTTTGAAGTATTGAATTTTTGACTAAATATAACATTTTGAGGAGAACTACCCTACCGACCCGGCAGATGCTAAAAGCGGCTACCGCCGATAATACTGCCTGCCTTTTGTTCATTGTCATTGGGCGTTACTAACATTTATCCATAGTACGATTAGTATTGACACATTTTATGGTAAATAATGTCCAAATATTAAGAGCGTATACACCTTGCGCGCAAAGTCAACTATAGGTATTTCTTCGTTAATTTCACGCACACATAAGCGACCAAAGCTGTGTGCGTAGAGCTGCCGCGTCGGCTCGCTATACAATCGGCTCAAACAACTTTGATCCGTGCGCTTCAAATATTCAATTGAAATGTAACTGTTATATAATATCATAAAAATATTTTATTTGCATTATAAGTAGACAAATATTACTGTGCAAGCAAAGAATAATACAAATTTTGGATACTAATCATATTTTCGTTATTATTACATTGTTAAGTTGCATTAAAATCAGTGTTCAATCAGTCTACACTACGGACGTTTTATTAATCATTTCGTGTTCGAACACATAAATAGTGTTAGGGGCCTTACAACCCCTTACAATTACGAAATATATTTAATTTTATATTACAATACATAACATAATTTAGCCTCGGAATTACATCCCATTATATTACCTGAAACATAATTTATACTCACTACAAATCATTGTAGGTAATAAAAATAATTAAATATTTTACTACCAAAGTACGATGTGGTAATCGCATTCCGCGCGTGGCTATTTTTACTACGCGCGGCATAATCGACTGCAGCCAGGCCGGAGCGACAAGCGATACGTCCTCCCTCTAGAAGGCCTTGCGGCGGTCTGATTTGATCCACGTCGGACAGCGTGTTTTATAGTGGTTTTTAAAATATTTGTAGAAAACATGAAAACTAATTTTGTTCAAATATAAAAATGGTAATTTATTGATAAGATGTTCTTCTATTATAATATGCAATTGCTATAAAAAATTATGTACGATAAGTTGGTGAAAAAAAAAATGTTCTTGACGAGAGTTTCTGAATAATTTCGCATTGTTTAAATTTTATTTTTCAGGAACTAAACACAAAAAGATTATTTTTCTCAGCAAAATCCCTCCATAAGGGTCTTATTAGTCTGATAATATTTTTATTTTCATCTTATATTTAGTGGTTTCGGATATCTTAAGCTTCTAAATTGCCATTTAAAGCCTAAATAACGAAACTTGTGTTCAGTAATCCGTATAGTACTCACAAATTATCCATCAATCTATAATGTTTTCCACCAAAATCCCTAGATGACAACCTTTTCTAAAATTAGTAATAATTATTTTTCCTTTAAATTGTTTATTGGTGGCTATTAACTCATTTGAAAAGTCCTGTTTTTAAGCCAAAAAGCGCGTGCAGGGTATAAACGCTCGTAAGAAAATTCTGAGATAGCCATGGACGGTGAGATAGTGAAAGTATTGTTGCAGGTCGCTCTGACGCTGTGGGGTAATGAAGCTGAGACTTTTGAAGCAAACGGCAATCCAGTTATTGTTGCAAAGGTAATATTTTATATGAATATTTTTTATAAATTTACAGGATGTAAATACATATTATACAGTATTTATTTATTTATTTTATTATACACTTCGTTATATACCACTTAAAAATATGTTTACAAGAATAAAGAACAAACATACTGTTACAATCGGTGGTCAATATCGCAAAACAGCAATGCTAGATAGACAACCTTTGGATGGGCTATATTGATAAGAAATATAGAAGCTATGTGACAGATCGCGTCTACTTTATATTTAAGATGTAAAAAATACTGGTATTAATTGTTAAATCCCCAAATTCATATTTTCACTAGTGTAGCTTTCACATTAGAGCCACAACGTGTGAATAACAATTCCTACTTTTGGTCATTATCAATTAAGTTAATGTATTTATAGTCAGGATGCAAAATATTATTTCAACTTTGAAATTATTGCATAAAATATAATTTTCTGATTCTAATAAATAGTAGTGTTTCTTTATTTAATATTATATCCTTATATCATTGCAATCGTGATATGATTGTGTATTGTGTTTCAGGGTGCTCGCGTGTCTGAATTCAACGGAAGCAAATCGCTGTCATGTATGAACAGCACTGTTTTACGGTTCAACCCTGATTTACCCGAGGCACACAAACTCAGAGGATGGTACGACAATGGCGGCGCAAATATGGACGTTATCAACATTTCAGCTAAGTAAGAATACATCATTTTCGCACTTTTTGTTTGAATATCAATACGAATTTGCAAGATGGTAGAAATACATCACCCAGCAAGTCGTGTGTCGGAACTACATAGTATTTCTTCAGCTATAACTAGCAAAAAAAAAATATTTGTGTAGACTTGCGAGAATGGGTTATTTACCCCTGAATTTATAGCAACATAATCAGGTGACGAATGTTATCATATTGCCTTGATGGAATTTAGTAATTTTTTATATCAGCAATTATACGTCCCACTGCAGAGCACTACAATCGAGTGTACGATTGAGAGTGATTAGTCCATATAGTGGGTTGACGGACTTACATACCGTAGGAATTCTTAAACATCGCTATGGTATGCTAGTTTCCTCGCAATGTTTTTCTTCGTCGTTTTAGTGCTTGGTGATTGATTATCAATACATACATGAGAAAAGTCAGAGGTGTGCCCTAGGATCCGAAAATCCGCGATCACCGTCCGCATGTTGGCATATTTATTAATTTAACAAAATAAATATAATACTTACCAATAACATTTCCGTTTTCGGTTCATAAACATTATATTTTTGTATTATTTTCAGAACTGGAGGATACAGCGGCGGATCAAACGAATGGATCACATTCTCAGAGGCCGAGAGTCGTCAGTTGGGCTCTGGTGAAAAGGGCGACTACTACAGCCTGCTCGGAGTACTGACATTTACCTTCTCAGACAACGCTGTGTACAAAGCCTGTCCACAGGAGAATTGCAACAAAAAAGTTGTGGACCAAGAAAATGGACTGTTTAGATGTGAGAAGTGTAATCGAGAGTTCCCTAACTACAAACACAGGATCCTGTTAGCTGTAAGTTCAAACTATGCAAATTCAGATGCTTATTTAAAGAAAATAGTTTTATTATATTTCTTGTGTAATGCATTCGAGAAATGAGGTGTATAAACGCAAAGTTATTTATTATAAATCATTTTACTTATGATTAGATTACTTATAATTAAAATAAAATTTTGGAGTGAAGTACCCACATTACAATTTACACCCCAGGGTGCGAATTTAGCTTAACTTTAGTAAAATAATACCACTCAGAATTGTTTTAATTAGTTTTAAGTATTTTTTGTATCAGCTATGTTAAGAAATCATGTAGATATGATTTGATTCAATAAAACTCTAACAATAACTATTAAAACTAAAGTAATACATTTGATTAAAAATCTGAAGATACTTGCATCTGTTGATATATTATCTAAAGATACTTGTAGGTATATTATGTTGAGACAGACATATGTATTGCACGTTCACTGCAGGGCACCTCTACTATCGAGAGTACGATTGTGGGGGATTAAGCAATAGTCCATAGGTAGCCAACAATTTTAGAAAATTAAAAATACGTAACGATTTTACAGAAACACTAGTGTAATGTGCTAAAAAGTTTATTAATAAATGTCCGGCTAACTAAACTACACATAAAAGTAAGGCTCGACCGAGATCTCGGTCTCGGCATTCTCGGCTACAAATCCAACCGAGAAATTTGTCTCGGTTCTCGGCTAGTTATAGCCGAGATTCTCGGTCATGACCGAGATTGTAACTTTGTTCGAAATGGCATTCAAATTTTACCGCGCGTGGTCACGAGCCGCAGCCCGAAGTCGATTGGTGTAAGTGCGTGGGAGAGCTGAATTGTGATTGGTTAAAATCCCGGCTGGCGAACTGCGGCCGGCCGCCTTCGCCCCGTTCGAGTAGTATTTATAATTGTTTATGTTGTTGACAATAAGTAATGATTGGAAGTTTGTTTTAAGTTTGTTTGTAAATTAAAATAAGTTCTTTTAAGTTTGTGTTGGTGCTTGCTGTAATTACTCGTAAATTCATTGATTACACTGGCTTTGGAAAAGCAAAATCATTGCTTATAGTTTTACGGTGGCATATAAAGCAGGTAAGATGTTTATATATAAGTCAATTAAATACCTATATATTACAGATTAACAGGGGTTTTGTGACTTAATGCGTATGTTATTTTGCTTTAAATATGTAAAGGTTAAAATTTATAAAATACAATTAAAAATAACTAAACAGACATGTTTTGTTTGTCAATAGGTACCTAACCCTTGCAAAGTTTTTTCTAAAATCAAATACGTTATGGGTACCGTTGTATGTCGTATGTCAAATAGGTACCGTTTCTTAGTAAATTAATCGAGAATTGCTTTGATCAAAGTTGACGACCTATATTAGTTTTTAAACAAAAAACTTATCAGGTGCTATTTTTTCAGTTTTGTTTCGATTTAATGCATTTAATGTTTATGTTTAATAAGACAGTATAATATTGTATTGTTGCAGATAAAAACTAAATATGCCTAAAGTAAATCCTATTTGGGAATATTATGAAAAAAATATTGTATTACATCCATCAAAGGCTATTTGTAAGTCGTGTAGTAAAACGGTGTCATTAGGCAGTCCTTAGCCGAAATATCAGACTGTCAAAGGTTTGAAACTGCACCTGTCGAAATATCATTCATCTGAATTTCAACACTATGAAAATAAACTAGCCGAAATTGCTCACGAAAATAGTTTGAAACCGGCCATTTCAAAACCCGTGCGCCTTAATATTGATGATAATGATAATAAGCATCAACCTACTATAAAACAATTCATATCTCATCCGCCTTCAGCAAAATGGCCGGATGATCATCAGATTGTAAAACGAATTGATAAAGCAATTATGGATTACATAATTGTGGACATGCAACCTTATACTACAGTATCAGGTGAAGGATTTAAACGTTTGAATTTCGCTGATCCATCTGGGCCAAAACGTTACAAACTGAAGTCCGAAAAATACTTTCGCAGTCAGCTAATGCCTGAAACATATGAAAAGGTTCAAGCCAAAGTGGTATCTCTGTTAATGGAAGCTGATTGGATAAGTTTTACTACTGATATATGGTCAAATCCCACGAAAACTTGTTCGCTGCTGAGTTTTACTGCCCATTTCGTTCGGAAAGAACAACGCCTTAAAGTGGTACTGGCTGCATCTGTTCTGGAAGACGACCACACTGGCGATTATGTAGCAGAAAAACTCAAAGAAATAGCCGAAACTTACAACATCGCAACAAAAGTTCACTTGGCTGTACGAGATAACGCTCGCAACATGGTTCGCGCCACTCGAGTAGCTGAATTCACATCATTGGGTTGTGTTGCTCATACTCTGCAGTTGACGATTCATGATGCTATTTTTTCGATTGCAGAAGTTGAGACGCTGATAAAAAAATGTCATAAAGTAGTCGGCCATTTTCATAGGAGTGAACAAGCTCGAAGACATTTAAGTACTTTTCAAAAATCCTTAAATTTGCCGGAGCATGCGCTTTTTCAAGATGTCGAAACTCGGTGGAATAGTACCTACTTAATGATGGAACGACTGCTTGAGCAAAAAAATGCTTTGAACCTATATCGTATTGAAAAAGGGGGCATACTAGAAATTAACAGTCATGAATGGAATTTAATGAAAGATATAGTAAACGTTTTGCAATGCTTTTATCAAGCCACGTTAGATATCTCTTCTGACTCGTCCTGTGTTTCAGTTGTAATACCATTGGTGGCAATGTTAAATGGAAAATTGGCGCCAGCACAAACTATTCGGCCCTTTAATGACCAGGAAGATAATAATGAAAATTACGCAGAGATGATGAAGAGCAAGCTTCTGGATGCACTTAATCAGCGGTTTTCATTTATTAAAAGTTGTTTGCCACTTATTACTGCAACACTGATCGATCCACGGTTTAAAACAAAATATCTTACTGAAAGCGAAGTTAACTCAGCCAAGCTTCATATTATTGAAACTCTCACTCTCAATGAGAATGTAGGATCAGATTCTCGTGAGACAACATGGGCATCTTCAACCAACTCGTCAAACATGGCTGCAACAAATATATCCAACCTATGGGCAGCTCATGATTCAATAGAGTTGGAAGACGAGTCAATGACCAACGACGAATACAGTTCAAGTTCCTTGATCGAAATGGCGCTAGAAAGCTTTCTCAGAGAGCCAAGATTACAAAGGAATGCAAATATTTTTGAGTATTGGTTCTCGTCACCTTATAAGTTGCTTAAACCGGCGGCAAATAAGTTTTTATCTGCGCCGCCTACAAGCGTAGCGAGCGAACAACTTTTCAGTAAAGCTGGAACAGTTGTATGATGAGAGACGACACTCATTGAAGGGTGAAAATGCCGAAAAATTGCTTTTTTTATGTTATAATATAATATTATTTAATTTTGATTATTAAAAAAGTTTATTTCATTAAACAATTGGTTGTGTATTAATAAGTTTTCAGTATTACATATTTTTTTTCACTCATTGTCCATTCTCGGTCTCGGTTTTCGGTCTCGGCCGAGATATTATTTTAGTCTCGGTCTCGGTCTCGGTCTCGGCCGAGAACGAAAATCCCATCTCGGTCGAGCCTTACATAAAAGCAATAATATGCTTAACAATTATTCCCGGTAACGTGCTGGGATGACAATCTGGCGCGCACTGGCGCGAAGTTTTATAGCATATTGGGAAGGCATATTGCCATTTAAGGTGCGATCGGGAACGGCGGCGCGGCATTGGTCGACTGGCCTACCAAATATTGGCCTAATCAATTGAGTGCTTGTTACAACGTTGTGCTTGTTATTACAGGCGAACGTATCGGACCCGACCGGCGAGCAGCGCGTGACCGCGTTCAACGAGTCCGCCGAGGTGATGCTGCGCCACTCCGCCGACCAGCTCGGACGCATGTTCGACTACGACAAGCCCGCCTACGCACAAGTGTTCGACGACGTCAAGTTCAACACGTTCGTGTTCAAACTGCGCGCCAAAATGGAAACTTACAGCGTGAGTATCGACAATTTTGTTTTATTATATTGAGATTCTCCAATTATATTCTTTACCACAGTTACATTTTGATGCATAAACCACTTAAAGGAGTACACAACACTTATTTTATTAGTTAAATGTAGTTAGTAAATATTTAGAGTTAAAAACAAATAACATTCCAAATATTCATATGGACTCACAATAGCTTCGATCAGATATATCCTAGATACAGGGTCGGGAACAAATTCACACGCCAAAAGTAACCGAGGTTGCTTATACTTATACATTTGAATTTCCAAGTTCCAACTAAGAGATGTAGCAAAATGTCTTAAATTTTAATCAACAATAAACCTTATTCCTTTAAATTAAAATTTATTATGGTTTGGACCATACTAAAATCAAATAAGAGCACATGCTTATGCTCATATTTCTCTTGCTGTTTTTAGGCTGTTACTTATAATCTAGTGTATATTTGATCGAAGAATAATAGCGCTTATTACTCCCGTAATCATCTTAACCAAACACTATATTATATGGAATAGAAAATATGGGTCTTGTGAAAACTGGGGTACAATCGATGTCTACTGGGTTGATGTCACTAAAAGGATCGTTGTTCCCCTTCTTTACACCTGACATCCGATAATACCCATATGGTATGACACAACATGCATTATCAATTATTTTATTGCGTTATACATTGCATTATGAATAAATATCTTGCATCCAACATAAATACATATCAAACGACTCTACACTTATAGAAGAGAACATAGTTTAAAAAAATATAAAGGTAAACTTATTTAAACCATACATTTACTAAAATAATTTCATTTATTATCTTCAGGATGAAACCAGACTGAAGACAACAGTGATCACTGCCCAGCCGGTAGACTACAAGGAAGCCAATGCTAGATTACTAAAAAATATTAAAACAATGACTGGCATTGATGTTTGATATCATCTTATCTTATTATTACATAAATTCCATCAGTTTATTTGTTCTAATTTATCGCGGGCGAAATTAGACAGGAAATTATGATCTTATTTTAGCTACAATAATGTTCAAACGAATAACATCTTAAATTGGCTTTGTTGAAAAAGTTAGCTTTAAGTTCATAATATGTGATTTTATTAAATTCCAAAATGTTACATTATGTTATAAATGAAAATTAGAGATAAAGAATTGTGTTACATTTACTACCCAATAAAAGTGTTTTGAATTTGATTATATAATGTTTTTTTTTTCAATTGTATTTCAGAATTCGATTCTTAATTGCTAAGTTATAGTTACTATAGTGAAAAAATGAGAGTATTTTATACGATGCCTGCGCACATCGACAGCCAAAAACCAACATGATGAAGCAAGCTGGTCGACTGGTGGGTAGGTCTCTCATATGTGAGAGACCACCTGGGCAGGTGTCATCGCAATGTCTATTTCTCCCGTCAAACAGCAGTGTAAATGCACTGTTGTTTCGGATTGAAGGACATTGTAGCCAGAGTAACTACTGGACTTATTGAGACTTAACATCTTATGTCTCAGGATGGCGAGCGCAGTGGAATGCAAAGCATAGCTTTGTAATTCAAGGTGTTGGTTGGTTTTGCTACTGTTTATGAGCCGTCGTATCGTTTACCACCAGTCGAACGGTATGTACGTGTCACCGTTCACTAAAAAAGTAGGCTTATTACTTTTACTACAGCGCGTAGTGTGATGCAGAGCGCCACAATAGCTGTCCGTGTTTCGAATTCATTCCGCGTCGCTCTTCCGCTCCTCGGGCGTCCGCGCGTGGATGCTAATGCACTCATGCATAATAAACCCTTTTTGCAACGAATTGGATGCATATTAAATCTTCTAATCTACCATACAATTCTCAAATCAAGTAATTGATAACGATTGTTATATTGATTTCATTCCCTAAAAATTATTTATAGAAATAGCATGCTCCTTGTACGGTTCAGCGAGACTCCTCTGAAAGAGGAAATAAAACAATAATATTTACTAATTAATTTATTCAATCTTATTTGATATGACTTATTATTTGGCTAAGAAAATGGAAACGGAGAGAAGGAATGTATGGGCTTGTTACATCAAGAAAAAAATAACCAATTATGTATTACGGGCAGTTTCACCATTTAATTCTTAAGTAGAAATATACACACTATAACACTTATATTTAATAACACGATTAATGTTACCAAATATGCTAATTGAACGTAAATAATTGTCTTATAGTATTTTACAATTTAATGTGTGTATGTTAAGTTCCATTTAATTTTGCAAAGTAAATTGGTTTTCCTTGTACATAATATTTGAATGCGCAAAATGTACACACAATAGCAAAAGTATGAATACAGCCCAATAATATTAAATAAGTAATTATCAAATTAGCTAGCAGTAATAGGCTTGCCATTACATAATTCTAAAGCTGAGTTCGACCAATAATATATTATGGTAAAACGCATAGGTTTTTTCGCCTGACAGCTCACTATGACATTCAATGCACACTGCATCAATGTTAATAATTAGCAGTTATCTTGTTAAAACTCAGGAGAATCAATATTTGCACAAAACTATTAATAAGAATATTTTTTTTTTCACTCAAAATACTTCAAACGAAATGTGCCTTCAGTAAATTTCTTTTAATGATAATGCAGCCTTACATATCGATTTATCATCAAAATGACAAATATTGCGTAATTACAAATGGGTTCTGATTTATATGTGATGTGTACACTTATACTAATTAAATACAATAATTTAAATATCATTACAATATATGATTACGAAATAATTCAATAACTAACAAGGTATGGCAGTGTGTGGTTTTTAATCAATGTGAATGCTCTCTTTCATTCATTAAATTTCGTCTTATATGGCCGTTAGGTTGCTAATTCCAACAAAAAATAAAATAAGCTAACTGAATAAGATCAGCTTTAATTTTAATTATGAAATTATTAGTATAAAGTATAAATAAAAATTAAATTTCTTGTACCCCATCACATACACATGTTGTGGGTGATAAAGTGATCGGTGATCGGTATAAGTAACATGCATGGTCAAATTTATATAGCTTAATAAAATACCAATAATATAAAATAATACTTCTATACCTAGGGCCCTACTATATTCATCTGAAACGAAGTTCGAAACTTCGGATGGTCGAAGTTTATATACGACAAGCGGTCGGACCCGACTCCGCCCGGGTGCAGACACAAGTTTCAAAATTGCGGTCAAAATGTTCAATTCCGACTATCAATTTACAATATCGACCAATCGAAGCACGAAAAACGAATAAAATTTACTCATATTTGCTAGAAATGTCACTACTGCTTCCCTCCTATAAGTCATAGCGTGATGTTATATAGCCTATAGCATTCCTAGATAAATTCACTATCCAATACTGAAAGAATTTTTCAAATCGGACCAGCCGTTCCTGAGATTAGCGCGTTCAAACAAACAAACAAACTCTTCAGCTTTATAATATTAGTATAGATACGAAATACGAATGTACCTACATACCGGGTATCTCAAGACTGCTACCGAAAACGAAGCCGGGTGGTAGTTTTAGTGACTACAAACACAATGCAACTAAAAATTTCGCAAAGAAACGCGACAGTTATTTTATATAATTTTTTAAATATCGTCATTTTTGGGTGGTAAATCCATAGTTTTTGCTTAAGTAATAATTTAAACTCTTTCATACCTTAGATTATTTATAAATATAAGGGTATACACTATTATTTTAGGAAAAAATGCATTTACCCCCCAAATATGGTCATTGGAAAAAAAATTACAAAAAAAAATTGTCGCTTTTTTTCGCAACTTTTTCTGTTGCATTGTGTCTGAAGTCGCTTAAACTACCACCCGGCTTCGTTTTCGGTAGCAGTCTTGATATACCCTGTATACTTATGGTCGTTATTGACTTATGGTCGTAACCATAGACTTATGGTTACGATGTACGTTATACAAATTCGAACTTTCACAGAGTAGATACATTCGTATCATATAAAAAACTTCGATCGTCCGAAGTTTCGAATTTCGTTTCGGATGAATATAGTAGGGCCCCTAATTACAAACGTAGCTACGGAACACAGCATAATTAAATCAAAATTATCACAAAATGCTTACAAATTACTTGTTCAAAATTTTAACATGATTTTTTAGCATTAGAATGCGAGTGTAATGCCAGCAGAAATTCATCTTCAATATTACAATAATTAATAAAAAAATAACTCTGAGATACCAACAGTTTCCGAGAGATTCAATGTCACTATTCTATTGAGGATCAAAATAGAAGCCACTATTTTCTAGTAAATTCATATAGATGGAGAGAACACTGAAGTTTTAGCGTCAACCCAACAAATACTTGGATCTCATTAGTCTTAATATAATTAAGTCGTAACATTACACTTATCTATACACATTACAGTAATATTGAGTTTAACATCATTACATCGATACACGGTTTAAATAAATATTACCTAAGAAAATATCATGCTCATTTATAAATAATTATCAATTCCATAAAAGATATATTTCTAAGGTATACACATTCGAGTAAGAAAAAAGAGATTCATCAAACGAGATACAAAACTGACAAATGGAAAATAATCTCAAACCGCGCGTCGTGACCGCGAGACACGGTCACGCGGCTCACACAAGTGTACCATCTAAAGGTAACTTTAATCGAAGTATGCGTTATCCACGACACACGTCGGTGGCGAGTGTCGAGTCAGAGTCCATCACTCGACGCCCTCGACGTCACGACGATGCACTACACTAAACACGAGTCCGCACTAACGGAGAGTCACTGAGACAGCGTGGTGGGGTCGCCTGCCCGGTGCGAGCGAGCCCGCGCCCGCCGCCGAGCCGCCGCCGACCACTACTTACCCTCAATAAATAACACAATAACTTAACGCTCTTTGGATCGGAGCGCACGGCCCCGTCGCCACTCGTGCGACGGAGCCGCGCACGCGAAATAAATTAACCAAGCTCAACTTTAATGCACTAAAACGAAACGCACAATCATTATATGGCCCTGAAATCTGAATATGCCTAATTCACAATTTCTACGTGAATTGATACGTTTTAAATTTGCAATTGTATTTTATATTGGCATCTATATATTTCTTACAAAATAAAAACAAAAGTGATTTTAACAAAATAATTACCTACCACGGCAGGTCCGCTGCAGATATTTCTCTTAACACAACTACGTGAAGCCTTGCCACGACATATGTCACCGACAAAAAAATTAAAGCTATTTACTATATTATTTGTATTTTCAAGGGCCTGTAATTTGTGCCATCTAAAGCAATAAAAAAATGCAACTAAAATTTCAGCCATGTAGTCACATTATGTTAGATTTTACACGACCAAAAAAAATTTTATCCAACGGTCCCTTTGTAGCGCGTAAGTCGCACTCTGCCGTTACTTTGTTTATAATATGTCATAATCCAAATCGAATCGAGTAATAATATCATATTATCGTGTCAAAACGTTCGCATCAAATTTAAGAGAAATATCGACGCATTTCGGTAAATTAAAGTATTCTAACTAACTAAGAAAACTTAACTAGCTAAAATATTAAAAAACAAATATTATTGAGTTTAAATCGGTCGTTGTGACCGGCGGCGGGTCGCGCGGCGCCCGCGTCAGATCCACGTGGCGCGTGGGGCGCGCGGGGCGCGGTGTGCGGGGCGCGCGGGGTGCGCGGGGTGAGCGGCCCGCGCGCTACTGGCGCCGCGCTCACGGCACGAGGTCGGGCAGGCGCCCGCGGCCCTAGGGGCGCCCGCCGCCCTCCACGCTCACCACCTGCACGCACACACACACACCATACGTCATATCACACGTCACATACGTCTATATAGCCAAGTGCAGATCCAGCTTTTGCGCCAGGTAATATTATAGTTCTTGTCAAAACACTGGGTCTGATTTAAATACTCGAATTTGTAAGATTAATTTTGTAATGTTTGTTACAGCACGCACGCACGCACGCACGCACGCACACACACAGACAAACTTTTACTTTATTTATCGACACAAAAAGAATTATTTGTGCTTATAAATTTTATCAACAAGATAATAAATAAATTCTGTCAATCTGGTGCCAGCCCAGCGGGGGGGGGGGGGGGGGGGGTCATGACCCCATGACCTCCCCCTTGGATCGGCCCTTGAATACACCAACACTAATCACCATTATTTCCATATCAAAAAGCGATTACCACTTATCTACAGCGATTGTCGTTTACAATTCACCACATAACAACAAAAAAATATATCGACATTGTAATATTATACTGGAGCGGACAACGCGAGCAGTATCATGATCGCAGCTAATCAGTAGAACGAAGGGAAATTAGTATGAATTGTGAATACTTCAAATTGTACTAACATTTACAGAAATGGTGGTATAGTTTACAAACAAAAACTTAAACTCTTTTTTCCTACAAACATTTTTCTTCGCATTGACCCTTCTATTACATGTCTATATATTAAATATCTCCATGTGTTTAAACATATTAGATAGACCACGATTTACTAGCATATAGTCACGTGGTATTCCATGAATGTGACAATCACATTGGTAGTAGGTCTCTCATATGTGAGAGGTCATCTGGGTAGGTACCACCGCAATGTCTATTTCTCCCGTGAAACAGCAGTGTAAATGCACTGTTATGTTTTGGATTGAAGGACATTGTAGTCAGAGTAAATACTGGACATATTGAGACTTAATATCTTATGTCTCAGGATGGCGAGCGCAGTGAAATTTTGCTACAGTTTATGAGCGGTCGTATCGCTTACCACCAGGCGAACCAGGCTTGCTCGCCTCGCCATTCTTGAAATAAAAAAAAAACACTGAATTAAAAACGAATGAAAAAAGAGATCAGTACATACTTTTCGTTCCTTGTAGTAGAGCTCCTCGCTCTCCTTGTCGCAGAGCAGCAGCACGACGGCGCCGAACAGGAAGATGGCGGCGCCCCAGCCCACGCCGTACGCCCAGCCGAATTCCCACACTGACCTGTTGCCTGCGCCCATAACGTCATAAAATTTTCCAATTCATATTCTAGCGACACGAGGTTTGTATAAAAAAAAGATCTTTTATTAATCAATATGAGACAGCCATTTACTTTCGTTTGATTCACATATTTTACCAATTTTAGCCTTCAGCGCCATTTACACGGGAAGAGTTACTCGCGGCGAGAATCGTTAGCTATTATTGCATGAAATAACCGTCTTATGTTTACCGTGTTCTGTGAAAATATATTTACGCTTTTCACGATGCATCTTTTTATATCCTTACGACAATCGCATCGTCGCGACGAGAAACTCTCCTCGTGTGAATGGGGCTTAATTGACATTCACATATTATGACTTCACAAAATAAATATTTGAAATAAGAAATAATCTTCCAATTAGTTCAAGACTAAGAAATAAAATATCTGTTACGTATCTTGAGGTATATTAAAGTAAATTTCTAAATGGTCTTGTAGCAATTTTTTGCTCCTGAATAGGTAAAAAACAATAAATAAAATTTAAATAATCACTTACTCAAATTAATCTCCGCAGCAAAGCACACTGGATATATCACTAGCGCTATTAAAATGCACATCACTGAAATTGAAGAAAATATAAACATAAGTATTTTTAAAGATTTATTATCTGTAAGTATATTCATATTTAATTTATAATTTCTCAACGAGGGTGAGGTGACCCCTTTCCTAGGGGTTTTTGGGGCTATATTCTATCAATGAGATCTTACAATACCTTCAAAACCTGATAAGTTATTCAACAGCCATTTAGTTATACTAAGTTAGGACTCATTGGATTTTTATTATTAAACCCTAAGCCCTAGAATATTGGAAACCCATAATAATGTTTCGGATGTAAAGAATATTTGGCTTGTTTTTCTGTCATGAATCCAAGAAAATTGGGAACGACTGTCATATTTTCTCCATTTTGATATAATATTAATCATATACGTACATGTAGTATAGTCACGTACCAATACAACTTTAATTATATGCCCTAGAAAATAAACGATTCAATGCATGGATCAATAAAGCCATATTTTGTAATCATTTAACAGTGCAACCAAATAATTTAAGCACATACATAAGTTAAAACTTATGAATTGTTTATGTGGGAAACGTTTAGCGACGAGTACGTTCTCATTCCGTATACAGCATTTCCCGTCTTGATAAACAACCACCTGTTAACCTGACTAGTAATAATTTAATATGTCTAGGTAAGATTTCTTGCTTATTATCTTCACTTTAGGGATATTCTGCATTAGGTTACCACCGAGGGACTTATTGAAGGATAATATCAACTTTTATATATGTATATACTAAAGGACTTATTCGTACACAGTTTTAAAACCAATTTTAGTTATCGAAAAATGTTCTACTTCGCTAAAACTGAATTCAAAAGTCATTCGAAAGGGCCAAAACATTCGATAATTAAAATTGGTTTTAACACGGTCTATGAATAAGGCCGTAAGAATCGATTTAATTTTCGATCCAAATATACAAAACCTTTGAATGCTAGAGACGAAGAAACGATCGATTCGTGAAAACTTTCTCGCTCGTAAGATAACTGAGCCGCTGTTTCTTTTGTTTCATGCGCCGGCCGTCGACTGCGCGATGCGCAAGATTGTGATCCGTAAGTAGGGAGATAGGGTAAAAAAGTGGCTAGCGTAAATATCTACACGTTGTGACACTGAAGCGTGTTTCCATACATACATAAACTCACGCCTTTTTCCCAGAAGGGGTATGCAGAGGTGCCAGGGCACCCACATTTCGCCTTGTATGTTCCGTCCCACGATGTGATAGGTGGCGAGCCTATCGCCATATCGGGCACAAATTCCTGACTCTGGGTTGATAATGAATAGAAAAATCCAATACCACTTTGCCCAACCCGGGATTCGAACCCGAGACCTCAGCTTTGTAATCGTACCGTAGTACAACTACGCCACCGAGGCAGCAGCACCGAGGCGGGTTTCCATATTATTATTTTTATTTTCTTGCTTATGATTTACTATGACATTCATGAAGCATTGCGTGATTAATTAAGTGCCTCGTTAAAACCATGGAGCTATAATACTAGAGCGCACATCAGGAGCAAAATCTCTGCGCATAGTCCTGGCAGAGGATTCTTGTGTTTGCGTGCACAGGCGAACTTAGTGAAACGAGAGCAAAGATGATGTTATTGCGTAGGCAGGACAGAGACAGAAACAGAAGGGTACGGACTACGGTAGCGTTCATTTTTGTTACAAACATTTTGTTTGCAGTGTCCCCTCTATAATAACTCAATGTTTAAAACTTATATCTTGCATTGCGTACCTATTAAGAGTGATTACTGTACATTGAACAAGAAGTTTTTGAAGCGTTCAATTAGTCAAAGTTGACTTGTAATATCGACTATTACGTCTCAGTTGAGAGATAGTGATTGTCTGGTATGCAATGTTGAAAACATTTTCGGTGGAGTTGCAGGTACACGGAGTAAGATCTGGTGATTTTTTAATATCATATACGTGTTCCGTAATATATGGACATAGAGTTATACGGATCCGCACCGATTATTAAATCCGCAGATTAGTAATCGGTAAAATAGACAGAATGAATCGGTTACATAGACATTAGCCTATTTCCTTAAAACAATAAGTATATTTAAGTATAGAGAAGTTTGAAATAAATTAATAAAAAAATAAAAACCGACTTCAAAACAAAAAACCGCTAAAAACCAAAAAATAACTAAATAATAAGTACCACTGCAAAGCAAAAAAATAATATTTGTTTCATGGAACTTGCGCTTGTTGATTAATTTGCTTAATGACTTGACTAGCCAACAAATCAAAATATATGCATAACATATCGAAGGCGGGCCGCCAAGTACCAAACATGTAGGACCTGTGCCTTATATTAATTTAAATATCTATATGTTTGGTACTGGGCGACCCGCCTTCAATATGTTATGCATATATTTTGATTTGTTGGCTAGTCAAGTCATTAAGCAAATTAATCAACAAGCGCAAGTTCCATGAAACAAATATTATTTTTTTGCTTTGCAGTGGTACTTATTATTTAGTTATTTTTTGGTTTTTAGCGGTTTTTTGTTTTGAAGTCGGTTTTTATTTTTTTATTAAAAATTTTGGTTATTTTTATCTTTTTAGTGTTGATAGGAATCAAAATGAAGAAGATTTGGTCCCCACAAGGAATATGTTCTTTCCGATGATAATGAAATCGCTAAAATCGGCTAAAAGCTGCCAAAGATATTGGAGTATTCATATGTTTATTATTTTTTCTCCCCCCCCCTCCCTTTGCCCCTACCCCCTTTTCCCACCACCACTGTAGCTTAGCTTTTATACTGAACCCAATGCAAAAAGAACCATTGGAATCCTACTAAAGTTTGAAGAGTTCTACACTCCAGGTCCGAAAATGATCATCAGATCTCCATGTTGTGTTCCTGAGATCAACCTGTCAATACATTCTTTCCAATGAAAAAGAAATCACTAAAATCGGTTAAATCCTGCCGAAGATATTAGAATTTACGTGTATTTTAATTTTATCACCTACCCCCCCTCACCCCCACCCCTTTTTTCCTCTCTCTCTGTGAATTAACTTTTATAATGAACCTAATGCAAAAAGAACCATTGGAATCCTACTTAATTTTAAGGAGTTCCCCTCTCCAGGTCCGAAGATATTGCTCAGATTTTCACCATATTTTTATGGGACCAAATGACAAGCATCAGCTTTCAATCAAAGAAAGAATGGTCGAAATCGGTTCACACAGTACAGAGAAACGAGGTAACAAACATAAAAAAAAAAAAGCAACATACAGTCGAATTGAGAACCTCCTCCTTTTTTTGAAGTCGGTTAAAAAACAGTCTTTTGGATCAGGCACAACTCATAAACCCGAAACCGTGTATAAACATAAAATAAAAAGTTTCTCTCAATATGTTTGGTCATAATAGATACGTACAGGCGAGCGCCATGGCGAGCACAGCGAACCGGTAGTAGCGGAACTTGGTGCGGTGGTCGGTGGAGCGCAGGCCGAGCCCCGTGAGCAGCGCGCCGCACACGTCCGCCGCCAGCGTCGCCACGCACAGCCCCGCCGCCGCCCTGCATCACACACATTTATCTTTATTTTTATACTGATAGCCTCCGTGGCGCAGTCGGTTAGACGACGCCTGTGAAACGAGAGGCCGCGGGTTGGATCCCCAAATCGAGAGAAATGTTTTAAGATCGTGTAATTTGTCGTCACTTTTCTTTTCAAGCATTTGGAAAAAATTGCGCGGCTATTCGAAATGTCATTTTTAAAATATTTATTTTACCAATTTAGAGTTGATGAATTAAAAAAATATTTTTACAGTATATATCTATATCTATATAGATTACAAAAAAATATTTTTACTTATTTTGGAGTCTCATGCATATTCCCTATTACCTAGTCAGGTCATAAATTCTGTCACATGTTTAATATAAAATAATTGAAACAAGTTTATTCATTATGTAACCATTTATCATTGACTTAAATTCTACCGATAGACGAGGCGCGTCATAGAAACTATTTGTCCCGTATTTGTCAAAAGCTCAGTAGCGACATCTAGTACGTTTACTTGAATATTACAAATTATGATCAAAGATTATTAGACAGACAGGACAGTTCATGTCAATAATAGCTTTGCCTAAGTATCAATACCGTCATAGAAATAATATATTTCTAATGTTTTTTTTTACGTGAATAATTCATGGAAATGATGTAAATGAAATTAAATACTCTTACGCCCGAATACTGGAACGTCAATCAAATAATAAGTTGCTCTTAACAGCGCACTGCCCACTTAGCCAGTACATTTAATCGGGATTAACGTAGTTAAGCGCAAGTTATATTAAAGTTGCGTTCCAGTATTTGGGCGTTACAAGTGTACAAGTCTGACAAGCAGTCAATCAGCGTACAATCAGTCTGACATTTATTACAATAACATTCATAAACAAGCTGATAAACTTTTTTCGAGACTAATAGACAAAAGGAATGGTACAACATAAGTTTTCAAAATGACTACCGCATTTGGAATATCTGAAATCTTCGTGTCGAAAATGAATTGAACAATTATAGGTATGTTTTCATGGTAGGCACTTATATCCATTCCAATAATTCTGGACAAATATTATAACGATCTCCTCCTTGATATAAGTCTTCAATAACAATCAATGGGTTCGAATAGTCCATTAAGAAATTCATATTAAGAAATGGAGTCTAAATACTATCCACTGTTTCAAAACATACATACAACACACATATTTTGAGTTATTAATTAATAAGATATGAATAAAATAAAATACTGAAATAAATTTGCAACTACATTTTTCCTACATATTTGTATTTGTAATGTATTCGAATAGTTTATGCCTATTTGGTCCTCTGATATGAATGTCCCTTGAATAATCTATATCTTATATAGTTCGTCTCTCTCACTCGACGGGCAATTTTTATGCGCGGAAATGAGATATACGATTAAGGAGCTAACCTTGTATTTTAACGAGCTCTAAAATATATTTAATCCATTAATAAATAAAAGATCTGTATTATCGACATTATTCTACAATATTATATCACTTACGTTGTATTCTTTAATTTTATTGTAACTTCAGAAAATTTTGCTGTTGGTTTGACGGGGAAACATCAAAATAAATTACATAAAAGTTTATACAAAGAGGCGTACTGCTGCGTAGCTGTCACGCGGCAGACTGATTCGTGTGCGGTGCATGCACCGCACTTGGGTGGGACACGTTTGTTACAAAGAACGTCTTATCTAGTGTAACATTGATATCGATGCCATTTATATACTAAAATGAACTTAACAAAACATATATTCTTATGACACTAAAGTTTATTCAAAATGACCTCCGTGATTTTGATTTTTGAATACAGGCCTTCAATCTGCGCGGCCAGTTGTCTATCGCAGCACGAACGAGGTCCATGTCAATATCGGCGGCTGCCTTAAGAGGGGGGTCTATGTGAAATGGCCTTTTTAACAACGTTTTTTCTTGGTGATCTTTATTATTAGGTCTTCGAAAAAAATATATGTTGATCTACACTATATGGAGCATGTTCCCTTCTTTTCAGAATTCTTAAAAGTGTATTAAAAGTACTTGAAATAAAATTGCAAAGTGACCTCTGTTTTCGCATTTACAACGTTTTTTCTCTTAAACTACGAGCACTAGGATTATTTTATTATTATCAGGATATTAAGAAATGCAAGACGGATGGGACCTTCTTTTTATTTTTTCTAATTTCTGTCTCATTTATTTTTAACGAATTTTTTCACATTATCGATACTCTAAATCGCGAGCACGTCCCCGCTGTCGCCCAACAAATCAGTGCGAGACGAACCGCCGTGCTAAACGGACCTATGTCACTTGTCTTCGCAATATCAACGTAAATTTAATATTGCTATTTCGCTCGACACATTCATTGAGAACGGTTACGGCCAGTCTAACGCCCGAATACTGGAACGCCATTCAAATAATAAGTTGACCTTAACAGCGCACGGCCCACTTAGCCAGTACATTTAATCGGGATCAACGTAGTTAAGCGCAAGTTATATTTAAGTTGCGTTCCAGTATTTGGGCGTAACCGTAGTAAATGATTACTACGGTTAGACCGCACTATACTGCGTCACTACAACTGTAGCGCTGTTGCTTGGATGCCAAATAAAAACGTGTGGCCGCGGGTTCGATCCCGCATCGAAACAAATGTTTTTGTTTATAAATTCATTTATCTACTATCTAACCCAATATTTTATATAGGAAACATTTTATTTCTTGCATTTTTGTATTTTAGATATTTGAATATTTCGATTTTTGTTTATTATGAATAAACCAAAAATTACTCAACCGATCTTAAAATTCTTTCACCATCCGATTCCAACATTATCCTGGAGTAACATAGGCTGTATAATGTATATTTGGCTAAAGGGGTTGACATGAGTTAAAATGGAAAATAAAAACCATTGAAGATATTTTTTTTTTAAATATCTTCTACCATGTTTTATAAAATTATTATTTATGCTCTTAGTAGAAAGTAACTGTACTATAATAGTAGATTTGTTTTGTTAAAGTTAACGATCATAATATTGTACCTACATAGCAAAATATAAGTATCGTGCGATGTTTTAATATTTCAATTGAATTTCATGCAACTTATGAGAGACCTACCCAACATATAAATAAATGAATTGTTATGTTCCGATCATATTTTAAATAGTAGGTAACATTTAAACACCAAAATAGGCACTAATCTAATATATATATATAATGTTAATGTTAGTACGTAAATCCACGGTTTTCTCTATCATCCACAACTCCGATCAATTCCCCGTTGGGGTGGTGAATACCCCTTGGTCTCCAGGTGTGAATAAGGGAGTTTGGTCGGGGTGGGTGGAAGTGGGTGGTTGTGGGTGGCGAAAATGTAAAAAAATATATATCTGTCCTTCTCTAACTTATGTGAACTTAGGGGAAGTTCTGAAAATTTCTGGAGTGATCTAGAAAGCTCCAGAATGTGTGCAACTGATGTAATCAATCTAGAATGTTCTAGAACGTTCTAAAATTTTCTGGAATGATCTTGAAACTTCCAAAAAGCCTAGAACCGTTGAAATCGATCCGGAATGTTCTAGATCGTTCTAAAATTTTCTGGAATGATCTCGAAACTTTCAAAAAGCCTAGAACCGTTGAAATCGATCCGGAATGTTCTAGATCGTTCTAAAATTTTCTGGAATGATCTCGAAACTTCCAAAAAGCCTAGAACCGTTGAAATCCATCCGGAATGTGCTAGATCGTTCTAAAATTTTCTGGAATGATCTCGAAACTTCTAAAAAGCCTAGAACCGAACATTTTGAATATTCTAGAGTGTTCTGGCTCTAGAAATTTCGATCTTTGACAGTATATAAAGCGAACTCCAGTGACTTTTCGTCAGTTCTATCGTGTTTTTCAGTCGAGAGACTGATTGTTATGTATAACTTTTTTTCATTGCACATGCACAATGCCAAAACGTAAAAAAATATTTACGGAACCTCTAGCGGTTTCAAAAAAAAAAGAAAGCAGCACGACAAAATGAAACAGAAGAACAAAGAGAGCAACGGCTTTCGAATATTCGTGAAGGGGTGAACAGAATTAGAGGAAATCAGACTGAAGAAGAAAGAGCATGCACTAACGATGAAACGATTACGAGTAAGATCAATCCGAAATCGTCAGTCTGTTGTTCAACGTGAAGTGGAAAAGAGCAAAAGTAAAGACAAAATGGCCACTCTACGTCAACAACGAGCTGCTACATCTAAGATTAAGAGTCTAGAACTTCAGGCTTTCCATTATGATTGCAAAATACAATACAGTGAACATTCAGATGTCGTCATCGGAAAAATGGATACGATATGCGAGTATTGTCATGCCCGGAAATTTAAAGGCGAAACTGCTGGTATGTGCTGCGCGAGTGGTAAAGTCAATTTACCAGCATTAGATATACCACCATCACTATTACTCACATATATGACTAACAACACACCAGATTCCAATCATTTTCTACAAAATATACGTCGATACAACTGTTGTTTTCAAATGACTTCATTTGGAGCATCATTGATTTTCAAGGTTCAAGGACAAATTTTTCACCGAATAGGCTCACTTCTGCCGATGTCCAATGAAACTCCAAAATTTCTACAAATATACTTTGTTGGTAATGAAGAACTTGAAGCAGATCAACGTTACTCTCATTTTCAGGGACTAAACCGAGATATTATTCAAAAGTTACAATGTCTTCTTCATAATCATAATCAATTAATTAATGTGTTCAAGACTTCCCTAGACCAAATGGCTGCAGATAATTATAAGATCGTCATTCGAGCAGATAAAAGACCAGCCGGTCAACACGAACGAAGGTTTAATGCACCTCAAACGAACGAAATTGCTGTAGTAGTTGTTGATAATGAATTTAGTCGTCGTGATATTATTATTCAACGCCGAAGTGATAAACTGCAACGTATTGCTGAAACACATCGTAGTTATGATGCGCTACAGTATCCGCTAATTTTTTGGCAAGGTGAGGATGGTTATCACTTCAATATTCAACAAGTTGATCCAACTACAGGTGTCGAAACTAACAAAAAAGTATCAGCTATGCAATTTTATGCTTATCGAATTATGACTAGAAATGGTGAACATAACCATATTTTAAATTGTCGACAGTTACTTCAGCAGTTTATTGTAGACATGTATGCCAAAATTGAGACGGAAAGATTAGAATATATTCGCTATAATCAACGAAAATTGCGTTCGGATGAATACATTCATTTGAGAGATGCAATGATAAATGATGGAAACGTTGATAACATGGGAAAATTGGTCATCTTGCCATCGACATTTACTGGAAGTCCACGTCACATGCAAGAATATGCTCAGGATGCGATAACTTATGTCAGAAAACACGGCAGACCAGATTTATTTATAACATTTACATGTAATCCTTCATGGGTGGAAATCAAAGAAGAATTACAATATGGACAGACGGCCAGCGATCGTCATGATATTATTGCCCGAGTTTTTCGTCAAAAACAAATTAACTTTATTAAAGCCTTCGTGAAAAATCAAATATTTGGTGCTGTTACCTGCTGGATGTATTCAATTGAATGGCAGAAACGAGGACTGCCACATTTTCACAACTTAATTTGGCTTCAAAATAAAATTCGACCAAATCAAATAGACGATATCATCAAAACTGAATTTCCAAACCCGGAAGAAGATCCTGATCTTTATAGTATAATCGTAAAAAACATGGTTCATGGCCCGTGTGGTGAACTAAATAGGAATTCTCCATGCATGAAAGATGAAAAATGTACGAAACGTTATCCAAAGCCATTTTTGAACGAAACAGTTACAGGCGAAGATGGATATCCTAAATATAGACGTCGATCACCAGAACAGGGTGGATTTACGGCTAAAATAAAAATACGAGGTAATGAAGAAATTCAAGTTAACAATCAATGGGTAGTACCATATAATCCACTTCTATCTAAAATGTTTAATGCCCATATCAATGTTGAATACTGTAGTTCTGTTAAATCGATAAAATATGTATGCAAATATATTAATAAAGGCAGTGATATGGCTGTCCTTTACGATAACCAAAGAAAACCAACAAGATGAAATAGTACAGTATCAAATGGGTCGTTACATTAATACCAATGAAGCGGTTTGGCGAATTTTGAGTTTTCCAATACACGATCGAGATCCACCGGTTCTTTATTTGTCCGTCCACCTAGAAAATGGACAACGTGTATTTTTCACGACAGAAACGGCACAAAAAGTTGCGACGGAACCACCAACACGAACAACTTTAACAGCATTTTTTGAACTATGTGACCCATTTGCTAAGACTTTATTTTACTCAGAAGTACCCAGCTATTATACATGGAATACAACAAGTAAACAATTTAATCCCCGGAAACGTGGAATGCCAGTAGAAGGACATGATGGAGTGTTTAAGAGTAACACAATAGGACGAGTCTACACAGTGCATCCAAAAAACGCTGAATGTTTCTATCTACGTTTATTACTTCACAACATTCGTGGCCCAACGTGTTTTGAAGACTTAAAAACTGTCAATGGTTACGTTTGTGATACATATCGCGAAGCATGTCAAAGATTGGGTCTACTTGAAAACGATAATCATTGGGACTTAGCTATGAATGAAGCAGCTCAAAGTGCAACAGCCAATCAAATTCGTGAGCTATTCGCAATTATATTAACTACATGTAATCCTTCTAATCCAAATCGACTATGGCTAAAATACCGAGAATATATGAGCGATGACATCTTGGCTGGATTACGACAACAAAACCCGGACTTAGAAATTAGTTTTAATGAAGAAATTTTTAACAAAGCTTTGATATTGATAGAAGATAAATGTTTAGCAATGTCTAACCAAACGTTAATACAACTAGGTGTTCAATCTCCTAAACGAAGTCATTTGGATGTTATGAACAGTGAATTTTTAAGAGAAACCAATTATAATATCGACGAATTGAAGCTTTACATCGAACACAACAAGCCATTATTAGTTGAGAGTCAAAAACAAGCATATGATATAATAATGGATTATTATAAAAAGCAGCAAGGTGGTATAATATTTTTAGACGCACCTGGCGGCACCGGGAAAACATTTTTGATAAATTTAATTTTGGCTGAAATCCGTGCAAATAAAGAAACCGTTCTGGCCCTAGCATCATCTGGGATAGCGGCAACACTTATGGAGGGTGGACGAACAGCGCATTCTGGTTTAAAATTACCATTAAATGTAGCTGACTATGAATTCCCGGTATGTGACGTCACAAAATCATCAGCACGTGGACAAATATTGAAACAGTGCAAAGCCATTATATGGGATGAAAGCACAATGGCCCATAAAAAATCACTAGAAGCACTCAATAGAACACTTCAAGATTTACGTGACAACACGAATATAATGGGAGGTGTATTGTTAATATTATCAGGCGATTTTCGTCAAACGCTACCTGTCATTCCGAAATCAACGCCGGCGGATGAAATTAATGCTTGCATAAAGAAGTCGGTCATATGGGAACACGCAAAAATAATTAAATTAACAACAAATATGAGAGCGCGAACTTCAGGGGATGAAAACGCGCAAGAATTTTCTGAAAAACTGTTACAAATAGGAGAGGGCACCTATCCAATCGACGAAAGTACTGGCCAAATCACATTATCTAATGAGTTATGTAATATAGTTGAAACACCGGAAAAACTTATAAATGAAGTATATCTAAGTATTGCTGAGAATTATACCAATTCAGAATGGTTACGCGAGCGAATTATTTTAGCCACGAAAAACGACATTGTCAACGGCATCAACAACATCATCCAGGAAAAGATTCCGGGAGAAGAGAAAATTTACACATCAATTGATACAATGATTGATGAAGAAGAAAGCGTCAATTTCCCTACTGAATTTTTAAATTCATTAAATCCTCCAGGAATACCATTACACTGTCTTAAGTTAAAAGTTGGTTCACCAATTATTTTATTACGGAATCTGAACTCGCCGAAACTGTGTAATGGCACGAGACATTAAACAGCTACAAACGAACATCATTGAAGCCAGTATAATGACTGGTAAAGGAAAAGGACAGACAGTATTTATACCACGGATACCTTTAATTTCAAATGGATTGCCCTTTACTTTTAAACGTTTACAATTTCCGGTGAAGTTGGCTTACAGCATGACTATCAACAAAGCACAGGGCCAAACTATTCAATACTGTGGCGTTGACTTGAAAGAACCATGCTTTGCACGCAGCCAATTATACGTCGCATGCTCACGAGTAGGATCACCTCGAAATTTGTTCATTTACAGTCCGGACAATAAAACGATAAATATAGTTTATAAACAAGTATTATAAAAAGAAATTAACAAAAAAAATGTAACTAAAATAGAAAGTGTAAATACATAATATGATGATATGTAATATGAATATATGTTTGTCATATGTAATATGTACAATATAATATGTAAATAATTGTATAAATAAAACATAAATTTATCATTTACTAAAGTGTTTCTTATTTTTCTTATAACTATTTCAAATCGTTAATTCGTTAATTAATTTGATGCACTCTATATACACCGTATGTTTAATAGTTGAATAAATCTCTCAACATCTAAGATAAAAATGTTTAACATTTACTTTAGAAATTAGATCTTTAAATATTTTTTAAACCATTAAACATGCGATGTATTTTAACCCGAGCAACGCCGGGTTTCGCTGCTATTAATTTATATATTATAATAATTTCCCCCAGTAATTTCCAAAGCCCGGAACTTTCACTGAGCCGGCTTTTAGAAATTGCTTTAAGGAAAACAGAATTAGAGATAAGGAAAGGTTCCTAAGTAAATAAAATAAGAGTTTGCGGTTGTATTGTTTTTTATTACATTTCTTTTGAGGATAATAATTATATGCAGATACTTTTGTTTTTCTCTCTTCATATTTTTTCTTAACAACAATAATTACGCGATGTTGAGATAAGCGACATCTACTGCAAATGGAGGAACTATTCCAGTCCAAAGAAAAAAACAATGTATAGACTGCTTAGAGTATATATAGGTAATCTATACATATAAATAAAATTGAAGTGTCTGTTTTAAGAGTGAAAATAAAAAAAAATGTCCTACTAAATCTATACATATAAATAAAATTGAAGTGTCTGTTTTAAGAGAGAAAATAAAAAAAAATGTCCTACTAAATATCGTTATACAGGGTATATCAAGACTGCTACCGAAAACGAAGCCGGGTGGTAGTTTAAGCTACTTCAGACACAATGCAACAGAAAAAGTTGCAAAAAAAAGCGACAATTTTTTTTTGTTATTTTTTTCCTATGGCCATATTTGGGTTGTAAATACATTTTTTCCTAAAATAATAGTGTATACCCTTTTATTTATAACTAATCTAAGGTATAAAAGTGTTTAAATTATTACTTTGGCAAAAACTATGGATTTACCACCCAAAAATGACGATGTTTAAAAAATCATAAAAAATAATTGTCGCGTTTCTATGCGAATTTTTTAGTTGCATTGTGTTTGTAGTCACTAAAACTACCACCCAGCTTCGTTTTCGGTAGCAGTCTTGAGATACCCGGTATACACGATACCTGTGCCGAAAGTGATATTTAAAAATTTTTTGTCTGTCTGTCTGTCTGTTTGTTCCGGCTAATCTCTGAAATGGCTGGACCGATTTTGACGGGACTTTTTTTGTCAGGTAGCTGATATAACAAGGAGTAACTTAGGATACATTTATTTTAGAAAAATAAAGTAATGTTGCAATGCCCGCGCGCAGCTCACGCGCATGCCACCACTGGGCTGTCACGTCGGGCGCCGCCCACCACTTCTCCCACCAACGAATAAATATCACATTTACAAAATATTGTATATAAAGCAATTTTTCAATAAAGCTAATACTAAAAACTGAAAATAAATGATAATTAAAATTTCATCATGTGACTGAATGAGACGGGACATAAACCGGATAGAACGGGACGGGAAATATAGTTATTACGCGAAATAATATGTTGTTGCCAAATCAATACTGGACTCAAAAGCTATCTGCACCCGGGCGAAGCCGGGTCCGACAGCTAGTATAATATATAGTTACCGGTAATTTGGTCACCGGGAAGTAAGCATTGTTGGCCCGAAGGATTGAGCGCTCGCTTCGTGATTGATGCTACGACACGTTGGTTCGAACCCACGCCCCACATATGTTATTTTCGCATTTTTATTCTTTGAAAATTTAAGTACACCCCGGAGGGGAAAGGAGAGAGGCCCGTATCGTAGCTGGCTGGACGCCTACTAAAAAACGAGTGGCCGCGGGTTCGATCCCCGCATCGATACAATTGTTTTTGTTTATAAATTCGTCTATCTGTCTAACCTATATAATATTTTATAGAAGAAACATTACATTTTTTGCATTTTTGTAACATGTGTATTTTTACATTTTTGTATTTTAGATTTTGGAATATTTCTTAAAATTCATTCACCATTCGAATCCAACATTATCCTGGAGTAACATTGGCTGTATGTTTGGCTAAAGGAGTTGAAATAAGGGTTGAAATGGAAAATAAAAACCATTCGAGATATTTTTTATTAAATATTTATTAAAATGAATTAAAAAATAAATCTTCAATAGTTTTTATTTTCCATTTAAACCCTTATTTCAACCCCTTCAGGTAAATATAGCTTCTGTTATTCCCGGATAATTACCATTCGAAAATCGAAATATTTTTTTAAATCGGTCCAGTAATTTTTGAGTTTCATTGTAAATAAAAATCCAAAAATATAAATGTATCTATCTTCTTTATAATATTAGAAAAGAAAACAAAAATAAAAATATTAAAAATCTAAAATGTAATATTGGTATAGATAGATGAAATAAGTAAACACAAAAATCGAACTACAAGTGCGGGGACTGAACCCGCGTCTTCTCGTTTAACAGACAGCGTTCGAGCAATTCTGCCACGATAGCTGTGATGTTTATTAGTGAATTAATCATACACTACGGTCAACCGCTCCTAACTGTACTCGATGGGAACATCGAGTGAAATAACACTACGAATATATCGTTTTGTCCGCAGCGAAATAATGAATGAATAGGTATAAGGCAGCGTGCTCGCTCGCACGTCGTCGCCGGCGTGCGCCGGTGCATGAGATTTGGTTCCGCCCGTTCGAGCAAGGTCATCGGCGTCTACCGTCCTCTTAAGAGCGTTTATCCATGCAGGGTGCACGCGCTTTTTGGCTTACTAAGAGCATAAATAATAATTTTATAAAATATGGTAGAAGATATTTTCAAAAAAATATCTTCAATGATTTTTATTTTCCATTTTAACTCATGTCAACCCCTTTAGGCAAATACACAGCCTATGTTACTCCAGGATAATGTTGGAACCGGATGGTGAAAGAATTTTAAGATCGGTTGAGGAATTTTTGGTTTATTCATAATAAACAAAAATCGTAATATTCAAAAATCTAAAATACAAAAATGTAAAATATAAAATGCAAAAATGCAAGAAATAAAATGTTTCCTATATAAAATATTGGGTTAGATAGTAGATAGATGAATTTATAAATAAAAACATTTGTTTCGATGCGGGATCGAACCCGCGGCCACACGTTTTTATTTGGCATCCAAGCAACAGCGCCACAGTTGCAGTGACGTAGTATAGTGATTTACTACGGTTAGACCGGCCGTAACCGTTCTCAATGAATGTGTCGAGCGAAATAGCAATATTAAATTTACGTTGATATTGCGAAGACAAGCGACATAGGTCCGTTTAGCACGGCGGTTCGTCCCGCACTGATTTGTAGGGCGACAGCGGGGACGTGCTCGCGATTTAGAGTATCGATAACGTGAAAAAATTCGTTAAAAATAAATGAGACAGAAATTAGAAAAAATAAAAAGAAGGTCCCATCCGCCTTGCATTTCTTAATATCCTGATAATTATAAAATAATCCTAGTGCTCGTAGTTTAAGAGAAAAAAACGTTGTAAATGCGAAAATAGAGGTCACTTTGCAATTTTATTTCAAGTACTTTTAATACACTTTTAAGAATTCTGAAAAGAAGGGCGCATGATCCATATAGTGTAGATCAACATATATTTTTTTTGAAGACCTAATAATAAAGATCACCAAGAAAAAACGTTGTGAAAAAGGCCATTTCACATAGACCCCCCTCTTAAAAACAGGACTTTTCAAATGAGTTAATAGCCACCAATAAACAATTTAAAGGAAAAATAATTATTACTAATTTTAGAAAAGGTTGTCATCTAGGGATTTTGGTGGAAAACATTATAGATTGATGGATAATTTGTGAGTACTATAAGGATTACTGAACACAAGTTTCGTTATTTAGGCTTTAAATGGCAATTTAGAAGCTTAAGATATCCGAAACCACTAAATATAAGATAAAAATAAAAATATTATCCGACTAATAAGACCCTTATGGAGGGATTTTGCTGAGAAAAATAATCTTTTTGTGTTTAGTTCCTGAAAAATACAAGAAACTCTCGTCAAGAACATATTATTTTTCACCAACTTATCATACATATTTTTTTTATAGCAATTACATATTATAATAGAAGAACATCTTATCAATAAATTACCATTTTTATATTTCAACAAAATTAGATTTCATGTTTTCTACAAATATTTTAAAAACCACTATAAAACACGCTGTCCGACGTGGATCCAATCAGACCGTCACAAGGCCTTCTAGAGGGAGGACGTATCGCTCGTCGCTCCGGCCTAACTGCAGTCGATTTTTGCCGCGCGTAGTAAAAATAGCCACGCGCGGACTGCGATTACCACATCTTAGTACTTTGGTAGTAAAATATTTAATTATTTTTATTACCTACAATGATTTTGTAGTGAGTATAAATTATGTTTCAGGTAATATAATGGGATGTAATTCCGAGGCTAAATTATGTTATGTATTGTAATATAAAATTAAATATATTTCGTAATTGTAAGGGGTTGTAAGGCCCCTAACACTATTTATGTGTTCGAACACGAAATGATTAATAAAACGTCCATAGTGTCTACTGATTGAACACTGATTTGAATGCAACTTAACAATGTAATAATAACGAAAATATGATTAGTATCTAAATTTGTATTATTCTTTGCTTGCACAGTAATATTTGTCTACTTATAATGCAAATAAAAAAAATTATGATAATATATTACAGTTACATTTCAATTGAATATTTGAAGCGCACGGATCAAAGTTGTTTGTGCCGATTGTATAGCGAGCCGACGCGGCAGCTCTACACACACAGCTTTGGTCGCTTATGTGTGCGTGAAATTAACGAAGAAATACCTATAGTTGACTTTGCGCGCTTATAGTGTATACGCTCTTAATAAAGGATGTCTTGAGTGACTCCAAATTGAGATGAGGCTTTGAGCACGCCTTTTCCTCCAAGTGTTGCCATATCTTGTAATCTAACGGATTCAAATCTGGACTGGAGGAGGGCCAGTCTTCGTGCCGGATAAAGTCGATTTCACGCGCCGCCAGCCAGTCTTGTATGCTCTTCGCTCTATGAGCTGGCGCCGAATCTTGTTGGAATACCCAGTGCCTGTTATTGAACATGGTATGAGAAACAGGTTCCACAAGGTTCGTCAGGACTGTATTTTGATACACAACTGCATTCGTTTTTACACCTTTCTCACAAAATTGTACCTCTGTTAAGCCCCAATAAGAAACTCCCAACCATACCATGAGCGAGGATGGAAAATGACCTCGTTGGACACGCGTAATACGGTTGCTCGCTTCTTCACTACTGTGTGCGTACACCTTATCATTTTGTTTGTTGTAGCTCTCTTCTAAGGTAAAAAAATTTCATCTGAAAAAAGAATTTCCCGATATATTTTTTCCGCGTACCGCTTCAACAAAGCGCGGCATCTCTTCAGTCTCAGGTCCATTAGACGAGCATTCAAACGATGTCCTGTTTTTCTTCGATATGCCCGAAACCCTAAGTCTTCATTTAACACCCTTTTCATCGTGGTTCTGCTTAACCCCATCTGAAGGGCCAACGGTTTCTGCCTACGTTTGGGATTTCTTTGAATTCGCGCCTTCACAGCTTTTATCACTGCTGGAGTCCTAACAGACCGAGGGCGATCACTTCTTGATCTGTCATCTACACTAGAGTCTTCATTGTATCGTTTGATGGTACGATAAACGAATCTTTTGGTTATATTCAAATTTTTCAGTATGTCAAAAATTTGAATTGGCGCGTAACCGCAACGATGCAACGCAATAACTGCAACACGGTCTTCTTTAAGCGTCCACTCCATATTTAAAAATTAAATAATAGTTAAAAAAAACTAAAATACACGCTTTAATAAGATATACAACTAAAAAAGTAAAAATAATTGATACTGAATTTAAGATAAGAAAATGGAGTAAAATACATATATTTTATTGTTACAAAGCGTGGGGTGCAGGAGGATAAGTAATTGTTGTAAACACCCCACGCTTTGTAACAATAAAATATATGTATTTTACTCCATTTTCTTATCTTAAATTCAGTATCAATTATTTTTACTTTTTTAGTTGTATATCTTATTAAAGCGTGTATTTTAGTTTTTTTTAACTATTATTTAATTGTTTTGACTAAAAACAACCATCTACGGCTGTATTTCCAATCAATAACGCCATCTGTTGGTCAGTAGTAACATTTGACACTTGAAGAATACAATGTTAACGCCATCTACCGATGAATAGTGGAAATATGCATTATTGACGTGATCACGCCATCTATTAGTCAGTAGCAAATTATGTTCATCTATACGCCACCTAGTGGTCAGTAGCAATGGTCATCAATTATAAGAATAATTAATCCTGGCGAATCTAATCAGGATAATTATATATTTTAATCGAATTATTGTATTGTCATCGGTCTTTGACAGGTGTGCAAAATTTGAATGAAATCTGGCCGTGTAAAGTGGGTCAAAATCGCGCCCAAAGAAGTCGGTTACAAACAAACATACAAGTGAAGCTAATATAAAGCGTGTAATGAGTAAAATTCTAAAAAGTATACATTTTATTTTCATGAAAAATTCGAAACTCGTATTCAATAAACTTTTTTGTGGCCAGCATTCTAAAAGAAAAGTTTTTACTGTGTGACAATACTTATGACCTGACTGTGTTTATCGATATTCATCAAAAGTTGAAGTTAAATTCTTCTTCCTCACATGGCATACCTGCATCATATACAGGTACGCTAATACTACTAAGGATCTAAGCTTAGTTTCTTCTGATATTTCACTTTAAATAAATTAATGACCAACAAATAATGTGTTCAATTTTGTCAACTACATTAACCGTGTACTCGTATGTTGTTTTATCACAAACGGTACTAGTTGTGACCACCTTCAAAGGGTGTTGTTACTCTAAAGTTATTTCATGTATATTTTATTAGTCTAAGTTATATTGTAATAACCACTGGCAGTCTTAAATAAATTAAATAAAAAATACAATTAATGGCCAGCAATACTTACTTAATACAGGGCGCGGGGCGTGCGGCGTAGCAGCCTGGTTGCGCGATGATGTCGAATGGCAGCGGCGTCTGCGCGTTGGGGTCGATGCAGTGCATGAACAGGCCCTGCCGCCAGCCCGCCGCCATCAGCCAGTCCGCCGACGCCAGCCCCAACACCATCAGGATCACCACTAACAGCCCGCATATTAGTGCGATCACCTGGAAACATTACCGACACGTTGCAGCATATCAATCAAATAATTTTCATCATCTTTTGAAAAGTTACAACATATCAATCAAAATATTCATTCTGCCATTCTGCAGCCTTTCTGAATAATAATCCAGCTCAATTATGTCCCACTGCAGGGCACGGGCCTCCTCTACAATCGAGAGTTGGATTTCGAGCTTGTAGATCATAGTCCACTATGCCCAATGGTCCGAGTGTGGAAAAATTCCGCCGCGGTATCTCTTGCCTGTCGTAAGAGGCGACATAAAGGAGTCATCGCGGTTACTACGAATCCGAGATGTACGAGAGAGCGCGTGGCCTCTCTGCCATGGACGCCCATAACAGTTGAAACGGGCGTCTAAAAACAGCCGTAAGAGAGGATAATCTGGGCCCCCCACATTTGGGTTTTGCGCCGAAGGGTACGCGGACGTAAATCGGAGCGCTCTTCGCTTTGGGATGCCCGATGCCAGGGGCGTGCGCTCCTTGTAGGCAGAAATGCAGTGCTTTACTTGCCATTCACATATATTTTATTATAACGTACGTACGTCTTAGATGACTTTAATCAATAGTAAATAAATAAATAAACAAAATATAATAACTTAAAAACGCCTAATATTTTATAAATAGCAACTATTTGCAAGCACACAAACATTATGATTGCTATACGACAAACAAGCGGCGCTGCAAAGTAAAATAATGTACCTAATCAACCAAGTAATGCCGCCGCGTCCCGCATGACATTTGTTTGCGTGTGTGTAGTAATTTTGGTGTCCGTGCACAGTCGCAAACGCACACACCCATGCATATCGAAAGGCGCGACTCCTGCGGCAGGCTATGAGCGTTCGGCTGTTTTCGGGAGTAATCGGTAATGTTCGTTGCCTATAATCCTAGTAAAAATAGTAGACGGAAATGTAATGAATTGCGCAAAATGCACATTATGCATTTTTGTTCGGTAAGGTTTTATTTGCTTAAAACTTTAAATAGCACAATTTTTTTGTGTTTCGCGGGGGCCATTTTGCTTTTTTCATGTGATGAGCATTGTTTATTATTTTGTTTGTGTCAGTTTAATTATAGTTTTCTTAAAATATTTTGCATTTTAGCATTTGAAAGTGTGTACATTCAATAGTTTATTACTGAGTTTCTATAATAATTGTAGTGATTTGCTTTTACTAGTACGTTTGTTGATTTTTTAAAATGTTATTTGATTGTGAGGTTTGTGTTGAAAATGTGTGTTTATTAAAAATTGAAGCTGACTCGGTGAGTAGTTATAATATTTTAGTTTATTAATAACTAGTGGCCCGTACCAGCTTCACCCGGGTACAAATAGATTTCTGTACAATAATATGTACGTATCATACATATAAACTTTCCTCTTGTATCACTCTATCTATTTAAAAAAAACCGCATCAAAATCCGTTGCGTAGTTTTAGATTTAAGCATACAAAGGGACAAGGGACAGAAAAGCGACTTTGTTTTATACTATGTAGTGATTTACTTATTAGAATTTCTTCGGCCGCGACGATCTATCGCTGTTTTTTCTGCGTTCCGTAGAAGATATACATGAATAGTAGTACATCTAAGACTTGTTCTGTTGGCATGGTTTCCGACTTAGAGATCCGTCACGTGGCTGTGGCTATGCTAAACATCTATAAAAAAAAGTTTTTGTGCCGAGTACTCCGCCGCATACCCAGTATCATAATCCTGTGCACGCCGCTGCCCGATGCCCCCCATAATGCGCGTGACGTTCAACGACTGGTTTTTAGTCAGTACACTGGCGTAGCCAGACTGAAAGACAACTGACACTAACATACTCATTTCGGCTTCCGGAGTACCAAAAGGGAAGCTTAATAGCTTTTCCTCTTGCACGAAGAAAATACATAGTCTACCATGCCGGTTTAGTGCGTGTTGCGGACTAGACTCCCAATTTCGCATGACATAAAAATTCTACAAAATCTTAAGGGCCTCTTCAGTGCGACGCGGACGACCTACGCGGATATCCGCGACGGACGGTAAAATGTGTCAATCCTATACAACGCGTTCAGAGCGACGCGGAACGCCCGCGCGCGGACGGTAATGCACTTGTACAGACTTGTTCAGTGCGCGACGGACGGTCGTGCGACGCGGACGAAAAGTACTATTCGTCGTCACAGAAGACTCTAGTTTCGCATGTAACTACTCAAATGTCTTGATGGACATTTTAAAATACAAGAAAAATTTCATTTCGTCTTCTTGCAATTCCGAAAATAAAGTTACAAATTCTCCTTTAAAAAGCCTTTTCGCAACGATTGGATGCCCATTAAATCTTCTTATACCATGGCGACGATTTCTGCTATTTAATAAATAGGCGGCAACCACCAAATTCAATTTTATATCAATCGCGCTCCGCGTCGTACTGAACGATGATGTGATCCGCGACGGACGCAAGCACTAATCCGTGCGCGGACCGTCCGCGTTGCACTGAATAGGGCTTTAGAAACGTTCGACGTAGGGCCTCTTCAGTGCGACGATGACGACCTACGCGGATGTCCGCGACGGACGGTAAAATGTATCAATCCTATACAACGCGTTCAGAGCGACGCGGAGCGCCCGCGCCGCGGAGAGCTATCCGCGCGCGGATCGCAATCACTCCGCGTCGCTCGTCCGCGGCGCGGACGTCCGCGCGCGGACGGTGATGCACTTGTACAGACTTGTTCAGTGCGTGACGGACGGTCGTGCGACGCGGATGTAAAGTACTATCGTCGTCAGAATAGAAGACTATAGTTTCGCATATAACTCCTCAAATGTCTTGATGGACATTTTAAAATACATGAAAAATTTTATTTCGTCTTCTTGCAATTCCGAAAATAAAGTTACAAATTCTCCTTTAAAAAGCCTTTTCGCAACAATTGGATGCCCATTAAATCTTCTTATACCATGGCGACGATTTCTGCTATTTAATAAATAGGCAGCAACCACCAACTTCACAATTTTTGAAGTGAAAACTTCTTTAGCGGCGTTGAGCACTTTTCTGTAATGGGTATAAAATCTTAAACTCGCGTCAGGACACGTGACCTGATCGAAAAAGCGTAGGACGGATGGAGAGTAGACAGCTATCCCCTCTCTACAGCGCGGCGAAAATGTATGCCTGGGCCTACTGTTTCGTTTTTTTTTTCAGTTTCACCCACTTTTTCCAAAATTGTCCCATAGCCCCCCCCCCCCCCTACCTTCCCCTACCCTTATTCCGAAATAGTGCCTATTAGCCTCCCCACGAAACCTACCCCCCCCCCTCCCCAACCCCCACCCCGAAAATTTACCTCACCCCCCCCCCCCCAATCCTATCTCGGCCAACATAGGTCGTAGACCCACCGAGTTTGGTATCCTCGGAACCGTCTTGGTGAGGGCTACAAATTGACCCCGCCAGAAATCCCAAATTACGCAAAAAATAACCCCCCCCCCCCCCCAAAAAAAAATATTTTACCTCCAAAAAATTAATTTAAGTTAGCCTCCCCACGAAACCTTCCCCCCCCCTCCCTTACTCCCACCCCGAAAATTTACCTCACCCCCCCCAATCCTATCTCGGCCAATATAGATCGTAGACCCACCGAGTTTGGTATCGTTGGAACCGGCTCGGTGAGCTCTACAGATTGGCCCCAACCAAATCCCCAAATTCCTCCCTCTCTCCCCTAAAATATTTGTCCAGGCATAACTCCGTCATTTCTTAAAGTAAACCCCCCGTGTTTGGAGTCAGAGGAATCGTCTTGACGAGCTCGACAATCGAGAGCAGGCAAAATACGATTTTTCTTATTTTTACTATATACCGGTGGTAGGTCTCTCATATGCATGATCGTAGCCAGCCGTGGGATCAGGCTGGGGCAGCAGTCTAAAATTATATGTAATTTGCAATCTGTACCCACGGTCTTCCCCCGGTATTTTTGAAGTGAAAACTTCTTTAGCGGCGTTGAGCACTTTTTCTGTAATGGGTATAAAATCTTAAACTCGCGTCAGGACACGTGACCTGATCGTAAGACGAAAAGCGTAAGACGGATGGAGAGTAGACAGCTGTCAGTTTATAAAGCTTTGATGAATTGCCAATGATTTTGAGTGGAGATTTCAACATAAACTTCGCAGACGATAAAAATCAACTATTAATTGAATTTTTAAATAATGAATTTGGTTTCACTATGTCGAATGATCGCAATCTTAGCACAACGAAATACAAAACTACTATTGATGCGGTCTTTATTAGACATTTAAATAGGTTCGAATCAAAACTGTTCGTTTCTTACTTCAGCTACCATAAACCTATCGTATCAGTTTTAGAGATTGGCGATGATAGTTCTGGTAATGATGATGGTGAAAAAGTCGTTGAAATTATGGATGAAAGTTGATTTTTCGGAGAGATAAACTTTTTAATGTAAAATAATTGTAATAGTTTTAAAGTGTTAAATTTTTAATGTAATATAAATTGTCATGTTTGTGTACGATAGCGCAATAAATGAATATTGTATTCTACCACATAAATGATAGTACTTTTATACTGATAAAGCAATTGGTGCAAAATTATTATCTAACCATTCCAAAATATCAAACATGCTCAACGTTAATAATTTATCCATAGGCTTACTGTTGTAACTGTACCACTCTCAATCGCGCTCCGCGTCGAACTGAACGATGATTTGATCCGCGACGGACGCAAGCACTAATCCGTGCGCGGACCGTCCGCGTCGCACTGAATAGGGCCGTATTCCGTGAATAAAAATGCTAAAATTGTCGCCTGGTCGGCGATCGTGAGGGTGGTGAATGGTGATTGAAAAGGTTCCGCAGATGGCTTTGATTCGCGCTTGGAAAAGAGACAATAGACGAATTGAGTATCACCGAATTTGAAGCATATCGATAGTTAAAAACAAGTGCGCTCTCCGCACGTTAGTTTTCACTTCTATTGACCGGTTAGGAGGTCTTATTAGACACATTTATATAGAGGGGCTGATACATGGTGAACAGATATAAAGCAATATTTGCAAAATAATGCACATGTCCACTAGCTATTATAGCAGTATGTAACGTTTGTTTTTATTCAAATAAGTTCCACGTATTTTACGCGGCTGTTGATTGAATCGTGTTCTATTAGGCGAATATTACTTTTACTTCATGACGAATGAAAAAAACAAAATTATTTAAATAAAAAAAAAATTGGACTGGCAATACGTTTATTGCACATTTACAGAATTAACTTTTAGCGAATAAAGTAAGTGAGTAAATATAAGACACATATTTACACTATGAGGTCTATAAAGTGTGGGTGAATGTTGAGTGTGTTTACTCATGCGTTTACCACATAGGTTCTAAACATTGATTGGCACACTTGACAGAGCGGCCTTGTGGTTTATTTCTACCGATGTTGTATCATATTTCTTCGGCACGTGGTAAATGAATGTTCATTCAAGGATTGCAATTTTCTAATTTCTTGTTTTATACCGGGTATCTCAAGACTGCTACCGAAAATGAAGCCGGGTGGTAGTTTTACGGCCGGTTTCAATAATATATTGACAGTTAAGCGGTAAAAATTATCCCCGATAATACGTGTCATCTATCTTTGTTTAACTGTGGTTTAACCGATGTTTCAATAACAAAAACTAAACTAGGTTAACAATGCTGAACGTAGATATTGCATATATCTCTGGTAAGAACCGTTCCTCCCAAACGTTTAATTTTTGCACTTTTAATTGAGGTCAATATTTATTAGGTTAATTATTAACTTTATTTTGGAATTATCATAAATCATCATTAATGTATAATTAGAAGAATAAAACGTTAAAATATATTAATAATGTAAGTATTGTGACAAATAATGGCAAATTAAAAATTCATACAAAGCTTACATAGAACAACAAAACGCATAGCATGACTGATTTATGATATGTCAAATGTAAAAAAGAAGTTTACAAATATCAATGTTTACCAACAAGAATGAATTCAAAAATGAATTTTACGGCCCTATTTCTGCGATAGAGTTACAAATTTAAATTGAATTAGAGACCATAATATTTATAAATACGAAGAAAAGTGTGAAAATAAAACATTGCATAGTTGCATTACTTTAGTTTTGTAATCAATCTGACCTGAAATAATTTCAGTGCTAATCTACAAAGAAATACTGAAGAATATTATTATAATTAAAACAGTATAAATCAAATTAAGAATAATAATTGATTCAGGTGATCTTACTATGCTAGAAGTTTTCGAAATTGTAATGACTAGTTATAGAGAAAACAACTGTTAGACATTTTATATATCACATAAAAATGTATTTACAAATAAAATGTAAGAACCCCCTTTTCCGCAGATTGTATTATGGGTAAATAAAATATCAAAGATAATTTGTGAAAAATCTTTAATCTTTATTATTGACAAAGTTCTGAAACTTTATTTTTAATTTAAAATAAGTAAATGATATTTATGTCTAGCCTAGCAGTGTTTGGTATGTCAATTTCATGTTCCACATCAGCAATGCTTTTCATTCTTCAAATATTATCTGACACCGCTGTGGCACTCATAATGTTTAAAGTTGTGTGCAATCGCAAAAGACTTATTTTTAGTGAACGGTGTGGAAATTTTCTTTTCCAAACATCATAAGACCTGAAATAAAGATGAAAGAAAGATGTAAAAGATGGAAGAGCAAAATATTAATTATAGTAACTTTGAGTAGTATTTCTGTTTTTATATGAGCCGCATTGTTGCAATACTCTATGGTAGACATTGAGCAGTGTTGTTAATAAAGTAGTATGTGGATATGCACTATCTCCAATTAGATATCTATTACTATTTTATTATATAACTTCTTCACATTGTACTGAAAATAAATATGTTATTTACAAAAAATAAAAGATTTAAAGTGAAAATATGTTTTGATGATTTCCGTCAGGCTGTACCCTTTTGAAACTAGGGAACTATTAGGAAACTACTCACAAAAATATGTATTAATCTTAATATATTCTCTTAACCAACTTAATTGTCATATTTGTTGCATCTTAAATTATTATTTGCCAATATGGCGGGTCATAGCTGCACAAAACAATTGAATATAACACCACTTTCACCTATGTACCACAATAAAGTATTTTGAATTTGAATTCTTTCAAAATATAAAGTATGAGATAAATACCTTTTAGCAGAGTTGTTAAATATAGTAGTTTCATGAGGCCCAGGCTAGCGTTCCAATACATTCATGAAAAGTAACTGTGCAATACACATTTCTTGAACAATAATGCCTTTATTTTCCTAAATTCTTCTCCTATATTTGAATCTAAAAATAAAAATATTAAGATGAATACATTGTGATCAGATAACTGATACATAATACCAAGATTTATGTTAAAATCATAGACAATATTAATACATAATTATTAATTAATCCTAATATATCTAAAGGTAGTCATTACTAACCAGGTGGCTCTATGGGAATATAATATGTGCAATGAATTGCACCAAAGATTATTGGGAAAACTGCAATTTTATGAAACTCATGCTGTGTGTTGTCTTATATTTTTACATATTGCTAATATAGCTCAGTTATAGCCCGAGGCACATCAGTAATGATTCGGCTGACTGTAGCTTTGATACCCAAAATAGTTACCTACTGAACATGCATTCTCCCCAGTACATAAAACCACAATGATAGCAGCAATTAATGGAACAGTGACACATTATTGTTCCGGAGCTGTTACATTTATTATAGAATATATGATTTTGGAATAATTCAATACAATTATAAAACTTAATGAAATATTTGATATGTATGCTTACCAGGAGGAAGGTTCCTTGCAGGCTGGGTTTAAATGTAGAAATAAACATAATAGCTGATGTATTATTTCATCTAAAAAGTAAATCTGTAAATAAATTCTGAACTAGAATATTCGCATAGTTTTTTTGGTTCTCATAAATTATAATCGGCGTCAAATACACCAGCTTTAAACATTTCGTTATCACTTTCATCACTGAATATATTAATGTCAGTTTATTTTGCTGATTTTTTCCATAAAAATACTACATATCTTGGTTAATCGATGTATTATCCACCATATTGCAAAGCGATATTAGAAAACGTTGACAGCTAGTTAAACACAAATAACTACAGTAGTTCGAATCGTTATCGAAACGCGTATATTTTAATTTGTATGGAATTTTCTAACTATGGTTAGCGAGAGCCCTCCCATTGATAGATACAAATCATAGATATGTTTAATCATCTGACTACGATTATTGAAACCGAAAAATGACAGAACTCATACTAGAGTTAGCGATTTTAACGGGTAGAAAAAGACAGACAGAGTATTGCACCCGGCCGTTAGTGGCTACAAACACAATGCAATTAAAAATTTCGCATAGAAACGCGACAATTACTTTTTATGATTTTTTAAATATCGTCGTTTTTGGGTGGTCCATAGTTTTTGCTAAAATAATAATTTAAACTCTTTTATACCTTAGAGTATTTATAAATAAAAGGGCATACACTATTATTTTAGGAAAAAATGTATTTACCACCCAAATATGGCCATAGGAAAAAAAATAACAAAAAAAAATTGTCGCTTTTTTTTGCAACTTTTTCTGTTGCATTGTGTCTGAAGTCGCTTAAACTACCACCCGGCTTCGTTTTCGGTAGCAGTCTTGATATACCCTGTATATATATGTTTGATGAGAATATCATCAGTTAGTTTGATGGTGTGACTGAGCTTATTATATAACGAAGTTTAAATATCCAAATCAATACGATGGTTAATAGTGCTGTACATCACGGCTGTTGAAGAGACACTATTCTTTGAGTATATCCTTGTGTGACTTATACTAATTTTTACACAATATTATTCAAAACGGTGTATTATTTTATAAATCTGCATTAATAACTCTACTCAATATTCATTATTTCCTTCTGATGAGTTCGATATGCAAATGATAATAATATAGTATTTCTTTATTCTTCGACTGAGGTGGCTATCCAACTGGTGTTTTACATACGAGCGTTGGCGGTTCCCCAACGTCTGTGCAGTGTAGACGCTGCGTTGACGCAACGTTGACGTCGTGGTTGTCTGCGGGAATTCTTTTGACTGATGACTTTGATCCTTCGACGAAAATTACGAAAATAAAGAGGAAGCGTCTAAGCAGGCGTTGGAGAAACGCCAACGCTCGTGCAACGCCGGTGGGATAGAGGCCTTAGGTGCCTAATATTATAATATGCGGAATTCAAATGCAATCTTTTGATTCATAACATCAACTTATTAAGAGCAGGTTTTCTGTATGTGTTTTTTTATATCAGCATTCATCGCGAAATATTATGGTCGTAGGTTACAAAAAGACACAAAATTATGTCACATTGTATTAACACTATTGGTTAAATATTCATATAAAAATGAGAGATCTCAGCTTATATTCAAGTTGGTTAGTGCTCGGGCATCTCTGCTTGTAAACATTGTCAATTCACTATTGGGCGGGATGCTCATTAATCCAGACTCCAGAGTAAATTACAACTCTATTTCTGGCTTACTGAAACAGGAAAAAAGTGAATGAACAAAAATCTTACGTTTTCAAATGTTTGGCTTTTTTTTCTTGATATTTTGAAGTGCGTATTCTACGGAAATATATGTCTTTGGTGTATTCTGTCACTTTGAGATGATTAATGTAATTATCTCACTTGCCCGGTGTTGATTGGGGGATCGAGGATTAAATGTTTGTTATGGTTTTAGATAACGAAGTTGCATTTACTTGGAACATGAATCAAATCTAGTTCACGACAAATTAGACTAGTTAGCCTTCTGGGGGGTTACTCTATACTCCAACACGATGAAGGTTCAGACATTGAACGTCAGTATATAAAATAAAAGTTTTCCACTTCTAAAAATCAATACTATTCTCTATGAACTTATCATTCAAACCGAACTTCGTCTATGGTTACGACGTACGATACATGATTCTAACATTTTGTTAAGTATTTAAGCATATCCTTCTAGTTTTACGAACGATGTTCATACATTCATTGTGATGTCGGAGTATACAGTAACCCCCCTGTACGCAAGGTGGCATGTATGTATTCATTTTTGTGTAATATCAGTTTCGATTATTTGTCCAGGAGTAATTTTTGTTGAACAACGTTTGATAAAAAAGCTTTAAGGTATCAATCAGAATACCTAACGAATACATCCGCGACAGCTTTGGTGCTCGTAATTTGCCGAATAAGCTCGAAGAATGTAATTTAGGGATTTGGTCATGTCTTAAGAATGCCTAAGAATCTATGCCGGAGCCTTAACATAGCGCGGCCTCGAGCTCAAAGGTTATCAAAAGACAAAAACCCATTGGCTTCATATGGCCATATATGAAGAAGATATAAGGAGAATCAATGATCTTAGAAGTTAGAAGAAACATTAAATATCGGACGAAAGGATGGGACTATTCAAGGAAGCGCGCCCTTGCATCGGCTGGGGTAACGTACAAATCAAATGTGAAGACCTAAAGTCTCCACCAATAGATTTGAATTGTGTAACACTAAACCGAATCTGATAGAATATCGGCAGAAAAATAATAACATACGAAATAGTAATTACATATTTCGCAATACATAGGCTGAGAACATAGACAGATTACCTTAGGGGATTGACTCCAATCTGTAGTTCCCGGGATCCCTTGTGTGGTTTATACAGTTATCAAATTACTGTACCAACATAGCTAGGCTGGGGTAGGAGTACATTAATTGCATTGCTGTTTGCCTATCTTTTCGGAACTTATGTTTTAAACATATTATGTATTTAAAAGGTCGCTGTTATAAAAACATGCTACTTACTTCTAACACAGTATGTATATTCTTGCTAATACTGTCGAAGACAAAGTTGATATTTTCAACAGTAAAATTATTGACCTTTTTAACAAGCACGCACCAATCCGGCCTGTAAAACTCAAACATCTACCGGCTCCTTGGCTAACACCTGATATTAAAGAACTGCTATCTAAAAAAGCGTTGGCCAAGTCCCGGTACAACCGTAGACCTAATGAGTTGAATTGGCAGAAGTACGTCTCCATTAGAAATCATTGCAGTAAGGTGTGTAGGAATGCCCAACGCCGACATATTCACAACTCTATTGAAAACGGAGATCCAGCTACGGTTTGGAAATTTCTGAAAACACTGGGAGTGGGGAAGCCTCGACAAGAGTCCTTTTGTAAGTCAATTGACTTAAATTCCTTAAACAATCATTTTGTACATCGCCTTTCTTTGATAAGGCGATGAAAGATAACACTATAAAGTTCCTTTCGACCCTCAAGACTCCCGCATGTCCTGCTTTTGTCATTAAACAATTTGCTGATTGTGATGTTAAAAAAGACCATTATGCTCATTTCATCTAATGCGACGGGAAGCGACTGTGTCAGCCGCAATATGATTCTCCCTATCCTAGACGACATCCTTCCTATCATCTCCCATATCCTTAATGATTCTATTTCCTCTGGTATCTTTCCTGCTGCTTGGAAAAAAGCACATATTATCCCAACTCCTAAGAAATCCAATGCATCCAATCTCGCAGATTTCCGTCCTATATCCATTCTTCCTTTTCTATCCAAAGTCCTTGAACGTCTAATCCATACCCAGCTGAATGAATTCCTCTCGAAACACAATCTCCTTAATCCTCTCCAATCAGGGTTTCGTCCTGGGCATAGCACAACTACCACTCTAACTCATATTGCGGATGGCATTAGGTTGGGCATGGAGGAAGGCAAGCTGACAGTCTTAGCATTGCTAGACTTCAGTAATGCCTTCAACACCGTCGATTTTGATGTCTTACTTGGCATAATGCGTTCTCTTAACATATCTCCAACAGCAGTTGATTGGTTTCGTAGTTACCTGTATGGTCGCCAGCAACGCATCTGCTTTGAGGAATGCTTTTCCTCTTGGTGCTCTGTATCTGCTGGTGTACCTCAGGGCGGCGTTTTATCTCCTTTACTCTTCGCTGTCTTTATTAATTCTATTACCAATAATCTTCGCTCCTCCTACCACCTTTATGCAGACGATCTGCAAATTTATACTCGGGCATCCTTGGACAAGATAACTGATGCGATTGGAGCCATCAATTCTGACATCCAATATATATGTTCATGGAGTAAAGATTACGGACTGAAGGTCAATCCATCAAAAACTCAGGTCATTGTTGTCGGCAGCCCTAGGATGATATCGAAAATAGACCAGGACCAACTTCCATCCGTTTCCTGTGATGGTATCATTGTTCCATACAGCGATACAGTCAAAAATCTTGGTTTATATATAGACAAATGTTTCACCTGGGGTCCTCAGCTTCGGGAAGTTAGCCGAAAGGTTTTTGCCTCAGCTAGGTCTTTGTGTAGGTTACGCAATTTTCTCCCCATTGCCACGAAAATTTCTCTTGCACAAACTCTCCTACTCCCCATCCTTGATTATGCCGACGTCAGCTATCTCGATCTCACCGAGGACCAACTTAATAAACTTGAGCGTCTTCTAAATTTCTGTATTAGATTTATATTTGGTCTGCGCAAATATGATCATGTCTCTGAGTTTCGTACTAAGCTCAAGTGGTTACCCATACGACTTCGTCGGAATGCTCATATTCTTAATCTTCTTTACAATATTTTGTTCAATCCTCTCACTCCATCATATCTCAAAGAACGATTTCTATTTCTCCATGAGTCTCATTCAAGGTCCTTGAGGTCGTCGGAGAATCTGAAACTGAGAATGCCTATGCATACCACAACGTTCATGGATAGGTCCTATACAGTGCAAGCCGTTCGACTGTGGAATGCATTACCAGTTGTCATAAGGCAAGCTCAAACATTGACATCTTTCAAAAAAATGCTTAAAGACTATTATCTTTCTCTCTAAGTAGCTGCATTAAGAAGTTTTTATTTCCTCTTTTTGTCTCAATAGGTAATTTATAATTTATATTTAGTATGTATATTTATGTCTATGTTTATCTATAGAAATATTTATACATGTATGTATATTAAGTGTATTATATAATTATGTATTATATATCATGTATATATTCGCTATAAATAATTTGTTTACCTATTCCTTATAAGAGCATGTTTTTAGTTTTCTTTAAATTCTATACTGCCCTCTCTTCTTATCCTTTTCTTATATCCATCCAAAGGTTGTCTGTAAGAAATCGCCTAGGGCGATAAGACCGCCAACTGTACTCTTTAATCTTATATGTAAAATATTGTATACTTTTTCACTTTTGTGTGCAGTAAAGAATGAATAAATAAAAGTATATATATACATATGCCATTAAAATAATTATGTAGAAAAATTACTGCACCATTTATTTATTCATATTTTTTTTCGTTTTTGCTTTTTTACTTGTTTATATGAGATGGGCCACCTATAATTAGGTGAACAATATTTATGCGTCTTCACTTTTGATTGATCATGTATAAAATAAAATATAGATACAAATAAGCGTTTAAATTGATAGCAAGGACCTATTTATCATTTGACTCCTTTTCCCACATAATACATTCAAAGAAAACGCTATTTACAATGGAACGAGTATAAAGCGATCCAACCGTGTCAGCAATAAAACGGTGGTTTTGTAAACTCTTTATGAACTTTTCACCGGGTTTCGGTATGCATTCTTTGCGACGTCGCTTTTTGCAGATAGAATAAATATTTTTTTATTAAGAATTGATTGACAAACAATATTTTAATAATAGGTTAATTAACTTTATCCTCTTGGTACTAAATTTCTGTCGCTTAATTACAACCTTTCAGCAGTGATCCGCGATTTTGAATTCTTTATTACAAATATTAAAGATAAATATTGTAAATAGTTATGATGGGGTTGGCATGTCTATATGGACAAAAAACCTCAAATTTTGTTTTAAATTAAAAAAAAAATGTTTCCTCGTTAGGTATTAAAATGTCTTATGTTAATATGGAATACGTAACGCAATCAGCTGAGGCACTGAGACTTTTTCACAATATTTCACAGTTCTTCATGTCTGTTCAGTTGTGAATGAAGACAGTTTACGAAGCGATGTGTTCGTATGAGGGGGGAAAGTAATGCGTTTTGTCTACACCGTCGAGACGCGAGTTCACCCGCCTCCCGCGGTGTCCAACTGCACCTATTTGCCACATACAATGAAATGCCAGACAGTAGACACCATATCATTTGGAAAAGTAACATTTAATGTGATTTTAATACGAACTTTTCATGCGCAATCGAAACAGTCATCGGTATTACAAATTGAAACGTAATTACTGAAACGCGTGACGAATTGTCCATGTTTATTTGTAAATATTATTTGTTATTGCAATTGTTTTATGTTAATAACGTTATAATGGTTTGCAGTTAAATTTATATAAAATACAATATTTTGCATACATAGAGAGTTATGATAATGTTATTGATACTGATGGATCGATTCCATTGGCAAACCTTTTACGCAAATGGGAGACGGCTGACATGTTGAATTTTTGTTTTCTCCAATATAAACTCATTTGCAAAAAAAAAACGGGCACCTAAGCAATGAACCATTTCAAATGTTACTATTGGTTTGTTTGATAATTATAGGTAGTTTTACTTTCACAATTTTGTAAATTAATAAGCAAATAATCGTTTTCGTCAGTATTATCATAAAATTTTGATAAAATTTATGGGTTTTAATGCTAACGTTCACTAGTAGTGTATGCTCGCTAGTAGTGCATATGCTCGTGAAGTAAAAGTTAAAAAAGATTTTTGTTTGATTTTTCTTTAATAAAGTAAAAGCAAGAGGTCGGCATTCGTCGTTTGGATTGGCCAGCTCGAAGTCCCGACCTCAATCCTATAGAGCATGTCTGGGACGTTCTGAAACGACTGAGATCTGAGATCAGTACAACCTGCTCCGCAGACCATCAGAGAGCTGAGGAATGTGATTACCGCGGAGTGGGAACGTATTCCGCAAGCAAGTATCCGAGATATCCTCGCTAGCATACCCAGACGAATTCAAGCTGTGATTTCAGCTAGAGGGGGTCACACTCGATACTAAACATTTATCTGCTTTTACTTTATTAAAGAAAAAACAAACAAAAATCTTTAACTTTTACTTCACGAGCATATGCACTACTAGCGAGCATACACTACTAATGAACTTTAGCATTAAAACCCATAAATTTTATCAAAATTTTATGATAATACTGACGAAAACGATTATTTGCTTATTAATTTACAAAATTGTGAAAGTAAAACTACCTATAATTATCAAACAAACCAATAGTAACATTTGAAATGGTTCATTGCTTAGGTGCCCGTTTTTTTTTGCAAATGAGTTTATCTTTACAAATAGCACAGATTTAGCATACATGCGCGTGGCTCGGCACGTACTCGTTGTAATCCATCACGGTGGCGGCGCAAAAGGGACGCAAATCAAAACACGAGGCGAAGACACGCGCCATGGTATATTTGAAGAAAAGAAAAGCGAGAAACTGTGAGGTGGGTGTTGGGTGGTGCGTCTGGATGTGATGGTATGGGTGCGGGAGGCGCGGGGGGGGGAGGGGGGGAAGGTGATAGGGGAGCGGGGTGCGGTCATCGATCGGAGTCCCCGACGGCGCTGGGGGCCGCGGCCGCGACTGCCATCAGCTGTTATCGCCGAGCCCTCTCCAGTGCTCCTTAGCCGCACTAATATCTCAAGTGTCTTGTAACACCGAATTCCGACTAATTTTCCTATACCATATCAATAACAATGACAATTAAGCTTACAAAAAGGCTTTAAACGTACCTGAAGCACTTTGTTGATAAATATGTAAACGAACATAACTTATTAGTAAAAAATATAATAATTTTAATAGTACCCGATGCTGTTTATCAGTTGTTTGTAATCAGATGAGTATCATATTTATTTTAAAGAATAGCATAATAGCGCACCGTTTAGGTGAACGGAGATGTTAACTAAAGTTAACAAAAGGTTTAAAAGTAAACGACAAACATTTCCATTAAACAATTGTTGCGTCCGGGCGGAAGCATCTGTCATCAAATGGGATTTCATTTATTTAATTAAATCATAAAGGCTCAGAGTTCCCGTGCACTCCTCCCGGTCAATGGAAAGGGTTCTTTGCATAATAAGCTTTTATCTACATCTATAAATATTAAATAGCACATTTCAAATCCTGCGGTAATATAGGTCAAGCGCTTTACTGTGAAACGGTTTAATATTCCATTATTCAGATTATTCCGTGGCATGATTTGAACTCAGTGGCCAAATAAATCTGGAACTGTTCGAAGTAGAACTGGACAGAAGAATAAAAGTAAAAAACGTTAATGCAATTTCCGTTTTTATGTGCGCTTTGCCGAAGCTATTCAATTTTAATGGGTTAAACGTTGATGGACGTTCAAAGAGTTCCAACAGAATGATACATATGTACCTACATATGTTTTGTTTCTGCCATTCAAGCACTTAGAACAAACGGCGAGTTTTAAGTGGTCCAACCATTACACTAAAAGTTCACAAAGAGTGATTTGAAAACATCACGGAATACCGGAATAGCAAGTGGAAGAAATATGTTTATTTACATTGTTTAACTCATAAAAAAATTTGAAAGTGTTTATCTTTCTCTTCCCGCTAAAGCTGGAAGCGTAAATTTTGATTCATGTTTCGCCACATACGACAGCGGAAAGTTGCTTTGTGAAGAAAATGTATCACTTATGCTGAGTGTGGAGCGAGGGAGATGAACACGAGGGCGTCGCGAGGGTGCGAGCTCAACCACGGAAAACTGTCTAACTTTTTTGCATTGCAAAATAGAGAGAATAGAATTGTAATAATTGAGAATTAATAAATAATAATATGTGAAAAATGCTCATAAGTTAGGAAACGAAATAGATAAAAAAAAATATACCAACCTTATATTTTTTTAATTTGATTTTTTTGATTTTAATGCTTAGGTTTCCTGTTTTTTGTCAAAAACGGACTATCGTTGAATTTTGAAACAATTAGATGCAAAATATTGTAAAGGAAATTGATTAGTTGTTATTCAAACAAAGTATACTCTCTGAAAGTGAGTTATTTACGACATGACATAGAAACGCTAACTTAACTCATTTAAACATTGCTTAACACAATACAAAGTTAAAATTGTGTCATAAATCCAAGCACAATTTGTTCTTGGAATTTTGGAGCATGTTAATTTAGGAGCCTACTTAAGAAAATATACAGCCTTCGTAAAGTTCGAACTACTTATTAAAAGAAAATTACTCTTTGTCTCCATAGGAATTTGCACATTAATTAAAACAAATACTGCGAACTGAAAAAATGGGCTATTCTTGGAATTCCGTACCTAAAGTCTGCCTATTATAACTAAGTTTCTCTGACTGTCGGTCTGTCTGGAGATCCAACTTCAAAGAGCTCTATCTTCTTAACTACAGGTATCTATAGTTTATATGAAAGATAAGTGAAATCACATGAGTAGACCGGTTTATATGGAACATATAAAATAATGCAGGAAAACTGGTAAGACGGCAAATAAATGTTAAGTTTTAGGAAGGTATACCATTTATGACAGGAAGAGGCGTATTTTTTTACTATATCACCGAAGAATCAGTAAATTACGTATTTATTAAAATTTTATAACAATTTATTCCATAAATTAGCTACATAGTCTATAATAAAAAGCTTTTAAGTTTTTACAAAACTTGCGGTTAACGAAAGTATATAGATTTACCCACCAAAAACGTTATTGTTTTTGTTATGTACAGGGAAAATATGGTGTCATTTTGTTTTACACTTATCAAGAGGGTAACCCATAAACATATTACGTAGTAAATAAAGCAAAGCAATCCATGGCATTAGGCAAAATATGGAATGATACACAACAACTAGGTTGATATGAAATTGCATATTATGTAAATATTCAAATGCGTATAATCCGGTCGCTACCCATGAGTAATAAGCTATTATTGCACATTTTTTACTAATTTATAATACAACGTTATAATTAATTTAAGAGCTATCTCCATAAAACTATGTTTAAACATTTCTATTTTCTTATCACCCAGAAAATAGTGCATGAATATACATGCAATTTTTAATATTAAAATTATGACAATTGCGATGATGTACTCTTAAATGCTATGTTGTTAAGCTGCTAGTAAATAGTCGAACTCGAACGTGGCCAGGTTTATCAGTTTTTGAGAGTACAAAAGTTTAGTACCTACAAACTGTTTTATTTGGTAAATGTTACATAGACCGAGTATAACTTACAAGATGAAAAAAACATCAATCAATTGCCAATTCCGAATTGCAGCATCTGAACGTATTTATCAAAAGTACCAATGTTAACAAAGTAAAGTATCGTGACTTAACAATGGTAATTTGTGAAGTACAAGCAGCACCTGAGCAATTTGATTGGCAGGCATGTCTTCTTGTTCCGAGGCAAATTGCGGTGGCGGCGGCAACACTGGCGGCGGTAGGGCGCGCGGGTGAGAGCGGAGCCCGCCCGGGCCTGCGCCCGCGCGCCCCTGCATGCGCCCGCTACCTGCCCGCCACCACACCTCAACACATCACACGACACACCACCGCACGACACAACACACCACACAACACCGTACAACTTACAACACTCTAACCTTGTCCAGCGCAATCACAACACGATCAGTCTTCTTGATTATATGTGGGGTTACTCTTTACGTTAGAAGGCCAATTTTGTAAGCTGTATTATGAATGGAAACATTAGTTAAAGATCAATAGTTCGCTGACAGCGTACCTTTGCAACCCACTGTGTTTTATTTGCCGATTATATTGCGTTTTCGAGTTGAAACGCAAGCACAGTCGTAGATTACCTACATAGAGTCTGAACTGTATAACGTTCCTATGATTCTTAACTCTGCTATGATGCAGTCATCAAACGTAAATTACTTCCGTATTTAAGCAAAAGTTTACCTTTTCATAATTTTATTTGCGTTAACGTAGTGCAGTCACTATGCTGAGCCAGAATTAAAAAAAAAGTTTAATATTATGTACTTCCGCCTTCGCAGCAGTTACTACAAACATGCTGAAAACATTTTCGCTATTAGCGTAGATGAAATTATTATTTACGATATGTTTTAATGTTTTCGTATCGTAAATATATACAATTGGAACGTTAATCTATACTGGCCTCAAAATAATAACTAATCCCCACACATTAACGCTGAAAAAGACGCTACAAATTTTATGAAGACAACAAATTATCAACTTCAGTTTGACTATGGTTAAAACACAATGTCTCTGTTATAGTTAAGCCATAACCTATTAATATACAAAAGATTATCTGAACGAAAAAGTTAGACAAGTTGTGGTCTCACTTGATTGGTTGATGGAAATATTGACCCTAACCCCGAGTATACGTAAAACAATGGCAAAACTCATAAAGAGCAAATTATAATATTTTTATAAATAAAAAAGGGTTTTTATTATGAAAATAATATCTGCTCTATCCTGATATATATCCTGATAGCTAGAAATATTCATAGCTTTGCCCACTGAATACATTGAGATATATTACTACGTAACAACATTGTGCAACATTGATATCGATGGTTGAATGTCATTTGGTACATAATAATGTCCAGGTGAGGGTGCCCATAACGTCTGTATTCCACATGAATTTGCACGTAAATAGGCCAGAGCCGCCATACACCTACATTTAGGGGAAATACAACATGAAATGAGGTCGCCTGCGAACGTTATAACAACAACGCTCAACAATTTTTCGCCCCGTTTTCATGTTGCAAAATATGCAAGTTCTCATTTTACTTTAAAAGGTATTTTTCATCAAACGATCCATTTCTGCTTTGCTAATTACGTTAACACAAGTTGTTCATATAATGTTATCTGGTGCAATGAAACATTCTCATTATAAATAGTGGTGCAATTAAAACGTATTTGTGACTTGCTCTGTCTCTTGTGACTGACTTTGCCTGCGAAGGATATCGCGATCTTTTAACTGGAATTGTGATCAGAAATCAAGATGGCATGCAGCCTATTTCACTTTTGAGCTCAGCCATATAAGAAAACGAAATAAGTGAACAGAATATAAGTGTTCCGTCCTGATCTTTCAGAAGCAAAGTAAGTAAGAAGTAAAGAGCTCCTTGTTAGTTGTAACTTGCAAGTTGCAACACAAAGTACACGAACTATTGCAAGTTTCCAGACCGTAAATCGTTTGTTAATTAAGCTTTCGTAATGCGCTTAATCCTTTGAGGATAAAATGTTTCATGACAAATCTCGAACCGTTGCATTATTGGTTGAACACATTGTCATCATCATCATCATCATATCAGCCACAGGAAGTCCACTGCTGAACATAGGCCTCCCCCAAGGATCTCCACAATGACCTGTTGAAAGCGGCTTGCATCCAGCGACTTCCTGCAACCTTAGCCAGATCGTCCGTCCACCTTGTAGGCGGGCGTCCGACATTTCGCTTGCCTGTACGTGGCCCCCACTCAAGAACATTTCGGCCCCAACGGCCATCAGGTCTACGAGCTATGTGCCCAGGCCCACTGCCACTTGAACTTGCCAATCCTATGGGCTATATCGGTAACCTTGGTTCTCCTACGGATCTCCTCATTTCTGATTGGTTCATTCATGGTGGTACTGTTCTTCAAAAAAGGTGATAACACTTTGCTGAAGAACTTCAGGCCTATCTCGCTCCTGAGCCATGTCTATAAGTTGTTTTCGAGGGCCATCACAAATCGTCTCGAACGCAGGTTTGATGACTTCCAGCCTCCCGAACAAGCCGGTTTCCGAAAAGGCTTTAGTACCATAGACCATATTCATACGCTACGGCAGGTTATACAAAAAACCGAGGAGTATAACTTGCCGCTTTGTTTAGCGTTTGTGGACTATGAGAAAGCCTTTGATTCGATCGAGAACTGGGCTGTGCTACAGTCTCTTCAGCGTTGCCACATAGACTACAACAACAACGCCACCATGTCGGTCCGAGTACAAGATCAGAGCACGAAGGCTATTCCACTACAGAGAGGCGTGAGACAGGGAGATGTTATATCTCCGAAACTGTTCACTGCCGCGCTGGAAAATGCCTTCAAGCTCTTGCATTGGAAAGGATTCGGCATCAACATCAACGGCGAGTATATTACTCACCTTCGATTTGCCGACGATATTGTAGTCTTGGCAGAATCGCTGGAAGACCTTAGCACTATGCTCGAAGACCTTAATCGGGTCTCCCAACAGGTGGGTCTTAAAATGAACATGGATAAAACGAAGATAATGTCGAATATCCATGTTGTGCCCACCCCCATTGGAGTTGGGGGCTCGACTCTCGAATTTGTAGAGGAATATGTCTATTTAGGACAAGTGGTCCGGTTAGGCAGGTCCAACTTCGAGAGAGAGGTCAATCGTCGAATCCAACTCGGTTGGGCAGCGTTCGGGAAACTTCGCAACGTCTTTTCTTCCAAAATACCTCAGTGCCTAAAATCGAAAGTCTTCGATAGTTGTGTGTTACCAGTCATGACATACGGCATCGAGACGTGGTCTCTCACTGTGGACCTAATTAAAAGGCTCAAAGTCACTCGACGAGCCATGGAGCGGGCTATGCTTGGTGTTTCCCTACGAGATCGAATCAGAAATCAGGTTGAACACAGTTTCATATCAATAGCTTTTCGATTTCTTTCAATAAGACTTACGTCACCTTTATAAGTATAAACTACTGTGATTTGGCCATGGTAATTAAAAGAAATGTAATTATAAGGCTTGAAGTCTTAAATATTATAAACCCCAAAGAGATCATAAATGTCATTTTTTATCTGGGTGCGCTAGTTGTTACATATTCTTATTAGGTTATCTCTGTGTCATGTCCACCTTTATCTAATTTTGCTGCATTAAAAGCACGCATTTTAAGATAAACATATGTAGGAATTAAGATCGAATGCATTAAGCGTACGTGATAGTGAATATATTATATTCTGTTAGTATAAATTAGGCGTATAATTTTGTTAACAAAAAATAAAAGTAGAATTAATGAAAAAATAATTGTGTGAATATTATGCTTATTGATAACCATTAGCATTGAGGCGTTCTGAAAACGTGTTTAAGGAATCTATTTTAACAATATTATTTTGACATGGCCCTCTGTATTTCAAGCGTATTGAGTTTTATTGATGAATGATTTTTTTTATTTATTTAATTTATTAGTGGAATGAGTCATCGTCAGTATTTTAAGAATCCAACATATTGAATATCTCATATCCACACGATTGCCTAACATCGATTTGGAACGTACATTGTGGTCGCGTTAATTACCATATACCAAATTGTTTCCGTCAGTTCTGTTTGCTTACATTGTATGATGTGGGAGATAAAGGAACATAAATACCACGAATATCCGATGATTGAACCTCATATCCCGCTTAATACACGTCGTGTGAGGGAATCATGACTCACGCACTCCATAATAAACACACAAATTAATTCTGGACGCAAAATAATACAACAGCTGCAATGATTGGGAAGGTATGGAACTTTTCGCTGCGAAAGATCTTATCCTCCTTGCGGATGTTGACTTTATAAAACGGATGTCTATGTAGTAAATGCTATGCTTTTTAAAGTTTTCATTGCTTACTATGTAGACCTGACACCATCAAAGACTTTCAATGATTTTTTTTAATACATTTACAAAAGATAATTACGCTATATGGCCTAACCACTCACAATCGTACTAGTCTCGATTATTGAGGATGCCCGAGCCCTACAGTGGGACGTACACGGGCTGATACAGAATTACGCTGACACCTATAGATTCAAGTTTTCTCTTTACCTTTCGGTCTCATTAATTATAGTCATATGACACGTTGGTAACGAATGTTTTTTTAAGTTCATACACATCATAAGTTCTTTTGTTTGACTTTTACGAGACTCAATTAACCGATTGAAAAAATATATCAAAACGCTCTATTATTTTTACTAATTTACTATACGAGTATGTGTGAAAAAGATAAAGGCGATTCTGAAATATCTGGTAAAATAAAACCATAAAAGTTTATTGGTACGTAAACACTTTAAAATTGCATGAATCAATGGATATTTCGTTCATATATGGTAGTGTTGTTTCAAGCCTTTATACTACTAGTATTTGCTATATTTTTTCGCCCTAGTTTTCGGTTTCATTGTGAGATTTGCGCAGTGGGCTGCGCCGGTTGTCCTCCGTTTCAAACGTAATATCACCTTGTCAAAAAATAGCTTGATTTTAGCTAACACTTGTTGAACAAAAGATATTAGTTTTGGTAAAGGGGGAGGTTTTCGGGGATATAAAGTGAGGTGCACGGGACAGTGTGGCAGGGCGGGCTGCGACACGTGCGCACGTGCGAGCGCGGAGAGCGGGCGGCGCGGCGACTGACGCGGGACTGCCGCCCGCCCAGCCGCGCTGCCCCGCGCCCGCGCCTCGCCCTCCCGTGCCTCAACAAAACACATATTATACACGCACATTTATTAGCCAAAAATGTCACTTATACCCTCAATCCTCTACAACATAAACAGACACCACTTAGCCTACTTAATCAGTATGCTTACAATAATATTACACGATTTTTACAAATAAACACAAATTAGCGATAGGACTGAATATGTGCAGTTCGTTTAGTCTTCACGATTGTCACACCTGAGTGATTTGAAGCCTCGGCAGTTGAGCCTGTCGCCGCGGCGGAATCCGTGGTCGACGTTTAAACCAACCGCCCATTGCCCGCAAGCGTCTATGGAATTCGGCCCGGGTTGGTATTTTGCAGCATGTTCGCTCTTCTTGTCCGAAAGTAGTCTGCATTCTATCTCCAGGTTTTGGCATGTCGTACACAATTTTGGGGCTTTCCACAGCTTCAGTGCCGGGTGCGATCTTATATTTAGCTCCTGTAATTGCCTTTTGGATGCGGTTTAAAGCTTTTCTAGCGGGATTTTCTTCTACCTTCGCCTCAAACGTAGTTTCTTTGGGCACGGCGGTGAGACGGCCAACCGGTTGATTTGTGGATTCATCCTTACGTTTTACCAGGGTTCTTATCCGTGTGAGAATTGTTGGCGGGGGATCCGTGTTTGTTCCGACGGTGCACACTCGAGGCCTGTATGCACCGTGTGAGCCGTGAGTGGCGGGCGTGTACTCGTGTTCATGTGGAATGGTGCAGGAAGGTGCAGGCAGAGTGGCGGATCGCCTCGGCAGAGGTTCATCTTGCAGATAGGCGACGTGCAGGGTGCTGATACTGAGCGGCTGCTGCGGCAGCGGCCACAGCTCTCTGGTGGGCGGCACGGGGGAAGGTCGCTCGCCGAGCATGCGGCGCGCGAATTCCCCTGGTTGCCATAGATAGCTGGCGGTGAGGTTTCCGTGTGTGTGCATCACGACTCCAATCTTCACTAATGGCTCGTGAACACTGGCTACTAATCTAATACTAGGCTTTACGCACTTGACAGTATTCACGCAGATATGCGAGGTAGAACCTTTATATTGGATTAAGAGATGACGAATATTTATAAAGGTTGCGATCACATAATCAGTTTCTGTGGCATCATAGCTGCCAAACGGATGGGTCATTGTTAATTTACATAATATATTTTTAGTCGAAGGCTGGTAAAGTATTATTATTTCGGAAAATTCTATGCGTTTTAATTTAATAGGGTATTTTTTTAGTTACGGTTATATATTATGGTTTAATATGTAGCCATTAACCATGGCAACGCCATGGCAGTTTGCTAATCAGTGAAATAGTTTATTGTGGAAATATAAATTTGGCGTGTTGTTATACGTGCGTACGAAGTAACTAACAACCAAGTATTTTATAAATAACTAGCAGCCCGACCCAGCTTCGCCCGGGTGCATATATATTTCTCTACAATAATATGCACGTATTATACACATAAACCTTCCTCTTGAATCACTCTATCTATTTAAAAAAAAACGCATCAAAATCCGTTGCGTAGTTTTAAAGATTTAAGTATACAAAGGAACATAGGAACAGAGAAAGCGACTTTGTTTTATACGAGTACTGTGTATCAGGGATGTTGCGAATATTCGCATCCGCATCCGCAAATGCGGAACTTCCGCATAAATTTGGACATCTGCATCCGCATCCGCATCCGCAATTATCGATGCGGATGTTTTATGCGGATGCGGATGTAATACAAAATGAGACAAGACAGAAATTTGCCGGTGCCGGCTAATGGCGCGTGCCGTTCGGAAGTAGTGTTGCCAGGTGTCCCGCTTTTCAGGGGTTTGGTAACGCGTCCCGATTGAACCTTCGGCGGGACGCCAAATGTTTTTTGACCACCGTTCTCAGAACGAATAAAAAACGAAATCTTACACACTTTTATTTATAATCCGTACTGTATTTCGCGTTTTCCTACAATTATTTACCTACTTAGTATCTATTTCGATTCTAAAGTAGTTTCGATAGGCTGATTCCAAAAAAATATAGGGCTTTGAATAAGTTCTTGCGGTTTGTTCACGAATTCCTTTCTTATTTTAGATGGTAAAACATGTGCAAGGAAATATTGTTAGTGAAATTATGTGTTAGTGAATATTAGCTAGCTCCAATGAAAATTCCTTAGTAACAATTTCAAGTTTCATACGGCTTAGAGAGCATTAAGCTCAAACACATTATAGGTTTTCGTCATACGCATAGAGTAAAGAGCGGTAAGTACGGGGCCAACTGACCAATCAGGACAATGGAACGTCCAAGGTTCTTTTTATGTAGTCTGTGGTCACGTCTTAAGCGTATGGCCTATAATGTGCACACAACAAAAGAATCCATTGTTCAGATCGCTGTAAGACGCGTTGCTCTAGTATTTATGGCCGCTTCTTTACTCTATGCATAAGACGAAAACCTATAATGTGTTTTGAGCTTTACTGGCGATTTTTTTTATGACATGTATATGTAGATGTAATTCAAAAGAAAAACGCATCTTAACTTCACATAATTCTCTTCGAGCATTATAGCGAGCATAATTTGTCAAATTTCATGTGCAAAGACGTGTCGGAAAGTATAAATTTTCATCTTGGCGATAAAGATCGCTCTGGTAAATCGAATAGTTTTAGTCTGAGAATTTAAGGAATAACTTGATGTACACCCATGTAAACGCTAGAGGAAAAATTAAAATAGTTTTGTGTAAATTTTTAAAATATTTGGAGTAAAGTAAGAAACCTCTGCCTATCCCTTCTGTATTTGGAGTAAGGTAAGAAACCTCTGCCTATCCCTTCTGGAAAAAAGACGTGAGTTTATGTATGTATGCATGCTAAGAAACCATGGCGTCTTATGAATTGAAGTCTCGAGAGATATAGTACTTGGTCTGATTGAGCTGCGCTTTCATTATTATACTAATAACCAAAAACGGCTATTGTCTTTGAGAGCCTCCAAAGACGCGACGTTTTTTTATGTAATAAGTATATGCTGCTAGAAAGAGGGATAGTAATAATTTCTCGAATTCTACACTTAATTATATCGGAACCCAATAGACCAACTGCCCGACATCAAGACACAGTTAGCTTCTTCTGCGTAGACTGAAATGCAAAAACAGATTAACGTTTTAAATTAACTTTTTAATTTAATATTTGTATATTACGGGTAATTAAATTCCGCCCTGTGACCATGAATCCTTTAAAGTAACCGAAATATCGGGAAGTTAAAAAATATAAAAAATTAACATAGATCATAACATAAATCTATAAATATTAGTAAGCGATAAAATCTGTAAATAATAGTTTAATTTCAATATTCATTCATATACTATATTTATATAAGATGTTAAACATCCGCATCCGCATCCGCATCCGCGGATGTGAGCCTTTGAAAATCCGCATCCGCATCCGCATCCGCGGATGTGAAAAAATCGACATCCGCAACATCCCTACTATGTATACTCTGAAATCGAATCCGAGATCAAAAATGTAAACAAACAAATGTCATTGTAAAAGTGACATTTCAGGGTTATGAAACATTTTCTCAAAAACATATTGAGTATAATTTGATTAGTGAATAGATTCAAATGTTGCGAGTACTATGTATTATTTATTTATATTTATTTTTGAATTTTGAACATTTTGAATGTTTTATTATGCCTTTCGACGTGACCCTTGACTTGGGCCCAAACTAATTCCAATGGGTTTAACTTACAGTGATTTTCAAAGACCATAGTGCGTTCGTCTACGAACACGAGCGCCAGAAATCTTAGGTACAAAATAGAACAAAAACATAACAGAAAACGTGAAACCAACACCACGACGACGTACCTTTATCACATGATGCTCATTCATCAAGTTAAGCAACTAAAAGAACTAAAGGGAGGTGTCGCGGGCGTCGAAGCAACGTATTTGTAGTTAAGGAGACTAAATTTTAAAAAAAATTATTTCAGTGGCCTAAGGTTACGAAATTCTGCATAATACCCGTAGCATAAAATATTTTCGTACCATTTTTTTCACATACTTAAAAAAGAAGTTGAAATTGTAGTTTATGTAAATATTATACCAAAGAATTTCTATTTGGCTTTATTTTATACTTATTTAAAGAATGAGAATAATTCCAACCTATTTTTTTTAACGGTTGTGAACAAACTACAAATTATTTTATTGTAGTGGTAACACTTTTGTTTACATTTTTGATCTCGAATTCCATTTCCGAGTATAGTGATGTTATTTTCCTCGCTAGAGAGCTCCGATAATAAACGCGCCCGATCGCTGCAAAATTCAAGGGCTATAGGAATTTTAAATCTGTAATATCTTCGAAAATATTCATTTAAATCTTGTGATGTGGCTGTAAAGGACCATATAGATCTATATTAAATCAACAATGTATTTAAGCTATTTAATTGGATAAGGATTAATGCTGTATTGGTTAAAATCACTTCGAAAATTAGCCATTATTTGTCGTAAAAAGTAAATGACAAAAAAATGTTATTGTGGGATACCCATAAGAGATAGACATATGTTATGGGCCAAGTGATTAATGCGGGCAGTATTCATAATGCCCGGGCAGTATGATTAATGCCCAGCCATATCGGGCCAAGTGATAAAAGATTAATTACAATCTAAACTCACCTATTTATCACATTGCCCGGGCATTATGAATATGGCTACATGATGATCGAGCAATGTGATTAATAGGTAAATTTTTACTTGGTGCGCTGCCGTATTGTAGCATCAGCCGCGACAGACCCATAAATTAGAAAGGTTAATAACATTGAGGTATTACAACTGGAGCGGACACGTAGAAGAAAAATTGTGCTCATTTCAATATGACAGCGAAGTATAGATAAAGTCGGCATTGTAGCAGATGCGACACTTCAGAAATTTCTACGTACATCTATATACGCCTGATAGAGCCTATAAATTCTTATATTGAATTTAAAGTTTAATTTTATTTTCTTTATTTCGGAAAAAAAACATTATAACAATAAATATACAATTAACCAATTAATTAAATATATAAAGTTAACGGAAACTATAATTAAAATGCCAGATATGCCACATTTTTGTATTGAAAATAAATTAGAATTTTTAAAAATATATATCCCATCATCACATACAATATCCACTATCCCTATACGAAAACTTCAATTTTTACCTATCTGTCACTACATTAATATTAGTCTATAATTTCACTCAAAAATGGCGGTTGTCAAAACGACTCCGGTAAATAATTTCTTAAATTTAATTTCGTGCTTTTTTATTTAAATTATGGTTGATTAACCTATGGAATGAAACTCCATCTTTTGTTCCTATTGTTCTGGAATGGTTTTTGCACGTTTTTAGCACGCAATATGGCATTTATGGACCAATTATATTTACACCTAATTAGGTCCGTCTTCGCTGAAACGTCAAGGACGACTGACAGCCTAACGGTACATGTACTCTTGCGAATGTTCCAAACTATTTGGTCTTGATGTCCCCTCCAGTTGTGTAACTCAATGGTTAATAATAACCATACAAAGGGACATAGGGACAGAGAAAGCGACTTTGTTTTATACTATGTATAGTGATATAATAAAGAGGAAAGATTTGATTGTTTGCATTGAATAGGCTCTGAAACTTTCACCTTTATAATCCTACATTATCCCCAATGAAGATAGTCGATAGAATATTTAAAAGAAAGTGTAGCACACGGTATATTATAAAATAAAAATATTTTTGTTTATTAAGCGAAGACGCCCCTTCAAATATGATAATCATCATCATCATCATCATCATCATATCAGCCACAGGAAGTCCACTGCTGAACATAGGCCTCCCCCAATGATCTCAATATGATAATCCTCGGTTGCAACTAGAAACTTTAATGGTTATCAAGGATATACCGAAAATACCGGGACAACATAAACATCAATAGGAGAACAGATTCTGGCAGACAGCAGTCTACATCAGAGAGAGATGACCGATTCATTGTGAGCATTTCACTGAGAAATCGGGCTCTCATGGGCCTTCAAATTAGAGAAACACGGGATTTGATAAATAATCACCAGATGTACAGTAAGAAGACAACTCAAGGAACGAACATTAGCCCAAAACGACCAATGAGGAACCCCAAACTTATTCTTGCCGACAGTGAAGCTCTTCTTCATTTCGCTTGAGAAAACGTTAATTAGCCATACGATCAATGGCGCTCCGTATAGTTCCCTGATGAAAGCTGAGTCCGTCTACCGTCTACACGGTAGCGACAGAAGAGTACGAGTGTATAGAAAGCTAGAAGAAAGATTTGCACAATGCTGCGTAGCAGAAAATGTTGCTTTTTGAGGAGGCTCTTGCAAATTGTGGAGTGGCATTTATACATATAAAAAAGAAAACTGAGTCTCATTCTATAGAGGCAAAGAGGTCGGACTGCGAACTACATAATATATTGAGCTAATTCTAGGAGAGCATGTTGTGCCTTACAGTGGTTCTATAGGCGAAAACTTGATCCTGATACACGACAATGACCGCTCCTATACAGAAATCTGCGTACGACAATACCTGCAAGAAGTGCAAAGAGTTCCGGAATGACTAGCTCGTATCCCAAACTTTGATTCTATTATTATTTATGGGATCAAATCAAATTGAATTTTTCCGCTAGAAATTGTGCTTTCTTAGGAATAAAACGTCACACTGCAGGGTAACGGGGTTAAACTCATAACGTCAATAAAAACTCATTTGCAAACTGTAATTAGGTCTAGGGGGTAACAGTAGATACTGATAAGGTTTTACTTGTAACTAGCTGTGCCCGCGACTTCGTCCGCGTGAAATTTAACAAAAAAGTGAATTGGTTTATTTAGTTTTTTTTTGGTTTTTGTATTTTTATTTTAATTATTATTATTATTTACCTTACCGCGATCTAATTCTACGGTGGCGCCATCTCTTAGCGAGCGGCGGTAAACTCCCGTTACACATTTATTTTCGGTTTTTTGTAATAGCTTTATTGAAAAAATTCTTTATATACAATATTTTGTAAATGTGATATTGATTCGTTGGTGGGAGAAGTGGTGGGAGGCGCCCGACGTAACGGCCCAGTGGTGGCATGCGCGTGAGCTGCGCGCGGGCATTGCAACATTACTTTATTTTTTTTAAATAAGATTTTTTCTAAAATAAATGTACCTTAAGTTACTCCTTGTTATATCAGCTACCTGACAAAAAAGTCCCGTCCAGCCATTTCAGAGATTAGCCGGAACAGACAGACAGACAGACAAAAAAATTTATAGGTCATTTTCGGAGTAGGTATCGTGTATATAACGATAAGTGGTAGGACATTTGTTTTTTATTTTCACTTTATAAACAGACACTTCAATTTTATTTATATGTATAGAAGATTAATGAAGAAAAAAAATGGTTTATTTTTATTGTTCACGCGTAATTATAGTGTTTGCACATTTTGAAACTAAAGTTCATTCATTTAATTAATGTTAGACTCATTTAAAAGGTGAAAAATGGTGTTTTAGTTTCTTGTCAGAGACGTTGTAATGGCGCTACCTTATATTTCACGTATTTATTATGAGACGCAATGTCTAATCCCATTCTCTATCCGTTCAAGTGGGAAAGATAGATACTACGATATTTTTGGTGCGATATCAAATTAAAAAAATATAATAAATATAAATAGTGAAGGAAGACCGAATCACTACATCATATAATTCGTCAAATTGGGTATTATTATTACTTACGTATTATTTTGTGGAAATCGGATGATGTTATACCTGGGAAGCACTGAGCCACACCTGTATTGCGCAATGTCATTCACGTGTTGCGGTTTTACCGAATACAATTTCATTGAACCGGAGCGAGACATTTGTCAGATGTGAGATCCGTGAGTTTACCACACGGGATCATTGTGTACCCGACTTTATGGCAAACGGACAACGGTTGTTTGGAATAATAAATTAGTACACCCAACAGGCAATAGTCACATACATAAACCCGACTCAACATTAAATACCAAGTCTTTTTCAGTGGGAGTGAGACACTACGAAAAAACTTTTAATAGCACAACATGCAGATTCAAAACGTTTGTCACAATGCGGAAATCGAACCCGCGGTCTATTTTTTCAAAGCCAGCTCTCAACCAAATGCGCGTGGAAGGCTTCTAAAAATGTTTGTTATTTTAAATCTAGTATCTAGTATCTATTTTGTGGCAGGCTGAAATCTGCGAAGCGTTTTTAATCTAGTCTAGCCATACATCGGCAGTTTTGTCCGGTGGAGCCTAGACACTACTAAATTAACTGTAGAGCAGATAAGCAGATATGCGGTATGCCCCGCCTATTGCTTGTACGCATGATTTTCATTGTTACACATGATTTTGATTTTCATTTTTGGGAAAGGATAGATCCTTAAGCCGCATGTCGACATCGCGAGGCCGCTCACGAGTTTGCTCAGTTAAACAGTATGTAGAGAAGCGATGTTCAGATTGGCTCTCGAGGCAAACGCGTCTCCACACCGCGACCCTGGCTATCGAAACATGCTTTGCAAGCCAGCCTCGCAACGTCGATACTCGGCTTTAAGCCTTCCTTTCGATACCTCAGAAGAGGATGCCAGGCTACCCGGGCATCCAGCCTGGCGCACGTTGACAATTGTCCGCACCGCGCAGATTGTGTGCATATATAACTTCTAATAGTACTAATTTATGAAAAGTGATTTGATTGATGAATTTGATAACACGGAAGATTGAACGCCCGTCACAGTGATCAATGTAGTAGTGTAGTTTATGTACCGATTCGTTAGCGAACAGCGACAGACACAAGTTTACGTGGATGCGTCTACGCAATATCGGCGAGAAAAATAATGCATTGCATTAGATGCAATATAGTTCCTTTACCAAGCCTGTATAAAAACTTCTCCTTTTTTTCTTTTTCGTAAGTATGATTCTGAGATAGATAAATTGAGATATAGGTATGATTCTGAGATAGATGATTCTGAGATAGATAGTAAGAGCGCATTGGCACTCATTTTTCGTGGACCCCGATTATAACATAAACTGGTGTCTCCACTTGAAAGTAGAAACATAAGAAATGGCTATGCATTGGGTGCTCACATTGAAAGAAATTGGGTCAAATGCTTGGGCAAGAACCAAGCATTTGAGCCACTAATAATACACTTTACGACTAAGAGGGCATTTTAAGTGCCAGCCAAGTGTCTGAATTATTTTACATACAATAATGAACATACTCCATACTGATAAACGCACCAACAAATGACCCGAAACAAACCAATAAAATATTAAGAAAAAACATAATAAAACCATAAATCAATCTTGAATTAAAATAACAACCAATATAATATATCTAAAATTGGTTATGGTATCATAATTATTGTTCGCCTTTGAATTTTTAATATGAAAAATGAAAATATCAAACATACCTTTAATGGTCTGGTAATGGTGACTGTTTCAATCATTGTTGTTGATGCCATAGTGTGAATTTTGGTACCTGAAAAAATTAAATTTATTAAAACTAATCTGTAAAATATCAATATATGTAATAAAACAAAAAAATCTATAAAAATACAACCTTAATATAACTCCCCACTAGAAGTGTGCCCTATAATTAACTAATGAGTGAAAATAAAGAAGGTTTATAATCGGTATAAGAAAATACCCAGTTTGTAGTATGAGTTTTAAAATGATGTCATTATGTCAGCACTCAGCAGCACTCAATCCATTTATTTAAAATGTAAAGAATTTTTAATATTGATATAGTAATAACTAACGTAATAACTTTATATAGAAGGTACCCTTAAGGACTAAATAAATTAATCAACTTGGTATTACATGCATGTCACAACTTTTTGCGGTAGAAAACCTGAGCTGCGAGACTTGGATTTTTTTTACAGGATGTTTTTGATGGGATATACATATTATGCTAGCCATACATAGTTCTTACCAGGCTTAACATATGAGATAAATACCACAAAGTTTTAAATTTTACGAAATATTGTTTACAAAAAATACTTGCTATAATCTAAAAATAAAAGATTTTGTAAAATCATCATTGTATATTTTGTATATCTGTTACTTGCAGTACATCATTTACCATACAAAGTATTTACTATATAATGAAAACATTTTTAAAAGTGTTTAATGAATATAATAAGAAATTAGTAATTGTTTGTTACGTTTATTTTGCAAGGTGGTGCACTAAGTGCCTACAATAAGTATTGTTATTAAAACTGTTTTGAGAGGCAAAATAATCAATAATCATTCCTAACCAATTTACGAACTTCAAGAGGTAATTACTCACATGCGTTTTATAGGCTCAACAAATGCACAATTTTTTGTTCTTTTGTATTGCTAACAAATGTCATTTTTATCAACCTATACATGCACATACATACATAAAGGACACGCTTTGTGAATTATCATTTTGACATGGTCCAAATATTTTGCTTATTTAATATTACCTTCAAACTTTAAGAGAGAAGGAAACTTCAATGCATGCTCTGATGTAATTATTAAATAACTTGACGACCTTTTTAAGTCAAGTATTAGTCACTGTTACACTTAAGCAAACTTATCCGCTGCACACAACATTTGACAAAGCATACAATGCATACAAAAAGAAGTAGATACATACCTCGTAGTACTAAACAAAGCAGCAAATCGTTTTATAATCGTAATGTTTACAATTTCTATTCATATGAGCTCAGTTGATGAGCTAAAAATGTTAGAAATCGATAAAAAAATGATATTACGCGTAAAAGTCACTACATTATTTTTATTCGGTTAATTGCTACGGAACATGTTTTTAAAGGGATCAATTAATAACATTTATAATTTGAAATACACTATTAAATCACAAAATAAATCCACAATACACGAAATGCAGTCAGACGCCTTCAGGGTTGCCAGTTGCCAGTCACAGTTGCCAGTTGTCTGCAGTTGTCTCATATCATTCTCATATATATAGTATTATCTATGGTTGCCACTGGTTGCCACCACAGACCATAGAGTTAGTAATCACCACAGTAATCACTACGTTCTACCCATGGACGTAGTATCAAATGGACTCGACATTCGAGTTCCACCGTAAGGGACAGACATAAAGTAAAAAAAAAGGAATTTAATTTTTTATGCAAATATAATCCTATTTTTCAATGTATTCTATGAAATACTAATTGCAGATGTTAGTAATAATGAACGTCTACATTTATTTTTACCAATATACTAAATAAAATGCACTTACCAGTGAGAGGTTATATTTTCATTTTATCGTTTAGATCGGCTATCACAGCCAATAATAAAGCAGCACACCATACCTTTTGTCTTATAATCAGTTTCAACACTCTTTTACATACATTTTTGACCGCAAATATTCGTAAAATACTCAGTAATTCAAGTTTCTAACAAACCGCACGTCTTATTTGTTTGGGTACACGCAGTGTTGCCCTGCAAAATTATGTGAAACTATGACAAGGACCGCAAATTATGTTTTGTCACTTTCATTTTTTAAGGTTTATGCTTAGTCTAAGTGAGATGGACTATATATGTCAAATGCATGTCAAGTCTATTGATACTACGTCTATGGTTCTACCACAGACCAAGTACATATATAGTCCATCTCACTTAGACTTATGCATAAACCTTAAAAAATAAAAGTGACAAAACATAATTTGCGGTCCTTGTCATAGTTTCACATAATTTTGTAGGGCAACACTGCGTGTACCCAAACAAATAAGACGTGCGGTTTGTTATAAACTTGAATTACTGAGTATTTTACGAATATTTGCGGTCAAAAATGTATGTAAAAGAGTGTTGAAACTGATTATAAGACAAAAGGTATGGTGTGCTGCTTTATTATTGGCTGTGATAGCCGATCTAAACGATAATATGAAAATATAACCTCTCACTGGTAAGTACATTTTATTTAGTATATTGGTAAAAATAAATGTAGACGTTCATTATTACTAACATCTGCAATTAGTATTTCATAGAATACATTAAAAAATAGGATTATATTTGCATAAAAAATTAAATTCCTTTTTTTTTACTTTATGTCTGTCCCTTACGGTGGAACTCGAATGTCGAGTCCATTTGATACTACGTCCATGACCAAGTAGTACTAGTTGCTGGTAACACTTTCTTGGCGTTTCAACTAGGCATGAGATATAGGTACTTACAAAATTAAATAGGTACCAAGCTAGTGGTCTATTCTTTGGTACCAAGTCTTTTAATTACGAGTAAAAAGACTAGGGTCCAAAATCAGGTCTAAGGTCAGGTAAAGTATTTTGTTAGTATGAGTCGGCAACTCTTCGTGCCACAGCCGTCGCACGGCATGCATCTTTAAAATACTTACAAAGGAATTCAATCCGTATTCCATGATGATTATGAAGCAAAAAGGTATAAATAAAAAAGTACTTTGAAGTTCAAAATAATTTCTATTCACAAATTCGATTGAGCTACTAATTTATCATTAAGAAATGGAACATTATCCTATGCAAGTATTTTCATGTGTTGTTTTCCAAGGTCTTTTCGCCATTGCGCAAAGACCATGAATGGCAATATTTTCATACTTGCAAGTATTTTCTGCTCGTACCAGGGCGTCGCACTTCAAGTGAATACCTGGTTTTAAAACCTAGTATCGTAAATGCGTACATTGATATTGTAGGACATTGTAGCTAGAGTAACTACTGGAATTATTGAGACTTTCATCTTGCGCAGTGAAATGCCAAGCATTGCTTTGTAATTCAAAGTGTTGTTTGGTTTTGCTACTGATGATGAGTGATCGTGTTGATCAGGTGAACGGAATGCTCGTCTCGCCATTCATCGCAATAAAATAGCCTAATCTTTAGTTTCAACTACATAACAATAAAGGTACGACTGAGAATGTATATTTATGTGAATGATATGTATATGAAGAATATTCAATAATTGCCGACAAATTGCGATTTTTTGTGTTAAAACGGTTAAGTTTTATAGTTTTGACAGCCTTCTTGGTGCAGTTGGTTAGACGCCACCTGTGAAACGAGAGGCCGTGGGTTCGATCCACGCACTAAGAGAAATATTTGTGCGGCCCACAAATATATTCTAAAGTTCTAAGATAATATTATAATTCATGTAACGTTATTATATGGTTATTACAGTTTTTTCACTACTGGTACCATGTATGCTGACCGTACAGGCCGCCATTTATAATCTTAAGCTGAAAACACATTGTAGGTTTTCGTCTTACGCATAGAGTAAAGAGTACAAAACTATGGTAAAGAGCGCGACTGATATCTACTTGCACGTCCACTGTCAATGTCAAATTTCAAATTTTTAAAATAAACCCTATTTTTATTTACATTAGGCTGACAAATTGAATTTGACAAACGTCAACTGTCAAAATCGGAGGTCGGGACGTTTTAGTACTTAAGGTTCGTACGGGTCGTCAGAGGGCCCACGTACGTTTTTATTTTTTTTAATTTCATTGAGAAAGGACGGTTTTCTCGTCTGCCAATGACTAAGCTTTTAGGGATGGAAGAGTCGATTTTTATGTACACTTTATCTCATCTCTATATAAACAAATAAATAATATATTTTTTTAAATGAAATCATTCCTAGTTGGCGTTTATTATAAACAGTTCTAAGTCTGTGATAACCTGTGGTACTATCACATTCGAGTTTGCAACGGCTTTATTGTCAAAATCAATGATTCAATCAATATTATACTATGATTGATTAAATTCTGTACGCAAACATAGATTACACATTGAGAATAAATTTACTGTGGAAAAATGTTTAGCAACAATGCCTTGTACACATATTAGAAATACTTATGTATAAAATGTGTGAATTCCAAAGTAGGCAAGATCGTGTTTCGAGCACACGTCTTGATATTACTACTAACAGTGTCAGTTTAAAAGGAAACAAAAAGAGACTACCTGAAGACAAATAACAAGATAAACTTTTTTCCAATTATAATTCCTAAAGCAGAGCGTGTACTTTGAAATTTTAACATCAATAACTTAATATTTGATTGTATAAAAAATAACTGGGTTACCTTCAGTTCAGTACCTATTTGTTCCCATACTTCTTACTTTAAGTGAGCATATTTGTATTCTTTACATTTAACATTATAAGTAATTTCTCTTTTACGCACATACTCTAATCGTTTACCTTCCATTTTTTAAAGGAATGCACAGACGACTTTTGGCTAATTACTGATAATTAAATAAATAAATACACCCTACAGTCACATACATAGTCCTGACCCCACATTAAGATCGATTAAGTGTTGTGTCGTGGGTATCGGAACTACGAGAGACTTTTCGGTCTCACAAACACCCAGACCCGAGACAAATACTTGTGGGCCTCACAAACATTTCTCTCGGCGCGGAGATCGAACCCGCAGCCCCTCGTTTCACAGGCGGCGTCTAACCAAATGCGCCATGGAGGCTGTCAATTACGTCCAGTCTTGTATTTACAAATAACTGGTCAAAGAACTGCGGTGTTTATTTCTATTAAGTCAAGTTAGATTCCCAGCAACACCTCATGTAAATAATTAAAAATGTCCAAATTGTATTCAACAATTTTAATTTGTATGCAGATTGTAAATTATACCTTGTATGTTTTATAAATTTTAATTTAATTGTAAGTTTTAAGAAATGTTCTATTAGTTTGGCTTAAAAAGCTGATAGCCATATTTACAAAAGCTATTTTTTGTAAACTAAGCTCAAAACACACTGTAGGTTTTTGTCTTACGCATAGAGTAAAGAGTACAAAACTATGGTAAAGAGCGCGACTGATATGGTTCGTACGGGTCGTCAGAGGGCCCGCGTACGTTTTTATTTCTTTTAATTTCATTGACAAAGGACGGTTTTCTCGTCTGCCAATGACTAAGCTTTTAGGGATGAAAGAGTCGATTTTAATGTACTCTTTATCTCATCTCTATATAAACAAATAAATAATATATTTTTTTAAATGAAATCAATCCTAGTTGGCGTTTATTATAAACAGTTCTAAGTCTGTGATAACCTGTGGTACTATCACATTCGAGTTTGCAACGGCTTTATTGTCAAAATCAATGATTCAATCAATATTATACTATGATTGATTAAATTCTGTACGCAAACATAGATTACACATTGAGAATAAATTTACTGTGGAAAAATGTTTAGCAACAATGCCTTGTACACATATTAGAAATACTTATGTATAAAATGTGTGAATTCCAAAGTAGGCAAGATCGTGTTTCGAGCACACGTCTTGATATTACTACTAACAGTGTCAGTTTAAAAGGAAACAAAAAGAGACTACCTGAAGACAAATAACAAGATAAACTTTTTTCCAATTATAATTCCTAAAGCAGAGCGTGTACTTTGAAATTTTAACATCAATAACTTAATATTTGATTGTATAAAAAATAACTGGGTTACCTTCAGTTCAGTACCTATTTGTTCCCATACTTCTTACTTTAAGTGAGCATATTTGTATTCTTTGCATTTAACATTATAAGTAATTTCTCTTTTACGCACATACTCTAATCGTTTACCTTCCATTTTTTAAAGGAATGCACAGACGACTTTTGGCTAATTACTGATAATTAAATAAATAAATACACCCTACAGTCACATACATAGTCCTGACCCCACATTAAGATCGATTAAGTGTTGTGTCGTGGGTATCGGGAACTACGAGAGACTTTTCGGTCTCACAAACACCCAGACCCGAGACAAATACTTGTGGGCCTCACAAACATTTCTCTCGGCGCGGGGATCGAACCCGCAGCCCCTCGTTTCACAGGCGGCGTCTAACCAAATGCGCCATGGAGGCTGTCAATTACGTCCAGTCTTGTATTTACAAATAACTGGTCAAAGAACTGCGGTGTTTATTTCTATTAAGTCAAGTTAGATTCCCAGCAACACCTCATGTAAATAATTAAAAATGTCCAAATTGTATTCAACAATTTTAATTTGTATGCAGATTGTAAATTATACCTTGTATGTTTTATAAATTTTAATTTAATTGTAAGTTTTAAGAAATGTTCTATTAGTTTGGCTTAAAAAGCTGATAGCCATATTTACAAAACCTATTTTGTGTAAACTAAGCTCAAAACACACTGTAGGTTTTTGTCTTACGCATAGAGTAAAGAGTACAAAACTATGGTAAAGAGCGCGACTGATATGGTTCGTACGGGTCGTCAGAGGGCCCGCGTACGTTTTTATTTCTTTTAATTTCATTGACAAAGGACGGTTTTCTCGTCTGCCAATGACTAAGCTTTTAGGGATGAAAGAGTCGATTTTAATGTACTCTTTATCTCATCTCTATATAAACAAATAAATAATATATTTTTTTAAATGAAATTAATCCTAGTTGGCGCTTATTATAAACAGTCCTAAGTCTGTGATAACCTGTGGTACTAGAACATTCGAGTTTGCAACTGTTTTATTGTCAAAATCAATGATTCAATTAATATTAAATCACATATCAATCAATTATATAATAATATCTACTTGCACGTCCACTGTCAATGTCAAATTTCAAATTTTTAAAATATACCCTATTTTTATTTACATTAGGCTGACAAATTGAATTTGACAAACGTCAACTGTCAAAATCGGAGGTCGGGACGTTTTAGTACCTATGATTGATTAAATTCTGTACGCAAACATAGATTACACATTGAGAATAAATTTACTGTGGAAAAATGTTAAGCAACAATGCCGTGTACACATATTAGAAATACTTATGTATAAAATGTGTGAATTCCAAAGTAGGCAAGATCGTGTTTCGAGCACACGTCTTGTTCTTGTTGTCTTTTTTTTATATATTTCTACTACCAGTGTCATTTTAAAAGAAAACAAAAAAGAGACTACCTGAAGACAAATAACAAAGTAAACTTTTTCCTATTATAATTTAATATAAATTTCCTAAAACAGCGCGTGTATTTTGAAATTTTAACATCAATAACTTAATATTTGATTGTATAAAAAATTACTCCGTTATCTTTAGTATGATACTTTATTATCTTTAGTACAAATAGATACTGACTATTTGTTCCCATACTTCTTACTTTAAGTAAGCATATTTGTATTCTTTACTTTTAACATTATAAATACTTTCTCTATTACGCACATACTCTAATCGTTTTTCTTCCATTTTTTAAATGAGCGCACAGACGAACTTTTGGCTAATTACTGATAGTTAAATAAATAAATACACTCAACAATCACATACATAGTCCTGACCCCACATTAAGATCAATTAAGTGTTGTGTCAACACTTAATTGATCTGGAACTACGAGAGACTTTTCGGTCTCACAAACATCCAGACCCGAGACAAATACTTGTGGGCCTCACAAACATTTGTCTCGGTGCGGGGATCGAACCCGTGGCCTCTCGTTTCACAGGCGGCGTCTAACCAACTGCGTCACGGAGGCTGTCAATTACGTCCAGTCTAGTATTTACAAACAACTGGTCAAAGAACTGCGGTGTTTATTTCTATGAAGTCAAGTTAGATTCCCAGCCACAGCTCATGTAAATAATTAGAAATGTCCAAATTGTATTCAACAATTTTAATTTGTATGCAGATTGAATAAAGAAAATTATACCTTGTTCGTATTATAAATTCTAATTTAATTGTAAGTTTTAAGAAATGTTATATTAGTTTGGCTTAAAAAGCTGGTAGCCATATTTACAAAACCTATTTTTGTGTAAACTCAAGTTTGTCCACAATCGCAAATCATTCAAAAGCGCTGTGGTGCACGGAGAAACCATTATTTTTTTCTCTCTTCAAATTTAATTACATTGGACATTATAATCATGACTACTATTGGACTACTAGTATAAATGTACATTGTATAAATTATGAAAGAATATTTTAATGAAAGCGTTGAAGATATTTTTTACTTTCATTTCTAGTTCCTAATTTCACCACTTGTCAATTTATGTTAGTTGCGCTGTATGTCTCAGACGTTTTTTGTTTTTGAAGGTCATGCCCTCGAATTTCGACCGACAGTGTGCACACAACAAAAGAATCTATTGTTCAGATCGCTGTAAGACGCGTTGCACTAGTATTTATGGCCGCTTCTTTACTCTATGCGTAAGACAAAAACCTACAATATGTTTTCAGCTTTATACCCAAATGGAGATTGCATTCCGTATATAAAAGTGAAGCACAAAAATTTGACCTTGAATGACGTTGCTACTGCTTGCTATCCTTTTCTTTCGAGTGACAATGAATGAAAATGACTTTTTGTGGGTATAAGCTTCTTGGTGGGCCCTCTGACGACCCGTACGAACCATATCAGTCGCGCTCTTTACCATAGTTTTGTACTCTTTACTCTATGCGTAAGACAAAAACCTACAATGTGTTTTCAGCTTAATGTGTTTTGAGCTTTATGCTGAAAACAAACTGTAGGTTTTTGTCTTTTGCATAGAGTAAAGAAGCGGCCATAAATACTAGAGCAACGCGTCTTACAGCGATCTGAACAATAGATTCTTTTGTTGTGTGCACACTGTCGGTCGAAATTCGAGGGCATGACCTTCAAAAACAAAAAACGTCTGAGACATACAGCGCAACTAACATAAATTGACAAGTGGTGAAATTAGGAACTAGAAATGAAAGTAAAAAATATCTACAACGCTTTCATTAAAATATTCTTTCATAATTTATACAATGTACATTTATACTAGTAGTCCAATAGTAGTAATGATAATAATGTCCAATGTAATTAAATTTGAAGAGAGAAAAAAATAACAATTTCTCCGTGCACCACAGCGCTTTTGAGCGATTTGCGATTGTGGACAAACTTGAGTTTACACAAAAATAGGTTTTGTAAATATGGCTACCAGCTTTTTAAGCCAAACTAATATAACATTTCTTAAAACTTACAATTAAATTAGAATTTATAATACATACAAGGCATAATTTGCTTCATTCAATCTGCATACAATTTAAAAATTTTGAATACAATTTGGACATTTCTAATTATTTACATGAGGTGTTGCTGGTAATCTAACTTGACTTCACAGAAATAAACACCGCAGTTCTTTGACCAGTTGTTTGTAAATACTAGACTGGACGTAATTGACAGCCTCCGTGGCGCAGTTGGTTAGACGCCGCCTGTGAAACGAGAGGCCACGGGTTCGAGCCCCGCACCGAGACAAATGTTTGTGAGACCCAGTAAGTATTGGTCTCGGGTCTGGATGTTTGAGAGATCGAAAAGTCTCTCGTAGTTCCCGATACCCACGACACAACACTTAATTGATCTTAATGTGGTGGCAGGACTATGTATGTGACTGTTAAGTGTATTTATTTATTTAATTATCAGTAATTAGCCAAAAGTTCGTCTGTGCGTTCATTTAAAAAATGGAAGAAAAACGATCAGAGTATGTGCGTAATAGAGAAATTATTTATAATGTTAAATGTAAAGAATACAAATATGCTCACTTAAAGTAAGAAGTATGGGAACAAATAGTCAGTACCTATTTGTACTAAAGATAATAAAGTATCATACTAAAGATAACGGAGTAATTTTTTATACAATCAAATATTAAGTTATTGATGTTAAAATTTCAAAATACACGCGCTGTTTTAGGAATTATAATAGGAAAAAGTTAACCTTGCTATTTTTCTTCAGGTAGTCTCTTTTTTGTTTTCTTTTAAAATGACACTGGTAGTAGAAATATATAAAAAAAAACAACAAGAACAAGACGTGTGCTCGAAACATGATCTTGCCTACTTTGGAATTCACACATTTTATACATAAGTATTTCTAATATGTGTACACGGCATTGTTGCTTAACATTTTTCCACAGTTAATTTATTCTCAATATGTAATCTATGTTTGTGTACAGAATTTAATCAATCACAGTATTATATAATTGATTGATGTGTGATTTAATGTTAATTGAGTCATTGTTTTTGACAATAAAACAGTTGCAAACTCGAATGTGATAGTACCACAGGTTATCACAGATAAGAACTGTTTATAATAAGCGCCAACTAGGATTGATTTCATTTAATAAAATATATTATTTATTTGTTTATATAGAGATGAGATAAAGAGTACATAAAAATCGACTCTTCCATCCCTAAAAGCTTAGTCATTGGCAGACGAGAAAACCGTCCTTTGTCAATGAAATTAAAAAAATAAAAACGTACGTGGGCCCTCTGACGACCCGTACGAACATAGACGTAGTATCAATAGACTTGACATGCATTTGACACATATAGTCCATCTCACTTAGACTTATGCATAAACCTTACAAAATGAAAGTGACAAAACACAATTTGCGGTCCTTGTCATAGTTTCACATAATTTTGTAGGGCAACACTGCGTGTACCCAAACAAATAAGACGTGCGGTTTGTTAGAAACTTGAATTACTGAGTATTTTACGAATATTTGCGGTCAAAAATGTATGTAAAAGAGTGTTGAAACTGATTATAAGACAAAAGGTATGGTGTGCTGCTTTATTATTGGCTGTGATAGCCTATCTAAACGATAATATGAAAATATAACCTCTCACTGGTAAGTGCATTTTATTTAGTATATTGGTAAAAATAAATGTAGACGTTCATTATTACTAACATCTGCAATTAGTATTTCATAGAATACATTGAAAAATAGGATTATATTTGCATAAAAAATAAAAATGCTTTTTTTTTTACTTTATGTCTGTCCCTTACGGTGGAACTCGAATGTCGAGTCCATTTGATACTACGTCCATGCGTACGAACCATGTAAGATGTGCTCTTTACCATAGTTTTGTACTCTTTACTCTATGCGTAAGACAAAAACCTACAATGTGTTTTCAGCTTTATGCAGGTGCGTGGATGCGTGGGGCTAGCGGAAATTGCCAACCATATATTTTAAGAACTAGCAACATTATTAACGGCGCCTGTTTTGCTGTGTATGTCGCGCGTACCCGGTGTTCTTCTAAACTGGGTAAAGATTTACTTGGCGCGAAACATCAATACCTGTCTAATCTCATAGACGTAGTGTTATATTCTCTTTGTCTCATAGATTCGCAATGGCGGGTGTTAAATCCTTAGCAATTAGGGGCATACGAAGTTTCGGGCCGGACGATAACGATGAACAACGCATAGCGTTCGATAGGCCATTAACTTTGATATTGGGACAAAATGGATGTGGTAAGACTACCATCATTGAGTGTTTACGGTATGCTATAACGGGGCAGATGCCTCCAGGAAGCCGCAATGAATGTTTTGTTCATGATGCTAAAGTGAACAGGTCTACAGAAGTCAACGCTCAAGTTAGATTGAAGGTAAGCCGCATTATTTGTTTTTCATTGTACAATGTAATTTGAATATATAACCTCAACGCGGCAAGTTTTTTGAGTTATTCGAAAATATACACTCAAAATGTATGTAGTATATACGTAAAATATTGCGTTTATATAAGTGTGCTACAAACTAGTCGAGCTAATTTATTAGTTTGCTAAAAATTCACCTGTTTTTTATACAACAATAAATGGTTGTATTGTAGATTGTCAATGCAAAAGATAAACAACTGGAAGTAACGAGATCTATGAGAGTGACCTGCCAGGCAAAGAAAAAAACTAAGTTTCAGACTTTGGATTCATTTTTAACTGTCTTGGACGAGACTGGAAAGCCCAAGGATGTGTCCTCAAGATGTGCTGACTTGGACTCTGTCATGCATCAAGAACTAGGTAAAAGATTTTTTAATCCTAACATTTTCTAGCCAGTGCAATATCAAGTGTCAAATGCATAGTGGATAGTCTACCTATTAATGGATGCAGGAATAATTTTGTTATACATATACAATTTAACATTATACCATTTTTGTGCAACTCATATTTATTTATACTTATGCCAATCAAATCACTAGATAATAAGAATTTTTGAATGTATATAATGCATAAATGTTTTGTAAATAATTTTGTGAATGTAAAGTTATGTTTTATTTTTCAGGTGTTCCAAAAGCCATCTTGAATTCTGTAATATTTTGTCATCAAGAGGATTCCAGCTGGCCTCTGGATGAAGGCAAGAAAGTGAAGGAGCGTTTTGATGAAATATTTGATGCTGATAAATACAGTGATTGCTTTGATCGTCTCAAAAAAATAAGAAAGGATTATGCCCAGAACTTGAAACTTCTTGGTGAGTTTTATTATTGACTTCTCGATGACTCATTTTTATATATGGTAAATAGTAACAACTGAAAAATTGTTAGCAGTAAATATATTTAAACATTAATATAATTAATTTGCTGACATAAAAATTAAATGACCAACTAAACATAGGTTTTACTGTTGGAAAATCTAAATTTAGATGAACAAAAATTATCTGGTTTAACAATTATATATTTATTACATAATATGTCAGAACATAATTAGGTACAAACTAAAACTTTCACACATTGGAGACACAATATGGATTTTTTTATACAGAACAAGAGGTTGCCCATCTGACTGAAAAGAAACAAGATCTTGACAAGAAGAAACTTGATGTAGTAAACACTGAAACCAGAATCTCTGAAGCGGAAATTAAGGTGGCTGAACTAAGCAGTGAATTAAAACCCATTACTGATAAACTGAACGCCATCAAAACACTTGAAAATAATTTGGTAACATTTGAAGCAAAACGGGAAAAAATTAAAGTGAGGTAAATATTAGATATGAAACTTTCCATTATTCATGATGTGTTAGTTTTGGTTGTTTGCTAAACATCTGTATCAGCCCATATACGTCCCACTGCAGGACACGGGCCTCCTCTACAATCGAGAATACGATTGAGAGTGGTTAGGCCATATAGTCCACCACGCTGGCCATATATGGCCTTGCTAAACATATTATGAATGTATACGTCTTACTTTATAATACAATTTTTATTCTCATTTGTATGTTTTGTTCATAGTTTGCTTCTCTATGTGTTTTTTATCTAATGGGTATTCCTACCGCTCAATTTGTAGGTTACAGAAAAAATATAATAATTTACTGCTATTCATAATCATTTGCCTAAATGTCAATAGAAGTTATTTAAATGCAGAAACTATTTAACAGTGAACTGGGTATCTTTGAAATGTTTTTATAAATGTAATTAATATGTATGTTCATCCCCTTATCCTGCTATGTATTTCCAGATTAGAGCATGCTCGCACTCAAGAAGAGGAATTGAAAAAGGCTATTAAAACTATTTTTGAAGGAACTCTTCCTGAGCTTAAAGAAAGCATAAGTAAGTAAAGTACTAAGGACTGTTTCATATTACATTATACTAAATGAGTAATTTTTTTTATAAAGGGATTGATAAAATCTCCCAAAAAAAATAATTACAGAGTATTACTTTGTTTCTTTTTTTATTCAATGTGCAATTGTAATTGTCTATGAAGTTGTAGCTACTAAACATGAAATATGTGCAACATTAAAATTCATCAATAATCATAGTTTAATGTACCACAATTTTCTGCATGTATTAATATGTTACTGAATTATAGGCAACTATGACTCCCAAGCAAAAACGAAACAGAAAGAACTTGATGATTCTTACACCAAGAACACATCTTTTAACAAAGAAGAGGAGAAGATTGCCAATGAAAAAGCCTCCAATGAGATAAAGTTCAACAAGTTGATGCTGCTGGAAAGCCAAAATCAAGAGAAAATAGATAAAAGAAGTGGAATGATTGTGGAAACTGCCAAGTTAGCAGGTTGTTAATTTTTTTTTTATTGCAATGAATGATGATACGCATATACAGGGTGGACAAGAAAACGGCGCACCTGCCAATATACATTATAGTATATGGTGAAGGAATCTTAATTAAGACGGATTTGTATGGCGCTAGCGAATATTAAGAAAGATGCCGAGAAAAAAAAACTAACGTTACACATGCTACCCCTTAACATGTTAAGCTAAAGTGATTGAACCTTACAACTGAACGGTAGACATTCAACAATAAATAAGCAGAGCTCATTATTTACGTCGATTGTGTACATCACGCTCAGGGTACATAAAAAAGATATTAAATTAATACTGCCAACAGTCACATACATGGGTACTAACCCCACACTAAGATACAAATCTTGTGTCGCGGGTATTAGAAAAATAATTATGGTTCACGGAAATTATTTGTCTCGGGGCGGGAACCGAACCCGCCGTCTCTCATTTCACAGGCGGTTCTTACCAACTGCGCCACGGAGGCCGTCGGTGACTCATATGGGCTGGTTAGTTGTCATTAATGACCACCAAAATAGTTAACTGACCTTGTAATGTAAACCGTAATGACCTTGATAGGCAAAGCTGGAAGCGTAGGATCCGCCAAAACCCGCACGAAAACACTGTCACAGTTTGGTAGCACAAATCACTTTTTCTTTTACATTTCACATAACACAAGTTACATCAAAAGCTATCAAATTGGGTAATGTTCAAAGCATAGTGAAATTAATAAAATTTACTCAAAATAACTGAAAACGAATTTACAATAATATGCACACGACTAATACATGCACACGCAATCGCAATCCGAATTCAACTAATAAAAAATAAATTATTATTTTGATTCTTGAAAGATAAAGGCCTGTTCACATTAGATACAAAGCTTTCCTATTTGAGTTCATAATAATTCATCTGAACAATTAGTATTACTACTGTATCAGACCATATACGTGCCACTGCAGGGCACGGGGTCTCCAGTGCAGTAAATTAGTAGTTAGTGTTTATTGATTTCACTAATTTTATCTCAAGTCTCATATGCAAATTCTATGCTATAATGGTAGACGACATTTCTCTAGGTATAAGAATTTAGAAGAAATTTTATCACTTTAAAGTAACATTATTTTCAAAATACATTAAAATAATGTTAAATACAATAATAAGCAAAGTAAATAGGCAATTTGTAATTGACTGGATCGGCTGATGACATATTTAAATAACATTATAAGCTCTTTAGCAAGTATCAGTATCAGTCCAATAAGATCTTTTTTTTAACGTAACTTTTATATCGGAGTACTTAAGAGCGTTTATACCCTGCACGCGCTTTTTGGCTTAAAAACAGGACTTTTCAAATGAGTTAATAGCCACCAATAAACAATTTAAAGGAAAAATAATTATTACTAATTTTAGAAAAGGTTGTCATCTAGGGATTTTGGTGGAAAACATTATAGATTGATGGATAATTTGTGAGTACTATACGGATTACTGAACACAAGTTTCGTTATTTAGGCTTTAAATGGCAATTTAGAAGCTTAAGATATCCGAAACCACTAAATATAAGATGAAAATAAAAATATTATCAGACTAATAAGACCCTTATGGAGGGATTTTGCTGAGAAAAACAATCTTTTTGTGTTTAGTTCCTGAAAAATAAAAATTGAAACAATGCGAAATTATTCAGAAACTCTCGTCAAGAACATATTTTTTTTCACCAACTTATCGTACATAATTTTTTATAGCAATTGCATATTATAATAGAAGAACATCTTATCAATAAATTACCATTTTTATATTTCAACAAAATTAGTTTCATGTTTTCTACAAATATTTTAAAAACCACTATAAAACACGCTGTCCGACGTGGATCAAATCAGACCGCCGCAAGGCCTTCTAGAGGGAGGATGTATCGCTCGTCGCTCCGGCCTGGCTGCAGTCGATTATGCCGCGCGTAGTAAAAATAGCCACGCGCGGAATGCGATTACCACATCTTAGTACTTTGGTAGTAAAATATTTAATTATTTTTATTACCTACAATGATTTTGTAGTGAGTATAAATTATGTTTCAGGTAATATAATGGGATGTAATTCCGAGGCTAAATTATGTTATGTATTGTAATATAAAATTAAATATATTTCGTAATTGTAAGGGGTTGTAAGGCCCCTAACACTATTTATGTTTTCGAACACGAAATGATTAATAAAACGTCCGTAGTGTATACTGATTGAACACTGATTTGAATGCAACTTAACAATGTAATAATAACGAAAATATGATTAGTATCCAAAATTTGTATTATTCTTTGCTTGCACAGTAATATTTGTCTACTTATAATGCAAATAAAATATTTTTATGATATTATATTACAGTTACATTTCAATTGAATATTTGAAGCGCACGGATCAAAGTTGTTTGAGCCGATTGTATAGCGAGCCGACGCGGCAGCTCTACGCACACAGCTTTGGTCGCTTATGTGTGCGTGAAATTAACGAAGAAATACCTATAGTTGACTTTGCGCGCAAGGTGTATACGCTCTTAATCCAATTAAGTTATATCAAGTGTGTAGTGTGAACACACCTCAATATGTCGGTCTTCTTTTGCAAAATGCTAAAAGTTACCGACAAAGAAATTGCCGCCTTTCGGCACGCACTCACAAACGGCGGCGGCGACCTCAAAGGAAGAATAATCGAGCCGCGTTGGATCCGACAAAGTACACTATGACCGGCGGCTTCCTTTGACTAATAGGGCCGAATTGGGCCATCATTTTAAAAATATTATTTTTTATTAATCAGTGTCATCAGATTATTTTTTCAATGAATCTAAATTATTTAGAAAATTTAAATGTTATATAGGTATTACCAAAACTTTTCTAATTATAATTAAATTCGCAATCTTACATGATTTAAGCGATGACCGGTGTGATTTCTTGGTATCTTTCAGTTTGGATTTGTGACACTAAGGAAAATAATGACAAACAAAATAGTCAATCCATTCACGATGCAACTGCACCTAAAGTTATTATGTTGTTAATTTATTGACGCTTAAATCTAAGTACGTCCCTGTTTAACTGATTGATTTATTTGAAATGAAACAAAAAATATCCTTTTTTGAAGTTAGAGAAGGATAAATTATACAGCTAAGAGTTCATGACCTTACTCATGTGTAAACAGCTGTTAAAGCGAAGTTTAAGAAAGTTTTGATGCTGTTAAAAATGGTTTTCGTGGTATATTTCGTTAACCGTTCAATTAACGACGAAACGAAAAAATACGTATGTGTTTAAATCTTGTTCTTCATCCATTCCAACTGATTTTATGCGAAAAAGTGGTGATTAAACTTAAAACTTTAAACGGTCATAACTTCAAAACGGATAGGTATTTTCCAAATATTATTTTTTTATTACGATATTAATATTATGCCCTTGTACCCAACTGAGCAAGTGCGCCATTTATTTGCGCTCCCTGTATATAGCATGTCATTCGCTTGATGTTGATCAATACAACTGCTCATGAACAGTAAAAAAACCTAACTACATGATGAATAACCAAGCAATGCTTGGCACTCCACTGCACTTGCCATCCTGAGACATGAGATGTTATGACTCATTATGTCCCGTAGTGACTGGCTACTATTTTCTTCAAACTGGAACACAACAGTGCATTAATACTGCTGTTTGGTGGAAGAAAAATACATTGCGGTGGTACTGAATCATGCTACTCTCACATTTGAGAAAACTACCACCAGTAGATCCCTAGATATTATTTAGTCTTCATACAAAATTGCTCCCCAACGAAATATTTTTAAGGCAGGTTTCGATTTTATAGCAATGATTAAAGTTATTTTTTTTTACTAAATACATGCGGCCTTTATTAGTGAGCCGTTTTACCACGTATTTGAATTATCTATGAATAAGGAATTTTACTAATTAGGTCAACATTTATGAGTCATGTGTTGGAACAATCTGTTGGTTGAATCTTTATAAAATTACTCTGTAATAAACTACAGCTACTGCTATTATAAAATTTTGTTCCTATATCATGTTCATACATTCATCTAGCAGGTCGGCGTAATTGTATTGAATGACAAGGGACATTTACGCTTACCATCACCAGGCGCAGTGTACTCCAAAAAAACTTATGTTAAAGATTATTTCAACTTCTATTATTATTTCAGAGATTGAAGACATAAATGAAGTGGATTCAATTGAAGCAGCCGAAAATGCGATTAAAGTAATTTCTGAAAAGGTGCAAGCACTCAAAAAGGAGCTCAGTGAACAAAAAGCTTTAGCTGATGAAGAAGAAAAGAAGATGCAAGTCTTTGTTGATGAAAGCAGAGACGCTCTGGTAAACTTTATAAACAGGATTAATTTTTCTCTAAGCTTTGCTTGTGATCTAGGCAACTGCTTTACCGGCTACATGACGAATATTTTTTAGCGCTTCTTACCCTCCTACCCGCCGTTGGACCAATAGCACTTTTTCATTCTGTTTCTGTTAATTATTATATTTATTTATTTTTAATTTAACTTTAACTTTAAGATGAGACAAAAAAGAAAGTGAATTTAATAATTATTGTTCCTCAATGTATAATATGTACTTAAAAATATGTTTAAATTGTTGGAGAAACACTCATTTGGCATAAATAAATATGTAAGGGACCTGTTTGAGCAGTGAGGGTAATTGTATAACTATCAAGCACTAATGTGATTTATCAATTCCAATGACAGAGCCGACACAAGCAACAGATATCAAGTAAGGAAGTGGAAATCAACAAGAACAAGAGGGAAGTGACGAAGGTGGAAAGGGAGATTAACACGGCGAATCAATCCAAGGAGAGGTTGGAGGTCATTGAGAAGAAGCTGGCCACGGCTGAAGAGTAAGTTGTCTATCAAATATTTTTCTTAAAGTTTACTTGAATGACTATTTCTTGAAAACTATCGGGAATAGGATTATATTTTTTTATTGATGGGCCGTCCTAATGTGGTCTAGCTTCCGTAAATGGTTTATTGTCTAGTTCTGGGTCAATGTGTATAAGGGGATGGGTGGTCTGTGTGTTGGCCCGTATCTTACTTGTACGAAACATCTGCCGGGAGAGTTCTCCTGACTACACACCGGACTAAATATTCTACTGAGTACAGTAGAATATTTAGTCCAAGTCATCAGTATATTATGTACGTTTTTAAATGTCGTTTGCGTTCATAGAGCCAATTTAAGAAAAAAAAAATATTAACAAACTTAAAAAAATCTCTAGTTCAATTTTGTATAGTTATTTTCCTCGTAAAACGAATCTGAAATATATCGTCCTAAAACTGTATGATTGTCAACCATTTCCAAGACTACTGAAAAACTTTCCAGGCAAAACTAGCAGATGACTGGACTAGAAAGATTAACTATTAGACTATAAAAAATATATTTTATCTGTAACAGGACTTATTGTACTTTTGAGCATACTATAATATGTCATGGAATATTATTTATTAATGGTCAATATTTTAAAGGGAATATGTGCAAGCTCAGAGTGAGTTGAATGCAGAAGAATGTCAGCAAGAGATAAACAATGACGAGAAAACAATGGAGCAACATGAACAGGAACTTGAAGAACTGAGCCAAAAGGTATTATATTATTACTGTATATAATATTTTATGTACTGTAACTATTTGGATATATAACACATTCTGTATTGAAAATCGGAACTATCCGTTTTATACTACATATTTTTTAAAAGACTGTTCTATTGAAACTGCAATGCATTAATTAAATAATTATTTGAAGGTCACTAAACTGCAGAAGCAAAGCACTAAACTGAAGGAACGCGACATGACGGAAGAATCTCTTAAAACAAAAGAAAAACAATTCTCAACTCTGAAAAATAAACATATTACCGCAATGTCGGAACTATTAGGAACAGTGCCGGAAAAGGATTTTGCTATAACCATCAATAGATTCGAATGCGATTTGCGTTCAGAAGTGGAGTCGTTGAAAAAGAAGTTGAAGGGGAAACAAATTGAAGTAAGTATATTTTGGTTCTCAATATATTCTTGATGGCATTACTGTATAAATTGCACAGCGGAGTACTTAAAAAAAGGCCGCATGTTAACTCTCGGAACAGAGTAGTGTAAAGGGTTTTACGTATTACTATAAAAGGGTTTCTGGTATGAATTATAAAACTTGAAAAGTTAAGTAATTTTTCATACTGATAGTAAAGGAAACATGTAATGTAGTATTGGAATTGTACATTCGACTTCTCTGGTTATTATTTGTTAAATACTTTTCATGGTCCACCAACCTATACTATGACGATAAGAGATATGAGAGATAAGAGAATATACTATACTATGGTCTTAACTTTATATAAATTTTCTAGATGACAACTCTAGAAGCGGAACGTAAGCATGTTCGGGAAATGCTAAACGAGCGCCGCAACGAACTCACCAAAGCAGAGGATCAAATGTACAAAGCTTGTGGAACACAAACTTATGACGCCACGTTGGCCAAATATACCACTAATGTGGAAAGATTGCAGGTCGGTTAAGCTATGTTTTTAGTAATAATTTGATTATGATGAAAGTTTATTGTAAAAAAATTAGCAAACTATATTATGTTGTCAAAGTTTTTGATGTGTCTGAAAGTCTAAATAACAATAACAATTTTGGTAGTTAAATATAATAATATTTTTGTGGAGAAAATTAAATTGCGACATTAAATTACATTTATAAAAATTATGACAAATAGTTTAAAAAAATATTACTTTTAGGATGAGCAAAATGTGCTACAATCGTCAATGTTCATCATTGCTAAGTACAAAGGACAACTAAAGGACAATAATTGTTGCCCACTGTGCAATCGTGGATTTGAGAATGAGACTGAAGTAAGTATTAAATTGAAATGAGGAGATCCGTAGGAGAACCAAGGTTACCGACATAGCCCATAGGATTGGCAAGTTGAACTGGCAGTGGGCCGGGCACATAGCTCGTAGAAGCGATGGCCGTTGGGGCCGAAAGGTTCTCGAGTGGAGGCCACGTACAGGCAAGCGAAGTGTCGGACGCCCGCCTGCAAAGTGGACGGACGATCTGACTAAGGTCGCAGGAAGTCGCTGGATGCAGGCCGCTTCCAACAGGTCATTGTGGAGATCATTGGGGGAGGCCTATGTTCAGCAGTGGACTTCCTGTGGCTGATATGATGATGATGATGAAGTATTAAATTAACAATATTTAAAAATACTTTATTTTTTATTTGTTTATTTTCATCCACTGGTGTCCTGTTAGTATAGGACTAGACGCAGCTGCAAACATGTCCACGCTTGTCGCAGGTTTGAATCCCAGGGCACACCTGTGACTTTTCGGAGTCATGTGTTTATTGATATTCAATCACAACGCACTAAAACGATGAACGAAAACATCGTATGGAAACCTGCATTCCATAGCGATTCGGAAGAATTTCTATGGTTATAAAGTCCGCCAATCCGCACTAGGTCAGCGTGGTGGACTATACGGCCTCACCCCTCTCAATCGTACTCGCGAGTGTAGAGGAGGTCCGTGCCCTATATGGGACGTATATGGGCTCATATAGATAGGGAAAGTTAAATAAATAAGGAATGTTCTGTTAATTTTTGGGTACTGTTGTTGTATGACAAGAATGAATAAGACATATTTTATAAATATCGCAGATTGTATAGGATCTCCATTTAATATGATATTATTTTTTTACTTAAATACTCATATTTATACTGATTTAATCTTAGGTGGCAGATTTAATAACGCAACTTACAACTCAAGTGATGAATGTGCCAGCAAAATTAGAGAAAGTGACAGAAGAACTGCAAAAAACTTCAGCCAAAAAGGACGAAATTCTCAGCATGAAATCTTTAAATGAGAAAATCACTACTCTCAAGAGTAAAGACATTCCACAACTGGAGAAGCGATTGGCTGAGACTGATACGGTATGATGTTTTAATAACTATTTGTTTTGCCAAATAAATAAAAAGTAAAAAAACTAGTTGTATGTAGTAAGTAAATAGGTAGGATCTTATCCATACTGAATTTGAAACGCGTATGTAAGAAACTCCATTGACACTTCTATTTTTTCATAGATACATACGTATATAAACGTCCCGCCTGTAGCCTATAGGGGTAGGCAGAGATTTCCACTTTGCTCAATCTGATAATTACTTTCGCTTCATCCACTTTCATTAATCTCTGCCGAATGTAAAAAAACAGGTCGTGACTCGCGGGTTCGATCCCGAGAGAAATATTTGTGCGGCACGCAAATATTTTTTTCGGGTCTGGGTGTTCATGAGACCGAAAAGTCTCTCGATACCACGACAAAAGACTCGATCTTAGTGTGGGATCAGGACTATGTATGTGACTATTGGGTGTTATTTATTATTATTATTTATTTCTTTTCTAGCATTCATGTTGCTTCAGTTCACATTTTTTCAAAGCACAGTAATATGCTACAAGACACCTTGTTTTGACTTGTAAACATTAGTGTAATAACATTACTAAGAATGATATTCTAATTTCATTTTTCTTTTCAGCAAATACAAAGTCTTTCAGAGTCCATCGAGGAGATAACAATGTCGTTGGTTGAACCTGAACAGAAGATGTCGACGGCAAAGCAAATTCATGGAGATATGCCGCTTCTCGATCGTTACATTCACGAAATGAAAAATGTGACCAAAAAAGTGAGTAAACATCTTTAGTATCAACTTCATAACACTAACAATTTAATAAGATAAATACATATCTTTAGGTGAAATGATATTTAAACTGTACCTTGATCATTATGGATCTACCAAAAAACTTAAAGTATTTCACCTCTAAATAGTACAAATATTATATAAAGAACTAAATGAGAAAACAATCACCCCATTTATTATTGAAAAAACAGTACAGATAGAGGCATTTCAATAAATTGAATTTTGTATAACACAATATTATCTTTCAGTTGGATGCCATCAAAGAACAGTTGGTAGATGTCGATATGAGTATGACTTTGGATGAGGCGACTGCAAAACAAGGAGAACTGCGCGGTCAGATAACCACGCTGAGAACACGTATGAAAGCCTCGCAAAAGAAACTTAACGCTCACAACAAGAAACTGCAGAACATGGCCGACATAAAGACCAAAATCAAGGAGGAGCTCCTCAATATACAAAAGAAGGTAACTGCCACCAAACAATTTCTATGTTAAGTATAACAATTTCAAGTTTGAGAGCTTTGATGAAAAGTATACCGGGTATCTCAAGACTGCTACCAAAAACGAAGCCGGGTGGTAGTTTTAGTAACTAAAACACAATGTAACTAAAAATTTCGCAAAGAAAGGCGACAGTTATTTTTTATGATTTTTTAAATATCTTTATTTTTGGGTGGGAAACCCATAGTTTTTGCTAAAATAATAATTTAAACACTTTTATACCTTAGATTATTTATAAATAAAAGGGTATACACTAATATTTTAGGAAAAAATGTATTTACCACACAAACATAGTCACAGGAAAAAAATGACCAAAAAAAATTGTCGCTTTTTTTTCCAACTTTTTCTGTTGCATTGTGTTTGAAGTCACTGAAACTACCACCTGGCTTCGTTTTCGGTAGCAGTCTTGATATACCCTGTATAATACGTACAATATTATTTTAAAAAATGTTATGTACATCCATATAATAGTGCCTGATTGCGTAATAGGCCCTATATCTAAATATTGTTATCTATCTGTTATTTCTTTAAATTATGTTGGGTTAAATAATTAATTAAACAGAGTGCAATACTTTCAGTATCGTTTTATTGTACTGTTTCTTAGGTTCAAGACCTCGTGAATCTGGAAGAAACTAAAAAACAATTATTAGAGACTAGAGAAAAACTACAAACAGAATTACAAGAACTTCAGGGCTCCATAGAGCCCCTAGAGGTGGCTTTGAAAGAGAAGTTGAATGCTAAAAATGAAGTTGTGGAAAAGAACAGGTATGTATTAATAATTTAAGCAAAAAAAAAATCTCTTGTATCTTAGGATTGTAACATAAGTTTATGGTTCATTAACATGCTTACTTATATTAGCTTCGGCTATATATTATATTTATGTAAAGAAATCTTTTGAGCACTTCCAAATGATACATTGGTTTGTATTTTTATGCATTCCTAAACGCCTGACAGCACAATAATTGAAACAGTTCATCTCATTACTATTACCGGCATCTTCAAGAGTTCCTTTTTTTATTATACTCTATAGTGGCCACCTTGGTTCGCTCTTACTAAAAAGTTATTAATTCATTCATATATTTTTATTTTAGAGGTTTGATAGATGTAAAGAATACGTTTATAACGAAAGTAGTCTCGTCATTTGATAAGGTGAAAGCGATTGATACGGAAATCAAGCAGCACAAGAATAAGAATATTCCACGTGAAATGGATAAAATCAAGGAAGCCAACGAGAAACTTATGGAAAAAACAAAAACAAATCATGAATGATAGACAAGTATTAACCAAGAAAATCGATAGTTTGAAAGACGAGCTAGCGAAACAAGAGGTAAACTTAATTTGTCGTAAGTTGGTCGTCGAGGTTTGATTTGTTGTATTAAAACGATTGTTAGCTCAGCCAAACCTTCATTAAGATCTTTCTTTTCGTTGTCATTACCCAACACAAGAAGGAAAAACCACTATGAAGAGTTAAAAAAATTTAGATGTTATGTCATGTCATTTTAGGTACACAGCTGAACCTAAGTACTAACCCCCACATATTTCCACAGCAATCCCTTTAAAATAGCCTGCATTCAACAATCTGGCCACCTTTTGGGTGGATATCTAATTTTTTTTATATTAGTTCTCCTTGCTAACAAAAGCTATTTTTGTATTTGAATAAGGTGAACAGCATCTACAAATTTAATATACATGTTGCAGATCTACAAAAGAGATTTGGAAGATAACTTGAAACTGCGCAATGCCCAAACAGACATTGCCAATTGCGAGAAAGAGGATGCTGAAATAAACGAGAAGTTGAGTGGCATCAACAGAGATGAACTCTCAGAAAAAGAGTCGTTGATTGGTCAGCAAACAAAGATATTCAGAGAAAAAGCGCAAACAGAGGGAATTTTAGGAGAACTTAAGGTAAAGTGTCGAATTATAACCGTTTTGTTATAATTCGTTTATTTTTCTTTGACAATCCTAAGTGTCAAATATGAGATTCATTAAGAGCGTTTATACCCTGCACGCGCTTTTTGGCTTAAAAACAGGACTTTTCAAATGAGTTAATAGCCACCAATAAACAATTTAAAGGAAAAATAATTATTACTAATTTTAGAAAAGGTTGTCATCTAGGGATTTTGGTGGAAAACATTATAGATTGATGGATAATTTGTGAGTACTATACGGATTACTGAACACAAGTTTCGTTATTTAGGCTTTAAATGGCAATTTAGAAGCTTAAGATATCCGAAACCACTAAATATAAGATGAAAATAAAAATATTATCAGACTAATAAGACCCTTATGGAGGGATTTTGCTGAGAAAAATAATCTTTTTGTGTTTAGTTCCTGAAAAATAAAAATTTAAACAATGCGAAATTATTCAGAAACTCTCATCAAGAACATATTTTTTTTCATCAACTTATCGTACATAATTTTTTATAGCAATTGCATATTACAATAGAAGAACATCTTATTAATAAATTACCATTTTTATATTTCAACAAAATTAGTTTTCATGTTTTCTACAAATATTTTAAAAACCACTATAAAACACGCTGTCCGACGTGGATCAAATCAGACCGCCGCAAGGCCTTCTAGAGGGAGGACGTATCGCTCGTCGCTCCGGCCTGGCTGCAGTCGATTATGCCGCGCGTAGTAAAAATAGCCACGCGCGGAATGCGATTACCACATCTTAGTACTTTGGTAGTAAAATATTTAATTATTTTTATTACCTACAATGATTTTGTAGTGAGTATAAATTATGTTTCAGGTAATATAATGGGATGTAATTCCGAGGCTAAATTATGTTATGTATTGTAATATAAAATTAAATATATTTCGTAATTGTAAGGGGTTGTAAGGCCCCTAACACTATTTATGTGTTCGAACACGAAATGATTAATAAAACGTCCGTAGTGTATACTGATTGAACACTGATTTGAATGCAACTTAACAATGTAATAATAACGAAAATATGATTAGTATCCAAAATTTGTATTATTCTTTGCTTGCACAGTAATATTTGTCTACTTATAATGCAAATAAAATATTTTTATGATATTATATTACAGTTACATTTCAATTGAATATTTGAAGCGCACGGATCAAAGTTGTTTGAGCCGATTGTATAGCGAGCCGACGCGGCAGCTCTACGCACACAGCTTTGGTCGCTTATGTGTGCGTGAAATTAACGAAGAAATACCTATACTTGACTTTGCGCGCAAGGTGTATACGCTCTTAAACTGGAAAATACAGAGAATTTTTCGATCTGAATTTCGACCATAGGAATTCCAGTTCAATTTTATCATTTGTTACAGGAGAGATTAAAGATAAATAAAAATGAATTGAAGAAAACACAAAACAAAGATATAGAAAAGAAGTTTAAGGAAAAGATATATGAGTTACATGTTACAAAAGCTATAGACAAAGATATAAGAGATTATGGTGTTGCGTTAGAAAAGTGCCTCATGGAATTCCACAGGGAGAAGATGGAAAACATTAATCTTATTATAAGGTATATTTTAAACTTAATTCTGGCATATTTAGCTGTGATAACAACATTATAAAATTGTTCTTCAATTTTAGGGAGCTGTGGAGAAAGATTTACAGAGGTAATGATATTGATTATATTGAAATCAAGACTGAAGGAAGCATGACTACGGAGTCGGAGCGACGTAAATATGATTACAGGTAATTTTAATCCTCGGTTTGTTGTTTTGAAAATACGACACGTAAAATTCCCAAAAATACACTGATTTCTGGAAAAACGACAATATAACAGTTTTAGGTGTGACAGCTAATAAACAGCAACTCCTCCCGAAGCCTGCGACTACTCCATTTACATTTCTTTTACCACACAAAGCCACACATAATAATATACCAATAACCAAAACATGTCGTCAAGTCGAGAAAATTATAATCTAAACTCTTTTGGTCACCCTGTACAAGCCGTGTTAAATCCCTCAATTGGGTTTAAATATTTACAGCCTTATTCACAGACAATTAAGTTATTGAACGTTTTGTCTCTTTAGAACCACTTTCGAATTCAGGTTGAGCGAAAAAGAAAAAAGAAGAACTAAAATAGGTTTTAAAACTATCTATGAAGGCCGTTAGAATGTTGTTTAAAAACATACCATAACATAATTATTTGTTTACAGAGTTGTTCAATCAAAGAACGGCGTTGAAATAGATATGCGCGGCAGGTGTAGTGCCGGACAAAAAGTTTTAGCCTGTCTTATAATAAGACTTGCTCTTGCGGAAACATTCAGTTCCAGGTAAATAATCACTCACGCATTCTCATATTGCGGAAAATTGATTAAAAAATACATCTTCTCATCTTTTATATTTTTTTAGATTCGGCATTCTAGCGCTGGATGAACCCACAACGAACTTGGATCAAGAAAACATTCGCAGTCTTTGTTCAGCACTTGGTGAAATAGTACAAGAACGTATGTTACAGAAGAACTTTATGTTTGTTATTATTACTCATGATAAAGAGTTTATAGAGTCTCTAGGAAATATTGACAAAGTTTCACATTATTATGAAGTGTCTAGAAATGACCATGGCAAGTCCAGGGTCAAGAGAATAAGATTTACATGAATAAGATGTTTAAAATATGTTATGTTATAGCCATTCCTTTTTAAATAGAGATTCATCCCTTCAGCAATAGTTAGGAAGGCTGTGCCTTAATTATTCATTATGCTATACAATCATCATATCTACAATTTATAAGAAATTTATGATTAAAAAACTTTTTTATAAATTATGGATATAGTTTTATTTACATTTACACAAGAATATACATTAATACGAAACCCATTTATAAGCCAGTTATGCTGCTCAAGGGTTCACAGAGGCTATTTTGATCAATTTGTAAAATTTTGCTTTCTTGAAGAACTGTCAAAGTTACTCCCAATAGTTCAGCAATTTGAGTGGATGGGAAAAATTGTGAGAGGCACTTTGTTACATACGGTACTAAATCTTCTGTAAAGCAAACACACAGTGACACAAAGTTTTGCCTTTCAATATCAGTGAAACCTTGTTGTTCCTTGTGATAAAATGCTATCAAAACTTGAACTGCTTTATTCAAAGACTCTCTAAATGAGTTGTAAACTTCCTTTACTATATTCATGGGGGCAGTGACTCTCAAAGAATTCAACACTGTCAATAATCCATTGCAGTATTCAGCTAAAGGATAGTAATCCAATAGGTTCTCGGGTGGTCCAGTAACTCCACCTTCATTGACCGGTCTTGGCACATTCTTTATACTCGGTACTTTATATGCCTTCATTTGGTTATCAAAATGGTTATCAGCTTTTTCCAACCCACTGTGAAATTGTATTAGAATGTTGTTTCTGAATAAAGGTGTGAGCACACATCTCATGTCTGCACCGACTCTCCCAAATGATAGGCACAAATACATACACTGGTTTAGTATAGACTCGAAGTTAGAGTCGTCTTCCTTTTGCAAGTCTTGGTTTAGTATGTGCGCAAATATTTCAACCTACAACAAAGAAAATTCAATTTTAAATCAGGATAGTAAAAATTACAAATGGTTCGGTAACTAGTTGGTACCTTTTGCGAAAGTTAAGAGAATCCTAAAAAGCACAAACGATGGAAATCAAAACACTATCATTGCTGCACAATCTTAAATTAAACACTACAAGGTACTATTAAGAGCGTTTACACCTTGCGCGCAAAGTCAACTATAGGTATTTCTTCGTTAATTTCACGCACACATAAGCGACCAAAGCTGTGTGCGTAGAGCTGCCGCGTCGGCTCGCTATACAGTCAGCGCAACCAACTTTGATCTGTGCGCTACAAAATCCTAATATTGAATTGAAATGTAACTTATGATTTATACAGGGTATATCAAGACTGCTACCGAAAACGAAGCCGGGTGGTAGTTTAAGCGACTTCAGACACATTGCAACAGATAAAGTTGCAAAAAAAGTGTCCATTTTTTTTTTCCTATGACCATATTTGGGTGGTAAATACATATTTTCCTAAAATAATAGTGTATACCCTTTTATTTATAAATAATCTAAGGTATAAAAGTGTTTAAATTATTATTTTAGCAAAAACTATGGATTAACCACCCAAAAATGACGATATTTAAAAAATCATAAAAAATAACTGTCGCGTTTCTTTGCGAAATTTTAGTTGCATTGTGTTTGTAGTCACTAAAACTACCATCCGGCTTCGTTTTCGGTAGCAGTCTTGAGATACCCGGTATATTGGTAATATTATATCATAAAAATATTTTATTTGCATTATAAGTAGACAAATATTACTGTGCAAGCAATGAACAATACAAATTTAGATACTAATCATATTTTCGTTATTATTACATTGTTAAGTTGCATTCAAATCAGTGTTCAATCAGTAGACACTACGGACGTTTATTAATCATTTCGTGTTCGAACACATGAAAAGAGTTAGGGGCCTTACAACCCCTTACAATTACGAAATATATTTAATTTTATATTACAACACATAACATAATTTAGCCTCGTAATTACATCCCATTATATTATCTGAAACATAATTTATACTCACTACAAAATCATTGTAGGTAATAAAAAGAAAAAATATATTTTACTACCAAAGTACTAAGATGTGGCAATCGCATTTCGCGCGTGGCTATTTTTACGACGCACGGCAAAAATCGACTGCAGCCAGGCCGGAGCGACGAGCGATACGTTCTCTCTCTAGAAGGCCTTGCGGCGGTCTGATTTGATGCACGGCGGACAACGTGTTTTATAGTGGTTTTTAAATTATATGTAGAAAACATGAAAACTAATTTTATTGAAAAATAAAAATGGCAATTTATTGATAAGATGTTCTTCTATTATAATATGCAATTGCTATAAAAAATTATGTACGACTAACTGTGCCCGCGACTTCGTCTGCGTGGAATTTAACAAAAAAGTGAATTAGTTTATTTAGCTTTTTTTTTTGGTTTTGCATTTTTATTTTAATTATTATCAACCTTTGTAACGAAACCATACCGCGATCTAATTCTACGGTGGCACCATCTCTTAGCGAGCGGCGGTAAACTCCCGTTACACATTTATTTTCAAAATTTCTTTGTAAATGTGATACTGATTCGTTGGTGGGAGAAGTGGTGGGAGGCGTCTGACGTGACGGCCCAGTGGTGGCATGCGCGTGAGCTGCGCGCGGTACTGGACAGTACTAGTTTATTTGTCTAAAAGATTTTTTCTAAAATAAATGTAGCCTAAGTTACTCCTTGTTATATCAGCTACCTGACAAAAAAAGTCCCGTCAAAATCGGTCCAGCCATTTCAGAGATTAGCCAGAACAAACAGACAGACAAAAATTTTTAAAACAGACACTTCAATTTTATTTATATGTATAGATAAGTTGGTGAAAAAAAATATGTTCTTGACGAGAGTTTCTGAATAATTTCGCATTGTTAAAATTTTATTTTTCAGGAACTAAACATAAAATTATTTTTCTCAGTAAAATCCCTCCATAAGGGTCTTATTAGTCGGATAATATTATTATTTTCGTCTTATATTTAGTGATTTCGGATATCTTAAGCTTCTAAATTGCCACTTAAAGCCTAAATAACGAAACTTGTGTTCAGTAATCCTTATAGTACTCACAAATTATCCATCAATCTATAATGGTTTCCACCAAAATCCCTAGATTCTTTTCCACAATTAGTACTAATTATTTTTCCTTTAAATTGTTTATTGGTGGCTATTAACTCCTTTGAAAAGTCCTGTTTTTAAGCCAAACAGCGCGCGGAAGGTATAAACGCTCTTAAGCGGCGCCATAGTTTGCATCCAATATTATTGGAGTATGTAACCCAACTACGAATAAGAGGCTGAATCGAGCGATTAGTATTTTTTGTGCACTTCTGTATCAGCCCATATACGCCCGACTGCAGGGCACGGTCCTACTCTACAATCGAGAATACGATTGAGAGTGGTTAGGCCATATAGTCCACCACGCTGGCCTAGTGCGGGTTGGCGGACTTACATACCATAGAAATTCTTATGAATCCCTATGGTATGCAGGTTTCCTCACGATGTTTTCCTTCACCGTTTTAGTGCGTGGTGATCGCACTAAAACGGTGCGTGGTGATAGTCCAAGGTGTGCCCTGGGATTTTGTGCACTTGCGCACGCATAATTTTCCATACATACAAACATAAACTCACGCCTTTTTCCCAGAAAGGGTAGGCAGAGACCCAAGTCTTGTATGTTCCGTCCCACGATGTGATAGCCTATCGCCATATCGGGCACAAATTCATGACTGGGCTGATAATGAATAGAAATAACCAATACCACTGCCCAACCCGGGATTCGAACCCAAGACCTCAGCTTTGTAGCCGTAACGTAGTACAAATACGCCACCGAGGCAGTCGCAATAATTTTAGATAAAACATTTTTACATCCATTGTGTACGGTCCCCTCAATTGTCGTTACTTGCCAGCAATCAGGTAACATTGTGTAATGTGTAATAATTCTTACACATATTGATAACCAAGGTTAAGGGCGCGGTTTCATTAAGCAAGTCTTGTATGGAAATACTGGAACATATTAAAGTTTAACATTTTATGTCTCGCTATGGTATGCAGGTTTCCTCATGATGTTTTCCTTCACCGTTTTTAGTGCGTGGTGATTGACTATCAATACACACATGACTCCGAAAAGCCAGAGGTGTGCCCTGGGATTCGAACCCGCGACCACCGTGAACAATGAACATGTTGGTAGTCGCGTCTAGGGGGTTACTCTACAATCCGATACGAAGCACGAAACTTCGGATGACGGATGTCAGTGACGAAGTATATGTACCACAGAGTATGTGAGCCATCCGAAATGTTGAAAATTCATCGTAACCATAGACTAACTTCGGACTGAATGATAATTATCATAGATATTCTTATGGATTTTGGAAGGAGAAAAACAGCATTATCTGTGTACATTATTCTCCAACAATGTTGCCACCTAAGTGAATTTTCCACTATTTATATGGTAATTTAGACCTAGCATGTAGTGGGGAAAAATGATATTTATTGATAAGTGGTTTTTCTAGAGGATTTGCAGTGCTCGAAAATTATAGAAAAGATAACGTAGGTTAATTTTCTGACGTTTCACTTCTATCGGATTTGAATTGCAAAACTTTTCTACAAATCTTTATTTAAAAATAATATTACGAGTTTTAATTTTTAATCATAGCCGTGCAGGGCTTAAGAATAAATGATTTATTTCTTTCTACTTGTCTTAGATAAATGATTTGTCCCACGGAACCCTAAATATTTTTATAGCAAACTAAATCGAAGAAACATAATTAACTCAAACACTCTCTTATCATTAAAGCATATTTTAAATATAACCGCAAAATTTAAGGGATATTTTTTTTGTGCAGTACTCTTAATTGTTATTCAAAACTTAAATAGCCCAAGTTACTCCCGCAAAATTAATTAAGCTATCTTTCAGTGAAAGTCCCGTCAAAATCGGTCCAGACGACCTCGAGATAAGCGATTACAAACAGAACGACAGACAGACAAAAACTCTTTTCAGATCATTTTTGGTATAGATATCGTGTATACGAGTATAACGATATGTAGTTGGACATTTTTTTTAGTTTCACTTTAAAAACAGACATTTATTTTTATTTATGTGTATAGATAATCCACTGGGTATCTCAAGACTGCTACCGAAAATAAATCCGAGTGGTAGTTTTAATGACTACAAACACAATGCAACTAAAAATTTCCCAAAGAAATGCGACAATTATTTTTTTATGATTTTTTAAATATTGTAATTTTTGGGTGGTAAATCCATAGTTTTTGCTAAAATAATAATTTGAACTCTTTTAAACCTTAGATTATTTATAAATAAAAAGGTATACACTATTATTTTAGGAAAAAATAGGAAAAAAAATGTATTTAACACCCGAATATGATCATAGGAAAAAAATAATAAAAAAATGGTTGCCTGTAAAGTCGGTTTTACGGGCGAAGATTTTACGTGACAACGTCTTTTTCTCGGTAGAATATTTATTGATATGAATATAATTAAATTGCACAATAGGAACAAGGAATTGAATGAAAATAAGAATTGCACAAATTTTAACTATAGAAATATATTTTGTTTACTAAAACATTGTACATGTAATGACGAATCTAAGCACTCCATATTTTCACTACAGACACAGCTGACGATACTTTAACCACACGTGTGAACTTGTATTGTGACGCTTTCTTGTTTTTCCAACGCCAAGAACGTTCGAGAAAGACAAAGACAGAGACACAAGCATGCGCCGATTCAATGCGCCTAATTCTCTAGTGCTGCGCGCGCACCGTTACGTTACCGGGCGTTACACTTTTTCATAAGTGACTCCCAGCCGCAACCTAATTTAAGACGTTGTCACGTCAATAAGAAAAATCGTATTTTGCCTGCTCTCGATTGTCGAGCTCGTCAAGACGATTCCTCTGACTCCAAACACGGGGGGTTTACTTTAAGAAATGACGGAGTTATGCCTGGACAAATATTTTAGGGGAGAGAGGGAGGAATTTGGGGATTTGGTTGGGGCCAATCTGTAGAGCTCACCGAGCCGGTTCCAAAGATACCAAACTCGGTGGGTCTACGATCTATATTGGCCGAGATAGGATTGGGGGGGGGTGAGGTAAATTTTCGGGGTGGGGGTAAGGGAGGGGGGGGGAGGAAGGTTTCGTGGGGAGGCTAACTTAAATTAATTTTTTGGAGGTAAAATATTTTTTTTTGGGGGGGGGGGTTATTTTTTGCGTAATTTGGGATTTCTGGCGGGGTCAATTTGTAGCCCTCACCAAGACGGTTCCGAGGATACCAAACTCGGTGGGTCTACGACCTATGTTGGCCGAGATAGGATTGGGGGGGGGGGGGTGAGGTAAATTTTCGGGGTGGGGGTAGGGGAGGGGGGGGTAGGTTTCGTGGGGAGGCTAATAGGCACTATTTCGGAATAAGGGTGGGGGAAGGCAGGGGGGGGGCTATGGGACAATTTTGGAAAAAGTGGGTGAAACTGAAAAATAATTCTCTAGTGCTGCGCGCGCACCGTTACGTTACCGGGCGTTACACTTTTTCATAAGTGACTCCCAGCCGCAACCTAATTTAAGTTGTCACGTCAAAAAAAAATACGCTTTTTTCCAACTTTTTCTGTTGCATTGTGTCTGAAGTCCCTTAAACTACCACCTAGCTTCGTTTCCGGTAGCAGTCTTGATATACACTATATATTTTAGACTATTATACAAAAGACGTTTTAAATTATATACATTATTTTTTATTTTATTTTAAATTGAACTCTTATTTATAAATAAATACATCCAAAAGTCACATAAATAGTTCTGACCTCACACTAAGATCGAATCTTGTGCCATGGGTATCAGGAACTACGAGATACTTTTGGGTCTCATAAACACCCAGTATCTCAAACAAATACCTGTGGTTCACACAAATATTAGTTTCGGTTCGGCGATCGATTCCGTGGACATTTGTTTTGCAAAGCCGGCATCTAACGAACTGCACCACGGAGGCTATTACTTCATATAAATAAATATGCCCATAGTTACACACATAATCCTGATCCCCCACAAAGAGGCCCACAAAAAAAATATTTGTGGGCCTCACAAACCTTTCTCTCGGTGCGGGGATCGATCATCGAACCCGCGGTCTTTCGTTTCGCAATTCGCAGGCGGCATGGCATCATCAGCTAACCGCCTAGCCTGTGGCACAGGAGCTGTCATATACCAATATAACAATCTAATTTAGTTATTTTTATAATACATAAAATCTCAATAAAGCACCTTTACTAAATTATTTAAAGCATGACATGGGCGAGTCCACGGTTTTTACTTCCTAATAAAAGAACTTGAAGAATTTCAATATATTACCCTAGGCTGTACGGCTGGGACTTTTGCCTTTAGGTTAAATGTAAATAAAACAACAAGTATCAACGATCAAACGTCAAAACATAAAAAAAATTAAATTGTAAACATTTACAAAAAACTTAATTATATAAATAAGGAATTAATTCACAGAGTACATTGTATATAAGGATATTATTATAACTAAAATTTAATGTTTAAAATTCTTTAATGTTGACAAAAGTACGTATTTATGCAAAATATTTTATTAAAACGGTAAGTTTCTTATTTTTAAATTATTATATCTATTTAATGCCATAATGATCAATTATCGAACTAGGTTGATATTCCTAGTTATATTTCCTTCAAGCGCCTAACAAATATTTATCTACTTATACATGTCGCGGTCAAACATGCAACTTTGTTGGGATAGAAAGAAGTTCCACTAGTGGTTATTTAATGAAATGAAATGTATTTATTACTCTTATGACAAGTCAATACACATAGAACTTAATCTCTATAAACAATATATTTCCTATACTTAGTATTACTTATTTTAATTTCTTGGTTTAATTAATTAATTTATGTAATTTATTTATTTTAAATTAATTTTATTTTTATTTAGCATTAGTTTTATTTATTTGTTTCCTTTTTATTCTTATTTTATTTAAAGTATTAGTTATGACTTTATGGTAATTTATTTTTCAAAGAAATACAATATGTACGTTGGTCAAATTAAATTAAATTAAATTAAATTAATTAATGGACCATGCATATTATTACAACGGTGCATAGCGGTTTATTGTTACCACCGGATCCAACGCGGCCCTTCCTGAGAAGACCTGGCGAAACAAACTCAGTGGGCTTACACTACCACTGGAACTACGCGACGCGACCCAATCCTGAGTATATCCAGCGAATAAGACTCAGTGGGCTTGTTTTGGGTCCAATTTAAGACAACGACCATAAGTATTTCTGAAACGTCCTGTATGTTTAGGCTTACTGCCGGATCCAACGCGGCCCTGACTGAGAAGACCCGGCGAACAAACTCAGCGGGCTTTACTTTACTACTGGATACTACGCGGCGCGACCCATTTCTGAGTAGATCCAGCGAGTCAAACTCAGTGGGCTTGGTTTTGGTCAATTTACTAAAATAAATATTTGTGACTTGTCTTACAAAGATTTGCCATATTATTATTTTTATTTGTTTTCTCGATCGGTCGTCATATGATTTTAATTGGCATTAATTAATCATTATATATTTAGTTATAATTTAATTGATTAATTTAATTGTATATTGATCAGTTTTTAAGATTAAAATTTTTTATTATTTAAATTTTAAACTTAAAAATTTAATAAAGTTAATAGTCACACACACGTTATCAATATTCACAAAGTATATGATTAAAGTCTTTTGTTAGTTAATAACTTGTGTTTGGAATGATTTGGTAGTGTATAAATAACATGAAACACTAGGTTGTAAATATGTTTTAATAGATTACTATTTTGGGTTACAGGATTTAACTACTTGAAGTTATCGCTTGGTACTTTGCGGATGATTCAACCACAACAATGAGATTCTCTTTTTTCTAGGATAATGAACATCAAATCTTCAATCACTAGTGAAAACTGTTGTAAATGGAATATGTTGAAATAAATGTTTTATTTGTATTTTATTTTTTACCTGGCAGTAATTTATGTGAAACAAGTTATTCTAACTTATATTTATGTATATAACACACTACAAATAATTCTTTCCATTTTTTAAGTATGTATGTACATTTCTTTACAATTACAGTATATTACATCCATTTGAAGGAGTTTCTGTTTCATATAAATAATTTAAGAAATCAATTGAAAAATATATATGATCTAAATTAACTGATGGTCTTCACATTAGGTTTAATACTTATTATGTAAAGATAATAATATATCAGATACTACAAATAATTATCTCCATTCAATTTTAAGTATGTATGTACATTTCTTTACAATTACAGTACATTACATCCATTTAAAAAAGTTTTTGTTTCATATAAATAATTAAAGGAAGCACTTGAAAAATATATATTGTTAAAATTAACCGATGATCTTCACATTAGGTTAAATTATTATTATGTGGGGATATTAAGATACCACATATTAAGTATACATAATTATTTCCATTCAATTTTGAGTAGGTATGTGTCTATATTTCTTGATGATTAAATTACAGTACATTACATCCATTTGAAAAATTTCTGTTTCATATAAATAATTAAAGGAAGCACTTGAAAAATATATATTGTCAAAATTAACTGGTGATCTTCACATTAGGTTAAATCATTATATGTGAACATAATAAGATACCACTTATTACAAATAATTATTTCCATTCAATTTTTAATAAATAATAAAATACTTTATTCAATCTTTCCTTAACCTAGGTAACAAACAAAAGATTTATACTACATTTACAGGTGCTTAGGCTAAGATATGGCAAATAGTGAGGAACGGCTGGTGCTTACATTAGGATAGCCCTGTACAGTAAGCACCAGCTTACAATCTGTATGTTGCACGGCCTAGTTGAAGAGGGCATAAAAACCATTGAGTTATAATGTGCTACGTAGAATATATGTCAATGATAAAAACAGGTATTTTGGATAATTTTGAGTAGTTATGTGTCTATATTTCTTGATGATTCAATTACAGTACATTACATCCATTTGAAAGAGTTTCTGTTTCATATAAATAATTAAAGGAAGCACTTGTAAAATATATATTGTCAAAATTAACCGGTGATTTTCACATTAGGTTAAATCATTATAATGTGAAGATAATAAGATACCACATATTACAAATAAATATTTCTATTCAATTTTAAGTAGGTATGTGTCTATATTTCTTGATGATTCAATTACAGTACATTACATTCATTTGAAAATTCCAATATATCACCCTAGGCTGTACGGCTGGGACTTTTGCCTTTAGATAGGTCAAACGTAAAAAAACAACAAGTATCAACTATCAAACGTCAAAACTTAAGAAACAAGAAATACTTTCGACTTGGCAGCATGGTCTTGGATCTTAGCCGGTTCCTTACGGAACGAAAAGAACAAAAAAAAAATCAAACGTCAAAACGTAAAAAAAATTAAATTGTAAACATTTACAAAACACTTAGGCTCAATTGCACAAACTAACTTTGCCAATACCTTTGCCCTTGAAACTGTCAATTCCATACATTCGCAAGGTCAAATACATCTCAAATGTATGGCGATGACATTTTCATAGGCAAAGGTATTGGCAAAGTTACTTGGTGCAACTGAGCCTTAATTATATAAATAAAGAATTAATTCACAGAGTACATTGTATATAAAGATATTATTATAATTAAAATTTAATGTTTAAAATTCTTTAATGTTGACAAAAGTACGTATTTATGCAAAATATTTTATTAAAACGGTAAGTTTCTTATTTTTAAATTATTATATCTATTTAATGCCATAATGATCAATTATCGAACTGGGTTGATATTCCTTGTTATATTTCCTTCAAGCGCCTAACAAATATTTATTTACTTATACATGTCGCGCTCAAACATGCAACTTTGCTGGGATAGAAAGAAGTTCCACTAGTGGTTATTTAATAAAGTTAATAGTCACACACACGTTATCAATATTCACAAAGTATATGATTAAAGTCTTTAGTTAGTTAATAACTTGTGTTTGGAATGATTTGGTAGTGTATAAATAACATGAAACACTGGGTTGTAAATATGTTTTAATAGATTACTATTTTGGGTTACAGGATTTAACTACTTGAAGTTATCGCTTGGTACTTTGCGGATGATTCAACCACAATAATGAGATCCTCTTTTTTCTAGGATAATGAACATCAAATCTTCAATCATTAGTGAAAACTGTTGTAAATGGAATATGTTGAAATAAATGTTTTATTTGTATTTTATTTGTTACCTGGTAGTAATTTATGTGAAACAAGTTATACTTACTTATATTTATGTATACAGGGTATATCAAGACTGCTACCGAAAACGAAGCCGGGTGATAGTCTAAGCGACTTCAGACACAATGCAACAGAAAAAGTTGTAAAAAAAAGCGACAACTTTTTTTTTGTTATTTTTTTCCTATGGCCATATTTGAGTGGTAAATACATTTTTTCCTAAAATAATAGTGTATACCCTTTTATTTATAAATACTCTAAGGTATAAAAGAGTTTAAATTATTATTTTAGCAAAAACTATGGATTTACCACCCAAAAATGACGATATTTAAAAAATCATAAAAATAATTGTCGCGTTTCTATGCGAAATTTTTAATTGCATTGTGTTTGTAGCCACTAAAACTACCACCCGGCTTCGTTTTCGGTAGCAGTCTTGAGATACCCGGTATAACACACTACAAATAATTATTTCCATTTTTTAAGTATGTATGTACATTTCTTTACAATTACAGTATATTACATCCATTTGAAGGAGTTTCTGTTTCATATAATTACTTTAAAGAAGCAATTGAAAGATAAATTATTACAATTAACCAGTTATCTTTACATTAGGTTAAATACTTATTATGTCAAGTTAATATAGTTTGATTGGATAATAATATTATATTGATGTCATTAAAATTAGAAATAATTATACTTCGATTTTGCTCTAAAGTAGATAGATATTATACTCGGAAATGGAATCCGAGATCAAAAATGTAAACAAAAGTGTTACCACTACAATAAAATAATTTGTCATGGTAGTTTGTTCACAACCGTTAAAAAAATAGGATGGTATTATTCTCATTTGTTAAATAAGTATAAAACAAATCCAAATAAAAATTCTTTTTTATAATATTTACATAAACTATAATTTCAACTTCTTTTTTAAGTATGTGAAAAAATGGTACGAAAATAATTTTAAGCTACAGGTATTATGCAGAAATTCGTAACCTTAGGCCACTGATATAAAACAAGTACGTCGCTTTGACATCCGCGACACATCCCTATAATTCATTTAGTTGCTTAACTTGATGAATGTGCATCATGTGATAAAGTTACGTCGTCGCGGTGTTGGTTTCACGTTTTCTGTTAAGTTATTGTTCTATTTTGTTGCTAAGATTTCTGGCGCTCATGTTCGTAGACGAACGCACTATAGTTTTTGAAAATCACTGAGTTAAACCCATTAGAATTAGTTTGGGCCCAAGTCAAGGGTCACGTCGACAGGCATAATAAAACATTGAAAATGTTCAAAATCCAAAAATCAACATAAATAAATAAAACATAGTACTCGCAACATTTGAATCTATTCACTAATCAAATTATACCCAATATGTTTTTGAGAAAATGTTTCGTAACCCTGAAATGTCACTTTTACAATGACATTTGTTTGTTTACATTTTTGATCTCGGATTCGATTTCCGAGTATAGTTTGTTTTGTTATTTATCTAAACTCATTCTAACAAAACCTTTTCCTTTCCTGACATCTTTATGGTTGGTTATAATTAATGCTTCTTAATTAACTTTTACAAAAAGTTTTATATAAACAAAATACATACAATTGAAGTTTTTATCCATGTAATAAAAGATTTCAATTAATATTTAGTTCAAAAGTGACTGTCTAATTATTATCATGCAGAGTTTATCAAAACAAATAGGTAGGTACTATGCCATAACATTGAATGTGTGTGAAACTCATATAGTATAAGCTTGTTATTAGAGAAAATATAAAATATGCACTATATGTAACATTGTTTTATTATGTAACTACTTGTAAGATACTTATTAGTAATATTGAATTTTCTATTCCTCACAATGCGGCTGATATTGAGCTATGAACATACCAATAATCATAAGGTGGAAAGAAAACAATTTTTATTTAGTAATATCAAAAGTTTAATAAAATATGTTAATTACTATCCACAATTAATTTATTTAAGTGTTTTATAGCGATATTTTTTGGGTACAAAAAGTATAAATAAGATAAACTTTGAAGAAACACCTTTAAAAGATTTCCTCTTAAATAAAGTTTGGGGGTCTTCTCGTTGTAAATATCAGCCAAAATATAGTTGTATCCTCTTTGCCATCTTTTTGGTTTGTTTGAAATATCCACCATGTTCTACACTATATTCTTTCACACTGACACCAACATTTATTCAATTTGTCTTAAACTGTATTAGGTATGGCCGTTTTGTTCTTGTTAAATGTTCTTCTCCATTATACCGGTTTGGTTTTGGGTATTATTTAAATTATCCCTGTATTTTCTGTCGGGAGTACATTGTTATTTTACGCCACAATAAAAACAATAACAATATCGAGTCTCGTTGTGGTTGTGAACGTCCTAGCGCGTCGTATAAACTTATTTACTCGTCTGAGGTATAAACGGTACACTTCATCTTGTACTTTTAATTCCTGGTGGTGGGCATCCTCTTCCCCACTATAATTTCCAAGATATTTCACAGGCATTTCTAATAGCCAGTGCAAACAATTTTTGTTTAGCTGCGTTATTGTTGTTCGAACTTTTATTACTTAATTTTCTTCGAATCACCGCTGTTACATGCCATTTTAATTAAGATTTTGCACTTGATATATGGTCTAAAGTAATAAAATCACTTTACAAACAACATTTTATCGAAACTCGGAAATATTTTTTCGTCGATGTCAAATTGACATTGTCAATTTCAAATTTTCGTCTCTGACAGTTAGTTCGGGCGACGAAGTATTGACCACGTATTGACGAAAAATTCAAATCATTCGTTCTTTTTACGGATTTCGTGTAACGAAGTAACATCCGTCCGAAAAATGTCACGAAACTTCGAGTTACGGATTCTATAGTAACCCCCCTAGTCCGTTTTACCAACAGGCCACCACGCACTTACTTCACCACGCACTTCTATGGTATGTAAGTCCGCCAACCCGCACTAGGCCAGCGTGGTGGGCTATATGGCCTAACTAGGGATGAGATATACTTGCAAAATTAAATACCAGGGCTTCTAAGTACGAGTACGTAAAAATACTAGGGTTCAAAACCAGGTTCTAAAATACTTAAAAGTATTTTGTTAGTATGAGTCGGCAACCCTTCGCGTCCCAGCCGCGGCGCAGCGTCTATAAAATACTTGCATAGGAATTCAATCCGTATTCCCTAACGAATAAGGAGCAACAATGCATAAATGAAAAAAATACTTTGAATTATTTTCTATTCACAAATACGATTGTGATTCTTATTTATATGAAGTTAAGGATAGTTTTTCTATGGAAGTATTTTTATGTATAGTGTTCCAAGTTTTTCGCGCACCGACGTATAGCGGCGCCTAAATTTGAAAATACTTGCATAGGAATTCAACCCGTATTTGATGGCAAATAAAGAGCAAAGTAGTATGAATAAAAAATACTTTGAAGTTCAAAGTATTTGTTATTGACAGATACGATTGTGGTTCTTATCTATATTAAGTTATGAATCGTTTTCCTATGCAAGTATTTCCATGTATAGTTTTCAGGGCTCTGTGCATATCGACGTATGGCAATACTTTCATACTTGTAAGTATTTTCTGCTCGTACCAGGGTGCCGTACTTCGAAGTGAATACCTGGTTTTAAAACCTGGTATCGTAAATACGTCTCATCTTTAGGCCTAACCACTCTCAATCGTACTCTCGATTGTAGAGGAGGCCCGTGCCCTGCAGTGGGACGTATATGGGCTGATACAGATACAGATTTTATGTCTCAGGATGGTGAGCGCAGTAGAATGCCAAGCATTGCATTGTAATTCAAGATTGTGTTAGGTTTGGCTACTGTTCATGAGTGGTCGTATCGCGTACCATTAGGCGATTGGCATGTTATAGAATGCCAAGAATTGCATTGTAATTCAAGGTTGTCCTTGGTTTGGCTACTGTTCATGAGTGGTCGTATCGCGTACCATTAGGCGATTGGCATGTTTGTCTCGCCATTAATTGCAATAAAAAATGTAAGTATGACGTCACAATTTGCGTAAGTTGCTTACATTGGAAACATGTTTTTTTTTATTGCATTGAATGGCTAGAAGAGCAAGCCGTTCGCCTGATGGTAAGCGATACGACCGCTCATAAACAGTAGCAACATTCCACTGCGCTCGCCATCCTGAGACATAAGATGTTAAGTCTCAATATGTCCAGTAGTTGCTCTGGCTACAATGTCCTTCAATCCGAAACACAACAGTGCATTTAAGCAGTGTTGTTTCACGGGAGAAATAGACATTGCGGTGGTACCTACCCAGATGGCCTCTCACATATGAGAGACCTACCACCAGTAAAAACATGTTTTCGAGGGTCTGCAGATTGTATGGAATTTTACTAGAATACAAATGGAAGTGTTGAAAATTAAATTGAAAAGTCATGAGTGGAAGACGAATCATGCAAATTACCGTTGCGCGTTGAATTTTGCCATGAATGTTCGGATTGCCGATATATTCGAATCATTCATTCTTCGATCCGAAGATTCGAATTTCGTGTTACAGAGTAGGTTTCGAAACGAAAAACGGCACGAAGATTCGAATTTCAGATTTATATAGTAGGGCCCCAAATAACGCCATGATTTACCTTCAACTTCAACCAGCAGGATAAGGCGCTGGTACCACTCAATTCGTCATCTTTCACTTTGGACTCTTGAGCATCGGATAAAAATATTGATTTATGTTGTGTGAGAACATTGAACAAATGTATTCTGTGAAGTTCTACAAATCTCCTTAATAGTCTTTCTGATGCTGCAACAAAAATGGATACAGTGAACATAACACTAGGCATCAAGCAAGATTCTTGAAGTTCTTTAATCTATATTCAAGTGGATGAAACAGCACAATCATAGTTCACACACTTTGTCCATCTATCTGTTGATAAATAATATCTAGCGTGAGTAAAAGCAACAGCTTGGTTTTTCAGATGATAACAGATATTTACTTTAACTAAGAGTGGTAAACTAATTGGTAAAGATAATCACAATTCAAGTACAAACTGATGTTTTTAAATTGTTATTGAATGTAATAATTGTACCCATATTCTAAATTAGGTAAGCAATATTTATAAGTGTAGGATATAAGCTGTGGATATAAGCTAAGAATAAAGTATGTCCACTTACATTCTACATTTTTGGCATCCTCCAGAGCTTTTTCAAACCAAGCATTTCTGGCCTTCAAAAAATGCAAATGTAAACCATCTGACATAGCATTTTTATTTCCATTAATATAATGCAAGTTATTTTCGTCTTCACATGTAGATTTGTAAACTGTGTTAGCTCTGCGTAGGTAACCTAGTATCTGTAAAATATATTACATATTTTTGAACTATGCATTCTCAACAATACAATTAGTTTAAGTTGGACTAAATAGAACATTGAAAACCTTAAAATTACACTAAGGTAAAATAAAAATAGATTGATTTTTGAAGCTCCCCCAATTGGTGCTTAGTTTATAGATAAATATACACAGGTTCAATTGTTAAATAGATGAAGATGAACCTACTAGTTTTTGTCAACTACATGCCTGGGTTTATGTTTCTTTATATAGCTACATTACTTGATCCAAATAAACAGTGATAGAACAATATCAGTCCTCCTGCAGAGTGTAAACAAAATCTTATGATAAAACTGAACAATTTTACCACAAGACTACCAAGATTGAAGCTATCATCAACAAAATCAGCAATTTTTATACAAGTTTATACATGGATCAGGTAATAAAATTAATATAACAGCAAAGCAACTGTAAAACAATGTATGTTTATTAGCACTTTATTGTATGCAAATTCCAATGTAAATAGCCTGGATAATCATTTTTTTAGTGCGGCACATACTTTGTTGCTGAAATGGGACTTAGAATTTCTAGTGGATATATTAAATACTTATCCACTCACACGTCCATGGATACTTTAGTATCCAAAAAAAAGGAGCGTTGTACTTCCAAGGATACTTTTATATCCATAGCGACATATTTCACAAAACCGACATCCATCAACAAATTGCGTGTACTTTTTGCGTGTTTAAGTTGTGTAGTCGATAACTGACGAACTACTTTATAATAACAATCACGAGATGGTAGTGTAACAAGCCTCGACGAATAAAAACGAACGTTTATCTCGGGACCATCGCGACAAAATTATGAAGAAAGGTGTTTTGTTTCGATTTATTTAACTAGTTAGGATTAATGAAACATAACGATCCATGCATCATTTTAAAGGAAAAAACGTCTTGTTTATTGTGACATTGTTTAATTGGTAAAATAAATAATAATTTTTCGTTGTGATGGAAATATAATTTAAATGTTATGTTTTCTCCAAATTCAATATTTACACCTATTTTTAATACGTTAAATTAAATTTTCAGATCTTAAAAAAGATATAGATTTAATCTATAGTCTTCTAGCAATGTTTTGTTGTATTTGTCTTTACTCTAGGTATTATAGATAATAAGCTATAAAGGTTTTTTTGTTACATCCCAAATCAGCACCACGCGTAGCCGGACGGACAACGGTATGATAGGTATTTGGTCGGAACGTGTGAGTGGTTATAGATTTTTTAAATATTGTTTTTTTTTATTACCTCCCATCCCTCATTATTTTGATTATACCTGTATATACTCATGGTATGTATCTACTTTAGGTCATGCCTTATAATTTTTTGTGTATGGGGCATTCCACGCGAAGCGGACAGGTAAAAAATCTCGATAATTCTGATTTCAGAAATATTTGAGTATTTTCTACCTATATATGTCCTTGATTCGTGTATCAAATATTTTTCTAATATAGTGACTGGTTAAAGAATTAAGGACCTTTGAAATTTTGGCCAACTGGTAGGCATACAGTACTTCAAAGCCGATTATCTAGTCATAAAATTATTGATTAAAATAATTAAACCACTGGATTTAAAACTTCATTTAATGAGCTTTTTAATTGCATTTTTGGATACGAAAAGAAATTGTTTTTTTTTCCATATTTTTTTATTTTTTTTTTTTAACTTCGATTTTCACAAACTTAGACCATTTCGATTTTTTTTACATTTTTTATGAAAATAGCTAGTATTGTATAGAACATCCTTGCCAAGTTTTATTATGGATTGGGAAGTGGTTTACGAGCTATACTGGAAATATGCGCCGCACTGCGCCAAACGCCCGTCACGTGCGTGAGCTTGCAGGCATTATTTCTTTAGTACTTTGATATAATATTTGAAATAAAACGAATTATTTTTATGTGACTAACTACAAATTTATTAACAGGCTTTTACAACTTTAAATGTCATACTGTTACTTGTGCGTGTTACCATAACACCTTCAGTAGTAGGAATGAAGGCATGATATTTTTTTGTGCCTGGTATTGTCGCTCCCGACTCAAATCTGCTTTTGAAAGACTCTTTTCTAGCATAGAAAATGTGCGTTTGTGGAATTGATTTTCTCGCCCAATGGTACAAACGCTCAGCTGTGCTATTGCTTCGTTTGACGCCGATTGTAGACTAGCTGTTTTATTTTAAACAGGATTTTGGTAAGAAGCAGAATTTCATTTTCATGCCACTGCTCACGGCAAAGGGCCATGTGATGGACTTGGGGGCAACTTAAAACGTCTAGCGACTCGAGTTAGTCTACAATCGGCGTCAAACGAATAGGCTTGGGCCTAACCGGTCACTACAGAGAGCGCTCAATTTAGTTCATAATCCAAGGATGAACTAGTTCGCTCTATTAGTTCATTAGTTCTTTTTTGAAATAATTTAGTAAGAACAATAAATAAAGAAAAAAATATAGTTATGATTATTGTAAGTTTTGTTTATTTTTATTTAAAAAATACAAAGTATTACATGAAAATTTTACACGTCCATTTATGTAATATGAGATTTTTTATTTAAATAATAAAAAATAAAATAATTTATATTAATGATTAGTCAACAGCTAGGCTAGTTCCTAGTATAATGTGTAATTATATTAGAATTAGATTACTGGTGGTAGGTCTCTCATATGTGAGAAGCCATCTGGGTAGGTACCACCGCAATGTCTATTTCTACCGTGAAACAACACTGCTTAAATGCACTGTTGTGTTTCGGATTGAAGGACATTGTAGCCAGAGCAACTACTGGACATATTGAGACTTAACATCTTATGTCTCAGGATGGCGAGCGCAGTGGAATATTGCTACTGTTTATGAGCGGTCGAATCGCTTACCATCAGGCGAACGGCTTGCTCGTCTCGCCATTCAATGCAATAAAAAAAAAAATTTGAAAAGTATGAATTAAAGTTGTTTTTTTTGTTATGGCACATAAAATCTTTTATCGAAATAATCGAAAACAGGGCCACTGCATAGTAAAGTGGACGCTAAAAGAAATACAAAAAGAACTAAGAGCGGGATTTTCAATGAACTAGTTCGCATAGTTCACCTAAAGGAGCGCTCTTCCCACCTAGGTCGTTCGCGAACTACCCAAGACTACAAACGAAGCAATAGCACAGCTGAGCGTTTGTATCATTGGGCGAGAAAATCAATTCCACAAACGCACATTTTCTATGCTCGAAAAGAGTCATTCAAAAGCAGATTTGAGTCGGCAGCGACAATACCAGGCACAAAAAAATATCATGCCTTCATTCCTACTACTGAAGGTGTTATGGTAACACGCACAAGTAACAGTGTGACATTTAAAGTTGTAAAACCTGTTAATAAATTTGTAGTTAGTCACATAAAAATAATTCGTTTTATTTCAAATATTATATCAAAGTACTACAGAAATAATGCCTGCAAGCTCACGCACGTGACGGGCGTTTGGCGCGGTGCGGCGCATATTTCCAGTATAGCTCGTAAACTACTTCCCAACCCATAATAAAACTTGGCAAGGATGTTCTATACAATACTAGCTATTTTCATAAAAAATATAAAAAAATCGAAATGGTCTAAGTTTGTGAAAATCGAAGTTAAAAAAAATAAAATAAAAAAAATATGGAAAAAAACAATTTCTTTTCGTATCCAAAAATGCAATTAAAACGCTCATTAAATGAAGTTTTAAATCCAGTGGTTTAATTATTTGAATCAATAATTTTATGACTAGATAATCGGCTTTGAAGTACTGTATGCCCCACAGAACAGATGAATATAGTTAGAAGGGAAATAAAAGCGTTTGACGCGTCGCAAGGTGGTGCATAAAAGCATCACTGCCGCGGAACGGATGATTTGTCAAATTAGTCGCTGTCGAAATGCCTTGGAGAGAGGTGCTCCGGCGAAATAGAGTAAAAATGCAGATTTGTGCTATTTTATCTTGCAGCTCCAATAGTAAAGCATCAAATATCAATAGAGGAGGAATTCCATACCAATATTCAACCCGATTTTATTGATTTTCACCTGTATTTTCCAAAATTGCGGTTATTAATTACGACATTTTGAAGAATTCGATAATATGATAGACGATAAATCAAAAATATACATTGCTGATTACGCGTACATACAATGCTCGCGAATGCCAAGTTCCTACGCAATGCATACGACTCATTTTTGTTATGTCAACAGCGAAAATTGGCACATGTCACGTAGTGTTGTAGTCTTGTACATAGTAACTATATCGATGTAGTTATAGATTTCCTATACTCGTAAATCAGTTTTTAGTCATTTTAAATTGTAACGTTGATAACGTTGACGACCTATCCTTATGTTCTGATTTCATACCTCTGCCAACATGAGAACAACATATTTTTGTGTGAAAATACATTATAATATAGTAACTTATTCATTTATACGTTTCCAAGAGTGAGTCGATAAAGGCAATAGGTAGAGACAACTGGATTCCTACAAAATCCAGTACGATTTGTTCTAAGTATTCATTTTCGTGAAACGGAAGACAATAAAAAAATCTGGATCATAAGTAATATACAAACCAAAAATAATTATGTGCAACGCTTATGGAAAAACAGTATCATGGCGATGAAATAATTAAATATTGTATGAAAAATCAAAACCACTGAATCTATTGACGTAAAAAATCGTAATTTGATTATAATAATTGCTTATATGTATGCCTTTCCAATAGTAAAAATGTTAATACCTCACACACAGCTAAAAATCTTAAAAATCCTGTACATATAGATTTGTAAAATAGTATACAAATTAAAATGAATTTTTAATACTCGTCTCATTTATTTTCCGCCTATTGACATAATACTAATGAAATAACTGTATCAGAAAAAACTATTAAGCATATCTATAAAATAAATTCCGGTCTTATAACAAAGACATATTTCCATAATTTTATCGATACTTTAAATCGACTATTGCAAGCTTTATGTATTGGATTTTGTTGAGGTTTTGTGTTCCGAAAACGACGACGCTGGTTTTCATACAATTTGACGGCTATTGCCTTTCTAACCATATTCAACTGTTCTGTGGTATGCCCACCAGTTGGCCAAAATTTCAAAGGTCCTTAATTCTTTAACCAGTCACTATATTAAAAAATATTTGATACACGAATCAAGGACATATATAGGTAGAACATACTCAAATATTTCTGAAATCAGAAACATCGAGATTTTTTACCTGTCTGCTTCGGGTGGAATGCCCCGTATGTCAGAGCTTAACTGACATGGTTAAAAACATGAGTAAATGTCAACAAACATATTTTGGCTATTTTTAACAGCATAAAACATTTTATAACTTACTTGTAAGCATTGCGGCAGTGGTAAATCATAACGTAATTGGTTAAAAAGATGGTAAAGTGTTTCAAACCACAGTGTCATAATTTCTTGAGTAGTATTCTGCAAATAATTTATTAAATGGTTTTTGAGTTGCTTAAGATTGCAACTTGCTCTATGTAATTTGACATATTCATAAACATTTAATAGATTCCTTAATATTAATTTTATATTTGTCAAAATAAAATATATTCAGTAATATTGAATATGATTTTATGATTTCAATTTTCTAACTATATTGTAAGTTAATAAACTCCACTTTATATAGACTTTTATAGCTTATCACACAGTTACCTGCACTATTGGAATTTCAGCATATCTCTTAGAAAGATTGCGGACAAATGTGAAAATATCTAATGCACTGTCATAGTCTTCTGCGTTCAGAGCTTCTCTCATCAATGAAGGTAGTTCTAATAGCTCCAATAATTTGTCACTTTGGTTACGGATGGCACTGTAGCGGCTAAAAAGTAAAAAAATTACAACTAAATTAATGACCACTTAGAATATACATTATTTGGGCTATAAGTGATTAATCTACTAAATTACTTATATATTAATATTCCAGACTTGTAGTTTATCTCCCAACAACTTATGTAGCCATACCAGAAAGGGGCAGCTAGTAAAATATTAATAAATCATACCTTTTCTCTTTAACAATATTGCCAACCATTTGAGAAAATTTATCACACTCTTGCAAAAAGTCTGGTGTAGAATCTAAGAATTTCTGCAAAGACTCTTTAGATTTGTCCAAATCTTTAATAATAGTTCTTGATATCTCAGCGGTCTCCACAAAAGTCTTATAGTTAGTAAAAGCTAACTCTTGTGTTTGTTCCGTTAACTGTTTCATCTCTTCTGTAAGCCGCTCCGGTTCCTTTCGTATGTATTCCCAATTTTGAGAACCCAATTTCTTAACATAATCAGTAACATCAGAAAAATACTCCGCATTTTCTGCAACAGAGATACGTGTCAACAAACAGCAAGTGATTTTTTTAATCTGACTATTTTTTGGTAAATACCTGTACTGGAGTCGGGAAATAAGAGCTGGCATAGCTCTTTTATTTCTTGCGACATTCTGCACTTGAGTTGGAAGTTTCAAGCCGTGTTTAATGTTATAAATAAAATACAGCATTAAATAAGGGAAATCATTTAGCAACCACAAATTGTCACACTAAAACACCAAGCGAAACGTCAGTTTGACATTCGGCAGACAGCAGTCAGCACATCGTTTAGTGACTAGAAGATGTCTTAGTTTCGGCGAAATGCGTGTTTCGGCTACAAGTAATTTTCACTGAAAGTATTTTCTATTTTCTCATAGATACATTATTATTTTATTCTGATTGTAAACTGAAAGATAATAAATATGAATATTATTATTTCGAAGCTGCTACTATATAGGTGTCAATTGCCAAACCTCTGTTTTAGGTGCACAGCTGAACCTAAGCATTACCACCACATATTATTTCCACAGCAATCCGTTCAAAACGGCTGGCATTCAAAGAACATCACCGATCTTTTTTCTATAAAATGATCCGCCCACCATTTGAGCGGATATCCAATAATTCTTTTGTTTGATTTCTTAGCTAACAAGTTTTTATTATTGCGACGAAGGGTGATATGTGCATGCCATTCACGTAATGGTATACGATAAGACCGCTCATGGATAATAGCAAACGAAATAACACCATGAATTACAACGTAATGCTTGGTACTTGGCATTCGCTAGCCTAAGACACAAGAAGATAAGGCTTATTAATGTGTACTGTAGTTACTTTGTCTGCAAAATCCTGTATGCAAAATTGTCATAAATTATAACAATGAATGACGAAACGAGCAAGCCGTTCGCCTGATGGTAAGCGATACGACCGCTCATAAACAGTAGCAACATTCCACTGCGCTCGTCATCCTGAGACATAAGATGTTAAGTCTCAATATGTCCAGTAGTTACTCTGGCTACAATGTCCTTCAATCCGAAACACAACAGTGCATTTACGCAGTGTTGTTTCACGGGAGAAATAGACATTGCGGTGGTACCTACCCAGATGGCCTCTCACATATGAGAGTAAGTTCCAGTAATCTGTTTTCATCAACCTAATTTGTAACTAATATTGCTCGCGGAATAGCCCCGTGAAAACGATTTTCTGAGATAAAACCCTCGAGATGAAAAGTATTATATAGCCTTTCCCAATAAATGGAGTGTCCATTATTACAATAGTCAATTCGGACCAGTTGTTCCCACAAGTTGTTCCTGAGATCCGCACATTGAAACAAAGAACCAACCTCTTCATCTCCATAATTATATTAAAATAGATATTTGAATTCATTGCCGAAGAGATTTCGTTAACTGTTAATTGTTTTCCAATACTCTGGTGGTAGGTCTCTCATATGTGAGAAGCCATCTGGGTAGGTACCACCGCAATGTCTATTTCTCCCGTGAAACAACACTGCTTAAATGCACTGTTGTGTTTCGGATTGAAGGACATTGTAGCCAGAGCAACTACTGGACATATTGAGACTTAACATCTTATGTCTCAGGATGGCGAGCGCAGTGGAATATTGCTACTGTTTATGAGCGCTCGTATCGCTTACCATCAGGCGAACGGCTTGCTCGTCTCGCCATTCAATGCAATAAAAAAAAAATACTCTATTACAGAAATAGAAAACTTTATTTTGAGACAGGTATCATCAAATTGATTAACATTTAAACATTAGTAAAATAATTTAGCTATAAAGCTAGGTCCACAATTTTATTAAATTCTTATACCCATAAACGTTTTTTGCCGAAATTAGATAAGTATTGAATATTCGGTTTCGGTCTAATATTCGGCAGAAAAGTATATTTGGGTTAAACACTATTCATTTTTATAATTGAATTTAAAGATTTTACTATTTATAAAAAACATACCTACATATTACTGAGTAAAATTCAACATACAAAATATGAATGCTAGAATACAACGATGTATTTCATTTTAATGATTATTTCAATGATTATAATTATTTAAAAAAAATTAAATAAAACATTGTCTATTTGCGTTCCATAAAATTATCGCCAATACAAGCATTAGAGTTTTTTTCTCTCTTTCATTCCGCTACTAATTTCCATCAACTCAATTCTTCTTGTGCTATACACGGTCTATTGCTCAATAATGCACTTGTCTATGGGATTCGTTAAAAAATGGAAGAAATGGTAGGAAGATAGCCATTTGCCTGATAACCGATTTGTTACTCTATTTTTGTAATAGAACTGTATTTTATAGTATAAAATAGTCAATCAGTAAGCAAGGAGAAAATATTGGGTTAGTATTTGCAGAAAATTTATCATCACTTTGGTTATATTATTGTTTTCGTCGGTGATTAACTATTGATAAGTTCTTTGATTGCGTCATGTAAACGCTTAGCTATGGTGTACGTATTACATTATCCCACACGTCATTAAATTCTACATTGTTAGATAGATTTTTATCGTAAAATCACATTAAATTAATATTAACCGTAATTGTTTTCCTATAGTTAACCTTCTTGTTTGACAGGGATAACCTAAGCGTTTATTTAACTTGACACCATTTTTGTTACACCTTTCCATCTTTATTTAGTGTACGTCTATTGCGAATGGCTTACAAATAGCGTACGTTAATAATTTCCAAGAACTCAATGAAATTGTTGAAGTGAAACAATTATATACACAATAAGGTTATGTTGATGTTTTGGTTGAGGAGAGTTATAAGATGTATAGAATTCTTTGACAGGATTGGCTACTTGTCCATATTGGTGTCGCCAAGGACAGTAATAAATTATCTAAAAATATTATCTTTTTATTAAAACATGTTACAAGTAGAGAATTAATATTGTCCTGCTTTAACAAGTTTGATTAATTAAATATTATAAAAAATAATTTATTATGTACTGAAAAACCCTGAATGAAGAAGAATACATTTATTTAAATTCTGTCTGTGATTCTAGTATGAGTAAAACTTGGTTTGAATAATTTGAAGAACATGAGAGGGAGAAAGTAGCTGCCACCATGGATGGAGACACAGAAGACTTTAGCCTCCATTGGGAGGAAGAAGTAGTTGTCAAGGTATGATCATATTTATTTAGTTCACAAAGATATAACTATCTCATACTGGTGGATAGTCTGTTTGGATTGCACTGCATTTACCACCAAATTCGTTCATAATTATTTCAAGCCATTTAAAAAAAAACACAAAAAGAAAACAATTCCATCTTTGTTGTAGCAGGCAGAGTTGGAGTCATACATTTTTATGTAAATTTATAGGCTACCTGTTACTGTTATATTCCTCATTCATGTGATAATACAGTCATATTCAATGCTTTTGCAAGTACCTACATATTATGTTGATTAAGAAATGGTACTAGGAAAACACTCACTGTATTAAACATTTGTACATAAGGTTTGTTGACACATTTTCTCTATTCTAATTAGGTTTTGTTTTATAGTTATCAAAAAGTAACTTAATTTTACAACCAGGCATAGGTCTTTACATACAGTAATCATATGTATAATTGACCCATTTATTACCAGATAATTAACTAATGCTAACTAGTTACCTTATACAGGTGTCCCATGGCCATGCTAGAAGAAGGGGAAGTATCTTAAATATTGTACATAGAAAATTTTACTAAAAGAAAACATCATGATGTTCAACAAATTTTCTTCAAATTTAATTTTTTCTCATATAAAATATCACATTAAATAAAAGGAAAGCAATGAAATTTTAAATTTTATGAAATTAATTAGTCTTGTCTTCGATTTTATTGTGATTCTAACTGATTATCATTTTCTTTTTTTGAGATGTTATGCTATATGGAGAAATGTAAGCATTATGATCGAGCCTTTTGATTGATATATTAACATGATGGGTGTTATTTTTTACCACATGGCGGGCTTTTTTTCCGTTACAGACATACAATTATTAAAAATTATTTGAATGAAGTTCGAATTTATTTCAAAATCAAAATGATGTCTTCTTTCGATCTTCATTAAAATTGTCTATCTACAATATATTTAATGTTTTTCTCAATATGACATTAGTATGAGGCGTCCTGTATTATGCAAAGTTCTTTATATCGACGCAAACAGTATCACAATCACATTTTTTGCAAAGCTACACACATTTTTGCCCAAACAATGTCACTTATGTATTAATGGCAGAAGACCTATAAAATAAAAATATAGGTGCACAGCTTATCCTCATGGCAAAATAAGTATTCTTGTGATGGTAAATGCAAGAACATCCATTCAGGGTATAACCATCACTGTAAAAGGTGAACTTGCATTAGTCATTATTGTCAGATTTCAATATAAGTATAGTGGTTTCTTAGTAAAAATAGCCATATGCCCTCCAAGAATTAATAGATGTGTATGTAAAGAATACATCAATCAAACTCATATGATTGTGTTTTGTTTATAGCACAGTCCAACAGTCACTGGTGCTGAGGAAGTTATATGTTCTATGGATAATGTGCAAGGGTCTTATAGCAACATGGTAACTAATTTTATTTATAGTTCCCAAATATATTACTCAAGGACCTCTTTGCTGCATAATTGGTTTGACTGGCAGAGAATACTGTGAATTTAAAGTCCACAAAAAATTTATACAGATCATGTGATGCATAAAAGTGAATAGTGATTATTTTAATTATTGTTAATTCATTACAAAGGAATCTCTACATAAATGACTTTATAGTGAAATGGAAATAGAGCCTTATGGGCTATCTTCTTTGTGGGTTTAATTTTAAGGTATATTAAATATGTAGTGAATTTTTAGCTCAATGTTTTTGTGAATTTAAATTGTACATCATAAATAACATCTTAAGTTTATATCTCATATAGGGTTGGCAAGGAACAATAAAGAGATAGGCTATTCAAATTACATACATTTTAAATAACATGTTATTGTCCTTAGTAAATTATTGTTATGTCTGCCCATTTACACTTACTGCTGAGAATGAGATAGGACTTAGACCTAATTCTGAGTCCTATAATTATGGCCTTTTGTGGGTTTGCGGTGTTCACACTATATAAAAATGACATAGTGTACCATTATGACATTATTTTCTTCTCTTGTCTTGGGCTAGAAGTCAAACAGTCTAGCTTCAAACAGGCCTATTTTTGTCATTAGTTATATCTGTCAATAAGCTTATCTAAAACTAAGTAACATTTTCAGGACATGGTAGCAGATACAGACCAAATGGCAGCAGAAAACTTAATGTTCTTAGCACAAGATGTAGTGAATTATGTGGAGTCTGCAGAGCTTGATCCAAATGTGGAGTGTGTTACTGAAGAGGTAATTACCGATGACTGGGTCATCTCTGGAGGCCAGGAAAGGTAATTGTATAATGTAGTCAATATAATATACTATTTCCTAGTCGGGAAAATCAAATAAATTTATTTGTTTACTTATCTGCCATACGTCATCTGATACTATACTCCATTGGTTTAGGTACTCAACTAAATGTAAACAAACCATAAAAAAGGTTATTTAACATTGCCATTTCCTATTTCTAAATTAATTGAAGACAAAAAAATGTTTACGTAAATGTAAAACTACATTGCATGTTCAAATTTATTATAACGATTATAATTATGAATGTGTGAGCTTGGAAACAATTAAATTATGTAAGATCATAATTAAATTATCTAATTTTACATAATACAATCTGTCTATAAAAAAGACCCAAACAGTCAGGCATCCAAAATATTTTCATAAAAGTTACTAGAAATATTATGCTACAAAATCTAGAAGTATGACTTTACCGTAATGCGACCATTTAAATGAAAGATAATGCGTTAGGTCGAATAACTAAGCGTCATCATATATTATCTATCGCCCGAATACTGGAACGCTATTCAAATAATAAGTTGCTCTTAACAGCGCACGGCCCACTTAGCCAGTACATTTAATCGGGATTAACGTAGTTAAGCGCAAGTTATATTTAAGTTGCGTTCCAGTATTTGGGCGTATGACAGCCAATTATTATTCATTGCGTTAATGTAGGTACTTACTGTTTTCGTGAAGTAGTGAAGTGTTTGGAAGTGTTCATCATCGTTCTTTACTCTGTTTTAGTTATTATTTGTTATAAGCTGCTGTTAATTGTTGTTAATACTTGTTACTTGGTTGACTAAGAAAATATTCGTAAATTGGACATTGCAATAAAATGTTGAACAACCATGCGTCACATGTTCTGGTTTGTTTACATTTAGTTAAGTACCTAAACCGATGGAGTATAGACATCCCATTCTTATGGAAAACCGTTATACGAGTATACACTTTCTGGGAGTGATTTGGATGACCAAATGTACACAACTTTTGAGTTTCTATGGATGACTGTGCATAAAGTCATCAATCAGTCGTAAGTTGGTGACTATATGGAACATTACATACACCACATGTAAACTCTCTTTCTTACCGTGTTTTATGCTTTCTCTCTTTGCAAAATGTGATTTTATTGTTGTATTTTAAAATATATTTTTTGTAGGGTGGAGGTACCTATGGAGCAATTAGCTCAACCTGTTTGGATATAAAGGAAGAAAACGATATAGATGTTCCATTACCAACTGACCAAGTAAGATACATATTTTCTCAGATCTTAAATGTTGTGAAGCTTCATACCACAAATGTTGTTAATGTATTCATTATTTGAAATGCCTGAAAATTTTTAACTGGTTGAATAAGATTCAACTGAAAATGGGATTTAAAGGAAAAAGGGAATCAACAATCAGTTTTAAATTTACCTGGTAAATATAATGAATATGAAACTTAACCAGTTGACTATAGCCTACAGTCTGTAGCACAAAATCGTGAGGTGTGGGTTTATAATGTATGCAAACAATACCAGGGCCAGGCGTGTAGTAGCTGCAATACAAATACAAAATTGAATTAATTTGGCAGCCGGCGTGGCGCAGTTGTTTTAACGCCGGCTGTGAAACGAGAGGCAGCAGATTAAATTCCTGCAGCAAGATAAATTGTTATACGATCTACAAGTATTTGTTTCCGATCTTGTTGTTTATAATAATAAAATGTCTGTTGTGGTTTAAACGCAATACAAAGCAAACTAGCCGGGCTGGCGCGTCGCGACAATCCCGCGGTCTATAAAAAAAAATGTCTGCAATAGGTGCCCACACGCATTGCCCGCGACTATTTGGTATGACGACCATGCAACCTTTCTGCTTTTCATAATATTATATTATTATTGCGTTTTATTTCCTCTACACGATGGGTACACTGCGTATTTTTTTATTGCAGTGAATGGCGAGACGAGCATGCCGTTCGCCTCATGGTAAGCGATGCGACCGCTCATGAACAGTAGCAAAACAAAACAACACCTCGAATTACAAAGCAATGCTTGGCATTCCACTGCGCTCGCCATCCTGAGACATAAGATGTTAAGTCTCAATATGTCCATTAGTTACTCTGGCAACAACAATGTCCTGCAATCCGAAACACAACAGAGCATTTAAACTGCTGTTTGGCGGGAGAAATGGTCATTGCGTTGGTACCCAGGCAGCCTCTCACATATGAGAGACCTACCAGTAAATGTATGTATTTATAAAAATTTTTTAATTCCATGTGCTCAGGACGAGTACACAGCGATGCGTCCGTGGCCGTGCGACTTCTGTTCGCGTCGGTTCCGCAAGAAGGCCGCGCTGATGAACCACATGGTGGCGCACCAGAACGACCGGCCGCACGCGTGCAACCTGTGCGGCGTGCGCTACGTGCGCAAGTGCGACCTCATCAACCACCTCAAGGTGCACGCGTACGTGCCCGACGACCCGGACACCAGGGACTACGGTCAGACACACATACATCTATATACCATTGCAGGGTTCTTTCAGAGTACGATTGAGAGGGGTTAAGCCTTCGATCATTTATTTTTTTTGCAATAGATGGTGTGATGAGCATCATGGTAAGCGATACGACCGCTCATGAACAGTTGCAAAACCAAACGATGCCTTGAATTAAATCAATGCTTGACATTCCACAGCGCCCGCTATCCCGAGGTATAAGATGTTAAGTCTCAATATGTTCAGTAGTTCCTCTGGCTGCAATGTGCTTCAATCCAAAACATAACAGTGTATTTACACTGCTGTTTAGCGAGAGAAATAGATTTAATTTTTTATTTTATGGTATGCAGGTTTCCTCATGATTTTTTCCTTCACCGTTATCGGGCGTATTTATGGAAAATTCGCGTATGGTGATGAAAATAAAATGTTCTTGATTGTTATGATCGTGGCAAGGACTCGTCCAGTATACTGATTTGAACTCAACAGTCGCCTAGATGGTGACATCTTTAACGGGTGGCTCAACATTGAGTTGTAAGGCCAGTGAGTGTAACAACACCGCTTCGCCTCTCACCAAGATAGTGGTGGCGATAAATCGTTTTTTCCCCAAGCCATATCAAAGCCATACTGAAATAAGATACCAATGATTAAAAAATATATATACATATGTAAAATATATATACATATGTAAAATATTTTTAAATACCTATTAACATTGTATTTTCATTACAGAGGATGTAATAGAAAATTCCCAAATTGTTAAACCAAAGAAGAAACGTGGAAGGCGGAAAAAGAATCCGGAACCAGTTGAGGTGATTGATGTTATGTTATTGATTTGAATTAAATGTACTGACAACTGGACTACTTTTTGTAACGCGATTGTCATCGGAGTGGCTCTATCGAGTTAATTCCAAAATTATATGGAACTTTTGCTTTAATACATGCGTATATCGAGGTCAGTATTTACACTATTTTATTATGTTTTTTATCTTACTTGTTTTTTATTCTTTTACTGGTGGTAGGTCTCTCATATGTGAGAAGCCATCTGGGTAGGTACCACCGCAATGTCTATTTCTCCCGTGAAACAACACTGCTTAAATGCACTGTTGTGTTTCGGATTGAAGGACATTGTAGCCAGAGCAACTACTGGACATATTGAGACTTAACATCTTATGTCTCAGGATGGCGAGCGCAGTGGAATATTGCTACTGTTTATGAGCGGTCGTATCGCTTACCATCAGGCGAACGGCTTGCTCGTCTCGCCATTCAATGCAATAAAAAAAAAAAAAAAAAAAAATCTTGCCTTAACAAAGCAATAATGCACCTGAGTGTATTGATCTCTAGCCATTTGTCACAGCACGTCATAACGAATTAATAAAAATGGCCGAATTTAATAAGCGGTTCTACTATATCGATGGATACTCTTAATATATGGATATCTATGGATTGATCTCGTAAGAAACATATTGTTATCAGCTCATATTTTTGTCCACGTTATATACAAATTTGCAGATTCGTATATACGATTCGCGTGTTGAGATAAATGATTTCAAATGTTCAGGAACTAGAAAATTTTTATGACTTTTAATACCGTCGAAATAATAGATAAAAAATAGAACTAATCGACTAGATATTGTACTGTTCTGTAATGGGTTAGGGCTGTGTGTAATTGTAGAGATGTTTTGTTTTAAATTTGATCTTTTGTTTGTGTTTATATGCAGAACGGTGCGTGGGAGAACATGACGTCAGCGCGCACGCAGCAGTGGTCGCGGCGCGCGCGCTCGCCGCCCAAGCCGCCCCCCTCCCCTCCCTCTCCCCCTTCCCCCCAGTCTCCCCCGTCGCCGCCGTCCCCCCGCTCGCCGCCCTCACCGCCGCCGCCGCCTGCGGATCCCTCACGCCCCTTCGTGTGCCGGCACTGTGGAGTCGGGTTTGCAAGAGAAAAAGCTTTACAATCTCACTCTCGGGTGAGTAGAATATTGTATTGTGTATTAATTATAATCTAAAAGGCTTATTGGTGTATACAGTATACATCATTTTGAATGAAGACTAGGAAAATATGACCTGCAAATTAAATTTATAAAAAAAATTGGTTTTTCAATGGATAAAAAAATCTAAATATAATATCTTCTGGAACTAAAGTCATCCTATTTAATGGCCAATGTGCGCCATTTAATGGGGTTATCCTTTCGTTATCTCTAGTGCAAATGATATTGCATTCAATTAAAGTTTAAGATATATGCCAGTAGTTGTGTATAGTGTATAGATGGGTCCACATTTTGTGAAGTATCTAGGCAAATTAGTAAATTAGTAAAGCGACCACAATAATAAAAAAAACATAGTTTAGGTATAGTAAACGAGTGAATAACGTATTGTATTTGTGCAGGTGCACGGCGGCGACTCGCCGGTGGAGTGCGGCTCGTGCGGCGAGCTGTGCTGGTCGCGCGAGGCGCTGGCGGCGCACGCGGCCGCGCGGCACCCGCACCTGCCGCCGCCCGCGCACGCGCCGGACGCGCTCTACGACGACGACGACTCCGGTCTGTACTGTCTCACTCTACTTACTGGAGCCCTACTGAATGTACCTACTCCGTATATGTTAGAAATCGTATAAGGTACATCGTAACAATAAGTCTATGGTTACGACCATAAGTCAATAGCGACCATAAGTATATGTAGCTACATTCGTATCATCATAAATTCGATCGTCCGAAGATTCGAACTTTGTTTCGGATTTACAGAGTAGGGCCCCTGTTCCGATATATCGCTTGAAGGATCCGAAAAAATGTACGAATAAATGTCGGATGATCCAGTTGCTGGACTGATTTAAATATAATCTACAGCTAAACATTGGATTTTCCTTCGATTCTGAGCTAATTTAACCCAGATAAGCCTACTGTCCTATATATAGGACAGTCAAAATAAAAAATGGTTAGGGAATAATTTGCACCAATTGCTTTATCAGTATAAAAGTACTATCATTTATGTGGTAGAATACAATATTCATTTATTGCGCTATCGTACACAAACATGACAATTTATATTACATTAAAAATTTAACACTTTAAAACTATTACAATTATTCTACATTAAAAAGTTTATCTCTCCGAAAAATCAACTTTCATCCATAATTTCAACTACTTTTTCACCATCATCATTACCAGAACTATCATCGCCAATCTCTAAAACTGATACGATAGGTTTATGGTAGCTGAAGTAAGAAACGAACAGTTTTGATTCGAACCTATTTAAATGTCTAATAAAGACCGCATCAATAGTAGTTTTGTATTTCGTTGTGCTAAGATTGCGATCATTCGACATAGTTAAACAAAATTCATTATTTAAAAATTCAATTAATAGTTGATTTTTATCGTCTGCGAAGTTTATGTTGAAATCTCCACTCAAAATCATTGGCAATTCATCAAAGCTTTATAAACTGATAGCTAACTGACAGCTGTCTACTCTCCATCCGTCTTACGCTTTTCGTCTTACGATCAGGTCACGTGTCCTGACGCGAGTTTAAGATTTTATACCCATTACAGAAAAAGTGCTCAACGCCGCTAAAGAAGTTTTCCCTTCAAAAATATATTGAACTAACCATTTAAATGGTTGATTTTATTTGTTGTTATTTGAAGTAAGGAGACTATTTTTTATTATAAAAAAATAGAATATCAATGATATAAATACATTTCATAGAAATATTTCACTTCAAAGTACGCAATAAAAGTGTGCCCCAGACAAGGTGCACGAAAGGTAGGTATAAAAAAACTGTATATTACAGTAAAGTTTTATATTAGCCTGTTCCTTATTTTCGAAAACTCGTTCCTCAATATAATACTTCGGAAAGTGGAAATAATTAGGGATAAAAAGTAGTGTCCTATATATAGGACGGTAGGATAATACGGGGTAACTTTATATTCCCACTATTACAGGCGCATGTCATAATTATCGCGTGGATTATGATGTTGAATACTTTTCTGATGATGGAAAAAATACTGAGAGGTAACTCAATATATATATGACCACTTTTGACTAACATTTATTGACACACTAATGTAGATTTTTGTATAAGGACTTTTGTAAGTGGTAGAGTTTTGCTGTAAGTCGTTAAAGCTACGAAACACATGTCTCCTCAGCCAAGGAGGCTCTACTAGCTCACAGATGAACTGTATAGCAGCATCTTCGCTGTTGCGTTTCATTCGTCGAGTGAGATTGTCCAAGAACCAACAGCTGGCAATGTGCTTGATTACCATATTGCCGGGTGTTGGTTATCGAACCGTGTAGGGCTGTCGTCATATACACTGGTGGAAAACTCGTCGATGACCCATGCAAGTGTATCGCATTCAGGGATCAGCTTGTGTATATCCGTTAGATACCCTGTTTGGATCGCGCTAACCTTACATCAAGTGCACTGGAACAGTTTGATAGGCCAGAGTAAAAAAACGACTCAGTGGTTGAGAATGTGACGCTGAATAACTAGCCAACAAACACAATAATTCCAGTAGCAGTTATCTTTGTTCAAAGACAACACGGTAGAGATCACATTAGTAATCGCAAAAACAAACCTACAAGTTAGGCAGCTTCTTGCGAGAAATAATATGGTCCAAAATAATAGGTTCTGAAGTCATTTTCAGTAGATGAGCTTGAAATTTAAAAATTTGATGTGGATAGATTTGACTTTTTCTTTCACGACATTCATGTCCATGACTCATGTAGATATTTAGGACACTTTTAATCAGTAAATATACCTTTTATATTAAATTTGGTCAATATCAATACTAAACTATACTTGCTACCTATTATCCTACTGTCCTATATATAGGACGGTCATTTCCCGGAAAGCCTTATGGCAGATAATTTTTTTAATATTTTTTTTATTCGTCTTGAGGGTAATGAAATTAAAGAAAATCATTAGTTCTGATGATTTACAAAAAAACTTGTTTCAGGCTTATCTGGGTTAAAAGAGCTTATGATGTAGCCCACCACTTTGGCCTACTGCGAGTTGGAGAATTTTACATACTATAAAAAAAATATCTCTGGTATGCAATTTTATCGGTTTCGATAATCATAGGGCGTTTTATCGGACTTTTATTTTATCTGATGCTTTTCATTTCTGTACGGTCCCCGATATATAAAAAATGTCGATATTATTCGAGAAGTATTATTTTCGACCAAGTACAAGTTCACGGACTAAAAAATAAAGAAGAAACTAAAAAACCGAACATATTGATGATTTATCGGTAACATTGTAGGCGATGATATGGAGTACCGCGTGTCACCGAGTGCGGAGGTGAGCGAGTCCCGTGCGCGCCACACGGACGCGCGCCCGCCCGAACTCTTCTGTCGACACTGCGGCGTCGCGTTCCAGCGAGCTGACTTACTGCGCCGCCACGTTGCTGCCGCGCACAGGTACTACACACTAGGGATGTTGCGGATGTCGATTTTTTCACATCCGCGGATGCGGATTTTCAAAGGCTCACATCCGCGGATGCGGATGCGGATGTTTAACATCTTATATAAATATAGTATATGAATGAATATTGAAATTAAACTATTATTTACGGATTTTATCGCTTACTAATATTTATAGATTTATGTTATGATCTATGTTAATTTTTTATATTTTTTAACTTCCCGATATTTCGATTACTTTAAAGGATTCATGGTCACAGGGCGGAATTTAATTACCCGTAATTTACAATTATTAATTTAAAAAGTTAATTTAAAACGTTAATCTGTTTTTGCATTTCAGTCTACGCAAAAGAAGCTAACTGTGTCTTGATGTCGGGCAGTTGGTCTATTGGGTTCCGATATAATTAAGTGTAGAATTCGAGAAATTATTACTCTCCCTCTTTCTAGCAGCATATACTTATTACATAAAAAAACGTCGCGTCTTTGGAGGCTCTCAAAGACAATAGCCGTTTTTGGTTATTAGTATAATAATGAAAGCGCAGCTCAATCAGACCAAGTACTATTTCTCTCGAGACTTCAATTCATAAGACGCCATGGTTTCTTAGCATGCATACATACATAAACTCACGTCTTTTTTCCAGAAGGGATAGGCAGAGGTTTCTTACCTTACTCCAAATACAGAAGGGATAGGCAGAGGTTTCTTACCTTACTCCAAATATTTTAAAATTTACACAAAACTATTTTAATTTTTCCTCTAGCGTTTACATGGGTGTACATCAAGTTATTCCTTAAATTCTCAGACTAAAACTATTCGATTTACCAGAGCGAACTTTATCGCCAAGATGAAAATTTATACTTTCCGACACGTCTTTGCACATGAATTTTGACAAATTATGCTCGCTATAATGCTCGAAGAGAATTATGTGAAGTTAAGATGCGTTTTTCTTTTGAATTACATCTACATATACATGTCATAAAAAAAAATCGCCAGTAAAGCTCAAAACACATTATAGGTTTTCGTCTTACGCATAGAGTAAAGAAGCGGCCATAAATACTAGAGCAACGCGTCTTACAGCGATCTGAACAATGGATTCTTTTTTTGTGTGCACATTATAGGTCATACGCTTAAGACGTGACCACAGACTACATAGAAAGAACCTTGGACGTTCGATTGTCCTGATTGGTCAGTTGGCCCCGTACTTACCGCTCTTTACTCTATGCGTATGACGAAAACCTATAATGTGTTTGAGCTTAATGCTCTCTAAGCCGTATGAAACTTGAAATTGTTACTAAGGAATTTTCATTGGAGCTAGCTAATATTCACTAACACTTATGTGCTAGTGAATATTGTGTGAACTTATGTTCACTAACAGTATTTCCTTGCACATGTTTTACCATCTAAAATAAGAAAGGAATTCGTGAACAAACCGCAAGAACTTATTCAAAGCCCTATATTTTTTTGGAATCAGCCTATCGAAACTACTTTAGAATCGAAATAGATACTAAGTAGGTAAATAATTGTAGGAAAACGCGAAATACAGTACGGATTATAAATAAAAGTGTGTAAGATTTCGTTTTTTATTCGTTCTGAGAACGGTGGTCAAAAAGCGGGACATTTGGCGTCCCGCCGAAGGTTCAATCGGGACGCGTTACCAAACCCCTGAAAAGCGGGACACCTGGCAACACTACTTCCGAACGGCACGCGCCATTAGCCGGCACCGGCAAATTTCTGTCTTGTCTCATTTTGTATTACATCCGCATCCGCATAAAACATCCGCATCGATAATTGCGGATGCAGATGTCCAAATTTATGCGGAAGTTCCGCATTTGCGGATGCGGATGCGAATATTCGCAACATCCCTGCTACACACATCTGTATTTTTATCAGACCATATACGTCCCATTGCAGGGCACGTACCTATGACATAATCGAGAGTGCGAATGAGAGAGCTGATGAACGCGAGTTTTTTTTTCGTTATATCCGATACAATTACTTATCTCAACGATCTCAATGATAATTGGTGATATAACAGTGTACGTTTATGTCAGTTACAAGCGGCACGCGCGCGTGGACAGTTCGAGTAGCACGTGGGGCGAACACACGTGCGACGTGTGCGGCGAGACCTGCACCGACGCGCTGCAGCTGCTGGCGCACGCCGAGCTGCACGCCGACCGACACCGCGAGCCCGCCGCGCCCAGGTACACCACATCACTATACACACTACACACTACACACTACACACTACACACCAACACAACCACATCCGCAAAAACAGTCACGCTACAACGCACACTCCCAAACACGCACGAATACGCAACAACGCATACGGATAAACACGCACGCACCAACGCAGGCGTGCAAATACACAAACACCATTGCGCACCTAACTACACATGCGCATCAACGAAGACTCGACATCAGCAAACACCACATACTTAAATTGACTGGCAAATTGAAATGATATGTACAACTAAACAATTCGTTTTCTGTATGGGTTTTACTATCATAATAATTTATTGTATGTAGCTTAGTTTGTACAAAAGCTATAATTTTACATATTATGTTAACAGGATGAAGCGTATGGCCAGAGGTAGAAATAACACGTCGTCGTCGAGCAGTTCACGGCAGTTTCCTTGTAGAGAATGCGGTGAGTTATTATCACACGTTTTATGCTGCTAGGTCTTAGGAGAACGAATATATTATTTAAAAAAATCCGTAATTTGTATTTAAACCTTTTTGCAAGACATTTGAATTAAGTGACTGAATTATATTCTGTATTTTGGTGTCGCAGGTAAAGTGTTTGGATCGCGGAGTTCTCAGCAGATACACATTCGTATTCACACTGGCGAAAGACCGTACGCATGTCGGTTTTGTTGGAAAGCGTTCGCCGACGGTGGTACGTTGCGTAAGCACGAGAGGATACACACGGGTATGTAATCGCTTCGGTCTATATTTAGAACGCAAGTAAATTTATTCTTTGATATACTTGAAATAGATATTGAGTATTTTTTATCATAATAAAGCCGAGTATCTGATCGAGTAACGTAGGGCCTACTCGGTCTGCCGCCTAGGATGTTAGTAACGATGGAGTGCCGCAGGCTCATTTTAGTCGTTGCTTTCAATGGCAGGTTTTGCGTCGTAGTATTCTAGGGCTTCGGCTTCGGCAATCTCACCCAAGGCTCCTTAGCTACATCGATTTAAAGTGATTTAGTGAATGTATACTACCTCTACCTATATTATGTCCCACTGCATGGCACGGGTCTCCTCTACAATGGTTAGGCCATATAGTCAACCATGCTGGCTTTTTTAGATTTTATTTTGTTTTCTTTAATGTTATTAAGTAATTTTTTTGAATCGCTATGGCATGTAAGTTTCTTCAAGATATTTCCTTCCAGTGCATGGTGATTGACTATCAAAACTCCCATGAGTCCGAATGTATTTCGTGTAATTGCAATATATTGTGTTGCAGGCGAGAAGCCGTACGCATGCGCGGTGTGTCCGCGCGCGTTCAACCAGCGCGTGGTGCTGCGCGAGCACGTGCGCTCGCACCACTCCGCGCCGGACCGACGAGCCAACGGTACGCACACACACACTTATACGAATTACTTCGGTTTTTCTATTTTCACGCCTCTAGCGTTTAGATTTAATCTACAACTGAAACTTATTACAAATTAGTACACACTTTTTCACCCATACACCGGCATTACTAGAAACAAGAAATAAATACGATTTATTTGTCACAGTCGCAACATACATAGGCATTGTTAATAAAACACAGAATAAAAATACAAAAAACACTGATCGCGGCTGTGACTGGTAGGTGTCCAATCAGCATATTATGCTGAACATAACAGTTTCACAGGTTTCAGTGGACACCTTAAGTGACATCCGGGCATACTACGTTTTTGTATTTTCACTCACGCCTCTAGTGTTTAGATTTTATCATCACATGAAACGTACACGCTTTATATTACCTTCACTTGTATCTGTATAACCGACAACATTGGGTGCGATTTTGACCCACTTTAAACATTCTGATTTTATTTAAACTTTGTTGATTTTATTTAAACGTTGATTTGTCGAAAATTGATGACAATACAATAATTTAAAAAGTATATGACATTACAACTATTACTTATCCTCAAGCACCCTAGCTTTTTATTATGTATTTATTTGTTTAGGACATTAAATTTAAATGGATTCAAAAATTAACAAATATGTTAATTGTTATCCATTATGCTAGTTTACATTTTCTAATATATTTTAATATTGCAGGCGGACCGGCGTTTTGCTGTGTGGTGTGTGGGCGGACTTTACTTTCAAGCTCTGAGCTAGTTCAGCATCTCATACAACACTGCGACGCCAACACTGCACTCAAAAGACAGCCTCAGGTGAGAACATATCCTACTCCTATTTTTTCTTTTTTATTCTAAAAGAGTTTCGGCAGAAGATATTCTTCTCTTAAATAAGCTGGTTCAAAATTGCACATAAACAGAAAAATTCGAATAATGCACATTGAAATATATCCATAGGGATATTCCAAAGTCAAACAGAAAAATGGATGAACACACAAAATAATACATTTTGATGATTTTATGATTGCAGACTGGTCCACGCAAGTACAAGCGAAGACGGAAGTTAAAGGTGGAGCAGTCGTCGCCGGTGAGTCGCGAGTGGGACCGCGGTTCTGCGTCGCCTCCCCCCGCGTCCCGCTCCGCCACGCCCGCGTCCCCCGCGCCCGAGCGCTCGCCCTCCCCCGCGCCCGCGTCACCCGCCTCCCCCGCGCCGCCCGCCACGCCGCCGCGCCGCCGCCGCCGTGCGCCTGACCCGCCCGCCGCGCGCCCGCGCATCATACACACAGAGGACCCCAGACCTAGGACTAAACAAGTAAGCGTCATGCCAATGGAACGATAAATTAACACATGTCTGTAACGTAGGCTGTGTTGCTAACTTTGTTAAAAAAAAATCCTTCTACGCTTTCTTTATCCATATTCCCATTTAATTCGACAATTTCGAACATATACGAATTTTCATTTCAATATTTAATAATTTTACATTAGTAACTTGCCTAAGTTCACAGTCTTAGATGAGCTTGATTTGTGTCCAGGTGAGACCTCGTCGGCCGCCGCGTCACCCGGCGGATGACTTGCGAGCGATCCAGCCGGACGTGGCGAGCTCGAGCCGGCGCGGGCCGCCCGCCGCCTCGCCGCCTGCCAGCCCGCCGCCCGCCAGCCCGCCGCCAGCCAGCCCGCCGCCCGCCAGCCCGCCGCCCGCCAGCCCGCCGCACGACGACGGCGGGCCCTTCAAGTGCGAAATGTGCTCGCTGGAATTCTCGCGGCGGGATGAACTGCTGCTACACGTGCCAGTGCACATATGACGCTCGACACGCCGCACCAGGCCCAGGACTCGGTGATCCTCGTCAACTATTCGTACTCACTACTCACTTCGCCTTTACTCAACCAAACTGCATCTGTATCGGTCGCACTGCAAGGCACAGACATCCTCTGTAATCGAGAGTACGATTGAGGGTTTAGCCATAATGTCCACCACGCCGGCCTAGTGCAGGTTGGCTGGTGGGAAATTCAAATCAACTGCAATGTCATTGTGAGATATAAATAATCACTTAATGTGTGATTGGTCTTTATACAAACTCATAATCGCAAATTGGATATTGTTGCAAGTAAAGTGAACAGGATGAATGTACAGTATGTTTTAGACGAATCTCTTGGCAGATTTTAGAATTTTATCAGGGATTTATTTTGGAATTTTGCCACCATATTAATTAATAAATGCATTCATTTCCATTAGCTTCCAGTGAGCTTTAGACAAAGATAAATATTAATGAATACTATAAGAACAAAGATATAACAATGTGACTTGATCATACTGAACAGTGTCCTAAATATAAAATGTGTAGATAAAATTTCAATGGTGTGTTGCGATAAATTGTATTGTTCATCGAGGTTAAATTGTTATTTTAATACTTAATACAATGACAAAAGGTATTATTAAATCAACACAATAAAATCTCCAGGTCTCTCTTAATACTTTTTTCATACATGATGAACGTTTTTTTTATGAGTATTAAAAATCCATTAATATTAACCGTTTTTATTTGTTATTGTATTTCGATGACTGAATTAAAAATATTTGGCACATAAGGAAATGTAAATAGTGTTAACAGTACATATAAATTTGTATTTTAGCAGTATAGTACTTCCAAAGTTGTATTTTATATACTTCAAATGTTATTAGTAAACAACAGCACTATTCGTTTGACTATTTGTAAGAATCCATACATCAGACATGCAAATATCGGTTGTTACTTATGCAATACTGTAAATAAAAGACATCACAATGCATCAATGCTTGTTTTATAGATGATATTAGGAAATAAATCGAGGCTAATGTTTAGAAAAAATATTTTTTTATGACAAAAGATCCTATTATGCAAATAAAAGGCACAGTAAATTTCAAAATAAGTAAAGTAATGCAAGCGATACTATGTCGTATAGACGCCGGTGTTGTATAACACAAACTTGGAATTAAAATATATCTCATAAAACAATTATGTAATATTTATGATTTGTAATCAAATGTGAATGTTGTTGAGGTATTTTATTGATTGACTGATGTATTGGTTAGTTCAATGTAAATGTTATGTAACACTATTGTAAATTGTATATATGATTATGTATGAAATATAATTTAACTGCTGTAGTGTTTCCTTTGTTTAGTACAAATACTGTATGTTTTGGGGTATTTTTACAGAATATTATGTGTAATAATTTGTGCCATGATGGAGAACTTATTATTAATATCTCATAATTAATGAGTATTTTGATGTTATTTAACATGGCCGCCATTGCGTATTTACGCTGCCTATAAAGTGTGACATTTGTGCTAGTGTAACAAAATGTGCAATACATTCCCCAAAATACATAGTAGTGGTCTGTTTCTTTTATATAAGTTTATGTCTTCGTTTCTCACTCTAATTGGAGGAGCAATAATTGTAAATAACAAGAAAATAAAAGTATTATGTACTTTTCAACGCTTCTTGTATTTTATTAAAAGTCTTCAAACTTCATAACTCGGTGTTCTATTGGCATATACAGGGTATATCAAGACTGCTACCGAAAACGAAGCCGGGTGGTAGTCTAAGCGACTTCAGACACAATGCAACAGAAAAAGTTGCAAAAAAAAGCGACAATTTTTTTTTTATTTTTTTCCTGTGGCCATATTTGGGTGGTAAATACATTTTTTCCTAAAATAATAGTGTTTACCCTTTTACTTATAAATACTCTAAGGTATAAAAGAGTTTAAATTATTATTTTAGCAAAAACTATGGATTTACCACCCAAAAATGACGATATTTAAAAAATCATAAAAAATAATTGTCGCGTTTCTATGCGAAATTTTTAATTGCATTGTGTTTGTAGCCACTAAAACTACCACCCGGCTTCGTTTTCGGTAGCAGTCTTGAGATACCCGGTAGATTTAGATAGATACCCCACCTTAATTTCAGAACTTAAATAGAAGTGGTAGAAGTTACAGCCTACTTAAACAAGTTCGACTAATTAGCACACAAAAAGTAATCACTGCATTCTACTTAAATTAGTCGCCACTATTTTGAAATTGCTTGATTTATGACACAATTTGACAGCCTTCGTGGCGTAGTTAGTAAGACGCCGACTGTGTAGCAAGAAGCCGCGGGTTCGATCCCCGTATTAAAATAAATCTTAATGTAATCCACATTCCATATTTCGAATTGCGATGTTTATTTGGCCAAAAGTTCTCTCGTAGTGTCTGATATTTACGACAACTTAGACCGATCTCAGTTTGTCTCAGTCTCAGGTCATAACTTTGTATTTTACTGTTGGATGTAATTATTTATTGAATTACAAGTTGTGGTTGTTTTTTGAATAAAAAAATAACTGGGGCAAGACTGCGGGTAGAGTTCAAGAGTAAGATTGCGATTTGCATAGAATTTCTACGGTTTGGAAAGTTTGCCAACATGCACTAGGCTAGCTCAGTGGCCAATGTGGCCTACACCTTCTAAATCGTATTCTAGATCACAGACTAAGGAGTAATCTCTAGATTGTAGAGTATGAGGCCCGGGCTCTGCGTGATGCGTCCCACATTCCTATATAACAAAGTATATCTGCCGGCACGAATCTTGAGCGCTCGGCGACAGAGTGGGGATTGTATTGCGCATCGTGAACTTAAGGACAAAATAAATGTATACCGATTTATTATTATTAATTTATTCTTAGTTACTTATATATTATTATTTTATTTCATGGGATGAAAGGAATATTTTATTAGAATTATGAATATATTAAGAGATATATTATATATTTTACTTTACACATAGTTTACTCCAGTCGATAGAGGACCCATTAGATCGATTTTTTCTTTTACTAAAGCGGTCACACCTTTGACGCTCCATGTTACATTCTTGCTGGCTATGTAACTTTTAATAGCAGCTTATGCCATTTCGATGGGATTCACGTTTGTGGCTTCTGCTGTTCTTTTTTGGACTTGTTTTACATTTTTGACGCCATATTCTGCCTATTTTTTCATGAAATAGTTTACATGGTAAACCATTTTTCTGGCCTATCTATTTGACACTGTATTTTTTCGTGGCATTTTGTACTAAAAAGAATTAAATTAAATATAGTATGAAATAAATCCAACATATTACGAACATATTTAGGAAGGTATAATAAAATTCAAATAAGAATTTTACACTTACCAAAAAAAAATGTATTTATAGAAAAGTGAAATGGCTAATTAAAATGCAAGCAAGTATAATTTAGTCGTAGAGTCTGACAAGCGAGTCTTGGCACAAGAAATTGGCGGCAAATTTAAAAATCTTTCAGCTGTTAACCCCGACTATAGTCGGAAAAAATGATTTCGATACTTTTATTATTATTTATTATAATTTTTTTTATTATAATTTATTTTTACGATGTTCTGACCGGTCCGAAAAATCTATATTGATGAACATTTCACATTGTACTTTCTAGACTAAAATATACTAAACTAAGAATAGTTGCATTCTTCAAGAATACTTTTATCGCAAAATAATGATGTATATATTCAAAAAGAGTAAAAAAATATGATTACACAAATTGTTTTGTCTACAGTGGGAATAAAACTCGTATAAATATTTGTATTTATATGAAAAATAAAAATAAGTTTTAAGAAATTTTATTTATTCTGATCCATAATCAAAATCTGATTCAAGAAATTCGAAGCCTAATAATGATTCATCACTCTCACTCTCATCATCACGGGTATTGATGAGAAATGGTTCAAGTTCTTCTTCTGTTATTCTGTCCTTTTCTTTATATTCATTTTCTATATTGATCACATGATCTGTACATTTTTTTCCAGACTGCTGCAGTCACACTGGCGAAACATTCCCTTATTAATTTGTCTACATCAGCACCTGAAATACTTAAATTTTTACTTGCTACTTTTCTTTTCACCAATCTCCAAATCAATTCTATTGCGTTCAGGTCACAATGGTATGGAGGCAATTTAAGGACCTCATGTCCATGCTGTTTCAGAAGCTCCTCAGCTTCATATAGAGGTGCAGTTTTATTTTCTTTCACCAAATATAAAAGCTCGGCTTTTGTGAAGTTTTCCTCGTATGCTATGTCATTTTTGTTGAGCCAGAGTTGTATATCAGCCTTTAAATTATTAATTGTAGGTGGCTTGTTTATTTGAGTGACATGATAACTTGCATTGTCCATTATTATTACTGATGGTTCACTTAAATTAGGTATTAATTTTTCTTCCAACCATTTCATGAAGTTGTTACGATTCATGTCATCATGATAGTTTGCCATTTTGGATTTAGTGCTAAACAACAGCAATGCATTAGGTACAAAACCCTTCTCAGATCCAGCATGAACTATAATATGCCTTTTCCCTGTAATAGAAATACAAATATATATAAATAAAAGAGCAAACACACATACAAGTCCAAATAATATATAAAATTAAGTAAAAAATTACCTTTAGAAATTTTATCAATTACTCCACTTGTACTTGGTCCTTGCCATTATTTTTTTGGTTTATAGTTTTGGTGAACATATGTTTCATCAAGATAAATTATTGGCTTTCCTTCTTGGCGCTTTTGATTTATAGTTCATAAGTATCTGTGTCTCCAAGCAGATATTTCGAAATTTTCTATCAAAACAGACCGTTCATTTTTGTTAGTCTTGAATTGAAAACCATTTTTCAATAATATTTTCCTCAATGTTTCACGAGATCCAGCAAATCTAATAGACTCTTGCAGTTCTGCTAATAAAGTTCTTATAGTTGGAACTTGCTTTTTAACGCAATAAAATTCATTTATTTTATTACGAATTGCTGATATGTCGAAATCATCTAAATTTGAAACACTGGGTAGCCGGGGACGTTTCTTTCCTGGTGTGTTCCATTGACCCTGGTTCAAAGAACACTCTTTTTTTATTCTCCGCAATGTGTTGACACTAACGTCTGCAAAGTAAAATACAGTCAGATTAGATTAGGAGAGAGGAGGCCCGCAAGACAAATTTGGCCCGCCTGTGTCATCAACCATATAATAATAATAATAAAAATAATGAAATTCTACCTGTTATAGACGATAACTGGTTGAAATAACTTGATTCAGATGTAACCAAATCTTTATTTTCAACATCTTTAAGCTGTTTCACTAAGTTTTCTATTTCACGTTTAATATTTTCGTCATGCGAAATACCTTGAAACGAAAAAGAACATGTTTTTATAACAATATATGGCAATCATGCAAAATTTATTAAAATAACAGGAAACAAAACTATATTTTTATTTAAGTCTTGAATTAGTATCAAAGTATCAAAACCTTTGGTTGTACTTACTTGCCGCAGAAACAATTGCATCCAAAAGTCGATGTTTTTCCTCGATTTGCCGACTTATATCAATTTTCTTCTGCTCGTATTTGTTTATCATAGTATATAATAAGCTCCGGACACAGCTTTTTATTGGTTTTGGCATTTTTAACACAAAAACAAGCGTACACAACCAAAGCACAACAACCAACAACAGTAAGAAGAGGTTATGATTGAAATTAGTTTGACAGTTGTTGGTGTTGCCATATGAAGAATTTAAAATAAGCCCACTCGCTTGTCAGACTATAGTAAAGCACGTGCAGCAAACGCAATGAATGAATTAGGCATAACAACAATATGGCGTCGCGTAGTGAACCAATCACTGGCCGATGCGATAATGCCCCCGCCCGCTTACTTCATCATACCACTAAAGAGACCCAAAAATCGACTACTGCGCAAGTAACGGTCAGCGCTCAAGATTCGTGCCGGTAGCTATACTCTGTGGTCCCCAATCCCCATAGATGTAGTATAGAACATAGATCGGCAATGTGTCATTTTGAGCGCGACCAACAGTGCGATTCACGTAACTTTTTGACGCGCCGATCAAGTTGCGGTGCGGTTACAATTAAGTTTACGCTTTGGTACAAAATGGTATTCTTGTAAGTGTTTAGCTGCGCGTGAACTGCGCGTGAGCTGCGCTTCAACTGTACGTCAGATGTATGAAATTTGTTTGAGATTGACATATACGCGCAGCAGTAGAATACGCTAAAACGTTTGCGTGACGCGAACTTCACGCGAGCGTATTTGACAGCGGTTGTCAAAATTACGAGAATACGAAAAGGGCTGTTTTGATCGAAACATAATCGCAACTGCACTGCAGCTGAACTTATTAAAATACGTGAATCGCACTACAAAACTGATTTACGATTGTGTGCGTGAAGTTTACATGTGTGCTTGACATATAGTGGTGTACCATGCACTTCCCATACTATCATATCGATATATATTTTTTTTTATTGCAATGAATGGCGAGACGAGCAAGCCGTTCGCCTGATGGTAAGCGATACGACCGCTCATAAACAGTAGGAACGTTCCACTGCGCTCGCCATCCTGAGACATAAGATGTTAGGTCTCAATATGTCTAGTAGTTACTCTGGCTACAATGTCCTTCAATCCGAAACACAACAGTGCATTTACGCAGTGTTGTTTCACGGGAGAAATAGACATTGCGGTGGTACCTACCCAGATGGCCTCTCACATATGAGAGACCTACCACCAGTATACCGATATAGCCGTCGGCCTGTAGTTGTGAAATAAAATGTTATGGATATATGCAACATTTTATTATATATTAACAGAAACTTATTGATGTGTTTATTTCAATACAGATTGATAAACACACAAATAAATAAAGATAAATTGTCATATTATTTGAAAACATTTTGTTTGAGATGTTTTGTATGGGTCTTTATGTTCACCTGAACAAAATTATTTTTTTCATCGTGATGTATACCTAGTACATACACCTAATTAAACTGAGAACAAAAAACACTTTTATAAAATAAAACTATAATTTACAAAGTTTTCGGTTTATTTTGTTCATTTTTAATTTCCCGTCGCGAAGTTTCAATTATAATGCGACACAAAAGAGTAGAAATTAATTAATTGGGAACTAAACTAAATACATTTCCTGGCAACACTAAAGTTCAGTACACGAGCTGTCAGTTGTTGTTGCTTTTCGCCATTTCTCACGAGTTTTTTTAAAAATAGTGTATTATTTTCGAACCAAAAACAATAAATCAGTGTTATCATGAACAAAGTAATTCGAGGCGGTGCCCGTGAAATAATATACAAAGTTTTCATGCGGTGTATGGCCGAATATCAAGCCGGAAAGTTGTTAACAAATCTAGACGATGTTTACAAACGTACGGCTGATTTTACTGGTAAGTCATAATTGAAAATTGTACAAAATACTAAAAAGAACGAACTAGTATTTACATATAATTTATTTTCCTACGATTAGCAATGAATATCGTTCATTTAACTTGTTTTTTGAGGTTATACAAATATAAACAAAACCAAGAGCATTTATAGCGCGCCTGCCACATTTGAGCATTTTCACTTGTTTCCCGCATTTAACAAAAACTAATATATAAGTAGAATTTTAGAAATAAATTCAGAAAGTATACTATTTCATTAAACAATTTGTTAAAATAACAGTAGTTGTTTGTAACCATCCACATTAAAGACTCTAAAATAGTTAATTGTCCATTTGACAGCGTTGTTGGGTGTATTTATTTATTATTTATTAATTTATTGATTATTGTTTAATGGAAACAAGAAAAGGATATAATGAATGTGTTTGATATATTCATTATAATATTATATTTTTTTTTGTTGTTTTTTTTTTTCAGGTGTTTCTGAGAGTACAGTACGTCGCATAGCAAAGCATGGTGCTGAAAATGGCGGAAAATTTTCTACACCAGCCAAGCACAGAAAGGGTCGCCCTACAAAAGTTTTAGATGATTTTGATATATGTGCTATTCGACAAAAAATTCATTTCTTTTATACCGTCCAAAAAGAAGTGCCAACAATTGCTAAAATATTAGCCAAATTAAGAGAGGATATTGGTTATGATGGGAGTCGCGAGCATTTGCGGAAACTTTTGAAGAGAATTGGATTTCAATACAAAAAGTGCAAGACAAGCAGACAAGCTTTATTAGAAAAACCTATGATTGCACACAAACGAGAACAATATTTGAAGATAATTATGGAAAATAGAAATTTGCCAGAAGAACTTCAAAAAGATATAATATATTTGGACGAGAGCTATATTCACGCTAACTACAAAATTACAAAATGTTGGCAGTCCATTAAAACTGAAGGCATAACAACAGATATAGGAAAAGGAAAGCGATGGATAATAGTCCATGCCGGAGGTGAAAAAGGTTTTATACCCAATTCATTATTAGTCTTCAGTGGTGTTAATAAGCAAGAAGATTACCACTCTGAAATGAACCAAAGCAATTTTACAAAATGGGTTACAGAAAAATTATCCCAAACATCAAAGAACCCTCAATAATTGTAATGGATAATGCACCTTATCACTCTGTGGTTAAGAATAAAGCACCGTCATCTGCAAATAAAGTTGATGAAATAAAGTTATGGTTAGTACAAAATAATATTTCGTTTGATCCAGAATTGCGCAAACCTTCTCTTCTAGCACTAGTGAAGAAAAATAAACCACAACAGTATACGAAATCGATGAGATTTTGGATCAACACGGACATACAGTAGTAAGGCTGCCGCCTTACCACTGCGATTTAAATCCAATAGAACTGATTTGGGCAATGGCCAAAAAAAAGGTGGCTACACAAAATGTCGGTGGAAAAGATATAAAGAAATTGACTATAGAGGCATTCGAGTCAATAACCGTCGAAGATTGGAAAAACTGCTGCGAGCATGTGAAAAAAAATTGAAAAGGAGTATTACGATCGTGGAAGGACATTATATACTAATATTGACGAATTAGTCATTCGGATTGGTGCCGATAGCACTGACGATGAAACTGACAGTGATGTATCCATAGCAGAAATAGATACAATAAACTTACAAGCTGGTACATCACAAGAGTTGAGTGATACCATGGAAGGTGTCGAATATTTGGATTTTGATTTATTGTAATTAATCTCGAAGCGGACAGCGAAAAAAGTGAAGTTTTGAAATTCGTTCATATTGAGCATATTTACACTTTTGGTTTTTTGTACATGTTTACATCATCCAAAAGTAGAAATATCCTATTATGAACGAATTTCAAAACTTCACTTATTTTTCGCCGTCCGCTTCACATGATATGCCACGATAGTTATTTTTGTAATAAAAATTAAAATATGTTTTAACGAAATAGTTTTTTATTATTCCATATTATTTATTATCCTTAGAGGTTCACTCTTCGTGGACCCGTCATGATCATATAAGGATTATTAGATTGTAACCAGTGTAACATATGGTTGCGCTTGATATTGGTTGCTATCGGGTTGCTTTAGTGGGTTTGGGTATCTTAATTCTCATGTACCGAGTTTATATAAGAATATGTATGATAGACAAATCTTATAGTTAACCTCTTGTTGCACCACTTTTCTCCTTTATTCTTATATTCATACCATGATTGTCTATCCGATATCTTTTGAACGATAAGACCGTAACGTTATTTTCTTGTACTGTGTATGTCGATTACTTTACATAACATCAATGGCATCCCATAAAATTTTATAAATTAATTAATAATTTATAGCTATATTTCACTATGCATAGTGAGTAACGAAACATATACAATATCGACTTGCTTTAATTTGAGTCTGAAGAAGGAACGTTGAAATAATAATTCTTTTAAAAATTCCTTATAAATTATAATTAATTAAACATATTTAATATGTTTTGCCAGGATATATAGACGTATAGAATAAAATTCAATAAGGATCAAGATGAATTGTCTCGTACTAGCTGTGTTGCTACACTAACGATGGTGGCGCCCTCATTTATTTTCTACTCTTTTGTGTCCCACTATACTTTACAGCTTTCGTAGTCACAGAGTGGACTCAGTCTGTAACAAAATCCGTGATTATTAGTTTTGTTTCAATGAGTAACATTCGCGTAAATCTAAGAAACACATTTTTACTATATGTATACTAGAGTTAAAAAAATAAGCTTATTCAAGTCAATTAATTGACTTGTAACACATTGGGAAGTGTTGGACGCCTGCTAGGCCGCGTTGGAGGTGTACGGAGGAGCTTGTAGGAAGTCGTTGGATGCAGGCAGCTTACAACAAACTGATTTGGACATTCTTGTGGAAGGTGTTCATTAGTCGCATTCCTGTGGCTGAAGAAAGAGATAGTTTAATAAACTATGAAGCTTTTCTCGATCACGTTACCTAAACTAATGTTTTTCCTATGAGAATTATAAAGGAGATGTGCTATCTTGGGCCGTTTTGTGTACGTCTAATACAAATTCTAGAAAAAAATGTGGAATTCAAATAAAATACATTTAGATTTCTTGGACAACAGGGGGCTTTATACAAAAATGTGATTGTTTTAGTACAGAAGCAATATTTTCTTCTATAATCTGTCCTCCATGATGCCTAATTGTCATTTCGTTCAAAAATGCGCGAACCCATTATCTTTAACTTGAATATGTCTTATTTTTAAAACCCCCCTACAAATTATAATTATTGTCTATATTTCTTTTTCCATATTCTTCGCTTTTTAAAAGACGATATATGTTGTTAAAGAAGTCACTTTATTATTTTATTTATGTTACATGATTTTAGTTCAAGAACGAAAATGTTTAACTTGACAGCAGTCAGCAATTGCAAAACTCTGTGTTATCTGTCTACGTCTGTAGCCGTAATTCGTATTAATTTTTATTATTCGCATACATTTTGCAAATGTGTATTTGCTTCTCTGTATACCTGGCTTTGTTTTATGGATTCTGATTCTCGCAGATGATATCTATCTTGATGATATCTTGACGTTTAAACGCAATTACTAGTTCGTATTTTGGTGAGTAAACATATTATTTATTATTTTGAATGCCACATGTAAGTAATAATGTTATGTTTTTCTATGTTCATATTTCTCTTCTAACCCACAATTCTGCTTTTCAGCATATCAAAAGTGGCGCTTTGCTTGAATTGCACTTCTGCAATTGTTGTGAAATGGTTGAATTGCACTTCTGCAATCAAAATTGAAATGGATTCTATCATTCAACAGAATCTTAGTAACTACATGGGCTGCCAATTCACTCTCGTGTAGAGTATTTCAAAACGTTTTATTGCTGAAATGGCAGAACAAGAAGTAAGTATTCTATTTTCTTCATTAATTTTGGAAATGTATGTTTTATGCCAATTAATCAAGGTCAATACAAAGTATGGAGTATTACAAAAGTATTCATGTTAGAGCTGAATTGCATTGTGTCCACAGGACAAGTCTACTAGTACATAAATATGTAAGAAGTGATATTTTATATATTGTTGTTTAAATTGTTAAATGAATTACATTTTCTTTTATTTCCCTCTGGACACTCAGATGATCTTGTGTTATGTATAATATATTATATTATAATTATATCCATAATAACAACACTATGTCTGATGGTAAGCACAAATGCCGTCCAGGAGGAATATCTAATGGCATCAGATGACTGTCCCAAGACATTTCATACAATTATCCGGCCGGCCTGCTAAGATGCTTCTTTAAACAATAGTCCGCTATTGTTTAAAGAAGAAGACCTGGGATCATACACATGTGACTGCAAAGAGTTATTTATTCATCATAATTCTTCGATATCTTCAATATTAAATCTTTTTTATTTTGTTTTAGTTATCAGGACAAGCAATTATCTGTACAAACTGCTGGCTGCAAATAAATCAAGCTGTAGACAATGAGCAAGATTTTATTCCAACTCCGCCGTAAAAAGATTGTACCAATCTCGATTCTTTTGGACATACTTAACACCCACAAGTGCTTCATGTTGAAAGGAACATGGCTGGATACTGGACAGTGCTGTACTCATACCATGATTATACTGTGGTATTTAGCCTTTAGGTTGGGCTACCAATAGTACAATATAGGAGCACCGGCATTGTTCCTAGATGTTTTGACTGGAGATTATTTTTAGGCGAATATAAATAAAAATATAAAGCAAGATCTGGTTGTACTTTATTGTCCTTAAGTTTTGTTTGATTTTAGTTTTCTTTCATCAATTAATCCTACTTTTTCCTTATGTGTGCTCAGAAATAACCAGTTAGAATTAATGTCAAATACATTATTTGAAAAATAATATCTTAAACCTTAGGATAATATTATTTTAAGTATGCAGAAGTCTAATATACTAAAGTATATTAGACTTCTAGGGGTAGACTAAATATAATGTTTGAAATGTTAGCTTGTACAGAAATGATTGCTAGTATGTTCTTTTACTAGACATTAAGGTATAGAAATAAACATGGCTGCTATCAGATTCGATTCCATTTTTATAGCGTATTCATTTGTATGGACTATAATAACTAAGAGCTTATTAAGTGCATATGCCTAATAATAAAATGATTATTTATTCATATGCACATAGGGAACACCTCTGACTTTTCGGAGTCATGTGTGTATTGATAGTCAATCACCACGCACTAAAATGGTGAAGGAAAACATCGTGAGGAAACCTGCTTACCATAGCGATTCATAAGAATTTCTATGGTATGTAAGTCCGTCAACCCGCACTAGGCCAGCGTGGTGGACTATATGGCCTAATCACTCTCAATCGTATTCTTGATTGTAGAGTAGGCCCGTGCCCTGCAGTGGGACGTATATGGGCTGATACAGATGCTAGCAGTCGCGACAAGTGATCAGTCTGTGCCGTGCTGTATCTCATGCCTAGCAGATTTTTATTGTGGATTATTTAAATAGGTGTTTAGCAAGTATTATGCACCGCACTTACGGCCAGATATAGGTACACTTTCTTAATATTAAATAACTATAAACATGACGAGATTCTGACAGACTTGTTGCAATTTATTGTATAGACATTATGTTATATAAGATGATCAATAAAGTATGATACTAATTCCGTTGACGTAAAAACATTTACGAGTTATATAGAGTACAGTAATTTATAGCACAGACGACTAAAAATAATATTTGATTTATAGGAAAACGAATTACGACTTCATATTTCATAAATGTCAAGTTTTGACATCGGTTGTCAAACATCCCGTTTCAGACGCCATATTGTCCCCTTGTAGTGTTGCTGTTCTTGGCTTGGTATTTATTTTTGTATAAAGCTAATATGTAACGTATAATAGTATTTCATACAGAAATCGAATGCCAATTTCACTAAGTAAATTTGGTGTAATGTACTACAAACGGCCCAAGGCCATACATTTCTGGCCCATCTCCTTTGAAACCTATATATACCTAATGTTATGATAAATGAATAATGTTGCTTCAAGGTTTGGACGATGATACTGTGCATAGAAGTATCGCATATTTTATAATAATAATATCGAATATGTTCTTGTTTTGTGATGTATGATATCAAAAATAAACTAACCTTAATAATCAATTTTAATGTTAAAAATTTATTTTAATTTTCGATATTCGTCTATACTCAAGGCCAAGTGCGTTTCAAAAATGTAAAAGGACTTACGCGAACCAAACGTTTCGCTGCTGATGACTTGTCAATTGTCATTGCTGTCGTGTTTATATTTTGCCTGCTCCCTTAAAATTAACAAAACACATATAATTCACATTATAGATAGTGTTTTTGGTAAATAGTGCGAATTATTTTACAAACAAAATCAGTGTGGGTGGTAGAAAACTTTCGAGTGCACTACTAGTTTTGATTACACAACTTGGTAATCATTTCAGAGTCGGAATTTAAGTGAAATTTTCCAAAACGGCGGGGAGAAGTAGCATGCGGCGAGCCCGGGACAGTTATGGCTACCAACCTGTGCCGAGGGTTCCAACAGATGAGGTACTCGAACACGAAAATGAGCGTATGGCGCAAGAGCTCAGTGGGAAAATTTCTTCCCTTAAAGATATATCCATTGAATTGGGCAACGAGGTACGCTACCAGGAAAAACTACTACGGGGACTAGATGACGACGTCGACAGGAGTTCAGGATTCCTTGGCAAAACAATGGGCCGAGTTCTGAAAATGGGCAAGGGGAATCACAATTACTACATCTTTTACTTGTTTCTTTTTTCAATATTTATTTTCTTTGTGCTGTATATTGTATTGAAGTTCAGGTGATCTATTTAAAATGTAAATATAAATGTTATTTCATTCCTTTGTAAACAATGTATGTAAATAAATTTGGTAACATGACATAAACTTCTTTTACTATAATTTATACTGAAAGATTATCTTTGTTAGCACATATACATGTACATGTCATAATGCTGATGTCAGAGTTGGATTTTCCATAGGTTATTTTAGAGTTTAGACTGATGTTGTCCATTAATATTATTGGTAAAAATGATTATATACACATTATTGATTACAGTTATCACTGTCACATTAATTAGTGTATTATATAAATTGGCTTATTCATGATTTGGGATCAATCATTGTAAAATTAAGATAGTTATTAGTTATTGAATTTTGGTTTACTTAACATGCATAAATGTCAATATAGAGACTACAATATATACTGCCTTATTCCACTTGGTTATCTTTACTAACACATATCCCCCTTTTATGGTGACAAGCCTTTAATTCTACGTCCATTTCTCAAAGATTAAATCTTTCTCCTAATTTAACACTATCTGGCAACCAAATATCACATCTTAGGTAGCAGTTAGGCTGCATCACTTTTCTCCCTCTATCTTTAGTCAAAGTAAGACCAATGCTGGACATAGACCTCCCCATGGATACCACATAGACCTGTTGCAATGTATCACTTCCAGTGTTAAAATCTGTAAGTGACAATAGCAGCTTACCACCAGATCAGCTATAAGTTTGATTGCCTACATAGGCAAAAGAAATTAATGCTCAACATAATGGTCTCAATTACATATTTTTTTGAAATCAGTCTCATCAGCTAAGAATTAGACTCGGTAAACCAATAACCAATTACCAGTTATGTATGCAGTTAAATCTAATGTAATAAAAACATTTGCTTTTGTAAATCATTTCTTTATTACCATACAATTAATACTATATTACCAAAGAATACAGGATATTACTTCTTTGGCTTATATTGTAAAGTTTGAATGAAACAAACAGCTGTAACAAGACAGCAATTGAAAAAAATACACCCTTTCTTTTCTCCTTGACTTTATTTTGTGTGTATCACACAGTTGACATGTTTCCGTACACAATGACCCACACAGGTGGATAATGGTCTTGTGGTTCTCTATTTTGCTGCCACACTCAAAGTGTAAGTGACAATCATATGATAACAATATGCTATTCTTGTTATTTTTATGACTACATTCATTAACATCATCGACACAACAGTGAGTCCTCTGCTAAACAATGACCTTCACCAATGACTTTCATAGTAGGAGAATTTATGAAATTAATTCTCAATTATTTCATTTTATATCATACAGTTTCTTTAAAGTATGGCAATATTGTTCACCTACAGTTTCTTTGCACACGGATGTATTCAACTTGCACTGTTTTCCTAATAAAACTGAACAACATTTTATGGTATCAATTAAAAACGCTACAACACCGCAAGCATTTTGTACATTATTTTGATCACAGAACCTGGATAAATCATCAAGAATAATAGATAAAGGAACATTCTGCCAATTCGGCAGTGTTGACATACATTCTATAAGCGAGTCCAAACTTTGTACATACATAAAACTTATCATTTTCATATAATTCACATTCACGGAACTCAACTCTTGAGATAATTCTGGTAGTTCATTTAATTCTTCACACAAAATATAGAGGACTTTTCCTTGTTTAGCACATGATAATGCTTCTCTAAAAAGGTTTTTTCTATTTGTCGTTGCATCTTCAAAATAAAAGTTGCAAATGTTTCCGCTCATATTGTCAATGTACTATGACTTTGGTTCCATGATGTTTAAAAAGAATTCTTTATGTGATTTAATTAATGGAATATAGTTTATTACTGTTAGGTAATATGCTTCTCACTTAGAGTGTAGACATAAACATTTTTTGTGTATACTTATGTAAAGAAAGTAGTATGATGATAGGTCCTTTGGTAACGCCAAAAATATTTTTTAAGTACGATTAATGAAGTCTGAAACCATATACAAATAAACAAGTAGAATATTAATCATTATTGCGTACCAAACACTAAACATGAAACTTGAATCTTGAAAAGTTATTTAATTTTTGCGATTTGCGTATTACGTAACTGTCAAGTGTCACTTATCAAATGTCATGATAGTTTGTGTAAGAATTGGCAGTTGGCAGTATGATCTTTATCCTTAGCCGGTTCTGTGGCCGATTTCTTTACAGCTTCAATTTCAATTGGATAGCTTAAATCCATGCTTAAATCAGACCTTTTCACTTATTTATAGACTTCTTTCGCAGTAGTCTTTCAATGTATGTATAGATGTATAGGCAAATTCATCATTCTCTAATAATTGTTTTGAGTTTTGACTTGGTTTTTGATGGAGTTGGTGTATATCAGTACTATTATATCACTAATATCTGGTCTCTTCTTTGACCTTCTTGTGAGAACTCTTTCTCACATGTTTAGTGAAATGAATACTCAGCAGAGTTCAGCCATGGCAAGCGTTTAATGTTATACATACATTATGTATAAACAACACAATAAGAACTTAGCAAAAATATATATATGTGAAAAAAATATTTGATGTTTATGACATATGTAAACTTGTGTGTTTACAATAACAACTTTGAACAACGACTGACGTCCCAAATATTTTTCACACATTCGAAGGCTTATTTTATTTTTGAATCTACATTCAAAATACCTTCCAGCCTGTCTTACACACTGACATGAGGTTACATACAGTCTAATAGCAACTCTATGCTCTAACACTCCTCCTTAACCTAATGTCCATGCAAGTACCTTACACTGCTTAAACACATATACCCATACCTCTCACACAAAACTCAAACTTCCCTCTTGGAACTCTTTTTTTTTCCTCTTTATACTGGTGGTAGGTCTCTCATATGTGAGAGGCCATCTGGGTAGGTACCACCGCAATGTCTATTTCTCCCGTGAAACAACACTGCTTAAATGCACTGTTGTGTTTCGGATTTTTACCGAACCCATAAACATCGATGCGGAAAATGTTGGATCAGGCCAAATCCTGACAAGTAATGTGTTAACAGCGCAGGGGTCCACTAATGCGTCAACACAAACAACCCCACTACCTAGCATAATCTTATTAACACAACAAATTGAACAAAATCAAATCAGTGATGATGCTAGTATAGATATTTCTGTACAGGAACTTATAGATCAGGTGGAAACCGCACTCACACAGTATGAAGGTACAGACCCTACAGCCCGTCCTAAACTACCCCGTCTCAAAGAAAGTAAAAATTTGTATAGGCTTGTTGACATATTTAATAAACATATACTTCGTAAATTTTACACATTAGATTCCGATATAATAAAAGTTCATACATTGATATATTGCAGTGCACTTGTAATATCACAAAATATAGGATACAAAATAAGAAATAAAAATAATTTATTGGAAGCTCGGAAACCAAAATCAGAAAAACCACCCTCGCAAATTAGATTAGAAAACGAATTTAAGAGCTGATGTTGGTAGACTAACTCAATACGTAAAGAATAACAGATCTAAAAAAGTGATAAAGGCGGTTGAAAAGATTTTTAGTAATACAAAAATACATTCCTCCCACGAAAACAATAACTCTAGACCAATAGAATACCTAGACACACTAAAACAAAAGTTAGCACTAAAATCACAGAGGCTCAAACGGTATTTAAAAGCTCTAAATAGGAAAGAAGATAATAAATTGTTTATTAATAACGAAAAAGGCTTTTATAGAAAGATTAGAAATAGCATGAATATTACTTCTGATGGTGCACCGCAATCCCATGAACTTAAAAACTACTGGGCTGAAATCTGGAAAAGTCAAGGAGACCACAATGAAAGTGCAGCATGGATACACGACGAAGAAAATAATGGGAAAATATTAATCAAATGGAATTTTCCGAATTCACAATAGATGACATAGTTGAAGCAACAAAAAAAAAATGAAAAACTGGAAAGCGGCGGGGGTTGACAGCGTGCATAACTTTTGGTATAAGAAATTCTCTATTCTTCATGACATATTAGCTAAAAACATTACAGATATTATTAAAGGTCAACAAGAATCACCAACATTTATCACAAAAGGCATAACGTACATGATACCCAAAAGTAAAAACACTTCTAATCCTTCTCAGTATAGGCCTATTACATGTTTACCGACCCTTTATAAACTTATCACAGCGTGTTTAACAAATAAAATAAATAATCATGTACAGTATTACCAAATTCTGGCAGAAGAACAAAAAGGATGTAAAATAGGCCATAAAGGCTGCAAGGAACAATTGATTATAGATATGACTGTCCTTAAGCATGCCAATAGTAAAAGCAGAATCTTCATGTCACATACATAGATTACCAGGAAGCTTTCGATAGTGTACCCCATTCGTGGTTGTTACGAGTTTTAAAGATCTATAAAATAAACCCATACATTATTGATTTCCTGAAAAATGCCATGACCAACTGGAGAACTTCGCTTTATCTCGCAAACGCCTCGGTTTCTTCTATCACTACAGATGAGATTCCCATTGAAAATGGCATTTTTCAAGGAGATGCCCTCAGCCCGCTGTGGTTTTGTCTAGCCCTTAACCCACTTTCTAATCTCCTCAATAAAACCACAAATGGATATAAATTAACAGCTGATACATCAATCACCCACTTAATGTACATGGACGACATTAAATTGTTTGCCAAATCCAAAAAAGATTAAAAAAATTTAATACGACTAACAACACAATTTAGTACAGATATAAATATGAGCTTGGGTTGGATAAATGTAGAACTCTTAATATAAAGAAAGGCAAAATAGAAACACCCATAAACAATTTAGATACAGACGAAGACAATACAATATTTGAAATAATGGACTCAGCAGACACATACAAATATCTTGGTATACATCAATCAAATACAATTAATCATATTAAAATAAAACACAATGTTACTAATGAATATAATTTTAGAATAAATAGAATATGTAAAACTCAATTACACTCCAAAAATCTTTTTAAAGCTATTAACACATATGCTATACCAGTCTTAATATATTCGTTTGGCGTAATTAAGTGGACAGCAACAGATATTAAAAAGTTACAAATAAAAACTCGAACTATATTGACAAAACATAATTATTGGCATCCAAAATCAGCTACGGAAAGAATGACTGTAAAAAGATACATAGGAGGAAGGGGCCTAATAGATCTGAAAATACTATGGGAAAATCAAGTCCGGAATTTGAGAGAATTCTTTTATAGTAAATCTAACGGTAGTAACATCCACAAAGCAGTAGTAGAGCTAGACAACAAATTTACACCACTTAACTTGAACGCAAGGGACGTACAATTTAAATCCGCGAAACTCCAAGAACTAGAAAAAACTGATAGATGGCGTAATAAACAACTCCATGGGCGACATATACATGACCTAGAGCAATCCCATATAGATATTGAATCCTCAAATAAGTGGCTTAAATTGGGCTCTCTGTTTCCTGAAACAGAGGGCTTCATGATTGCAATACAAGATCAGGTGATAAATACAAAAAATTACAGAAAATTTATAATGAAAGACCCTAATATCCAAAATGATAAGTGCAGAAAATGTTACCGTCAATCAGAGACCATTCAACACATTACCAGCGCATGTCCTTCTCTCACCCAAACAGACTACACACATAGACACAATCAGGTTGTAAATATTATTCATCAAAAGCTATCCATAAAATATAAACTACTCGTAGATAAACCCAAACCTTATTATCAATATACGCCGAAACCCGTGCTAGAGAGCGCCACTCACAAGATATACTTTGACAGAGCCATACTAACAGACAAAACTATTCATCATAATAGACCTGATATAACTGTAATAGATAAAAATAACAAAGTTGTATTCCTAATTGATATAGCAGTCCCCAACACCCATAACCTACAGAAAACTATAACTGAAAAAATTCATAAGTACACAGAACTCAAGAAGTTATGAGAATATGGAAAATGAACAAGGTGTATATTGTGCCATTGTTTCTTTCTAGTACAGGTATAATACCAAAATATTTGCTCCATAGCATTAAGCTGCTTGATCTGCCAAAAAGTATTTTTATAACTATGCAAAAAGCTGTAATTCTGAACACATGTAGAAGCGTACGAAAGTTTTTGCAGGAACCCACGGAAATAAACATTGAAACTGAACCCCACTTGGCCTAGGCTCGTGGTTTTCATTGAACACCAAAATTATATAATTTTGTGAAAGAAAACTCTGTAAATAATAATAATAATAAGCTGCAGTCCCCGCCGCCACCAAGACCTGCGCGGCGAAGAGGACGACCCCCTCCAGCGGTGGGCTTGGGACCCACGGGGCCGAGTGTCCCGCCTACGGTCCCCGCTACCGGTGGAGTAGTGCGCCGCATGAGATGGACTCATCAAATGAATGAAAATGTCATGCGGGCCTACTTTGGGGCGACAAAGGGAGGAACTAACCTCACTGCATACCGTGCTCAGATGCTGTCTATGTTTCAGGTTCTGGAACCAACGGTCAATGTGTCATCCCAGCGACTATCAGATCAAGTGCGGTTTATCCAACGACGTAAGTTGTTCGATGATGAAGCACTTGAGCGGCTGCGTACTGAAGCATGTGTTGCTCTAGATGTTATCACGCCTATCACCCAGCGAGCTGCAGAAACACCATCCATTCCTGCTGCTGACATTGAGCTGGTGGACAATCTAGACAACACTGTAAGTCCCCAGGATCAACAGCGTTTGAAAAGGACTTTGGAGAGTGCGATTTTGGAATATAAATCCATACCAGCGTCCTGTAGACCGCGCGTGCCGCGTTTGCCTACGCATAGACGAAACTTAGCGCTGATGGGAGCATTGGACTCCATTGTTTCTACCTATATGGAGTCCAGTCGGGACCTTGTTGATACGCATTCGATCCTTTACTGCGCGGCCGTCGCAGCATGTCGGGTGGCTAATGTAAAATTTCCAATTAATAATGTTACTACCACTCGAGATGTTGCGACTGTGACTGCATCCAGCAGCGTAGGATCGAGGACCGTATTAACAGGGCCCGAACTCTCATCGGCAAGCTTATTGCTTTCCGAAACGGAGACAATAGGCAAAGGGTCATGCGTTTTGTCGCCCAGGCCTTCTCTGGGACTAATATAAGTCCCCGGTATTATGGGCTTTAGGTCACAGAACGCATAGACTATTACAAACAAAAAGTATATGCGTAGGCAAACCGCATTCATCGCCATAGGAAGCGGTGGGATCGATTCCAGCAGAATCGTACTTTCCAAAGTGACCAAAAGATGGTGTATAGATGTTGGGAGCGTTCTCCACAATGTGTGGTAGATGGGCGGCTGTCTAGTGTTCATGACATGCGTGATTATTGGGCAAATATCTGGTCGTCATCTATCTCCCACACTGAAGCCGACTGGTTTGGTGTTGTTGAGCGAGCTTGTGAGTCTATACCAATTATGGAAGCTATGTCTATACCAATTATGGATGTCCTGGTTGCAATCCGTCCGACTCAAAACTGGAAGTCTCCTGGTCCGGATGTTTTGCACAATTTCTGGTTGAAATGGCTTCCATGTTCGCATGCTCGGTTGGCAGCACAATTCCAGGATGCGCTTGATGGAGGATCGCTTTCAACATTTATGACTACCGGTGTTACTCCCTTCCTCTATAAATCTGGTAGTACCACGGACCCAAAAAATTATAGACCTATTACATGCCTCCCTACCACATATAAACTTTTACATCCATATTAAGGGCTAAAATAGCAAACCACTTCACCTCAAATAATATTATTTTTCCAGGCCAAACTGGATACAAGAGTGGGTCGCGTGGTACTAAAGAACTCCTTCTCATAGACATGACCATTTGCCAACAGGCTCGTCAAAATCGTAGAAATTTATCAGCTGCCTGGATTGATTATAAAAAGGCATTTGATTCGGTGCCCCATACTTGGCTCATGAGGGTGTTAAGTTTGTACAAAATTGATACAAACTTATGCACCTTTCTTGGATCTTGTATGGGACAGTGGACCACTGTCCTTAGATATCCAGGTGGTATGGTTTCTCCTGATTGTAACGAGCCAATAAGAATGAAGCGGGGTATATTCCAGGGTGACAGACTGAGTCCACTGTGGTTTTGCATGGCCCTGAATCCTCTTAGCACTCTGTTGGTGGATTCGGGGTTAGGCTACCGTCTTCGGAGAGGGACTGAGCCTATTTCTCACTTGCTTTACATGGATGATCTCAAGTTATTTACATCAAACAAACAGAATTGATTGAGTTGTTAAAAATAACTGAAAAATTTAGCAACTCAATCAATATGGAGTTTGGTGTAGATAAATGTGCCATTATCCATGTAAAGCGGGGGAAGTTGCAGTCTCTGATGGCGTACAAGTTTCTGATGCTGTAAGACTCAGATCCCTTTCCGAGACAGAAACTTACAAATATCTGGGTATGCCAGAGGCACTGGGTATTTTGAGTGCAGACGTAAAACAATCGGTGAAGGAGCGTTTCTTTGGCCGCCTGGCAAAAGTTCTCAACAGTCTTTTGTCAGGTGGGAACAAGATTCGCGCCTTCAACGGTACTCTTTTGGCATACTCAGATGGACTCAGACCGAATTGGACGCCCTGGATCGTAAAGTCCGGACTCTACTGAATGCACATCGTATGCATCATCCACGATCGTCAGTGATGAGATTGTACATCCCGCGGAGATGTGGGGGCCGAGGCATCCTTAATGCTAAGGACTTGCATAATCGCGAGGTGTGCAATCTCAGGGATTATTTTCTTCACAGTGACGTGGATATGCATAGGGGTAGTTAAGATAGATAAAGGACTTACCCCGCTCTCTTTGGCGAATGAGAACTGGCGGAAACCACTGGTGATGAGCACGAAAGATCGCGAGGAAGTATGGAAGAGCAAAGAGCTGCATGGTCGGTTCTATCGGGCCCTCCATGGACCTGATGTGGACCGACCTGCGTCTGTATCTTGGCTACGTTTCGGTAACCTCTTTGGGGAAACTGAGGGTTTGTCTTTGCAATTATGGACGAAGTTATTAAGACGAACAACTATAGGAAATACATCCTGAAGGACGGCACGGTCGACATTTGTCGGGCATGGCACCGTCCGGGCGAGTCAATCAGGCATGTTATCTCCGGTTGTTCGTATCTAACGGCGAGTATTTGCATAGGCATAACCTAGTAGCCAAGATCATACATCAGCAAATTGCTCTTCGATATGGGCTTGTGACTCTTGAAATGCCATATTACCAGTACACACAACCAGTTCTTGAAAATGGTCATGCAACGCTATACTGGGATCGGTCTATTATCAGAGACAGGACTATTATCGCCAATAAGCCTGATATTGTGATAATCGATCGATCGACGCGCCGGGCTATACTCGTTGATGTTACTGTTCCACATGACGATAACCTCTGAAAAAGACAAATTGTCAAAGTATTTAGATTTAGCACACGAGGTTACCGATATGTGGGATGTGGACTCAACTGTTATTGTCCCGATTGTTGTTTCTGCACATGGACTGATGCCAAAGAGCTTCGACCAACATCTTCAGAGGCTCTCAATTGGTCGTTGGGTCAAGAGTCAGATCCAAAAGGCGGTGTTGTTGGACACGGCACGCATAGTGAGGAGGTTCCTCACTTTGGATCCCTAACCACCGGTGGCTTGGGTCTTGAGCCCCGCCACCGAAGGGTCATTACTTTTTTATATTTTTATACGACATATTGTTTGTTTTTTTTTTATATATATATGGTGTGTAAAAATTTAAAAAAGAATATTATGGAAATAAAGAGAATAATAATAAAACTCTTTATTATTACACCACAAAACAAAAAATAAAAATAAGAAGTAACTGTACATTAGGTGGAACAATTGGCGGCCTTATCGCTAAAAGCGATCTCTTCCAGGCAACTATTCAAGCAGGTAAAAATACCAGATTATGTATTTTATAGATTTATTTATTATATTGACTGCATTAGTAGTAAGGCCATTTTTAAAATATTGATTTGATAACTAGGTACCTATTTGGTTCTCATTTATTAAAATGAAAATTGGAATAGGAGGCAAACGCAGCAGGCCGGCATAATTGTTTCCATTGGCATGGGACTGCCGTCCGATGCCAATGGGTACTCTGCCTGGACGGCATTGGCACTTTCCATCAGGTGCAATGACGCCACTATGCCAGGCCAATATATAAAAAAAAAAAAAACGAGCAGTCCGGCTACCTGATCCTAATTGGCCACTATTATTCATGAACAGGTGTTAATGGGTTCTGGTTTCTACTGGCGTGGTTGTGTGACACGACCCACAGTAGAAACCAGAGTAGAATTCAGGGAAATATTAGCCCCTTTTTCTTCAAAGTTCTTTTGTATAAGTTTGGAAATACCCCTAAAAAAAGCCTCTGCCGTCGATCCTCATTGGTCGATCCATAACTGCGACGAGCTACAATTATATTTTAATGTCATTTTATATGTTATTTTTGCAGAATAGGTTTATTATGTTATTCGGTCAACAGAAGTTATTATTGTGCATTTCATAAATAAAAAAACGTTTATAGTGTATGCGACAGTTCGCCGTTACGTAAATTTATTTCACAGACAACACAAAATACACTACAACACATTTATAATTAACAATTATTACAATAACGGCGTATTAATTAGCACTTCTATTAACTAGGATATCACAATCGATTTGCGTTTGGATATAATCCAAAGTTGTATCATAATTAAAAATATACCGGGTATCTCAAGACTGCTACCGAAAACGAAGCCGGGTGGTAGTTTTAGTGGCTACAAACACAATGCAATTAAAAATTTCGCTTAGAAACGCGACAATTATTTTTTATGATTTTTTAAATATCGTCATTTTTGGGTGGTAAATCCATAGATTTTGCTAAAATAATAATTTAAACTCTCTTATATCTTAGAGTATTTATAAATTAAAGGGTATACACTATTATTTTAGGAAAAAATGTATTTACCACCAAAATATGGCAATAGGAAAAAAATTACAAAAAAAAAATTGTCGCTTTTTTTTGCAACTTTTTCTGTTGCATTGTGTCTGAAGTCGCTTAAACTACCACCCGGCTTCGTTTTCGGTAGCAGTCTTGATATACCCTGTATGTACAATACTACATTATGGAATGTTTTATTGTAGCCATTCGTATTAAAAATGGTCTTGATGATCTGTCTTACAGATTCAATGTTTTAGTACTGTGTTATGTTAAAAATACTTCGAAATTATGCGGTTTTGTTTTGAAATATATTTTTATACTCTGTTATTCCTAATCTAACCATAATTTTAAATTAAAAATATCATTTAACCACTTGCACGTCCACTGTCAATGTCAAATTTCAAATTTTTTAAATATACCTTAAGTAAGTCAAACGTACCAAGTAACAGTGGAATTATTATAATGATGTGTAGAAAGTATAAAGTAGAAACTGTTATAAAAACATACACACTCTCATTGAGGTATCAATTTAAACCTGACATTATGAATCAAATTGTGGGCGCGTACCAATAATGCAGGAAAGGGGCACAAGAGGAGTAATAAATAAATGTTCTAAATTGGTTAAATTGAAATATTTGATTCATTATTAGATAACGGATACCTATCGTTCGTTGCGCTATCACGTTTTGTGTAACTCTTATACACAAAACGAAGATAGAACTGCCTCATCCGACTGAGTGAAGTGTGAAACGCAGTCCACAATATACTTTCCGAAAATTTTGACTTCAATGTATATCATATAATACCTCAATGCACTTCATCCACATAATCCTTACTTTCATACCTAAATGCCGTTTGAAAAATGTATATTTAACATTAAATGCTCTATGACGGGCTTGTGATAATAGAGTTTTGGAAGATGTTTAGAATCCGTCGATGCTACCAATGCGTCTGGGATCAGTTTGTGGTACAAGGTAGCCTGAAGGTTCTCTTGCCGCTGCTACCATGGCCGCAAAGCCAGCAGTGGGATCCATTTGTCTTGTGATGTGCTCCTTGCTTTGAAGCCCGGCAATTACTTCCTGTAATACATAAAACTTTCTATAATAAAAATGTTCGTTGCCCACCAGTCGTACACAGGCCCGACTCCGTTTTACATCCAAGTCTTGTACCAGAAATAAAAGTCGGTATCAGAAACTACAATAGGTGACAGTAGGGCGATTCACGTAATTTCTTGACGCGCCGATCAAGTTGCGGTGCGGTTACAATTAAGTTTACGTTTTGGTACAAAATGGTATTCTTGTAAATGTTTAGCTGCGCTTGAGCTGCGCGTCAACTGTACGTCAGACGTATGAAATTTGTTTGACATTCACATATACGTACATAGCAGTAGAATACGCTAAAGCGCTCGCGTGACGCGAACTTGACGCGAGCGTATTACGAGAATACGAAAGGGCTGTTTTGATCGAAACGTAACTGTAACTGCGCCGCAACTGAACTTATTTAATTACGTGAATCGCCCTATAGGTCGAGACGGGTCGAGATGGCAATCGGGGTGTGAGGTGACGCCCCGCATACCCACACATACCCAGCGTCGTCCTAGTCTTAGTACTTTACGAGTCCGTATAGACTTCGTTTACCGATTTCGATCCCGCTGACATTGTTCTTTATGTATTAAATTGTTTTATATTAAAACGACTGCGGTAGAAAAAAAAGCAAGAATTTATTCTCCTTCTTACAGTTCTATTACGTTCAAACAGTCCCCTCAAATAGTTTTTCTCATATATCTTCCATGTGAAATCATCGATCAGTTACAAATTGTAGATAAAATATTTTGTCATATTCCATGTAATAAACTTGACCTAATTATTTTTATTCTTATAAAAGGTAATGCAAAAAATATAGGTATCGATATAAACTACTTGAAAGGTTATACTAAATCACAATGTCAACCTGTCCCCAGTCAGGCGAATTTTAAAACGAAAGAAAATTTTATGTATGTTGATCTTATAAGGTCTTAGCCCCACATCAAGATCAAGTCTCGTATCGTGGGTATCAGGGACTCGAGATACTTTTTGGTCTCACAAACACCCAATCTTAGTTTTTTTGGTTTTGTATCAGCCCATATACGTCCCACTGCAGGGCACGGGCCTCCTCTACAATCGAGAGTACGATTGAGAGTGGTTAGGCCATATAGTCCACCACGCTGGCCTAGTGCGGGTTGGCAGACTTACATACCATAGAAATTTTATAAATCGCTATGGTATGCAGGTTTCCTCACGATGTTTTCCTTCACCGTTTTAGTGCGTGGTGATTGACTATCAATACACACATGACTCCGAAAAGTCAGAGGTGTGCCCTGGGATTCGTACCCGCGGCCACCGTGAACATGTTGGCAGCCGCGTCTAGTCCTGTTACCACAGGCCACCACGCACTTCGCAATGCAATCTTAGTGCAAGCCTCGAACCCGCTGCTTCATTTTTCATAGCCATTGTTAAGTTGCGTAGCGTATTTAACCAACAAGCCAGCGGAGCGTGTGAATATTAGGACAACAGAAATAAATTATACCGGATCAAAGTTGGCTTCGTATTGGATTTCCATTGGCAGCAACTGGTGGTGGAGTCGAGGCCTCCTTATGACATCTGGAAGACTGGCACCCTCTAGCAAAACGAATCTTGTCATCTGTAAAAAATATAACAATCATATTAATACCTCGATACGAATGTCTCGGTGGCGCAGTTGTACTACGGTATGATAAATGATTGTAAAACTGAGGTCTAGGGATCGAATTCCAGGTTGGGATGTGATATTTGAATTTTCTATTCATTATTAGACTGGAGTAAGGAATTTATGCTTAGTATGCCGATAGACTCGCCACCTATCACATTATAGGACGGTACACAATGCGAAACGTGGGTGTCCTAGTAACACCTCTGCTTGCACTTTTAGGAAAATGGCGGGAGTTAATGTATGTATGTAGCATATTATTCAGAAAATGTTCTTCATGAAGATCATTAGAGATGTTTTTCATGATTGTGAAGTACCGTGTACGAAGTTGAGTAACAAAAAAAGAACTGGGTGCAATCGCGTTGTCACCTAAAGAACATCGGCGAAAATGGACCATGAAAGGGACCAGTTATGAATGGTACATCAAAAATTTTCATAATTTATTAGAGTCAAAATGCATATTTCAATTTATTTTATAAAACCCGGATAAAAAAGAAAAACTTAGTGTTTTTAATAATATTGAACGCATATGAGTGCGTTCCATCAGTCATACTTTGTTTTAAAATAAGGTTTTAACTACAACGTTGAAGGTAGTACTAAATAAAAAAAAAGTGTAGGTATTTTCTATGACACATGACTTTTCATTGCGCTGTCATTTTGCTTTCTTTTGATTTCCGATTTACGACTTCTGTTAATTTTCTGTTTATATTTGTGACTTGGCTTTAATCACGGACTCCGATATACGCATGTATTTCTGACGACTTTGTAAGATTAATCATTGTATAACGATAACGCTTTGTGATTTGTTTTAAAGTGTGAAGTATTACCATATTTCCAACATGAACTCAGAGCAACAGTGCGCTCCTCAACAATTTGTGCATTGTGTTCAATGCAATACCCGTCTTATTATACTCATTTCTGTAATCAGTGAGTGAGTCCACTAATCGAAGTTTTTTTAGCCATGAATCTACAAGGTATCCTATTTACCCTTTAGTCAATATGGTTTAGTATCCTGGAGTTCCCACAGGAAAAGTGTGTGTGTTTTGATGAAAAACAATGATGCCAAACTTCCAAATCAAGGAGCGACGGAATTACTAAGTATTGTTGTAACTGTGTGGTAGGACGTCGCACAGTACTGTTGCTGTGTCCATGTCATGACTTTGATGTTGCTGCCCCTGCAGAGTTCTTAGATTCTATTGTAATAAGAGAAGATGAGAAATAATACATTTAAAAAATGTTTTCTGTGTTTTATTTTATTATGTGTTTTATTTTTGTGACCACTGCGTATTATATTCTTATACTAACATATAGGGGGATTTTTCAAGTGTGTGTAGATGGCCAAATACGAAACTATGAAGAATAGCGGTAAATACTCAAGTCTAGTAAATTCTGATAAAATTCTGCGAAATAATGACAGCAAAATACTACATTTCTCTCATTACCTTAAGGTAACACAGGTATGGTGTACACCATATTCAACGGTTAATTAGTTTTATGACAAGGGAAATTATAGAGCATAGTAATTACTAAGCCATCATCATAATGATTTAGTACACTTTTTTCCTAGGTACCTGATAACCATAAGACCACCCTACATTAGGTATATTTGACAATGACAATGACATTATAATGTGCTATTTTTTATTAGTATAATCGTAACCTAAAAAGTTACAAATATATGAATAATTCTAAAATCTCCGGCTTTTTAGAAATCTTTTTGCAACTGGACATCACTCCTCATGCACTATACAACACAATAAACTATATCCCAGCTGTGTACAATATATTTCTTTGTCAGGTCGCAAAATGTATGGACGTGACCGATGTTCTTTTCATAAATAAATATTTGGCTCTGGGGTTAATGAAAAGTCTCAGAAACTAATATTACGTTCGATACAAAACACGTAATTTATATGCATGTGTCGGGATAATTTATATCTCTTGTATGTAAGTACTCATTATCAATATGAAAGTTATTATGTAATCTCATTGTGTTGGAGTTAAGTGGATAGACAACTCGAGTGCGGAAGGGCGAACCGCTATTGCAACTTTAATACACGTGGTTCTGTCAGCCAAAGATCACGATAACGAGTTGGGCACTTATCGGAAGAAATAGTGAGGTCAAAAATCCTGTGAAGAGTTTGTAGTCGTTTATAATATCAGATGGGGCATTTACCTTAATTTCACTTCATCTACTTATAGGCAAGCATGATTCCATACAAGTCGACGAAAGATCGAAGTAAGGCGAGTTGCAGTGACCAAAAGTTAATTACAGGCATCATATTTTATTACACATAAGGAATATTAAGAGCAAAGGTTTAAACCTAATCAATCAGTATACCTAGCGTACTCACTTATCCTTTAATATTTTTATTACTTTCTTGGTTTATCAGCAGTTTTTACATGATCGCCGTACATTATTCAACTTATATATGTATATATATTCATATCTCTAATTGTACAAGTATTTAAGATAAACACGACATGCATAAGGTGAAATTAAATTAAAAATCAATACTCACCAAAGCAACTTGCGTGGTAATCCTGGTGCCGCCAGCGGCTCCGAGAACCAAGTCAACTGTCCCACTGTTGGATACGACGATGCTGGGCACCATCGAGCTCAGTGGCTGCAGGCCTGGCGCTAGTATATTAGCGGGGGAAGGCGGCAAGCCGTAGGATGACTCCCGTCCAGGGATAGCGAAGTCGTCCATCTCATTGTTCAGCATTATGCCCAGAGACTGAGAGCGCCTTTGAGCTCCCCAGCTGTATAGAAATAGATAGATATTGTAAGTTCATGGGTATCTGATAATTTATCTTTTGTAGGAAAATTTAATAAGTTATTTGGTTGTGAAAGCTTAAAAGGTTTAATGTATCGAGGTTTTATTATGTCCTCGAGGCTCACTCCCGTAGAAACTCAATCTCAACAGTTACGTGTTATAACGCATTAAAACGAAAATATAGAAAAAATAAAAAATAGTTTGTGTAGGTAATACTGTTTCTTTGTAATACAATGGACATTTATCATTTGAGACGATCTCTTGGTTGAAGACAACCTTTAAAAGTAAAACACGCAAACAAAACTAGATGGCAGAATACAAAATAAATGGGACGTTTAAATCTAATAGAAACATGATGAATTATAGACAGAGAAATCAATGAAACAATACCTATTATGTATATTATGTACTAATTAAAAATATAAGGAGCAAGGGACACTGCGGAGATTAGTTTCTTATGTAATTTAAGTGTGTCTGATTTCGATTTACTAAACTAAAATATAAATCAGTCCGCCCCGTGACCACAAATACAGTAGTAAAGTAATCGAAATGTCGGGACGTCAACAAATGTAGAATTAAACCAATTTCAATAAAATATAAATGTATGTTAATACATACATTTATATTTTATTGAAATTGGTTACTAACTATGGATATTATTAGTTGTGGCCATATTATAATTAATATGGCCACAACTAATAATATCCATAGTTAGTAATCAGGGGATTGGAGGCCACTTATCGAAGGAAATAGTGAGTAAAGTTTCTAAAAATAATACTAACAACAATTGACATACCTAATCAAACCATAATCCAATAAAGCCATACAAAACAAACACAGTCGGAACATAAATCTTCATTATGTATAAAGGCGTTTTCCCTCGAAAACCTTCACGTCTTTATGAAGGTTCAATGCTTGCAGTGTTATCCAATAAACGTCATAATAAGGTTCCCGAGTGAAACCTGTTCCTAAAGGTTATTTATAAAGACTATTACATGCAGCTTATATCAAATGTATTGTAGATATGATATCTTCAACGATGTTCTTAAAACTTCTGTATCAGCCCATATACGTCCCACTGCAGGGCACGGGCCTCTTCCACAATCGAGAGTACGATTGAGAGTGGTTAGGCCATATAGTCCACCACGCTGGCCTAGTGCGGGTTGGCGTCTCAAAACTTAGTTTAAGGTATTAGTATTTGGATGTTTTATCATTAAAAATTCAGAATTGTTATAAAAATAAACATCATGATGACTTTTTATAATATGTACGCTGCCAGAGCTACGACTTATTTTATCAGGAACATTAGAAAATATGAATGCAGGGAAATATTGTAAACCACGCGGAAAAAGACATTACAATCCACAATACAATTATGATCATACAATACAATTATGATCCAACTAAACTAATAAAATAAGTACCGTTTGAAGTTTCATACTTTTCTAGTTTAAACAAGTTTGTAAGGCATAACTCACACAATTTCATTAACATTTTCTATAAAACCACAATTACATGGTTTTACCGAAAATTTGGTTGAAATTATGTGAGTTACGCCTGTACTAGGTCGAAAAGTATGAAACTATAAAACTATAAATTAGCGACACCAGGCTCTCCATGAAGACCTATAATATTATCATCATCGCGGTACATCACACTGTTGGACATTCATTGTCTTTTTATTTCCGCTTTGAAAAACGATTTATCGCTGTCGCTGCCTGCGGGAAATGCTAAGCGGTGATGTTGGTTTCACCGGTTTTACGAGTTAACGCTGTTCCACCCGGGAAAGATTCTGCTATCCAAGCGATCGTTGTGTCGATTCCCTACCAAAATTCCTACACCGGCATACCAACCATAAACATTAGTCGTCCCTTACGACAGTCAGGGGATACCATGGTGGAATTCTAAAAGTAGCCCCCAGTCCACAGTGCAAGATATTCATTGTCTGTCTATTCTTATCATCAATATTGTACCGGGTGTAACCCAACTACAACTTATCGACAATGCGCTAAAAACTGCAAAAAGGCCAATATGTTTATTGCAATTTTTATGTGCAATAAACATATTCCATTACATCTATAGTTTTTGCTAAATTAATAATTGAAACCATTATGTTTTTACAAGTATATGTACTTACATGTAGTTAATAGTGCTGGTGGCGGACACGACGCTGCCATCAGGCGCGACGACCACCACGTGCGCCGTGCCGTGGTCGTCGGCGCCCTGGAACGCCGCCTCGTAGTGTTTGCCACTCGTTGTACGTGCGCGAGTCGTTCACCCGCGCCCGGTACCCGCGCGCCCACTCCGCGCTCGACAGGTTGCGCTCCAACTGTACAGAACGATATTGCACTTTTAGAATTAGGCTGCGGGCACGAAACTAGCGATGGCGACGCGGTGGCGAGGCGATGCGGTGGCGGAGCGGCGGCGATGCATTCAAAAGCATGGACAGTATAGGTGACGCGCACGAAACGCGCGACAGCGGGGCGGGGCGATCGAGCGTTGCACAGGCGGCAGGACGGCACCAGCGGCGCGGGTGCGACGAATAAGATTAATGTTACGGACAAATAGGTAAAAATCGAAGTTTTCGTTTATTACATACATTGGGAATTGTAAATATATGTTTAAATTAACCATATTTTTAAAACAAAAGTATAATCTAATAGCGTGGTGGAATATACTTATAGCCTAACCACTCTCAATCGTCCTCTCCAACAGCCCGTACCCTACGTCCCCAGTGGGACGTATATGGACTGATGCAGATATTCTAGTAGAATACATCAATTATAGGTACTGTTGTTTTTAAAATCTATCTAATATTGTAGCCTTAGAAGTAATTAAAAATTTATAAGTAGTTAAACATACATTATCATATTGTGTTTTTATATTTTATTTACATTATTATGAAACAGTAGGTAGAAATGTAACAAATATATGATGTGTAGTATCTGCAGCAATGCCGACTTGATCTATATTTCCCTGTCATAACTATGCGACTGATCGACCGTCATGTTTCGTGCCCACGCGAAATACTACTCTTCATCGCCCCGCTCCGCCGCCGCATCGCTTCGCCACCGCTCGGCCATCGCTAGTTTCGTGCCCGCAGCCATAAAGTGACGTATTCCAACAAAACAAAAGATTTTGGCTTTTACTTATTTTTTGGCTCAAAATGATCTGTATCAGCCCATATACGTCCCACTACAGGGCACTCCTCTACAATACACAGTACGATTGAGAATGAAAATTACCTATCAAACCGTTATTAAAGAAGGACCCTATTGGCGCGCGAAACACAGATGTATACTTCGGTTTTTCAATGTGTCTTCCATAAGTACAAACATTTTTTTGTACAAATCTTAATGAACGTTTCCCAAAAAATTAGATTTTTTAGTAGGTCTCTATAGTTAAAGGCGCGATATCTACTCAGTAAAATATTATATACAGGGCTGTGCGAGTCCGGTTATTAATGTGCACTATACCTATAAAAAGTTTTATTTAAGTGCGTGGTGGCCTGTTGGTAAACAGACCAGACGCACCTGCCAACATGTTGACGGTGATCGTGGGTTTGGATCCCAGGGTACACCTCTGACTTTTCGGAGTCATGTATTTAATGATAGGTAAACACCACGCACTAAAACGGCGAAGAAAAACATCGTGAGGAAACCTGCATACCGTAGCGATTCATAAGAATTTCTATGGTCCTGCATTAGGCCAGCATGGTGGACTATATGGCCTAACCACTCTCAATCGTTCTCTCGATTGTAGAGGAGGCCCATGCCATTCAGTGGGACGTATATGGGCTGATAAGAAGAATTTAAAAAATTGCTGTACTTTGTAATAGGAATATTGTATCCATTTTTATTATTATTTGTCAACCTCCTCGGCGCAGTTTGCAGCAATGTGAGGTCGCGGGTTCGATTCCCGCCCCGAAACAAGTATGTATTTGTGTGAACCACACCTGTGGTGTGTACCTAGACACAAGACTCGGTTTTAGTGCAGGGTCAGGACTGTGTATGTGACTGTTGTGTGTATTTATTTATATCGAATGTTTAAATTTGACAAAATTGTAAACAGAATTGTTTTTCCAATCAGTTTACTAATAAACAAGTTACAATTATTTTAAATTTGTTGGTAGGAGGAAAGAATGCACCTATCGTGCTTTGACGTCATCTTATATTAGGCGCGTGGCCTGGATGCGAATTGTCTTTTATAGTATGTAGATATTTCAACTGATTAAGTACTTTATTACGTAGAATAAGAATACATATAAAATATGGTTTTTGTATACTGATAACATAAATGAAACTAGGTACTAATCATATAAAATGACTAGTATTTTTTTATCAATGATATTTTTTCTAATGTTGCGTTATAGTTGTTATACTGTTTCCATTCGTTTATTTTATTTTTGACAGTTCACGCCTATAAAGTACGACATTACAGTAGAACAATATTTTGAAATAAAAGTAGATACTTTCTTGACGGGTAACGCCCACTTAGAGTTGTGCCATTCGTAACGAATGACCACAGATAACAAAAACGATTTTGAATAGAATCAATCAATCGGAATCATTTGAAATAAAATTACATTAAAATGCTAATGAAAACAGTTAAACGTAATATAGTACCCAATATTAGGATCGAATGTATTTGCTGCAAATTAATTAATATGAATAAAGGTATACGTATTGAAGTGACTTTTAATAAGAGTTTAATTTAAAATAATTACAATGATTACAACGAAAATAAATGTTTAGTACCTACTTGTAATAAACAGTTAAACCATGTTGGAATTCATAGTACTTTAAGGATTAAATAATTAAAACAACTAAAAGGTAATTTGTTAATATTTTTATTTATAAACAATCGTCTGTTTCGTCGGAATCGGCGTCGTCGTCACTCGTATCCCCAGTAACACTAATTATTAATGAGTGCATGGGTAAGTTGTCAAATGCGACATCGCGATCCCAATCAGACATTATTTCTTTCTTCGTCTTATCTACGACACTCGCCCAGTTATGAGGCGTCACATTTTCACACGCATTTTTAAGCAACTCCAGCATTTTGTTTGCGGTGAAAGGAGGAGTTGTATTTATTCTCGCAGCATATCCTTTCACTTGCGCCCATATTAGCTCTATGGCATTATACTGGCAATGATATGGAGGAATTCTAAGGACGGTGTGCCCATGTTCTGCAGCCATTTCATCTATAACGTATCGTTTAGGCTGCTTCCTCATTTTAATATTTTAAGTAACTCTACTTTTAATAGGGACTCGTCCACCTCCTCGCCATTGTTACGGAGCCAGTTTATTATTTCATTTTTTTTACTGGCTTGCGTTGGCATTTTGTTAATTTGCCGAGAGTGATAGGACGCATTATCTATACATATTGTTGATGGCTGTTCGAGTGACAATAACATTTCCCGAAACCATTTTTCATATACTTCGGAATTCATTTCTTCGTGGTAATCCCCTGTTTTCTTTGATTTAAAAGCTAACATAGCATCTTGCACAAATCCTTTTGCGGTTCCTGCATGACAAATTATAATTCTTTCACCTTTTCCCATTGGCACTGCGGTCGAGGAGCTAGCAGTGTTGTCAGTCCAAATTTTTGATACCGTGTGATTCGCATTGAGCCAAGTTTCATCGGTGAAAACAACATTCGACCAGTCTTCTATTTTTTTAGCTTGTCTTAAAAATTCGCATCGATACAAAGCAACATCATTGCGTTCCATCAATATTTTTCTTTTGTCACATTTTTTGTATTGGAATCCAATCCTATTCAATACCTTCGCCAAAGAAGACTTTTGACCACGGAACAAGCCACTAGTTTTCAGAGATTGTACTAGGTTATGTAAAGTAGGAATCTCTTTTCTTTGGTAATAATCGTATATATGACGACGAATAGCATCACCATCAAAACTGTCAATTGCTGTCACTTTAAAGGGCTGACGTTTTTTCTTAGGTGTAGATGGCTTGTTTTGTTCCATGCCACTACTGCCGTAGCCTTCTTTAATTATTTTTGAAACTGTTGGAGCAGTAATACCTAATGCTGCTGAAACACGGTCTCTGATTTGAGTCACTGGTATAAGAGGTCCACCATTACGGCTTTCCCTTTCAAAGTACTCATGAAAGTCGCAACACAAACTCCCTTGTTTGTCCTTTAAGCACCTTTCCTTTAGGCATTTTGAAAGTGATGAAGGCAGGTACGATGTTCTCAATTCAACCAAATGTAGGAATTCACGGGTAAAACAATACGGAGGAATATAAATACTCAACTCGACGTATGAAAAATGTGAATTAAAATTCAGCGAACGGAAAACACTAGCACGGGCGCGGGCGTCTCGTGTGAGTGACCACAAAATGGCGGCGCGCGTCACCTGTCTGCCCCGTGTTGCCGTTTCACAATTTGTTTTTAACAACATTACTATTGCCGACGGAAGTGATAAGAATATTAACTTAACATGAGTAAATGGTTTATTTTAATATAATTATTAAATCAAGTAACTTAAATATCCCTGAAGTTTTATAAAACAATGCATGGAGCAAAAATAAAATATGTATTAAATCGATTAAAACTTGTTCAAAAATAAAATCGTTTGTTATAAAAAATTGATTCGATAACGCATCAGGCCATCACTATTTGATTCAGTACTCGATGTGTCAAAAATAAAATAAACGAATGGAAACAGTATACGAGAATATATGATGTTTATGAATATTTTATATGTGCTACGAAGAAGCGGACCATAAAAGATAAGAAATATGTGGATTTTCGTAGAAACGCTACTATTTGCACAGCATTATTTCAGTCGCCAATCAAATTCACTGACTTCATGTGATACTCATCGTTAAGACCATCTAGTAGTCTGTCTCCTAATAATTAAAGTATTATATGTAGATAACGAAAAAAATATTATAGCACTGCGCATGTACCAACCCTGGACCGTGTCAATTAAGTGGAGTACACAAGGAAAGTAACTCTGCGTAGAGACCAAAACAGAAATAACGGTACGTGTACTGTGTTTTGTTAAAGGAGAATGCCCATTTTACTATGAAAATATTGGTAAATTTAGTATCGGTGCTGATGTAAAAGTGATGATAATAACTTTATTTTATGAAAAACTGTCGCCCCGGATAAAACTAGAAAACGGTAAGGATATATGCTATAATTAATTTTAAGCAGAATCTGTACATCGATCAACGATATCGCATCTTTAGAATTACAGAGACATAACTAAGAAAATATTTGTGGGACACCTTTTATTAAAGATTAGTAATTAAGAAATTTTGTACTTATGGAAGATATATCATACATCTTTCTATCTTCACGCGTCAATAGGTTCTTCTTTAATAACGTGTCCAATGGAGATAGTCATTTTGAGTCCATAAATGATTAAAAGCTAAAACCAATTTATTTTTGGGTTAGATCAGTTTAATTCTAAAGGTGCGATATTTTTTACCGATACTATGAAGGGCATTATCTTATTGTTCTTATTCATCAATGCTGTTAGGCCAGTGGTCGTGTTATCACAATAGATACTCACATCCCGTATATCATAGGAGAGGTTAGAGCGTGAAGGGTCTCCGAGGCCTGTTCGTTTGGCGTACGCGTACTTGAATGTCTCGACGACGCGGTGCCAGTACAGCGTGGGAGGCGGGCGGCGCGGGCGTGCCGGCGCCCACCCAGTCGCGCAGCATGTTGAGGATGAAGGCCAGCACGGAGCCCGAGCCCGGCAGCGGCACCGAGTACAGAGTGTGCTCTGACGAGATAGGCACTGCGATCGGCTCTTGCCATTCTACCCTGGATAACACACACCAGAGTTTTTTATTGCATTGGCGAGGCGAGCATCCCATTCTCCTGATGGTAAGCGATACGACCAATCATGGACAGAAACGAAACCAAAGAGCACTATGAATTGCAAAGCTTGATTTAGTAATTACAAAGAAATACTTGGCCTTCCACAGTGCTCGCTATCATGATACATAAGGTGTTAATTCTTAATGTCTAAAAAAAATTTTGCGAAATGTTTAGTTACATCGTGTTTGTAGTCACTAAAACTACCACCTGGCTTCGTTTTCCGTAGCAGTTTTGATATACCCGGCATGGTGTTACTTCATTTTAGCGTTGAGCCTAGTCTTTGATTAACACATCGAGGATGAAATATTTTTCACATTAAGTGTTTTGATATTACTTAAATATTGTTATAAATTGCTAATAATGCATCTTGTGATTATATACAACAGAGTAAATGTATCGTCACCTGAAATTCCTGAGGTCGTCTTCTGTCACGATGCCGCCGAAGTTCTGTATGTCTTGTACGAGCCGCGCCGTGAGGGAGCCGTTGTGAATCGCCTCGGGGCCCTCTTCGGCTATTATATCCAAGGTCCGCGCGAGAGTCGGCTCCGTGATCAGGTCGCCCTCGTTCACACACCTTGCCCGTCGCCTCGTTCACGTACACTTCCCTACACACAAACATGTTTTAATACTGAATGGCCGTTGGAATCGCAAGGAAGGACGACTTGCCTAAGTTGTAGGAACTTGCTGGATGCAGGCCGCTTGCAATAGGTCGATGTGGAGATCCTTGGGGGAGGTCTATGTTCAGCAGTGGACTTTCTGTGGCTGAGATGATGATGATGCTGATGATGAATGGGTAGTGCTTCAGAGCTTAGTTTATTTGAATTAACCTAAAATTTGCAGTGAGGTATCGGACTACACATTGCTTCCATTGCATTGTAAAAATCCACACTGATATACCTAAGTCAAAATAAAAAAATAAAATTTCATGAACGTACCTCATGGAGGGTTCCGCCAATATCCTGTCGCTGTAGGACTGCAGCACGCGGCCCATGTATTCGCTGACGCGGTGCCCTCGGCGGCACAAGTCTGCGGTGGGCTGCACCAGCTCGCGCCACGGCAGGCGTCCGTACTCGCGATACAAGGCGCCGTAGCCTCGCAGCTCGCCCGGCACGGCCACCGCCAGCCCGCCCACCGTCGACGACGCGTTCTCGAACATGTTCTGTCGCGTGGCGGCTGGAGCGCGCTCGCGAGCGTTCAGCACGCGTATGCGACCCGTCCGCGCGTCGTACACCGTGGCCAGGAATCCTCCTCCCAAGCCCATGCATTGTGCGCACCCGATGCCCTCGGCAGAACAACGTCGCTATAGCCGCGTCTACAGCTGAACCATTCTTCTCCAGTATTTCCCTGGAATTAGAAGTTTGAGACGTGAACGTTGATATAGTTGTTGCTATAATAAATGAGGAATAATTAAAGTGAACTAATCCAAAATGTCTTTTAATCATATTTTGGCTCAAAATGACCTGTCGTTATTAAACCTATTGACGCATGGAAGGCAGAAAGATATATATGTAAATCGGTTTTCAACATGTTGTTATGTTCCAATCATATTTTAAATCGTGGGTAGCATTAAAGTACACAAATAGGCACTAATATAACAAGTGATCGATTTTTTTTTAATTTAGACGACATGACGTAAGCATTGTTGGCTCGGAGGTCTGACAGTCCGATTAATGCAGGGCGCTACCGACACGTAGGTTCGAATCCACTCCACTTTAGTCATTTTTGTTTTTTTTTATTCTTTGAGAATTTATGTACACCTCGGAGGGGGAAGGTCATAGAGGCATTTGAAAAGTGACACGAGCGTGACGTGTGTCGAGCAAAAAGTATTTTTGTAAATATTATTTACTCAAATAATTAGCTGAAATTATAATACTGTTCCTGTGTGATTAAGTTTTGGTTGTGGACAAAGGGGTGAGTGTTTTATTAAATGTCAGCTAGATTAGAGATAAGTAGTAAAAGTTGTTAATGACGTTGCATTTAATTGTCGTAGCCTAAAGACATGCCCTTTTTGGTGAACGAGGTTCACTTGGCATAATTCAAAACATTCCTGAGATCGAGTTAGCCGTGGTTTGGTTTTGGCAGAGTTCCGTTCCCAAATGCAGTGAACAAAAATTCTCCTGGCGCTCAACTTTAGTTTAGTTAGATTTAGTGTATGTTTAAGGATTAGTGTAAGTTTTGTGTTATAATTAAACGGATTGTTTGTAATAACTCTATTTTAATTATGAACCCGTAACAAATAGCGCCCAACGTTAAAATTAAACGGATTTAGAGCATTCATTGAAGTAGATTAAAGTTTTGATTACCCACCTACTTATACAAATTATTGCACGTATAATTAAGATTAGTAAACGAGGGCGTTTTTAAAGCTGTTTTCATTTTGAGTTAAATAATAAAGTACATCATTTATTTGTTAAGATTATTGCAGTGAATTCAATGTTGATCACAGTTCTTTGTATAAATTGTATTGATAACAGTAGTGATCAATTTGTGTCGTGTTTTTTTTATTATTGAGTAATTTTAAAGTCTTTTTATTTTCTATTTTAGTTAACATTCTTTTATACCTTGGTTAGTTCAGTAGTTTGTAGTATTATTTTAAATAGCTTTTTGTGTGTATTTGATTGTGTTTAGATCGTAATTTTGGTATTATTTTAATAGGTACATAATATTTCATACGTAGTGGAGATTGTTTTTTTTTTCTCTCAATATTCTTTGCACAATGGATCCTCAGTATTTATTAAAAGATGAAGTGGAATTGAACTTGCATGTCGTGGCTATTCACAGTCAGGGGCGTTGGTTTCTGCATTAAAAAGAATTCTAAAGAAAATGATTCAAGCTGAAAGTTTGGAACAAGTATCATATCAAATAAAAGCACCACAATCATGCATAGACACTCCAGGGGTCCAGTTAGAGGTTTGTGCTGATAAAATCAATACTATTTTATGTTATATCCTGAATTAAATGAAAAACCTGACAAACAACTTACAAACGTTTAGTATCCGCGATTAATTCAGTATTGTCAATAGATTAAAACTTATCAAACCACACGACGATTTGGAGGGAGAACGAAAAAAACTTCTTTTGGATAAAACTGCCTTATTATTAACCGACTTGGAACAGAAGGATGAGTTGGAGGATAATGATGATATAACTCCGGAAATGAAGCAGGCATTACATAACTCGATAGGAAAAGATTGTGAAAAAATTCTTAACGATATAGATGATAAAGCTACTTATTTAGATGTCCCAGTCCCTTCGACCTCAAAATCTTAAAATAATATTATTTCAAAAGGCACGTTCTCAAAACAACATTTAGAAGACAAAAGAGTTAGCTTTGCAAATAATCATTTCGACATTTCGAATAATGTTGAACCTGCACAATCTAGGTTATTTAACTCGACCTTATTTGAACCAGATCAATTAAGACGAAATCTTAAACTCGTTCCAATTAGTCAATGGGGCATTCAGTTTTCAGGTGATAATACCATTAGTGTCAACGCATTTATTGAACGTGTTAATGAACTAAAGGATGCTAGAAATGCCACTGATGAGGGATCTATGGCGCCATTCTATTGACTTCTTCAAAGGCGATGCCTTGATTTGGTTTCGTGCTAATAGAGAATATGTAAATACTTGGAACGAACTCGTCATTCTGCTAAAGCGCACATTTCAATCGCCATATTATCAGGAAGAATTGTTATCAGAAGCCAAATCCAGAACTCAAGGTAAAAATGAATCAGTAATAATTTTATCTCAGTCTTACAAATATGTTTAATAGACTTCCTAATAAAATCTCCGAGACGGAAAAAATAATGATCATCATGAAAAATTTGCAACCTTACTATCAAAGAGCAGTATGTAGGGACACTTTTACGTCAATGCGGATTTAATAATGTTTCTAAGAATAGTAGAAAGGACCCAAAATTAATTGTGACAACTTCCAAGAGCCTAAAATTCCAATGAATTCTATTGAGCCTGACTTAGCGTATAAGGCTACTCCATGGATTGCAAAATAGTAAAGATATTTTTGAAATAAGAAATAAAACCACAGGTGTAAGTACTAATATAAAAATCAGGTGTTTGGAATTGCCGTGAATTAGGACATATATTCAGGTCATGTACAGTTCCAAAACAAGATTATTTGTTACAAATGTGGTCGCTTTGGCATTACCTCTCTAAGATTGCACTTGTAAGGGAAACGCTCTTGGGGAAAAGCGCAAAACCTGTCAATTGAACTTTCCCCTTGATAGGTATAGCAAAGAATGGCAGGACTGGTTAGTATTTGTGCGTCATTTCATGTCTCGAACGTCATATCACCATTAACATTTAAGAAAAAAATTCGAAATAGGCCATATATATATATCACGATATTGAATCATACTTGTAGTGGTTTATTGGATTCTGGAGCCACTCGTACGGTAATAAACTCAAACTTTTGCTGGTACCTTGAAACGACTAGGTGTCAAGACGCAGAAACTTAAACGAATGGATATTACTACAGCTGATGGAACCAGTCATAGTATCAAGGAGTTATTTGACGGTTCCAGTACAATTTAATACTCAGTTTCATATCATCCCGATGTTACTAATGCCAGAATTATCACAACCGCTAATTTTGGGTAAGGACTTTTTTGACAAATTTGGTATTCCGTTAAATTCAAAGAGGACGACACTCGCTATTAAATCCAATTGTAAACACCATACACGATCAATCAGTAGCAATAATGACAGAAAATGATTTAAATGAAAATGAAAAGATACGCTTAGCCAACATCATTACGGAAATAAGAAATAGTATTGGGATAGGGTTAGGCAGAACTAAAATAATCAAACACAATATAGACACAGGTGATAGTAGACCAGTATATCAAAAACAATATAATTTCTCACCATATGTCAGGCGGGACATAGAACAAGAATTAGATGAGATGTTAAAAAATGATGTTGTGGAAACCATCTTATAGTCCCTGTGTTCACCCATAGTATGGTAAAAAAAAATGATGGGAGAAATAGGCTTTGTTTAGATAGTAGACAACTCAATAAAATCACAAAGCGAGACACTTATCCTTTGCCACGAGTTTCTGCAATTATAGACAACCTGCGCAATGCAAAATTCCTCAGCACCATTGATCTGAAATCCGCATTCTGGCAAATTGAACTGGATGAATCAAGCAAAGAGAAAACAGCGTTTGCTGTGGCCCGGTAGAGGTCTATTTCAATTTAAAGTCATGCCATTTGGCTTAGTAAATGCTTCACAGTCGCAGCAAAGGTTAATGGATATTTTATTTCATTCTTTAGAAGGAAAGGTGTGGGCCCTACTTAGATGACATTGTCATATGTTCAGAGACTTTGAGGAACACATAAAAATTTTAAATGAAGTTAAGAATATTTGAAAAATGCTGGGCTGACAATCAATGTAGACAAGAGTAAATTTGCACGACCAAGTTTACGATTTTTAGGATTATTGTGGATAAGGATGGGTTACGTACTGATCCTGATAGGTTTCAGCAATAATGAATTTTCCGAGACCTAAAAACATAACTGAACTGAAAAGGTTTATTGGAATTGCTAGTTGGTATAGAAGGTTTGTCAAAGATTTTGCCACAGTAGCTGCCCCACTACATCATTTAACCAAGGGTAAAGAAACAAAAAGTTCTCTCGACTAATGAAAGCTGATAAGCATTTGTACACCTCAAGACCTTACTTACCTCTACACTCGTTATGTCATGTCCAAAACTTACGAAACCTTTTGTAATACAATGCGATGCATCAAATAAAGGAATTGGATCGGTATTGTGCCAAGAGTTTGATGGAATTGAGCAACCCATCGCATATTAAGCAGAAAGTTAAATGAGAGGGAACAACTTTATTCACTTCAGAAAGGGAGCTATTAAGTATAGTTTATGCTGTGGAAAAATTTAGGCCATATATTGATGGTACACACTTTACAATAGTAACTGATCATAGTGCTCTTAAAATGCTTCATAAAATGAAGGATCCACACGGTAGGTTGGCCAGATGGGCAATGAAATTGCAACAATTAGTTTCGACATAATTCATAGGCCAGGTAAATGTAACATCGTACCAGATGCCTTATCTCGTTCTATAAACGCTCTTGAACATAAGAATTATACGATACAAATTTAGATAAACATAAAGACAATTGGTACATGGATAGGTAGATAAACTATGTAAAATGGGTAAATATTATCCTGATTGGCATATTGTAGACGGCTTACTTTACAAGAAAATACGCCTAAGACAGTTCCCTGACCAAAGTAATGATTGGAAATTGTATATACCGAATTCACTAGAATAGACATTATGAACTTGTGCCATAACGATAGTACCGCTGGTCACTTAGGAATTCGAAAAAACGCCTACTTAGATTAAACAGGCATTATTATTGGCAGGAATGTTAAAAAACGTAAAAGAATATGTAGGAAAATTGCGAGACATTCGCAATAGATTAAAAGTGTTCGCAAAAAAAAACTGCCATTGGGTTTGATGGGAAAACAAAGATAGTTACAAGACCCTGGCAGTTATATCTATGGATCTATGGGACCATTTCCCAAACAAGTAAAAATTGCAATACAATGATTCTGGTATCACATGGTATGTTTAGTAAATTTGTACTTTTGTTTCCTCTAAGAACGGGCAAGGCCGATAAAATTTGTGAAATCCTAGAACACCAAATTTTACTCTATGGAATACCTCAAGCAATAATTTGTGATAATGGTAAACAATTTGAGTCCCATTTAGTTAAAAATCTCACAAAAAAGTATAATTGCCAAATATGGTTTACTCCAAATTATCACCCACAATGTAATCCCACAGAGCGTGTTAATAGAGTAATAGGTACCATGATATCTTCCTACATTCACTCCAAAAAACATAATGAATGGGACACCCATATTCACGAATTCGCACATGCAATACGAACATCTGTACATGAAACTACGGGGTATACGCCGGCTTTTCTATTTTTTGGAAGGGAAACATCGATATTAGGAAACGCTAGCAGGGGCGTTATAGCCAATTAGTGTCAATAATAATGAAGCGTATCACTATGATACTAAAGAATATTTGGCCGATCTTCAATCCAGGTCGACTATTATAAGACAGTGGAAACAAGGTTAAGATTATGCCATGACAAAAGTCCTCAAGCCTATAACGAGAAACGAAGACCAGCTAACTTCCAAATTGGTGATGTGGTATGGAAGGAGAACAAAAATTTCTTTCAAACGCAGGAAATAAGTTTATGGCTAAATTAGCACCCAAATTTGAGAAAGCAATCGTAATCAAAAAGTTGTCAGATAATGTTTTTCATTTAAATATTCCTTGGTAAATATATAGGAATTTGGCACGCAAAAGATTTAAAGCCCGTTAAGTGTGATAGCCTAATAATATACGACAATAAAAATAAAATAAAAAAATACGTTGTATTTTTTTCTTTGTGTGGTTGAGGGGAATGTTATGTTCCAATCATATTTTAAATCGTGGGTAGCATTAAAGTACACAAATAGGCACTAATATAACAAGTGATCGATTTTTTTTAATTTAGACGACATGACGTAAGCATTGTTGGCTCGGAGGTCTGACAGTCCGATTAATGCAGGGCGCTACCGACACGTAGGTTCGAATCCACTCCACTTTAGTCATTTTTGTTTTTTTTTATTCTTTGAGAATTTATGTACCACTCGGAGGGGGAAGGTCATAGAGGCATTTGAAAAGTGACACGAGCGTGACGTGTGTCGAGCAAAAGTATTTTTGTAAATATTATTTACTCAAATAATTAGCTGAAATTATAATACTGTTCCTGTGTGATTAAGTTTTGGTTGTGGACAAAGGGGTGAGTGTTTTATTAAATGTCAGCTAGATTAGAGATAAGTAGTAAAAGTTGTTAATGACGTTGCATTTAATTGTCGTAGCCTAAAGACATGCCCTTTTGGTGAACGAGGTTCACTTGGCATAATTCAAAACATTCCTGAGATCGAGTTAGCCGTGGTTTGGTTTTGGCAGAGTTCCGTTCCCAAATGCAGTGAACAAAAATTCTCCCTGGCGCTCAACTTTAGTTTTAGTTAGATTTAGTGTATGTTTAAGGATTAGTGTAAGTTTTGTGTTATAATTAAACGGATTGTTTGTAATAACTCTATTTTAATTATGAACCCGTAACAATGTGTGTGTTACAAATCTTTAATGACCGTTTTCCAAAAAATAAGATTTTTTAAGTGAGGTCTCTTTAATTCACCACAAGTCATGTATTTGGCTAGGTTCGGAGTAATACGTAATTTATTCCACATGTGTTTTCCTAGCAACAAATTTATCTACAGTTGAATACTACTTCAGTATATGTTGTAGCACCTGTAATTATTTGCGTGTTAGAAGTAATTTCGCAATGCCATGAGTATTATAATATACCTGTATGTTTATTGTTTACCACACAACGGTAGCATCCGTCACTTTTATTTACATGATGAATGATAGAAACAATAAACATGACGTATAAGTATAGCTTTACAAATTGTTCTAAAATTTTAGTTTTGTTTTGCGTCTGCACCTAAGTAATGTCTCGTCGTTCGCAATATTACCGAAATAATTACCTAGTAAATAAAGTACAAATTGTATTGAATAACATCTTGATAGCCTCCGTATCGTAGTTGGTTATACGCCAGCTGTGAATCAAGAGACGCTGGTTGGAACTCCTTTTCTGGACAGACATTTTTGTGTGACCCACAATATTTGTGAGATCAGTTTCTGATGCCCACCACCTAAAACTCGAACCTAGTATAGGACTACTATGTATGTGAATTTTGGGTGTATTAATTTATTTCTTACTAATCGCTTAAGTCCGCCCGGGTGCAGGTATATTTTTCAAAATGGCGGCGAAAATGTTCAATTTCGACTATCAATGTAGAATATCAACCAATGGGACCACGAAAAACGTATAAAATTTCCCCGTATTTGCTAGATTTTTTACTGCCGCTATCTCCTTTAAGTCAAATCGCGATGATATTTAGCTTATAATATTCCTTGATAAATGACCTATCCAACACAACATATTTTTTCAATTCGATCTAATAGTTTCTAAGATTAGAGGCAACAAACATACAAACAAACAAACTCTTCAGCTTCATATATTACTATAGATTTAAATGTAGTACCAACCTTCCAATAGTGGCGCATTCGTATCCATTAGCGGCGACGGTGGCGCGCGGGAAGCGCGGGTAGTCGGGCCCGACCCACGGCTGCAGCACCAGCACGGCCACCAGCGCGCCCGCCACCACCGCCGCGAACACGCTGCCCACCACCAAGCAACGGCGCGACTTCCAAAACCTGCACACCAACACACTTTAGCATCAGTCATCAGACACAATGGGCATACCCACAACCTAATGGACGTATGACGTCACACTTCCAAATAAATTGAGATCGATCTGTCTGTCTGTATCAGCCCATACACGTCCCACTGCAGGGCACGGGCCTCCTCTACAATCGAGAGTACGATTGAGAGTGGTTAGGCCATATAGTCCACCACGCTGGCCTAGTGCGGGTTGGCGGACTTACATACCATAGAAATTCTTATAAATCGCTATGGTATGCAGGTTTCCTCACGATGTTTCCTTCACCGTTTAGTGCGTGGTGATTGATTATCAATACACACATGACTTCGAAAAGTCAGAGGTGTGCCCTGGGATTCGAACCCGCGACCACCGTGAACATGTGGGCAACCGCGTTTCGTCCGTTTACCAACAGGCCACCACGCACTTAATAAATAAATTGAGATCGATAGACTGATAAAATATCAAATGCCATAATATCATTCATGTAATAAAATCGCAGAATTAAATCATTGTTGCGTATAACGATCATCTGCAAGACCATACACAGACTCCCACTTCGTTGATTTTCGGGTTGCATGTCCACAACCTTTTTTGAAGGCTGGATCCGCCCTTGCGTCTCATCTATGGCATTGTTTTGACATTTTATAATGATTTATCATCATCAGCCCAAATTGTTGTCCACTGCTGGGCATAGACCTCCTCAAAATTGCGCCATTTTACCCTGTCTTCGGCTTGTCGCATCCAGCATCTGCCAGCGACCTTTCGCAAATCGTCACTCCACCTAGCGTAGTTGGCACCTAGATTTATAATGATTAAATTAACATTTCACATATTAATTTAGGTAGACATTGATTGATTGACTGCCTCGGTGGCGTAGTTGTACTAGGGTACGGTTACAAAGCTGAGGTCTCGGGTTGAATCCCGGATTGGGCAAAGTGATATTGGAATTTCATTTTCATTATCAGCCCAGAGTCAGGGATTTGTGCCCGATATGGCGATAGGCTCGCCACCTATCACATTGTGGGAAGATACAAGCCGAAATGTGGGTATCCTGGTACTTTTGCCTACCCCTCTGGGCAAAGCCGTGAGTTAATGTATGTATGTATGCATTGTTAATTGATTGATTGTAATAAAATGTGTGATTTAGGAGGATGCGCCATAGCGCATGACAAATTGTTGGCCGTAAAATAATATAAATTGTAAGTAGTAGATAATAATTACATGCTTAATAATATAAGTCATATCGCACTTTAATAAAAATAAATAGATAAGATTTATTACATTATAGTATATTATATTAGTTTAGCTTACATAAAAATACTTTATCACACATTCGCGTCGGTCCAAACAATAATGAAGAATTATGTTTTTCCAAATTACTACCAATTATTGTGTTAATGTTTATACCATTTTTACAGCGTTGAATTTACCATATTTCAATCGAATAGGAGTTAATATATACATACATCCCAAACTAGTTATAAAAGGAAAGTTGGTATCGAAAATGCGGGATCCAGAAAGACATTGTGCTCTGTCGTTTAGCATGAATAAAATTTACAGATATGAATTCGTGCATTCATACGGTAACCTAAAGTGGCAGGCAAAAATACACGGAGCCCGGAGGTAAACTCAACATGCGTGTATTTTAATTCTTGCGCTGTGTGCTGTATAGTGGTTTATCAACATTAACCGAGTTTTTATAGGCATTTCATATAGCCCCGATAAAGTGACAGTGTATATAATATATACATATTATACCATATTATGGTAAATGTGGTGAATTTAAAACGGAGGCTATGCAACGCCAGAAAGCAAATATGCAATCTGTATCAGCCCATATACGTCCCACTGCAGGGCACGGGCCTCCTCTACAATCGAGAGTACGATTGAGAGTGGTTAGGCCATATAGTCCACCACGCTGGCCTAGTGCGGGTTGGCGGACTTACATACCATAGAATTTTTTTTATAAATCGCTATGGTATGCAGGTTTTCCTCACGATGTTTTCCTTCACCGTTTTAGTGCGTGGTGATTGACTATCAATACACACATGACTCCGAAAAGTCAGAGGTGTGCCCTGGGATTCGAACCCGCGACCACCGTGAACATGTTGGCAGTCGCGTCTAGTCCGTTTACCAACAGGCCACCACGCACTTACAAATATGCAATGGCTCATCATTATTCACTACACTAGTCGTTATGTGATCATATAAAAAAATCTACGACCACCTCCAACAATCTTATCACCCGAAAACGCATCAATTCCGCAACGCAAAACTGTCGTTTTATCAGATTTCTGGGAGGCAATATTACCAGTTGACACTCAGTTTCTACCGCAAGGATATAGTCTTGGGTAAATAATTTATTGAAATTAATATAAATAAACTTCTAAAGCAAAATTAGTATCATACATTAGTATGCTGGTATTATTGGCAGGAGGGCAATTAAGTAGTCTACCCCGTGGTTAGGACTTGGGGCGTAAGAATTCCGTCACAATTTTCCCTGGCCGCCGTGAAAGGCGACCTATAGGAGTCATCGTAATTTTTGGGCGTACTGTGGAGGCAGTGCACCCTCACTTACTGCGATTCTGCGATCGACGACAGATCGCGTGGCCTCGCATCAGCACTTTAAACGGGCGTTCAAACCGACGTATAAGTGGAACAACTTTGTTCCCAAATGAACGGGAATAGACTTGGTCCGGCGCCAGGCGACACAGTGAAGGAATCGGGACGCTTCTGACCCTGAGGTATCCAGTTTCGCCCGAAATTCGCTCGAGGGGCAATGAGGGGGACACATGGAGTTTTGTTAGTATGCTAGTGTAGGATTTGGTAGAGACCCTGCTCGGCCACATTACCTGAAGCGTGCCGAGCTAGAAGGCCAGTGACATTAACATACTCCTTTCGGTTTCCTCCGGTGTACCGAAAGAGGAGCTTGATAGCTTTCCTCTCGACACAAATCATACTAATAGTAATAACTACGATAATGATAAAATAATTTATGTTAATTTTAATCAGCATTTACACTTGCACGCATATTAGATCGAAAACGCTGTTCTTGATAAAGGGAAATGTGACATACTGGTACATATTTACTTTTGACTACGCAATAATATAAGTGGCGTATCGATATGTGGCTTTACTTACGTTCAAAGTATGTTTAGAAACACAATTCAAAATATACACGCCCGAAACATTCTGAGTTTTTATAGTATACAATACCTCAACAATTTACGTTTATCTGACATCTACAATTTTGTACAATCATCGGAACATGAATTATTAAAAATTACAGAACTGTCATTTTTATTTCTAATTCGTGTTTATGACATTTTATTTTTGACAGTTGATTTGTTATTTTATATCATTTTATCTTTAACAAACTTTTTTAAAATGTAATAAAATGTTTGCTGATTTGTCCTCGTACTTCACACCAGAGCAACGATTTGAAATGTTTTGTGGTGTATTAATGGTCCCTGGCCATAATACTAATATAGTCTAATAGAGTGAGTGTGAAAATGAATCTAGGCTGACATTTTCCGCAAACTGAAATGAAAGATTAAATCGAAGACATAATTCAATGATTCTTTATCATTCCCAGATTTTTTATCAGAGTTTTTTAAGATGAAAGATTAAATATGAAGAGCTAACTCTTGTGTATGTCAATGGGTCTACTTCATTGTAACTATTTTTCCCAATGTATATTTTTCCCGCCAAACAGCAGTGTAATTGCACTACGGTATTTCGGTTTGAGGGATATTTTGGCCAGAGTAACTACAGACAAATTGAGACTTAACAATTTATGTCTCAGGATGGCGAGTGCAGTGGAATGCCAAGCATTGCTTTGTAATTCATGGTGTTGTTTGGTTTAGCTACTGTCATCATCATCATCATCATATCAGCCACAGGAAGTCCACTGCTGAACATAGGCCTCCCCCTAGGATCTCCACAATGACCTGTTGGAAGCGGCCTGCATCCAGCGACTTCCTGCGGGCGGGCCTGTACGTGGCCTCCACTCGAGAACCTTTCGGCCCCAACGGCCATCGGTTCTACGAGCTATGTGCCCGGCCCACTGCCACTTCAACTTGCCAATCCTATGGGCTATGTCGGTAACCTTGGTTCTCCTACGGATCTCCTCATTTCTGATTAGATCTCGTAGGGAAACTCCGAGCATAGCCCGCTCCATGGCTCGTTGAGTGACTTTGAGCCTTTTAATGAGGCCCACAGTGAGAGGCCACGTCTCGGTGCCGTATATCATCACTGGTAACACACAACTATCGAAGACTTTCGATTTTAGGCACTGAGGTATTTTGCACGAGAAGACGTCGCGAAGTTTCCCGAACGCTGCCCAACCGAGTTGGATTCGACGATTGACCTCTATCTTGAAGTTGGACCTGCCTAACCGGACCACTTGTCCTAAATAGACATATTCGTCTACAACTTCGAGAGTCGAGCCCCCAACTCCAATTAGCTACTGTATCCTTCGATTAATAAACTATTTAACCGACCTAATCATTGAGTTAATATTACTACGTATAATATTAGTTCAATCCAGCTAATCTAAATATTTAGATCCACGAAGCCTGCATCTGTTTTAATCGGCACGTTTTGTTATATTGTCTAAAGGGAACAATAGTTCTTATGTTTCTCGCTCGTCGCTAGTAAATAAGGAGGAAATTATAGTACGAGGAAAAATGTTCAAGAAAATCACGTCAATCTTAGGCACAATCATAATAAAAGAAGCATCGAGTATAATTAATTGTATAGAAGTTTTGGAGTTATGGACGGTTTTAAAATACTTGATACAGTAAAGATTTTTACAATTCAATGCCCGCAGAATTACGCTTACATGTTGATGGTAGGATGGTGGTAGGATTTTCATATGCAGTCAATATGCAACCCAATAGCGACAATTGTACATAATGTTGGAAAACCTGTCAAACCTGCAACTAACTAGTCTAGCGCTCGTTTTCACTATTTCTGTATCAGCTCATATACATACGTCCCAATGCAGGGCACGGGCCTCCTCTAAAATTGAAAATACAATTGAGAGTGGTACAAATATTTAATTGTCTAATAATTAAGAAGAGCTGGCATATTTTTCGATAGCTAAAATAGTTTACCAGTAGTTTTTAGTTGTATTGTTTACATTCAGTTTCAAATACCGTCGTAATGTTTTCCCACTGAAGTATGGTCTTTACTGTCAATAATTTAGATATTCTTTTATAAATAACTAATTTTGTTTATGTTATATTTTCCGTGGTAGACCTAGAGCATTCCCTATAACAAAGTAATGTCTGAATCCCACTTTAGCTACATTAGACAACTTTAGATTAGGGCAGGGTACTTCTGTCTGATGGATATTGAATAAGATCGCTGATACCCAATATCTTTGCATCCTCGCGTCCATTTTCCTTCGATAGGGTATTTGACTCCAATTTTTTATTGTATTTATCAAAACGTATTAACAGCTATGGTCTAACAAACAAGAAATTTATAAATCCATTCAGAATTAAACAAGTTAAAAATGTTCTAAATCTTGTAGTGGGAGTAACAGAAAAAAAATACAAAACCAAGATAGTGACGTCACTATATAGGGTTATTATACATTACAGTGTGCGGGTGTGAAAGAGACAGCAATATGTCCCCACTACAGCCCCACTCTTAATTTTATATGTTAATATTTGCCTTAACTTACAAGCTACTTTAATACTTTTTTGACAGCAAGGCTTTATTTTAACGTAAGTATTTGTGTTTGTAAGCGAAATAATACAAAAAATCGATAATAGTCAAATATCCTCCCTATTCTTCCTTTCATTGAGAGGTCAGCAATAAATCTACGACACAAATATGTAGAGGTAACCTTTGACTTTTAAATAAATAAATTACTCAACAGTCACATACATAGTCCTGACCCCACACTAAGATCGAGGTCTTGTGTTGTGGGTATCAGGAACTACGAGAGACTTTTCGGTCTCACACACACCTAGACCCGAAACAAATATCTGCTGATCACACAAATATTTGTTTCGGTGCAGGGGTTTAACAGCCGACATCTAAACAATTGCACCACGGAGGCTATCTGTATGTTAGTTTGTTAGTTCTAACCATAATCAAGTGCAACTACTTATCACCTTTTGGTTCGTATTTTGTGTTATTATAAAGTTTATGTAATCGTTGAGTTAAACGAATAAGCAGCAGACCATAACGAAAATACAGGTATACATGATATGAATAATTTTGAAGTTGTGTAAAAATTTAATGATTGTATAAATTATAATTTGACGTGTTTTTTCTGCAAATTACAGTGCAGTTAACACAAATAATTTTGTGTGAATCGTGATTTTTTACTATTGTGACTATGAAACCATGGAGGAAACTGCAAGGCAGGGCGGTAGATAGGACCTCTGAAAAATATCAAACGCTTGTATAAGGATATAACTCTTTTGTCTACAAAGTTATCTTAATATGTTATCATTATTACAATACCGTGAACCGGGCAGGAAAATATAACTCTAGCCACTATTGACTCGTTTAGCTGCTGTTAGGTAAAATAGCACTCCGCACCGGGTGTACTTCGAACCCGTAAGAATATGTTCGGAATATTTGTAATATAACACTATTTATCTATAGGAATACAAATGCAATACAAAAAACACAGGCACTGTATAAAAATAGACTAAGGATTAGCTAAGGATAAACGTACATATCACATTATTTGACAGTTTTCAAATCTCAAATATGTATATAATATTTTTAAATATTTGCCTTCGATGCTCTGCAGATTTTTTCCGGAATTCCAATTACATGACCTTATATAATGATTTTGTCTAGTTTCGTATTTCCTCGGATTCCCAGAGTGTCAGTGCGCAAACGTCTTTAACCACGTTCCGCGGATGAGCTGTCTAAAGTTACAACGTAGGGCGAATGTTTACGAGACAAGTTTTTAACCACAACGTTTTGCAAACACGTGTCGATTAGCTGTTAGATCAATATGACGTGCGAATATCATACATAGGTGATTGCGAATACCGTGTCGCACGTGTTTTAATATTTTGTTTAAGATAATATTATCATATAAACTAATGTTTTCTTCCCAAACAGGGTAAGCAGAGGCCGCCTTACACCCTCGTTTCGCGGTGTGTGCTCCGTCCCATTATATAATGATAAATGGAGAGTCTATAACTATTGCAGGCACAAATTCCCGACTCCGGGCTGATAATGAATACAAAAATGAAATATAATTGCCCAATCTGGGTTTCGAAACTGAGTCCTTAGTTTTACAACCATACCGTAGTTCACTGCGCCAACGAGGCTTTAATAATGTTGATTATTTTTTATAGATAGATAGTAGCTATTCTTTTTTTCAACACATGTCTGCGTTGTAGAGAAATAACGAGCTCAGGAGTAGAGTTTGTCCCGCCCTCACACCCACCACTGTAACTCCTGTAAGCCAGGATCAACAGTGGCACGCAATGTAATGACACCGAGCATTGAAGCTCGGCGAGTCTTCGGCAATATCTAATTTGACTTTACCCCGTAGCGAAATCAATCACGAAGTTAAATTTGTAGGATGAAATAAATTATTGTCCACTTCCCTCGGTGACAAGCGGGTGAAAAACCAATGAACTAAAGAGAAGAACCAATGAATAACCTCGTAAAAATACTTTTACAACCGAAGAAGCCAGCTGTAAAGCACCACAGATACATTAAAATGATAGGTCCCATTTTAATGTATCTGTGGTGCTTTATATATTTTTTTATATGAGGTGTTGTTATACTTGCTTCCAGTACTAGGTATGGCAAAAACGCCGGAAAGCACGGAAGTTTTTCCTAGTCTCTGCAAGGGTCCATGTAGAATACAACTCCTGATGATACTTGTATAAAAACCCATAGTTGAAAAAAAATACTTGCAAATATTTATCAGTGAATAAACTATGTAACTTCCAATACATCATATTTTTTTTGGCGGATGCGTCTGGAAATTCAGACAGTACTAAAACTTGCGTTTTCTTTAGAATAATTAAGATTCAGCTCAAGTCGTTTATTTGCATTTTAAGTATAATTGAAAAAAAATATTTTAATGCTTCCTTCAAAATTTTCTATTACGGACATTTGTATTGTATCAGTCCAAATACGGCCCCACTGCAGGGCACGGGCTTCCTCTACAACCGAGAACACGATTGAGAGTTGTACTTGTAAGGTCATATAGTCCACCATGGTGGCCCAGTTTGTGCCGTTGTGGCCCGGGTTGGTGGACTATAGATAGTATAGAATTCATACAAATTGCTATGGTATGCAGGCATCCTCACGATGTGTTTCCTTCACCTCAACATTGACTATCAATACACCCTGAATCCGAAGTCAGAGGTTTGCCCTAGGGTTTGAATCTGCCACCACCGTGAATATGTGGCTGTCGCGTCTCGTCCGTTTACCAACAGGCCGACCACGCACTACTATTACGGAAATTTACCCTGTTGATAATTACTGTGATGTTCCGGTGGTTAGGTTGGTAGTTTAAATAAAAACACAGTGATCGATTTCCATGTGCTGAGGCCCGTCCACTCGGTCCGACTTCTGTCAGTGACTAACCGGTGGCGGACGCTCGCTCAGTTTTATATATTTCTCATACTTGATTTCATCTACCTACAACACTATTTAGTCAGTACGTCCATCTCTTCCTTTCAATAAATTTGTTTTTGTTTTCAATAAAAATAACCGATAAGTATTGAACAAATCAAAATCAATATAGACATTTATTCAAATAGTCTATCACACGATCTTTTGAATCGTTCTTTTCTGCTACCACCGCTTCGGAACATGTTATAGCTGTGAAGAAGAAGCGGCGCAAGAAACTCCCTCAGCAACACGAACTGTCTTCTTTTTCTTTCTTTATTTTTTATATCGCCATTTACAATTACAATGGTTCAGGTCACAACTCACAATAATATCAGTTTTAAAATGTCAATTAGTACAATTTGATGCAAAAAAAGCATTTATTCCCAGCAGTTTTATCTTCCACATAATCTGAGATTCTATAATATGCCTTTTTAACACATTTAGATTTAGTCATTTTCACATATGTATATATGAAAATAAATGGCAAGCTACTGTAGTGTTGCTTTTTCAAAACCAGGTTTACAATACAGTGATTATTACAAAGGTACAAGTGTGTTAGTTCCAAGCAGTTCATAAATAATTTGGTAATTTATAAATTACATCAGCCTACGCTGTCCCACTGCAGGGCAAAAGGCCTCTCTAACCCTCCTTCCATTCGTCCCGGTCCAGGGCTCGATCTTGCCAATCTCTGTCCCACCTATCTCCAGCTCGTCTCGCCATCTTTTTCTGGGCCTACCGCGACGTTCTCAGCGTCTTTGATGGTATTCCATAAACTATAAAGTTGTTGTTTTTGCCCACAGTTCGTTTGGGCATGCGGCATATGCTGACCTGCCCAGTTCCACTTCCGGCTAGCTGCTTTCTTCCCAACGTCTAGTATTTGAGTCCTAGAGCGCAATACACTGTTTTTAAAACGTGGTTCACCAACTTTAAACCCTAGTATACTGCGCTCTATGGCTCGTTGACATACTCCGAGGGCGGACTTCTGAATTTTTGTCAAAGACCAAGTCTGCGCACCGTATGTTAAGACCGTAGGATGCATACATACCATGAAGTTTTTTCTTTAGGGAGAGGGGAAGGTTTCCCTTCATCAGTCCGTTCATGGACCAATAGTTTCCTCCAAGCATTTTCGGTGCGGCGCACAATCTCCTTTCCTGCCGCGCCTGAAGGAAACCAACTGGCCCAGATATATGTATTCATGACGTATCTAAATCCGTACCGTTGATGTCTATTTTGTGCTGTTTGGTGTTGGTCATTAGTTTGGTCTTTGACATGTTCATCTTCAGTCCGACCTCGAAGCTGGCTTTACTTAATTCTAATTATCATGGAGCCCAGTTCTGTAGCTGGGTAGGAAAAAGCACGATGTCCGTCGGCGAAACGAAGGTTGTTAACCTTCTCTCCCCGATACAATGCCTCTCCCTTCCCAGGATCTTCTTAACTTTTTAAAAAAACCTCGTCTAAGGTAGCATTGAGAGTGTAGGTGAGAGCGGGTCTCCTTGCTTGACTCCTTTGCGAATTGGGAAAGATTGTCCGTGGTTGTGTAGTTTTATGGATGCTGTGCTTTTATGATATATGTTTTTTAATAGGTTTTAGTATGTTGCTCAATGTTTTGTTTCTAGAGCGTGGAATATGATGAATGTGTAAGGCTATCAAAGCTTTAGAATAATCTATGAAAGCTAGCAAAGTGGAATCTCGTGTTCGTGATGTTTCTCGAGGATCTGATTGAGACTCTGAAGATGGTAAATAGTGGACAGACCTCGGCGGAAGCCTGCCTGTTCTGGTGTTTGGTGTAGGTCCAGTGTCTTAGAAATCCTGTTGTCGAGTATTATAAATTACCCATTTAAATTTGTATTTCTTCACATATACGAGTAATAATTAAAATGATTGCATATGTATACATCTCTCCATCTATTTTTTTACTACGATTACATCTCTTTCCGTAATATGTATTTTTTTTGCCAAACTTTTGTATTTTAGTAACCTTAGTAAGTATGCCTTCTTAGATTGACTTGCTCCGTTTCTACGCAATAGTGTGTAGAATTGTATCGTTGTACGCCACATTCTGTACAGGCCCTGTACTTTTTTATCGATTTCCCATCGATATTTAAAGTTTATACTTCCGTGAAACTTAACTGAAAGCAGAAAAAAGTTTAAACCATGTTCACAACTTTTGAAAATTACCAACACGGCGCGGTGGCTTGATCCATCAATGGAATTGATACATTGCGAATCATTCAGCAGATTTTATGTATGTATGTATCTCCTTAGGTTGTTTTAGGCTTCAATACTAGACATTGCTTATTTGTATGATGATCGAGTAAGCCTTGTTCAATTCAGTAGCTTTCACAGGTTGTTTCCACTTTACATCGACATAGGAAACGAGTCACATATCAGTACCTGGAAACTAAATTTCAATTTTTATAACTTGCAACAACTGACAAGTATATTGTGTACATATCCTATACTTTATTATGTCAGCGCTTGAATCAATTGTTTGTCGGCAAAAACTTGTTTATGCAAATCTTTAGGAACGCCAATTCGTTCTCACAAGTAGGATTGCATCATACATCCAGGGCTCATGTCATCACAGAGTCAACACTCTTTAATTGTTGTCAATGCAAGCCACTTCTGACAAGTTAATATTGCTACCATTTCGATATTTCCAATGGTATCTTTAACCGATTGTTTTATAAACAACGATTCAGTGAGTATGATGTTCTATCGTAGAGGTATTCGAACTTCGATTTGTATAACCGATATTGAAACATCGAATCCATTTTGCGTATTCTACACATTTAACTATACTGATGATTACTTCGCAATTCCATAATTGCACTTGTAACCGAAATGCCATTATTTTATTCACACAGGCTTTGGTCACATTCTAAATTACCTCTAGAGGTTTGTGGTTTAATTTTGTGATAATCCAACATCTTGGAATTCTAATGATATAGATACTATAAGCTGTTATTTTGAAAAACCTTTTTCATTGTTATTTGCGATAAACGAGTAATATTACGTTAAGTCTCTTTAATTTTCACTTGAAAGATGATTTAATTTAATATCGAGCAAAAGAAAACCTAGACTTTCTAGGAAGAAACTCAAACCGGTGTTCTGCAATCATTCTATTGCTACAAAACGAATATTGTTCTCATTTAAGTCATCAAGTTTTTCTCCAAAACTTGATCAATCAGCAGGTACAAGTAAAATATGGCCTATATTTAAGTAAATTATATTCATACTGTCACATAATTTTGATATATTGTGATTTGTAACTCATTGCTGTGCAACTGCACAGAGTATATTAAACGACCTTCTCACTTTAGTTACTCACAGGGCCTTATTCCCTTATTCAATTTTAAACAACCTGATATTTTGGAGGAATTATGGACCAACAACTTGAGGTTTGCTTTTATTTTCTTACGTATTATATACGCCCTTGAACGTTAATTTAATTATATATTTTGATTAGATACAATAATTTAGATTTTCAGTCTTAGACCTTCTTAGAGTCTTAGAGGTCTTAAACCTTTGCTCTGCTATATCTAGCCTTTTTCTTTAAGTCTGTTACATTTGAGGACAAATGTAACAATAAGTTATTAGTATCAACGAACGCTGTCTCGTCCGATTGCTACTTAATAACGTAAACTACATAAAGTCAATGATCTCATTTTGTACTTTTGACCCATCTGAAATTAGTTTTATACTTATTGCTTTAAAGCACAACCTCTGCCTCTTGATAGAACCAACGGACCACTAATCATGTCCGCTAACTGCTTGTAAATCAGGTTTTAGGACCGACTGAATATTACAGTTTCCTATTTATTCATATTTCCTCTGATTTACATTTAAAACCTTATCAGTACTAACCGACAGCGTCAGTTAACTGCTAATGATAAAAGGTTCCCAGGACATACCATTATAAAACATTTTATTAATGTCAACCAACAGGGACAGTTTACTACTTGTACCGCGTTCCAATAAATGTATTTGTTTTTGACCGACTTCAAAAGAGGAGGTAATCAATTCGACTGAATTTTTTTTTTTATGTTTGTTACGCGATTACGCCCGCAATTGTGAACCGATTTTGAAAATTTCTTTTTTGTTGGAAAGCATGATATACAGGTTGGTCCCATATAAAATTGGTGAAGACCTGATGAATATCTTAAGATCTGCCGACCAGAACTCCTCAAAATTAAACGGTCCAGCATTAATTCTTTTTGCGTTAGATTAAGTATAAGTATATTATTACAAAGGGTGGGTAAAAATGGGAAAAGGGTGGGGGTGGGGGGTGAGGGGGGTAGAAAATAGGTACAATTGTTAATACTCAATATCTCCGGCAGTTCTTAACCGACTTAAAAATAACTTTTTTGTCAAAGAGTATATATGATAGGTTAGACCAAAAAAAATATTGTGAAGACCTGATGAATATCTTTGGACCTGAAGGGCAGAACTCCTCAAAATTGAACAGTACAGCAATAATTCTTTTTACATTAGGTTCAGTATACGTTTATTACTACTACAAGGGGGGAGGGATGGAAAGGGGCGTGGAAAGGGGGGGGGGGCGAATATATACAAAGATAAATACTAAATATCTGCGACAATAAATAAATGATTTTAAATAACTTTTCTTCGGAACGAATTATACAATCGAAACGATTATATAATTAACATAATGTTGGTCACATAAAATATGGTGATGATCTGATGAATAGGTACATTCTGGAGAGCAGACCTCCACAAAACTTTGCAGAAACGCAATGATTTTTCCATTAGGTTAAGTATATGTGTTTTTAACGGGTAACGAATGATTACCACGCATAAGTGTACTCAATATCTCTAGCAGGTTGAGCCGATTTTAGTATTTTCTTTATCATAAAAACGAAATGACAGTGTAGCTTCCTTAAAAATCATAAAATATTAATTTCGTTTTGAAATCATAAAGGATCACAGTGGTTCATTTTTTGTATACATTGATTCCAGTTTTTCATTATATGATTACCTTTGGCATTATTGCAATGCTTATGAAAACTAAAAAGTAATAAATAAAATAATTTAATTAAAAATTAAAAGACCGACTTCAATGTGCACTACAAAGTAATAAATAATATATATTTCATTGTGCTAGCACACATTGATTAATTTTCATATTGACTAGACTAGCCAACAAATCTTAAATACGTAATATTTTGAAGGCGGGTCGCCAAATGACGAACACGACGTCCTACACTTAAATTTAATTTGTGTAAAACACCTAGCGAAAATACGCAATTTTACACGCAATATTAATTTACCTTAATCTATATAAACTCACGCCATTTTCCACGAAGGGGTATGCAGAGATTCTCCTGGTATCATCCAGGACCCCCACGTTACGCCTTGCGTGTTTTGGTCCCTCGGTGTGATTGGGGGCGAGAGTCTATAGTCATATCTGGTGCAAATTCCAGTCCCTGTCCTGATAACTACATAATAGAAAAATCGCCCGTCCTAATATATCAGCTCTTAATTAACATTGTTGAGCATCGGACTTATCTACAATCGAGCGAAACATACAAACTTAACAACCCTTCCCTTTCCTATACATTCCTCACTATGATTCCTATCACTGTTAAAGTAATTGTATACACATATAAATATGCAGTGACTCCAATAAGTCAATGGTGTACCTGGAGTTGAAACCCTTGACCACTATATCTTTGATCATATGCAATAAATTAAAATTAGACCACACATATGACACATATTAATTCTATTAAAATTTCAACAAATGTATACGTAGGATCAATATGTTAAATTAATTTGTTTCTAGTATACATATGACCTAACTGAGCGCCAACGGTACATCTACAAGTAGGTAATATTCAACTGTGTTACATTACTTAAATTTGTTCTCGATTGGCACTTGGCGACCCGCCTTCAAAATATTACGTATTTAAGATTTGTTGGCTAGTCTAGTCAATATGAAAATTAATCAATGTGTGCTAGCACAATGAAATATATATTATTTATTACTTTGTAGTGCACATTGAAGTCGGTCTTTTAATTTTTAATTAAATTATTTTATTGATAAATTTACACGGACATATTATAGGTTAACCTATTGCATTCATTTAATATCATTCTATTTTAGATGTATTCTGATGGTAAGTGATTGAACCGCTCGTATGCAATAGCAAAACCAACACCATGGATTATACTGCATTTCTTTGCTTTCCACAGGGCTCGCCACACTGAGACATGAGATGTTAAGTCTTTATATCTAATAGTTACGCTGGCTACAATGTCCTCCAAAGCAGAAACAACAGTGTATTTACACTGCTGTTTGGCAGGAGAAATAAGACATTGGCGGTGGTACCTACCCACACAGCCTCTTCATATTGAGACACCAACCAATAATAAAAATTGCTTATTTTGACACCCTCGTAAGTACAGGTAATCATTTAATCCGGTAGGTACAAAATTACATATAAGTAAATATTAAAAAACGGCACTTTGTAATTTAGGTAGTCCTGTATACTCTCGCTATTTTATATAATACTTTTCGTTTTGATTGTTTTCTTTTATACATCTTCCTGTATCAGCCCATATAGTCCCACTGCAGGGTACGGGCCTCCTCTACTCGTCAGTACGATTGAGGGTGGTTATGCCATATAATCCACCACGCTGCCCTAGTGCGGGTTGGCATACATCTTATTTTTGTTCAATTCAGTGCGCGAGAGTCATCACTTTTAAGTACCAGCTCTTGATCAGCCTACTACTTTCGTGCTCCTTTAAGTATCAGCTCTTGAACAGCCTATACTTTCGTGCTCCTGACGCACTTAATATTTTGCCATCGTACGTCCGTTTGTTCCTTTACTTTCCACATTTTGACAAACCAAACACTTAGTCATATAGACTTGCCACGACAATTTATTGTCAATTTTGTACAATAAAATTCAATACCAGTTATTGCACATTAACATTTACAAAACAGTAAAAGTCTCTGTTTAGGTCTTAACGCTTTAAGCGATCTCTGCCACCAGCTTCCGATGGCCTGATATGCACCAATTGATAATAGTAGTATAGACTTGTTAAACAAAACAGTTTTTTGTGTATAATCAACAACATGACTTTTTACCGTCATATATGACTTTTTACCACGAAAAATAAGTATTGACCTAATGAGCAAGTTCCACTGAAACTTAACTTCTTGTAAATACTGGACAAATAAGATTGGAATTATTGTTACTAGTACTTTTTTTCGGATTTACTGTTCTCGGGACCTTAAGTCTGTATATCACTTGATAGGTTCACCCATTAGTATCCGTAGATTTTATTTCCGTCGGTTTTCCGACTTGGCCTTGATGGATTTTTATTAATTCGAACTTACGATGTAATAAGTCGATTTCGACTCGGATTTGTTGGGTTTTCAACCGCCGTGATTCAAAGGTACCATATATATGTTTATTTCCGGATTTGCTAACACTTACAGGCACTCAATTGAATGGTTGTACTTATATTCGATAGTTGGTAGGTAAGTGCTAGCTTTAGCATTTCTAGTAGATAATCTTCTCTACAAATATTGCATAGCAATTTATAATATTGTATAGCAATTCTCTACAAATATTATATACAAATATTCTCTACAAATATATATATATACTAGCTTTTTGTGTTGTTTTTGTTTTATTATATTCTATGTATGTTTTTTCTGTATTCTGACTGTTTTCATTCGTTTTCGCACTTTACCGTGTAAATTAGATTAAGCATTACAACGTCGCGAATTACACATTTGCAATTTCAAAATATTTAAAACAAATATTTGTAATCTCAATGTTGAACTGTTTGTTCCTTAAATGAATTAATGCTCAGTTCTAATATGACAAAGTGCGATGTTATGTAGTAGATATATATTATCCTTCCTTGATAACAGGGTATGCAAAACTTAATTATTTATTTTATATTGTCGAATCAACCTTGATTCCTATAAATAGCTGCAGGTAAAACCCACTACAAACTTCAGCTGTATATATTATTCTTGTAAAATAATGGATAAGGTTGTGTAGCATTTAAGCCAGATGGTTCTTACCGCACATAATTGCGGAAATACACATTATATTGAGCGTGAAGTTACAACTTATTATACCACAATTTGATATTTTATATGCACATAATATGTCAGCCTTTTATGCAGTACCTTAACCGCCCTTTATAAGCCGGGCGCCAGCTCATATACTGAGCCTCATATCAATAATGTACGTCAATTATTTGAGTCAATTTATATTTTTATATTCTTTTCAATCGTAATATCTTTGTTTAGTCATTCGTTTTCAATAGTTCCTGAGCCCCAGCTGGGTCTACTGTGCCTAGGCACCAACATTGCCTTAACATCGGCACTGCATATGCACATAAGTAACACAGTACGTCACAATTACTATTATGCCTAATATGACTACTTTAATTCAATTAATGCGTAGTTAAATTTTCTATCTGTTGAGATCACAAGTTCACCGTAGATTGTTATTAGTGACCTCGAGCTAATTTTTTTATATGGCGCGGTCTGCTCGCCCATCAAATATTTATCATTCGTTTTAAACTATTTGAAGTTTTATCAGGTTTAGTTAATGATAACACTTCTAATAATATTTACGACCTTTTTTGGAGTTGTTTCATTTAAGATACCGATTCGTTGCTGGGCTACGTGAAATCGATAGATCTCGCAATAAGAAAAATATATTCTTATATAACAGGCAGGAATTTATTCTTATATAAAATATTTGCTCCTCGAAAAATAAATATTTGACTTTTATAAAGAGAGTATAAACGAACGCTTAGAACGAAACGTAATCCCTGTATTTTTTTTAACTCAATGATTTTTCACTATAAAATAAGCATCCATTAAATATTTGAATTTACCCCCACTTTAATTCTGTTGAGTGCTGCTATCAAAATTACATATTTTATAGGAACTAACGAACATGTCGATATTGATATTTATGTAGGTTTTTTGACTTTGCAAGTGTTGTTGGGTGTAAATACAAAGCCACTAAAGTAAATTTATTGGCTGCTCGATAGAATATTGATAAGATATATTTTCATATATTATGGTAAACACAAATGAGTACACCAAGTTCATTTTGATTATAATATACAGACGGAGGCAAATAAAGAGCATTTTTGACTAATAAATTAAATAAGAGAAAATGTGTACTGTATATGTGCGACACTTACAAGTATCGTTAATAAGCATCATAAATTTATGAGATATTAATTATATTAAAGTAAATTGTTATTGATCCGTCTATTGATTTATCTAAATTTAGGGTATCTCTAAAATTACATATATTTTTACATGGGGTAAACGTTCGTGCGGATCATGGGTATTTCCGAAACGTCACACATTTTTATAATTAGTTCTACATCCAACGTAGACCTAAGAAGGCCCAGCGAAACTAACCTAGCGGGCTTACTTTATTATATACTGTTTACTTTGAGACGCGAACTAGTTCTGAGTAATTCCAGGGAGTCAAACTCACTTACACATTTACGAAGGTTAAGGACCTGTCGTAGTTTTGATAATTGCTGTATTTTGATATCAACAGTGTGTTATACGATCGGTTTTCCTATTATTACATGAAAAATTACACTGTTTAAGATATCATCAGATGTTAACAGTACAGAACGTGAAATAGTAAATATTCAGTTCAGTAGTTTAGTGTGAATCAAGACGCAGTTTTTAGCATATAATCTAACCAGCTCCAACATCGTTACTATTTTATGTAAACACTTCGTTTAGGTTTTATTACATCTATTTTTATTTATGATAACAAATTTAATGCCCGTAATAGTCAAATGATTTTCTATGCCGTGTGTAGAATCTACAAGATTTTTCAACAATAAAACAACAACGAAATATTATTAACACTGGCATACTTTGAATATGGTTCGTGTTCAATAATAAAAATATCAGTTATTGTCATTTGAACATTGCGGCATCGTTCATGGCGTTTATTCTTCAGAGCATAACAATAAAATTACAGTCATTGTGCAGCAAATTGCATTGTACCGTGACTAAATCATCAGACGCCAGATAAATATCTGAATAAAACAGATAGCGAATGTAACATATAGATAAGTAAGGAAAAGTATTAGTGTTTATTACGTTGCAAAAACTACTTATAAATTATCATGACGTTTATTTTTATCTGATAATATATTTAAATACTGCCATTGATATATATTACCAGATAAAAAATAATTAAAAGTAAGAATGTTGGGTGCAAATTTTATCTATTAAATTGTGCAATAATTAATTAAATTATTATTAATCAGCCGTTTAAATTATTAAAGATAGGCGTGAGAATAATTAATACTAGCCAAAGTGCCTATTTAATTATTATCGTTAATTATGGATCAGGATACAATTAGATAGTGTCTAGATATTTATATTATATTCTATTTGTATTTTGTGGTTTTGAATACACAGAAATTGGATATTATCGGGTTTTGCCATCTAATATGTGGAGTTAGGAGATAAAAAATGATGTGTTTCGCGTCATTTTAATTTGATGTCTCCAAAAACTTTTAACTGTTTCTGAATATAGAAATACTGCCTTTTGTTAGTCACTATGAATTTGTTCCATTTAGTATGGGCACATTTACTGAATAAATACACTTTATCAAATCATTAATTAATTGGCCTACAACACACAGCCTAATCCGGTGAATGTAAAAATGTGAAATTTTAAAGTACCATGAAAAAATTATTTCGTAAATTCATGCCGTAAATGAGTTAGGTAAATGTATTCTCATTGATAAGACAATCAAAGATTAGTGGCGCTCTTGGTTAATTGGCTTTTGCGTTATGGGCGCAGAAACTATACCGGAGATTTTTACAAGAATTTCAAAGATATCTGAAGTCACGGTCGTTACCGTGTGAGGTACATGTGTCAAATAAAAGGTTCAATCTCGCAAGAGTTGATGTCAGACGGAAAACTGGTAGTGTAATTATAAACTTCATTCTACAACATGACCAAGAAGCTATGTTACGCCGACCGCATAGAAGTGAGGGTTAAGGAAAGATAAAAGAATAATATTCTTCTTGGTGCAATCTGGTCAAGATGCATGTTGTGACAACAAGAACCATAGGTCCAATATCCTAACAATTGTTTGTGTGATCTATAAATATTTTTCTCAAGTTAACAATTGTTTGTTGACCCACACATTTCCCTTCAAGGTTTGAATGGAGTGGGTCCTAAAGGTGTTAACATAAAAATCATTTCTAAAGGCTTTACACTCAAAGGTTTGATCAATAGGTAACATAAGTAGATAACCAGAACCAGAATAATGTTTTCTTTTTAGACAAATGTAAGACATTGAAATAAAACTATATTTTACGGATTTTATAGAGGGTTTAAATCCTGTAACGTCAAGAAGTTAAAACTGTAAAAATTAAACCAAATCCACGATAAAATCCGTCAGTATTGGTAATATTTCACAACGTTAAGAGGTTAAAATCATTCGAATTTAATTTTAATTTATGGGTTGACCACAATTAATCCGCACTATGGGAGTGCGCAACATTTAAATACCATCTCTTCCGTAATACTGCTTTCACTAGTATCACTAGTTAATTTGTATTCCACTCGTCTATAAGTTTGACGTTCGCACCTGTTGTGAATAACGTATGATTAACGTCAAGCATTGAAGTATATATTATGTGTAATTAATTCAAAACAAATTTCAATCATATATTTAAATAATAAAACTATTTAAATTCAAAAAGACCTATTATTAGATTTAAAATATAGTACCGATTTTTTACGACATCAACATTGCTTTATACAGAGTCTCTCGAACTCGATATCGAACACGAAGATGGGTAGTACTTAATATTAGTAATTTCAGATACAAAACTATTAAATATTATATCAGAAAAATTCATTTGTTTTTCTACATGACGTTTTACACAGTTTTTTCTCACACTCTTATTACAGCCTGAATACAGCTAATATTATGATATTTATTTAATTCGAATATATGTATACAGGGTATATCAAGACTGCTACCGAAAACGAAGCCGGGTGGTAGTTTAAGCGACTTCAGACACAATGCAACAGAAAAAGTTGCAAAAAAAAGCGACAATTTTTTTTGTTATTTTTTTCCTATGGCCATATTTGGGTGGTAAATACATTTTTTCCTAAAATAATAGTGTATGCCCTTTTATTTATAAATACTCTAAGGTATAAAGAGTTTAAATAATTATTTTAGCAAAAACTATGGATTTACCACCCAAAAACGATGATATTTAAAAAATCATAAAAAATAATTGTCGCGTTTCTATGCAAAATTTTTATTTGCATTGTGTTTGTAGCCACTAAAACTACCACCCGGCTTCGTTTTCGGTAGCAGTCTTGATATACCCGGTATACATTTCAAGCAAAAAATAACTTTATAGCTAGTAGATTATGTGCTTTTTATTAATTTAAACGTCAAGAAATAAACATAAACATTTTTCTTTGGTAAAAGTAGGTGCCTAGCTACCAGTCATAAGACCCGCAAAAGTGACTCTTGAGGAACGCCTAGTTCGTAGATTATAGGAGACTGTCCCCCCTCACACCCACCACTGTAACTCCTGTGAGCCAGGATCAACAGTGCACGCAAAGTAATGACACCGAGCATTGAAGCTCGGCGAGTCTCCGGGAATGTCTAACTTGTCTTTAACCCGCAACGAAATTAATCAGAAAGTTAAATTATAGGAGTTGGAAATAAATTATTGTCCACTTCCCTCCGTGCAATCCGTTCGTAGAATTATAGTAGTAAGTTTAATGTTAAATCGTCTGTCAGTTATAATCAAACATCGAGCTAGACCTAAATCAAATAATAGCTACACACTAGCTATCTACTGCGAAATCGTTAACTAAGCGGTTTTTAGCACGCAATTATTCTTGCGTATTGTTACGAAATACCTATATTCCCAAATACATGTTTGTAGGTCCTATCATGACTTAGCAAGTTTTATATTAGTTTCATTGGAAAGTTTTCAATTTCCTATAATATTTGAGAATAACACAACTAGTTTGCATGAAATGATTGCCTTGATGTTAACGATAATATAACGCAGCGTTTATCGTGACTACTCTGTTACCTTTTATTGTTAAACAATTATTATAACTGGTTACTTACATAATTGCAACTTTTTTATGCCTAAGGGTGCTCACGATACAAATGAAGGTTTATTCACGCCGTACACTGTCACCTTTATTTAATTTATTTAAATTTAACAGGTATGTTCGGTCAATTACTGTTTGTTTTATTACACGAACTCACTGTTTGGTATACAATTTTCATATGCTAGAATCAATTAGTGAATTAAATTTGTGCATATGCGGGTAGGTTTAAAATAAGAATTTAACAAGTCTCACCTCATTTTATTTTATTACGAGACACGCCGGCGACCGTGCGCGGTGGTTATAGCAAACTGCGCGAGAGCACGCAAATGGTTGAGAATTGAGACCGATTGGCGCGCTACTACACTACGGACGGGAAAAAAGACAATCAACTTAACTCTTACATTATCAAGCTTATAGAAATAAGATTATATTTATGATACTTAATGCCCGGTATATAATGGTGGCGATAACTGATTCTTGACGTTGTAATACGTTTTATTATGTCAATAGAATAAAAAGGGCCTCAGTAAATTAAAATAGTCGATAGATTAAAATCAGTGATAAATATCATGAAGACTTAAGGTCCCGTGCACTTTACAATGATTTTTATTTCAAGACCTTCAAGAGAGAGAGACTTCTTTCAAGAGATTTTCAATTATCTAATTGCAAGGGATGCGAAGTATTTTGAAACTCATGAACAAAAAAAGAACTCATAAAGAATATATCCAATTATAATATCAACAGGCACCTTACAAGCAAAACGCGTGTCTAACAGACGCTGAATTGTATATGCACAACTATTAATCAATATTGTTTTCCTTAAAATTTTGTAAATTGTATTGCATCAGGGATATCGGTGTACTACTTCCTCCTGCAGGGCACAAGCTTTCCTTTTCAATTGTGGAGTACTATTGAGAGTGGTCAGGCCATAAATATTATAGTCCCTACGATGGCCTAGTGGCGGGTTTTCGTACTTTTACATCCCATAGTATATTTTTTGGTTATTTCAATTAATGGCGAGACAAGCATGCCGTTCTCCTGATGGTAAGCTATACGACTGCTCATGAACAGTAGCAAAACCAAACAACTCCTTGAATTACAAAGCAATCCTCGGCATTCTACTGCGCTCGCCATCCTGAGACATAAGATGTTAAGTCTCAATATGTTCAGGAGTTACTCTGGCTACAATGTCCATCACTCCGAAACCACAACAGTGCATTTACAATGCTGTTTGACAAATTCTACCGAATCGCTACGGTACGTTTTCCTTCACCCATATAATGCGTTGTGATTGACTATGAATTCACACATCACTTGGAAAAGTCAGACGCGTGCTATGGGGTTTGAACCCGCTACCAACGTAAACGTATTGACAGCCGCGTCTGGCTCGTTACCTTCAAGCAACCACATACTAAACTGATTCCCATGCTATATCCTCTATATATTTTCGTCAGTCTGCATAGTTGCCCCGAGGAATTGTCGAGGATAACCATTTACAAACATTTGTCGACTGTAAAAAATATTATGTTAGTACATCAAACATAATATTAGGGAAAACAAATACAATTATCTGTTAATGCATTAATACTAATACGTTATTAAACATTACTTACTGTGACAGACAAATCGGAACAGATTCGGGCAAAGCCATATTGAATTTTTCTGTTTAAGTCAGCCAGTCCGGTGTTAGGATTTTGTGCTTGATACATATTATGATAGGCCACCCTCTCGTGGCGCGGCGGTACGTGGATGTCTTGGTACCACTTCCGCCTATTTTCTGAGAAAAAAGCGTGATGTGTGTGTAATGACATAGGTTTATTAAATATCTTTACTAAACCGGTTTCAACTTACATGATACACGAAAACATCTGAATAGAAAGAGAATTTTAGGAGGCCGGATTAATTGTATCGAATGGCATGGGATTGCCCGTCTGATGCCATATGATACTCTGCCTGGACGGCAATTGCGCTTCCCATCAGGTGTAATGCCGTCACTAGGCTGTGCCAGTGTAAAAAAAAATAGAAGTTAAAGATAAATCAAGGCACTTTTAGCATGAACAAAGTAGAAAGGGTCGAAGATATAGCTTTAACAATTAGTGTTATTGGCACATACACACCACACGTGTCCTTTAAATACTTTAATAAATAATTTATTGTTCTTAGCTGCAGAAAGTCTTCTGAACATTAGCCTCTAGAGAATATGAAATAGCAGTTGATAGGATACGTAGAATGGCTGATGAACGACGGGGTCGGAAAACTTCTCGAGTGGAAGCCATGTACCGATAAGTGCCACTGTCAGCTAGAGGAAATAATCAGCTGACCATAGGGCTCCCTCAGAGATTATATGGACAGGTCACAGGGCGTCTGCGTCTCTGAGTGTGGAGAACTAATAGGCGATGGGGTCCAAAAACTCAAGTCGAAGCTAAGAAGAGCGAACTGAGAAGCACTAAGTCGAACGTCCATTCGCAAGGTGGATATTAAAGCAGAAATTTTTAAATTTCTTAATATGTTTTTTTGCACCTAAGAATTTTTGGATGAGAGCATTTTACATTTTAAACGCTATTTCTTTGAACATAATATGTTTTGGATGAGAGAATTAGAAACATACGTGTCGTTGCTACATTATGATAAAATATTCATAATAAGAAATGGAATAGTTCATTGTGTTTTCATCATCATTCATCAGCTGTGTAAATTCATAAAGGTTATTCTGTTTAAGACAGCGATGTAAAAAAAAAATATTACTTTGTATAGTGAATTAGTTTAATATAAAAAAAAACATCACTTTTCATTATTCTTGGTAATGGGTTTTTGAAACAATGACGACATATTAATGAAGAATGATACATTTGTTGTGTCGACGAAAGAATATGCAGACATCAATTTAGTCTGTTGGTAAAGCAAATAATAAATAAAGTAAGGAGTTATTCAAGTGATTAAAATAAATCATCATCATCATCATCATATCAGCCACAGGAAGTCCACTGCTGAACATAGGCCTCCCCCAATGATCTCCACAATGACCTGTTGGAAGCGGCCTGCATCCAGCGACTTCCTGCGACCTTAGTCAGATCGTCCGTCCACCTTGTAGGCGGGCGTCCGACACTTCGCTTGCCTGTACGTGGCCCTCCACTCGAGAACCTTTCGGCCCCAACGGCCATCGGTTCTACGAGCTATGTGCCCGGCCACTGCCACTTCAACTTGCCAATCCTATGGGCTATGTCGGTAACCTTGGTTCTCCTACGGATCTCCTCATTTCTGATTCGATCTCGTAGGGAAACACCGAGCATAGCCCGCTCCATGGCTCGTTGAGTGACTTTGAGCCTTTTAATGAGGCCCACAGTGAGAGGCCACGTCTCCGGTGCCGTATGTCATCACTGGTAACACACAACTATCGAAGACTTTCGATTTTAGGCACTGAGGTATTTGGACGAGAAGACGTCGCGAAGTTTCCCGAACGCTGCCCAACCGAGTTTGGATTCGCCGATTGACCTCTCTCTCGAAGTTGGACCTGCCTAACCGGACCACTTGTCCTAAATAGACATATTCGTCTACAACTTCGAGAGTCGAGCCCCCAACTCCAATAGGGGTGGGCACAACATGGATATTCGACATGATCTTCGTTTATCCATGTTCATTTTAAGACCCACCTGTTGGGAAACTCGATTAAGGTCTTCGAGCATAGTGCTAAGGTCTTTCCAGCGATTCTGCCAAGACTACAATATCGTCGGCAAATCGAAGGTGAGTAATATACTCGCCGTTGATGTTGATGCCGAATCCTTTCCACTGCAAGAGCTTGAAGGCATTTTCCAGCGCGGCTTAAAATAAATATAATTAAAATATTTCTAGTATACGTGCACCAAAATTATTGTCAGTGAAATATTATTGCTCATCAATGGGTTTAACATCGTATGTTTTAGTGTGAAGTATTATAGAAGTTGAGTTAGAAGCGCGTGGCAGTCTGTTCGTAACGGACCATACGTAAGGAGAAGCTGCCAATACGTTCACGGTGGTCGCGGGTTCAAATCTCAGAGCACATTTTGCGGAATCCTTCCTGTATATCATTGCAATTAGTAAGAATTTATATGATATTTATAGTTTGCCAAATTACACTGGACCAGCATGGTGGACTTTTGAGCCTAACCCTTCGTAATCTTATTTCGTCAGCGTATAGTTTGACTATCAATTTGAAAAGTTTTAGCTGAATATACCAGTTTGAATTGGTTGCATTGTGAATCCTGTAGTTGCGCATGCCAATATACAAAAACTAATCAACAAAATATTGAGCAAAAACCAAGAAATAAATACACATAAGTATTAAAAAAGTATTTAATTTTTTACATAACATTTGTGAAGGAGCGTTACAGGTACAATGTATCGTTAGGAAGACCATATTCGCTGACCTAATATACCTATATAATTTGATTTTCTTCAATAAAAATATGGTTAGCTGATTATATCAACTATTGCAAATCAAGCACAGTGGTGTAATTACACAGTGGTAAACAATGGTGGATCCAGCTTTCAAGCGACTGGGGTCATATTGTTCTTATCAGAACATTGAGTACGATTTCAATACTGACGATATACATAGGATGTATTGTACTTATAAATTATTGTATTAACAAGATAATTAATAAATTCTGTCAATCTGGAGGCAGCCCAGAGGGGGGGATGACCCCCATGACTTCCCCCCTGGATCCGTAGTTGATGGTAAAGCACCTGATAGATAGTGCTTTACGGTAAGGCATAAGTATACATACAAACTAATAAAACATTAGAAATATGTATGGAAACCGCACACACACGTTGTTTACCTCTAATCTATAATTTCAGAAGAAATATAAGAATAAGATTTTACCGATTGAAAATGCTATCGTCGTTAATTAGCGAAGTGGTGTCATTGATTTTTTTTTCAATATATCGTGTTAAAAGACAAATCTTTGTTTTACATGGAAATAATTAATTTGAATAGCATTTACAAATATAAATATTTTTTTACTGTCAGATTTGCTGAAGGATGCCGCTGCTGCTGAATCACATAGTTAGACAGTCATCGAATTTATATTAGATATTTCATTTAAAAAACTAAATCATTATATTTTTCATATGAATACACATTTTTATATTTTTGAAATATTATTTCAGTGCAATATCACTGTTTTGTCTAATACAGCACTGTAAATGTTATACATAAAAACTAGAATATGTTTATTTGAAGTATATTTGATGTATATTTCAAGCCTTTATATTGAATAACCAATTACAACTATATTTTGCAGATATATTGTACCCAACGATATTAGATGATTGACATTAATACATTTCAAATATGGACCCATGTTTACATAATTAATTTAATAACGTGTTACATTTTTCACAATAAATTTTACATTTAATTATATTTAAATTAGCCTCGGGACACCTAAAAGCTTAATAACTAAATATGAATAATGATTTGGTAACTATAAGTCGTCGGCTTAAAATGGAAAGGCGTGAAGTTATATTTCCCAAAATTTCAAACATTACACATAGGTTTGTACAGAAGGAAACTTGTTAAATTAACTATTATTCCTTAGAAGAAGTTAGACGTTGCAGTTTCGTGAAACGTGGAAATGAAATAAAGAGGTATTTCTGTAGTTTTTTTTAAAACGATAACGTGAAGATGGTTTTTCACATTTCCATACTAGTTATTTATGCCTCATTTAAAGAGTTTACATTCCCATGCCATCTCGCTTTTTTTTGGCAAAGCTCAAATTTCTACGATTAATCTAATATGCGCCTAAAAAGGTATAAAATACGTACCTTTTCGTACAAGTGAGGCTCATTTTATAAGTTTGGACTATTAACTCTTTCCGATGTATTTTAATACAGATACGCTGTATATCATTTATAAACTTACAAATAACTAAAAATCATCCGTGCGACATCAATAAATAGTACTTAACACTTTTCCTTTTAAGCAAACGATGTCAATACAAAAGTAAAAAACTAATCTTACTAACATATGAAAGTCCTTGATGATTGTTACGACGAACATTAAGATAACGAATAGCACGAATTATTAAATTGTTATGAAAATCAGTTGCTGAGAATAAATACATAATTAACGCTTATTATGTTTAAATTTGTGTTTCAGGAACAACATTGTATAAAATTGATAAAATTCAGGGTTGCTTCTAAGATATAATTTGTGTACGATAAATAATAAGGCACTGTTATTAATATATCACATTCTCCTGATAAAGATCATAGGAAAGTGTTGAATAAGTGATCTTGCATTACTTTACCACACTTCTTGGAACATTGATTTAATTTTTGCGTCTATGAAAAATGTATTGATACACTTGTTGCGTCCGTATTGTTTTTTTTTATACATATTCTCACTTTAATTATGTGGGAATCTATACTAATATTATAATAGTATTATAAAGCTGCAGAGTTTGTTTGTTCGTTTGAACGCGCTAATCTCTGGAACTACTAGTCCAATTTGAATGATTCTTTCAGTGTTGGGTAGTCCATTTATCGAGGAAGGCTATATCATCACGCTATGACCTATAGGAGGAAAGCAGTAGTGATATTTCTAGCAAATACGAGGAAATTTTGTTCGTTTTTTGTGGTCTGATGGTCGATATTCTAAACTGAGTCAGAATTAAACATTTTGACCGCCATTTTAACACGTGTATGCACCCGGGCGGAGCCGGGCTCGACCGCTAGTAATATATAATAGGCAAGACGAATTATTTTAAAATCATGTTTTATAATATAGATACACATTTATTATATACGAAATAATCTATATTTCAAGATTTAACAAAGGTTTAACATAGTTTTAAGCCATTTCTCTAATAATCTTTCAATAGTTCACAGAAAAAGCTAGTAGGTGTCATGGCGTCCGTTATAACGTCACCACTAGGTAAACATGTCACTGTGTCTATGCGCAGCGAAGAAAGTTAAGGAAACAAATCATATTTCGTTTGATAAAAATGAATTCTAAAGTCTATAAGTGGTTCCGGTAAAGTTCACATTCCACATTTCTAAAGAAATTGGTAATGTTTACGGCAGGTTTACATAGGCGTGACGTCATGCGTCGTGGCTAGCGTTTCTGTCAAAATGGCCGATTGCTATATTTTATACTTTTATTTTATTGAAAATCTTGTTAATCTCCAATTCTGGATTAAAACTACAACAACGTTTTAAATCCCTCTAATGTGTTTTTCCACCTAACATCATAAAATATTTGATATTTTGATACTGTCGTCACGCCTATTATATACGTCAATTTAATAATATAATATTAAATTGACGTATTTTCGATATAGTTTGAAAATAAAACATTTTTTTTTTACTTTTCTCTTATGAATTTCACTGCCTAAGAAGTGAGAGTATTCTGATTAATTAATTGAATTTGAATTTTAAAAATAACAATTATTTAAATAATTATTATATTGTTGTTACTGGCAAAATTGTTGCTAAAATTAAATGACTCCGCGGAAGTCATAAGTATTGACGTCAAACAGGTGGCAATTAATAAATATGATGATTTTCATTGAGGTATTATACTAGAGCGGACATCGGGAACAAAATCTCTGCGCATTGTGCTGGTGTATAAAGGAATCCAGTGAAGCGAGAACGGAGATGATGTTACTGCGTAGGTGTGACAGAAACAGAAAGAGTGGTACGGTACCGTTCATTTTTGTTACAAACATTTTATTTGCAGTCAATAGATGATTTCACATTACCAGCCAAATCTCTAAGATGCACAAATATTACATTGTTTCAATCCGAGATATCAGAGGTATACAGTCAGGTAGAATACGAATTATTACGAAATATCTCTTATCTAGCTAATGACAGTAACCGCGCGCCAAGTGATTATTTATGATTATAGAGGAATTTAGATTCATAAAAAGATGATATCAAAAATATTATAATACTTATTATATTTGATGGTATCGAAGGTGGCATATAGCTATTCTTTTATGGTGTGTAAAAACATAACATTGTAAATTTTGGGACAAGATGAGTGAGTTAGAATTTATATGCAAATAAATTATCCAGCACAGCGTAAAATTTTGTATTATCTAAATGTAAAAAAAGAAATCGTTTACTCTCATACTATTTTTTTAAACCTCAAATACAGTTATAACAATAAAGCGTTGCATTTCATGTAAATGTATTATTTACATTTAAGTTTTTTTTCAAACTTGTTTGAATATACACACTATTTCTCGAATTGTTGCGCAGCTAGCAGGAAATGCTCAAAGTAATATCATTGATAAATTGATAACGAACTCTATCTCAACCGCATTGAGTTGTAAAACAAGAGCCCGAGGCCGCCCGACTTTCGTAATTTTATGATTGACATAAATAATTAGATGGACAGGGCGGAATGTGCATTAAGTGTTCCGAAGTAAGTGGAGCGTGCGCTCCAATACATGCGGTGGATGATATTGGTATTCACGCTTTTGCTGGTTCTTTTACCTTGCCAGACACATTAAATCCGATAGTTTCACCACAAGTCAGCACAATCGGAACTTTATAATAGCTGATCGTGTACCTTTACCGGGTACCATTGTTCGAGGCAAGCGCAGACAAACTTTCAGCTTTTATATAATGACGAGTCTGGTCGCCACGGGCTCTTGGTTTATTGTAATAGCGTGCAAGAGACTGTTATTTAATTTCTTGATTGTTTCCTGTTTTAATCAAAGAGAAATTTACTTTTACCTTCTCATAAGTTCTAGGAGAGCGGAACAATGGGATCACCAGCCTCTAAGTCCTGCGTGGGGAGACTGGGGGGATTGTGACACATATTGTTTTGTGTTTACATGTTATATTTGACTACAAATTACTAATCGTATAATATTCAAAAAAATCCTGTTTATTTCGCGCTGACCCCTTTTAATAATAATAATAAATTGATTATTATTTTTTTCTTTTTTTATTCTTTAAATTTCAATAACAAATTAAACTAAGAGATCCCGTTTACATAGCACTTCACATAATGATAATAATAAGGATGTGCCATAATGACATGAACAAGTATTATTGCTAAATAATAACAAACGCGTTGGTGAAAACGGACAGCATTTTCCTTATGGCTTCATAATTGTTTTCCCATACAGCCAATGAAAAATATTTACCTGTACAATGATCTTCGATTTGAAATGATATTTTCTCAAATGTTAAGGAAAACGTATATTAATATGTTCATAATATTTTATGTGATTGAGTAAATACATACTTGCCAACAATTATAATCAATTTCTCACTAATTGTATTATTGCATCTATCTAATTAACATTATTAGAATTATTTACGTACCAACTGCTACTTAGCATTGTAAAAATATACTATATTAAGACAAATTTCATACATTAAACAATATCGTTTTACAGACATACCCACTTAAAATTATATAAGGTAATTTCTTGTTTCAAACAATGCATAAATATAATAGGATACTTTATTGGCCTGTAAAGACAAGACCGCGTCCAATATTACTATTTTGTTATTGCATGATTACTATACAAAATAAACATGATTAAAAGAAGGATTTCTGAAGTAAGTACTGTAAAAGTATGAATGTAATGAAATATACATAACTGAATAAGCCATAAATGGTAGGTAAGGCTTGACATTGCCAAACTGCATTATTACCGGTACCCGTTTATTAATAGGCATACCGCTTGGTCGTCTACCTATGTCGGGAAGAAAAAATTCTTAATTTAGTAATAATTATATTGAAATACAAATCACATGACTTCCTAGTGTTTTAATGCTTCATCTGTAATAAGTATTGAAATATTGCATGTCAAAATGCGACTTAATGAATCTTCTACAAATGGCTAAATTAAATTGAGAATTTTAAACCATGAATAAACTGTCATCCAACTTATCACCTATGGTCTAAGATTAACAATGCCACATCTCAACATAATATTCCCCGCTTTTGTGTATAATTACAGGCTTTACACAATAACGCGCTCGTGACGTACCAAAAATAGGGTATGTCCATATAATTGAAACAAGTAAATAAAACTTATATACTTTAGATGTGTTAGTCCGGTTTTGATCCAGGTGGGTCGTCACCAAAACAATGTTTGTGGTCAGGGTCCTTATAGGAGTTCTCATGTAAGACACTATGAGAGCTGGTTCTACACTTTGTGAGGCACAGTTCGTAGTCATCACTTAATGATCGGAACAGCACATTCTTTTCCGTTGACAGCTTTGATAAAACAATTTCCAGCATGTCCCTCTGAAATAGAACATATTAGAATATATTGCAAATGAAACATAAAGGGTTTTCATACGAATTCATGGTGAAAGAGTAATATATTATACATAAATTAATTCTGGAGTACTTTTAAACACAATCGAATAAGAAATGCAGTTTAAAAGAAATGGTAATTAAAGGCTTGACATTACAGAAAATATTACATTTTAAGCATCAACCATAAAAATATATGTCAAGGAACTACTAGAGAACACTATCCATGTCCTGACATAAAGAAGGTAATACATTCTTGCAATAAACATAATGTGATTATAAGAATTATATACTTAAATCATGCACCACACACTAAAACGGTGAAGCAAAACATTGTGAGGAAACCTGCATACCGTAGCAAATTATAAGAATTTCTATGGTATGTAAGTCCGCCAACCCGCATTAGGCTAGCGTGGTGGACTATATGGCATAACCACTCTCAATCGTTCTCTCGATTGTAGAGTAGGCCCGTGCCCTGCAGTGGGACGTATATGGGCAGATAAATCATGAATAAGTTATATACCTTGCCAGGGTCTAAGCAGCAAGACACACAATGCTCATAAATGATACAACAGTTGCTGTCGTGGCATGACTCACAACTGTATCTCTCTGTGAAATCACCCTCTAGATCACAGCAACCATTCTTCATTACATCCTTTCTTTGACACACATAACCTATAAAAAATATACATAACTATTATATTTTGCACAATCTTCAGTCACAAGAAGTTCAATGCAACACATCAACGTTCCTCAAGATGGCATCAAACATGATATAAATGTTTGTGTTTGCTATTTTTGTTTAAGTCTGTATCATTTCTATGCAATGACATTATTCCTCCTTTTGTTCTTCTAGTTTTGTACAGTTATGTTGGATCAAGCACAATTCACTCAGATCTTCACAATGTCATCTCCAGTAGAAATAGTCAACCAATATTTGATTATTAGCACAATCTCCACAAAATAAGACACAAGTTATATTAAAAATAAACATAAAATAAGTTGATATTACCTCTGTCATCCACTAACAATTCTTGTCCCTGTACTGAGTTCCGACATGTTATAATATCATTTGTATCATTATGTTCTTGAAGAGTTCTCCACACAAATGGCTTCCTTTCTATGGACACATCTTGATATACCATGTTTCTACTGCTACCCTGTAATTATTAATATATAACAATTATTCGTTTTTAAGTATAACTAGCTGACCCGGCCACGCTTCGCTTTGCCTTGGTTATCATATGATTCATATTACATATTCATATACTGTCCTGCTAAATCCCGTCTTAACCCATCTGTTCAGTCACTTCTCGATCCGTCCCGTCCTTTCTCTTCATTATCCATTCCGTCTTATACCGTGCATTTACACTTCGTCCTATCAAATCTGCCAGCTATCCCAGTTCTCTCCCGTACCTCCCACTCTATTATATCCCGTCTCTCCATATCCAAATAGTGTGCCTCATTAATTTTTGACATTAAAATTTTTTAGTGATTCTGATTATCCATGCAATATTCCATCGCTTATTTCATATTGCAAGCAATATTTAGGTGAAATATAACCTTTCTCACTCAGAGACGATATATTACATTAATTTCTATCAGTGAATTGTAGCGAAGGAAAGGCTACTGTAAAAATTCGTGATAAAAGTGACATTCGATCTGGAAAAGAGGTAAGTATAACTTCTTACGTTTGAAAATTATTTATTTAATTGTCCTATATTCATGTCTATAAAAGGTCATTGTGCAGATCCTTGGGGGAGGCCTATGTTCAACAGTGGACTTCCTCTGGCTGATATGGTGATGATGATGATATTCATGTAGCTTGATAAATTCTCCTTAGTTTATACAAAATAAATTTCTGAACGGATTATTTGACAACCAATTTAAATGTCAATCCCTTTTCATGAATGTCATTAATTTACATGTTTAAAATCTTAAATACGCCATTAATCGAATAATGTGGATATATGTTGCCGATTCGAAACCTTTATTTAAATACATTCTTTAATTTGAGGGAAGAGTTTACCGTATCGACGGGATGAATATTAAATGTTTGACAGTTACGAACCCATAAACATTTTGTATAAGAAAATGTAAAAAGCTAATAGAAACTCGGGAAACCGGGAATGTGATAAAAGTATCCTATGTCCTTTTCCTGGTTCTAAGCTACCTCCCTACCAATTTTCGGCAAAGTCGGTTCAGCCGTTCTTGAGTTATAAGTGGAGTAACTAACACAACTTTCTTTTATATATATAGATTATTTAATTTTTTCTTAGTTTGTAATAGTAATAATTTATTTATTGGCCAAAAATGTTTTACATACACTTACAAATAACATACATTGGTAAAATGCAAAAACGTATGTATTTTCTAATGATATTGATGGTGCTTATTATCACACTAAGTCAGGTTTGTATTGAGACAACTAATACAATTATTATAATGAAATCAAAATGGGTCGGCAGGACTTTGGGATTGATTGCAGTGTTTTATTTAACCGAAATTTTGAAATTATGTCACAGTTGCTTTGCACTTTAGATTTTAATTTCGTCATAATCTCTGTGGTAATTTACAGATTATAGATTAATAATATGTACTTATTTAAATGTGGATAGGTTAAATGCTCATTTTAATGTATTATCTTATGTTTAATTTATTAACTTGGTGTTTGTGTGAAGAATGAATACCAAAGCTCTATCTGGAATAGTTTTGATTGATTAATATTACGATGATACTGAATGTTTGGCAATAATGATCCTAGATAAATAAAACAGCATAATAATAGACACAGTAGGAAACGAAAAACAAACAATGACACAGCAATAACTAATAGTAAAGTAATATTTATAGGAGACTTTCATTTTCTAAATAGTTTCAAGACTAACCTCTTTGAGGAAACTGACGACGCAGTATGTTAGAGAGGACGCAAATATTATTCCTAACACTAATCTTCTTCTTATAAATCGTATTAAGGCAGCGTACCACATATTACAGGCAGAATGTTTACTTAGGTTACGAAAATTTAAATAGCATTTATAATTGTATGGACACGAGGCAAACATTTTCACGCATAATTGTGTCACTTAATTGTATTGACTTTAACGGACATCTTTATAATTATGTATGTAGTATATATTAATTTTGAAATGTATTGCTATTTTATCCTTTCACCGCATTTTTCTATGTAACTTTAAATTATATAAACAAACAAATTCAAGGCAAACAAGTTGCAAATTGATGGGTCGGTTTGGTTTTAATTTTGTTACAAGCAAAGAATTTTGTTATATACAGCCTTATCTTGTTTGAATTTGGATTTATGTATGCTTACTAATATAATATAGGCTTATAAAGTGTTTAAATATTTTAAAATAATTTATATTTAGTTAACATTATCCAGTCATTTCATGGAAAATATGGATTTGGATAGTTAAAATCTTCATGACATAATATAATATCATATGGTAATGCTCAGACTAAATACTCTCTAGACGTAGCCATAACTGGAACGTGAGAAATAAGAGTGAGACCGCAAGTTAAAATTAGTGTGCGTAAAAGAGACAGAGAGTTTTTTTCTTTGTCCTTGTCACCGTGGCCGGTTTTTTTATTTGTCAATAAGCGCAGTTTGTCAAACAAATATACGTCAATCAGTTTTTCCGATATTTTAATAGTTTTGGATAGTGTAAAGCAGCAATTTATACAAATATTAGTGACTATAGTGTATATGCAATGGTGGGTTGTAGTATTTTAGGCTGCAAAAGCTGCAGTGAACGAAAAATTTGTGGAATAACATTTCACTCGTAAGTTACTCATTTATGTTACATTATAATTATTTTGTCGTTTATTGGTAAATAATGTTGTATTTTAATATCAATACAAATTGTTTTACTTAGAGAAATATCGATTACATTTAGAAATTCTACAAATAATATTAAATAACCTTAATTTCTTAAAAGTTTAGTGTTGCCTTGTTATGAAAATTGGTTTACCCTAGATAATACTTGCATATTATTATAGCGTTATTCATACGTAAAAAAATAAAATTACTTCTTATTTTAGGTTTCCTACTAACAGTAATTAGAATTAAATGGGTGGAAGCTAATTATTATTTGGTTGGACACCAAAATTGGCAACCAACAAATAATTTTAAAATTTGCTCAATACATTTCGAGATTGATTCCTTTCATTATAAAAAGAAGAATGTTATAGTAAAACCAAAAGCAGTCCCAATAAAATATGTTCATGTAAGTAGTTGATCATTAATTATTTTTAACACCGTTTTATTAACTTCCCCTATATGTATGTAACAGAATCTGTGAAGTCGATTTTCGAGCACTTCAAAACGTCGGATTGACTTGAAATTTTGCATACGTATCCAGGACTGATGACGACGCAATAATTTAAAAAGTATATGATATTATTTTATATTTTATCCAGAATAATAAACAAAATATTATTGTAGAAAAAAAACCTATATAATTGGTCATTTGCGCGCAGTTGTCTTTCTTTGATAAGACAGCCGAAGATAGATGTTTTAGTGCAAGCAATTAAATTATAGTTTAAAAACTAAAAAAACAAGCTTTCATATAAGATCGAACTAAAAAGTAAAAAATAATCATAAACTCATTATCATTTAATAATAAATATGATATACGAATAAATACGATTTAAATCGTACGGTTGGCAACGCTTATGTTGGCCTGTGTTAGTACCCACCAAAAGTAGGAATTTTTCCCAACATGGCCACACTGAAGAATTATATATCTGTCTCTTGTGCGGCCACGGCATGGCTACGTCTAGAGAGTATTTAGTCTGAGTGGTAATGTCTATTGACAAGTGCGTGGTGGCCTGTTGGTAAACGGAGGGGGGTTACCACAGACGACTAAAAATATATTTATACCACAGATCACTCCCAATAGATACCTAATGCAAGGCAGCGGTTGCGCCCAACACATTTAAGCTATCAGATAGATATAAACCGATGCCAAATGTCGCGTCATCAGTGTCGTCCACGTAGTGGACCCGCACATGTCGTCGCACGTTAGCGAAAATTACATTTTGGGAACACAATATGAAAGTTAAAAATGATTTGTTCAATAAAATGGTGTGCAAAAAACTCAAAAAAAGAAAGTATCTAAAAAACGCAATAAGTTTTCATTGATAACTAATATTCTTTAAATTATTTTGGTCCCGAGTGAGCTCAATTTATACTGGTTAATGTATCAATGTCAAACAGTCGAGTACGGATGGAGAATCAGCCGTCTCTTTTTCGCATAGCAATAACCGTAATAAGCCATCTTTTTTTGGCGAAATCACGCGTTCTTCTAGTGTTTGACGCATGTTTATAATATAATTCCCAGAAATATCGATATTGTAAAACAATAATGTAAATTAATTTTATTAAATGACAATGTCACAAAATATATATTGATTTAAATAAAAATTGCAAATTACCATAATTACGTTATTTTATGTAATTTGAAATAGTTTTGTTAACAAGGTACTTTTACAATATTTTTTTATTTATCTTTGGTGTAATTAAATTTCCTTTTTTCCCTCTAGTTGTATACGTTTTCCAATATAATGGGAGGGTATTTATCATAAGTTTTAGTATACTAAGTTTATTGAGAATCAGTAGCACAAGCTATTGCACTAATTTTAACATACGTTGTCAAGTGGGTTTCACCGTCACTTGTACATTACATTTACTACAGCCGCCGTCAGAATTCAAGAAACGGAATAAGTTATTGTAGCCCTTTAGGGCGTGAGGTTTAGTTATTTACTATTTCATATTTTTATCTGATCTTTTATATCAACACTTAATTTGGGTATTTCGCCATTATGGAATACAAAAATACACGATGAATAATAGAAATAAAACCGTTACATACTAAAGTATAAATCTTAATCCTATTTTATTCGTAGTTAGCGGTTACCGGTTGGTATAATTTATCAGATCAGGCCGGTGAAAAAATATTATCAATCATTTAACAAGTTGGTAATTAAGTTATAGAAGCGATCATAACACATGAACTTACTGGCAAATCGAACTATCGATACATTTTTTTATTTATCGACTTATGCCTCATCTCTCCAGTGAAGTCCACGTGACCGCGCTGCAACCCGCCCACCCCTCGCGCAGTTCCCTTCGTTGGCGTTATCGATTCAAAACAAAACTATCATAATGCGGTATCTATTGGAAGTGATCTGTGGTTTATACCAAGAAGCTTATACCCAAATGGAGATTGCATTCCGTACATAGAAGTGAAGCCAAAAATTTACCCTTGAATGAATTTGTTGTTTTCTGCTATCCTTTTCTTTAAAGTGACAACGATTTTTTTTAAACCAGGACATACCAAATTAGTATTTTGTAATATGGAATTGAATCATATAAATATTTATCTATATATACATAATTCGGTTTAAATTCACCATGATAATTTACAATACCAGCTAGAAATAAGTTTAAATATAAGTTATGTAAATGTAAGTCTGGACAAGTAGGCCGTAAAATATAGTGTTGAATGAACAAAGTTTAATAAAACGGTGAAGGAAAAAATCGTGAAGAAACCTGCATACAATAGCCATTTATAAGTTTTTAATGGTATGATTGTATATAATATACTGGGTGGAATCGCTTATCGTCCGGAAAATTTCATAGTGTATTGTGTATGTGAAATTGACGTTATATATAATATTTATCATTAAAAACTACAAACTATCGCATAAACAATATCAGTACAAGATATCCCCAAGACACATATTATCTAAATCACCCTACACTTAAAAGTGCAACGACATGCATTACACAAACGCGTGCGTGTATGAATCACGCCACACCACAGCTGACTATCGAGCATCGACCTTGAACTTACTTCGCGCCTATTTATCGGTATTATTACTCTATTACCATATAACATTTTGATTAACTTAGAATCTTAGTGTGTTAGGATCATTTAAGTAAATGTAGTTGTTGGTAAGTTGTTAAGATTTTGAACATATTATTTTCATAATGTACCTACTATCTTAGAAAAAGCTGCATATGTTTTTATTTAAACCTTATAATAAAGTCGAGAATAGACTACTTCACTGTGGAAGGTTACGGATTCTTGCATGATTAGGAAGACTGAACTTACCATGATCGAGTAGCCTCGGATAAGTCTTTAAAATAGTTCTTGTGCTGGGAACTCGTGGATTCATTCATGATACCATTCCTACGCAAAGACTGCAGATGTTCTGGATCTGCATACATCCTTCTTGCATGACCCAAGTTTTCATTGGATCGGACATAGCATGTCATCATTGCCACATACTCACTGTTCGTGTAATCACTCATTTTAACCGCAAGAAACTAACCAAAACTAACCAATAACCAAATAATTTCGTACAACGTCACTCGGTAACGAATTTCGCACGACTGAGGAAGTGGCAACATCCCTGGCAGGTGTCGGCGGCGCGGGAGCGGGCGGCGCGGCGCGGCAGCACGCTTTGTACTTGCGCTTGCGGCGGCGCGGCGGTGAGGGCGGCTTCATCAAAGGATTTTATTACTTAGATTTAGAAGTTTCTACTCGAATTCATATTGTATAAAGTAGGGTAACAATAATGTGTATTTATGAAGATTTTTTTCTTTTATATCATATTTCTCTAAACAATGTTTTTTTTGAATAACTTATTCTAAATTAGTAACTAGTAGTGGTAAATTAATTTTACACTACATAAACAAAAACATAAAAAAATTAAAATAAGTATGCCAAAGGGTTCTAAGTCATGTACTTGCCATGCACAATTTTTTTCGTGACGATAAGCGATTCCACCACAGTATATACAGGGTATATCAAGACTGCTACCGAAAATGAAGCCGGGTGGTAGTTTAAGCGACTTCAGACACAATGCAACAGAAAAAGTTGCAAAAAAAGCGACATTGTTTTTTTGTTATTTTTTTCCTATGTCCGTATTTGGGTGGTAAATACATTTTCTTCTTAAAATAATAGTATATACCCTTTTATTTATAAATATTCTAAGGAATAAAAGAGTTTAAATTATTATTTTAGCAAACTATGGATTTACCACCAAAAAATGACAATATTTAAAAAATCATAAAAAATAATTGTCGCGTTTCTTTGCGAAATTTTTAGTTGCATTGTGTTTGTAGCCACTAAAACTACCACCCGGCTTCGTTTTCGGTAGTAGTCTTGAGATACCCAGTATATAGTCCACCTACTCGGTTTTGGGCAGCGAGGTATAATATATGGCCTAGCCATTCTCAATCGTAGTCCCGGTTGTAGAGGAGGCCCTCGCCCTGCAGTGGGACGTCTATGGGCTGATACAGTACAGTAAAGTAAACGGAGCCAACTATGCTGGTGAAGGTTATTTAACTTGAATAGTTTGAATGTTAGTTAGAAATTATTTTAGAAACAGCTGCTGGTTACAATCATGCATACATACATAAACACGTTTCACCATATATTTTTCGTTCCAAGATGTGATAAAGGGTGAGCCTTATTACCATATAGGGTACAACATCCTGACTCTGGGCTGATAATTAGAGAAAATCCAATATCACTCTGCCCGACCCGGAATTTGAATCTGAGATTACAGTTTTGGAATCATTCCGTAGTACAACTGCGAGGCACCGAGACATTCTACGCCACTGAGGCAATAACAATGATAAAAGCACATTGCTTACCATTATATTGCAGCATTTGCAAAAAACATATTTGGAGTATCAGTACATTTGTGAGTTTCAAAAAGGTGACCGTGAAAATCACGCTTAAATAAATATTGAATAAAATTAATTTAATACATTTCGTTCAAATAGCCATAAACAAAAATTTATAAAGGTTCTGTATTAATACAACAAGCATTTTTAAAATCCTTAAGAGGGATGAACAATTTCAGTAACACTCCACTAGAGATCTATTGGAGCGCCCGAACCACTTATGTCGAAAAAATTTACGCGTTTTCAGCCCTGCCCTTTAATTTATGACAATTATTCAAATACATAAAATAGTACATCATGATCAATAAGATGTTCCGGTCTTTGAGAATTATAATCATCTTTATTAAAATATTCACAAATAATTCTTGCAGATTTATAAAATTTTCCTATTAATGGTATTTTATTTAACCACTTCTCCCACCTATTCGGATCTTTAGGAAAACTGTAAAGAGAAATTAAACCACAGAATAATGTACACTCATTTTTAAGCAAAAATATAATAGGCATAATCAAGGCTTGATTATATTGTGCACACCGCAGTGGAGTATCTCTGTGAAATACGGTAACATTTTGTAACTGTGTGTAACTTTTGTGGCTATTTGTTGAATGTTACTCAACGCATCGGCACCTCCAATAACTTTCAGCAACAAGCACATCGAAAGGCATCTGTAACAATGACGTTTTCGATTTTTAACACCTGTTGACTGTTTTTTAAAAGCTAGGTACCATACTTACCAGAATATAATCCTTGGCTAATTTAACCTAACTCGCTTAAGGATCCTTAAGTAATATATTTGCAGTCGATACGATCATTTACGCACTTTTAAATTAGAGAAAAATGATAGTGACACTATTTTTTCGGTATTTTGCATATTAATTTACGAATTAAACATTGTTCCAACTAAAATAAAGTAACTTCATGTTTCAAAAAACTTTGTGATAGCACTTCAGAAATGTTTCTGTTGTAAACACCTAACGAGAAAAACGATATCAATTAATGACAGTTTTCACCTCCTCATAATTCAATGACTCTAATTGCAGTCAAAGGTGAAACTATGGTCACCCTAGTCTCTTTGTTTACAAAATATTCACAATATAAATAATCACGTTTATCTTTATGCTAATATGAAAAAAGTGTTCATGAATGATGCAAGACACATTAATCTCACAGTTCATCTGTAAAATATCTATGTGTTTAGTACTTTTGCATAAATATTCACAATAATTATAACAATCGACTTACCTGTGTAATTTCACGGTAGATACTGGATGCCAAACATTTTTAACAATACACAATACACAACTCATTCTGGAAAATCAGTACACACACTGAAAAATACGTGACTATGTTGAATTATGTGAAATAACCGCAGAAAAGAACATGTACAAAATAACAACAGTAAATGATTTTGTTATTTAAAGTTGTCATTTTGTTATAGTGTTGCCTAGCAATGTATGCGCAATGAGCAATTAAAAGAGGAAATAATGTAAAACAAAAACATAAATAAAGTTAAGTAATAAAGACCAAATCCTAATCATATACGTAGTTTTTTAGGATATCATGACCTTATGAACTTATGTAAACGTACAGGTCGAAAAGAGAACCTTTTTATTTTAATTAGTTAATTAAAAACGCCAATACTTTGTGCTATTTGGGGAAATAATTCGTAAGCTTTGGCAACATAAGAAAAAGATCGAAGACCATACCAAAGGTAAAATTTTTGTGCTTCACTTTTATTATGTATGGAATGCAATTTCCATTTGGATATAAGCTTCTTGGTTTATACTGAATCGCAAGTATAGACGTAGTATCAATAGACTTGACATGCATTTGACATACCGGGTATCTCAAGACTGCTACCGAAAACGAAGCCGGGTGGTAGTTTTAGTGACTACAAACACAATGCAACAAAAAATTTCGCAAAGGAACGCGACAATGATTTTTTATGATTTTTTAAATATCGTCTTTTTTGGGTGGTAAATCCATAGTTTTTGATAGAATAAGAATTTAAACACGTTTATACCTTAGATTATTTATAAATAAAAGGGTATTCACTATTATTTTAGGAAAAAATGTATTTACCACCCAAATATGGTCATAGGAAAAAAATAACAAAAAAAAATTTGTCGCTTTTTTTTGCAACTTTTTCTGTTGCATTGTGTCTGAAGTCGCTTTAACTACCACCCGGCTTCGTTTTCGGTAGCAGTCTTGAGATACCCTGTATATAGTCCATCTCACTTAGACTTATGCATAAACCTTAAAAAATGAAAGTGACAAAACACAATTTGCGGTCCTTGTCATAGTTTCACATAATTTTGTAGGGAATACTTTGTGTGTTTGAGTACACACAAATAGGACGTGCGGTTTGTTATAAACTTGAATTACTGAGTATTTTACGAATATTTGCGGTCAAAAATGTATGTAAAAGTTTCATTTTCCTTCACTTATGTCCATCCCATGGTAGTCGGTAAGAGATTGCCTTGAGCGATACGACTGCCATTTGTACTCTTATGTTAAATATAAGTTTTAGTTTAAGTATTGGTGTACAAAAAAGAATAAAATAAATAAATAAAAATAAATAAATAAAAGAGTGTTAAAACTGATTATAAGACAAAGGTATGGTGTGCTGCTTTATTATTGGCTATGATAGCCGATCTAAACGATAATATGAAAATATAACCTCTCACTGGTAAGTGCATTTTATTTAGTATATTGGTAAAAATAAATGTAGACGTTCATTATTACTAACATCTGCAATTAGTATTTCATAGAATATATTGAAAAATAGGATTATATTTGCATAAAAAATACGTATTTTAAAAGTATTATCCGACCAAATTATCTTGACTTTGTTTATTATGACAATCTGTATACTACTCGAAGAGGACGCCATTTTGTACATGATTTTAAATTAGTTGGATGTTTCGGGATACCAGCTTATAACAATTTGCATTTCCTGGTTTTATGGTAAATTAAACCATCATTCATTTTATTTCAGCTTTTCAAAAGGTTTACCTTCGCGTGTTTTGTGGATCAAATTAATAGGATGTGACGGAAAATTAGACAGCTGGGTAAAAACACTCGTTCAAAAATGGTTGCCTGTAAAGTCGGTTTTACGGGCGAAGATTTTACGTGACAACGTCTTTTTCTCGGTAGAATATTTATTGATATGAATATAATTAAATTGCACAATAGGAACAAGGAATTGAATGAAAATAAGAATTGCACAAATTTTAACTATAGTAATATATTTTGTTTACTAAAACATTGTACATGTAATGACGAATCTAAGCACTCCATATTTTCACTACAGACACAGCTGACGATACTTTAACCACACGTGTGAACTTGTATTGTGACGCTTTCTTGTTTTTCCAACGCCAAGAACGTTCGAGAAAGACAAAGACAGAGACACAAGCATGCGCCGATTCAATGCGCCTAATTCTCTAGTGCTGCGCGCGCACCGTTACGTTACCGGGCGTTACACTTTTTCATAAGTGACTCCCAGCCGCAACCTAATTTAAGACGTTGTCACGTCAATAAGAAAAATCGTATTTTGCCTGCTCTCGATTGTCGAGCTCGTCAAGACGATTCCTCTGACTCCAAACACGGGGGGTTTACTTTAAGAAATGACGGAGTTATGCCTGGAAAAATATTTTAGGGGAGAGAGGGAGGAATTTGGGGATTTGGTTGGGGCCAATCTGTAGAGCTCACCGAGCCGGTTCCAAAGATACCAAACTCGGTGGGTCTACGATCTATATTGGCCGAGATAGGATTGGGGGGGGGTGAGGTAAATTTTCGGGGTGGGGGTAAGGGAGGGGGGGAGAGGAAGGTTTCGTGGGGAGGCTAACTTAAATTAATTTTTTGGAGGTAAAATATTTTTTTTTGGGGGGGTAATTTTTAGCGTAATTTGGGATTTCTGGCGGGGTCAATTTGTAGCCCTCACCAAGACGGTTCCGAGGATACCAAACTCGGTGGGTCTACGACCTATGTTGGCCGAGATAGGATTGGGGGGTGAGGTAAATTTTCGGGGTGGGGGTAGGGGAGGGGGGGGGGTAGGTTTCGTGGGGAGGCTAATAGGCACTATTTCGGAATAAGGGTGGGGGAAGGCAGGGGGGGGGCTATGGGACAATTTTGGAAAAAGTGGGTGAAACTGAAAAATAATTCTCTAGTGCTGCGCGCGCACCGTTACGTTACCGGGCGTTACACTTTTTCATAAGTGACTCCCAGCCGCAACCTAATTTAAGACGTTGTCACGTCAAAATTGCATTCAGAAGACTAAGCATATTATAACTTTCTTAAAACCGTTTTCTCTCCCACCTCTCGAAATAAAGGTAAACTACTCGTATAATCTATTTAATCTAAATAATAAAAATCCAGAGTATTCATCCTTGAGACGAAAATGAATGAAACCTCTTCTATAATCAGTCTCCCGGCAGCCTGTCTTCATAAATTGTCACAAATTAGAAGTCTGTATTCGAAAAAATTACAAAAATGCACCCGATCCACCAAGATTAATACTTCTTTATTTTTTATTTATTTTATTTTGGACACAAACAGTCGTCTTCATCAACAAAAACAAAGATTTTATGTTTACAACTTACAGACTTTGAGTGCCAAAACTTAAAGTCAATGCAATAAATACCCAATCCACACACGCCTTGACACGAGGCGTCACGTTACCTTACGTTATTTCAATTTATATTTTGTTCTGCACATATTAATTACATATATTTTATTCTTTCAATAATTAGATTTAATTTTTACAGATGACCGAATCCGAAACCGTGGGGGAATAACAAAGAGTGCTGAAAGGACACATGAGCCTGATATGGATGAAAACAAAAAGTACACAATTGTATTTTTGAAAAATCAATATTCCAGGAAAAAAAAGCCAGATGATTAAAAAAATGTACAAGCGCTATATTATTACACATTCGATACTTTGCTATATCATTTTATTTTAATTAAGATATACAGGGTGGACAAGAAAACGGCGCACCTGCTAATATACATTATAGTATATGGTGAAGGAATCTTAATTAAGACGGATTTGCATGGCGCTAGCGAATATTAAGACAGATGCCGAGAAAAAAAAACTAACGTTCCATATGCTACCCCTTAACACATTACGCTAAAATGATTGAACCTTACAACTGAACGGTGTGACGTCATGGCGTGTGTTGGGAATAAAAACAAACACAGCCGTTAGTCAACAAAAAAATATAATTAAACATTTAATGTTTTAGGTCCATTACAATATGCCTGTCACTTTTCACTTCCTAGAAGGTGCGCAATTACTCTCCTGGCCTGATGTCCGGGAATGCGGGAACTCCAGGTTTTCGAGAATTCGAAACCGTCCGGGAGCTTGCAGGAAACTCGGACGGATGAAGGTTGTCGGTGCTAGGATGACCGGTATCCCTTTTGGCCCGTTGATATGGTAACAGGCTGAAGAGGCGAAGAACTAGCCCAAACTTCACACCCTGGAATTATTTTAAATGCTCGGTCTTAGCGAATGTGACCAAAGTGACTTGTCCTGTGATTGTAACACACGGAACCGAAGGCAAGATGAGAGTAGCGCTAGCCAAGGCATAGTGTGTGTTTTACAATCAGTATGAAATGCACAATAGCGGGATAATAATATAAAGCATGTAAAAAAATAGCAATTAATTATGCAAATATCGACTAAATAAGATGCAGCAAGAAGCCAAGGACGAAATGCGGTGCAACCGGAAAACGACCAGTGCAATAACAATGAGGCTTCATAAAAAAAGAACATCGCTATGCTTAACACCAAAATTCAAATTTATAATCTAACGTTACAACGTAACTACTTTCAAATATTACCAAAACTATGTCACTGTGGACTAACTAAATATCGTTCAACACTTACCCAAATGGGGGGTTTTATAGCACGTATAAGAATATACAAACACTTATACTATTAAATGAAATGGTAAATGTCACGAATCACCAAAATGGCTGCGATACTAAGTGCGTGATGGTACAGCAAAGAAAACGAGGGACGTGCGTCTGCCTTCACAGCCACAGTCGTTCTGAGGGGGGAAACCGCGCTGCCGACACCGGGTCTTCGTCGAGCGCGTCTATGGTCGAGCGAGTTCAAATTCAACCGTTGGCAGGGATCGATAGGCGACGCAAAAAACTGTATGAACGCGTTCAAATACGCGTGATCATAACTATAGATAAACTATTTTTTTTTAATATCTATATCTATATATATAAAAATGAATGTCTATCTGTATGTCATCGATGAACTCAAAAACTACTGGACCGATTTGCCTTATTTTGGTTTTGAAATATTTGTGAAAGTCCTGGGAAGGTTTCTGGAGTGAGAAAAATTGGAAAATTTCTAAGGAAGATACTAAAAACCTTTTTTTTGGGTATCATTCAAGCGTGATGCGTCCAGCCAATATAGGTGATCTTTGTTTATTTGACGGGAGACGTAAAAGACGGTCAAGCTTCAACTACCATCCAACGTAAAATGATCTATCTTTCCATTGTCTTTCATTGACGGCTAACGAAATAGAACAAAATTCAAAAAATGTGTACATCGTGTATATAATATTATCTAGATAAGGCGTCTTGCGCGTAATTTTGTTAAATGTAAAATAAAACGATGTCCATATCTACCAAAATAGCCCATTGTTTTTTTGAGATTATTGCAACAGTTTTAAACAAGGTATACTCTATCGAAGCGTTTTACATACACCAAAATATATTTAATTATAATTTTTCGTTTTTCATAAACGACATTGTTTTTTGAATTGATACTTTTAGATGCGCTGGGGGACAAAATTAAATTCCACATTAGTATTGTTTTCAGACTCAAGAATAAAAAGAATATTGGTACGTTGATGCAGTATCTAGACATTATAATGAAACGATATGCAGTTTTTTATTTTTAAATATTTGTTTTATTACTTACGTCACCTGGTAAGGCAGTATGAAGGTTTTATTAATTTGTATATGGTAACGTACTAGACGCGACTGCCAACAAGTTTACGATGGTCACGGGTTCAAATCCCAGGGCACACCTCTGACTTTTCGGATTAATTTCTACGTGAAATAAAATCCGCCAACCCGCACTAAGCCAGCGGGGTGGACTATAATATCTTCTTCTATAATATAAAAATGAATCGTAAAATGTGTTGGTAAGCGCATAACTCAACAACGCGTGGACCAATTTGGCCAATTCTTTTTTGAAATGTTTATTATTACTTTATTACTAACAAAAAGTAATGGCGTGCAATATTATTTGGAAAAACAGCATTTTGGTGCTGAAATGAGGGAAGGAATATTGGATGGACAATAAAAAACGCTAAAGTTTTTAATGTCAATATTTCATAAGACGGGATGGATAATAAAGAGAAAGGACGGGACGGATCGGGAAGAGACTGAACAGACGGATGAGACGGGATTGAGCCGGACAGTAGGACAGCTACGTCAAGTTTAGGTATACAAGAGTTTATACGAAAAATAACATGTATTTGGTGTGGAGTGGAATAAAAAAATATACGCACCCCGGCGAAGTTGGGCCCGGCCGCTAGTCTATATATATAAAAGAAAGTCGTGTTAGTTACACCACTTATAACTCAAGAACGGCTGAACTGACTTGGCTGAAAATTGGTGGGGAGGTAGCTTAGAACCAGGAGAAGGATACTTTTTATCACGTTCCCGATTTCCCGAGTTTCTATTAGCTTATTAACATTTTCTTATACAAAATGTTCTTAGGTTTGTAACTGTCAAACATTTAATGTTCATCCCGTCGATACGGTAAACTCTTCCCTCAAATTAAAAAACTTATTTAAATAAAGATTTCGAATCGACAACATATATCCACAATATTCGATTAAAGGCGTATTTTAGATTTTAAAGATGTAAATTAATGACATTAATTAAACGGATTGACGTTTAAATTGGCTGTCAAATAATGCGTTCAGAAATGTATTTTGTGTGAACTAAGGAGAATATCAAGCTAAATAAATAGAGACAATTAAATAAATAATTTGCACACGAAAAAAGTTATATTTACTTCTTTTCAAGATCGAATGTCACTTTTATCCAGAATTTTACAGTAGCCTTTCCTTCGCTATTATTCACTGATAGAAATTAATGTAATATATCGTCTCTGAGTGAGATAGGTTATATTTAACCTAAATATTGCTTGCAATATTTTTGGAAAAGCAGCATTGTGGGTGTGAAATAAGGGATGGAATATTGCATGGATAATCAGAATCACTAAAGTTATTAATGTCAAAATTCATAAGGCACACTATTTGGATAAGGAGAGACGGGATTTAATAGAGTGGGAGGTACGGGAGAGAATTGGGATAGCTGGCAGATTTGATAGGACGAAGTATAAATGCACGGTATAAGACGGAATGGATAATGAAGAGAAAGGACGGGACGGATCGAGAAGTGACTGAACAGACGGGTTAAGACGGGATTTAGCAGGACAGTAGGATAGCTACATCAAGTGTAGGCATACAAGTTGTTAAGTTATTATGCTAAACAATTGAATATAATATGAATCCTATGATAACCAAGGCAACGCGAAGCGTGGCCGGGTCAGCTAGTTATTTATATATTTATAAGTTGTGAATTATGGGTGGCATATTATTTTATTATTTTTATTTTATTTTAAAAAAGTAACAGATATAATAATAAAAGAAGGAAAAAAATGTTGTGTAACGTTTTACGTTACAACGGTAGACACTCAACAATAAATAAGCAGAACTCATTATTTACTTATAAGTCGTGCGATTGTTTGCATAACGCTCAGGGTACATAAAAAAGATATTAAATTAATACTGTCAACAGTCACATACATGGGTATTAACCCCACACTAAGATACAAATCTTGTGTCGCGGGTATTAGAAAAATAATTATGGTTCACGGAAATTATTTGTCTCGGGGCAGGAACCGAACCCGCGGTCTCTCATTTCACAGGCGGTTCTTACCAACTGCGCCACGGTGGCCGTCGGTTAGTTGTTGATGACCACTAAAATAGTTAACTGACCTTGTAATGTAAACCGTAATGACCTTGATAGGCAAGGATGGAAGCGCAGGATCCGCCAAAACCCGCACGAAAACACTGTCACAGTTTGGTAGCACAAATCACTTTTTCTTTTACATTTCACATAACACAAGTTACATCAAAAGCTATCGAATTGGGTAATGTTCAAAGCATAGTGAAATTAATAAAATTTACAATAATATGCACACGACTAATACATGCACACGCGATCACAATCCTAATTCAACTAATAAAAAATAAATTATTATTTTGGTTTTTGAAAGATAAAGGCCTGTTCACATTGGATACAAAGCTTTCCTATTTGAGTTCATAATAATTCATCTGAACAATTAGTATTAGTACTGTATCAGCACATATACGTGCCACTGCAGGGCACGGGGTCTCCAATGTCTCAATATGTCCAGTAGTTACTCTGGCTACTGGTATCTATTGGGAGTGATCTGTGGTTTAGGCGGTATCGTTATTTGATCGGCTAAACAATGTCATGGTACGATAACGCGACGCGGTTCAGAATAGGTCCTAAATTGAGTCGCAATAAGAGCTCATGGTAAGGCTGCAGTATAGACATCTGAAACGGAACTATTTCTTACCTTCCTAGTTCAGCATTTACATCACATTTATTTAACACACACACACACGCACGCACGCACGCACGCACGCACGCACGCACGCACGCACGCACGCACGCACGCACGCACGCACGCACGCACACACGCACACACGCACACACACACACACACACACACACACACACACACACACACCGAAATCCACATATACATTACTTATTAATTACAAACACATATTTTCTCACTCACACACAAATTTAAGTTGACTAACACCTACTAACTTTAAAAATATAAAAATATTAAAACATACATACAACACAGTCAGGTCATAAGTATTGTGACACAGTAAAAACTTTTAGAATGCTGGCCACAGAAAAGTTTATTGATTTCGAATTTCGAATTGTTCATGAAAATAAAAATGTATAATACTCATTTTTAAATATGGAGTGGACGCTTAAAGAAGACCGTGTTGCAGTTATTGCGTTGCATCGTTGCGGTTAAGCGCCAATTCAAATTTTTGACATACTGAAATATTTGAATTTAGCTAAAAGATTCGTTTATCATACCATCAAACGATACAATGAAGACTCTAGTGTAGATGACAGGTCAAGAAGTGGTTAGGACTCCAACAGTGATAAAAGCTGTGAAGGCGCGAATTCAAAGAAATCCCAAACGTAAGCAGAAACTGTTGGCCCTTCAGATGGGGTTAAGCAGAACCACGGTGAAAGGGGTCTTAAATGAAGACTTAGGGCTTCGGGCATATCGAAGAAAAACTGGACATCGTTTGAATGCTCGTCTAATGGACCTGAGACTGAAGAGATGCCACGCTCTAGCTACAACAAACAAAATGATAAGGTGTACGCACACAGTAGTGAAGAAGCGAGCAACCGTATTCCGCGTATCCAATGAGGTCATTTTCCATCTTCGCTCTTGGTATGGTTGGGAGTTTCTTATTGGGGCTTAACAGAAGTACATTTTCGTGAGAAAGGTGTAAAAACGAATGCAGTTGTGTATCAAAATACAGTCCTGACGAACCTTGTGGAACCTGTTTCTCATACCATGTTCAATAACAGGCACTGGATATTCCAACAAGATTCGGCGCCAGCTCATAGAGCGAAGAGCACACAAGACGGGCTGGCGGCGCGTGAAATCGACTTCATCCGGCACGAAGACTGGCCCTCCTCCAGTCCAGATTTGAATCCGTTAGATTACAAGATATGGCAACACTTGGAGGAAAAGGCGTGCTCAAAGCCTCATCCCAATTTGGAGTCACTCAAGACATCCTTGATTAAGGCAGCCGCCGATATTGACATGGACCTCGTTCGTGCTGCGATAGACAACTGGCCGCGCAGATTGAATGCCTGTATTCAAAATCACGGAGGTCATTTTGAATAAACTTTAGTGTCATAAGAATATATGTTTTGTTAAGTTCATTTTGGTATATAAATGGTTATATAATGATTTTTTTTTATATTAAACATGTGACAGAATTTATGACCTGACTAGGTATAATAGGCAAAAATTATGATAACATTTCTGTCCAGTTTTAAAAATATTAGTAGTAGTTTATTTAGTTATAGTTTTGAATATTTTTGAGATTATTTCTATATTTTATTTCTATATTGATTCTCCCGAACTAATGCAGTTGTTAACGTACACACACATTATCTGTAAGCTTGTTTAAATGTATCAATAAAATATTTGAATTTTGAATTTGAAAATTTAATAAGTTTTTTTTTTAACATTTTTTCTGTCGATATTTCCTCTCTCTTTTTCTCTCTTCTCTCCTGATACCCACAACACAAGACTCGATATTAGTGTGGAGTCAGGACTATGTATGTGACTATTGGGTGTATTTATTTATTTATTATTATAAACATAAGGATATTGAACAAAGAGAGACTTGTTGTGATTTATCATCTATTTTTTTAGCCGAACTTAATTGTCGCTATGACCACTGAATAAACATCATTAGGTACCTAAGTGATTAGGTATGCCATAAATTGTAAGAGTTCGAAATTCGAATCCACTTGCCGTGGAGAATGCATGTCGTAAACATTAATATCCGATGAATTGGCTGAGGCTACAAGTTGTGACGTTTCGTCGAATCTCAAAGATAAGTGATTCACTGGGTCTCTCATATGTGAGAGGCCACCTGGGTAGGTACTACCGCAATGTTTATTTCTCCCGCCAAACAGCAGTGTAAATGCATTGTTGTGTTTCGATTTGAAGGACATTGTAGCCAGAGTAACTACTGGACATAATATTGAAACTTAAGTCTTAACATCTTATGACTTAAGATGCCGCGCTCAGTGGAATATCAATCATTGCTTTTATGCTATGTAATTCAAAGTGTATAACAACAACCATACAACAGTATGGTTTTGCCACTGTTAATGAGCTGTCGTATCGGTTACCATCAGTCGAACGGCATGCTGGTCTCGCCATTTATCGCAATAAGCAAAAGGGGGTGGGCCTGGGGTGAAAGAGCAGAGTCAAGAAAAAGGTTTGATATGCAGAAAAAATATCTTAAATCAATATTTTGATATCCTTTGAATGTAAGAGCTTAGGCATTTGTTCGTAGTACTTGGTTTAGTCGTGGTCGGCGGATTTTATTTACAAAATATGTCTTCATGTTCTGAAGGTTTACCTACGATATTTTTTTCGCCTTTAGAGTGTGTACTTAATTTTTAGTTCTATAGGCCTGAAACGATACGTTTTTGCGTTTGTGTTTTTCCTCATAATATCTTCTTCTTCGTTCGATTCAATGGCTCAATAATTATAACAAATGCCTTCACAGTTCACACTCTTCCGGCTCAGTAGGTCGCTACTTTCACGGCAGCGTCTGTAGCCCCGCTAATGTCCCTTCTTGTGCAGGTGGTAGAGAACAGCGGGCACATCAGTAGGGTGACAATTGACATAATATCGTATTGTATATATCGTATCGTACTTATAACAAAAGCCATTTGGACAAGTCTTATTATCTATCACACACGCAGTACGGACTGTGATCATTATAGTATTTTTTTGAAGACTCAGGATTATAAAAGTGTTAACAGTTTATACATCTTAAGAGGTCATTTATGTTCCAAAGGATAATATTAATATATGTAATATTAATATACTTTAACCTGAATCAAAATATTTTTCTTATATTACATTCGAGTTTGTATACACCGTTTATAAAATAAAAAGCAAGTTATTTTAAAACAAAAAGCATTCCTAGTTATTGCAGTCTAAAAATAAAATATAAGCTTTAATATTACCAAATAAATATAAAACGTAAATCTATTTAAAGATTGCGTCATTAATTTAGGCTGGTGAGTTCGCCACAGTATTTTTTTCAAATCATAAGAAGGAACAAATAGACCCACCGAAATAGACACACACAACATCGTTAATAAATTAAATTGAACACATAATTTAATCAATAATATTTATTTAAATTAAGTTATAAAATCAAATATTGCTTTGTTTTAACATAAAATTACATTTCTATAATTTATAACGTCGTATCCAGAGTATAATGAGGATCCACTGATGTTACTTTTGAGATACTTGGGTTTGGTGGAGATTGCTCCCTCATTGCACCATTCCACTGCAATAAAAATATTATGATTAATTGTTGAAACCTCACCAATCGACCTCTTGGTGCAGAGGCCCGTGTTCAGAAGTCGGTGATTTTGAGCCGAATAATCATTTAAAAATATATATAATATGATGACGTGATGTATGTAAATAATATTCAGGCAATCTATGGTTCAGACACTTTTAATGTACGTGGTGGCATGTTGGTAACGAACCACGCGACGGGCGACATGGTCACGTTTGTCGCGGATTCAAATCCCAGGGCACACCTCTAACTTCTCTAAGTCATGTGTATTAATATCTAGTCAATGGCCACGTACTATGAAGGTGAAGGAAACATTGTAAGGAATCCTGAATGTCATGGCGAATATGAGCTGATACAGAAAGATACACTTATAAATTGCCTTTTATTTACTTTACATTTTACATGATTTAAGACAAATAGAGGCTTGTGCTGGATAATTATTTAGTTGACTCGAAGAGGATTGAAATTTGATTTGTGAAGTATAAATTGGACTTCTTCTGCCTCCCCAACCTAACTATTAGTGAGTTTTACGCAACATGAGGGTAGGTTGGTATTCGGTAAATAAAAAAAATGTGGAGATTTTCAAGAATGTAAGTTTCCTCATAATGCTTATTTCGGGTACGTTTAAAATAATTTTAATTATCCATTCTATTTATATTTTCGTATTAAATAATATGGTAATTGTGTGAGTGTACTGACCTGCGTTCGTTGGCAGTAGCCACAGTTTGGGTATATACATGGTCCACTAAGAGACGTCGGGATGTACTCCGGATGGCTTCTGCATGAGTAATTGTTGTACACATAATTATTGCAGCAATAATTCAGTTGTGGTACCACTCCGTAGTTGTTACTCTGTGGCTGATAATATTTTTTATGATAATTATTTAAATTATTGCTACCACCTGGTTGACGCATTGTTTCTTCTAAATTTGTGGAATGTGGGTGAGTCAATGATTTCTGTACAGGGAACTGTCGTTGATTTTGAAATTGTAATCTATTATTATTACAATTATTTGTGCTTTTATTAACAGATAGTTGGTCTTCTTGGTGTGCGTATGTGTTTTGATGTCGCTTTATTTGTTCTATTTCTATGGATAACATCTTCGATTGTACGTCAAGATATGTCGCTGTGTTGGAAAGAGCAAATTTTTTAAATTCCTGGCTTTTTTTCTTTGGTCCATTTCAGCATTTCTAAATATAGTGATTCTATTTGTTCGTAGGTGCATTTCATGAGGTGTTTGTTTGCAAGCCTCATGGTGCACTCGATAAAACTCTGCCCAAAAGTATAGAGTTTGACTTGTGGTATAAATATATTTTCAACTATGGTAAATGCTAATTTAAAGTAGTGATATTTCACGTTGCTGTAGTGTTGCTTCCACTTTTCGAGTAATGTTTGGTTTCCAGTCTTTTGTGAATGCAAATAAACGTTTTGAGCTCTTAATATTAAAAGTAAGTATTCTGATACAGTATCCAATAACTTTTTGAGGTAAGAGCTCATTATTTCCATGTCCTTATTTTGTCTATTACTATTAGGGGTATTTACTGGACTGACTTTCTCAGGAACAGTTTCTTTGGTTATGGCTACTTCTTTAACTGATAATTGAGTAGGATTCTGTTGTATCTTTTCTTGCTCATTTTGATTCTTGTCCATTTTATCGTTACTTGTAGCTTCTTCTTTGTTTGCTAGTTGTTGCGAGTACGCTTTGTTTACGTCGATTAAATTATATTCAATAATGCAATCATTTATTCTCATTGTAACTTTTTGAAGTTGCTTTTCAGAGTTTTCTAAATTATTATTGTTTACTTCCAGGCTCGTGCTCTTTGATGGATTATCGTCGGTTTTCTGATCTTCAAGTTTTATTTTCTTTGAAGGCGAGCATTCTTCATAGAAATCGTCTTCGTAGAAAGTGATGGTCTCCACGGGGGCGCTGAAGTCAAACTTCGCCATTTTGATGAGAATTTTGTCTATAACAAAAAATAAGTCATTATAATCACGCTCTAGTTAGTTTTTAATTAAATAACATTGAAACTAAACCAAATTACCTGACATTGTTGGAATTTTCTTTTGGTTTTTCGATGTTTCAACGATGACACTGTAAAACATTTTTCGATTATTAATTTGTTCGATTTAAGAATAAGTATTGAAATGAGCACTAACTACCAGGAACTAATTATCGTATATTTTTAAATTAACACTAAATACAGTTAGAGTAAAATAATTACTACTTATGATACGGATAAGGATATGCTCGTGACGAGAGATGGAAAACTGTCCCTTCATTCAACTAAACCGAAAATTTTATAGGTCTCCTCGAACGAGGATCGGTGGGGATAAATCGCAAAAAAATATTTATACAAAAATTAAATAAGGCCTGCCCAAACATCTAGGCTATTGTCTAAAACGAAAGATATATATTTTTATTGCTCCGGCAGGAACGGGTAATTACAATTAGAATACAATAGTTTACAACAGCATCTTTTTAACTAATATTAGTTCTGAAGGTTTTGAAATCCTTATAAAAATCACATAGCAGCGGAGTAATTTATTGAATCATTTGTAACATTCACATCTACGTAATAAATAAATTACAATATATTGCATGACTGGCAAAAGCAATTCGTTTTCAATGTATTTTCTATCCGTCAAAGATCAGCATAAGGATTGTCATCTTTTTTAAACTTATTGTTCCAGACTTTATCGTGAAAGGATTTAAAAAAAACCGTTAATATCCGATTGTAGCTTCTTATTATTATATGTTGGAGGTCCTTGATATCAGTTGCGCAGGCACCTGCAAAGGCGTTTTAAATTAAATAAAGCGGTTAACGCGGCATGGGGCTCTTGAAGCGCGCCATGGCTCATGTTAGGATTTTGGAACCATTGGCATAAATATATTGACAAGGCGGAATGTGCGCAAGTGTCCCGACGTAAGTGCGCTACTGCTTGTATTTTACGACAGCCTAAGAGGCGCAGGTGGTTAGATATCACCTGTGTAACGAGAGACCGATGGTTCGATCCCCGCACCGAGAGAAATGTTTGTGCGGCCCACAAATATGTCTCTCGGGTCTGGGTGAGACCGAAAAGTCTTTCGTAGTTCCTGATACTTACGAAACAAGATTCGATCTTAGTGTGAATTCAAGACTATGTATGATGAATGACTGTTGAATTTTGGTGGTTATAAGTGTAAGTATTAGAATGAGCACTATCTTTCAGGAATTAACTATCGTATATTTTATAAATTAACACTTAATACATTCACAGACAGAGTAAGATTATAACTATGCGATTCGGAGCGAGATGTGCTCGTGCCGAGAGATGGCAGACTGTCTTTTTTTCATCCAAATAAACCGACCCTTTTATAGGACTACCCGAATGAGGATCGGTGGGGATAAATCTTACAGAAAATATATCTTAATATACCGGGTATCTCAAGACTGCTACCGAAAACGAAGCCGAGTGGTAGTTTTAGTGACTACAAACACAATGCAACTAAAAATTTCCCAAAGAAACGCGATAATGATTTTTTATGATTTTTTAAATATCGTGGTTTGGGTGGTAAATCCATAGTTTTTGCTAAAATAATAATTTAAACACTTTTATACCTTAGATTATTTATAAATCAAAGGGTATACACTATTATTTTAGGAAAAAATGTATTTACTACCCAAATATGGTCATAGGAAAAAAATTACAAAAAAAAAATTGTCGCTTTTTTTTGCAACTTTTTCTATCGCATTGTGTCTGAAGTCGCCTAAACTACCACCCGGCTTCGTTTTCGGTAGCAGTCTTGATATACCCTGTATATGTATAATTCACGTGTCACGTTGTTTGTACGCGATGGGCTCCTAAACCACTCAACTGATTATAATGAAATTTTGTAGATATGTGTTATTTGTTCCAACTTACAGGGTGAGATAGTTTTTATCTCGATTAAATTGACGAAAGTATACAATAAAGAAAAAAACATTTTGCCATACAAAATGTTCATGGGTTTGTAACTGTCAAACATTTAATGTCCATACCGCCGATACGGTAAACTCTTCCCTCAAATTAAATAGCGTATTTAAATAAAGGTTTCGAATCGACAACATATATCTACAATATTCGATTAATGGCGTATTTTAGATTTTAAAGATGTAAATTAATGACAGTAATGAAAAGTGGTTGACATTTAAATTGGTTGTCAAATATTTATGCATGCGTTCAGAAATTTATTTTGTGTAACCTAAAGAGTATATTATGAAGCTACATAAATATAGGACAATTAAATAAATAATATTCACATGTAAGAAGTTTTACTTCTTTTCAAGATAGAATGTCACTTGAAATTGAAAAATCTTTAATAACATAAAAATAAAAACTGAACTGAACTGAATAAAATAACAATTTTATATAATTATGGAGAATATTGCAGGGATTCTCAAATTAGGCGTTGCCTGTGTCTTGAGAAACCAGTTGAATATAATTGTTACTACATTAATTGTGTGTGTGAGTATGAGTGTATTTCTATGAAAATTTATATTTCATGTTTTTATTACTAACAAAAAGTAATGGCGTAATATTTCTGGAAAACAGCATAGTGGGGGTGAAATAAGGGATGGAATATTGCATGGATAATCAAAATCGCTAAAGTGTTTAATGTCAAAAATTTATAAGGCACACTATTTGAATATGGAGAAACGGGATATAATAGAGTGGGAGGTATGGGAGAGTAGTGGGATAGCTGACAGATTTGATAGGACGAAATGTAAATGCACGGTATAAGACGGGATGGTTAATGAAGAGAAAGGACGGGACGTATCGGGAAGTGACTGAACAGACGGGATGGGACGGAATTGAGCAGGACAGTAGGATAGCTAATTCATGTTTAGGTATACAAGAGCTTATACGAAAAATAACATGTATTTGGTGTGGAGTAAAATAAAAAAATATCTGCATCCAGGCAAAGGTGGGTCGGGCTTTTATGCTATGCTAAATAATTGAATATAAAATTAATCATATAATAACTAAGCCATAGCGAAGCGTGGTCGGGTCAGCTATGGTATCTTTTAATTGATTTCAATGAATGTCGTCGGAGTAGTAACAGTGTTATAATATCTCCGTAGCAAAATAATGATTTGAATCTGGAGAGATGGGATAGAATAGAATATAAAATGGATAAAATGGGACATAAGAATAGGTACAGGATGGGATTGGAATTAGATAAACAGTTTAGACAACGGCTGTCATATTGATTTTAAATAAAATATGGACTGGAATCTGTATTTGCACCCAGGCGAAGCCGGGCCGGGTCGCTAGTTTAAGCCATAAAATAGGGTCTATCCTTTCAACTAAAAATTAAGGTCTGCCCAAACATCTGGGCTATTGTCCAAACCGAAAGGTTTACCCAAACATGTGTACTATTGTCTAAAAAACATAAATTTGTCGCAAAGGATTGCCGCCACTAAAGAACTTAACTATAATAATACAGTTTTATTGCCCCGGCATGAACGGGCCATTACAATTAGGAAACAATAATTTAGCACAGCATTTTTTTAACTCATATTACACAATACGGTACACAAAAATTCTTACTTTAATAAAACGACTCGCAGATGTTTTATGGTTAAACATCTGCAGTCATATCTTAAAATGAAATGCGTGTTTAAATAATGTTCAAATTACAAATAATAAGCGTGTTATTTTATAGGCTAAATCTAAGTTGGCGTATTGCTACCGCCACAGAATGTTAATTATTATTATTAATTTATAATTATGACGCCAAGTTTCATAAATTAAAGATAATACTTGTTATCACTGTTTAGGCGTAATCCACTTCAATATTTATTTAAGCGCGATTTTCAAGGTCACCTTTTTGAAACTCCAAGTGTATTGAAGGGCCTAACCTTAGTTTTAAAATCAATCATTGGAACACTGATTTCTAGCCATAAAGTTGGAGTTTTGCAGCTGGCATATGATGGAGTCTACACGGCCGTAGATGGCGGAGCAATGCCATACATTGAAATTTTATGAAACCAACCAACCGCCAAAAAATAATTATTACCTATTGTCACTCAGACGTGTATCTCCATAGCGAATCTGGAAGTTAAACCATCTTGTTATCTTGTTCTCCATATTTGACGATGATTTAACTGACTCTTTAGGTCAGTGATATACATGGTGTTTGATTTAAGAGCCCGTGTTTCGAGGGCATATCAATTATGATATTTTTTTACTTCCACCCTAACTGAACCAATGCTGGCCTACATCAAATTCGATTCTAGATCTACATCTAGAATCGAATTTGCTCAGGATTTGAAATTTGAAGTGGACTCAGGGCTACCCCTGAGTCCTGAGTCCACAATCAAATCAATGCGATTACGGTATACACTCACATGTAAATGTATATTTTTTTATTACCTGGCGGTATTTAATCCAGTCTGCCTTAGAATAGTTGAATTTTGTAATAGGTGTACGGTTGATAATACCAGTAAAATGGATACAAATAAGAAAATGTAAAGTGACTGTAGTGTGTAAAAGATTAACGCCCGAATACTGGAACGCCATTCAAATAATAAGTTGCTCTTAACAGCGCACGGCCCACTTAGCCAGTACATTTAATCGGGATTAATGTAGTTAAGCGCAACTTATTTTAAAGTTGCGTTCCAGTATTTGGGCGTAAAGCTTTTAGTGAGAAGATATCCGGAATACAAGGCGTTAAGTCAGGGCGATAATGCACTAGGGTCGAATCTAGAAGGCTATGGACCACGAAGTCCGCTACTGAAGTACGAATCATAGAAAAATACTAATACTGATCATGAGACAGTTCTGTCCGATGATGTGATATGGGGCAAGCCTATCGCCATATCAGGCAAAATTCCTGACTTCACTCGGATTCGAACCCGAGACGTCAGCTTCGTAACCGTACCCTAATACAACTACGCCACCGAGGCAGCAGTATATTGTCAGTCTGGAACATACCTCCTCCAGCACCTCTGCCCAGCCCTCTGGGAAAAGGCGTGAGTTTATGAATGTACATATGCAAGTATGATTATAAGACAGCTATTTCACAAGCATCGCGTATCAAATTAACTCGGTGTCATGTAGAGGATCATGATATCGCGTTGTAAGCATCATGTGGTGCCTCACATAAACAATTTTATTCCAAGAAATTTCATTGTTCACAAACATTTTATACCGCTGCTAGTGCAAGTTATTGAAAATACAAGTTTCGAATAACAATAATAAAGTAACAAACGAGTTTTATCCCATATATTAAAGAACTTTGTATGTATTGTAATATGTCTAGATACCGTCTAGATATAGACGTAATCTCATGAAGAGGTAGAAAGATTTAACACTACTGCCACTTTTAGTTCGACTAGTTTAATTATTAGTTTATGTACATTGATAAACCCGGTGTTACCACCTTATCGGTGACAAATTTGAGTTTCGGGCATATAATAAGATTTGATAAACCTGGAATGTATGACTTCGAATACAGGACTTTAAGGCTACGGAACGACAAAAGTGATCACTACATATTAAATAAATACACCTAAGAGAGACATACACTACTCCTGACTTCATACTTAGATCTAGGCTTGTGGGTATCAGGGACTACGAGAGCTTTTCAGCCTCACAAACACACAGATGCTAAACAAATACTACTTATAGTTCTGATCATTTGTCTCGGTGAGCGGATCGAACCAGCGGCCACTTGTTTTGCGGCCGGCGCGGTGTCACGCCTAAGGCTCAGTTGCACAAACTAGCTTTGCCAATACCTTTGACTTAGAAACTGTCAATCTTTTACATTTGCAAGGTCTAATACGTCTCAAATGTATGGCGATGACATTTTCAAAGACAAAAGTATTGGTAAAGTTGGTTTGGGCAACTCAGCTTAAGCGTCGAACTGCGCTATGGAGGCTGTTGCACAATAATGAGACATGATACGGGGACACCGGTCTGTCATTTTTAACTGTTTAATATTGGTTTTAGCCTGGAGTTAGTAATTTGTGCCCGATATAGACTCGTCCCCTATCACAATGTAGGATGGCACACAAGGCGAAACGTGGGTTTCCTGCTAGAACCTCTGTCTACCCATTCAGGGAAAATACTTATAAAAATCACTGGCACGTTAATGTGACACGCAATATATGATTTATGTCCTGGAAATATCCTATGGTCCCTTGAGATCGATACTCATTAAAGGAATATTATGTACTTGTAAGTGTAAAAACTACGATGCTATATAGTTCAATTAATCATTATTTTATAATGGATCCAGCAGCTACAACGTTAAAACAATACTCCATAAAAGTATCGTTGGCGTGGTGTGAACTCGAAATTGAATAGTACTTTTTATTATTAATGAAAAATAAATATATTTTTTAATAAATGTACTAGTAATGGTTTCTTAGATTTACGCGAATGTTACACATTGAAATAAAACTATTAATTACGGATTTTATCGCGGATTTGGTTTAATTTTTACATTTTTTGAGTTCCCGACGTTTCGATTACTTTACAGCTTTCGTGGTCACGGGGCGGACTGAAGTATTAGACTTTCGCTCTGAAAATTAAACCAAAATTAAACCAAATCCGCGATAAAATCCGTAATTAATAGTTTTATTTCAAAATGTACTAGTATCCTTAAAAGTACTACTTTTGTTGAGTAACGAAATATATCAATCAATAGAAGAAAATAAACTACTTTTATTTTATTTTCTACCGCGATAAATGATTTTAAACTACCGACAATTTAACTTATGGTTATAGTACGTACCCTTCGTTTTTTATCAACAATCCTTAATCCTTATTAGTAATAAACAGCGTGCACTGCACATGTATCACCAACCTTCTCTAAAGCACAAATGAATGAACAATGCGGAATGCCGACGTTTGCCATAATTTGTGACGTATTTATGAGGTTCAGGCCCTTAGCTCGGGTTCGAAGAGTGGGATTAATACTTTTGGTGTTGCCAGTTTTTGAATTTTGTTTACCCTATTTTAAAATTTAAAAATAAATGTTTCTTAAGATGAATACGGAAATAATACGGAAATATCTTCCGAGTCCGTTAAAATTAAATATGGTCATGATAGTAAAATACCCTTTTGAATGAAATACTGTAAAGGCATATTTTGGGTATACCGATGGAACGCAAGATATTGCATTAAAAAATATTTTATGCAGATAATCTGATGTATTTTTTGTTTGGCTAAATAAATTTTGTATCATTTATGTACATGTACATTTGTATTCTTTACATGCATTAGGTAAATTAGCATTTCGATGTAAGAATTAATAAATAGTTTATTTTCATTGTTTCAAATATAACTGTTTTTATCAACTATGCTTAAAGGAATTTGGGACCTAAAATTGTGATACGATTTCAGTTATTTGTTGTAGGAATTTTGATATGTAGTTCGACACTAAATTTAAAAATATAATATTTTTTAAAATAATACATATTACAACCAACCCGCATTAGGCCAGCGTGGTGGACTATATGGCCTAACCACTCTCAATCGTACTCTCGATTGTAGAGGAGGCCCGTGCCCTGCAGTGGGACGTATATGGGCTGATACAGATACAGACATATTACAAATTAATAAGTATATTCAAAAAATAATTAAAAATAATATTAACAATGCTCTAAAAATCGGGTGTGCGGTATAATCTTGTAACCCTATTTCTGTGTAATATGAAGTGCTGTATAAGCATACACATTTGCTTCGTTGCATAGTTCTATATGACCCCACAATCCACACTCGTGTTTTTATTGCGCAATCTAAAAAAGGTGTATCAGCTAAAATTGTACACCTCTTTGAAACGCTATTATTTTATTATGAATAACATGCAATGAACTTTAAACAGGTTGAATTATGCGAAGTGGTTAGATTTTATAAAAACGGACTTTCAAGACTGCCTCTGTGGCGCTTACAACGCTTCGGTCTCGGGGCCGACTCCCGTTTCGCAAAATGCTATATTGGATTTTCTATTTATTATCAGCCCGGAATCAGAAATTACAGGTTTGAATTTTTGGTGGTAGAATAAGCACTCACTTCCAGGAACTAACTATTGTATATTTTGTAAATTAACACTTAATACATTCACAGACAGAGTAAAATTATAATTATGCGACTTGGAGCGAGATGTGCTCGTGACGAGAGATGGCAGACTATCTTCCTTTCATCCAAATAAACCGACCCTTTTATAGGACTACCCGAATGAGGATCGGTGGGGAAAAATCTTCCAGAAAATATATTTAAGCCATAAAATAGGGTCTATCCTTTCAACTAAAAAATTAAGGTCGGCCCAAACATCTGGGCTATTGTCCAAACAGAAAGGTTTACCCAAACATGTGTACTATTGTCTAAAAAACATAAATTTGTTGCAAAGGATTACCGCCACTAAAGAACTTAATAGAACTATAATAATACAGTTTTATTGCCCCGGCATGAATTATTGTTTCCTAATTGTAATGACCCGTCATTACAATTAGGAAACAATAATTTAGAACAGCATCTTTTTAACTAATATTATACAATAGGGTACACAAAAAATCTTATTTTAATAAAACGACTCGCAGATGTTTTATGGTTAAACATCTGCAGTCATATTTAAAAAATGAAATGCGTGTTTAAATATTGTTCAAATTACAAATAATAAGCGTGTTATTTTAAAAGCTAAATATAAGTTGGCGTATTGCAACCGCTTTAAAAGCTAAATCTAAGTTAGCGTATTGCAACCGCCACAAATTGATTTTTTTTTTGTATCGGATAGGTAATTTATCGGGGAATGATATAGGCTATATACCTAGTCAGGTCATAAATTCTGTCACATGTTTAATATAAAATAACTGAAACAAGTTTATTTATTTATTTATTTATTTTTTAGGACAGCCAGTGGTTGTTACAATAGAACTTAGACTAATAAAATACACAATAAATAAATTAAGAGTAACACCCTTTGAAGGCGGTCACAACTTGCACTGTTTGTGATAAAACAATATGCGTTTACAAAATGCAACAAAACAAAATAAAATAGGTAAACCAATGTTACAAATATCCGAAAACATTAAGAATATTAATAATAAAGAAGTTATACAAGGCAAAGTGGGTTAACACTTAATATGTAAAAACATGAGATAAAATTAAATCGGGCAAAATAATTATAATACAATTATACATGGCAAGATGAGTCAACACCTAGTATTAAGAATTGAGATCAAATTAAAATTAACAAACAATATTATCATCACAACAAATATTTAAACACCAAAACACTCTTAAAATACAAAAATATATATAAAAAAAATTAAAACATCAATAATAAATTATACATAGCTAACAAGGCTAAAAATTTGTAATACAAAGAGAGAAAATTTAAATTAAAAAAATAATAATAATAACTACAAAACAACCCATAATTCTAGACAACAAAGATATAGAAACATAAAACCCTAAGTTGACAAAATAGGAACAATGATCAAACGCACTAAAACTAAAACGAAACCTAATTGTTGCTAAGACTGAGTCCTTAAGAGCCTCAAGACATTTCTTTTAAATTTGTAGAGAGAGTCATTAAATATGTCGACTGATTTACTTAATACATTGTAATTTCTACACATTCTGGAAACTGTTGAGAACTGCTTTAAATTGGTTCTAGCTGAGGGTGGTTAGAACAGGGCAACGTGGCGTCTGGGGGCACGGCGTGGGACATGGAGGTTTATAAGATTTAACAATGGGGGGCAATCAACACGGCTTCTAACAATTTTGTATAAAAATATTGTATCTAACAGATTCCGCCGAACCGTAAGACGATCTATTTTATAATGTTGCAGTTTGGCATCATATGTTTTTAACTTATTTCCTAACTTGTCACAATAAACGAGATGTCTAAGGAATCTTTTTTGGATCCTCTCAATACGTAATTGATGGGTGTTGTAGTGAGGTGACCAAACATTGCTGCAATATTCAAGTATGCTCCTAACAAATGAATTATAAATAACAATTTTGGTGTTCGGGTTCTTAAAAGCTTTACAATTTCTTATAACGAAACCCAATATCTTAGAAGCTTTAGATATGATTTTATCAATATGTGGTAGGAATGTTAATTTTGAGTCAAAGTATACACCTAAGTCTCTGATTTGATCAACCTCTTGAAGTAAACATCCATTTATATTATAATTCTTGCCAAAAATTGTCCTGTTCCGGGTAAACTTGATGTGAAAACATTTATTAATATTTAATTGCATGTTGTTGTTTAGACACCATAGGGACAATTGATTTATATCTTGCTGAAGAAGTACACTGTCATAATTGTCTTTTATAACTCTGGCTAATTTAAGGTCATCTGCGTATAAAAATACTTTGCTGTGCTGAATATTTTCTGCAATGTCATTAATAAATACATTGAATAGCCAAGGTCCCAAGTGAGATTCTTGGGGAACACCGGAGGTTGAAATATATGAGTGAGATTGAAATCCCTTTACAACAACATATTGCGATCTCTCCTGCAAATAAGAGGTGAACCAATCTAAGAGTGAACCACAAATACCATAGTTTGCAAGTTTTTGTATAAGGGTTTTATGACATACTCTATCGAAGGCTTTTGAGAGATCAGTGTAGATAGCGTCTACTTGTAGGCCACTATCTACAGCTTCTATTAAAGTATTATGATAGGTGACTAAATTCGTAGTGGTGGATCTACCCTCGACAAAACCGTGTTGATTATTAGTAAGAGATTGTTTGACGTACAACTGCAAATGTGGACAAAGCATTGCCTCAAACACTTTGGCAAAATTTGACAAAATAGAGATAGGTCTATAATTAGAAATTATGTCGCTTTTCCCATCCTTCGGAATCGGAACAATCCGTGCAACTTTCCATCTCTTAGGAAATTGTCCTGTTGCAAGAGATTTATTATATATTTCATATAACGGCACGATCAAAGAAGGAGCACATTTAGAAATAAATACGGTAGGAATGCCGTCAGGGCCAGCTCCTTTGTTCAAATCGAGCCTCTTTATGTAGTTAAGTATTGAGTCACGAGAGACGTGTATATTGTCTAATTTGTCGTTCCCAAAGGTAACATTACTTTTCCATGAGCTTATTGAAGAGGTTGAGTAGGCGGAGGAAAAATGAGAAGCAAAGAGATTACATATATCAGTGCCATTTGAAACAGTGACGTTATTCAGTGACATTTTAGAGGGATAGTGGACAGCGTTACTGCGTTTATTTTAATATATGCCCAAAAGAATTTAGGATTCTTTGAAATGCTACTTTCTGTTGCAAGAATGTAATTTTTATAGCAAGTACGCGATAGCGAACTACATCTATTGCTTATTATGTTTAATGAAATTTCATCTAATGGATTTTTAAATATTTTATACTTATTCAGTAGTTTTTTCTTTTCTTTCATCAGACTAATCAATTCTTTACTACACCATGGCGGATATTTATTACTATTTAACTTTACTTTTGGTACGTATTTATCTATAATTTTGTCTAGTGTTTTATAAAAAGCATCAACTATATCATTTATATCAGTTAAGTGAAAGAATTCTAAACTCCAATCCACTTTATAAAGTTCTGTTATGATTTTATCATAGTCAGCTTTATAAAAGTTTCTTCTTACCTTATTGCTGTTTATCTTGAGTGGGGAATCTACACTACAATATATAGAAATGTCAAGAGGTGGATGATAAGGCTCTATATTAATTAATTCATCGGAAGCTTTATTAACTGTAACTTTAGAAATATTAGATAATATAAGATCTAAAATTTTATTGTTATTACGTTCATTAATTATGTAACCATTTATATACCAAAATGAACTTAATAAAACATAAATTCTTATGACACTAAAGTTTAGTCAAATTGATTTTGAATACAGGCCTTCAATCTGCGCAGTGCGCGGCCAGTTGTCTATCGCAGCACGAACGAGGTCCATGTCAATATCGGCGGCTGCCTTAATCAAGGATGTCTTAAGTGACTCCAAATTGGGATGAGGCTTTGAGCACGCCTTTTCCTCCAAGTGTTGACATATCTTGTAATCTAACGGATTCAAATCTGGACTGGAGGAGGGCCAGTCTTCGTGCCGGATGAAGTCGATTTCACGCACCGCCAGCCAGTCTTGTGTGCTCTTCGCTCTATGAGCTGGCGCCGAATCTTGTTGGAATACCCAGTGCCTGTTATTGAACATGGTATGAGAAACAGGTTCCACAAGGTTCGTTAGGACTGTATTTTGATACACAACTGCATTCGTTTTTACACCTTTCCCACAAAAATGTACTTCTGTTAAGCCCCAATAAGAAACTCCCAACCATACCAAGAGCGAGGATGGAAAATGACCTCATTGGATACGCAGAATACGGTTGCTCGCTTCTTCACTACTGTGTGCGTACACCTTATCATTTTGTTTGTTGTAGCTCTCTTCTACGGTAATTTTTTTTCATCTGAAACAAGAATTTCCCGATATTTTTTTCCCGCATAACGCTTCAACAAAGCGCGGCATCTCTTCAGTCTCAGGTTCATTAGACGAGCATTGAAACGATGTCCTGTTTTTCTTCGATATGCCCGAAGCCCTAAGTCTTCATTTAACACCCTTTTTACCGTGGTTCTGCTTAACCCCATCTGAAGGGCCAACAGTTTCTGCTTACGTTTGGGATTTCTTTGAATTCGCGCCTTCACAGCTTTTATCACTGCTGGAGTCCTAACAGACCGAGGGCGACCACTTCTTGACCTGTCATCTACACTAGAGTCTTCATTGTATCGTTTGATGGTACGATAAACGAATCTTTTGGTTATATTCAAATTTTTCAGTATGTCACAAATTTGAATTGGCGCGTAACCGCAACGATGCAACGCAATAACTGCAACACGGTCTTCTTTAAGCGTCCACTCCATATTTAAAAATGAGTAAAATTCTAAAAAGCATACATTTTTATTTTCATGAACTGTATGTCATACTTATGACCTGACTGTGTATGTATAACCACGCTACCTACAGGAGGGAAGCAGTAGTGAAACATCTCGAAAAATACGAGGAAATTTTATTCTTTTTTCGTGGTCTGATAAATCTCAAAATCGATATCTCGGGATTCTTTTGCTCCGATATTTTTTTATTTAATTTTTCAATTTGTGAAGTGCATTTTATTGCTCTTAGGAGGAATTAAAAATGAGGGTACTACCTACCGTTTCCGGGAATGTATCGTTTTATTTTGGAGCCCTAGTGGTTTCAATCCAGATGATGGTCCGATGACGGATGAACACTATAGTTTAAATTCTTGAAATAAGGATGTTTGCACTAAGGAACAACGTAATGAAAAAACTTTTTTTTTAAATTAGTTTAACAATGCATTTGAAAACGTAGATACGATCAGAACGGAGTCGAAGAATAGAAATGTAGTGATGCTTATGAGCTATGCCTAAATAATAAGATTATTGTGGGTCTTACAAACATTATTAGGGTAGAGATAAGACGACAATCGCATTAGTTAAACATAGTAATAGGATTATGAGAACTTTGAATATAATATTGATAATTATAACTCACTTGATAACACTCAAACTTAACTAAATTTAACACTAGGCATTAGGTCCTACATGTCTGGTACTTGGCGGCCCGTATTTAATATGTTACGCATAATATATAAGTATTATGATTTGTTGGCCAGTGAAGTGAATAGGTAAATGAATAATAATCAACGTTTTCAAGTACAATGAAACATATATTATTTGTTCCTTTTTACTGCTTTTTTTAAAAGTCGGGTTGACTTTTTATTTATTTGTTTTAGTTAAATATATTATGTTGAAAACTATTGTAAACATTGTGATCAATAAAGATTATAAAGATTATAAAGATAAAGATTGTTTTCCAACCCTCCAGAACATGCCGGGGCAATAAAACTATATAGATCAGCTCTTTCTTAACAGCAATCCTTAGATACAAATGTATCTTTATTAAACAATAGCCCAGATGTTTGGGTGTTTTTTTTTTGTTGAAAACATAGGCCATATTGTTTTGTTCTTTTGTTTTTATCATTTTATTTCCACCGATCTCCGTTCGAGGACCAACATATAGAAGGATCGGGTTATTTTGAATGAAACACAGACCATCTCTCGTTCTGAGCACATATCGGTTTGCATTGTTATTAGTAGTAGGTATTATTTTATTCCGTCTGTATTTTGTGTTTATCCTTATCGTATCTAATTCTAATATTATGAATGCGAAATTAACTCTGGCAGTCTGTATGTCTCTGTGTTACCTTTTCACGCATAAACCACTGGACCCTTCGATCAAATTTGATCGAAGACTGGACCGAATTTGATGAAAGTCGTCACAGAGATAGATTGGACCTCGTTAAAGGACATAGGCTAACTTTTATTGCGATGGGAAGGGTTGAAAGGGATGATAGTTTGTATGGATAAATCTAAACCGTTGAAGTTACAGACGTCATATTTTAGTTACTCATTTAAAAATAACAAGGTACTTCCTTTTCTTAAAAGGAACCTTAAAGGAGTTAAAGTAAGGGTTGTTAAACGGAAAATCAAAATCGTTGCTGCTATTTCTATGAAACTTTAAATTTGAGCTTCATATTACAATCGAAAAATAATGGCGTGAACAATTTGGACTGTCATTTTGAATATTTTTTATTGATTACAATTTCTCTCAAAATCGATACTTGAGGCACCTTTTTTTGAACAATCTTTTATAAATTGAGAGTCATATATATTATGAAATTTGTAGCCGCCATTTTGAACTTTATTTTTATTAATCCAATTGGTCTCCAGATCGATGTCTGAGGCACCTTTGTTTCTTTTTGTCTTTGTTCGGACAATAGTGGATGTAGGTCTCTCATATGTGAGAGGCCGCCTGGATAAGTACCACCAAAATGTTTATTTCTGCCGCCAAACAAGAGTGTAAATGCCCTGTTGTATTTCGGTTTGATTCACTCACCTTAGATTTGCCGGCGATAAGTGGCCAAGACTACAGTCTTAGAAGAATCGCTGGAAGACCTTAGCACTATGCTCAGAGACCTCAACCGAGTCTCTCAACAGGTGGGTCTTAAAATGAACCTGGCAAGACGAAGATCATGTGGAATATCCATTTTGTGCCCACCCCCACCAGAATTGGGGTTCGACTCTCAAAGTTGTAGCTGAAAATTTCTGTTTAATTCGTCCGGTTAGGCAGGTCTAACTTCGAGAGAGAGGTCAATCATCGAATTTAACTCGGTTGGGTAGCGTTCGGGAAACTACGCGACGTATTCTCGCCAAAATACCTTTTTTTTATTGCAGTGAATGGCGAGACGAGCATGCCGTTTGCCTGATGGTAAGCGATGCGACCGCTCATGAACAGTAGCAAAACCAAACAACACCTTGAATTACAAAGCAATGCTTGGCATTCCACTGCGCTCGCCATCCTGAGACATAAGATGTTAAGTCTCAATATGTCCAGTAGTTACTCTGGCTACAATGTCCTTCAATCCGAAACACAACAGTGCATTTAAACTACTGTTTGACGGGAGAAATAGACATTGCGGTGGTAACCACCCAGGCAGCCTCTCACATATGAGAGACCTAACACCAGTGTGTGTGTACCTCAGTGCCTTAAAACGAAAGTCTTCGATTGCTGTGTGTTGTCAGTGATGATATACGGCACCTAGACGTGGCCTCTTACTATAGTCCTCGTTAGGAGGCTCAAAGTCACTCAACGAGCTATGGAGAGGGCTATGCTCTGAATTGCCCTACGAGATCGAATCAAGAATGAAGAGATCCGTAGGAAAGATAAAATAATCAACATAGCCCAGCGGATTGGTAAGTTGAAGTGGCAACGGGCGGGGCCCACAGCGCAGAGAACTAATGGCCGATGAGGCCAAAAGGTTCTCGAATGGAGACCACGTACCAGAAAGCGCAGCGTAGGATGTGCACCCACATGCTGGTCAGACAACCTGGTAAAGGGACGTCGCTGGATGCAGATTTTTAGTTTTCCTACTGTCTATGAGCGTTCGTATCTATCGCTTTCAATCAGGCGTATAGCATGTTCGTCCCACTATTTATTTCAAATAAAAACATAACTAAATTAAGACTCAGAATTGAAATTCGCTGCCGCCATTTTGCACTTTTTTGCTTTTGATTAAATTGGTCTCCAAGTCGATACATGAGGCACCCTTTGTTTGAACTATCTAAATTTAAGTCAGAATTGAAACTTGTGGTCGCAAATTTGGTCACTATTCTTATTATTGATCCGATGCGCCTTAAAATCGATATCGTAGTCACCCTTTGCTCAAGCAATCTAAACCCATAGTCGAAATTGAATCCTTGAAGTTTTTGCTATGGATTCGATTAGTTTCCAAATCGATACATGTACAACCTAAATTTTGAGTCACAATTAAAATTTGTAACCGCCATTTTAAACTATTTATTGTTGATCCGTGGAAATATTATTCCTTTTGAGAGTTTTCGATGCGTGCACGGTGTTAATGGTTGAAGTTACAAAAACCATCATGTATGACGGGATTGTTCGTCTTGGAAAAGCCTAAAAAAGTCCACTATAGCGCTTCTCCCTATCTCTAGGTTGGCTCCTTATAACCTTTTTAATGGTAATACGATTTGTGTAAAACAATGTATTTTTTGTTTTTTGGATATTTATTCTTCTGATATTAATCCTTAAGGAAATTAATACATTTAGAATTAGAAGTATCTAATTTTGAATAATGTTGCCCTAACATATAGGAGATTTATGAGTTGTAAAGCAGCAGGATAATTGTTCAAGGATCGTGTATCCCTTTTTCTTATAAGGAATGCATATGGGAGGGACAGAACAGGATAGGAAGAGCAGTATAGAGGACCGCAGTCGCGTTGCTTTTTGTTGGAGAAATGTAACCTCCGTTGTGGTTATTTCTATATATTAACACTGGATAGTAGAAAAATGTATTATGTTCTAATTTTGATAATATACTTCTGTTTTTCTAGCCTTGGTTACAGTACTTCAATTATACACTTCTGTCAGTCAACATCTCTTTTGATTTATTCAATCTTTATATATTTTACATTTTAACTTTATTATTATTACAACAGTTTTAAATATAAAATGTGTCTTTAATGTGAGTTGGAGTCAAAAATTATCTGATCCCTGGCGGAGCTAGGCCGGACCGCTAGTAACAGTATATGGCAGTAGCAACTCACCAACTTAGATTTAGGTTTTATATTTTTGTTTGCTCAGTATAGTAATGGTTTCTTAGATTTACGCGAATGTTACACATTGAAATATAAACTATTATTTACGTCTAGTCAGTCCACCCCGTGACCATGAAAGCTGTATAGTAATCGAAACGTCGGGAAGTTAAAAAATGTAAAAATTAAATCATATTCGAGATTAAATCCGTAAATAATAGTTTTATTTGAATGTCTGCTAATTACTTGTAATTTAATTTTTTTATTTTGAGGAATGACAACTGATGTTTAGCTATAAAACATCTGCGAGTCGTAAAGTTTATTTAAGCAAGGATTTTTATGTCCCGTTTTGTGTAGTTTAGAGGTGGCAATCCATAGAAACAAATTTATCTTTATTGGACAATAACACATATGTTTAGGTAAATCCTTATGTATTGACAAAAGCCCAATCGTTTGGGTAGCCCTTATTTTTTGTTTAAATATTTTTATAATTTATCCCCGCCGATCCTCGTTCGGCGACCTATAAGAGGGTCGTGTTATTTTGAACTTAAGAGGAAAGTTTGTTGCGCCGCTTCTTCTCCTCAGCTATAACACTAGGAAGCGGTGGTAGGAAATTGCATCGACTCAGTTCGCGTCATATCAGTCACCAAGGGGAGCTCTGTCATACGTAGTATCCGGTATCGTAAAATCGCGCGTGTCCTAGGTCTCTTAGCCGGCCGAGATAAATTACGTCATTACTCGCTTTCGCATAGTTCCGACTATACCCCAAAGAAAGGTATCGTATTTACGGACTGCTAGGATTGACCACAATATAAGGACTTATTTCCTGGACCTGTTTCCACAACGTGGGACCACTTATTGTCCTAGACCCGTGACCCGTGTAAGTGAAGACCAGTATGTTGAAGATAAGAACAGACTAACATTTCTCGTCTTGAGCACATCTCGCTTCAAGTTGCATTACTTATTATTTTAATATCTTTCTATTTTGTGTTTATTTGCAAAAATATATACGAAAGGTAATTTCCTGGAGCTTAGTGCTAATTTTACACCATTACCACCACCAATAATAATGTACATAATCATAGGTTAGTGATAGGGACGGATCACATAACATGAGTTCCCGCTCCTGGTCATAGGTATCATATTTAATATATATGTCATTTTTTTACCAGGCCTATTTATTTTTGGATAAGCATCAATATTCATTTTTAACGCCTTAACCAGCCATATAAAAGGCACACATATCGAGTATCACGCAAAGGTTTATTTAAAGCGTGTGCTATTTTTTTTTTCATAGATAAATGGCATTATTAATCATACCAGATTGTTTTATGCCGAGGTTGTATCCAGGTTATTTTTAACTCTTGTAATGATAATATATCTTTAAAACGATATTGTAAAGACGTATTCGCGCCTACCATGACAAAAAGTTTGAAGATCTAATAAGTAAAATTTAATGTTGTTTCGAAAATAAATAAAATACATACTTGACAGCCTCCGTGGCGCAGTGGGTTAAACGCCGGCTGTGAAACAAGAGGCCGCAGGTTCGATCCCCGCACCGAGACAATTAATGATTGTGGGGCCCACAAGTGTTTGTCTCAGGTCTGGGTGTTTGTGAGACCGAGAAGTCTTTCGTAGCTTCTAATACTCACGACACAAGACTTTTAATTTTAGTGTGAGTTCAGGACTATATGTGACTGTTGGGTGTTATTTTTATTTACTTTACACATCATCTCAACATTTGTTTCATATAAAGTACAAAAAACAACATCTATACATATAAATAAAATTGAAGTGTCTGTTTTAAGAGTGAAAATAAAAAAAATGTCCCACTACATATCGTTATATACACGATACCTGTGCCGAAAATGATATTTTAATTTTTTTTGTCTGTCAGAGGCCGTCTGTCTGTTTGTTCCGGCTAATCTCTGAAATGGCTGGACCGATTTTGACGGGACTTTTTTTGTCTGATAGCTGATATAACAAGGAGTAACTAAGGCTACGTTTATTTCAGAAAATTTCTTTTATATTAGAAAAATAAAGTTTTTGTTAGATTCCACGCGGAGGGAAGTCGCGGGCACAGCTAGTCTAAAATTAAAATTTAGTCAAAGAGACCACCCGAACTGGTGCCTGGTCAGAATGTTTCCATTATACTGGCAATATTGTCACGTTGGATTACTAGAGATATATGCTACACTAGGTACGATTCGGCGCAGTGATCCTGGCCATTCTGCCTCAAGCGTCGCCCCAATTCAAGAACAAATTCCTTAGTTCGAGTTCTATGGATATGTTTTTTTTTTAAACAATAGGACGTGTAAGCGACCAAAGGTATCACCGGATGGTAAGTGATCACTGCCGCCAATGAACATCCACAACCCTTGGACCATATACTGGGTATCTCAAGACTGCTACCGAAAACGAAGCCGGATAGAAGTTTTAGTGACTACAAATACAATGCAACAAAAAATGTCGCAAAGAAACGAGACAATTATTTTTTATGATTTTTTAAATATCGTCATTTTTGGGTGGTAAATCCATAGTTTTTGCTAAAATAACAATTTAAACTATTTTATACCTTAGATTATTTATTAATAAAAGGGTATACACTTTATTTAAGGAAAAAATGTATTTACCATTCAAATATGGGCATAGGAAAAAAAAATAGTCGCTTTTTTAGCAACTTTTTCTGTTGCATTGCGTCTGAAGTCGCTTAAACTACGACCCGGCTTCGTTTTCGGTAGCAGTCTTGATATACCCTGTATGTACATGTACCCAAGCGGCCTGTCTTAAAGATTGTAGAAGTGTAACATTTTCTCAAAACAGAGTATGAATTCACGTTAAGATATAAATAACCAAACGGTGACTAGTCAAATTTGCGTAATATATCACAACGTACTGCAGAAACTACAGGCGGTAATGAACAAACCATCCCGAGAGTATGGCTCACTGCAAGGGGCATACAGTTTGACTCTTTGCGCATACACGACCCGCAGTTACGCATACAGAACTTCGTCCAAGGGCGGATCCATGCTTTTACGGCAGGGGGGGAGGGGGGGTCATATAGCTCATGTCAGAACACTAGGCCCGATTTCAATACTCCAATTCGTAATAATGACTTTTAAAGTTTGTTACAGCGGTGATTTGTGAACACACACACACTTTTTTACTTTATATATCGAAAGACAAAGAATTAATGGTGCTTATAAATTTTATCAACAAGATAATTAATAAATCTTGTCCATCTGGAGCCAGCTCATGGGATCATGACCCCCATGACCTCCCCGCTTTCATGAGATAGAACAACTGTAACACAATTACAAGCTGCAGACCATTGATTTAATAAACTAAGGATAGGCCCTTCAGTACATTTGGAGTTTTAAAAAGATGACCGTGAAAATCGCGCTGAAATAATTATTAAATTACCTTAATATAATAGATTTCGTCTAAAAGGTGATAAAAAATATCATCTTCATGTTTATTAAACTTTCTGTCATGATACAAGCAAGCGTTTCAAAACGTTGCAAGCGGCCACTAATTTCAGTAACGCTCCATTAGAGATGCACTGGAGCGTGCACCACTTACGTCGGAACACTTTACGCTTTCCGCCCTTATTTTTATGCCAATGCTGCAAACAATGATTGCCCTTAGCAATTTTTATAAGAGTGTCTTTGCTGGTCAGATATATACCCGACGTCATAAGTTCAGTTGTATAACGTAAGCGGACAATTAAATTTCATCCGAAGGTCAGCATTGAAGGTTACAAGATTCTATCGTATTTATTTATAGGATCCGGACTTCGCTTTAGGTAGCATCTGAAAATCAGCGCTCTTTTGTTAATCCATTCATGAGCGAACCAAATTTGCTGGGACGGCTTTCTGCTTACATATTACTCGTATTAAACAGGTAACATAATATTCGTTATGTTTTAGATTCCATTTCTATATATATATATATATGTTGCTGACTGTACATAGGACAGAATCGCAGCCTTTTATATTTCACTAGCGGCCCGGCCCAGCTTCGCCTGGGTGGAGATCTTCTTTCACTCCACTCCACACCTGAAATTTCTAGTATTACATTTATACAATTAGTGCATTATCCCGATACCTTGGTAAAATACAAAATTTGAATTTCTCAACTTTGTTACGATGGTAATGGTGCAATTCGGTGCAAAAAAAACAGGAATTTCTGATCGATATGCCATAGGCTTCCTATCACAACATGGGACGAATACATGACAAACCGTGAGTCCTGGTTGCACCTCTGCCTATCCCTTCTGCGAAAAGGCGTGAAGTGAAGTCATGCATGCTCGTCTAGCTACTCATTGCAATAAAAAAACAATAAACAATCTGACCAATAACTAAATACTTCAAAATGGCGGCCAAAATTTTCCGAATCCAACTGTGAATTCAGATTATTTAAACGAAGGGTTCCTCAGATATCAATTTTGGAACCAATCGGATCAATAGCAAAAAAGTTCAAACCACAAAATTTCGATTCTGACTCCGAATTTAGGTTATTCGAACAAAGGGTGTCTCAGATATTTATTTCAAGACCAATCGGATCAATAACAACAATTTCGATTCTGACTCCCCTCCGTCCAGTCTTTGGATTATTTTCACAAAGATTAAATAATTACAAAGCGATACGTACCGATACGTTCCGTCCTTTCTCTTCATTATCCATCCCGTCTTATAGCGTGCATTTACATTTCGTCCTATCAAATCTGTCAGCTATCCCAGTTCCCTTCCGTGCCTCTCACTCTATTACATCCCGTATCCATATCCAAGTAGTGTGCCTTATAAATCTTTGACATTAAACACTTTAGCGGTTTTGATTATCCATGCAATATTCCATCCCTTATTTCACCCCCACTATGCTGTTTTTTTCCAAAAATAGTACTCCATTACTTTTTACACACACAAACACGCACGCACGCACGCACACACACACAAAACATAATGTAGTAAACAATAAAAATTAATGTAGTAACAATTATATTTTACGGGTTTCTTAAGACACAGGCAACCTAAGCCTGATTTGAAAACTCCTGCAATATTCTCTATAATTATGTAAAATTGTTATTTTGATAAAGATTTTTCACATGACATTCTATCTTGAAAAAGAAGTAAAACTTCTTACGTGTGAACTAAGATGTTTATAAAGCATAGATGCGTTGTCCGAGCTTTATAATGGCAAGACGTTTGGAAGGTATTTGCCTCCCTTGCAATTAGTCAATAGTCACGTTTCAACCAGTGTCGCGGATACACGTTTCTCTGACTATTTGTATTCTCGAAACCAAATGCGGAAAAATAGATTAGTGATTTAAAATAATGTACAAATGATTCTGAAACTGTGAAACAAAAAAAATATTTTATTTAGTGCGCAAGTACACACTATTTTAATTTTATATTAAATAAAATTAATAAATTCGCTCTCAAAGCGACGTTTGACAGCTCTCGCCACGTCATCCCGTACTTCATGCTTGGTGCTACGTCACACGCGCTTTGGCCAATAACCGTGCGGCACTTATTGTTACGTAACTACCGATGTCTATTCATCTTCTTCTAACATATGTTTCTTGCTTTTTTACTCTTTCTTCGAACCAATTTGAAATTACAATACGCATCGCGCCATTTTTTTGTGCCATTATGTTAGTGTATGACGTGTCTATTTGTAAAACGTCATTGCGTGTGAATATAATTTATTTTATTGTCCTATCTTTATGTAGCTTCATAATATATTCTCTTTAGTTTACACAAAATAAATTTCTGAACGGATGCATAAATATTTATAGGTCTACCAGAATCTCATGGCATAAAATTAAAAACAAACATATAGATTTTTATGTGGCAATACCATCGGTCAACAGCTGATTCAAAACTTGAGTTATGTCATTCGATGTGAATATTTTACGATTTCTATAATTCCTTAGCGAAAATATACAAATTAGTTCTACGATCACAAGTGTGACACATTGTTTACAAGTTTTATCGCCAGATCCGTAAATGATTTGGTCAAATTCAAACAAAATCGCCGATTTTTAAATCGACGTTGTTTTAACAAACAAGTTGGAGTGAATAATTTTGATACTTCATGTTTTTTTGGTTAGTGTTAGATATGTATATGTGTTTTATCGTATATACTTTGATATCATTTTTTGAAACTAAACAATAATGCATTAAATACCTATTTACAGGAGTTTCCAGAGATTTTGGATAAGGATCCATCAAACAATGATATATTTTGCACTTCTAGTGAACAGATGTAATCCCAGAAGAGATCTTTATTAAAAATAATTATCACCAACATCTTCGTCTAATGACCTACAGCCAGGATCTTTATAAATAAGCCCTGATTAATTCGTTCATGATAAACATTAAAGAGACTGCAAATAAAATACTTAGATATGTTGTTTCACTCTTACATATCATTCTAATAACATATAATTGCAAATAAGACATTTAACTAATAAAAGTATTTCGTTAATATGAATTAATGATAAGTTGTATAGAAAGTATCAAAATATTTCGATCCAATTACCCTGGTATTGCTATGCACAATTTTCAATTACCCCAATTGCCATGAGATTCTGGTAGACCTATAACAACCAATTTAAATGTCAATCGCTTTTTATTACTGTCATTAATTTACATCTTTAAAATCTAAAATACGCCATTAATCGAATATTGTGTTATAAACATCTTAGGTGGATATATTATGTTGTCGATTCGAAACCTTTATTTAAACACATTATTTAATTTTAGGGAAGAGTTTACCGTATCGACGGTATGAACATTAAATGTTTGACAGTTACAAACCCATGAACATTTTGTATGGCAAAATGTTTTTTCCTTTTTTTATTCGTCAATTTAATCGAGATAAAAACTATCCCATCTTTAAGTTGGAACAAATAACACATATCTACAAAATTTCATTACAATCAGTTGAGTGGTTTAGGAGTCCATCGCGGCAAACAACGTGACACGTGAATTATACCGGGTATCTCAAGACTGCTACCGAAAACGAAGCCGGGTGGTAGTTTTAGTGGCTACAAACACAATGCAATTAAAAATTTCGCCTAGAAACGCGACAATTTTTTTTTATGATTTTTTAAATATCGTCATTTTTGGGTGGTAAATCCATAGTTTTTGCTAAAATAATAATTTAAACTCTTTTATACCTTAGAGTATTTATAATAAAAGGGTATATACTATTATTTTAGGAAAAAATGTATTTACCACCCAAATATGGCCATAGGAAAAAAATAACAAAAAAAAATTGTCGCTTTTTTTTTGCAACTTTTTCTGTTGCATTGTGTCTGAAGTCGCTTAAACTACCACCCGGCTTCGTTTTCGGTAGCAGTCTTGATATACCCTGTATATATTAAGAAGATGTATTCAGAGTACTTTATAAAAAACTTTGGGTTGGATTTTCAGTGGGGAAATTATACCGGGTATCTCAAGACTGCTACCGAAAACGAAGCCGGGTGGTAGTTTTAGTGGCTACAAACACAATGCAATTAAAAATTTCGCCTAGAAACGCGACAATTTTTTTTATGATTTTTTAAATATCGTCATTTTTGGGTGGTAAATCCATAGTTTTTGCTAAAATAATAATTTAAACTCTTTTATACCTTAGAGTATTTATAAATAAAAGGGTATATACTATTATTTTAGGAAAAAATGTATTTACCACCCAAATATGGCCATAGGAAAAAAATAACAAAAAAAAAATTGTCGCTTTTTTTTGCAACTTTTTCTGTTGCATTGTGTCTGAAGTCGCTTAAACTACCACCCGGCTTCGTTTTCGGTAGCAGTCTTGATATACCCTGTATAATATATTTTTTTTGTATTGTATCAGCCCATGTACAGGGCATGGGCGTACTCTACAATTGAAAGTACGATTGAGAGTGGTTAGGCCATATAGTCCACCACGCTGGCCTAGTGCGGGTTGGCGGACTTACATACCATAGAAATTCTTATAAATCGCTATGGTATGCAGGTTTTCCTCACGATGTTTTCTTTCACCGTTTTAGTGCGTGGTGATTGACTATCAATATACACATGACTCCGAAAAGTCAGAGGTGTGCCCTGGGATTTGAACCCGCGACCACCGTGAACATGTTGACAGCCGCGTCTAGTCCATTTACCAACAGGCCACCACGCACTTATATATTAATAAAATAAAATACAAAATGACCAAATTAAAAGAGTCAGATTTATTAGTATAAAACATAGTCTAATCGTGACACTTTTATATTGTGTCATTTTTTTATTTTCATGAATAGTATTTTTCACGATTGAAATATCAGTCTTTATGTTATTGAGCTGTGTTATGATTTTCCATTATTAGAAAAATCTCATGTTTCAGTTTAAGTATTGTGTAACTTCTTTACATGTTTATAAAAGTTAAAATGCGAAACGAGATGAGATTTTAATTTATGTAAGACTGCTAGTTCCATAGTTGCGAATTCAAATCCAAGATAAAATAAGTGCCAGGCCATAATCATAGGCAGACAGCGCCTGATAAATCGCATTGATTTTTCGTCTGTACCACCACTTACATTTGACGGCACAATTATATCGTGGTCGTCATCTGTTAAAGACCTTGGATTTATTATAGATAACGTACTTAACTGGCAGGTGCAAGTGTCCTCTGTTTGCCAAAGAGTCACCGGTGCCCTTCGTGTTCTATATCGCCTTAAAAACTTTCTTTCCTCTAAGACGAAATTGATGCTTGTGCAGACCTTAATCTTCCCACTGATCGACTATGGTGATGTATGCTATTTCGACCTGAATGCAGATCTTCTTAACAAACTGGACCGCCTTCTCAATAACTGCATTCGATTCATATTTAACCTTCACAAATATGACCATGTATCTTCACATCGCACTGAACTGAAATGGTTACCAATTCGTCAACGGCGTAATTTGCGTGCCCTTACAACTCTTTTCAGTATTGTAACGTCCAAGAGGAAAAGCTATTAAGCTGCCCTTTCGGTACCCCGGGGGAGGCCGAAAGGGGTATGTCAGTGTCTCTGGCCTTCCAGCCCGGTACACACGCGGATATTGTGTCCGAGCTGGGTCCCTAGCAATACCTACGCCAGCATACTGACTAAAAACCTCTTGATAACCCTCACACGCATTGTGGGCAGCACCGGACATCCCAGGGCGAAGGGCGCCCCGATTTACGTCCGCGAACCGCCCCGACGTCTCCTACACCACCTTCTTATTTCATTACCCACTTCCAGTTTCTTGGCGCAAGTCATGAGCGTAATCTTCGCTCCTCAAATAACCTTCTTTTAAAGTGTCCCCCCCATCATTCTAATTTCCTACATTCTTCCTTCTTCATACAATCTAATCTTCTTTGGAATGCGCTCCCTCTCGAAATCAGGACGTCCATGAACCGTTTCGTGTTTAAAAAGAAGGTTCGGGATTTGTTGCTGGATAGAGTTGCTGAATCATCACAGTAGTGTGTCATCGTATGTATTGTTATATATTTATTTATGTGTATATATATTATAGTAATTATGTATATTTGAACATATAGTTTTACATAGTATGTAAGTATATACTTATTCATATATTTGTTTATAAATATCTGGGGGCGCGGCCGAGCCCCCTCCAAGTCGAGCTAAAAAGTGGCATGGCCGTAACATCCTTTTCTCGAAGCAATTCAGACCATTTTCAACCCCCTATAACTTCGTTGTGGCTAAAGCATGAAGCTTGAATTTTCAGTTACTAAGCAGGCATTGTGTAAACACGGTATATTTAAAATTTCATTCGATTTGAACCAGTAGCTTAAGAATTATAACTTATGAAACTTTCGTAATTTTGTCACTCACTGACTGACTGACCGATCATCAAAAGTCGAAGGCACTTCTAGCAGACATAGAACCTTCAAATTTAGAATATAATTAGTGTTTAGTGTCTAAAGTAAGGGAAAATTCAAACATTTCATAATTTGTGTCTAGTTTTCTAGATAGACCAACTGCGTGAATAACTTTGTAATCCCATATAAATGTATAGGATTACAAAGTTACATTTGTAGCATTATGTATAAATTGTACGATACATTATGTTTTCATGCGATGGCCAAGTCGATCCATTTATTTAAAACGTAAAGAATTTTTAATATTGATATGGTAATAACTAACGTAATAACTTTATATAGAAGGTCCCTTAAGGACTAAATAAATTAATCGACTTGGTATTACATGCATCTCACAACTTTTTGCGGTAGAAAACCTGAGCTGCGAGACTTGGATTTTTTTTACAGGATGTTTTTGATGGGATTATGTATTTATAAAGATATAAAACAACATCAATAATCAAATAAACATATGTACCCCTACCTCTGTAATCTCAGCACCATCTCAAGGTAGACTGGTAGAGAATGCCTCTGGCATTAAGTTCGCCTATGTACATATTTGTATATAATTTTTTTATGTTAAATAACATAAAAAGAAGTAATTTTTCGAAGTTTAACATGTATTCTTTGTTGGTCCCGGCTTGCTTTGATAGGGAAAAAATATCGTGGAGAAACCATGCATGCGAGAGGAATCAAGTATAATTGAGGAGATATTTGAATATGAACCGCATTGGTAAAATCCATGGACGTTAACTACTGACTCTCATTCTCCTATTCATTATATCCATCCTAAGGCTACCTGGAAGAAATTGCCCAGTGCGACAAGGCCGCCTTTTGTTTTTTTTACTATGTTATTTTTGTAATGTAACTACTTCTACTCGTATGTAGGGTGCAAAAAATAATAAATAAAATAAGTACTATCATATAAGCTATCAACTCATCTCATTTAGTTTGCTGTAAAAAAGAAAATAAAACGCATATTAGAGATTGAGTTCGACATTGCTTTTATTATGTTATAGGGAGCAAACAAGTGCGCGGTTCACCTGATGGAAAGTGATCACCGCCGCCCATGAACATCCTTTAAGGTGGGAATACGCTCGTTTTTTTGAAGGTCACTAAGTCGTATTGTCCGGAAATGCTGCCGCTGGCAACTGGTTCCACAGATTTGTAGTACATTTTTCTGTGCTCAATAAAGGCGCTTTGAAGCCTTCATAATAGGCAAACACTCGAGCTCGAACGGATGCGGAAAATCGTGCTCAAAGTAGAACTAGTTCGACAAAGAGGATGAGATTCTTTGTACACTACGGCACGGTGCCTACAATGCAGCTAATGCTATGTCCAAAGTAAATCAATAAAAGTGTCCATTGTCGAGAGATAATGATTTCCCCGTTGGTTGACGAAATTAGGTTGGCTTGGTAAAACCGGGTATACGCCAAACAAACTTTTGTTGATTGTCGGGCTCTCATTATATTCTGGGCTTGTCCAAGGTATGATTACTTTGGATACCAGAAATAAAGTAGTTTTATCTTTAGAACTATATTTAACGAGGTATATTTAACATTTTTGGAGATAATCATATTTATAACCGGACTTCGAAAAGTTAGTTTAAAAACATTAAACTACTATTGTATTTAATTATTTGTTCTTTTGAAGTGGTCAGTGAAACTAACAATAAACAAACTCAACTGTTTATCGCGCAGTATTGACAGATGAACAAATTACATCGAGATAAGATGTAACCTAAATGTTTCAAATATGTAATAATATTATTGAGTGTTCAGAATTATTATCTAAAATAAATTTTCGCGTACCCTATGTTACTACAAGAAATAGTTCTATTCTTGGTACCCCTTTTGCATCCACTAATTATCGACAGAATTCATTTATTATTAGAGGTAGTGTCGCACTAAATGAAGCCTTAAACGACTCAGATTACGATTTATTTAATACCAAACCTGGTGAATTGAAAAAGTATTTAAGTAACAACTTTTTTCTTTAACTTAATCAATGTCAACTTGGTTTTTTTTTTATTATTTTCCTTTTTTTTCGTAAACTTTGTTTCCCTTGTACATCTACCCAACTTATTTTAATTAATAAGACTACTGCTGTATTATTTCCTTAATTTAGTCTGTATATGTGAAAACTTGTAATTGGCCTTCTATCTCTAAGCTCACATTATATTGTTACTAGCTGTAAGTTTTCCTACAAGTATAAAATAAAATAAAATAAATCTAACATACAATTTCGCAAGTTTTACATGATGATTAGATAGGATATGACTCAAAGATTGCATTTCACATCGATCATAAAGCCCGGTGGATTGTTTCAGGCTTTCAGTCGTGGATGGGACGCCGGGCGCGCTCCACGGTTTTAAAATTTTCGTGAAAACTCACGAGCGTAGATTGGCTCGGAAAAGTTGTGTCGCGGAAATATTTTTGTCTTCTATTATTTTAAAGTGATAAACGAATAATGTGTGTGATGTTTAGTCGTAACAAATGAAAAAATAAAGTAATTTTTAGTTTGAGTTCAATGGGTACGGTAATAATACTATACAAAAGTTTGGTGATTATTTTAAAGGTGTTGAGTAATTAAAAAATAATAAAATTAATTATTTTCAATTTTGTTTTACACGCTGAATAAAAAAAAAATGAAAGGTGAGCCAATCATATTTTTTTTATAAATTATATTTTTATTTCCCGACTGAATGAAATTAATTTAATAAAGACGAAATAAAGGGTTATAAATCACTCTAACTAACAATTAACGTCTTTGCTTTACGATTTGAGTGTTTGACAGAATGATGAAATGAAATTTGGAAAAAAAATATTAACGAAAAGTTTTCTAATCTGAGTCCGCCTGGGTGGGTACCACTGTAATCTATATCTCCTGTCAAACAACAGAACAGCATTGTAGCCAGAGTAACTAATGGACATAATGAGACTTAACATCAGGCGAATGGTATGTTGGTCTCTCCATTAACTGTAATAAAAAGTCTCTGACTGAATTTTATTTTAAGAAGAATGATTAAAAAAATAATGATTAAAAATTGTGGATTGATCTTAAAAATCTGGCATTTTAAAAAAGAATACCTACGGCTTAAAGAAACATTGAGTCGTTTTTGTATGGAAATCTGTTTCAAGTATTTACTGGCACAAGGGAATTGAATAATGCATTAGATTATGAAATACCGGTTATTAAAAACCGTTACAGAGGTTAAAGACATTTCACATATGGTGTTGTGAAAATATTATCAAGTGAAAGATAAAGAAACAGGTTAGTGAAAAAAATAACGATTTTCTCACTAAATCAGCCTTTAATCAGTATTATAATAATTAAGAATGGAAATCAGCTTTAAAATAGTTATGGATTCGCTTATTGTCAAGCAAATATTGTTTAAATTATGTTTAAAGCACATATGACCGTTATTGGTCATGTCAGGTTATAGAGAAACAGATACTGTAAATTGGTTGTAATAAATATGTATTATCATTAGCCTCTGTGAAGAATTATCTTTAGATAACAAATTTAGCAATATTTTATTTACTTTTATAGAAAAAAATAATTCTGTAACTGTTCGACACTTTTTTGAGAACAACATTTGTATAGGTCTTTAATCAAATTATAATTCTAGCCAGTGTAACTACTGGACATATAGAGACTTAACATGTTATGAATCAGGATGGCAAGCGCAGTAGAATGCCAAGAATTGCTTTGTAATTCAAGGTGTTGTTTGGTTTTAACTTTTACTACTTTTTCTGAGCGGTCGTATCGCTTACCATCAAGCGAAAGGCGTGCTCGTCTCGCCACTCATAACAATAAAAAAAGTATAATTTTTAATTATTTATAACATTTGTGGCGGTTGCAATACGCCAACTTAGATTTAGCTTTTAAATGTACACGCTTATTATTTGTAATTTTAACTTTTTTTAAACATGCATTTCATTTTAAGATATGACTGCAGATGTTTAACCATAAAACATCTGCGAGTGTAAAATTTATTAAAGTAAGAATTTTTTATGTACCGTATTGTATTATTTTTTCCTAATTGTAATGACCCGTTCATGCCGGGGCAATAAAACTGTATTAGTTAAGTTCTTTAGTGGCGGCAGTCTTTAGCAACAAAGAACAATGATAATCCTCCATACATTTTTTTGTTGTAATTTTTTTTGTGTGTATTGAGATGAAAAATATTTTAAAATATAGATTTCGAATTCCTTAACAATTACTTCTAAAATTTTACTATTGTAGCAAGCCTAGGAAAAAAGATATTCCACTATAAAGTTTTACATCTTGTCAAACTCTGTGGGTAGTTAATGTTATTTTGTTGCGTTTATATTGGCGTGAGGCAAAGTTATGACGCACAAATAAAAGTAAAAAAAATATATTTTACACGCAATTTAATCATCAAGTACTTATTTATTTTAATAAACTAATAGTAATATCATGTGCAATGAAATAAAAAGGAAACAGGGGACAACTATGTATTATTATTTGCACAATAGCGCTTTCGGGCGACAGAAACAAATTGTTATTCCTTAATTAATTAATCAGTGATTATTTTGCTTTCTCACTTCTTTGCACTATTTTTTTACATTAATTATCTGAGAAAGATAATGAAAGAAAGCCAGTCAAGCTTATATTTTAAAAATGGCAACATTGAAACGACATAACGCTACTCCAATAAAAATAAAGCAAATATCAATAGAGTTTTACGAAAAATGTGTTTTCATAATTCAGCTACTCAGGTACGCCGTGAGCTAGGCACCAAAATTACTTAGAAAATTAATTATTAACATTTTTATACATTAAATTTATAGACGCTTAAGAATAGCATTAACAATGATTTTACCAATGTTCTTTATCTTTTTTAGACAATAGTACACATGTTTGGTGTACACAAACCTTTCGGTTTGGACAATAGCCCAGATGTTTGGGCAGACCATACTTTTTAGTTGAACGGATAGACCCTACTTTATGGTTTAAATATATTTTTAAGATTTATCCCCACCGATCCTCATTCGGGTAGTCCTATAAAAGGGTCGGTTTATTTTTATGAAAAAGACAGTCTGCCATCTCAGTCGCATAGTTATAATTTTACTCTGTCTCTGTTTATATTAAGCGTTAATTTACAAAATATACAATAGTTAGTTCCTGGAAGTTAGTGCTCATTCTAATACCTACACTTAAAACCACCAAACATTGAAGGGATAGCCTAGATTATTAAAATAGCTTCAAAATAACATAAAACAGTTGATGCTTTTTAATATTTGCAAGGCAAAAACACTTCCTATCTGTTATCGGTAAACCCAAAAATATACTGATAATTCCAGATTAAAACGACAGCTTCTGGCTATGTCATAATTTAATCTTATAATGTTTTATCGTTTATCAGCTAATGCACGTCATTTATGAAACCAGCTCTGGCTGTCCTTTGATCTAAATTCATGTGCAATATTGTTTTAACGCGAAAAAATATGTTACAAGGATTTAAAAGCCTGGCCCTACAAAGAAGACATGCGGAAGTGTTATTGGGTTTACTTATATTGTAAAAATATAGTTTTAAGCGTCGCATTAAAAAAGGTTCTTGTTTTGGGTTATATTTTATGTCCATGTAACCTTTCATTTAAGGTGCGTTGGGTTAATACCGTAGTACAAGGGTGGAAGCTCTTATATTATTGAGTAAACTTAGTGGACGTTATTGCCTTCAGGGTAAATGTGAAAGTTAATGAAACTCACGTAATATTCAAAATTAATTAGTAAGAATCCCTTGTTGAAAGTTTAATTTAGGAGAACATTGCTTGAAATCCGTCAATAAATAATTTCATTTAAATAATTGAATTAAAACAGTTCCTAAATTGTATTGTTCCTTTATTGTTATCGATGTATGAAAATTGTTTTAGCGTGGTTATATCTTATTAGTATACCAACAGGCGAACATTAAACACGTCATTTTTTAAAATAAGAAGTACTGTGTTCGTTCAATGCAAAGTAAATGATAATTTTATCACAATAAATCACAACGCCAATCCGCATTAGGCCAGCGTAGTGGACTATATAGCCAAACCACTCTCAATCGTACTCTCGATTATAAAAGAGGCCTATGCCCTGGAGTTAGACGTATATAAGTAGGCTTATACAGGAGCTACAACGAGTTTACCAATTTTTGTGAAGTGTAATTAGGAACGTGTCATTTAATGGAAATAAAACTATCATTTTCGGATATTATCGCGTATTTGGTTTCATTTTTCCAATTTTTAACGTCCCGACATTTGTGTAACATTATAGGTATATGTTATGGGCCAAGTGAGTAATCGGGCATTATTCATAATGCCCGGGAAATATGAATAATGCCCAATAATAGCGGGCAATGTGATTATAACTAATCAATTTATCACAATGCCCGGGCATTATGAATAATGCCAAGTGCCTATTGGGCAGAGTGACGTAAAGCGAATCAAAATCAAAACAATGAGCCGAAGTGGTAGAATTTAGAATAGGGAAGCCCGAGGGGGTGTGAGTTGGGAGGAGTGGAGTGGGGAGGGGGAGTGTCGCACCTCCTCTGGTACCACTTGTTGTCAATACAAATTAGCTTCTGCATCGTCTCCGGCGCTCACGGAAGTTCAGCCCCTTCGCCCGAAGTTCAGCGGGCGGGGGCTGCTCTCCCTCTGCCCTCCGGCTTTTTTATATAACAACTCTAGGTCGGTAGCCAAAAGACTACTTGAAGTTGGAGTCCCGATTGGTTTTGGGCACAGTGACCTAACTGAGTCCATAAAGTGGTACCTAATTTTCTTCTGAGATAATGTCGGCTATAAAACAACAACATACAGGTCAAGGCAACTTGTCTGTTTTGGTCTACGCAGATGCACAATGCACAGCCCACCACGTAAAAATCACCTATTAATATCACTTGCCCGATCATCATGTACCCTTTATAATGCCCGGGCATGGATAAATAGTGAGTTTAGATTATTAATCACGTGGCCCGAATGCTCGCAATATTCATACTGCCGGGCATATGGAATACTGCCTATTAATCACGTGCCTATTAATATACATATATACATATACATATAATGTGTAACATTCGCGTAAATCTAAGAAACCATTCCATTATTTAATGTTATTTACACACCGATATCCTCCAAAGAATTTCCAAAGAATAATATTTACATTTAACAAAATTATTTGTGTACGGTTCAGATATTAAAGGAAACAACTCGGAATTGGTTATTTCCGTGAATTGCGAGGTAATATTATCATTGAGTTTTCCGTGCGAAACTTCCAAGCCCATTGCCTAAACAGACATACTGTCTAATTTAATTATAACTTTGAGTAACCTGACGTTATATTAGTTTATATTAGCGAGTTCATGTTTGTACGTTTAAATCGAACGCTTTATGTCAACTAGTTGTACGAGTATGTATAGTCACATTAGATAGGTTTTAGGGATTATGATTCACATTTTTTATTTTTCCTATTTTTGCAACATGTTGGCTTTATACAATTATTTCGTAAGCGAACGCACACACCTGGGTTTTCATGGCATTGATGTCAACCATTCCTGGAACCCCATGAAGAAATTAAGTCCAAGGTCCGGTTTTATTAATTACTATACATTACTTTGAAGTAAGAGTGATTTTTTTTTCGGAGATATAATACGCGTCATGTAAAAAGAACGCTGTAAAAATGTGGAGGGGGTGTGTTTGCGCAGGGGTACTCGCGCGCGAAAGTACTAGGCCTATTGTTTTATTTTGAACTACTCTTGGCTTCGTATATTGTTTACTGGAAGGTATATTGAAAAATAAATATAATAGCATGTAATAGAATTAAAAACATGTTTTATTGAATGTAGAATGTTTAATCAAATTATAAAAAAACATTAAGTTATGTTGAAACTCCTTCCATTAAGTCGTCTTGGGTGACTCTGCGGTTCGTTTCATACAACGTTTTAAATTATCAACTGCATCATTATCAGCTTCTCTCTAAATATTTTTTCTCACTTTTCTATGTAAAACCATTTTGTAATTAGAACGTTTATGCGCGATAGTATTTTGAAAACGAACGTAATGTGTACGAACCAATAGCGCACCGGCAAGCGTGCGGCGCGTGACCCGCCCGCCCTGCGCCTCATCTCATACCACCAAATAGACCCATAAATCGCCTACTGCACAGCTTTACCGCCAGCGTTCTTTTTACGTGACGCGAACTATACCTGCAATACGATACTAAAGTCTAGTGATGTTCCGGATATCCATATCCGTATCCGCGAACTATGGTCCGTATCCGTATCCGTCACTTTTGTCGCGGATCTTTTACGGATCATTTTTTTTATTTTCAAATTCAACTGATAAGATAAAATGCTGCATAATAACCTAAATTATGTGATTAAGTAGCATAATTTTAAAAATCACCTTAATTGCAAACATATAATATTCTAGTAAGTTACCATACCAATAGTATATAACTCAAAGATACTAAATCAACTATTATATGATATCAATGTTACAAATAAAAAGTTATAACATTACTTTTATAAATATGTATAAGAAAATGAAAAATACACAACTTAAATCTTATTTTTTTTTTTCAATTACAATGAGATCAATTTAGTACATACTAGAAAGTTATAAGATCACTTTTATAACTATGAAATGACGAGAAACGAAAAATAAATTCTAATTCTAGCAAAGTAGCTTTATTACTGCGTTAATAAATGCGGAGAAGTTAAGGAACTTGAAAGATTAATAGTCATAATAGAAATTAAGTAATGGCAAATTGTATTTCAAATAGAGTAACTTGACTGGTTTGTCCTCCAAAAGTTCTGTTACGATGAGGGTCATAAACAATTCCTGCTGCACTGAAAGATTGCTCAATTGGAACGCTTGTTGCAGGTGTTGATATGTACGAGCAATGCGACTCAGACCTGCAAACCTTTTACTGTTAATCTGCCAAACTATAACTGGTGTTAATCTCTGGAAAATATTTTTTCTGACATATATTCTATGAGCGAAGTAGCTATATTTGATTTTCGGGTTTCTGGCGGGACGCCAACTATCATCTCAAGGTCACGCAGCGACACCGATTGAGTGAGAAAAGAAAGATCCGTGGCCGTATCCGCGGATCTTGACTCTAAATATCCGTATCTGGGTCCTGTGACCGCGGATATACATTTTTGATGATCCGGCAAGGAAGTCCAGCTGAATGCATACTGGACGAAAAGAGATTCTCCTTCATTTTTTATTTTCAAAAGGGCGTTTGTGCCAATTTTCATTGAGATTTTGGTGATTAGGTATACGTTATTGTATAATACCATATCGATCGGTGGTATGCGCTTTTCGGAAGTTCAAATATTTTAAAATAGTGAGACAACATTCTACAACATGTCGTCCTCACCATATCTCGCTCCAATTTCCGTCAGTGATAGTATTGAAGATTATTTTCTCTGTCTTTGAAGTTGTGTTTTTAGTAATACAATAGATAGTTTCCTAGACTTTAGTGTTTCATATCTAATACCTACGCTTAAATCCAACATTTATTTATTTTTATCCTCGGGTTGAGTAATTTTAAGCCCTTTGTTCCATTTTTAAAGATAATATTTTTAAAATGTGTATTTTGCTTCCTTTTTCATAGAATAGAAAATGGAGCAAATGAATGACTGGTATAAATTCTAATTATATTGGATAATTTGTACGACCTGAATTATTACACGAAGGTTTTACCATTTACAAAAGATAAGAATAAGAATACTGCAAAAAAAGTAATTCAAGTATCGAAAGGTAAAAATGGTAAATTAATAAACAATAAATACGCCTAACAGTCCTATACATTGTTCTGACGTCACACTAAGATCGAGTCTGCTTTCTTACGAACACCCAGACCCGACACAAACACTTGTGGATAACGCGAATATTTGTATAGCAGCAGTAGCCTCTTGTTTCACAGCCGGCGCGGCGTCTAACCAACTGCGCCACGAAGGCTGTCAAATTATTTAATTTTTTCAATTTTAAATTGTCGTAGGTTTCTTATTTACTTTTTGACCAACTGTAAGAAAACGGAGGAGGTACTCAGAATGTATGTTCTATTTTTTTATTCTATTTTTTTATTCATAAGATTTATAATTTAGTGCTGAATGACAATGATTATTTTCTAAAGCGTATAGTTCTCCATTCTGTATCTGTATCAGCCCATATATGTCCCACTGCAGGGCACGGGCCTCCTCTACAATCGACAGTACGATTGAGAGTGGTTAGGCCATATAGTCCACCACGCTGGCCTAGTGCGGGTTGGCGGACTTACACAGCATAGAAATTTTTATAAATCGCTATGGTATGCAGGTTTCCTCACGATGTTTTCTTTCACCGTTTTAGTGCGTGGTGATTGACTATCAATACACACATGACTCCGAAAAGTCAGAGGTGTGCCCTGGGATTCGAACCCGCGACCACCGTGAACATGTTGGCAGTCGCGTCTAGTCCGTTTACCAACAGGCCACCACGCACTTAGTTCTCCATTCATTTTAGTATAAACAACAAACGAAACGTTACTGTTTCTATTTTGATACCTTCTGTATACGTTTTACTTTTGTTTCTTTGAACTTTAAATAAAATTTACGCGGTGTTTCTTCCGAGAAAGAAAGATTTCAAGTTGAAATAAAGAGCAAGTTCAAAGGACAGTATGTTCAGTATAGTTATACAATTCACAATAACTTTGTTGCGTCTAGTCTGTTTGTTTGCTCATCGTGAAGTCGTGATCAGATGTGAACGCGTGAGGTATTAATTGATGTATGCTATGTATATTTTACATTAGATAATTTTCTCAATAATGAGTATTGTGAACCATGTGTTTTCTCATTTACTTTACCAGAGATGCGATTTATTTGAAATACTTCCATTTAAAATGCAAATACAAAATGCAAAATACCTATTTTGTATTTGGCATTTAAATGCCTTTTAGTAAAAAACATTTTTTATTTTATTTGAAATACCTTTTGAGATGTATTTTGCATTTTTAATATTCATTTCAAAATGCAAAATACTTTGTGACTAAGTTAAGTCAATATTGCCAGACTAGTCAAAAAAAATGAAATTAACGAATGACGCTTATAATGCCGCCGAGGGTGCGTTCGGCTGTTCGCGTCATCAACAACTCACAACAGAGTCCTCTGCAACCAGTGAGGGTGGTAGTGCCAATACCACTATAGACCTAGAAACCCTACAATATTTGAAGGATGAGTGCACAAGTCTGGAGATGCTAAACGCATATTCTACAATAAAAAAAGTATTTTTAAAATACAACACATGCCTACCTAGTTCATCACCAGTAGAAAGACTTTTTTCGTATGATGATTATGAGACCTCACAGAAGAAAAATTAGTGATGATCTATTCGAACAACTGGTATTGGTAAAAAGTGTATTAAATAAAGAAAATTGATGTTTAGACTGTTTAGTCTTTCCTTTTCTTTTCGTAAGTCTAGTTTTTACATTATTTCAAGTGAGTATTAATAACAACAGAATTTATTGATATGCATACTGATAAATATGACCAAAAAGTGCTAGTTGGCTCGGCATTGTATCTCTATTCCATTTCTCATGATAAATACCTAAAATAAATAAAAATATCATTCAATTTGGTCAAAAGGCATTTTATTTTGAAAAAGTATTTTGAAAATACCTATTTTGCATTTAGCATTTGAAATACAAAACGTAAAACTATTTGGTATTTTGCATTTGAAATAGGAAATCTGAAAAGTATTTTGCATTTTGTATTTAAATGCTTTTTTAAAACTATTTTGTACATCTCTGTACTTTACACCAGTAGTAATCTATGTAGGATTTCTTATGAAGAATGATGAGTAGAATGAAACGTTAGACGAATGACTGATATGGATCGTATTGTGTGAAAGAAATTACGAATGGATGAATTCAAGAGTGAAAGAGTTAGATAGTGAATAGTTAAGATATTGAAGAACTGAAAGACAGAATAGGAGAGAACTGAATGTAAAGAAGACGTTATTAAAGACGCAAAAAAAGAAGACTATTTTCTGATCAAAAACATTATTCGTTTTATTTATATTATACTAGTATGTATATCCACTATAAATTTATATTTGTGGAAACAGAAATTCTAAAAAGACCTGATTCAAGAGACTAATTTCGTGACGAAAAAATTAGTACGTTTATGCAAATTCATTATTGCGCCTTATAATTGCAATATTACCGGAATATTATTCTGACTACTATACCGGGTATCTCAAGACTGCTACCGAAAACGAAGCCGGGTAGTAGTTTAGTGGCTACAAACACAATGCAATTCAAAATTTCGCCTAGAAACGCGACAATTTTTTTTTATGATTTTTTAAATATCGTCATTTTTGGGTGGTAAATCCATAGTTTTTTCTAAAATAATAATTTAAACTCTTTTATACCTTAGAGTATTTATAAATAAAAGGGTATATACTATTATTTTAGGAAAAAATGTATTTACCACCCAAATATGGCCATAGGAAAAAAATAACAAAAAAAAAATTGGCGCTTTTTTTTGCAACTTTTTCTGTTGCATTGTGTCTGAAGTCGCTTAAACTACCACCCGGCTTCGTTTTCGGTAGCAGTCTTGATATACCCTGTATAATAATAAAGAATGCTCATAATGGTTGTATAGTAGTAGTAGGGTGTATCAAGACTGCTACCGAAAACGAAGCCGGGTGGTAGTTTAAGCGACTTCAGACACAATGCAACAGCAAAGTTGCAAAAAAAAGCGACAATTTTTTTTTTATTTTTTTCCTATGACCATATTTGGGTAAATACTAATGGCGGTAAATACATTTTTCCTAAAGTAATAGTGTATATCCTTTTATTTGTAAATAATCTAAGGTATAAAAAAGTTAAAATTATTATTTTTGCAAAAACTATGGATTTACCACTCAAAAATGCCGATATTTAAAAAATCATAAAAAATAATTGTCGCGTTTCTTTGCGAAATTTTTAGTTGCATTGTGTTTGTAGTCACTAAAACTACCACCCGGCTTCGTTTTCGGTAGCAGTTTTGAGATACCCGGTATATACGAATATATTTATATTTATATATTTACGGATTTTATCGGCGGTCTATATTTACATTTTTGACCTTCTGACGTTTCGATTATTTTCTATTGGCGAATGGCTATATAAGACTTGATAATAGGTACTGTTTCAGCCCAAAGAAGTGTCACTGAACGGCACGGGCCTTTTCTACAAACAAGAGTACGATTGTGACGTAGTGCGTGTTGGCGGACTTTATATACAATAGAAATTCTTACTTATCGCTAGAGTATGCAGGATTCCTCACGAAATCTTCCTTCATATATCTAGTGTGTGGTGATTCACTATTAATACACACGTCTTCGAGAACTCAGAGGTGTGCCCTGGGATTCGGACCGCAACTACCGTGAACATGTTGAAAGCAGCGTATGGTCCGTTAACCAACAGGCCACCGCACTTCTTTAATAATAGGTGAACGGTAACATATGGAAATCTTCTTAGAGTCTTCGAGACCCCTTTAATGTATCTTGATATTTGATATCTATATACAGATGATATTTTATGGTCTTGCCATAGCACATACGTTATCAGTATGTTCAATACTATTAAATAATGTTTCGTTTTTCCAACCAACGTGACGATCACAATTCCATAATTACATGACGAACGTAATACGTTGAACAGGTAGACGATTCAGAGGTCGCAACATGATTGGTTGTAAATGAGTCTGTCACGAACATAATCCATAAAGAAAACATCAATGTTTCTCATATGCGTTAACACTTTCCATAAATAGACGCGTTAAAGGATATTTACAGAATTCATTTGTCGCGACAAAAACATTGAGAGTTACGTTTGGTGGAGCCCTTATATAGCCTATTATGATATCTTGGTTATAAAACGGATTGTAGGGTCCAACATCTCATGGACTACTATAAGCCATAAGGTACAATGTTAATATCATTATGTAACTACAAGATATGTAGTATCAGGGCCTCAGTTACGACAAATGTGTACTATATGAATTTTCACTGGACTCAAAAAGTATCTGGACCCGGGCGAGCCCGGGCCGGACCGCTAGTTTATTTATAAAGCAAGAAAGAAAGAATAAATATTTTTTTTGTAACGAGCTTAGTGATTACACACAAATTATGGGAACTTAAGTAATGAAGCACCATTTAGTTTTTTATTTGCGTTCCGAGATAACAAGTGGTTCCCTTTTACTTTTTATTATAATATTTAGCCACATGTGCTATTTTGTTTGTAAGCCGATACTAATGCTCTTACCCTCGTTAAAAATAGTTTTATTTCTAATGTAAAGCCACTTGTAATTTTTGTATAAAAAGACTATATTTTGCGGAAGACTACTATTCGTCGTTTAACCCATACAGTACATTTTAGATACTGAAATAGGGACGTAACTTAACCAATTCAAAGCGGCATCTGGTGACAAGTAAGAAAAACGATCCAAAAATAAATCTATGCTCACATTTACTACTTTTTACAACGAGAAAATATTGAGGGATGCTTGGACCTAATTTAGATCTATCTGCATCAATTTGGATTTTGTCTTTTTCAAATACTTTTCAAGTTATACATTATTCTGTATGGAAATGCAAACATAATAATTCTCATTTCCGCATGCGTCTGCATCAAAGCAAAGTTAAAAAATTGTAAATGTACGCTGTTAAAAATAATTCAGAGCCAATAATGTCTGCGTAAAATATAATCTGCTTAGAATGAAGAAACTCGTAAAACCAAATGGTTTTTCGCCTTCTGGTTAACACCAACATTAACACACCACTGGTAGTCAAACCGATGATACGCCGTTGTTTCATTGGTTTATAAATGTTAAACTGTATCTTTAATGTGATATATTTTGCTATTTTTATAATTTTCTATTCTTTTTATATTGTATAGAAATAGTAGAGTGGAAATAAATTGATATGTTTGCCAACTCGTCTTCTGATTTCTAATATAACTTACCGTTATATTGATAGCTGAGTGGTCGAGAAAGCGCGCTCCAACTAGATGCTGTCAAAAGTAATTCGGGATAAACCGCTGAACCGATACGCTAGTTGCCCGCGATAGTTGTAAAGCCATCAGATGTTAAAAAGAAGAATAAAAAATAAATGGAATTTGTTAAAGAAATTTATATGAATTATTTAGTGTAAAATTTCTTGAACCCGCTTTAGGGCTTTCCCAATATTTCAAATGACTTCTTAAATAAAGATTTAAGTAGTTCTGAAGTAGCGACTTTTACATAATCGTACTTGAGACTAACATCTTATGCCTCAGGCCTCAGGGTACTAACATCTTATGCCTCAGGCCTCAGGGTGGTGAGCGTAGTGGAATGTCAATACTGCTTTGTAATTCAAGGTGTTGTTTGGTGCTACTGTTCATGAGCGGTCGTATCGCATACCATCAAGCGAACGGCATGCTCGTCTACGTCGTCGCGATTCATTGCAATTAAAAAAACATGCCCATGTAAAGCTGCGTGCCTTGTTTTTTTTTTTAAATCTGTGTATTTCGTCTTCAAAATAGTACTTCTAAGCCTGCCTAATTTTCTTTGGTGAATTTAACAGAGCTCAAGCGGGGGCTAAATTGAAGACAATTGTAGAAATACTTGACCTTTATCTGTCTCAGTACCGTATATATGTAGATAACAAGCGATAAGATTTTTTAAATCCGACTGGTAGCTTAGGATGTCCAAACAAACTCTTCAGCTTTATATTGGTACGGAAATTAAACCTTATTATGAATTGTAATCAAAGAGGAATTTTATTTAAGACATGCTTCTGTAGATACTTTGAGCATTTTAATTTTTTTCATTTGTTTGTGAACTTAATAAATGTATTAAGTTCCGTATTATGGTGAAGTTAGCTATCTCCGCAATCTTTCTCCACTACATTTTTTAAATTAAACAAAAAAAAAAAAACTGACTGCAATGATCATACCATCGATAGTTGCAATACAATTCAAATAAAGTTTCCACTCACCAAAATTGCTCTTTTTAGGTTGGTCAGGACAATTATGTTGGCTTGCTCGATACGGGACAATATTCTTCGGAGCTCCTTTAAATTTGGCTCTTGGCGACAACCTAAAATGTAAAAATGAAACTGAGTAGGTACATTTATACAACAATTTATTTATTAGGGTACCTACGCTAACAATAGATGAATCCGTTCGTTGTATTGTGCTCATTGTTTGGCATACATAGGTCTGTGTTTTAATAACCTTTTGTCCTGTTAAGAATATATTACTGTTTACATTATTTTGCTTTGCGTAGAAACTGGGTCGGAACATAGTACAAAAGGGATGTAAAGGGAATTTTCCATTGCAATTTTTTTACTAAATTGGAAACTATTCATTTATTGAGTTTTTAATGTGTTGGTTTCCCTACGATGTAATCGAAACTCAAGCATAGCATGATTTTTCAAAACATACGAGTACTTATTTACAGAATTATCAGTATTGCGATAACACCTCGCACAAAAATATGCAAATTGCATAACCATAGATTCTTATTTATGATATTTCTTTTGCAGATATAATACAAGGCGTATTCCTATTCAGCCTAGTGACGGTGGTGGTGCCAGGAGTGCAGCTTCGGACGAGAAACGACACGTCACCAGCCAATAGATTCTGTTCCTTCTCGGACTACGCAGCCAGCGCGCAGTGCGTACAAACACACTACCGACTTATTTGTAGAGGAGGCCTTTCCTCTCACTGGATTAAAGACATAAGGTGAGATATCTTAATTTTTAAATTACTTTTTGTACAAATTTCCGAAAAGTAATTTGTCCGATCGACATGATATTTGTTATTATAAAGTATTTGACATTCTAATCACGAATATCGTAATTCGTATATGAATTATGAAAAACTAAGGAGAACCTTTTTTCGTTCGTTTTTTGTGAGATAATGCAAATCCTGAATTCCAGTCATCACAATCTCACAAGTTTCACAGTCGTTTGGTACGGGAAGGGGAGCCACTGGTACCTAGTACCGCTCCCATGAAAGGTTATCTACAATTCTTGAGAAAACCCAATTAAAGTAACCTAACCTCAAAACATTTGTTGCCAAACAAGCTTGCTTAATGATTCTGTAACGTGCGCTGCGGGAAGTGCAGCCCCTTCGCCTTACAAAGTATAGACGGGTGCCTATAAGGTGCGAAAATAAGTATGGGTATGCTCACCTTGCAGCTTCGGCTTGCCGGTCGCCTCTAGTAACAAGTCTCAGCTGCTACGGCTTGCACGGTTGCCTATCCTTTGTTGCCGCGGGCGAGGGCTGCTCTCCCTCCGCGCCTCCGGCTTAGCTGCTGTAAAAGCTGTAAATTTTTTTTTTTTTTTATTGCATTGAATGGCGAGACGAGCATGCCGTTCGCCTGATGGTAAGCGATGCGACCGCTCATGAACAGTAGCAAAACCAAACAACACCTTGAATTACAAAGCAATGCTTGGCATTCCACTGCGCTCGCCATCCTGAGACACAAGATGTTAAGTCTCAATATGTCCAGTAGTTACTCTGGCTACAATGTCCTTCAATCCGAAACACAACAGTGCATTGAAACTGCTGTTTGACGGGAGAAATAGACATTGCGGTGGTACCCACCCAGGCAGCCTCTCACATATAAGAGACCTACCACCAGTAATAAGAGACCTACCACCAGTAAATAAAGGTTTCCTGTAAATAAGAGACAAAATTGGTGTCTGGTTTGGACACTTTTTTGTGACGCCTGTTGCAGACTATGGTGGTCAAAGGGTAGGGTAGGGTTTAAGTACTAGATAGCTGATACGGAATATTAGTATATTAATTTTACGAATGATATAGAAACTTTATCGTAGTTTTAGATACACATGATACGTCCATATTAAAGTGAGTTACTCGGTCTAAAATATCAGTTACTTAGAGAGTACTCAGGAAAATGTGTAGTGTGTGTCTACTTGGGAGTCGGTTCAAGATATCTGAAGTGGCACTCGACTGAACTTCCTAACTTACTTCAGATAAATCATCTTACGAGACGAGTACGAGAATACACGATAATCAATTGATGCGAAGTTTTATAAGTTTTTTTGCTTTAGAGATTTTGGGCACAGCTTCGAATTTAATTCTATACTAGCGGCGCGGCCAGGCTTCGCCAGGGTGCAAAAACACGTTTTTGAAAATATTCTATCGCTTATGTTCGTTAGGGATAATGTAGGATTCTAATAGTGAAACATTATTTCTAGTCGGTTCAGTAGTTTTAGAGCCTATTAAATACAAACAAACATTCGAACCTTTCCTCTTTATAATATTAGTTCATAAGTACAGAAATGTGTGAGGCCTGGGGTGTTGTTTGCGGAGTGACAAGCGACGTTGAGTAATTTAATTTTGTTTTATTGCACTGAATGGCGAAACGAGCAAGGCGTTCGTCTGATGGTAAGCGATACGTCCGTAGAACCGTAGATCTCATGAACAGCAGCAAAACCAAGCAACACTTTGAATTACAAGGCAATGCTTGACATTCCACTGCGCTCGCCATCCTGAGACATAAGATGCAAAGTCTCAATATTTCCAGTAGTTTTGCTCTGGCTACAATGTCCTTCAGTCCGAAACACAAGAATGCATTTACACTGCTGTTTGGCGGGAGAAATAGACATTGCAGTGGCATCTACCCAGGCGGCCTCTCACATATGAGAGACCTACCACCAGTATCTTTATCTTTTAACAGTATAATAATATGTATTTCTCTAGATATAATAGAAGCCATATCCTTACTAATATTGTAAAGGTGAAAGTTTGTATGTATGTATGGATGTTTGTTACTCTTTCATGAAAAAACGGCTCAACAGATTTTGATGAAATTTGGTATAGTGATAGCTGACACCCTGGATAACACATAGGCTACTTTTTATCCCGAAAAATGTAGTGTTCCCGTGGGATGAGTCAGGAAACCAAATATACATATTTTCTACTCTTTCAAATTCAAATTGTTGGCACGGGATGTCCTCTCCTACGGAAGGGAAATATAGTCGACGGCACGCGGGAAATATAGTTAGTAGACACGCGAAATAATATGTTCTTGATGTGGATTGGACTCAAAAACTATCTGCACCCGGGCGAAGCCGGGCCCGACAGCTAGTAAAACATATATTTTAGCTGTAATATTAATATTTTTTTATTTAAAAGTTCTGATAAATGCAAGATGTGTCTCTTCATCAAATCAAATTGAAGTAAGCGTTTTAAGTTTAACACTTTATAAATTAATTGTATGTTCTTAGAAGAATACACAATTTCGAAGGCTTATTTAATGAATGGACAAATGTATTGATAAATTAAATTTTCTTACAGTTCTGAGAATAAGTAATCTGCGTTAAATTGTTTTACAAAAAATGCGTTTAAAAGGCATTAATTTGCCTTCTATTACTTGGACAAGTGAATAAGCTTCAAGTTTGTAATTAAATAATTTTGAACAGACTATATATAGCATAGGATAGATGACTTTTTATTGCTGAGAAACGATAATTATTATTTCGCACTGAATGAATATTGTAAAAACCATTGGTTATAATTGTATCCACTAATGAATGATTTTATGCAATTTAACACTTTAAAATACATATTTTATGGTAAAATATTTGCTTAAAATATGTATTTTCATAGCCATATGAAAATTTCAAATGTCGTGTGATATCTAGGTTCGACTGTTAGAGAATGCTTAGGACATTAAGTCCACCTATACACTATTTATACAAAAGTGTTAAACATAAAATAAATTAATAAATATCTCATTTAAGTTCCACTGCTGCGCAAATGTAATTTCACTCATTTCTTATCGTATAAAAAACCCCTTAAATAGCCGAACTAGTGGATTTTATTACACATTTTTCTACTGCCAAAACAATAAATAATTGCAATGCTTACAAATGAAAGTAAAGAAGAATCAGTCTCCTCTGCTTCTTGTGAAAGCCTAAAGTTATCAGTAATTCACAATATAAAGTTACTCTATGAATGCTAAGCCATATAACCAGTTAACTGTTACAGGCATTTAATCCACCCACGTGTTACTGTTAGTTTGCGGTGTTAACGAGGCTTCTAGGCGGGTTAAATAGGCGGCATAGCCCGTAATCCAATATTTAACTTATGTTCAGTTAAATGCCATGACCTTTTCAGCTGATATCAGTATCTAACTGAAGTAGCAACTAGGAAAAATGGCGAAAAAGCTGTCATTGTTTATGTATAGTAATTTTGTCGTGTATGAAATTAATTTAAATTAATTTGAGTCTGTATCTGCCTTTATCTGTATCAGCCCATATACGTCCCACTTTAAAGCACGGGTCTCCTATTCAATCGAAAAAACGATTTTTACGGGTTAGGCCGTATAGTCCACCACATTGCCCTAGTGCGGGTTGGCGGACTTTACGAGTACATATCATTGAAATTCTTCCGAATCGCTATGGTATGCCGAGGGGTTACTCGGTGCTGAAGCACGCATATTCAAACTTTCAACATCTACGTATGAGATAAAAGTTTTCCACTTCTAAAAATCAATGTTATTCTCAATGAAATTTATTATTTACTCCGAACTTAGCAAGTTTCATGAAGAATAGTATTGATTTTAAGAAGTGGATAACTTTTATCTTATATATACGTAGACGTCGAACGTCCAAACATTCGAACTTCGTGTCAGAGTATAAAATACTTAAATCATTTTAAGTACGACGTTCGAGTATTCGTCGTCGCGATGGAATATAGTGTAAGCCCCCAAGTATTTTCACGATGTTTTCTCCCACCCTTATAGTGCATGGTGATTGACTTTCAATACACACATGATAAAAAGTGCGTGGTGGCCTGTTGGTAAACGGACTAGACGCGACTGCCAACATGTTCACTGTGGTCGCGGGTTCGCATCCCAGGGCACACCTCTGACTTTTCGGAGTCATGTGTGTATTGATAGTCAATCACCACGCACTAAAACGGTGAAGGAAAACATGGTGAGGAAACCTCCATACCATAGCGATTTGCAAGAATTTCTATGGTATGTTTTTTTTTATTATTGCAATTAATTACGAGACGAGCAAGCCGTTCGCCTGATGGTAAGCGATACGACCGCTCATAAACAGTAGCAACATTCCACTGCGCTCGCCATCCTGAGACATAAGATGTTAAGTCTCAATATATCCAGTAGTTACTCTGGCTACAATGTCCTTCAATCCGAAACACAACAGTGCATTTACGCAGTGTTGTTTCACGGGAGAAATAGACATTGCGGTGGTACCTACACAGATGGCCTCTCACATATGAGAGACCTACCACCAGTAAAGTCCGCCAACCCGCACTAGGCCAGCGAGGTGGACTATACTATGGTCTAATCACTCTTAATCGTATTTTCGATTGTAGGGGAGGCCCATGCCCTGCAATGAAACTTATATGGGCTGATACAGTACATCACAAAATATTTTAATGGCATGGCCTCATATTTCTCATCGGATTATGAACATAACTCATTTCCTGAAATCTAAAAAGGTTTCTGTAATAACGATAAACGAGGGCTTTGAATTCCATTTTCATTTCTTTCTATCACACAGTAGCGATAAACGTGACATAATTGGTCTATTTTAGAAAAACATCTTAAGTTGTATTAAATATAATGGAGTTTTAGGTCCAAAACAGGAATTAACTCATCCTGCATTTTGGAACTGAAGTATTTTATCTGGCCCCTGGACTTATTTACCCATTCCTCTAAATCAGGATCACATTTTGCTCGTAACTGCTTTATTACGGCTATCAGGGCATTCTCTATGTCCACGGAAACTAAATTAGTAACTTCGTGGAGTATAGTAAGCTCTTGGCGTAAAAAACAATGTTTATTTTTTTATATGGATTGTTGCTCCTCTTCTAATGTCCAATGTAACCGCCATTGTTATATGGATATGGGCCTCCTCCAAATTACGCCATTTCACCCTGTTGTAAGCTCGTTACATTATGTGGTAGCGAGCTTTTGCAAATCTTCACTCGTCACTTAGCTGGTAGGCATCCTACACCACGTTAGCCAACACGCGGCCTCCACTCAAGCACACAATTACTCCAACGGTTATCGGTTCTTCGACAGATGTGTGCCAGCGCACTGCCACATCAGTTTGCTAATCCCGTGTGCTACGTCTATAACTTTGGTTCTCTCTTCTATAAGATCATTACGGATCTTATCTTCAAACGGGACTCCGAGCATAGCACGCTCTATAGCTAAGCAACTATAAACTAGTGGATCAGTAGTGCTGTAAGTGGCCAAGTATTAACACCGTAGGTCACACTGGTTGAAAGCTATCGTTTTCAAGCTTTTTGGCAAAGGTGACGAAAAGACTTGTAGCATCTTTCTCAAAGATGTTTCTACCCAGTTAAAAGGTCTGCCCCAGCCAGATAAATCAGAAACAACTTCAAGCTGGTGGCCACATACAGCGACAGGTCTGCGGTTGTGGCTCATTAGTTTGGTTTTGTCGGAGTTAATGTTAAGCTCTATTCGCTGTGAGGCTGAATCTAGACCGTCCGCATCTATTGCAGCTCCTCCAGCGATTCAGCCATCAAGGCAATATAGTCAGCAAAACGTAGAAGGGGGGCATTTGTTTATTAGTTTATTTATTTTATTATTTATTGCCACTGTCTCTTAAGAAGGAAGCTTACACTCCTAAATATGGTTTAATTCCATGTTTGCTCGTACATGTGGTTGTTTTGGGCTCTGAATATTCTCTATCGTTGGGAAATGCTATTATGGAATTTGTAGTTTCGTCGATTTGATAATTTCCGAGACTCATTAATAAATTGCTCATTCCGAAAGTACTGACTTATTTTAGATAACTTTTACTCTTTACTTTTTACTTTTCGCCGACTCCCTCTTTCCCTTTAGTTTTTCTCCTACCTCTTAAATAATTTCTAGAACAAGATACGCATGTACAAATTTATTTAGAAAATATGAACTTAAAATTGATTAAATTATAATTTTTAAGGTTTTTGGTTCTCGGTTCTCCCGTTAAGGCCGAGGCCTTATCGAGCCAGGGCCCTGTTGGGCCTGAGACCCTGTTGGACCAGGGCCCTGCCGGGCCGGGGGCCCCTTAGGCCGGGGGCCCGTGGCATTTTGCGCACTCTGCCACCCTATTGTTACGCCACTGATTACATTACTTTATTCAACAAGACACAATTAAATTATTTTATTCAGATGTTTAGAGAATGTGAGAGGATTATTTGTCATTAAATCCAAGTCTACCAATTTATTACTATATGTATTGTATAATTTCGCTATGCGCACAATAGGAGCATTCCTACCAAGGTTCGTCTTAAGATTGGGGATGGTGAACAGTGCGGTCGGATAACGTGGATGTCTACTCGGTACATGAAGGTAAAATCTCGATAATATGTCTGAGCTATCAATTTCAAATTTTATGTAAAAATTTAAGATCCAGTATAATCCTTCTTGCGTACAGTGGTTGCATTTTCAGGTGTGGTAGTCGTTTGGAGTAGGATTTAACTGCTCTTGGTATTCGAAATCGGTATGCCAGATTTTTCACAAGTCTTTTTTGAATATTTTCCCTTGATTGATTGATTTTTATTTAGATTCCTGGGGAACACCGGAAGTGGATACATAAGGGGCAGATTGATAATTATCAAAAGTTACAATTGATTTACGATTGTGAAGATACGATTGGCATCAAAAAAGGAGCGATCCCGACATACCAAGACTGCGAAGTTTTTTAATTAATATCACGTGATTCACTTTGTCGAAAGCCTTCGAGAAATCAGTGTAGATAGCGTCAACTTGTACGTTATTATCCACTGATTTTATAACGTCAGAAACCAAACAGACTAAGTTCGTTACAGTAGATTTCTTTTTCATAAAGCCATGCTGATATTGCGACAACGTATGCTCGACTTAGGCGAAAATCAAGGGATAAACCAATGTTTCAAAAACTTTAGACAAAGTGCATAAAATAGAAATAGGACGATAAATAGAAATATGGTTTTGTTTACCACTTTTATATACTGGGACGATCCTGGCCTGTTTCCAATCATCCGGGAAGCACCCACATTTCAAAGATGATACAGGATATCTCAAGACTGCTACCGAAAACGAAGCCGGGTGGTTGTTTTAGTGGCTACAAACACAATGCAACTAAAAATTTCGCATAGAAACGCGACAATATTTTTTTAAGATTTTTTAAATATCGTCATTTTTGGGTGATAAATCCATAGTTTTTGCTAAAATTATAATTTAAACTCTTTTATACCTTAGAATATTTATGAATAAAAGGGTATACACTACTATTTTAGAAAAAAATGTATTTACCACTCAAATATGGCCACAGGAAAAAAATAACAAAAAAAATTGACGATTTTTTTCCACGTTTTTCTGGTGCTTTGTGTCTGAAGTCGCTTAAACTACCACCCGGCTTCGTTTTCGATAGCAGTCTTGATATACCCTGTATATAATTGATAACGGTCTGCAAAGAGAGGAAGCACATTTTGCAAAAAATATTGGTTAGATATTGTCAGGTCAAGCACTCTGATGAATTTCGACTCTTTTTTGTTTAGTATTTGTTGTTCAGAAATATTTAGGTTGAGTCCTTGCTATGTATGGGATTCAGCATGATCGGGGTCACAAGTATTAACTATCCTTTTCAAAAACACTAGAAAAATGCGAGGCGAAGAGATCACAGATCACTTCAGTGTTGTTCCCTTTTACGTTATTAACCCTTAATTACTCGCATGGGGTCATCGGATCTTTGCGCATTTAAAAATATGTTTTCGCTTGGTCGCAACGTTCTCCCACCAATAGTAGCTTCCGTATTCCCCCCAAATTAGTCATTTTTGTGCCAAACAGGACGTCAAGGATCAGGGTACATGCTCTGCACTCTTAGCGCGTGACCCCGTGCGAGTAATAGCGTTACTCTTTTTGTGCGAGGTAAGTTTATATATTATTAATATTTATTGAGTTTTCTTTTTGTATTTATATGTCAAGTATACTACGCTTATTGTAAAATATATTTGCATGAATTTCTATTATCTAAAATATATTAGATACTGCATTATTACATGTTTTTTTATTGTTTCATATTTTTTGTTGCTGTAGATTTTGGCTTTAGAGTATAGATAAAAGAAAATATTTATTTTATTTTAGCTGGATGAGGATTCAGAAGATGAGCAGTTTCTTGGAGGCTCGAATATTTTTTTTTTGGCTAATATTTGTTAGATGAGTCCAAAAATATTTAGGATGCTTACTTATCTCAGATTCTATTGTTCGAATATATGTGTAATAACATGAGGATATTAATTTCTCGCAATCTGTGCGCAAGTATTGAAATTCTAAGTAGTCTAAAGGATTTTTATATTTTTTGTAACGGCGATGGAACTTAGCTTTGAGTTTAAGTAGGTATATGAGGTTTGAATTGTACCACACTGGGTATTTTTTATTAGACCTGCGGATTTTAGGGACAAAGCTATCTATGATATTATTTAATATGCTGTAACATTTATGAATTATTATATGTATATGACTGTTAGCAGCATTCAGCTGTTCCTCTCAATTAATATTATCTAAGGCTTCATTTATTTTACAATAATCAGCTTTAAAGAAATTAGATGTTTTATTAGTAACACAGGATCGGGTTGGTCTGTCATTGGTTAAACTCAAATTAATGACTCAAATGAATGTTTCAGAGCATAAGTAGGTCCGCCCTGCTCGCCTCGTTCGGTACTGGACTGGTGGTGGGCAGGATTCGGCGACTGGGCCTCACGGTGGCCCTCAACAAGACCGAGGCCGTGTGTTTCCACGGTCCTCGGTGTGGGCCTCCGCCTGATGCCCACATCACGGTGGAGAGCGTGCGGATTCCCGTCGGCTCGAGGATGAAATACCTCGGTCTCGTCCTCGACAGTCGATGGGATTTCCGCGCGCATTTCGAGGAGTTGTCGCCGAAGCTGGTGAGGGCGGCGGGCGCACTGGGGCGCCTGCTGCCCAACACTGATGGTCCTGGCATCCCTTGCCGAAACCTATATGCTGGAGTCGTGCGGTCCATGGCCCTCTACGGGTGTCCCGTTTGGGCCGGGTCCCTGGGCGATCGCTGCGTCCGCCTGCTGCATCGTCCACAGCGCATGGTGGCGCAGCGAATAATCAGGGGCTACCGCACGGTCTCGCACGAGGCGGCCTGCGTATTGGCGGGAACTCTGCCCTGGGTGCTGGACGCCAAGACCCTCTCGTCGGCTTTCTTCCGGCGAGAGGAGGCGTCCGGGCGTGGGCAGAGGTTGGTTCCCCAAGAGGTCGAGGCCATGTTGGCCTCCCTCCGCAGGTCTGCTGTGGAGGAGTGGTGTTCCAGGCTGGAGAACGCTGGTACGAGGACCGTCACGGCAGTGCGACCTGTCCTCGAGCAGTGGCTGGACAGGCGCCACGGCGCGCCGACATACCGGCTGACGCAGGTGCTCACCGGGCACGGCTGCTTCGGTGCGTACCTGTGTCGCATAGCCGGAGCGGAGGAGTCCACCGTGTGCCACCATTGTGGCAACTGCCGTGAGGACACGGCCCAGCACACGCTAGAGGAGTGCCCAGCCTGGGACGAGGAGCGCAGCGCTCTCATCGCAGGTCGTGGGAAGAGACCTTTCGCTGCCGGCCGTTTTTTTTTTTATTGCAATTAATGACGAGACTAGCAAGCCGTTCGCCTGATGGTAAGCGATACGACCGCTCATAAACAGTAGCAACATTCCACTGCGCTCGCCATCCTGAGACATAAGATGTTAGTCTCAATATGTCCACTAGTTACTCTGGCTACAATGTCCTTCAATCCGAAACACAACAGTGCATTTACGCAGTGTTGTTTCACGGGAGAAATAGACATTGCGGTGGTACCTACCCAGATGGCCATGGTCGGCAGCCGGAGTTCGTGGCTTGTCATGCTCTCCTTCTGCGAACGTGTCATGTCGCAGAAGGAGAGCGCCGAGCGGGATCGGGAGCAGGCCGATCCGCTCGTCGCCACAGGAGACGTAGGAGGCGCCGGGACAACATCTAACCCGGCGCCGCAGAGGCCACATGGGGTCGCCGTCCCTATCTTGGCGGCCCCCGAGACGTAACGCGCGTTAAAAGCCACGTCGCTTTAAGCGGCAGTGCACAAGGAGGCGGTCCTGGCGCGTCTGTTGAGCGGCATCCCGGGGCCATCTCCAAAGTGCACCGATGGTGGCCAACGTGGGGTTTTTAGTCGGTATTTCGGTGCGCAGACTACGATAGGGACCCGACCCAGCTCCACGTCTCGCTGGGCCGGAAGGCGCACCGGTGAGTCCGAAACACCCCCGCCCCCTCGGGGGTGGGATGGTCCGTAAAGGGATTTTCACCGCGAGAAAAAAAAAAGAAAGGTTAGTGTCGGTTAGGAGGTATCGGCTCGTGACTGTAAAAATTTGTGTTGTTTATCTCCGTCCTCCTGTAAATCTGACTATATTGGAAACATTTATTGATAACACAAACAGAATTCTAGAAGAACATACAACTTATCAAACAATAATTTGTGGTGACTTTAATCTTGGGGGTATTACATGGAAAAACACCAACAATAATGGAAGTCTTGATATTACTAATATAGCTGACAATAACCTTATAACTAATCTTTCAGATTTTTAACGTACAATGACTTAAAACAGTTTAATCACGTGCCTAACAATAGGAATAGAATATTAGATCTAGTGCTGTGTAATAATGATAATATACAAGTAATAGAGTGTCCCAAGTCATTACGCCAAATCGACAGCTATCACCCACCTCTTGTCATTTATTTATTTATTTATTCTTTACTGCACACAAAAGGACAAAATAATACAATATTTAACAAATAAAATTAAAGAGTACAGTTGGCGGTCTTATCGCCCTAGGCGATTTCTTCCAGACAACCTTTGGATGGATATAAGAAAAGGATAAGAAGAGAGGGCAATATAGAATTTAAAGGTAAACATGCTCTGAAACATTCATTTGAGTCATTAATTTGAGTTTAACCAATGACAGACCAACCCGATCCTGTGTTACTAATAAATTCACGAATGAGGATGATTGATGATTCTATCCCGTAGGGAAATACAGAATACAGAGCATAGCTGTCACTAATGTACATTGAGTCACATTGAGACTTCAAATAAGGGCCATAGTGAGTAACAATTAAAGACTCGAACGAGACTGAGAAATGTTTGATGGCGGGACGTGATGTAGTTTCCAATGATCTTAAGTGATAAATATTGATAATGTAGCTTCGCTTCACCAACCATTCTGGTGGATGTAAAATGCGCACGAGCGAAGTTGTTTAATTAGGGTAATAGCTTACCACGCCCGTTTCGCTAATTTATTAGTATTGTTGAGAATCGGCAACATTAGCAATCTTGGTGACGTCAGTCTTATGCCCTAGATTGTTTTGATATAAACAAGTAGCTATATTCAATGTGTTTGTGCTATTAGTGTTCCCATTGGGCATCTATGAAGCATTATTGCATGAATTTATGTCATATACATATTTTAATAGCTTATATCAGCGCCTGATCCGATTATCCTGTTATCTTCTTACGAAACTGGTATCGTTATTTAATGTGGGGCATTCCACGCGAAGCGGACAGGTAAAAAAATCTCGATGTTTCTGATTTCAGAAATATTTGAGTATGTTCTACCTATATATGTCCTTGATTCGTGTATCAAATATTTTTCTAATATAGTGACTGGTTAAAGAATTAAGGACCTTTGAAATTTTGGCCACCTGGGGGGCATACAGTACTTCAAAGCCGATTATCTAGTCGTAAAATTATTGATTAAAATAATTAAACCACTGGATTTAGCGATTTTTTAGATTTAGGATTTAGAGTCGGCAGCGACAATACCAGGCACAAAAAAATATCATGCCTTCATTCCTACTACTGAAGCTGTTATGGTAACACGCACAAGTAACAGTGTGACGTTGTAAAAGCCTGTAAATAAATTTGTAGTTAGTCACATAAAAATAATTCGTTTTATTTCAAATATTATATCAAAGTACTAAAGAAATAATGTCTGCAAGCTCACGCACGTGACGGGCGTTTGGCGCGGTGCGGCGCATATTTCCAGTATAGCTCGTAAACCACATCCCAACCTATAATAAAACTTAAACTAAAATAATTAAACCTCTGGATTTAAAAATTTCATTTAATGAGCTTTTTAATTGCATTTTTGGATACGAAAATAAATTGTTTTTTTCCATATTTTTTTTATTTTATTTTTTTTAACTTCGATTTTCACAAACTTAGACCATTTCGATTTTTTTCATATTTTTTATGAAAATAGCTAGTATTGTATAGAACATCCTTGCCAAGTTTTATTATAGGTTGGGATGTGGTTTACGAGCTATACTGGAAATATGCGCCGCACCGCGCCAAACGCCCGTCACGTGCGTGAGCTTGCAGACATTATTTCTTTAGTACTTTGATATAATATTTGAAATAAAACGAATTATTTTTATGTGACTAACTACAAATTTATTTACAGGCTTTTACAACGTCACACTGTTACTTGTGCGTGTTACCATAACACCTTCAGTAGTAGGAATGAAGGCATGATATTTTTTTGTGCCTGGTATTGTCGCTGCCGACTCTAAATCCTAAATCTAAAAAAATCACTAAATCCAGTGGTTTAATTATTTTAATCAATAATTTTACGACTAGATAATCGGCTTTGAAGTACTGTATGCCCACCAGTTGGCCAAAATTTCAAAGGTCCTTAATTCTTTAACCAGTCACTATATTAAAAAAATATTTGATACACGAATCAAGGACATATATAGGTAGAACATACTCAAATATTTCTGGAATCAGAAACATCGAGATTTTTTACCTGGAGACTGTCCCACCCTCACACCCACCACTGTAACTCCTGTGAGCCAGGATCAACAGTGGCACGCAATGTAATGACACCGAGCATTGAAGCTCGGCGAGTCTCCGGGAATGTCTAGCTTGTCTTTAACCCGCAACGAAATTAATCAGAAAGTGAAATTAATAGGAGGAGTTGGAAATAAATTATTGTCCACTTCCCTCCGTGCAAAGCGGGCGACAAAACAATGAACTAAACAGGTAAATAACCTCGTAAAAAGACTTTTACAGCCGGAGAAGCCAGCTGTAAAGCACCACGGATCACATCATCACTACATTTGAATGGGACCTATTATGTGAGCGTTTAGACTTGATTCCAATAATAAGTATGGCAAAAACGCCGGAAAGCACGGAAGTTCTTCCTAGTCTCTACAAGGTCCATGTAGTATACGACTCCAGATGATATCTGCATACTATCCAGCATAGTTTTACGCTCATTCTGCCAAAGACTATACTCCCAAAGTATATGATGCGCGGACTGCTCATACTCGCAATTAGGTGTTGAAAATGGGCATGCAGGCGATTCAACAAGCTTAAAAGAGTAAAGTTTAGACCTAAAGTTACCATGGCCCGTGAGAAACTGTGATACGCAATAATCGACATCCAACCAAGTCTTTGTCAAACGGTCACGAACGCAAGGAAAATATTGATATAGATGTCGTCCCTTCAAAGATACCTCCCATCTATTTTGCCATTCATCTAATAGTTCGCTATATACCACTGAAAGCGGTTTAATAATCTATCAATTTCAATCAAGATTTTTTACCTGTCCGCTTCGCGTGGAATGCCCCGTATGTGAATTTTTCCTATATATTTTATAAAAGTGAATACCTAAAGATCATATTGGGACAAAGCGGAATTAAACATGACTAGTTTAAGGAAGGAAACAGTCAAGCACCAAAATTAATAGCAAAATCCTTATTATTTTCATCAGGCATATTAAATACCCATTTAAACAGTTCATTCATGTATTCCTCAGAAAAATACTGCTACTGAGGCAATTATTTAGTAGTAAACAGTTATGTAGGCGTTTTTGTTATATGTTACGTTTACAAAGATGAGGTCTTAGTTTCGAAGCCCGGGTCAGGCGAAGGGATAGTAGATTTTTAAGTCATTGTAAGCGTGGAGTCGGGATTGTGCCCGATAGAACGATAGTCTCGCCTCCTACTATATCATAGGTATTGCACGAAGTGGAACTTAAGTGTTGTTGACAGCACCTCTGCCTACCCCTTCCGGGAAAAAGGTTTGAGCTCTGGCTAGTATAGGCCATTTTTTTCTGATTTTTAAAAATGGAATCTTTAAATTGCTTCGAATTACGTTTAGCTATTTAGTTGGGTCAAAAACAATAGTCATCTACCTTAAATTGTCACGAGATTTTCAACTGAAATCTATTCCATTTTAGAATATCCTTATATTATGAATACTATCAACTCATCCAACTATTATAGAATCTCTTTGAAGAACCTACAGTAGGTTGTACTTAGTCTAGATTATAATGAACATGCCAAGTAATGTCTGAAACAAAGTTCATTTTTATTTTTATCATAATAGCTGTGTACTTCTCAAGTAATATTTTATTTTTGAAATAAAGGTTTTTAATCTTTGAACAAGTTGTTCGTTTTGAGGCTTTGATTGTGTTTTTCATTACTCGATTTTATTTCTACAAAGTCTGTTTTATAGGTAATATTAAAACAAGACTTATATATTTATTTTAGATTTTAAAATATATTCTGAAATATTGTATAGTTTTTGTGCAGGGGCGTTGCGTTTTGAATTCGATTTTCAGTTTCGGTTTTGATCCAATTGTCAGTAAATATTGTGACACCAATTTATGGTTTAGATTTAAACATTAACAATTAATGACTGCAAACAAAAACTATTAGATAACTCTTTTGTATCAATTTAACCACTTGTAAACAGCAAATACCTTGGATAAAAAGGTGAACTCAGAAAAAAAAAACAAGTTAAAATTGTAAAGAAATATCACTGGATTGGAATATTCGTAGTGAAAAAAGATATTTCATAAAATCTCAGTTATTTATTACCATAACAAATAACAATAAATTATTGAAATCCTTTAATGCTGTTTATAATGAAGCTCAGATTTGAGCTATTTACATTCAATGAGACTAATCAATATGTCACTTTAAATTTATTTGGAGACAGAATAAAATCAAGTTTCTAAATGCATTCTCAATAATTGATGTATAGGCGTCTAGTTGAGTTATTATTCTGAACGTCTAGTACTATTTCCATTTGGTACTCAACCCGTCTGTCAGTATTTTGAATAACAAATATTGGAAAAAAGTCAACGTAAGAGAAATTGTTCAAGAGTTTCAATTTTATATTGAACAAACTTTGTCATGACAATTATAACTAAATTTTTTAATAAAAAAAATAAAAACCGACTTCAAAACAAAAATCCACTAAAAACCAAAAATAATAAAATAATAACTAACCACTTAAAGCAAAAAAATAATAATATTTATTTCATGGAACTCGTGCATGTTGATTCATTTGCTTACTGACTTGACTAGCCAACAAATCAAATATATGCGTAACATATTGAAGGCGGGCCGCCAAGTACCAAACATGTAGGACCTATGCCTTATATTAATTTAAATATCTATATGTTTGGTACTGGGCGACCCGCCTTCAATATGTTACGCATATATTTTGATTTGTTGGCTAGTCAAGTCAGTAAGCAAATGAATCAACATGCACGAGTTTTAGTTATTTTTATCTTTTTAGTGTTGATAGGTATTTAAATGAAGAAGATTTGGTCCCCACGCCACAAGGAATATGTTCTTTCCGATGACAATGAAATCGCTAAAATCGGCTAAAAGCTGCCAAAGATATTGGAATATTCACATGTTTATTTTTTTTGTCTCCCCCCCCCTCCCTTCGCGCCTACCCCTTTTTCCCACAACCACTGTAGCCTAGCTTTTATACTGAACTCAATACAAAAAGAACCGTTGAAATCCTATTAAATTTTGAGGAGTTCTACGCTCCAGGTCCGAACATGATAATCAGATCTTAATGTTGTGTTCCTGAGATCAACCTGTTAATACGTTCTTTCCAATGAAAAAGAAATCACTAAAATCGGTTAAAAGCTGCCGAAGATATTAGAATTTACGTGTATTTTAATTTTATCACCCACCCCCCCTCACCCCCACCCTTTTTCCCTCTCTCACTGTATCTTAACTTTTCTTATGAACGTAATTTAAAAAGAACTATTGCAATTCTCCTTAATTTTAAGGAGTTCCCCTCTCCAGGTCCGAAGATATTCATCAGATCTTCACCATATTTTTATGGGACCAAACGACAAGCACCAGCTTTCAATCAAAGAAAGAATGGTCGAAATCGGTTCACACAGTACAGAGAAACGAGGTAACAAACATAAAAAAAAAAAAAGCAACATACAGTCGAATTGAGAACCTCCTCCTTTTTTGAAGTCGGTTAAAAATAAGAATGGAGTCTCAGACTGGGGTATTGAATTATTTCACAATTGATAATAAAAAAACCGACTTAAAAATACCACTATATATCTGTATATAATTATAACACTGTTATAATTATATTACATATTTATCTTACTTCTTTCTTTAGGGAGAGAGGAGCACCCCCCCTTTCACCAGCTCTTTTAAGTTAAAATTTTAGAACATTTAGAGGACTTATATTCTTCCGGTCCGATGATCAGGCCAGAGATCACATCTTCATATTTTTTAGTTAGATCATGGTGTCGATATATATTTCCGATGAAAAAGAAATCAATAAAATCTATAAATAGTATTTACATGTATATTATACATGAATATACCGGGTATCTCAAGACTGCTACCGAAAACGAAGCCGGGTGGTAGTTTTAGTGGCTACAAACACAATGCAATTAAAAATTTCGCCTAGAAACGTGACAATTTTTTTTTATGATTTTTTAAAGATCGTCATTTTTGGGTGGTAAATCCACAGTTTTTGCTAAAATAATAATCTAAGCACTTTTATACCTTAGAGTATTTATAAATAAAAGGGTATATACTATTATTTTAGGAAAAAATGTATTTACCACCCAAATATGGCCATAGGAAAAAAATAACAAAAAAAAATTGTCGCTTTTTTTTGCAACTTTTTCTGTTGCATTGTGTCTGAAGTCGCTTAAACTACTACCCGGCTTCGTTTTCGGTAGCAGTCTTGATATACCCTGTATATTAATTTTCTAACCCACAATTCTCACTCACAATATTCATCTCAAAAGACTAAAGTATGGTATTGAATGAATATCCAATCGAGCTTCGATTTGTCAAGTAAAAGTTCGGAATTCATACAACTATCGATATTTCTTATACAAGAGCGTGAGCAAGAACTCAGTGAAGCAAAAAATGTTCAGAATAGTTATGTGACAGCTGGTTTGAAGGTCGATGTGGTTGGCCGGGTAGCACATTTTTTTTATCTATATCATTAACAGTATGTTAGGACCATAATACTTACATTTAGTTGAATGTCTTCCTCTTAATAGATAATAAACACGTTAAAGGTATTTGATTAACCATGCCCACCGTATGCCTCAATTTAGGAAGGGCAAGTTCCGAACATAACTTTAATATCGCTTTAACGCATAGAGTAAAATCAACGCACTCCTTTGGTTTTTATAAGCTATGAACACGTTTACAAACGATTTTCCTCGAGATAATTGCCTACATAAAATGGAGTTCATTAGGTGATATAATTCTAAATGTGTGTTACGAACAGTCTAGGAACGATATGCGCTGTGAATCGTCAGATCTAAGGGGTGTAATCGTTTTTTTTAACTGGTTCTTTTATTAGAAGACTGCCAATGTCTGGGTATATCCCAGAATTGTTGACGTCAGACTAAGGTTGTAAAATGAAATGTAAATCTTTTGAAACACGCAATAAAATACCCTATTGAAAGATAGTTGTACGTTAAATATATTTTTACTTGCGCCTCTGAAGTAGTATAAATACACATCATATTAATACAAATGTGTATCACATTTACAGTTGACAGATTTAGTTCGTAATGTTTATACATTGACTCATTTTCTTTTATTGTATTTAGCAAAATGAGCTAAAAACATATGGATGGTTCTGAAAACTGGAAAACGTATACATTGCTTTAAGAAATGTAGAAAATAATATGTGTTGTGACAAGTACAGAAAAGCTTATTCACCAAAGAATTGATTGTCTTTTTTTATTGCAATGAATGGCGAGGTGAGTATGACGTTCACTTGATGGTAAGCGATACGACCGCTCATGAATAGTCGCAAAACCGAACAACACCTTGAATAATAAACCAATGCTTGATATTCCACTACGCTCGCCATCCTGAGACATTAGATGTCTCAATATGTCCAGTACTTATCCTGGCTACAATGTACTTCAATCCGAAACATAGCAGTGCATTTACACTGCTGTTTGGCGGGAGAGATAGACATTACAACGGTACCTACTGTAAAATTTAATAATGTTTTATTTTAAAGGTTCTGTGTTTGTAGGCAAAATAAGAAAAATCGACCATTGTTACATTATTACTCGTAGTAAGAGTGTCATACTCTTTTCACATATATTTGAAATTTATATGAAGAGATATGTAGGTTGTCTTGCGTTGGTTTCACGTTCAATATAAGCTATATAAAACTAATATATTTACAAATGTAATTGAAATGTCAGAACTCAGAGGTATCCGTAGGCTGACACCCCAACATTCGTTTTATTATTCCGCTACTAACTAGACTGTTGCTAACTATGGAAATTACATATAGTAGTAATGGAAATTATTATTTATTAACATCACCACCTTGTCATTTTTGAAGCCTTACTACGCTCTATATTTCAGCTATTGCTAATTGCCCTCCATAGAATATGCAAAGGAAAAAAAACTATAACCATTTTAACATCTAAAATTACATACATACATAATCGTCACGCCTGTATCCCATAGGGGTAGGCAGGGACTATAGAACGCCACTTTGCTCGATCTTGGTCTGGCATGCGGGGCTCTGCCAGGTTCGACAATTATTTTTCCCTTGCTACTCGTGGGAACGCAAAGACGATTAATTTAATTAAGAAAATTACACACACAAAATTGAATGTTCAGTTTGTCCTTTAAATTGTTTCGTAAATAACCTCACTCCTTTATAGATTGCACAAGATCGTGCCAGTCGGCTTTGTGAATCACAATCGCAAATTGCAAAATGTAACTTATTTTTATAATGTGTGAAATGTTACTAACGATTTCACTTGCTATTTGTGATTGTTTTTGCTATTTATTCTAGTACTAACATAAAGTAGACGCAATATTAGGCTCAGAATCACGTTTATATGTAAATCAGATATCAGCCTTTAGATATATCCTATTTATTTTCATGTCTAGTTACCATTTCTTAGTAATATGTATAAATATTGTCATTTTTATAGTAAGCCAATACGTTATTATAATAAGGTCAAACCTTCGTGTTTTGGTTCCTATTGGATCAAAGGATTTTTTCATACTATTCGTACCGCCATTTTATCTTGCGTAATATTTTTCGTAAAAATAATAGATTGCAAATCTATGTATGTATTAATCCTTACAGACTGTTTAAAACCATGTTGCTAAGTTGGTCTCCTCTTGAGCGAAGAAGACAAAACATTTGTCTAAAATAGGTTTTAAAGTTGTCTATGAACAAAGACCGTTCTTTTATAAATTACTGAGGAATAATTATTTTATTTTATTTTATTTTATTTTATTTGGGAACAAACAGTGTTAAGAAATATACTCCAAAACAAAAACAAAGCACAAATTATATGATTCCACAGTTAAAAATTATAGCACGTTAATGCTACGTTGACAGCGTTGAGTAACAATATAGTAACTTTAGAGGCCTCCACAGCGCTGCGCATAGAAGCAACTTCAATGCCATGAAAGTGTCGAATTTAGTCGCAATTTTAAATAAACATTCCGATTTCTTGAATAAATTAATTATCAAGCAGTGTGCTCTGGAAAGAGCAGCAGTTATTTGACATTTATGACAGCTATTTAATATTAGCGGGAACTAGTAACTTGCCACAACGGGTCTAATTAGTCCGTTGCTAATTGCCGCAATTTGGAATTAAATTTATAGCTACCGAACACAGATGCGGTCAGCGAAGCTCACAGTTAGAGTTGCTACGTGACATTTTCACAATATTATTATTATTCATGAAAATCATAATTGCTAGTTTCGAGTTTCCAGGGGAAGATTACTATTATGCGACACAAATTTCGAATGTTCGAATGATCGATGTCCACGTACAACAAAATGGATTTTACTACTAAAAGTCAAGTTCTATTCTCTATTAAACTTATCATTCACCCCGAACTTAGTCTAACGTTGAAATAAAACTATTATTGACGGATTTTATGGCGGATTTGGTTTAATTTTTACATTTTTTAACTTCCCGACGTTCTGATTACTTTACAACTTTCGTGGTCACGGGGCGGACCACGAAAGCTGTAAATTCTAAGATAAGTCTAAGGTTACGCACGATAGAGAATTCGAACATTTTGTAAAGTATTTAGGCACGTTCGTACAGTTTTACGTACGAGTTCAAATATTCGTCGTGACAAAGTTTACAGTAACCACCTGGGTTCACAACACGAAGCTTTAACTTTGTAGATGTGCAGATCGCCTAACTAGAATTGTTCATATTTTTCAACTGCTAAGTATTTTTGCTTGCCTTCAGGTACGATATAACCGACTTAAGAGTTCTGGAGTGGCCTGGAGAATGCTTCAGCGTCGGCCGACTACAGTACCACTTCCCGGAACTGCGATACTTGGAGTTCATCAATTGTACACATTTGAAAAGCTTTAAAGGATATTTTAACGAAGCTAGCAAGATTGAGGTAAATATATTTTCTGTTATATATACCAGCTTATAATTTGATTAGATCACGAAGAGAAGCGTGGTGGACTATTTGGCCTAACCACACTCAATCGTACTTTCGATTGTAGAGGAGGCCCGTGTCATGCAGTAGGACGTATATGGGCTGATACATTAGGTCATGACTCACGAAGCAATGTTGAAGGGGATTCATTGCAAACGTACGTGACAAATATTTGTGTGCTCCACAGGTATTTGTTTTGGGTCTGGGTTTTTGTGAGACCTTCAAATCTCTCGTAGTTTCTGACGTGTGGGTTCAGGACTGTGTTTTGATTGTTAGATATATTTATTAGTTTATAAACATATCTGAAAGGATGCAGCTTTTGACAAATGCTATGTATTTCCATTACAAATAAATGTTAACAATATTCATAATTTGTAATAATATTACTTCTATTTTTGGAAGAGCGCCTGCCTGTCCCATAATAATGTATTTTTCTTTCCGTCGTATTTGAAATAATTTCATACTTTATAAAAATATATGGAAAATAGCCTTGGTCTTGATGGAATATTCTTAGAAGTGATACTTGATATGGACTTATTAAGATATTCAGACATTTTATATTATGATAATAGTTATATGGATACTAAATAAAATCGTTTGAATAATAATACCATTAAAAGTAGGCATGACTTCCTTAACCTGAGCCAAAAAATATTTTTTTCAGAAAACGGCAATGAGCAAATTATTACGTAAAACTATGATTTTGGAAAGATTAAAAGAGATTGCTTAATGTCAACATCCTATAGCTTGAAGATAATCTACGTTGACCATGATTCATCACGAACTTGAATAAAATAAATAAAAGAAAACTTTTGTAGAGCACACGTTGTGCCACTATTTTCAAAGAGGTTTTATTACGGGTTGGAAGTTTTCATAAGACAGAGCGTTTGCTGACGTTTTTTTATTAAGGAAAGAAAAATTTTAATAGCATAGTTGTGTGTGCAAGTCATGTGCAAGTAGAATAGCGCGTCTGTTCCTTGCATAGTTTAAAACTACTTCATATTCAACCTACTTTGAAGAAAAAGTTTCATCACGTCATGAGCACGAGGATATAAGGGAATTGTGTGTGATAAAGCAACTACCTCACTCTTGGATAGATATATAGAGTTATATTTAAGGTAATGGCGATCAGTTAGAATTAGTAGCAAAACCTAACATCCCGTGGATTACAAAAAATGCTTGGCATTCCACTGCGCACCATCTTGAGACATGTAAGTCTTAAGATTTCTAGTAGTGATTAGATAATAATTTAGGTGTAGTGTATTTTGTATGTAGAATATATGGCCTAAACGTAAACTGATAAACGGACCAGACGCTGCTGCCGCCATGCTCACGGTGGTTGCCGGTTCAAATCCCAGGGCACACATCTGCCTTTTCGGAATCATGTGTGTATTGATAGTCAAACATCTAGTACTATAAATTGTGAAGGAAAACATGGCGAGGAAACATGCATAATATAGTGAATTTGTAAGAATTTATACATGTAATAAATAAAAGAATTTAGGCCAGCGTGGTGGACTATATAGCCTAACTACTCTAAATCGTACTCTACATTGGAGAGGAAAATCGCTGGTAAAAACAGTATTATGTATATGATAATCTGGAAGCCCCGATGGGGCGGTGCTTCATTCATTGCTAAATGCCAGAGATAACACAGTCCATGTTGCGTAGACTATGAATGTTGTGAATACGAAATTTCTAAATTGAGTAAACGATATGAATAGTCATATTGGTTAAAATTGGGGTAGCAGATATTAATTTGTAGTAATTCGGATTTTAATAGTTTCGGATAGTTTCAGGGATATTATATTTGCAGTATCTGTAAAGGGAGAATGATATAAGATTTTCAGGGGTTGTTAAAGGAGTATAAAAATTGTGTATTTGAAATCATCGTACAAACTTTTACTACGTGTTTAAACTCCGTCCGCGTTCGAAATCATTTGAAACTTTTATACTCGGTTTAGTTACAGTTTTGGATGTATTTTTATTTCGTATACCCGATAGTTTCACATCGTATCAACCCTGATTTACACGTTGATATCTGATAGTCCAAATTACAAAGTTTAAACTCTGAAATTATTTTACACTACCGTTACAGTTGAGGTAAGTTCCTTCCCTATCTTCAATCTCGGTGTCAGATATTATTCATTTGTACTAACTTAGACTGAGATGTTACCGGTATTCTAAAATATAAAACATTGCAAGATAGAAACCTAATATTAGATATGAATGTCAAAGTAAGGATGTATATATATTTTATGGTTTTAGAGAGCCTCAAAACTTGCCGATAAGTGCCACGCGGAGAAAAAAAAAGAACTGATGAGCGGGCGCGACTCAGGTGTAGCTTTGCAATCACGCGTTCAATAATTATGCAACAACGTAAAAACCATTGCAAAGATTGTGATAAAAATATTCTCGTCTTGTAGCTTATTGTCAGAAAGACACATGGTCTATAATTTACCGTGCGATAACCCAGGCAAATTTGGGTTCGGTCGCCAGTATAAGTATGTTAACAAACGTTTTAACGTTTTTTTTTTTTGGAACGAAGTTCCTTATCGCGCGTTGTGAAAGGGGGCTAGACGGAAAAAATTCTCACGAACACTTTAAAACATTTGCCAATTGTTTTTTATTTCTTAATTTGAAAATGATGTCATACATTTTATTTAACTCTAATAGAGGCAATAAAATATCCAAATACATATTAATATGTTAAAGGCTATAGTAAAAACTAAGAATACGCTGAAGCCCAAAATTAAGTGTGAAACGTTGCGACAATTTCTAATTTTCAAAAAAAAAACATAAATTGCATAAATATGTGAAATATTTATGCAATTTATGTTTTTTTTGTACCAATTTGATTTATGACATTTGATGAAAAAAAAATTCAAAAAAACATATATATGATGGTGGTACTACCCAAATGATTCTTTTGATGGTGACATATAATTAAAATTACATAATAAAACCGTAATACATTGATTTTCGATCCTCCTTAGTAAATTTATTATTATTTACAATTTTAGTTTTTTATCCTGCTGTCAATCATCAACCCTTCATTTGACTATCTGGGGGCACGGCAGTGCCCCCTCCAAGTCGAGCTAAAAAGCGCCACAGTCGTACCATCCTTTTCTCGAAGCAATTCAGACCATTTTCAACCCTCCATAACTTCGTTGTGGTTAAAGTAAGAAGCCTGAATTTTCAGTTACTAAGCAGGCATTTTGTAAACACGTTGTATTTTAAATTTCATTCAATTTGAACGAGTATTAAACTACTCGTTCAAATTGAATGAAATTTAAACTGAACTGTAACTTGTCAAACTTTCGTATTTTTGTCACTCACTAACCGACTGACCGATCATCGAAAGTCTAAGGCACTTCTAGCAGACATAGAACCTTCAAATTTAGAATGTCATTAGTATTTAGTGTCTAAATTAAGGGAAAATTTAAACATTTCATAAGTCTAGTTTCTAGATACATCAACTGCGTGAATAACTTTGTAATCCCATATCAATGTATAGGATTACTAAGTTACATTTGCAGTTAATGATTCGTTGTACCCGTATATAATGGGATAATAGTTGTAGATAGGTATCTATGTATATTATATATGAGGCATAACAGGAGGGGGGTATAGATAGGGAAAGGGTGTATTCAACCCATGAAACTGTACATTCCTCTAGAAAAACATGACGAAGATAAACTTGCAAATAAATAGACTAAATAGCTCGAAAATATCAATTACCATGAAAGAAAGAACATTAATAATCAAATCGGCTATATTTGTGATAAATTGATACCTACAAAAATAAGAAAAAGCTATAGGACAGAGGCTTTAAAAAAAATCGGTAGTGATATCCTAGAAGTAAAAAGTACCGAAAAGGAAAAAAGTAGGACTCTACAAAAAGACGTATGATCCCATCAAAAACATTCTGTAAAAAAATTCCAAGTCTCGCAGCTCAGGTTTTCTACCGCAAAAAGTTGTGAGATGCATGTAATACCAAGTCAATTAATTTATTTAGTCCTTGCTTAAAGGACCTTCTGTATAAAGTTATTACGTAAGTTAGTATCATATCAATATTAAAAATTATTTACGTTTTAATAATAGATCGACTTGGCCAGCAGCATTAAGTATAAATTGTACGATACATTATGTTTTCATACGATGGCCAAGTCGATATATTTATTTACAACGTAAATAATTTATCCGAATACAACGAAACACTTAACACAATCCACTTAAGATGGTTTATTTAACATAGTTTATAATATTTCTCTGTCAAGTGTAAGGTTATGGAATTCAAGAGTTGTCATATTTTTTGTCACAACTTTACAGTATATTTGTTTCTCATATTATTACCTTTTTATACATATGTAAGCTCAAGAATGTTGAAGGTGTTTGTCAATGCATTAGGCCCTTATAGTACGACAGATGACAACCAAAATTTTTGTCTCATAGCAATACGGCCACAACCGCATCAAATTGATAGATTTGATTATTTCGAACTCGAAAATACCAATTTCAGACATTTTTCGCGTAGCGTTTGACCGAACTGAATTTTCAAAAATGTCAACAAATTTTACCGGACTGTATCATAGCAATCTGTCTGATTTTCTGACTGTAGTTATATAATAGCTCTAGCGCCCGAATACTGGAACGCCATTCAAATAATAAGTTGCTCTTAACAGCGCACGGCCCACTTACCCAGTACATTTAATCGGGATTAACGTAGTTAAGCGCCATTTATATTTAAGTTGCGTTCCAGTATTTGGGCATAAGATACCGAAAACATATTTTTCAGAAGTTAATAGTGTAGCGCGAGAAAATAATTTAGGAAAATTAAAAATGAGACAAAAAATATGATGATAGCAATCCGTCTCAAAATGTTCTTTACGGGTAAATTAGGATTAGTTAATAGGAGAAAAAAAAATATTTTCAGAAGGTAATTTGGATGCATCAAATTTTGAGACCATTCTAAATGTGTTAAGGAATTTTACCGATCGGTATCATAGCAACCTGTCTGAAAATTGTTGAACTTGATAAAATGAATTGACCAGATGTAAAAAAAAATATATCAGAAGAATTTAGTGTAGTACCTAATTTATCAGACAACTTTTCGATATCGACCGTGTTGAAGTGTGACTTATTGCAAGTCGGGCAATCATCTTGCTTTTGTCTTGCCAAAATAGAGCGCGGATAACGTATCTATGCTATAAAAACGTCTATTATAATTGATAATTTTGAATTCTTAAAAACCTACTCTTCCATCCCCGAAAACTTCGTCAATGGCTAATGAGCAAACCATGCCTTATCATAGGGAATAGAAGAAAAAAAACGTCCGCGAGCCCTCGGACAACCAGCGACACACCCACGTCCGCCTGAGCAACTTACAGTTTGTTGTCACATTAAGTGAGCGTAATTTCAACGGTTAGGACAGCTGGTGAGTGACTATGTAAGAGAGTGGCAGGAGCATAACATGCAAAAAAACCATTCCCACCGCAGCAGGAAGGTAAGAAGCGCTCAGGCATCGGCTAAGCGACTCCAAAACGTTCTTTTCTCTTTTGGGAGTACATGCGACAAATTTACGAATGGTAGAAAAAAATTCATTCTGATTGCTATAATACAGGTCGGCTAAATTTGTTGACATTTTCAAAATTTCGCTTCAGTTATATACTACGCGCAAAATGTCTGAAAACCAACTTATTCGTCATAAAATTATAAAATCTATGTACATTTCCAATATCAGACGTATTGCTATGATCCCGACTGCCTTTTTTTTTGGACACAGCAGAAATAGCCTCACATGCAATTGCTACATTTTTGACCGTTACTACCTACCTAGTCGGGTTCAGAATCACATAATCTAACGATTTTATACAGTTTCGACCGTATTGCTATGATACATGGTTTTGGTCGTCATCTCTGGGACTATTAGGGCAGAGGTATTGAACCTATCTCTATCAACGTGCCATTTTTTTTATATTTAAATGTTTAAAAACCATAGACGTGCCGTCAAATAATTTAGATTTAATTATAGACGTGCCGTCAAATAATTTAGATTTAATTATAGACGTGCCGTCAAATAATTTAGATTTAATTATATCATTAGGTCAAAAATACCTATACTACATTAATAAACGAGCGCGACATATGTTTCCTTGTTTTGAGAAAATTTCTTAATAGGTTTTTTCTTGTAGTGCATTTGTAATTGATGTTTTTGTTTAATTGCCTTGAATGGCGAGACGAGCCATTCGCCTGATGGTAAACGACTCTACCACTCATAAAGAGGAGCAAAACCAAACAACACCTTGCATTATAAAGCAATGCTTGGCATTCCACTGCGCTCGCCATCCTGAGACATAAGATGTTAATTCTCAATATTTTCAGTAGTTACTCTGGCTACAATGTCCTTCTACCCGAAACACAACAGTGCATTTAAACTGCTGTTAGGTGGGAGAAATAGACATTGCGGTGGTATCCATCCAGATGGTCTCTCAAGTCTCACATATGAGAGACCTACCACAGGTAGTGCCCAAAATACTATGAGGTGAGGTGAGGTGAGGTGAGGAAGAGGTGTCATTGAGGTGAGGTGAGGATGTCATTAGTACTAATGTGGCGGTAGCAATACGCCAACTTAGATTTAGCTTATAAAATAACACGCTTATTATTTGTAATTTGAACATTATTTAAACACGCATTTCATTTTAAGATATGACTGCAGATGTTTAACCATAAAACATCTGCGACTCGTTTTATTAAAGTAAGAATTTTTGTGTACCGTATTGTGTAATATTAGTTAAAAAGATGCTGTGCTAAATTATTGTTTCCTAATTGTAATGGCCCGTTCATGTCGGGGCAATAAAACTGTATTATTATAGTTAAGTTCTTTAGTGGCGGAAATCTTTAGCAACAAATTTATGTTTTTTAGACAATAGTACACATGTTTGGGTACTTTTTTTGCTTTGACAAGAATATCGAAATCAACGTGGGGGCTATCTTTCAATACACTAAAATCATCTATGGAGCAACTTACTTAGGATGTATTTGTTATGGATCTCCCGTATGGGCTGATAGGGCTACTATCGGTGCTGTGCGAAGAAAACTGCTCCAGAGCCAACGTTTGGCGTTGATTTTCTTGTGCAAGGCATATAGAACTGTTAGTACCGAAGCTTTGCCTGTCCTGGCGGGTGTACTTCCAGTCGATCTGGAGGTGCAACGTCGCGCCGCCATGTATTACTCTACTAAGGAGAATATGGATCAAATATTTTAACTGCACGTGAACTCTTAAAAGTCGACAGATTATTTAAACTGCTTCCTATGGTATATAGCGAACTATAAGATGAATGGCAAAATAGATGGGAGGTATCTTTGAAGGGACGGCATTTATACCAATATTTTCCTTGCGTGCGTGATCGTTTGACGAAGACATGGCTAGATGTCGATTATTGCGTATCACAGTTCCTCACGGGCCATGGTAACTTTAAGTCTAAACTATACTCTTTTAAGCTTGTGGAATCGCCTGCGTGCCCATGTTCAACAGCAAATTGCGAATATGAACAATCCGCGCATCATATACTTTGGGAGTGTAGTCTTTGGCAGAATGAGCGTAAAACCATGCTGGATAGTATGCAAATATCATCTGGAGTTGTATACTACACGGACCTTGTAGAGACTAGGACGAATTTCCGTGCTTTCCGGCGTTTTTGCCATACCTATTACTGGAATCAAGTGTAACAGCTCACATATTAGGTCCCATTTAAATGTAATAAGGATTTGATCCGTGGTGCTTTACAGCTGGCTTCTCCGGCTGTAAAAGTCTTTTTGCGAGGTTATTTACCTCTTTATTTCATCGTTTTGTCACCCGCTTTGCACGGAGGGAAGTGGACAATAATTTATTTCCAACTCCTCCTATTAATTTAACTTTCTGATTGATTTCGTTGCGGGTTAAAGACAAGTTAGACATTCCCGGAGACTCGCCGAGCTTCAATGCACGGTGTCATTACATTGCGTGCCACTGTTGATCCTGGCTTACAGGAGTTGCAGTGGTGGGTGTGAGGGCGGGACAGTCTCCATGTTTGGGTAAACCTTTTAGGCCAGTCAATAAAGCCTCAAACCCCTAAGTAATTCGTAACTCGTTCAAAGGACATTGTCCAATTTTGGCCTAAGAACCGAAGTGAATATAAATTATACTATAATTTTCATTTATTTTTATATTGTTTGAAACATATTTTAGTATTCCACGGACACTTCAAATAAATAAATTCCAAATAAAAAGTTGGGTCACAATTATTGATGCCGTTTAAAATGTTTTCCGTCAGCCAGTGCTGCCAGTTTCGGAAGTTTTCGCGATTTCGGTAAATACGGATCGAATTGAGAACCTCCTCCTTTTTGAAGTCGGTTATTAAAATTAGTTGATAACACTTTATTCATTTAAATACCTAAATTGACTAGCTAGAAAAAAACTAGTATTCTATATTTTTTTGAGCGAAATCGCGAATTTCTAGCTTGGCATTCGAGTATTATAGTTTTCGTAATTGGCAACACTGGTGTACTTCATACCATTCAATTTTTGATTGCTTTGCGACTACCGTTTCTTTTGTGATTTTCTATGCGTTTCATGGTTTTATTCTAACAACTTTGGCTTGATTACGAACTCCGATTAGATTGCGTACTTAGTAGACTCGGCTGTGTGTAAAGGACTGGATTTTCCTGGCATTTTCGGATATTGCTCTGTCTGTGATCGAATTTAGTTGTATCTATTAACTCTATCTATTAACAAAAATTGCACCCAAATCCGTTGCGTAGTTTTAAAGATCTAACCATTCATAGGGACAGACAGAAAATGCAACTTTGTAAAATGATAATTGTCAAAGAATTATCTTAAACTTGACTAGGTACTACCTCTTTTCCTAGTATCTAGTAGAGTAGTCCTTTCCTAGTTCTAGAAGAGAACATATATAGCTGTACATAGTATTGTTAAAATTACTTTGATATTACTACTCTAATATTTCACGCAAGCTTGGTTATTTTTTATTTATAACCTCAAAATATTAACTTTTTTCGTAATTATTTTAGTTTCCTGAAGTGTCCGTTCGTGAAAACTTATTTCATAGGATTCCATATAATTTTAAGAGTTTATATTAGTCACTTTCGATTTGAACGGTTCTTAGGCAGAACATGTATGGAGCCGGAACAATGTCCTTTGAGGGTTTGTTAAGGAAGGTAAAATAACTTACCGTGTGATTTTGCAGCGTTCTGAGGTGTACGGAAAGGGTTGAAAAGGGGTGAAAAGTGTTTTTTGTTAATAACATTGCCAAAAAAATTACTAACACGCTGCAAATTTGTAACTATGTTGGTCTCACTATTTTGTAACATGTATTAAATTTGCAGCGTTCTGCAACATACGGAACATTGTTTATTATCAAAAAACAATAAAATTTGTTAATAACATATTCAAAAAAATTACTAACACGCTGCAAATTTGAAACTATGTTGTTCTTACCATTTTGTAACATGTATCAAATTTGCAGCGTTTTGCAACATACGGAACATTGTTTCTTATTAAATAACAATAAAATTTGTTAATAAGAGGGGGTAAAAAAAATTAGTAACTCGTTGTAAATTTGGAACTATGTTGTTCTTACCACTTTGTAACATGTATCAAATTTGCAGCCTTTTGCAACATACGGAACATTGTTTCTTATTAAATAACAATAAAATTTGTTAATAAGAGGGGGTAAAAAAAATTTGTAACTCGTTGTAAATCTGTTATTACCTTGTTTACACCTTTTCAAAACATTTTTTAACTTTGCAAAATTACTGTTTTATATTAACAATAGTATCGAACAATAAATAAAATATTTCAATAATACTTTTCTGAAAGAAAATTGATAACGTCAATAGAATGTTATCATTATTATTTAATCAAAGTTTATAATAAGAAATTTTCATTGTTGTTATAGTACATTAATAATTTTTCATAATTTTGAAATAAGAATAATCATTTTAATAAGTAATAAATCTTAAAATAATAGTAATGTAAATATAGCAGTGAAATTATAGTTATACAACAGAACTTATCAAAAATGTTTTGTATTTAAAAATCATAAATATAAATTTGGTTGAAAGGAGATGGGCCAGAAATGTATGGACCTTAGGCCGTTTGTAGTACATTACACAAAATATACTTAGTGAAATTGGCATTCGATTTCTGTATGAAATACTATTATACGTTGCATATTAGCTTAATACAAAAATAAATATAAAGCCAAGAACAGCAACACTACAAGGGGACAATATGGCGTCCTGAAACGGCATGTTTGACAACCGATGTCAAAACTTGACATTTATGAAATAGAAGTCGTAATTCGTATTATTTTTTAGTATTTTTTTTAGTCGTCTGTGCTATAAATTACTGTACTCTATATAACTCGTAAATGTTTTTACGTCAACGGAATTAGTATCATACTTTATTGATCATCTAATATAATATAACATAATCTCTATACAATAAATTGCAACAAGTATGTCAGAATCTCGTCATGTTTATAGTTATTTAATATTAAGAAAGTGTACCTACATCTGGCCCTAAGTGCGGTGCATAATACCTGCTAAACAACCTATTTAAATAATCCACAATAAAAATCTGCTAGGCATGAGACAGATAGCACGGCACAGATTGATCACTTGTCGCGACTGCTAGCATATGAATAAATAATCATTTTATTAATAGGCATATGCACTTAATAAGCTCTTAGTGATTATAGTCCATACAAATGAATACGCTATAAAAATGGAATCGAATCTGATAGCAGCCATGTTTGTTTCTATACCTTAATGTCTAGTAAAAGAACTTACTAGCAATTATTTCTGTACAAGCTAACATTTAAACATTATATTTGGTCTACCCCTAGAAGTCTAATATAATACTTGGTATATTAGACTTCTGCATACTTAATAATAATATTATCCTAAGATATTATTTTCAAATAATGTATTTGACATTAATTCTAACTGGTTATTTCTGAGCACACATAAGGAAAAAGTAGGTTTAATTGATCAAAGAAAACTAAATCAAACAAAACTTGAGGACAATAAAGTAAAACCAGATCTTGCTTTATATTTTTTATTTAAATTCGCCTAAAAATAATCTTCAGTCAAAACATCTAGGAACAATGCCGGTGCTCCCCTATTGTACTATTGTCTAGCCCAACCTAAAGGCTAAATACCACAGTATGATCATGGTATGAGTACAGCAACCCACTGTCCGGTGTCCAGCTATGTTCCTTTCAACATGAAGCACTTGTGGGTGTTATATATGTCCAAAAAAATCGAGATTGATACAATCTTCTTACGGCGGAGTTGGAATAAAATCTTGCTCATTGTCTACAGCTTGATTTATTTGCAGCCAGCAGTTTGTACAGATAATTGTTTGTTCTGATAACTGAAACAAAATAAAAAAGATTTAATATTGAAGATATCGAAGAATTATGATGAATAAATAACTCTTTGCAGTCACATGTGTTCCCTTCTTCCTATGATCCCAGGTCTTTCCGCTATTGTTTAAAGAGGCATCTTAGCAGGCCGGCCGGATAATTGTATGAAATATCTTGGGACAGTCGTCTGATGCCATTAGATATTCCGCCTGGACGGCATTTGTGCTTACCATAAGACATAGTGTTGTTATTATGGAAATAATAATAATATAATATATTATACATAACACTAGATCTGAGTATCCAGAGCGAAATAAAAGAAAATGTAATTCATTTAACAATTTAAACAACAATATATAAAATATCACTTCTTACATATTTATGTACTAGTAGACTTGTCCTGTGGACACAATGCAATTCAGCTCTAACATGAATACTTTTGTAATACTCCTTGCCTTGTATAAACCTTGATTAATTGGCATAAAACATACATTTCCCAAGTTTATGAAGAAAAAAGAAAATAGAATACTTACTTCTTGTTCTGCCATTTCAGCAATAAAACGTCTTGAAACACTCTACACGAGAGTGAATTGGCATCCCATGTAGTTAATAAGATTTTGTTCAATGATAGAAACCATTTCATATAAACAATTGCAGAAGTGCAATTCAAGCAAAGCGCCACTTTTGATGTACTGAAAAGCAGAATTGTGGGTTAGAAGAGAAATATGAACATAGAAAAACATAAAAGTATTACTTACATGTGGCATTCTAAATAATATACATGTTTACTCACCAAAATACGAACTAGTAATTGCGTTTAAACGTCAGGATATATCATCTGCGAGAATCAGAATCCATAAAACAAAGCCAGGTCAACAGAGAAGCAAATACACATTTGCGAAATATATTTTTTTTTTTTTTTTTTTTTATTGCATTGATTGGCGAGACGAGCTAGCCGTTCGCCTGATGGTAAGCGATACGACCGCTCATGAACAGTAGCAATATTCCACTGCGCTCGCCATCCTGAGACATAAGATGTTAAGTCTCAATATGTCCAGTAGTTGCTCTGGCTACAATGTCCTTCAATCCGAAACACAACAGTACATTTAAGCAGTGTTGTTTCACGGGAGAAATAGACATTGCGGTGGTACCTACCCAGATGGCCTCTCACATATGAGAGACCTACCACCAGTAAATATGCGAAAAATAAAAAATAATACGAATAACGGCCACAGAGTTTTGCAATTGCTGTCAAGTTAAACATTTTCGTTCTTAAACTAAAATCATGTAATATAAATAAAATAATAAAAGTGACTTCTTTAACAACATATATTGTCTTTAAAAAGCGAAGAATATAGAAAAAGAAATATAGACAATAATTATAATTTGTAGGGGATATTTGTATGAAGACATATTCAAGTTAAAGAAAATGGGTTCGCGCATTTTTGAACGAAATGACAATTAGGCATCATGGAGGACAGATTATCGAAGAAAATATTGCTTCTGTACTAAAACAATCACATTTTGTATAAAGCCCCCTGTTGTCCAAGAAATCTAAATGTATTTTATTTGAATTCCACATTTTTTTCTAGAATTTGTATTAGACGTACACAAAACGGCCCAAGATAAAAAATCTCCTTTAAGAATAATTTATTTGGTGTTTCGCTTGTCTTCGTGTCCATCAGGTCCACCAGAAACAACTGTAATTAAAGGAAATAATGTATTAGAAATTTTGCAACACATTGATGAGATTCAATGTTAATGTAATGATTTCAAGAATACTAACATCTCACAAATTATTCATCCTCTAATATTCGCCTTTTTTTCCTGGTCGTTGGTCCAAGAATTTTTATTTAAGAAAGTATAAAAGGTGTAAACAACAGATTTACAACGAGTTACTAATTTTTTTTACCCTCTCTTATTAACAAATTTTAATGTTATTTAATAATAAACAATGTTCCGTATGTTGCAAAACGCTGCAAATTCGATACATGTTACAAAATGGTAAGAACAACATAGTTTCAAATTTGCAGCGTGTTAGTAATTTTTTGGATATGTTATTAACAAATTTTATTGTTTTTTAATAATAAACAATGTTCCGTATGTTGCAAAACGCTGCAAATTTGATACATGTTACAAAGTGGTAAGAACAACATAGTTCTAAATTTGCAGCGACTTACTTATTGTTTTACCCTTGTTATTAACAAATTTTATTGTTTTTTAATAATAAACAATGTTCCGTATGTTGCAAAACGCTGCAAATTCGATACATGTTACAAAATGGTAAGAACAACATAGTTTCAAATTTGCAGCGTGTTAGTAATTTTTTGGATATGTTATTAACAAATTTTATTGTTTTTTGATAATAAACAATGTTCCGTATGTTGCAAAACGCTGCAAATTTAATACATGTTACAAAATGGTGAGACCAACATAGTTACAAATTTGCAGCGTGTTAGTAATTTTTTTGGCAATGTTATTAACAAAAAACACTTTTCACCCCTTTTCAACCCTTTCCGCACCCCAGAACGCTGCAAAATCACACGGTAAGTTATTTTACCTTCCTTAACAAACCCTCAAAATTTGAACGAGTTACGAATTACTTAGGGGTTTGAGGCTTTATTGACTGGCCTATTTCGGTTTGGACAATAGCCCAGATGTTTGGGCAGACCTTAATTTTTAGTTGAAAGGATAGACCCTATTTTATGGCTTAAATATATTTTCTGTAAGATTTATCCCCACCGATGCTCATTCGGGTAGTCCTATAAAAGGGTCGGTTTATTTGGATGAAAGGATTCCTGGAAGTGAGTGCTTATTCTAATACCTACACTTATAACCACCAAACTAAATTTTATCGAATCTATTTCGGAACCAAGACTTGGGAGACGAGTTAGTAGTTAGTAATTTCACAGACGTACAAGAACGGACGATACTACTATATACTAAGTGCTTTGAGTAAAGCGATTATGGAACTCTCCGAGCGAGAATACTCCTGTTTAAATTCGCGTCTGTCCATTAAGATTATAAAACACTTTGATAATTCTCTCTTAGAACATAGTTTGCTGTGGTCGAATTTATCGTTGGAGTTACTTTGGAGTCTCTCAAATGTGAAGGGTCACCTGGGTACCACCGCAATGCTTATTTCTCCAGCCAAACAGCAGTGTAAATTTACTGTTGTGTTTGTAGGACTTTGTAGCCTGGACTTTGTAGAGTAACTACTAGATCTATAGAATTAACATCTTATGTCTCAGGATAGCGAGCGCAGTGTAATATCAAGCATTGCTTTGGAATGAATGGTGTTTTTTGGTTGTGTTATTATCCGTGAGCGTATCGTTTACCATCAGGCAAATGGCAAGCTCGTTTTGCTATTCATTGCAATTAAAAAAAATACCCACTAGAATACACCCAACAGTCACATACATAGTCCTGACCACACACTACGAGCGAGTCTTGTGTCGTGGGTACCAAAAACTACGAGCGAGTTTACTATCTCACAAACATCCAGACTCCAAACAAATACCTGTGGATCCAACAAATTTTGTCTCGGTGTCTCGGTGCGGTAATTGGATCTGCCGCCTCACGTTTCATAGCCGAAGGCTGTCGTTATGGTTCCCATAAACATCTAAAGCATTTGAACCGGCCTCCCAAAATTGTGTATTAAGCTTCAATTACTGTGACTGAATGTATATAATACGATACCAAAGTGAAATCTCGAGTTTTTTTGCGTGCGTCGTTCAAACAGGTTTTTTAGGTAAAAGAATTTCCTTGCACCACATTTTTTTATAAAACACTAGTGGTCGGGGCCCGAATCCGCCCGGGTGCATACACGTTTAAAAATGGCGGTCAAAATGTTTAATTCTGACTATCAGTTTAGAATATCGACCAATCGGACCACGAAAAACGAACAAAATTTCCTCGTATTTGCTAGAAACATCACTACTACTGCTTTCCTCCTATAGGTCATAGCATGATGATATACAGGGTATCTCAAGACTGCTACCGAAAACGAAGCCGGGTGGTAGTTTTAGTGGCTACAAACACAATGCAATTAAAAATTTCGCATAGAAACGCGACAATTATTTTTTATGATTTTCAATCAATCAATCAAAGTCAATTTTGGGTGGTAAATCCATAGTTTTTGCTAAAATAATAATTTAAACTCTTTTATACCTTAGAGTATTTATAAATAAAAGGATATACACTATTATTTTAGGAAAATATGTATTTACCACTCAAATATGGCCATAGAAAAAAAATAACAAAAAAAAAATTGTCGCTTTTTTTTGCAACTTTTTCTTTTGCATTGTGTCTGAAGTCGCTTAAACTATCACCCGGCTTCGTTTTCGGTAGCAGTTTTGATATATCCGGTATAGCCTATAGCCTTCCTCGATAAATGGACTACCCAACACTGAAAGAATCATTCAAATCGGACGAGTAGTTCCAGAGATTAGCGCGTTCAAACAAACAAACAAACAAACAAACTCTGCAGCTTTATAATATTAGTATAGATTATCCCAAGTGTTAGCAAGTTTTACTTTTCATTCAATCTGTTTATTTTTACATTTTTTATATAGAGGGTATATCAAGACTGCTACCGAAAACGAAGCTGGGTAATAATTTTACTGCCCTCAGATTTAATGCCACTAAATTTTTTGCAAAATAAAGTTTTTTTGTTATTTTTACACATAGGATTTTTTCTAAAATAATAATGAACACCTCTTTATTTTTAAATACGTTATAGTACGCAAGGGCTTGAATTATAATAGTACTTATTGTAGCAAAATCTATGGATTTACTGCTTTCTTTTTGAAATTTCTAATTCTTTGCGAAATTTTTGATTGCATTGTATTTGTCGTCACTAAAGTACGACCGTACTTCGTTTTCGGTAACAATCTTTGAATACCCAGTATTTATAAAAATAAAAGATTATTGGACACGCTCACGATATTTGATATATTGTTTATTTTTCTGAACAGAAGTTAACCATGCACGGCATGGTGTCGCTATGGGAGGTACCACCAGAGCTCATAATCAAGATGCCAGAATTACGACAGCTGGATCTGAGAAGGAATATGTTGAGGCACATGCAGTCTTCGCTTTGAACGGACCACCGCTGTTGGAGAGAGTGCATTTGAGTGGTAAGCTATAAAGGTGTAACCTGTTATAATAAATTATAGGAGTTTATTCCCGATATGGCGATAGGCGACCTCTATGGAGCGACCCTCCGTCACTGGAAAACACAAGGAAAAATTAAGGTGGCCTGTAAGCACATCTGCGTATCTCTTGCGGGAAAAAAGCTGATGTTAGTGTGTGTATAGGTATGTAAAGTATTACAACTAATCCCGTCATTTGGTTCATAAAAAAGACTTACGTTAGGGAAAAAATTCCGGGAGTTTAGGAAATGGGTGACTTTATAGATTTTGAGATGCCCTTTTCGAATTTCTACTTTGCGACCTCGGTTATTTACCGCTTGCGTCGCCGTATTGGAACAATGGCGTCGAATAGCAGTTTTTGACGATTTCTCCTTCCCGAGTCATTTTACGAGGAAAATGTTTTATACAAAATTAAAGCACGCAAATTTATATCCTTACAATATTTTCCGTACAATCACTAGTTTCGGCGTACGAGTGCCGCAAAAACCTCCCGGAAAACTTTCTAGGTAAAACTACCAGATGACTGGACTAAACCCGCAATCAAATAATATTTCTATTACATATTTTTATTATACTGTAAAAATAATGAAGAAAAATTTCAATTATATTCGAGTTAAAGTAAAATTAAAAAAAAGTAATGCATAGATTTATTTTATCTTTGAAATACTCCAAGGGTGTTTGATTGTCTTAGATATTTTTATTTAGTTACAAGATTTGTGATCTGGATAGAAAAACCAACGATTATTAACAAAGTGTATTGACTTATCATAAGAGCTCTTTAATTGCCTACATGACTAATACACAATTACATTCATTTCAACGCCAGTATGTTTATAATTTCGAGGTAGATACAAATTGTATGTTTCATAATTGAAATGCGTCACATTTATGTAATCGATTTAGTCTTTGAATATTTTGATAACTTATTATACATAAAAAGCCATACTGGATTGCCTTTTCTATTCAACATGGCAGAAAATTGCCACATTTTGTATTATTTACCAAATTGAAGTTCATTCATAAATATTCAGCTATATTGGAATACGGTTATTGGTGAATGTAATGTAGTTATTTTCATCGGTGAAACTGCAAGGTTTACGTGCTTAGGTGGTATGAAGTTTAATAATTTATTTTTAACTTTGTGCATTCATCTATACTAAAAATAGATGAATAGTTTGTTTGCTTGTTTGTAACCCTATTCTTGGGAACTATTGGTTTGAATTGAAAAAATATTTTTGTGCTGGATAGTTCATTGATCGAGGTATGCCCATATTATATATCTTCACGCTTTGATCTACAGGAGGGAAGCAGAAAAATCTAACACGTGGAAATTTTATTAGTTTTTCCGATTGGTTGATTATCTAAATTAATAATAATAATAGTCTGAACTGCATATCTTAGCCGACATTTTGAAAAGTGTATCCGCACCCGGGCGGAGCCGGGCCGGATTCCTAGTACAAACATAAAATCAAGCCTTTTTTCTGGAAGGGGTAGGTAGAGGTGTTGCTGAGGATATCTACGTTCCGATTCCTGCGTTGCCTACGAGGTGATGGAGGCGGGCCCTAATCAATAAATAGATAATGAATAGAAAAATCAAATATCACTCTGACTGTCCTGGGATTATCAATTTGTAAGAATGTTGTTATCTAAAGACGCCAACCCGCACTAAGCTAGCGTGGTGCATTATAATTTTGGCCTAACCTAACTCTCAATCGTACTTTTTATTGTAATGGAGGCTCGTGGCCTGCAATGGAACATATGGGCTGGTACAACATTAAGTCATACATTTATTATTTTATTCACTTCTTTAATAACTTCAATAGGCAACATTTCTACCGAAATAATAACCCTATTTAGTCATAATGTTTAAAACTCTGTGTTGAAATAAAAAAAAAAAACCTTCCAATCAAATTTTACTTCCCGCTAAAAAGCTTACATTTGGTGTTCTTATAGTAATTTCCTAGATTTTAGTCACAGACAGGTCCCTTAAAGTATTACCTTGACATAATATATTCCTTTGTCTCTGAGCGGCAAGAGGGGAGACGACCGGTCGTGAACAGTAGCAAAAACAAAAAATCACCTTGATTTAAAAAACAATGCTTGGCTTTTTTCTGCGCTCGCCATTCTGAAACATCAGATATTAAGTTTCCACATGTCCAATTGTTACTCTGGCTACAATGTCCTTCAAATCGAAACATAACAGTGCATTTACAGTACTGTTAGGCAGGAGAAATAGACATTGCGGTGGTACCTACCCAGGCGGCCTATCACATATGAGAAACTTATAACCAGTAAAATCACATTCATAACACAAAAAAATATTAAGTGCTCATACACATGGTATATAAATACTGCTGCTGAAAACGAAGATTGACACGTCTTCATGAAATCAGACACAATACAACTAAAAATGTTGCATTACTTATACACAGTTTTTCCTAAATAATAATGTAGACCCGTTTAGTTTTAGAGACGCTATGGTACGCAAGGGTTATAATTATTATTTAATCAAAAGATATCGATTTGTTAATATTGATTTGTTGCGGTAGCAACACGCCAATTTAGATTTAGGTTTTATATTTACTTACTTATTATTTGTAATTTTAACTTTATTTAAACATGCATTTTATTCTAAGATATGACTGCAGGCAGATGTTTGACCATAAAACATCTGCGAGTCGTAAAATTTATTAAACTGAGAATTTTTATGTACCGTATTGTCTTATATTACTTAAAAAGATGCTGTTGTAAACTATTGTTTTCTAATTGTAGTTAAACCCGTTAATGCCGGGGCAATAAAACTGTATTAGTTAAACTCTAGTGACGGCAATCCTTAGAAACCAATTTATCTTTTTGGACAATAGTACATATGTTTGGGTAAACCTTTTGTTTTGTACAATAGCCCAGATGTTTGTGTAGTTTTTAATTTGTTCAAATATTATTTTATGATTTATCCCCACCGATCCTCGTTTGGGGAGACCTTTAAAAGGGTCGGTTTATTTGAATGAAGGGACAGTCTGCCATCTCTCGCCACGAGCACATCTCGCTCCGAGCCGCATAAGTAGTTATAATTTTACTATGTCTATTTTTGGTGTTAATTTATAAATATACAGAAGTTAGTTCCTGGAATTTAGTGCTAATTTCAGTACCTAAACTTACATTCACCAAAGTGGTGCCCCGAATCAAAGAGTCAATCATATCATTTGATTAAAACGTATACACAGTGAGCAGTAAAATGAATACCGGATATTCTAGCGAACAACGTGTCCCGGAGGTTGCATCGTGTTCTCTACATCTACTAGAGTGCAAGTCGAATGATTTCGAAGTTTGGTTCGCCATAGTAGAAGCTGCGTTTTGCTGCCGCCCGCATCACGTCGGAGAAATCAAAGTATGCGCTGGTAGTTCAGAGGATACCAACAGACATCATAGACACAATGCGTGATGTTATTTCAAACCCGCCCGACGACGCTCCGTATACAGCTTTCAAGGCGTGTTTGTTAAAGCGTTGTGGTACAACGAAAAGTCAACGAACACATCAGCTGCCGGAATTGGGAGATGATAAGCCGTCACAGTTTCTTCGACTTCTAAGAAACCTAGCTGGTGAGAGTATCTCGGAGTCTACCATCCGTACACTTTGGCAAGGACTATTGCCAACGGTCTTACAGCCCATCCTGGCAACCGTTAAGGACCTACCGTTGGAGAAAGCTGCGGATGTTGCTGATGCAGCATTAGAATATTTGCCAATGCGTTCGACAATTGCAGAGACTAGAATTCGTCCTACAACCAAACAAGAGGAGTCGTTATTGGAAGAAATGAAAAAGATATACGTCAGTTTTAAAGACGAGATTGCTCTGTTACGTCGAGAAATAAACGATTCCACTTCACGTGCGCGAGTGCGAGATAGGAACAGCTCACTGTCTCGCTCACGTTCTAGAAGCCGCGGTCCACGTTCACGTGATTTGTGCTGGTATCACGGGCGGTTTGATACGAAGGCAACAAAATGTGTCCCACCATGCAGCAAGGCTTTGAGAAACGCGCCGGACTGTTGTTAATGACGGCAAACGACTCCTGCCCTAAGAAATCACTCCGTTTATTCGTCTGCGACCGAGCCAGCAAAATCCAATTCCTCGTGGACACCGGAGCTGACATCTGCGTGTTTCCTCGTCATCGTATCCAAGGCCCGCATAAAAATAATTACGTTTATAAATAAATATCAACAATTTCTTTTCAATAATAAATATTTGTTCTGAAGGATAAACAATAAAGTTTAGTTTTTCTTTATCATAAATACCATGCAGTTGTCCAATAATACGTAATATTGTCTCGATAGAAACCAATTAAGCGAAATTGCATTATAACTTCGTCACTGGAACTCATCAAGGTGTAAAATAACAGGGTGCGGTTATTTCCATCGTTCGACATTTTCTCGATTAGCCGCAAGTAGTACAAAATCATATTATTTTTGCCTTCGATATTTTTCTAACGGTATTTCCCTGAGGGATTTTAACGTAAGTAGATGTTTGCACATGAGAAGCTGATTTAATCTTATTCTTAGGATTATGTCGTCGCATCTATCGATTTAAAAACGAAGGATAGGCCCTGCAGTACATTTGGAGTTTCAAAAAGATGACCGTGAAATCGCGCTAAAATAAATATTAAATTACCATGTATCAATAGATTTCATTTTAATGGGGATAAGATCTTTAGTAAACTTTCTGACATACTAAAAAGAAAGCATTTTCAAAATTGCGAGCGACAATTTTTTTTAAAATTATTTAATCAACCAATGATATTTACATTGTTTCTTATATCTAATACACTTATTATACAAGTTGGTATCATGCTAAATACACTACCTGCAGGCGTCACAACAAGCATTGAATATCAAATAACTGCTATTACTTGACTTATTTCAATAGTGGTCCACATGAGATGTACTGGGGCCCTACTATATAAATCCGAAGTTCGAATCTTCGTGACGTTTTTCGTTTCGAAACCTACTCTGTAACACGAAATTCGAAACTTCGGATCGAAGAATGAATGATTCGAATAGGTATATCGGCAATCCGAACATTTAAATTTTTATTTACTATATTAATCCGAAACGAAGTTCGAAACTTCGGACGAACGAAGTTTGTGACGATACGAATGTACCTAATCTGTAAATGTTCGTATTGCCGATATATTGGAATAATTCATTCTCCGATCCGAAGATTTGAATTTCTTGTTACAGAGTAGGTTTCGAAACGAAAAACGTCACGAAGTTTCGAACTTCGTTTCGGATTTATATAGTAGGGCCCCTGGAGCGCGCGCACCACTAACGTCGGAACTCCTCATCGTCCTCGTCGGTCCTGTCCATATATTTATTTTAATGGTCGCATCTTTTTCTTTATACTGTCACAACAAAATCGAATAATATCTTTTCCAAACTGGCGGCATTAAGCATCTGAACACGACAAAAGGAAGGAAAGGGGGCAGGCTTTTGCCCAGCTGTAGGAATTAATGAATTTATAATTTAAAAAAATGGTTGCAGGGATGGATGTTGGTATACTAAAAGTAAAATTTGGTTTTTAATTCATTTAATGGAATAGATCGTAATAAGAATTTAGTTAAGTGATCGAATAAGTGTTCCAAAAAGCCCCGATAAAATGTACTTAAAGGTTATTTTTCAGTATTGTTACAATTGAATAAAAATATTTTAAAATTTAGATTAGATAGCTATTCATATAAAATATTACTCCACTCACCTTAATTCTAATTAAAACGAAGTTTTAAATTAATTTAACCTAAACACATTTTCTACATAAACTTTTTTATTTATTTGTTCCATTCATAATGTTCATTTTTTTATTTATTTATTTATTTATTTATTTAATAAAGACCCACCAACAACATATGCATTAAAAATTTACTGAAACACTTATTAAATATAGTGCTGATGCACATGCCTATTAAAGGTGTGTACAACATTCACAAGGAGAGGGTAATATGCACTAGTAACTATATACAAACAAAAATAACATGAGGTCACATAAAATCACTGAAATAAAATAAAATAGACTAACATAAAATAAAAATAACGTAAATCTAGGTAAGGAAAAGAGACGGCGTTATAAATTTATTTAATTTTTATTCAGTAGGGTCAGTGCTTGTTTTTTGAATTTCGATATTGGAGTATTAAATATATCGAGACCTGAAGTTTTAGTGTTCAAAGTATTGTATGTGCTACACATTCTAATGATTGGTGAGTTGAGTCCAGTGTTTGTCCGAATCGATGGTATATGAAATGTCTTAGTGATGCGATGTCTTGGTAATTTGTAGGGGACAGTTAAACAAATACGGTTAAGAATTTTGCTGCTGTTCGTCATGTTGTTGATGATTTTATAAAGAAATACTACATCTGTTAGCTTGCGTCGTTCACATAATGAGGTCATTTTGAAAAAAGATAATCGTGAATTGTAGGGACTTCGGTGACTTATACCGGATGTGTGGAATGCTAAGTGTCTGGTAAAAGCCCGTTGAACTTTTTCTATGCGTTGAGAATGTACCGCATAGAACGGACACCAGATAGAGCTGCCGTATTCTAAATGACCTGCGCACGATAGCGTTATATAAAATTACTTTAGTCCTGACATTTTTAAAACCTCTGGTGTTACGTTTTAAAAAACCAAGCATTTGAGCGGATTTTTTAACTACTGAGTCGACATGTGATGAAAAACGTAGTTCCTTATCGATGATCACGCCAAGGTCTTTGATTTCATTGACTTTAGTTAATTTAACATTATTTATTGTGTACTCAGATGCCGTAGGTTTTTTTTTCTTGGTAAATTTTATGTGGAAACATTTACTAGGATTTAGTTCCATGTGATTGATGGACCCATGTATGCCATGATGTTCCAACTTTTTTAGAAATATTGAATGCGTAACTTTGTCGAAGGCGCTAGTAAAATCTGTGTAGATGGCATCTACTTCACATCCTTTGTCGAGTTCGTTTGAAAGGTCAGAAACATATGATGTTAAATTAGTTATAGTCGAATGTCTCGGTCGGAATCCGTGTTGGTTAGATGACAAAAAAGGATCAATATAATTAGAAAATATGGGGCAAATCAAAGACTCGAAAAGCTTGGAGAAGCACGAGAGAATGGCTATGGGACGATAGTTCTTAGCTTCGTTTGGATTGCCCTTTTTGTGCAAGGGGACGACTTTGGCTCTTTTCCATTCGTCAGGGAATACTCCGTCATTAAGCGATTTGTTAAAAATGTAGGTTAACGGCAATGTCAAAGCAGATCCACAGCGTTTCACAAAGACAGGTGGTATGGAATCTGGCCCGGCGCCCTTGAAGCTGTCGAGATGTTTGATTTTTTTAAGTACTTCCGATTCAGTTAGATAAATGTGAGAGAGTATATCATGGCTGCTTGGTGGACTTAAATTTAGGGAAGATATTGGACCGTTGAATGTGTTTTGAGTGGATGAAAACTGCTGTGCGAGAATATTAGCAATATCCGGGCCGGTGGTGGCAGTGCCGTTTTCATTTTGGATATATTCAAGAAAAGATGAATGATTAGAATTTTTGTTTTTAATATAGCTCCAGAAGGATTTAGGATTTTTAGCTAGGTTATCTTCAATTGTTGTAAGGTGCTGGGAGAGACAAAACTTGTATAGTTTTTTACAGTGTTCACGGACTATTTCAAAGGAAATCAAATCACGAGGATTTTTGTACTTGCGATATTGATTTCTTAATTTATCTTTCTCAGCAAGTCTTCTTATTAGTGCGTAATTGAACCAGGACGGGTATTTCAGTTTAAACTTTTTACGCGCAGGGACATATTTGGCTATAACATATCTTAATTTACCATAGAGCACTGACACTATTGCATTGACATCATTACAAATAGAAAACTGTGCGACCCAATCAACATTTTTCAATTCGTCCTTTATTTTTACATAGTCAGCCTTGAAATAATTCAGATTACTACAATTGTTGTTCGGTAGATGGTATGACGTCATAAGGTTAAGACGGACAGACAAACATGGGTGGTGGCTATCTACGTTACAGAGAGGGTCAATTGATTCTTCTACCAGTACATCCGGTAAATTACTAAAGGCCAAGTCCAATATTCTGTTACTTGCATTGACTACATTATTGAATTGATACAGGTTATTTAAAGACATGAAGTCAACAAGTATATACCCTAATGAGTTATTATAATTACCAGGGACGGTGTAAGAATGACCGTTGCTTGATGACCATTGAATGAAGTTTAAATTAAAATCTCCCAATATTAAAATATCATCGAAAGCATTAGTAACATTACTCACACTGTTAACAAATTTGCTAAGTGTCTCAGAACTCACTGGGGGTGGTAAGTAAACAACACAAATAGCTAGTTTTCTTACACTATTTCCAGCTTTAAGATGTACAACCACCCATAGGTCCTCACAGTCAGTCTCCCATGATTCAACTCGGGTAGAAGGAAAATTACGATCTATAGTTAAAAGAACTTCACCACCAAACTTTTTGGCTGAGATACTTGAACGATCACGCCGGTAAACAGTGTATCTACTATCAATGAATTCATTATCTTTAATATTTTTATTCAACCACGTCTCGGTAAGCGCTATAATATTATAGTTATACTGCAAAGCGTTATTATATATGTTGTTTGTCTTAGTTCGAATACCTCGAACATTTTGGTAATATATGTTTAGAGAGTTGAATTTTATTATTTTTTTAATATCATAACAATTAAAAAATGAGATCAATAATATAGGAAATAATTAAAGCAAAAATATTAAATTAAGTAATAAGACCTAAACTGTCCAAGCTACGAATGGTAATTGCACTGCATGACTCATCTTTTCTTACATAAATGCGCCCGTTGCGAACCCACACAAACTTGTATTTCATTTCCTTGCATTTTTTACGTGTAGCAGCATGAAGCAGTTTGTTGCTGGGGGTGAGATGTTCGGCGACAAAACGGGTGCTCGGGGCCCTGCTAGGCCCAAGTGATGTGAACTTAATTTATCGGTTGCGTTCTTCTTATTGAATTTAGTAACTGCAGCTAGTATGGAATCTCGCAGGCGTGGGCTGCGCAGTTTCACGACGACAGTACGGGGCGTATCACTATTTTTCTCCAGTTTGGCAACGCGTGTGGCTCGTAGAATATCGTCTTCTTTCACTGGATTATCTACAGAGTTCGACAGTTGCATGACGGTATTTATGAGATTCTCATTGCGATGCTCTGGAATGCCATTGATTTCCAAATTAGACTCTCTCATGTGTTGTTCGACTATGCTAAGTCTGGTGGATAAATCTGTAACCGTCGACTGCAGTACCGTGTTGTCAGCTGAAAGTTTAGATATTATAGTTGACTTTTCCTCTAAAGCATTTTTAAGGTCCTCATATTGTTTGTTGAAAAAATCCATAGCTTCGCGGAAACTAGATACTTCTTGTTTAATAGCCTTGAGTTCTGTGGTTACGTGTCTACTGACAACATCCGTTAATTCCTGTTTTATAATGTCTCTGATAGTATCGGGATTAGTATTGGAGTCGGAGAGTCTTGGTATGTTTGATTGCTGTTTGGCCCTGATCGTCACATTGCAAAAGTCTGCCGCGTCCAGAGAATCTTCTACAAGAGTATCGCTAAGATTGGCAGGAGATGTAACCTTAGTTGACCCGGCAGGTGTCGCAGTGTTATCCATCTTGGGTATTTTTTGTGGCATGAGTGGCACGTCCAAATGCGCTTTTGTTCGTTGTTAAATGTATTATATAATTTATCTGATATATTGGCGCATTGAAGATCATATTTACGTTCGCAGACGCAGCAGATCATAAACAATTTATTCTTCACTACTGTTTTACATGCATAACATTTGACAGCAGAAGACATGTTGTATATTTGCAGTTGCGACACGATAATGAACTGTAAATTCGGCGCAAGCGCACAAGCGCTCTTGGTCTAGGGGTCGGCGCGGCGCAGTGCCCACCGCCGCCGCCGCGATGCCCGAGTTCGAGTCCTCCACAAATTAAAAAAGATGCAAAAAAGTTCAAAAACACCTGACGCACAATTAAACTGTTTTCACACACGAAACACTGCAACACAAGTCTATCTCTTTCGCGGGGCGGGGCCTAGTCATTAAAATACTTCAGGAAGAAACGAGAATTTAAAAAAGTCAATTGGGCCAATAGGAATTTAGATTTCGGTTTAAAATTAATAAAAAAAATAATAAAGCAATAAAACGGGAGCTATCGCGACACACGGGCACCCTCGATCACGGTCCGGACGAAATTTTTTCGTCATACCAAGCTACTTCACTAGCATTGTTGCGTTAAGAATTTTAATATATATATGTGTAGGTCGTCATTATCTTTTATATTCATTAAAATCTCTTAATGAGTGGAACTGTATCCTTATAGAACATAATCATTAACGTTGTTGCCTGAGTAACTAGTGAAGCATAATATGTTGCGTCGTGGTGTATAATGAAGTTTTATTATACATGTTAATTTTCTTTGACTTAATTTTTTTGTTGTTTGTAAAACACTTTATGCTGTAGAATTTCAGTGTCTTAAATTTTGGAATCCCAATTATTATTATGAAGTTTTTTTATTTCTTGCAATGAATGGCGAGATGAGCATGCTTTCCGCCTGATGGTAAGCAATACGACCGCTTCTAGCCAGTAGCAAAACCAAGCAACACCATAGTTTGGATGGACAAAGCAATGCTTGGCATTCTACTAACACCTATTTTAGTTATCGAAAGTTTTGTCGTCTTCGCTCAAACTGAATTCAGAAGTCGTTCGAAAGGGACAAAACATTAAATTACTAAAAGAGGTTTTGAAACTATTTCTGAATAACACCGTTAGGAGCGTTTATACCCTGCACGCGCTTTTTGGCTTAAAAACAGGACTTTTCAAATGAGTTAATAGCCACCAATAAACAATTTAAAGGAAAAATAATTAGTACTAACTTTAGAAAAGGTTGAAAGGTGGAAAACATTATAGATTGATGGATAATTTGTGAGTACTATAAGGATTACTGAACACAAGTTTCATTATTTAGGCTTTAAATGGCAATTTAGAAGCTTAAGATATCCGAAACCACTAAATATAAGATGAAAATAAAAATATTATCAGACTAATAAGACCCTTATGGAGGGATTTTGCTGACAAAAATAATCTTTTTGTGTTTAGTTCCTGAAAAATAAAAATTTAAACAATGCGAAATTATTCAGAAACTCTCATCAAGAACATATTTTTTTTCACCAACTTATCGTACATAATTTTTTATACCCATTGCATATTATAATAGGAGAACATCTTATCAATAAATTACAATTTTTATATTTCAACGAAATTAGTTTTCATGTTTTCTACAAATATTTTAAAAAACACTATAAAACACGCTGTCCGACGTGGATCAAATCAGACGCGCGCCGCAAGGCCTTCTAGAGGGAGGGCGTATCGCTCGTCGCTCCGGCCTGAATGCAGTCGAATATTGAAGCGCGTAGTGAAAATAGCCACGCGCGGACTGCGATTACCACATCTTAGTACTTTGGTAGTAAAATATTTAATTATTTTTATTACCTACAATGATTTTGTAGTGAGTATAAATTATGTTTCAGGTAATATAATGGGATTTAATTCAGAGGCTAAATTATGTTATGTATTGTAATATAAAATTCAATATATTTCGTAACTGTAAGGGGTTGTAAGGCCCCTAACACTATTTATGTGTTCGAACACGAAATTATTAATAAAACGTCCGTAGTATCTGCTGATTGAACACTGATTTGAATGCAACTTAACAATGTAATAATAACGAAAATATGATTAGTATGTTACGTGTCGCCCCTAACGAAACTCCCAAAAAGTTCCCACGAATCTGCACAGTCGGCAGATTCCATATGAATTACTCACGCCGATGACCCACCAGCATCGTCGGACCACCATCACCGGGCAGCAGCGCTTTTCTTCTTCAATCGCCGTCGAGGAAAGTCGCGACAACCAAATTTATTAGTGCTATAATTAGTTTGAAAGAAAGAAAGAAAGAAAGAATATTTAAGTTCAATTTGTAATAATTGATTATATTTTATTTTTGTCCTAATTAAAATTTGTGTTTTTAAAAACCTCCTTCCGAAGGCGACTAACGTAACTAGTATCTAAACTTGTATTATTCTTTGCTTGCACAGTAATATTTGTCTACTTATAATGCAAATAAAATATTTTTATGATATTATATTACAGTTACATTTCAAATGAATATTTGAAGCGCACGGATCAAAGTTGTTTGAGCCGTTTGTATAGCGAGCCGACGCGGCGGCTCTACGCACACAGCTTTGGTCGCTTATGTGTGCGTGAAAATAACGAAGAAATACCTATAGTTGACTTTGCGCGCAAGGTGTAAACGCTCTTAAGAGCGTATTTCTTCGTTAATTTCACGCACACATAAGCGACCAAAGCTGTGTGCGTAGAGCTGCCGCGTCGGCTCCCTGTAAAGTCAGATCAACCAACTTTGATTCGTGCCCTTCAAATATTCAATTGAAATGTAACTTATGATTTATACAGGGTGACATTGACACATTGTACTTAATTTAACCCACATGTCACTCATTACCCCAGGGAACATTATACGTAATTTGAAAAAAAACTAAAGAGATTTTTGTCAAAAATTGTTATTTTTATTTTCATGATTTTTGGACATCCTATATAGATACAAGTATTTTACCGCGTTGCTGAACTTTATGGTACGGGAGCTAGCAACGTTTGAAAAGTAAGAATTTTAGGTCAGCTGATTTTGTGATATGTCGTCCTTCTTGCACTTTCGGTTAGAGTCTGGGCTATCTGGCTGGCGGTAGTGGTTGAGTTCATTAGTGCGCATCTTACCTGTCCAGGTAATAATCCTGGATTTTAAAAGCATTTTAGAAGGCGTAATTTTTGATTTTTTGTTTTTAAATAAGTCTACCTGACATACTTTTTTTAATACCAGACATTTTTGACAATGCTATGTGCCATACGCGAATCTTATTTTCTTTTTTATAAAAATTTCAAAGTATTTTATAATGTCTATGTAATTCTATGTAATTTTAATATTATGTTATTTAAAGATAAGAAAAACTTAAAATAAATTTGCCAGACATTACTTCGATTGTTAAGTCTGGAATTAAAATGAAAAAGTCATGAACAGTATTGCAGTATAATGCTAGTATTCGGAGAGAGACAGTTGCAGAATAAGTCGAGAATGATACAGAGAACCATTACAAAAGTAAATTACTTGTCACTGTACATGTAATAAAAAATAATAATAATATTCAAACACTACGATTATTTTTCCATTCCAAATCCCATGAGTCAGAACTACATAGAGTTGTAGTTTTTTTTTTTTTTATTTTTTGTAATGGCCTGGCATAGTGGCGGCATTGCACCTGATGGAAAGTGCCAATGCCGCCCAGGCAGAGTATCCATTGGCATCGGACGGCAGTCCCATGCCAATGGAAACAATTATGCCGGCCTGCTTAGGTGCCTCTTCACACCACGGCGGAAGGACCCAGGATTGTAGGAAGGAGGGAACACGTGCGCCGGCAAACAATTCCACAGCCTGACGGTGCGGCACAGAAACGAGTACGAGATGAGAGTACAAGCTGATCATAAATATACACCACTTAACCTGTTAGATTCCATGATGGACTTAAACCCGACCACTAACACACAAAAGCTGAATGCCTGGACACAAAAATCTCTCCACGGGAGACACCGCCTCGACTTAACTAATCATATCGTTGACAAAATAGCGTCAAACGCGTGGCTTAAGCGAGGCGAAATGTTTCCCGAAACGGAGGGATTCATGGTTGCCATCCAGGACCAGACAATCGACACAAAAAATTATAGGAAACACATAATCAAAGATCCTACAGTCCAAAATGATCTCTGTCGGCACTGTCATAGTAGTCCTGAAACAATTCAACATATAACCGGAGCCTGTAAATCTATAACCCAGACGGATTACAAACATCGACATGACCAAGTAGCTGCAATTGTACACCAATATCTTGCATACAAATATGAGTTAATAACAAATAAAACGTCATATTATAAATATTCACCTAAAATAATACTAGAATCGGACAACTGCAAGCTTTATTGGGACAGGACTATTATGACAGACAAGACAATTCATCACAATAGACCGGATATTACACTACACGATAAAAAAAACAAAGCAGTTTTTCTAATTGATATAGCTATACCAAATACCCATAACCTACAAACAACATGTATAGAAAAAATAGCAAAATATAACCTTTCTATAGAATTAAAAAGACAGTGGCGAGTTGACTCCGTGCGGACCGTACCAATTGTGGTGTCAACTATGGGTGTAATTCCTAAGTATCTTCATAAAAGTTTGAAGACACTCCAAATACATCCCCTAACATATACCCTCATGCAAAAAGCTGTCATTTTAAATACCTGCCGAATAGTTCGTAAATTCCTGTCAATAGAAACATTTTAATAAGCTCATCCATTATTTTTCTATTTCTTACGTGTTTTAACTATCATTTAGTCATTATCAGTTTCGTTTTGGCCGCAAGCCTGCATAGCTGACTATTTCGCCAGAAATAGTAGAAATTATTTTAAATACCATATAAATAATAATAATAATAATCATTCTAGTCAGAGCAAGTTTCCAAAAAATTAAGCATAAAAAGGAATATAAAATTAGATTAAAATTTAAAAAACAACCCTTTTTATTTAAATTGTTCTGATTACTAAATTTAAATTATAAATAATTAATATTAAGTTTTTCAAGTTGTTTCAGCCCATAGTGACGTCACAAAAAAAGAGGCATCTTCATAATCATCATCATCATCGTCGCTGTCTTTGTCAGTGTCATTCATATCATCTTCTTGGGAACTTTCGTTATCTTCTAAAACTCTATCATCTGCAACAGAAAAAAAAATAAACAGTGTATTTCTTCTTGTTCGTTATAAAACATTTTAGTTATTATTGATAAATATTCCATTTTACACTTACTTTGAACAATAATATCTGCAACTGAGGATGGTAATTGATCTCCCAAAAACCAGACAAAATCATACCGGGTATCTCAAGACTGCTACCGAAAACGAAGCCGGGTGGTAGTTTTAGTAACTACAAACACAATGCAACTAAAAATTTCGCAAAGAAACGCGACAATTATTTTTTATGATTTTTTAAATATCGTCATTTTTGGGTGGTAAATCCATAGTTTTTGCTAAAATAATAATTTAAACTCTTTTATACCTTAGATTATTTATAAATAAAAGGGTATACACTATTATTTTAGGAAAAAATGTATTTACCACCCAAATATGGTCAAAGGAAAAAAATAACCAAAAAAAAATTGTCGCTTTTTTTTGCAACTTTTTCTGTTGCATTGTGTCTGAAGTCGCTTAAACTACCACCCGGCTTCGTTTTCGGTAGCAGTCTTGAGATACCCTGTATTTGTCACCGTTAATGGTCCAACCGAAAGCCATTGGAGATAAAGATGTTGGATGTTTTGAGTGAGCATTTCTCCAAATTTTCGTGACGTAACAAACCCTCAATAAATGCTGTTGCAATTCCACTTTACAGGGTGGCAAACTGGATGACTTCAGCTGTCTCTGTCGGACTACTAGCATCATACTGCAATACTTTTCATGACTTTTAATTTTAATTTAAGGCTTAACAATCGAATTAATGTCTGGCAAATTTATTTTAAGTTTTTCTTATCTTTAAATAAGATAATATTAAAATTACAGACATTATAAAATACTTTGAAATTTTTATAAAAAAAATATATAAATCGCGTATGGCACATAGTTAGCATTGTCAATGATGTCTGGCAATAAAAAAAGTATGTCAGAGAGACTTATTTAAAAACAAAAATCAAAAATTACGCCTTCTAAAATGCTTTTAAAATCCAGGATTATTACCTGGACAGGTAGGATGCGCACTAATGAACGCAACCACTACCGCCAGCCAGATAGCCCAGACTCTAACCGAAAGTGCAAGAAGGACGACATATCACAAAATCAACTGACCTAAAATTCTTTCTCGAAAACGTTGCTAGCTCCTATACTATTAGTTTGGTTCGGGAACTTACCTGAGTCGTAAAAAGACTCGGTATCTATAGGGGTTGATCAAAAGTCTTAGAACATAAAATCGCGATTTTTGACAAAACTATCAGGCATTGAAATAAAACTATTATTTACGGATTTTATCGCGGATTTAGTTTAATTTTTACATATTATCAGGCAGTTTTTGATCAAACTTTGTACAATGTTACCTATGGGGGTTAGGAACATGTGGTTTAAATTAAATACAGTATGTTAATATCACCCTGTATATTGGTAATATAATATAACAAAAATATTTAATTTGCATTATAAGTAGACAAATATTACTGTACGAGTAATTAACAATACAAATTTAGGTACTAATCATATTTACAGTTGTTAAGTTGCATTCCAATCGGTCTTCAATCAGTAGACACTACGACGTTTTATTAATCATTTCGTGTTCGAACAGACACGCACTTGTTTTAACACATGAATAGAGTTAGGGACCATACAACCCCTTACAATTACGAAACATATTTAATTTTATATTACAGTACGTAACTTAATTATCCTCGGAATTACATTTGTTGCAATGTATTATATCAATGATCTACTAATACTTATGCCAGAAGAAATTGTGTCATAGGTATAATCCAGTTGCTATGTGACGAGCTGTGACGTTTTCGATACTTTTCATTCCACGTTAAAAGATGTCATAATTATCCTAATACAATTTTCTTTATATAGCGCTATTAAGTAAAATATCGTAGTACGCATATCTAATAACAATAATTGTATTTTTTTAAAATTATAATACTAATCTTTCTAATTTAGTAGAAAAAATATTATTAAACTCATTATGAAACTATGGTTGCCATGATAATGGAACGCAAATCACTAGTGCTGTGGATGCTTTTTTTTTATTATATTGAATGGGAAGTCGAACAAATATTACAACTTTTATAATTATCGATTGGAAGATGCTATTATACAGGGTTATTTTGTTCTGAGTGTTCAAATTTTAGGAGGAGGTCAGAATCATGGGTATAGTCCATTAGTGAATTAAAAAATATATTTTTTCACAATAATTATTCTTATCCAAAATCACAAAAATGCTTGTAGCGGAAGTTGAGTATAATTTGAACATTGATTAGGATATTATTAAATAAAATTAAATGAATTACTACGTGCAAATATACTAACGTTAACGTAATAATATACTACGTGTAAATTTTAATGTGTATTACATAATGTATTCTGTATCAGCCCATATTCGTCCCACTGCAGGGCACGGGCCTCCTCTACAATTGACAGTACCATTAAGAGTGGTTAGGCCGTATAGTCCTCCACGCTGGCCTAGTGCGGGTTGGCGGACTTACATACCATAGAATTTGTAAATTGCTATGGTATGCAGGTTTCCTCACGATGTTTTCCTTCACTTTTTAGTGCGTGGTGATTGACTATCAATACACACATGACTCCGAAAAGTCAGAGGTGTGCCCTGGGATTCGTACCCGCGACCACCATGAACATGTTGGCAGTCACGTCTAGTCCGTTTACCAACAGGCCACCACGCACTTACAGGCCACCACGCACTTACATAATGTATAGTATATAGTATTATTCTCTTCAGTTTAATATAAAAATTTGGTCGGATCCCGAAAAATAACTTAGTGTCTGTACAAAATAACGTGAATGCTTCAGTAATTAAAGTAAATAAAAAAGCAATACACCATTGTGTATTGCTGAACATACAAGACCAGTGATCCATTGATCAACATACAAGACCGCCACGAAACAATCGTTAAGTGAGATTTGTTTAATTGCAATTTTAATAAAGTATATGATATATTTGTTCTTGTATAACTTATCTCAATTCTAATCTAACCTAATGTTTATACGTATGTAAAACTCTAACGAATACACAGAGCTACTTAGGTTAGGTTTCCATTAAACGCGTGATGGCCACCGAGAGCTTTTAGTCGGTATGCCGGCAAAAGATCTTCTTAGATCTTGGTAGGGACCCAGCCTGGATGCAACATCTGCGCAGTGCGGACTACTGTCCCCGCGTCCCAGGCTGGAAGGCCGGAGACCCCGACATGCCCCTTCCGGTCCACCCCCGAGTATCGGAAGGAAGGCTAAAGGAGCTTTACTCTCGTTAAAAAAAAGATTAGCAATGAGATAAGCTACAAAATATAATATTTCAAGCCTTGCGTACTGTAGCGTGTTTAAAAATAAAAGGGTCTATACTCCATTGGTTTAGGTACTTAACTAAATGTTAACAAACCATAAAAAAGGTAATATTTAACATTGCCATTTCTCATATCTAAATTAATTGAAGACAAAAAAAATGTTTACGCAAATGTAAAACTACATGGCATGTTCAAATTTATTATAACGGTCATAATTATGAATGTGTGAGCTTGGAAACAATTAAATTATGTAAGATCATAATTAAGTTATCTAAATTAAATTATCTAATTTTACATAATGCAATCTGTCTATAAAAAGACCCAACCAGTCAGTCATCCAAACATTTTCATAAAAATTACAAGAAATAGAGCTACAAAATCTAGAAGTACGACTTTACCGTAATGCAACTATTTAAATGAAAGATAATGCGTTAAGTTAGTTTATAACTAAGCATCATCATATGTTATCTACGGCAGCCAATTATTATTCATTGCGTTAATGTACTTACTGTTTTCGTGAAGCGGTGAAGTGTTTGGAAGTGTTCATCGTTGTTCTTTACTCTGTTTTAGTTATTATTTGTTATAAGTTGCTGTTAATTGTTGTTAATACTTGTTACTTGGTTGACTAAGAAAATATTCGTAAATTGGACATTGCAATAAAATGTTGAACAACCATGCGTCACGTGTTCTGGTTTGTTTACATTTAGTTAAGTACCTAAACCGATGGAGTATACACTATTATTTAAGGTTTTGTCGGTGTATAAGCGCATCCTAAAAAAAACAATTGCATATTTTGCAAACGGCCTAAAAAGCAACAAACATAATTAAAGTTTCACGCCATAACATTAGTATTGCTTCAGCCAATTTTTCAAAATGTTGTTTCCTTTTCTTGCTTAGAAATGACTTTGTTTTATTTCCCATTATATTATCTGAAACATAATTTATACTCAATACAAAATCATTGTAGGTAATAAAAAATAAAATAAAATATTTTACTAATCATTTGAAAAGTCCTGTTTTTAAGCCAAAAAGCGCGCGGAAGGTATAAACGCTCTTAATGTGTTGATAAAATATTCAGATAATGTTTGGACTGAATTACATTTCGTTTTCTTTTAGCAGCTGTTCCTATCTCACGTGTGGGTGATATCCGTGATATAAACCGACGTATAATAAACTAGCGGTTCGGCCCGACTCTGTCCGGGTGCAGAAACACATTTGAAAATGGCCGCTAAAATGTTCAATTAGGAATATCGACAAATCATTCACAAAAAAAAAAAACAATATTTTTTTTTCGTATTTACTAGATTTTCACAACTGCTTCCTTACTAAAGGTCGATAAATCACCTATCTAATACAAACAGATTTTTTAATACCAACCAGTAGTTCCTGAGATTACAGGTAACAAACAAACGAACTCTTCAGCTTAATATATTAGTATATATTATATAACTAATCGTCTACAGACATATGCCATTTCTTTGACCTTTAAGCTTTTAACCTTAGTTCAGGAGGTTATCTTTCAATTTCAAACATCTTTGAAATTCTTATAGATAATGTTATATACACGACATAGCCCAGCAGATTAGTAAGTTGAAGTGGCAATGGGCGAGAACTGATGGCCGATGGGGCCGGAAAGTGCTCGAATGGAGGCCACGTAGCGGAAAGCGCAGCGTAGGACGTCCACACACAAGGTGGTCAGACGACCTGGTAAAGGTTGCCTCAGTTTGTCAAAAGGTGACAGGTATACTTCGAACCCTCTATCGCCTGAAGAATTTCCTCCCCATTAAGACTAAAACAATGCTTGTGCAGACCTTAATATTCCCTTTAATTGACTGTGGTGACGTGTGTTATTTTGACCTGGATGCAGAACACCTTAACAAACTCGACCGACTTCTCAATAACTGCGTTCGATTCATTTTCAATCTTCGTAAATATGATCACGTTTCTTCTTTCCGTTCCCAACTAAAATGGTTACCAATTCGCCAGCGTCGTTCTTTGCATGTACTTACTAAACTTTTTTCTATTCTTACATCCCTACTTCTCCCCCTTATTTAACGTCTCAATTTCAATACTTAGGCAGTAACCATAATAAGAATCTTCGTTCAAACAACAATCTCCTACTTCATTGTCCTATTCATAGCACAGACTTTATCCACTCTTCCTTCTCTATACAATCTATTCTTCTTTGGAACGCACTCCCCCTAGATAATAGGGCGTCCGGTACACGTTTGACATTCAAGATGAAGGTTCGCCAACACTTATTCAATAAATTGGCAGAGTCACTTTATTCTGTTTTAATATTTATTATATATATATATATATAATTTAATATATATATATATATATATATATACCGGGTATCTCAAGACTGCTACCGAAAATGTAGCCGGTTGCTAGTTTTAGTGGCTACAAACACAATGCAATTAAAAATTTCGCATAGAAACGCGACAATTATTTTTTATGATTTTTTAAATATCGTCATTTTTGGGTGGTAAATCCATAGTTTTTGCTAAAATAATAATTTAAACTCTTTTATACCTTAGAGTATTTATAAGTAAAAGGGTATACACTATTATTTTAGGAAAAAATGTATTTACCACCCAAATATGGCCATAGGAAAAAAATAACAAAAAAAAAAATTGTCGCTTTTTTTTGCAACTTTTTCTGTTGCATTGTGTCTGAAGTCGCTTAGACTACCACCCGGCTTCGTTTTCGGTAGCAGTCTTGATATACCCTGTATATTATTCTATCGTTCATTTTCAAAATGCTATATACTTGAATTTATGCGCCTACTATTTCACTCTTTGCACCATCCAAAGGTCGACTGGTAGAGAATGCCTCGGGCATTAAGTCCGCCTGTATAACATATTTATGCTTTATATACATAGTACAACTATGTATACTCGTCAAAATAAAATAAGGGCCACTTAATTTTTTGCAGTTTGAGACAGATTTTTGGTACCCCGTGTTTTCGAATGAGATTTTTTATGGTCTTAAGTGCTTGAGTTAACGACGACGGTCAGTTATAGCCGATGTTGTTGTCAAGTGTGCAGTTAAAACGCTTTTTTAACAATATATTCTTAAGTGGTTAGTTTCAAAAAAAACTTTGGAGATTGACGTTAGTTCAGTTTAGCCTCAGTCTATTGACTGCTGCGGTTGTTTTTGATAGGTTTTCGTATAGTTCTTTTATTTTTCTGTAAAATGCCACGATTTTGTTGCCATATGGACTCTAATACTGCTTCTAGAGCCGTAACGATGATCTCAGCTGGTAATTCTCAGCGTTCCGTGGCTTTAAAGCTGGGATATCCACGTAGAGCTGTCCAAAACCTTTGAAATTGGTATCAAAAGAAGGGCAGTGTATCACGGCGTCGTGGCTCAGGAAGGGTTCGTACTACCAGCGCCCAAGAAGACCGTTATGTGCGACTTTGTGCACGTCGAAATCGGAATATTACAGCTCGCCTTCTACAAAATCGCTTACACCGGACTACGGGTACCACTGTCAGCGACCAAACAATAAGAAATCGTTTACACGAAGACCACCAATTTGCAAAAAGGCCAGCAGCTCGGGCTAAAATGACCTAAGCCCACCGTGTAAGCCGTTTAGATTTGCACGTCAACATTTGAAATTTGGTAAAAACTAATGGCGTAACGTGCTCTTCATGGATGAGTGTAAAGTGAAGTTTTTTAAGGATGATAGACAAAGACGAGTATGGAGAAGAAGTGGAGATCGTTTTTTAGATATTTTTACTCATGAATGTGATAGATTTGGTGGACCCAATGTTATGGTCTGGGCCGGTATTAGCTTACAAGGTAAACCTGACCTTGTTTTTCTAAACCAGGGTACTGTGACAACACAAAGTTACGTCGATCGAGTAGTCAGACTTCATATTATTCCATTTTCACAATCAGCCTCTGGAGGTTTCATCCTGATGCAGTACAATGCTCGATCGCACACAGCATGAGCAACTTTGGCGATGCTAGACGAAGCGAATATCCAGGTTTTGGCGTGGCCTGCCAACAGCCCTGACCTGAATCCGATTGAAGAACTCTGGGATCAATTCAAACGATGGGTTAAGGCAGCTCAAGAAGATGTGCATAGTCACCAGCAGCTAATAAACTTATTAAAAAGTTGTTGGAAAGAAATATCTGATAACAGAGTCAAAAATCTTGTGGAGACATTGCTTTCAAGGCTCCAAGAATGCATTTCAAAAAGAGGGAGACTTACCCGATATGAGAATGTAAAAAAACTGCTTTTTATATACCTATTAGTTAAAATTTTAATATTAATGTTAGGCATAAATTTCAAAAAAGTTCTATAAAATATAAAATGTTACAAATACAATTAGTTTTTAATTAAATTGAATTTAAAATAATTTTATGACATAAATAATAGTTTGTTTTATTATATATAGACAATTTCTAACCTTGAATCCTGATCAAAATGAATTAATGTCGAAAATAGTGGTGGCCCTTATTTTGTTTTGACGAGTATATATAAAGCATAAATAAATAAATAAAAATAAAGGTTGCGGGACGTCGCTGGATTTAGACTACCTCCAACAGGTCTCTGTGAAAATCATTGGGGGAGGCCTATGTTCAGCAGTGGACTTCCTTTGGCTGATGGATTGATTGGATATACACATACACACAACGGACGCTCTGTTACAATCGTTAATTCCGGATGATGATGTTGAAAATGACACAGAATACCACAAGCAGATTAGGATGTGGGCCGGGGAACTGCCGAACTCTTCGGATTCAAATCTGTCGTCGTTTGATGAATTTAGTGAAATCGTACGATCTTTGCCCCTAAACAAGGCTTCCGGTAACGATAAAATATCGAACAAAATGATTAAAGAGGCGTGTAAATCGGCAGGCGATGCGTTACTTACTGTTTATAACAGATGCATTGCTGAAGGGGTATTTCCGCGAGTATGGCGTACCGGTTTCATTCGGATAATACCCAAGAGTGGCGATAAACCTCCACATGATCCTAAGTCGTATAGACCTATTACACTCTTGCCGTCGCTAGGTAAACTTTTAGAGCGTCTTATCGTCCCTCGATTGCTACCGGGCGGACCAAAATTTCACGAAAATCAGTTCGGTTTTACTACGGGTAAGTCAACTATCGACGCGGCAATTTCGGTTAGAAGAGCGGTAAGTACATCGGTGTGTAAATATGTACTCGGTATTTTTCTGGACATCTCCGGTGCTTTCGACAACGCTTGGTGGCCAATGCTGCTTCTTAAGTTGAAATTACGAGGTTGCTTTAAAAATATATATTCACTTATTTACTCGTATTTCTCGCATGGAACAACAAAACTTAAACTTGGACACTATGCCGTGTCGAAACCACTGACGATGGGTTGTCCACAAGGCTCGGTCTTAGGTCCTTATTTGTGGAATTTAGGCTTCGACGATTTTCTTACAATCCCCTTACCGTCGGGGTGTTCTTTGACCGGATATGCGGACGATGGCCTCTTGCTTATAGAGTCAAACAGTAGGTCGGGATTAGAAAATATGGCAGACGCGTGTTTAAAATTAATATGTGATTGGGGACATCGAAATCGCTTACAGTTTGCACCACATAAAACGTTCCAATTACTTCTAAAAGGAACTTTAAAATCACCGCCGCGAATTAAATTTAATAGTATCACTGTAAAGAAAAAGAATCGGTTTGTTATCTTGGTTTAATTTTGGAAAGGAATTTTTCCTTTCTGGAACATATTAAGAACGTCGGGGAAAAGTCGAAAAGGAACTTTTTTGCTTTGACAAGAATATCGAAATCAACGTGGGGGCTATCTTTCAATACACTAAAAATCATCTATGGAGCAACTTACTTAGGATGTATTTGTTATGGATCTCCCGTATGGGCTGATAGGGCTACTATCGGTGCTGTGCGAAGAAAACTGCTCCAGAGCCAACGTTTGGCGTTGATATTCTTGTGCAAGGCATATAGAACTGTTAGTACCGAAGCTTTGCCTGTCCTGGCGGGTGTACTTCCAGTCGATCTGGAGGTGCAACGTCGCGCCGCCATGTATTACTCTACTAAGGAGAATATGGATCAAAGATTTTTAACTGCACGTGAACTCTTAAAAGTCGACAGATTATTTAAACCGCTTCCTATGGTATATAGCGAACTATTAGATGAATGGCAAAATAGATGGGAGGTATCTTTGAAGGGACGGCATTTATACCAATATTTTCCTTGCGTGCGTGATCGTTTGACGAAGACATGGCTAGATGTCGATTATTGCGTATCACAGTTCCTCACGGGCCATGGTAACTTTAAGTCTAAACTATACTCTTTTAAGCTTGTGGAATCGCCTGCGTGCCCATGTTCAACAGCAAATTGCGAATATGAACAATCCGCGCATCATATACTTTGGGAGTGTAGTCTTTGGCAGAATGAGCGTAAAACCATGCTGGATAGTATGCAAATATCATCTGGAGTTGTATACTACACGGACCTTGTAGAGACTAGGACGAATTTCCGTGCTTTCCGGCGTTTTTGCCATACCTATTACTGGAATCAAGTGTAACAGCTCACATATTAGGTCCCATTTAAATGTAATAAGGATTTGATCCGTGGTGCTTTACAGCTGGCTTCTCCGGCTGTAAAAGTCTTTTTGCGAGGTTATTTACCTCTTTATTTCATCGTTTTGTCACCCGCTTTGCACGGAGGGAAGTGGACAATAATTTATTTCCAACTCCTCCTATTAATTTAACTTTCTGATTGATTTCGTTGCGGGTTAAAGACAAGTTAGACATTCCCGGAGACTCGCCGAGCTTCAATGCTCGGTGTCATTACATTGTGTGCCACTGTTGATCCTGGCTTACAGGAGTTGCAGTGGTGGGTGTGAGGGCGGGACAGTCTCCATACACATACACATATAAACGACACCTTATGGCGCTTCTCTTTCACTGTTGAAGTAAACGATAATGTGGGTACTATGAATTCACTTTACTATAGATTATACTTTAATTACTGCATTACTAATAATGTTCAGACCAATATTCGAGTTTCTAAAATGCTATATTTGTTACAACGCATTTGAGCAAGGCACATGAACTGTTGAAAATTCAATTACTATGGAAACAAATTACATCAGTTCCTTTACAAGATAAACATTGAAATATCCGTACTACGTATTACACATAGGATTCTAGCTTCTGAGAAGGATTACTAAACATCTCTCGCCACATATTTCGAGGACCTTAAATAGCGACCCCTATTCAGCAATTTTGTTGGAATTTATTTGCACGTGTTTGAATAAAGAACCACTAACATTTACGCAGTAAACTGTTGATATAAAGTGAGATGAAATACATTTGAGTGTGAAATTGTGCCTTATTGTTTGTGAAGCTCGATTCAAATTTCTTTATACTGTTTATGAAGATTATTAAGTTGAAATGGAGAACTCAATGCCGAGTGAAGGCCACTTACCAGCAAGCAATGCGTCGGACGATATAATTAAGGTTGAAGGAAGCTGTTCGATACAGACTGTCTCCAACAAATCCTTGGGGAAATGCTTGGGGCAGGCCTATGTGGAGTATGCGACTTCCTATAACCAAATGCGATGTTGATAAGGAATGTATTTATACAGGATATATGAAGACTGTTAACGAAAACGAAGTGAGTTGACATTTTTAGTGACATCAGACACAATCCAACTAAAAGTTTTGCAAAAAAAGCGAGAATTAGTATTGCGATTTTTTTCGTATCGTCGTATTTGGATGGTAAATACATAGTTTTTTTTCTAAAATAATGGTGTTCACCTTTTTATTTTTAAATACGCTTAATAGTACGCAAGGGCTTAAATTATTATTTTAGAAAAATCTATGGATTTACCACCCAAACACGACGATATTTAAAAATCATAAAAAAGTTGTCGGATTTCTTTGCAAAATTTTTAATTGCATTGTGTTTGTAGTCATAAATACTATCACCCGGCTTTGTTTTAGGTAGCAGTCTGGATATACCGTGTATATGACAAAGCGATATGGCGCGGCGCGTCGATAACTTCACGCTAGCATGCGGTGCTATTCGAAACAAACTTCGAACTTAATATTTAACCAAAATTTTTTTTTTAATATACACCCAACTGTCACATATATAGTTCTGACCCCACACTAAGGTCCTGTCTTGTATCGTGGGTATCAGGAACTAAGAGAGACTTTTCGCTCTCACAAACACCCAGACAAGAAACAAATACTTGTCTCCCACAAATATTTGTCTCAGTGCAAAAACTAATCCCGCGGCCTCACGTTTCACAGCCGGCGTCTAACCAACTGCGCCACGGAGGCTGTTCAACAAATATGTTTTATTAAACAATGGATTAATTTGTAGGTAACACTTGGGATTGCAGTGACGGCGGATTGGATTGGCTGGCGATGGAACAAGAGAACGGCACCGCTCGACTACGGATAGCTGACTATTATGAATTGGTTTGCTATCGGAAACTTTACAGGGGAAAACCTCTGCATAAAGTTATGGATATCATAAAGGTGAGTCGTATTTTATTTATTTTATAGTACTGTAAGGCCCATAGTGAGAGGCCACGTCTCGGTGCCGTAAGTCATCACTGGCAACACACAACTATCGAAGACTTTCGATTTAAGGCACTGAGGTATTTTGGACGTAAAGACGTCGCGTAGTTTCCCGAACGCTGCCCAACCGAGTTGGATTCGACGATTGACCTCTCTCTCGAAGTTGGACCTGCCTAACCAGACCACTTGTCCTAAATAGACATATTCGTCAACAACTTCAAGAGTCGAGCCCCCAACACCGATGGGGTGGGCACAACATGGACATTCGACATGATCTTCGTTTTGTCCATGTTCATTTTAAGACCCACCTGTTGGGAGACTCGATTGAGGTCTTCGAGCATAGTGCTAAGCTTATTAGGAAGCTCAAAGTCACTCAACGAGCTATGGAGAGGGCTATGCTCGGGGTTTCCCTACGAGATCGAACCAGAAATGAGGAGATCCGTAGGAGAACTAAAATAACCGACATAGCCCACCGGATTAGCAAGTTGAAGTGGCAATGGGCAGGGCACATAGCGCGGAGATCTGATGACCGATGGGGTCGGAAAGTGCTCGAATGGAGGCCGCGTATCGGAAAGCGCAGCGTAGGACGTCCACCCACAAGATGGTCCGACGACCTGGTAAAGGTCGCGGGATGTCGCTGGATGCAGGCTGCCTCCAACAGGTCTCTGTGGAAATCATTGGGGGAGGCCTATGTTCAGCAGTGGACTTCCTTTGGCTAATGGATGGATGATGGATGGATAGTACTGTAGGGGTAGCAAATCGCCAACTTAGATTTAAGTTATATATTTGTTTGCTAATTTATTTATAATTTTTACTTTATACGGCCCGGCTCGTCTTTGCCCGGGTGCAGATACACACGCCGGCAGAATTAGAGGAACACGCGTTAAATATTGAATTTCTTAGAAAATATTATAATAACTGAATGTTTTTATTTTTCAATATTCAAAATGAGGCAAAATTTATAACAAATTACTAAAATTGAGTAAAAAATACTTTAATTAATGACGCAAATGCAATTAAACGGAAATACAGTAAAATGAAATTTCTGTATTGTCAAATGTAATCGTGTATTTTAAAAACTTACAGAAATAATTTAAGAAAATTAATAATGCGTATTGCTACCACGGGCTCAGATAAGAGTCTGGATATGATCCTTCATGCTTTTAATGACGTCATCAATCATTTTTTGCGACAAATTCTCCCTCTCTTGCACTAACATGAATTTTAATCCTTGGACAATCTTAGGGGCTTGGTTTCTTCCATTTATCTTTCTTCCGATAACGTCCCATTCGTTCTCTATGGATTCATGTCTGGTGATCTTGCTGGGCAATCCATTTGCGCGATTTGGGCCTGATTTAAGTAGTCGCGAACCATTTGCGCTGTGTGGGGCCGCGCATTATCATGCATAAATAAAAAAAATTCGCCTATGGATGGTGCAAAAGTTTTGGAGCTTTTGACGGAACGTAAGACTTCAGTGCAACTTCATTTAAACGTGTTCTCACTGTACGCTTACTGATATTAACATCACGGACTTCTTGTGACATGTTTCGGGTCTGAATAGCCGTTTGAAGACGATTTCTCAAAGTTTTCAGCCGTATAAAATGACCATCCTGGGTACTGGTCCACCGTTTTCTGCCTTATCCTGGCATCCGCACATAAGAGCCTATGTGTCTCTAACGTTTAACGTTGAGAAAGACGACAGATACCGACACACCCAATGCGCGACTTACTGAATCCTACCCTTGACCATTTTCAATCATTGTTACCGCTCTGGCAACTTCAGTGGAAGGTAAGCCACTCATTTTATATCCTACAAGACAGGTACTCTAAAAACAATAACAATAAAAATATCTTAAGTCACATAAAATGAAATTAAACAAAATTTTGTGAAACCACTTGAAAGTGAAAAAATCTTAAAAGCACTTGAGAGCGTATAATTAACGATAAAACTCTAAATATCCAAAAATCTTTTTGCATCATTTAATTTTTTAAAGGTGCTGAAATATAAAAACAACCATTTAAACAAACAGGAAACAAAATTAAAAAAAAAATGTTGTGCGTGTTCCTCTAATTCTGCCGGCGTGTGTAGTTTTGTTGACTACACCCGTCCACATTAGAAATATATTATTTATTTATTTAAATCTTTATTGTACATGTCGGATGACGGTAATAAAATCCATTGTGTTAATTATTTAATTATTATTATCATCACACGTTATAATTAACGGATTAACGATTTATCCAAATATCTGCGACAGCTTGTTACTTTACAGTAAACACGCGTATGTCTATGCTTCACTGCCGACTGCTGGATCTCGAATGCCTTGCCTACGGTTCAGAGGCGGTTTATATTGCAAACTGTCATGCTCCCACTCTTACTCTGACTGTGGGTAGTGAAATAGAATCACAACAGGGTTTCCTTTAATAAAGTTACTTCTGCAACTACCCGTAGATTCCTTAGGGCCGATTTACAATTATTTATCATATGGGCTTTACACAAGAACACCCCGACACGGCCATACTGACGAGCACACGTCCTCGTGTGTGTGTACTATACATCATTTGAGGACAAGGAAATCATTCGTTCGTTCATCCTGACTCAGTTCACATAATATAACAATTCGCAAAATGGTAATAATTATTATACAGTCTGGTCCGGAAAGCATTCCCTTCAGACAACCATTCAAGTGCGCAGATTGTTCCTTCAGTTTAAAAACTGGACCGAACTATGCTAGACCGGGATAGTTCCCCTTTAGCCTAATGGTTGTTGGACCGGTTAAACCCTTCAACAACTTTCCCTTGGACCAGTCTCTGAGACCCTTCAAGTGTACAGATTGTTCCTTCAGTTTGAAAACTGGACCGAACTGTGCTAGACCGGTATAGTTCCCCTTTAGCCTAATGGTTGTTGGACCGGCTATACCCTTCAACAACTTTCCCTTGGACCAGTCACTTAGACCCTTCAAGTGCACAGACTGTTCCTTCAGTTTGAAAACTGGACCGAACTGTGCTAGACCGGGATAATTCCCCTTTAGCTTAATGGCTGTTGGACCAGTTAAACCCTTCAACAACTTAACCTTTTTTCTACCTGGACCAGTGTCTTAGACCCTTCAGGGGCTCTCATTGTCCCTTCAGGTTGAAAACTAGACTGGACTACTAGACCGGGATAATCCCCTTTAGCTTAATGGTCTCAAGTCCAGCTTAACCCTTCCAAAACTATAAAACGACAAAGTTATTTCGTGTGAACTTGGTCTATGAAATGTTAACCTTTCAAAACCTTGTTACTAAATTCTATTTCTATTTAAAGACCATACGAGCTCTTGGAATCGATAACGGGTACACCAATACATTACTCTACGGAATGACACACGTAGAATAGATGAACTAAAATCAAACAAATATGGGAAGATCTCACCAATTTGAAACACTCCTGTGAAGATGCCGGTGTCTTGGAACTTCCAGGGCTCACAGTCACAGCTTCATGTCACTGCTCCTGATAACAATTAATGGCCTAGGCAGGCAGATGAGTTGGTGTGTCACCTGATGGTAAGCAGTCACCGCAGCACATGGGCTAATTCAATACCAAGGGCACAGCTGAACAGATGTGCATCAATCTTTCTTGATTGATTCTAGTAGTAGGTTTATTTTTTCGTATAACTCCAACATGTAGGTAGTTACAATTTGATAGTCATCGATATCAATGTTACACTAGATAAGACGTTCTTTGTGAGAAATGTGTCCCACCTACGTGCAGTGCATGTACCGCACACGAATCTTTCAAAAACGCGTAAGCGCCATGACATTCGCGGCGCTTTCGACCTTTTGGTCGCGAGAAAACTACATCCTGAAAGCGATCTAGCGCTGCATGGTTATACTGTTTGATTAGACGACTAATTATTTGTTCTACGCTGCAGCGATTTAGTTTCAACTTTTACCAAAATCGAACGAGACATTTGTATGGGATAGTTTCTCTATACGAAGTAATTTTATCAAAATTTTGATAGTTATGCCACAAATGGCAGTCACACATGAAAGACACACGACAGCTACTTACGTGAGTCACACATGACAGTCACATACGTGAACCACACATGATAGCCACACATAACAGTCACCAGTCATCATAATTTACCTCAAGTTATTAGTTCTGGTACTCACGTCAGAATCTGCGCCAGCTGATGTCGATAACCAAGCGGTTGTGGCTACAACGTAGGACGATCCCGCTTCTGATGTCGGATGACGTTAATAAAATCCATTGTGTTAATTATTTAATTATTATTATCATCACACGTTCTAATTAACGGATTAACGATTTATCCAAATATCTGCGACAGCTTGTTACTTTACAGTAAACACGCGTATGTCTATGCTTCACTGCCGACTGCTGGATCTCGAATGCCTTGCCTACGGTTCGGAGGCGGTTTATATTGCAAACTGTCATGCTCCCACTCTTACTCTGACTGGGTAGTGAAATAGAATCACAACAGGGTTTCCTTTAATAAAGTTACTTCTGCAACTACCCGTAGATTCCTTAGGGCCGATTTACAATTATTTATCATATGGGCTTTACACAAGAACACCCCGACATACACATAAAAAAAATACAACATACAGAAACAAAAAAATATAAAAAGTACAAATGGCGGTCTTATCGCTTAAAGCAATGTCTTACAGACAACCATGGGATGGATTTAAAAGAAGGAAAAAGAGAGGGCAGTGTAAAATAAATAATTAAAAGTGAGGAAACTAGATAAAACTCATACTATCTATATATATAATCTAAACATAAAAATACACCAAAATAACATACAAATAATATTTAGTTATTTATTATAAGCTAACTTTATATTGTCACTTTTTGGCTGTCTATGTAGGTGCGCATCGTTAAAAAAATTACACTCATTGTTTTCCAAACCCGCCACAAAAAGTATAAATTCAATAAAAAGTTCAAAACGGCAGTCAAAATTTTCAGTATTAAAGTAGCGTAATGTAGAGCGAAGAGAATATGTCGATTTTGAGAACTGTTGGACCAATAAATAAAAAGTTCTAAATGTCACCCAAAATGTTCAATTCTGATCAATTTAGAATATCAGTCCTCAGATATACATTTGTGACCGATATGGCGGTAGGCTCGCCTCTTATCACATCGTGGAACGGAACATACGAGTACAAAGCAAAATGTAAGTGGCCTCGCATCCTGCCTACCCCTTCTGGGAAAATGGCGTGAGCTTATGTATGTATGTATAATTTTATTCAGTGTGTATATTGTGTTTATTTATATCGTAGTTAGTCCTGGAAGGTAATTCTCATTTCAATACAAACATTAAAAACCCACCAAAAATACAATACGGTAGAATTGAAGCTTCCCTCTACCTGTTACGAACTGAAAAAGATGACGATAAACGGTACGACCGCTCATGGACAGTAGCAAAACCAAACAACACCATGACAAATCCTTAGACAAGTTCAAGTTCAGTCTGAATATGTCCACTAGTTACTCTGGCTATAACATCCCTCAAACCGAAACATAACAATGTATTTACATTTCTGTTTGGCGGAAGAAATAAACATTGCAAGTGGTACCTAACCAGGCGATCTGCCACATATGAGAGACCTACCGCCGGTACAATTGTTCAATAATATAAGATACTATAAATGTTTTCTACAGAGCAACAAACAGTTGAGTTTGATTGATACATCCAACAGTTGAATACAGTTCAACTGTTCTGTGGATGGGTTTAACATCCATCTATACATATAAATAAAATTGAAGTGTCTGTTTTAAAAGTGAAAATAAAAAAAATGTCTTACTATATATCGTTATATACACGATACCTGTGCCGAAAATGATCTTTAAAATTTTTTGTCTGTCTGTCTGTCTGTTTGTTCCGGCTAATCTCTGAAATGGCTGGTCCGATTTTGACGGGACTTTTTTGTCAGGTAGCTGATATAACAAGGAGTAACTTAGGGTACATTTATTTTAGAAATATAAAGTAATGTTGCAATGCCCGCGTGCAGCTCACGCGCATGCCACCAGTTCTCCCACCAATGAATCAATATCACATTTACAAACTATTGTATATAAAGAAATTTTTCAATAAAGTTAATACAAAAAACTGAAAATAAATGTGTAACGGGAGTTTACCGCCGCTCGCTAAGAGATGGCGCCACAGTAGAATTAGATCGCGGTATAGTTTCGTTACAAAGTTGATAATAAAAATAAAAATGCAAAAACTAAGTAAACTACTTTTTTGTTAAATTCCACGCAGACGAAGCCGCGGGCACAGCTAGTCTTTCATATCGTAATAGAGCAATAGATTGATGTGGCTTTTTGCATAGAAATGATTTATGAGCCGGGAATTGACATGCTTTGGTTTCCCGGGAAATGTACGTTTCATGTTAGATTTGTCTGTACATACATATATAAATTCACGCCTTTTTCTTAGAACGATTAGGCAGAGTTGCTAGGACACCCACATTTCACCATGTTTGTTTCGTCACATGATGTGATAGTGGGCGACACTATTGCTATATCGGGCACAAATTCCTGACTACAGGCTGATAATAAATAGAAAATTCTAATATCACTTGTCCCGACCCGGGATACAAACGTGAGACCTCAGCTTTGTAACCGTACCGTAGTACAACTACGGCAGTCTCGGGGAAGGTCCGGAACGCAATTTTTAACCGTAATATACAAGTTCAATATGAAGTAAAGTATGTGCGACAAATATCGCAGCACTACACTAAATAAAAAATTCATATTTACAAGAATACGCACACATAGAGCAACGAGCGAAGATGAGTTGAAACATATTGCTTACCTATACATAGTAGTAGTTATAGCATTAAACACGCCCTGGGCCTGATCTATACGGCACCCTTTAAGATCTTTCATAATTCAAGCGAATACAGTAAATCATAGATAATACACTATAGGTTATTCTAGTATATCGCTCTATGTCACTCAACCGCGCCCTACCCTAATCCCGAGTGTGCTTACCTACATTAAACAATAATGTGAAAGTGCGTAGGTTGTAGCTAGCCATACATAGAGTGCCTCCAAAAGACGAGTCGCTTTTCACTTTCATTTTCACTCACATCGATTTTCATAGCCTTATTGTGAATTTTTAAACAATTATATACTTTTTGTAATAGCACGAATAAATGCCTACAACGTGCATGATAATACAATTTACGCAATATGCCGAAAGAATTAAATCGAAAGCTCGAAACCGGATATAATAGGCAGCTTGTTGTCTGAGACTTGGCCCATTTCTTATCGTCTTTTTAGGGGTTTCCCTCCATTGTTACGATTCACTAGTCACTATTGAAATCATCGACTTATACTCTACCGATAGACGCGACGCGTCATAGAAACTATTTGTCCCGTATTTGTCAAAAGCTCAGTAGCGACATCTAGTACGTTTACATGAATATTACAAATCATTATCAAAGATTATTAGACAGAAGAGACAGTTCAAATCAATTATAGCTTTTCCTAATATACTGCCTAAGTATGAATGCTGTCATAGCAATTATATATTTTGTAATGATTTTTATTTACGTGAATAATTCATAAAAATTATCTAAATTAAACTAAAAAGTGTACAAGTTCATCACAGTTTTACAATATGATGATGAAACAACAGACAAATATTAGAGAGACCTCACTCTTTCGTAACAACGCGTAAGAATCTAAAACAATTTTAAGTGATATTTGTCTTTAATAACATTCAATGGGATCCAAATTCCAAAGTAGTCCATTAGGTAATTCATATAAAGAAATAGGCTCTAAAAACTGTCCACTGTTTCAAAACATACATACAACACCCATATTTTGTGTTATTAATTAACAACATAAAATTAAAATGAAATACTGAAATCAATTTTTAAACTACATTTTTCTACATATCTGTAAAGGTATTTGTAATGTATTCGAATAGTTTATGCCTATTTGGTCAACTGATATGAATGTCCCATGAATAATCTATATCTTATATAGTTCGTCTCTCTCACCCGACGAGCAATTTTTGTGCGCGGGAATGAGACATACGATTCAGAAGCACATCTTGTATTTCTAATGAGCTGTACAAATATTTAATCCAATAATAAATAAAATATCTGTATTATCGGCATTATACTGCAATATTTTATCACTTAAATTGTATGCTTTAATTATATTGTAACTTCAGAAAATTTCGCTGTCGGTTTGACGGGGAAAAGTCAAAATAAATTACTTATAAACACAAGCAAAGAGGCGTACTCAAGGCGTACTGTTGCGCGGCCGTCACGCGGCAGACTGATTCGTGTGCGGTGCATGCACCGCACTTGGGTGGGACACGTTTGTTACAAAGAATGTCTTATCTAGTGTAACATTGATATCGATGATTGAAATACTCTATTTTGAGTGTTAAGCTAAATTCTTTGGCTGGATATAAACTATTGTTATCATCACCATATTGTGTTCGAAAATAGATCAGCATGTCTAAAAATTATTTTCTTACGGTTTCATAAAATTCAGATGCCCATCTGGTTAAAAAAGGATATATAAACCTTCAAATTCAGGTTTTCGTGGTGATAAATATGTAAATGAGATAAATTTTCTATAAATAAACACATTGTGTTGATAAAGTCATGTAAGGAATGTGTATTGAGGCGGAAATATCTCGGAATTCAGAAATATTTAGAAATATTCACTGGTGGTAGGTGTCTCATATATGAGAGGCAGCGTGGGTAGGTACCACCGTAATGTCTATTTCTCCCACCAAACAGGAGTGTAAATGCACTGCTGTGTTTCGGTGTGAGAAACATTGTAGCCAGAGTAACTACTGGATATATTGAGACCTAACATCTAACGTCTCAGGTTGACAAACGCAGTGGAATACTAAGCATTGCTTTGTATTTCAAGGTGTTGTTTGGTTTTGCCACGGTAATTGAGTGGTCGTATCACTTTTTTTTTTTTTTTTTTTTTTTATTGCCTTGTAGGCAGACGAGCTAGCGGCCCGCCTGATGGTAAGCGGCTACCGCTGCTCATGGACCTCCGTAGTGCCAGGGGATCAGCACAACAAAGTCGCTACCTACCTCGAGGAAAGTACTCTCCTTAAACCTCGTTTGAAGAAGGACAGGTCATAGCGCTGAGGAAACACCGATGCAGGGAGTTCATTCCAGAGCTTGCACGTACGTGGTAGAAAAGAACGCTGGAAACGTACCGTCCGGGAACGGTACGCCTCCAGGTGGTAGGAATGAACTCTACTGCGGAAACGTGTGGTGCGATGGTACATAGGCGACGGTGGTACCAACTCAAACAACTCCTCGGAGCACTCCCCATGGAACAAACGATAGAACACACAGAGAGATCCGAAGTCTCTCCGCAGTCCTAACGGTTCCAATTTGTCCGTGAGATCGGGATCATTGACAATTCGACAAGCTCGTCGCTGCAAGGAGTCAAGTGGGTCGAGCTGGTATTTTGGGGCACCTGCCCAGAGGTGGGAGCAGTACTCCACTTACCATCAGGTGAACGGCATCCTCGTATCGCCATTCATTGTAATAAAAAATCTATTCGTATTAACATTATGGTTCGCCTAGGCTAAGCATCAAACTAGAAAATAATACTATTCGCTATTTATTACATTCTTAGTCCTTAAGTATCACTTTTAAATGCAAAGTTTAATTACTACTCGATTTTTTGACGCCAGCGAATAAGATTTTGCTCGAAGATGGGATGTTCGTGGGCGACAAAATTTTATATAGTAAATCAATTCCGCTCACATACATTTTCAAATCCTGTGATCCAGGTTAGGAAGTGGTATGCTCAGAATGACACTAATTACCAAATCTCTTTGGTTTTCAAGGGAGATTACCTTGTGCTTTAACGTGAAAGTATAAGAAAGAAAACCAATAACAGTTGAAAACAAATTATTCCCCTTGATCCTTTATAGCTGTGACACGCTTTCTCGTGTTACTCTCCAAGTTTAAAAATGTTTTTAATCTTTTACTATTTCGTTTTAAATAATTGCAATAAAGATATGATAGTCAGTCTCAGTGGCGGAGTTATACTACGGTATGATTGCAAAGCGTGTTTTTCGGTTCGATACCGCGTCGGGCAAAGTTATATTGGATTTTTTTATTAATTATCAGCCTGGAGTCAGGAATTTGAGCCCGATATGGCGATGGGCTCGACCCCCATCACATTATGAGCCGGAAAATACACGGCGAAACGTGGGAGTCCTGGTTGCACATCTACTTACCCTTTCTGGGAAAAAGGCGTGTGTTTATGTAAGATATAGCAATTATATTCAGAATATGAGACATCAAAATCTTTTCAGACATTCAGCCGAGTTTCTAAGAAGTGGATCACATGTCACTAGCTCAGTCACGTTACATGTAGATTTTTGTACACAACGGAATCCTTTATATTACCCATAATCTATTATGGATCCCGACATTTCACGTTTCGTGATCATGTAATATTGTATTATACAATATGTTAGAATCGTGATGTTAATGAAGATAATAAAGGCTTGAATATAATTATGCATGTTGGTTTTAATTCCGATTAGCTGGCAAATAAAAATATTCTGAAATCTCAATGACAAAATAATGTATGTTCATAATTGTATCTAAAAAAATGCCTGATATAGTTATACTGTTATATTTAAAATTTATTTTATTTTTATGGCACCTGTAAATATGTTTCACATATAGAGGTTCACTTCACTTACATTCACTTACCCAGTGTCTCAGATATCCAGTCAAAAATAATATCAGTCATATTTACAAAGGGTTTCATTAACAGAGCTCGTAGTATAGGTTATTTAGTTATAATGCGATTACGAGTATTAAATAAAATAACATTTTATGTAGAATTTATACTTGTATTATAATTACTTATTTGTTTATATTTAATAAATAACATCGCATAGTTTCTCAAGTGTTTAGTTCGAACTCGAAATTTTCACTTGAAGCATGAATTCAATACGGTCTTATCGCTTATAACGATTTGTATCAGAAAACCGTGATGAATTTCACTCTTAATCTGACAACTCCAGCTCATCTAAATGAATTATTCCGCAAAATACAACAGCTATAAAAGATGGATTCCTTACGTCTGGCCGAGCTAATCCATTTATCTGTCTTTGACTGGCTCGGGGCAAGTTGTCAATATCAGGCAATAGCTTTATTTTTAGGTTTATTGGCCCCGACCGCAGTGTTTACTGTCAACATTGATATTAATCCTAAAATGTATGGAGTTTATAACAGACCATCATTTTATGCCATTTTATAATCATGGTAAACTGACTTTGTGTTATCGACGCCATTATTAGGTTTACATAAGTGACGACAAGGCGATGTAAAAATACACTATTGTAGTGTATTTTCCTTATAATTTCACAGTAAAGCACAAGGTAATCTCCCTTGAAAACCAAAGAGATTTTGTACTTAGTGTCATACGCAATACTTTTAAATCAGGTGTCACATGTTTGATTAATAAATCTAGTAGCTCAAAAATACCAATCAATCAATACAGGGTATATCAAGACTGCCAGTAACTAGTAACACAAATACAAAGCAACTAAAATTAAAAAAAGAAAAATATTTATTTGTAATTCTTTATTGTACACAGAGCATATTAAAATAATTCTACCAATAAATCTAAACATAATTATGTGTAAACAGCGACCTTATCGCTAACGGCGATCTCTTCCAGACAACCTTTGGATGGATTGGAATGATATGATATATATTTTTATACTTTTGTTTTAAATAAAATATTTGTTTGTATACGCACAATAGTGGAACAAAGTCCAATTCTAAGTCAATTTTATATACAAAAACGAAACTATGATTTTCATTCCGACAAGTAAACTCGCAACAAATATTTGTTATTCAATTTTTTTTTGCACGACATAGTCTAGACCACAGAACAGATGAATATGATTAGAAGGGAAATACAAGCGTTTGACGCGTCGCAAGGTGGTGCATAAAAAGCATCACTGCCGCGGAACAGATGATTTGTCAAATCAGTCGTTGTCGAAATGCCTTGGAGTGTGGTGCTCCGGCAAAATAAAGTAAAAATGCAGATTTGTGCTATTTTATTTTGCAGTTCCAATACTAAAGCGTTGAATATCAATAGAGGAAGAATTTTATACCACTATTAAACCCGATTTAATTGATTTTCACCTTTATTTCCAAAAATTGGGGCTTATAATTACGACATTTTGAAGAATTCGATAAAATGATAGACGACATATCAAAAATATACATTGCTGATTACGCGTACATACAATGCACACGAATGCCAAGTTCCTACGCAATGTATACGACTGATTTTTGTTATGTCAACTTCGAAATTTGTCACATGTCACACGTTGTTGTAGTCATGTACATAGTAACTATATCGATGTAGTTATAGATTTCGTATACTCGTAAATCAGTTTTCATAGGCATTAAACAAAGAAAATTAAATCAAATCCTTTAGTAATTTTAAATAGTAGTACTCGTAACGTTTGATAACGTTGACGACTTATCCTTATGTTAGAACATAAGGATAGGTCAGGTATGTCATCACTCCGCCAACTTGAGAACAACATATATTTGTGCCTGAATATACTTTATAGTATTAATTTATTCGTTTGTAGGTTTCCGAGAGTGAGTCGATAAAGGAAACAGGTAGGGACAACTGGATTCCTACAAAATCCAGTACGATTTGTTCTAAGTATTCATTTTCGTGAAACAGAAGACGATAAAAAAATCTGTATCGTAAGTAATATACAAACCAAAAATAATTACGGGCAACGCTTATGGAACTGTATCATGGGGGTGAAGTAATGAATTATTGTTTGAAAAAATCAAAACCACTGAAGCTATTGACGTAAAGAAATCATAATTTTATCATAATAATTGCATATAATATGTGCTTTTCCAATAATAAAATGTTAATATCTCACACACAGCTGAAAATCTTGAAAATCCTGTACATATACATTTGTAAAATAGTATACAAATTAAAACTAACTTTCAATATTACATATTGTAGTCTCATTTATTTTGCGTCTATCAACATAATACTAATTAAATAACTGTATCAGGAAAAACCATTTAGCATATCGATATAATAAATTCCGGTATTATAACTAAAACATATTTCCATAATATTATCGATACTTTAAATCGACTATTGCAAGCTTTCTATATTGGATTTGTAGACGTTTTGTGTTTCGAAAACGACGACCCTGGTTTTCATACAATTTGACGGCTATTGCCTTTCTAACCATATTCAACTGTTCTGTGGTCTAGACATTCTCTTTCACTATGTCGAATACTACAAGATTTATCAAGAGCTCAGAATTTAATAGTTCAACTTTGTTAAAGTTAAATATTCTGTGGCATTTTATGAAAACCCTGCAGCTATTTATTAATTTAAGCTAGATATTGCTAAGTAGGTTTCTTGGTTGAATTAAAAATGCTGTTAGAAAATAGTCAAAGGCAGAAGTTTCTTTATTCTCGCACGTTATAGTGACTACACTGCATCGGATGGTAATCGCAAATGTCGTCCGTATAGATATTCGAATGGTATCACGCAGTGGTTTCATGCCATTATACAATGCCGACCCGATAAGATGCCTCTTCACGCTACGACGAAAAGCATTAGAAAATGTCTCGTCTTTTGCCTGCTAATATGCCAACTAGCATGGGCTCGGCGCTGCATTAAGTATTGGTCATGTTGCAGAATATCTTCAGTGTTCGGTCTAATTACAATGCGTGCCCCTGTCCATACTGGCTTGAAAGGGAATACCGACGGGATAGTTTACCAAGTTGGATAATGAATGAAGTATCTTAAAAAACGTGTACACTAAACAGATACAAAATAATGCAGAAAGTTTTAATACAAAATATATCCGACCAACAGGCCTAAAAACGAGATCATTATTCATTGTAATGGGTTTCTGAAAACTTATTTAGCAAGGATATTTTTATCAAGAGATTTTGTCATAGATCGCTTTGTTTTAATGAATTTTCGTATTAAAACCATTATAAAACTTTGTATAGCCTTAGGGATTATAGGATTCGGACTTGAGGCTATTTTTGGTAAAATCAATGAATATTAATTAAACTGTGCCATTTACTCTCGGATTATTTTATATAGTAGGTTTATATTTACCATTCCGACATTACAAGAGATAAAAAGTTCAATTAAAGTAAGATATTCTAAATACTAGTGGCTCGTATTGTTTGTTATAGTTGGAAGGTAACTTTCTCGCACTATTTTATTAAACAAAATTATTCTTGTATTGAATTGTAAAGTTATTTAGTATAATCGTAAAGTTTCCCAAAAGCGGTAGGCAGATGTGCCAGGACACCCACATTTCGCCCGGTATGTTCCGTCCCAGGATGTAATAGGTGGCGAGCCTATCGCCATATCGGGCACAAATACATTACTCTGGGCTGATACTGAATAGAAAAATCCAATATCAATTTGCCCAACCCGGGATATAAACATTTGTTTCGGTGCGAGGTTTGAACCCGCGGTCTTTAGTTCCACAGTCGGCGGTAAACCAAATGCGTCATGTCAGTGTAGGTACCGATGTTGGGTACTTCTGACTTTTTAAAATTGGTAGTGATAATAATAAAACTAATTATGTATTATCACCTAATCGATTGTAGAAAATTCGTAGTATTAATTGATTTAGAAAAGAAATTCACGTTTTTTGTCACAAATTATTTAATACTTTAGCCATTGACATGGACAGGGCGAAGAGCGCGTTTAGTGTTCCGACGCGACGCTACATTGCATCTACAGTGGAGCGTTCATGCTTGTTTGTATTATTAAAGTCTACAACGTCGTGAAACAACACTGCGTAAATGCACTGTTGTGTTTCAGATTGAAGGACATTGTAGCCAGAGTAACTACTGGACATATTGAGACTTAGCATCTTATGTCTCAGGATGACGAGCGCAGTGGAATGTTGCTACTGTTTATGAGCGGTCGTATCGCTTACCATCAGGCGAACGGCTTGCTCGTCTCGTCATTCATTGCAATAAAAAAAAATGTCTAGAAAAAAAAGAGTTCATTATTCTTATTATTGTTAACAAAAAAAATCTCTTAGGTACATTAAGTCAGTTGAATAATCACTTTAGAGCGATTTTCATGGCGATTTTTTTTATATTCCAAATAAGTCTTGTGTAGTTCGCGAACGACCTAGGTGGGAGTAAGAGCGCTCCTTTAGGTGAACTATGCGAACTAGTTCATTGAAAATCCCGCTCTTAGTTCTTTATAGTTCTTTTAGCGTCCACTTTACTAGACAGTGGCGCTATGTGACCAACCTTAAACCTGAGGTTGGTTGCTGTTGACTAATCATTAATATAAATTATTTTATTTTTCATTATTTAAATAAAATAAAATAAATAAATTAATTTACGCAAATATGATCATGTTTCTGAGTTTCGTACTAAGCTCAAGTGGTTGCCTATACGGCTTCGTCGGAATGCTCACATTCTTTATCTTCTGTATAATATATTGTTTAATCCTGTCACCCCATCTTATCTTAAATATCGTTTTGTATTTCTCGATGACTCCCATAAAAGATCCCTAAGGTCGTCAGAGAGACTGGAGTTGAGAATGCCTGTGCACTCCACAACTTTTATGGATGGGTCGTTCACCGTCAAAGCTGTCCGATTGTGGAACGCCCTACCAGTTGTGGTAAGACGGGCACGATCACTACCATCGTTAAAAAAATGGTTAAGCATCACTGCCTTTCTCCTACATTAACAAATTGACGTGGATAACTTTCCTATTTGTATGTATGTACTGATGCTCTTGTAAATTATATATATATTTATGTTTGTATATTTGTTATATACCGGGTATCTCAAGACTGCTACCGAAAACGAAGCCGGGTGGTAGTTTTAGTGACTACAAACACAAAGCAACAAAAAATTTCGCAAAGAAACGCGACAGTTATTTTTTATGATTTTTTAAACATCCTCATTTTTTGGTGGTAAATCCCTAGTTTTAGCTAAAATAATAATTTAAACTCTTTTATACCTTAGATTATTTATAAATAAAAGGGTATACACTGTTGTTTTAGGAAAAAATGCATTTACCACCCAAATATGGTCAAAGGAAAAAAATAAGCAAAAAAAAAATTGTCGCTTTTTTTGCCACTTTTTCTGTTGCATTGTGTCTGAAGTCGCTTAAACTACCACCCGGCTTCGTTTTCGGTAGCAGTCTTGATATACCCTGTAGATGTATTGATGTATGTATATTTTTATTATTAACTAGCGGCCCGGCCCGGCTTCGCCTGGGTGCAGATACTTTTTTATTTTACTCCACACCAAATACGTGTTATTTTTCGTATAAGCTCTTGTATACCTAAACATGAATTAGCTATCCTACTGTCCTGCTCAATTCCGTCCCATCCCGTCTTATACCGTGCATTTACATTTCGTCCTATTAAATCTGTCAGCTATCCCAGTCTTCTCCCCTACCTCCCACTCTATTATATCCAGTTTCTCTCTACTTTCTAAACACTTTATCGATTTTGATTATCCATGCAATATCCCATCCCTTATTTCACCCCCACTATGCTGTTTTTCCAAAAATATTACGCCATTACTCTTGTTAGTAATAAAGAGATGAAATATTAATTTTCGTAGAAATGCACTCACACACACACAATTAACGTAGAAACAATTATATTTAACTGGTTTTTCAAGACACAGGCAACGCCTAATTTGAGAATCCCTGCAATATTCTCCATAATTATATAAATTTTTTATTTTATTCAGTTCAGTTCAGTTTTTATTTTTATGTGTTATTTTATTAAAGATTTTTCATTTTCAAGTGAAATTCTATCTTGAAAAGAAGTAAAACTTAATACATGTGAATATTATTTATTTAATTGTCCTATATTTATGTAGCATCATAATATACTCTTTAGTTTACAATAAATTCCTGAACGTATGCATAAATATTTGACAATCAATTTAAATGTCAACCACTTTTCATTACTGTCATTAATTTACATCTTTAAAATCTAAAATACGCCATAAATCGAATATTGTGGCTATGTGTTGTCGATTCGAAACCTTTATTTAAATACGTTATTTAATTTTAGGGAAGAGTTTACCGTATCGACGCTATGAACATTAAATCTTTGACAGTTACAAACCCATGAACATTTTGTATGGCAAAATGTTTTTTCCTTTTTTTTATACTTTCGTCAATTCAATCGAGATAAAAAATATCCCACCTTTAAGTTGGAATAAATAACACATATCTACAAAATTTAATTATAATCAGTTGAGTGGTTTAGGAGTCCATCGCGGACAAACAACGTGACACGTGAATTATACCGGGTATCTCAAGACTGCTACCGAAAACGAAGCCGGGTGGTAGTTTTAGTGGCTACAAACACAATGCAACTAAAATTTTCGCATAGAAACGTGACAATTATTTTTTATGATTTTTTAAATATCGTCATTTTTGGGTGGTAAATCCATAGTTTTTGCTAAAATAATAATTTAAACTCTCTTATATCTTAGAGTATTTATAAATTAAAGGGTATACACTATTATTTTAGGAAAAAAAATATTTACCACCAAAATATGGCAATAGGAAAAAAAATAAAAAAAAAAATTGTCGCTTATTTTTGCAACTTTTTCTGTTGCATTGTGTCTGAAGTCGTTTAAACTACCACCCGGCTTCGTTTTCGGTAGCAGTCTTGATATACCCTGTATATATTAAGATTAGTAATTATTTGTATTTCTTATATTTTTCCTTTTTAACTCCTATTCTTTACACTTTAAGACTGCCCTCTATTTATCCGTTTATAAAATCCATCCCATGGTTGTCTTTGAGCGATAAGACCGCCAATTGTACTTTTATGATTGTGATTTTCGTTTCATTTGTATTTTTTTTTGTGTGCACATAAAGTTTATAAATAAAATAAATAAATAAATAAAAAGTCTCATATTACATAAATGGACGTGTAAAATTTTCATGTAATACTTTGTATTTTTTAAATGAAAATAAACAAAACTTACAATAATCATAACTATATGTTTTTCTTTATTTATTGTTCTTATTAAATTATTTCAAAAAAAGAACTAATGAACTAATAGAGCGAACTAGTTCATCCTTGGATTATGAACTAAATTGAGCGCTCTCTGTAGTGACTGGTTAGGCCCAAGCTTATTCCAAATGTACTGAAGGGCATGTGTATTAAATCAATGACATAAGCCTTAAATGAAAGTTTCGGGAAATGCTTCATTAATCTACTTTATTGTTATTAAGTAATAAAGAAAGTAGTACCAAATAATGAACTGAATTAAATTCTTTGATTAAATAATGTTTATTTTTATGTATTTGTCGTGTAAAAACCTATCATATATTATTTTAAGTTTTTCTATCATTTACTTTGCGAAATAACGATTCAATTGTCAAAATGGATACGCAATATCATACCTTCGTTTGAAAAATACTATTGGGAAAATTATCATCTAATATTTCAGAAATGTGGAATCTGTCGATATAATATTATCTCTATGACAAGTTGGAATGCTTGTCTGGAAACCAATATTTCAATTCAACCTTCTATGTTTCGATCCAATTTTGTTTGGTAAATGTTTTTTATTTTTATTTTAGCAAATAGCTACTATCCAACTGAAATAATAGGTACCATTTGACGTTATAGACTTTTCAAGTTACAATTTTGTAAAACCACAATATGTGAGTTACGCCTGTACAAAGTTGAATAGTTTGAAACGTCAAACGATATATATTACATATAAGTTTAGTCAGATATAGCTATATAGGTACTTTTATATTACTGCAAAATAGTACCTTCGTTTTATTGTTACTGCTCACTTTATCTTTCCTGATACAGTAGGAAATCGATATATTACGGTAAGTGATTCCGAAGTGCAGATTTTTCGGAGCTAATATAGCCTGTATTTGACCTAAGTCACCTTAACAAATAATGAAGAAATACTTAAAATATATGAAAACTGGTACTACAAGATATACTCACCTTCAATATCTTTCTTATATTTAAAGTTTGGTGGTTATAAGTGTAGGTATTAGAATAAGCACTCACTTCCAGGAACTAACTATTGTATATTTTGTAAATTAACACTTAATACATTCACAGATAGAGTAAAATTATAATTATGCGACTCGGAGCGAGATGTGCTCGTGACGAGAGATGGCAGACTATCCTCACTCATCCAAATAAATCTTCCAGAAAATATATTTAAGCCATAAAATAGGGTCTATCCTTTCAACTAAAAATTAAGGTCGGCCCAAACATCTGGGCTATTGTCCAAACAGAAAGGTTTACCCAAACATGTGTACTATTGTCTAAAAAACATAAATTTGTTGCAAAGGATTGCCGCCACTAAAGAACTTAACTATAATAATACAGTTTTATTGCCTCGGCATGAACGGGCCATTACAATTAGGAAACAATAATTTAGAACAGCATCTTTTTAACTAATATTATACAATAGGGTACACAAAAATTCTTTTTTTAGTAAAACGACTCGCAGATGTTTTATGGTTAAACATCTGCAGTCATATCTTAAAATGAAATGCGTGTTTAAATAATGTTCAAATTACAAATAATAAGCGTGTTATTTTAAGAGCAAAATCTAAGTTGGCGTATTGCAACCGCCACAAAAGTTTCTAAAAAAATTAATTAATTAAGAATTCCTTAACTTACACGTTAACACTAACTTAACACGTTACTGAATAGCTACAGTAACGTGGTCGACATTCACGCGGACTCATTAAACAGCTCTCGAAAAGGTATATGTTCTCGTGTGAGCAAATAAATATTGCGAACTTGTTTATAGTTTGTTGTTAATTATTATTTGCTGTTTTAGTTTCTTCTATTATTTTTGATTGTTAAACTTCGAAATGTTAACTTACTTTACTGAACCATTGTTTTATTGTATGTACTCTTTGTGTATGCTGTGTCTACTTTGGAAAATCATGTGTTTGTCTTTCTTTTATTCATTTCTGTTTATTTTAATGTACTGATATGTGATTGATTGTACACTTAATAAATAAAATAAAATTAACAGACAATGAAGCGAACCTGTCCCGATCCGTGCGCATGCATCATGACGCACGTAGTATCCGACCCGACTGGCGCCGTGATCCCGCTCATCACTGTGAACTGCTCCAGGAGACAGCTGGAGGAGCCTCCAGCCCACCTGCCTCCCAGCACCACCACCCTGCGTCTCGAGGGCAACAAGGTAAAATGGTATGACAACCTTTTTGATGTTAGTTATATTGGTAGCGAGTTGCAGCAGCTTTTTGATGCATTATTATTAATTCTTATCATAATAAATAAGAATGTAACTTTGTTTATCGTGCTTAATTAACCTTCATTAATAAATGAAATAAATAACACCCCTTAGTCATTTTCAAAGTCTTGACTAAGATCGAGTTAACACCAAGATCGAGTTTTGTGTCGTAGGTATCAAGAACTACCTGACACTTTACGTTCTCACAGACACCCACACCCGAAAGAAATATTTGTGGACCGTACAAACATTTCTCTCGGTGTGGGGATTGAACCCGCGGCCTTTCACTTCACAAGCGGCGTCTAACCGAGTGCGCCACGGAGGCTGTCATGTCCGGCATCGACAAATAATTTCAGATTGAAAAGTTTCCCATAGTCCCTCATGTCATTAACAATACTGTACTGATACAGTACTGTTTACTAAATAAGTAACTCCAACTGACCGTTTGCTCGTTTCTTGGGCCTCCCATCGCAAATTAGCGTTGTAATATTCATTATGCATAAAGTACTGGCAGCAGAAAGTTGAATGAGAGGTTCCATTGCTGGCGCAATATTTATAATTTTATTATAGTTATTATTATTACTGATTAAGATGATGATAATAACGCCAATACAAGTGTTAGATACCATTATGTAATTGCTAGTTAACTAGTATCAGGGACCTCAACTGTAGCCAATATGTACAATACGCATTTTTCAGTAACAAACATAAACAATAACAAACAGATTGTTTTATGCAATTAGTCTGATTTATGGTTTTTGTGAATGAGCATTCCCACGATAGAGTTATTTATTTATTGCCAACTTAAGTAATGTGAAGTACCCTTTTTGTTTTTTGTTTGTTGGAAGTAATGTTTAAGTTCCAAGAACATAATGGGGTCCTTATTTTTCTAATAGTGCGCCACTTGTAAAACTTTGCTTGTATGCAATAACTTATATTTCTTTATGGCCTGTAAGGCGACACTAATGTCCTGTCAAAACCATAGTATAAGAACACTGTATTTTGAGAGGGACGACGAGGGACGTCTGTCCGACCTCGCCTGCACCTCACTCAGACCCGGGCCTCTCCAGTTGCACGTTGCCTCCCCCGTCAGCCGACCCTCCCATGACGGATGGGCGGGCCGTCTGCGGGTCCCGGTAGCCCTATGGAAGGATCTCGCTCCGAGCGAGATCCGCGCGCGAAGCCGCTTAAAGTCCGAACTCGTTTCGGACTTCACCAAGGAACGACACCGTGTTTACGGGTCGCTTGGATAGACCACAATCAGAGGGCTCACGCCCCGGTATTGTTTCCACAACGCGGGACCTCCGCTATCGCGGAGGTCACCGCGTTCGTGAAGGTCTGTTGGTAGGGACGACACATTCGTCCTCAAAGCTTTGAATAGTATAGTTATAGTTAGCTATTTTATATTGAATTTGTATAAACTTTGATATACACAAGTTATTTGTAAATTTATTATTGATTGTATAGACGTAGATAAATGGAAGTAAAGTGTTATTTTTGCTAACTCGTTTTCTGATTTCTAATACAAGCACTGCCAGCTTCGTTTGCGAAAGACGTTGGAAACAAAGAGCTATTCCATTGCAAGATAATGTAAAAGGAGCTACACACTTAATTAGTGTTGTGGTTAAATTGTGTGTTATACATGCTGTTCATTACCACTCCCATTAAAGCAGCGCCCAGTCGACGGCTCATTTCGAGAGTGCACTTTGACAAAGCAAAATTAACATGTCACGGTCTCAAAGTATTATACAGACTATGAAAGTCTGATGCGTGTTGTGTAAATTAATCGTGTACTCTTTGTTGTATTTGAGCGACAAATCTGAAGAGTTCACATTGTACAAATTTTCTTTTTAGCTAAAGCAGTGCTTTTAAAAGTAGTAAGATTATATAATTTTAATGACTTATATGTATAACTTCATTAGGTATATAATGTTATTTATTAACGCTTACGTGTGACACAAAACCCAGATCCAAGTCTTAGTAGTTAGAACATGCTGGATGTTGTTATGTATGATGAAATTAAATTGGGAGTATAAATGGTATTCTCAGAGGGTAAAATCCGAGGAAGTTTGCAAAGTGAGATAAAAGGTTTAAGAGGTTTTGCATTGCAGCGTTTCATTGCGAATGAAATGTTTCGTTGCGTAATCTGCACTTGGTGAAATTAATAAAAATAACTACATAATTTATCCCGATCTATACTCGTGCGTACAGCGTTCAATGCGACAAAACATCGCAAAGCCCTGAGTTATTACATACATACATAAACCCACGCCTTTTTCCCAAAAGGGGTAAGCAGATGTGCCAGGACACCCACATTTCGCCCGGTATGTTCCGTCCCAGGACGGCACGGTCGGTAATAGGTGGCGAGCCTATCGTCATATCGGGCACAAATACCTGACTCTGGGCTGATACTGAATAGAAAAATCCAATATCAATTTGCCCAACCCGGGATTCGAATCCGAGATCTCAGCTTTGTAACCGTCCCAAGTAAAACTTCGCCGCAGAGGCATTCAGACCTGAGTTAATATGGGTAAGAATACAAAGCACAGCATAGCATAATTAAAACTGAATAGACGTGCAACTTGAAAGGATGTTCATATGCCTTTATACTCGTACAAATCCAGTGTTTTCTATTTACTGAAATATTAAATGCAGTTTGACTAGTCTCTAAAGATTGCGGTTAATATTACTGATATTGTTTAAAGGTAGAGCCACAGAATACTAACAGAAGTCAAGCTTGTTTATGTACTTCACTTTTGTTGCCACACTCACACTACGCTCGGCGTTCGCGCAAGGGTTGTTAACTTTGGCTTATGCGAAAACACGTATCGTGTTAATAGCACTCGTATCGTTTGATTGAAGTTTTAAAATAAAATACATATATAAAACACAATAATACAATAAATGAATTTTAATATTATTTATGAACTCGCTGAGAATGTGTATGTAATTATTCTAAGTTTTTTTTTATTGTTTTTGTATAATATATGCTTTTTTTAATGAAATTTATATTCAATTATTATAATCTGGTGTTGTATAAACAATTGTAATAACTTTTATTCATTTGCTCCATCTTTGCACAAAACATCTCACTATTTGCGTACGCGAAGCGGGTGACACTCGCGCTCGCACTGGTCTCGACTGGTTTGAAATATCGTGTCGGTGAACGCTGTCTATGTGTGCGTTGATTTAGCGCGCTTTGTATGGAGCTTGACTTCTGTTAGTTTAGTATTCTGTGGTAGAGCCAAAAGGAAGTCTAGTTTAGTCTAATTTAGGACATATGCTACAGAGCCCTGAAACAAAATATATAAGTTCCAGGCTAATTCTCAATCGTTTGTATGGTGGCACAATGCACCTTTTTGCACCTTATTGAGTAATCCTACATCAAACGAAGCTTGGATGTTCTATGATATATTTATTCATAAATACAGCTGTTAATTAAGCACATAATTGTTGTATCCTAGCCTTGAAGTATTTTTTTTGTATTACCTAGCTTAATGTGTTGATGGGGCTGGCATGCCAAATCATGGAAAAGGCCCTAAAAATAAATTTGATAAAAGAAAAGAAATAAAACATGAAATATCAACATGTATTATTGGATCTCACAAACATTTGTCTAGATCTGGGAATCAATCAACGAAGGACATCAAATACCGTTAAAGACAAACCTATGTCAAAGTTTCAACTGAATTTCTCTTCTATTATTTGGTCATTTAAATACGAACGAAATAGTGGTGTATATGTTACGGTAAGAGTGAATAATTGAAGATTATTAATAATTATCGATTATTATTAATAATTACCGAAAGTCGAGGTTAAAGTGATAAATTAATCACATTTGTCGGTTTTTATTAATAATTTGACCCTAGTAGTGATAAATGTAATAAGTGGCCAAGGGTTGCGGGGCTTTATGGATCAGTTAGGTCGACTGTGCCCCAAAACCGACTCGGAACACCCCGACTTCACGTAGAATTTTGGCTACCGACCCTAGAGTGTATATAAAAAGCCGGAGGCGCGGAGGGAGAGCAGCCCCCGCCCGCTGTAACGAAGGATAGGCAACCGTGCGAGCCGCAGCGGCTGAGGCTGGTCGCCGGATGTGACCAGCAAGCCGAAGCTGCGGAGGTGAGCATGGGTGCCTATCTTTTGTTACGCAAGGGCGAAGGGGCTGAACTTCCCGTAGCGCCGGAGACGATGCAGAAGCTAATTTGTATTGACAACAAGTGTTTTAAGGGTTAGGTTGTTATAATAGATATTTCTCAGGAATGGTGCGTTACCTTTTCATGGGAGTGGTACCAGGGGAGGTGCGCCACTTCCCCTCTCCTTCCACTCCTCCCAATCCACCCCCTCGTGCTGCCTCATTAATAATTTTGTAAAATTATTAATAATTTTCAATTAATCAGATTTACCGTAACATATATACGAATATATTATTTTACAATATCACAACAAAAACAATTCGAATTGGAACGCTTTGTAAACAGCTCGTTTTAACACGTTTTAATTCCAATGAGTAATATTACTCTTACAGCGCTCGTGAGCAAATTATGTCAACGTTTTATTTATGTTGATTGAAATTCCACTGTTTGTAAAACAATGTTTGTGTTATACCATATAATTTCATCAAGCCAATTATTCTGGATGACACATGACTCACGACTCTCGCGTTTTTTATCCCACAAGGGGTAGGCAGAGGTGCCAGGATACCCACATATCGCATTGTATGTTCCGTCCCACGATATGATAGGGGGCGAGCCTATCGCCATTTGACCTTGTACAGTCAGCAACATAAGTCGCTACACAATCACGAGATTTGGAATTGTCTTATCATCCAAAATAATAATTATTTTCAATATCGTATGGCACTTCTCGGCATAGATGACTTTACATGGTTATATATAATTCATAAAAAGGTTACCAATAAATGTGAAGTGTTCAGCGACTTATGTTGCTGACTGTACCTAATGGTGAAATATTTTTTGCAAATCAGTCCAGTAGTTTCAGAGCCTATTAATGCAAATAATCAAACATTTCCTATTATAATATTAGTATAGATATAAATAGATGTATACATGGTATAAAAAGATGCGTGCGTTCCACTTGACGATTGCAACACTCATCCGAAGACGACGTCTGCAGATGCATATTTTGTTGACGTGTAGAGGAGAGATAAAAGTCTATTTAAAGAATATTTACAGCACGAGGCGAGGCGGTGCGGGTCAGATTCCAGGTGGCTCTAACGAGCTGTCATCTTAAGACCCGTGACCGATTTGCAATAGATATGCAACAATAATGTAGCGTTATTTAAAAGTAGAAAAATAAAATATTGGCGTCACTGCGGGCTTTAGTGAAGTGTGTCGTATGTCTCCAAGACTTTCATTAGTTCGTATTTTACAGACAGCGGTTCTAAGAATCTTATTGAAGTTTTACTTTCATGTTAGACACTGTAAGGTGTACACCGATTCGCGAAATTCCGTAAAATATATTTTATATTTGAGATACATCAATCTTATGTGTATGTATACTGAGTGGCATCGTTTAGTGTCTGGAAAAATATAATACCCTTTATTTATAACCTTTAGCATAGTTACTTTTAAGTATATTTTTTTCTGTGGCTTACGTTTAATTCACGACTACGAATACTGGTGGTAGGTCTCTCATATGTGAGAAGCTGCCTGGGTGGGTACCACCGCAATGTCTATTTCTCCCGTTAAATAGCAGTTTAAATTCACGTTATGTTTCGGATTGAAAGACATTGTAGCCAGAGTAATTACTGGACATATTGAGACGTAACATCTTATGTTTCAGGATGGCGGGCGCAGTGGAATGCCAAACATTGCTTTGTTATTCAAGGTGTTGTGTGGTTTTGCTACTGTTCATGAGCGGTCGCATCGCTTACCATCAGGCGAACGGCATGCTCGTCTCGCCATTTACTGCAATAATAAAAAAAATCTATTTATTAATTTGCAATTAATTAGTCAAAGAGTAATATGTTTTTTTTTGCTATACCTTTACTGGTGGTAGGGCTCTCATACGTGAGAGGCCGTCTGGGTAGGTATCATCGCATTGTCTATTTATCCCACCAACCATAAGTGTAAACGCACTGTTGTGTTTCGGATTGAAGGATATTGTAGCTAGAGTAACTACTTGATATATTGAGACTTAACATTTTATGTATCAGGATGGCGAGCGCGGTGGAATGTCAAGTATTATTTTGTAATTCAAGGTGTTTTTTGGTTTTGCTACTGCTCATGAGTGGTCGTATCGCTTACCATCAGGCAAACGACATGCTCGCCTTGCCTTTAAGTACAATAAAAATAATCCTTTTTATAAGTAAGAATGATAAAGGTAAACGAGCGCTCGGCTACTAGGTGAACGGTCAACATGGCTGAGGTTGCAGGATGTCACTGGATGCAGGCCGCTTCCAAGAGGTCGATGATACAGATTTTTTTGGGCTATGTTATGCAATGGACTTCCTGTGGCTCAAATGGTGTTGATGCCAAAAGTTTTTGTTATATGTATTTTCCATAAACAATTTTGTTCCAGACGTTAAACAATGCCACCACTATGCCATAAAAGCTAGTAAAAAATAATATTTTTCCTTTTATTAATTAAAATTCTACTGGAGACTCGCTCATTACTGAAATTTTCACGTAGAAAGTTACAGTTTCTATTTTTTGTCACTCGGGTAAGTAGTAACTATGAGGGACGCATTTTAATGTTTTATGTTCAATTCGAATCATATTTGGTTTTAAGTATGTTGTGATATGCGTACCACATATAAATCATTTTCAAAAAACCTAATAGATAAAACTACACTGAGTCAGTGAAGAAATAATACAAATGTAGAACAATAAAGTATTAATAGAAGTATAAATAAAATGGATGCAGCTTTTTTTCAATTTTTATTAAAACCTTAAAATGTGTAGTGATACGCTACAGTACATCAACAGCCGCTGCCAATAAACACTCCCAATCCAAAATTTACCGTTTTAGATTGACAGCTATTTTTTTTTCTGATACTATATTGCCAATAATCAATCTCAGTAGTGAAAAAACTATGGCAACATGACAAGAGACCAATCGAAAAGTAGAAAACAATCCAGATTGACTTCAATCTAATTTTTTCGATTGATTATTGGCATAGGCCGTTAGTAATTAGTGGCAGTCCCAACGGCATTCTGAAGGCATTATTTTATGGTCGCCCTTACAGTATTATCGCCGTCAGTACCACGTCCCGCTTTCCTTCTTAATTCACCATTTGGTTCTTTCTAAGAATTCGTAACAATTTATTTTTAATTTCCCCTTAAAATATTTCATGTTTGTTACGTTCTGCCTTTGAAGCTACAATAAAATGCAATTGGTTAGTCACTTCTCTGTATGTGTGAGACCCATGTCTAGGGGTGTTTGATGTATACTATTAAGAATATACATCAAACGACTTCATTATCCTTTCTCTGTGTAAAAAGCGAAGACAAACCTTTTTTTGAAACTTGAACTACTGAAATTATAGGAGGTTAGGACGAAATTGGGATAGAATTTAGATACTTATTATTGTATATTGCTTTATTTTTGAATATACATACCTATGCTCGGCACGGAACTCCGTAGTGTTTAAGATGAGGTTTTTTTGCTATTATTTTCAATAATTTCTGCTTTTTCCTTACTCGTAGAAGATATTGTAGGTATCAGAAATCAATATTTTCTTACATTTGCGTCTGCATATAACAACAAGTTTTATTCAATGTAACAGAAGTGATTACAAGATCTATAAAGAATGGGGAAATTTCAATTACACGCAAATCATGCCTATTGTATTAAATGTTGCAGATGTGTGACTTAGAACTCTAAGAGAAGACCTTAAGATTCAAAACATTCAAGCGACTACACCAGTTATATCTTAAACAATTGAAATTCATATTTGTTCACAGATCAACACAATAAGACCGATAGTTCATAATCCACTCTATGGGAAGTTAGCAGACCTATATTTGGATAACAACAGCATATCGGCTGTTAAGGAACTCGAGGGTTCGGAGTGGTTCTCAACTTTCCGAGTGCTGAGCCTACGAGGAAATATGCTGAAACAGGTAATTTAAATCATATAAGTATATAATTTATATCTTTTCCTCCTCTGACATAGTTTTCAATGTCAGAGGGTTTTATGTGTGGGTTTGGTTTGATTTATACATTTATTAACTTCCTGACGTTTAGATTGCTTTACAGCTTTCGTGGTGACATGACGGGGCGGGCAGTTCGCAAAAATTTAAATTGCTTTTACTCGTATTTGAATTATTTGCCCCTTATATATCCTCTTGTTTATTTACTGACGTATTTCTACGTTGTCGTTCTTTCTACATTTACAATTACTTGCTCATTAAAAAATAAAAAGATAATGAAATTCAACAAACTACTGAAACATACGTTAAAAGCTTTCTTCTTCTAGGTTTATGTTTTCTTAAGTGAATTAAGCTAGATATATAAACATGCACCCTCATGTCAATTAATTTTGTAATACTAAAGTTGTGCTCCATTATTTAACTACACATTCTAGAATTCTCTAGAAAGAAAATGTTAATTATGACAATAGCATACTACGTACAAATAATCGAAACACGTTTCGACGTAAAAAACGTCATAAATTGCTAATTATCTTTAATTTTTTTAATAGGCTTAGAACACACAATATTATGTACACAGCATATTATGATGGTTTTAAACGAATATTGCCTCAATATGACGGCTTAAAAGAAATATTGCGATACTATCATGGTTCACGCAATTTGCTTTGTCACAAGGCTTCCTTTATGACTTTGTGATATAGATGGACGGTGTGTTAGCAAGTCCATCTACATAATTGCCTCGGCTTTAAAAGCGAGGCTAATGTGTTATACCACCGCGACATAAACAAACGATGTTTTGGAAATAAACTTATGTGTTTACTTAGGAACTATTACCGCCAAAGATGAAAAACGACACTGAAATAATAAATTGATCATTTTTTAGGTTATAGTTATACAATTATATAGGTAATTTCGGTTTCGGGCCAAGTGAATTCTTCTTTTGTATTAACCTCTTTAATTATTTAAATTAGAAAAAGAAAATCGTATATCCATTGCTCACTATTTTTTCTCTTCATTCCATTCTTACTTTCACTTATAGTCCCACAAACATATCTGACCCGGTAAGAGAGTCGCTGTAATCGAATTTGGTGTTGCCATTAAAAATAGATATTACAAGAAAGTGGGTAAAGTAAGATTTTTCAATCCGATCAATAGTGTCGAGAAAATGACTGAATGTTTCATCTGCATGTTATTTTTCCTTCACAAGATTTCTAAAAATCGCTCTCCAAAACCCTTAAACAAGTGTATCTGTATCCTCCTCTACAATTGAGAGTACGATTGAGGGTGGTTAGGCTATATCACAGGCCATATAGTCCACCATGCTGCTGGTCAAATGCGGGTTGGTGGGCTTATATACCATAGAAATTCTTATAAGTCGCTATGGTATGCAGGTTTCCTCATGATGTTTTCCTGCACCGTTTTAGTGCGTATTTATTGACTATGAATACACGCATGACTCCGAAAAGTCAGAGGTGTGCCCTGAGATTCGAACCCGTGACCACCGTGAACATGTTGGCAGCCGCGTCTGGTCCATTCACCAACAGGCCACCACCCACGTAACGATAAATTTTAGTTTATGATATGTACTTACATCTATTGTGCTAGTACGTACACAATTCTGTTTTCGTGGAATTTATTTTGTAAAGCTGACAACACAAACCTTTGGCGGCAGCTACGCGTTGATACAATTTTTCGAAGGGTATTATTGGTGTCTGAAGACGCTTTTCTTCCTTCGTAAAATTTAATACCTGAAGTCTAACGTTCCTAGCGTCACTTTTTAAAGTTTTCGGCATTTTTCACTAGTTTTAAATAATACAGGAAAATAAATACATTGAGTAAACAACCAATGGCGGATATGTCAGCGACTGGCAGGTAGATTGACAATTCTAAATGACGCCTTTTGGGCCACCGGGCCAGATATGTTTGTGGCTCTATAAACACGTGTTGAATTCATTGCATTCACTCCTCTCACGTTCCAGTTAACACATATTGTTAGTTCAAAACATTGTTTCAAAATTAAATTTACACAAGTAAAAACAAAACCTATCCTACAATTATCTCTATCTGAGTATCATTCTCGAACACAAACCAGTGGGGTAAATATTTTTTCGACACAACCACATTTGACTTATTACTTGCGAATGACTGGTTTAATACTCGCGATTGATCTTTACATAGCAATCAAGATCGTTGCATGATTGACAGCCGTACACTCATGTCATTTATCATAAAATAAAACCAAGAAGTAGCAATTTAAATTGCCATTTTGTTCCAGATACCAGTCTACGCCTTCGACAAAGCGTTCCAAGTGAACAACAATATAATGCACGTGTTCCTAGGTCACAATCCGTGGCGCTTGTGACTGCCACTACATACCTAGGTTTCAAGGACTACTGCTGAAATACAAAAGGGTCATACGCGACTTGCCCGACATTAGGTGCTCCCAGTCGGACGATAAGAGGACGTCGTTAGTGCAAGTATGTTTGCCTGTTTTATTCTTGTTTTTTAGTGTATAAAATACAAGTAAGATTCAGCTCAATAAAGTGCGTGATGGTCTGTTGGTAAACGGACTAGATGCGGCTGCCAACATGTTCACGGTGGTCGCGGGTTCGAATCCCAGGGCACACCTCTGACTTTTCGGAGTCATGTGTGTATTGACAGTCAATCACCACGCACTAAAACGGTGAAGGAAAACATAGTGAGGAAACCTGCATACCATAGCGATTTATAAGAATTTCTATGGTATGTAAGTCCGCCAACCCACACTAGGCCAGCGTGGTGGACTATATGGCCTAACCATTCTCAATCGTACTTTCGATTGTAGAGTAGGCCCGTGCCCTGCAGTGGGACATATATGGGCTGATACAGAAGGTTCAGAAAGGTCATATAGAAATAAGTGGTGGCCATTTTTGAATTTAATTATAAATAATATACCAGAAAATTATGAAAGAAATGGTTGCCTGGACGAGATCGCCTCGAGCGCTAAAGTCACCACAATATTCTATTTTATATTTGATCATTCTTTTTATTTAAAAGTAGTTTTTAGTTTTTAATTAGATTAATCACAAGGTTTAAAAAATTATATATTTTCGCAAATATTTTCACAAAGTCCTCTGTCAGGTTTTTAGTACTATATACGTAAGGATCAAAAACTTAGATTTCTTTTTAAAGAATTTAAGTTTAAAACATTGAATAAAATAATAACACAACACACAATATAACACAACAATAGTAATATTGAATAAAATAAAACATGAAGTAAGGCAATAAGCTTACGTTGACCTAAATATGTATCACTTATTTATTCAGGTATTGCGCTTTAGATTTAATTTAATTTTGGAATTTTGAAATTCATCATTCATAATTCATCATCATATCAGCCACAGGAAGTCCATTGCTGAGCATAGGCCTCCCCCAAGGATCTCCAAAATTTTGAAATAACTTACCATTTATTTATGTAGTGGAAGTGATATTATAAAAGGACACGTATTCATACTGTTGTTAGGTCTAGCATAAAGCTTTGTGGTTTGTTGGCAGTTATATTGTAAATTATATATTTCTGTTGAAAAGAAATAAATAACAAAAAATATTTGTTATATTTGCTTGAGTGTTATCCCGCCCAGGGCCAACAAATATAACGTAATATCAATATGCTATTGTATTTTATTTCAACTTCTGCGAATTTCAATACGTACAGGTTTAATGTTTCATCAAAACGAAAATGTTTATTCATTTTACAATTTTAATTTTGAAATAACACTTTTTTTTGTTGAAATAAATAGCAAGACCGGCGTGTTCTTCGCCTGATGGGAAGCGATACGATAGCTCATGGACAGTAGCAAAACCAAACAACACCTTGAATTACAAAGCAATGCTTGGTATTTCACTGCATAAGCCATTCTGAGACAAGATGTAAAGTCTCAGTATGTTCAGTAGTAGTTACTCTAGCTACAATGTCCTTCAAACCGAAACAAAGCAGTCCATTTACACTGCTGTTATTCATTTATACTTCATTTTGGTTCAGGATTTTGCAGATGTTTTTCGATCTCATTATAGTCCATAGGACTTTATGATTGATAGAGATCAATATAACGGAGTTTCGCTGAAGAAATTCTACCATTATATATGTACATATAATGGAATTCGCATTATTTCACGTTTATCAAGGATAATAATGGGATCGTTTTATCTATTTAATATGGAATTCATCTTAAGCATTTTATTCAACAATCATCATATTAAAGAATATATTAGAGAATACATATAAGTTCCTGGTATTTTTTGAGTAATATAACTAACAAATCATACCGACTATGTGGAATGTACAATATTTCCCAGAATTTCTTATGATGATCGCGATCCGAACTAATACGAGTATTCTATTGCCGCATTTTTTAGGAACCCAGCAATGCCGCAATATTTGCGAGCGCGTCAGATTGTAGTACCAGTAACAAGGTTTTATTCTGGGTTTAGAGGTAAAGAGCTTTCATCAGAAAATAGTACGCCATGGGCTTAGCAATCCAGATTTGATCTAATTGGACTAGCACTCGTTAATTTTCATATTGTAAGGAATGAAATTAGAATAGAACAGAATAGAATAGAAAACCTTTATTTGTTCATTAAAACACGCATACACTGATACAAAACTCAAATACAAATCTATTACAAATAACAACGGACAAAATGATTAAAAGAAAGATTTAAAAAAAATACAAGAAAAGAAAAGTGTAGCAGCATATGTGTTGCAGCAGAACAAAAGGCTGATGACTCAGCATACGTTCACTCACACGAGCAAACACTGATATTCTGCCATTACCCGGCTGGAGAATAGTGGCGGAGTAATGAATTCATTAGTCTGTGACGAAATTCAATTTAAGAAGTACACACTACAAAAATGCACACGTAAACAAAAACATGTTATGATTTCTTGGTATTAACGATTGTGTAGTAATATTAATATGAATAATAATTATAATTTATAATAATAAAAGAAATAGGTAAAAAAACCACACAATACACCACAGAAACCTCTCAACAACAAAACAATACAAGATTTATTTTGGAAATGATCATAAGTACAAATTAGTGTGAATCACACAGCAAAATCCGCTAACAACCAACCACTAGGTACAGTCAGCAACATAAGTCACTACACATTCACGAGATTAGGAATTGTCTATCATCCAAAATAATAATTATTTTCAATATCGTATAGCACTTCTCGGCATAGATGACTATACTTGGTTATATTTTACGACTACAGAGTAATACATACAAATTTTAATTCATAAAAAGGTTATCAAAAAATGTGAAGTGTTCAGCGACTTATGTTGCTGACTGTACATTTGCTTTTTGGCTCTCTAGAAGCATGGTTTTAACATACTTTTTAAATGAGTACTTCCATTTTATATGTTTCAAAGGTGGAGGAATATTATTCCAACATTTGGTTGAGAGATAGCGGAAACTACCTAACCTACTATTTGAATTTGAATTATGAATACCATTCCGTATTTAATGTTTACTTATTTAAATATTCCGTCCCTACTAAGCATTGTTTTTGTAGAATTAAGGATTTGCGTTTATTTTTCTTTATTAAGTTGTGTAAATCTGAGGGTTGAGTTGGGAGTGTTCTTTGAAATAAAACGATTGTTACGCTTAATTTATTTACGGACAACAGGCTACGGCGGAGTATTTGTCAGATGTAGGGAAATAACAGGCAGATTTGATAGTCATTAAATACACGTTTAAATTGTATTTCAAGAGCAATAGAGTTCATATTGGATAAACCGATTTCACTGATTTTTTTAAATTTTTTATGGAATATTTTGGTCTAATGTTTTCCAAGTTGATATCATTTATGCATACCCAGTGAGGAAGTACTTATAAAAAGCGAATGTATTAGAAAGTTTTAAACTCATTTCTCTTTGTTCACCGGTAATTCTCATAATTTGTGGAAATTGAGCAGATTTTTGAATCAGGAAAGAATATCATGAAATTGTATTTTTATGCCTGATTCATATAATAATACAATAATATGGTTTCTACATACATAACTTCCATAGTTTTTGAGAAAATTAAGTTTGAAAATACTGTTTAAAACGCTAATGAGAATGGCTGTTTACGGTAATGAAAGTATTTATGACGGTACTGAAATAAGCCACCGATTAATTATTAAATTTAATAATTTGCATTTTTAAAACTGAATTAAATAATAATAAAAGACCTTAAGTGGCTAATATTGTGTTTATTAATTGAAAAATAACAAAAAATGTACTCAATACAATAATATGATTGTACAATTTAGTAACAAATGAAATTATGTTGAAAATAACAAAAGTTTCACTGACTTGCGTATATATGAATATGTGTATAAACTATTAGAAACATAAAATCAGACTTTAAGTACTTATCACTAGATAGTTTAAAACAAAGTCGCTTTCTCTGTCCCTATGTCCCTATCTTTAAAACTAAGCAAAGGATTTTGATGCGGTTTTTTAATAGATAGAGTGATCCAAGAGGAAGGTTTATATGTATAATACGTATATATTATTGAACAGAAATCTATTTGTAACCGGCGAAGCTGAGCCAGGCCGCTAGTACCATAATGTTATATATAAAAAATATCAACTTTATTAATCATAATATGAGATATTCCAAAATACAGTCTTTGAATTAACTTAATGCTTTGATGGTAGAATAATGTATTGCACCAATATCAATTGAGATCTCTTTTGGTGTGGCCTTATGTCTTCAATAATTTTTTTTAATTCTTTTCTTTCATATATCGTAATCTATCCTTCTCTTTTTGTTGAGCATATTTTTCAGGGTCTCTTTTTATTTCTGCATATATTTTTCTTTTATGTAGTTTAGCTTTTTCATTTTTTCTTCGTTGTTGATCCCTTTTTTAGATTTTGCCATTGCTGAAATATTAATGAAACAACAATTTTATTAATTCTAGATAATGCGAAAGTCTCTAAATATATATAAATAATTGTTAAAAATTAAAACAAAAGTAATTAATTCAAAAAAATAAGTATTGATTTTTTTCTCATTACGTTCCGTACACTCCCATTACCGTCCGAAATAAAACTGAGAGGAATTCCTGGCAATGAGATAGAATGGAATGAGGATTGACACCATTTTTATTTTTAATTAATAAACAATTAGTATTAAGTCTACTTAATATTGATAAAGTTATTTATGTACACATAAAAAATGAATTAAACAAATAATGCAGTAACGTAGTACAATATTTACCTGCTTATTACGTAGATGGTAAAGAGCACCCGCGCGTGGTAATCTTAAAAACTCGCGTAATATTGGCTTATAATTCATCAGATATTAGAACTACGTCCGATTTCGCCGACGGTGTTGGCACAACTAATCGGCCACTAGCGTATAGTACAAGTCGTAGATAATTAAATAATAACTGAACTTAGTAATCGCATTGACAAAGTCAGCTGAGTAGAATGAGATATTATTTTTGGTAAAAGTTTAAAAATCGAACGACTATTGTATATGATTTATACTTAAATACTTCAAATATTATCTTCTTAGTTAAATATATTGTTAGCCCGTTCTACCGACTCTTCGATATCTACCTCCAAATATTGGAGAAGTGTACACTCCGGCTAGCTGCATACCCGCAGTTACGTACAAATCACTCCCACCAAGGCTTTGGAGGTGGTGCCGTCAACTCAGCAGGTTTAAAACTAGCCAGCTACACGATGGCAACCTTTTTGGCTGTTTGAGTTTGAGATCGACAGGTCGTTAATTCATGACGAGCGCGTTCACCTTTTTCACTTTTGGAATTGACGGTTGATTGCTTGGTTGATTGTTTAGTTAATTTGAAGTGTGCTTTTGTGATATTAGTTATTGTCTCGGTTTATTTAGGTTATGCTTAAGGTTAATTTTATATTAGTTCATTAGAATTGTAAAGTTACCAATAAATTGTATTTAAGTGTTAGTTTTTTTTCTTAATTAAGTTTATTTAACCTAAAAATATTTTTTTCATAATTTATGAATACTGTTTTTAGAAGTTATTTAAAAATTATTAGGTCAACCCAAGGTTTGGATCGCTGAGGGTAGTGAGAATACGGGTATATTTTTATTTTTTCATCAGTAATTACGTATTTTACTCTTAAAAAAATATAAGAGAAATATAATAAATTAAGAGACCCAAAGAATAATATAAAAAATAATTGTTCGAATATTCACAAGGAAAGTATTTTTAAATCGTTCGGATTCACGATTTCCGCGAATGAAGAGAATTACCGTCACACAGGAATCCTTTTGAACTTATCTCAGCTGGAAATTTAATTTTTCTCGCGTTATTTTGAACTTTAATGTATACTGTTTGCCTCATGCATAGTATTCAGCAGTATTCAAATAGTGAAAAAAATGCTTTCAATAATAATATTATATAAGCATCTCAGTCAAAATCGTTGCGTGAATTATTATGTTGTTTATTGTTTGTAAAGTGGCTAAACTGTTTATTATGTATCAAAACTATATCTTGTTATCATAATTTAAGTCATTGCTAGGAATTTGTTGTGAATATCTTGGGGAGAGGTTTATGTTTAGTAGTTCTGAGTTGTTTATGTTACTAAACTGTTATAATTTCTCATAGACCAATAGTAATTTATATATTTACACGGAGGCTTCGTGCTCAGTTGGTTAGACGCGGGCTGTGAAACGAGAGGCCGCGGGTTAGATCCCCGCATAGAAACTAATTTTTGTGTGAACCACAGGTATTTTTTTTCGGGTCTGGGTGTTTGTGAGACCGAAAAGTCTCGTGTAGTTTCTAATACCCACGAAACATGACTCGATCTTAGTGTGAGGTCAGGACTATGTAAGTGCCTGTTAGGTGTATTTTTTATTATATATGTATGTTGTTATACAACGTGTAACAGGATTAATTCACAACCTCAGACACCCCAACTTTAAAATATTATTGCAATCATAGTTTATGCTTTGAAATCATACTATCATAATTACAAAATCTTTTATTTATGAAATTAGTTATACCAAATGTAGGCACTTAACATGGTCACCTTACGAGTTACAAATAAGAGTGTACTACTACACACGCTCGCCGGACACGCACACATGTACACAAGACACATTCACACGAGTACCTAACGCCGGTCGCCGACCGCTGCGCCGCGCCGCGCCGGCAGAAACAGCTGACAATAAACGAAATACAAATTACAAATTACGTACGTAACTGATTACTGGGTGGTTTGGTAAACAAATTATTATTTATTTAATCTGTAAGCATAACATTTGTGTTTTAACTATAAAATCTAAATATTTTACTTACTAGATATAATGCGTACGAACCCAACATAAGACAATATTTTGCATGAATCGGCTATAAAATATTATTAATTTCACTTCCCCTAAACTTAGTTCCTACAGGCGGGCAGGATACGGGCGTCATTTATTTTGCATTATTATGAATAAGATAATAAGATAACGCAATATCTAACAACGAATACTAGATTGGGAATCACAACCTAATCACAACACAAAAAAATACAACAAAATTAACTTACGTGTTACATGGCACTCATGAGGCGATTTCTTTTTAAAATATGTTCGACATGTCCACCACCTTGATACATTTTGATGCACATTTGCGTAATTGTTCACGTAATTTATGTAAAACTTCAGTGTCACTCTTCACTTTTAGGAATTTGCTCCACATTACCCTCCTCATCCTGGATCCTCCACATTAGTACTTTCACTGAAGTATACCAGAGATTTATTACGTCCCCACAAAAAAAGTCAAGAGACGTCAAGTCAGGTCAGGTGACCTAGGAGGCCATTGCACAGGTTCGCCGCGACCTATCCAGCGCTCTCCGAACTCAGCATCGAGATACCGTCAGACATGCCAATGATACATTATCACCACACAGTGCCAAAGTTCTCACCATTTCAGTGTATTTGAATATTCGAATACCGATAAGACATCGCGCGCGAAAGTTATCGAAATATCTACTTAACACTTAAACACAAGTAGACACAGATAACTGCGGTGCACGACTAGATTTTTTTCACATATTCGGTGCCCATTTAGGGATTGCAATAACGGGATATCTGACACACCGGGATTCCGCATACATTGTAGCAAAATTACAAACCGAATTTAATCACCATTTTAACGTTCCCCGAAATTATTTTTCATAGAAATACCTATTTGTTGTTTCTTTTCATATTGATTTTGTTACATTTAATTTGTTTCATTTAAGTGCATGTATTGCGCGGGATTTGGATCGCCCGGCCTTGCAAATACCGGGAGTAATTTTTTTCGCGGCGCATCCCTATACCGCCGCGCGCGCCATCGTTTGTCGGATGGATCAAATTGCATTAAACAATAGCTGCATCCTGCTCTATCTAGTTGTAGTTAAATGTGCGGAAAAGAGAATATGATAGTTATTTATTTTGGTAGCTTATTACGTTTATTGAGGCCTATCGTTGTGTGCGTTTGATTAATGATAGATTGCTTAAATAAACTTTATGACTATCGAAATAAAGTTCATTTTGTTCATTATTTAGTTATTAGAGTATTCGTTTAGTGATTCATTTAAAAATGATCTTATGTGCTGGAGTTACGTTTCAATTTCGTTTGTTCGGAGTACTAAACGAAGGAGTGTCTGTAATTTACTTGGTCTTAACTAATTATTTTGAAAAAAAATACCTACCGAAAAAAATGTTGATATCGGTTCAGTAGCTGATTCTGAACGTACTACTTTCCGCTTTTACATTAAAATCTGTTACATGTTGTATAAATCTTAAAGAAGTTAATTTTAGTTACATATACTTTTTGTTTTCAAAGTAATTCGAGCAAATTCAAACATTCTGCATCGACTTGGAAGCAGTCTTAAGGCCAGTACAGACTGGAACAGCATTGCAAGGGATTTAATTTTTCTCCAAAAGGTATTCTAACTTTAGTGCCAATATTAGAAATGCTTTTTGATGGCACGGAACAAATTGAAACATTGTAATTTATGTTGTATTCTTACCGGATAAGTTTGAATATCCTTTGGTAAAAAAAATAATAATCTCTTGCCATGCCGTCCCGGTGTGCCACAGATCACTCCCAATAGATACCTAATGCAAGGCAGCGGTTGCGCCCAGCACATATAAGCTATCAGATAGATATAAACCGATGCCAAATGTCGCGTCATCAGTGTCGTCCAAGTAGTGGATCCGCACATATCGTCGCACGTTAGCGAAAATTACATTTTGGGAACATAATATTACAGTTAATAATGATTTGTTCAATAAAATGGTGTGCAAAAAAACTCAAAAAAATAAAGTATCTAAAAAAAACGCAATAAGTTTTCATCGATAACTAATATTCTTTAAATTAATTTGGTCCCGAGCGAGCTCAATTTATACTGGTTAATGTATCAATGTCAAACAGTCGAGTTCGGATGGAGAATCAGCCGTCTCTTTTTCGCATAGCAATAACCGTAATAAGCCATCTTTTTTTGGTGAAATCACGCGTTCTTCTAGTGTTTGACGCATGTTTATAATATAATTCCCAGAAATATCGATATTGTAAAACAATAATGTAAATTAATTTCATTAAATGACAATGTCACAAAATATATATGGATTTAAATAGAAATTGCAAATTACCATAATTACGTTATTTTATGTAATTTGAAATAGTTAAATTTGTTAACAAGGTACTTTTACAATATTTTTTTATTTATCTTTGGCGTAATTAAATTTACTTTTTTCCCTCTAGTTGTATACGTTTTCAAATATAATGGGAGGGTATTTACCATAAGTTTAGTATACTAAGTTTATTGAGAATCAGTAGCACAAGCTATTGCACTAATTTTAACATACGTTGTATATATCGTCTCAAAAACATTCATAGTTCGTCAAGTGGGTTTCATCGTCACTTGTCGATATTACATTTACTACAGCCGCCGTCAGAATTCAAGAAACGGAATAAGTTATTGTAGCCCTTTAGGGCGTGAGGTTTAGTTATTTACTATTTCATATTTTTATCTGATCTTTTATATCAACATTTAATTTGGGTATTTCGCCATTATGGTATACAAAAATACACGGTAAATAATAGAAATAAACCGTTACATACTAAAGTATAAATCTTAATCCTATTTTATTCGTAGTTAGCGGTTGCCGGTTGGTATAATTTATCAGATCAGGCCGGTGAAAAAATATTATCAAACATTTAACAAGTTGGTAATTAAGTTATAGAATCGATCATAACACATGAACTTACTGGCAAATCGAACTATCGATACATTTTTTTATTTATCGACTTATGCCTCATCTCTCCAGTGAAGTCCACGTGACCACGCTGCAAGCCGCCCACCCCCCGCGCAGTTCCCTTCGTTGGCGTTTTCGGTTCAAAACAAAACTATCGTAATGCGGTATCTATTGGAAGCATTGACTTATATTCTACCGATAGACGAGGCGCGTCATAGAAACTATTTGTCCCGTATTTGTCAAAAGCTCAGTAGCGACATCTAGTACGTTTACTTGAATATTACGAATTATGATCAAAGATTATTAGACAGACAAGACAGTTCATGTCAATAATAGCTTTGCCTAAGATACTGCCTAAGTATAAATACCGTCATAGCAATAATATATTTGTAATGTTTTTTTTTATTTACGTGAATAATTCATGGAAATGATGTAAATGAAATTAAATACTCTTACAAGTGTACAAGTCTGTCAAGCAGTCAATCAGTGTACAATCAGTCTGACATTTCTTATAATAACATTTATGAATTTTTAACAAGCTGATAAGCTTTTTTCGAGACTAATAGACAAAAGGATTGGTACACCAGAAGTTTTCAAAAATGACTACCGCATTTGGAATACCTGAAATCTTCGTGTCGAAAATGAATTGAACAATTATAGGTATGTTCTCATGGTAACCACTTATATCCATTATAATAATTCTGGACAAATATTATAGAGATCTCCTTTTTTCGTAACCGACGTGGAAGAATATAAAACAATTTTAAATGATATTAGTCTTCAATAACAATGGGTTAGAATAGTCCATTAAATAATTCATATTAAGAAATAGGGTCTAAATACTATCCACTGTTGCAAAACATACATACAACACACATACTTTGAGTTATTAATTAACAACATGTGATTAAAATAAAATACTGAAAGCAATTTGCAACTACATTCTTCCTACATATTTGTATTTGTAATTTATTCGAATAGTTTATGCCTATTTGGTCCACTGATATGAATGTCCCTTGAATAATCAATATCTTATATAGTTCGTCTCTCTCACTCGACGAGCAATTATTATGCGCGGAAATGAGATATACGATTAAGGAGCTAACCTTGTATTTTAACGAGCTCTAAAATATATTTAATCCATTTAATAAATAAAAGATCTGTATTATCGGCATTATTCTGCAATATTATATCACTTACGTTGTATTCTTTAATTATATTGTAACTTCAGAAAATTTCGCTGTCGGTTTGACGGGGAAAAGTCAAAATAAATTACTCATAAATATAAACAAAGAGGCGTACTATTGCGCGGCCGTCACGCGGCAGACTGATTCGTGTGCGGTGCATGCACCGCACTTGGGTGGGACACGTTTGTTACAAAGAACGTCTTATCTAGTGTAACATTGACATCGATGATTGGAAGTGATCTGTGCGGTGTGCGCAGGCCATTAAGCTCCATTTACACGGAGAGAGTTTGTCACGGCGAGAAATGTTTGCCAATATCGCATGACAGAGATAGCCACCATAGATTATCGTGTTGACTAATGATTAGATGGTGCATGGTGGTTTTTATATCGTTACGATAATTGTTACTTCGAGGCAAGATAGTCTCCCCGTGTAAATGACGCTTTATGTTATTTAACAACCTCCTCTCCCCTCCTTTCTTAACAGAACCATGCATGCTTGCTTGCGGAGCCATAGCTTGACGATACAATCATCTCAGCGTGAACCAAAAGGTTCTCCAATTTTTTCTTTGCCTCACCGTCAAGCTTTGGATCAGTTTGACACGCGTGTTTCCTCCTTGCTATAATGCTAGGTCCTTCTGCTGTAGTGTGAAGAGGCATCTAAGCACGTTAGCATGATTGTGTCGAATGACATGTCGCCGTCTGATGCCATTCAATACTCTATTTGGATGGCACGTGCACTTACTGCCAGGTGCAATGCACCGTTCCGAGCCAGAATTAAAAAAAAAACTAACAAGATTGTATTTCAAACTTCGTGTCCACTAATCTTAACTTCTGAACAATACCCGCTGTAGAACAGCTCTTGTAAGACATGATTATGAAATATCCACTTAAAAGTTTGCAACGGTAGTGCTCGGATCATTTATCTTGTAGTGAAAGAAAACTTGCTCAACGTGAATAGCTTTTCTATTTTTTTATCGACTTCAAAAAACGGAGGAGGTTCTCAATTCGACTATGTTTTTTTTTATGACATTAATTTGTAATATTCAGTGGAGGCTTTTTGAGGCTGGTGATGGTGGTGTATGTGTGTAATTTGTCGAAACGGATTGATATAAATGAAATGGATTATTGAATAATTATGTTGTATTATATAATTACATATTTATTTAATTCTTTATTGTACAAAATAAAAAGGAATAACCGTTTAGAGATAATACATAACAACAAAGTGCAAATGGCGGTCGTATTGTTTTAAGGCAATTTCTAAAAGACAACCATGGGATGGATATATGAGCAGGAAAAAAGAATGGGCAGTGTAAAATAAAGACAACGAAAGCACGGAGACATAAATAATATCATAAAAACATATTAATACAATATATATATATATATATATATATATATATATATATATATATATATATATATATATATATATATATATATATATACTGGGTATCTCAAGACTGCTACCGAAAACGAAGCCGGGTGGTAGTTTTAGTGGCTACAAACACAATGAAACTAAAAATTTCGCAAAGAAACGCGACAATATTTTTTTATGATTTTTTAAATATCGTCATTTTTGGGTGGTAAATCTATAGTTTTTGCTAAAAAAATAACTTTAACTCTTTCCTACCTTTGAGTATTTAGAAATAAAAGGGTATACACTATTATTTTAGGAAAAAAAATGTATTTACCACCCAAATATGGCCTTAGGAAAAAGATAACAAAAAAAAATTGTCGCTTTTTTTGCAACTTTTTCTGTTGCATTGTGTCTGAAGTCGCTTAAACTACCACCCGGCTTCGTTTTCGGTAGCAGTCTTGATATACCCTGTATATATATATATATATATATATATATATATATATATATATATATATAATATAATATATATATAAAAGTATTATAATACAAGATTATTTAGTTATTATAAAAGGATCATACTTTCCAAAATTATTTGCAATTTATATACGGTTCCGTATACATTTTTACTCAGGACAACACATACACAACATTTATTGAGCACCACATAACATAAATAATGGATAACCCTTCCTAATAGTGAACTACAAGCGGGCTTATCGCTAGGATTGCTCTTTTCCGTACAACCAATAGAGTGACAGACAACAGTGGTGGGACATTAAAGAAAAAATTAAATTGGGGGTTACTATTTTGCCTTCTCTATTTCTTATTCTTTCTCTCTAATGTTTTGCTGCATCTTTTGTTTCAGATCAGCACGATACCACTTGGGAACGTTTGCAGCACCGAATCAAAAATGCCTATAAGTGCCGTCAACATCATCAACTTGGTGCTCCTATTACTCATATTGTTAGTGGTAGGTAAATTCCTATACGACTGGCATACCTTCAAATCTACGGGAAAATTACCGTGGCTGTCGTCGATACTACCGTGATACTATTCATATGGTTGAAATGGTGCTAAATAGTAAGGACATAAGTGGAAAAATATAAAAGAATATATCTGAATTTGTGTTCTTTATCCATACAGAGTAGACATTGAAGTATGATACTAGAGCGGACATTGGGAAAAACAATCTCTGCGCGTTGTGCCAGTAGGATGCCTGTGTTGCGTGCACACGGGAACCTAGTGAAACGAGAGCGAAGATGATGTACTGCACAGGCGTGACAGAGACAGAAACAGGAGTGGTATCGTATCGTTCATTTTTGGTACAAACATTTTGTTTGCAGTGTCCTCTCTAGTATTTTTTATTTATTTATTTTTCAATTACTTGTGTTAAGAATTATTTAAACCGAGTTTTAAGTCATTGCAAAGAATATAATTTCTCCGTAGAAGGTTTCTACTCTCTCGAATAAATCTGGCAAATGTTAGAAGACGAATATTTTTATATGTAGATCAGATATTGAATTTTTAATTCCTTAAACAATTTACAATATTAAATTATATTAATGGTGTTGTCCTGTCCTCTGTGATATGAATATAGCGTGCATGTTTAATATGGTTGGTAGCTTAGAGTATTTATAATAATAGAGGGAGCGCCTGGTACATCACAAATGTAGATGGTGGCGGAAAATGGTGGTGCCGGACCATCTCTTTCTGCCCTCCTATTGGCTGAGATTTGAAAGGTTGTCCAACATGTATGAATTACTTGGAGAATAAAAATAAATAATTTAGGTCTATTTTATTCCACTCAAATTCGGTTTAAAAGAATAACAGTTGGATATATTATATTATCGATTATCAAAGTAATTTAAAGCATTTAGCTGTAAAATAATTAGTTAAATTTTCACTAATATAGAAGCGCCACCAACATTACGAACAAGAAAATATCTATGTACATACGTTTTCGTGGACGCAAATGTATGACAGCGCTCCCTCTTTAATATAAGTGCTCTAAGGTTGGTACATAGATACAAATTATAATTATATTATTTCTGGTAAAAATATATGTAGTCCTAGTTATTATTGTAAAAAATAGATAGTAAAAAACAAATGTTTGATAAGACAAATTCAAAGTGAATATATTTTTAAATAATTACACTCTAGAAACTGTTTAAGTATTCCTAGAAAATGTTGTTGTTATCATAGAATTTAAATAATAATACATTACATCACAATAGGTGTTAAAATATCTATATAGTGTTAGATAAAATTATTGCAAATTATCTTGTAGATATGCCAATGTAAGAAAAATATTGTATTCAAATATCATGAATAAATATTTTGGTACTATAATATCATTATTTCCTGTCCTCTGATCCTTCGATATTTTCTGCTAAAATTCCATTATATATAAAATAAGGTTAGTATTTTACAAACATGAGAAATATATACTTGTTGCCAATCAATACGCTATTTGAGAGGCTTTACTTTAGGGCACGATATGTCGAATGAAAAAAACAATAGATAACATATTTTATGGCAACAATGTTGTTACATGTTTCATTGATAAAACCTCTACTTTATTTCAAGGGCATTTTGCTGAGTGATTTAAATAATGTTGTATACATAAAAAATACCATAAAAAAGTGTGTGGTGGCCTGTCGGTAACGGATCAGACGCGGCTGCCACCATTTTAACGGTGGTCACGGGGTAAAATATCATGGCATACCTCTGACTTTCGGAATCATGTATGTATTGATCACTACACACTATAACGGCGAAGGAAAACATCGTAATGAAACCTGTTTACCATAGCGCGCCGAGCTTACAACGTCCTACGGGTGCAATACAACAACGCTTTCAGGATGCTGTTGGGACTACCAAAGCAGTGGCGTAACTACACCATCTGGGGCCCGTGGCAAAATCATCGGATGGGGCCCCCTTTTTTATGGAGAGGAAAACTGTTAAGTTTATTTTCCGGTACCCCGGAGGAGATCGAAAGGAATATATCAGTGTTACTGGCCTGCCAGCACATTGCGGTCGAGGCGGGTCCCTAACAAAAACCTGCGCTAGCATAACGAATAAGACCCTGTCTTCCGCATTTCGGGCGATACTGGATATAATCTCAGGACGAGAAGCGCCCCGATTCCTTTCAGGTGATCGCCCGGCGCATAACCAGGACGCAGGTCTCTCTCAGTGGGGAAAAAAGTTGATATCCACTTATGTCTAGATCTGGACGCCCCTTTAAGATTTTGTGGGCGAGATCACGTGCTCTGTCGTCCATCTCGGAATCACAGCTAGTAAGAGTGCACTGCAGAGCAGTTACTCCGGTGGCCCCTTTAGGTAGCCTCATAAGTCTTGCGTTGGAGACCGTGCTGGAATTCTTGCACCCGTATTCTAAGATGTTTCCTCGAATATTTCTCAACCTTATCCTTGTCGAGGTGAATATTAAAATGAATTCGAGGAATCTTCGAATAAGGTATGCTTAGTTAAAAATATACCTTTCCTAGAAGATTCTAGAGTGAGGTTGAGCTGAGAAAATACGTCATCTGATCTTCTCATTTATCTCACACACCATCAGACGGAGGCATTGGACAGTAGGGTTGAGCCGATTTTTTATCGAGTGCGGCATGGCGTCGTTCTGGTGAAGCTCCTGCCTGGTATTTCAACTCGAGGAACTCTGAAAGTACATTGCCAGCTTTCTGGATGCTCAGAGCATAAAATTCGTATTGGACGCCTTTTGTATCGAGACTAAGACCATTAATTCTGGTGTTCCATAAGGCTCGATGTTTCCACAGACACTGTCTGTTCTGCCTAAGAGCCTAACCAGCTGGCATTGTTATGCAGATGCTAGTAAGAGACGCAGGATACATCGGACTAAAGAATCTCTATCGGGGAGCCGTTGATGAAAGATGGCCTCAACTTTTGTCGGAAGCCAAGACCTCTTTTAAAGACTCCTTACAGCGCCGAGCTCTTCGAATCGTCAATAACCCCGATCTCACGGAGAATGTGGAGCCATTAGGAGCCACTGCGGTGAGACTTCGAGTCTCTCTGTCTAATCTATTATTGTTCCACGGAAAGTGCTCTGAGGAAGATGGCGCCACTATCGCTAATCTTCCGTCACACTTCCCGCACCGCACCGCAGTAGAGTTCAATCTTACTACCTGGAAACTATCCGTTCCCGGATGTATGTATCACAAATAAACATTGTTATCTTTAAAAAGAATTAAGAAAATAGTTTTTGATTATCAATTTTGTTGGTAATAAATTAGTTAGGTTCTTTCTCTGCTACGGTCTCTCGGGCCTGAGGGGCCTGACTGCGCCGCCGCGCCGGGGGCCCCTAAGGCCGGGGGCCCGTGGCATTTTGCGCACTATGCCACCCTATTGTTACGCCACTGTACCAAAGTACTGTAGTGCCTCTAATATGTTCACTGAAAGTCGTACAGATGGCTTTCACGCATTAATGCGTAAAAAAACAGCTTCTATGTTGCACCGTTTGAGAACGAGTACCAATAGTATGTTGAAAGCGATTGCTGCAAGATTTGATTGTCCTATTCGAAAGCACTGGGTGAAATTTGTAATCCCATCAAAAACATCCTGTAAAAAAATTCCAAGTCTCGCAGCTCAGTTTTTCTACCGCAAAAAGTTGTGAGATCCATGAAATACCAAGTCGATTAATTTATTTAGTCCTTGATTAAGGGACTTTCTGTATAAAGTTATTACGTAAGTTATTATCATATCAATATTAAAAATTCTTTACGTTGTAAATAAATAGATCGACTTGGCCATCGCATGAAAAATAATGTATCGTACAATTTATGCATAATGCTACTGGCCCAGTCGATCTATTTATTTAAACACTATATACACACTATATACACTATATAGCCTACAAATTATAAATTATTGTCAGGTCTCATCTCGCGACGTATTTTAATTTAGTGTTAAATATGGATTTATGCATTATTTCGACTATTTTGATATACTTGAGGTGGACGATGAGGAGCGGCAATCCTAAAGATCCCGTTTCTCTGGAAGAAGATGAATTAAGAGGTATATACAGATTTACTAAAAGGTATGTCAAAGAAGTGGTGGACTTGATCCGAGAAGATAAAGAACCGACAAAGAAGGGTAGTGGCTTCTTTGAGGAGCTTCAAGTTTGTACAACTCTCAGGGTATAATATATAATGATTGTGCGTGGTGGCCTGTTGGTATACGGACTCGACACGACTGCCAACATGTTCACGATGGTCGCGGTTTCGAATCCCAGGGCACACCTCTGACTTTTCCGAGTCATGTGTGTATTGATAGTCAATCACCACGCACTAAAACGGTAAAGGAAAACATCGTGAGGAAACCTGCATACCATAGCGATTTATAAAAAAATCTTAATATGTAAGTCCACCAACCCGCACTAGGCCAGCGTGGTGAAATAAATGGCCTAACCACTATCAATCATACTGACGATTGTTGAGGAGGCCCGTGCCCTGCAGTTGGACGTATATGGGCTGATACAGAAGACGTACAAGACAATGCAGCTGACATACATGGCTTTTTATACATAATGTTGTATAAAGGCGGACTTAATGCCTAAGGCATTCTCTACCAGTCAACCTTTGGGTGATGCAGAGATTGTACAAAGTAGGTGTTAATAGTATAACGATATATATATATATATATATATATATATATATATACCGGGTATCTCAAGACTGCTACCGAAAACGAAGCCGGGTGGTAGTTTTAGTGACTACAAACACAAAGCAACTAAAAATTTCGCAAAGAAACGCGACAGTTATTTTTTATGATTTTTTAAACATCGTCATTTTTTGGTGGTAAATCCCTAGTTTTAGCTAAAATAATAATTTAAACTCTTTTATACCTTAGATTATTTATAAATAAAAGGGTATACACTGTTGTTTTAGGAAAAAATGCATTTACCACCCAAATATGGTCAAAGGAAAAAAATAACCAAAAAAAAAATTGTCGCTTTTTTTGCCACTTTTTCTGTTGCATTGTGTCTGAAGTCGCTTAAACTACCACCCGGCTTCGTTTTCGGTAGCAGTCTTGATATACCCTGTATACAGGGTATTTTTTGGTTATTTTTTTCCTTTGACCATATTTGGGTGGTAAATGCATTTTTTCCTAAAACAACAGTGTATACCCTTTTATTTATAAATAATCTAAGATATAAAAGAGTTTAAATTATTATTTTAGCTAAAACTAGGGATTTACCACCAAAAAATGACGATGTTTAAAAAATCATAAAAAATAACTGTCGCGTTTCTTTGCGAAATTTTTAGTTGCTTTGTGTTTGTAGTCACTAAAACTACCACCCGGCTTCGTTTTCGGTAGCAGTCTTGAGATACCCGGTATATATATTTAAATTAATATTATGCATATACGTAAATATAAGTTTACATATATATTCAATGTTTTCAAATATATACCTATATAATATACATACATACTTACATACATATTTAAAAAGTGGTGAAAGTTAATTTGACGATTCTGCAATTTGTTTGAGTAGAAGTTCCCGGACCTTCACTTTAAACGCGTAACGGTTTCTGCATAGCCTGATTTCGAGGGGAAGCGCATTCCAAGAAGTATCGACTGTATAGAGAAAGAATAATGTAAGAAATCAGTAGTATGGGGAGGACACTGGAGAAGTAAATTGTAGGTAGACCGAAGGTTTCTATTGTGGTTGCAACCGAGATACTGAAATAAAGAAATTAAGTAGGAAAACTTCCATAGACGCTTACTTGGAAATGCTGGTTATGGGCTAAGTAGCTATTTGTTTGCACCTGACAAAATCAATAATAAAATGCATACGAATTAAATATACGAAAACAACGGTTTGTTTATAACTTTTTACATTTCTTGCGCAAAATGACAGTTGACGTTTCAATGCGCGTTCAAACGTGTTCTCTATTTTTCGACGACAATTTACAGAATGGGAAATAATAAATAAACAATTTTGAAACCAGTATTTTTTAAACTGAAAATATTTTTTGATAAAAAGGAATTGTCGTTGCGCTATTTCTCAAACCATGGGTAAATAAAATCATGTAAATATAAAATAAAATCAAAAATAAATAAATGGTGTATTCAACATTTTAAGGTTTCGGAACGGTTCCCAAAATGTTACCAGCAGTTTGTGTCATAACAAATAAATAGTTATACAAGGCTTATACACTGTTTATTAGTAAAGTATTGTATAAGTAGCTATTCACACCCTATCTATTGAATAAGTATATAAACGTTAAACAATTGTATAATATATTTTTATTAGTAAGACTATTAATGTAAAAATATGGATCGATGGTCTGAAATAAAGTTATATTATTATTATTATAGCGATTTGTAAAATATCTATGTTGTGTAAAGTCCACCAACCCGCACTAGGCCAGCGTGGTGGACTATATGGCCGCACCACTATCAATCGAAACTCTTGATTGCAGAGTAGGCCCGTGCCCTGCAGTGGGACGTATATGAGCTGATACAGTATAGTACATGTGGCATTGTATAGCACTAAAAAATAAATCCAAATAATGATAGAAAGGAGATCAGTCGATTTGGTCCAACTACGGACAAGATATTAAACACAAGATATTACTAAAAAATCAGGCGTATTTTTTTAGATTCATTTCTCTATTTATTTTTATCCTACGCCGTCGGGATCAGATTTTGTAAAAAAAAGGATATCATAAAATATTCTACCACTTTTTGCATTGTTTGCAATATTATCAGAATTGACATCTGTCTTATAATTCGTTTTGTTAAATTCTATTCTTTGTGCTTGGTCGCGAAAGGAATGTGCTTTTGTGGTATTGGTTATTTTGAGTTTATTATTTACGACAACTCTTGGCTACTCTAAATAAGATTACAATTATTATATTCCCAAAAATAGCAGAGCTTGCTCAGTGCGTCTACGCAATACCATGGTGCATGTACAATTATAAAGAATTCTAAAACATCAATCGATTTTAATGAGATAAATAGTATGCCAGACCACTTAGTGCGTTATTGGTTAGGACAGAACAAAAATATCTGGATCTGGATCAGCCCATATACGTCCCACTGCAGAGCACGGGCCTACTCTACAATCGAGAGTACGATTGAGAGTGGTTAGGCCATATAATCCACCACGCTGGCCTAGTGCGGATTGGCGGACTTACATACCATATAAATTCTTATGAATCGCTATGGTATGCAGGTTTCCTTACGATGTTTTCCTTCACCGTTTTAGTGCGTGGTGATTGACTGTCAATACACACATGACTCCGAAAAGTCAGAGAAAATAAAATATGTTTTGTTTATATAATGTTAATATGTTTTGTCAAAAACAAAAATATGTTTTGTTTATATTCAAATCGACAGCTCTTAAAATGGCCACAATGCGAAAATACAACATTATTGTAATCGCATTGCAATCAAAAGGACAGTGGGATGCTGTGCACATGTAATGACTATTATGTGGTACCTTGGTTGGGCTAGGTACCAAAATAATATCACACCTCCTGCAAAGCATCTCGACAATGTACTGTTACTACCAGTTACATGAGATATTGTTTAAGAACAAGTTCAATAGAACTTTTTATTATGAAAATGTGTTTCTTACTATCAATACCAAAATTTTTACCGTCATCATTCCCTTTTTAGAATGACATACCTTCTTTTGAAACGGATATATCTAACCCCAGAAATGCTTTCTTTATCAACTTTATATCGAAATGTATTTATCCATCCATCCATCCATCAGCCAAAGGAAGTCCACTGCTGAACATAGGCCTCCCCCAATGATTTCCACAGAGACCTGTTGGAGGCAGCCTGCATCCAGCGACGTTCCGCGACCTTTACCAGGTCGTCGGACCATCGTGTGGGTGGACGTCCTACGCTGCGCTTTCCGCTACGCGGCCTCCATTCGAGCACTTTCCGACCCGATCGGTCATCAGATCTCCGCGCTATGTGCCCTGCCCATTGCCACTTCAACTTGCTAATCCGGTGGGCTATGTCGGTTATTTTAGTTCTCCTACGGATCTCCTCATTTCTGATTCGATCTCGTAGGGAAACCCCGAGCATAGCCCTCTCCATAGCTCGTTGAGTGACTTTGAGGTTCCTAATAAGGCCCATAGTGAGAGGCCACGTCTCGGTGCCGTAAGTCATCACTGGCAACACACAACTATCGAAGACTTTCGATTTAAGGCACTGAGGTATTTTGGTATTTTGGACGAGTATTTAACGAGAAAAGTATTTAACGTGTTTATAATTATGTAATACATTTTACAATATTATTAAACGAAATTATTTGAATAGTTACAGAAAATATAAAATATTGTCCAAATAAGATATAGGTATGTGAAGTTAGTAGAATATGGTAGTTTTTATAAAACTTTAAGAGGATATATCTTAAATACCCCATATCGTAGCTCAAAAAGACAATATTATATTTAAAGGATATTGAATCTTTATTATTTAATTTTAGGTCTCATTTGTGTCCGTCAAGTTTTCACTATTAGGCCCAATTTCCTTAGGTAATCGACCGATCTCCTTTAGATATCGCTTTATTAGGCAGTTAAAACGTTTTTTATTCAATTTTCCAAATGTTGTCCTTAATGCAGAGTAACGTTGGGCAAATGGATTGCTTAACAGATTTGGGCAACGTTTTATATTCTTTAATGGATACTTTAGGTGGTTAGGACTATATGGCCTAACCACTCTCAATCGTATTCTCGATTGTAGAGTAGGCCCGTGCCCTGCAGTGGGACGTATATGGGCTGATACAGAATGGATACTTTAATCATACTTTCAAGGTTGGAACAGATTTGAATTGCACAAAAGTGTTTCATTTTTGTTGCTTTCGTTTCGGTTAATGCTCTATAGGAATTAAATTAGAGCCTGTCTTGAAGCGGTCGCAGAACACTTTCATAAATAGGCTATAGCTGTACATAGATAGTACGAAATAAAATAATAATAAGCAGATGAAGTATTTTTGTGAGTTGTTGTATATATGTATTTGATTGAATAGTTTTATAAAATGAACTTGAAGTTTATTTTTTTGTATGGGGCTTTGTGAAAAAAATGTAAAGTTAGTCATTTTTCCAAGAACTCCGGGCCTGGATCTCGATTATGTTTATATTAATTGAAAATATATTTTTTTCCCGACACAAAAGTGGGTTCATCAAGGGACAAAAATCTTCGCACCGATACTAAGTTCATAGTCAAATTGGGATTCTCCTTTATAAATGTCGTATTTTGTAATTTTTGGCTCTTCCGACTCAAAATGTTGCCGACACCTGCCCTAGAGATATCGCAAATCGAATAGCGTTTTATTCAAGTTATCGAGCTGCTAGCAAAACGAAAAACATAATTCAAGCACACATAGATATCAAACAATTATTCTTCCGCTTTGATATTGTAGTCAGAAGCAAATATACGAAACACAAAGGGTCCAAGCCGCATTTAAATGCACGTACATTCCTACTTTTGAATTTAGAACATTAATTAAGTGGATCGGAAAAAACATTTTGCTGACGGCGTAGCTTGAAACACCGCGTTGGTTACGATTTTTTGCTCCATAAAAACCCAAAGAAACGAATATTTACGCTGATATCGTATTTTGATTTAGCATTCAAGACAATCTATCTTTATTTTTTATTGCAATGGCGAGACCAGCATGCCATTCGATTGACGATAGAATTCGACCGCTAATGGCAGTAGCAAAACCACACAAATCAGACATCCTGAATTACAAAGCTTGGCATTCCACTACTATCGCCGTTCCGAGACATAAGATGTTAAGCCTCAATATATCCATTAGTTACTTTATTGTTTATTTATTCCTTTGAATATTCTCTACCAATAGTAGGATTATGTTGAGTGATGGCTTCTTGTGGATAAAAAAGGGTAACAATGTTTCATTTAATACTTTATTGAAATAACATACAACATACAATATATAAAATCACTCTATTTATAGTGACAGAATTCCAAGATTTCCGAATCCTTAAACATATTATGTAGGCCTAATTGAAGACAAACACTCACATCTTTCATCTTTTTGGGTTTCCGACAACCTTTTAGATAGTATAAACAAACATTTATTTAGTTTCAGTTTCAGGAATATCACTGATGAGTGATTTATTTTTTGTTCTCAACGTTTGTTTATTGGCACGAGAACATTTTGTTTATTTATATTCTTTGTTGTACACCAGGAAAAAAACAAAAAATAACTAAATTTGAAATAATTATAATCGGCGGCCTTTTTCACAAGGCAATTTCTTGCAGGCTACCTCTGGATGGAGATAAGAGAAAGGAGAGAGAAAGGGCAGTCTTAGTAAGTGATTTGTAATTTGAGTAAAGTCGACACATATAAGCCGACTCAAAATCTGATTTACTGAGACTGAATCCGAAACGCGACCCATTTGTGTGCGTTCGACTACCGTTTTGAAGAGAACAGGGGGTTACTACGTAACACGACATTCGATAAATAGTTGCGATTCCGCGTGTTAAAACCTACTTTTTGAGCCTTCGTTTTCAATCGTATCGACTGTATGTTTCAACTGTTTAAAAAGTGTTCCATGGAGAAAATTCATCGATAATTCACAAAAAACTAAGTACCTACATTCGATTCGACGTATCGCACAATATATCGAATATCGAGTTACTCAGTAACCTACTTGGGCAGATACGTATGTCACCAGCCGTTTTCCATTCTTTATTTACAAATCTATTAATTAAAGCTAGTTTATTTTTCTTGTATTACGTACTTTTTTACATAACCTGATCATATTTTTAACTAAATTATTCTAAAAATATAAAAATTCAGTTACGCCTACGATAGCTTTCAAATGTTGGATGTATTTCGTAACGAATTAGGAGCACAGATTTAGTGAATAAAATAATTTCAATTAAATGTGCGATATTTTTAATTCGTCTTTGTGCCAGCATTTTTGCTATCAGTATGATCAGAGGTTATGGTTCGTGTACTTAACTCATGCGTTAGATTTTCCAACTGAATTATTTGATTGACAATAAATTGCTGGAGGATCTTCAAGTATGAATAATAAACTTGCAATATAATTTAAATTATAAAACAATAAACACATAAAATAATCAAGTACATATATAAAAAAATAATCTAATATGAAATTGTTGCATTCAGCAAGTCGGTTTTGTATAATATAAAACATACAGTCGAATTGAGCACATCCTCCTTTTTTTAAAGTCTGTTAACACGTAAACAAAAAGAAAATTCGTTTTGCTGTTTTTGTAACTGGAGGGAGCTCATCGTTTTGTTGTTTGTGTTTTATTGTATTTAACATTAAAGTATTTTAGGGCTTCATTGTTATTATTACATACTGGAATTTAGATGGAAAAGCGCTTTTGAGTGTAATTTTGCTGAATATAAATAGTTTGTTTGTGAGAATCAAATTAAAGCTTATTTGAAGGTAGTCTGGACATTATATGTCGCCTAAATTGAGTGCTCACAACTGTCTATAAAAATCTACGTATATAGATTTGTTGGTGTTGCAATCAGTGACTGACTGAGGATTAAAAAAAATGACTGTTTTCGCCCGACTTCTAGTTCTGTTTGTCGGGAGATGTAGAGATTGCGACGGTAATTACCCAGGCGGCCTCTCACATATGCGAGACCTCCCACCAAAAATCCTTTTACTTACTTTATCGAGATAACACTATATTAATTACAAATATGTAATAGGCGTGACGACAGTATCAAAATATCAAATATTTTATGATGTTAGGGGGAAAAACGTATTAGAGGGATTTAAAACGTTGTTTTAGTTTTAATCCAGAATTGGAGATTAACAAGATTTTCAATAAAATAAAAGTACAAAATATAGCAATCGGCCATTTTGACAGAAACGCTAGCCACGACGCATGACGTCACGCCTATGTAAACCTGCCGTAAACATTACCAATTCTTTAGAAATGTGGAATGTGAACTTTAGCGGAACCACTTATAGACTTTAGAATTCATTTTTATCAAACGAAATATGATTTGTTTCATTAACTTTCTTCGCTGCGCATAGACACAATGACATGTTTACCTAGTGGTGACGTTATAACGGACGCCATGACACCTACTAGCTTTTTCTGTGCACTATTGAAAGATTATTAGAAAAATGGCTTAAAACTATGTTAAACCTTTGTTAATTCTTGAAATATAGATTATTTCGTATATAATAAATGTGTATCTATTTTATAAAACATGATTTTAAAATAATTCGTCTTGCCTATTACCGTATAAATCTTTTGTAACAATATCACAATTTCAGAAAAGATTATGTGTGCGTGTGAAATTATATTATACCGGGTATACCAAGAGTGCTACAGAGCAAGTTTCATAATATATCCCAACGTATACAGGGTATCTCAAGGCTGCTACCGAAAACGAAGCCAGGTGGTAGTTTTAGTGACTACAAACACAATGTAACTAAAAATTTCGCAAAGAAACGCGACAGTTTTTTTTTTATTGCATTGAATGGCGAGACAAGCAAGCCGTTCGCCTGATGGTAAGCGATACAACCGCTCATAAACAGTAGCAATATTCCACTGCGCTCGCCATCCTGAGACATAAGATGTTAAGTCTCAATATGTCCAGTAGTTGCTCTGGCTACAATGTCCTTCAATCCGAAACACAACAGTGCATTTAAGCAGTGTTGTTTCACGGGAGAAATAGACATTGCGGTGGTACCTACCCAGATGGCCTCTCACATATGAGAGACCTACCACCAGTAAATGGCAAATGACAGTTTTTTTTATTATTTTTAAATATCGTCGAGTTTGGGTGGTAAATCCATAGTTATTGCTGAAATAATAATTCAAAGCCTTGCGTACCATAGCGTCATTAAAAATAAAATGGTGTACACTATTATTAAAGAAAAAACTATGTATTTACAACCCTAATACGACGATAGAAAAAAAAAAACTTAGTCACAATTTTTTTGCACAAAATTTAGTTGCATTGTGTCTGAAGTTACTAAAACTACCACCCAGCTTCGTTTTCGGTAGCACTTTTGATATAACCTGTATATTTAAGACAGAAATACTCGGTAGTTTATGTACTTTTTCTACTTTTGCTGCCAGTATCAAATAGAAAGATAATTTATTCTGGGTAAAGGGTGTGAGTTGTGTATGTTAAAAAATATACCACTATCTCTAATATATACTTTGCTCTAGTATTCCTGGAAGTAATAAATTACTATGTTAGCGTATCGCCTCAATGAAAGCCAATTCAAACGAAGTTCAAAAAGCTATTCTGGTATGTAACACAGGCCACCCTTTATAGCAGTCACCCTGGATTCGCTATCAGGAACTATGTAAATTCGTTAGTGTTTTAGTGCACGGTAACTGCGAACTATAGTAACTTTTTGCGAAATTGTTAAATCATGTCTTCTTTAATTTGATGAGGCAGGACATGTATGAAAGTTGTAATTACGTGAATAAATAGACTGCTGAAATGTCCCAACGATCAAGATTCACCTAATTAATATTATACGCATATTTTAACGTTGTAGTAGCAGAATCAAAAAATATAGTGTATATAATGTGGTTTTCCATTTATTTTTTCAGTTTAATAATTGCTTTTCTAAGTTGTATTTTAGTCGCATTTATTTTATACATTGTAATAAATACATTGTCTTACTTAGATTACGTTTTTATTAGGCAAACTGTGCACAACTATGCATTATTATTATTTTTTTGTTTTTGGGCCGTCATAGTTAGGTCTACTTCCCGATATCGGTTTATTGTCTAGTTCTGTCGTCTAGTTTTCGTATTTTTAGTTTTTAAATACGCTGTATCGGAAATTAATGTGATCTCTTATTGTATATAAATTTAATACTTATTACATGATCTGTTCACGACAATGAAAATTTTAATTAAATGTCTGTCAAAATTGCTTCAGATACTCTATCCAAAGCATTTTTAGATTTCATTTTTTATTTATCGATTTAAGAAAATAAGCCCCTTTTTGGGTGGGCTGATTTTTAAGAATATAAATATTACAAAATATTATGTACAAGCAAAAATCACAATTTGCCTCGTCCCACGTATCATAAATGTCAACGGAAGAAAATTGGTACCTGGATTAAAATTCTTCATGTCGTAATCTTATTTTTATGAAAGTACAACTATCTAAGTTTTTTTTGTAAAGTATACAGAATATACTATTATATATAACGAGTATACACGGCGATATGTAGTTTGTAGAATAACAAAACCAACAAACGAGTTATGACTGAGCTTTTAGCGATTCCTCTTTGACCATTTCGCCAAGTATTGTTTTAGATGTTATATTTTACATATTCACACACATATTTTCGTAATATTTATTACCAAGAATTAACAACATGTTTACGGGAATACTTGCTAACCGCGAAGGCCGCCAAGCCCCAAGGGTTTTGAGGAATCTGCTTCATTATAGAGTTCAAATAATTTGTACGATAATATAAAGCTATTACATACGTGGTAAAATGTATAATGTCTTACTTCGGGTTTTTATAAAGATAAAACTTTTATGGTTTAAATACAATGAAAAAGTGGAGTCAAAAACCCTACTTTAATAGAGACTTATGTAACATTTTTCTTATCACCTTTGAGTCAGTTTTCAATAATAAATATTTCTTTGTTTCTTATTTCCTTCTAAATACAACTCGTAAAACGCGGGATAACACACATTTCGAATCAACGTGCCTACTTTTAGTTATATAATACCTCAATTGATACCTAAATCTGAATATTGTACTAGTGGTAGGGATGTCATTATTATGTGAGCAGCCGCCGGGGTAGGTACCACCGCAATGTTTTTTTCTCGCCAGATGATTAGTAACTTTCATAGACTTCGCTTTAACACTTTTTTATATTATAAAATTTTATACATGAATTCTGAAAACTTTTGCTTAATATTTTAAGGGGAAGCACGTGTAATGTTAATTTGATTTATACAACAACATCCTTGTTATTATCAGAGCAAGTTACGAAAATTCATCCTAATAATGACGCAAAGACGATTTACTAAAATGCATATCAGCATGTGTGCCATTTATTTGGACACCCATACAGGGTGTCCATCTGTATCAGCCCATATACGTCCCACTGCAGGGCACGGGCCTCCTCTACAATCGAGAGTACGATTGAGAGTGGTTAGGCCATATAGTCCACCACGCTGGCCTAGTGCGGGTTGGCGGACTTACATACCATAGAAATTTTATAAATCGCTATGGTATGCAGGTTTCCTCACGATGTTTTCCTTCACCGTTTTAGTGCGTGGTGATTGACTATCAATACACACATGACTCCGAAAAGTCAGAGCTTTTCGGAGTCATGTGTGTGTGTGAGTCATGTGTCATGTCATGTGTCACCCATACAGGGTGTCCATGTGTAAATATATTTAGTAGTAATGCATATTGTCAGTGTGAGTATGTTAGGTGTGAGAATTTAACAAACTAGAAATATTATTGCAAGCTTTTATTAAAGTAAATATATTTGCATTGATTCCCAAATATCAAAAAGTAATGGTGACACAACGCATAAAGCAAATTGGGATTTCTTCAAATATTTTCCTCGGGGTGTTAATCAAATATTAAGAGATTCGAACATTTAATATGGGTTTTATATTCAGATAGTGTTAATTATTGTTAACACTAATATAAAGGCTCAGATATTTAGAATTTGATTTATTTGTTCCACCAGAGTTTGCAATATGATAAATGTGACTCGAATTCGTTATACGGCTTAATGGTTGGTAATGTTCGTTGAATAAATATTTCGATAGTACAACGTAGAACTTGAAAGGTCATGCTGCTAATTAGAATATAACTGGTTCATTTATCTGAATGGAAATAGATATATGTTTCCATTATCATTATTAGTAGACCTGTGGCTGAAAATGATACGACAGCTATTTATTTTCATTAACATTCTGCTGAAATTAATAGTATATATAATTTTTTTTAAGTATTATATCAGGCCATATATGTACGTGCTACTTCAGGGCACAAGCCTTCTCTACAATCGAGACTTCGATTGAGAGTGGTTAGGCCAATGTCGTGGAGTATATAGTCCACGACTCTGGTCTAGTGCCATTTCACGAAGTTTACATACCATATACATTCTAATATATAATGTTTCCTTCTACTGTTTATAGTGCGTGGTGATTGACTATCAATACACATATGACTCCGAAAAGTCAGAGGTATGCCATGGGATTTGAATCCGCGACCACCGTGAGCATGTCAGCAGCCGCGTCTGGTCGGTTTACCAACAGGCCACCACGCTCTCTTTTTTAGTGTAAAATATAATTATTCTTATATTTAGTCACATTAAGTAGACTGTTGACTTGTAGGATACCATTTCCACCTGTTTCAGGTCATATAAAAGTTGTGGGTGAAGGTCCAACACTGCGCTTGCATGTAAATGGCGTTTGCTACTTAGCATTATAATAATATTCAATTTATTTTCATTCACATCAGGTGAACGGCATGTTAGTCTCGCTATTCATTGCAATAAAACAAATCCTATATTAAAAACTTCAATAGGTATCAATAATAGTACTATCAATAATATAAATAGGCAAATGTATGATGTATGTAAAACATAATTAATGGTAGTACTTATATCATGTGTATGTACATATTTACTTGTGTGTATTCGCAGACAAACCAAACAATTGGTTTAGTGAGACTAATTATACTATTTTTATCTCATCTTAAATGAAATAAATAAAAAAAAAATATGCATGTTGTCAATGTCAGATTATAACCAGAAAATTAAACAACTTTTATCGGATGAAAGTACATATAAAATAGTCAAATCAGACCCGACTAGCCCTTTAATAATCAAATACTCCGAAAAGTTAGATCTGAACGTTAAATCACTTATCTCATCGTGTGCAAAACCTCCGAAATTTTATAGATTACCGAAAATACACAAGGAAAATGCTCCACTATATCCCATTATGAGTCAGATCGACATACCAACCTACAGATTGGCTCAGCACGTAGCGCAAGTGCTTTCACCACTCAGAGGTAACGAGTATCTGTGAAGAATTCATACCAATTTGTTAGTGATATTAAACATCTAAAATTAGCTGACGATGAGACAATGGTTAGTTTTGATGTCTAGTCACTATTCACAAGCTTACCAGTACAAGACTGCATCAAAATTGTCATTAAGAAGCTAGCAGAGAAAGACATCCATCTAGAATATGCTTCTGCATATTCTACTTAAACATTGCCTCACATCTGTCTACATGTTGTGGAATAATCATTACTATGTACAAGTGGATGGCGTTGCGATGGGCTCACCTGTATCTCCAGTAGTTGCTGATATTTTCATGTAGGACTTCAAGGAGACAGCCCTTAGTACAGATCTAGTCTCACCCAGATTTTCCAAGCGGTATGTAGATGATACATTCACAATTTTACCATCTGACCAAGTAACCTTTTTAGATGTTTTAGTTATCCGTAATCCTGATCACTCCTTAAGTCACACTGTGTTTCGAAAAAAGACCCATACAGATAAATATCTGAACGGTGATTCTCACCACCACCCAAAACAGTTAGCTACCTAAATCCTTGTTTCAGAGAGCACGAGGAATCTGTGACGAGGAACACCTGGCGACTGAGCTGCAACATGTCAAGCAAGTAGTACGAGACAACAAGCTCCAAATTATACGCCGCCGTCACAGAAACCGAGTGAAACCAGCTACAGTTGAACGGGTCCCGGTTGTCTTGCCATACATAAAAGGAGTCACAGACATGATTGGCTATACCCTGAAGCGTGCTTCCATTAAAACCTACTTCAAGCCGCCCAAGAAGATTTGTCAATTTCTACCACCTGTCAAGTGTCACATACCTTTGCAAGAACCGGGCGTATACAAAATAGATTGCGACTGTGGCCTCTCCTACATAGGTCAAACAAAACAAAGCATAGGGACCCGCGTGAAAGAACACATAGCTGCCGTCAAACATCGACGCTCAATGAAGTCTGCAGTTGCTGAACATATAGAAGAAGGCTCCAGGCATTACCTTTGCTTTGACGAGCCCCAAGTCCTCGCTAAAGAACACCATTTCCTGCCCAGGATGTTTTGCGAGGCTATTGAAATAAAAAAAAATCAAATTTCAATAGAGAAGATGGCTTGAAGTTTACACAAGCATGGGATCCAATACTACATTTAATTAAATCGGAAACCAAAAGACCACTGATCAACTGCCAGACCTCAAGACACTGTGAGCTCCTTTTGCGTAGATCGGTTCGCAAATACAGACTTACTATTTAAATTAACTTTTTAATTTAATATTTGTAAAATAAGGATAGTTAAATTGTAAGTCACAGAGCGGATGACTAATACCTCAATCCGCCGCGTGACCACAAAAGCTGTAAAGTAATCGAAACGTCGGGCAGTCAAAAATGTAAAAATTAAACCAAATCCGCGATAAAATCCGTAAATAATAGTTTTATTTCAATGAAGTATAAATCGCTATGGTATGCAGGTTTCCTCACGATGTTTTCCTTCACTGTTTTAGTGCGTGGTGATTGACTGTCAATATACACATGACTCCGAAAAGTCAGAGGTGTGCCCTGGGATTTGAACCCGCGACCACCGTGAATATGTTGGCAGCCGCGTCTAGTCCGTTTACCAACAGGCCACCACGCACTTAATTCTTGTTGTTCTTGTTACTAAGAATTTCTATGGTATGTAAGTCCACCAACCCGCACTAGGCCAGCGTGGTGGACTATATGGCCTAACCACTCTCAATCTTACTTTCGATTGTAGAGTAGGCCCGTGCCCTGCAGTGGGACGTATATGGGCTGATACAAAAAAAAAAAGTATAATTTACTTTCGACGTCATTTTGAAACTATTGCCACATAAGTATTTTGTGATATTGCAGAGTTTTAATTATTGTAAAAATATATGTATGAAACTGCTAGTTAATCACTAACTCAACCCTGTACTAATATTACTTGAACTAGTAAGTTTTTTTCCTATAGGTACTCATTGACATATATTCTACCGATAGACAAGACATGTCATAGAAATTATTTGTCCCAGCTCAATAGCGACATCTACTTTATTGACTTGATATCATACAAATTATGGCCAAAGAAAAACGTGTCACGAATAGATAAGACAATTCATATTAATCGTAACTCTTCGTTATATGATGTCTACATATTAATACCGACAACTAAAATATAATATAAAATAATAGTTTCTTTTACATAAAATAATATGGTTTCTTTTATTTACCGGATTTATAAACATGGCGCCTGGTGCTCACCAGGTGCTCATTATTCACAAATAATGTGCTCACATTATTTGTGAATAATACACAAGAAATTAAATTATAAATAAATATTTTTTTTATGTTCAGGATTTAATTAATAGAAACACTCTAGAATTAAAATATTTTATTAAATATTATATACATAGGTAATCAAAAATATGAAATAACAAGCGACAATATCACCTGCCTTACCTGGTACAGACAGATTACTATATATTATTAGACAGACTTATTTGGAAAGTCCGTAAATTTATTGCAAGTTTCATACAGTATCGGAAATGAAATAATATAATTACGTTTTCGCATGGTACTGCAACTTTCTTTAAGTACACTCTTCCTGTCTTTGTGCTATATTTGTCTTCATCTTTAAAATGTACGGAACATATGCGAGAATAATCTGAAGGTAACCACGTTTCTTGTGCGATTCTTCTGAATAAATTTGATCCACAATTCTCTTGTTTCACGACATGGCCGAGGAAACCTTTTTATTTAAATAATAATAAAAATATTAATTTAAATGCTTTTAATTTTTATCTTATATAAATACTTCAGTATCCGTTAAAAATCTGCGTCGATATTGTCGACTCTGCGCATACAAATACTCGTTAGTCTTTGACATGCATGGCCGCCCGTCATCAACCGGTATCACATGTCACAATTGTTGATATTAAATTAAATTAAATGTGTTTTTAATATAATAAGTTAAACTCACTGGTGAAAAGTCACACCTTGACTTTTACTTATGTTTTTTGAATTGTTCGAGCAGTATTTTAATGCACACGACGGCATTTTGTCGAATAAAACTTCGCACTGATACGTGTCTAGTTCCAGCAAGCGCTTGACATAGACTAAATGAGTTGGAGCGCCTGGACTCCAACTTGTGTTACAAACTATTTGCTTGAGGTGTCTTCTCTAGTACGTAGTACATTATAACTCAATGTAGGTACTCTAAATATTATGAAATAAAGAAAAACTTGCTTTTCATGTATTAATAACAATACATTAATTGTATGCAGATGGATTACCGTCAAATTTCGTCGCCCTGGCGACCCCTAGTAAACTGAAATTGCATATTTCAACGAAGATATTATATTTTAGAATCTTTAAGGATGCACGAGTGGATGGTGCTATCGTCTAACAGCCGCTGCCAATAAACAATCCCAATCCAAAAGAACAATGGCAACTATCCATACATTATTTTTATTTACATAAAAATTAAATGTCTTAAGATGAAAGAAATATCGTTAGCCTGAGGGATAATTTCTAATTGAACATGTGTAATAATTGATGTTAAAGAAACAGGGGAAAAATTGATATTCACATCAGAATTTTGTGTTTATACACCTACGTCACACTACGAGTAAAATGGCTGGTCAGCCATTTTATTTATATTGCTATAAAGTATTGTGTTATCAGGAATATAATTTTATAATAATAAAACGTATAATAATACACCCGTTCTATTAGTATCTTGTGTTTTTATTTATATTAGCTTAAAAAGTCTATTTACACGTATCATTAGTGCAGTTGATCTGCCGCAGTCTCAGTTGACAGTTACCTTCAATTCTCAACATATTTACTATAAATCAATCCAAGCATTAAAATAAGATCTATGATCATAACAAATATAACATATCACACACAGTAAATATAAAAGTCCGTAACAATGCACGGATCACACAACGCAGTATCAGGCTCCTTATTCTTCAATTATTTTTGACTCAGTCTGGATTAAATATTTATCAACAATTTACGCAACGGAAACGTCAAAAGACTATCATTTTTTTGCTGGGTTATCTATGTCAATTGTCAATCGATTGCTTTACATAAGTATATGAGTCTTCTGGCCAGGCTCATATCATACTTTGAATTTACTTACATATTATTTAATACAGAAAACATAATATTATGTGTTGTTACTATTTAAGCAAATAAAATATCAATGAAGTATAATTATTTACAAATTTAAAATAACTGACAAATTGCGGGAGTTGCCAATATTATATTGAATGACAAAGTTATCTCGAATCACAGTACTTTACTAGATAGCAAACTATTTAAGTCGGAATAAATATAAAATGGCAACACTTAGCCAATAATAGTTTATAAATCCGGAATACTCAAATGGCTTTCCATTTTAAAGGTTTTTTTTTCACCCGCTTTGTATAATTCATATGATTATTTGAAAAAATGAACAAAAATATTGGAAATTGTTTTGTATATATGCCACTTTAAGACGCTCAAGTTAAGATCAATCAAAAATTCGCCATTGTTCTTTGCCGTTTAAGATTGACAGCTCAATCTTTTTTCTGATACTATATTGCCAATAATCAATCTCAGTAGTGAAAAACTATGGCAACATGGTAAATGACAAATTGAAAAGTAGAAAACAATCCAGATTGACTTCAATCTATTTTTTCCATTGATTTATTGGCATCGGCCGTTAATAATAAGCAACATCTCTAAAAGCTCGTTTGTTGATTTTATTATAATAGCGCCATCTGTTGGTTACGTAGGTTTTTATTTGGTTTAGAACGGCGGTAAAGGCTTTGCTTTTCGAAGCTCAAAACACAGATTGGTAGTCTAGAAATGCGTAGTTCTTTAAATGTCTTACAGATGTCGTTATTCAGCAAAAAACAAGTTTTATGCGTAGGTAGGTTTTGCTATTAGATCGGTTTAGTTATGTCTTTGTTGAACGGGTAAAGTTAAACGGTTGCTCATAGGCAGTAAAGAAGAAACCATTATTAAATACTTATGGGTTAACTAATAATTTAGACTTACTATAACTATAGGTTAATTAGTATGAAAATTGATTGAATATTTGTCCTTATTGCATTTTGGGTAAAGTTTTTTTTTTATATGTTACGGGCGTAATGACGACGCTGCACGTGAAGCGCAAATGCCGTCCATGCAGAATATCGAATGCCAGCCTGCTTAAATTATTCCTAATTAAGGGAATAAAATAAGCATTTTTTTAATCCGTGTATAATCTATACAGATACATCTAGGATAGTTATCCGGAACGTGTACGAATAAGCTGATCAGGCTTCTGTCATTTTAGGTCGAGTCATTTCCGATATCGGCACATTCTCTTCGCTGAGAATTTATGGTGGTGGCACATAAAATGAAATACGCAGGGAAAGGAAAAGTATACCACCATTGTTAAAATATATTATCTTTTAGTTTTGTTATTAAGTCTGTGGCGGTAGCAATACGCCAACTTAGATTTAGCTTATAAATTAACACGCTTATTATTTGTAATTTTAACATTATTTAAACACGCATTTCATTTTAAGATATGACTGCAGATGTTAGACCATAAAACATCTGCGAGTCGTTTATTACAGTAAGAATTTTTGTGTAACCCTATTGTATAATATTAGTTAAAAGATGCTGTTCTAAATTATTGTTTCCTAATTGTAATGACCCGTTCATGCCGGGGCAATAAAACTGTATTATTATAGTTAAGTTCTTTAGTGGCGGCAATCCTTGCAACAAATTTATGCTTTTTAGACAATAGTACACACGTTTTGTAAACCTTCGGTTTGGACAATAGCCCAGATGTTTGGGCCGACCTTAATTTTTAGTTGAAAGGATAGACCCTATTTTATGGCTTAAATATATTTTCTGGAAGATTTATCCCCACCGATCCTCATTCGGGTAGTCCTATAAAAGGGTCGGTTTATTTGGATGAACAGACAGTCTGCCATCTCTCGTCACGAGCACATCTCGCTCCGAGTCGCATAATTATAATTTTACCTGTCTGTGAATGTATTAAGTGTTAATTTACAAATATACAATAGTTAGTTCCTGGAAGTGAGTGCTTATTCTAATACCTCCACTTATAACCATCAAAAGTCCAAAATATACGAGAATTGAACTTATCGTAGTAAAAATTGTTTAAAACTATTTAAATTGTCTCTTTCAATATGTTACCTCTTTTTATTTTATTCTAATATAAATATAAGTCTGTAATACATATACATGCTACTCAACCAGAATATAGTTATGCACTCTAGAAGTTTCATATATATCCGATTTATTTAATTGACATGACAAGAGACCAATCGAAAAGTAGAAAACAATCCAGATTGACTTCAATTAAATTTTTCGATTGGTTATTGGCATCGGAAGTTAGTAAATATAAACTTATATCGCTTAGAAACATATTACCCTTTATGTTAAAACCTGTTGTTAAAACATTATGTACACAATTTCTCAACTTTATATTCCGCCCTTACTATTTATCTTATTTTCTTGAATTCATCCCATGGTTGTCTGTGAGACGCTGCTTTTGTGTTAGCAATAAAGTGTACTTCTGTATCAGCCCATATACGTCCCACTGCAGGGCACGGGCCTACTCTACAATCGAGAATACGATTGAGAGTGGTTAGGCCATAGAGTCCACCACGCTGGCCTAGTGTGGGTTGCTTTGATTTATTTAACTTAAGAAGGTTTAATAAAATGATACAAAAACATCACGCCTTTTCCACGAAGGGGTAGTCAGAGTGCAGACAGGACACCCACTTTTCGCCTTATCTGTCCCACGGTATGATTGAGGGCGAGCGTATGTCCATGTCGATTATCGGGCACAAATTTCTGCCTCGAGGCTGATAATAAATAGAAAATATATCACTTTGACCCAGGATGCGAACCAGAGACCTCAGCGTTGTACTCATACCTATAACAATTACGCTACCAAGGTATTCATTAATTAATACATATGAATTAATAACGGAAATGATGTGAATCAATTTCATAAATAAATAAATGGGTATTGTAATAATATAAAGGAATTATGAATTTAATTTTACTCTAGCCATAAAAATAAAGGAAACAGAGAAAATTCAAAGTTTCCATCACCAGATAAACTTGGTGCCGAATATATGATCGTTTTAAATGTGCGTTTAATATAATTTGCCGTAAACTAAAGATAGCAAATATTTACCAGTCTTTGAAGTTATCTGTTCACTACAAAATTTGTTTTTCGTAACATTATAGAACTTTTTTGGATAATTTGATTGCATATCATTTGATATACTGGCAAGTTTTGTATTAAAATTTGACGCAGAGTTACCGTAGATCAAAGCAAATAAGTATAGATTCTCGAGAAATAATGATCAAACAGAACGTAAAGTATGCTTTTTAACATACAAGGTTGTTAATATTTTTCAAGTGAACATTTTATCTGAAAAAATATAGAATATTAAATATGATGTATTTACGTAATGTTGTTTAAACGTCAATGTCTTAAAGAATACCCTACTATTGAAATTGCTGCTTTTTTTAAATACGTGAAACTCGTTCAAAATCTCACAGTCAGTTCTTTATAAATTATATGTTTAATTTTTTGTTCCATTGTATCTGAAGTCATTAAAACTACCATCCGACTTCAAATTCAGTAGCAGTCTTGATATGCCCTGTATAAATATTAAAATACAAACAGTAGGAACCTATGATATCTGTTTCATAATTTAATTCCGATGCCGACCAAGCTATCGCTCACTAATCCTCATATCACACTGAATGCCCATCCACAAGTGAGCGGAGGGGCTCGATAACCGTTATTGGCGATCATTAAATTACATTCGAGCATACAATAGATAACAAAGCAGGCTGTCAAATAATTTCTGATTCAACGTAGTCGTTCGTCTTGTATTAACTTGATGTAATTGAATGTGCCATGCGTGGAACTGTTGTTGCGATTGTCATTTATTTATTGTCATCTATTTTCTATTGGTGTGTGGCGGAATTTGGAACTACAAATAAAATTGTATAATATCTATTCACAGAGATTTTTTTTCGTTCTTTACAACAGACATTTATACTGGTTATATAATAGTATTAACAAATCTAATTTAATAAAATGTGAAGAGAGATTAACTGTTCCTATTATTTTGATTACAGCATGACAACAACGCATTTGGACGCTAAAAGACCGCAGACGATCTATCTATACTGATCTATTTTCAACCATAGAAAGTGAGGAATACGAGCTCTTGAGGATTTCCAATTCTTGAAGATGACTGAGACTGAGACTTTTATCATGTCATACAGTATAATAATAATTATAAATTAAATTCTGCAAAAGGACGAAGGTCAAAACAGTACACTTAATTACTGCAAGCACATGCAAATATTCATACCAGGATGAATAAATACATCGGGTCTCGTCCACCACCAAATTTAAAATATAAGATTCGATCACCAAAATTAAGATACGCCGGCCGCGGCTAATACATGGAGGGGTGACCGCTGTGGAACTCCGCGTGATGTTGAAGTTTCGTTTTTTTTTTGTTATATTCTCGGTATTTTATTGTATAATATAGAAATAGTATTATTAAAAGCAAGTTTCTTGAAATTACCTCAAAAAATTAATTATTGGCAAGTCTGTTATTCTAAGTGTAAAATATGTCCATGTCCTTTGGTAATTGAATTCAGTATATAATTTGTTTTTCATCATCATCATCATCATCATATCAGCCACAGGAAGTCCACTGCTGAACATAGGCCTCCCCCAATGATCTCCACAATGACCTGTTGGAAGCGGCCTGCATCCAGCGACTTCCTGCGACCTTAGTCAGATCGTCCGTCCACCTTGTAGGCGGGCGTCCAACACTTCGCTTGCCTGTATTATTATGATCAAAATTTGCTTTTGGAAAAACAATTTACCCTAACGTAGTTAACGTTCGTTTTTTGAACGAATAGAATAATGTTCCGAAATCTTGAGCGCCACTCGTGGAATTAATATTTTATGAAAAATTTGTAATACACCTAATTTGCATGAACGAAACGTAAGCTCGCGAATTTTGTTTATAAATTGGTAGTAAAAACTGTTATAAATTGCGCACTCCACACTGGAATATTGGACATTAGTAAAGTTTATTAGGCCATTAATCTAGCGATATTGACACGCCGGTATTTAGGCCAGCCGTAACCTATCAACTTTAAGTCGTATAATAAGCTGGGCTAATTGCGCAACAAATTGTGAAATTAGAGTTCTAGCTTTTGCATTTGGTATGCATAAATTAATGGAAGAAACTAAAACGTAGCTTTGATTCATTGTGCTACGAGACTGCTACGACGTGGCTACGACACAGCTACGAGATCCACAGTTTCAACTGATTTACGATTTGTATAAGTTGGGTTGAAGTTGGAACAAATATAATACGTAAATTCTTCCCGGAGGTAATACAATTAATATTATTCAGCTCATGACAATAGTATTACAAAAATAATAATTTGGAAATTGCTGATTTAACTTCAAGTGATATTGTTATGTATTTTTGTCATGGCTTAAATATGGTGGTTGTCTATTGAAAATAAAGTAAAATATACGAAGGTATACGATTTTTTTAAATTTTATATTACACAATTAATCTCGTGTAACTTGGTGAAAATATTTTATTATACGTTATATTTTTACGTAATGCACTTAGCGTATACCATTCTAAGCAAAGTTAAAAATATACCTACAATTTATTGTCCTCCAACTTTTACACCCGATACCCGACTAAAAATTTTATTTGTCATCGGAGGTACAATCGAACATAAAACACCAATAAATCGAGTTCGGTAACGATATATCACAGTGGTGTGACAGAGCTGAGTCGGCGGGAGGTTGCAGATAATGACGTCATCCGTTCGCCGCGGCTGGCGTACGTACAATGCCTTCATTATGCCCTAACAGCTTGCTTACCATTGTGCCGACTGTCTGCCGGCTAATGGAAATAGACCGTTGGTAGTCAGCGGCGCTGACACCAGACTACTTTTGTACGTTTGATTCCGATAACGAGCCCGACTGTACTTGACTTTCAAGATTAATACGCGATGAATTGTCGTGTTTTGTTTGCGAGTGTACTTTGTGTTGAAGCTTGTTGTTATGGTTGTGGTGTGCTGAATAATAAGGACGGATTTGTTAAAAAATATACAATTTGTGTAATGATTTGGGAGCTTTATTGTTTGTTAATTATCAGCTATATTATCGGTTAAGGACAACTTCTTGAGGTAGCCTGCGAACTGGGGAAATATTTATAAGAATATCTATCGTATTTTAAGTCCACCAGTTCCTATGCAAATACTGCGCATATGTGTGGTATTATTAGTTTTTAAATCTTTTATGTGTCTGTGTTAAATTATAGTTGGTGTGTGCGTTAATTTGATTAATACTATGTTATAAATATATTCATTATTTTAACAGAATAAGCCATTCAGTTATGGTTTCACAGAATATTATTTTCGCAGAAGACAGTTTCGGTTATTCCTTTCATGTTGTAAATTGGAGTTAATTATGATGCACATATTAATACCACTACGAGTAACTTTATAAAAAACAGACTATTTGGTATATGAAAATCAGTAAAAATAAAAAGTAAAATTGCCTAGTTACGCCATGAATGTGACTTATGTAACAGAAAACCAAATCGATATAAAAAAGCATTTTTAATTTCATTTAGTCTTAAGCTTTTTCTATTGCAACAACAAAATCATTTTATATAAATCTGTTTCTTTTGAGATTTCAAAAGCCATCGTCTTTTATTCTGTCGGGAAGCTTACGCATGATATTAAAAAGGGGGAATTTTTCTCTAGAGCACGGCAAAAAGGTGTATTATGTGCCTTTGTTGCTGCCATGGACAATGGGAAGCCGTGCAGACGCGATTATTGGGCCCGGTTCGGAGTGAAAGAAAATTTGCGACTTACATTGCCTGTTCTGTACATGTCTAAGTCTATAATAATTAGTCGTTTTCTTAGTATTTTCTGAGGCTGAATTGGACGTGTGGAATTTGGTTCATAAGTCGAGGATTTTTCAGTGCTTGTTAATTGTTACAATACAATATCATTGTTATGGCATATTTCTCATGTTGTTATAAGTTAAATCGTAAACCAGAGTTAGGATATGTATAACATCTAAAATAAGCATAAAAACATTATAAATGTTGCAATGCAAGCATGTAATAGTCCATTACATATGTAATAGCTAAAGCTTTTATCGTCCCAAAAAAAGTTCCGTATAAAATTTAAGCCCCGATATCTCTAATCGGCTTATTTTCAATCTTCAATCCTATAATGTAAAATTGTAAACCGTTCTAAAATAACTTTTTTATAGCTCGTCGCGTTTTATTGTAACTGCATTTGCTGGTTTGAACTGATCTCTGAAACTTACACCAGATATGGGATGTATAAAATTATTGCTATTCTACACATATTCGCAGTGAGTAGTAAAGCGACAAAAAATATTGTTTTAAACAATGATTCTTTCAACGGTTAAGTAATGTTTTTATTATGATTCACACGAGATAGTCTAGGAATTCTTAAAACGTTCCTCAAAATATTTGAAGAAGCAGTAAATATTTTTATTTCTGTCACTCAATTAAATTACTTAAAATGTTTTTTTACACTTTAGCGTATATATCGAGAGATCAAAGCTACATCGGTAAGAGTTTTGTTGTTTAATTATAATAAAATAAAAATAATTTATTAGATTCAAAAATGTTTTGCCTTAAAATATTTGAAACAATAAATGCATGTAAAATACAGCGTCACGGTCTTTAAAACTTCGCTAAATAACAACACTAACGTACCAAGATAAGTGCACCGAGAATTCAATTCCGAAAACACCGTAGCAACATCATTATTTCAAATTCCAAATTGAAAACTCACATCGGCGTGAATCTTGTTATTTCATTATAATACAAAATGTTTGTAAAGTATGAAAGATTGGAAAGCTTTCAGACGTGTCCCCATTTGAGCCCGCACTTCTGCCGCGCCCAGGTGGAAGTTATAATGCACTTTCAGTTAACTTCTGAGATATGAACAAGTTTTCATAGGCGTGCGTTGCCGACTTGTTTTATTACTCATCTCCTTAATGTGACGTCATAAAGATTATATTGTCAAAATAATGTTCAGTTTTCGGCTTACATTCTGCGTTTATGAGTGTTTTATGTGTGGTGTTATGTTTTGTATTTATTTAAATAATAGAGTACATTCAGAGTAACCACTGGACATGTTGAGACTCTTATGTCTCAAGTGAGCGCAGTGGAATTCCAAGCATTGCTTTGTAACTCATGGTGTTGTTTAGTTTTGCTACTGTCAATCAGCGTGTCTCGCTGCTCGTCTCGCCATACATTGTAATAAAAAATGTTCTCGGCTTTTGTATAGTAGCCCGGTAAAATTATTTACAAACGTTTAGTTCAGATACAAGCTACATAATTACGTTGGTCGATATAATAACGTCAAATTGGCAGAAACTGGATACTCTCAGGATGATCCTGGGACGTGACGCCTTATATAGGTAACTGCCGCTGGTTCCACATGGCTTTCATATTCGAAATTGCGGCCCATACGATAAATTTAAACTATTTTAAGTATATTATATTAAATCAATTTACCCATAACTTTTTCCATATAATCTTGCTCATGGCGCAAAATATTCGCCTCACCAATTGAAACCACCAAGTTAAGTAATATAAAAATTCTACATAAAATAATTCTTTTAACCGAAGTATTATCGGTCTGAAACCGACCGAAATCACTGCATTATCCCCTCCGGACGACGAAAAAAAAAAAACAAAAAAATGACCTCAGGATAATAGCCGGAGAAACCCTGAAAGCATGTTACATTTAGGCGTTGATATGGGGAATGTCTGGCAATCAATCACGATTGTCCTTGGCATTGGCAGATTAATGGAGACCGCTCCATCAGCGGACGTTCGGAGAATAGATTTGGGACAGTTTTAAAATTATAACACCATTCCCAATGGGCCTCATTGATTTATTACGAAGCGTTGGTAGGGTTTTCTGTATTGAAAATTTTGTTTTACATACCTATACAATTTTCTAACGTAGTAATTTCATTGTTTATATCTTTAATGTATATCAAGTATATGGAGCGCCGAAATGTAAAATTGTTGAAGGGTGAACTCAATTAATAAAATAATTATAGATATCTCTATGTGGATGATAAATTGGATTAATTTATGTAAGTACTTTATTACACAAAAAAAAGTGCGTGGTGAGTTACCACGGCATAGCAACCCCTATACGCCGACGTTGCAACCTACTTGAGTCATCGAGTCATCAGTCTATTGCCGACGCATCATTTTTATTAATTATTGATTTATTATTTTTTAGATTAGTCTTGTATTAGCTTTGATTGAAATAACATTGTATTTTTATTAAATAAATATTTTTTAATTAAAATCCCGATCGCGTAAACTTAACTGGCGCAGTCGGCAGGATCGCGGCACGCTTATCTCGAATACATCTCTTTGAGAATAAGCTGTGACGGTTCTCAAATCGTACCCTTGCGATCCGAAAGAACCTACGCGCGGTCGGGCGGAGACTCTGAAGAAATAGAGAAGCCGTTGTTGCTGACAAGACTCCACAGGCGATGCAGAGAGCGGTCTGGTAAGTACTCTCGTACCATTCAAGTGCTCCTTGCTCTATTTCCTGTGTTACTATTAGTTTATCCTATTTCCTATATTGTGTGTGTCTGTCTATAAGCTAGAATTGCGTTAGGCATTCCATACTAATTACTCAATCACTAAATACTTAGAATAACGTAAACTCGAGCGCGAGCGCATTCCATTGAAGTGTAATTTTACACCCTATTGTTTTATTAGTTTGTTTAAGAGTTTAGCGAGAATGTCTCTAAAAGATTGCGATAATCCTCATTTTAAATTACTTACCGACTTAATGCCCAAATATGACGGGAACCCTAAAAGACTTAACTATTATATTGGAGAAGTAGAAAATTTACTAGGATTATTAGAAGTAGCCGATCGCAAACATCCGGCATTAATTTGTTTAATTAAAAGTAGATTATGCGGTACAGCCATAGACGCTATAGCATATGATGACGATTTATGTAGCTGGGAGTCAATAAAACACTCCTTGATCAGGCGACTTAGGGAACCGCGTAACGAAATACAAGTTATGCAGGAGTTAACACGTACTCGGAAACAACGTAACGAGGACGCGGAAACGTTTGGCAAACGTTTACGAGACCTTCTAGATATATTATATTCTATAGGCGAACATACTGATAAAGCTTATTACGAGAAAATGGCTATCGAACAATATATCAACCAACTCGATTTCCAAACCTCTATATGCGTTAGGATAGCTAGGCCAGAAACACTTGAGCTAGCAATAATAGCTGCTAGACAAGAGGAAAGTAGGCTCGCTTATAATAGAACAACCTCATATAACAACCCTTCTACATCGCAGGCTAGATCAAAGGAATTGTGGAAATTTAATGATAGCAGTAATAGCCAATTCCGTAACTTTATAAGTAGTACTCCGAAGCCGCTTCCAAATAATAATCCCTCTACTAGTTTTGACTCAAGTCACTTTATTCCGCAACAGAATATTTTACCTAAGCAGCATCCGCAGTTTGGACAACCATGGAGCAGTGAGCCAGCATCAGGTAACTTTAGGTCTAATATTTCCAGGAACAACAGTGGTACTTATAGAACCCAGCAAAATATACCTAAACAGCAAGTTAATCCACCGCAACGTGTCTCTGACGTCACAATGCGATCAGTTAACAAACCCGCGCCACCTCAATTTGCAACTCAGGAGCTCTTCTATACGCCCAGTCATCTAGAGCAAATGCAACCTTATTACAACGAAGGTGAGTGCTATGATTATGAGCAGGATAAAACGACATAGCAGACCCGGAGCCGTGTAACGACGATACAAAGGTAGGTTACGATCAGGATTTTATTTTGGGGGAGGAACACCAAAACCAGACATAGTAAAAATTAATTTTCAGTATATAGATCATTTACCATATATTATATTACCAGAATTTGGCGGAAATTTTTAATAGATACAGGCGCTAGTAGGTCTTCCATAGCATCCAATGTTATTTTTGGCACACCTTTAGAAAACTGCGTAGCAATAGAACCATTTCAAGTAGTTACAGCTCACGGTACATCCCGACACGAACATGTCGCATACTTACCCTTACCATCCGCGTTTAACACTAACTTAACGCATAAATTCCTTATTTTCGATGTAGATCCAAAATATACCGGTTTAATAGGATGTGATCTATTAAAGTTATTACAATGTAGTGTTGATCTTAACAATAGTGTCTTACGCACGTCTAATGCCGACATACCTATCTATTTCAGTTATCCTGTACAAAAGATTAAAGTCGAACCTAAATGCGAAAAGGTTATCACTGTTAAAACACACTATACAGACGGTGAATACCTTCACGATGACTTTTATTGGTCAGACCGTTTATTTTCCCCCGCAGCTATAATTAGAGTAACTAACGGTTCATTTAAAACATCTATTATTAATTTTAGCGACGAAAAGAAATATATACCGAACCAATCGCTAATAACACTGGATGAATACAGAAAACCTGAAACAGAAAATAAACATAAATTAAATAATATACAGATAAATAATTTAGATCAGGAACTTTGTGAGAATCTTAAGAAAATACGTACCAAACATATGAATGAAGAAGAAAAGCGCGAAATTACTAGACTATGTTATCAGTATAGAGACTTATTTTATTCAGAAAATATACCACTTACCTTTACACACGCAGTGAAACACGAACTTAGACTTACTGACAATACTCCTATATTCGTACGTAGTTATCGACAAGCCCCACATCAGCGTAACGAGATTCGCAAACAAGTAGATAAATTATTAGAGCAAGGTATTATCAGAGAAAGCATATCCCCTTGGTCCTGTCCCGTGCATATTGTGCCTAAAAAGCCCGATGCCTCTGGAAAGGTCAAATGGAGACTGGTAATTGACTATAGACGTTTAAACGAGCGTATAATAGAGGACAAATACCCCTTGCCCAATATTCACGATATCCTAGATAGATTAGGTCGCGCACAATATTTTACCACCCTTGATTTAGCAAGTGGTTACCATCAGGTCGAAATGCACCCCAATGATGTCGAGAAAACAGCATTCACGACCGAAAGAGGACATTATGAGTTTCTGAGAATGCCCTTTGGTTTGAAAAATGCCCCAAGCACTTTCCAACGCCTAATGGACCATATACTTAGAGGAATTGATAATGTCTATACATACCTTGATGACGTAGTTATAATATCAACCAGTTTACAACAACATATTGAAAAATTAAAACAGGTTTCGATAGGTTTAGAACTCATAATCTGAAAATACAATTAGATAAATCTGAATTTATACAAAAGCATGTTAATTTTCTTGGACACGAACTAACAGACGAAGGACTAAAACCGAATAAGGACAAAATTAAAGCTGTTCTTAACTTCCCATTACCGAATACTCAAAAGGATATAAAATCTTTCCTAGGACTTGTAGGCTACTATAGGAAGTTCATAAAAGATTTCGCAAAATTGACCAAGCCTATGACAGTTTGCCTTAAAAAACACCATAAAGTAGTCCATTCCCCATCCTTTGTAGAAGCTTTCAATAAATGCAAACAGATCCTTACCAATGCTCCAATCCTACAATATCCGAATTTTGACGAACCTTTTATTTTAACAACAGATGCATCAGATATCGCTTTAGGCGCCGTGCTTTCGCAAGGCATAGTAGGTTCCGATAAACCCGTAGCATTTGCATCTCGAACACTCTCTGACACCGAATCTCGTTACTCCACCATAGAAAAAGAACTGTTAGCTATCATCTGGGCAACCAAGTACTTCAGGCCCTATCTTTATGGTAGAAAATTCACAATTTATACGGATCATAGACCCCTTACGTGGTTAATGTCACTTAAAGATCCCAATTCGAAATTAATTAGATGGCGGTTAAAACTCGAAGAGTATGATTACAATGTGGTATACAAAAAGGGACGTCAAAACACTAACGCAGACGCTCTATCCCGTGCTAAAATTTTCCATCATAGTATGGATTCATTAGCAGTAATTTGGATGACAATAATGATGACGAAATTATAAATAGAATTTTTGATAACGCACGTAGAGAAGCTGCGAACGAACAAATTAACAATAACCCACCTGAAAATCCTAACATCCCCGGCTCTCAAGCTGAAACGGCATCAGATAGTATGAGCGTTGTGTCCCAAAACCAAGAACTAGTTTCAACCAATCATACCCAACCAGATAACGAAAATAATGGTATGGTGGTTTTAAAGGAACATACAATAGCTGACAGAGTTTTTCATTGCTACTTTCACAATGACGAATTATATTATGCGTTCTCCAGAGTATATACAACCATATTTAATAACCGTGGCCCAAAATTAATAAAGTGTACCTCACGTGTTACATTAGTTGAAAATAGATCTGAGCAAAATGAGATAATAAAGAAATATCATGAAGGCAAAACAGTCCATCGTGGTATCCAAGAAACATACAAACAAATTCACCGTAATTACCATTGGCAAAATATGTTACTTACCATACAAAGCTATATCAATCAATGTGATATATGTTTAAAAGCAAAATATGAAAGGAACCCTTTGAAGCCTCCTCTAGCGTTGACCGAAACACCCACTAAACCAATGGAACATCTATTTATGGACCTATATTCAACAGGCGGTGCAACTTTCCTTACTATAATAGATAATTTTTCCAAGTTCGCACAGGCAGTCCCCTTAAACGCAAACAGTAGTGTACATATAGCAGAAGCATTAATAAAAATATTTTCAGTATTAGGTCTCCCAAGTAAAATAACCACAGATTCGGACAGTAAATTTGATAATGATGTTATAAAAGAGATATGCGCTTTACATAATATTAATATCCATTTTACTACTCCATATAACCCTAACTCTAATTCCCCTATAGAACGTTTCCATTCTACTATAGCAGAAATAATTCGTATACAAAGAATGACTAATAAAGATGACCCTATGCAGTCCATAATGATGTACTCTGTTATTGCATATAATAACGCGATCTATTCAGCCACAGGATATACACCCCACGAATTACTGTTTGGACACACTAACTCTAGAAACCCGTTAGAATTGTACTACCCCAAAGAATTTTACCAGGACTATGTTATTAAACACCGTGCAAACGCCGAAGCAGTCCAGGAATGTGTTTCAGCTTATATGTCTAAAAATAAAGAACAGGTTATAGCTAAAAGGAACCAGGTAGCCGAAGAAATGATGTTCAAGGTAGGTGAAACTGTGTATAAGCAGGTAGCGAAGACAGCACGGAGTGACAAAACCAAGCCCGTCTTCAAAGGCCCCTACAAGATCATTCATCTACATCCGAATAACGTCGCTGAAATAATAGGTAACCATCCCAACTCTAAGTCCATTAGAGTACATTTTAAATTACTACGAAGGCCTCATCTTGTTACAGGAGCTTCATCGCAGGAGCCATCGTGCTCTACGCATCAGCCACCGTAAATATAAAACCTATAGATAACGGAAATGGCATACTATTGCTTAAAGAAGGACAGATTCTAAAGCAAGATAACTACCTTAATTTAGCTTGTATTTATAATATTACTAGTTTACGCCTTACCTCTATGAAGCTAATGTCACTATACATAAGTACTAGAGCTGCAGAAGCTTCCGTTTTCGGAGATTTGCATAAGACTTACAGAGACCAGATTAAACATAATCTTAATCTCATTAACAAAAAGTTAGAATTTTTGACACCTCAAATTAGAAGAAAACGTGGTATTATTAACGGATTAGGCACAGTAGTTAAAGCAATTACAGGTAATCTCGACAATGAAGATGCTATTAAATTCGAAAATGATATAGCAAATATAAAAAATAAAATTAATAATATTCAAAATTCTCAAAAAAGGTCCTTAATAATAGCAGAAAACACCATAGATGAGTTTAGTAATCAGTTAGGTAAATTAGATGAGAATCAGAAATATTTGGCCCAAGTTCTCACGAACCTTACTAGAGATAGTGATAATGTTAAGAATCATTTACATTATTTAGATATATATATTCAAATAGATTTTAGTCTACAAATAATATTAGATAAATTAATGATTTTAGAAGATGCAATGACGTTTGCTCGATTAGGTACTATGCATCCCAGTATTATTGGCACTCAAAACCTTATAATCGAATTAAATAAATTACATAGACTATATACCCTTAGACCAGTAGCTGAAATAAATATTAATAATATACACATAATAGAAAAATCAATTGCAGTAAAAGCGTATAGTACAGCACATTCAATTAACTTTATCTTAGAAATAGCATCAGTCTCTTCTAAAATATATGACCTTATCCACCTTTATTCCATTCCTGATAAAAATAATCTTACCATTATTCCAAAATCCAAATACCTTGCACTTGGTAACGATGAGTATACTTACCTGGACAACACCTGCGCCCTGCTGAGTGACGGGATACAACTCTGCAAAACCCTGGAAACGAAGAAAACAGATAACACCAAAGACTGCATCGTGTCCCTCGTGCAACACAAATCACCACAATGTACGCGTGCCAAGATGAATCTCGTCGACGGCAAAATACAGAAGATTGGAGAAAGCAGCTGGTTGGTGATCCTGAAAGAAGAACAAATTATTAGATCGGAATGCAATTCAAAGACTGAATACAGCCGAGCATCCGGAGTCGTCCTAATCTCGCTAACAGAAGATTGCAAGATATACCTCATGAACACAACGCTCATATCACATACCACCACAATAATCTCCAGTGAAATCATCCCTTTGCCTAAGGAACAACCAGTAATAAACGGAACCATAAAATTGGAACTAGAACTACAGGATATATCCGTAGACAACATACATGGGCTTATAAACCGAGCGAAGGACATCTCTGCAAGCAACGACGTGGACTGGCCTCTAATAGCCGCAACACCCAGTTGGACTACGCTGCTGCTGTATGCCCTATTGATAGTAGCGGTGATTTGGAAGATTTATAAATGGAAGTCCGCGAAACACCTGCAAGACAATAGCAATAAGGAGTGCACGAAAACCAAAGGTAGCGAGGACGCTACCGGAAGCAGCCCCTGCTTCCGTCTTAAGGAGGGAGGAGTTACCACGGCATAGCAACCCCTATACGCCGACGTTGCAACCTACTTGAGTCATCGAGTCATCAGTCTATTGCCGACGCATCATTTTTATTAATTATTGATTTATTATTTTTTAGATTAGTCTTGTATTAGCTTTGATTGAAATAACATTGTATTTTTATTAAATAAATATTTTTTAATTAAAATCCCGATCGCGTAAACTTAACTGGTGGCCTGTTGGTAAACGGACTAGACGCGGCTGCCAACATGTTCACGGTGGTCGCGGGTTCGACTCCCAGGGCACAACTCTGACTTTTCGGAGTCATGTGTGTATTGATAGTCAATCACCACGCACTAAAACGGTGAATGAAAACATCGTGAGGAAACCTGCATACCATAGCGATTTATAAAACTTCTATGGTATGTAAGTCCGCCAACCCGCACTAGGCCAGTGTGGTGGACTATATGGCCTAACCATTGTCAATCGTACTGTCGGTTGTAGAGGAGGCCCGTGCTCTGCAGTGGGACGTATATGGGCTGATACAGAAGTACACTTTATTGCTAACACAAAAAAAAAAAAAAATTCACAGAAATAAAAAGTTAAATTAGAGGTCTAATCGCACAAAAGCAGCGTCTCACAGACAACCATGGGATGAATTCAAGAAAATAAGATAATATAAAATAGTTAGGGCGGAATATAAAGTTGAGAAATTGTGTACATAATGTTTTAACAACAGGTTTTAACAATAAAGGGTAATATGTTTCTAAGCGATATAAGTTTATATTTACTAACTTCCGATGCCAATAACCAATCTAAAAAATTTAATTGAAGTCAATCTGGACTGTTTTCTACTTTTCGATTGGTCTCTTGTCATGTTGCCATAGTTTTTTCACTACTGAGATTGATTATTGGCAATATAGTATCAGTAAAAGATTGAGCTGTCAATCTAAAACGGCAAATTTTGGATTGGGATTGTTTATTGGCAGCGGCTGTTAGACGATAGCACCATCCACTCGTGCATCCTTAAAGATTCTAAAATATAATATCTTCGTTGAAATATGCAATTTCAGTTTACTAGGGGTCGCCAGGGCGACGAAATTTGACGGTAATCCATCTGCATACAATTAATGTATTGTTATTAATACATGAAAAGCAAGTTTATCTTTATTTCATAATATTTAGAGTACCTATAGGAAAAAAACTTACTAGTTCAAGTAATATTAGTACAGGGTTGAGTTAGTGATTAACTAGCAGTTTTATACATATATTTTTACAATAATTAAAACTCTGCAATATCACAGAATACTTATGTGGCAATAGTTTCAAAATGATGTCGATAGTAAATTATACTTCATATTTTTTTTGTATCAGCCCATATACGTCCCACTGCAGGGCACGGGCCTAATCTACAATCGATCTTGATTTGCCTGGATTTCGATTAACTACTGAAAGGGTTGAAGACGTTCCGTCGTAAAATTAAATTCTTAGTCTATATGTACACAACTAAATTAAATTCATGTTTGTCAATGTGTCGTGTCGAATAAGGCTCAGAGGAGTAAGAACACAATTCATTGTGACGTTATGTATTAAACTATTGAATATATTATGTGCTTTTTATAAATATTAACACAGTGATCTATTCGAATTTCATTGTTTTTGTTTCTTTTATAAAATTTAAAATCTTTACAAGCTAGCAAATATTTCATAAAGGAATAATAGTATTTCATGTCTTGGCATAAACTGACAAATTGTTCGTGGCGCAAGTCGCAACTTTCATATTTGTCTACGCAAGATACCAACATAAATTTATGTTGGTATAAAAAAGCCATAACTCATTTCGATTCGTAATCATTTAACTTTATTAAGTGCATTATTTAGTAGTAGTTTTCATAGTAGGGAATGGCAAGACGAGCATGGTATCCACTCACAGATCACTCCCAAATGGAAGTGATCTGTGTATCCACTTGATGGTAAGCAATACGACCGCTCATGCACAGTAGCAAAATCAAACAACACCATGAATCACAAAGTAATGCTTGGTATTCCACTTTGCTCGCCATCCTGAGACATGAGATGTTAAGTCTTATTATGTCCAGTAGTTACTCTGAACTCAACAGTGCAATTACACTGGTGTTTGGCGGGAGAAATAGACATTGCAGTAGTGGCTACTCAGGCGGCCTCTCACATACGAGACACTTACAACTAGCAAAAATAAATTTATAAATTCTGCACACATCGCTATTACTCGATTTTAAATTATCTCGGTAGTATATTTCATACGTCAATATTTCGTAAGACGTGATTAAATTTAACTAAGAATTTCTGTCATGCTTACATTGAATATTGGATACGTGTAGGTGGTATAGTTTCGGAGACATTAATTAAAGGAGCCTGCCAACACAAGAAGGCGCTTCTACGAGATCAGACAAGCACATATATCCAGAATACATAGAGCTGCCAACGTCTCGAGGAGTGCAAACAAAGAAGCTGTTTGTGAAGATCAAATTACACTGGAAACTGCTGATACACATGCGCCCAATAGATTAGTTTAATTATAACACGTCTCAAATAAATGACAATATATTTATTAAGCTTAGTTTGGAGATATATATTTATTATATCGATATTAATTTTAACATAAATTTTCTGTGAATGTTGACTATAGGTCTACATTACTTGTAGGTATTTTAAGTTCCATAATTACATTTATCCTCTAAATCACTACCAATTTCTGGTGTCATATTTACAGTTTACGTACATATATAAAGTGCCTACCTAGGCACAGCTGCAAAGATACTAAGGTATCTGTATCTGTATCAGCCCATATACGTCCCACTGCAGGGCACGGGCCTTCTCTATAAATTGCAATCGACAGTACGATTGAGAGTGGTGTAATAGTCACTATTTACGGTTAATATGTGTAACATTGTAGTAGAATACAATTATTAATATTTATCGGCTCGTTTGCTATACACCACGTCTTCACCCCGTTCCGTCCTCCACGTCTATGATCTATCTCCTTCTATATCTATCTCACTCACCCTTGGTTCGCGTAGTGTATAGTTCGAGACGACAGATGCTAAGAGTATGAATTTATCAATACACTACATCCCTCCCTTTTTCTTGTTTTAAGAGGTTATTCAATATAAAGCGCATTAAATCATTTAAACAGTATAGATACTTATTGCTTATATCTTTTGACATTCATTTAGATGATTAAAACTATTTTTCTTATAAATGCTAAAATATGGAATTGAATTTTAAGTACAGTACCAATATTTTATTACATAATCAGATTGCTCATTCAGTTTGTTCATTTCAGTGTTGTTTATTTTGTATAACTCTATATTATCCGTTAGTTTTTCCAAATGAACCCATTTTGCTTAATTGTCTCCCCAGTTTCGTTATCCTGGGCTGTACGTCTCCGCTTTTCTTCGCCTTTGCGGTCTATGATGAATTTGTGCATATATTAGTTCTATTTTATCATCCATATCTAACTCACAACTCATGGGCCCTCTTCTTTAGTCTGCATATTACTTATCTATCTTTTTTTTCTTTTGTCTTTTTTTTTCTCAATTCTGAGTTAAATGTCAAGTCCTCAATCATCAGTAATTTTCCGCAGAACTGACTTCTAACATAATTCTAACATGTATTTCTCGTGAAATTATGAGGCGTCCCATACTAAAGTATATCCCGGTTTTGCCTTCCTACTTCTCCATTTTATCATAGCATTGTACGTTGCCACCACCATTCTCTCTATCTACCATTTATAATTCCAATACAGTTCAACATGATCTTATTCTCCGTTACAAATTATTCCTAGTAGCGCTCCGCGGAATATACCGTACTTTACACAATACATTCTCTCTCGATTCAATACTCGCTCAATCCGGCAGCACATCATTAATGATCCATGATTCAAACAAACAGCCATATCCAAAATCAAACGCCAAACCACCAATCTCACCTACTACTTTCAAAGTTCCGACACACATCCCAATAAAACCTAATGGCTAATGCCACTCATTGGCTTAACACTGCTCAACAACGCCATCCACTGGGACATCTCTAGTGGCACTGCATGGTTATGCAGTCAGCTGCACACAATAAAACAAACAGTATTATCATTCGCCAATAGATGTTAGGAAGAGTAATATTATCAGTTTATACCTTTATTATTTATTTTCCAAAATGAATCCCAGCTAGATCGATTTATCGCCCCCGAAACCCTGCATACAAAATTTCATGAAAAATCGCTGGAGCAGTTTCCGAGATCCAGATTATATAGATATTTATATATATATATACAAGTATTTCTCGTTCAAAGATATAAGATTTGCACCCGCGACCATGACCAATATTTTTTTTCTTTTTTTTTGTTCTATATAATGTTCATGTTGTCATGCTTAAAAATGTCTCACAGAGATAGCAATTGGTATAACTTGTTCAATACCCTTTCGATTAATAAATATATATATTTTGCTCTATAGTGTGTAAAATCAGCAAACATATCCCTGACAAAGAATCCACTAAATCTACTTCTAGAGTATAATAATTGTGAATATAATATCAAATTTGCTGCACTGAAGTCTCAAAACTCATTTTTCACTACGTGCAGAGAGCTTTTTTTTTAATTGTCAATCGCTATTATTCCAATTGCTCTCTAGTATCTCGGAATCAAGACAACTCTCAGTCCAACGGCGCTAGCATCATGCTTAACCATGGAGATATCAAATGGATTATTATTACTTAAAAGAGATATACTCAATTCTCTTAAATGAAGATTTTTTAAGGATCAAAAGGTGATTGTTGAGATGGGCTCCCAGCGTCTATCATATTATTTATTCGTGTTCCTACATTTTTGTTTTGATGTACACCGTCAAAGTTTTGTAATATTTGCTTTATTCGGAATTCTGTATAATATATTAATCCTAAAACGTTACAATGTAATATAGTTGTCAGTGCGCTTCATATACAATTAAAACATCCTTTCACTTAGGAAACGTTCTGATAACTTTAAATAAGTGCTGCGACACGCGACAAAGTTCTCATATGTATTTTTATTCTGTACCATAACTACAATATCAGTATTTTTTACCTTCTTAGATGTTTTATTCTTTATTAGATTATGGTGTAATCGGAATCTATTAACCTTCTAATAACATATAATCATACATGTATTTCGTATGTTTTACTTTGTTTCAGTGCGAAATACACATCTAATCTATATTTTATCATTATTTCATTATTTTTTTTCGTCTATTATTATCATCTAGGTGTCTGCAGGCATTTGGTATATAACAGTATAATATTCCGTGTAATTCACGTGCACCAATATACAACAAATACCCTCTCTTCTGAACATTAGTGTCCATACCGGTCAACTCTGAATATACAATATACATATATCCAACCTCCTTCCTTAATGAACATACTGAATAGCAACTAAGCATAGGTTCTCATAACATTCAAAATTGTCGAAAGTTTATTGCGATTTAAACCATAGCACCATACTACAATGCCACCTGTCAACTGTCGAACTTAAATCGTATATGTTTTTACATAATACGAAACCTAGTATCGAAATCGAAAATAAACACCATCGTCGAAATTTGTTACCAACTTGATATGTATCGCAATTCAATGCAGTTTTATACATTTATCACAATTTAATACCATTTTACACATTTATCCCAATTAAATGTCACTTTACACATTTGTCCCAATTTAATGCCATTTTACAAATTTATTGCAATTTAATGCCGTTTTACCAATTTATCGCAATTTAAAGCCGTTTTACAAATTTATTGCAATTTAATGCCGTTTTTACCAATTTATCGCATTTAAAGCCGTTTTACAAATGTATTGCAATTTAATGCCGTTTTACCAATTCATCGCATTTAATGCCGTTTTACAAATTTATGCAATTTAATGCTGTTTTACCAATTTATCGCAATTTAAAGCCGTTTTACAAAACTATTGCAATTTAATGCCGTTTTACCAATTTATCGCAATTTAAAGCCGTTTTACAAATTTATCGCAATTTGTTGCCCGTTTTTACACATTTATTGCAATTCAATGCCGTTTTACATTATTGCAATTCAATGTCATTTCATACATTATCGCAATTTAATGCGAATGTAGCCTTTACGCTACTTGCAATTTAATGCCAATGTAGCCTTTTCGCTAGTCGCAATTTAATACCAATGTAGCCTTTTCGCTACTCGCAATTTAATGCCAATGTAGCCTTTTCGCTAGTCGCAATTTAATGCCAATGTAGCCTTTTCACTACTCGCATTTAATGCCCAATGTAGTCTTTTCATACTCGCAATTTAATGCCAATGTAGCCTTTTCGCTACTCGCAATTTAATGCCAATGTAGCCTTTTTGCTACTCGCAATTTAATGCCAATGTAGCCTTTTCACTACTCGCAATTAATGCCAATGTAGCCTTTTCGCTACTCGCAATTTAATGCCAATGTAGTCAATGCTACTCGCAATTTAATGCCAATGTAGTCAATGCTACTCGCAATTTAATGCCAATGTAGTGAATGCTACTCGCAATTTAATGCCAATGTAGTCAATGCTACTTGCAATTTAATGCCAATGTAGCCTCTGCTACCCGCAATTTAATGCCAATGTAGTCAATGCTACTCGCAATTTAATGCCAATGTAGTCAATGCTACCGCAATCCAATGCCAATGTTCCGGACGATCTTTGCTATTTGTTGCCAATGTTACAGCGCGTCTACACTATCGCCAATCACGTGCCACGTGGCAACCTTCGTCACAAATATTGCATTTTCCAAAAGATCGTATCCAGGATATGCGCCATGCTACACGTGCGTAAAATTACACATTCCACGCTAGTGTTACTAGAGTCGTCATTCCTTCATCCACACATGAATAAAAGTTACTGAGGGTGGTTGATTTTAAATGATTAATTATTAGGCATGACAAATTCCATATGTAACTCTGTTTGCTTCATACATAAAAACATTTCGTACAACAAAACCTGACAGTATACCGCCGCGCCGTTTTAAATGAATCGCGCATAGAGTCGTCACTACGCAATGGCGTATTATGAGTCGAACGCAGAGCTCCACTCGCGTCAAAACGCACATAATATGCTTAAGGTATTACTTCAGTAGCCTACGCCTTTCATTGTCCGTAGTTGATACTGGCCATTGTGTGTACGAGCTATAACATACGTACATAAATAAACTCATATATATATATATTATATATTTATTTTTCCGATTTTTTGTCCAACCCGGGTCTCAAACCCGAGACCCGAGCACCTCAATCACATGACACATCGCAATATAACCGCGCCATACCGAGGCTATGTTTATATCTATATATTAGTTATCAATGTATATTCTCATATTTCAATTAGGTATAGTTTGTATATATTTCTCTTAATTAAAACATATAATCACATTTTAATACCAAATAATATTTATATGCTAATTATTCCATACCTGCAACTCGTAAGGCATTACAATTAATGATTCCTTAGTCTCGCCATCACGGAGACGCATTGCCAATAAGCGACGCCTCTGATTGGTTGTTAAATCTAGATGGCTTAGAATTAATCAATTGAGCAACTGATATAAAAATAATATGTCTGTAAATCAAAATTTGTTTGTAATCGAAACAAACCGCATACAAATTTGTATACTAATAAGTATAAAATAAATATATATACATATATCAACCTCCACCCTTCTTTATAGGATTTATTCATAAAATTATAAATTAAATCTCGTACCATAAATATCCATCAACAGCAATTATTTCCACCAACAATTTTATTTTAATATAAATAAATTAAGTGCGTGGTGGCCTGTTGGTAAACGGACTAGACGCGGCTGCCAACATGTTCACGGTGGTCGCGGGTTCGAATCCCAGGGCAACCTCTGACTTTTCGGAGTCATGTGTGTATTGATAGTCAATCACCACGCACTAAAACGGTGAAGGAAAACATCGTGAGGAAACCTGCATACCATAGCGATTCATAAGAATTTCTATGGTATGTAAGTCCGCCAACCCGCACTAGGCCAGCGTGGTGGACTATATGGCCTAACCACTCTCAATCGTATTCTCGATTGTAGAGTAGGCCCGTGCCCTGCAGTGGGACGTATATGGGCTGATACAGAATACAGAATAAATAAATTAAATATTAGGAGTTGATGTGACAGCGGTCCCATTCTATCATTTTCTTCTTTATTTATTTGATAATTACAAAGAAACGGAAAGTTATAAAACAATAATTACTCACCTGTCAGTATCAAAGTATGACCTACATTTAAAAAATATCGATTTATTGCATTGTTCGAGATATATCTCCATATTATAAACAATTAGAATTTACATACGTAATTGTGGTGTATGCATGGAGTTTACAATTTACTCCATGGTTCGAAGCTAACTTTTATAATTCCTTCCGCCATTTTTTATTTGTGTCCCGCCAATTAGGTACTAGATTATTACGAGACAGCATTTTATTTACTCACAGTAATGTAACAGAATTAAACACATCCAATTTTTTGAAATGTGAAGAAAAAAATACCACTCCCAACATTTCGACAACAGCATGACAATACGCATTCAAAATCGTCGCCGATCAATAATTGGGAATTACTACAAATACAATCATTTCCACTCACAATTCACCTCGTCGCCACATGTAATAGTCACTATTTACGGTTAATATGTGTAACATTGTAGTAGAATACAATTATTAATATTTATCGGCTCGTTTGCTATACACCACGTCTTCACCCCCGTTCCGTCCTCCACGTCTATGATCTATCTCCTTCTATATCTATCTCACTCACCCTTGGTTCGCGTAGTATATAGTTCGAGACGACAGATGCTAAAAGTATGAATTTATCAATACACTACAAGTGGTTAGGCCATATAGTCCACCACGCTGGCCTAGTGCGGGTTGGCGGACTTACATACCATAGAAATTTTTATAAATCGCTATGGTATGCGGGTTCCTCACGATGTTTTCCTTCACCGTTTTAGTGCGTGGTGATTGACTATCAATACACACATGACTCCGAAAAGTCAGAGGTGTGTCCCGGGATTCGAACCCGCGACCATCGTGAACATGTTGGCAGTTCCGTCTAGTCCGTTTACCAACAGGCCACCACCAGGTATAATATAAATAATTATTTAATAATGTCGACATTTTCAGCAAAGATTGTATTTTTTAAATTTAGAGGGTAGTTTGTTGTTATTTGCTTTCTCTATGGACGGTGTAGTCTCGTTTAAGCGGCCGGTCATGTAGAGCATGCGCTGCTGTGGCGCTAAATCAACGAGTAATGACGATTCGATAATGGATTAGAGTTACCATGTGCGAAGTGGTGTATATTGTAACAAATTCTTTCGATAATAAATTAGAGGATTAGAATAATTTGCTTCTTGTCCGGTTGATAGTGTAGTTTCGTGGAATCGGCGCTGATTAGTGAAGCGCGTGCGCCACGGTTAGGCGCTAAATGCCCGCGTAATTTCGATTGTTTTTGGTTACCTTGTGCAATTGGTGTATGGACTATGGTGTAATATAAACATTTTGATATATTTTGTATTCTTGTTAGCCTGATAGTGCAGTCGTTGTTATACATATTTTTCTGCACGTAATTTTAGCAGTGTTGTGGTCATTCATGTGCAAGTGAAAAAGTGCTACAGTGAGTCGCTAAATGCCTTTAAATTATTGTTGCATTTTGCTTGATTATAAATAATTAATTTTTACACCCATATATACTCTTCTGTACGCCACTTCGAGCATAGAAAATTGTCATTGAATTTGAGTACCTGTATAGTCATTCTAATGCCGACACCAAAATTCATTCTATGTAATTATTTTATTTTAAATAGATACGTGTGTTACGCACATGCCAAATAATGGATCAACGTATCATTTTATCTTTTACAACCAGTTAAATCTTTTTGTAATATATAATACCAGACAGGTCATGACATTCAATTTATTTAAGATCGGGCTGCACAGGTTATATAATATAAACACACGGTTCTGGGCAAAATTAACCATCAAAATATGCTGAGTTGTTTTAAAAAAGAACTCTTGAACCAAAACTTCACTTACTGTAACAAAAAAGTTTAGCTCTTTTGGAATGTCAAGGACTATTAAATGCACGAAATATAAAAGGCTGTAAACTAAGCAGACATCTAATTATATTGCGTTATCTCTCTCTGAAATTATTGCTCTGAATGTACCACAGAATGTACTAAAACACATCAAAAACGCCCACGATTCGCGTAATGAGACGCATACTTCGCACGCAATGAAAATTTCGCGAGTATTTCACGTGCGTGGCGTTGACAAATATCACGTTGTCATCGATCGCACCCATTGAACGGGAACAGATAAATTGATGAAGCATTTTTTGCAATCGAGTCTGACGAGCGCACTTGAAACGCTGACAAGCCGCGCGACATGCCTACCGCGCTCATGTACGATTTTAGAATAAACCTAAAAGGGTTATATTTGATTGAATGTGAATATTATTTTTTCTGTCTACCTGCCTGTATGTCTATATAAGCTTCGTTGCTGTATGTAGTGCAGGTCTCGATGTCAAATGCACTGATAGCCTCTACTATGGGTAGTTTTTTCTATCCGTCGAGGTAGTTGACCGAAGTGTACGATGTCGAATTTTTTATACAGGTAGTGTGTCGCGTTTCTAGACATTCTCTCGTCCCTTGATATTTTTTATGAGGATTTTATTGTTCCAGTATATAGAATAACCATTAGTAATCGCTATTATTCATCATCTTTAGCCACAAGGAGGCAAGTATTGAAGATAGAACCAAACCTGCATCAAGCTGTTTGCTGCAATCTTTATTATTAATATTTTTATTTATTTATATTATTAAGTTAATTATCTTGTTTATCCATCTGTGGGTTAACGTCCGTCCTTTATTTCTAAAACGCATTCTACATTAATAATTAAAATAAACGAAGGCAATTTTCTTGTTTAATCCAGTCAATACTGAAAGTTTAATGGAAATCGATCTAGCGTCGGACAACGAAGGACAAACGTGTTTACGATAGACAAAATAATTTAAAACATCTATACGAGTATACCTTAGTATTGTGAGAGCATGCAAATGAGATTCCATTCGATTATTTTCCCGAATTCACAGACGAAGTTTAATTTTATTTATGTGCAGAATGCGAGAAGGGTCTGATGAGTTCTGGTGAATCACCTGAAACCGGTCATTGTACTTTTAAGTTGTTTATTTTGATTTTAAATTAACGGTACAAGTAAATACATCATCATCAATACATCAATACAGTCATTGCTCATACTAAATCAAATCCTTTATAGATAGGAGTGTTGTAGGTTTTTTTTTGCAGTGAATGGCGAGACGAGCGTGCCGTTCGCCTGATGGTAAGCGATACGACCGCTCATGAACAGTAGCAAAACCAAACAACACCTTGAATTACAAAGCAATGCTTGACACTCCCACTGCGCTCGCCATCCTGAGACATAAGATGTTAGGTCTCAATATGTCCAGTAGTTACTCTGGCTACAATGTCTTTCAATCAAAAAAAAAAAGGTGACAGAAATTACAAGCATTCAATTCCATCAGAACCAGACACGAAATATTTTTTTAGCGCACAGCATAATTTCGGCGTAGCGATTGAGCCTGACTTATCGACTAAACATGTAACATGACATGTAACCTTTATTACTTATACTTAAAATACTTGCCCTCTACTGATTTCAAATAATATTGGTAAATGTGATTCGAATTCCGTGGCACAGTTGGTTAGACGCCGCTTGTGAAACAAGAGACCGCTGCACTGGTTCAATTCCACACTTGTTGTCTCGGGTCTGGGTGTTTAGGAGACTGAAAATTCTCTCGTAGTTTTTGATTAAAAACTATGTATGTTGGTGATTTATAAAAAAATATATTGCAAGAATATCTGTCCTGTACACAACAAACTTGGAAGAAAAAACAATTACTTTTTGAAAGTAACTTTTGATTTCATTCTAGCAAGTTGCAAAGATAAGCCATTTTCCAGTATGAAGCAAAATATAACGTAAGCTTAAGAAATCGTGGAGAGTGTGGCCTGCAACACTCGGCTTACACAAATGCAGTTAGTGTTGAGTGGCCACTTACGTTTTATGCACATGAATGGCTAATAATGAGCACGCCTTGTTCTACATCTCTTGTGAGACGGTGGGTATAACGAGCTAGAAAGTGCTTAGATTGAGTGCGGAGAGAAAGATTTCTAAAACGTTTGCAGCTTGGGATATTTTTACGGTCAGTTTTGTGATGAAAATGTAGTCTAGACTTTGACAATCAAATAGATCAGATTTAATGAAAGTGCCTATTACGAAAAGATAGCAGAAGACATAGGCATTTTTAAGACATATAAGTCTGCGTTATGTAGAGTTTAACATTTTTTGTATCAAATTCACTTATCCAGTCATTGACCAAGAATATTTCTTAGAAGTTTTTAGATTTCTCGAATGCTTAACAGTGTTTGACGCAAGTGCATTTTGATGTATTTAAATCGCATCATGTCTTACTAAGAAGGTAAATACAACGGTAGTTGAATGCTTGATAAATGTGGAATTACATAACAATTTAATTCCTACATCGGTTAGAATTCCAGCCTAATTTATACTAGGGACCAAATGTTTGTAACACATGTGGCACACTGAAATTATAATTTATAGTCCGTACTTAATGGCTACGAAAAATGTGTGTTTGAAATTAAGTTCTACATGAAAATGTCCTGTTTTGGTGGAACGTTACAGAAGGAGAAATTCAACGATGTGCCGATAGATGTCGCTTTTTTAAAATGCTTATTATGAGTATTTTTTGTCTAAGTTCTGTATTTGATAAATGGTCCGGCTGTATAGTTAGTTATATTTTGGTTATCTTTAGTGTGCAAATAAATATTTTATAAATAAAATACACCCAACACACTTGGATTGAGCCTTGTGTCGTGGGTATCAGGAACTACGAGAGACTTTTCGGTCTCACAAACAGCCAGACCCGAAATAAATACCTGTGGTTCACACAAATATTTCTTTCGGTACAGGGATCGACCCCGCGGCATTTCATTTCACACCCGGCGTCTAGCCAACTGCGCCACGGAGGCTTTCAATTTTTTTTTTTATGGGCGGAATAATTTTATAGAGCGACAAGAGATGAACGTCCCTTGTTTAATAGTCTGTATCAGCCCATATACGTCCCACTGCAGGGCACGGGCCTCCTCTACAATCGACAGTACGATTGAGAGTGGTTAGGCCATATAGTCCACCACGCTGGCCTAGTGCGGGTTGGCGGACTTACATACCATAGAAATTTTTATAAATCGCTATGGTATGCAGGTTTCCTCACGATGTTTTCCTTCACCGTTTTAGTGCATGGTGATTGACTTTCAATAATACTTGTTAATAGTGACTATATAAAAATCGTATTGCATAGGTCCGGTAATCGAGCAGTCAGAATAGCGCTATTCACGAACTTTAAGGGTAACAATAGGTTGATAAATACTAATTTGGTTGGGAAAAGAAAATCCAATATCACTTTGCCCAACCCCGGATTCGAACCCGAGACCTCAGCTTTGTAACCGTACCTAAGTACAACTACGCCACCGAGGCAGTCCATAAATCTGACAAACACCCAGACCTGAAAGTTATATTTGTGGGCGGCACAAACATTTCTGTCGGTGCGATGATTGAATTCTTCACAGGCAGCGTCTAATCGACTGCGCCACGAAGGCTGTCAATTCATGGTGTTCTTTGGTTTCGCTACTGTCCATGAGCAGTCGTTTCGCTTACCATCAGGCGAAGGTATGCTCGTCTCACCATTCATTGTAAATAAAAGGATAAAATAAGCAAGTTTCATAATATATCCCAACATATATATCCACAGTTTCCGTATAATCCGATTGATATTTCCAGCAAGTTAGGAATAAAATTCAATCTGTTACAAGAAGCATAATCTCGTTTGGTAGAAAGATAAAGATTATTATAAACCGATAGGATTCCGCGGGAGATGCCAAAACTGAAATGGAATTGTAATCGAGTCGAGCAAGTAGGCAATCGGAGCCATGTTGTACCATTGAATTCTCACATGAATGAGAATACAAGTGTTTCATAGTATTTTGTGTGATAGCTGGGTTGTTTCTAACTATTATATAATACGTGAGTTCAATGCAATTATTTTAATATTAAAATTCATATATGAATATTGCGCGTTATAAATAATTAGGATTTTTGTCTTATCTTAGGTGGAATTGGATTTATTTTGTTTAATTCTTTCTTACGAATGACTTAAAATTTTTATTTCATGTTTATACCAAATACAGTATTTAGATAAGTATTTTTATTTTCCAAATGAAACTAATTAATCATTCATGTAGATTTCATTTTTCCAAGAATATTTATTCCGTTTATTTATGTTACATAAATCAATATCATAAAACGCAAATACCTTTAAAAACTGTCGATACTGAGAGTATGTAGATACAAATTGTAAGGTTGCATAAAAATTTAAATACACCATAGAGTAAAAATATTCTGTGCGCCATCGGTATATTTGAGATGATAATAAATCTGCAGGGGAAGCACTCGTCATCTGCAACACTGAGAGGTTTATTCATGCGAGGACACGGCGTTGTGTATTTTTTAGCTATCGACACAACGGAAACGTATTTTATATACTGAAAAATCCTTGGCGTTCGATGTTTGTGTCCATAAAAACCTTGATAGAAGGAGCTGTTTTTTTTATACAGGGTATATCAAGACTGCTACCGAAAACGAAGCCGGGTGGTAGTTTAAGCGACTTCAGACATGCAACGAACCTATCGGGAAATACCCGATAATTTTGAAGCTCTTGTGGTATTATAAGTTAATATTTTTTAATTATTTGAATAATTGCTCGGCATATACTATGTAAATCGATGATTCAAGAACCATACTTAAACAATGCTTTAAACTAGATCACAAAATAGCATAAAAAATTTACCCTTGCTAAATAAATACATATTTGAATGCTAAGATTCAGTGTAGATATAAAATATCTGGCTGGAGGCAAATATAACTTTTTGCAACCAAAACTAGGATTTAGTTTCAATTGGCGACGCTGAACAACGCCCCACATCTGCCACTGAAGTTTTGACTCAAACTTGTTTTATGTAGATGGGACATACGTGGTAAAGTTTCATCCAAATTTATGGTTATAGGATTTTCTATTCTTCTTATATATTTTTTATACTTGTGTTCCGGCTTGATATTTTCGGGTGGACATTTATAATATTCTTATATAAATTAACATTTTTTCGTTCATCATCTGTTAACGATATGAATTTAATTACGAAACTAAGACATGCACTCCTCCATACTACAATTCCTGTAATATTTTTATTTCGTACTAAAAATCGAGGTAAATAAATTTTAAATTAATAAATAACTAATAATAATAATTACTGGTGGTAGGTCTCTCATATGTGAGAGGCTGTCTGGGTGGGTACCACCGCCATGTCTATTTCTCCCGTTAAACAGCAGTTTAGATGCACTGTTGTGTTTCGGATTGAAGGATATTGTAGCCAGAGTAACTACTGGATATATTGAGACTTAACATCTTATGTCTCAGGATGGCGAGCGCAGTGGAATGCCACTTTGTAATTCAAGGTGTTGTTTGGTTTTGCTACTGTTCATGAGCGGTCGCATCGCTTACCATCAGGCGAACGGCATGCTCGTCTCGCCATTCATGGCAATAAAAAAAAGAAAAAAAATATACACCCAGCAGTCACATACATTTTCAAAGAATAATCGTTTTTGGTTGCAAGTTTTTTCTGTATAAGTTTATTGCCGATAGGACTGATATTTCTGCAATTTTCTTATAAAACTCCCAACAGTACATATACTGTTTTCACCCCACGTTAAAACTAAGTCTTGTGTCGTGGGTATCAGAAACTATATAGACTTTTCGGTCTGACAAACGCTCAGACCGACCAGACCCAAAGTAATATTTGTGGGCGGCCTCTCGTTTCAGAAGCGGCGTCTAATCGACTGCGCCAAGGAGGCTGTCAATTAATGGTTTCGTTTGGTTTTGCTACTGTCCGTGAGCGGTAGTATCGTTTACCATTAGGCGAACAGCACGCTTGTCGCGCTATTCATTGCAATAAAAAAAGAATAAAATAAGCAAGTTTCATAGTATATTTTTATAGTATAGTGTATATAGTTTAAGTGCAGTGTAATAAGTGCGTGGTGGCCTGTTGGTAAACGGACTATACGCGACTGCCAACATGTTCACGGTGGTCGCGGGTTCGAATCCCAGGGCACACCTCTGACTTTTCGGAGTCATGTGTGTATTGATAGTCAATCACCACGCACTAAAACGGTGAAGGAAAACATCGTGAGGAAACCTGCATACCATAGCGATTTATAAAATTTCTATGGTATGTAAGTCCGCCAACCCGCACTAGGCCAGCGTGGTGGACTATATGGCCTAACCACTCTCAATCGTACTCTCGATTATAGAGGAGGCCCGTGCCCTGCAGTGGGACGTATATGGGCTGATACAGAATATATAGTTTATATATATGTAAGTCCGCCAACCCACACTAGGCCAGCGTGGTGGACTATATGGCCTAACCACACTCAATCGTATTCTCGATTGTAGAGTAGGCCCGTGCCCTGCAGTGGGACGTATATGGGCTGATACAGATACAGATAGTATATCCCGACAAATAATTCCACAGTTTTCTTATAATCCGATTGATATTTCCAGCAAGTCGCTACTCAACAATAAGCGGTTGTCATTACGCCAATGTGAGATTAGAGTCGTCAGAAAATACAATATTTTATCTAAATGAAGCCAGGTGCATTCACTAGTATTATATAAAGGCGAAGTGTATTTATATATTCTTATAATACCCGAACTTTGTCAAGCGACGATAACTTTAAGTGGTATGGTGAAATGGGTCCTGTTTGGTATAAGTATATTACTCGATAAGTGCTTGTCCAACGTTTGGTCAGATATTTCTCCTTTAATATTTTTCTCTATATTAAAAGGACTCTCTGTAAAAGGGAAAATATTACATGAAACATTTACAGACATTTTAATATATATTTTTTTCTTCCACAATGTGACCTTTACATTCAATCTGTTTAAAGAATTATACCGGGTATCTCAAGACTGCTACCGAAACGAAGACGGGTGGTAGTTTTAGTGACTACAAACACATTGCAACTAAAAATTTCGCAAAGAAACGCGACAATTATTTTTTATGATTTTTTAAATATCGTCATTTTTGGGTGGTAAATTCATAGTTTTTGCTAAAATAATAATTTAAACACTTTTATACCTTAGATTATTTATAAATAAAAGGGTATACACTATTATTTTAGGAAAAAATGTATTTACCACCCAAATATGGTCATAGGAAAAAAATAACAAAAAAAATATTGTCGCTTTTTTTTGCAATTTTTTCTGTTGCATTGTGTCTGAAGTTGCTTAAACTACCACCCGGCTTCGTTTTCGGTAGCAGTCTTGATATACCCTGTATTATAACAAATTATTTTATATATGTTTGGTTAAATATTCATAAATTTGCGTAATGTATGTGCACGATGTAATAAGTTCTCTATGTCGAAATTGGCGTCACAAAGAAAAGAAGAAAGAAAGAAATTTACTACGCATAAAATTATATTGCATTGTATAAAGAACTATTTATTCCGAGAGCTGAAATAAACATAATTCAAAACATAACATAATTACATAATGATTTAGACATAGACATAGACATAGACACAATTTTATTTGGCATCAACATATACAATAAGATATACAAAAACAAATATTTAGTAAGCAACAAATAATAATGTGAGAACTTTAAAGAAGAAAAAAAAAGACAAAAAATGACAATTAATATTTTTTTGTGCATGCGAAAGCGATGTGATGCCAAATCTGGACACCGACTCAGCATGATTTGATTTGATTTTGTATCCACAATTTTTAATTACGAATCATCTGCACCGAGTAACCTCATAAATAAAGGTTTTGTAATTTTATTTTTTAATACAGAAACAATTCCGGTTCATTTGCTTAATTACTTATTAATCACCTTTAGCGTTGGCAACGTACCGCGATCATGAGATGCATCAATTGATTGAATTATGCGAATGAAGCGCTGCAAAGCGTGTCCCTGATTAAATGGGATTTCAACAAAGGCTATATAGGAAGTTGTGCTGTGTCATGTAATTAGTAATTAAGAAGATAAACAGCGAAGTGTTCGCTGTATTTCTCGGATCGCTAAATGCGAAGGTTCATCCGTAGCAGTGGACGAGACAATAGCAGTTTATTTATATTTGCACGGCTAAGTCTTTCCGTAAAAGCTCGTTAAGGGGACAAAGCCACTCTGTTTATTAGCTCTCACCTGGCCTTTTGTCATTATTATAAACCAGAAAATGTTTTCAAAAGTAAGATGTTTTGATGTTACATTACGTTTTCATGCGGATCGCGGATCGCGGGATCCATTCAAAAGCGGAATTGTTTGGTCATTTTATGATTTAGGGTTTGCCGACCGTTTATTTCGGATTGGATGTGTTATCTTAGTTGAATATTTTATTGGTTATTGTATTCGTTTAATGTTAGCGGTTAAGATGAATTTTACAATTATTCTATTATGATACAATAATGTGATATGATGTAGGTCTGACGATGTTTGCAATATTCTCTACATACTATGGATTAAAACGTGAATATTTACTCATAAACGTATTTTTAATAAGAAAAAATCAAGGAGTCTCTTAGATAAATACAAACACGAAATTAATATTAATTCATACATCTCGAAAAGCAGCATTATTGAAAATATATCGAGTACACAAACACTGGGACAATATTTACGTAAACTCATTACTTTTGAACATCTTTTGTACCAAAAATCCACCGATGAAATTCCAATCAATTGCAGACAAAAACATCTGGTGTTTGGTACAACAAAACTGATAATAAAAGAGAAATCAGAGGGGAAAAAGAGTATTACAAAATACTAAGCATGCCTCAACTGAATGACGTTTCATTAAAGGGCGAAGTCAATTACACGGAAAGCGGCGTAGAACGTATGCCTGGTCATATTTCAGAAAAAAATAACGTTCATTTGCCTGGTATAAAAGTACGAAAAGCGAAAAATAAAATATGCACGAATTTATGCGTAGATGAGTTTCCATGAGTATTATTGATTGGTATTTAGTAGGGTTGCTCATATCGGCTGGTTGTATTGAAAGCCAGAACGTTCTAGCAAACTATATCTACTTAGTACTTGGTAGTTCAATGTGTCAATAACCATGATTTCATGATTTTTTCTAACTGAATCAACCTAGACACGTCCCGCTGCTGCGCACAAGCCTCCTAGCACGCTAGCCTAGTGCGGGTTGGCGGACTTTACACACTATAGAAATTTTACAAATCGTTATGGTATGCAGGTTTCCTCGCGATGTTTTCCTTCATCGTTGTAGTGTGTGGTGATTGCTTCTAGATTTGTATTATTTTGTTTTAAAGTTGAAATCAGTCGCTCGCCGCAGGCCGTTTTCTATAGATCGCTGTAAAGCTCCTTGGGGAAGATCTATGTTCATTAAAGGGCTGCGGCTGAAAATTTGATATTTTGCATCATAGTGCACATATCGGTTTGCTGTGTTCATGACAGATAGAACGTTTGAGCAATCTATACTCGCAAATTCCGCTTGGCAATAGGCAGTCTATTTCAAATGTCCTTTCCAAGAAACTATATTCGAGATTCTGACTCTATGTCCTGCTTATTGATTGTGGGTTTATCTGTGCTAAGTCTAACTTAGATTTTTGGTTTAGGTCTATATCTCCGCTACTTCACGCGGTCTCTATTTTGGTAAGTGAAAATGATTTACTATTACGTTGATGGATGGTCGCTATTTTTAATTTGTGCCAAAATTAGGCAATTAAAATATAAAGGTTATATTTATAACAATATAAGGATCTAAATAGATTAGCACTAGTGAAGGATGGTGACCCCGACATAATGAGCGTACCTACTCAAACACGGGTGAGACCGAAACACGAGACATTTTTGAGTTTCACTATGGCACGTTTTCTAGCATGGTGATCTGAAGTGGTCATAATGCTGGTAGACAATTTCATTATTTTGTAGAAGACTTACAGTGAGGTTTGTTCTAGTGCACTCCAAATACGGCCCTTTGATTTTTTTACCTTCTCGAATTCCATAATAGGGTATTAGACTTTTTTAAATTGTGTTTATCAAAAGGCATCCATATCCAAAATCTAGAAAATAAATAATTTTGTTAATCCACGCAGAATTTAGTAAGTTATAAATGTTTTAAATGCAAAACAAAACTAATGACGTCACAAGTCTTAATAGTCATTACAGTGTGCGTCTGTGAAAGAGACGGTAAAATGTCCCCTCTACGAAATAAGTGTTTTATTTAATGTTATTTGTGTTTGTACGCAAATTAATAAGTCCAATACCCTAAGATGTTGTCCCAAAGAATAATTAATTTAAGAATATTCCGATACTTTGAATTAGAATGTAAATGTAAAGTATAAAGATCAGAAGTGAAGTTTGCCGAACTTGCTGCGATTTACATTTGATAAAATCAATTAATATTTAACATCAAAGAATCTATTTGACTTGTAAAGTGAAGATGTTGGGAAATCTGGCAAATTTTCACTTTTGGGAAGTTACTGAATTACAAGCATCGTGTAATTAAGCTTGCCTTTGTCTTTGAATTTTCTTTTTTGCCTATCCTATATAATAAATAAAACTACTGAAATATTTGGAGTTAAATAATTTATTTGACGTGTAGGTACGCGATATTTTAGAGTGCTCATTACCAGTTACATTTAAAATGTGCGGCATCGTCGCTTTTTCGCTATGGTGCCCAAGAGCGGATCCAGCTTTGAAGCCACGGGGGAATTCGTAATAATGATTTTTTAAAGTATGTCACAGCCGTGATTAGTGAACACACAACACTTTTTACTGTATATAACAGGGGTGGCCAACCGGTCGATCATAGCCAGGTAAAAAATATAAATAAATAGACCAGACTGCGCAACTTAATTATCAACAACTGCAGCACCATCTTGTATCATTTTTCAACCGCTGTTCCGTCACGAAATTTATGTTCTATTCTACGCAGTATACTGTTTTGTTTTCGGCACGCAGTGACCAATAAGCGGGAAGCGTGTGGGATGCGGGGGAGCGGTGTGTGTCAAGTGTCAATCCGCCCCGTGTCTTGTACTCGTACTTGGTAGATCGCACAGGGTTTCGTTAGTAAACAGTAGATCTTAGGTATAATCAAGTTGGCCACCCCTGGTATATAACGACATACAAAGAATTTATTTTACTTATAAATGTTATCTACAAGATATAAATATACCATCAACAACATCCTGTAAAAAATTTTCAAGTCTCGGTCAGGTTTTCTACCGCAAAAAGTTGTAAGATGCATGTAATACCAAGTCGATTAATTTATTTAGTCCTTGCTTATACATAATGCTGCTGGCCAAGTCGATCTATTTATTTAACACGTAAATAATTTTTAATAATAATAATAATAATTTTATTTAGATAGACCCATTACATGCCTTCCAACTATTTATAAAGTTTTGACTTCCATTATTAGATCCAAAATTACAGACCATATTTCTTCTAATCAAATTCTCTTTTCCGGCCAGACAGGTTGCATGAATGGGTCCCGTGGTGCAAAGGAGCTCCTTCTCATTGACATGACCATTTGCCAATAGGCTCGTCACAACCGCAGGAATTTATCGGCTGCCTGGATAGATTATAAAAAGGCCTATGATTCAGTGTCCGACACATGGCTCATGAGGGTGTTAAATTTGTATACAAGACCCAAGGAAGTTGCATAAATTTGTATTAATTTTATAAAAATTAATACAAATTTATGCAACTTCCTTGGGTCTTGTATGGGGCGGTGGACCACTGTCCTGAGATATCCAGGTGGTACGGTTCCTCCTGATTGTGATGAGCCGATTAGAATCAAGCGGGGTATATTCCAGGGCGACAGTCTAAGTCCACTGTGGTTTTGCATGGCCCTGAATCCCCTCAGCACTCTGTTGTTGGATTCAGGGTTAGGCTACCGTCTGCGGAGAGGGTCTGAGCCTATTTCTCACTTGCTCAATATGGATGACCTCAAGTTATTTGCATCGAAACAAACCGAATTGATTGAGTTGTTAAAAATAACGGAAAGATTTAGCAATTCAATCAATATGGAGTTTGGTGTAGATAAATGTGCGGTTATCCATGTGAAGCGAGGAGAGGTTGCGATCTCTGATGACATACATGTCTCAGAGACTGTAAGACTCAGATCCCTCTCCGTGACGGAAACCTACAAATATTTGGGTATGCCTGAGGCTTTAGGTATCATGGGTGCAGATGTAAAACGATTGTTGAAAGAGCGTGTTTTTAGCCGCCTGACAAAAGCACTTAACAGTTTTTTGTTAGGTGGAAACAAGAATCGCGCTTTTAACGGTTGGGTTATGCCTGTACTCATGTACTCTTTCGCATACTCAAATGGACTCAGACCGAATTGGACGCCCTGGATCGTAAAGTCCGAACTCTCCTAACTGCACATCGTATGCATCATCCACGTTCGTCAGTGATGAGATTGTACATCCCGCGTAGATGTGGGGGCTGAGGCATTCTTAATGCTAAGGACCTACATAATCGCGAGGTGTGCAATCTCAGGGATTATTTCCTTCACAGTGACGTGGATATGCATAGGGTTGTAGTTATGTTAGATAAAGGATTTACCCCGCTGTCTTTGGCGATTGAGAACTGGCGGAAAACTCTGGTGGTAAGCATTAGGGATCGCGAGGACATATGGAAGAGCAAGAAGCTGCACGGTCGGTTCTATCGAGCCCTTCATGGGCCTGGTGTGGACCGACTAGCGTCTGTGTCTTGGCTGCGCTTCGGTAACCTCTTTGGGGAAACCGAGGGTTTTGTCTTTGCAATTATGGACGAAGTTATTAAGACGAACAACTATAGGAAATACATCCTGAAGGACGGTACGGTCGACATCAGTCGGGCATACCACCGTCCTGGCGAGTCCATCAGGCATGTTATCTCCGGTTGTTCGTATCTTGCTAACGGCGAGTATTTGCATAGACACAACCTAGTAGCCAAGATCATACATCAGCAAATTGCTCTTCGATATGGACTGGTGACTTCTGAAGTGCCATATTACCAATATGTTCCTCAACCAGTTCTTGAAAATGGTCATGCAACGTTGTATTGGGATCGATCTATTATCACAGACAGGACTATTCTATCCAATAAGCCTGACATTGTGATAATAGATCGATTGGCGCGCCGGGCTATACTTGTTGACGTCACCATCCCGCATGACGATAACCTTGTCAAAGCTGAAAAAGACAAAATATCCAAATATTTCGATTTGGCACACGAGGTTACCGACATGTGGGATGTCGACTCAACAATTATTGTCCCGATTGTCGTTTCTGCCCATGGGTTGATACCAAAGAGCCTCGACCAACATCTACAGAGGCTCTCAATCGGCTGTTGGGTCAGGAGTCAGATTCAGAAGGCAGTATTGCTTGACACGGCACGTATTGTGAGGCGGTTCCTCACATTGGGCTCCTAACCACCGGTGGCTTGGGTCTCGAGCCTCGCCATCGTTGGATAACTTTTTATGTTTTCATATGTATTTTGTTATTTACTATATGTATAAAAATGTAAAAAAAAAATTAAATAAAGAGAAATAATAATTTTGCGGTTGAAAACCTGAGCTGCGAGACTTGGAATTTTTTTACAGGATGTTTTTGATGGGATCTCACGTCTTTTTGTAGAGTCCTACTTTTTTCCATTTCGGTACTTTTTACTTCTAGAATATCACAAACGATTTTTCTTCAAGCCTCTGTCTTATGGATTTTTCTTATTTTTGTAGGTATCAATTTATCACAAATATAGCGGATTTGATTATTAATGTTCTTTCTTTCATGGTAATTGATATTTTTGAGCTATTTAGTCTATTTATTTGCAAGTTTTCCTTCGTCATGTTTTTCTAGAGGAATGTTGTACAGTTTCATGGACTGAATACACCCTTTCCCTCTCTATACCCCCTCCTGTTATGCCTCATATATAGATACCTATCTACAACTATTATTCCATTATATACGGGTACAATGATTCATTAACTGCAAATGTAACTTTGTAATCCTATACATTTATATGGGATTACAAAGTTATTCACGCAGTTGGTGTATCTAGAAAACTAGACACAAATTATGAAATGTTTGAATTTTGCCTTACTTTAGACACTAAACACTAATTAGATTCTAAATTTGAAGGTTCTATATCTGCTAGAAGTGCCTTAGACTCTTGATGATCGGTGAGTCAGTCAGTGAGTGACAAAATTAAGAAAGTTTGACAAGTTACAATTCTTAAACTACTGATTCAAATTGAATGAAATTTTAAATATACTGTGTTTACACAATGCCTGCTTAGTAACTGAAAATTCAGGCTTCTTGCTTTAACCACAACGAAGTTATGGGGGGTTGAAAATGGTCTGAATGGCTTCGAGAAAAGGATGGTACGACTGTGCCGCTTTTTAGCTCGACTTGACCCCCAGACATTTTGTCAATCTGGAGCCACATACTGTAATAGGTTTGTTATGTTTTCAAATATTAGTCCATGATCCTGTTTTAAAGAGCTACAACGAAATTCCAAAATTCCGAACATCAACGTCGGATAAACTAGGTCGGTATTAATTTACTTGCCCTTTGAATGAATTTGGATATCAAAGACGACTGTAGCGTTTGATGTCGTCTGGTATTGTCCTTACGATTTGTTGTAATACACTTAGATTAAAATCAGAATTCAGATGGATCAAAGAGTCATCGTTTCTTTGTCAAGATGTCGGATTTGTATCTTGCTGTTTATTTCTTTTATGAAGTGAATCATTTTATCTGGGTCAATCAAAGCCAAATGGCTAAGGCTTGTAATTTGTGTTTGATTGACATAAGGTGTGAGAGGCCTCCTAGTTCATTAATCATCACCATTGCAATGTCTATTTCTCCCGTCAAACATCAGTATAAATGCATTGTTGTTTCGGATTGAAGGACATTATTGCCAGAGCAACTACTAGAAATATTGAGACTTAACATCGTATGTCTCAAGATGGCAAGCGAAGTTGAATGCCAAGCATTGCTTTGAACTGCAAATGGTGATGTTTGAGTTTGCTAATGTCCATGGGTGGTAGTATCGCTTACCATCACACGAATGGCAGGCTCGTCTCGTCATTCAATGCATTAAAAAACACTATCAACTACTTATACATGGTATATCAAGACTGCTACCGAAAACGAAGCTGAGTGGTAGTTTTAGTGGCTTCAAACACAACGCAACTACATTTTGTACAAAAACTTGTGACGATTTTTTATCGTCCTATTAGGATGGTAAAAACATAGCTTTTTCTTAAATAATGATGTACACACTTTTATTTTAAAGACTCTATGGTATGCAAGGCTTTGAATTATTATTTTAGCAAAAGTAGCCCGGCTATAGCCAAATTGTTGTAGATGTCAGTAGGCGACGGTAATCATTCACAATCATGTTAGCCGTTTGTTCGTTTGCAAGACCTTTACAATAAAACAGTGCTTAAATATTATTAATGTAAGTCATCTTTCATATAAATCGAAGCTGTTCCCCAAATTAGGTTTCCTCTACATTAGTCAAATATATTAATAGTAATGACACAATAGCCTCCTTTGTAGTCCGGCCAATAAACATTATTCATACTTTTATCTTTATACATAGACGTAATGCGTGACTATGGAATAAATTTGCTTGACACTGTTACGTCGTAAAAATATAAATTGCTTGGCAGTAATCAGAAAATTGTTTTCGATACTTGATATGATGGAGGATTTGGAGGTCAATGACCAGGTGCTGTTAGATGAATTGAAACCTGAAGGGCTCGTGAATGGTAAATTACACTTATTATTTAGGTTATTCGCCCTGATTATCCTTTCAATCAGATCCAATATCCCCAATATTTAATAATATCTTCAGACAACTTACGGGAAATTCTCAGCGCGTAAGGTGAATAACATTATTACACTTTACGAGGCTGTCGACTGATGATTATTTATGGTATGTTTTTGTCATAGTAGTCCTCTGGCTCATTTAGTTGCCCAGGTAAACAGACAAATTGGTGATTACTGAATTGAAAATTGTGCATATTTGGTCTTAAGTGATTTCCAAAAGAGTTTGGCCTAAGACAAGTGGGTTGTCACAAACCATGTCTATCACCTTGGCTTTTATCTTCGTCTATAGCCTACTTGGCTTTAAAAATATGAACTCGAGTGTAGTATTATAAACCAGGTTGAAGAAAATTAATGGATGATCTTTGATTAATCTTGCTTGACAAATTGACTTGGCCGAAAAGTTCTGTAGTGACTAGTGGAGGCCAGCGCAGGCAACCGCAGTGTCGGACGCCCGCCTACCAGGTGTACGGACGACCTGGTTAAGGCTGCAGGAAGTCACTAGATGCAGGCCACTTCCAACAGGGCGACGTGAACATCCTTGGGGAAGGCATATGTTTAACAGAACAGTGCATCTATTTTATTTTTGCAAATTCACACATCCATTCCATCCTGCAAAACATCAGATTTTTCACGTCAGGCAGAAATACCTATATGTGTAAAAGAAGAAATAACATCTAAAATAAAATCAAAACTGTTTCTAAACACATCAACTGCCTCGCTAACAAAAAGGTCCAACGTTGTCACCACAAAATTGTATAGCGTAAGATTCAATAGCTGTTGGTGGGAACGTTTTAAAAATGAAAAGTGAGTAAATAATGAAGTATGGCGGCAGCGGATGGTGTCGGCGCGGCGAGCGACGCGTCGCGTCCGGTGGGAGCGAGCGAGCGCCCGCACCACCACTGCGATGAAGGAGGTAAGAGAACCGACACTATATTGAAATTTTAGTTTTATTTATTTATGCTTTACATACAACGTATAAAGGCGGAGGAGGCTCAGGCATTCTCTCCCATAACCTTTGGGTAGTGCAGAGAAATCAAAGTGCATCACTAAATAATAACTCGGGCGTAAAGTAATAATATTACAAGTATAAGTATATTATAGGTTGCATAATATATAGATAATATAGATACATATAATTACAAACAAATACAAAATTATATATATTTCTTTTCATTTTTACTTGTATGATATACCTGCTGTATATAAGTGCAGTTCAGATAGTGATTGCCGACTAGAGATGGTTATTTAACCGGACAAAATAGATGTATTGGTGAAATTGTATTCTGATGTATTCAGAATGAATCTATCACGTGACATACGATCGCGGGTGACTGACCGGACGGCCGACTGATGCTATCACAAATACAGAATATATGCCGCCTCGAAATAAGTTTTTTTAACATGTAGACTATAATACATTACACTGGCACTGGTGTAACAAAATTTGTCTTCTTTCAACTATCTAACTTGGGTGGATTTATATTTTTACACTCTGTGTGTGGTCGTTGTTAGCCCCGCAGTTATTTTTGCTTGCTAACAGTATGTGTATATTTTTTTGTTTCTTACTTCCTTTGCAACTAAGTAGCCATTCAACTTCGATCTTCGACCTTCTTTTACAATTAGGAGAAGTTAACAACTGTAAATAAAGTTCTTCTATAAATTTATCAGAGAATTGTCTCATCTGCGTTATGATTTAATCTTTGTCGCTCAGTACACCTAATTCTAGCGCAAGTAAGCGATTTATTGCGGACTTACTTGAGCGCTGATACGCCGCCGGATGTTATAGTTTATAGTTGTAGCAACTGCGTCAGATTATCTACATCTGTTTGTTATTTACACTGCGCTATTTATAAATATACATACAAACAAGTAGAAATAAAATTATTTTTTAATTGTATTGACGCTATTTTATAAAGCTTATTATCATGCCAGGCACAAATAAACCTTTGCAGTTCAAAATTTGTAGGCATTACAAAGTGAATACATATACATAAATACATACAATACATCTGAAGTTATTAGGAGCATGTGGATTATTTATATTATCGACACAATATGTCAGTTATTTTCTAAATCGAAATAAGGCAGGCTGAGTTCAAAACATGACTAAAACAAGTTTTCTACAATGAACTTCGTCATCTGAATTCGAATGTCCTACCACTGGCTCTAAGGTCTTCGGTATTCTTACTCTTCGAACCTATCACAACAGTAAATCTGTTAATTGAATATGAATTCCTCTGAATTTTTATTTGCAACCCATGTGGCTCCAGACCATTGATACTAGTTAGGTAGGTAGTTTGACTTGGCTATCTGGATTTTCTGTATAATACGTGTAAAAATCCCCTTTAGCTCTTTCTTTGTTGCTTTCTTTGCAAGGTCTTTTAAATACGATACAATAATATAACGTTGAATTCTTATTTGACACAAAGTATATCTGTTAGGAAACCCTTTTTGTGTGTGTTTGATATAATAACTAGTTTAGTCTAGAATGTAGACAACCTATATGTCTGTGAATGGTGATTTTCAAGGTTTCGTTGTCAGGTCGGCAATTAACTTTGTATGTCTCTGTGTAAAAAATACAATTCAAATGATTTTTATGTTTATTTCAAATAAAGAATGAACTATGTAGATGATTTAGAATTAAAAAAAAATATATATAAAAGTATATTTCATCCATGATAAAAGTCTTTTTGTTTCATCATAAGTTTATATATATTTTTTTATTGCATTGAATGGCGAGACGAGCAAGCCGTTCGCCTGATGGTAAGCGATACGACCGCCCATGAACAGTAGCAATATTCCACTGCGCTCGCCATCCTGAGACATAGATGTTAAGTCTCAATATGTCCAGTAGTTGCTCTGGCTACAATGTCCTTCAATCCGAAACACAACAGTGCATTTAAGCAGTGTTGTTCACGGGAGAAATAGACATTGCGGTGGTACCTACCCAGATGGCCTCTCACATATGAGAGACCTACCACCAGTAAAATATATTATATTTCAAAAATGAGATTACTCTACAACTTTTTGTAGTGAAAGTGCTTAAATAACTGGTTTTTCACCAAAATCTTTTATACACACATAAACGTTGCGTCCAATACACAAAAACTGCCATCTCACGTTCCATTATGGAAAATAAATAAAGCGTAAAGCTCAAATTATTTCAACTCTTAAACGGAACGTAGGTAGCCGCCCATGATTTGGCAACTTCTGCAATGTTTGAACAATAGTTTCAGACAATAGCGGGTTTTTTACATATCGATAAATTGTTTTTTTTCAGTTTATAGATAATAATAATTGAGTATAAATATAATTAGTTAATTATACTGTTTATAGGAACAGCTCTAAATTGCGTGTAGCGGACCCGGGTAATAAGTGGACTATAATTACATAGAATGAACGAACGTGACTGTAATCTTATGTGTAAAATAATAATATTAGTGACATTTTTTCCATATCTCGGGTTTTGGATTTTTTTTGAATGAGTTACTATCACACGGGTCTAGAAGTTATGAGACTTACTTGTGATATGTGAATTAAATATTTGTTTAATATAATAATTCTTACATTTTTAATTAATATAATATGACTAAAGAGTTTCAGTGATATTTCATTGCCTTTGGAAAACAGTTTTAAATCATAAATATGCATCAAAATTGGTATTTTAAATATATTTTAGTCCGCGTGGCGTAGTCATAGTAATATGTTTTTTTACTAAAAATCGACGCTGTAATACAAGCACCATGAAAAAAATATTTTTATCGCGTTAACCATCATAATCTGTAATAGACCGTTTTGCGCTATGATTGATTCGCCGCAGCTCGCATAAAACTTTCCACTACAAATAGCTAGGCCTTCGGACGAGTTTGTGTGCAAAAAACAGCTCGACAATTTATTCAGGCGCGGGCTGGGCATCACTAATCGACGTCATCAATCAGCTCCGGCGCGATCGGATCAACTGACGGACATACCCCCCTCCAACCGTCCACCCTTCGCGGTCCGTAAGCCCCCCGTACCCCTTTGACACAATCACGGCATCTAATAACTAGTATGAAGATTATGCGAGGAATTCTGATTGAAAATATTTCTTTGGAAGTTTTTGTGAGAGGGTTAAGCGATAAGTAAATTTTGCAGCATTCTTTTGTGAGGATGAAGGGTTATGTAGATTAGTGGGAAATAATTGAGTAAATGTAAACTGTTAGTAGTTATTTTCTAGCGTCAATAGTCGATTTGGTCAAGAACTTTAATGCTAGTTTCAGTAGTTTTAGAAATTATTTTCGCATTCATTGTAAAACCAAAACCAACCATTACAATATCCCACTCTTTTTTAATATATAGATCTCCTTTTCTCGTTGGTAATATTATATAATGCAATTTGATAGGCATATCAAATTGAAAATATTGAAAACAGGTAATTAATTACGTATTCGTTGGTGAGAATATCGTAGAACAAAAAACAAAGTGACAACTAGGACATTAACGTTGTGCCTCTTTACATAATGAATAACAACAAAATAGCTACAATTAAAAAGTCTTTTATATTTTGATGAATTCAACGGTTAAAAGAATTTAGCATGTTGCGTAAACCCGAGAAAATGGAACATTTCTTTGCACAAAAAAAAACAAAAGTAGGGAAACACAAGAATTAATAGAGGTTAAAAATGTGGCGCAGGTAAAAAAATAATAGCAGATAACCAAGCGACGATCCGCCGGGTGGAACAAAGAACACTTGAAATTTCATCCGCATAATGTTTGACAAAGCCAATGTTTACCTGAGCCGTCGGACTGGCCGCTGTGTTATCTGTGACAACATTCTGTTCCCAGACGGGTTGTGTACCTATAAAAGGAGAGAAATATTGTGCACGCAGAGGTTTTTCTGTCTTTTGAAATAGGGTTCAAATCAATTTTTCAAAACAATTGTTCGGACGGAGGCCGTTGCGTTGACATGGGTAGTGTTTGCACCGGCTCTGAATTGATTTACCCACATCCGTAAATGTCACGGTTTTTCGCTTCAACTCTGCCTATTATTAGAATATGAACGTATCTACAAATCTGACGCGATATGGGTGGCTTACATCAATCATTTTATAGGTGGAGAGAATCAAAAATTTGTGTACGGATTTTATTTGGTTTTGAATATGTTGCGAAATTTTTTAAATCATCTAGTTCATGCACCCCCTTCGTTAAGGTCTCTGTTATGGTTAGGCATTTTTATATCTTTATTATTGTATTATCTACAAATATGACCTAACGACCTAAACCTGTCAATATACGATGTGGATTGCTGACTGAGAATTTTCGCAAATCTTTCAAACCTTCATACTTGTTCGATGGTAAGCATAATATAAAATTAAATTAAACCAGAAACCATACAGTTCTTTGTGCCGTTATTATTAATTTTAAATTCCGCAAATCCACAATTGTTTACATATTTAAAATTTCAGCGTCGATGTACAAAGGGAACAATTGAACGGTGTGTGAATTTGGCAGAATGTACAGCGAAAATCGAACGCAATTTTATGCCTCTGGGCGGAATCCCTTACAAGTTGTAAAGTTTGCACTACCCACGAGCCTACCCTTTTATTATTACGTTGAAATACAATATCTGCTTACTCGTGCACCGTGCTATTTTTGTCCTGACACGAAGATTGAATACGGTGACATTTGGGTGCCTCCTAGCTTATTCATACATTGCTCGCTTCTGGAAGCATAGGAAATGGCAATAAATTAATCAATGTTTTTTTGTATGTTTTAAAAATGTATTAAATTACTACATTACTAACTGTTTTAACTTCATTTATTTTAAGTTTCTCTCTTTTGACTGATATGGCATCTAGCATTCTGTATGTTGTGATTTTTTTTATATGGCAGTTATCCATAAAAAAATTATGGTGTTTGTTGTAGATTTTAATATCAGTTCCGACGACGATCGCCGCACAAAATTGTTGAAACAGCTCGTCATCCACACTTGTATATTGTGTTCAGGGCTCAGCCTGCTTTAAAGCCGATTTCGAGCATATATGTCGTTGGAAATTCTATTTGTATTGAACTGCTATGACCACGAGTTGCGAGTAGCCAATTTGTAATTCCAGATTTAAAAAAAAATCTCCCTTCTATTAGGGACATAAAAGAAAGCGTTCTCAATAACACAAAAAATGCTAAAGTAAATGATAATTTTATGTATAACTTCAGTATCGTCGTCCTGATTAAAATATTCTACACTATTAATGAGGTTCATGTCGGGTTTCAGTTCAGCTCTGTCTTTATACTGCTATATGATTATAACATTTTATGCTCTATTTCCACATTTTCTTGGTCACATATTATAATGTTAATACTCTCGTGATAATGAGTGTAAAGTTATCAGTTCATGTCGTGTCGTTCTACAGACTTTAGGTTTTAAGGTAGTAGTAGTATCAGCCCATATACGTCCCACTGCAGGGCACGGGCCTACTCTACAATCGACAGTACGATTGAGAGTGGTTAGTGCATATAGTCCACCACGCTGGCCTAGTGCAGGTTGGCGGACTTACATACCATAATTTTTTTTATAAATCGCTATGGTACGCAGGTTTCCTCACGATGTTTTCCTTAACCGTTTCAGTGCGTGGTGATTGACTATCAATACACACATGACTCCGAAAAGTCAGAGGTGCGCCCTAGGATTCGAACCCGCTACCACCGACAACATGTTGGCAGTCGCGTCTAGTCCGTTTACCAATAGGCCACCACGCACTTCACCAAGGTTTTACGGTAATACTTTTTAATTACTGGATAGGTACCGTCGCAATATGATTTTTTTCTGCCAAACAGTAGTGTAAATGCATCCCGTGTTCCGGTTTGAAGGACATTGTAGTCAGATTAACTGCTGGATATCAAGAGACTTCACATCTCACGTCCCAGGATCGCGAGCGCAGTGAAATGCTAAGCATTACTTTGTAATATCATTAATTCATGGTGTTGTTTGGTTCTTCTTTATGTCGATGAGCGGTCGTATCGCTACAATCAGGCGCATGGCAAGCTGGTCTCGCTATTTATCGGAATAAAAAATACTTTTCAATTTATGTATGATATACAGAAATTCATTCAGTTCAGTCATTTTCGTTGAATCTATTTTTAAAATATTACTTTATAGAGTTACCAGAATCAATGCAGGTGCTTATTAATATTTTTGATTTAGCTTTGTAGAACCAGAAACTGATTGAAAATATCTGGTATTGGTCTGTGTAATCTATAGTTTATCTGTGTCAATAGATCTGGGGGGTTACTCTGTACTCCGACCTGACGACGAGTGTTCGAAAATAGGACGTACAATTGAACAATTAGGCACAATGCCTAAGTACATTAGAAAATGTTCGAATACTGTATCATACGCCATAATCTTAGAATAAGTTCGAAGTAAATGGTAAGTTCCATAGAGAATAGTATTGAATTTTGAAAGTGGAAAACTTTTATCTTTTATGTCGACGTTATCGTCCGAACATTCGAAATTCGCGTTAAAGTATAGAGTAACCTCCTAGTGTAAATCCAGGTCAATGCAATTTATTTATTTTCTTATTTAGTTCATGATTAGATTTATAACCCGATTTGTAGGTTTGGACGAAAATAAGATGAAAGGTAAATAATAGTAACAAATGATAGAATTAGCTATTTCTCCAACTTCTACGAGTACAAACCTAGTTTTGTAATAACGAAATAAGCAACCAGACTTTATTGATTGGTAATAAATTATGATCTCTTTCGATATTCTGTCATTACTCTATGGTACTGAGTATCAGATGTAGTACAGTCATTATGCTTTTTTATTCCAAAATTCCGGGTCACGATTAAACAGATCACCTGAACTGAACTGAACTGTCCATGAACATCCTAAATACTTTGATCATGGATGTGTCGCTGACCGATTAAACCCGGAGGGGAGTGAGAAGGAAGAAGGGAAAGGGAGATGAAAGGGGTATAAGACATACTGTATCAACCCATACACATAAGTCTCACAGTAGGGCATGGCGCCCTCTTCAATCGAGGTTACGATAGAGAGTGAGTCAGGTCGTATAATCTACCACGCTGAACTAGTGCGGGTTGGCGGACTTAAAATACAACATTAGTTCTTACAAGTCGCTATTACATGCAGGTTTTGTCACGATTTGTTCCTTCACTATAAAAGTAAAGGAAAACATCATAAGGAAATAATCGATTGGGCAATACTATGCCGATATCAAAATATCTACGACAATTACCTGTCCATCTGTCTATATTGCTCACAATCAAGTCCCTACAAAGTTGCACTCTCTAAATGCTAGTTAGTACATAACAGCGATACAGGCAGCATCTTTGTTGTCCGTACTAACTGCCGCCCATAAAATAATATTATTGCATAGCCAGCGGAACTTTAATAATCCGTGTTATTGATCAACCGACTTTGTTTCAGAACGAGCGATACTAGAATGTTACGTGTCCCTAATGCGGCAGTGCATGGAGTTGGCGGAAAAAGTTGGTTCGGTTAAAGCGTAGTTGGGTTTGCCTGTACGTACTTTAGGATTTATAATTAAAGTAATTATTGTATTTGTTTTTTTTTTATTGTTATCGTCGTTATTGCCATTTCTATTACTTCACCACTCATCTACTTAGCGTAAAGAAGGTAGGCAGCAATCTGCCTAAACTATGTATCCGTACCCGTAGGTGTAGATGATTCAATACAAATTAAATACTCCTACAAATGCTAAGGGGTTAAGCAGAGAATCTCCACTTTGACCTTGACATACCATAAAACAATGTTGTATCAGCCCATATACGTCACACTGCTGGGCACGGGCCTCTTAAAAAATCGAAGGTACGACTGGTTAGGCCATATAGTTCACCACGCCAGCCTAGTGCGGGTTGGCGGACTTTACAAACCATAGAAATTTTTACAAATCGCTATGGTGTGCCGGTTACCTCACGATGTTTTCCTTCACCATTATGCGTGCGTGGTGATTGACTATCAATACACACATGACGTTTACCAATAGGCCACCACGCTTACAATAATATATTTTAATTCGCAAACACATTATCATTATATCATGAATATATTTTCTAGGAAAATATATTGGAGCATGCACTACTATTTGTTCCGTAAGCTTTCTTCGCCACGCCTCCGCGGCAGGAAACGTGTGTCTTGCCTCGTTTGGTGGCGAGTCAGCCAAAAGCTGCGGATACCCGCCGATGGAAATGACGCGACAGAAATGACGGAACTGTTTCCATTCGCCTGTGCGCATGTTTAGCGTTTTCTCGTGAAATGTTTCTTGGTATCAATGAAATTGGATGTAACATATTTCTTGGTCTGGGTGTTCTTATTATCAAATTATCATAACCATTAAAAATGTTATAGTAGATTTTTTTTATACTGGTACTTGCCTCCCCGGCGCAGTTGGTTAGACACAAACTGTCAAACAAGAGGCCGCAAGTTGGATCCCCGCACCGAGATAAATGTTTGTGAGGCTCATTGATATATGTTTCGGGTCTGGGTGTTTGTGAGACCGATAAGTCTCTCGTAGTTCCTGATACCCAGGACACAAGACTCAAACTTAGTGCGGGATCAAGAGTATGTATGTGACTGTGGGGCGTATTTTATTTATTACTTATCAATACTATAGGAAATATTTTATGTGTTATGTATGGAGGTAGTGAAAATTATGACACTGTAGAAGACGACAGTTTTGGTACTAATATCGTAACTATGAAATAATTGTGTGAGCTAATGATATTATATTACTAGAATACTCCACTTTTCTAGAAGTGCGTATATTTAGTATATTTTAATAATGAAAATTAGTAGTGATAATACAAGCCGCTCTAAGATATAATACCTTTACAATTGAAGTTTAAGAATTTAATAAAACCTTAATAGATGTAAGAGAAGACATCTTGAAAATCACAAGTTATTGAAATAAACAGTTACAAGGGTATATTAACTATTGAAATAAAACTATTTGTTACAAAATTTATCGCGATTTCGGTTTAATTATTATAATTTTTAATTCCCGACGTTTACAGCTTTCGTGGTTACGGGGCAGGTGAGGTTATAGTCATCCGCTAAGTGACTAGTACAATTTAACAACCCTTAATTTACCATTATAATGTGTAACATTTGCAAAAATTCAAAAAAAACCATAACGTACATATAATTGCGTTGGCCTGTTGGTAAACGGACCAGATGCGACTTCCAACATGTTCACGGTGGTCGCGGGTTCGAATCCCAGGGCACACCTCTGACTTTTCGGAGTCATGTGTGTATTGATAATCAATCACCACGCACTAAAACGGTGAAGGAAAACATCGCGAGGAAACCTACATACCATAGATATTTATAAATATATATATATATATATATACACTGGGTATATCAAGGTTGCAGGAAGTCGCTGGATGCAGGCCGCTTCCAACAGGTCATTGTAGAGATCCTTGGGGGAGGCCTATGTTCAGCAGTGGACTTCCTGTGGCTGATATGATGATGATGATGATATCAAGACTGCCACCGAAAACGAAGCTGGGTGGTAATTTTAATGACTTCAGACACAATGCAACTAAATTTTGTGCAAAAAATGTGATTTTTTTTTTTTGTGATTTTTTCCTATCGTCGTATTAGGGTGGTAAATACATAGCTTTTTCCTAAATAATAGTGTACACCCTTTTATTTGTAAATACACTATGGTACGCAAGGCTCTAAATTATTATTTTAGAATAAACTATGGATTTACCACCCAAACTCGACGATATTTAAAAAATAATAAACAAAATTGTTGCGTTTCTTTGTGAAAAATTTAGTTACATTGTGTTTGTGGTCACTAAAACTACCACCTGGCTTCGTTTTCGGTAGCACTCTTGATATACCCGGTATAAATATGGTATGTAAGTCCACCAACCCGCATTAGGCCAGCGTGGTGAAATATATGGCCTAACCACTCTCACTCGTACTCTCGATTGTAGAGGAGGCCCATGCCCTGCAGTGGGACGTATATGGTCTGATACAGACAGACAGAGATAAGGTACATACTACTTTTTCCACATATTAAATATCAATGCACAATTCTATATCAAATAAAGCCTGCAGAAAAAATACTAACCTGACTCGGCGTTCTGGAAGATGGAACGGAGGTCAATGATTTTGTAATCGCTGACGCACGAGATCGCGCAAATCGCTCGATGTTGAGGTAATTGAGTGAGAACGCAGACTCCGCCCTTATTTGGGTAAAAATATGGTGTAGGGCTGTGATGAGGATTATTATGAAAATGCGAAATTTGGTATGAATTGACGGTAATATAGTCAATGTTACATTGCATGACGATTATTATTAATGTAGCATGGAAAACGAATTTTTATGTTGTATTTTGTAGTTGTTGAAAATTTTCTTTCCCTCTTTTACAAATAAAGACATGAAGTCCACTGCTTTACAAGGGCGTAACCCAAATTCTTGAAATTTCAGCTAGTGTTTGTTTGTTGAAATTCCAGTCAAATCATAATTTTATCCAAGACGTTAACTCCTAATTTGAAAAACTGATGGTGACTTGTGTATAATAATAAACTTAAATTAATACAAAAAACAGTCACATACATCGTCCCGATCCCATACTATGATCGGTCTCACCAACACCCAGACCCGAAACAAATATCTGTGGATCATGAAACCCCCGTAGCGAAAAGCGCAGCGTAGGACGTCCACCCACAAGGTGGTCAGACGACCTGGTAAAGGTCGCGGGACGTCGCTGGATGCAGACTGCCTCCAACATATCCCTGTGGAAATCATTGGGGAACTGCTGAACATAGGCCATGTTCAGCAGTGGACTTCCTTTGGCTGATGGATGAATGGATAGATCAAACCCCTGGCCGCACATTCCACAGGCTGCTCCTCATCAACTACGCCATGGCGGCTGTCAAATATATTAATATATTTCATGCTCTATCTAGAAGGTCATCAAAATTATATCTAAAATCTTTCACTTAACTAATTGCTCACATTTACATACCTTTTATCTCTTTTTATCAGTTCGTTTGCTTTTTAAGTGCAAATAGATTTAAAATTGCTTAAGGATCATAAATTGGATTAAGTGGCGTAAACTTTATTTCTCGTGATCCATTTTATTTGACTCGAAAATATTGTCTTACAAATAGGTTAGAAATAACGCATAAGTTGCTGAAAGGTGAGGGAAGGGCAGACGTTTGCCAGCTGGTAGGTCACAGGTACCCGTGTGGTAAATCGCAGGCGTCTTTGTGTCACCCACTTGAACTTTGAGCTTGAAATGAGTTTTGATAATGTTCTTTTCTGTGAAATGTTCTTTTTGTTTTGCATTTGAATGCGCTGTTTTATTGTTCTTATTTCAATTTATACAAATAAAAGAGGGATAAAATAAACCGTAATGTCTGGTCTGATCCTTTAATCTGGTATTTTTTAGTATTAAAGCCCAAGCAATGAACCCTAGAAGAGTAGGCAGAGCATCTGATGTCACTAGCGTTTCAAGATCAACAAGGTTATTTCTCCGTCCGTCCACCCCGTGATCACGAAAGCTGTAAAGTAATCGAAACGTCGGGAATTAAAAAAATGTAAAAATTAAACCAAATCCGCGACAAAATCCGTAAATAATAGTTTTATTTCAAGGTTATTTCTGCTGAAGATGTATTCTTTATTATTAAAACTAGCGGCCCGGCCCAGCTTCACCCGGGTACAAATAGATTTTTGTACAATAATATGTACGTATTATACATATAAACCTTCCTCTTGCATCATTCTATCTATTAAAAAAAACCGCATCAAAATCCGTTGCGTAGTTTTAAAGATTTAAGCATACAAAGGGACATAGGGACAGAGAAAGCTACTTTGTTTTATACTATGTAGTGATGCACGTGTTAGAATACTGTCACAAAATACCGCAACAATTTTTAGAAATTTCATTAAAACTACCCATCGTATGATTCACAAATAGTGGGGAATCGGTAATATAAAGCGTTGTCCCGCTTAGATCGCTACTTTTCGAGCGACAACGACATAGACTACAAGCCCGTGGCAAAAAGTGATGGGTCAAATGAACCACAAGGAGACCTATTTAGTAAGATATAGGGGCTTAAAATAATAATATTTAGCACTATGCCGTCACTTGTAAGCTGTCCGTCTGGATGCAGATGAGACTTCAAAAGTACAGGGAGAGGGTATATATTTTGGTCATATATTTTTGTACGGCATTTCTACCATCGATAGATCCATGAAAAATTATAAGAAACACGTAGTGCCGTACAAAAATAGTGCGCTATAAATTCAGCAGAACGTTAGATATTCCGGAAATTTTCTTGGTAAATTTGGTCATTTGATTTTATACGGCATCGTTTCCATACAATTTCAATACCTCTTCTAATCCATTATTCCGCAACGCCGTACAAAAACTATGCGACAAGGGAAAAAAATCGGCGGTTGCAAATCACTCCCCTTCAGTGGTCCGGGAGGTGATTTGAAAAAGTACGGCATCGGTTTCTTAACATTATGTAGCACTCAAAAGAACTAGTTAAAAACATGCCGTCAAAAAATATAGTTCATTTGAATGTATAAAATCAATAATACCTAAATTTATCATAAATCTAACCTTGAAAGCCGTAAGGTCATTTGATCCTGTACGGCAACTACTTTTTTAACATTATATTGCTAAATAGAATTGTAATATAACATTGCCATTCAATAAAAAATGTTCTAAAAGAAATTGAGAGGAAAACAAAATACGACTTTTTTCATATTACTTGTAAAGTTTAAACTATCGTAGGTTAATGAAATACAGCAACTTTCTGAATATTATTGTTGTTTTAAATAGAACCTAGGTAAATGAATCGAGAAAAAATGATGCCGTACATTTTAATGTAGATCATAACTTTTTGCTGACTAAAATGACACTACCATTTCAGGGGTAACTTTATGGTCATCTGATACCGTACGGCATCAACATATTTTCGTAGAGAACAAGTGTTAATATGTATTAATCATTATGCCGTCTATTTAAAGCGAAACTGAGGGTATATTATATCCAAAAATTTAATACTATTGATCTCAGTATTCATATTCTTGAATAATTTTCGATGTAATGTACTTTATACATGGACATATATTTTTTTAATTATCTTATTTTCTGATGTTTATTGATATATATACAAAAATTAAAAACAAATAGGAACCATTAACTGCCCTAACTTTGATATTTATGCCCTTTAACGGGAAATAAAGTCTAAAATACGATCGATTTTTATGATATTTACACATCTGTATCAGCCCATATACGCCCCACTGCAGGGCACGGGCCTACTCTACAATCGAGAATACGATTGAGAGTGGTTAGGTCATATAGTCCACCACGCTGGCCTAGTGCGGGTTGGCGGACTTACATACCATAGAAATTCTTATGAATCCCTATGGTATGCAGGTTTCCTTACGATGTTTTCCTTCACCGTTTTAGTGCGTGGTGATTGACACATCAAAACACACATGACTCCGAAAAGTCAGAGGTGTGCCCTGGGATTCGAACCCGCGACCACCGTGAACATGTTGGCAGTCGCGTCTAGTTCGTTTACCAACAGGCCACCACGCACTTATTATATATTTACACATATTATCGTAAAAGTCGCGGGTTCGAATCCCATAGCACACCTTGATAGTCAATCACCACGCACTAAAACGGTGAAGGAAAACATCACGAAGAAACCTGCATACTATAGCGATTTATAAGAATTTCTATGTTATGTAAGTCATCCAACACACGCTAAGCCAGCGTGGTTGACTATATGGCCTAATCACTCTCAATCATTCTCTCGATTGTGGAGGAGGCCCGTGCCCTGCAGGAGGACGGAATATGGGCTGATACCGATCATAAAAAATCCCAAAAAAAATTGTAATTTTTAAATATTTTACTCCATTTTTTTTGTACATATAGTTATCGAAAAATTTTAAAAGTTAGACAAATTCATGATCTCATGTCTGTGACATTCTAAAATGCACCTTTTTATCAAGATAATACGACACAATTTGCGTGATATATTTTGTGAGAATTTGAGGAGGTGAAATTTGCTAGGCAATGTCTGGACACCATATTGCACAATTTCAATAAATAATAATAAATGATTAGGGTGGTCTCCTTAGTGACATAAAACAATGAAACAAAATATGTAACATCTTATTTCTAAAGTATGTATAATAAAATAGTAAAAAAGCAACTAATGTAGGTAGTGAACAAATAAAATATTCTTAAAATTATAGCAATAGTACGAGTACCAACACGTACTAGGTCAGCATAGTGGACTATACGGCCTAATCACTCTCAATCGCACTCTAGATTCTACAATCGAGATTACAATTACAGGGCACGGGCCTATTCTACAGTAGGCTCGTGCCCTGCAGTGGGAGGTACTGGTATATGGGCTGATACGGAGTACGAGTTTAATAACTTTTCATTAAATTTTTCATGGCGACCACTTAACAATATATTCCATATCACAACTTTTTATCAATATGAACATTGAGATTTGTATGGAATTGACTTTTTATGGACTATTGCAATAAAAACAAATAAAGAATCTAAATGCCGTCCAAAAATTTTCATACTAAATATCAACTTAAAGTATATAGTTACGTGGATTTTTCGAGAGTGTTTTTCGACCTACAGAAGTTTGGACCAAAAAAAATTTACGGCATGTGAATTTTTTTTATCTATGCCTAAAATACTTTCAAAATAAATTAATTTCATGTTGCGTCAAATCACCCCCCTGACCACTGAAGGGAAGTGGGTTACAACCGCCGATTTTTCTTCCTTGTCGCATGGTTTTTGTACGGCGTTGCGGAATAATGGATTAGAAGAGGTATTGAAATTGTATGGAAACGATGCCGTATAAAATCAAATGACCAAATTTACCAAGAAAATTGCCGGAATATCTAACGTTCTGCTGAATTTGTGGCGCACTATTTTTGTACGGTACTACGTGTTTTCTTTTTATTTTTCATGGATCTATCGACGGTAGAAATGCCGTACAAAAATATATGACCAAAATATACACCCTCTCCCTGTACTTTTGAAGTCTCATCTGCATCCAGACGGACAGCTTACAAGTGACGGCATAGTGCTAAATATTATTATTTTAAGCCCCTGTATCTTACTAAATAGATCTCCTTGTGGTTCATTTGACCCATCACTTTTTGCCACGGGCTTGTAGTCTAACAGAGAAAGGACCTTATCCTCGCCGGCAGCAACATAAATTTGAGAAAGGAGACATATTTCGATCGTGAGTCGTTACACTGAGCGGAAGCTCTGAGATTGAGCAGTGAGGAGTACCAGGATTGGCAAGTTAAGTTATTAATATGATGTTTTGTTGCCTATTGTTTAGAATATTTAAATATTATTCTGTAACATTGTAATTGTCGATTGTGGTTGAATTAAACCATATTATTATAAATATAAATAACATTTAATATAATTGATAATTTTGTAACATTATAATAATAATGACCATTATGTTAAGTGATAAATGTTAAATTATATGGTTAAAAATTATAATTATATTGAAATACCCATGTTTATATTATTTTATTATACCTTTTCCCACAAAAATTCTAACACACGCATTACCACTGCAGGTCCAAGTCTAAAATTACTATGAAGATCTGAAAGCGAATACTCCACATAAATGTAGGTATATATCTATGTTGTTGTTATACATTTTTACTATGAAAAATTTTCTTCTTCATCTATTTGAAGTTATTCCGGCCAGTACCTGGGTCCGCCTTCCGGCTAAATGGAGGGGCCATTTCACCCGAACCGAAAATATTCAATAAATAATATTTCTACCATATTTCTTTTCTTCCTCTAAAAAATATTACTGATTAAATCATGCAATTTAACTTATTTCATCATTTCGATATCAAAAACTGATTGCAAACTAAAACTCTGTAGTGGAATTTAATGTGTCCCGTTCGCGCATAAAGCACGAATGACAAGAAATAAACTGGTCTGCGTGTAGATCGATGCAATGGCACGCTTTGTACCCGTCCCCACCTGGGCTACGACGATTATAACTTCCCAGTGGCTTGTTGACTAAGATAAATTACAGTCAAGGGGAATTGAAACAGGATTAATATATTTGCAGGATAGCGGGCTTCGTGGTTCGTTGGTAGGGCGTGTTTGGGAATACTTTTAGTTTATAAATGTTTATGTATCTCGAAGCGAATAGATATGCGATAGATGTGCCACTACTTCTGGCTATTGTATGAAGAAACATATTGAATATCAATGTGATGTGATATTTTTTTTATAAAATGGCAATAACACGTTTATGGTATGAATTTTTAATCACTTATAGAATGCGATGATGTCATTTGAAAATAAATTTAAAGAATGTAATTACGTACAGACTAACTTTTTTAACGCCTATCTTTTTGGAGAAATTGTTTTATCCCAAAACGTTTATTTTCAGAATGAATAAACTAAGAGTACGGACTGAATAAAACTAAATGAACTCAAGATAACCTTATTTAAAGTCCTTGTATTTTGTCTCAGTAACGTGGTGTACTATGCACTGGATACCGATTATGCATTATTCGTATTATATTGAGCGGTGAGCCTAGAAAGATTTTTGGCCTTCTACATACTAAATAATGGCTCTCTTCTTTGAAGGGATTATACAATTCTATTGGTTTATTTTTGCCTAGGTGGATAATATTAGTCTCGAATAAAGAACAGTATCAAGTACTTATTTTTATATACTGGTAGGTCTCTCATATGTGAGCGGCCATCTGGGTAGGTACCACCGCAATGTCTATTTCTCCCGTGAAACAACACTGCTTAATGCACTGTTGTGTTTCGGATTGAAGGACATTGTAACCAGAGCAACTACTGGACACATTGAGACTTAACATCTTATGTCTCAGGATGGCGAGCGCAGTGGAATGTTGCTACTGTTTATGAGCGGTCGTATCGATTACCATCAGGCGAACGGTTTGCTAGTCTCGCCATTCATTGCAATAAAAAAAATATATATATATAAGATTGTATCAATCGCGATCCCCACACAGACAAAAAAAATTGTGCAACCCTAAATTTTTTTTTCGGATCTGGGTGTTTGTGAGACCGAAAAGTCTCTCGTAGTTCCTGATACTCACGACACCAGACTCGATCTTAGTGTGGGGTCAGGACAGGTATGTGATTGTTGGGTGTTCATTATTGTGTTAAATATTTATAATATTTAATTACTTTATGTACGTGTATTAGAAGTATGCTACTCTCAAGATTATTATATCGTTAATAGATAAAGCAGAAGTGGCGCCATAGTCACCCATACTGCCGTGGTAATCAGAGGTAGTATGTTAAAGGCGGGCACTTTTTAAATTATCGATTTGGAATGTACATAATCGAAAGACGGAAAATATCAACAAAAAAAAAAACGCACTTCTAACTTACGCTAAGTTATAAAACCTGGATAACGATACCGACAACGATAACGTACATTCCACAACCGTAATTATAAAAAATGCGCGCCTTGGACTTATTGCCTTCTCAATTATCACAGCAGCGTGGTACACCGAGAATTTTTCCTGCTAAATGTAAAGGTGGCGAGCCTTTGCTAGGCGGAAATTTTAACCCCATATGGCTTAAACACACATGTAGCCTCTAGACCAATACGCCATGTGTATAAAATAAAATATTAATAATAAATATAAACTTAATTGCTCAAGTTCCGTGTAAAAAAATTAATTTTATCAGCGATAGTAAAATAATATTTGAAGTAAGACGATACACGCTTGGTTCAAAGTGTTAGGTTTATTATTACCAGGAAATAAACACCGCTTTTATACGCGTGCAAACAATGAACCATTGCAAAAGACAATCTATTTCCGAAGCAATAATTATACGAAATTGCCTCCGTTGATACACAAAATAATTGCGGATAGAAGGTTTATTCATAAAGGTTCTATTACACCCCATATAGGGGTGATTTTGTAATTCAGTAACAGGTTACTGACTTTAGATTTAAGGCCAAAGAAAAAAAATTACGTCAAGCAATATCACCTCCGTTCTTCTTTGCTATCAATTTCATGTAAATTGTATTATATATTGCAAGATTCTTGATCCTTAAGGCTTTCTGAGTTTGTTAAATTTAATTTTGTATAGTTTGTAAAAATAAGGATCTCTAATCCCATTCAATGAATTGCATGGGAATTTATTTGTTGTGTTAATAAAATCAATGGTACGACAACGTCTTCTGATTGAGATAGTGTTAAATTAAAAATTTTTGTTTTTTTTTTTTAAATTACAGTTGCTAATAGCAGAACACAGCTGAAGATTATATTTTCTGTTTCATGGTACATCATAATGCCAGCTTAGCCAACGACACTTACGTGAAAATATTTTAATTGGTATGATATATTATATAATCGCTTTGATTGTCTAGGAGAAAACCTTGCAGTGGACGAGCTAAACAGCGGTTTGGTAGAAGCTGTCCATACGGTGGGATCTAAGTATCTTAGACCTCGCCGTAGAGATAGACCACAAAAACTCTCGATCCACACTCTTGACCTCATGGCCGAACGTCGATCTTTAGCGCTGCAGTCTTCCGTTGACGCCGAAGCATATCGGCGGCTCAATAGACAGATCTGGAAGTCCTTGCGACACGATGTCCGTGCTCACAATACTGTGAGCATTAAGGAGACAATCGAGCGGAACGGAGGCTCCAAAGTGTTTGCAAGAGACTTATCTATTGGGCAAAGCCAGTTGTCTAGGCTGAAGACGGAAGACGGCCGCGTAGTATCGACGAGGGCAGAGGTATTAAGGGAGATCGAGAGGTTCTACGGACAGCTTTACACCTCGGTTGCCAAACCTGCTGTTAGCTCGGCCGAAGACCCGAAAGCCGATGTTACCGGTAGATTTTGTATTGTGTAAATTGTTATAATATTGTAAAGTAATAACGCGGCGGTCCACATTGTCGAGAATATCATCCAGTCAGTTTATATTTTAAAGTAATATAACCTTTTTTGAGCACTGACCGGCTCTGATATAAATAAAAAGTAAGTGTGACATTGAGGCTGCTGCGTTATTCCTTCTAGTGACGTGTATTAGAAAAGTTGTGATTGTTCCCTAAATTATCTTTATATAACCTTGGATAGTCCTGAAACACCAATAAAGCGTAACAAAAGTGGTCCTTCGAGCCGGATCTGGTGAGCTAAATGTTTCATACTCCACCACCACCGCGCGAAAAAATGGTTACGACCCGTTCCGGGACACGAACAGAACAAGGTCTTATTGTCGAAAGAAGTGAAGCGGTCGAAGGACGTGATCCACAGCGTCCTTCTGGTAGTCAAAATATCACTGCTGAACCTTCAACAAAGGAATTTAAGGAATCCGACTTCGAGAAAGGAATCGAACATTGTGACGTACTTAATAAAAGACGATCGGTTTCGGAAAAGTCTAGAAAGGGTGCGTCCACCGCATTTACTTCAAAATCTGCAAGAAAAAAACAACTTGAATATGAAGCGGCCGCAGCAAAAGCTCGAATAAAAATGGAATTAATCGATAAAAAGTTGCAGGCAGATTTGGAAAATCTAGAACAAAATTATAGTCCGGAAAATTCTATTGAAGACGACAAATGCTCGAATTCCACAAAAATAGAGGAGTGGTTAGAGAGTAGTCACCAGGAGCAGTTTCAGAGGCGAGTCCACATTGATGATATGAATAAAAAGGACGAGGCATGCCCGCCGACTGTAAGAGATGTCAGCAAAGAAGAAACTTCAGTTCAACAACTAGCCAGTGCACTGCAGAATCTTGTCCATACTTCTATTTCGATTGGACACAATAGTAATCTGCTTAGTCGCATTAGCACACCGCGGGAACTTCCAACCTTCGCCGGCGATCCCGCTGACTGGCTGGAGTTCAAACAAGCTTATTACGAGTCTACACAGGTGTGTAAATTTAGTCCGGCGGAAAATCTATGGCGCTTAAGGAAATGTCTCCGGGGAGCCGCCAAAGAAGCGGTCGCGGCTCTACTGTTGAGTGCGACGTCACCCGACATCATGATGTCAACGTTGGAGCTACAGTTTGGAAACCCTGATATTATTTTGTCAAAAATTCTGTTGGACATAAAGAAAATGCCATCAATGTCTAGCGAGTATCACAGAGACATTGTACAGTTTTCAACAAAGTAAAAAACTATGTAGCAGCTGTTGAGGCCCTTGGTCGGCAAGAGTACCTGCAAGGAATAGGCATCACTAAAGTGTTATTATTTAAGTTGCCAACGATATTGCTGTCAAAATGGACTGATTATAGTTATCCACTTATATGCCAAGGAGCAAAGTCGCAGCTTATTTTATTATCTGAATTTCTACATAACGAGGCAATTAAAGTTTCTCATACGAGTGTAAATTTATTAAATATACAAAATGGCAACTACAACAAAAGGATCTATGAGAAGCAAAGAAATCACAATGACAGTTTACTATTGCAAAGCACATCGAGAGAGGAAAAGTGTGGCTTTTGCAAAAACTCAGTTCACAAATTACCAGACTGTAAGAGGTTTAAGAAATCTATGCGCAAAGACAGATGGTTTTACGCAAAACGCAATGGAATTTGCTACAAATGTTTGCTGTCCAGACATGCGCGCGAACACTGCTCGGCAAGCCCTTGCGATGTCAACGGTTGTGGACAACCGCACCATAGGCTGTTACATTTCGTACCTAATCGACAGCGGAGTGTTAATAGTAATAACGCGGTGCAAGTGTGCGAATCATCTACAGCTCAAAACGCGACTGTGCCGACTACTGAGACTCTTACATATTTAAATAAAAACTGTTCGAGAGTGCTGTTAAAGTGTGTGCCTATAATAATTTACGGACCTAACGGTGTTAGCAGCGCGATCGCTTTGTTAGATGACGGTTCGACGGTGTCCTTAATGAGTTCTGAATTAGCCTCCCGGGTAGGTCTGTGCGGGCGTAACCATTGCATGCGTGTGCGCGGAGCCTGGGACAACAGCGAACTCAAATGCAACGTGCAGCTGATTGATGTCTCCGTGTCGAGCAGAGACGGAACCATATTTTCTTTACATGTTCGTAGTGTAGATAACTTAAATCTACCGGTACAAGATCTATCCTCAGTCAAATATAATTCTTATGCTCATTTAAATAAGATTCCTAGTTGTAATATGTATACCGGGCAGTTAAAACCCGAACTGTTGATAGGTCAAGATAATTATCATTTGATGTTACCTTTAGAAGTGCTTGCAGGGAAACCTAATGAACCTTGCGCTACCCGTACGCCGCTGGGTTGGTGTCTCCATGGGCAGATACCTCGACACATCACTCTGCCATCACGCCAACGTTATTCAACTTTATTTATTAGCGATGTTGCCACCCAGACGCTCTTCGAGACTGATACCGAGCGGCTGCTGAGAGAAATAAACGAGGAGGTGCGCAAATCGTTTACCATCGAGTCCATGGGAGTCTCCGCTACACCTCGTCAGAATGCAGAGGATCTGCGCGCTTTGAAGTACCTGGAAGAAACTTCGACACTTGAGAACGGCAAATGGTTCGTGGGTCTACCTTGGAAGGATCCGAATTGCAAGATGGTTGACTCTTTCGCTATGGCCACGTCTAGACTGAGAAATCTGGAAAAGAAAATGAATGGAAATAATGATTTCCGTACTCGTTATAAGGAGAGAATTCAACACTTGCTCGAGAACGACTATGCAAAAGAGATTCGAGAGCCACAAATTACTTCGAGAACTTGGTACTTACCTCATTTTGGAGTAGATAATCCAAACAAGAAGAAATTACGATTGGTTTTTGACGCCGCTGCCTGTGCCAATGGAAAATCATTAAACAGTTACTTGCTCACGGGCCCAGATTTGTTGGTTTCACTGTTTGGAATAATGCTGCGATTCAGAGAACACGAAGTGGCTGTAACTGGAGACATACGTGATATGTTTCTTAGAGTGAAGGTCCGACCGCAAGATCAGGATGTGCTCCGTTTTTTATGGCGAGACAGCCCTGATGAAAAAATTAAAACCTTTGTCATGACGTCATTAATCTTCGGAGCCAACTGTTCACCATTTATTGCTCAATTTATTAAAAATAAAAACGCAAGACGATTTGAGTCCACAAAGAAATTAGCTGCACATGCGATTTACACGCAGCACTATATGGATGACTATGTAGACTCATTACCTAGTGATGAAATGGCGATACAATTAGTCAAGGACATCATTTATATACACAAGCAAGGAGGCTTCGACATACGCAACTGGACAAGCAACAACGAGAAGGTTTTGAGAAGCGTTCCAAAAGAAGCGCTTGGACAGACAGCTGTGAAGTTTAAAATAGATCAACAGTGCGGCGAACGAACGCTCGGATTGATATGGCATCCCCATAGTGATGCGTTTGCTTTTGACACATTTTTTAAACGCATACCGAAAGAAATAATGGAAGGCACTCAAAAACCTACTAAACGTGAAATGTTGCGAATGATTATATCAATTTTCGACGTATATGGATTTTTATCACCATTTACTATAAACGGCAAGATTCTGTTGCAAGAAACTTGGAAGTCCAACATTGAATGGGATGATTTAATACCTGATAGCACTTTTATTAAATGGCGAGAATGGTTAAAAGTCATGAAAACAATTAACTCAATATCAATACCACGATGCTATCAGATGAGTAAAAATGCATCCGACACTTCCCTTGCTACGATAGAGAACAGTGACACACATAGCTACATCGTCGCGAGCGCAAGCACATCTCAAGCTGTAAGCTATACCGACCTAGAGCTACATATATTTTGTGACGCATCAACCAAGGCAATGAGTGCCGTTGCTTACTGGCGTTGGATCCGTGATAATCGCATACGTACTGCGTTTATATGTAGTAAATGTCGCGTCGCACCCGTGAAACACGTATCTGTTCCTAGGCTTGAGCTGCAAGCGGCGTTAATGGCAGCACGATTAGCTCATACCATAGTAGAAGAACACAGAATAAAGTCCACAAAAACATATTTCTGGAGCGACTCAACTACAGTTTTGTATTGGATTCATAATGACTGTCGTAACTATAGAGCATATGTAGCGCATCGATTAGGTGAAATCGATGAACTGTCACGTGGAGCCGAGTGGAGATATGTTCCTACACAGATAAACATTGCAGATCTCGCTACTAGAGGATTAAACTGTACGACTTTACCAAATGAATGGTTCGGTGGCCCGTCGTTTTTAACCGACGCGGAAAAATTATGGCCAAAAAAGATGACTACATTTAATGTGGAAGAACAGGAACTTGAATGTGTAAGTACCATCCAAGAAAATGCTGAAGGGATATGTATACCTGTTCCGGAGCCATCTAAGTTTTCCTCGTGGTTACGGCTTCTTCGATCTACAGCATGTGTTTTGATATTTATCTCTAAATGTAGAAAATATAGTAACAATATTGAAGAAACTGCGATGCAATGGGCTGAAACTCTGTTATTACAATTTTCGCAACAACAATCCTTCAGAGCGGAAATTTCTATACTGAAAAATAAAGGAGCAATCAATAAATCAAGTAGATTACTTACCTTGTCACCATACCTGGATGATCGCGACGTGCTGCGTGCTGGAGGACGAATCGATGCCGCACCTGATGTGTCGCCTGAAACAAAAGACCTGTAATATTAGATGGGAAGGACCATATAACACGCCTGATTGTTCGTTCTTACCATATTAAAGCGGCTCATGGAAATCAAGAGTTGGTTGTTAACGAGCTGAAACAAAAATACTATATATTTAAAGTACGACCTACCGTAAATATGTGACAAAACAATGTATGATCTGTAGAATAAGGAAAACCAAACCTGAAGTACCAAGAATGGGTGACTTACCTGCTGCCAGAATGGCTCATCATCAACGACCTTTTTCCTTCTGCGGTCTTGATTTGTTCGGACCCTTGGAAATTACAGTTGGAAGGCGAAGAGAAAAACGGTACTGCGTATTATTTACTTGCCTTACCGTTCGAGCTATTCATATTGAAATAGTGAATTCACTTTCTACAGATTCACTCATAATGGCCCTACGCAGAATGGCCGCCAGAAGAGGCTGGCCGCAGCAACTATTTTCCGATAATGGCACAAACTTGAGAGGAGCAAACAATGAGCTGAAGAAGTCAATTCAGGAATTAGATAAGAACGCCCTGAAAAATGAAGCTATGAACAAAAATTTGATTTGGAATTTCATCCCACCTGTAAGTCCTCATTGGGGAGGAGCTTGGGAGAGGCTCATTCGAAGTGTTAAAACGTCCTTGGCTATTGTACTGAAAGAAAGAGCTCCTAAAGCCGAAGTTTTAAGTACTTTGATAGCTGAAGTTGAGAATATTGTCAACAGCAGACCTCTCGTGCATGTTTCAGTTGAACCGGGAAGTGAAGCGGCTCTATCTCCGAATCATTTTTTGCTCGGCACCTCATCCAACGTCCCTCAGATGGGTAAATTTGATGATACTGATTTGTATCTTCGCAAGCAATGGCGCATTTCACAAACTTTAACGGATCACTATTGGAAGAGATGGGTGAAGGAAGCATTGCCGGAAATGATACCTAGGAAAAAATGGAGTACAGAGACGATGCCACTAAAAATAGGGGACTTAGTATTTGTCGCAGACCCTGAGGCACCTAGGAATATATGGCCTAGGGGAAGAATTATCCAAGTTTTTCCTGGAAGAGACAATAGGATAAGAATGGTCAAAATTAAAACGCATTCAGGAGAATTGGTACGATCAGCGGCCCGGGTAGCTAGAATTCCCTTAGGAAGTTAGTGCTGCTAACGCAGCACTAGGGGTGGGGCATGTTACCGGTAGATTTTGTATTGTGTAAATTGTTATAATATTTGTAAAGTAATAACGCGGCGGTCCACATTGTCGAGAATATCATCCAGTCAGTTTATATTTTAAAGTAATATAACCTTTTTTGAGCACTGACCGGCTCTGATATAAATAAAAAGTAAGTGTGACATTGAGGCTGCTGCGTTATTCCTTCTAGTGACGTGTATTAGAAAAGTTGTGATTGTTCCCTAAATTATCTTTATATAACCTTGGATAGTCCTGAAACACCAATAAAGCGTAACAGCCGAGTTGATCCGACACTTTAGCGATGATATCCCGGACATCAGCCTGTGTGAGATTGAGATGGCCCTGAAGCAACTTAAAAACAACAAGGCGCCGGGCGAGGACGGAATAACTTCAGAGCTTCTGAAAGCGGGCGGAACGCCGATACTGAAAGTCCTTCAGAGGCTCTTCAATTCCGTTCTCCTCGAGGGCTCAACGCCAGAGGCATGGAGCAGGAGCGTGGTGGTACTGTTCTTCAAAAAAGGTGATAACACTTTGCTGAAGAATAACAGGCCCATCTCGCTCCTGAGCCATGTCTATAAGTTGTTTTCGAGGGTCATCACAAATCGTCTCGAACGCAGGTTTGATGACTTCCAGCCTCCCGAACAAGCCGGTTTCCACAAAGGCTTTAGTACCATAGACCACATCCATACGCTTCGGCAAGTTATACAAAAAACCGAGGAATATAACTTGCCGCTTTGTTTAGCGTTTGTGGACTATGAGAAAGCCTTTGATTCGATCGAGACTTGGGCTGTGCTACAGTCTCTCCAGCGGTGCCATATAGACTATCGGTACATCGAAGTGTTGAAGTGTATATACAACAACGCCACCATGTCGGTCCGAGTACAAGGTCAGAGTACGAAGGCTATTCCACTACAGAGAGTCGTGAGACAGGGAGATGTCATATCTCCGAAACTGTTCACTGCCGCGCTGGAAAACGCCTTCAAGCTCTTGCGATGGAAAGGATTCGGCATCAACATCAACGGCGAGTATATCACTCACCTTCGGTTTGCCGACGATATTGTAGTCTTGGCAGAATCGCTGGAAGACCTTAGCACTATGCTCGAAGACCTCAATCGAGTCTCCCAACAGGTGGATCTTAAAATGAACATGGACAAAACGAAGATCATGTCGAATGTCCATGTTGTGCCACCCCCATCGGTGTTGGGGGCTCGACTCTTGAAGTTGTTGACGAATATGTCTATTTAGGACAAGTGGTCCGGTTAGGCAGGTCCAACTTCGAGAGAGAGGTCAATCGTCGAATCCAACTCGGTTGGGCAGCGTTCGGGAAACTACGCGACGTCTTCTCGTCCAAAATACCTCAGTGCCTAAAATCGAAAGTCTTCGATAGTTGTGTGTTGCCAGTGATGACTTACGGCACCGAGACGTGGCCTCTCACTATGGGCCTTATTAGGAAGCTCAAAGTCACTCAACGAGCTATGGAGAGGGCTATGCTCGGGGTTTCCCTACGAGATCGAATCAGAAATGAGGAGATCCGTAGGAGAACCAAGGTTACCGACATAGCCCATAGGATTGGCAAGTTGAAGTGGCAGTGGGCCGGGCACATTGCTCGTAGAACCGATGGCCGCTGGGGCCGAAAGGTTCTCGAGTGGAGGCCGCGTAGCGGAAAGCGCAGCGTAGGACGTCCACCCACACGATGGTCCGACGACCTGGTAAAGGTCGCGGGACATCGCTGGATGCAGGCTGCCTCCAACAGGTCTCTGTGGAAATCATTGGGGGAGGCCTATGTTCAGCAGTGGACTTCCTTTGGCTGATGGATGGATGGATGGATTATATATTCATACTTTTTAATTTAAAAACGTTCTTATTAACTTGACTTGTAGTTCAAAATCAATGTTTTATCTCCCGTCATTTCATCTCGAAACGATTTAGCGAAGGTAAGTCTTTTGTATCCGTTTGTTACTTTATGTCGCAGGTCGGGTATTTGTTGCTTTCAAAAGATCTCAGTCCTTTATAGGGTGTCTCTATCATTTTCTGTCACAGAACAAAGGATTCATTTAATGGGTCGACCAAATTTGCCGTCCTTTGTCCTAGTTCCCGCGGGATTAGACACACTAAATGTAGGGGGATTATTCCGATTACCTGGAATTATAACGAATACTTTTTTGTACCTTTGAACCGTGTTAACGATGTCATGTGATAATGATTTTTTTTTATTTTTTAGCTTGTGGTTGGATGTTTGAATCCACCAGTAAACATATAACGAGGAAAAGCTCGTATCGTGTGTTATTTTTTTCGGTATAATCCGGTGATATCCGGTATCAAGTCCGTTTTCACAATTGTGTCGGCTGCTTTTTCCTCTGCCTACCTCTGCTTCTAATTGGTTCTTATTTATTATTTGGTCTCGAGTAGTCAGGTGACCAAACCAGTATGACTATGATATGATATATGACTGAATATAGTATATATATATATATATATTATATACTATATTCAGTCCACTGATAGACGTTGGCCTCCCCAAGTAAACGCCAACTATCCCGATCTTGCGCAGCTCTCATCCAATCTCTATCATTTATCTTGTTTTTTTTTAACTAGCGATATAAGTTGCAGAGTTCTTGTAGCAATTTAATATTTATTTAGAGTACTCCTATAAGTAATATAAAAATAATATGAAGATGAAAGGAAATACAGCGTAATAAATTGAGCAAATATTTTTTTAGCGTCCCGCGAGATCGTTTTGCTGTAAAACTGTAGCCTCAAATATTCATTTTATGAGTAATGTCTCGTTACAATATTCGTTTTCTTTGAACTTAAATTTTAAAAGTGATTTAATTTTTTTCAAGGTTGAAATAAAACTTTTTGGAGCCTTCTTCTATATGTTCAGCAACTGCAGACTTCGTTGAGCGTCGGTGTTTGACGTCAGTTATGTGTTCTTTCACGCGGGTCCCTATGCTTCGTTTTGTTTGACCTATGTAGGAGAGGCCACAGTTGCAATCTATTTTGTATACGCCCGGTTCTTGCGTGACCACGAAAGCTGTAAAGTGATCGAAACGTCGGGAAGTTAAAAATGTAAAAAATTAAACTAAATCGCGATAAAAATCCGTAAATAATAGTTTTATTTCAATGTGTAACATTCGCGTAAATCTAAGAAACCTTTTTTTCAAGGTTCCAATTTTATTTATATTTGTCTCGTTAAATGGTCGGTCGGATAGCTGTGGGAAATGAATGGACTGATTAAAATAATTTGTCCTAACATATTTCAGTGCTAATTTCATTTCAAAATAAGTTCTTTTCGCAATGTCACTATTAGAATAATTTTCATACATAAGCCATTTTAACAGGCCACAACATTGATACAACCCATAACAGCATCTTATGTAGCCTAATGAGATTACCGCGTAGACTCATCATAACATAAGTGTTATAGTGGACACATAGAACTCCGTGGGCTAATGGATGGCCAGTCTACGCACTAAAGCAAGGTGTAATTATGCTACCAATTTATATTCCAGTCAACCTTTGAAACTTTTTGTGGCTGTTTATTTTGCCGCCAAGTCCAGCGTTGGAGCCCACGTACACAGTAAATAAGCGATCTAATAAAGATTATATGAAGTTATAAGGTGCCAACCGTATTCAATATAACGTGTCTTAGGAAATACCTTCAGCAATTGGTTTTTTTGATATTACAATTGAGCTCAGAATCTCGTGATCCATAGGCCATGCATAATTTCACTTCCACGCCAATAAGGCAACTCTATCTCTCTTCAGCTATAGCAAGTCCACTGCTGAACCTAGGCCTCACTCAAGGACGTCTACATTGACCTTTTGAAAGTGGCGTGCATCCAGCGACAAACAATCCAACCAACCCACTTGCCAAGCCTGGCGAGTAACATCAAGAACCCCACAACGACGACACAAATGAATAAGACGACTACGCTCACTAAATAATAATGATTTTATAAAAATGTAACTCTATTTGGGCGTGCGTGTTGCCCTGTTAGTAAACGGACCAGACGCGGCTTTTAACACGCTCACGGTCGTCGCGGATTCGAATCCTAGAGCCCACTGACTTTTTGGAGTCATGTGTGTATAGATAGTCCACCACCACGTACTATAACGGTGAAGGAAAATACCGTGAGGAAGTCTGCATACCATAGCAATTTTTAAATGTGTATGTTTGTAAAATCGGCCATGCCGCACTAGGCCAGCGTGGTGGACTTCTCTCAATCGTACTCTTGTTTGTTGAGGAGGCCCGTGCCCTGCAGTGGGATGTATATGGGCTAATACAGAACGCTATTTGATGATTAATTTCAACGTTCCATCAATGAATAAATTGCAGGCCATGTTGCTTCTACTTCAAAAAAGTTGAGTGGTGTCAAGGGACACCCGGATGGAACGAAGTTCCTTTCGATTAATTAGTGAAGGAATTGTAATAAAGTTTTATTTTTTTAAGTTATAATAAAAAAATTGACGGCTTGCGTCACGTGTGATTGGCGGTGCGCCGGCGCTGCGCGGCTATTTCTCCAATTACGTGAGCGGTGCGTCACGTTATCGCGTGTCTGACCAATAGGGGCGCGTGGCCTGCAACTTCCGCGAATCCTGTGCCTTCGCGGTGCGCTACGACTTCACGCAGGACAACCATCTTCAAAATTAATTACGACACATTGTGGTTAACGGCAATTTTTTGTAAAATAACAAATATAATGCAATATAAACTTAATCATTAAGCTCAATTTTAGTAATAATTGGCAAATATACATAGTCAAATCTAGGGTTGATTATTTACAGCTGGGTAACAAACTAAAATTGTAAATAATAATAAAATTTATTAAGGAGGATCCAAAATCAATGTATTACGGTTTTATTATGTAATTTTAATTAGATGTCACCATAAAATTTTTGTATCACCATCATTATGTATTTTTTTTTCACATAATTTGATTTATGACATTTGATGAAAATTAGAAATTGTCGCAACGTTTCCCACTTAATTTTGGGCTTCAGCGTTTGTTTTTACTATAGCCTTTAATATATTAATATATATTTGGATATTTTATTGCCTCTATTAGAGTTAAATAAAATGTATGACATCATTTTCAAATAAATAAATAAAAAACGATTGTCAAATGTTTTTCGTGCCTACTTTTCGTGAGAATTTTTTCCGTCTAGCCCCCTTTCACAACGCGCGATAAGGAACTTCGTTCCAATAATAAAAGTTATTACAACACAGTAATTATGTCGCACATTATTCATAAAATTTCCCACGAAACATATTTTATATCGCGCCATTATTCTATTACTGTACAAGGCAGGACGAATAATTTATATTAAATGGCGCAGAAGATATTATAAGCTACCTCTGCAAAGAATGATGAATTGTATGGAACTTATGAATTTTGCTAACTCCGCACAATTTTGCCGGCCACGCTTCGTGGTGCATTGGAGTGTTTCTTTACGATTTGAGTTGAGACATTTTTGGAATAGCATCCGACGAGTTATGTGAAGAGTTTGAAGTTTGAAGCTTAAATTTTATTGAAAGATTTACAATAAGAATTCTTGGATATTCTAAATAATTTATTTATAGAATGAGATTCCGGATTCCGTTGGGGTTTTCGTATGTACTCGGATAGGGACCACTGTATGCGTTTATAGAAAAGCTGATGAACGAGCTGCGTTTCGGGTTTTTAGCAGCCAAAAATGATATTCATGTTATATCGTTGATAGATAATGTAGTGGCCATTCATAAGTACTCATTTGTTAGTTTAAAGTAATTATATAAATATAATGTTTCTCATTTATTAAATAAATAAATACATCCAACACTCACATACATAGTCCTGACCCACATTAAGATCGAGTCCTGTGCCGTGGGTATCAGAACTACGAAAGACTTTTCGGTCCCACAAATACCCAGACCCAAATCAAATGCTTATAGTTCACACAAACATTTGACTCGGTGCGGGGATCGAACCCGCAGACTCTCGTTTCACAGGCGGCGTCTAACCAACTGCGCCACGGAGGCTGTCAAAACGATAGGCCACGGGTATTCGCTTACCATTATACCAGGTTTATCCAGACTGCAACCGAAAACGAAGCCAGGTGATAGTTTTAGTGATCAACCAATTGGTCTATTTACTTTAAAACCAAGTTTGAAGTACTACGAGTAGTATATTTAAATAAAAATATCTTTGTGATATAATCGAAACACCAAGTAGTAAACCCTATTACGGTAGTGGTAAATGGTACAACATCGGATCGTCAGGCTTTCAAAGGATTTGCCGCGCACTGGCACGCACAAATATTTGTCACTCTCTTTGTGGCCACTCAACCAACATTCTTGTTTCACAGCCTGCCAATACCTTTGTAGAGATATGTGAAACATACGTGGCTGATTGTATTCGATAGTCAAATAATGTATTTATTTTATTTATTTATTCCACTTCACATAAAAAAGTAAAAAACAAACTACAATAAAATTAAAGGTACAAAAGGTAGTCTTATCGCTTTAGGCGATTTCTTACAGACAGCACTTAGATGGAATTATGAAAAGGAACAGAAGAGATGTTGTTTGGTTTTGCTACTGTTCCGGCGAACGGCATACTTATCTTGTCATTTATTGCCATAAAAATACCTAGTGTCTTATTTATTGTTTGTATATTTAATAGTCTTAATGATTCTACTGGATCTCACTTCTACTTAATGTTCATATGAAGTCGCGAGTGCAGAAATGCAGGACACTTCATACAGATTTCGAAGAGTCAAGTAACTTTGATTAGATCCGTCCAAAGTTTCAGTTTTATGATGTTATGTAATTTACTTGTGCTTTTACAATGGAAGTCTAGTTTATATCCGTTATTTCTGAATTTAGAGTCTAAACTAAAAACGTGACTTTTTGTTTACTATCCTTTTTTTTTTGAGGATACGTCAGTTCCGTTGTTATAAAATACAAGGTTTGAGTTCATAACAATGTAGCTGTTTGAATGTCTATGTATGAATATTTCACTATTATACTTTGTTTTATTTTGTATCTGAGGCAGAAGGAAAATTTATGATTAAGTTTTCGATAAACCGCCAGACATTGATAATTCATTGAAGTGTGGCTTTTTATGGTATGTAAAGTCCACCTATCCGTATTAGGCGTGGTGGACTATATGGCCTTACCCTTCTAGATCGTACTCTCGATTCTAGAGGAGGCCCGTGCCTTGCAGGTAGGTGTATATGGGTTGATCAGTATAGTTCAGTGCTATGCTTTAGCTATCACTTAATAATGTGAAATAGGGAATATGATGACCATCAATGACTTTCCTTTTTATTATTTCTGCATCCCTAGGTTTTAAGCACATGCAAGTAGAGGGATTGAGATTATACAATAAAGCAGAATAAGTAAATAAATAAATGATTATAACACCCAACAGTCACATACATAGTCCTGACCCCAAACTAAAATTGAGTCTTGTGTCGTGGGTATCAGGAACTACGCGAGACTTTTTGGTAATATTTGTGGAAGGCACAAACATTTCTCTCGGTGTGATCGAACCCGCGTCCTCGCGATTCACATGCAGTATCTAAGCGACTGCGCCACGGAGGCTGTCAAAGGATAATGTGGAAAAAATAAACCAAAAATGACGTCATGGAAAACATCACATAATAATTACTCCACCTATAATATTCGACAACGCAATGTATACCACGTAGCTTTTTTAGGACAAGGGTTGCAGGTTTTTGTGTTATTGGCAGGCAGTGTTGGCGCGACTAACGACCAATGTCGACGTCTCTCTAAAACGTCACGATGATTTATCGACCGCTTTCATGTAGCTACTACAGCCAAGATATCATTTTCTATGCGTAGCTTTGGTTTTGAATTTTCGATGGATGTTTGCAAAATTGGTTCGGCGGTTACTTTTTGTAAACTTTTGGGTCTGAGTTGTACGTTGCTGATACGAAGAAACCTTTTCTTTGCTTTTGTCTTTCAACTTTTTTTTCTAGTTTTAATTACCAAAAACAGCTTAAATCAATGAAATAACCATACATGTATCATAAATTAGATATTTTTTCCCGTACATCTACAATAATTATCTATCATCTGTATTTGTTATTTTGTATAGAAGAAATGTGTTTAGATATCATAATAAGATCAACGTCTAAAAAGGTCTGATAATATAAAAATCTGGGGGCACGGCAGTGCCCCCTCCAAGTCGAGCTAAAAAGCGGCACAGTCGTACCATCCTTTTCTCGAAGCAATTCAGACCATTTTCAACCCCCTATAACATCGTTGTGGTTAAAGCAAGAAGCCTGAATTTTCAATTACTAAGCAGGCATTGTGTAAACACTGTATATTTAAAATTTCATTCAATTTGAACCAGTAGCTTAAGAATTGTAACTAGTCAAACTTTCTTAATTTTGTCACTCACTGACTGACTGACCGATCATCAAAAGTCTAAGGCACTTCTAGCAGACATAGAACCTTCAAATTTAGAATATAATTAGTGTTCAGTGTCTGAAGTAAGGGAAAAAAAAAACAATAATTTCATAATTTGTGTCTAGTTTTCTAGATAGACCAACTGCGTGAATAATTTTGTAATCCCATATAAATGTACAGGATTACAAAGTTACATTTACAGTTAATGAATCATTGTACCCGTATATAATGGAATAATAGTTGTAGATAGGTATCTATATATATGAGGCATAACAGGAGGGGGTATAGAGAGGGACAGGGTGTATTCAGCCCATGAAACTGTACAACATTCCTCTAGAAAAACATGACGAAGAAAAACTTGCAAAAAATAGACTAAATAGCTCGAAAATATCAATTAGCATGAAAGAAAGCACATTAATAATCAAATCTATATTTGTGATAAATTGATACCTACAAAAATAAGAAAAATCCATAAGACAGAGGCTTTAAGAAAAATCGTTAGTGATATTCTAGAAGAAATAAAAAGTACCGAAAAGGAAAAAAGGTAGGACTCTACAAAAAGACGTGAGATGCCATCAAAAACATCCTGTAAAAAAAAATCCAAGTCTCGCAGCTCAGGGTTTTTTACCGCAAAACGTTGTGAGATGCATGTAATACCAAGACGATTAATTTATTTAGTCCTTGCTTAAGGGACCTTTCTGTATAAAGTTATTACGTAAGTTAGTATCATATCAATATTCAAAATTCTTTACGTGTTAAATAAATAGACCGACTTGACCATCGCATGACAACTGATTACTTGTCGGAGAAATCTAATCATCTATTGGTCTATTTAAAAGCAGGTATTGGAGCACTCATTTGACTGTAATTGTAACACATTCCAATTCCTTCAAAACATTCCATATTAGTTATCTTACAGAACACAAATTTTAATTCCAAATACGCCGCGCAACTTTCTGATCATCTAGCGTTGAATTTTCGATAAACTCACAGGCCACTTATTTGAACCAAATTTGTGTATCGACGTGTATAAAATTGGAGCAAAAATTCCCCGTTTTATGCTCTGCCCGGTACCGCCGATGAGGTGCGTTCCCCGAATTTTTCTCGCTGTATCGGTAAATAAAGCAAGGGTGAAAACACCAATTTTCGTCCCATATACTGCTTTGTTACCTATTACTGGTAAAATTTAAAATACATGCGGCCGTTTCTATTTTTTGTGGTGTTTATACGAGGTATTTATTTTCGGGTAAATATTTAATGAATTTTTTTGAGTTAAATGGAACGAAATGTTTAAAAATGTTTTCCACAAAAAGTAAATTCATACTGTTTCCCAAAAAACCTTAAGACTGATTTGAATTTTGTTCTACTTGTGTAATTTTTTGTTTTTCATTCAATTTTGATATGGAGCAAATCAATATTCCATTGCAGCTGCATAGATTGCACTATAAATAATATTTTAAATGAGTTTATGCGAGACGGGTAAACAATTAATCTGTATCTGTATCAGCCCATATACGTCCCACTGCAGGGCACGGGCCTCCTCTACAATCGAGAGTACGATTGAGAGTGGTTAGGCCATATAGTCCACCACGCTGGCCTAGTGCGGGTTGGCGGACTTACATACCATAGAATTTTTTTATAAATCAAACAATTAATACTCCTCTAATATGCATTAGTATTATTTATTTATTTATTTATTTTATTCTTAACTGCACATAAAGGATAAACACTTAAATATATTACAAATGAAAAAAAAAAGTACAGATGGCGGTCTTATTGCTCTAGGCGATTTCTTACAGACAACCTTTGGATGGAATGAAAAAAAAGGAAAAGATGAGAGGGCAGTCTAGAAAAAAAGGATACAAGCTCCAGTAAAATAATAATAGACTAATTATTTATAATACTAATTATACACACACATATATGATACATAATTATATACATACACCTATTATAAATACATATATATATATTTATATATAGTAGTATCACATTAGTATCACCATAGAGACAATAATTTTTAGGAAAAACGTATAACCATCAGTCAGGCGATTGCCGTTTGCAGTTTCAGGCATTAAAATTGCCAACTAACGTAGTTAGAAATAATTACACATTAAAGTTGATAAACTGGCATATTTCGCACATTATCAAGTCTAAGTCCACAGCCGTGTGGCGCGGTTTAATTCAATCTATGCTAATGCTGTAGTCGGACCCTAAATCCGACGCTCAGACATCTAAATGTGTTTTACGTGTGAATAATTTGCACAAAAATTCTACTCATTTTTCCAGATTATGGCAGGTTTAGTTGAATTTTATTTACTGTATTAGCCCATATATAACCCAATACAAGGCACGGGCTTACTCTACAATCGAAGATTCGATTGAGAGTGGTTGGGCCATATAGTCAACCACATTGGCCTAGTGCAGGTAGGCGAACTTTAACATACCAAAGGAATTCATACAAATCACCACAGAATAGTTGAATAGGGTTAGAAAGGCAATAGCCGCCAAATTGTATGAAAACCAGCGTCGTCGTTTTCGGAACACAAACCCCCAACAAATCCAATACATAAAGCTTGCAATAGTCTATTTAAAGTATCGATAAAATTATGGAAATATACTTTTGTTATAAGACCGGAATTTATTTTATCGATATGCTTAATATTTTTTCTGATACAGTTATTTAATTAGTATTATGTCAATAGACGGAAAATAAATGAGACTAGCATTGAAAATTAATTTTAATTTGTATACTATTTTACAAATCTATAAATATAGGATTTTTAAGATTTTCAGCTGTGTGAGAGGAACATTTTTATTATTGGAAAGGCACGTATAAGCATTCATTATAACCAAATTACGATTTTTTTACGTCAATAGATTCAGTGGTTTTGATTTTTCATACAATATTTTATTATTTCATCGCCAAGTTACAGTTTTTCCATAAGCGTTGCACATTTATCTGCTTTTACTTTATTAAAGAAAAAACAAACAAAAATCTTTGTTAACTTTTACTTCACGAGCATATGCACTACTAGCGAGCATACACTACTAGTGAACTTTAGCATTAAAACCCATAAATTTAATCAAAATTTTATGATAATACTGACGAAAACGGTTATTTGCTTATTAATTTACAAAATTGTGAAAGTAAAACTACCTATAATTATCAAACAAACCAATAGTAACATTTCAAATGGTTCATTGCTTAGGTGCCCGTTTTTTTTGCAAATGAGTTTATTATAAAGTATATTCAGACAATAAAATATGTTGTTCAGAGTTGTTGGAAGAAGAAGAAGTTGGAGAAGTTGGCAGAGGTATGAAATTGGAACATAAGGATAGGTCGTCAACGTTATCAAACGTTACTACAATGATGAATACTACTACAATGAATAAAATGACTAAAAACTGATTAACGAGTATACGAAATCTATAACTACATCGATATAGTTACTATGTACAAGACTACAACACTACGTGACATGTGCCAATTTTCGTTGTTGACATAACAAAAATGAGTCGTATGCATTGCGTAGGAACTTGGCATTCGCGAGCATTGTATGTACGCGTAATCAGCAATGTATATTTTTGATTTGTCGTATATCATATTATCGAATTCTTTAAAATGTCGTAATTAATAACCGCAATTTTTGAAAATAATGGTGAAAATCAATAAAATTTGGTTGAATATTGGTATGAAATTCCTCCTCTATTGATATTTGATGCTTTAGCATTGGAACTGCAAGATAAAATAGCATAAATCTGCATTTTTACTCTATTTTGCCGGAGCACCTCTCTCCAAGGAATTTCGACAGCGACTAATTTGACAGATCATCCGTTCCGCGGCAGTGATGCTATTCATGCACCACCTTGCGACGCGTCAAACGCTTTTATTTCCCTTCTAACTATATTCATCTGTTCTGTGCAAATCACTATGGTATGCAGGTTTCCTCATGATGGTTTTCCTTCACCGTTTTAGTGCGGGGTGATTGACTATCAATACACACATGACTCCGAAAAGTCAGAGGTGTGTCCTGGGATTTAAGCCCGCGACTACCGTGAACATTTTGTTAGTCGCGTCTGGGCCGTTAGCAACAGGCCACAACAAACTTTTTACCTCGAATTTTATTACTTTATTATTATTATATATTTTATTATTATATACCAACCCGCATTAGTCTAGCGTGGTGGAATATATAGCCCAACCACTCTCAATCGTGCATTTGATGAGATTGCAGAGGAGGCCTGTGCCCTGCAGTGGGATATATAAGGGCTGATATAGATTATATAGTGGTCCGGCCCGTCCCCTTTGGGTGCATCTGCGTGACGTGACCCTTCATTATTATATCCCCAAAATCTTTCCAAAGAAATATGGAAGCGTCCCATTGTACTTTTTTCCATCAAAAGTAATGAATTACTATTTTACATTATGACCTTCATCTAGAAGCTTCTAGTCAACAGTAATTCCTGACCTTCAATTTTAGTAAATTGTACAACATTCAAAAAGGCTGTTCAATAAGAATCAAGTTTTACTATTAATTAATTCCAGCTGTTTGTTTTTAATTAAAATATTAGTCATGATTTTGATACGAAGTTTGATAATAATAAGGTTATAAATTAAATTGGTCAGCCTATTAGTTTTCGAATACGTAGGAAATATATTTTGAAATTAATCTATGTGATTAATATTACAAAAGATAGTTTGTGTGGAATTTTTATCCGCAATACAGCAGCCACAACCGATAATTGTATTCGCACCTACAAATTTAATGTATTTTTGTAGCTTTTATTCCAATTATAAGAATCACCCAGAACACATTATCCGCTATCTATTTATAAGATATAATATAATTTCATGAAAAACTTTTGTAGTTATTAATACCCACGACACAGGACTTACATTGGGGATCAGGTATATTTGACTGTTAGGTGTATTTGCTTCTTTATATTTTTATTTATTTGTGGAAGATTACAAGACATATAAGAAATATAGGTGCATAGTGCGGTAAACAGTTCAGTGCTAATTACAAATCTCCACCAGTAGAGCAGCTTATAAAAAGTGCGTGGTGGCCTGTTGGTAAACGGACTAGACGCGACTGCCAACATATTCACGGTGGTCGCGGGTTCGAATCCCAGGGCACACCTCTGACTTTTCGGTGTCATGTGTGTATTGATAGTCAATCACCACGCACTAAAACGGTGAAGGAAAACATCGTGAGGAAACCTGCATATCATAGCGATTTATAAAATTTCTATGGTATGTAAGTCCGCCAACCCGCACTAGGCCAGCGTGGTGGACTATATGGCCTAACTCAATCGTACTCTCGATTGTAGAGGAGGCCCGTGCCCTGCAGTGGGACGTATATGGGCTGATAAAGAAGAAAGAAGAGCAGCTTATAAAAAAGAAATGGGTTAATAATATAGTTGCAACGAGGTAATAATTCCATGTGTAATTTTTATATTATTAGTTTTATTTCAAATGTTAGTTATTTGTTAGGGTAGACAGACTAATAAACTTAAATTTAATATACCATTTTTATTCTCATTTCCTAACACAAGTAAACTCATTGTTACCATAAATGTTTACATAAAAAAGAAAACAGATTTTAACTATTTACCTGGAACATAGAACCCAAAGTTAACTTCTTAAGACTCATCAAATCACCTTTCGTAACACACATAAAATAAAACTAAGGAGTTGCTCACGACACGTGATTTTCGACTGTGAATAATTTATGAGATTCGGATTTGCATAATGTAGGATTGTGTTTCAGCTCGAACAGCGATAGTAAGCAGATAATGTGGTTTGGGCGCAGCACGGCTAACTAAACACAATTGTTACTGGCAATGATAAATGGAGCCCGCAGTACCAGTTTCCAGAACAAAAACCTTCTTTTGCTTGTTTCTGTAGTGATTTTAAATACAGGTTTTGGCTATGTCTGCGTAGGAAGGGATTGTCTATCAATTTTCTGAATATATTTCCTCTTTGATCTTTTATAATTGCTAGTTGATAATATATCAACAAGTTCTTGGTGTTTCGTTTTGCTACTATTCATGAGCGGTCGTATCGCTCACCATCAAGCATCTTAATAACAAACATTTATACTCGAAATCTAGTAGTATTAACATGTCTAATATAATAAAATGTGAAGTGAGAAAAACGGTTCCTAATATATTGATAACAACATATCCGGACGCCAGAGATCGTTGGTGATTAACCTACCCAATTTCGACGAAATAATTGTGACAATCACCACACGACTACAATTTATTTTCGGTGGATGCACTTTTTGGTTTGCTCTGCACTATAAATTTTGAAATAATTTCCTCCTGCTTGTAGAAAAATAGGGTACAAATCTTGGAAAATTGAGTTTTTGATAAAAAACACTGACGGACATTTTAAAGCAATATAATAACCGAGTTGTAACCTACTTAACCATCAAACTATGCATCCATTGTCATCGGATATAAAAAGTCATCTAGTTAAAATTTATCCGTGGAAAGGAGCTATGAAACATAATATTTTGAACCGTATAAAGTTTCAATCTAGTCGTGATCTCTGACCTAAGTAGAGCGCGGAGAACGGAGCATTTCTTTGTTAGATCTATAGTCTATGGAAAGTTGGAATATTAAAAAAATATGGAAAAAGAAATAGGAAGACTTACGAGGTTGGCTACGTAGAAAACTTAGTTGAAGTACGAATGTAATTTGTAGTTTTTAAATGTCTCACATTTATTGATCGAATTAGCGATACCAGGAAAGGCTTACAGGGAAGTGCTATGTCAGATGCCCGCCTATAAGTTGGACGGAAAACTTGATTGATTAAGGTTGCAGGAAGCCGCTGGATGCAGGCCGCTTCCAACAGGTCGATGTGGAGTGAGGTAGAGAGAGGCCTAAGTTCAGCAGCGGGATTCCTATGACTGAAGTAAAAGAGAGAGGGAGAAATGTCTTAAAATATTTTTGGAGAATGTCACTTCAAACCTGCCACTCAAGCCCCTGTAAGCAAGGCAACAACAGTGGCACGCATACTGACTTCGAGCATTGAAGCTTAGCGAGTCTCCACAAATATTTAACTTTTTTTATACAACAGCTACTAACATAGACCTAAGCCCACACTATGATCGAGTCGAGGTCGTGGATATCAGAAACTAGGAAAGACATTTTAGTCACAAAATCACCTAGATCCGAAACAGATGCATGTAGTTCACACAAACAAAAATATTTAAAGTTTACGTAAAATAAAACTGAAGATATTATACGTGTAGATGAGTATGCTAAACTCGAGGATGCTAAAGCAAGTCAATAAATATATTACCAAGTGAGATGTCTGGATATGAAACATCCGCATTGATTTTCACAATCTTTGGCCGTATGCCACCTGTATGCAAATGCCTAATACCGAATATGTTATGTATTCTTTATGTTTCATTTAAAGTGATTTTCAGTTTATAACTTGAACATATTTAAAATGTTTTAACTCTGTTCAAAAATTTTGATAGTTTAAAATTCTTGTGATAAACACATCTTACATTGAAATTTGAAAACAATTTTTTAAAACAATATTTAGATTAAAGCAGATAGGATAGTCTGCTAGAAAGGACGCTCCGGATTCATCCAAGGGTATAGTATATGCCGAATATAGTTTTTCTATCCAGGTTGATTATATAATTATTGTCAATCGTACATAAAACCTATGTACCAAAGAAATCACTCCAAAACTTTTAATGATATTTTACTTCTTCCAAACCATCGTGATCATATCGCGATAAACTTAGTCACAGTCTTTCCATTCATCTATTCCCTGCTGTGGATTAAATTTCAGAAGGTGATGATTACAAATTTCTTCAGCACTATTTAATTATATTATATTTACTAACACAAAAACAAATACAAGTGTATGTATCTGTCAAATATATATTGTATATCTCATGCACACCATCACGGTGCGGGTTGTTGAACGTACCAACATTCTGGTAGAAGACACGGAACAGGTTGGAGCTGCGCCTACACTTGAGGTCGGTATAGTGGCGAGCAATGTACAATATTCGTTTGACGGATACAAAGATTATACAAATGTTTTAAAATCATAAATACATACACTCACGCCTTTTTCCCAGAAGAGGTAGGCAGAGGTGCGAAGACTACCACATTTCACCGTGTATGTTCCGTCCCACGATGTGATAGGGCTGATAATGAATACAAAAATCCAATATCACTTGGCCCAACCCGGGGTTGGAATCCGAGACCTCAGCTTTGTAACCGTACCGTATTACAACTATGCAAGTGAAGCAGTCAATTATCAATTATATTAAAATTATATAACAAAACAAACTGGATGAGTTTGTGAGTTTCGTAATCGAGTTCATATTTCTTTATAGGTATTGTGAGGGTGTAATCGCGCGGCTTATCCTGGCTCCGATGTAATTCTATTAAACCGGTCGCTGTACAATCAAGGAAATTGAAATTTTAATAAACAGTTTAATTTTGTTTCGTCGGGTCTGTTATGAAAGTCTATGCGACTGCTGTTTTTTTCAACTCTGTTTTATATCGTAAAGCTGTCGCTGCCAGCTTAGGGCAGTAAAATCTTGAGCTACTTTATACTCCTCGGATCCGTTTGCCCGTTCATCATTGATGTTTTTAGTGTGCTCGTGATGAATGTGTTTTATCATATCGGCGATTACTGCCTAGACTATTGAGTAGCTTTTTCTTGGCGTTGTTTTAAAAATAAAACTAAATATTTCGCTTCTTCTACATTTTGTGTAGCATGTCTATAGTCCACTAACTTATCTGAAACATGTCAATTCATGTCTACGTTAAAGAAGGACAACTCAACAAATAAATGCTGTTTTTTGTTTAAATGGTGTTTTGATTTAAATACCCAAAATGCAAATACATTTTTGTTAGATTTTTCGCTGGAAGAATCGTTGGATGAGAAACTTGACATAGAGCCGTAAAATTATAGGTCAGACATTTCGTCTAAATTATGTTTAGAATATTGAGGATCTCACCGCATATTAATGAGGAAAGGGTCAGTAAGAACTAAAATAAATGTAACTCTTTTCTAGTATTTTCTCATAAAAAAATCAAGCATTTGTGATTTTTGTACTTGTATATTTTAAACTTTCAAATATGTATTCATAAAGAGTAATTAAGGTTTTTTTATTGCTAATGAAAAAATAAACGACCCAACTTTATCCGTACCAGTCCATATACGTCCCACTGCAGGGCACGGGCCTCTTCTACAACTGAAAGTACGATTGATTGATAAATGTCCCATCATGTGATGGGTTAGTAATCATGTGTTTGGTTAATAACAATCAAACTAGGATAGTTTCCATCATCAAAATTAAATTCACATTCCACTTAAGATCTTATCTCACCTTTTAAGTAGAAAATCGTAGTTACAACTTACAGTGAGGCAAGATAGCCTTATGTACGTAGCAAAGTGTATTAGACAAAGTTTGGCCGGGGAAGCCGATAGATTACTCGGAGTAGATTAACTGGAAGCGACTGCTCGCACCCGGTCATGCGTGAAGATTATTTTGATTGTTTTTGGTTTACCTACATATTGGTGTTGTGAATTTTTTGTTAGCTGTCGTATCGATATTGGTTTAGAAAGCAATGTATTTTTTGTCTATATTATTTACTGTGATGTGAGGTGGAATTTTTAAAGGTTTTTCTCGTTTTTATCGTAAATGGGTCATACACAAAACGAGGCGAGAATTTGTATAAAAAAAACATGGTCGGGATTTTTACGAAATCAGTCTCAATTTAATATGATATTATCAGAATATTAAAATTAAAACATAAAACAAGATCGTTTCCTCGATTAGGCTAAAAAATGAAATTATAATATATATAATTATAATTTTTTTTCGAGCACAGAAGGGTTGTGTTTACACAAAAGAACAAACATATCAAAAATAGTTACAAAGCAAGTGTCTCCATCGCTGAATTTATTTTTTGTTTTTTCGATGGTGCAATTGAGTTATCTGAATCACTAAAGTTAAAGAATGATGAACGGCATTCACATAATTCGCTATCATATGGAACATGGTTTTATTCCGATACTGAGTAATAATTTAATATTATTATAAGCTAAATACATTACTATCGAGCCCACAGCACTCCACGTCTACGTTTACAGGCAAGCAAAATACTGCTTTACTTGTTAAATCATTATTACTTATTTTTTTCTGTAGACATTGTCTTTCGTGTGGACTTATAAATCCACAGAAAAGATGTCCACAGAAAGGAAATTCTTTAAAAAAAATTAGCAATGCTAATTTAGTTTTGAGGGTAGCCAAGTAGGTAAATTTATTCCACAACTACTCCCCTTAAGCTATTTCGGCAGCATGTGAATTAATAAAACTAATAATTATTTACTCAAGTACACAAGGAACAGAAAAGAAGCACCGATCTTTGACAATAACACTATTAAAGATCTCAATATCTTAATGAAGAACCTACGCTGGGCTCAGTCATTAAATCCAACGTGACCGATGCCACCCGTCAGTGTGGCCAGTTTAATTTTTTTTTTGTAACGTAGTATTTTGTTCAGGCCAATTTATTCGGTTGAATTTAAGGTCCACAGAAAAGTCGCAGTACCGTGTAACCAACAGTTTATTGAAATTTTTGTGGAGTCACTTTAACATATATTAATTTACTCAGTAAAATTTTAATAGTCAGTATATATACTAATGATATTTCCATCCCATCCATCCATCCATCAGCCAAAGGAAGTCCACTGCTGAACATAGGCCTCCCCCAATGATTTCCACAGAGACCTGTTGGAGGCAGCCTGTGTCCAGCGACGTCCCGCGACCTTTACCAGGTCGTCGGACCATCTTGTGGGTGGACGTCCTACGCTGCGCTTTCCGCTACGCGGCCTCCATTCGAGCACTTTCCGACCCCATCGGTCATCAGATCTCCGCGCTATGTGCCCTGCCCATTGCCACTTCAACTTGCTAATCCGGTGGGCTATGTCGGTTACTTTAGTTCTCCTACGGATCTCCTCATTTCTGATTCGATCTCGTAGGGAAACCCCGAGCATAGCCCTCTCCATAGCTCGTTGAGTGACTTTGAGCTTCCTAATAAGGCCCATAGTGAGAGGCCACGTCTCGGTGCCGTAAGTCATCACTGGCAACACACAACTATCGAAGACTTTCGATTTAAGGCACTGAGGTATTTTGGACGAGAAGACGTCGCGTAGTTTCCCGAACGCTGCCCAACCGAGTTGGATTCGACGATTGACCTCTCTCTCGAAGTTGGACCTGCCTAACCGGACCACTTGTCCTAAATAGACATATTCGTCAACAACTTCGAGAGTCGAGCCCCCAACACCGATGGGAGTGGGCACAACATGGACATTCGACATGATCTTCGTTTTGTCCATGTTCATTTTAAGACCCACCTGTTGGGAGACTCGATTGAGGTCTTCGAGCATAGTGCTAAGGTCTTCCAGCGATTCTGCCAAGACTACAATATCGTCGGCAAACCGAAGGTGAGTGATATACTCGCCGTTGATGTTGATGCCGAATCCTTTCCATTGCAAGAGCTTGAAGGCGTTTTCCAGCGCGGCAGTGAACAGTTTCGGAGATATGACATCTCCCTGTCTCACGCCTCTCTGTAGTGGAATAGCCTTCGTACTCTGATCCTGTACTCGGACCGACATGGTGGCGTTGTTGTATATACACTTCAACGCTTCGATGTACCGATAGTCGATATGGCACCGCTGGAGAGACTGTAGCACAGCCCAAGTCTCGATCGAATCAAAGGCTTTCTCATAGTCCACAAACGCTAAACAAAGCGGCAAGTTATATTCCTCGGTTTTTTGTATAACTTGCCGAAGCGTATGGATGTGGTCTATGGTACTAAAGCCTTTTCGAAAACCGGCTTGTTCGGGAGGCTGGAAGTCATCAAACCTGCGTTCGAGACGATTTGTGATGACCCTCGAAAACAACTTATAGACATGGCTCAGGAGCGAGATGGGCCTGTAATTCTTCAGCAAAGTGTTATCACCTTTTTTGAAGAACAGTACCACCACGCTCCTGCTCCATGCCTCTGGCGTTGAGCCCTCGAGGAGAACGGAATTGAAGAGCCTCTGAAGGACTTTCAGTATCGGCGTTCCGCCCGCTTTCAGAAGCTCTGAAGTTATTCCGTCCTCGCCCGGCGCCTTGTTGTTTTTAAGTTGCTTCAGGGCCATCTCAATCTCACACAGGCTGATGTCCGGGATATCATCGCTAAAGTGTCGGATCAACTCGGCTCTCGGGTCTTCGGCCGAGCTAACAGCAGGTTTGGCAACCGAGGTGTAAAGCTGTCCGTAGAACCTCTCGATCTCCCTTAATACCTCTGCCCTCATCGATACTACGCGGCCGTCCTCCGTCTTCAGCCTAGACAACTGGCTTTGCCCAATAGACAAGTCTCTTGCAAACACTTTGGAGCCTCCGTTCCGCTCGATTGTCTCCTTAATGCTCACAGTATTGTGAGCACGGACATCGTGTCGCAAGGATTTCCAGATCTGTCTATTGAGCCGCCGATATGCTTCGGCGTCAACGGAAGACTGCAGCGTCAAAGATCGACGTTCGGCCATGAGGTTAAGAGTGTGGATCGAGAGTTTTTGTGGTCTATCTCTACGGCGAGGTCTAAAATACTTAGATCCCACCGTATGGACAGCTTCTACCAAACCGCTGTTTAGCTCGTCCACTGCAAGGTTTTCTCCTAGACAATCAAAGCGATTTGTCAGCTCGAGTTGAAAGCTCTCGGGGTTTTGGATATGGGCGCGAGTAGGTCGGAGCGTAGATTTCATCAAGCGACGCCTTTCCGATTGGACATTGATATTCAGGGTGCCCCTAACCATTCGGTGATCACTGCCGGTTGGCGAGCGCAGTAGGGGACTGACGTTAATGACGCTGCTGCCCGCCATTAACCGGGGAAAGGAAATAGGATTTGTGCGTAGAGGATGTTATAGGAAAGGAGAGTATGGCCTGAGGGAGTGGATACTGCAGTCACGGACGGGAAGTTAAGGTCACTGCAGTAGCTCGGGGGCCGAGGTCGCGTACTCGTAGCACCTATACTAGGACAGGCCATGACCACTAGATAGGAGCATCCCTGACCAATGATATTTAATATAACTTAAATAGATAACGCATATCAAGTATGAGAAATATCTATCAAAATATGCCAAGTGCGTTTACGAACAGTCCACAGAAGGGGACATTTGAGGAAATTTTTGTTGTTATATTAATCATTTCTGAAGATAATTCATTATTTGGTATATGTCTTAATAGTAATACTTGTAAGGCATTTACCAAAATTAAGTCAGAGAATCAATCCAGAAATTTGAAGATAATATTCATTCTGAACATGCGTATGTGTATGACCCAAATGCATGACATTCGATCTTACATCGTTGTTATTTATATTTTGAGTGATGTTATGAATTACTTTTTATCACATATTGGGATAAAATTCATAAACGAGGCGATCTATGGGTATTACTCTTCAAAATTTGACTAAAACTATAAATAAACCTGATTTGTCTTATGTTTAATATTTCGTTTGTCGTTTTATAATCCCTCTCCCTTCCTCTCCCTTTGTACAGAATATATTAAGACTGCGTCTGCGACCGAAAAGCAAGGTAGGTAGTACTTTTAGTGACAGTAGAAACACAATGGAACAAAAAATAATTTTGTGATGTTTAAAGATATATCGTGTTTGGGTAGTGAATAAATAATTTTTGCTAAAAATATTATTCAAATTCTGGCGTAACATAGTCTTTAAAAATAAAAGGTTGTAAATTATTATTTTATGAAAAACTTTGCATTTTCCATCCAATAACGAGGATAGGAAAAAATTTTAAAACAAAAGCCACCTTTTTTTTAAATTTTTAATTGCTTTGTGTTTGAAGTCACTTTAAATACCTTCGGTTTCGTTATCGATCGCAGTCTGCATATACTCTGTATCACATGAGATTATTTGTATAGGTATATAAAAGCTAGCATGCATGGTAATCTAGAAATCTAGATCCTTACCGTAGGTGTACGTTCTAAGCACGGCTCTCTAGTCACGTTCGCAGCGTTTATCGCGAACACGTTCGGGGGGTGTAATAAAAACTTGTCTAAAATGAAATATTTAATGCCACCTCGCTCGCTGTTCGTACCGGGCTTAATGAACACCTATGTTTATTTTTAAATTAAGTTTTGTACTTTAGTGGTAACAGGTGTTGGTGTTTGGACAAGTTTGAGTTTTTGGATAATTTTGCTTATATAGGGTGTATATTTTATATCCGTGATTACTAGATTGTGTGTGATATGTAGCATATTTTTATGTATGAAATATTATTGAAATTAAACAAAATTATTTTTATTCACAAATTAATTACTATGATTAAACTTAATATAGTTCTTACACATTTTTTCCAGTTCGGATTATTCATTTTTCATAGAAACATGAATAATCCAATAATTAAAATTAGTCCGTAATTAGAAACGGTATTGAGTATGATTGACAGGACTTCCAAAGATACACTTATTGATTAGATACTGTACTGTATCAGGCTATATACGTCCCATTGCAGGGCACGGGCCTCCTTTACAACCGAGAGGTCGATTAAGAGTGGTTAGGCCATAGTCCACTGCGCTGGCCTTGTGCGGTTTGCCGGGCTTTACATCTCATACCTATATAATTATAACAAATCGCTACGGTATGCAGGTTTCCTCGATGTTTTCCTTTGCCTTTATAGTGTCTCATGATTGACTACCAATACACACATGACTCCGAAAAGTCAGAGGTGTGCACAGGGCTTTGAATCTGCGACCACCGTGAACATGTTGGCAGTCGCATCTGGTCAGTTTACCAACAGGCCACCACGTACTAAATAGAACTAAATTAGATACATTTCATCGTAATTGTATCACAGGAACCAGTCATTTTAATTAACAAGTACTATAAAATTCTTTGAATAAACGTCCTTATAACACGGACAATTTCTATTGAAATGCAAATTTCCTGTGCGTATACAACATATATTCTCGGAAAGGTTGCACGGTACTAATACGCAAAATTAGAGCTCATAGAAAATTACCGATGTACAGTCAACGCGAAATGCTAAATAAATGAAGGCACAATTTGTACAGACAAACATACCGGTCAAATATTAATTCGGGTCACATTTACCATTTCTGAATGTCCACGCTCGAGATACAACTTTCGTGCCATCATTTGAATGGTTTACTCTAGGCTCTGTTTGACTATTTATGTAAATTTAATCTGGCCCGAGTGCAGTAGACGCGGAAAGGCTGGAGCCAGGCGGTTGCGTAATACGATATTTCACGCACGAGCCTCAACTATTAATTTAAAACCGGTTTTATTTTCAACGTGTATTTCAAATCTATTCGGGAGTGGTTTTAAGTCGTGGTTTTGAGCTTGGTGTGTGTGCATTTATGGAAAACGGTTTTGTAATTATTTGTATATGTAATGAAAAATAAATCGTGTATATTGTAGTTCCTTTTATTTTTTTAAAACTGATTCTATAAAGTGGCCGCGCTGATACCTAATGTTAAGCGCAGTTAGACTCTATATCAACTGACGTAAGAGAATGATTGCAGACTATCATTAGGGTTACTATGTGGGGCTATACATATTGTCTCTAATGGTCGTTTCAATAAAAATGATGTTCTATCAATAAAAAATATTTGCAGAAAGTTTATTATAGATGTTATACCAGGGGCATAGTTCTTGTACTCAGCATAGACTAGTTTCACATTAATCCAGAATTAAAATTCATACAGCTAACTGATAACAATTCGTTATTTCCTCAAGAAACCAACAGTAAAGCCAAGGAATCACAACCAAATAGGTCATTTCACCCATAATTTCACGGATGCGAAATTTTGCAGCAAGTCACATGCAAAGCCGGTTTAACGAGAGATCGATGCCGGCTTCTACCATGTGCAAGTTAAACGAGGCATTATCAAAGGGCAATAAGCCGGCAATCCTCAATTTGATCGGTGTCTACGCGAAGCTTGACAGATGATGGCTTGCTGCGCCTCCCTATGTTAAGGTATGATGTATGAGCTTGTTCGACCGAAATGATCGTGTAGGCATGCCTTTATTGATGGTTGTTTTTTTAAATAAGGTATGAATATGTCGTGCTTAAGATTGTTTTGTGTGTTTAGCAACCATAAATATGTTAGGGTTGAGATTTTTTTTGCGAAGATTTCTGACTTTTTAGGGGCAAAGATAGAATGATTTTAATTGTTCAATTTTAATTTGATTTAGTAATTGCAAATCAAGATGTAATAAGTTTTTTGGGCCATTACAAATAACATACGTTTGTTTATTAATCCTTTAATAAAGTTATTATTGTTTAGAAACCTATATCTATGAAAGTTACGTAATACTCCACTCATTGTTCTATTGCTGAAATGCACGTGCTATGAACAGCGAAGTTTCGGCTTCAATTATCAAAGCTGTCTTACCGAATCGAAGTAATTTATTGCATAAACAAATTGAAGGTATTATTTTTGAATGCACGGTAAATACGCGATACGTATAATAATACTTTATTCTACGGTGATAATATTCCTGACATTGTGATAAATATACATAAAAATTAATATGCTAATTTTAAATCTACTACACCTAAACTTCACCAACCTATGCATGCTGAATAATAAAAATAACAACTATTTTTCTTATCATCCCCTAGAGTGCAATTCTCGGACCTTAAGCTACATTATTGAACAATTTTCACCGTTCCTGTAAAGTTTTGCTACCGAACATGCACTTCGGTGCACATGCTAATAAAATTTGCATGAGTGTGTTAATATGCAAAATGGTTTCGGCAACGCAACGCGACATACGTACAATATACAATACACAACTTATACGGTTTAATTATCCAAATTGTATTTGAAACGCGTTTGGATGCGACAATGGATCATATATTGTTATTTTCAGTATGTTTTGAGGATTAGCTTAGTTGAGCTGCAAGCTAAGTACGTGTCATACTGTGAAATGTTTCATCAACAAAGCGTGAGATAATTAATGTTTTGTGACGAGTTGTGGCGAATGTTGTGGTGAGAAAAGTGCTTATAGGTTTCGATAACCTTTTTATAAGATACGACTATATTCTCAAGTCTTAATCAGGAGATTGATTTAGATAACCCACCACAATCGTACTCTCGTATGTAGAGAAGGCCCGTGCCCTGCAGTGGGACGTAAATGGGCGGATACATAAGTTTTATTTTTGCTACGTACAATCCCGGTATCAGTTCATTACAGTAGATTATGAAATAGGTCCTCAAAAAATTTAATTAATTTAAAAAATTGTTTTTCCATTGTCTCTTATTATTGATATTTTAGCATAACAATTAACAGAATACGTATCTTATACTGAACAAGATCAAGTTTAAAAATATACTTAAGAATTTTACTGTTACCGGATTATATTAAATTGACTTTGTCAGCCTTTTTGATGCAATATTGTCGTAGTTTAGACTTAAAAATAAAACTGCAGTAACTGATAAAATCTTTAACCTCTGTAAAAGAGTAGACAAGTGTACTAATAGCGTTGTTGTGTACGGCTTCGTCAGATGTGATGCATTGATAGCATAACTCTCGCGGACAGCCTTCATTCCTTTATCATGTTATCTGTCAAAGTATTTGCCTATAGTTCTTTTTCAATTCGTCGAACTACATTTTTAATACTATACAGGGTATATCAAGACTGCTACCGAAAACGAAGCCGGGTGGTAGTTTAAGCGACTTCAGACACAATGCAACAGAAAAAGTTGCAAAAAAAAGCGACAATTTTTTTTGTTATTTTTTTTCCTATGGCCATATTTGGGTGGTAAATACATTTTTTCCTAAAATAATAGTGTATGCCCTTTTATTTATAAATACACTAAGGTATAAAAGAGTTTAAATTATTATTTTAGCAAAAACTATGGATTTACCACCCGAATACGACGATATTTAAAATATCATAAAAAATAATTGTCGCGTTTTTATGCGAAATTTTTAATTGCATTGTGTTTGTAGCCACTAAAACTACCACCCGGCTTCGTTTTCGGTAGCAGTCTTGATATACCCGGTATATAGTTAAGTCTCTAAAAATTCAAAACTAATTCATAATTATACTCTTAATGTTAGGACATTGTTTTTTTTTAATTCTTGTCATCATGTTAATATAACCATGAACCCAATGTAATATATATATATATATATTTATTTATTTATTTATTACAAATAAAAACATTGGGTTCCTTCCTTACGGCAACAAATAATTATATACATTACAATCTATGCAATACAGAGCCAAACACAAATCTTCACGTACAAATAACAACATAATATTATAACAATAGTTCTAGCAGTAAAGTAACAAAAACCAATATTTAAAATATTAAAAACATTGGGTTCATGGTTATATGAACATGATGACTAGAATTAAAAAGAAACAATGTCTTAACATTAAAAGTATAATTATGAATTAGTATTAGAATTTTTAGAGACTTAAAATTTTCGGTAGAATCTGTAAATTCTTACACTAAAAACTTACTCCCATCACATCACATTTTGGGGTAATATATTCGGCAAACTATGATGCTACTAACTTGTAGGTAATATCAATGCCTGACTATAAAATAAAAAAATACTACTAACTAATTATAATAAATAAACAAAACATTATATTCCATTTCAAACATCTACAAATCAATCTCGAATCTTACATTGCGTATTTAATTTTTTTTAGGATACCGATTCTAAATTCATATGAACCCATTCATTACGAAATATATAAACGTATTTCTAGTTTTTAATTTGAAATATTAGTTACGCAGTCCCTGTGCGGCACTGTTTCGTGGTTTACCATCCCATGGGTCTGACGTATGCGGGTTAGTTTGACTTTAGGGGTCCCTTTTATTCGCAATTTCATTAAACGCGCATAGTTTTGAAGCATCGGTTACTTTTTGCATTCTGTATTAGTTTACCTAGATATTATTGTACGTATATTATATATTTAATTGGTAATGTATACTCATGACGAAGTTTGTAATGCTATTAATGTATAGTATAGGTACAATTTCGGTATCGGTAATTTAAAACAATTAGGATTTATTTTTCCTTTAATGCGCTCTCCTGAAAAGTAGCTGTTTTGTACATGTCTCATTTTACTCTGCGCTCGTCGATTTATTCATTAATGTATGTAACATTTATTGGTTGTATATCGTCGGATCCAGCTTCAGCTTGCAGGGCAAAGAATATAAAAAAAATATGTTTCAATATTTACATTATATGGATTTCAGTTATCCTTTATCCCGGTATGGCCATATGTTTTATTTAACAGAAAAAAACGTGAATTAATCCGCATTAATCCGCACTGTGGGGTTAAAACTAATAACACTCATTAATAACCCTAATCCGCATGGTCGCGTAGTTCGCTGACAAATTGCCAGCACACCTACGCACGCATACCCTTAACATACAGTGGGGGATGATTTTTCAATCCGCTCCCATTATCTAGCGATTACAAGGGTGGGTCCAGATAGATTCGGGATGTTTTTGCGAGTTTTCGCGGGGCGTTGACAGAGAGGGGAGGGGAAGGGGTCGGAACGACCCCCGCCATGATTTATTGGCGTCAGCCACGGCTTCGGTCGCGAGCTGTTATTTTTTAAACCCTGTTTTATCTTAACCGTTTTTCGATCGACATGCTATGTGATAAACGGAACGGTCACAATGATCCGTAATAAATTGCCGTCTTTATCATGTGGACGTGATGTGTGCATCACTCTTTAATGTCAATCCGTGGGTGATTGAGTTATATTGGAGCAAATAGTTCGCGAAACTACCGCTAGATGTCACTATGAAATAATGTCAAGCTCGTTTATTTTAGTCGTATACCATTTTGGTAAGGTAACGGTCACGAAACTGCAGTGCTGCGTTATTACCATTGCATTATTTCATCTAGTTTTTAAACTATCGTGTTTGACTAAAATTATGAGATGAAGTTCATATACAGAATTATATCAACATAGATTTCCCACAAGTATTATTATATCTACAGCGTCCTGTGAGGCATCCAGTGTCCTGTAGATAGTAATTTATTATTGAATAATTAAAATAAATAAAATAAACGGACCAAAAAAAAAGCTAAATATAAACAACAGAGGTTAAATTTTATATAAATCTTTAATAATTTGTGCTTAATAAATTCCGCATTCAGCAAGAAATTAGCTTTTAATTGGATTCGTGCCTATTATAATTTCAGCCAATGCTGTTCTATTTTTAGTAGGGTTGAAGTATACCAATGAAGAACAACATTAATTTATTTTACGAGTGGGAGTAAAGATGTTGCTCGTCAAATAAATTTTATTTGGCCGTAAACAATATTCCCTTTGACCGCAAGTAAGACGTGCTTGAAAATATTAGATAATAAAACTAAAGGTAAACGTTTAGCGGTAATAAACGTTTATACACAGTTTTATTTTTGGAACATTATTGTACGAAGCAAGGAATCATTGAGATCGATAAAATAAATAAAATGGAATTATTAATAGCTATTCCTTGAAACTTACGGCTTTCTAAAGAATTTCCACAACGACTTATTAGAAGCAGCCAGCGATTTGAGCTTTGTATACACTACTAGATACAGGTTCCGGAACAAAATCGCATGCCAAAAGTGCTACAGATTGCTTATACTTATACATTTGAATTTCCAACTACGAGATGTAGCAAAAAGTCTTATATTATAATCAACTGCAGGTAAAAATGAACTTCTTTAAATTAAAATTTATTGTGTTTTTAGATCATATTAAAATCAAATAAGATCACACGCTTATTTGTGCTATTATTTCTCTTGCCGATTTTTAGGCCGTTACTACTAATCTAGTTATGACCATTATAAACTTTAATTTGTTAGTCCAAAGCGCCATATCGGTAACTTTAACTGCTGAGTACATTATACTAAATATCAAATCACAAAATAAGAATTCTATAACCTTAAATGACTTCATGTAAATTTTATTACCCGTGTTTAAAATGAAGAGTTAGCTACGACATATTTTTATTAAATATACAAAAAAGATATTGAAGTAATTATAATCTATAATCACATATCTGAATTTATAACAATTGACAGCGTCAAAAAAGGATTTGATTTTTTTATCATAAGAAGTTAATTATATAATTTAGCTACCATTGATTCAGCACTAATAAATAATAATAAAATAAATTTATTTAACACAACAAAGATACACTATATAACCTTATGATATATTCATATATAATCACACTAGCATTCATATTACAATTTACAAGTTGCCACATACATCGACATTAGATTGCCACAGTACTACGAGTGGAAGCACAATTATAAGCAACAAATACTTGTATTTGCATTTAACTACATAGTACAATTAAATAAAACGTTAAAAAACGTCCAAAAAAACCAAGGTACATTCCTTGAGTAATGAAATGTTAAATAAAAAGGCGAAAACATTTACGATCCGTCACCCAGACACCCAGACAGGCATCCCTACTGAATTAGCGTAATAGCAGTTTCGAAATGCAGCGCACACAATCACGGAAAGCCAGTTTCCTTCTTCATTAGAGTTGCATCAAAAAGCTTATTCCGCTTAAATTAAATTGGCTCAATAATCCGAGCTCAGCGATAGTTGCTTTGTTCAATGAAGCCAGTTTTCCAACGCGTCTCTTAAAAAAGAAAACATGGTGCATGCAATCAACCGTTCGCGTCGCGATTAGCTCGCAAAAGCCGATGACACGTAGCTTGCTTTACGCCTGTGTGCATGTGTGCTTGTTATTTTAAATTGGACGCTCCAGTATGAGAATAATTGAATAATGTATTCGTATTGATTACACACGTGCGATAGTTTTTTTTGTTTTAGAATAATATTTGAATGTTCGATGTGTAAATTATTTTACATGATTTGTTTTGTACACGTTTTATCGATATTATTAGATAAATAAATGCTTTTTATAGTATGTATACATTTTCTATTTTATTCGTATTAATACAATAATATATTGGTAACGTATTTTATACGTGAGCAATATATACAAACAAATTTGATAGAACAAACATAGTCGCAGAATCTAGAATAAATTTTGAACATAAAACGCTGATTTGTTTGAATGATATAATATGTACGTCTTTTATAAGCTCTATAGTCACTTTAAATCCAATCTGAACAAGACTATGAATGTAAAAGGCTGAGCACTGACGCAGTAAATTGACATGAAGTTGTACAGTCGGGTTTTTGCGGTCAGTGGGTTTTTGGGAGACATAATATATTAAACTTTTATCTTTTCTATTCCTTAAATGTTAGTTAATCACTTAAAAATCAGGTCAACATCAGATATGCAAAGTTTTTTCTTGCCAATCATCATGCCGTACCGAAGTATTTTTAGTTTGTTCTTCTTTCAAAAATATATCAACATTTTTTTGTTCTAGGTTTGACATATTTCACACCCCGGTATTTACAGTTCTTGTCTTATCACGCAGTCGTAATATTTTTTTTAGGTAAAACAGTCTACAGACTCAATTATTCCATATGGAGTTGCTTTAATTTTGATAAAATACCGGGTATCTCAAGACTGCTACCGAAAACGAAGCTGGGTGGTAGTTTTAGTGGCTACAAACACAATGCAATTAAAAATTTCGCCTAGAAACGCGACAATTTTTTTTTATGATTTTTTAAATATCGTCATTTTTGGGTGGTAAATCCATAGTTTTTGCTAAAATAATAATTTAAACTCTTTTATACCTAAGAGTATTTATAAATAAAAGGGTATATACTATTATTTTAGGAAAAAATGTATTTACCACCCAAATATGGCCATAGGAAAAAAATAACAAAATAAAATTTGTCGCTTTTTTTTGCAACTTTTTCTGTTGCATTGTGTCTGAAGTCGCTAAAACTACCACCCGGCTTCGTTTTCGGTAGCAGTCTTGATATACCCTGTATGAGGAACTTTAAAAATACATACAACGCATCTATGAGTTTATGATAACTTTCATAGAAGGATATACCAAAATAGTTAATGGTGCGAATAGTGATATAGTTAATTTGTGTGAATGGAGTTTTGTGTTACATTGGTGTTCGTATTACACCTAATGTACTACAAATAGTAACAGACCATATCCGTAGTTTGTGGGCCGTTCAAAAGCACAGAAACACGTAACATAATTTCACTTAAATAAAAGGAAATATCAAAGGCGCATCCACAAACACCTTTCGCCATTAGGGTTCCATTTACCATGCTTGCTAGTCTCTTTAGACATCTAAAGCGCGTTAATAAGCGCTTTATGTGTGACATGCCTTAATTACCATTCTAGGCATGTGGATTGGAAGGAGCAAAGGCATTTTGCTCTGTCTGCTACCATTGACTGCTTTATATGCGTTTGTGATTTAGATACAGTTTCGGATTACGTAGATAGCAAAGGCATTAATTCCAACTCGTGTTACTAATTTTGCTGTATCCTCGAATGAAAATGTACACACTACTGCTTTATTAGCCGTCAAACTAGCTGTATTTCCGTAGTTCATTGTCGTTATTTTATAAGCCTCAGAGGTATAGCGATGATGCTTGGAGTTTGTACGACGCCATTGACTAACTTCCATACAAATGCTATCCAAGATGCAAATTGATTAGCGCAAACGTTTAGAAAAAGAATAGATTCGAAGCGCTTCTTACTTGACTAAGGGGGTAGACCTTCCAATAATTACTGGTCAGTGTGGTGACTGGGGTTTAAACCCTTCGCAATCGCAGAAGAGGCACTTACTTAGCCTTGGGACATATGTACTATTATCTCCTTCGATCAAATATACACTAGATACAATATGAGCGCTCAGAAAATGGCACCAAAAAAGAGTGCTTTAAGCACTCTTTCGCCTTCAGTCACGCACCGACCGTTGCTTCTAAAACGTCGCAGAACTTTAGACAATATTATGTGAAAAGCTACTTTAAGCTCCAGGAATAAGGTGGAATTTGTGTTAATATATTTGGAAAATGTGATCTTTTTGTTTTCATTTTTTGTGTCAACGCATCGGTGCCACTTTTTAACAAAACATTTACAGGGAACTGTGTATCTAGTGTATATTTGATCGAAAATTATCTCTTATAAGGACATGCAGGCTTCCAATAAAACAGGATGAAAATACTTAGGTGAGGTTTATGTTCAACACTGAATTTTCTTTGACTAAGAGAGAACACGATAACGACATTAGGAAGAAGACTGATGAAATTCAATGTAGTTATGTCATGTAGGCAATTGAAGAGTGCTTATGACAAGTCAAAACACATAGTATTTAATATCTTTAAAAGCTCTATTTAATGCTGGTATAATATGACATTTTGTATTGTTCAGGGGGTTTCATGCATTTAATTATACATCTATTTAACCTTTTTGTAGTGGAAATATTAATTAATATTTGAAGAGTAAAACGCTGTTTTGTGTGGCTATTTGAATAAAACTATAATAATTGTATTTTATTGGTTCAGTAGTACATTTAGTGAACTGTGATTCGGTTTGTTGTGGTCTTATGGTTTTACTGGTTTGGTAGCCACGAACACGGGCTTTTAACTGTGTGGTTTTGCATTCGAATTCCACGTTAAGCAATTCAATATACGCAATTTTTTTGAAGGAAATAATTGTAGGTTTTGTTTTTGTGTAGGTTGTATTTAAAAATTGCCTATACACAAATTTAAACACATGTATTCCAATCTCCTAATGGAGTGTGTGTTTTAGGAGAGGTTATAAAAAATCCAGTCCCTTTTGGATGTCACCCGGTACAAATATTTGTTAATTGCGCAATTATTACTCTGTATCTACCGGGTATCTCAAGACTGCTACTGAAAACGAAGCTGGGTGGTAGTTTTAGTGACTACAAACACAATGCAACCAAAAATTTGGAAAACAAACGCGACAATTATTTTTAATGATGTTTTAAATATCGTCATTTTTGGGTGGTAAATCTATAGGTTTTACTAAAATAATAATTTAAACACTTTCATACCTTAGATTATTTATAAATAAAAGGATATACACTATTATTTTAGGAAAAAATGTATTTGTCACCCAAATATGGTCATAGGAAAAACATAACAAAAAAATAATTGACGTTTTTTTTCTGCAACTTTTCTGTTGCATTGTGTCTGAAGTCGCTTAAACTACCACCCAGCTTCGTTTTCGGTAGCAGTCTTGATATACCCTGTATATACCTTACTGGTGGTAGGTGTCTCATGTGTGAGAAGCCGCCTGGGTGGGTACCACCGCAATGTTAATATCTTTCGCCGAACAGCAGTTTAAATGCACTATTGTGTTTCGGATTGAAGGACATAGTAGCCAGAGTAACTACTAGACATTTTCAGACTTTACATCTTATGTCTCAGAATGGCGGGCGCAGTGGAATGTCAAGCATTGCTTTGTAATTCAAGGTGTTGTTTGGTTTTTCTACTGTTCATGAGCGGTCGTATCGCTTACCATCAGGCGAACGGCATGCCCGTCTAGCCATTCATAGCAATAAAAAAAAATCAGCCCATATATATCCCATTGTAGGGCACAGGCTTTCCCTCCAACCAAGAGTACGACTGAGAGGTTAGCCTACATAGTTCACTCCGCCGCGCTGGTTTAGTGCGGGTTGGCGGACTTTACACAGCATAGATTTTTTCCGAATCGCTATGACTGACCTTTTCACGATGTTTGTCTTCACCGTTATAGTGCATGGTGACCCACTATCAATTCACGCATGACTCCGAAAAGTCACAGGTGTGCACTAGAATTTGAACTTGCAACCACCGCAAACATGTTGGCAGCCGCGTCTGGTACATTTCCGATAGGCCACCACGTCTGCACACAGATATTAATGACGATCAGAAAATTCCATGCGTTCCACTGTTTCATTCACAAGAGTCGAGTAATGAAAAAATACCATTTGAATAATTCAATTTTTTTATTTCATTGATTGGATGATGGTAAGGAATACAACCGCTCATGATCATCATGATTAAACCCAAAAACACTATTTATTACAAAGCAATGCTTGGTATTCCACTGTGCTCGGCCTCTTGAGACATAAGATGTTAACTCTCAATATGTCCAGTAGTTTCTCTGGGTACAATGACCTTTAAACCGGAACAAAACAGTGTATTTACACTGCTGATTGGTAGCAATAGACATAGCGGTGGTACCCAGGCGGCCTCTGACATATAAGGGACCTACAAAACCCATATGGTAATTAAAATAAAATGAAGCCACTGTATTCATGCCTGAGCTATTAGCAAGATACCCTGGATAATTGCGATTATTTCTGAGCAATTTGCTATTGATTAGATACTATAGCATTACACAATATACCAACAAACTCCAAAGCATCGGTGGCTATACACCGTGAAATACTATCCGATATTTTCCAGGCTCACTGCGGAGGGACTTTTCAAACTGCAAGAATCGAAGTTAACTCTAAGTTTGACTTCAATTTTTGTATGTAATGCGGAATATAATTTTCTGAAACATGCCAGGTGATTTCAATGGGATGGACATAGTGTATAGATTAGTAATACAACTTTTTAATATGGAACAAATTAATAAAATTTAATAAATTTTGCTTATCATCATCAACATCATCAGCCTGCTGCATCCACTTCTGGGCACAGCTATCTCTCAAGGTATGCCACAAAGCCCGGTTTTCTGCTTTATGCATCCAGTACCTGCCAGCTCCTTTGTGCATGACGTCCCGTTACCTGGCCAGAAGGCGTTTCATGCTATGTTTGCCAAGTTGCGATCTCCACCGAACATATACCATGTACACATACCATACATACACACACACACACCATACACATACCATACATACCAAGTTTAGTTTGTAATAATAGGCTTAAGTTTGCGTTAGCTTGCACGTGCAGACGTCATCCAAGGTGATCACCGAAAATCAGCGTTGTGCTACGGTCTGCACCGCAGTGCAACATAATTGCTGAGTGACCATCTACTTGTCACAGCCACGACGTGCGAACTTCTTCTTTATTTTTTATCTACAAATAGACCTTTATATATCTGTTTTTGTACGTCGTTCTTAATGTTTGTGGCAAATAAAATTATTTTTCTTTCTTTCTTTACCGCAATTTATAAACGATATAGTCTAAAAAATATCAATGGTCACTACACAAGCTTGTTTAATTTGGAGATACGCCAGTCTTCATTCAGTTTTGACACACAACAGGCTACAATAATTGTTTTGACCAGCAATTCATAATATTCTTTATGCGGGTCTTTTAAAATGGGAGAGGAAACTGGCGGAAACAGAAAAAAGAATTGGAAATGGGTGTTAGGTCTCCGGCGATTTCTCTCGCCGAACTAAATACTACAGGAAATATGTCAACAAATCACGTCAGTTTTGTGATACACGATACGATTTCAGTCAACCTAGCGCATTCCGACATCAGTTTAAAAAAGATATGCTCGATGTGATTTGAAGCCGAATAAACTGATAGTGTAATGCTTGTGTCTATCAACCAGGGACCGAAACCCATTCGACATAATGGTACCGGTATCGACGAATTTCGGTTACCTTTAAGATTTCGGTAACCGCTATGACGCAATATAAAGGTCACCCTTATATACGGGAACCGTTTTAATACCGGTAACCTAAAAAGACCTTGAATGCAAAAGAAAATGCGTTGTTGTTGCATAACAAATAAAAATCATACTTGTCGTGTTGTTTACACAATATCGCTGGATACGGTTCATTTCAATTTTGGTGGGTAATTCTGTTGAAAAATTCATGAAATGAGTAAAGATAATTGTGTGGTATAGTGCCATAATGTTTAGTAAAGACAAACGGCGGTATAACCACACACAGGCACTGCCCCCGCTTTGACTTATAAGGAACTTCGCATGAAACATAAAGGTAACCCTTATTTCGGTTACCGGTATGATACCGGTTAAATTCTAGGAATCGAATAAAATTGGCGGATACCGGTTACCATTAAAAATACCGGTATTATTTTTTTCGGTTAATACCAAAAATACCGGTATTTTCGATACCGGTTTCGGTCCCTGCTATCAACGCTCACAAAATGCAGCACCAAAATTCAGCCATTAAATCTCCAGAAACTAAACCAGGCTTAAAACTGCACTAATCCCTCAAACTGCTGTATTTTCAATACTGCTTGCAAACGAACTGCGTCTATTTCATCAGGCTTACAAACATAATGTGGGACAAGTTGGCGACGCGGCGTCCGCTTCAAATTTCGTAATACTTTAAGTAAACTTGCGAAGTGAAGTTAGTGAGTTGGCCGAACAGGTGCCGCGTCGAATACGTACCGATATTCCTAAATGGATCATGCATATACCGTGCAGACGTGACTCTAGTCGATGAATTGTCAAAGGCTGTGAACATGTCTGTTGTATGTCGTATTTTGTGCATTATAAAATATATTATTTTATAGGGTAATGGACTTGTATACGTGTATAGGATTCATTTTAGAATTATACCAGCGTGTACGACTCGTTTGATGCTTACGTCGATTGTGCTTGCTATAACAATTGATATTTGAAATAAGTTTGTATTCCATTAAGGTTTAGACTTGTCGTATTATCTATTCTTGAATGTCTTTAATGTCATTTAATATTTGTAGCCTAGAAGGACTCCATAAGTTTCTTTTGTGTAGATCCTTCGGCTCATCGTTTCGCAGATACATACGTCAGACTAAAACTAAATCGTAAATGGATTTACTTGGAATTTTTCCATGTAGTATGTACGAAAATATCTGACCCGATCACGTATGAGGTAGGCAGAGGTATCACCTCTGGCACCCTTAAATCCCCTAGCTTGTTTCTGTTCCAAGATGCAGCAGATCACCTTTTTGGCATATTGGAGACAAGTTGCAGTGCTGGCTACTTCAAATTATGTTATTGAAGCCGAGAACAAACTTCAAGGGAATTGCTTCCTTCAGGAATCAAATTGTGGGTCCCATGGTATCGTTACCACTAGACTAATAACGTGTCAAATACTGACACTTAATTTATTATCACGCAAGTATGTTTTTTTTATTACAATGAATATCAAGACGAGCATGCCGTGCTTCTAATGGTAAACGATACGAGGGCTCATGAACAGTAACAAAATAAACATTACCTTGAGTGGCAAAGCAATGCTTGATATTCCGCTGCGCTCGCCATAAACATAAGATGTTCAGGCTCAATATGTCCTGTCGTTACTCTCTGGCTACAAATGTTGGTGGGACAAATAGACATTGCAGTGGTATTTGCCCAGGCGGCCTCTCACATATGAGAGACCTACCACCAGTATGTTCGCACTTCTTTCGCGCATTTGTATTTTATTCTGACATTAACATGATGGAATTATTTTAAAAACATATCTGGGGGTATGGCAGTGCCCCCTCTAAGTCGAGCTAAAAAGCGGCACTGTAGTACCATCCTTTTCTCGAAGCAATTCAGACCATTTTCCCCCATTGACCATTTTGACCCCCATAACTTGGTTGTGGTTAAAGCAAGAAGCCTGAATTTTCAGTTACTAAGCAGGCATTCTGTAAACACGGTATATTTAAAATTTCATTCAATTTGAACCAGTAATTTAAGAATTGTAACATGTCAAACTTTCTTAATTTTGTCACTCACTGACTGACTGACCGATCATCAAAAGTCTAAGGCACTTCTAGCAGACATAGAACCTTCAAATTTAGAATATAATTAGTGTTTAGTTTCTAAAGTAAGAGAAAATTTAAACATTTCATAATTTGTGTCTAGTTTTCTAGATAAATCAACTGCATGAATAACTTTGTAATCCCATATAAATGTATAGGATTACAAAGTTACATTTTATTTGGCCAGTTACATACATTATGTTTTCATGCGATGGCCAAGTCGATCTATTAATTTACAACGTAAATAATTTTTAATATTGATATGATAATAACTTACGTAATAACTTTATACAGAAGGTCCCTTAAGCAAGGACTAAATAAATTTATCGACTTGGTATTACATACATCTCACAACTTTCGGCGGTAGAAACCTGAGCTGCGAGACTGCTGATGGGATTTTATATACAAGATAATATTTAAAATCCATATGTCATCCTGAAACAATGGATGGATCCTATAATATAGACCTTACCGTATTTCCACGCTGAAGTTACGAATGGAAGCAGTAAAATATATGCCCTCACTCCACAATCAAAAGTAACTTGGCATTAAAATAAATCCTATCCTGAGATTTATGTTCCCACGTCATGTGGTTCATGTTGATGGTGTGTCGAGAGCGACGAGCGACGGCGGCGGACCGGAGCGGCGCGCTCGAATGAGATAACGAACCCGCCTCGATTCTACGTGCTTTTCTACATTTCGTCTGTCAAACTTCCGATTGATTATTTGATGAATAGTTTCCGCGTGTGGCCAGCCGGAGTTTAGTTTGCAATAATGCCCGCAAACTCCAACTGCCCGTCTCGACTTATTTCGATGCGTATCCAATCCGTTCCGGTTTACCTTCACGTAGGATTTATTTCTATTGGCGCGCTGCGTACATTTTTTCGAATGCGAATTCCGAATATTGAATTTTCATTTGCATCGCGATAAAGGAATGCAAAAATATTCTCGAATAAATAAAGGCTGATATCTCGCGTAATGTGTCCACATCATAAATTTTATTCAACAGGTTATTTTTTCAGACACTAATTTACATCGCCTTTATTTGGTACGGGGTCAACGCCAAATGGATTCAATTGCACTTAGGCTATCGCGGTTTCAAATGTCATTATATTAACGCAATTTTATTGCGTGACATAGTTCGTGAATAGTTATAATATGGCTGCGTTTACATTTCCACGGATGAAAAATAAAACTTGAAGCTTAATAGCGTGGCGGGGTCGGGCAAATACCGTAGCTTATTTATAAAGAACAAAGCTGATTAAATTGCTGTTGAGACCGACGAGATGCTCTTTATTGAAGCGGTTGGTTGTGGTCGGGAGCGGTCGGGCGGGGTCTCTATACATCGCGAATATCCTCGTGCGAGCTATGTGTGCGCACAAATTCGGGTTAGTTGGGTGTTCCAACGGAAAATATACATATTTTAACAGGTTGTGATGAGAATTTTTCACTGCTTTTGTGAAGAGAAATAGCTGCGCTGAACCGCTTTGACCTCATGTCTGCCGTTTCCGCGCGGAAATGGCGAGGATTCGGTTGTTTTACACTTTTTATACACTACTTTTAATTATTTCTCTGGCAAAAGAAAGGCTTCTCAGACAATGAAGACAGTACCTTTGTGAAGTATTAACGAAGAAATCATTGTCGGTTGTTGAAAAATCTGTACGATTACAGCTGCGTTTAATGAAAAAATGCGAAATAATTTTGTGAAAATATGTAATGTATCTTCATATGGTTGGCGGTCATTGGTGGGCGGTTCACAGAAGTCGTTAATCAATATCGTCATGTATTGTAAGGGGTGAGGCAAAAATCACAGCATAAGGTCATATATTATGCGTTAACATCCTACGTTGTTTAAAATGAAAGATTGATTTGTATTATTGCCACATTTATTCTGCGCATAAAGGCTTACTATGGCTATAAATTTGTCCAACGCTGTGCTTTAATTCCGTTGTTACGACGATAATGTTTACTATTACGAATGATATACTTATACTACAATATCTGCAATCTGCACAAGCATCTAATGGGTCATTTAGGCTTATTCCCGTTTTTAGTATACGTAAAAAAGCCTTAGAAGCTGGATTCAATGGTTTTTCAGATTTACGCGAATGTTACACATTGAAATAAAACTATAATTTACGAATTTACCGCGGATTTGGTTAAATTTTTACAGTTTTTATAACTTCCTGACGTTTCGACTACTTTACAGCTTTCATGGTCGCGAGGCGGACTTAGATTTGTTCGTTTTGTATTTGTATCTGGCATTTTAAAATGATATTCGGCATTTGTTAACAACAAAGAGAAAGAAAAAGGTCTGGAATTCCTAAATGTAAGATTAATCACACATCAACTCGTATTTCTCGTGTTGGTATTCTGACTCGAGATACCCTGATAAAACCCTTCACAGCGTATATTACAATAATGTACATTGTTCAGATTGTTTTGTTGGAGTTAAACTTTGAAGCAGATACCGACGCTGTGTATTTACTTGCGCAAACTTTTCTATACACGTCTAGCTCTTCAATAAATCGACCAGAGGTCCTCAAACTTTGTATAATAGACCCCTTGTCATGTCTTTTGGCTTTGGATAGCCCCTTGCGTACTTAATATTATATTTGTTTTAAATTATCCAATCTCAATCAAATGAGATGTCTATTCGGTATTGTGATCTTGTAAACCATCATGTACAGAAGCTACAACGGTAATATACAAGCGAATTGGCTTTTAAAATGAGTTTTTTCGTTTTCGTTTTCGTTTTAATTTTTCCTTCCTATACGTACTAAAATTGCCTACTTAACAATTGTACTGGTCACTTTAAAGAAGTTTTAAAAACCTTTAATATAAAATATGAGTCACCTCTAAAAATTATACCTTAAAGGCTCCTAATATTTTCGGATTAATTTAAATCCTAGGGATGATAAAAACGCTTTGGGTATCATTAAGATAGTACTCATAGATAGTATAGATTAAGTAGACTTGTATGGCTAGGATGTTGGGATTCGCGTGGATAAGTGTCTTAATTGAAAACGTTGGTAAGATACAATCTTAATTATATTGTAAGCACAGCATATAATGTTATATTTTGTCCAATTAGATTGTGGAATTAAGTCGATATAGTCACTTGATTTTATGAGTGTATACACCATTGTTTTTCTTGTTGATGTTGCAAACGCAATTCTGATATTTTATTATATGCGTTGTCAGAGCATAGTTGTGAGCAACAGCGCCACTATTGAGTGGATTTCGATATTCTATAATAGTGATGCAGTGAAAATATTTATTGAACCCATGAAACGTCATATATTATTTGGATTGGTCACTTTTTTTGCGGTTACCACCCGGTTCACAAGTCTGTTTTCGCCAGAAAAGAACAAGAAGAAACTCGAGCGGTGCTCTTTTCAAATCAATGTTAAAATACAGTGGTTACTGATTATACAGGAGTTGTAGCTTAGTTTAATTCAAAACAGTTTATTTAATATTTTATAATAATAATGAGTGACCTCACCTGTTAATTGTGTATATATTCTGTTAATCTTATTTGTTATTAAATTATAAAATATATTTATTTGGTAAACGCTCAATGGCGTAATATTTAAAATTTTGTATCGTCCAGTAGACAGATAGAGGCTTATGGATGGATTATAAATACTGCTACCCTTTTCGTAGAACAATGTAGTTGGAATGCTTATTAAATAAATATCAAGTGGACAAATATCTTTATTGTGTTTGTAATATCTGAGAATATTATCCCAAGAAAGAAAATGTTTTATTTATTTCACAAACCCGTTGTGTATAGACCACGCGAGTACCCTACTCGTCGTACATCCCATCTTCATACTTGATGAATGAAGCTAAATCTCACAGCGAGCCTAAGAAATTTATTTCAACCTAGGGTCTGTGCTACGATAGGAAATTCCATTAAACCAAATAGGAGAATCTACTTACAATTTGAGTTATTGTTGTAACATTGGATTAAATCTATTCAGGTTAATGGGTGTGGAATTAATTCGTCGTTATGTAATTGCCGGTGAATATTATGTACTGGATTTGGATTGCGTGATCAAGGTTGTCATTCTATTGACGAGTTCCATGGATAGTAATAAACGGACAAATAAAGTTGGATGTCACAGATTTGATTCCGGTTATTAAATATATTAATAGAGATGCGGAAGTTTTATATTAGAATCTCGTTACTTAAATAGAGCTACTTATAATTTACTAGTATTGCTCGTGGCTTCATCTGCGTTTTTCTAGGTTAAGATTCCCCTATACAGGGTGTCCCACGGCTACGCCACGTGGAGGGGAAGTATCTTAAATATTGTAGATAGATAATTTTACTGAAAAAATACATATTTTTAATTTTGAAAACAATTTGAACTGCATTTAAAGTTTTATGAATAATCGCATGTCTGAAACGGAAATCAAACTTTCCATGTGCTGAAAAAACATCATTTTAAGATATCAATTAAAAGGCTCGGTCAATAGGATTATTTTCTCCGTATAAAGTAGCATCTTAAAAAAAAAGGACCATGGAAAGACTATGACATTTTTAATTTACTATTTCAGGAAAGTAATTATTTTTCTCTTTTTTTTTGTGATTCTAACAATTGATTAAATTATTTTATTAGTCATTTTATTTGGGATGCTATATTATATGGAAACAATATTGCTAAATAGATGGGTGCTATTTTTTAGACTTTGAGCCAGTTGGAACTACCATCATCTCTATTTATTAAGATTACAAAATAGTTACATTATGCGAGAGCTAAGCTACAGTGACTAAGATTCAAATTCTGGATGGGCGGTAATAATTTAGTGCTGCATTTCATGTTTTCCCTTTGTGTCTCAAAGAACCTGCCTTGCATTTGCCAAGCCATTGGTCTGGGCAGCAGTCGTCAACCATTTAAGAGAAAAGAAAATTAATATTGAATTACATTGCATATTCCTTTATATAGATAGAACTCGTACCAGTAATATTTTGCAGTCAGTTTTCATTTGTTTACATTGCCAAATTATCTTCCTTAGCTATCTAATTTCAATTGTCAGTAAACTTCTAGTTATATACAGGGCATATCAAGACTGCGACCGAAAATGAAGCAGGGTGGTAGAATTAGTGACTACAAACATAATGCAAATAAAAATTTTCAAAACAAAAGCGACAATTTTTTTTAATTTTTTATTGACATTGTTTTTTCTAAGAAATAGTGTACACCTTATTATTTTAAAGACGCTAGGAGTTAAATTATTATTTAAATACACATTTCTTTTAAATATTCTTTCGCCTGGGTTCTACAGAGATAATGCAGGATTCTAATAGTGAATAAATTTTTGCAAATAGGTCCAGTAGCTTAAGAGCTTCAATGCAAGATTAGGGAAATAAACAAAAACAAACCTCTAAATACTTCCGCATATAATATGATGTCACCTAATTTATATAAAAGTTATTAGCAGAAGTTTATCTCCTCGGCCAGGTAACAGTTTGCAGCGATGGCTCAGTGCGGATAATATTTGCCGTAACGGGCACATTAGTTGGAGATCGGCGGGCAAACATTAATCCGATGATATATTGCCTCGCGTCGGCACGTACACCGCTTTATCCCGCTCGGTTTTTACCGGACGAAAATGCAACATGCTTTAGTAATAGCGAATAACTATAGTTGAATATAATATATATATTGTTGAGTGAATGCATTGTTATTATACTAAATAGACTGGAGTTCTCTTGGTAAGGATTCAGCATTTAGACGTCTTGGATTTCCGCATAAATATTTTTATTTTATCATATTTTAATGACCTTTGTCTAACACTAAGTCTAACACATGTCATATGCTGCCTGGCTAGGTACCACTGCAATGTCTATTTGTCCCACTAAACAGTAGTGTAGATGCACCGTTGTGTTTCGGTTTGAAGGACATTGTAGCCAGAGTAAGTACTGGACATATTGAGACTTAAAATCTTATGTCTCAGGATGGCGAGCGCAGTGGAATTCCATGCATTGCTGTGTAATTCAAGGTGTTGTTTGGTTTTGCTAGTATTGTGGAATCGCTTACCATCAGGCGAACGGCATGCTCGTCACGCCATTCAAGGCAATAATAAAAAAATCAATAGTACCCACTAACTAATCTCACCAAAAATCAATTGTTTCGACCTTCAACCTCATCGGGGCTCCATAAAAGTCTTTGATACATTTAATTAATCCCGAAACAGGGCGATATACAAAAGCAGTTTTTATTGGACCGAAGTCAGGTGTTGGCGTTGAATAATTAAACAGTTGGTGCATGGTTCGAGTGCGATAATTATCTGCCTTGTAATTGTTCGGGTGAAATACTTGGAGTAATTACCCTGGATGCGTGGTGCATAGTTATTTCAATTTCTAACAGTATTGTGTGAATTAGAGGGAAGGAATTACCGTCGAGATATTAGGAGCGGGAGTTTGGGGGAAATTATTTGCGGTTGAATTGGAAAGGGAATAATACATGCATATACTCATGCCTTTTTACCAGAAGGGGTAGGCAGATGTGCAGCCAGGACACCCACGTTTCGCCTTGTATTTTCCGTCCCACGATGTTATATGGGGTGACTTATTGCCATATTGCCATATTATGATGTGTGGATTAGGTATATTGAATTTGAAAAGGTTTAATGTCTCCAACACTATGGCATGAAAATCCACATATGGTCAGCATGGTAGATTGTAATCACCATAAGTCATTTCTGAAACGAATTTTGCCTCCCAATATGGTAGACATTACACGATAATTTGCATCCAGCGTCCTGTAGCTATCAACATCATCAGTTAGTATTTTTTTTTTATTGCAGTGAATGGCGAGACGAGCATGCCGTTCGCCTGATGGTAAGCGATGCGACCGCTCATGAACAGTAGCAAAACCAAACAACACCTTGAATTACAAAGCAATGCTTGGCATTCCACTGCGCTCGCCATCCTGAGACATAAGATGTTAAGTCTCAATATGTCCAGTAGTTACTCTGGCTACAATGTCCATCAATCCGAAACACAACAGTGAATTTAAACTGCTGTTTGACGGGAGAAATAGACATTGCGGTGGTACCCACCCAGGCAGCCTCTCACATATGAGAGACCTACCACCAGTAGGTAGGTAGGTTGGTAGGTAGGTAGTATATCTGCTTTGTGGATGAAAATCGAACAATGCATTCGTGGATATAGATTCTACTCTTAATTATTAGCTCTAACAAACCTTGCAATCAAACAATACCTAACATTTAAAATAGGCAACTATCCTGTATATTATTTCGTAGGTGTATATGCCTTATAACTCCAAAGGCGCAACACAAATACATACATAAGCTCAAGCCTTTTTTCGATAAGGGGTAGGCAGAGGTGTCAACAGGACACCAATGTTTCACTTTGTGTGTCCCGTCCTCCGATGTGAGAGGGGGCGAGCCTATCGCGCACATCTTTCTGACTCCGCGCTAATAATGAATACAAAAATCTAATATTATTTTGCGCTAATAATGAATACAAAAATCTAATATTATTTTATCCAACACGGCATTTGATCCCGACACCGGAGCTATAGAATCGTGCACAACCTCGCCACCAAGGCAATACAAACTATCCAAAATAAAAAACGTCGTAGGTAATAACTCTACAGCGACTCAGGTTGTAGGCTGTGACTGGCTACTTTCATAATTGCCGGCGTAACGATGCGATGAGCTGGCCAAATGACGCGTTACTTGGATGGGGCCAAAGTAGGGGAAAATTGCTGTAAGTTATGCAATTTCACTACGCACCATTAGCTCCATGCCTCCAGACTGGGAATTTAGAACTGAACGCTTATTGCAACGTCTGCAGGGGATTTACTCTGTAATGGCCGCTTTAACGTAAGACACGGCACTTGATGATGCTTTTGAATGAGTTTTTCTTTGAGTTGTATGATTTGGTCCTCGGGTAGTTTCTTCTAGTTGGTTCTTTAAGCTCTTTATTTAGTCACATACTCTCCGTTGTAGTGCAAATGGGTCCGGTAATTGTACAGTCTGTATATAAATGTATATAATCCTTAAAAAGTCTTGACGGGTGCAAAACCCTGAAGATTTCACAATGATGTATAGTCGATCATTGTACATGATTACACTCGATCACTATCTCCCGAACTGTGATGTTTGGTAAATTCACTCATTAAACGAAGCGCGATAGTAAAACAGTTAAACTTAACGTCGGTTGTCTTAAGTAAGTACCACCACGAGTCATCATATTCTGTACTAATATTAATCGGTAATCGAAATCTCTAGTTATTGCCAAAACAGTGTGTAGCATTTTCTCTGTGGCAGGTATGTAAGCGTCTAGATCACCAATTAAACTGCTTTGTATTCACTGTATATAATTTAATATCACATTAATTGCTCGCGGTACAATATCGGTGTTCGACAGCTGATAGTCCGAGTGATGTAGTTTTTATTTGCAACTACCTGCGCTCGATCACCGGTCCGATCGAAAGAGTGTACACTAGGCAAAACAAGTTTGATTTTACGGAGTGACATTAAATATTATATTTTTATTGTAATATTTTTTAATATAATTTTTTTTACTAATTATGAATAAATTATGTACCCCTACATCTACTACATGCCTACTGGACATAATAAGCAACATCATCATGAATTACAAGCTTTGTGATTCATGGCTTTGTTTAGTTTGCTACTGTCCACGAGCGGTCGTATAATTTACCATCAGGTGATTCACCTGTCTTGTCATTCATTGCTATAAAAAAAGTTAAATACAATTTTATTTCAAGCGAAGATAAAATATATTTTATCAAAATAACTCTACAACTGTGGTATTTAAACTATGTCCATTGTGAACAACAATGGTATGCCTCTTACATTTGAAATCAATACCTATTGTCACAATTGGAGTTCATAAAATAATCAGTATTCCTGTCGTTGCAATATTCATCAATCATCAGGTATGCTTGTATCTACTACATAATTTATTAGACAAACACGTGCGTGTTTTAACGTACAGAAATTGGGACAGTGGGACGGGTTACGACGTCATAAAATAATCTAAATGATAGTAAAGAAGTACTAAGGTGACTTTTACTTGCACTGGCCTTGGAACGAACTGGTTTTATTCAGTCTGAAGTCGGTAGTGAATTGTTAATAGTTCGGTTTCGTATTGTCTGGCTTAATAATGTTGAACGTTTTAATCCACCAGGTTGACCAAAAGCAGGCCAGTGTGACGGGATTTGTGGACTGGGTCAAAGTTTTATTTGTTTTTCATGCACATGCAAGTAGAGCGCTAAGGGGTAGTAATTTCGCGGATACTTTTATGCCGTTTTAAAATAATGCTAGGGTATATCTAAATTTATATATGACTAGCCGTGCCCGCGACTTCGACCGCGTGGAATTTAACAAAAACTTGTTTTTTCTAACTTAAAAGAACTTTCCAAAATAAATGTAGCCTAAGTTACTCCTTATTATATCAGCTACCTGACAATAAAAGTCCCGTCAAAATCAGTCCAGCCATTTCAGAGATTAGCCGGAACAAACAGACAGACAGACAAAAAAAAATATCTAAGATCATTTTCGTTATAGGTATCGTGTATATAACGATATGAAGTTGGACATTTTTTCAAATTTTAACTTTACAAACAGACACTTGCAATTTTATTTATATGTATAGATTTGTGAGAACGCGCTTATTTCGGTTTAATTACTTTCTTCGCAATATTAATTTACTAAATAGTACGTCGATTTTTTAATGGACATTTTAGAAGAAATCTACTGTACCTCAATTTTAATGAGGTTCGTTTATCATAATATTCGTTATTCTCGTTTCCGTGAACATTTAATTAAATATTCATTTCAAGCTTGTAGATTATTTTTACGTAAAAAGTGGAAGGCGTCTTGTCTTTTCTTGATACTTAGTTTTGCTTTTAATATAATACGTAGCTTTTTACTTAAAAAAATTGAGGGCTGGTATTAATTATTAATTTAATTGATTTCTGTATCAGCCCATATACGTCCCACTGCAGGGCACGGGCCTCCTCTACAATCGAGAGTACGATTGAGAGTGGTTAGGCCACATAGTCCACCACGCTGGCCTAGTGCAGGTTGGCGTTAATTGATTTAATATCGGTCTATTTTGCTTTCTGTGATGACAGTTGATGAATAAATACTGAAAATAATTTTAGATATTATAATTATTAATGAGTAAAGGACTCGTAGGCAATAAATTAAAAAGCAAGTAACGCCCAACACTGCCTTCAAATATTAGCATTAATTGATGTTCGTCCCATAATCACGCACACATATGTACTCACCATCGATTATGATTTACGTCGCGTTTTTGCTCAAATCCCTCAATACATTTTTAATATCAGCGCTGGATTTTTTAATCTTTTTCTTTTAATCTGCCAGCGCTAAGCGTTCCTGTCGTTAAATTAATAGTCACGGCCCGAGAAGCGTTTATACAAAATCTTTTAAATAAAGTTAGTACGTGATCCTCTTCGCTCCCGAGGGCCTGCCAAATGGTGCTACAACAGATTTTTGTAATGTTCTGTATTGGTAAGCGGGGTCTGGACCTCCGCCAATTCGGCCATCGATTTACAAGTTCACTTTATGTTTTCCTGATACTTTTCGTAGTATATACGATACGCTTCCGTCTGTTTGTTGCGTTGCTAACACTTGTTCTGTATCCAGGTTCATTATTTTACTAGATTAAATCTTTTCAACTTGTGCATGTAAATCGCGCTGTGTCAGCGTATCTTTCTATATGTTCATTGTGTTAAATGGGATGTGTTTGTTTTTATATTTGTTATGTTTACATGAAGTCTGGAGAAATCGTTGTTTAAATTTATGAGAAATCTCTATTATATTAACTATCTCTATTTAAGTACCTAATATTTTGATGATTAGACTGTTCTATTGTAACTTGTTATAAACGCATTACTTCATTCTAAATTAAATGTAAATCCCGCCGATTAGCAAAGCTTAGAACGAGGAAATTATCCGTACAAAATCGGGGTACAAAATTGTGTTCATTAAGCTGTTTGTACATTTTATTAACACCTACAATGGTATCTCCTAAATGTTTCACACTATCTCAATCACGTATTATTTCATCCTTACATTAGATAATAGCAAAAATTTTACCTAGAGGTGTATCCTCACGATATTCAAGGACAAACAGGGAAATAATCAGGTGTGTATGTTATTCGCTTTCGTACTCACACCTCGCAGACACACAAGACCCAGATAATTATTGTAAGTGGATTCGCGTGTTGCCTACTTTTTGAGCATTCTCATTTTGTAGGTATAATAAATTGTAATTACCTTAGAAGGGGGAAATAAAAACAAACCTGAATTGCCTAAACTCGTAACGGCGAAGTTTTGAAGAAGAAACGTAAAATATAAAAATATAAAGGTTGCCTCTCAGTTTATTGTGTAAGTTGAGAAAAAGTAAAATTAAGTAGTCGTGTTTATGTCATGAGTTGGAAACAATTTTAAGGGAAGTTTGAAAAACGGTAAGGCAGCTTCTGCTGACGACTTTGTTGGCTGTTCGTAATTAGTCGACAATCAATACGGCAAATAAGATAGGTTGTTGCTGACGGCTCGATGCTTGTGACGTGTAAACAGAGAAAGTTTTAATTAATGTTAGATATTATGGGCAAGAGATATTATGTTTTCAACATCTAAAATACATTATTTAAGAATATTTTCCAGGTTTGGTTATTCACTTGGTGGCAAGACTAATAAATTGAAAATTGACAAACATTTACGGAAGAATCGAAATTCATAGTGTATTCTTAAAACAGATATGAGTTGTATTATACAGGGTCTTCTTTTTACACATGTAAATAATTATATAGGGACTGATAAGATAAGACTGCTACCAAAAAACAAAGTTGGGTGGTAGTTTTAGTGACTTTTGTAGTCACTAAAATTACCACAATGCAATTAAAATTTTGTGTTTTTTTAAATATCGTCGTGGTGGTAAATGTGTGGTTGAATACATAGTTTTTGCTAAAATAATAATTTAAACTCTGGCGTACCACAGTACAAAGTGCGTGGTGGCCTGTTGGTAAATGGACTAGACGCGGCTACCCACATGTTCACGGTGGTCGCGGGTTCGAATCCCAGGGCACACCTCTGACTTTTCGGAGTTGTTGACGACGCACGCACACATCACCCGGCGTAATACACAGAACGCATTTTGTAAGGTCTCGTCACGCCACGATCGCAGTATGTGTGGGCGGATTGGGTGCATTTTTATTGTTTTTTGACATGTTTTTATTGAATAGCTTCGCACCCACCGCTCACACATTAATGATTCATGTGTCATTTTAAAGGGCGTGACGAGACCAATCTAGTGATATAAGATAATTAATTGTACGTAAGATACTTACGGAAATAAAGAGGAAAATGACCGCGTCCCGAAGTGAAAACGGAACCAAAAATAGGAACATTTCACGGGGGTCTCCCTATGGTAACGCCTCGGAGTACTTAAGCCGGCAAGCAAAAATAGGAAATCACTGGATCCAGAAGAGCTCTCCGAGGAAGAAACTGAAGAAACCTGAAGACACTCGAAGCCTCAAGAGACAGAAGAAACCTGGGAAAAACCCTGAAGAAAGAAGCCCGAAGTACGAAGCGATCCGGACTGCGACGTTGCTTGCCGGCGTCACTACGATCGAGTACTCCGAGGCTACCATAGGGCGGGGCGTGGTCGATTCCGCGTATATTTTATATCGTGTGTATCATTACGTTGCCCGTCCTATACAAACCGCACCTTTCGGAGCGACATTCCTAGGGGCTAGACGTCAAATAGAGTGCCCGAACACGCACCAGGGGGTGCATACGCTGGGCTCCGGCGCCCGAGTTGAGGACTCGGATTCTCGCCCAGTGAAGTCGCGGCGGAACGTTGGTGCCCGTCTCCGGGTTCCCGACCTCCGCACGCCTACAGGAGTCATGTGTGTATTGATAGTCAATCACCACGCACTAAAACGGTGAAGGAAAACATCGTGAGGAAACCTGCATACCATAGGGATTCATAAGAATTTCTATGGTATGTAAGTCCGCCAACCCGCACTAGGCCAGCGTGGTGGACTATATGGCCTAACCACTCTCAATCGTATTCTCGATTGTAGAGTAGGCCCGTGCCCTGCAGTGGGACGTATATGGGCTAATACAGATACAGACAGTACCACAGTTCGGGAAACTTCGCGACGTCTTCTCGTCCAAAATACCTCAGTGCCTAAAATCGAAAGTCTTCGATAGTCATGTGTTACCAGTGATGACATACGGCACCGAGACGTGGCCTCTCACTGGGTGCCTCATTAAAAGGCTCAAAGTCACTCAAAGAGCCATGGAGCGGGGTATGCTCGGTGTTTCCCTACGCGATCGAATCAGAAATGAGGAGATCCGTAGGAGAACCAAGGTTACCGACATAGCCCATAGGATTGGCAAGTTGAAGTGGCAGTAGGCCGGGCACATAGCTCGTAGAACCGATGGCCGTTGGGGCCGAAAAGTTCTTGAGTGGAGGCCACGTACAGGCAAGCGAAATGTCGGACGCCCGCCTACAAGGTGGACGGACGATCTGACTAAGGTTGCAGGAAGTCGCTGGATGCAGGCCGCATCCAACAGGTCATTGTGGAGATCCTTGGGGGAGGCCTATGTTCAGCAGTGGACTTCCTGTGGCTGATATGATGATGATATGATGTACCACAGTTTCTTATAAAATAAAAGGGTACACCCTTTTATTCTTTACACTATTATTTTGGAAAACCTATATATTTACCATCCGAATATAACGAAAGGAAAAAAAGGCGATTTATTTGTTTTTTTTTTTGTTGTTGTGTGTCTGAAGTCTCTAATACTATCCCCGGCTTCGTTTTCGGCAGTATTAATATACCATGTACATTTTAGATAATTTTACAAATAGGTGGACGACAAAAACAAGCTTTAATTAAGATTAAAAAATCTTTATTAAAGCTTGTTTTTGCCGTCCACGGTAACTCTCCAGTATCCTACCATATATGCATAACTTACCAATGACAAACTCTTTATTCGATCACCAATACTGAAATGCATTTTATTATATATTTTTCAATACAGTAGGTTAATGTTATAACCGAATGAGCAGCCGACCATACTACCGTGTATCTAATTAGCGAGTGTACTGATGTGTGCATAACCATCATTTTGCAACAGTAATCAAGGCATGCGACAAATACCACAATGTAGTAGGTAGCGTTGGCTATGTGTTGGCTTTATGATGCGAATTCAAAAGAATATCAATAAAAAATATTTGCACTGTCATTTGACGGTCTTGAATGTAAAATTCTATGCGACTGTTAAAAAAGTAATGTGTGAGAGAGAGCTATGCGTCTAGTCTAGTCGCCTACCTGTACGTTTATAAAAAAATCGTGTATTGGAAGGTCCTTAATTTAAATTAATGGTGTTAGATGATAATGAGCCTTCACGTCCAAAGGCCACAAGGTTGCTTAAGGAATAGCGTGAGGACTTTGATTTAGTTTAGGATCGTGGGGTTTTTTATTGCGATTAATGACGACACGAGTGAGCCATTCGCCTGATGGTACACAAAGGTACGTGAGCTAGATTCAAAGCTGTTGGATTTAGTTTCTTATAATAATAGGAATGAAATAAATAGGTACTATAATTATCGCTATCGTATTGTAAGGGATTATACTGGGTATTTAAAGACTGTTACCGAAAACGAAGCCGGGTGGTAGTTTTAGTTACTTCAGACATATTGCAACAGAAAATGTTGAAAAAAAAAAGCGTCAATGTTTTTTTGTTATTTTTTTCTTATGGTCGTCGTATTTGGATGGTAAATTCATTTTTTTCCCTAAAATAATAGTTTATACCCTTTTATTTATAAGGACTCTAAGATGTAACGGAGTTTAAATTATTATTTTAGCAAAAACCATGGATTTACCAAACAAAAATTAGGATATTTAAAAATCATAGAAAAAATTGTTGCGTATTTTTGCGACAATTTTAGTTGCAATGTGTTTGTACTCACTAAAACTACCACCAGGCTTCGTTTTCAGTAACAGTCCTGATATATCCAGTATTTATATTGTTTTTATTGCATTGAATGGTAAAACGAGCGTACCATTCATGGACATGGACAGAAGTTAAACCAAACAATACCATGAATCACAAATAAATGCTTGCCATTCCACTACCCTCGTTATCCTGATAAGATGCTAAGTTTCATTATGTCCAGTAGGGGTGCTACTAAAACCCAATGAGCTCATTTATGAAAGTACTACACAGCTACTGTATTTGTTTGACGCGTAGCCTGTCATTAATCGATATTATGTCCAGAAAGCCAGGGGGTATATTTCGTGGAAAACGTGTTACGACAAGTGTTAACCTTACTCACAGGCCCACACTAGAAAGAGCACACCAGAAACAGCCTAAGTATTAGCGATGGGGCAGTAATTCCAGGAAATTCGTTTGCGATATTTTGGTCTCATTTCACGAGACCCAATATTTACATATTTTTAGTCTTTATTGTACACAATAAACTTAAAATGGCGGTCGAATCGGACTAAGGTAATAATACCAATATATGCCTGGATATCAAAAAAGCTAGGCTTTAGCATCAAAGAAGGCTTAAGAAGTGTCAACATAACATCTTGAAGGAAGGTGTGAAAGACTACGATGACGAGAAACGACGATGCTAGATAACAAAGATAGGTTGAGGAAGCTTGTACAACGTCTATAAGATGACTAATTGATAAGATGCCTTTTGAATTTCCCAGTCAATTTATCGCAGATGCCTTGATACATCCAAAGCGTCTGACCATAAACATTTCAGTGTAGCTTGCATTTACCCACGCCAAAAAATATGCAATATTATTATAATGTGGGGTTGTAATAAAACGTCTGCAGTATAGGTTTCAGCACCGTCTGAATTCTTTTTGAATTTTGCATTCATTATTCCCCGTCTTTCCTTTGTGGTGTTTGCACAAATAAAGGCAGACACATCTTGCTTCCTACAGAAAATTACTTCAAAGGGGAACTTGCTGTCTCACTACTTTATCACATTCATCACAGCGATAAAATGAAATGGAAATTTCTTCGTAAATTCCACAAGCATGTGACAGGTGTATGCTATTAGCGTTTTGAACGGCATGCTCTCCACCAGATTTATGGTTCAAACGCTGCACTGCGCAAACCACAAAACTAAACGAGTAAACAATTTATGCGTACTCACTTTAATTTGAATTTTACACTAGTTTATTTTGTAGTACAGATTTTGCAGATGTCTCGCCTTTCAATGTCAATTTTCGTTTCAATTGTATTAATTCGAGATTTTGAAACGTATTACTTATTCGTTAACGCAGTGATGTTTGCTTTGAATCACAATGATGAAACTTGCGCATCTGTAAAGTGAATTAAAATCGAATTGTCTACTTGAATATTATGAATATTGATTAGATGACTAACAATCAATTTCAATTGAAACATATTTTATTGAATTGTATAATTCACAAGATATTGTTAAAGAAAATAATTTCAAAATTAATTTCACAGTTTGCATATTTTTGATAAGATTAGACTCCTCTTTATCTTAAACGATAAATTAGATCTTTAATTTGTATTATATTTGGAGAAATACACTTATTTTAAAAGTACAAGCATGCCAATTTTGTGCTGATCACAATGTGTTTTTGGGATAATATGAAAAGACTCCAAATCAAAGTGTTATTTATACATAAACATATAATTATATACCCAGTAGCACTAAAATAGTTAAGCGTGTGTAATTTCGGGGTTTTTTGTGTGGGTGAAATATTCTGTATTATTGTGGACAGAGAATATGTATTATAGTGAATTATATTTAAGTTAATGCGGAGGTTTAGTACATAGTTTACCCACTGCCCTACTGCTAGTTACACTGATAAGTTTTACGAGCATTCCTACAAAGGGTTTAAGCGAATTGTATAATTTGTGATTTACTTTAATTACTGCGCCGACAACAAACTGTTTGATGTGCTCGTGAAACCTCAGTGACTAGATATTTTCCGTTACTAAACGTGGTTAGACCGTTGGATTTGATTTAGGATTGCTTTACTTTCTACACAATAGACCTAAAGTTGTTGTATTTTAAATATTTTATCAATCTTAGACAAAAAACATTTTTCGTATAGATGGATATTTGTGTTCTCCCGGCTAAGAATTAGGCAATGGTGGTAATGCCGATTTAGTGATCCACACAATACGTTTAGAATTGCGTTCAGGCAGAATAGCATAATTGTATCCGAAGGTTCATCCAGACAGAGTGGTATTATAGTTACCATCAGATGCTTTGTAATAATTGTCGTATCATTATAAATTTTATTAGTGCGAAGAACTGATGGCCTTGAGGCTGAAAGGTTGTGGAGAGGAGACTGTGTTAGTGTGTTCAAGGTGTAGGACGCCCGCCTACAGAGTGGACGGATGGCCTGGTTAAGGTTACACGAAGTCGCTGGGTGGAGGTCGCTTTCACCAGGTCCATGTGAAAATCCTCGAAGGAGGTATATGCTCAGCAGTGGACTTCCTGTAGCTGAAGAAAGAGAGGGAGACATAGAGAGAAAATAAAATGCAAATCATAGATTACATAGTAATAGTTTTGTTACAAGTCCACCGAAACGATCTACGAGTATATGAATCTTCATAATTACCAGTTATTAATTAAAGCACAAAAGGCGATTTACCACGGGCGGGATGTTATCGATATACACAAACACAACACAAACCCCGTCTTCATGCCTTGACTGGCGCGTTCATATTATCAAAGATAATTTATTTACCGTGTGTAGAGCTCATTGTACTCCGCCAGTGGAACAATGCATTCCATCAACGGAGACGAAGTTCATTTGCATAAATTCCTATTCGCAGTTGTATCTTAGTTTCTGTAATACGCCCCAAACACCCCATTCGAATTTAAGTTGCGAATTGGAAATTTTAATGCACATCAGCGTTGATGGTTTTAAGAGTTATAACGTAATCTGTCTGTGTATTCAGCTTGCTTTAGCATAACTGAAAATAGCTGAGGAATTGTGCTGACAGTTTGAGTATCTCTACAATGTTGTTACATTATACCATGATCCTATTTTAAATGAACCATGGTTAAAATAATTCTTTATACCTATGAATTAGTAATATGATGTCAACGACCAGTGACAGAATGGTGTAGGGGGTCGATACCCATAATATCAAGTTCTGGCAACCAAAGCAACTCAATTAGTTAGAAAACGATTAGGAACAGAAATGAGAATCCACTTTAATTTTTTCTTGCTTTCGTGTCTACGTCGTCTGAAAAGAAATTTCTGTTCCTTATAATAATACGTGATGATACAAGACATTAACATTACTATAGAGACTTAAACAACCACAAGTCAGATGTGTATACTTATTTATAATAAACATAAAACGAGGGAAGTTATAAATAAATAACACCCAACAGTCACATACATAGTCCTGATCCCGCACTAAGATCGAGTCTTGTGTCGTGGGTATCAGGAACTACGAGAGACTTTTCGGTCTCACAAACATTTCTCTCGATGCGGGGATCGAACCTGTGGCCTCTCGTTTCACAGGCGGCGTGTAACCAACTGCGCCACGGAGGCTGTCAATAACTTAGCTATACAAGTACCTGTCTAAGACATTTAGAAACTGAAACTTTAATATTTTAGTTTTATGCTTTGTTAATAGTAGACAAAATGTTACATCTAATCATCATGTTATTAGATTTGGTATCAAACTTCAGTATTGAGTGTTGGCACAAGAGCGGCGCGTCTAATGAGCTCTTGAGTGCACAGACCGTTCTAAATTCTAGCTGAAGGCTTTGTTCAGAATGCTAATCTACGTGATTCAGTGATTCAAATGAAGTGTCTGTGCTCAAGAATAATTGATATTTATTTTAAAACGCTACATGTTGCAGAATATTTTTGTGGCAGTGGTATAGACAAGTTTTGGTTTTGATTTCAATCTTACCGTTTCTGCATTCTATAAGTTATGGCGTATGTTATTACCTTAATATTTTGAAGATATGAAAAGTCTACTAACTCGAACTGTAGCCGTTTAGAGGTCTCGAGCTTAACCTAAAGGAATTCTAATTTATTATTAAATTCGTTTTATTATCCGTAATAATACACTAAAGCACATTACCTAAAATTTACTACAAAATATTTACAAAATGCCTATACATTTGCCACAAACTTTTCTTCATTACGAACTTGGAGGGAGTAATCAAGAAAAAGTGCGTTATTATATCTTAAAGCCAGTTTCTCCTGTAGATCCAATTTATTACTTTAGTATCGCGCGGCGAGGCCTCCCGTCAAATTTCGTAAGCAACTGATGCTCGGGGACGGTACAAATTTGTCATTCGCAGGGGCCTTTGTTACGTTAAAACAATATTGCGATTCATTAATGACGCCGATATTTTACTGTCAGATTTTAACTGTTAAAATATCTGAAATCTGACTTGTCGCCTTGTTTGATACAATATTTCTTTGTGTGTTGTTTTATAATTTACGAATTGTGGTATTGTATTAAATTGAATATACCTTGTTGTTAGCTATATGCCGTGTCCTAAGTTGTGTTTTGATAAGTGAGAAAGTGGTTCGAATTGATTAACTATAAATCGCAATTAATATTTGTGACTATTTTATTGCAAAGGTGCGGCATTCGAGCACACCGATCACCTAAAGTTTTTCTACAATTAGTTAATTTAAAAATATATAAAAAATATATTTTGCAAGATCGATTTGTCAATGCCTGATTTCTGGTTTGATAAAATCTTTATTAACAAAGTATCAACTAACGAAACTTGTGTTACGTAGTCGAACGGCAAACCACAAGACAAACGACCTGATATTTCAATATGCAAGCTTCATCCAACAGTTTGCTGAAGAAATCCTTCGATTGAGCCTAGCCTTAGCAAGCCTGCAGTAGACTTGGTAAAGCCGAAGACAATGCTAATGAATCTGCGATTTCATCTATATATAGTCCATATATTGCCAAGTAAATGCCTCCCTTATGTAAAAATTCATACACAAAAGCAATTTATTTACATTTTTCCGTACATCACAACACAGCGAATAAAGGAATAAGAATAGTAGAAAATAAACGAGCACCGAATCGTGAAGTGTATCATTAGAATATTTAAGCGCATGAAAAAATATCATATTTACGCAGAGCACACGTGCGTATGTAATTTTATAAGGTACGTTCTCTCGCAGATCATGATTTCTCTCTTCTTTTTGATTATGTCTGTCGTGCGTGGAATGTAGTAACGTTAGAGCGGCCTCAAGGCGGGAATTCCTACGCTCTTGTAAATATTTCTCATTAGTTCCAATTCGTGAATTTGCTGGAACAAGAAGACTTTGTCGAGATTCTTTTTGGATTTTCCTTGTGTGGTGAGATTGATGCCTAAACAAGTATTGTTAAGATTATGAGTCTACTTATGATCTTAGTTTTCTATTTTCTATTTCTATTTTATAGCTGAATTTATAGCTCAATATTTCAAATGGCTTTATTTTCGCATATTATCACCGTATTACATTTCATTCACATATTTTTTTGTCCTAGAGAACTTTTGAGAAATAATTATACGCAATATTACAATTGTTTTAGACTAAATATACTTATAATCTGTTTTCTTAGATTTACGCGAAAGTTACACATTGAAATAAAACTATTATTTACGGATTTTATCGCCAATTTAGTTTAATTTTTTACATTTTTGACTTCCCGACGTTTCGATTACTTTACAGCTTTCGTGGTCACGGGGCGGACTGAGGTATCTATTACCTAAATAATAGTTTTATTTCAACTTATAATCTGTGTTTTCAATGCTAGCTTTTCCCTTGCTTTATAGCAAAGGTTATCAAATGTCAAAACTGCCTACAATACGGCACAATGTTTCCATCGTTAGAAATATTATTGTGTTATTAGAAACAATTGAACGACATTATGCTAAATTGTAGGCACTTAATTCATAAAATTATTTTCATGATGAAATGACACGCGATGCTATTATTCTATATTTGTGTTCATTATTTGTAATAGTTCGTATACCTGTGAGTTGTAGGCATAGGCCTAATTTATATAACAAGGATTACGCGGTAACCCAACTAACTAAGCCACTTAGAGGATTTTGTGGAATTTATAGACTCAGGTACTGTCAGAATTAATATTTCGTATATGTATTTCAGCGTGGTGGACTGTATGGCCTAACCACTCTCAATCGTACCCTCCATTGTAGGGAAGGCCCGTGCCGTGCAGTGGGACGTATATGGGATGATACAGAATATGTATGTACATATATATGTAATGATTCTGATGTTACAATCGACGCTATTTACAAATCGTAACTAGGTACGTAGGCTTAATTATTGTTTTGTCATAGAATATGGTTGCACCGTAGTACTATAGATCCAAATCAAGACAGTTAAATATATTATCACAAAGACGTGATCTATAATCCAATATATAAATTTAATTTCAACTATATTTTTATTTTAACACAATGAAACTTTTCATTGGAGAGTATGGAGGTCAATTGGTAACGAACCGAATGCGGGTGCTAAGACGGTAGTCACATATTTGAATCCCAAGCCACAACTGAGTTTTCGGTGTCGTGTGTGTATACAGTCAATTACCACTCTTTTAAGGTGATCATAACCCATCACAAGGAAATATTAATATTATAAAGATTTACAAAAGTATGTACAGCATGTAAAGTCCGCTAAATATCAACACGCAGGTGTGCTGAATTATGAACCAAGCCCCTCAATTGTAAAGGAGGCCCTTGACCTTCAATAGGACATATGTGTGTATAATTATCTATATACATACATACGGCCTTATTTATATAAAGTTTTAAGACCTGCGTTAGCTATTGAATGTTTTGTCCCTTTCGAACTCCTTTCGGAAGAAGACAAAACATTCGATTGCAAATATAATTTACAGGAGGTCCCATAATTAGACGATAAACTGGTAACCACTGGTAAGGCACAGGAACCAAAAATAATTTAGTCCTATCCCCGTCTAGTTATGGGACACCCTGTATATATATGTATATATTATTAATAAGGCCAATAGTCTTTTTTTATTGCAATGAATGGCGAGACAAGCATAGCAAGCGATATAACCGCTCATGAACAGTGGCAAAACCAAACAACGCCTTGAATTACAAAGCAATACTTGGCATTCCACTGCGCTCACCGTCCTGAGACATAATATATTAAGTCTTCATATGTCCAGTAGTTATTCTGGCTACCATGTCCTTCAATCCGAATAAATAAAAATTGGGGTGGTAGCTACAGGCGGCCTCAGACATATGAGAGACCACCACTCTGTAGTTTATTATTCACAATTTCCTATAAAGTGCAGTAGAAATTCTATCATTATTTATCAAAAGAATCTTTATAACAAATGTTAGACAAAGGGGAAAAACAATACATATGTACATTTCTTTGTTAGTAACATGCTAGTTACCTTCATACTGTGTATCTCAACAAATAGACATGTTAGACGGGCGCAGATTGCATTACTTTGTTCTTTCCTTCGGGCTACGTTTTTATTTTCTTAACTCCAAAAGGCCTTAAGTTTTAATATTGCTTTTCTGAATAAATATGTTGCTGACGTTGCTAATTGAGTAGAGAATGTTGATTCTGTTTTAAATCCTGATATTTCAAAAATGAGACCTAGTCTTGTATTGTTTAAGTAGTTCCAAAAAATGATAGCAATAGACCTCATTATAAGTTTTTTTTTATTGCGATGAATGGCGAGTATGCCTTTCGCCTGATTGTAAGCGATAACACCGGTCATGGATAGTAGCATACCCAACCAACACCATCAATGACAAAGCAATGCTTGGCGTTCCCCTGCGCTCGCCGTCCGGAGACATAATATGTATCTAGTCTGTCTCTGGGTCTCTGGGTACAACGTCCTTTAAACCGATACACATGTGTAAATACACTACTGTTTGGCGAGAGAAATAGACATTGCAGTGGTACCAACCCAGGTGGCCTGTCGCATATTAGAGACCTACCACCATTACTAAGTATGCCACTCTATTAATAAAAAATAGCCTACCAGCAAATATATTTGAAGTAGCTTCAAATTGACAACATTTTGAATACGTTCTTTCCTTGCCTCATACAATATTATATCTAATGTAGCCACAGAACAGAGCTCGAAGAATCTTCAAGCTTTTGTTGTTTAATAATTGCCATTTTTGCATTCATACACAATAATAAATGATTCAATAGAAACAAAAATATGTGTGTATAAATAAACAAATATTTGTTTGTGCGACGCTACCAATTCCGAACGATATTACGGCAGCACTCTATATGGCGACACATGTACGGGGCATAAATTTGGTCCCGCGCGTTAAAATTAGAAATGTAAGCTCGGCACTGTGAAATATATGCCTTTAAAATTTATACCGTATTATTATTTGTTCACAGCCGTATGGATAACAATTGTTTTGTCCCACACAAATTATGCCACGATTTTTTAAATAGACTCGCTTTGTTTGGGTTTACAGTTGGCTTGTTCTGAATTGGTCGTTGTATGATTTGTAGTGAATTAGTTTGAGATTTTTACTAGCATACTTTAATTAAATAGCCTTGCTTTGTAATAGCCCGGAGCGTACGTGGTATCCCGTCTAGCTGCACAAAGGTACGTGAGCTAGATTTAAAGTTGCTGGATTTGTTTGCTTATAATAATTGGAATGAATATATATTGCATGTTATCGTCTTGTAATGGATTTTATTTTAATCTTTTTTATATCTTACTACGCTTTAATTAATTAAATTGCTATACTTATTATTTTCGATTGATGTTGTAGTAAAGAACGAACTATAATGTTTCATTTCATGCAGTCGGCATTTTCAATAGTCAAATTTTACAACTGATGTTATGATCGTAAAAGTATGATATCTAAGCTTCGAGTTTAAGGCTGCCTGTTTTATATCTGATCACTAAACATTTGTATCAGTTTTATGTGTAATGGCAAAAATTCTGATGTCTTTTGTGATACGATAGTTACACAAGATAGTTACTTATCACAGTAGTATCTACGTAGGTCTTCACTGTTGACTGTAAGCTGTCTCTTTCTTTTTATTTAATATATTGACATTTCCAGCTACTACACAAACCTCCGCGGAAATCCTCGAGGAACCCATCCCGTCCAAAGTACCGCTGCAGTTTAATCAGCTTCATTCTTTCCCCAGTTATCTAGCTACACTCTGTTATCTGAAGTTACGCTCGCTCGCCGAACAAAAACTTTTCAATCGGGTCCATCCACAAAACAAATTTTGGTGCTCAATTTTAATTTGGACTTGTAAAATTGAGGGATTGCTCCGGGAATAGAATTACTCTGACAGTTTCCTTGTTTGATGCCCGATCAATATTTTAATATTGTGAGTGTTTTGTATCGTTTTTTGCGAAGTTTTTGTTAGGATTGGATTTGGATTTTTCGAGATAATTTTTTCCAATTTTCATAATCTATGTCTGTAATTATTTAAGAGGATGGGTTATACACTAGTAACACAGTTTGTTGAGCTTACATCCAGAGATGTGATAGTCAGGTAAACAACAACTATTCCGGATACAAAGTCCAGTCCCGGGAGAATTACATAAGATTATTCAAATACTAGTTCGGTGGCGCAGTTGTACTACTATAAAGCAAAGCTGTGGTCTCGGGTTCGAATCCCGTGTCGGGCCAAGTAATATTGGATTTTTTATTAATTAACAGCCCGGAGTCAGGAATATGTGCCCGATAAGGCGATAAGCTCGCCCTATATTACACCGTGGGACGGAAAATACAAGAAGAAACGTGGGTGGGAATAAGGCGTTTATGTATGTATGTTATTGTATTCAAACATAAAAATTCACATAAAATGGACTTCTGGTCTTACGTGTACCAAGGACTTACAGTTCATAAAATTAACACGCTACTTTGGACCAATATTTAGGAGTTTAAAGTATTAAAAAGTATGAGTAATGGCTATTATTTGAATTCTGTAGACCGAAGCTATAAGTTAAAATATATTAAAAAAGTTGTCATTGAGAATTGGAAAATCTTTTAATATAAAAAGTAGGCAAAGCACGATCTTCGTTTAACCTTTTTCTAATTCTAATTTGTATCGTGTCCTCCAATCGTATTTATCCAGAGATACGTTTCTAGGTCATAGCGAAGTCTAGATTATCGTTGTTGATAGCCGACATTCGTATCGAGGAATTTAAAGGAATTAATGTCAACCTTTTATTTATTGTACTATATAAAACACTCTGAACAATATATGTATTTGTTATTGAAAACTGTGGTATAGTACAATTTCTGTATTAGTGTATTTTTTATCAATAACTCATAGGATTATAATATCTGCCAATACTTATGGCAAAACATTACACATTACCAAAATGCACAAACCAATTCACATTTATGAAAAACGTCTAAATAAACTATCTGGGAGCATTAACTTTGACCTTCCGCGAAAAGTGAAACCCTTTCAGAACCTTTCATTCACGTAAAGATCGCGGTGAGATTAAAAAAACCTCAGGGTACTTTTGTACGTGTGTGAGGTTTGTTAAAGAACCTTATTTCGTGATACAAAGGGCCCGTGCTTTGGAATAATGAGGCGCTCGCGAGAACACTCAAGCAACGCTCCTCCTATTTCAAACTTGACGTTAGAGCTTCACAAGACACGAGATGTTGTTCCAAAAAAAAAGTCCGGTTTTTTGCCGAAGTTTCCCGTTCGCTCTTAAAGATTGATTTGGTGTGTGCGGGTGAATCTTGTTGTGTTATTTACTGGCGTTTTGAGGGCTAATTAGTATTGATCAATATATATTTTCGCTGTTTAAAACTATGTTTTGTTTACTCAAGTATACCTATTTGATTTATGCAACAACTAATGTAATCCGGATTTGTTATAAAAATATTATAAATAAACCAATAGACAAAAAGGTTTAGACAAAATAATACTATATTATAAGTATGGTCTCTATGAAGGAACGTAAGTACGGTCATAGGTACATTTCTGTATCAGCCCATATACGTCCCACTGCAGGGCACGGGCCTCTTCTACAATCGACAGTACGATTGAGAGTGGTTAGGCCATATAGTCCACCACGCTGGCCTAGTACGGGTTGGCGAACTTACATACCATATAAATTTTTATAAATCGCTATGGTATGCAGGTTTGCTCACGATGTTTTCCTTCACCATTTTAGTGCGTGGTGATTGACTATCAATACACACATGTCTCCGAAAAGTCAGAGGTGTGCCCTTTAATTCGAACCCGCGACCACCGTGAACATGTTGGCAGTCGCGTCTAGTCCGTTTACCGTTTTTAGAGGTGTCGTCAGCGAATAAAACTATGTCTGACCACTTCTGAACCATGCAAGGAAGATCATTTATGTAGACTAAGAATAAAAAGGGGCCCAGAATAGAGCGCTGCGGAACCCCAATTTTAACTTTTGATCCTACCGAAGTGAGCCCGTCCAAAGAAACCTTTTGTTCACGACCCGACAAGTAAGACATTACGAGATCAAGTGACGTATCACTGATTCCGTAGTACCTTAGCTTCATAATAAGTGTTTGGTGGTCAACACAGTCGAAAGCCTTGGAGAGATCACAAAAAACTCCTAGAGCATCTTGAGACGCCTCCCAGGCTTCTAAAACCGACGTGATTAGTGATGTCCCGGCATCTTGAGTTGAGCGACCCTTTGTGAAACCAAATTGATTCCTATGTATTAACTTATTTTCATCAAAATGTGCTAGCATTTGATTAAGCAAAAGCTTTTCGAAGATTTTGCTAAGAGCCGGTAGTACAGAAATGGGTCTATAATTCGACGGATTGTTCGAACATCCTGACTTAAAAATGGGTACGACTTTACTAATTTTCATTAAGTCGGGAAAGATACCGTCACTTAAGCAGGAATTAAAAATAGTAGCTAATAACGGTGCAATGTTAACAATAATAGCTTCTATAGCTTTAACAGACAGTCCCCATATATCTTCTGTAGTTTTTATTTTAATTTGCTTGAAAGCCTTTATTATTTGACAACTGGTTACCTTTTGAATGTTAAACTTAGGCATATTTCCAGGAACATTTTCCTTTAAAAAAGATTCCGCTAAATCTACTGATGAATCTAAATGTTTAGTTAAGTCTAATGGTATGTTAGTGAAAAAATTATCAAGATAATTGGCAATAGTAGATTTATCTGAAATAAGGTCGTCATTTATGCGGAGAGCAATTTTGTTGTCATTTTTTTTATTTTTCCCAGTTTCAGTATTAATAATTTGTCAGGTAGTTTTTATTTTATTATCTGACAATCTAAGCTTTTCACTTATATAATTAGATTGAGCCTGCATACATACTTTTTTAAATAATTTTGAATATAATCCGACATATTTTTTAAAGTTGACATCAGGTGTATAGGAGTTGACATCAGGTGTATAAGAGATAAAGATATTATAATATGAATTTGGTAATACTTGTGACTTAAAATTTATTTAATTATGGCTGAAAAAACTTCAATTCTCTTGGAAAAATAACTTCAAACAAGCGACATTAAATATCCTTATAAGTTGAAATTTCCTGTGACTCCATTTTTTTAGTTCTCTTCCGGTAATGAGACAAGGATCGTGTTTTAGTCTCGAAAGCGTTTCTGTGTAAAATTCATTATGCTACAGAATCGATTGATTCTATACATATAATTATAATGAAACAATTGTTCGTAATTATGTGCTTCTTATAAAAAGATATAGTAAAACTCTATTTTTTTATAATTCTTCGAAATACCTATATTTGCAACGTACAGTTACAATATGTTTTCAATATTTCCCTCATCCATTTATCAAACAATCTCATAATATATTTCCGATACAAACAATACCTCTGACGGTAAATATCCCAGTAGCCTACAAGATCCCGTTGGATAGTGGCATCATTGTTTATGGAAAGTCATTCAATCAGCTCACTACAAAAGAGAAACATATCGGCGGAGTCTCGTATTGTATCGTTAATCTTAATCTTCCCATAGAACAGGTCACGGCTGGCTTAACAGTAGGGAATAATATGAAACAATGTGGATGGCAAATTTATGTAGACCCGTCAATTCTGTTATACGCAACGCGATTTGTAGACCTGCGTAATTTGGACTCCTGCGATTTCGAATGATGGTTTATCTTTATGAGCAATCGATTTTTCCTTAATTCAATTTAGATATGTATAGGGTTGAGCGAAAAATGTAGATTGATTCATAATGGCTTCATTGTTGTGTTATAATGTGCGTCTTGTATTATATATATATATATTTTATTGCAATGAATGACGAGACGAGGAAGCCGTTCGCCTGATGGTAAGCGATACGACCGCTCATAAACAGTAGCAACAGTCCACTGCGCTCGCCATCCTGAGACATAAGATGTTAAGTCTCAATATGTCCAGTAGTTACTCTGGCTACAATGTCCTTCAATCCGAAACACAACAGTGCATTTACGCAGTGTTGTTTCACGGGAGAAATAGACATTGCGGTGGTACCTACCCAGATGGCCTCTCACATATGAGAGACCTACCACCAGTATTATAATGGACTTGGTTGTTAAAATTACTGTATAAAATAATAAAACTTGGAAAGTGTTGGCGGTATATAAACGTTGTCTTTTTTAGCATTTATCATTATTATATCTGATTAGTTTTTTATTCGAATCCAGATCCTAGGCAATATACATAAAAAAGAAATTTCAAGCTTCCAATTTCTTTTTTAATTTTCCTTAACAATCGATTCACTTCAACAACTGACCGAACAACCGACTATTAAAAAACAAACAAAAAAGAATACTGAAAAAAAATATCATTAAATATTTGTGAGGAGTGTATGTGATTGCCGTATAATAGTATAATGGATGGGAGCTAAATGATACAGTAACTGAATACCATAACAATATTAGTAAATACTCCTATTATGTTGGGCATTTTGTTTTCAAGGAAACGACTATTTCGTTTGTCAAGGCATGCAGGCAAGGTGTGTTATTCATTCATATGGAATAAACAGTCTATCCATAGAAATACCGGGTATCTCAAGACTGCTACCGAAAACGAAGCCGGATGGTAGTTTTAGTGACTGCAAACACAATGCAACTAAAAATTTTGCTAAGAAATGCTTCAATTTTTTTTTATCATTTTTTAAATATCGTCATTTTTGGGTGGTAAATCCATAGTTTTTGCTAAAATAATCATTTAAACTCTTTTATATCTTAGAGTCTTTATAAATAAAAGGGTATACACAATAATTTTACGAAAAAATGTATTTACCACCCAAATACGACCATATAAAAAAAATACCAAAAAAAAAAATTGACACTTTTTTCCAACATTTTCTGTTGCATTGTGTCTGAAGTCGCTTAAACTACCACCCGGCTTCGTTTTCGGTAGCAGTCTTGATATACCCATGATCGTAGCCAGCCGTGGGATCAGGGTGGGGCAGCTGTCTTAAATCATATGTAATTAGCAAACTGTACCCACGGTATTCTTCTATAACAACCTGTATCTTTGTTTATAATTCGAATTATCCTATATACTTTCTTACTGCTCCCTGCCTAGTACTTTACCTAGATAATTTATTTTTTTAGAGTTGGTTAGGTATCTTACAGGTCAAAGCCAGGGTGGGGCAAGCGCCCCAGTCTGCCCCACCGTGGCTACGCCCATGGATATACCCTGTATAATACGTACTGGTGGTAGGTCTCTGAGTGTGAGAGATCATCTGGGTAGGTACCACCGCAATGTCTATTTCTCCCGTAAAACAGCAGTGTAAACACACTGTTGTGTTTCGGATTGAAGGACATTGTAGCCAGAGTAACTACTGGACATATTGAGATTTAACATCTTATGTCTCAGGATGGCGAGCGCAGTGGAATTTTGCTACTGTTTATGAGCGGTCGTATCGCTTACCATTAGGCGAACGGCTTGCTCGTCTCATTAATTGAAATAAAAAAATAATAATAAAAAAACGTACGTGTCTTACACAGTTTTGTTACAGCGTGTAGAAATTCTTGACAGTTTTCTTGGAAAAGATAGTTTAGTTAAATATATAGTTAACCTTTTAACAAGGACCTAACCTTGTTAAAAGTGTAAAATCCACTAATAAAAATCTATTTGTTCAAAGTCGTAAACATTTCTATCCTTTCCTTCAATCAACAAATCAAAACAAGTTTCATAACAAGAACTATCAAATGAAATGTACTAAAACCGAGAGTAAAAGGTTTCAAACAATAAATATTTACAAAGAACATACCAACATGAAAATTAATTAACGGTGAAGTGGTTTGGAATGTTCGGTGCTCGCAATCCGATCCTTCTGAAAGCAAAAGCCAGAATGCCTTTCATTTGAAAGATATCCGGAATATTTCAAAGCTTAAATACAATGTAACAATCTGAAGGACGAGGTGGTACGCCAACTTTGTCAGCTCGTTTGGCTCTTGCGCGATCTAGAAAGTTATCTTGGAGTGCATCGGAATTACAACGTGCTTCCAACTTCGCGATTCGAATCCGTATACGAGGTGTTGACTCAGAATTTCTAGATGTGAATCTTGAGTGTTGACTTTTTAGCAACGGATCTTGTTTGGTTTGTTTTGGCTATGTGGTCGACGTAATTACTTGTGTTTCATTTTGCTTGTAAGAAGTGGTATATGGTTTAATAATTTTCCGGTGATTTAGCATTATATTTGTAAATCTTTTTTAAGGCAATTTGAATTGTCTTGAGAAAAATATTACTCTCACCACAATATGTTGACTGACAAATATTTGTCAATGTGCGGCCCACAAATATTTCTTTCGGGTCTGGGTGTTTGTGAGTACGAAAAGTCTCTCGTAGTTCCTGATACCTACGACACAAGACTGGATCTTAGTGTGGGATCAGGACTATGTATGAAATTGGTGGGTGTTATTTAAAAAAATTGAACCTTAAAATTTTATATTTGTTAATGTGAAATGAAAATACATCAAATTGGAGGCACAGTGGGAACAGAAAAACCCAAAAATAGCAAAAGGAGTGAAACTCAAAATACAGGATCTGATGTTCCAGCTGATGTCAGGCAAATGGATAGTGCTAATATTATAAGCCAAATTATACAACAACATTTTAAAGACATAAATGTAAGATCGCATATAAACTCTAGATAAGGGCATGCAGGATACGAGAGATTTTACCAACTCGAATCAAAATAAAGTACTAATAAAAACGACATTACATTCTTAGTTATAATTTTGAAACGTAGATAAAATCTAACCTATCCAAGAACTTAAAGAAAACTATTACCTCTTCCAGGAAAACGCAAGTCAGCGATTTAAAGGTACACATTTGTGTAAAGCGCTACGTGCTAACTTTGAAGAGATACCTATGAGAATAAGCGAAGTTCGAGCCCGCTTGAATGATAAGTTTCCAGAGTGGAATAGTGAATTCACAGCTCTAAAAGTTGATGAAATGACCGCCCGAGATTTCAATGTAGATAGCGATTCAATTAGATTTTACGTCGGATACATTAGCTTTGCAGGTGCCTCTTGCTGTTTATAGAGGAATGTGCATAGAAGTTTTGCATGTTTGTTAGTTTCACAATGTCCATTTAAGCATTGATGTAGATTGGGTTGCTGTATATTCATATCTTTTATTTATTAATTATAATATTATTTATTAATATTGTTTATTTTGTATACCATGCCAGATAGATATATCTGATTAGCATTGGCATTGATGGAGCTCGATACTATTTTAATATTATGAAATTACACTACAATACAGTTTCTTGTTCAGTTGGATCTATAATTATTCGAGGTTGATTAACACCCGTATTCACAAACAATACTATGAGGACACATAGTGTAGCCAAACGCACAGAATTGTCAATTTTGATTCATAAACAATACTTGAGTGATGATGGACACTATGCGTTCACTTAAAGATGCCCTTAGGTAAAGAAACTCAACAGCTATTTTACGCAACGCATAGTGTCGATTGAAAACGTAAAAGTGACACCTGTGAATGTAAATTGCCATTTCATTTTATGTATTTTGCACTAAGGTTTTGTATTAGGTTTTTTCTATTTTCAATACAATGGATTACAGCAGCGAGGAGAAGTTCGACAATTATATTGATGATTCGGTGCCTTTACCGAACGCAGGACGATAAGTGCAAGAAATATCATTCGAGATTTACAAAATCCTTTTTATTTTTACAATGACAAACAATTTAGAAGACGCTATCGATTTACTAGGGATATTGTTCTTCATGCACTTTTGCCACTTGTCTGGAAGAGGCCTTTCAATACCGCCTATTCACCAATTACTTGTGGCCTTAAGATTTTATTCATCTGGGAGTTTTCTGTAAACGGACTAGATGCGACTGCCAACATTGTCACGGTGGTCGCGGGTTCGAATCCCAGGGCACACCTCTGACTATTTGAAGTCATGTGTGTATTGATTCTTTGATAGTCAATCACCACGCGCTAAAACGGTGAAGGAAAACATCGTTAAGAAACCTGCATACCATAGCGATGTATAAAAAATTCTATGGTATGTAAGTCCGCCAACCCGCATTAGACCAGCGTGGAGAACTATATGGCCTAACCACTCTCAATCGATCTCTCCATAGTAGAGAAGGCCGTCCTCTGCAGTGGGACGTATATGGGCTGATACAGATACGGGAGTTTTCAGGTTAGTAATCATCTATTTGGATGCAGGCTGCCTCCAACACGTCATTGTGGAAATCATTGGGGAGGGGGGAGGCCTCTGTTAACAGCCTCAATTTACCGCTTAAAAATGTGGGAAATACATTTTATTAAATATTTAGAACGTAAATATTTGAAGTTGTCAAAGGCGCTTTCACTCACGAGTAATTCGCGGGACATGCGCGGACACCAATTGTCAAACACCAGAGAGAAATTAGCAACAGTAATTGACCAATCACTGATCCGCATTGAACACTGTGCGTTCCCATAGTAAAAGGGTGACTCAAGTATTGTTTATGAATAAAAAGGCTGAGCGGAACGATTACTATGAGAAATGTCTTACTTAGCATAGGGTTACTTCAACACTGAGTAAAGTATTGTTTGTGAATACGGGCCTTAATCTCGATGTTCTTGAGCGTCTCATATATTACATCGTCGTTTGTTTTGCAGCAGAATAGATAGCTTCAGATATAAATGTTGTTTTAGTTACTAAAGTAAATATAAAACTCACTGAATTGGGCAATAAATTAATATATTTAACATAAACCAGAGTGACACAGAACCATATTAATGCCAACCATACATTTTAAATTAAATAACCTGAAAATATTCTTCAGTGCATTCACCCAACCAAGAACCTCTATACACATGCATAATCATCAAAATATCGATACACAAAGGAGCACCATTCCTAAAACACATTTGACAAGGATGTACATAGGTATTTCGTCAGTCACAAAGAAGCTGCATGCTAGGTAAATATCCCTTTGTCGCTTCTTACGTCCATGCGAATAATTGGAGTGCTAGTCGTAGCGTACGTCACATTTGCGGTCATAAGGATCCGTTTGATGCAAACAATACGGCAGCTTGTTAATAATAATGGGATTCTGGGATAGACCTTTGGTTCAAGAAATTTATTTCCCACAGTAATTTACATTCACTTACATAAGAATGTTAACTACTACATATATATATATATATATATATATATATATATATATATATATATATATATATATATATATTACATTGGGCGAATTCGCACAGATAGACGGTTTAAAAGTATTTAAAAGATATTTTGTCGATATTGAATAATTAAAATGAGGGTAGTTAATGTTAATTCATCATACTAGATACCTATAGTAATGTTATAGATAAAAGATTTCTAGACTTGGGTTATGCAGCACGGTCATTATCATCTATTAATTAAGCTGATATAATATTTGAAGCAGTGAAATTTGAGGTAGTGAATATGTTCTAAAATGATGATGATAAATGATTAATGTTGGAAAGTTATTTGACTGGTGATAGATACTGAAAATAGAAATATCTTAAATAATTCAATTGAGGTAGGTTTATTATTTAACTGACATGCCGAAGCGACTACAATATAATTAGTAGTAAGAGAAATATCTAATTGAGACATGGCGGACAAAATTCTACCGGCCTGCTCGATATCGGTAATACATACATAAAAAGAACCCGAAATGCAATAGGCTATTTTAAAAACTTTTTAGTATGTTCATCAAAGAGTACCCATAACCAAACAAAATTCAACCAAAAATAAATCCATTCAGAACCAAACAAGTTAGAAACGTTTTCTTGCAGCTGAGTAAAAGAAAAGCGATGCAAAACTAAACTAGTGATGTCACTAGGCTTAATATGCATTGCAGGGTGCGCGTGTGATAGAGAGGGTTTTTTTATTACATTTGATGGCGAGACGAACATGCCGTTCGCCTGATGGTAAACGTTACGACCGCTCACGAACAGTGGTAAAACCAAACAACACCTTTATTCACAAATGTATTACTTGGTATTTCACTGCGCTCACCATCTTGAGACATAAGATGTTAAGTCTCAATATATCCAGTAGTTACTCTGGCTACAATGTCCTTCAATCCGAAACACAACAGTGTATTTACCCCCAAATACTGGATAGCTACTCAGCCACCGGACTCATTTGATATGACGTTATTTTGAGGTTCTGTTAAATTTCGAAATGAAATACTGGATAGCCATTTAGCTCATAAATCGGTCTACTCAGCAAACACCCAGCTAAATTTCCACAGATTAATGAAAAGTTTGTTTTCAGTTACAATTTTTTGTGATTTTTATTGTATAAATATAAACGTTCCATTTGACGCAATATTCTTCATGATTTCCCTAAATTGGAAATTTAACCCTTTATATTTAATATGAGGAATCATTGTAACGTTTTTACTTTTGTTACGATTATGTTAAAGCTATATTATATATTGCCATGTTATTATTTTAAAAATCTGTTAATAAAATCATGTGGGTGAAAAAACTTATGTCCCTATATCCGTAGCGAGTTTATTAAAATATTATGATGTTTGTTTATTTTATTTATTGTTTACAATTGCACTAGGTTTTAAAGTTAGTTTTTGGAATATCTTTTCAATAAATAGGTATATAAAATACCAAACAACGGCTGCAGAACCACCTAAGTACCAAATGGAGAAGACTATGTAAATAAATACGATATGAGATAGAAGCTGTGCTGGATATTATAAACAGGTAAGTATACACGTATTCCTCTAAGTTTTAACGAATTTATATGATAATTAACTATTTAATATATAATATGAATCGATTATTCACACATTTTAAATCATCATCATCATCTACAGCCTGTAGGATCCCACTGCTGGGTACCTATAGGCTTCTCTCATATTATGCCTCCTATATATTATCTCCTCCTCATATAGTAGTATTATGTAATAAATATGGAAAATAAAGTATGGTACAATGTGTATAACTATAAATAATCATTTGTTTCAGGAGCTGGAGTGGAGTACATAAATATTCAATGTGTACCTATATAATAAGACCGTCCAAGAAATATGGCTCATATATATAGTGCCATGTATATCAGCTATAGACTAAATAAGTAAGCTCAACAAATATAAATAAAAAATAAAAAGAGATATATAAAATTATGACATACTTTAACTTAAACACTTTTGCAGGTAACGCTATAGAAATCATGCATACAACAAATCATTTGGACAATACACACCCTTTTGAAATGAGTATGTAATATAAAAATATACAAAAAAGAATGAGACAAATTGTGTCAAGGAAGAAATATTTGCATCAGAAAACAGTGTTTTAAATCAAAGTTGAAGAATGTTATGAATTTTAAATAATATGTAATACATAAAATAAATTGTTTATTTCACCTATTTTCATTGTTAAAAAAATGTCATATTATATTTCTATTGTACATTTTTAATAGTACATTTATTAATTTAGTTTTAAATTAATGTTAAAATAATTGTTATTATTTTGTGTTTATAAAGGAATATAGATATAAATGTAAGATAGATCTAAAGAAATGTAGATAATTAAAAAAATATAATATGTACTAATGCTGTTATTAAAATAAATATACTAAAATAAAACATAACTCATTTTTATTTGTATTCATTCCATGGTAATTCAATAAAATGCACTGTACGGTTTAAAATATGTATTTTATTATATTATTCCTTGTTGCAACATTTTCATTGGTTATACTATGTGGAGCTGGTGGAAATGATTCAGAAAGATCAATCTCCAATATATGATCATTCTGGGAACATGCTATATTATGTAACACAGCACATGCCTCTATAATAGTAAGCTAATTTTCAAAAACTTGTAGCCCAACTTGCAGACAAGAAGATCTTTGTTGTAAAACCAAAGACCCTCTCCACTGGGTTTCTTGTTTTAGTATGGTCTTGATTGTAAGCTTCTTCAGTCTCCCCTTTCCAGAAATGCACATAAAGGAGAATCATTGAAATTTTTACTATCATGCACCGCGCCTGGCCATCGGCCTATAATGTTTCTTATCCTCAAGTTAGGGTCGCAGACTGCTTACACATTTATAGAAAAATGGCCTTTTCTGTTTCTAAATGTTTCTGCTTGTGGTCCTCCTAAAAACAAGATAATAAAAATTAGAGCTCTAGCAAATATTCTTATTTCAAACTACAAATAATTTTATGTAAATTGAAAAAATATATTCATAAAATTGAATTCTTTATAGGAAACTACTATTGTAGTTGAACATTGTTCCAGTATATACTGAATAGCTACAATCAGTACAAATCATTGTATGATTAATTATATTATATTATATATTTAGCCCTACAACTATTTAGAGAGCTTGGTTATATGGGGTACAGTGGGCTGGGGAAGAGCCAATTACCTGCTAAATGTTTTGATTCCAACAAGCATATATATATTATAAATTATTGTGTAGAAATCATTTAGAGTGTGCCTTTATACTGTGCATAATATATTATTCTATTCTTTGATTAATAATATAATATTATGTACAGTAAAAAGGGATACTCTAAATGATTACTACACAATATAAAATACGCTAGGCATTTTAGAAGCACATTTAGTTAAAATAGGATAAGAAAACATATATTTGTGTACATGTAAAAGCTTAATAGTTATGTATACGTATATGTATGAAATTTATAACTTCAATCACTCCTGCGATCGCATAGAAATCATTCGCAATATGGCATTGTTGTTGTTAGTTGGGAATTTTCATGCCACGATTTTGTAGTTTAACTAACTCTGCTGCAACTTTGTGTTGTACAGTCGGCTGTTCCACATGAAATACATCTCCAATAATCTTCTGGTAACTGCCTGTCGTAGAATATCATAAAGCAAGTAACAGCTGGTCGCAAGTTTTTATCAATCGACTTCTATTTGTAGTGGGTTCTATTTTACCTCCAGCAAGGAACACAGATGCAGAACAGTTTCTTTCTTCAGGCGGAACCTCACTTTGTTTGAATGTTTTCTTCTTTGTATTTGTCAAAAGCATTGATTTTTTTCTTGATTGACTCGCCTTGATGAAGCTATATCGTCATCAGACAGCGATGAAACCGACGCGAGAGTCATTTTAGTAAATTTTATGTAGAATTGATAAAGTTAAGAGTGGTCGCAGGCGGCCTTAAGACGACGGCTGCTTAAAACTAGAAATTCTTAAAAATTTGACTGTTTGACAGCTGTCAAACTCTTAAGTTGCTTTCGAGAATACGAATCGGATGAATAATGCCCCATTAAATATTTAATTCTTAAGTGGTTTAATCGAAGTTATATTTAACTGGAATCAATTTAACAGGTCATTAGAGCTAGTTAATCGGAGTTGAAAGTTAATTGGCTTTCCAGTATTTGGGCATTAAACTGCTGTTTTGCGGGAGAAATAGGCATTGCGGTGGTACCTACCCAGTCGGCCTCTCAGAGAGGGTAAAATGACCTAACTACACTCCCAGTCTTTAAAATACTTACATTTGCTCCTAGTTACAAGATACTACGCAATACTGTTTGGACATAAATATTTTACTTTATTTTTTGTGTCTTTATGCACATTAAGGCAAAGAATCAATAATAGTCAACCAGCTTATTTCAAGAGTAACTATAATAGCTTTTTACTATCGTCAATGATACGAAACGAATATGCTTTCAACAGCTTTTAATTTTTGATATACTAACTGAAAAAACTTATTATTATGACAATATAATTGAAGTGTTTTAGATTAAACCACATAAAACGTATCTAATCTCGGTTTAATCATGAAACAAAGGCTCTATTTTGATAATATGATAACATGCGGCTAATTTACGAATATGATTTACTTTTATTGGCTTTTGTGGGCTTATGAAAATATTGTAGCTTTGAACAACACTACAAACCACTAATTAAAATTATTGGTAGAATTATGTTATTTAAAATGAAAATTATACATATAATTTCAATTGCATACATGTTTACGGATTATTGAAACAATAATAAATGGTTATGGTATTGTGTTTTGTGTAAACAATTTTATTTGCAGTACAGTATTGTTAATCCGAGTCAGGCTCCTAACTACAGTTAATATTTATTGAAATGCTTTATTTCTTGTAAAGTTGTGGTATTACCAAATATCTAACTAGGTACATAATCGCAAAATAGTTAAAATTACTTTAGTCACGTAAACTTGTTCGTAATATTATTGAAATCCTGTATCAGCTCATATTCGCAAAATGCTTAGCACGTGACTTTTTTATTGTGAGAAATGGTGAAACGAGTAAGCCTTTCGCCTCATTGTAAGTGATATGACCGCTGATGGACAGTAACAAAACCCAACAACGCCATGTATAACAAAGCTATGCTCGGTATTTCATTGCCCTCATCATTTTAAGACATAAGATGTTAAGTCTCATTATATCCACTATGGCTATAATATTCTTCAAACCGAAACGAAACAGTGTATTTTTACTGCTGTTTGGCGGTAGAAATAGACATTGCAGACCCGGGCGGCCTTCCACATGTGAGAAAAATACCACTAGTATTCCTGTACATTTGTGAGGTCGCTTGAGAAGACGTAGGGCGCAGATCATCGTGTAGCCCACATGTGCACTATTAAGCACATTTTACTGCAAGATTTTATGTTGATGAGATCTATTTCATTAAGCTGAAATTGAGGCCACGAAGTGCATAATAAGCCAGGTGACTTAAAAATAGGTGGTAATTTTAAGAATACACCTAGTTTCGCAGCTTTGTTAGTAGGCACTTTGGCTTCGGCCTGGATAAAATCTAGACTAGGGGGACAGAATGGAAATAGATGTATTATATTAGCTTCGGTAAAATTATCACATCCCGATCGAAACTGGCTAGAAAGATTTGAATGGAATCTTAGTTTGTACTCCATATTACTGACTCAATTTAATGTAGCAAATCCTAGCTTAATATTTTTTAAATATTATAGTTCTTTGGGAAGCAAGCCGAATAATAATACCTGTACTAATATTATATAATATAACATATATATATATAACACCCAACAGTCACATACATAGTCCTGACCCCACACTAAGATCGAGTCTTGTGTCGTGGGTATCAGGAATTACGAGAGACTTCTCGGTCTCACAAACACCCAGACCCGGAAGAAATATTTGTGGGCCGCACAAACATTTCTCTCGGTGCGGGGATCGAACCCGCGGCCTCTCGTTTCACAGGCGGCGTCTAACCAACTGCGCCACGGAGGCTGTCTCTGATTATAAAGAGAAAAGATCTGATTGTTTGCTTTGAATAGGCTCTGTATTTGAAAAAATCTTTCATAATTAGGAACCTTCATACCCCTGATGAACTTTGGAATATTTTTTAGAAAAGTATTTTGCACCCGGGCAGCTACTGCTAATTATAAACATGTAAACAATATAAATACTTAATCAAATGAAACTTCACTGATTATTTAACATAGACAAATAATGTGTAGATTATTATTAGTATATCACGAGCCTAATTTTCAATAAATGTATAAAGGTGACTTATTTGACAGCCTCCGTGGCGCAGGCGGTAAGACACCGCCTGTGAAACGAGAGGCCGCGGGTTCGATCCCCGCACCGAGAGAAATGTTAGTGCGGCCCACAAATATTTCTCTCGGGTCTGGGTGTTTGTGAGACCGAAAAGTCTCTCGTAGTTCCTGATACCCACGACACAAGATTCGATCTTAATGTGGGGTCAGGACTATGTATGTGACTGTTGGGTGTTATTATTATTATTATTATTATTATATATTTTTAGGAAACTCGAAAGTTACAAAAAATTATTCACATTATTTATTGAAATGAAAAATTCCTGTAATTTCCCATACACTTTTAACTGCACCATAAGTCAGGAAGTCACAGCTTATGGAGAGTTATTTGTAGAACGGTTGTCAAAATCAAAATCATTTTTCAGAAGATTTTGTGTTTTGAAAATAAATATAGAAAGCATATATTGGAAATTGATTTCATTAACTTCGACTTGGACAGCTCCTTTGGCTTCCTTAATGCACATGTGTAGAAAATACATATATTTATATGTGATGTCTTAACACTTTAATCTCGTCATAAATATTCTGTACATACATATACATTATACACATATTTCTGTATCCCACGATGATAGGAGGAGAATATCGAATATTTTATTTTATTGGTATCAATGGCGAGACGAATATTCCATTCGCTTATTGGTAAGCGATACGACCGCTCATGGACAGTAGCAATGCTTGGCATTCCACTGCACTCACAATCCTGAGACATACTTCTTATGGTAGGACTCTGACATATGAGAGACCTACCACCAATTAAAAGATTCTACAACTTATCCTGACACACCCCTTTCGTTCCTTTTATATCCACCTCTATGTGCATTCTGTTCGTCTAGGATTCTCCGTCCACGTATAATTTTAACTTGACTGCTACATTTTGAAATAAAACTATTGTTTACGGATTTAATCGCGTATTAGTGGTAGGTGGTGACGAGTGGTAGTTAGTCTCTCATATATGAAACAGCAATTTAAATGCACTGTTGTGTTTCGGATTAAAAGTCATTGTAGCCAGAGTAACTACTGGATGTATTGAGACTTTACATCGTATATCTCAGGATGGTGAGCGCAGTGACATGCCAAGCATTGCTTTGTAATTCAAGGCGTTGTTTGGTTATGCTTCTGTTCATGAGCGGTCGCATCGCGTACTATCAGGCGAACGGCATGCTCGTCTCGCCATTCATTGAAATAAAAATGAAAATAATTTGGTTTCAATTTTACATTTATAACCTCCGGATGTTTCGATTACTTTACAGCTTTCGTCTTCACCAAACCAAAACAGTTTTATTAATTTTAATTTGTAGCATTCGCGTAAATCTAAAATAAAATCAAATAAATAAAAAATCAAAGAATCATTACACTATTACATTTCGTCGCATCATTTAAAAAATATTTTATTCAATTTATCACGCAACAAAAATAAGCATAGAAGAAATAAAGAGGCCAACTTTTATTCATAATGCGAATACTTGCAAAATTGCACAGTCATTCGTTAGAGTTGATTTACTGCCGCGCACAAACCGAGCTCCACCTTTATATTTGAAACTATTGGCCAAGTCTACATCCAGGTGCATTACTTATAAATTACGGGTTTCGCAGTTTCTAAAGGAATTATTTTGTGGATAAGTATACATGGAAGTGTTTTTTTTTATCTGTAATATTTTTAGGAATATCTTTATTGATGTCGATCGTTTGTTTCCAATTGAAAGTAGTTCTGTTGTGAATCGCTAGAAACGACATCTAGCTAGATCTTTCTCGTGTGTGTGTGTTGGTTTTTTGTTTGTTTTTATTATTTAAGAGTATAAGCTCATAATATACGCCTCACTGCAGGGAACGGGCCGTCTCCACAATCGAGAGTACGATTAAGAAGAGTTAGGAAATATACTCCACTACCCTGGCCTATGTGGTATGCAGGTATGCAGGTTCCTTCACAATGTTTTCTTTCACCGTTTTAGTGCATGGTGATTGAGTATCAATACACAAATGACTACGAAAAGTCAGAGGTGTGCCGTAGGAATTGCATCGGCGACCACCGGGAATGAAATGAATACTTTGGCAGAGGCGTCTGGTTCGTTAACAACAGGCAACTAGGCACCAGAGACTATTGCCACATTCAAATTCAACTTAAATATTACTACTTATTCAATGTTATGTAGCAAAAACTATAATAACCACGCTTACTACTTGAATAGAAATTCCATAACATAATATGTTTTCAAAAACAACAAACAATAATTACTCTGGTATCATTTCAGTGATTCAGATAGTGAATTAAATAAGGAAGGTGGAAAGGATTTTCCTCCGCAAGTGTACACAGCTAAAAAACTCCAAGTAACTTTTCCACTCTCGTGTACTTCATTTTTGCAAAGCATAGCCGAGGTCGTAATAAGTGATGAGTTGTCCGCAAGTATGCAAGTCGAGCGCCCAAGATAGCTTGATGTAACTTCTCACCACTTCAAATGGAAATTACTACGTGATTTCATAAAATAAATTTCTAGAAAGCTGACATGGCCATCTGGCATATCAAATTAAATTGCTTTTCTATTAATAACATTCGTGCATTGAATTCATAAGAATTTTGTGTTGTGAGGGCTCGTGAAGTGCTTTTGTTGGGGTATTTTGATTGGTCTCCTAAGGTCTTGTTAGAATATAAATCGTATGAGTCACGGTTCGATTTTTTATTTTTACGAAAAAAATAATATAAGTATCACACTTATATTATTTTTTTACGGGACAAAAATGTCTCTCTACCTTTTCTATAATCTTTTGGATTTGAATTAAATAGTGTCACATAGCAATGTAAAAGTAAATAAATGATTCATTTATTTTCCGCTACCCATTATATAATCTACAATCGCGGCTGCTTTGTAAATATTGCATTATTTTGTGTAATATGTTGTACACCAAACTAAACATAAATAAAAACAAATTTGTTGTGGGTATTATCCATGAGTATATTGGTACAAAAATAAATAACCAAATAAAAATGGCCCGCCGATGCAAATGAACGAAATAATAATTTGCGAATATTTTATTGCAATGAAAAGTTGCCGTCAATATTTTTATCATACAATGGGAGGCTTTTTGAATGGAACGAGCACTTCTATAAAGTAACATGAGGAGGGAAAATGAAAAAGTTGCCCGCGGAAATGTCGCCGATACAAGATTCGAAGCAAATGGAAAAACTTTGTCGAACACGATAAAAGGAAAATTAAAAGTATTTGATTTGTGACGTCGCCCATACACCTAATGCGGGCTTTTTCCGCCATTCACAAAAGGATTTATGGCATGCTGATTCAATTAGTCCATACACAAGTATGAAATGTGAGCTATTAATGTCCATTGCTTTTCTTTTATAACTCAATTGTTTTAAGGTCTATAAAAGGCTTGCAAAAGACCGATTTCATTTTGATAATTTTAAGTACCTAAATAAGAAAAGTTTAAAAAGACTCTGCTAGAAAAAGGAGCTATGGCGAATGATCGACAGCAGAATAATTTTAATCCACATGGCATAGTCAAATAACAGGTTAATAAACTAAACAGCATGATAAACTGAACTAAATCCAATGCGGAAGCTGTAAAAAAATATTAATATGATTTCGTCTCTATATTCAAGGCACCTGTCGATCAGTCGTCAGTACTACACATTCATTATGATTATTTCATTTTAATAGCTCTTGTAAGACAGATTGTAATAGACTTACGAGAAGTCCGCCTATTTGAGAAATTCTTAAACCATCACCTTCAGTGAAAATAAGTAGGTTTTATTGACCTAGTCGCCAACACTTTATCAGTATTTTCAAATCAGACGGTGGCTTCGGACGTAAAAAATATTACTGCAATAATTTTGATTATTATTTGTTGACGTGGTCATCATTTATACTCTAGATTGCATATTTTTCTTTTGTTCTGTATAAACAATAAAAGTGTTTCTTGTTTGTAAGATGCTACATTCTTTATACCTCTGAGCTGAAACAAAAATATTGTCAATTCAGAATTGTCTGTGTTATTTATTATATTGAAGCGACCGTTTTACCTCAACATTATGAAAATATAACATCTTATAGTGTTTAAATAAAGAGCAAGAATATTGTTGCATTCTTAAAAAGTCTTTTCTCTTGGGGAATTCTTTACATTGTCCTGGTTTTTATTGTAGCCAGCATAATACTGCTGCCTACAATAAAGGAATGGAATACAGACATATTTTTACTATCGTAGCTTGCGCAGATTGTAAACATTAAGGACCTAGGTTTGATTTCAAGATAATACTTCTGTATTACTTTACTCCTCGGTTGGTTTCTCCTCAGCATTATTATATCAGACGTTGTGAGATAACTGTTGTAATAACAGCAACTGCATTACAGCTAGTTAAGCTAAAAAATATTTGAAAAAGTTGCTAAATATTTAATAATGATTATTTCACAAAAATATTACCCAAATTGAATCTCGCGGATTTAGCAACAAGTTACATACAGGAGATAGCAAAACGTATCTCAGTTTTAAAAGGCAGATTGTAAAATAACAAGCGCTCACCAAACTTTAATTTAAAATTGCATTGAACAAAGTTTCAGCTTTTAATCCGTTCAGGGACAAACTCAAAGCAGCTTTTGGTGGGCTTACTGCGTCCGGATGGCGGCATGCGGATTTTGCCGGACAGTTGCAAGTGGCGCACCCTGTACATAGATTAATGTGTGACGCATTTTGGATGACGTGCGCCTCACTGGCTGTATAGTTTTGATTTTGTGATTTTACGAGTGAAGGGGCTTTTGTCGCCTTTTTAAACCGCTACGCTGGAAGGGATGTTTTAAGTGGATACGTATCTGTGGCATTTTTCAATGGATCAAACGGTTTTGATTTTGTTTTAGTCTTGTGGCTGTTTTTGGACTTTGAAATATGAAGTCCTAGGGATAATATACAAAGATGTTCAAGGTCGAAAGGTGATCGTAAAGCCCGAATACATATTAATCTTGTGTGAATTCCGTATCTGTATCTGTATCAGCTCATATACGAGTACGTCCCACTGCAGGGCACAGGCCTCCTCTACAATCAAGAGTTCGATTGAAAGTAGTTAGGCCATAAAGTCCACCACGCTGGCCTAGTGCGGGTTAGCGGAGTTACATACCATAGAAATTCTTATAAATCGCTATGGTATGCAGGTTTCCTCACGATGTTTTCCTTCACCGTTTTAGTGCGTGGTGATTAACTATCAATACACACATGTCTCCGAAATCCGTATAGTTGTACAATAAGGCAAAACAAACGCAGACGCGTAAACTGTTGTATTTATTTATCACAAGTTTTCCCATATACAGGGTATATCAAGACTGCTACCGAAAACGAAGCCGGGTGGTAGTTTAAGCGACTTCAGACACAATGCAACAGAAAAAGTTGCAAAAAAAAGCGACAATTTTTTTTTGTTATTTTTTTCCTATGACCATATTTAGGTGGTAAATACATTTTTTCCTAAAATAATAGTGTATACCCTTTTATTTATAAATAATCTAAGGTATAAAAGTGTTTAAATTATTATTTTAGCAAAAACTATGGATTTACCACCCAAAAATGACGATATTTAAAAAATCATAAAAAATAATTGTCGCGTTTCTTTGCGAAATTTTTAGTTGCATTGTGTTTGTAGTCACTAAAACTACCACCCGGCTTCATTTTCGGTAGCAGTCTTGAGATACCCGGTATGTCGACCGTACGCGTGTTATATTAGAGTTTTGTATATCAGATCTGTTCAATGGTAAACAATCAGTATGTTCATAGAAAACCTATCAGATAAAGCAATATTATGCTGTTACAATAAATGATTCAATTTCCTTTACGCAACTATCGGATCCACTTAAGTATTATGAACGTAATAGAGGAGAGGGAATAGTTTTCTTGCTGACGCTCCTTTTACGATAATGATAGAAAACGCGGTCCAATATCTATAAAATATTACAGCCCACGACGGACCGGAGTAAGCCGGACCGGGCGGTATGAACTGGTCATTCATAGATTTCATTGTCAGAATTAACTTTAACCCAAACCAGTTATGCCACAAAGTACCAAGTACATAAACTTAGGGAAACGAAACAATATAATTGCAGGAAACGATGTTTGAAGTTTTTAAGATCTCTGGGTAGGTACTATCACAATGTCTATTTCTCCTGTCAAACAGCAGTGTAAATGTACTGTTCTGTTTCGGTTTGAAGGATATTGAAGCCAGAGTAACTATTGGACATATTGGGATTTAAAATCTTATGTCTCAGGATGGCAAGCGCAGTAGAATGACAAGCATTGCTCTGTAATTCAAGGTGTTGTTTGGTTTTGCTACTGTTCATGAGCCATCGTTTCGCTTACCATCAGGCGAACAGTAGGATCGCCAAGCCATTCAGGGCAATAAAATATATACAGAATAAGCCCATATACGTCCTACTGCAGGACACGGGCTTCCTCTACGATTGAGATGATAATTGAGAGTGATTAAGCCATAAAGACCAAATGCGATTCATTTATATATGGTGAATAACAATACTTATAATGATGTTCGTATCGCATTCTGTCCAATTTATTTTATTTTTTGTTGTAATCCGTGGGTTGGTACATTTTGGCATAACAATGTCCAACTGAACAGCAAAATAAAACCCAGTAATAGGTGGACTGTTTTATTTGCGAATTAAAATTGCTCGCATATTTGCTTTTGTGCGGCGTTTCTTTATTTAAACGCTATGAATTTGGGATAAATGTGGGATTAAATAAAAAAGGATGTGTTTAAGAGCCCCTCTGGGAATTTTATCGCTAAGATGTCTTTATAAATACTCTTCGAAATAACTGTAGAAATTATTATGGTTTGCTAACGTAAAGTGTATATTATTCAAAGTGGTCCTAAGCGGTTAATATATCAATATGCGTTTTAAATTGAAATGATGCATTTAAATGTACCTTCAGGTCAGAATAGGTATGGTATTTACATCGAGATGGTCTTTATAAATATGTGTATTGTGTAAACCTCATGAATAACTTGATTAAAATTGTGATGTTATTTCTTGCGTAGTCCAAGTAGACGTGTATTTTACAAATTAATTGGTCACTTAACCTGACTAACTTAAGGATTACAGTATTAATAATATAATGTCACCATGTGGTCAATAAAGTTAAAATTCAATTCCTAGTCAATAAAATTACATGATTTCCTTCATTCAAAAATCTCGCAGTATTGCAATAATTTCCTAGAAAATATTTAAAATTGTGCCGACCACTTTGATATACCGACAAATTGAACGCACATTGAAATACCTTTGCCGTAACGCTCTCCTTCCAACAATCCTGGGACCTTCCGCCGTAGTGTGAAGCACCATAGCGGGCCGGCATGATTATTAGAATTTAATTCTAGTATTACTTAGCAGTTATTTCATATTCAATGCAAGATGTGACACCTGCAGGTAGTGCATTTAGCATGATACCAAATTGTAAGTGTATTAGATATAAGAAACAATTTAATTACCATTGGATGTCCTTAAATAAATAAAAAAGTACCATGTGACTTCCGTCTGATACCATTCAATACTCTGTGTGGACGGCATTCACAGAGTACATTGCTATATAATAATGCTGTGACAATGTTAAAAAAGTCAGTATAAACACATCTGCAGGTACATAATCACGTGTATCACTCACTAATGATTCTGTATCGTCGCTAATCCCGGAACCAGTCGCTCCAGGGTTCGGGCAGTTTTTCTTGATAATCCCTTCATTAGCGCACGTCTGATCGGCTTCGTAAACACGGCTTTTATATAGAAGTAAATAATTGTTAAGTATAGTGCGTGTGTATAGGAAGTCGACAATAATTTTTATTTATTTATTTATTCATTCTTTACTGCACACAAACAATGACAAAGTATATAATATTTTACATATAAAATTAAAGAGTACAGTTGGCGGTCTTATTGCCCTAGGCGATTTCTTACAGACAACCTTTGGATGGATATAAGAAAAGGATAAGAAGAGAGGGCAGTATAGAATTTAAAGAAAACTAAAAACATGCTCTTATAAGGAATAGGTAAACAAATTATTTATAGTGAATATATACATGATATTTAATACATAATTATATAATACATTTAATATACATACATATATAAATATTTCTATAGATAAACATAGACATAAATATACATACTAAATATAAATTATAAATTACCTATTGAGACAAAAGAGGAAATAAAAACTTCTTAATGCAGCTACTTAGAGAGAAAGATAATAGTCTTTAAGTATTTTTTTGAAAGATGTCAATGTTTGAGCTTGTCTTATGACAACTGGTAATGCATTCCACAGTCGAACGGCTTGCACTGTATAGGACCTATCCATGAACGTTGTGGTATGCACAGACATTTTCAGTTTCAGATTCTCCGACGACCTCAAGGACCTTGAATGAGACTCATGGAGAAATAGAAAACGTTCTTTGAGATATGATGGAGTGAGAGGATTGAACAAAATATTGTAAAGAAGATTAAGAATATGAGCATTCCGACGAAGTCGTATGGGTAACCACTTGAGCTTAGTACGAAACTCAGAGACATGATCATATTTGTGCAGACCAAATATAAATCTAATACAGAAATTTTGAAGACGCCCAAGTTTATTAAGTTGGTCCTCGGTGAGATCGAGATAGCTGACGTCGGCATAATCAAGGATGGGGAGTAGGAGAGTTTGTGCAAGGGAAATTTTCATGGCAATGGGGAGAAAATTGCGTAACCTACACAAAGACCTAGCTGAGGCAAAAACCTTTCGGCTAATTTCCCGAAGCTGAGGACCCCAGGTGAAACATTTGTCTATATATAAACCAAGATTTTTGACTGTATCACTGTATGGAACAGTGATACCATCATAAGAAACAGATGGAAGTTGGTCCTGATCTATTTTCGATATCATCCTAGGGCTGCCGACAACAATGACTTGAGTTTTTGATGGATTGACCTTCAGTCCGTAATCTTTACTCCATGAACATATATATTAGATGTCAGAATTGATGGCTCCAATCGCATCAGTTATCTTGTCCAAGGATGCCCGAGTATAAATTTGCAGATCGTCTGCATAAAGGTGGTAAAAGGAGCGAAGATTATTGGTAATAGAATTAATAAAGACAGCGAAGAGTAAAGGAGATAAAACGCCGCCCTGAGGTACACCAGCAGATACAGAGCACCAAGAGGAAAAGCATTCCTCAAAGCAGATGCGTTGCTGGCTACCATACAGGTAACTACGAAACCAATCAACTGCTGTTGGAGATATGTTAAGAGAACGCATTATGCCAAGTAAGACATCAAAATCGACGGTGTTGAAGGCATTACTGAAGTCTAGCAATGCTAAGACTGTCAGCTTGCCTTCCTCCATGCCCAACCTAATGCCATCCGCAATATGAGTTAGAGTGGTAATTGTGCTATGCCCAGGACGAAACCCTGATTGGAGAGGATTAAGGAGATTGTGTTTCGAGAGGAATTCATTCAGCTGGGTATGGATTAGACGTTCAAGGACTTTGGATAGAAAAGGAAGAATGGATATAGGACGGAAATCTGCGAGATTGGATGCATTGGATTTTTTAGGAGTTGGGATAATATGTGCTTTTTTCCAAGCAGCAGGAAAGATACCAGAGGAAATAGAATCATTAAGGATATGGGAGATGATAGGAAGGATGTCGTCTAGGATAGGGAGAATCATATTGCGGCTGACACAGTCGCTTCCCGTCGCATTAGATGAAATGAGCATAATGGTCTTTTTAGCATCACAATCAGCAAATTGTTTAATGACAAAAGCAGAACATGCGGGAGTCTTGAGGGTCGAAAGGAACTTTATAGTGTTATCTTTCATCGCCTTATCAAAGAAAGGCGATGTACAAAAATGATTGTTTAAGGAATTTAAGTCAATTGACTTACAAAAGGACTCTTGTCGAGGCTTCCCCACTCCCAGTGTTTTCAGAAATTTCCAAACCGTAGCTGGATCTCCGTTTTCAATAGAGTTGTGAATATGTCGGCGTTGGGCATTCCTACACACCTTACTGCAATGATTTCTAATGGAGACGTACTTCTGCCAATTCAACTCATTAGGTCTACGGTTGTACCGGAACTTGGCCAACGCTTTTTTAGATAGCAGTTCTTTAATATCAGGTGTTAGCCAAGGAGCCGGTAGATGTTTGAGTTTTACAGGCCGGATTGGTGCGTGCTTGTTAAAAAGGTCAATAATTTTACTGTTGAAAATATCAACTTTGTCTTCGACAGTATTAGCAAGAAGAAGGGAACTCCAGTCAATGCTGCCAGCATCATTGCGAAGATCCACAATATTCATGCCCCGAAAATTTCTTTGCAGGAGGATTTTGGGTAGGGCTTTAGGAGGACGGAGACGATAAGACAGGAATATTAGGTCATGGGAAGAAAAAGCATCAGCAGGATATTGTCCATGCTTAGACACATGATTTAAAGAGGAAACAAAGATAAGGTCTAGGAGATAATAATGTGTTTCCAATTCCTATTTATTTAGTTTTCCCATTCGTTGCGAGTTAATGACAAGTTAGACATTTCCGGAGACTCGCCGAACTCCAATGCTGTTGAGCTCCAATGCAAAACTGTCATTACAATGCGTGCCACTGTTGATTCTGGCTTACAGGAGTTACAGCGATTGGTATGAGGGCGGGATAAGACTATCCCGTCATGGAGACCCATTGTTATAGTGCGTGGTGGCCTATTGGTAAGCAGGGCAGACGCGGCTGCCGATATGCACACAGTGGTAGCGGATTTAAATTCCAGGGTACACCTTTGACTTTTCAGAGTCATGTGGGTCTTGATCAGTCAATCACCACCCACTATAATGATGAAGAAACACATTGAGTCAATCTGCTTACCAGCAATTACTAAGAACTTTTATGGTATGTCAAGTCTGCCAACCTGCAATGGGCCGGCGTGGTGGACGCTATAGCTTAACCCATCTTTATAGCACTTTCGATTGTAAAGGAGGCTCGTACCCTGCAGTGTGACGATACAGTACCTACAGTACGGTATACTATTTTTGTTGGATATTTCCGGCACTCCGCCTATCAACATGTATTAGTTACCAGTCCACCATGATGGGCTTAGTGCAAGTGAGCAGACTTTGCATGTAATAGAAAATGGTGTTAAGGTGTCTATGGTGTGCAGGGTCCCTTACGATGGTATATTTCTAGTGATTACCGCTATTTTCGAATTTCTACATACATACACACATAAACTCATGCCTTTTTGCCAGAAGGGGTAGGCAGAGGTGTTAATAAGAACCAGTACACCCACGTTTCTTCTTATGTGTTCCGTCCCACAATTTGATAATGGGCGATGGGCCTATCGCCATATCGGACCCAAATTCCTGACTTCGGGCTGATAGTGAAGTGAAAAATTCCCTATCGCTTCGCTCACCCGGGATTTGAACTCGAGACCTCAGCTTTTTAATACCGTAGTACATCTACGCCACCGGGGCAGTCTATATTCTACAATATTTAGATAGAAAGTACATTGCTTTCCCATCAGAATCGAGGGGGAAAGGAGAAGATACCGATATCTACATTTGGATCGTAGGTGCGTCATCTAAACGATGTTGAACATTTTAATGAATTCAAAAAATTTTTTTCATTGTCATTAATTTTCGTCACAACATTGAAGAAGCAAGGAAAAGAAAAAGGATAGGAGGATGAAATAAGTATTCGGGCGATAATCTCTCTAACAGAATGAAATTCGATACCAAAACTGTCCCTTTACGTTGGTTTTTATGTTCATTATTTTTATTTTATAAATCTAGACAGGTTCACTTAAAGTTGCAAGTATTCGTGGGGTGTAGTTTCCTTCGAGAAAACTGTTGAAATTCTTCGGGGAGCACTTTTTTCAGCGTACATTATAAATAAATAAATGCCGTAATTAACAATCGAACATTTTTTTCATCCCAGTTGCAGGAAGTGGCTACAAAGCAACAAATAACACAGTGAGGAGCAATTAGAATATTGATTAAAAAAATTACCTGGAATTTAAATTTCTTGCAATTTTTTACTTGATTGGTTTTTGATCATAACGTAGTGTATTGCGCGTATTTTAATTTTTAGAAATTCAGCGTATTAAATGCATTATAAAGAGTATTCCACGAAGTTATCTCATTGGAGCTGGACTTTTTTAAAATTCTCTATTCCAGGAAGATATTTTTGCTTTGTGGTGTACTTTCTGGGATTTGTGTCAGAAATCGGCTTAAAAAGCTATATTTTCTGTTAATTAATATTAACCAAGTATCGATATATACTAATTTAATTCCTATATCAGCAATTAAGGTACAATAACTATAGGATTTTTAGAAGTACGAAATGGTCTTTTGCGTTTTCTTTTTCAATGTTGATTTACGTGAATGTTAAATTGAAATAAAACTATTTTTTTAAGTTTTTATCGCGGATCTGCTGATAATAATAATACACTATATTTTACGTGTACACACGTTTTCGCGTTCACTTCAAAATAGCATTCTCCTTCCAAGCTTTAAAAAGTTATGTGTTCACTATATTTCCTTTTAAAAACTGTATTAATTTACTAACCAAAAAGTGCAATGCTAGCGGATGTAATTTCATTTTAATGAATTTCACTCACTCATATTCATCATCATAAAACTACGACACACAGAAGATTAAATTAAAATTTAATACCACTATCATATTTAAAAATTCGTCAAGTGTGTATCCTAACTTGCTGTTCAGAGGGTTCTTTACATTAATTCCTTTCTTGACTTTCTAAGCTTTAATCAAAATTTCAAAGTGCTTACAATAGAATCTTACGTTTGACAGCTTCTGTCGCGCAGTTGGTTAGATGCTGGCTCTTAAGCGAGAGGGTGCGGGTTCGAACCAGCACTAAAACTAATATTTGTATGATCCTCAGTTATTTGTTGGGGATCTGGGTAATTGTGAGACTCGAAAGTTTCTCGTAATTCCTGATACCCACGAAACAAGAGTCGATCTTAGTGTAGGGTAGAGACTATGTATGTGACTGTTGGCTTTTACTTATTTACTTGGAAATAATTATGATTATAATTATTGTCTGCAACAAATTGTTCACTATAACTGAACAGTCGCAGAAAACTTGATGGTGACTTTTAAGTATCAACCTTAATTCAGCGCCTTTTAGGAACTTTTATTAGATTATCTAAATTAATTAATTATTTTTTGTAAATTCATCAATTAATTGAATTCTCATTTAGTAAACATACTTTTTGGCGGTATATTTTTATGGAAAAATCTCAGTATCATAAAACTTTAAATGAATTAACAAACCTTAAAATTATTAAATGAAGTAATTCGCAATTTATTGTAGCAATTTGTTGTAAAGTCATCCCAATCTATCCCAGGAAAAAGTTATTAAACAAAACACACACATCATATTTTAAATAAAGTCATAAATATTCGGTATTAACAAACAACCAAAGATTATCAAAATCCAACAGAGCGTTCACCGAACCCTAAATAGCATAGTGACGCTCATTTCATTAGAGCGTCGCATAATGCGGCCACTTGCTTACGACCTGCATTAACCACTATAAAACCCGGTTGCTTTGCATATACCCTTATGTGACCGATCTTGAATTATTTATCGGTACACTTGTACACACATAAAGATTTTTATTCCCCTTGTCTTTTGTTTTAGTGCTTCCGATACTTTATGAGTATTGCGGTGTCGAGTTTTATTATTTGTACGTGCCTTAATGCGGCTGTTAAATGGATTCGTCTGTGAAATTACTGGGTTAAGGTGTGGTGGTGTAGCAAAAATTGAGGAATCAATTGTATTTCATTACAAATGTGTTTTGTTAAACAAGGGATTTATTTATATATACTGGGTATCTCAAGACTGCTACCGAAAACGAAGCCCGGTGGTAGTTTTAGTGACTACAAACACAATGCTACAAAAATTTCGCAAAGAAATGCGACAATTATTTTTTATGATTTTTTAAATATCGTAATTTTTGGGTGGTAAATCCATAGTTTTTGCTAAAATAATAATTTAAACTCTTTTATACCTTAGAGTAATTTATAAATAAAAGAGTATACACTATTATTTAAAAAAAAAATGTATTTACCACCCAAATATGGCCATGGGAAAAAAATAACAAAAAAAATATTGACGCATTTTTTTGCATTTTTTTTTTGTTGCATTGTGTCTGAAGTCGCTTAAACTACCACCCGGCTTCGTTTTCGGTAGCAGTCTTGATATACCCTGTATATATATATATGATAATGCTTGCGTATAAGTGATATACTCGTATAATCATAAAATATAGACATACCCATAAATCGCTTAAATAATTATATAATTATTCTATGACAAAAAAATAGTTCACCCAAAAATCTATCAATTTACTTGCATCCCGCATATATCGCAGTTGGTGACCGGTGCTTGTGAGAAGACGCGTAAGAAGTCGGCGTGGTGACTATTATATATTATTATACTAGATTAATAGATGTGGTGCTGGGCCAAGGCCTTCCCTAAGCTCTTCCATGTATCTCGATTGAGATTAGTTTTAGTCCAGTCCCTGTTAAATCTATTGAGATCGCTCCGCTATCGTTTTCGGGGTCTACTTTGCGGTATCCATTCGCCGATGATTTTAGTCCATCGATCAGACTGTATCCTGCAGACGTGGTTTCTAATTACAATATAAAAATAGTGTAGTGTTCAATTTTGGAAGACTAATCCATTCTATTATTCTGTAGGCAGGTACGGTTGGACTATGACTTGGTTGTAATACAATGTTCCCTGAGAAGCATGACTTTAGGATTCTGATTCCTGTCTACCCTCTTGGGGGTACTGGTTAGCTAATGCCTCAATTCGTTGGAACTGCTTGTTAATAAACTATTATATAGATCACTACTCTATTAAGAATATAAGGATCATAGAAACAACTCCAACCTTACTTTCCAAACACTTAACATTCACATGTAACTTCCAGCAAGTCATAACATAAAACAAAGGATTTCATAATCTCTTCCAGGACAATAGACCGGTGAACTTATTGGCGAGCATCTGAACGTGGTTCATGCATATACAGTATGGTTTTCTAATTGTATTTCATTTCTGTAATGAAGCCATTCGTATTCAGCCACATTTTAAAGTTACATGTAATCTCTCTGAATGGTCTGAACGGGGCTGCGACCGGGCCCCGGCGTAAGTTTTAATGGACCAAGTCTCTTCGCTATGTTTTACAAAGCGAACAGTTTGTTACTTTTAATGATTTGCTTGTCTTTAATCGTGCATGGAATGCTTTAGAAAATAAAACTTGAAAGGATCGCCATTTCTAGCGCTGCGTTTGAGTCTTTGAGTCAAGATTAAGTTGAATTCCGTGTTTTAACTATTCTATTTGAGTCACTGTCTGTGTACAAAGTCTTATGTAAATAGTGGTTCGTAAACTTATATGATTATGTGCAGATGTGAATATGTAAGTGATTTATTGAAAATTACTGAAAAATAATTGATTGCTTTAACAGTATTGTTATAGTTGAAATAGTTTACAATTTTAAGTTTTTCTTTTACATCTATGTCATTTATCAAAAAATAAAAAACTTAAAATTCAAATCACTTATAAACGTGATAAAATAAACTGGCAATACCTATCAAGCGAGATTTACATCATTTTTACGCCACTTTAGGTAAATGTTTTATTCTGCCATAAAATAAACGGGTACATATTACGAGGTGGTAGGAGGGCCGTCTTAAATCAGAGAAGTCGTTACTGGTAGGAAATTGAAATTTCTCCCGGTACGATCCACTTATAGATTTGAACAAGCGACTGTTCAGTTACGCTCATAATGAATTACGAATTCATGAATAAGACCGTTGACACGCCTGAAATTAATTATGAGTTTTTATTGGTAATTGTAGTGGAAGAATAAGTCGTTGATTGAATGGCCAGAAATACAAATTTGAGCACATTTTGTATTACCTTCAACTTGCGAACGATCACGACTGACGATCCATCAGCTTACATTGATCCGAATATATCATCATATTCATCTGAGTCTTCTAAATAACTTATAAATAACATAATGATATACTTAAAGCTTATTTTGTTTATCAACTTACGGCCGATTTCTATAATCTATCTATCTTTAACAAGAGATTTCTCTCGAAATTTCGATACATTTTTTGCTTCAGTAAAGAAAGACAGAGATATTTAGATAAGGTGCATATATTTATACATATCTAGGTAAGATAATATTGTATGTCTGTCTTTGTTTATTGAAGTATACAGTGGTATTGACATAGTAACGATATCCATTTTAACCTCTTGTTAAAGATAGATAGGATATAGAGAACGGCCGTTAAAAACTCTGCTAATTACCCACATAGGATTTTTCATTTAAATATTATATTTTATTAATTCTAGAACCTCTAAATTAGTCTTTACCTTCGTTGCCAATTTATATAAATACACCGAAATGTTACATACATAACAGATAAAGATAGAGGCTAATGGTTATTGCTTCTAAATAAAGAATACGTTAGCAATTCCAATCAGCCCATAGAATTGGCACACACAAAGAGCGCTTCGTTTACTTTAATACCGGCTGTGGAGGCGCGGAAAAGAAACTAAATAGATATTTTTGTCCCGTGTAATCCGTTTGCACACTTCAAAACGTACAGCCGAGTAACGTCGAAGCAAATCAAATAGAGAGCTTGCAATAAATAGCGTTTTCGTGTTGCCTTTCAAAATAAAATCTCGTTAGACATTTCCAGTTCTCATTCGTTCTCAACATAACATGGACAGGGATTAAAGTAGATTAATAAGTTTACACACTTTCTGTGGAGTTCTTGTGTTGGGTTTCCGAGGAGGAGGGTTCGATGTTAATGAGATTTTTTTAATATAGGAATAGGCTTTTAAAGAGTAGCAGCCTAATTTTGTTTATTGGGTTTTTGTAAGAAGTTGAATAATACGCCTGTTTAGAGTAATACTTCTATCTCTATGTAAATATAGTGATTTGTATTTCATGAATAAATTATATATTTTTTTACATACAATTATAATTATTGATGATCCTAGGCAAAATAGTTGAGTTGCTGTTGGTGATTGTCACTTTTTCAAACAAGTCTTTTAAAAGCAAGTGATCACTGCCACCTATGAATATCCACAACGATTGGATCATAGTGTGTTGGCGGCTCTTTAAAGCGCGAGGCGAGCGGGAAAGAAAAATGATGGGAAGAGGATATGGCTATTAAGTATCCGGCAATCTTATTTATCGAACGAAACGCGACGGCAAAGCTGTCGCTTCACGTTAATTTCCTGTGAGACATTAGTACCGCTTGAGATGAGTCTGGCCATTCTTGCTAAGTGCTGCTTAGACATGACTGACAACAGCATGGCTCTACCACAATTTTAAAAATTTTGAAGTTTTTTCAATGAGATTAAATTAATAAACGCATCCACGGCATAAAAACACTGAGGCATCGAATATTTTACAAAAAAAGTTGCGTTCAATCTCTGCTTACCAGCCTTACTGAAATTACAAAGCAAATAAACCACGAGCAAATAACTCCGCATATGTTCACGGCTCCGATACGTAATTTGGAAAATAAAACCTCCGGAACGTGGATCGAAGCTGTTTATTATTGTGAAATGTCAACGTACCTCATAAATTGGAATTAAGCGTTATAAAAGCATATTGGAACTTGATTGTCAGGTATTGTTCCGCTTACAGTATGCGAGCGAAACTGTGTATTACGTGTAATCGGCCTGTCCCGAATGTACTTTTATGTATTAAAACAATTTCCATACCGCTTTATGCTGCAATCATACACGTGAACGAGACTTTGTTTCGTAATATGGTAATTTATGTTTTACGTCCTTGTGATTACATCTGTGTAATGCTAAACTTGTGCCTAAGTGATTCATACTTTTGCATATCAAATAGTTCGTTGTTTAAGGTTTTATTTCTTGCCATGTGGCTGACAATTGACTGCTAGCATAATTGGTTTTAGACACGTGACATTAGGTAGAATTGGGGTATGGCAACACCGCAAAAGCCAAAAATAAGAACTGAGCTGGTTTTAGACACTTAATTCAGCCATATAAAAGCTGTTTATTCATCAAGAAGTAAGAATTTTATGAGATCGATACTTACAAACTATTAACTTTACACAATTTTTAGTATGCTATCATAATTTTAGTATGAAAACAAGAACTATTTCTCTGGATACATTTGACAACTTGTGTTCAATGAAAATTCTCGAGAATAAATGCTACAATTATTTCAATGCACAATGACTTCAGTGTTTGTTTATTTAGCACCACTTGGCCAGTAAAATACCGGCAACACATTATTCTAGTTGAAACCGACGTTAAGTACCATCCACAAGCCCTTAGGCAAAATTCCAAGACATCAATATGATGCTACAGATTGCGCTGTTACGTCGAATCATAGCGACATTATTTTAAAATAAAATAAATAAATTAATTTGATTTATTTATGTTTCGATATTTCTAAGACTGCTTTTTATTTTCTGTTTAATGACGACAATTATTTTTAATTGGTTACATAGTTATTTTTATTCTGTATAGCGTTCTTTTTAGTAGGCACTTAAAATAAAAACAACACTGTAACAAAACAATAAAGTATTAACTTTCGTCATTTAGAACAAAAAAAAGGGAAATATATCGAGAGGTAAATCATTAGGTAGTTTAATAAGGCCCCTTGTATTCTTACTCAATATTTTCAATAATTATTCCAATCTGTTGGTCGAGAGAGTAACTAAATTTTATTTTATATCTTACTAGCGCCCCGGCCCGGCTTCGGCCGGGTGCAAATAGATTTATCTACAATAATGTGTAATTCTATACTATAAACCTTCCTCTACAATCACTCTATCTATTCAAAAAAACCGCATCAAAATCCGTCGCGTAGTTTTAAATATCTAAGCATACATACAGACAGCGGGAAGCGACTTTGTTTTATATTATGTAGTGATGGACAAGTTTATCCCTTCAAATATCTATCCGACGAACTCACCAAAAACGGTCCCAAGATTATCACAACCATCTCACTCATGGCACTATAAAATTCGCATTAACCAAAATTATAACCCGACCATGTTAGAACAGTGTTGTGCGCAAATAAACTGCACCAAAGCGGTGTTACGTTATTTCGTACTCATTAAACCAGGGGCTGATTTTACACGCATATTCGTCGGGAGATAACTTTGCGAGCGCTATGCAGTTAAACGGATTAAATTCAGCCGCAGCTAGATTGTTCGAGTAATGGACACCCTGTACATGAAAACGTTGTGCAAACTTGTTACTGCTGCTCGCAATTTGTACGTTTTAGTGCTGTTTTTTTACAATGCAGTGTCATACAGGTGAATGATTGTTTTATTAGAGTTAGTTCCGTTTCTAATTGTTCAGTATGGAATTTTATTAATTTATCGTATACAAGTTCTAGCATGCGAGCTTCGCTTGATAGTGTGCAGGCTTTGTAAGTCAATACGTGTAATAAATCCTGATCCATTTTATGAAAAGCTTTTGTCGTGCGACAGTGAGTCGAGTTGGATGCATTCGAGCCAAAATGGCAAGAGCTCGCCGAGGACACGGTCAAGTGGAATAACAAAAGGCTATTAAAAAAAATCGTATACAAAAAATATTAGCATCAGTATTCTGTAGTATTCATTGCGTAGGATATTAATAGTAGCAGAGGCAAGGGATTTGGTGCGTAAACTGGAGGACGCTTGAGGCGGAATATCCAGGACCATTGCGCCAATCCTTTATGGTGCAAAATATATCTCTGGCAATCCAAAGACGTAATGACAGTAAAATGCAAACATTTTAACCAGGCTCATTTTAAGTTCCTATAAATGTGGAGGTGATGTATATATTGTGCATTTGTTTGATTAGTTATATTATTTAAACTCATATGAAGTGTGTAGTGACTAGGTCGAGTGTGACCAGTCAACATTTTTACCTGAAAATAGATATATCCGCACTTAAACTTATCCGTTTTCAAGGCTTAGTCTGTTTCTGCTTACTGCTGATGATTGAAAAATGTATGCAGTTTATCCAAGGCACTATGCTGTGTCATGAGTGTAGCCACGGTGCAGCAAAGTGGGGCGCTTGCCCCACCCTGACTCAGATCTGTAAGGCACTTAACGAAGCCTAAAAAATACCTCTAAATTGACTCATTAACAAACTGGCATACGCATAGAACCCAATAGGTTGAAGTTAAAGACACATTTGATTGCATGATTTCAAGGTGTAGGTGGGTGAGGAATAAGAAAGTGTTTGGATAATTGAAATTATAAATACAGATACAGGGTGCTATAGGGTGTAATCTTATGACATTTATTGACTTGTATGAAAAAAATCTTACCGGAGTAAGACCGCAGGTATAGTTTGCTAGTTACATATTATTTTAGACTGCTACCCCATCCTGAGCCCATGGCTGGCTACGCTCATATGCTGTGTATGCAAGACCTAACAAATAATTCTCAAATTCCTTCAAACCCAACCGGTAACAATGAGCCAACTACATAGAGTTTCTTATAAACTTTTCACGTGTAACTTCAACATTCAAAAACGGCATAGTATTACGCTATTAGTGTAAACTCGAACCGTTCTGAAACGAGTTTCCTTTTGTGTTGTAAGACGGTCGTTTATTCCTTTTCTTTGCGAAACTTTTAGGGCCTTTCCTTTCGATCTATAATATTTTTTCAATTTCATCGAAATTTAACGCGTTTCGATGGAATGGACCCGGGGTTATTGAGAGTCGTTTCAATACGTCATTCGATAAAGGGTGCCCTCTACTGGAAGGTTTTGTTGTAATAATTCAGTAAGTAGAATGAAATGTGTCAGGGTATTGTAATTTTTGAACTGCTCCAAGCCTTTCTTTTTGTTACATTATATTTAGCTGACGGCTGACCATATATTTATATTAGTTTTTATTTTAGATAGTATATCTCAGATTTCAATTGACCTCGATAGATCTTGTCCTTTAGATTTGTAAAACTAATATTTGTGAAACCCTTACTATTGAACGATAGAGTAATCCACCATAATAAATTTGGATTATTTATCGTATCTATATTGGCCATCATATTTCGGATCATATTGACATCGAAGGACAGAACCATGAAAATGTATTTGAATTTTCGTACTCCTTGCAAGCTCCCTTTCTACAAATATATGGCAGCCCTTAGACCTTTATAATGCTTTCCCGCGGCCACGAGGTAATTTACATCGTCACCAAAAAATCTAAAACAGAAATCGCAATCCCCATTAGCAAAGTAATAAAAGTTTAAGAAATAATTTTCACCTACGCACAAGGATCGAAACAGCAATAAAACTCCGCCGGCGCAGGCTACATTAACAAAATTGTACAAAACAAACATATCTAATAATTACGCGCCACGCAGACGTCTATAGTATTATGCGACCGCCGTAACTTTTTCAATCTGAACTTCGACAATTAAATTTATTCTCAAGTCTGAACGTAACGTTTCAATAGACGCATTGAAATGCCTTTTTTGCGAACAAACAAAAATCCCGATGGAATCTTAGGTACTGTATCAGCATATACGTCTCACTGCAGGGCAAGGCCGTGCTCTATAATCGAGAGTACGATTAAAAGTGGTTTGGAAACGTAGGAGCGTGGTGTATATTACGCGACTTATAAATGCCTCACATAATTTGAAGTACTTACGTCCACGATTCCGCATTAGTCGCATCTACAAGACTATGATCTAGGTACAATACTTGGTTCACAAAATTGATGGGAAAGCGGCAAGGTATAGCGGCAGGAGAAGGAAATGAATGTCATGGCTCCGGCTATCTCACTTACAGAACGAAATACGGCAGCAAAGTTGTCTGTGAGATAGTGAAATTTTATCGTCTCTAATGTGCCTCTATTTTGAAACCCATTGTAGTGGTTAGATTATCAGGCCACAAGCAATTACTGACCGCACCAAACGCGCACGCAAAGATGTTAATTCGCGTCGATTTTCAGCAAAACAGTAGCACCACCCAGCCGAGTCATCTGTTTGTGTTTTAATAAACTCTTTCCCGAGCTAAAATATCAGAAAGCCTTAAATTATGAACGGAAAGTGTGCCGCGTCTCGATCACAATGGAACTCTACGTTTGATAAATACGATAAGGAACGAAGAATGGTTTGAAAGAGCCCCGTACCATATATCATTAATCTTTACATTACAAATTCATTCGGTAAGAACTCACTCACTCGGATTAAGCGGAATTATAAATGAAGTGTCACGTAAATGTGAACAAAAAGTGTGAAAGGAAAACCATTGAATAACGCCTAACGCAGTTGCCGCGTCAGTTTTTAACTCAAGAAAATGGGATCTACGCAAGCGGCGGGTATTAATCGAGTAATTTTCAACGTAAACGCGGAAAAACGTAGGATGTGCCCGGATATCGGATTCTGATTGCAAAATCGATCGAGAATACTCCATATCAACTAAAGGGATTTGATTTGACCGAGTGGAAAAGTTATGAAACTTATGCTTGGATTTAAGATAATTACCTGAATCGGTTACACGGAAATTATGTTTCTTGCAATATTATAGTATTTGTGTTTCTGTTGAAATTCGTATCCGTTATGAAAACGTATTGTGTTGCAATAAGCAACACTAAGCGTAAAATCAACGAGGAGATAAATCTTTCCTAGAAGCTGATGTAAGCTAATGCCTATGACTTATGTACCTAACTAGTCGACTATCTAGCTTAACTGCACTTACCATCAAGTGTAGTTTGCCATGGCTGATGACTATACAAATACATGCATACAAAAACTAACAACTCTTTTCCAGAAGAGGTTGGCAGATACGCTTCCCGACACACAAATTTCGCCTTGTGTGCACCGTCTCACGATGTGAAAGGGTGATGATAATGAATAGAAAAATCTAATATCACTTCGCTCAACCCGGGATTCGATCCCGTGACCTCAGTTTTGTAATCGTACTGTGTTACGCCACCAAGGCAGGTAATGTATGCAGTAATTATGAAAATCCTTTATGTAATTACGTAAATAATATTTAATATCGAAGAAATTTTGTCTATTAAGTTGGATTAGCGTTTAAGAAGTTAATATGTTACTTTCGAAATATTTACTAAGCCCTTAATTAACAAGTTCTGAAACAATATTTATGTTAGCTAAGTAAAGCATTTTGTAAAAACTTAAAATAACATTATTTTACTTAATATTTATTTTACTAGTGGTAGGTCTCTCATTATGTGAGAGGCCGCCTGGGTCAAACAGTAGTGTAAATGCACTGTTGTGTTTCGGTTTAAGGATATTGCAGTCAGAGTAACTACTGGATATATTGAGACATATCATGTCTCAGGATGGTAAGCGCAGTGGAATGCCAAGCATTGCTTTGTAATTCGAGGTGCTGTTTGGTTTTGCTACTGTCCCTGAGCAGTAGTATCGCTTACCATCAGCCACTTGCATGGTCATCTCGCCAATCAAAGGAATAAAAAAAAATGTAGCACCGGTTTGTACGCGTGGGTTTACTAATATTTCAAAGTGACAGTAAATAGTTTCGTTGATAAATGGTTTATGCCATTCTTTGGCTCAAATTGTACTCGTATGCATGAATTTTTTTTTCCTTAAATACAACTAAAACTTATGTACCATAGAGACCAAATTGACATAAAAACACAAAGTAGTCCAGATTTCTCAATTAAATTCTAATTATGTTGTGGGTATGAGAAACTAACCACTCTCAATCGTACTTTCGACTGTAGAGGAGGCCCGTGCCCTGCAGAGGGACGTATGTGAGCTGATACAGATACAGATGAGAAACTACGAGACTTTTATTCTCACAAGTTAGAATCCTGAAACAAATATTTGCGGATCGCCTAAACATTAATTAATTGTCCTAATTCAGAAATCGGAACCCAGGGTCCTCGCCTACGGCACAAAGGTTGTCATAAACAAATCTACGCTTTTATAGCATTAGTATATATTTTATACTTGGAAAATCTGTTTTCTCAAGCCCTCTGTATACAGCTTTATTGTTATCCACTTATACGCTCAAATAATATGCTTCACTGCATTTTATATTACATTAGCGTTTCCATTCTTCAAAATTGTTTTCTTTTAATATAAGATCAAAAAATATGTTTCTTAGACTGCCTCGGTGGCGTAGTTATAGTACGGAACGGTTACAAAGCTGAAATCTCGGGTTCGAATCACGGGTCGGGCAAAGTGGTATTTGGATTTCTCTAGTCATTAACTGCCTGAAACCATGAATTTGTGCCCGATGTAACGATAGGCTCGCCCCCTATCACATCGTGGGATGGAACATACAAGGCGAAATGTGGGCGTCCTAGGAAGTACTAGGACGCCCACATTTCGCCTTGGCGAGGGCGTAGGCAGAAGTGCCTACGCCCTCTGGAAAAAAAAACTTGAGATTATATAGTATGTATTTTTCTTAGAATATTTAGTGTTGTCTAGCGAGTCTAGACTGCGCTTAGCAATTGAATAACACATTTCAATAATATGATTCAATGCTTTTTGGACTTTCCAAAGTTTATTAGGTTAGAGGACTTTATAATATCGGTAACTCAAATATTTATTGCATTCGAAAAAAATCGAACACAAGATATGAAATCCACCAACCGCATATTTCAACCGTGATAAAAAATTATTCCGTAAAATCGCAAGTTCCTCATTAAGTGTGTTATTTTTTGTAGTTAAAACGCAGAGATTCCGTCTATGCACACGTTTATTTTAAACGTCATCTGTATTCAAGATTTTGAACTAAAAAATGCGGGTGCGGGTGGCAGATTGTAATGCGTAGACAACGAAATAGCCACCACAGACAGGCTACTCGCAACCGCCTTATTTACATGTAGATAAATTTTTAAACCATTTAAAAGGTGCTTTACCTTTTAAATGGTCTTAAGGAACTTGATACTTTTTGAAGCAACAGGAAACTGGAATTAGCTTGCTCTGTATAAAATTATGTAGGAGATTTCAGTTTTGTTTAATGTACGAATTATTCGTGATCGTAAATGATTATGATGATGTTATATAGTTATATCGGTAATTTAAAATAAGTAAAGTCATTTTTTTGTGCAGCATGTTCGTTTATTGAAAAACTTAAACTTTGATTCAATATACAGGGTATATCAAGACTGCTACCGAAAACGAAGCCGGGTGGTAGTTTAAGCGACTTCAGACACAATGCAATAGAAAATGTTGCAAAAAAAAGTGTCAATTTTTTTTTTAATTTTTTTTTCTTTGCTCCTATTTGGGTGGTAAATCCATTTTGTCCTAAAATAATAGTGTGTACCCTTTTATTTATAAATACTCTAAGGGATAAAAGAGTTAAAATTATTAATTTAGCAAAAACTATGGATTTACCACCCAAAAATGATGAAATTAAAAAAATCATTAAAAATCATGGTCGCGTTTCTCAGCACGATTTTTAGTTGCATTGTGTTTGTAGTGACTAAAACTACCACCCGGCTTCGTTTTCGGTAGCAGTCTTGATATACCCGGTATATATATATATATATGCTCGTGGATGAGATACTTTTCAAACGTATGATGCATATTCAATCAAATCACTGACTTCAAATTAGAGTTCCAAATTATCAAGTTACTGTAAAAAATAATTCCACAGCAAATAGTAAAAAAAGCTAATACGAAAAATACTATTAGAATGTTATACCATACAAAAAATGCTAAAATCATTAGACCAGCTCTACCGAACAAAACTTTTGCTGTATCAAAAAAATATCCTATACCCGAAACAAGGCGAAAATGCAAAGATTCGTGGTTATATAACCAGAGTGGCATGTGAAATTCAAATAAAAGCATACTTCAAAGAGAGGTGAAATTGGTATAACTAGATAATTTCAATGTAGACGACTAACGAGAGTGCAACGAACAAAAATAAAACACTGAGCGAAACCTGAAAAACGCTATCGGGGTACGCAGCGGTCCTTTGATTCATTACAGTTATCTATTAGCCACCGTCAGTTTGACTTGAAAAGATACGGTTTTGCTTCTCGTGTTATTTTTGAATTTGCGATGAGCCAGTGTTTTTAAAATGTTTGCGATGGTAGACTTTCATGCGAATGCTTTTGAGGAATTTTCACCATTAACAATTTTTTCACCATTAACAAATTTTGTATCTCATAATTTTTATCGCTCATATATTTAGAATATAGAGAATCCACAGCTGAGCATGTGTGTCCTTTAACATAAAAAGGGATGCTTTCACATGCTATTGAAATAATTTTACAATTGTGAAAACAATACAATAAGTCGTTATCACAATCGAAAGAAGGAAATATAATCAATTATTAGAAAAGTAACAATAGCGTTATAATCTTGATATGCCCTGTATATATATATATATATATATATATATATATTATTATTTGTTTTTCAAATAAGTAGCTAATTTTTAGTGTATAGCTTTTATTTATTTTTTTTTATTTTTGGATTGTAAGTTTTTTATTTTATCGTTATTATTTCTGTTGCCTCTGCTTTTTCACCTGCTTTGTTTTTGTTTTTTATTTGTTTTCTCTTATATTCCCATTTGGTTCTTTTTATTAGTGTTATGAATTATTGTTATTATTCTTTTTAATATTTTTTCTTTACGTAGGAGGCAAGGATCTTGTTATCGTTGAATCTTTACCTATATGTGGAAGCTTGTAATTGGTATTTATTTTATTTATGGTTGATATCCTATATTTTGTTAATTTATCTGTAAGCTTTCCTTAAAAATAAATAAATAAATAAATAAATAATGGTTTTGTCACTTTAAGCCTCGGTGGCGTAGTTGTACTAAGGTACGGTTACAAAGCTGAGGTCTTGGGTTCGAATCCCGGGCTGGGCAAAGTGATATTGGATTTTTCTATCCATTATCAGTCCAGAGTCAGGAATTTGTGCCCGATATGGCGATAGGCTCGCCACCTATCACTTTGTGGGACGGAACATACAAGGCGAAATGTGGGTGTCCTGGCACCGCTGCCTACCCCTTCTTGGGATATATGCGTGAGTTTATGTATGTATGTATGTCAATTTAAGCGATTTCTATTATAAAAGTCAGATAAGTGTGCCTTGCACTTCGATTAAATATATACCTTGTACTGCAACCTACTTATACTATCTGACAACTATCGATTAGCTCCCATGGCCATCGTAATATCAGGATAAAGACCAACATATTTATATTTATGATAACGTTACGATATGATGTTGAATTAGTTGATTTTTGTAGAATGAATGTATGTACGAATGAATGAACGAACTGCTTGATTGAAGACCTAATAAAAGACCACGCATAATGACAAAATGGTATACATATTAAACCCATCTAGGCTCGCGGTTCTACGTATAAATGTGCTTGTAAATATTAAAGTTTGGATTTTAGTGTTGGCGCTGTGATAGTTGTCGCTGATACTTCATCATATTTAAAAGCACACGCACACATAGAGGTGTGAGCCAAGATGAGTTAAAACATATATGAACATTTTTTCTATCAATGTCAAAGTTACTATTTTAGAAAACGTGTGAATATCACATGAACCCCTTAGTTCGAGAAGATGACAATTTTGGGTATATGTTAAAGGTAAAAGCTATATATTTGTAATACCATATTTTACTGCCCACTTCACTGTGTAAATGTCAAAATATTATTTTAATAAATCGTACTTTTTTCCACCAACCAATAAAAGCTTGTAATAGATTTTTCAGTTTTTTTTTATTGCGTTGTTTGTGGTTTTTTTTTTTTTTTTTATTATTTATACAACACTCCCCTGAAACTTAACAGGGTCTTTTTTGCACTTTATATTTTTATCTCTGGGACAAGTCATCCGTCTGATATTATTATGAGGTTGCTGTTCTTACATTTTTTTTTTTATTTACCCAGTGTTTTCACATAATTATCTATTTTTTCCTGTATATTTATTTATTCCTATTTTTGTTTCTTTTTTTTTATTATTATTAATGTTTCTTTTTTGTCTTTTCTTTCCTTTTTTTTTTATAATTTCGTTCATAATATCAGTTACAATTTTCGTGACTTATCCTTCGCCCTTTACATTAATTTTCTAAGCTAACATTGTGTGTAATTGATAAATTAAAAATAACTTATAATAACATTTAACATTTAACTTATAATAACATTTGATTTACAATTAGATGAAAATTTGGTTAAGATTTGTACTCGTATATATTTAATTATTTAATTACATTTAAATGAAATTTAATTTTAAATCCACTGATTTATATTACGTTGGTGCAATTTTTCAGGTCATATTCATTTATACATTTTCACATTTAAATATCCCATTTTGCCGTGCTCCCATTTTCCCGGCATACTGTTTTCGTTACTTTTTTGCAGAAGACGATGAAAGCTTGTCTCGTGTCCGGGTTAGCCAGCAAACCCGGTAATGCAGACAGACTTAGGTCGCTGTCGGTCTCACACTCCAGCCGGTATCGCAGCGCGCAGAACCGTGGACAGTCCAGGAGGACGTGGGCCACATCCTCCACAACTCCGGGCCCACAAGTACACCAAGGTGTTTCGCGAAGCCCGAACCTGTGGAGGTACTCCCGAAATCCCCCGTGCCCCGTCAGCGTTTGCGTCATGAGGGCCGATTGCTGAGTTTTCTATGCGTATTCGTGTGCGGAGGTCGCATCAGGAAGGAACTTTGCTATATGTTTGCTATTTGTGATTGTTGCATACTCATGGCTCCACTTCGCGACGCTCTCCCTCCTGATTGCACCCTTCGCACACGATACCGATATTTGGTCATAGTCGGGGGCCGTCCTCCTTCCTAGCGCCGCTTTCTTGGCTAGCACATCGGCACGCTCGTTTCCGATCGTGCTGACATGGGCCCGGAGCCAGTGCAGGCGCACATCCACACCCACGGCAGCCAAATCTCGGATGTTCCGCTGTATCCTGAAAGCGACGGGGTTGGTGGTGTTTATTTGTTTTAGCAGGTCTAAAGAAGACCTGCTATCACTAAGGATGTTTATAGTCTGTTCATTTAGTACCCAGCCCAACTCTGTCGCCTTCAGGAGGGCGAACATTTCAGCCTGGAACACGGTGCAGAAGGATTCCAGTTTGAAGGACTTTGTTCGGACCTCTGCACCGCCCCTCCAGACCGAAAGCGCGGCTCCAACTTTGCCTTCGATTTTGCTACCGTCGGTGTAGATGCACGTTCCAGACGCCCCTAACTCAGCCACCTCGGCTCCAGCGCATCGATCCATGCTGGTGTATGAGACCGGCCGCCACTCAGCGGGGTGCGGCATCTCGGCAGGCGATACTCTGCCCTCCATACACCTACCCGGAAATTCAGCGATAGACCCACCAAGTTTCGCCTCGCGCAGGGCTATGATCTCACGGACTCGGTAGTCTATCGGCAGCAGACCCGCGATCGCAATGGAGGCCACATGAGAGACCGTCCGGTATGCTCTAATTATTTTTTTTGCGAACCTACCTTGGGTTGCCCTCATGAGCCTTTCCACGTATCGCAACTCTACCGCCGATCCCCAGGCGCTCGCCGCGTACAACATTATGGGTTCGATGACTGCTCTGTAGATTGTGCGGACGATCTCCGGGTTCAGACCCCACGTGACCCTTGCCGTGCGTTCAAGTCTTTTGTAGATTTCCGCGGCTTTTCGACATGTCTCTTTCACGTGGGATCCAAAGCCTAGGCGGTCGTCCAGCACAACCCCGAGCAGCCTGAACCTTTTGACCATCTCAATCTGATGCCCGGCCATGTGCACGACCGGGGCCCTTATCCTGAGTCTTTTAGTGACCATCATTGCGTTGGTTTTTTCCGCCGAGAATTTTAGTTTGTTTTTGAAGCCCCAGTCGTGCACATGGGCGAGCACCCGATTGGCGGTTTCCTGGGCCTTACCGACATCTTTATCGGATATGGCCAGGACTATGTCATCGGCGAACGCCTGGCAGTAGACCCCGAGTCCCCAGACCTCCCTTATCAGGGGGTCCAGCACTAGGTTCCACATAGTGGGGCCCGCTATTGAGCCTTGCACGCAACCTCTTGTGGTGGGTTTTTCGTAGATCGCCCCCGCATACAGGATCTCCACTGTCCTGTCCCGCAGGTAAGAGCGTACCAAGCCATACAAATTTCGCGGGCATCCCCTCCCAACCATGCTCAGCTTTATGGCTGGCCACCAGGCGTTATCGAAAGCGCCCTCTATGTCTAGGGATATTACGATTGTAATTTTCTTGTTGTTGTTTTCCTTTTTTAAGTGAGCTACTAGATCATAGAGAGCGTCCTCGGTCCCGCGCTGGGGCATAAAACCATATTGCATATGGTGCATGGTTGGCAGGAGATGCCAGCGGAGCCTGCCCACCAGCATCTTTTCCAATATTTTACCCAGGATTGATAGTAATCCTATTGGCCTGTAGGAGCGTGGGTGGGCAGCGTCCTTTTTGTTTGGCTTAGGTAAGACACAGACAGCGGCACGTTTCCATGGAGCGGGAAAACACGATAGGCGGAGTGCTGCGTTTGCGAGGGCTAGAAAGCAGCCCTCGTCTGCGCCAATTGCCTTTGCGCATACGTTGGCTGGAAGATGGTCCGGTCCCGGGGCTTTCTTTGGCGAGAAAGTAGACGCTGCCCAAGTCAGCTCGGCTGCCGTGAAGCTTGGGTCATCTGGTCCGCATCGTTCCAAAACGTCCCTCGCCTCGACCGACGATCTGACCGCCGCTTGTTCCGGGGAGTCGTTTTGCGGATCGTCGTCCGGAAACAGTTGTTCCGCCAGCAGGCGAACCGACTCGGCCGGCGTACATGTCTGGCCATCTCCAGCTCACAAAAGGCAATCGGGTTTGCGTCTCTCTGTTGTACGCAGGACTCGGTAGACTCCGTCCCACATGCTCTCCCGCTCCGTAGTCGTGCAGAATTCCTTCCAGCTGGCGGTTTGGGCGGCCGCGGCCGCCAGTTTGTAGTCCTGTAATGCCGTCAGGTATTGTTGGATTACGTGTTGCCTGCGTCTCGGAGCCGCGCACCGGATTCGTCTCCTCTTGGTGTTTACGTCTTTCTTTTTGGCTTGTAGCTCTGCGTTCCACCAAGGGGGATCCGGCCGGGAATGCGGCGCCGAGAGCTTTGGCAATGTAGAATCGCAGGCCGCCATCACCGCCTCTGTATAGGCCACCGCTGCGTCCTCTACGCCTCCCCGCGTCTGGAGGGCGTCCATGAATTCCACGTTGAGGTTTCGCGATCTCAGCTCTCCGGATAGGGTGTCTTGGAAGGCTTCCCAATCGGCGTTTTTCGTGCGGTACTTTCGGGTTCTGGATCGCGGAGGAGCAGGCAGTGTCCGCGCCGAGAGGCGAGTGACGAGCGTTTTATGCTGTGCTGACGTTATTGAGGGGTCAATGAGCCAGTCCACGACGCGCGGAAGCAGAGCCGAGCCGCATGCAGTCACGTCTACATGACTGCAGCACGCTCGGCCCCGTCTCCACGCCTCAAAGGTCGGCTCATTTCCCTCATTTAATACTGTTAAATCATGTCGGTCGAAACAGTCCGCCAGCAGTTCGCCACGCTCGTCATCGCGATCACTCCCCCACCACCGATTCCACGCATTGAAGTCACCTCCGACCACCAACCGCCCGGACCCAATCTTGGACATGGCCACTTCAAGCTCGCTGAGCTGCGATCTAAAAGTGGCCAGGGTGTATGTGTCATTCCCGGGCGGGAAGTACGCGGAGATAACTCCAATCGGACCCTCGTCGGTGTCGAGGATCGCGCAGGCCATGGTATCCGACTGCAGTGCAGGATCCAACGTTAGGCGCAGTGCATCATTTAGCACGACGATGGCAGCTTTGTTGGGCCCGAATCGTACAGTCGGGTGTGCTTGCACTACCCGGCCGCGCGCCAACGCAGCCAGCTCACCTCTTGCGCCAACGTACGGCTCCTGCACCAGGATGATGGCCGCACCCAGGCGCACTCCTGCGCTCATAACTTCTGCAGTCGCTAATCTGGCGCGGTCCAGGTTCGCCTGCATTATTATGAGTTCCCGACAGCTGTCCGCGGCGCCTTCAGCAGTACGTCACTCGCGATCTCGCTATGGCGTCCCACTTCTGGCGCACCGGGCAGCCTTCGGAAAATGCGGTATGGTCATCCGCCTGGTCACGGCAGCCCTCCCGTTTACAATTGGTGCACCTTGGCCTCTCACCCCTAGCGCGGGCCGGACAGTCACCCGCATGTGCTTCGCTGCAAAAGGAACAAATTCTTTCCGCGGCTTTGCAAAACTTGCGGGTGTGCCCGTATCCCAGGCACTGCGAACATTGGACCAGTGGGGATCTATCCCTCACTGGCCTTCGCTGGAGCCCCACGTAGATTTGCCCAACGCTAGTAAGCCTTTTCCAGAGTCCCGGGGATACCTCCAGGACTACATGGTTTTCCAGCGGGTTTCTCGCCTTCCTGCGAAAGAGAACTTTCGCAGTTTCCTCTAACTTGTTGAGTCCCTGTGTGATGTGGGTGTTTTGCATCCACAGAGACTCAACAATGTCTTCATTAGAATTGAAGGCGAGAACGTCTGCTATCTCTACGAGGGGCTTCTTGTTCTGTGCCTGGGTCACTGTGAGGTCCCGCTTCCTTAAGGCCTCCGCGACCTTTTCCGCTTCGCCCCTTGCTGAGAGGCCCAGCACCACCTTGCCGTCCCGCACCCTCCTGCACCTCTCCACCCGCAGACCCTCCGCCCGGGGGTCCAAGCCCGCCTGGATGCTTTTTATGACATCGTCAGACGTGGCATTTGGATCACCGGAGGAGACTATCAGCGCGTGGGAAGGCGCAGAAGGGCTAATCTTGGCAGCAAAGGGTGGCGCCGCGCTCACCTCAGCATAGGTCCGCCGAACCCGTGTATTTTCTGCCAGTTCTTCCCGGAGGTCCGCCAGCGCAGCCATCAGCTGTTTGTCTTCCGCCCGGTTCAAGGGTGGCGTCGCGGCCAGCTCCTCCCTGATATTCCGGAATTCTCCCCGTATGATTTCAGGGAGAGATGTCGGCTGTCTCTTTAGGATGAGCGAGCGCGTCTCGTCCAAGGATGACACCACATCGTGTGCCACCATCAGACGAGCCGCACTCACCTCCTTCTGTAGACCTTCCAGCTTGGCCGCGACCTCCTTAGTGGCGGCTCCAAGATCCCCCGCCAGTTTTTCAACTGCTCGGGAGTGTCTTTTCGCCGCCACTTCCATATCCCGGGCAGCGGAGGTTCTGGCAACGCTCGCCTCCCACTGCAACCTGTTACGGGACTCTGCCAGATTCAAAATGAGCTCGTAGAGCAGGTGGAGGCGATCGACAACCATTTCCCGGACCTCCTTCTTGAGGTTTCCCTTCGACTCCAAGGCTTCTTTCGCCTCCATCATGGCCTTGTTCGCCCTCTGAGCCGAGTCGACGAGCATTCCCCCGAGACTTGGTCGTTCGCTGGTGGCAGCGCCCACAGACGCCCCGAGATCACCACCGCCCTCCGAGAGAAGTCCCCGCCTCCGACATCCACGGTTTCAGCATGCGCCCTCGACGGCGAGGCAGATGAGGCCACGCTCTGAGCTCCCCTTAGCTCATCAGCGAGTGAGAGCCTACGGGCGCTCATAGTCCCGCTGGCCTGCACCGAGGTGAACCCCTCCTCCTCATCCGGGCGCAGGCCTGGCGCTTCGACCACTATCGCTGGCGCCTGCACCGGGTTCGCCGTCTCGCGGCCTGATCGCAGTGACCGGTACGATTTTGGGGCGGCTGTACCTTTAATGTTCGGCCTCCCAGTGGAAGACATGTTTTATGGTGTTTGATCAGGGGAGTTAAAAAAAAAAAAAAAAAAAAAACTATTGATAATTAGGTAAGTCGGGTAATACAATTCTTATATTTTAAAATATGTCAAGAGATAAAATTTGCAAAGTCACTATAGTAATAATCGTCAGTGGGTATAATAAATGGTTAAAAGTGAATCAAGAAAATAGGTTAATAAATGGGACGATAGTCTATACACATAAGAGATGAAATCAAGAAAATTAATTAATAACATGGGACAATAGTCAATAAACAATAAGATTGAAATCGGGAAAATTAATTAATTACATGGGACAATAGTCAATAATAGAAAATTAAATCAATAGAATTAATTGATTACATGGGACAATAGTCAATACACAATAGAATGATAATAATAACAATAACCTTATTTACTATTTACAATTTAATTTAGCCAAATTTCTTCACGGAAAAAAAAAAAAAATTATTTGTCAAAAAATAAGGGTCTGGTCCTAGCTATATAGATACCCAAAACCGCAGCTCTCTACGACTGATAGTTATCGAGTTGCAGAAGTTTGAAAATTTTTAAGATGGCGGCCAAGATGTCCGAATTTCCCAACTTCTCTCCTATCTGTCGTAGAGGTCCCGTGTTTGGGCTCAAGTTCCGTGGAATTGGCCGACCTATACTGCTGTGACATCAGAATAATTTTAAATAAAATAGAAAATAATTATCAGTAAAATTTATATAAAAAAAAAAAAAAAAAAAAAAAAAAATTATACGTGATTTGACGACTATTTTTGTCCTTTAAAGACCTACTTAAAATCGATTACAAAGGTAGACACGCGTTTTAAAATTTTTGTTTTTTTTTTGGTTGTAATTCAAAAACGGCTAATGCGAGAAATATACAAGTTTGGAATTAGAATATTTCTATGAATGTCTTTAAGGCAAAAATATAAAAAGAATAGGTCGTGTAGAGAAGAAGAATAGGTAGTGTCGATTTCGTTTCTGCGTAATTTGGGTTTGAATTTTAGAACTTTCTAAAATTATAACTATTCCGCTTGCTGTTCTAATTTCGGACTTCTTTCTTCCAGTTTTCGGATGGTTCCAGGTCCCCCGTCATATCAGCCTGCTGATTCCAGCATCAGAAGTGGTCGCACGCAGCCAGAAATCAGACCTCGTGGCCACGTGGTACAAGGCCGCACCAAAAAACTGGTATGTCGTCGATCTTATTCTCGAGCGCCAGGCCAAAAACTACTTTTCTAACCTCAAAATGAGGTTATTTCCGTCTAGAAGTTTTTTATGTCGCACTTTCGGGTCTTGTCACTTGCTTCACTTTATGGGGCTTCACTTTCCGCACAGTTTGACGTATCACTTGTTAAAATCACTGCACTTTTTCCTATTTTAGCGATTTTTTTGGTACAGAGCTCCTTAAAAACGATGCTCTTTCGACCGCGGATCCCGTTGTTTGTGGTTATTTCTGTACGGATCCCATATCAATAAATACAAACGTTGCAGGAAATAGCCAATTTGATTCCGCTGTGCATATATTAAAAGGAACAAATGAAATACGTAAAAAAATATTTAAATGCACGTGAAATTTATTTTTTGTTTACTGCCATACGAGTTTAAATTCACGCTGGTATTACTAAACGAGTTGCTAGAGATATCCCTAGTGTCACCCACATTTACTTTAGCTTATTTTGGTGCTAAGATATAGAGGGCGAGCCGATAATCACGCTGGACACAAAAGTTCCATCTTGGGCTGAACAACATAATATTAGTTCTCTCCCCCACCTCCCACTTTAGCTTAAGGCCACTGCTGGCTTAGGCCTCCCCCATGGATCACCATATAGACCTTTTGGAAACAGCCTTGATCCAGCAATATAATATATTGCTTACTTAAAATAATTTGGAACGGACTGTTTTGAAATCGAACCCACGTTTCCTAGCCACTGGAATAATAAGACCTGCAATTTATTTCTATCAAAGCAAATTTATCTTGACATAACAATTCATTTCTGTCAAAAAACTGCGGCCTTTCTGTCGAAATTCGTCACAAAAGGATTACATGAATACCCGTCAATAGCTAAATATACATAAATATCTATGTAACATCTTGTATTTTTATCTTATTGTTGTGCAGTCTGTCGCTAACTCGGGACTGCATAAGCCGCAGCTGACAACTCAGTCAGTCCCTTTCCAATTTGTGTTCGAATAAATGGAACCGCTTGAATCGCATAAATGAAAACGGTGGAACAAATTGATTTCTCACTCAAACAGAATCGAGCGCAACGTATTACGTTCTCTACTCTGTTGTATTGTATTATATTTCTTATTTTAAAAATAAATATAATTTGTGCTTTTGTTTTTTCAGGTCTTTTTGTAAAAGATGTTTTCTAAAATCTGAGCTAATTTTCTTACCAGTTCTGGTATGGAACTTTATGACGAAAGAGTAGGTTTGGGAATTTCAGTCATGTTTCATATCTACAGATATGAAAATTTCTTTTGAAGTATATTTTGCGTAATCCAAGGATATAATCATGTGGACTTTTTAATCATTCGATTTTTGAAAGTTCACTTTTTATGCTTGATAATTTGAAATAACAATTTTACTAATTTTCAAGGTGTTAAAATTATATTTTGAAGGCAAATCTACACGAATAGTAATTTAATACAAAATTAATTTTAATGCACTGTTAAAACCGTTACTGAAAACAAACACTTTAATATTATTTGGGAAAATAATGAAAACCAACAAATGTTTGTTTAATTCGTGTTTCGTTTATAACTTCTTTAAAAAGTAATTTTCCCAAGTTATTCTGAAACATTTTTCTAAACAGAAATAATTCTTAAGTTTCCTAAGTTTTGCGGTGAAATAATCGAAGTTTGTACTTTTTCAGTTTGGAATTCCACGACTCATAAGAAGTTTGCGAGAGCTCGCGTGTTGCTAACTTCGTTTGAGTTGGTATTTTTATAAACTTTTTTGTAAAAAGTAATGATAAATGAGAGACCAACATGTTTATGAAAGAATAGGATACGGCCTTAATACGTTATCTTTCGGATTTTCCGCAAGCAATGAACATTAATTTCAATTACTAAATGTACTCACGTATTAAAATATAATTATGTTTGACTTAAAGGCTTTAATTGAAGAGATTTAATAAATGAATAGTATAATATATTTTCACTGGAGTCGGTCATGATTGAGTGTTCCATAAGTGTAATTTTGTAGGCCAGAAAACTCAAACATCTTGTTCTGCTCAACTTGACTTTTGCTGATAGCAATAATTGATAAAGTGCAAAACGCCTTTAGACGGCGTAATAATCTCCAGACTGATGAAATGTATACTTCACAAATACATATAATCTCGCAATATCTTCACATAACTTAAGAATTCGGAGGCTTATACTCAACAATAGCTTATACAGGATGTCCCAAAACTTTACGGGACACTCTGTATACCTTAATAAAAAGTGTACTCAGCAGTTTCTTTTAGATTGATAAAAAGTTCAGTTAATGTACCATAACTAACGCTACAAAATATGTGTATAATGTAAAAATAAGGGCCCCTTTTGTCATGTGTTGGGGAGCAACACGCACGGCTCGGCTCGTGGGTGGCCAATGAAGCGATGACAAATGCCTAATTGAATTTTCAGCCACGATATTGTGCCGTCGTCAGAAAGATTTATACTTATAGATTGTGTCGTACGCTATTATCTCGATCGTTGGAGTTTTGGTATTATATCGAACGTAAGGAGCTATTTGAGGTCTACTAGTCCGCACAAGGCTAGCGTGATGGATTGGGGTCTGACCTTTTTTAATAGTAGAAGAAGTTCAAAGATTATATTAGTTATATTATTGATGAACAGTTAAATTTACATATTTGATAAAAACCATGGTTTTAAAATATGATTATGGAAAATTAAATGAAATACTAACTTGGTAGCCGTAAGTGAATTTTTTGAAACGTTGTCGTCAGATCCTCATTCGTTTATAGTTAGAAGAATCATACGAACAAGAACAAAACATTGTGAATATAAAATAATTGCGCTGGAGATTTCAATAAGCCTCACAAAAACCTCACATGACTTCTGTCAATTCAAGTAACAAGATTTCGCTCACGAGCGATGTTTCGCGGAATAATTGAAGACTGACCCGAATTTGTGAATAAGTAGGAGAGACTGGCCTGTCGAATCCTCGAGTGTGCTCCAGATAATTGAAAGAGATCGCGGAAGTGGAGGGCGAACAAACGTGATGCCACTTGCCTAGTGCAGTGCGGTCGAGTGTGTTTTTAGTTAGGGTTGCTTGTTTGTGATTTAATTTTCTGCTTGTTTTATGCTACATTTTTGTATTTGCAGTTGATTTATTTTCTTTGTTTTTGTATATGTAACTTTAACTCTACAATTTCTCCTTTCTAATCAAGCCGTTCTACATGTTGTATCTCTTTGTAAAGCATCACTTTTTTTTTAATTTTGTGTTAATATTTAAGAGCCTAAATTAATTCACATATCACTGCTTTTAACATGGTTCTAATATTTTTTTACTGACTGCTTTGGTCTCGGGTTCGAATCCCGGGTTGGGCAAAGTGATATTGGATTTTTCTATTCATTATCAGCCCAGAGTCGGGAATTTGTGCCCGATATGTCGATAGGCTCGCCACCTATGACATCGTGGGACGTAACATACAAGGCGAAATGTGGGTGTCCTGGCACCTCTGCCTACCTTTTCTGGGAAAAAAGGCGTGAGTTTATGTATGTATGTATTTTATTGAAATAGGCACACAAACGACAGGTATATATGTATGTGTTATATTTTTTTAACAATGTTATCAAAAGCTTATTGTTAAAAAAGCCCTTTTTCAGTTACGATAGTTTTACTTCTGAAAAATTAAATTATTTCGATTATTTTGCAAAATCTTTTTTTTTGGTATATAAAATGAGTATGTAAGGTATATCTTGTTATATTGTGGTTATCTTGTTAAATATTATATTGGCTAGTCAATTTATGGATGGTATTTCTTTCAACACAGACAGATATTGAGTCCCGGGTGATGTCTACCAGTCGGTGTTAAGGACCCCAGAGATACAAGGTAAGTATGTTAAATAAAACCCAGGATTTTACTAATCAGTAAATTAATAAACCACTTTATAGTATCATTTCGAGAATCTAAACTAATATGATGAAAATGAAAGTTGTAATTGTTTGCTTGCATTAAATAGGCTCTGAAACTAATAAACCGTATTGAAAAAAATCACAATTAGAATTCTACATTTCCCCTAATGAACATACATACTCATACTCACGCCCTTTTCCCAGAAGGGGCGATGAACATACTCGATAAAATACGTTTTAAAAAGCGTATCTGCAATGCAAGTTGCATTGTGTTTGTAGTCACTAAAACTACCAGCGGGCTTCATTTTTAGTACCGGTCTTGATATACGCTATATTATTATTTAGTAATGTAAAAATAATTATTTAGTAATGTAAAAATAAGATGTATGGACGATGCCTTATGAGTTTATACAGGGCATCTCAAGACTGCTACCGAAAACGAAACCGGGTGGTAGTTTTAGTGACTTCAGACACATTGCAACAGAAAATGTTGAAAAAAAAAGCCACGATTATTTTAAGCTATTGCATAGCTTCTATCGCGGGCCTTGAGCGTGGAGACCCAATCCAGAAATTCCATAACGAAAATAACCTAAGTTCGACCGAAATTTAAATTTAATATTTTAATTTTGTTTCTAATATGTGCCAGTACTTTTAAATGCGAATTGCAAAGCTATTGCGTAATTAATTGTAATCTAACCTCTTTCGATATTTAGTTTTGCCACCTATCGATGAATAGCGGAACTTTTAATGACTTTTTGGAATATCACGCTTGTCTCTTTAGTTTTTTATTTTATTCAAATATGTGCCAGTACTTTTAAATGCGAATTGCAAAACTATTGCGTGATTAATTGTAATCTAACCTCTTTCGATATTTACTTTTGCCATCTATCGATGAATAGCAGAAGTGTTAATGACTTTTTGAAATATCACGCTTGTCTCTTTAGTTCAGCAACTCGCCTCTAGGTGGCATTGGTTGTATCGGCGTTACTGCGCATGCGTAATCCCCGCCTTCGCTCCGCAGTCTGGTGACTCATGCCTGCTTAGAGTTTCAGCGTTAGGGCAACTCCTCTTTGTATTTACTTCATGGTTTCGACTCTACGAAGCTCGCGCGTACAGCGAATATCTGTACAATTAAAATCAAAGAAAAACAAAGGAAAAAAGTACTGCATAAATAAAATAAATAAATAATTATAATTACATAAGTTGATAAAAAATGCTATGCAATAGCTTTACCGCGGCAGTCTCCGAGTGCCACACGTCTTTTTTTGAAAATTTTTTCCTATGGTCGTATTTGGATGGTAAATTCATTTTTTCCTAAAATAATAATGTAAACCCTTTTATTTATAAGGACTCTAAGATATAACAGATTTAAATTATTATTTTAGCAAAAACTATGGATTTACCACTCAAAAATTACGATATTTAAAAAAATCATAAAAAAAGTTGTCGAGTTTTTTTGCGAATATTTTAGTTACATTGTGTTTGTACTCACTAAAACTACCACACGGCTTCGTTTTCGGTAGCAGTCTTGATATACCCAGTATGTAGTTATTGTAATATGTATATCATTCTATTAAGTGAGTCAGGATGGGAAATGACGAGCAGTTCTAGACCGCCTTGGTCCATTAAACAGGGTTTTTCTGGCTATTCGCCAAACTAATATCTTCACCTTGTTTATTTTTTTTAGGTCAGAAATCACTCATTGCATATGTTCTAGTAGATTTATTGACTAGTGGTGGGAGTAATTAATGGTTCTATTACTAGACAAGTCTTTTTATTAACAGTATTATGCGACATAATGTAAATATACTTTTTTGCCAAATCTTTCACAATACTGTTATGCTTTCTGTAACGCTGAGGGTAAATATTTTGTACATCAAATATTTTCGTATATCAAAATTTCGTATTTCAAAGCTCTCCAAATTAATACAGAAGGTTTAGTTAAAGATTTACCACCCTCTTGTATCAGTGCAATGGTTTTTCATAAAGGCCTTCCTCTTCTCCATCACAGAAGGCACATGCTTAGTAAGAGGCGGATAACTATGATATTTTTTTCAGTTGTATATATAAATAGATCGTTATGCATGTTCGTGAAACCATGACAGGAGAAAGAGATTTATTTATATATTCATTCGGGAATTCAATGAAAAATATAAATAATATGCTGTCGTAAGTTGAGGTTATATTTTCAGTAGTCCAACGGAACAAGGATTTCCGCATGACTCCCTTCACCATTGAAAGCATATTGTATATTTTAACTGATATTATAAAATCAATTTGGAAAGGCGGAATCTTGCTATATCTCGTAACTACGTCACAAAAAATGTTGATAACCCCATTCACATTTACGATTATGCCGATACGCGTTACATACCTCAATATTTTTTCTTTCCAATATTATTTTATCAGAAGAAATACGTTTCCGCAACGTGCTTATTCTTCAAAGGCTGTTTCGAGTCGAGTAGATCGTAAACTTTACGAGCGCCGATGACATGATGGGGTCAAACGGTCTTGAATTCTGTACCATTCCACTATTCCTTCAGCAAACGGGAAATTCCGTTTATAACACTATTCTAGTAGTTGGTGAGCTGAATCGTATAAACTCTGAGGTGGGCGGCACGGCTACTGCGCCGGATGCGAGGAAAACATTAATCTTTGCTATTGATACGTGCGGCGACAGCAAAATATAACTGCTTCCTTGGACCAATAAAGCTGAAGTGAGATATTTTGGTCTAACAGGCAATTGGATGCTAAGATTGGTCGTATTGTTCTTAATTAAAACATATATTTGTTAAATACTCGGCGAATGACACATCTACAATGCGGGATAAGTGAGGTGTAATTTCAAACATCGCTGGGTTTGGTTAATATGTTTTTATGTTCTAGCTAAGTAAAAAATTAACACCCAACAGTCACATACACAGTCCCCAGACTACCATCAAGTATTGTGTTATGGGTATCAGGAACTACGAGACACTTTTCGGTCTCACCATACTCGAAAGAAATATTTGTGGATCGAATATTTGAATATATGAATATTTTTCTCGGTGCAGGTATCGAACCCGAGTCTGCTCGTTTCACAGGCGCTTGTAAATGACTGCGCCACGAAGGCTAATAAAGGTCCGCACTAAGCTAGGATTGTGGACCATATCGCCTAACCACTCTCAATCATACCCTAGATTGTCTAGACTAGCCTCGTGCCCTGCAGTGGGATGTATAGGTAGGTATATAGGATGATACAGCAATAAAGGTCCCTGAATAGATTCTATGTTATATTTTAATATGTATTTATATTAAGAGCTTTGTTATTATTAGTAGATTTATTGATATCATGATTTTTTACTCTTTACCTATTTATAACACTTCATCTCATTATCTTGAATAATTTACGCATAAAATTGTGTTTTCATTATAATAGCCGATTTGGTCATCAATTTTATTTATAGCATTATTAATTCTTTGCTCATTATTACTTCAATCATTTTTTTTTCTACAATATTTTCCTCATTTTCTAAGTTTAGGTAATTTATTTTTAACAGAACCAGGAAAATGTGGCCTTTGTTTTATTTTCGTCAGCTACAAGTGAATAAAAACAAACAATAAAGAACATCTTATTTACCTTTCGTGCTTAATTCTGATTAGGGTGTATCATGGAGGTTTTAAATTGTTCTTCCTCGACAACATTAAATAAATAGCCATTATTTTGCTCACGCAATCTGCCCCTAATGACGCGTTAAGCTGTGACTTAAACAACTCCATTATTTGATAAAAAATTCTCCGCTTTACTAAGGTTTATAATTTTTATCCCTGGATTTACACGTATCTTTAAACATTTTTTCGGTAATTCAATTATCATTAGATGTTGTTTTTTTTTTGCGATATTAATAATATGGCCACTTAAATAGATTAATCTTCAAGACATAATATAAAGTTTTATTCTTGTTTATAAAAATGACTCCACCTGCTGACAACTACAGTTCTTTAAATATTAAGTATCAATGACGATAGATAAAAATGTCCCGCAATTTGCCGAAATAATGTCGGCCTGTCTTATTCTAATTGCTTGCATGTTATACCAATTGAAAAGTAATTATTATTGATATTGTCTGTTATAAGATCTTATTAATTGGTTTGTAACATCCTTATGTATTGTCTTAGAGCTAAGTCAATTGACATGTAAGTGCTATTATTTTAGATATGTTAGGTAATCGAGGCAGCAATACATAATCGCTACATGATCGTCCATTAACCGCTTCAGGCATCACTTCACAATATGAAAGGATATTCAATCGAACAGCTAAATTGGGTTAATGGACGAATAGATTTCTTGACCTGTGTTACAATTGCGGTATATAATTGAGGTATTGGGCATTATTGACTACAGCTATATGATGAAAAGTCATATTTGGTGAATTTTCAGAATGTTGTGGAACTTTAAACAGTCAAATAAAATTAAAAGGTCGCAGAATTAAAGGTTTTGCTAAACAGTACGTTCAGCAGGACGGCTTTGTGTGATATGTTCCATACTATGGATGGTTAGGTTTCTAGCATTCACACTAAGTGAACGAAGCGCAAAGCAAACCAACCAAAACTGTAATTTAGATAGGCTCTGGGTAGCAGCTTCAATGAAAAATTCAAAATTACAGTCTTAAAACGCTTTATTAACAGCATCTACTGGGCAACTTCAGACTAACATAGTATGTCTCCGGATGGCGAGCTCATTGGAATGCCAAGCATTGCTTTGTAATTCATGGTGCTGTTTGGTTTTGCTACTGTCTATGAGCGATCATCTCGCTAACCATCATTTTTAACGTCTCGCTATTCATTGCAATTAAAAATATATAACAAGCCGAAGCACAGCGACGAGCAGCCGTCAGTCAAAGAAATCAGTCAAATCCATTCAAGTTGTAATTCTTGAGTACTGCACAGTCGAATTGGTGCCATTATCAATACTGGTGTGAAGCAATTTTCTTCTTGTTTTTATCAGCCACAGGAAGTCCACTGCTGAACATAGGTCTCCCCCAAGGATCTCCACATTGACCTGTTGTAAGCGGCCTGCATCCATCTACTTCCTCCAATCTCAACCAGGCCGTTCGTCAAACTTGTAAAAAGGTGTCCGTGACGAAAGCGATTTTCGCAACACTTACTAAATTATGTTTTTTTTTAATGCACTGTACTTGACGCACTACATTGTCGTTTCAGTATTTAAAAAAGTACTCACTATTTCCTCTACTATTCAACTAACCTAATATGAACCGTTTGACGGTTCATACTTTTCAACTCACACAATTTCAATAACATTTTCCGTGAAACTACAATACCATGTCACAATTACGAAATTGTTTCGACTTGAAAAGTATGAAACGTCAAACGGTACGTATAAGTTTAGTTGGAGTGTGAATAGCATCCCCCCGTAAGTAATATAATGAGGGTATACAAGAGATTACGGCATACGATGTGTTGTAAATAGTTGCACAAAATCCCTTTACGGTCCGCGGCTCAGAAGTTTATTTCTGACGCGTGGTAACAAATCGATTCGAACACGGCCCTCTGGCGGTCGGTATTAATTGTGAAAGTTACTTGCTTGTTACCAGCGAACTAATCTGGCTCGCGAACGTGTTATGTTACGCTACCTTACCTCGGATTGATAACGGTTTATGTCTTTTGTACTGGATTGTTTCCTGTTTGGTTGTTGTGTATTTTTGTTTTATCGTTGGCAATTTTTTTTGCTTATATCTTTATCAGCCCACGTCGAACCACTGCTGGATATATACCTCTTCATTTGCATGCCACATGTTTCTGTCTTGTGCAGTGTGTGTTTTTCCTTAATTAAATTATAATTATAAATAAATACACCTAACCTGAACAAACATAGTAATGACCCTACACTAGAATCGAGTCTTGTATCGTGAGTATCACTGGAACTGTGGTGATACTCAGTGACGTTTTCGGTCTCACAAAGTAATAATAATTTTGTGCACGTAAATTACACTTAAGTGTGTAGCCTGTTGATTAATAGACTGACGCGTTTGCCTACATATGCACGGTGGTCGCGGGTTGAAATCACAGTGTTTTTATAGTCATTTACCACGCACAATAACAATGAACGAAAACAACCGGAGGAAACTTGCATACCATAGAGATTTGTATGAATGTATATGGCATGTAAAGTCCGGCATGCTGCAGTAGATCAGCGTGGTGGACTATATGACATAACTACTCTCTATCGTACTTTCGATTGAGAAGATTCGAAGTGGCGACGCGTGTCCTGCAGTAGGAGGTATATGGGCTGATGCAGTTATAATTATTTCCACATAGCAATGTGTTTTACTTGTCGCCAGTCGTATTATGGTCACTATATAGTATCAGTATAACAAATATGTATTCGAGCTATTTAAAAATGTTTATTTATTAAATTATTCTTTTTTGTACACCAAATAAATCTTCATCCATCAGCCAAAGGAAGTCCACTGCTGAACATAGGCCTCCCCCAATGATTTCCACAGAGACCTGTTGGAGGCAGCCTGCATCCAGCGACGTCCCGCGACCTTTACCAGGTCGTCGGACCATCTTGTGGGTGGACGTCCTACGCTGCGCTTTCCGCTACGTGGCCTCCATTCGAGCACTTTCCGACCCCATCGGTCATCAGATCTCCGCGCTATGTGCCCTGCCCATTGCCACTTCAACTTGCTAATCCGGTGGGCTATGTCGGTTATTTTAGTTCTCCTACGGATCTCCTCATTTCTGATTCGATCTCGTAGGGAAACCCCGAGCATAGCCCTCTCCATAGCTCGTTGAGTGACTTTGAGCTTCCTAATAAGGCCCATAGTGAGAGGCCACGTCTCGGTGCCGTAAGTCATCACTGGCAACACACAACTATCGAAGACTTTCGATTTAAGGCACTGAGGTATTTTGGACGAGAAAACGTCGCGTAGTTTCCCGAACGCTGCCCAACCGAGTTGGATTCGACGATTGACCTCTCTCTCGAAGTTGGACCTGCCTAACCGGACCACTTGTCCTAAATAGACATATTCGTCAACAACTTCAAGAGTCGAGCCCCCAACACAGATGGGGGTGGGCACAACATGGACATTCGACATGATCTTCGTTTTGTCCATGTTCATTTTAAGACCCACCTGTTGGGAGACTCGATTGAGGTCTTCGAGCATAGTGCTAAGGTCTTCCAGCGATTCTGCCAAGACTACAATATCGTCGGCAAACCGAAGGTGAGTGATATACTCGCCGTTGATGTTGACGCCGAATCCTTTCCATTGCAAGAGCTTGAAGGCATTTTCCCATTTGGTCAGGGATGCTCCTTTGGTCAGGGATGCTCCTATCTAGTGGTCATGGCCTGCCCTAGTATAGGTGCTACGAGTACGCGACCTCGGCCCCCGAGCTACTGCAGTCACCTTAACTTCCCGTCCGTGACTGCAGTATCCACTCCCTCAGGCCATACTCTCCTTTCACAAATCCTATTTCCTTTCCCCGGTTAATGGCGGGCAGCAGCGTCATTAACGCCAGTCCCCTACTGCGCTCGCCAACCCGCCTGCCAAGCGTGGCGAGTATTGGCAAATACCCCCCCTTAATGGCGACACATATTGAGACCAGGCCCCCAGTCCCCGGCAGCCCCACTATTCCTGGCTATGGTAGCAGTCATGGTTACGGTGGGGCAGGGGGTACTAAGAATCCCCGGGTTGGCCCCGGCTACCACCCCCGACGACGACTGGCCCTGGTAACACACAACATTCGCACATTGAGGACAGACGAGAAGATTGTCAAACTGGAAGAAGAATTGAGCAGGTTACACCGGGATATTCTGGGGTTATCGGAAGTCCGAAGAATCGGGGAGGATACGATAACCCTGAAGTCTGGTAACCTGCTCTTCTACCGGGGGGACGACCAACAGTCCCGAGGAGGTGTCGGATTTCTCGTCCACAGGTCCTCATCAACAACATCGTATCCATCGAAAGTGTGTCGAGCAGGGTAGTATACCTTATACTCAGAATATCCAAAAGATATTCGTTGAAGGTCATACAGGTATACGCGCCGACCTCGACACACCCAGATGAAGAAGTAGAGGAGATGTATGAGGACATAAGTCGGGCCATACATACTTCCAAAACCTACTTCAATGTTGTTATGGGGGACTTCAACGCAAAGTTGGGCAAGAGAAGCGATGCAGAGTTGAAAGTGGGGCAATTTGGACATGGGCAACGGAACCTCAGGGGTCAGAGGCTGGCCTACTTCCTGGAGAAAGAGGGACTCTTTGCGATGAACTCTTTCTTCCAGAAGCCGCCTCACAGGAAATGGACCTGGCTGAGTCCTGACGGTTCTACGAGAAACGAGATAGATTTCATCTTGACGACGAATAGACGGATATTCAGAGATGTCTCTGTGATCAACAGGGTGAAAACCGGCAGTGATCACCGAATGGTTAGGGGCACACTGAATATCAATGTCCAATAGGAAAGGCGTCGCTTGATGAAATCTACGCTCCGACCTACTCGCACCCATATCCAAAACCCCGAGAGCTTTCAACTCGAGCTGACAAATCGCTTTGATTGTCTAGGAGGAAACCTTGCAGTGGACGAGCTAAACAGCGGTTTGGTAGAAGCTGTCCATACGGTGGGATCTAAATATTTTAGACCTCGCCGTAGAGATAGACCACAAAAACTCTCGATACACACTCTTGACCTCATGGCCGAACGTCGATCTTTAGCGCTGCAGTCTTCCGTTGACGCCGAAGCATATCGGCGGCTCAATAGACAAATCTGGAAGTCCTTACGACACGATGTCCGTGCTCACAATATTGTGAGCATTAAGGAGACAATTGAGCGAAACGGAGGCTCCAAAGTGTTTGCAAGAGACTTATCTATTGGGCAAAGCCAGTTGTCTAGGCTGAAGACGGAAGACGGCCGCGTGGTATCGACGAGGGCAGAGGTATTAAGGGAGATCGAGAGGTTCTACGGAAAGCTTTACACCTCGGTTGCCAAACCTGCTGTTAGCTCGGCCGAAGACCCGAGAGCCGAGTTGATCCGACACTTTAGCGATGATATCCCGGACATCAGCCTGTGTGAGATTGAGATGGCCCTGAAGCAACTTTAAAACAACAAGGCGCCGGGCGAGGACGGAATAACTTCAGAGCTTCTGAAAGCGGGCGGAACGCCGGTACTGAAAGTCCTTCAGAGGCTCTTCAATTCCGTTCTCCTCGAGGGCTCAACGCCAGAGGCATGGAGCAGGAGCCTGGTGGTACTGTTCTTCAAAAAAGGTGATAACACTTTGCTGAAGAATTACAGGCCCATCTCGCTCCTGAGCCATGTCTATAAGTTGTTTTCGAGGGTCATCACAAATCGTCTCGAACGCAGGTTTGATGACTTCCAGCCTCCCGAACAAGCCGGTTTCCGAAAAGGCTTTAGTACCATAGACCATATCCATACGCTTCGGCAAGTTATACAAAAAACCGAGGAATATAACTTGCCGCTTCGTTTAGCGTTTGTGGACTATGAGAAAGCCTTTGATTCGATCGAGACTTGGGCTGTGCTACAGTCTCTCCAGCGGTGCCATATCGACTATCGGTACATCGAAGTGTTGAAGTGTATATGTTACTGTAAAAGCTCGAACTACGGTTAATCTTAAGATTTAAGTGTAAGTCTTAGGATTTACCGACATGAGTTGGTAAATGTACGTATTTCTGAAAATACGAAAATTTTTTCGAGCTTTTACCATTCGAATTCAGTATATGCTAGGTTTTACCACTGTCAGCTGGTAGATGTTGGTTTTAGGAATAAAACAATGAGTAATTCTTAATTATTTACTTTAATGAACTATTAGACAAAACAGGTACACAGTATTATATGATAGTAATAAGTACAAACTAATACCAACTTATTTAAATTATTTTGAAAAAACACATAACGTATATCTCTGAATATCTCAATCTCTATCATATCTATCTAGTTAGATAACTAAATCAGTACTTTTCTATTTGGAATTTAACAACGAAATACAAACATAATGCTTACATAAGCTAGTCTAACTTAATAATTATTTTGGGTAAAATTTAGAATAGGGTAGCACGATGTGGTGGGGTGCGGGGTGTGGAGAGGGGGGAGAGGGAGTGTCCCATCTCACTCGGTACCACTCCCGTGAAAAGGTAATGCACCATTCTTGAGATGTATCAATTTAAGTAACCTAACCTACAAAAACACTTGTTGTCAATACAAATTTGCTTCTGCAACGTCTCCGGCGCTGCGGGAAGTGCAGCCCCTTCGCCCTCGCGTAACAAAGGATAGGCACCCACGCTCACCTCTGCAGCTTCGGCTTGCTGGTCGCCTCCGGCGACCAGCCTCAGCCGCTCCGGCTCGCACGGGTGCCTATCCATTGTTACAGCGGGCGGGGGCTGCTCTCCCTCCGCGCCTCCGGCTTTTTATATATACTCTAGGGTTGGTAGCCAAAAGACTACGTGAAGTCGGGGTGCCCTGAGTCGGTTTTGGAGCACATTCGACCTAACTGATTCATAAAGTGAGTGCACTAACTTCCTTCTAAACATAATTTCTAAGGCGTTATAAAACATATTATAACACAACAAAACACAAACAAATCAATATTGGTATAACGCAGATACGAAATCCGCCAAAAAACCATCAACAAAACATTCTTATTTTTTTGTTGACATTGACACCTGAATCGACTTATTTTACATTTTTTGAATCCTTGTCCTCCAGTTAACGACAATTTTCCGAAAACTTCTCGAAGACTCACTCCTTTATCCGTAACAACTTCTTCTATCTTTATAAAATCTTCAGAGCATGCGGCGAACTGATTCTTGATGTTAAGCTGTTTTAGTATCCCCATTTTGGTACCTAGTTGATAAAACTCATTGTTCTTTACATCTATCACAACTGCAATAATGCTTTTTGGGTCAGTTTTAGCTCTGTCAATATCACAACATAACATTTACCGTGCCATTAATGTAAATCCTAAGATTTACCAACGGAATGGTAGTAAGAGTTCGAATCGCAAACCTTTTTGGACATTTACCATTAGGAATTGGTAGATCTTAGATTTTACTGGAATATCTTAGGATTTACTGCAGTTCGAACTTTTACAGTAACATATATACAACAACGCCACCATGTCGGTCCGAGTACAAGATCAGAGTACGAAGGCTATTCCACTACAGAGAGGCGTGAGACAGGGAGATGTCATATCTCCGAAACTGTTCACTGCTGCAAATAAATCTTAAACTAAACTAATATTTAACATAAGACTACATATGGCAGTCGTATCGCTCGAGGCAATATCTTATGAACTACCATGAGATGGACATAAGATAAGAAAAGATAAAAGAAAGAGCAGTCTAAAGTGTACTTTCAGAATAAAACTTGAATGATATAATTAGGAAATAATAAAAATATTCCTACATAGATAAATCCGCCCAAAAACCACACTAAACTGTTCATTTCTGTGTCCGTAAATGCTCAGCAAGTGAAACATGCAAACGGGATATTTGAGATGATTTGAATAGCTAAACATAATTATTTTGCTAATGACGCTACGCTAACACGTATTATGCGAGTTAACAATTCATTGTGTTAATTACTAGTGCAAGTAGATGCAATCAACCCGGTCTCAAAATGTTACGCATTGAATAATCATAGATACACGAAATATGAGCAGTTAAAGTAATTGAATGCTTTTTAGGTTTTTATAAGGAAGGAGCCCTTGTAATTCGGTAAAACAAGTTTATATGACTCCAAAATGTTTGATCAAGATCTTTTTCATTTGGGTACAGGTGTTGTGGACACAACTGTTATTCGTAGCATCAGTGCCACTATAGAATTTTAGCAATCTTAATTTCATTCCAATATTTGATTCGCTAGTCTACATCCATTATCATAAATTCGACCACTATACTATTAATGGCAGATTTGAAAAACTCACTCAATTGGTTTACCTGAACTAAGAAACTAACCTATGACAATACAATTCGCAGCGCATCCACATTTCAATTAACGCTTTGTAATTATCAGTACATTTTAGCTTAAACAGATGCTATTACTTTCAGTAAAACCACAGAAGTAAAACAAGCCGATGGATTCACCAAACAATAAATAAAGAATGACAATATAAAAATCAGTCACGTATTCAGTGACAATGCAAACACGTGTAGCAATATACGTAATAGGTGCCGACCGGCGGTTCTATTCAGTATGATTGTTTCCATTGCTGCACCCATACTGCCATTATGAGAACCGAAGTGGACAGATCAAATGTGAACTAGCCAAGGAAGCAATTGACTGCTTTTTTGAACTTCAATTGGTTTGACTATCCTATTGTTGCTATGCGGGACGTTTGAAATTGGAACGATTTGAAAAGAATTACGTATACTTTGGGAGGTATTGAAGAGATAAATATTTCATTTCTGGAAAGTGAAAACAATGCAAAATAATTATGATTTATTGTTGAAAACGAATGTATTTGTAATCTTTTCTGTACTATATAAAATCTAATAAATAGATATTAAATTCTCAATGTACTAATACAATTTAAAAATTATTTAACAATACAATTATTTTATAAAATAAAAACAAACAAAAAATGTATAAATAAACAGTTCCTATTTCATCCAAAACAGATACTCACCTTTCATCATCATTAAACAACGCAACAATACCGTCATTTGTTTTTTTTTGCATATTGCAAAAATACCCGAGACTCAAACCCGGCCACATCGGCGTCCAATATTTGTCCCAGCTGTGCCATCACGGCTCAACTCAAACGAAAAGGTATTAATGCTGTTCACAATTATCCGGGCAAAACGAGACTGGTCCTCTTTAGTCGAAGGTAATTGTGCGGGCGTGAGGTCCCTAGAGAGTTTTTAATCCGGCCCCCAACTTCCAGAGTCGCATTAATGAGGGAATAACATCGAATTACGGAGGCCTATTTCGTTGGAAAAGTTAGATTGAATAAAAGGTTGTGTGTAGTGAATGTTGAACTTATGATTTAATTGTATTATATGGGCTAGTTGGAATTATTAATGTATGTAGATATCCTTTATTTATATTTCGAATTATGTGATATTTGGTCCATAGGTCACCATACTGATGCGATACTAAATGGACTGTTTATTTTGTTAAGACAAACAGTTGGCTCAGTGCTAGAATTGTTTAACTATCCGGCGAGTCTTAGCAGAGCTTAGTGATTCAGCTATAAGTCAAATTAATACCATCAGTGTATTTTGGTTAGATGCTTTGTCGTTTACTCTGAGTTATGAAGAAAATTGTAACATTTAAAACTATGAGTTCGAAATGGGACACAAGGAAAACTTAAAACTTTTTCGCTAACTTAACTGTTTTAACCTTCCATCTACCTTCTACCTGACGTTATTCCCGACAGTGCCAGGGTCTGCCTTCCGGCAAATTTACCCCCATTTTGCCCGATCATCGGCATAACATAACTGTTTTAACCATGACAAAAGATTCAAATTGATTAACCATAGATCTTTCAGAACCTAATCTTTACCAATAACTACTTGCAAAACCAGAAATATATCACGCATTTTAATGTCACGCAATACGACCTTTAGTAGTAAACACTAAAGTATATATAGCATCAAACGAAGCCAATTTCTGCAGCATCCAAGCGCTCTCTCTAATTTACAACAGATACTAAAGCCACTAGCCGTTTCACACGTGACCTATCATAAATGTGTACTGTATTTTCAATCCGCCAGCTAGTTTTATTATTTACAACAATAATTACATGTGGAATGCTTGTTTTATTTCTGTTATTTGCATAGTTTTGCTTTTTGAGTTCATAAGTTGCGTTTCTATACTCTACTAATGTTATTCTACAAATGGGAAATATTTGATTGTTTGCATAGAGTAGGCTTTGCAACTACTGAAACGATTTGAAAAAAAATCTTTAACTTTAGAATCCTGCATCCCTGGTGAACTTAGGCTATTTATTTATTAAATAAGGTTCATATTTATTCAAAACTAATATGTACATGTAAAATAATCAAAACTAAATGCAACAATCACTTAAAGATAAACGCCACAAATGCTATACGGCTATAAAATATGCATGCGGGCGGAGCCGAGACAAGCCGCTAGCTGCCGGATAAATTAGTTATAATAGTGCATTGGCCTATGTAAATGTATTGAACAAATAAAATTCTTCTTCTACTTTCGTTGACTACCTAATGAACCAATTTGATTTGTGATTTTACGTGTGGCAAAATCCATGGCGTCAATATTTTTAAAAGATCATCAAGTTCTGACAAGGCTCTTTAAATTGAATGGCAAGATTAGGATATCAAATATTGAACGTTATTACGGTAGGCTTTTCATTAGAATTACTAATGTCTTCTTATCACATACTCTCTATTCTAATCATTTGTCAAAGAACTACTGATCGGTAGGTGGAACCCCTTGCTATAAGCTGGAACTCTCCTAAGGGCCAGTGGCTCAATTAGCAAAGCTAAGGGCGTATGCCCACTGCACTTGAATACGAAGGGGTCCAATCTCGTTGAGTAAAATGTCGATCCTTTGAAGGTCTGAGTGCACCTTTATAATCATGATTCTACTTTGAACGATTTGAACGATGAAATATATATTGACATGTAAATTATATAAATTGTTGAATGACAAGTTAGTAAAACATTTATAACTTTTATAAAATTATTTATAAGTCTCATGAATCCTGCATATAAAATGCATTCATCAACTAACGCAAAGCCTGAAGGTATAAGTACAGGTGGCAGTACTGCTAAACAAATCGATATACTTCTTTCGAAATGTAGGAGAGTCTAATCACTTCTCGGCACAATGACCAAACAATAGCAACTAACTTGAGACCATACTTCAATGCTTGAGACAATTAAAAAACTGAAAGGCTTTCGTGGCGCAGGTGGTAAGACGCCGCCTGTGAAACGAGAGGCCACGGGTTCGATCCCCGCACCGAGAGAAATGTTTGTGTGGCCCACAAATATTTCTTCCGGGTCTGGGTGTTTGTGAGACCGAAAAGTCTCTCGTAGTTCCTGATACCCACGACACAAGACTCGATCTTAGTGTGGGGTCAGGACTATGTATGTGACTGTTGGGTGTTATTTATTATTATTTATTTCATCCGATTTGAATTTAAGCGCTAGACTGACGTCCCCATTCATAAATAGTTTTAAAACCTAATTTAGTTATCGCATGTTTTGTCCCTGTCGAATGACTAACTCAGTTTGAGCGAAGAAGACAAAATATTCAACAACAAAAATAGGCTTTAAAAATATCTATAATGCCGTAAAAGTCCGATAATAATGATACCTATATAATTCTATTTCCATCAAAAACATATTCCCATATATTCTGAATATTCTGTAATAGAGAATACATTTCGCGTTTCCGCGTGACATGACGGGTAAGCATTCCCCAACAATTATCTTCACACATTTTTCTTTCTCTGTAAAGGATATGTCATGTTCACATTTAGTCGCGGAATTAAGGGATGACGAATATGTCGCCGGTTCGTCGCATTACACTCAAATTACAGACGAATCGAAAATTATAACGTAATGACGAACATTTCTGACATGAAATCTCTTCCACGAATATCAGCGGATGTATTGAAAATGAACCCATATATTTTTGTGATGTAAATATCGAACTGCGATTTATATTTGCTAGTATGACTCGAGGATCATTTATTTTATTAAACTGACTAAAGTTTAAGTCAAGGATGAGATATTGGATATGATGCAATGCAATTCAAGCAGAATATCAAATAGCAACATACGATCAATGACAGTTAGCGAAAACTACAGCAGCCTGTTAAAAAATGTACCTATTTATGTATTACAGTAAAAAGTAATGCTCGCCGTGCCTCAGAGTTTATGTACTATTGTACGTCCTGACGTTTATTATTACTTTACCAAAAATGATTAAAAGAGTAATGAAGCGCAGTGTCGGACGTCCGCCTATAAGGTGGACGGACGACCTGTTTAAGGTTGTAAAAAGTCAGGCCGCTTCCAACGTCAATGTGAGTTCTTATGGCTAAAAAGAGCAAGCGAGAGAGAAGATAATTATGTAAAATCCAAAAAATATATGCATATAACGTCTTTATACAAATAACATTAGATATATCCTCGAATTACACGAACATTACTATTCCCACCTACGAACTTACAAACATCAGAACTAGGAAATAGTATGTTGCTATTCTAAACCTGTGCTTTAAAAACACCTCACGTACCATTCTAACATCCTAGTTTTGCACTTTACATCCAAAAAGCTGATAGCATCATCGTGCATAAGCCGTTCCGGACCGTCCACTGACCCGTCCGACTTTAATCTAAATTAAGCCATGTTTTGAAGAACAAAAGGTTTATTCTCATTTGGGCTGATAGGTCACGTCATCTCTTATTAAGTTCGCCTGGTAAGCTCCTTATCAGCCGCTGTATGGTAAAGATAAACCGAGCCACCAATGGCCCCGTCTGCCGGAATGCACTCGGTACGCTCGGGTACAACTTGGTTTCATTTTATTGCCACTTACAGTTATGTTTGCTATACAGTTACTACGTTTAAATATTTTTAAATGAACAATAATGGATTCTAAAAGAGATGTAGAATTTAATATGTAAGTCTATATTTTATTTTCTTATGGATAATAAATACAAGGTGTATTTGTTGTTATCCATGTTACGTGTTTGAGTAAATTAGTGAATGAAAAATAAATAGTATCAATATGGAATATAACCGACTCGAGGAGATAATTTTCCATAAAAAGTACATGAAAATTAAATGAAATAATTTATTTAATCCATTAAAATGTTCAATATCATTTCGATTCAGTAATTTTCTGATCTACCACCGGTTCGTATACCGGCTTTCATTAGAGAAGAATGGGCAAGAAACTCTAGTGTTGCTCTTTTCAAAACCAGGTTACAATGTAATGATTGTTACAAACATTACGAGTTGGTTAAAATCAGAGCAGTTCATTAATCATTTGTTGTAAGTTATTTATTTTGTTATTACATAATACTATTCAAAACATTACCTTTGAAGTAAAATTGTTTGCTACAACCCAATAAACTAGTCTAAGCAAGGAAAATCAAAACATAAAAAGAAATACATTGTCCACTAAGAATAAATTCAAAATGAAGACAACTTCACGTACAAACATTAATGTTTATTCGGTTTAGTAAAAGAAAAAGCCGCGTAATAAATAAGCAAACAAGCTAACAGAATGAAATGACAAACGACCTCTAAAGACTTGCGAGACATTTTTCTGATGCAATAAAACTTAAGCGTCTGCGCTTTTTGTTCTTTATGCCGTGTTTTATGAGTAATGAAATATTGTTTGAATTTAAATACACAATACATGGTATATCAAGACTGCTACCGAAAAGGAAGCCTAGTGGAAGTTTTATTGACTACAGACACGATGCATTTTTTTTTGTGATTTTATAAATGTCATCCAGTATGCGTGGTATATCGATAGGTTTTGATAAAATAATTATTTTAAACCTTAATAATAATAATAATAAAATTTATTTAAAAGCGCGTTACAAAAATTTTACCTTAATAGTTAATTAGAACAATTAACAAATGTAACTTAGCACTATAACTAATTCAACAGACTGTGGCCCCAAACTAAGCGCAATGCTTGTGTTTTGGGTGCGTAACATAACACATGGATCAATAAGTCCCGAGACTAACAATGAAAACAATTTTTTTTTTATTCATCAACCTTTTAGGGTGATACAATCGTTCCAACGCTTTTCCAATTTTTCAATACCATGTTTATAAAAAAAATATCTTTCGCTTCAAAATAAGCTTCAGTTTCAGCGATGACCTCCTCATTTGAGCCAAATCTTTTTCCCTGGAGCATTTTTTAAGGTCAGCAAAGAGCCAGTAGTCACTGGGGGCTAAATCTGGCGAGTAGGGGGGGGGGGGGAAGCAGATCAAAGCCCAATTCGTTCAATTTTGCCATTGTTTTCATCGACTTGTGGCAGGGTGCATTGTCTTGGTGAAAAAGGATTTTTTTTCTCTGCATGTGCGGTCGTTTTTTTTGCGATTTCCTCCTTCAAACGCACCAGCAAGTCAATATAATAATCACTGTTGATCGATTTACCTTTTTCGAGGTAGTCAATGAAAATCACGCCATGCGTATCCCAAAAAACTGACGCCATGACTTTGCCAGCTGACTGCTGCGTTTTCGGACGCTTCGGACGGCTTTCGCCAGCTGTGCGCCACTCAGATGACTGCCGCTTCGATTCTGGAGTGTAGTGATGTATCCATGTTTCGTCCATGGTCACGTAGCGACGCAAGAAATCTTTTTGTTGCGAGTAAATAGCGATAAACAGCTTTCTGAATCATCGACTCGTTGCTGTTTTTGTTCCATCGAAAGCAATCGCGGCACCCACCTGGAAAAAACCTTTTTCATGCTCAATTTTTCATGAAGGATAGTAAATACACTTCCATATGATATCTGTGTCATCTCGGTAATCTCACGAAGCTTCATTTTACGATTTTTCATTATAATTTTTGTCACTTCACTCACATTTTCCGGTGTAACGGCTTCCACAGGTCTACCCGAGCGTTCCGCGTCATTTGTGTCGGTACGACCACGTTTAAACTCGGCAAACCACTGACAAATCGTTGCTTTTGATGGACAAGAGTCCGGGTAACATTTTTCAATCAATTTTTTCGCTTGCACGGTGTTTTTACCCATTAAAAAACAATGTTTTATCAGAACACGAAACTCGGTTTTTTCCATTTTTTAAACAAACTATAAAACATACTTTACTCCAACCTTGATAACTCAGCTGTTTCTGGTCCGATCGACTTAAAATTTTGACACGTTTCAAGCAAAGGTTAGTACTCTAGAAAGACCTGGTTACTGGTTTACTACGAGCTCCATCTCTGGGTTAGTCTCGGGACTTATTGATCCATGTAGATAGAGTATTTAAAAATAAAAGGATTCGATTTTAGGAAAAACAATGAATTTACCACCCAAATAAGACAACATAAAAAAGACAAAAAAAAATCGTCGCATTTTTTGTAAATCTTTTAGTTGCATTGTGTCTGAAGTCACTAAAACTACTTCTCGAATTCGTTTTGGCTAGTAGTCTTAATACACCCAGTAAATTAGATTTTATTTATGCCCTTATATTATTAAGCACCGAACACACGATATTGAGCTCACGCATGTATTCTCGAAAAGTTAGGTCGAAGTGTCATTAACGTTACCAATAGTTGGCTGATTTCATTTTAGTTCCAAAAAGTGATACATCGCGAGTATATCCCCAACTGGGCACAAGTTATAATCCAGAGAAACTCCTCAAAGATATTTGAAAAACAACAACCCTCACAAAATTTATTACAGTTGATGCCACTATTCCAGTGAGGCAATTGTGACATGGTACCATCAGTGGTACCATTATGTCACGATTGCTATCCACCCATCCATCCAATTACGCTGATCCATTTATAAGTCATATATTTTCTATTAGTGTGTGGCAAAATTTGGAACGACAACAAAAAAAAAAACTATTTAATCATCAATCAGCCAAAGGAATTCTACTGCTCGACATATGTAGGTAAATACAATACAAAAGTTGATTTTCCTTTGTTTTTATTTGAACTGGAGACCTCATTATGTTTCAAGCAGTATGAATGACTAAAAATTATTGGATACAGAATTGTCATTTCTTTATCGTGGTTTTTAAGTATTTTAATACAAATTTCTGCGTAACATTACTTACTGGAAATGAAAAGCTCATTATGACGACACTCTTAAACATATACATAAATTCTATGAACTCATTTAAAATACTGGTTTATCTCAATTAAATTTATTAAAATACTGTCAAAATACAGAATTGCACGCATAAATATACAGCTTTATTTTACGCCTAAAGAAAATAATGCATTTTAAATGCATTTTGAATCACAAAGAAACTCACATTCAGTGAAAAACTTACATTAAAAATATTTACAGTTGGAGACAATATTATTGCATAAAAATTGTCTTGCAACAAAGAAGATAAAATCAGAAAGATAATTAAAATTTTCTATCCAAGCTACCATGAATACACCAAACAGTCATACACGTAATCTTAAAGTATTGATAAGAGGTCTTATATCGTGAGTGTCATAAAACCGTTTACTTAATTCGCTATCCCAAAACATCTTCTTACAATACTGGTGTCTTAGTGTCACGAGTCAATTTGTAATTAAAAAGTACAAGTGCTTTAGTTTTGTAACGTAAAATAAATAAATATACCCAACAGTCACATACATAGTCCTGACCCGACACTACGATCAAGTCAGGAAGGAACTACGAGAGACTTTCGGTAACATAACCTCCTTTATCTGGTAAAAAATAATTCCATTTAATGTACAATACTGCTGGAGCGTTCATGTGAACAAAAACCGTGTAAGAATAATTATTTAAAAAATCCATCAAGACACTTGTGTAACCGACATTACCTGTCCGAGCAGTCGGGCCGAAAGACCATTCCTGGAGCCGGAGCGCATGAAATTTGACAGCACCCGCCCTCTCCCCACCCCTTCCCCCTTCCCCTCTCCCCCGATATTATTAAGCTGGCATTTATCGGACACACCTCGACACGCAAATTAATAGAGGTAATTCTGGTCGTACGTTTTAAATGAGTAAAAACTGGGAACATTCAATTACACTGCTCGGCTATTGCACGTGATTTACTAACGTGAAATGCTGCGTGAAATGTTATTCGGTTAATTAATATTATCACTAGCAGATGCTAGCTTTAACATATATTATTTATATACGTACTAATGTTGTGAATGGGTATTAGGTAGCCCCTACGATTGAAAGTAATTTGGACTTTAGTTCACTTCGCCTTCTACGCCTAGAGTGGGTTGGTTTACTTTAATAGTGACATAAAAAATCTTAATATATACCGGGTATATCAAGACTGCTACCGAAAACGAAGCAGGGTGGTAGTTTTAGTGACTACAAACACAATGCAACTAAAATTTTCGCAAGAAACGCGACATTAATTTTTAATGATTTCTTAAATATCGTCATTTTTGGGTGGCAAATCCATAGTTTTTGCTAAAATAATAATTAAAACTGTTTTATACCTTAGGGTATTCATAAATAAAGTTGTATACACTATTATTTTAGGAAAAAAATGTATTTACCACCCAAATATGGCCATAGGAAAAAAATAACAAAAAAAATTGTCGCTTTTTTTTTGCAAAATTTTCTGTTGCATTGTATCTTAAATCGATTAAACTACCACCCAGCTTCGTTTTCGGTAGCAGTCTTGATATACCCTGTATAATTCACGTGTTACGTTGTTTGTCCGCGATGGACTCCTAAACCACTCAACTGATTATAATGAAATTTTGTAGATATATGTGTTATTTGTTCCAACTTAAAGATGGGATAGTTTTTATCTCGATTAAATTGACGAAAGTATAAAAAAACGAAAAAACATTTTGCCATACAAAATGTTCATGGGTTTGAACAGTATGTAAAATGTACTCTGTGGTTTGAACTGTCAAACATTTAATGTTCATACCGTCGATAAGGTAAACTCTTCCCTCAAATTAAATATCGTTTACTGTTAAGGCTGTTCGATTATGGAACGCATTACCAGTTGTGGTAAGACGGGCACGATCACTATCATCATTCAAAAAACTTGTCAAAGATTATTTATTACCTTTATTACCTTTTATTACCTTTTATTACCTTTCTCACTGAACTGACACATTGATGTGGATAGCATTCCTATTTGCATGTCTGGAACTTTATTATATATATATATATATATATATATATATATTATGTATATGTATGTATTTTCTGATGTATGTATTCTTATGATCTTATATATGTATATATATATTTATGTATATGTTTATATTACATAATATGAGTATTTATGATTATTTTAATTAGTATTTTGCAATTTTTTTTCCCTTTCTAGGTAGGTTCTATCCTTTACACTTTTGACTGCCCTCTGTTTATCCTATTCTTAATTCCATCCCATGGTTGTCTGTAAGACATTGCCTTTCGGCGATAAGACCGCCAATTGTACTTTTTATATATGTAATTTCTTTCTGTATTTGTTGTCTTTTTGTGCAATAAAGTGTAAATAAATAAATAATAAAATAAATAAATAACGTATTTAATTAATAAAGGTTTCGAATCGCCAACATATATCCACAATATTAGATTAATGGCGTATTTTAGATTTTAAAGATTTAAATTAATGGCAGTCATTGACTTATATTCTACCCATAGACGAAGCGCGTCATAGAAACAGTTTGTCCCGTATTTGTCAAAAGCTCAGTAGCGACATCTACTACGTTTACTTGAATACTACAAATTATGATCAAAGATTAGTAGACAGACAAGACAGTTCATGTCAATAATAGCTTTGCCTAAGATACTGATTTAGTATAAATACCGTCATAGCAATACTATATTTGTAATGTTTTTTTTTTATTTACGTGAATAATTCATTGAAATGATGTAAATAAAATTAAATACTCTTACAAGTGTACAAGTCTGTCAAGCAGTCAATCAGTGTACAATCAGTCTGACATTTATCATAATAACATTTATGAATTTTTAACAAGCTGACAAACTTTTTTCGAGACTAATAGACAAAAGGAATGGTACACCAGAAGTTTACAAAAATGACTACCGCATTTGGAATATCTGAAATCTTCGTATCGAAAATGAATTGAACAAATATAGGTATGTTCTCATGGTAGCCACTTATATCCATTCCCATAATTCTGGAAAAATATTATAGAGATCTCCTTTTTTCGTAACCGACGCGTAAGAATATAAAGAGACTGTCCCGCCCTCACACCCACCACTGTAACTCCTGTGAGCCAGGATCAACAGTGGCACGCAAAGTAATGACACCGAGCATTGAAGCTCGGCGAGTCTCCGGGAATGTCTAACTTGTCTTTAACCCGCAACGAAATTAATCAGAATGTTAAATTAATAGGAGGAGTTGTTCCCTCCGTGCAAAGCGTAAGAATATAAAACAATTTTAAATCATATAAGTCTTCAATAACAATGGGTTCGAATAGTCCATTAAGTAATTCATATTAAGAAATGGGGTCTAAATACTATCCACTGTTTCAAAACATACATACAACACACATATTTTGAGTTATTAATTAACAACATATGATTTTTTTTTTTTTTTTTATTGCCTTGTAGGCAGACGAGCTAGCGGCCCGCCTGATGGTAAGCGGCTACCGCTGCTCATGGACCTCCGTAGTGCCAGGGGACCAGCACAACAAAGTCGCTGCCTACCTCGAGGAAAGTACTCTCCTTAAACCTCGTTTGAAGAAGGACAGGTCATAGCGCTGAGGAAACACCGATGCAGGGAGTTCATTCCAGAGCTTGCACGTACGTGGTAGAAAAGAACGCTGGAAACGTACCGTTCGGGAACGGTACGCCTCCAGGTGGTGGGAATGAACTCTACTGCGGAAACGTGTGGTGCGATGGTACATAGGCGACGGTGGTACCAACTCAAACAACTCCTCGGAGCACTCCCCATGGAACAAACGATAGAACACACAGAGAGATCCGAAGTCTCTCCGCAGTCCTAACGGTTCCAATTTGTCCGTGAGATCGGGATCATTGACTATTCGACAAGCTCGTCGCTGCAAGGAGTCAAGTGGGTCGAGCTGGTATTTTGGGGCACCTGCCCAGAGGTGGGAGCAGTACTCCACGTGGGGCCGGATTTGCGCTTTGTAAAGCGTCAATCTATGACCCGACGTAAAGTACCGCTTGGCTCTGTTCAGGATTCCCAACTTCTTGCTCGCCAGTTTGGCTTTGTCCTCCAAATGACTCCTAAACTCTACCTTGCTTGAGATTTCGATGCCAAGGATTCCAATACTCTCGGATCCTTGGAGAGTAACTCCTTGGAATTGCGGCGCCATGACAAAGGGGTCCTTCTTCGCAGTGAACACGCAAACTTGTGTCTTCGAAGGGTTAAATTGAACTAGGTTCAATTCACCCCATTCGGAGGCCCGCCCCAGAGAGCTCTCGACTTCAGACACAAGTTGACTCCGTCTTTCCATAATGGAATCCCGAGAGTGGCTCCGTTGGCCGATGTACCGCGCGTCACTCGTACTATCATCTGCATAACAATGCATGCTATCAATGGACAACATGTCATTGATATGCAGGATAAAGAGTGTCGGCGATAGCACCGATCCTTGTGGAACACCAGCATTAATGGTCATGGTCTCGGAGCAACAGCCGTCCACTACAACTCTTATGCTCCGACCATCCAAAAAGCTGGCGATCCATTTGCAGAGCCCCTCAGGAATTCCATACGCAGGTAGCTTCGCCAGGAGGGCGCGATGCCACACTCGGTCGAACGCCTTCGCAATGTCAAGGCCGACCGCAATCGCCTCACCCCCACTCCCCAAAGCCTCCGCCCAACGGTGCGTGAGGTACACAAGAAGATCACCAGCCGAGCGACCGTGACGGAAACCGTACTGGCGGTCACTAATTAACTGGCGATCCTCAAGATACCTCAGGAGCTGAGTGTTTATAACTCGCTCCAAGACCTTGGAGAGTAGGGATGTGACAGCAATCGGCCTGTAACTCGAAGGGTCCGAACGGTCACCCTTTTTGGGGACAGGGTATACATTGGCGACCTTCCACGAAGCTGGAACCCGGTTGGCTTTATAGGAAAGACGGTAAAGGCGCGTGAGCACGGGTGTCAACTCAGGGGCGCACGTTTTAAGAACCACTGCGGGGATACCATCTGGCCCACTCGACTTATGGACGTCTAGAAGCCTGAGCTCCCGTCTGACAGCACGCTGGGTGATTTTTACGTCAGACAGGAGGCTCCCACAACGCGGGATGTTCGGCGGTGTGGCGCCCCCGTCATCCAAAGTCGAGTTCGAGGCAAAGAATTGGGCCAAGAGATCGGCCTTCTCCTTTGCACTGTGGGCCAAACTGTTATCGGGCTTACGCAGTGGTGGGAGACTGGACAGGCAGAAATTACCCTCCACAGCCTTGGCGAGCGACCAAAAAGCACGACTCCCAGAGGGATAGCTCTGGAGTCGCTCGCCAATTCTGCGGATGTGCTCCGCCTTGGCCTTAGCTAAGGCTCTCTTGTTGGATCTAGAGGCGGCGTTGAATCTCCGTTTCTCCTCCTTTGAGTTTGGATCCCGACGCCTTCTTGCGTTTTGCCACGCCGCGTATGCGGACTGCTTAAGGCGCGCAGCAACAGCACAAGCACGATTGTACTAAGGCCGGCTGCGACGCCCTGCAGGTATTTTTGAGCTGGGTATGAAAGTCTCCATACCCAAGCTGATCGTATACGCAACGCAGTCCGCACAGGCGTCAGGATCATCGGAGGAGAAACAAAGCCGCCCCCAAGGGTAGGACGCAAAGAATTGTCGCAGTCCATCCCAATCTGCATATATGATTAAAATAAAATACTGAAATCAATTTGCAACTACATTCTTCCAACATATTTGTATTTGTAATGTATTCGAATAGTTTATGCCTATTTGGTCCTCTGATATGAATGTCCCTTGAATAATCTATATCTTATATAGTTCGTCTCTCTCACTCGACGGGCAATTTTTATGCGCGGAAATGAGATATACGATTAAGGAGCTCACCTTGTATTTTAACGAGCTCTAAAATATATTTAATCCATTAATAAATAAAAGATCTGTATTATCGGCACTATTTTGCAATATTATATCACTTATGTTGTATTCTTTAATTATATTGTAACTTCAAAAAATTTCGCTGTCGGTTTGACGGGGAAAAGTCAAAATAAATTACTTATAAATATAAACAAAGAGGCGTACTATTGCCCGGCCGTCACGCAGCCACACACGCGGCAGACTGATTCGTGTGCGGTGCATTGCACCGCACTTGGGTGGGACACGTTTGTTACAAAGAACGTCTTATCTAGTGTAACATTGATATCGATGATGGCAGTAATGAAAAGTGATTGACATTTAAATTGGTTGTCAAATATTTATGCATGCGTTCAGAAATTTATTTTGAGTAAACTAAAGAGAATATATTATGAAGCTATATAATTATAGGACAATTAAATAAATAATATTCACACGTAAGAAGTTTTACTTCTTTTCAAGATCACTTGAAAATGAAAAATCTTTATTGAAATAACAATTTTACATATGGAGTATATTGCAGGGGTTCTCAAATTAGGCGTTGCCTGTGTCTTGAGAAACCAGTTTAATATAATTGTTATTACATTAATTGTGTATGTGTGTGTGAGAAAGTGCTATTAGTGCATGTGTGAGTGTGTATGCTATGTGTTATTATGTTTACTTTTATCACGAATTTTTACAGTGGCTTTTCCTTCGCTATCATTTACTGATAGAAATATAATATATCGTCTCTGAGTGAGACATATAAGTTATATTTTGAAATGTTATGTCGAAGAAAACCCCCGGTTTGTCTTGTATTCGTTCCATGTTGTGATAGGTAGCTAATCGCCATATCGATCACAAATTCCTGCCTCAAATATCAGCTCGGCTGATAATGAATAGGAAAATCCAATATCACTTTGCCCGACCTGGGATTCGAACCAGAGCTCAGCTTTGCAATCATACCGTAATATAACTGCGCCACCGAGGCAGTCGCTACGCTTTATTTGTTTTTATCATATAGTGTTTAGTAATAATACAATCCTTCCGTGCAGACCCCGGACCGGCCGATATTCAGTATATTATAATCGCTTCTCGCTGCTCCTATAAAGTTTTTTAAACTATGCAACAAATTTTAAATAAATTTTCATCAACAGATACAGTCATTTAAAAGAAAGGTGTATACGTAAAGTTTATTAGTATTATTTAGTGCACCAAATTGCACCATTACCATCGTAACAAAGTTAAGAAATTCAAATTTTATATTTTACCGAGATATCGGGATAACGCACTATTTGTATAGATGTAACACTAGAAATTTCAGGTTTGGAGTGGAGTAAAAGAATTTCTGCAACCAGGTGAAGCTGGGCCGGGCCGCTAGTCTTATATATATTTCTCAAATATGTATATAAGTACAAATTATGGATGTTAAAGACCAGGTGAAAATATGAAGGAAAGAAAGAGAAGAATAGACAAAGACGAAGAAAAGGAAAGGTCCATGACTTTCCCAGTAACTGCGGAATACTTTTGAATCTCATAGTTAAAAATATCAACGGCTCAGTAATATCAAGGTAGGTGAATAACGTTGAACCGAAATTCTTTGATGAATCTGATACTTCCCTAGGTACCGCACCTGAAAGAAAATATTGCAGACCTTGATAGTTTTCATTTAACATTTGTTCCACGTTGTCTGGAAGATTTGTGCCAACTTTTGTTTCACACGTCAAAAGATTTAAATCAATTTATAAGGTTAAATTATGAATGAAGAATAGCAAAAAAAAAAACATGCTACAGAACTAAATAAGTTTTTAAACCCTCCCATTTCGAAACTATAATGAATAATGAAATTAAGTATGTATCGTTCTGAAACTTAAAATATAAATTAATTGCCACGCGACGAATAACTTTAAATTTTTAATTAACTGTAAATCCATACGAACAACGCCAGATGCATTAGCATTCACGAAAAATTTTCATTAAATAATTTTAATATTACTTCTTACCATCTGAATCCTTTGTATAATAACTCCATACAGCGCCAGTAATTTTACGCCAAGTTCAGATTTAATTAATTCATAAAAATATCCACTTTAAGACGCAGTAATTTGATGAAAATATTTCGAGCGTTTCCATTAGACTTAACTTCGAAGTAATTAGTTTAAACCTGTTACTAGACCTGTAGTAAAGAATGTTATTGGAGCTTCATGAATATTCATGTCAGGTAATCATGTCAAAGTAAATACGATTAATTTGTGTCAGCTTTCCAACGTTACACCAGCTACTTGGTTTCACACTCGGCGTATATTATACTGAATTAACTTCATTTCTTCAGGAGGAGTTGACTATGAAACCATGTGATGTGCTAGCAAAGTGAATTTTAGGCTCATTAAATGATGTCGTGTTCTATGTAAAAGAATCATTACGAATACTAAAAACATTATAGTTTTAAAAATAACCAAAATATTACTCTAGTGCATTGCATTTGTCGGCCTCCAATCAGTTGGAGTGACGATATCCGAAAGATGGCTGGTGGCGGTTGGAGACGATGGGCTGAAGATCGAGCCCAGTGGCGTGCCGTAGGAGAGCCCTATGTCCAGCAGTGGACGCGGATGGGCTGATGATGATGACTCTATTGCAGGGATGTCGAACCAATGACACGCTTGCCATTGATGGCATGCGACATTATATTTTAGTCACGCTACCAATCACTAATGAAAGCAAAACAACATCTATTAAGAAAAAAATCTCAAAACAATAAAACATATTGCATACTTGGTATTGTAGTATACGTAAATTTTTCCAATAACTGTCAAATCAAAATTATTTAACGGCTCGTCTATGGCCTCATTAAACATTTGTTTATAAAAAATTGCACGTTGATAGACATAGATTCGCCATCCCTGCTCTAATGTATCATCTGATAAACTAGCATCATCATTCTCAAACTGCACATCATTTCTAACTTGTCATGACGACTGGCATTGATAGTAACTAGCGTCGACGGCCCAGCGTTCCAACCAGGATACAGAATTCGAGATTTTAGTTCGAACATACACTACTCATTCTATTTTCGATCCATTACTCTCAAGAATGATTGTCCATTAACATATCATATAACAATGGAATGCCATCACTCCACATCGAGAATGACTTTTAAATTACCCATATAAACACCGAATTACTTTCACGTTGTGTCTGCTTCTTATTATGTCATCGCAAACGACGGCTGTCGGCGGCAAAATTTATTTTTACCAAGTCAACGGAAATAAACACGGAAATGAGAATTGTCATGTATGTAAGAAGTGTCAGTTTGCTTGAGTTTGAACAAATTGGATATAGGAATTTGAATCTTTGAAACGAACATAATGTATGAGGCCATTTGCTTAGTCTTTTATTTATGACATAAACTGAACGTAATGATGATTTGGGAACTAAGTTTTTTCAAGATTTTCTAAGATTTAGGATATACCGGGTATATCAAGACTGCTACCGAAAACGAAGCCGGGTGGTAGTTTTAGTGACTACAAACACAATGCAACTAAAAATTTCACAAGGATACGCGACAATTATTTTTTATGTTTTTTTTAATATCATAATATTTGGGTGGTAAATCCATAGTTTTTGCTAAATTATAATTTAAACTCTTTTATACCTTTGAGTATTTATAAATAAAAGGGTATTTACTATTATTTTAGGGAAAAATTTATTTACCAACCAAAAACGATCATAGAAAAAAAAATAACCAAAAAAAATTGTCGCTTTTTTTTGCAACATTTTTCTGTTGCATTGTGTCTGAAGTCGCTTTACCTACCACCCGGCTTCGTTTTCGGTAGCAGTCTTGAGATACCCTGTATATCAACAGGCTATATGTTGTTGACAATAAATTGACTCACGGGAAAGTTGGTGTCAGGTAGGAAATCGGTTATGAAAAAACATAAGTTACAACGTTACAAGTATAAGTAACACGACAAGGTGTGGATGTGGAAAAAGAATACCCAAAGCTAAGGCCGTGCTTGGACACAAAAATACCCAATACAGTACTAGTTAGATAAATATAATAGATTAAAATATTGATCGAAATAGAAAATCACATCTGAGAAATAATAACTATCTAATAAATATTCCCTATGACCTGCGACTATACTTCTAAACAATTACAAAATAGACATAAATAACGTTTCCCGTAATCTCGATAAAGCTCAATATAAACCCAACCCGCTTGTAAATGAAAGAAAGAAAAAAAGAACAATACAACAAGATTCCACGTAAATTAAACTTTTTTCTGCGTAGGTATACAATTCTGGGCTAAGCCATAAACTTTGGCGATGTTCTAAAGGGAAACACTCGGAATCAGTACAAAGGAGAGTTCATAATAATGCCGCAACTCCATTCTGTGTACTGTAATCATCTACCATTCCCAATTTGCGAAACTTTTTTCATCTTTGTTCACATCTGTTTGGGTGCTTATTCCCCGTCTTTCGATTTTCGTGCCGCTTAAATTGTATAAAGTATGTATAAAATAAAAAAGTAAAAAATCCACAATGTAAGAGTTTATGAGGGAAATATTAACTTGATGTTTGTGTGGCTGTTTTATTACAACCAAACTGTTTTATTTAGGCAATCTTGGCAGGCTTAAAACTTGGAGTGTTGTACGCAAATATATTCATATTTAGCCCTAATAGATCGTTCGACTTGTATTAATGATGTATTTCTCTTTCAAAAGAGAACTGGCTTAATAAATTGAATTGTTTTGTTTTAAATTTTTTTTTGTTGTTTTTTAAATATTAATCATGTACGTTAGTTTTGTTATTATTTGTAATATTATGTTTTGTTCTAGTGTTTGGATATAATTTTTGTTGAATTACGAGTTACAACTGTGCGTCATCTGAGGTTTGAGTTGAAAATCAGCGTTGTGGATACTTCCACAGCATTATACTGAACTCTAACCTTTTTATGACAGCACTGGAATATTGGCTGCGATCTATACAGACACACGTTATAAATTTAGTTTCTAATTCTTAAATTTAATAATAATAATGTGTTCTGTCCTGCATTGTATTGTATACTGTGCTGTCATGAATAAAACAGTTCTTTCTTTCTAATAGTATCTCTATCTATCTGTATTAGCCCATATACGTCTCACTTTAGGGCACGGGCCATCTCTACAGTCGAAAGTTGATTGAGAGTAGTTAGGCCATAATGTCAACCACGCTCGGCCAATGTGGGTTAGCGGACTTTACATACCTTCTTTGGATGAATTTCATCATTTCGTGAAATCATTTCATGAAATTCTTGTAAATCGCTATGGTATGCAGGTTTCCTCACGATGTTTTATTTTACCAGTATAGAGCGGTGTGATTGACTAATAATACACACATGACTTTGAAAAGTCAGAGGTGTCCCATGAGATTCGAACCCGCAACCATCATCCGTTTATCAACAAGTCACCACACACTTAAATAATACTCGTATCTGTATCTGTATCTGTATCAGCCCATATACGTCCCACTGCAGGGCACGGGCCTACTCTACAATCGAGAATACGATTGAGAGTGGTTAGGCCATATAGTCCACCACGCTGGCCTAGTGCGGGTTGGCGGACTTACATACCATAGAAATTCTTATGAATCCCTATGGTATGCAGGTTTCCTCACGATGTTTTCCTTCACCGTTTTAGTGCATGGTGATTGACTATCAATACACACATGACTCCGAAAAGTCAGAGGTGTGCCCTGGGATTCGAACCCGCGACCACCGTGAACATGTTGGCAGTTGCGTCTAGTCCGTTTACCAACAGGCCACCACGCACTTATACTCGTATAAGTGCCCATATCGTCGTCTCCCATATCGGACTGATATAAATTGTATCACAGTGTCACGTATTTTCGAGGTGACATGTTTTCTATGCGTGTTTTAAAAGTATTTGGCTAACTTTTCACACCGACAGATATCGGCTATTTTTACTACAAATATTTTTGACCCGACCACGTTTTATTCAAAGAGGCGTAGACATTGAATCTAGTAACACAAAGTTTACGGGACTTTAAAACGCCTCGAATATAAATCCTGGTTCCACAAATTTCCTTTCGGTTCGCCGTAAAATATTTAATACAAATTTATTGCCTCAGTTTTGTCCGAAACGTCAATACTCTAATTAAGTTGTTTAGTGTATTGGATTTACAATAACAAGTAAATTCTGATCGACGTAAATAGCGTAAATTGACTAACTCCTTCCTATTATAATTTTTTTTTTTTTTTTATTGCAGTGAATGGCGAGACGAGCATGCCGTTATACAAAGCAATGCTTGGCATTCCACTGCGCTCGCCATCCTGAGACATAAGATGTTAAGTCTCAATATGTCCAGTAGTTAAATTAGTTATAAATCTTACTAACTTTCGCGCGCAACTTTAATTTAGTTATAAATTCACTGTTATTGTAAAGGAATAAGGTTTTATTTCCATTGCCTCAAGGTTTTTATTCTAATGAATATTATTAAAGCTTGTTATATCACGTTCCAACCCGCATTAGGCCAGCGTGGTGAACTTTATGGCCTAACCACTCTCAATCGTACTCGATTGTAGAGTAGGCCCGTGCCCTGCAGTGGGACGTATATGGGCTGATACAGATACAGATATCACGTTTAGGTACATATGTTTTTCTTAAATTGGCTCATTGATATTATAATAGACACATTATAGCGTGAAAACGATATTTTCATCAAATAGTGTAAAGTTAGTTAGTTATAAGAATGAAAATACACAGATGGACAAATTAATTTACGTTTCCACTATAGTATTAGTTGGCTGTACTAACTTTATTTAATGTTGTAAGCCGATTAGCGACCTTTCTGCGACCCATAGTCTATCGAACCGTGATCATTATAGCTAATATAGATATGTATTAAAACTTATCTAAGGGCCACCTATACAGGATATAGATCTGGGCATTATTTTCTAGAGATAGATAATATTTTATTTAGTCTATATTTTTTTGCTTCAATGTAAACGTAATTTTGGAATTGCAAATAAATCCATCACAAAGTAAATTCACTATCAAAATATATCTCGATGGGTTGTCTCAAAGGCCTACTCTAGCGAACAATTTATAAAAGCGTTTTTAGAAACTGAAAAAACTTGGCAAGTCATGTATTTACAGTGAAGAATGTTTTTAACCCCTGACACCTGATATCTAGACGAAATGTTTTTTTAATTCATACTCGCTTTGAAACTATTCAATTCAATTCAATTATTTTTTTGTGATAAGCAGATTAATATATACATGTGTTTAAAATACTAGTTTGAAATAATAATATTAAAATTGTGCCTGAAATATTCAATGTTTGTTGATTTATGCCATAGTATTGTATATTTTAAATACCAGATGGTACCCAAAGATTAGTAAATTCTATCTAAGAAACAAAGAAACCAAAGAACACTTGCGCTACCAGCGTGACAATTTTAGTAATATGTGGTCTGAAAAAAGATTCTAATTTATGACACAAGATGTCGCCGTATCAAAATGTCAATTGCGCGTAAAGACCAGATGTTATCATCATTATTATATTATCTTTGAATATATATTACATGTTTAAATCTTTACTCGTAAAATATTTTATTTTTCGCGCAACAGAAATCCTCTTTATGTTTGTACGAGCAAAAAAAGTTTGGAAATTGAGGGTAATACGAAGATTGTTTAAAATGCTCGGTGCAGCAAGATCCACGCTCCCCCGACTTCAAAGTATATTTAAAGGAAATGTACTGGTAAAAATTTAATACCGAATAGGGTTTTCTTTAACGTATTCTCGTCTCAGACATTGTCGGTGATTGGTCGAACAGGGCTGCAAGTGTCTTCGTACGTGAGTTGAAAGCAGAATCGCGTGGAACGAGAGTACGCCAGGTAAACTGGAAAGTTTAGTAAGTTTTACGTGAATTTTACTACTGCAACGTGATTGACACAGTGTCGAATTACTGTGCGCTACATTTTTATTACTGGCTGCTTTGTGAATGGGAATTGTGTTTGGAATTTTCGATGCTCAAGATGTGCAGAGAGAAGGTAGAATTTTGTTTAAGATTCTTTATTTACCTATATCTATATACCGGGTATCTCAAGACTGCTACCGAAATGAAGCCGGGTGGTAGTTTTAGTGGCTACAAACACAATGCAACTAAAATTTTCGCATAGAAACGCGACAATTATTTTTTATGATTTTTTAAATATCGTCATTTTTGGGTGGTAAATCCATAGTTTTTGCTAAATAATAATTTAAACTCTCTTATATCTTAGAGTATTTATAAATTAAAGGGTATACACTATTATTTTAGGAAAAAAAATATTTACCACCAAAATATGGCAATAGGAAAAAAATTCAAAAAAAAAATTGTCGCTTATTTTTGCAACTTTTTCTGTTGCATTGTGTCTGAAGTCGCTTAAACTACCACCCGGCTTCGTTTTCGGTAGCAGTCTTGATATACCCTGTATATTGTCTACGATCTTTTGGCATCCGAATACGTTGTTAAGTTGTCAAAATATTAGGAACAGTTTTATATCTGTCCACATTTAATTATAATATTGGACACTTTAATACTATTAGATACCAAATTTAAATGCTTTATGTTTATTCCATAAAAACAATTCAAACAAAGCGTTAAATAGTTTTTTTTAATGTTATTCTTAGTACCGAATTTCACCACATGCCAACAGAACATCATCATCATCATCATCATATCAGCCACAGGAAGTCCACTGCTGAACATAGGCCTCCCCTAAGGATCTCCACAATGACCTGTTGGAAGCGGCCTGCATCCAGCGACTTCCTGCGACCTTAGTCAGATCGTCCATCCACGTTGTAGGCGGGCGTCCGAAATTTCGCTTGCCTGTACGTGGCCTCCACTCGAGAACCTTTCGGCCCCAACGGCCATCGGTTCTACGAGCTATGTGCCCGGCCCACTGCCACTTCAACTTGCCAATCCTATGGGCTATGTCGGTAACCTTGGTTCTCCTACGGATCTCCTCATTTCTGATTCGATCTCGTAGGGAAACTCCGAGCATAGCCCGTTCCATGGCTCGTTGAGTGACTTTGAGCCTTTTAATGAGGCCCACAGTGAGAGGCCACGTCTCGGTGCCGTAGATAGAAGATAGTTAAATAATATTTTTTTTTTATATTTTATGTATTTATATATATTTATGAAAGCTACTATTAAAATAGTAATTGTTTTCTTACCTTTGTTATAAATTGCTATAAAGAAGCAAGAAGTGAGATCAGCAATTAGCTGATCTCACGATAACATTTTACCATTATCTCATTATGTTTTTGCTATCGTGTATGTGATGACGGAAAACCAATTAGTGTGATACACCTGAGTGTATTGCATTTCATAATGCCTTTATAATATTATGCCAGATTTGAGCTGGCTTGTAGAACTGTGTTGTTTGGCGAAAGATTATATTCTAGTCAAGTGTTAGTTAATGTGTGGTAGGGCCACACCATGTTCGATCGTCTGTTACGGGCTTATTTATTATTGGGCATTACTAAACATACCTCATACGAAAACATATATTACGTAACTCTGTAGCGTACTGATACACAAACAAATCTAATAAATAAATACAACCAAAACTCTACAGTCACATGCATAATCCTCTGACTCCACACTATGATTGAGGCTTGTGCCGTAGATATCGTTGACATGCACACAACATGAGGCTTTTAGCAACGCAGTCATGTGCCGAGAAAAATTTAATACGGTGTTCTGAGTGCGATTTCGGGGCGTTCTGTCTACGAATAGATTGATTTATTGCTGCCTCGGGCATTTGACGCATTCCCATCCCCTGTTAATGGAAATCGTAACGGGGTGTCTTTTTTATTTTATACCAATGACTTAGCTTGATCTTATAAAAGTACGGGATACCGCACCAATTCGTTCGACGTTTTTTGCAAATTCGCCAATTCGGCTCCGGAATATTTGGCGTTTGATTAAGATAATTATTCACGTTTTTGTTATTCTACAAATGTTCGCCCTTCGGTTTTTTGATGATTTGCAAAAACATAATTTGTATTCGGCTTCTGTGGATTTTAATAGGTGTGTATGGAAACTGGGACACGGTCTTATTTAATTTTCAATAAAAATATTGTTGTCTTCATGTGTGCAGCAGTGAACTCGCTGCAGATGACGATTGTGAAATGTGTCACTTTCCTCTCTCTCCTCTTCTGTTCGTGACGCTCAGACCGGAGAAGGCCCCTCCATGATTTTTTTAACCCAACACTCACATACATAGGCCTGACTCCACACTAAGATTGAGTCTTATGTCGCGGATATCAGGAACTGGAACCTTCGGTACCACAAACACCCAGACCCAAAAATAAAATATTTGTGGACCGCACAAACATTTCTCTCGGTGCGGGGATCGAACCCGTGGCCTCTCGTTTCACAGGCAGCGTCTAACCAACTATGCCACGGAGGCAGCCAAAGGCAGGTTATCTATAGGGACCTGTTAGAAGCGGCTTGAATCCTATGTGATACTGCAACCTTAACTAGGTCGTCTGTCTATCTCGTAATCGGACGTTCGACAATGTACGAGGCATCCATTAGCTCACTTACTTTATAACTAACATATATGGAGCCTTGTGTCACTTTATTATTTTTAAATATACCTTAAGCTGGCTAACCTAATCGCGGTGCTTTATTGACTGAGCACAATTTAACCTAAAGTGCCGCCTTAACAAATTAATGGTGTAGGGAAATGTCGTGACGAAAACCAATATAATAAAAATCCTTACAATATTAAACCCACTACACACTAAAGCCGCCGAAGTGCCGGTAGCATTTTTTGTCGGCGAGCTAGTTGGCCACCCCACTTCTGACATTGTTGGATGTCGCCGGGCAATTGAGCCGAGCGCTTGCGTCGCCTACATGCTGCCAACATGTCGGCGGGAAACATGTGCATGCGCTTGTTGCCGACATGGTGATTTCCATATAAGCTGCTGGATTTTGTGGGCGGGTTGTGCCGTCGGGGTGGCGATTTTGGTGTGTGGTACATCATATAGTTACTAATTAGGTGATTCTTTCTTCCTTATTTCTTCGCTATAAAAAGTTGAGCCCCAATATATATTTTTTTTATTGCAGTGAATGACGAGACGAGCAAGCCGTTCGCCTGATGGTAAGCGATACGACCGCTCATAAACAGTAGCAACATTCCACTGCGCTCGCCATCCTGAGACATAAGATGTTAAGTCTCAATATGTCCAGTAGTTACTCTGCCTACAATGTCCTTCAATCCGAAACACAACAGTGCATTTACGCAGTGTTGTTTCACGGGAGAAATAGACATTGCGGCTACCCAGATGGCCTCTCACATATGACAGACCTACCACCAGTAAAATTATTCGTTAATAGTTGTTGTTTACTAAGTCATCTATAGCACACCTCAAATTGTGGTTAATTGACAATTCAGCGGGCAGAAATGGTTTTTAGCGTTCACTTACCCATCTATTTTTAGCTAAAGTTAGCCGCAATGGTAACTGCACCGAAATGATTTATCAATGCAAATATCATCCATTAAATATTTAATACGATTTTATTTAGGCGTTTTGAGAATTGTTACGGATATTGACAAGCTATGTCACTCTACTTAAAAAATTTCATATTAGAGTTTTGTCGTGCTGGGCAAAAATTATAGCCCCAAGGAATTCATGTAAGACTTTGAAGACCCATGCATTTTCATATGTAACTTTTAATTGTAGTTATTTATTTCTCTACTTGAGCAGTAAATAATTAGTAAATGAAATAAATTGTCTGACTTTGGTTTCAAACCAGGAATTCCCGTTCCTAGTGTATTCTATCTGCTACTTGATTAATAACACAAGACAATATTATGAAAATATATAATCCCTACTAATATTATCCCATCAAAAACATCCTGTAAAAACATCCAAGTCTCGCAGCTCAGGTTTTCTACCGCAAAAAGTTGTGAGATGCATGTAATACCAAGTCGATTAATTTATTTAGTCCTTAAGGGTCCTTCTATAGAAAGTTATTACGTTAGTTATTACCATATCAATATTAAAAATTCTTTACGTTTTAAATAAATGGATCGACTTGGCCATCGCATGAAAACATAATGTATCGTACAATTTATACATAATGCTACTGGCCAAGTCGATCTATTATATACGAGTTGAAATATGCTTTTATTAGTAAAATTTTGCGGTTTAACTTAATAATCACCTAAAGTTTTGCTATCTCGTGTATAAAATGTTTACACAAGTAAGACTGGCAATTACTTGCAAAATCAAATTTCACGTCCAGAATTGCAACATTTAAAATAGAAAATACCTCACAGTTGTCCCGTCATATCATAAATCAAGGAACAGGATATAAAATTACGGTTGTTCGACGAAATATGTGTGATTTTTGAGTTAAGTATATTAAAAAGAGAAAATGACATTTTTGACTAATAAGTCACATACACTGGATAAAAGATTGTAGCATGCAAGTGACATTGGTAATCCACTACCTACTTTAACTAACAAAAAGGAACAATAACAAATGCTTTTTTTTAAATAAATTCTACATCGACAACTACAAGAAGTCTACTGCTGAAATTATCCTTAGGAAATGCCTATGTGTCCTCAAGTATAATTTTTCGGGTGCATTTTTGACGAAGCTTGTTTCCTTGGAAAATTGATCATTATCATCATACATTACCTTCAAGCCCAATTAGACCATTGGTTAATATAGGTCTTCCCAAAAGATTTTCAAAATAACTAGTTGTAGGCCGCCTGCATTCAACAACCTCCATTACGTCTTCTTAACACTTCGCGACGGGACATCTGATGCTCTCCATTGTAGAAAAGTACTTCCGAATACTTAATCATATAAAGTAGACTCTCCAAGAGCAAAGCAACATTTACTCCACACATGTATGTGTTACATCAAAGTCGAACCTTTACGCTTGGCATCCGGTAACCCGGCTTGATTGTCCTTTTTTGTTTCTTGAAAAAGGACCGTGTGTATGTTACCGGAAAATATATTATTTTCTAAAAGGTCACTATTACGTGTGCTACTATTAGGAATTTATTCGTTACTTAACTACAGACTTGAGGACTAGCATATCATTTTTTACGTTTTCAAATTTAAAATTAGTGTGAAAAATGTGCCGGCAATAATTTAGGTGATTGTCACGGTACACATTTGAAAAGCTTATGTAGCTAATTTTTGAAAATAATAAGAATAGCTTTTTCCGAAAAGCTATTTGTTCTTTAAACTGCCTATTAAAAATAAAGATTGATCGAAGTAGTAAAAATATAAATAGGTTCATATTACTGGTCAAAACTACTAAGAAAACTCATAACATCCAAGTACTAATAAATTAAGAAGTAAGTTCTACGTTGCATTTGATCGTTCTTCTTGCAGCTGTTTCTTAGTTCGTAGATTGGAATATTATATGATGGTTAGCGCGGTATTGTACATTTCAAGCCTTAGGTAAGTTGGCTAGTGTTCGAATTACTCAGTTCTTAACTAAGTAAAGATCTCGCAGAGGGAACGAAACTCTATGATGCACTTTGTAGTTATATACCTTATTAATTATTGAATTACTGTTATGAAGTAAGCGAACCGGCGAGAAATGCAGTAGAATTTCTCTTTGGGAATATTGTACCAGATAATATTTTATTTATTGCTATAGAATAGAAATGGAATAAGTAAGAGGGTATCCCGAGAATAAATGGTCACTGCTAATCAAAAACACTTGCAATACTGCACTGGTCGTAGGTCTGTCATCTATTAGAGGCCGCCTGGGTAGGTACCACAACAATGTCTATTTCACCCCGCAATCAGTAGTTTTAATGGACTATTTTATTCCGGCTTGAAGATCTTTGTAGCCAGAGTTACTATTGGACATATTATTAAGACTTAACATCTTATGTCCAGGATGGCGGGCGCAGTGGAATGCCGGGCATTGCTTTGTGACTCACGGTGTTGTTTGGTTCTGCTACTTTCCATGAGCAGTCGTATCGTCTACCATCATCGAATCTAATGGCACGCTCGACTCACCAATCATTAAAATAAATAATAGAGGCAACGAAGCGTCGTCACTCTCACGGATAATGTCCTTAGACATTTATTTCTAATGTTATATGTATTTTAATGGGTTTGTTATTATTATCGTCTTCTTCATCACCATTAGGATGGTCATCGTGATCACTAGCATCGTCACTATCGCTGCCTTAATCATGAACATCATTAACATCATCAAAATCATCAATTGAAAACCTTTGTTGTCGAAGGCTTTAAATTTTTAAATAGATCGAGCAAGGTCATCTGTTTCTGCCATACGTCCCTAATCAGCCGACTATGAAATATTATTATGCCACTCACCCCGAGGACATCCTACTCTGTATTCTGGAACACGTCTATACCAGTGTTTGGTTGTTAATTTCTTTAAAAAAATTCTTTGTAATTCCAAATTAATAATTAAAACCTCTTGAATAAACTGCATTAACCCTCTTTAGAATTACTAATTCTTTATGCAAAGGAACCTTAGTTACCTTAACTTTACACCGTTAATGCATGTTGTTAATTTTGAACTTTAACCCGATCTTATGAACGGAGTTTAAATTGGTTATGTTGTTAAATTGTTTTCATTGCGTCTTCTTTAGAGTAAGAACTTGTTCTAAGAATTAATAAAATTGTATTAGTGTACATATTTAATAATTGTGGATTCAGACCAACTATATACACCGATTTTTATCTTAAGTTTTTTTTTTTAATTGCAATTAATGGCGAGACGAGCAAGCCGTTCGCCTGATGGTAAGCGATACGACCGCTCATAAACAGTAGCAACATTCCACTGCGCTCGCCATCCTGAGACATAAGATGTTAAGTCTCAATATGTCCAGTAGTTACTTTGGCGACAATGTCCTTCAATCCGAAACACAACAGTGCATTTACGCAGTGTTGTTTCACGGGCGAAATAGACATTGCGGTGGTACCTACCCAGATGGCCTCTCACATATGAGAGACCTACCACCAGTAATAATGCTGTATATTTCAAAAATGCTTGAAATCTTTCTGCGTCATCCAAAGTTTTGTTCCTTTGCGTAAGTTTAGAAGACATCAGGTAAAGGAAGACGATTTACGAGAAATGTTTGTTTGGTGATTTTTGCACGAGCGTTTGTCTACAATATTTTGTTTTAGTTGTATATAAAAACTACACTTCTATTATTCTAGTCATATTAAGTCTTTCATACATGTCTAATAAACATTATATTATCTTCGAAAAGATAGGACTTTTCGAAGATGATATAATGTATTATGCTGTTGTAGTACCTTTTTTTCAAATAAATATAAATTAATAAAATTGCTTGATAACTTTTCTTGCGCAGTTTAGGTTTCTTCAGTAATACGAATCTTTCATCGGCAAAGGGACGAATCAATTGATTCCAGGAAATGTAATTATGGAAATATCCTGACTTTTGCAATGTAGTAGTGCGAAGAAACTTTTCATCTTTCATTCCTAGAACTAGATAAATGCTGAGTTATCTCAAAGGTGTAATACTACTTAGATACCTGACTTATGGTAAGAGTGACGCAACCTTTTGGTGACTGCATCGTTTTCGAACGACGCAGAAAAAGGTTTAGAAGATAATTTTGACTTCCCTCAAATCTCACGGCGCCAGATTGCTAGGGATTTTCAAGTGAAGAAAGTTATTCAACAAAAATATAGCTATATTATGTTTTATTTAATAAGCCAATAAATTGTGGTTTATAATTAATATAATTATTGAACGGTTTTTCGTTTCGTCTTTTTCGGCGGTGGAGAAAAAATGTCCCTGTTGGGTGTATTTTTTAATTATGACTCGTCATCAAGAGGCTTATATTCGAACTTTATGCATATCAATAATAATAAATGGATTATTTTAAACAGAAAAAAGTAGTTTCAATGACTGCTTTGATTTTTGTATTGATAATATTGAATATCATCAACATAATAACCTAAAAATATCGGCTGATAAACAGCAGAAAATTGTGTAACTGTTCTGTCCAGTATAGGTGTACATTGGTTATTATACACATATAGTGCGTAATTTAAAAAAAATACTAATGTAAATTTAATCAATAATCATATATTATCCATTGAAAAAATAATAAAACACAAATTAGAAATTATTGAACCGTTCACAACATTTGGCGAACAAAACATTAAGTCCACGAACCGTGACAATAGTTCAAATGTATTTGTTTAATGATTTATAGAGGGCTCATCCATTGCGGTATTCCTCTCGGTAGCTAAATATCAATGACAGCTAGAAAGATTTATTATGTCTCGCAAGAAACACCGAGGAATAAGTTTCGTTGCAGTTGGCTAACCGATAACTTCGGCCTGCGCCGGGAATCGGTATTTAAGAGCCTTTAATCTGCCCGCCGTTTGCAAGCGCTCTCACGACTTCTGTGAAAAAGATATTTGTAAGCCGGTTTTATAAACAAAACTGTCTCTTCATAGTTTGAAATGTAAAGCTTTGGCCGGCGTCTTTGCGTTTGTTTTAATTATTCGCGTGAGATATTTTGCGTTGGCGCTTTTAATTCTTTTTATAACTTCAAAGGTGAGTTCTAGCCGTGTTTTTAAATATAATGAAGTGAATTATATTGAATAAGATATATTCACAGAGAGTTTTGTGAAATTATTTTACAGTGTGTTACATAACTTTGTTGTAAGTATAATATTGTATATAACAATGGAAATTTCGACTTATCTTAAAAGATCTATGTACCGGAGTTTTATACTTAGTCATGGCTAATATTACTTATTATTTTCAATTTTAATTACTAATGTAAGAGAAGGACATCGCCACGCTCTACTTTCTGGCTCAGAATGTGATAGGGCACAAATTCATGAATTTTGCCCGACCCGGGATTCGAACCGGAGGCATCAGCTTTGCATTACCGTAGTATAACTGCGCCACCGAGGCAGTCACGTCACGACATTATACTTGTGCATTATTTTTCTGTTGCACGAACAAATTCTAGTGATATGAAACTTACCTCATTTTGAAATGCCTCATAACATTTATTTTACATAATGTAACCGTAAGTATTAAACATTACAAAAAATTTTGTAAATAGGCACCCAATGCGTGCGTGTAAGATTCTCATGAGTGCATACTTAAAAAAAAAACAGAATAAAAAAGTTACCAAGTATTAACTGTTAATAAACACGGACTATATTGCGTCATAATTCGTGCAAAGTGCTAAGATTTCGAGCGTTAAGCTCAGGTAATGGTTAAGTTTTAGTAGTTTAGTTTCGCGTTAAGATAAACCAGAAATATGGGTTTGCTATATGATATGGAAATTTTGCGATTAAAATTAAATTGCGTGTAAAACGTTAAGATTTAAGGAACTTGAGACAAGAGTTTGATTAGTACGTTGAAATTACGTCGATGTTTAAAATTATATCAACCTAAAAGTTACCAAAATTTGAACATAAAAAAGTATGGATAGGGGTTTTACGCTCTCGGCTGTTCTCTATATCCTATCTATCTTTAACAAGAGGTTAAAATAGCTACAATTACTATGTCGGTACAATTGTACGCTTCATTAAACAAAGGTGGAAATACATATTTATTTTCCTAGCTATATATAAATAAATGCACCATATCTATACCTCAAAATGCCAACGGCATTAAGTCTGTCTGTACTATACTGTTTTACTGTATGATAATACAGTAACATAAAAGATAAATAAATATGAAATACTGAGATCTAAGTATCAGTATTTCCGCAGTTGCTTATTAACCTTTTGTCGAACTTAGCTAAATCGGATATCAGCAAACGGTTGAAATACAGTTTGCAAATGTTGTGACGGCCAACTTGGTAATTTACATACAATCAACATACGACTATTAACTAAAAGTCAAGTTATTACTTCTAAAACATTAAAGTTATGATTATATTTATAAAACTCCTATACGTAGTAAACACCAAAACAAAGTTCAAAAGTAAATTCTTTACACAGCCAGTATGTCATGGCATAAAGAGATCGTTTAGCAAAGGAGAAAATGCGATTAAATTAAATTTCCGGCAGTGGGAACTCTCAAAGGGCCTTCCGATAGCCGCAATATCTTAAGCTGGGGGTTACTCTTTACTCCGAGACGATGTTCGTATGTTCGGACGTTGACCTTCAACATGTAAGATACAAGATTTCCACTTCAAAAATTAATACTATTATATATGAAACTTATCATTCACTTCCAACGTAGTCTAAGATTACGACGGTCGGTACAGGATTCGAATATTTTCTAAAGTATTTAGGCATATTCGTACAGTTTTTCGTGGGATGTTCGAAAATTCGTCGTCGTCTTGGATTATAGAGTAACCCCTCTGGCTTCGTATAAGTCCGTGGATCGCTGTCTCTTCTCGACATTGAACATTTTCGTCTAGTTCTTTTTACCTAGCGTGCACTTTGTAGATTACCTCTTGTTTAATACGTGCTTAGAAAGTAATTCCACGCTGTATATGGAAAATAACCGTCTTAACGCTGATTAGTATTTTTTATTAAATATTTTATTCGGTTTTTTATGTTTGGGATTAAGGGATTAGGTTTGGTTGCGTTTTTAGTGCTACTTATTTGGTGGAATAATTTTACTCGGGGGTATAAAGTTTGTAAGTATAGACTATTTGTGTTAAATGAGAATCTCACTTACTAAAAACTGTATAGTCCTGATTATAATTATTGTTCTATAAACATTAGATTTCTTAAAAACAAAATTGTACTGCATGCTGCTGTGAACTTGTGAATTTCTATAAGTATTTTTTATTTTTTTTTAATTCAAAATCTACTTTATATATTTACTTTCACAACATTCTCAGTCTTAAAACCATTCATACTTACAGAGCTTGGTAAATAGTAGGTACCTCTCTTGTCTAAAATAATAGTGGAAACAAGGTGTAGCAGAGTGGTACTTCGTTAACTGACTCCCTAAACTGAAAATCATTCCTATTTTGCAATAAGAATTAGACACGTTTTGCATATGTATAACAATTTTATTTAAAAAAGGTCCACATGTTATATTTATTAGGGGTATAAAGATTGTTCGCTCGATATTGTCGTTAATACCACAACAAACCAGTCCAATTTAACATAAAAGCGAATTTGCTTGACATATACCCGGTGATTTGAGTCCCCTCATCAATAAAGAGGTAAATGAAATACCGATGAGACATTGGTACTTACTTCCCTCCATTGAGGCAGTCACATGCTGTTACGCTCCATGCTTCCTGTCTTAACAGTTTTCCACATTCCCGCTCGGGTCGTTTCCTTTAGGTAGTCGGAGGAGGTACAAGCCTTGCTAGATGCGACATTTTACACATGAATTTTTGAGTGGATTGAACGTTTAAATGAGAATTAGTCTGTATAATACAAATAGCATCGGGCCGAGGCAAAATACACGTAAAGGCCAGCTAAGACCGGGACGGTAAGGCAATGGATTCAATTTTCTACCACATGATGTTCAAACTTATCTGGACAGAAGAGAATATTGAACATTCATTAATAATCACGTATCATAAGGTGACGTGTTCGCTTGTTTGCCGGACTTATGCAATGAAAAACAATATGATCTATATATGCCCTCTCTCCCTCTCCTTCATTTAAATCCATCCCATGGTTGTCTGTAAGATATTGCTGTTGAGCGATAAGACCGCCATTTGTACTCTTTGTTATTATTATTTCTGTTTAGCTATGTTGTTAAGTTTGTGTACAATAAGAATTTAAATAAATAAATAAATAAATGATCATGATACATAGTATAGACAATCTTTAATATTTAATATGTTGTTTTTAGTAATGCCATTAATTTTTTTACATGTTGTGATAAAAAAAAGGGTTACTGATTTAATAAATGTGGTTTCAACGGATTATAAAATCACATTTTTATATATCAAGTTTATTACAAAACTTACTGGTGGAAGATCTCTCATATTATGTGAGAGGCCACCTGGGTAGGTACCACTGCAATGTCTATTTCTCCCGCCAAATAACAGTGTAATTGCAATGATGTGTTTCGGATTGAAGGACATTGTAGCCAGAGTGACTACTGGACATATTGAGACTTAACATCTTATGTCTCATTGTGGCGAGCGCAGTTTTCACGCTCGCCTAATGCGAAATGCCAAGTATAAAAAAAATACAACTGCATTTGATCGCATGCTTCACTATCTTGCACACGTCTATATATCTTTGTTAGTAGCCTACGAAATACTTGGAATCGGTCCGTAAGTGCGACGTAGAAAGAATGATCGCCCGCTAATGCCCGTTTCGAAATGGTGAATAGCCCGTACACCCATACAGTTTTATTGTAGCCTTTTCAGTGAATCGATCTGAAAATTGTCTCTAATACATCGGCGTTTTTCACTTAGAAAAGTTTCTTTTTTTTATAGCGGCGCGGTAATGGTTACTAAAGCAAAGGTGAAGTGTGTTATAGTTTCTCAAATTGAATTGGAAATAGCTAATACATTTTTGTAGTAGCTAGAAATTCCTCGCATGAATTATGAATCACACCATAATAGTACCTCATTTGGGTATAAAAATAAAGACCTTAAGATTCGCCATTCCTACACTTAACGCGAAATAAATAATTTGCGTGTTTTATATTTTCTAATTCATACTTTTTATTATAATGGGCGCTAAAGGTTCTCTGTCAACAATTTGAAACTACAGGATGATTGAGCCATGCCAAATGTATCGCCCGGTAATGGTATATGGGGCCGAGACCTGGACGCTCACACAACAACTGTTCCACAAATTGCAAGTAACTCAGAGAGCCATGGAGCGGGCTATATTAGGTGTTTGTCTCCGAGGCAGAGTCCGTAACACGGAAATACGGAGACGAACCGGACTCATAGACATTAGCCTAACTATAGCTCGACGAAAGTAGAAATGGGCGGGCCACATATGCCGCAGGAATGATGGCAGATGGAGTAAATCAGTACTTGAATGGAGACCAAGAACCGGTTATAGAAACAGGGGCAGACGGGGCAGACCTTTCACGAGGTGGACCGACGACCTGGTTCACGTGGCGGGAAGAAACTGGATGAGGATTGCCCTGGATAGACCATCCTGGTGTGCATTACAAGAGGCCTACACTCAGCATTGGGTGGATATATAGGCTGAAGAAGAAGAAGAAATGTATCGCGTTGGCATGTCAATTTATTGCTAAAAATATTTGATGTTATGATCCTACCAAAGTGAACATGCAAACACATCAGCCCAAATGCCCTACTGCAAGGCACGGATCTCCTCTACATTGAAAAGTACGATTGAGAGGGATTAGGCCAAGTAGCGTGGCCTGGTGCAGGTTGTCCTAAACCAAAATTACTAACTCCCGACAAACATCTGTTAAAATATCGTATATAATTGCTATTGAAGCCAGTTTTATACATTCAGGTGGTAACATTCACTACTGGTGGTAGGTCTCTCATATGTGCGAGGCCATCTGGGTAGGTACCACCGCAATGTCTATTTCTCCCCTGAAACAACACTGCTTAAATGCACTGTTGTGTTTCGGATTGAAGGATATTGTAGCCAGAGCAACTACTGGACATTTTGGAACGGGTTGCTCGTCTGACCTTTCAATGCAATAAAAAAAAAGAGGTGCGGGAGCAGATAGCCGCTCGAGATACTGTTGCCACTTACGACCCTTCGTAAATGAATGGTGCGACGTGGTGGGCCGAAGGGTAAGGGGAAATATGTATGTCGTAAATAAATTAACTTTTCATCAACGTGGACTAACCCTATACTAAGAGACTAGTCTTGTGACATGAATATTACCGAGTGCGGGAAATTTTCCAGCCTCAGATAACACAGACAAGAATCAAATAAATACACCAAACAGTTACATACACCTGCACCCAACTTTGCGGAGGTGGTAGGGCCATACAGTTGTCAGTCGCAACTCAGGATAAATGGACAGGGTCGTCCGGGGCGGTACCACTATCTCACAGGAGAAGAACAAGGAAAGTGAAGGAACATCTCTACTGTTGCCTTTCGATCAGCGAGTGAGATTGCTGGTTGTCCAATACCCCTTCCCTGGTCCGATCCTTTATCCATCCCGCTCCCCTACTGATCTGATAGGTCGGCAAAAAATCAACAATCCAAGCATTATGGATATTTATAGGCGGCAGTGATCACTTACTCATCAGGTGAAGTTTTATTCCTAGGTGTAGTAATCTATCATCTTCGAATCAGCCAGACGTATTGACGCAAATTATTATTATTATATTTTAGCAATAAATATTTTAAAAATGTTTATTGCACTATTACAATCGAACATCACGTCTTTTCCCCGAGGAGGTAGGAAGAGGTGCTACCAAGACACCCTCGTTTAGCCTTTTGTCCCACGACATGCGTCACCATGGCAGCCTTACGCTGCACACTATCTCATAAATTTACTTGCAATTAGATAAATCATGTTTCAAGTACATATAAATGTAATACTATTGTATTTCACTGTATTTCACCTAATAATAGCATTTCAACAAAGCCCATCTTATAATAACAAATTTAAATCGCTTTTATAAAATCGACTACACGAAATATTTCTTTCTTAATTTATTCCATAACGAAATAATACTAGAAATAAAATTGTATAAAAACTAGAATTTAAGCTAATCTTTTTAATCAGATAATGTTTCTTTGAACGCGATTTTTTTATTTAATTTGATTTTCATATTTCTCACGAAATGAATTATTAAAAAAATGTAAAATGGCGACTTATTCAATTTAATCTTAATTAACATCTATCTCTTTATAAAACCAATAAAACATAAAAAGCGGCTTAAGTGGAATTCAGAAACCTCTAACGAGTTTGAAATCGAGAGATTAAAAGTTTTAAATTACAAAGCCTTAATTTTATTGCCTTTATATATATGCAGCGAGATATAATGTTTGGAACTTCTGAATTTTCTAGATAGCGTCAAAATATTTAAGTATTTTGTGTATTTTGTTCACTTAGTTATTATAAAAAATATTCCCTCACATTCCTATAGCAGGTCAATGCTAGTGGAATATAAAGACTGATACTCTACAAGACACTGTCTATTTTTTCAATACAAAAAAAAAACACAGAATAAAATATTCCATTGGTTTTTTTTAGTATATCATATTTTATTTAATATTTATTCTGAACAAAACGAAGTGATACAATGTCCTTGCAAACTAATATAACTACGGAATAGATTTAAATATATAAGTATACAAAAAAAAAAATAGATCAAAATGTTTCATACCAACTACAAAACACACAAGCATCAACAATATTAATGAAAAAACTTCGGTACATTTCAATTAGGGCCCTTTGAGAGACTGTAATTTCACGACGTTAACGAGTTAAATTTTATCGAAAATTAATTGCGACATCTTCAATGAAAACTTTTCACTTAAGTTTGATACCTAAATTTCTTGCCAACTCCGACAATACATTGTATCTACCGTGAAACTCCGGGTGACTGAGAAGCTGTTACGTTGAAATCTTAAACAAATTTTCTCTTCAATCATTCGTTGAAGCCTTCGGCTGAATATACAAAACATTATTAACAAAGTTGCCAGTCTCGTTTTGCGCTAAGTTTAATTACACCAAATCAATAAACTCGAATACGCACGCCAGCGTTATTTGTTTTAGTCGCGAGCCAATTATTTCATTTAGTTTCTTGCTTTTTGATACCTTGGTAAATACTTTTTTATTGAAAAGATTTATTTATTTTATTTAACTTTATTGTACAACACAAAATGAAAAAAAAAATATATATATATATATAAAACTTAAACTATATTTACAGTACTTTTGTCGATCTTATCGCAGACGGTGATATTTTTCAGTCAAGCTTTGGATGGACTGTAGTGAACGGGTAGACAAGTCTCAAAAGTAAAAAAAGAAGTTTCATGTTGACATGAAATATTAATTAAATAATGCCCGTAAAGACGCTTTAAAACAATATGTTATATTTCGAAGTAAATTAAATTCGAGATTTTGTAGAAAACAACCTACTTAATATAGGAATTGCCCATACTTTGAACGCAAACATCTGAAATATTTCTGTCTTGGATAACACTTTAAGCCGTTGAACCACGACAAAACCTTCCAGTAAAATAGAGACTGCCGAAACACTAACATTCTATACCATTTTTATGTTTTGTGTACAATAAAGATTCATAAATAAATACTAATATTTAATTTATTATATTGTTTCGTGTTAAACAAATAAATTGGATAAACAAGCTACACCCGTACCCAGTGATTCGATGTATTTCATCTGACCAATTTAAACTTGTATTTTATTTTCGCATTACTAAGTATTTTTTCATCAATAATAAGTCTAATCTATATTCATATATCACCAGGATTAGCATAATCTACATGATATGTCAATAAATTAATATTTAGTGACCAATAGAGTAATATTTAGATCAATTTAAACTATTTTTTAATTTTTCAATAGACATTTTTTTTTGTATTTAGGCTAATGTATCTCTAATATTAGCATAATCTATACAAGATGCCGCTACACTACTGAATAAGTTAGCATCACAGCAAAGCAACAAACTCCGTGTTTGCCTATTAGTATAAATGCATCGGAAGTGGCATGATTTGAAATTCCGTACGAGAAGCGAGCTTGAGTGGCTGAAATCAGGAATTCCTTCGTGCATTGAACCGCAAGCTGTCGTCTGTAAATGGCAACACCTATTATGACCTATTTTAGGCCTGAGCGTTTTATTGCTTCCAACAGGTCTCTATGGAAATTCTTGGGCGAGTGGATGGTTAGTGGATTTATCGTGGTTATAGAGAAAGAATTAGAGAGAGAAGGATATATATAGAGAGTTTCATAAAATGGTTTCCTTAGAGATTATAAAGCGTGACTTTTTTTTGGCAAGTTAGAGGCTTGACGCTCGCGTGACTGGTCGCAAAATACTCAGAACCATTCATCCAATCATTTTTGAATGCAAGGTCGAACTTGCGACCTCTTATTTCATACCCAAAGCCTTTACCAAATTAGCTCAACGAGACTTTTACTTTCTTGCTTTTCTTACTGTTTGATTATTCTTATTATACTTAAAATTTTAACTTAAACTAGTTCATTAAAAAAATATCGGGTATGGTTTTTTGAATAAAACATTTGTATCCATGAAAATAGTACTTATAAGTTATTTGGTTTAAAAATTAAAAGATAATAATAATGGTGGTACTGTTGAATATTATTGGCTATACTTCAAAAACAGTTGACGCGCAAACCCTCGGTAATTCGGTGATTAATGAAATTCTTGTAATTTAATTAGTTCCTGAACTCTGTGGTATATATGGGTTGATCACGTCACGTTTTAATATAGTTTTATACGGTGACCGGTTAAAAATTTACAATATATTACCACGCAATGCATAGCATTTTTCATTTTCCGAGTGTCACATACAAACAATTGTACGGTAGGTACATTTTTGTACATATACAACTTTTCCCGCGAAATGAATTTGTCGACATGTGTTTGGAACGTTTTATTTTGTTTTTGACAATGTACGATGAACAAAACCCATAAACAAAATGCGAGTGAAAATAAAAAAAAAACGCATGAAGTATCATCCGTATAGTTTCGTACGGAAACATTGCTAGAATTCCCCAGTCGATATCCGTTGTTCGAAACTCCGAGCCAATCAATCAACTGTACAAAACGGCTACCGTTTACGATAAAACAAATCTTAAAATTGAAATTATCGTTAGGGATTACAAGTTTAAATCGCATCTGTGTGCAAGCAAGCCCGCCGCGCACGTGTGAGAGTAAATCACCATTAGTGTGTACATCATTTACAAGCCCAAAAATGTTACTTTCCCGCTTGCTCCCGTAGCGTTGTTGTAAGCTACGCGGTGGTGTGCGTCGGCCGGCCTGTTTCTATAGGACCGCGAGCTCGCCGTGCCTGTGTGTGTCATCGGTCCGGGATCCGTAGCCCCCGCCAGTGGCGAACCGGCCGTAGCGGCACTACGACGCGAGCGCGGCGTAGCTGTTACTACGTAGCTCCCCCCCTCCCACATCGGACAATAGAACCGGCGACGGATCGCGGCGTTTTGTTATTTTTTGTTAGATGTGAATGAAAGCGAGTCTTTGTGATATCCACTCGTAAAACACCGGACACAATATAGGAGCCGAAGTCTACGAACTGATGAGATGTTAATTTTAAAAAATGTCACATAAATTGGGACAGTTGAGTCGTGTTGCGGTTTGGGCTGAGACGTCGCGTACTGTGTACGAGTAAACGGTGCGATATTTTGGCGTACTGTTGTAATACATGTGAACGCTTGTGTGGTGCAAATTAATTATCAGACAATTGATAAATTGAATTTAATTGACGAGTGCCACCATGGAGATTGCATTGCCTACTACGGTTCTACTACGCTGAGGTAATTAATTATTAATGTGCTTAAATAATTGTGTTGTGTGTTGTTTTCCTTTAAAATCTAATTCAAATTTATCAGATTGTTAATCTTTCCGCTCAACTGTGTTGTTTCTTTTTACCTTCTATATTTTTACGTAGGGTGTATTTAGCGGGTTATATTTTTTAAATAGGATTACGCAAGGTAGCTTCTCTTCTCGTTTCATAATATTTGGCCGTTTTTTTCTTTTAATAATTGACATTTGCTTTTAATGTGTGTAATATAATTTCCTATTTTGTAAAATATTTGTGTCATCTTAATTTCATCTATTATACATTTAAGCAATTTTTGTCAGGATTCATTGTTCCAGATAATTATATATTTTATTTGAATCAATGCAGTAGAAGGCAAGTGGTAATTAATCATATTGTTCTATGGTTGCAATTTTAATATAAAATCTAGATGTGATTAAACCAATCAATTTTTTTAACATTATTATTTATGAATTATCTATGTATAAATAAATAATATCGAATACTCGATTAGAAATTAATTATTTTTTTTACGTTAAGAAATATGCATTAAGGATTAAAAACAGCTGAGTATACCAAATAACTTAAAATTACCTCAAATTATTTATCTTTTATTCCTTATCAATTTTGTTATGGATTAAAGATTCGATAATTCTATTTGTAAGGAACTAGCCAATAGTGGTTGCCACTGTTTTGAATTACAGGAGGTTCAATGGTGTAAATATAGAACTTTGTGACCAAAATAAAATAAATAAAAATACCCAAAAGGCTGATATATGTAATACAAGCAGTCACATACATAGTCCTCACCCCGTATTAAGGCAAAAGTTTAGTGTCGTGGTTATCAAAATTAATAAAGGACTTTCCAATCACACTAACATCCAGATGCGAAAAAAAAATGTGTTTGTGGATTTTTTATAACACTACCACCCAATCCAAAACAAAAACTTACCCCACAAATATTTGTCTCAGAGCGAGGATTGAACCTGCGGCTTAATGTTTTACAGCTCGCTTGTAACCATCTGCGCCACAAAGGCTGTCAAATTATAGCAAATTGCAATCATTCATTTTAGGAAGGAGGGAGAAAGAACAATCAAACTTTGGAACAGTTTGGTATTTTAAATTAAGATTTTAGGGTTTTAAGGCGAAGCATGAAGAAACATTCTGCAGCATTATGCAGGTCGGAATTGCCATTTCCCTTGTCGAAAGATATCTATTTATAATATCTTATAATATAGATACTAAATATATTACGAGTAGATATAAGATATGGCGAGTACAATAAGAGTAACTACATACTCTTTACTACGTTCTAGTTTCTACGTTCTAGTTCAAAGCTGTATAAATAAAATGTCGAATAATGCCATAGATATAAATATGATAAGTATATAAGAAAGTTTTAAATATATGCGATATATATTACATATATATATCTACATATACATGTTAATCTCTTCTCTGTTAATCAATCGCTGACGTGGGACAAACAGCTGCCAAGTTGAAATGGAACTGCGTTGGCCACATCTACCGCATGTCCGACGACCATTGGGCGAAGGTTACTACACAGTGGTTCCCCAATGGCCGAAACCGACTACGTGGTAGGCCTAGAAGGAGATGGCCGGACGAACTCGATTCATATCTTCCGAACTGGCGGCAATTAGCATCTGACCGCGACAAATAGAAGGAAAGGAGGGAGGCTTTTGCCCAGCAGTGGGAATTAAAGGGCATACAATATAAATATATATACTTCGATTTTTTGTAACCAATCTGTATCTGTATCAGCCCATACATGTCCCACTGCAGGGCACGGGCCTCCTCTACAATCGACAGTACGATTGAGAGTGGTTAGGCCATATAGTCCACCACGCTGGCCTAGTGCGGGTTGGCGGACTTACATACCATAGAAATTCTTATAAATCACTATGGTATGCAGGTTTCCTCACGATGTTTTCCTTCACCGTTTTTAGTGCGTGGTGATTGACTATCAATACACACATGACTCCGAAAAGTCAGAGGTGTGCCCTGGGATTCGAACCCGCGACCACCGTGAACATGTTGGCAGTCGCGTCTAGTCCATTTACCAACAGGCCACCACGCACTAACCAGTTTTTGTAACCAGTCATTTTAATTTAAAATTCCTTATCAATTTGTAGATAGTTTTCCTTTTCGTCGGAATAGGTAGGGAATACTCTGGTAAACGCCTAAAACCCTCAAGGATCGGCCTAAAAGGGTTATAGAACATGCAAAGTTTTCTCAATAGTTTGTGTTGTAAATATGTATCTATACGTTTGCCGATTACAACTGGACGCTCCGTTTGTTTGTTATAATTTAATGATCTAAATACTTTGGAGTAAAGAGCATCACAGTCTGAATTTGGTTTTACCGCTATTTTTTTCCAGTTCCCACTTTCGGAAATAACATAATAATAGCATTTGTTACATTTTTTATTATTAATGGAATAAAATGTGTTGGTGCCTTCTTTACTGTACTGTATTGTATCATCCCGTATAAATCGCAATGCAGGGCATGGCCTTTCTTTCAACTGAGAGTACGATTGGGAGTGGTTAGGCTATATAGTCCACCACGCTAGCCTAGTGCGGGTTGGCGAACTTTATATAAAATATGAATTCTTACAAATCGCTATGGTATGCAGGTATTCTCACGATGATATACTTCTCCATTATAGTGTGTGTATTCTTTGATTATATTTTATTCGTTTTGATGACGAATTTTATTAGACACTAGTAGCCCAGCCCGGCTCTACCCGGGTGCAGATACATATTTTTGTAAATATTCTATTGTCTGTGTTCATAAGGGATAATGCATGATACTAATGGTAAAGAATTTTCCAAATTGGTCCAGTAGTTTTAGAGCGTATTCAATGCAAACAAATAATCAAATCTTTTCTCTTTGTAATATCGTTTTATGACAAATGGCTCATTAATTGTCAAATCGTGTAGATGTCTTAAAAACTGCAACGTTCTCAAAGTATACTTTCCGGGGCAAGATATAGTCCTTTGCTATTCATAATAATCTTCTGGACTGATTTTTTTATTTTATAAAACAAGATTCCGGGGTTTTAAATATTAAAACGGACGTCGGGGAGGTGGCTAGTCGTAAAATGGCAATGACTTTGTGCAACACACATATTAAAAATAAATATATACTCAACCGGCCCAAATACGTGACATTTGGAATGATGTTTTTCTTTTTATATTTTACCTTGGTGATCTTTTCTCTGATACAATAAGTAGACTGACCAAAACCGCTTATGGACATTAACAAAACCTTAGGTATAGTCAAAGTATTAGGTACTCTAGCTATTACGATAGACTATGTACATTGCACATACATACATGAGATCACACCTGTATCCCCAAAGGGGTAAGCAGAACTAATATTAATGCCTATAGTTTTCAGGCATAAATTCTAGTGTTAGGCAATACATATGAATTTTTCCAATCAAAATCCTACAATAAATGAATTGCCCAACTTGAGAACCGAACCCAGAAACGATTGAGCCTTTACGTCCTGTCAGTAGATTCATATATCTAAATTACCAGCTTAATTTGTTGGGTGTCTCAAAAGCTAAATGGAAACTTATGCTAATAACATAAGAAGCACCATAACTCTTGTTTTCTTAAACAATATCTAAAACAATGATATTGTTGATATAAACTAAACTTGGGAAATTGTGAATGATGGGTCCCCTATGGGTATTAAGTTTAATGTACAAATCTATAGTTATAATGGTTCGTAAAATATACATGACTGATAGTTACGTTCTAGGCAGAAAACATGGACTATGGACTGCAATATAAAACTTGTATCTGAAGACACCTATTCCGTATGTTTAATTCTTATTCATTATATATTTCAAATACCATTTTTTTTTACCATCAATTATTCAATCGAACTCATTTTATTTGACTATTGATTTCTTCTTCAAATTGATAAATGACAATCTCTTCAGATGCGCAACTATCTCCACAATTACTTCACCTGCGCCCGCTAAAATCCTGGGCTTAGAGATGGAGAAATCGTCTGTAAGGACGTTTGCAATTTCCAAACCGCCTGAGGTTCCTAGGAACTATTCATATATTTGAAGGTCAGCACGCACCTTTTCATTACCTACATATTCGTAGATCAGTCTGTTTAAATCCGCGATTGAGCAGGCCGGCAAAATAGTGTGAACCGGAGAGTCGTTTCTCTCCGTTCCGGTGGGAAACGCCACCTTTTGCTGACAGTTATCTAGGTTGGACTGCACTAACCTCTTAGAAGTGGTTTCACGCTGTTCAGTCATGACTCAGCATGAATGGGCAGGCTCATCTAGGGCGGTACCACTGTCCCACATGATATCGACATGATGGACAGCTTTGCCGTCACTTTTCGTTCGGTCAGTGAAATTGCCGGAAGCCCAATATCCCTTTCGTGTTCACATCATTTTTTTTCTCCAGCTCTCCTACCGATTTGATGAGCCGGCAACACATCCATGATCTGATCAATATAAATAATTATAGGTATAACATGACCATTAGTCACGTACGGCAGTGATTATTTACCATCAGATGACCTGTTTGCTCATTCGTCGGACCTTTGCAATAAAAAAAGAAATCCTTATTGAATAATTCAACTCCTAGCATTAACAGTTTCACTACGTCGTATATATACAAAAGGTATTTTCTAAAATAAATATCCTTTCAGACATAAAGAAGTAAGGTTAAATGTAGATATACATCTATTAAAAGTACAATACATTATATCATTGACCTTTATTCAACTACTTTATATATAGTTCGCTACTCATTATTCTGAATAATAAATGACCGGAGAATGGTTGAATGGTTGATTACGATATAACTTTATTATGGGAAGATAATTTTCAATTTCTAAGTTTCTTTATAGTATAATACATGTATTTAATTAACTGCTTTGGTGATGCAGTTGTACTACGGTTATCGATTACAGCATCGAGGTCTCGGATTCGAATCCCGGGTCGGGTGAAGTAAACATTATTTGAAGACACGGCACTTATTATCGGATCTATGTGGTCATTTTGTCGTTCCAATACAAAATATACTATTTCAAGTTATATCATCATACTGCACAACTTGTATTGAGCTTATAAATTCATCAGCAACATTTCGCCTTCTATTTTCGGTCCCACAATTTAATAAGGGGCGATCCTATCGCCATATCGGACGCAAATTCTTAACTGCGGGCTGATAATGAATTGAAAAATCCAACATCACTTTGCCTGACCCGGGATAGATTAAACAATAATAATAGAATAAAACATAACAAGTATACCTAATTAAAAACTTTTTTAACATCGTTATTTATAATTTTACATATATTTTTTTTATTGCATTGAATGGCGAGACGAGCATGCCGTTCGCCTGATGGTAAGCGATGCGACCGCTCATGAACAGTAGCAAAACCAAACAACACCTTGATTTACAAAGCAATGCTTGGCATTCCACTGCGCTCGCCATCCTGAGACACAAGATGTTAAGTCTCAATATGTCCAGTAGTTACTCTGGCTACAATGTCCTTCAATCCGAAACACAACAGTGCATTTACATCACATACATATTCACATCCTCCTTCAATGCGTCTATGGCACATAGATCACGCATCTACTCATAACACTAACATGTAAAGGCACTCAAGAGTATCACCAACGCTCGGGCAATGTCTATTCGGTCCAAGAAGTGATATCTCAACGGAAACTAAAGATTGACAGAATCGATAGCAAACTTTGGACTGATATCTACATAATAGCAACTAAACGTGCCTCCGAGTCCCACTACGGTAGTACGTCAACCATAACGTCTTGCGGTATACGGATTTTTTCTTTTATTACGTGGGTTGGGTGAAAGTAGTCCAGGTAATCTCAGAATGTAAATACACCGTGAGAGGCCGCCGCAATGTCTATTTCTCCCGCCAAACAGCAGTGTAAATGCACTGTTGTGTTTCGGATTGAAGGATATTGTAGCCAGAGTAACTACTGGACATATTGAGACTTTACATCTTACGTTTCAGGATGGCGAGCGCAATGGAATGCCAAGCATTGCTTTGTAATTCGAGGTGTTGTTTGATTTTGCTACTGTTCATGAGCGGTCGTAGCGCATACCATCAGGCGAACGGCGTGCTCGTCTTGTGATTCATAGCAATAAAAAAAACACTATGCACTGCTGTTTATTCTTAACGAATAGATTAAAATGGTTAAATATTTACAAAAACGCGCATGGGTTTGAATGATCTTTCTTGTTTAATATATCACGATGTTTTCACTTTTGTGATATAATAGTTTGTGAAGCATATTGGTGGCTCAATAGACAGATCTGGAAGTCCTTGCGACACGATGTCCGTGCTCACAATACTGTGAGCATTAAGGAGACAATTGAGCGGAACGGAGGCTCCAAAGTGTTTGCAAGAGACTTGACTATTGGGCAAAGCCAGTTGTCTAGGCTGAAGACGGAAGACGGCCGCGTGGTATCGACGAGGGCAGAGGTATTAAGGGAGATCGAGAGGTTCTACGGACAGCTTTACACCTCAGTTACCAAACCTGCTGTTAGCTTGGCCGAAGACCCGAGAGCCGAGTTGATCCGACACTTTAGCGATGATATCCCGGACATCAGCCTGTGTGAGATTGAGATGGCCCTGAAGCAACTTAAAAACAACAAGGCGCCGGGCGAGGACGGAATAACTTCAGAGCTTCTGAAAGCGGGCGGAACGCCGGTACTGAAAGTCCTTCAGAGGCTCTTCAATTCCGTTCTCCTCGAGGGCTCAACGCCAGAGGCATGGAGCAGGAGCGTGGTGGTACTGTTCTTCAAAAAAGGTGATAAAACTTTGCTGAAGAATTACAGGCCCATCTCGCTCCTGAGCATGTCTATAAGTTGTTTTCGAGGGTCATCACAAATCGTCTCGAACGCAGGTTTGATACTTCCAGCCTCCCGGACAAGCCGGTTTCCGAAAAGGCTTTAGTACCATAGACCATATCCATACGCTTCGGCAAGTTATACCAAAAACCGAGGAATATAACTTGCCGCTTTGTTTAGCGTTTGTGGACTATGAGAAAGCCTTTGATTCGATCGAGACTTGGGCTGTGCTACAGTCTCTCCAGCGGTGCCATATCGACTATCGGTACATCGAAGTGTTGAAGTGTATATACAACAACGCCACCATGTCGGTCCGAGTACAAGATCAGAGTACGAAGGCTATTCCACTACAGAGAGGCGTGAGACAGGGAGATGTCATATCTCCGAAACTGTTCACTGCCGTGCTGGAAAATGCCTTCAAGCTCTTGCAGTGGAAAGGATTCGGCATCAACATCAACGGCGAGTATATCACTCACCTTAGGTTTGCCGACGATATCGTAGTCTTGACAGAATCGCTGGAAGACCTTAGCACTATGCTCGAAGACCTCAATCGAGTCTCCCAACAGGTGGGTCTTAAAATGAACATGGACAAAACGAAGATCATGTCGAATGTCCATGTTGTGCCCAACACCATCGGTGTTGGGGGCTCGACTCTTGAAGTTGTTGACGAATATGTCTATTTAGGACAAGTGGTCCGGTTAGGCAGGTCCAAGTTCGAGAGAGTGGTCAATCGTCGAACCCAACTCGGTTGGGCAGCGTTCGGAAAACTACGCGACGTCTTCTCGTCCAAAATACCTCAGTGCCTTAAATCGAAAGTCTTCAATAGTTGTGTGTTGCCAGTGATGACTTACGGCACCGAGACGTGGCCTCTCACTATGGACCTTATTAGGAAGCTCAAAGTCATCCAACGAGCTATGGAGAGGGCTATGCTCGGGGTTTCCCTACGAGATCGAATCAGAAATGAGGAGATCCGTAGGAGAACTAAAATAACTGACATAGCCCACCAGATTAGCAAGTTGAAATGGCAATGGGCAGGGCACATAGCGCGGAGATCTGATGACCGATGGGGTCGGAAAGTGCTCGAATGGAGGCCACGTAGCGGAAAGCGCAGCGTAGGACGTCCATCCACAAGATAGTCCGACGACCTGGTAAAGGTCGCGGGACGTCGCTGGATGCAGGCTGCCTCCAACAGGTCTCTGTGGAAATCATTGGGGGAGGCCTATGTTCAGCAGTGGACTTCCTTTGGCTGATGGATGGAGTTTGTGACCGATATAGACTACAAGCCCGTGGCAAAAAGCGATGGGTCAAATGAACCACCAGGAGACCTATTTAGTAAGATAAAGGGGCATAAAATAATAATATTCAGCACTATGCCGTCACTTGTAAGCTGTCCGTCTCAGTGCAGATGAGACTTGAAAAACATCAAGGAGAGGGGTTCATTTTGGGTCATTTATTTTTGTACGGCATTCCTACCATCGAATAGGTCCATGAAAAATACTAAAAGAACACGTAGTGCCGTACAAAAATAATGCGTCACTAAGTCGGAAGAACGTTAGATATTCCGCCAAATTTGTCGGTAAAAATGGTCATTTGATTTTAAACGGCATCGGTTCCATACAGTCGCAATACCTCTTCTAAACCATTATTCCGCAACGCCGTACAAAAACCATGCAACAAGGGAGAAAAATCAGCGGTTGCAACCCACTCCCCTTCAGTGGTCCGGGAGGTGATTTGAAAAAGTACGGCAACGGTTTCATAACATTACGTAGCACTCAAAATTACTATTTCAAAAAAAGCCGTCACTAAATTATTGTTAATTTGAATGTATACATAAATTTCTCATAGATAGGTCTCCTGGTGGTTCATTTGACCCATCGCTTTTTGCCACGGGCTTGTAGTCTAATAGGCGATAGGCTCGCCCCTATCACACCGTCAGACGCAACACACTAGACGAAACGTAGGTGTCTTAGCTACTGTCAGGAAGATCTGTACAACTGCATAACTTTGTACACACAATAATAATTACACACGTGTGTAACATTAGTAGGTATAAAGCGTTTCGGATAATCAAACGATTAGTTCTTATGTCTTTCCTTAAGACATCTAACAAAGGCACGTTTAGCTTTGCCTATATTGTGGACCGAGAATATGATTTTCATTTATCTATTTCTATCAGGTATTACCATCATACGATATTTATTTAGCTTTTTTATTTTCATCATCAAGACTATAATCAATTAAGATCAATAAATCAACCGACACAATTAATATATGATTATAATGTCATATAACAAATATATAACCAATACAGCAAAACATTTTTAGTATTTACAGACTTGGGCAAAATGTTGTCCAGTTAACGGAATAATAAAAGAAAAATACAAATAAGTTAAAACACGCAACAATAAATAACGATAAGGTATATCAAGAGCAGTACGCTAATGAGGTAACTACTGAAATGTAAAGACGAATTCAGGTAAACAGTCCGAGTTCTTTACATTCAGACTGAAAATATTCAAGGCAATGGAGAGTTTTCTTGTTATATAAACATATCGCTAGAGACAATCCTGTACTCACGCACTCCTGTAAATGTCTTCTTTCCTCTCTTGGTGAAAAGAAGAGTTTTACATTTCACTATGACACTTAGTACCTGTGCGGAGATTTTTGTGTCTCGATGAAAACTATTTTTTTGAGCAAGTAAAAATATATAATATATTTTCAATAAATATAAATATAATTGCGACCCTGGCGTACAGTTCTTGGAAAAATGAAATAAAATAATAAAGCTTTTTCTTCGACTCTATGAAAAAAATGTAAAATATGATGATAATTACTTTATTTTATAAAAATCTGTTGCGCGGGATGAAACAGAAAGACGTTTAAGGACTAAACCATAAAAATGCTAATGAATTTTAAGCAGTGCCGGTACCGGGATCAACGATATTATTACCCCGATACTATGAAGGGGTATTCTCCTTTGAACTACACATAAAATTTAAAAATATAAAATAGCATTTTGAGCCGTAAGAGATTCTAAAATCTCTTTAAAGTGGAAGGATAGGTTAACATAAAAAATAATGATATGTATCACGTTGTGTAATATACATATGTTTTCTTAATCTAAGCAATCAGCATTAAACTCTAGTATTAACATGATCAAACATGAGGAAACCTTTTTGTAATATTGACACCAGCATGACAACAAATGCATTCGGACGCTAAAAAAATGTAGACTATCTGTAAGCTAGGATTGACAGCGTCACACATTTAATTGACATCGCGTGGTGTTCAGTCTCTGGGAATATTTAAATAATCTTTAATAATAAGACCCTCCTTTAACCCTCAACGAAATAATCATTGTTTTTTAAATGACAAGAAAATAGTAAAAGGAGTAAGGGGAGATGAAAATAATTATTTTTGCCAGATAAACGTAGATTTTGTATACTTTTGTTGTAGTATTCATAAAAATTAAAACCTATTTTGAATATCAAATGTTTTGTCCCTATCGAACGACTTTTGGATTCAGATTGAGCGAAGAAGACAAAACATTCGATAAGTAAACTAGGTTTTAAAACAGTCTATGAATAAGGCCTTTAATAATCGGAAGTACTATCTCTTTTGGCCTCCATGAAATACCACAATGAGAGGTTAATAGATTGCCGTCACATAACACATAATAATGATAGTAAAATTATAACTTTCAACTAGACCGAGGATTTAATTAAAATTGACGATAAGAGTAATTGATAAAATATGTCTGAAATATCCGAATAAATTGAGAGGTTTTATAATAGGTTCGGAAGAATCTGTATAATAGATACGATTCAAGATGTTAGTAGTTATAACCTTATGGCAGTGTGATAACCGCGTCATTAATGTATCGGAATAAAAATTACGAAACCTGCCATAGACAGAAAACGCAACGTTTCAGTAAAGACGACTATCGAATATATAAACCATACTCACAAATATCTTCAAATTTATTTTCATACACTCTGTATAATAGCTCCAAAATAAAATCCAAAAATCAGTTAATATCATCAAAAGCCTAAGCGCAACAATCCATAACAGTTTGATGAATTTGGCGATATCTCTGTAAATCAGAATATGTACCGGTCCTACTCTTGTTGTTTGCAAAAGCAGCGATACCGCGATTGACTGGCTTCATTGTTTGACGCGGCGGGCGTAACTCTATTGTGGAGGGAAAATGTCATAGCGCCGATGCGGATGGTATGGGGCGCTCCTGTCGAGTCCACCGGTGTATTGTGCAGGTTTGTTTACACAGCCCTCTATTTATATGTCGGGAGTATACTAAATTTGTGCTTCGATTGAATAGTATTTTGGACACTCTGTATAATGTCATTTTTGAGGTTACGTTTTGCGCTTGGAGGTTAGATCTTTGTGTATTTGCTAAGTAATTATTTTTTTCTAATCTATTGATAATGCTTAGGCAGTAGGACTTAGATATTACATTTCAATTGTTGATTTTTTATAATAATTTATTATAAAAATGATATAAATAAATAAATACATCCAACAGTCACATAATAATCACACAAGTCCTGAACCCTCACTGAGATCGAGTCTTGTGTCGTAAGTGTCAGAAATTACGAAACTCTTATCGGTCTTACAAATACCCAGGCTCGAAACAAATATCTCACAAACATTTGTCTCGGCGCGGAGATCGAACCCGCTGTCTCTCGGTTGACAGTCGACGTCTAACCAACTGCGCCACGGAGGCTGTCAAATATTTGACTATATAAATACAGAGTGATTATTAGCTGGATTTGATTTCATATTCTTATCATTGTAGCAGAGTAATACAGCCTACTAATATTTTTTAATCTATGAGATTTTTACTCTGTGTGTATATCGTACCAAGGATAAAAATAAGGCATAGACGCCGCCGCAGCCTAGATAGATCCTTATTAAATATTCAATAGCCTGTTTATAGTTTAAGTTGGCACAAGTCAATGCACCCTGAGATGCAATGAGGACGTGTACTATGATAAAAATCGATTCATACATTTAAACTTACCGACTGATGGATAGTGATAATTAAAATCTACATACATACATATACTCCCGCCTATTCTCAGAAGAGGTAGACAGATGTGCGGAGGCGAGCCTATCGTCATATAATATATAGAAAAGTCCAACTTTGCCCGACCTTGAATTTGAACCCGAGGCCACGGTTTTGCAATCATAGATAATTAATATCTTAATCGGATGGTAGCTTTAAGGGTATATTATTCGTGGGAGTTTCTCGTAATATAAAAGGTGGTGGCGAAAATAGTTTGTTAACATTTAAGTCAAATGGACCTACCATTTGACTTAAATGTATAGTTAGTTTAGTGCATGAAATATATTATCTTGCAATGTTTTAACTATGGGAACTGATTAATTAATGGCTTAAGAGTTTTTACGAGTATTGGTAAAAAATATTTTTATTATTATTTTTTTTAATGTCATCCCATTAACATAAATAAGAATACTTCAAAAAGTAAACAATTATTTTAAAAAATGTTCGCCAACTTCGGAGGCATTAAGTAACATTTTTGAAAACCATTTCGCATACAGAACTTCCTTCTTTTAATTTAATATACGTACTTTATTGATTATTTTATTACAATACATCTTTACTGACTTATTAAAAATAATTATTGTAAATTATTACGTGGTTTGCTGGACAAATAAAAGCTTTAAAATGTTACATTTTCTTGTAACTGTTGCTGCATTTTATTCACGGAATACAGCCTTAGAATTCCTAAGCACATAATACCAGCTATCATAACCGTTGCTATAAAATGCTTTTATTGAATTCGTGGAAAAATCTACTGTTAATTGAAATACTTGCTTTAGATTCTGGAAATAAGGTATTTTTTAATTTAGTTCCTTGATCACAAAAATCCACCGTAAAAATGTTCTAAATTCCAGTAATAGATTTCTACGAAAATCTACTCATATTTTATTCGCTTACTATTACGAAGAATAACATTTTATATATATAACGATTATTTATACGCAAGTGGAAACATTAAATTATTTTATTGACGATAGAACTACCAACAGCGCTCACAGTTCGTGGAACTCATGTTGTTCTCATTATTATGGGTTATGCCTAACTTGACTATCCGTCCCTCATTAGGTGGACCCGCTTTCAGGAAGTCTGTCCCGGTGTCGGAGTAATGAAAGCTATTTTTATTACGAAAATAAATATAAATTAATCGTGTACTGAGTTTCACACTTATCTAAAAACTATACTCGATGTTTTGAAACCAAATTATTCCGGCGACATATAAAAAATATGACTACGATTATAATTTTATGTTATACAATCTTCTATGATAAAACTTGTAAAAACTTTATTATAATTATTATTTCATTCCACAAATGCCCCGCTAGGGCAAAAAAAAAATGTCATGTTAGGTATGTCAAATGACCCGATTCCTCATTCTTCACAAAAAATATAGATTCATTGAACTTTTATGAAGTGAGTCAAGCCGAAAAACTGATACAAACTTGAAAAAAAAAAACTGAAAAAGTAAGTAAGATTATTAATCACTTCATTTGCTCTTTTAAGAATTTCAGGCGGAATAGACTCATCATTTTTGGTCTTTCATGAATTTCAGGCGATATGAACTCATCATTTTATTTTATTTTATTTTATTTTATTGAAATAGGCACACCAACGACATGTATATTAAACATTTTCTAATACTACAATCTAGGACAATCTACTGATATACATATCAATTAAAGGTGTACACAACATATGTAATAAATAAATTAAATTAAATTGTACAACATCAAATTAAACTCAAGATAAATAAAGAGAAATGTGAATAACAAAAAACAAAAACGTAATTGAAAATAAACGCATTCAAAACATAATTCAAAACATAATCAACAGACAAACAGAATGATGAAGACAAATTGAATTTTATACAATAACAACGTTAATTGGTTTATATAAAATTTGCGAAATAACTATAAAATAACAAAAAAAAAATAAGTTTAATTTTAATTTTTTATCGTATCTCTAATTTTTCACTTAAATGTTACAAATGGGTCAAAGAAAATATCAATATCTGGTGCTTTAGTAGATATAGGTATATATATATATATATATATATATATACCGGGTATATCAAGACTGCTACCGAAAACGAAGCCGGGTGGTAGTTTAAGCGACTTCAGACACAATGCAACAGAAAAAGTTGCAAAAAAAGCGACAATTTTTTTTTGTTATTTTTTTCCTATGGCCATATTTGGGTGGTAAATACATTTTTTCCTAAAATAATAGTATATACCCTTTTATTTATAAATACTCTAAGGTATAAAAGAGTTTAAATTATTATTTTAGCAAAAACTATGGATTTACCACCCAAAAATGACGATATTTAAAAAATCATAAAAAAAAATTGTCGCGTTTCTAGGCGAAATTTTTAATTGCATTGTGTTTGTAGTCACTAAAACTACCACCCGGCTTCGTTTTCGGTAGCAGTCTTGAGATACCCGGTATATATATATACATATATATATACAACGTGTAACAGGATTAATTCACAACCTCAGACACCCCAACTTTAAAATATTATTGCAATCATAGTTTATGCTTTGAAATCGTACTACCATAATTACAAAATCTTTTATTTATGAAATTAGTTATACCAAATGTAGGCACTTAACATGGTTACCTTACGAGTTACAAATAAGAGTGCACTACTACACACGCTCGCGGACACGCACACATGTACACAAGACCCATTCATACGAGTACCTAACGTCGAACGCTGCGCCGCCGACAGTAACAGCTGACAATAAACGAAATACAAATTACGTATGTAACTGATTACTTGGTGGCTTGGTAAACAAATTATTATTAATTTAATATGTAAGCATAACATTTGTGTTTTGACTATAAAATCTAAATATTTTACTTACAAGATATAATGCGTACGAACTCAACATAAGACAATATTTTGCATGAATCGGCTATAAAATATTATTAATTTCACTTCCGCTAAACTTTGTTCCTACAGGCCGGCAGGATACGGGCGTCATTTATTTTGCATTACTAATGAATAAGATAATAAGATAACGCAATATCTAACAACGAAGACTAGATTGGGAATCACAACACAAAAAATACAAAAAAATTAACTTACGTGTTACATGGCACTCATGCGGCGATTTCTTTTTAAAATATGTTCGAAATGTCCACCACCTTGATACACTTTCATGCACATTTGCGTAATTGTTTACGTAATTTATGTAAAACTTCAGTGTCACTTTTCACTTTTAGGAAGGCTACCACTATTCTACTTTTTAGTTCCTCCACATTAGTACTTTCACTGAAGTATACCGATAGAGATTTATTACGTCCCCACAAAAAAAGTCAAGAGGCGTCAAGTCAGGTGACCTCCTAGGTCACCTGACCATTGCACAGGTTCGCCGCGACCTATCCAGCGCTCTCCGAACTCAGCATCGAGATACTGTCGGACACTACACTGGTGCCGTGCCTGTTGTTAAATGTCCTGCATGCCAATGATACATTATCACCACAGAGTGCGGAAGTTCTCACCATTTCAGTGTATTCAATATTCGAATACCGAAAAGACATCGCGCGCGAAAGTTGTCGAAATATCTACTTAACACTTAAACACAAGTAAACACAGATAACTGCGGTGCACGACTAGATTTTTTTCACATTGTCGGTGCCCAATGCCCATTTAGGGATTGCAATAACGGGATATCCGACACACCGGGATTCCGCATACATTGTAGCAAAATTATAAACCGAATTTATTCACCATTTAAACGTTCCGCGAAATTATTTTTCATAGAAATACCTACTTGTTGTTTCTTTTCATAGTGATTTTGTTACAATTTAATTTGTTTCATTTAAGTGCATGTATTGCGCGGGATTTGGATCGCCCGGTCTTGCAAATCCCGGGAGTAATTTTTTTCGCGGCGCATCCCTATAACCTTTTGATGTACCGCCGCGCGCGCCGTCGCGTCGTTTGTCCGATGGATCAAATTGCATTAAACAATAGCTGCATCCTGCTCTATCTAGTTGTAGTTAAATGTGCGGAAAAGAGAATATGATAGTTATTTATTTTGGTAGCTTATTACGTTTATTCAGGCCTATCGTTGTGTGCGTTTAATTAATGATAGATTGCTTAAATAAACTTTATGACTATCGAAATAAAGTTCATTTTTGTTCATGATTTAGTTATTAGAGTATTCGTTTAGTGATTCATTTAAAAATGATCTTATGTCCTCAAGTTACGTTTCAATTTCGTTTGTTCGGAGTACTAAACGAAAGAGTGTCTGTAATTTACTTGGTCTTAACTAATTATTTTGAAAAAAAATACCTACCAAAAAAAATGTAAATATCGGTTCAGTAGCTGATTCTGAACGTACTACTTTCCGCTTTTACATTTAAATCTGTTACATGTTGTATATACAACATGTAACAGATTTAAATGTAAAAGCGGAAAGTAGTACGTTCAGAATCAGCTACTGAACCGATATAAACATTTTTTTGGTAGGTATTTTTTTCAAAATAATTAGTTAAGACCAAGTAAATTACAGACACTCTTTCATTTAGTACTCCGAACAAACGAAATTGAAACGTAACTCCAGGACATAAGATCATTTTTAAATGAATCACTAAACGAATACTCTAATAAACTAAATCATGAACAAAAATGAACTTTATTTCGATATTCATAAAATTTATTTAAGCAATCTATCATTAATCAAACGCACACAACGATAGGCATGAATAAACGTAATAAGCTACCAAAATAAATAACTATCATATTCTCTTTTCCGCACATTTAACTACAACTAGATAGAGCAGGATGCAGCTATTGTTTAATGCAATTTGATCCATCCGACAAACGACGCGACGGCGCGCGCGGCGGTACATCAAAAGGTTATAGGGATGCGCCGCGCCGCGAAAAAAATTACTCCCGGTATTTGCAAGACCGGGCGATCCAAATCCCGCGCAATACATGCACTTAAATGAAACAAATTAAATTGTAACAAAATCACTATGAAAAGAAACAACAAGTAGGTATTTCTATGAAAAGTAATTCCGCGGAACGTTTAAATGGTGATTAAATTCGGTTTATAATTTTGCTACAATGTATGCGGAATCCCGGTGTGTCGGATATCCCGTTATTGCAATCCCTAAATGGGCACCGACAATGTGAAAAAAATCTAGTCGTGCACCGCAGTTATCTGTGACTACTTGTGTTTAAGTGTTAAGTAGATATTTCGACAACTTTCGCGCGCGATGTCTTTTCGGTATTCGAATATTGAATACACTGAAATGGTGAGAACTTCCGCACTCTGTGGTGATAATGTATCATTGGCATGCAGGACATTTAGCAACAGGCACGGCACCAGTGTAGTGTCCGACAGTATCTCGATGCTGAGTTCGGAGAGCGCTGGATAGGTCGCGGCGAACCTGTGCAATGGCCTCCTAGGTCACCCGACTTGACGCCTCTTGACTTTTTTTGTGGGGACGTAATAAATCTCTGGTATAACTAGACTACTAAAAAGTAGAATAGTGGCAGCCTTCCTAAAAGTGAAGAGTGACACTGAAGTTACGTGAACAATTACGCAAATGTGCATCAAAGTGTATGAAGGTGGTGGACATTTCGAACATATTTTAAAAGAAATCGCCGCATGAGTGCCATGTAACACGTAAGTTAATTTTGTTGTATTTTTTTGTGTTGTGATTCCCTATCTAGTCTTCGTTGTTAGATATTGCGTTATCTAATTATCTTATTCATTAGTAATGCAAAATAAATGACGCCCGTATCCTGCCCGCCTGTAGGAACGAAGATTAGCGGAAGTGAAATTAATAATATTTTATAGCCGATTCATGCAAAATATTGTCTTATGTTGGGTTCGTACGAATTATATCTAGTAAGTAAAATATTTAGATTTTATAGTCAAAACACAAATGTTATGCTTACATATTAAATTAATAATAATTTGTTTACCAAGCCACCAAGTAATCAGTTACATACGTAATTTGTATTTCGTTTATTGTCAGCTGTTTCTGCCGGCGCAGCGTTCGACGTTAGGTATATACTCGTGTGAATGGGTCTTGTGTACATGTGTGCGTGTCCGCGAGCATGTGTAGTAGTGCACTCTTATTTGTAACTCGTAAGGTAACCATGTTAAGTGCCTACATTTGGTATAACTAATTTCATAAATAAAAGATTTTGTAATTATGGTAGTACGATTTCAAAGCATAAACTATGATTGCAATAATATTTTAAAGTTGGGGTGTCTGAGGTTGTGAATTAATCCTGTTACACGTTGTATATATACAGGTATATATATATATATATATACAGGGTATATCAAGACTGCTACCGAAAACGAAGCAGGTATATATATATATACATATATATATATATATATATACAGGTATATATATATATATATATACAGGGTATATCAAGACTGCTACCGAAAACGAAGCCGGGTGGTAGTTTAAGCGACTTCAGACACAATGCAACAGAAAAAGTTGCAAAAAAAAAGCGTCAATTTTTCTTTGTTATTTTTTTCCTATGGCCATATTTGGGTGGTAAATACATTTTTTTCCTAAAATAATAGTATATACCCTTTTATTTATAAATACTCTAAGGTATAAAAGAGTTTAAATTATTATTTAAGCAAAAACTATTGATTTACCACCCAAAAATAACGATATTTAAAAAATCATAAAAAAAATTGTCGCGTTTCTAGGCGAAATTTTTAGCAGTCTTGATATACCCTGTATATATATCATCATTATCACTTTCATCACTTTCTGGAATCCAGTCGGGAAGTTATGCTCTGCTCATGTTTCTTTCTTTTAATGTTTAATGTTGGTTATTAAAACGCAAGTATTAACCCCTGGCTTGTCGTAAGCGCCATATTGTGTCCTTGAATTAAAATAGCCCCTATTTCAATAAAGTTAGGTTGCTTTATTGCTTGAAGTCCGACGAACCTGAGCGCGGTTCGTCCGACGGTCCAGGGGTTAATTATTTTTATTCAAATGTCAACCTCACTTCTTTGTTATGACACTTCGACTGTCACTTTGCGAATTTGCGTGTGCCAATGAAAATTTGGGTGCGAGAAGTTTACTTTTCGCACTCAAATCGACATTTTTACTCGAAACTCGTGTGGTAATTGTGACGTGGGCAATTAGCATCTTTCAACCCCAAAAGCAAGCGCAAAGATAGTACTTTCCCCGCATGAGTTATAAAAAACAACATTGTAAAGGGCTCTAACTAGGCTTCGAAATCAGCAAGTCACGGATCACATCCGAACACACTAATGGATAGACCATTAAATTCTAAAACAAACAGAAAATCATAACTGAGTGTGCCTTTATGCGCGATTATTGGATGTTATGTTAATGTGGTGAACATATTGATGACGCAGCCAGTTGCCAAATCCGTTGGTAAAATTGTATTGGCACACGCGGAACCAGTTGGAAACAATACATAAACAGCTTATTTAGTGTTGGAAAACACTTTTACGAATGAAGTAGGTTTGATAGTTTGCTGTTTAGGTTTTGAACTATTATTGGATAGTTTTTTATAGTTTTTTGAGCACTGTACCCAATTTTACGAATAAGTTTGTTCGTTTTGCATGGCAGTAATGACTTACAGAAAATTTATATGGAATAGGAAATGTTCTATGGTTTGATTCTTAAGGTTAGGGCTCCAGAACACTTGACTAGTTCACTTTCTTCGTTTTTCGTTTGGCTTAATTTATACTCGTGGCATTTATTTTTTTGGGAAATTATATTACATTGTAAAATATATATCTTAAACACCAATCTAGCAACATAACGCGCCACCCTCAGATTTACTGTATAATTATGGACATAATGCATTAAACATTAATGTATAGTCTAAACTAATATTGTTTGATAGTTTTATTGCATTCAATATAATCTGAAACTACTCGACTGATTAAAAAACACAACTGCTTTATCCTTGATAAACATACATAGGTGAATATATCAAAAAACTCGAGCGAAGCCGGGCGTGGCAATTAGTAAGAAATAATTCACTATGAAACGTAGTAAATGATTGTGGCAAATATCGAATCATGATAGATAGGCTTGTCACGGTGAATAATTGATTTAACTGTATCGAACAAAAGGCTATTGCGAAGTTTCCATAATGAGTTTCCCGTTACTAGACAGTGTAATCCCTGTTATTTATGTTATTTATGCAGCTGTAATTTAAAATACAAATATATTTACAGTGATATTTGTATCAGTCTACATGAAATTTCCCGGATATTGTGTATGCGTTTATGGAAAAAAATCTCTACGAAGGAAAACGCAGTTTTTAGGAGTAAACATATTAAACAGTGAACCTGAAGTGAAACCTAGGAACGATAAAGTAAACTTAGCCAATAGGTAATCCTATAAAATAAGTATTTAACACATCAAGACTGCGACCAAAACCAAAGCCAGGTGGTAGTTTCAGTGACTTCAAACACAATGGAACAAAAACTTTAGCAAAAAAAGCAAATGTAAATAAATACAGTTTCCTAAAATAATGATATACACCCTTTTATTCTTAAATACGCTATTGTACGCAAGGGTTTAAATTATCATTTTAGAAAAATACTATGGATTGACCACCCCAATAAGATGATATTTTTATTTTATTTTATTTTTATTTATTTATTCAATATACTTACTACTATTTACAGGTTACACCTAATATAGTAGAGTAGAACATAATATTACATTATTATGCATTAATACTACAATTAAATTAAACATTAATGCAAATACCAATCAATACACACTATTAAAAACATCACAAAAAAATCATGTTTTCATTTGTTTTGTTAAGTTTGTTTGTTTTTTTTATTTTTTTTGTTTTATTACATTTGCCGATGGCCATTGGGGCCGAAAGGTTCTCGAGTGGAGGCCACGTACAGGCAAGCGAAATGTCGGACGCCCGCCTACAAGGTGGACGGACGATCTGACTAAGGTCGCAGGAAGTCGCTGGATGCAGGCCGCTCAACAGGTCATTGTGGATATCCTTGGGGGAGGCCTATGTTCAGCAGTGGACTTGCTGTGGCTGACATGATGATGATGATGATGATGATTGTATTTGTAGTCACTAAAAATACAGTACTAACAGTCTTAATATACCCAATATAAGTATAGATGAATATTTTTCCAGACAAACCGCAATTCTTTCTATGTTCGTGAATTTTACCAAGGTCCTTATAGAGAAAATATGTCGCCTGAACATCTGCGCCTTTTAGGCTCGAAAGCGTACAATGCTTTCAAATATAAAGGAGCCTGTTACTAACCGAAGCGGTCTAGTCGCAGACAATAATGCGTAGTAATTTAGCAACGATTTTTTGCCACATTTTCGCTTCAAGCTGTAGAACTTTGTATTGCAAATTCTTTGTGAAAGAGCACCTTGGTAATATATGTCGTCCACAGAATAATTAAGAGTTAATAACACGGAATTACTGACGTTTAAAGTGTAAAGAGTGAATTATAAACGTAATTTAAGAAAATATATTTATTAATACAACACTTCAAATCTCAAAACGAAACACGAATATTCGACTACTCAATATAATGTTATATTATATATATATAATACTCACTATAACAATTGGTTTACGGATAATTCAATTTTACTAAAGTGTTCAGTGTCACATAAGAATTCTCAAGAAAACCACAGGATTTCTTAAACAGCATGCACAAGGCTACATTTGACGAACACGGCTTAACTCGATTGAAATTTCGAGAGATGTCATCAATAGGTGTGCTTTCTACTTTCGATTGTAACAACGTGCATAAGTACATACATACTACATAAACTCAAAACTTTTTACCAGGAGTGGGTAGAGGTGCTACCAGGATACCCAAGTTTCGCCTTTTGTTTTCCGTCCTGTGCCATCGAGGAAGTTACATAAGCACTACAAACAATTTCACATTCCTCTACAAATTCTGTATCACCCCATATACGTCCCACTGCAGGACACAGGCCTACTCTACAATCAAGAGTACGATTGAGAGTGGTTAGGCGATGTAGTTCATCACGCTGGCCTAATGCGGGTTGGCGGACTTAAATACCAAGAAATTCTTATAAATCGCTATGGTATGCAGGTTTGCTTACGATGTTTTCCTTCACCTCTACAAATATGATATCTATACTTGAATTTCTTTTCTATCAAACTCGCACTATCTTCCAAGATATAATCGATTCAGTTGGTCAACTAAAGCACCTTTTACGTATTACGCTTCAGGAAACGTGACCATTGTCGGCAAATGTCAACCTCTCACGATTCCTTGAAAACGGTGGAAATTGAATTTACACTCGGGTGTTCTACTTTTGAAATACTCCTAGAATAAAGTTAAATATCTAGATTGTCTTTTACGGTGAAAGAAGTTATGGTTGTAAGATTTATGGGAACGTAAAGTATTATTTGTATGAGGTTATAAACGGGAATTGTTATATGACAGGTTGTAAAGGTGTGGTCACAGTCAAAGTTGGAAGTAAACACACCAATATACTCGATAGCAATCGGGCTTGATGAAATTTTTTTGTGGTATCTAGAATTAAAACGTCTAGTATATAAATAGTAACTTTGCTATTTTAAATTTAAGAGATAGGTTTAAATACGTTTTGTGGTATTTAGTAATAAGACGTCTTGTATAAAATAGTTTGATCTCGCAATGCCATGTAGTACGTGTTCTAGAAGCGAAAAGTAATAAATTGGCTGAGGACTTTTAAGCTCTGAACCTAGACTTTCTTAGTGACCTTTAGAATAATATCATTTCTGCCTTACATTAAACAAATCACTACATCGTATAAAACATATTGGCTTCCCTACTATGTGTACATAGGGATAGCCCTTTGTATGCTTATATCTTTAAAACTAGGCATCGGATTTTGATGCAGTTGTTGTTTTTAAAAGATAGAGTGATTCATAAGGATGGTTTACATGTATAATACATATACAGATTGTCCCAGTTTGTAAGAAAAATTACATGTATCTGGTATGGAGTAGAATCAAAATACAACTCCACACAGGCGAAGTTGGTACAGGACGCTAGTATTAAATAAAAACGTCAAAATCAAATAACTCACATTTAAAAAAAAGAAAATATCAAACGTTTCCCAAGAAAAACGATAGCTTAAATTAAAAATAATAACAGAAAACACAATAAATAACAGACGAACGAGTGCTAATAAAATTACCGGTGTAGGGAAACGAGGGCAGTTATTAATAAAGATATAATTTCCCCCTCTGTTATGGGTGCGAATATCCATTCGTTACGCAATTAAACCTCTGAAACGGTCGCTGTGTCCATTCAGATTTGCATACAGATATGTGATTATAGTCAAAACGGGTTTATGTTATGGATATCGTGTTTGTGAAAAACGAAAATAATGTACGACATTAACGTTAATTCAAATTGGGCCAAAGGTCGGACGGAGCTAGATTTGTTAATTAGTGACGATAAAATTAGTTATTCTGATTTTTGGGTTGAATAAAATGGGATTTAATTTGTTGTTTATTTCAATCTTGTAAATCAGGATTTTAATAATTATGTCGATAGAGGACAGGAGCATGTTGGAGACCGAACCAAAATAATACAGGTTGAATTTATTTCAGTTTTACTATTGCGCTAAAATAATTCTTTTTATTGTTTATTGTCTCTTTTGAAAACACGTGTAAAATTATCCCTAACAATCAGCAGAAATGTTTCTATCAAGGAATCATGTTCTTAGTACCCATTTATATTTAAGAAATATCCAAAACGAATGTGAAGAATTATATCAATTTTGCATGCAAGATGCATAAGTAGAACACAATTTAAAGACACGTTATAAATTCCCAGAAGGCAGTATAACGCGGCGAGACACGACGCTCCGGGATGTCTGTGCCTTTAACCAGAATGTCTTTCTAAAATGTAAACGTAATGTAAGAAGTATATACGTTACAATATATCAACATTAAATAAATAAATACACGTAACACTTGCATACATAGTCCTGACCCCACACTAAGATCGAGTCTTGTGTCGAAGTTATCAGGAACTACGAGAGACTTTTCGGTCTCACATCTGGGTGTGTATGTTTTTGTTTCGGGTCTGGACCTGAAACATAAACTTGCAGTTCACCACAAATATTTGTTTAGGTGCGGGGATCGAACCCGCGATCTCTCATTTCACTGTCGGTTTCCAACCAACTACGCCACGGAGGCTGTCAAATATAGGAAGAAGAAGAAAGTATCGATTAATTAAAATGTATAAGGAGTGGTAAGAGAGTAAAGACTGGTGGGAAGAGTAAAGATCGTGGCTGGGAAACATCCGGGAGTGGACTGGTATAAGCACCGTTGAACAACTATTTCACCTGTATCTGTATCAGCCCATATAGGTCCCATTCCAGGGCACCGGCCTACTTTACAATCGACAGTACGATTGAGAGTGGTTAGGCCATATAGCCCACCACGCTGGCCTAGCGCGGGTTGGCGGACTTACATATCATCGATTTTTTTATAAATTGCTATGGTATGCAGGTTTCCTCACGATGTTTTCCTTCACCGTTTTAGTGCGTGGTGATTGACTATCAATACACACATGACTCCGAAAAGTCAGACGTGTGCCCTGGGATTCGAACCCGCGACCACCGTAAACATCTATTCCGTTTACCAACAGGCCACACGCACTTTTTTATCTAGCTAATGATAAAGAAGAGTACAAGAAGCTGACGGCTAACCTTCAACACAGAAGAGACACTCAAAGTAGAAGAAGTATACGTGAGACGAAGGGAATCACGTCTCACGTATACTTTTTTTTTTTTCCCTGTCTGGTGTCAATAATGTGACCGATAAGGTTTATGTCAAGTGATAAGGTAGGGTTGTAAGAAATCATCGGGATCTGGTATAAAATATCGTAAAATGGCCGTAGGCTTTCACTATAAAAACACCTATATGTAAAAGAAGGTACTAGTCAACGTTTTAATTGAAACTGCTGAAAATCGGATGGAATGGTAAAGAATATTTTAAAATGTAGAACTTGTCTGTAAACAGTATAACATTAGTTAGATCCTACGAACGAAAAGATATACATAGAATGGATAGATGCTATTACCAAATAAATATCTTTCACACTAGAAATTAATTTAAAGCATTAATTCTAAAATACCTTAAAGTGAAACAGCAGAGACCATTACCATGTACCCTTGATACCAAGGATCTAACATTTTTAACCAGCAAACTATTTGAAATTGAACTCAAATTTAATACAGTGGTACGGAAATATTGTGTTCCACTAACTAAGCTACGAGCTTCTCCCACGAACAATATAAGCGGATTACACACAAGCCCATATTTGAGTACCCAAGATGCCTCGTAAATGTTGAAGTTATAACAAGTTACATCACAACTAGTATTGATACACTTAGTTAACTGAAGTACAATTTTCCAAGTTTAGCTCCCTGAAATTTCAGCTAACGCCAAAATTGCCGTCGTGAAATTCTCTTCAAATCTTAAGGTATACCTCTAGAGTTTGATAGTTATTAGTATTATAATTTTGAGCTATTAAGTAGCCTTTGAAGGAGATCTGTTTGAAGATTGATAAATTCAACCTAGCTTTGCTTCTCATGAAAATGTTTTTCTGTAATAAAGAACCTTGTAAGTCTATATAGGCATTCTTTATACAACTGTTCATTTTTTCAACTCATGCATACGAATTTAAACTGCGATCGCCAAGGTTGATTAAAATTCATAATTAAAAATTAAATATTTAATGCTTTTAAATATAGTGATATCTCGAAATATATATTTTTTTCTACATTTTGTTCTTTGGTTTTAACAGGATAATATATATGCAGTGAATTTACACATCCGTGAAATATTCGAGAGTCCAAATTTAATATAGCGTCATCTTGCGGCAAACGCTTCAACTACTTACTATTCCGAATGAAGAACGGTTAACCAGCAGCTGGAATTTAATCATGGATAGATTTATGTGTTAACCTCTAGGCGTTGGCGTGCAGACATCCTGATACCTATATATTTTATTAGATCTTGTGTTTGTACCGAATTCCTTTTAACGTCTTGATATTGAGGTAATTCTTGTTGTTAACAAGATATATATATAGATATATATATATATATATATATATGATAAAATTGGTATTTTAGTATACAGAAAATACCAAATTTAGATTGAGGTTTTGAGTTAGATTCACAGATCCCATTTGTTTTGAGTCGGTGTTTTAGATAATTACAATTAAATAAGTATTTAAATTAATAAATTATAATTTACCATTTGAAATGTAGGCAGTGAATAAATCAATGTTATAAGATTAGAAAACAGAACTTTTAAGCAATACTTTGAATTCTTAAAGAGGCTCTTTAATTGGTACTGTACTGACAACCTTCAACCTCTCCACAAATTCTCTGAAAAAGAGAATTTTTAATGAAAAAGATTGTTGATTAGCGTGAAGATGCGATGAGCGTTGACGAACTTTACATATAGTATGTAAAGTAATAAAATTGGTAGCATTACCAATTATACAATACAACATTATACAAACAACATGCTAAAGTATTTACTTAGAAGCGTGAATAAATACAAAGTAGATAGTGTGTTTACCGTCGCTATTTGTATCTAAAAACATATTATGTTTCTACTAAAATAATAAATTCAAGAAAACACTCAATTTTGCAAAGTAGTACAAATTAGAAACCGCTCATTCAAAATATTTTATCATAACAATTTCATCATCTGTATTAAATTTGTGAGCCATCCATTATTCATAAGGAGCGACATTTACGTAAATAATGAAAGCTAGAATATTTATCCTCGAAAGAGAACGAATAATTTCAAGTATGAGAAAAAAAAAACTTCTGATTGTTGTGTTTAATGGCTAGCAAATCTGTACTCGGTTTTTGAATGAAAATCTCCAATACGGTATTCATTTCAAAATGTATGAGTACTCATTAGACTTACGGTAAAAAGATAGAGGATTTAAAAAGGCGCTGATCCTCGAATTAGATCCAACTTCTTTAAAAAAGTAAATCATTTCAATTCCTCATATTAATTAATTCTTTGTGAATATTTCTGATATACATATCTAGAATAGGAAAAAAATCGAAAAGTATTAGGTTGGTGCAACGAGGAATCTATTCCATCGTAGAGGATCTTACTTTAGCACAGCAGCTGAGAAATTGCCCATTACCTACTAGTAAATACATAAACAAAAGCCAGTTTTCCCAGAAGGGGTAGGCAGAGTTGCTACCAGTACAATCACATTTCTATTAATTACATAGTAACGTGTAATATCCGTGAATAATTCGTCTACCATTTACTTAAAACATAAGCAACTTGAACTAAACAACCTGACCTTCAAACAGCCAAGGGCAGTGAGTCAGGAGCCTCGTCAGTCTAAAACGAACCAAACTTCGAAGGTCCTTGTATAAACTGTTAGAATAACATTAAACGTTTTTACTAAAGAAACTATGACACGCGATTCATGTTCAGGCTTAATATATAATAAACTTGTTTTGTAACTTTGATGATTGTAAATCGGTCAAGTGCGAGTAGAACTGGGTTTGTGGAGATTTTGTTTATAATTAGTTTAATTTTTTTAAGTAGATTTAAATGCATGAAATGACTACAATAAAGATGAATAAAGAGAATGGGAATGGAATACAATGAAGAAACATATAACAATGATCATGAGTTGCAATGTAAGCGGAGTGTCTATTGGACACAATTGTGTCTGCATTTTCGAAACAGGATATGTGCAAACTATATCCGAAATGGAGTCTCAATGGTTTTAGACGTTTGAATAATAGTAATATAAAGAGGAAAGATTTTATTGTTCGTTTGAATTGAATGGTCTGAAAGCACTGGACCGATTGAAAAAATATATCACTATTATAATCGTAGGATTAAATCCTTGATGGACATAGACGGTAGAATATTTTCAAAAAGCGTATATGCCCCCTTCGAAGCTTGGCTAATAATATAATAATAATAATATAATAATAAAATGTTTTATTAAAACTTTCCTTAACCAAGATAACAAACAAAATAATTTTTACTTATGCCAGAAGTGCTTAGGCTAAGATATAACATTAATGAGAAACGGCTGGTGCTTAAACTAGGACAGCCCTGTACAATAACCGCGAGTAATATAAGTAAATCTTTTAACCACCGTGATACACTTTTTGTTCATTAATAATTCACTTTAAAATGATATACTTTTTTATCATTAAATTACAGATAGAAATACATTTGACTAAAATTTATATTCAGACATTTCATTCGCGGCAAAATTGTAGGTCGTAACGGAACTATCTGCTTTTAACCTAGAATTTGATATTCGTGATGCCTTTAGCAATTTTGAGAACATTCTTGTTGGACAGAAAGATGGACTACAAAGTGCTTCTATATAGAAACCTTAGTAATTTCTAGATGAAGTGAAATGGTGACCGAATCCAGTTACTGGTCCTAAGAGTACATTCAGTTGTTAAAAGATCAACTAAGTATCAAGACATCTAGCTTAACATACTTGATAATATTACAAGGATCAAAATTATTATTGCCTTCTTTTTTCACTATAGAACTTTACTTAAATATGTATTCAAGTTAATAATAGTTGTGCTCCAACGCGACTAAAAGAGACTTAAAGTGTAGCAACGTTTAAAACCGGGCATACAATGAAAAATCTATTTACCTAATATCGGCCGCGCAAATTAATTTCATATTACTTTCCATTCAACCGCCGGTGGTAGATGCACAAAAAACGCCCCACGGCTATATTTATCGATCAACTGACCGTGCCATCCCCCTCCCCTTTGAACAGGGTTCTTTTGTAATCAAAGCAGTAATCAAACCCTATGAATTGGGGAAGCAAGTTAAAACTTTATTTGAATTTTAAATACTATTAGAATGAATAGTGCAGTGCTCTCACATTGATGTTTTAATTTAACAACAGATAGGGGATCGGGTGTTGCGAATTTCGTTTTACTTTTGTGATAAATTAATCGCCTTTTCGGTTATTTGAACATCTGTGATGTAATGTTGTGTTAGAAGTCTTTTGTGTTACTGTGCAATGGAATTAGGAGATAATTATAGTACGTTTATCAGAGCGAATTTGTGTGTATGTAACTTGTGAGTTTAAATGTATGAATTTGCGTGAAATTTGTATTTAATAAACGTGGAGAAACTCACACGGAATGCGATATTTTATCATTAAAGGACAATGGCGAAATCGTATTTCCATGAAGAACGCGTTTAGAAATGTCACACTTGCTAATAATAATATTATTATTTTTCGTGACTTTTCAGCATACTAATTATAGTTGTGTAACGATGATTAAGTTTCACAATAAAATAAAAAGCTTTATTGACTATTTTGTATGGGAGTGAGTTTTTTTTCAGCAATGGCGTCAGGTCTTTTAAGCCGACAAAAAATATTTTTCATTGAATCTCGCAAAATATGTTATAAAAAATAGCTTTGTTTGGTAAAACAAGTGCGGTAAAGATTTATATCATAGTCCTAGTTCACCAAATAACATTTTTAAGAAAATAATAATATTTCAATTGAAAATGACAAATAGAACATAACCTCAATATCTATAAATTAAAAACGTTTAGTAAGTAATGTAGACTTTTTCATCAGTATTTCTCAACACATTATTGTTTAGGAACGGCAGCGGAATTCACTTATATTTTTTTCACCAATAAACGCTCTAAATTTACATCAACTAAAATCATGTATGGAAATCTGCCATTGTCCTTTACGAGGAATCGGTTATAGTTTTAAATAAAAAAACTGCAATACAAAATTGTAGAAGCATATTTTTGAGCTTTGAATTTGTAATGTATCTGTACAAAGTAAATCAATTTTTATAATTCCATTGACTTATATCTAGCATTAACTGAATAAGTAATCTTTGATTAGTTATCAGTCCAATCCAACAAGGTTTTGTATAATGTTCCTTTTTCATACAGCTAATAAAACAATGCAATGAAACAAAAACTTCACATAATTTACCAAATCGTTTTAATTGCGCATAATCCAAATAAATCTGCCTATGTTACGCAATCCAATAGTGTAGGTGGCTTGTCGCAACAATCCGAATAAAGCCAAATCTCGCATTTTAAAAAATGCCAAAAAATAATATTTTCAAATTAAGCTCCGGCATTAAAAGGGATGTTCGCGTTGCGACCGGCCTTAATCTGGGTCCCGCTCACCAACCAATTATCTACGTGAAATAGTGTTCGTATTAGGAGCACTTACTTCGTACCGGATTAAACTAGATTACGCTAACTGTAAGTATCCTTCTGTACTCTACTGGAAATAACAGTATTAACTGAATCACAATCATACTGAACACTTTGTGTTGAATGCGAGCAAACCATGACAGTTAAAACCTATGTAATTAAATTATTCTGTTTCATTCAACGTTGTGCTTGCATTAATTACGAGAACTTTCCAGCTATGATGTATGAGTGTTGCGGAAATAATTATACCTAAATGTACATGCGATTATTGAAATTAATTATTGTGGAATTCATGGGCATTTGTAACATTAATGTTTTGCTATTGAATTCGGTTTTGTTGTCATAAAATTCCATATGCTACATTTGATTACACTTTTATGGCAAAATAAGTAAGCCTAGTTTTATTCAAGCTTAATTTATAATTGGAACAAGTAAACACAAGAGTTAATATCATTTCTTATAAAATAATATGGCAATTTGAATAAGCAAGCATAAACAATTAAAGACAGTTTTTCCGAGTTTATTTTAGACCAACTTACGAAACACGCGATACCACAACATCAGTTGGCAACAAGGAACTATCTAAATTCGGATTAAATAACATGGAAAGTCCGACAAAAATAAACGTTGATAACCGCACCGATAAAGTCACTCTCCGTAAAAAATAGTGTAACATTGTAACGTTACGATATATCCACATTAAGGCCTGTTTGTGGGGTAGAAATCTCTGCGTAATGGTTCCCACATGAGTCCTTATTTTGAGGATACACGCAATATACCAAAATGTTTTCGCAAAATGGCTCTCCCATTTCACAGTATTGGCATAGATAATGTGCTCTCAAGCCACCGTGACGCGGTACGGTCGCGAGCCCAAGGGAGGTTTTCTAAAACAAAGCAGCGAAAGCAAGCGAAGATTATAACCGATATACACTAGCGAAGGCGTGGCGCTAGAAGTGCCCCAGCCTCGGCGCCCACTTCTCGAAAGATAATCGTCCGGGTCAGATAGGGACGGGGAAAATATATCGACTTTGTATAAAATATTTTTTATCTCAAGTATTTGTGCCTACGTTGTTTATATACTGGGTACACAGTTGGCGCTCCGGCTCGCCCGTGTATATAAATGTTTATCTACTTATCCGTCAACCCTCGTGTTGCTTGTTTTGTTTAAAGCCCTCGACACCATGTGGCGCTGTAAAAGCAGACCGAGACGTCCCGGCCCCTTTAATCCTGGACACACAAATACCCTTCATTCATTTGCATAAGTCCTGTCCGTCATAAGATGGGTTGTAAAACTTTAATAAGATTTTTTGATGGCGGTACAGATTTTACTCTCGTATGTGGGATTATAATGATTGAGAAGCCTATTTCCGCAGATTATAGCAATAAAGTAACTTTATATTTCAGCATAATAATAAATCATTTTGTAATACGTAAATCGTATTAATATTTCCCTGTTATTTCATTGCTCATTTTATACAACACGAGTAAAAATAGTAGCATCGTTTTACAGCGGAACTTTTTGAGTGAGAGCGATAGTAAAAATAGAAAAGTGATTTTGCGAGTGGATTGATATCGCCATTGCAACTTTTATTAGCTTCGATACATGTGTGTCGTGGAACAGCGGAACAGAACTGGCTACAATTGGCTAAAAAGTGGCGTCACGCCACAAGTTCATCCAATAAATATCCCTAACTGCCGTTTCGTAAGGAAACAAATGCTCGAAAACACAATGATGGCGGCCGACAAAATAAAATGCTGCTGGAAACAAGTGAACCGTGTCCAACATATTCTGTTTGTTGCGAAAATTGTGGGTTTCATGTTTCCTTCAATGTTTCGCTTCTTACTTTTTTAATGTTGTTTGTTTGGTAATCGACGTAATCGCGCTCGCTTCGTTTGAAATTTAAACTAAAGCGACCGGAAAGGCTACGGAAAGAGTATTTGTTATCCGACGTTTTGTTTTCTTTAGACAAACATTAGTTTCAAATAAACAATACTGATATCAATGTTTGCACTAGTATAGTTAGTGGACTAGATTTTACGATTATTGCATACTGTCGTGAAAAAACCATCATCATCATCATCATCATCATATCAGCCACAGGAAGTCCACTGCTGAACATAGGCCTCCCCCAATGATCTCCACAATGACCTGTTGGAAGCGGCCTGCATCCAGCGACTTCCTGCGACCTTAGTCAGATCGTCCGTCCACCTTGTAGGCGGGCGTCCAACACTTCGCTTGCCTGTACGTGGCCTCCACTCGAGAACCTTTCGGCCCCAACGGCCATCGGTTCTACGAGCTATGTGCCCGGCCCACTGCCACTTCAACTTGCCAATCCTATGGGCTATGTCGGTAACCTTGGTTCTCCTACGGATCTCTTCATTTCTGATTCGATCTCGTAGGGAAACACCGAGCATAGCCCGCTCCATGGCTCGTTGAGTGACTTTGAGCCTTTTAATGAGGCCCACAGTGAGAGGCCACGTCTCGGTGCCGTATGTCATCACTGGTAACACACAACTATCGAAGACTTTCGATTTTAGGCACTGAGGTATTTTGGACGAGAAGACGTCGCGAAGTTTCCCGAACGCTGCCCAACCGAGTTGGATTCGACGATTGACCTCTCTCTCGAAGTTGGACCTGCCTAACCGGACCACTTGTCCTAAATAGACATATTCGTCTACAACTTCGAGAGTCGAGCCCCCAACTCCAATGGGGGTGGGCACAACATGGATATTCGACATGATCTTCGTTTTATCCATGTTCATTTTAAGACCCACCTGTTGGGAAACTCGATTAAGGTCTTCGAGCATAGTGCTAAGGTCTTCCAGCGATTCTGCCAAGACTACAATATCGTCGGCAAATCGAAGGTGAGTAATATACTCGCCGTTGATGTTGATGCCGAATCCTTTCCACTGCAAGAGCTTGAAGGCATTTTCCAGCGCGGCAGTGAACAGTTTCGGAGATATGACATCTCCCTGTCTCACGCCTCTCTGTAGTGGAATAGCCTTCGTGCTCTGATCCTGTACTCGGACCGACATGGTGGCGTTGTTGTATATACACCTCAACACTTCGATGTACCGATAGTCTATGTGGCACCGCTGAAGAGACTGTAGCACAGCCCAGGTCTCGATCGAATCAAAGGCTTTCTCATAGTCCACAAGCGCTAAACAAAAAACCATACTTCCTTACTTATGTCGAAAGTTTGTATGTATGGATGCTTGTTATTCGTTCACGAAAAAATTACTGAATGAATTGTAATGAAGTTTGATATAGAGATAGCTGGTACAATGAATTTTAAAGTACATATACTGGTGGTAGGTCTCTCATATGTGAGAGGCCACCTGGGTGGGTACCACCGCATTGTCTATTTCTCCCGTCAAACAGCAGTGTAGAGGCACTGTTGTGTTTCGTATTGAAGGACATTGTAGCCAGAGTAACTACTGGACATATTGAGACTTAACATCTTATGTCTCAGGATGGCGAGCGCAGTGGAGTGCCAAGCATTGCTTTGTTATTCGAGGTGTTGTTTGGTTCTGTTACTGTTTATGAGCTGTCGAATCGCTTACCATCAGGCGAACGGCACGCTCGTCTCGCCATTCATTGGAATAAAAAAAAAAAAAAACATGCTTTTTACCCCATAATGTAGTTCTGTGGGATGAGCAAGGGATTCAAATATACATATTAAAGGAATGGCACGCGACACGAGAGGATAGGATTACATACTTTGAAGAATGGTGCAGGTTGAGATGGAACCGAACGGGATATTAAGGGACGGAAGAGGAAAAGTAGTATCGTTGACGGCATTGAGTTTGAACATAAAATAGTCAGAAAGCGAAATAATTTGTTGTTGATGTAACTGCAACCGGGTGAAGCCAAGCCCGGCTGGTAGTTGACTATAATGTTGCTTTTAGTAAGTTATTGAATTCGAATTTGGAATGAATTACAAAGCAATGCTTGGCATTCCACTGCATTCGCCATCATAAGACATAAGATGTTAAGTCTCAATATATACAGAAGTTACTATGGCTGCAATGTCCTTCTATCCAAAACACAACACTGCATTTACACTGCTGTTTGGCGGGAGAAATAGACATTGCGGTAGTACCTACCTAGGTAGCCTTTCACATATGGGAGATCTACCACCAGGAGTCCACCAGTTCCCAGAATGGAGAGGCAGAGGGGCCAGGACGCTCATATTTGCTTTATATGTTAATTACCACAACGCGAACCTATCGGCATATCGGGTACAAGAGCAAGGAAAAAATAGATTAAGAATATACACTATTATGAAGCGAATATTCCGCAATAACTTGAACACGCCAACAACTAAGGAAATATTGAAGACCATGAACTGTTCATACAACAAAATACCGTTATTTTCATCTCCTTAGATGAAGTTGTTTTTTCCTAAGAAAAATAAGACGAAAGCGATATATTACGGAGGCATTGATAAAGCGCTCTTCGGCAATCCATAATTTCCAAGAAAATTGTTTACGACCACTTGGCCACAACATTAATTCCCTCGGAAGTTTTTTACTTCAGCTTATATTTTATTTAACATTCATAACGTTAAGAGGAAAACGTGATATTAAATATTTTTGCTTTTATCTCTAGCGTGGGACGTCAAGTCTGGTGGTCAAAAGAGAATTGGCGTTATCTTTATAGGCGGGGTAGGCACACCTATTATTTTGCTATCTCGCTTCCTTTAAGGCTGTTTTGTAAGACATATCTGGTGTTGGGTGTAATACGTTTTCTTTGTAGTTTAATAACAGGGCTAAACCTTTGGCCCAATTGAATGAAATGGTTCTTATATATATTCTTTATTATTTATACTTTACTGCACACAAGAGAACAAAAAGCATTCAATACACGGTCTTATCGCCCTAGGCGATGGATATAAGAAAAGGATTTTTTTACTTAAATGACTTATTGCCGTTAATATGTTAAATTTATGCTGTATCATCCCTTATAAACATGTATCCCCTTTATACATATATCTCACTGCAGGGCTCGGACCTCCTCTACAATTAAAAGTAAAATTGAGAGTGGTTAGTATGGTCAACTAAATGGTGTTGACTTATTAAAACTTAAAGTTATATTTAAGGTTAATTGATGATTTCGCGTCTTGGTAACATACTAATGCTTGTATAATGTGAAAAAAGAAAAGAAAGAAAAAAATTGTACTCTTGATAAGTATCTAGTAGCTATGAGTATCACAATAATAAAAAATAAAAAAAATACGTTATAATATATTAATCAATAAAAAAATACAAAAATAATCAATAATAAAAGAAATAAAAAAGGTTAGTAATTTAAAACGGAAAAAATTCAACAACTACATGAAAAACAAGACAAATACAAGTATTAGTATGTATGTGACAGTATAGAATCTACATATACTACAAATCATGTGCTTAGTCGATTACTTGGTTCACTGATTTGGTTCACTCGGGAACTTCATGTTACTAATATGCTTAAGAATATATACATGATACTGTTATTGCCACCGGCGGAGATAAAGATATACATACTATATGGGGATTATGTTATATGAGCTAAATTGTGTATTACAGTACGGTTACAAAGCTGAGGGTTCCAATCCCGGGTCGGGCAAAGTAAGATTGAATATTTCTGTTCATTATCAACCCGGAGTAAGAAATATGTGCCCTATATGACGATAGACTCGCACACTATCACATCGTGGGACGAAACATATAAGAAGAAATGTAGGTGCCCTGGTTGCAAATATGCTGACCCCTTCTGGGAAAACGTCGTGAGTTTATGTATGTATGTATGAGCTGAATTGTAATATCGCTTACGGTCATAGAAGACGATTAAAACATTTTTTGAATATCGGTTGACAAGTTCTTGATAAGTAAATTACGATGGGTAGCGACTTGGCTGGGCTAGATCCCTGGCATTGAGGTCCATGAGCAGCGGTGAACATTTACCATAAGGCGGGCTTGAAAAAGATTTAAGTCACACACTTCACTTGTCATCATAGTATAACCAAATATATTTTTTCAAAAGGGTGAATAGGGTTTCTCTCCCTCGTAGCCTTTTAGCATTGAACATTGTGTGAGTTATATTGATTATACCAATAGTATCCATAGTGTTGAGTTACTAGTATAGGTAAAATGTTATCTCTTTATCTGGAAAAAAGAACTTTAAGATGACTTAATATATTATGTCTCAGGAATGGCGAGAGCAGTGGAATACCAAGCATTGCTTTGTAATTCAAGGTGTTATTTGGTTTACTGTTTATTAGCAGTCGTATCGCTTATCAGCAGGCGAACGACATGTTCGTCTCGCCATTCACTGCAATAAATAAAAATCGCAATCGGCACATTAGTCTTCGCAAATCATAAATAATTAAAGGTGAGTTTAAGCAATATTGTCTTGCAAATCAGGCCACAAATATATTAGTATCTATATTGATATTATGCGAAGCACCTTAAGTAATATAAAATGGGGGAAAGTACTGAACAGCTAGCCTCTTCGACGCGAAGGTCAGGGTAGTGTTAACCTTTGTGTGCTAAATCCAGCAATGACATTGACAGCGGTTACGTAGACCTTCCGAACTAAAAGATACTGGATACATTTTGTATATACAGAAATTGTTGAAAATTATATTTATTCGCATTACATTATCAAAGTACATATTTCTGATACGTGTATTTTAAAATCCTAAGACGTGTATATTTCATGCGTTACATTCACTATCTATTGAGATCGATTTCTGTTAAAACTACATTAAAAGGTATGAGACTGCAAAATAAGTCGATTAAGCAATAATGAATAAGAATTTGATAGTCTGGATACCTAGCCATAGAGGGATAACTGGTAATGAGTATGTAGATCAATTAGCTAAATATGCTGTTAACTATGGTAATGAGGATTGTTTTTCGGTTTATTCACATGACTTGGTTCCCCTAGCAAAAAATCACTTGGAGACAGCATGGAATGCAAATTGGAACCATTCAAGTAATTTTAAATCTCTTTAATATACCATCGGAAATTTCTATGAGACCATGGTTCTCCAAATTGCATCTCAGCAAGCATATTTCAGCCACCATATCTCGATTAAGAATTGGTCATTGTTCAGCGCCGGCACATCTAGCAAAATTGCACGTGAGGAATTCTTCTTTGTGTGAGTGTGGTCTTGGTGAAGGATCCGTGAGTCATATTATTTTCAACTGTACCTGTTATTCATCTCCTTCGTTATATGACTTGCTAATTAAAAATAAAGCTTCTCTTCCCTGTAATATTGCAACCATCCTCAGCCTGAAAAACAAACCCAGTCTAAAAGCACTAATTTCACTTTTAATAATACATAATATAAAATTATAATTACGCTTAGGTACTAACCTGCATGTTTATTTCTATTTATTATCATAACAATTATCATCAGTATCGGTAACGTCATTTTGCGTCAATCACACAATCAATTATCAATGTTTTTGATACCATTAAAATTATATTAGTCTATGATTAAAATCTTAATTATTTGTTTTTTTTTTTTCAAAAATGATATGAATGCGTCACTTGACACTGGCAGTAATGGTCTCAGTGAACAAGTTGCAATAACAAAAAAAAAAAAAAAAACAAAAGGATTTGACATAACAACAAAGCACTGAATCAATTCACATAATATATTGAATATCAGTTAAGATTTTGTTTTAGTATCCCGGAAGGAAAAGAACGATAGTAATACGACCGGTGTTCCAAAGTTCTTTCAGAAGTTTGTTGGGGAAACGACCTATTTTTCTCCTAGCAATCTGTCTATTTTGTCTTTATATTAGGTCTATAATCAGCAGCGGACTTCTTGTGGCTGATGAGAGAGAGAGAGATTGAGAGAGAGGGAGAGAGATAGAGAGAGCATATATTTATTTATATCAGGCCTTTTCGATCTACTGATTAATTTAGGTCTCGTGGGTAGTTGCACCATAGTACACCGAACAGATCAATATAAAGTGGTGGAGGTCCAAAAGGTCATTAATTTTGTACAGTTTTAAAGAATGTCGGAAAAATTTTTGGATACTCCCTTCATTCTTTTTGTCTTGGTTGGTTTGATTAATCGTACGCGTTCGGTAATCGATTTATAATTACTGTTTTTTTTAATTGTTGGGGTTTTTCTATGAAGGTATTAAATTAGGTAAATACAATTTTCTTTAGCAATAATTTAATCTGTTCTGTATTCTGTATCAGCCCATTTACGTCCCACTGCAGGGCACGGGTCTCCTAATAATTTAATAGCCATCTTGTAATTTATTAAGGTATTAAGATATTAATAAAACAACATTAATAAAAATTACTTCGGCAGGATCCATTCCCAGCTATAGATCATAATTAAAAAGTGACGTTTATAGAACAGTATAGTAACCTACAATCCACCTTCTAAATTTAAAAACAGAACCCAACTGAGATTATAAAAAAATATCGCGAGAAATTGTGACGAAGTTACATAAATACGAAGACAAAAGAAAATCAAATCTGAAAGGACATTTTACTTGAAATGGCGGACAAAAATGAATCCGGCAGATACCTTCCTACTTTGCCTAACATACCGTGGCGAATTGGGAGTAACAACTTAGGGAAACTCGTCATTACAAGGAAAATGGAGGGCAAATGATCTCGCCGACGGGAGTTCCGAATTAAATTCAATGAGATAAAAAGTATTTTTTGCACTTTGTTTTATTTTACACAGGTCCGCACTCGAGATTAAAAATATATATCCACTGACGAAGCGGGTTTTTGTGTTGAAGTAGGTATTGTTATTTATCGGTACATTGAATATATTATCGGTACATTGAAGTGTTGAGGTGTATATACAACAACGCCACCATGTCGGTCCGAGTACAGGATCAGAGCACGAAGGCTATTACACTACAGAGAGGCGTGAGACAGGGAGATGTCATATCTCCGAAACTGTTCACTGCCGCGCTGGAAAATGCCTTCAAGCTCTTGCAGTGGAAAGGATTCGGCATCAACATCAACGGCGAGTATATTACTCACCTTCGATTTGCCGACGATATTGTAGTCTTGGCAGAATCACTGGAAGACCTTAGCACTATGCTCGAAGACCTTAATCGAGTCTCCCAACAGGTGGGTCTTAAAATGAAAATGGATAAAACATGGAAGATCATGTCGAATATCCATGTTGTACCCACCCCCATTGGAGTTGGGGGCTCGACTCTCGAAGTTGTAAACGAATATGTCTATTTAGGACAAGTGGTCCGGTTAGGCAGGTCCAACTTCGAGAGAGAGGTCAATCGGCGAATCCAACTCGGTTGGGCAGCGTTCGGGAAACTTCGCGATGTCTTCTCGTCCAAAATACCTCAGTGCCTTAAATCGAAAGTCTTCGATAGTTGTGTGTTACCAGTGATGACATACGGCACCGAGACGTGGCCTCTCACTGTGGGCCTCATTAAAAGGCTCAAAGTCACTCAACGAGCCATGGAGCGGGCTATGCTCGGTGTTTCCCTACGAGATCGAATCAGAAATGAGGAGATCCGTAGGAGAACCAAGGTTACCGACATAGCCCATAGGATTGGCAAGTTGAAGTGGCAGTGGGCCGGGCACATAGCTCGTAGAACCGATGGCCGTTGGGGCCGAAAGGTTCTCGAGTGGAGGCCACGTACTGGCAAGCGAAGTGTCGGACGCCCGCCTACAAGGTGGACGGACGATCTGACTAAGGTCGCAGGAAGTCGCTGGATGCAGGCCGCTTCCAACAGGTCATTGTGGAGATCCTTGGGGGAGGCCTATGTTCAGCAGTGGACTTCCTGTGGATGATATGATGATGATGAGGTATTGTTAAGTTTTGGTATTGGAATTTCTTTAATAGATAAACATTCATACCAATACTAAACGTATTTGATTTCAATTTTAATGTGTTAAAACTAATTTTGTATCAAAAGCAATAATGTCTTTTTTCCCAGCTGTCTACAAAAGCTATTTGGCCAAGAATTTTAATATCGTGAACATAAAAACAAACAAATAACAAAACTACTAATTAATATAATCGTAAATCATATACAGAAAATCTTTATTTGAGAGTATTATTCGTTACATTTATTTAAATATCCCTATAAATTCTTACAACACAGTACCCGGTGCTTTAACAAAAACTATTGTTTGGTTATCATCGCTGATTATGATCTATAGTTTTATGTTTGTGGGGAGACCCGTATTCAATTATACTATGGGCAGTGACCTCTTTAATCATGTCGTAAAAAGATCCACTATTTTTAAAACCATACATAAAAATATAATATTCAAGGTACCTACCATAGAATACTTCGTTATATAATATATAGAAAGTATCTACCTTGAATTTATGTATGTAAGTGCGTGAAATGGGAGCAAGTAATGCAAGCAAGAAATATGTGCAGATATAAACTATGATTATGATCCATTGAGGTGGGTAGAGATTTTGAAACACTCCAAGTACTTATGATAAGTACGAGAATGCACGAAAAGATTAACAAAACTGGATGAAATGATGAAATAAATTGTGATGCATATTATAATTACCTGAATAGAATGTAGGCATGACTATTACGTACGTATACCGGGTATCTCAAGACTGCTACCGAAAACGAAGCCGGGTGGTAGTTTTAGTGGCTACAAACACAATGCAATTAAAAATTTCGCTTAGAAACGCGACAATTATTTTTTATGATTTTTTAAATATCGTCATTTTTGGGTGGTAAATCCATAGATTTTGCTAAAATAATAATTTAAACTCTCTTATATCTTAGAGTATTTATAAATTAAAGGGTATACACTATTATTTTAGGAAAAAATGTATTTACCACCAAAATATGGCAATAGGAAAAAAATTACAAAAAAAAAATTGTCACTTTTTTTGCAACTTTTTCTGTTGCATTGTGTTTGAAGTCGCTTAAACTACCACCCGGCTTCGTTTTCGGTAGCAGTCTTGATATACCCTGTATAGTAAATTCTGTAGACCGAATACAAATTTTGCGCTTTTCGACTGTCACTTCCCACAAACTGCTTCCTAACGAGTACTGCTTGGCCCTTTCTCTCAGAATACATCCTCAATTTTATCAATCTGTGTATATAGCTGTTAATCTATATAGACAGATTGATATTTTTTCTATTATCTAGCTTATATCTAGCTATCTTTACCTTCAATCATATAATAAAAATCTCATATAAGCATTCAAATATATATTTAGGAACTAGTATACTGCTTGTTATTCAATCTAAACACGGAGTATCGCGATATATTCCATCTGAAAAGTTATTTGTGCCGAGATTGGCCTACATTAGGGATTTAACTTGTGGATGCAGACGGTAGTTTGCTCTCGAGAGGCCGGACGTTGAGGCATTTAGGAAATTTGCATGCCAATACTATCGGAAGCGAATTTAACGAAGAAACTTTCGGGTACAGCTGTACAGAGACGTATTATATTATCGCTTAGCTCCAATGGCTTTTTATGATTTTGTTTACGTAATTATTTTTTTTATATTTAATTATTTTTACGCGGGTAAAATATCCGTTATTAGACAATCTTAATAAGTGATATTTGATTTTTGTATTCAGTAATAGCTCGGATTTGGGAATATGTGCCCGATGTGGTGACAAGCTGGCCAGCTATCACATCCTGGGGCGAAACACACAAGGCGAACTGTCGGTGTCCTGGTTGCTACCAGGAAAAATTTTAAAGGGGAAAGGGCGTGAGTTATGTATGTATTTTCATTCTTATTTAATTTATCTGTCTTTTTTTCGGACATAAATAGTTTTTTCACAAAATAATATAATAAATTCAAGGAATAAAGTTTTATTTAGATCCAGAAGTATTTTTATTTTTAACAATTATTTTCATCAGATGTTTAATAAAATCGTGCTAGTTTTTTTTTCTACTATAAAATAGCAATCGAATTAGAGTGCTTCATATGCATTTATTTAATCAAATTTATTATAAACATCAATAAATAAGAATAAACGAACACATAGTACTTTTATAGATAGAAACCCACAGCGTTGAAGTTGGTAAAAACAACTCATGTTTTTTTTGCAATTCTTGCAGCACATTTACCACCCCTACGCAAACGTGAAATAAGAGCACGTAGAGAATGTTTTTGGTCTCATAATGTAAAGCGTAATTTCATTCAAAAGGTCTTTAACTCAAATTATACACAACGAACCAGTCTGAAGATCTCTCACGTTACATTGTAAGAATTAATTGTGCCACGAGAGGTCAAGATTCATATACAAATACGTATATTTACGATGTAAAGGAATTTTATCGCGCATTTCAGTGGGGCTCCAACTTATTTACGGCGAGCTATATCCATAGGAATTTCAGTTTCATGCTATGCGAATTATGCAGTGAAAAGGTCGTGTAGTAGTTTATTTATAAGTTCCCGAGGGTCATGACCTGTCTTTCTTACGTTACTTCACAGAAAGCAATGGCACCTCAAATATATACTAGATACAGGGTCCGGAACAAAATCACACGCCAAAAGTGGGACCATACTAAAATCAAATAAGACCACACGCTTATTAGTGCTCCTATTTTTCTTGCCGTTTTTTACGGCCGTTACTTATAATCTATGTAGTGTATATTTGATCGAAGAACGGCACTATTGAATATATTTCGAGGTCAAATAGTTTACTAGAACTCTTACACCATAACTTTTTGCCGTCGAGATGGTCATGTCTGGCCAGTCGACACAATTATGCCGGCTCACTTCAAATGACAGGTTTGAAACTATATCGCGATTAACTTGCAATAGTCATTATGAGCGATTTTTCATCATCGTGTCCGATAGTCGTGATTGTCTATTGAACTGAATAAAATCTAAAAATCACTAAAAAGACAGAAAAAATATCTTTACCAACAGGTAGGTATTTTTTAACCGACTTCAAAAAAGGAGGAGGTTCTCAATTCTATTGTATGTTGCTTATTTTTTTTATGTTTGTTACCTCGTTTCTCTGTACTGTGTGAACCGATTTCGACCATTCTTTCTTTGATTGAAAGCTGGTGCTTGTCATTTGGTCCCATAAAATATGGTGAAAATCTAATGAATATCTTCGGACCTGGAGAGGAGAACTCCTTAAAATTAAGTAGGATTCCAATGGTTCTTTTTGCATTAGGTTCATTATAAAAGTTAAGTTACAGTGAGAGAGGGAAAAAGGGGTGGGGGTGAGGGGGGGTAGGTAATAAAATTAAAATACACGTAAATTCTAATATCTTCGGCAGCTTTTAACCGATTTTAGTGATTTATTTTTCATTGGAAAGAACATATTCCTTGTGGGGACCAAATCTTCTTAATTTAAATTCCTATCAACACTAAAAAGATAAAAATAACTAAAATTGTTAATAAAAAAAATAAAAACCGACTTCAAAACAAAAAACCACTAAAAACCAAAAAATAACAAAATAATAAGTAGCACTACAAAGCAAAAAAAATAATATTTATTTCATGGAACTTGTGCTTGTTGTTGTGCAACAAGTTTTTATTAAAAAAATATTACAAAGCAGGAAATATTTGATTGTTTACTTGTATTGATTAGGCTCTGAAACTTCTGGACCAATTTAAAAAATTCTTTCAGGATTAGAATCCTATATTATTCCTGATGAACATAGGCGCTATAATAATTTCGAAAATGTGTATCCGCACCCGAGCGGAGCCTGACCGGGCCGCTAGTATTTACATAAATTTCCGATTCCATATTTTTACAAAAAGCCGCGAGCAATATGGCTTAAGAAGCAAAGGAAAACACTATCAGAAAACATAAAACTAAAACTTAACAACAGAACTTATGACACTAAAAACCATACTGTAAATCCGAAACAATTTCATTCAACAACTATCCCACTGTCAAGTTTAATTTCAAATAACAATGGAGTCAAGTTTTGCAACTCAGTAACGAGGCAAAATGAATATATTTGAAGAAGGTTTTACGCCCGACGTCCGACGGTTTCATCTGCGGCCTGTCTGAATAATGGACAGCATTAATAAACAGGAATTGTTTGTGCCACTTCCAAGTTGTAAGACCCGGCATAAGAGGATATAATTAATTGCACACTCTAATAATAGGTAGGGATGTCTCTGCGACAGCAACTATCACTTAGGATTGGGTAGGATTGTGAATTTGCGACAGAGAACGGCGAGACGCAGCTGCCTACATTACCTGTTTTCGCAGCGTCTTGCTTGTTTCGCTTCGGAACGAAGTTTGCAATAGTTTTGTCATTTTAACTTTGCTGGTGATTGATTAAATTATTTATTACTTTGAATAAATTTTGCCGTTATTACTCCCAATGCGGACTGTAGTCTTGCCACGTTCTAGATTGATTAAATTATTTATTGCTTTATAGAATACTGTTATTACTCATCCTTGACGGATTGTTAAAGTGCTTTGTGTTAAAGGAATGGAGTATTTTGTGAGGAATAGTTTCCACTAATGCTTTTTGTGATTGTGCAGAATTTAAAATATTGATTTTTGCCTTACAGTTCGGACTATATGGCCTAACCACTCTCAATCATACGCTCGATTGTAGAGGAGGCCCCTGCCTTCCAGAGGGTCGTATATGGGCTTATACAGCCTTATACTTCATAATAGTAAATAGTGAATAGTGAATAGTATAAGTGGTGTCTGTAACCGTTCTATTCGGTAAATAAAATAATGTAATTTATAGTAATATGTCACATATGATTATTTTTATTTCTAATAATGTCAATGTTGTGAGTAAATCGTCTTGAACGTGAGTGTATTCCTTTGTACTAGTTACAGATTACATTGTAATTATCCTTAAATGTCGATGCATGAAACTTAATCCTTTGACGGGCAGCAGTCGCATTAAGATCTCGGTGGCTGCCAACCTATCTGGCTAGAGTGGCAATTAGTGCACAGCCTATTAATTGTCCTAATAGCTAAGACGCGCTTTGCACGGGACAGTTGTGAGAACGCTAAGACAAACCAATATTATAGTATTTAGTCCCTTGACATACCAACATTGACGGTAATCAATTATGGGTTTTTCATCGATACTGTATTATCATATAATTTGATAAATATACAAATTAAAACACATTTTTCATATGTGAAACGATTATTGGTTTAATTATGATAAGACGACCAAATAAAAAATTGTAGGAGAGTTGTACATGAATCGGCCTCTTCTATATTACGTTTTATGTCTCTTAATCCAAAATTCATTGATCGTTTTATACAAAGCCATTCTGTCAAAAAGTACAAAAAGATAAACTCATAAAATCCGGAACAAGCCCAAACTATACGTATATACTGAAATTCTCACATTGATTACATTACCCATTAGACATTCGTGGAAAGTTTGTCCGGACCGTACTTTTTCAGTACCGACAAGTTCTGAATCTGTGCCAAAAACTTCGTATTTCGTAGTTAACAACCGGATGGCGGCAGCGGGTAACTAGGTAAAATCTACATTGTTACAGCCTATATTAATATTTATGAAATTTCATTATCTACGGAAAGTTCCAGAATGGATTGATTTGATTATTTTTTGTTATAATATATTCAGGCCATACCGTTTCTTAGGATGAGTATTATAAAGCTCATAATTGGTTTGAAATGTAGTGTTACGGAAAATAGAAAAACAGTTTAATAGTAATGTGATATTAGCTCAGTTTATTTTAAAACAATATTTGTAAAAAAAAACATTGAATAACAAAAACGGTAGTCAAAATGGGCAATTTAAAAAAATCACACGTTGAGCAAGTATAACTGAGCAACTATTACTGGTGAGAGAAATATGTGAAAGGTCATCTAGGGAGGTAGGTAGGAGGTAGAAATACACGTATCTTGAATACACCTTTAAGCGTCTAGTTTCCATGACTTTACCGATATTATAAACAAAAATGCATTCAGTATGAAGAAAGAACATTGCAAAGAAGAATATAAGGAAGTCTTGATCCAAGTTTTCAAAGAACTGGTAATTCTCACCACTATAATATAGGGTGAAATATTAAATTGAAATCTAGATATAAAAATCTGCGCGTCGCATTCACAGCTACAATTAAAAATGGGTACAGTGGGTAGGGACACGCCGCGAGCTTTTAACATGAAAACACTGTAAAAGGAAGGAGAATGGAATCAATTTATACGAGCTGTTATTGTATGCGTACATTGTATAACTGTGAAACATCGATAGCATATCGATAGTATGTTAATATCGTTGTTAGGTAACACAACTCGGTGGTGTTCTTGTACTATATTATGATCACTGATTGTAAAGTTGAGGTCTCGGACTCGAATACTAGGTCGAGAAAAGTGATATTGGATTTTTCTATTCATTATCAGATCGGAGTCACAAATTTGTACCCAATATAAAATCGGCAAAGTCATGGAAATTAGACGTATATTCGAGCCACAATTATTTTTTATTGATATTTTAGTGCAACTATGTCTGCTTCGTGAAAAACTTGCTTCTGCCTCCTGCCTGGTCAATTTGTAAGAACTTTTCGTCTTTTTCAATATTGTTACCCGGATAATATTTAGATCGATCACCAAAACTTGATCGGTCTTCATTCAGTCATGTAACAAATAATATCTTACATAAATAATTGTCATACGTAATAGTTCCATTGTTATAAAAGACATAAAAAATACGGTTATTAATATATACAAGCGTATTTTATTGGGATATATAGTATAAGCAAATATCCCTCCAATTATTTACATATTCAGAATTCAGTTCATCTTATATTAATTGACAGAACTTTATTCAATGACTGAAATATTTTTCAAGATACTTTATTTTAATTTCATGAAGCATTTTTTTGCATGCCTTTCTTCGATATACCTATAATTTACATACTGAAATTTTAATAATGAAATATACTATGTCATTTGTGTATACATTTTTTTAAATAGTTGGCTAAATAAAATATATTCAGCGCTTGACAAAAATAAGATAGCGTTTAGATAGATAAATAGATAGCCTTTGGCCTAAATTTATTCCTCAGTAATTTTTTTCATGAGTAACAGAAAACATCGAGAATGATTGCTTGCGTCACAATACACATCTGGATACTACAAACTTTTTTTCTCAATACTGTGGATATACCTGTGGTCTATTTTTACACATAGTTTCATGAACAACTACGCCACAGAAGCTGTCTATTTTACGTAAACTTGAATTCGTTGTCTTTATTCTCCCCACACACCCTTAACCTCAATAAGTCTACTACTAAATAATACGTGTATTTAGAATTTTGATTACTTGTAATTTTATTAAATTATTTGTATTTGCAATATTTTTCCTTTCTATCCTTTACACTTTAGACTGCCCTTTGTTTATCTTATTCTGTATAGTTGTCTGAAAGACCACCTAGATTGCCATTCGGCGATAAAACCGTCAATTGTACTTTTTTGAATGTGATTTATCTTTGTATTTATTTTCTTTTTGTGAAATAAAGTGTAAATAAATATATAAATCTGTTATTTAAGTGCGTGGTGGCCTGTTGGTAAACGGACTAGACGCGGCTGCCCACATGTTCACGGTGGTCACGGGTTCGAATCCCAGGGCACACCTCTGACTTTTCGGAGTCATGTGTGTATTGATAATCAATCACCACTCACTAAAACGGTGAATGAAAACATCGTGAGGAAACCTGCATACCATAGCGATTTATAAGAATTTCTATGGTATGTAAGTCCGCCAACCCGCACTAGGCCAGCGTGGTGGACTATATGGCCTAACCACTCTCAATCGTATTCTCGATTGTAGAGTAGGCCCTTGCCTTGCAGTGGGACGTATATGGGCTAATACAGAAATATATAAAAATTGTCATCTATGAATGTAACATTAATTTCCGCTTTGTAAAACCAATACAATTTGCAACTATCCATTAACTTATTACTTTACCTATTAAATGCCATCCATGTTACTTCAATTGCTATATAACTACGCGTTTTAAGTAGCCATTTTGAACTGAAATGTTTTCATAATTGTTGCATGATATTGCACAAAACCACGCCACTGCAGTTCAGAGCACTGCACGCTATTTGTGTAATATAAAATTATTATTGAATAGGTGAATTTTATAATTAGTTTGTTTTTTTTTTGTTCGTGTTGTAAATTGTAGGCGCTTTGCTGGCAAGCTGTGGAACCTATAATCCTGGATTCTTGCGTTGTAGTATGAGGAATCATATTAGTAGGCCGTCATAATTGTATCAAATGGTATGGGCCGTTTAATGCCGTTCGGTACTCTGTTTGGACGGCATTTGCGCATACCAGGTGCAGTGCAGTCATTATGCCATGCCAGTTGAATAAAAGGCATTCATTGGCATTCAGATTTCTATAGATTTGTACTGTTTTTAATTTGAATTTTGTCTTCAATAAAATATTTTCTGTTATTTAAATTTTATTATTGTTATGCTGGCATGTCAAAGTGGTAACTATATTTGAATATATTCAAAGTTCAGTGCCGTTTAAATAGGTAACTATGATGCATATCTTTCGCCAATAGCTACAATTATTCCTGTCTCATAAATTATAAAGGAATAAATAACAGTATAATTTATTCCATCATTTTCCATTTGGTGACAAAATAGTAGAAACTCAACATCCTTTAAAAGACTGCAATTCATCGACGACCCCATTCAATTGAGGAAGTTTATAGAACTTCACGAACATTCACAACTCCTAAGGGAAGCACCTGTTCATTTAACTCTCGTGACCCACTTCTTTGTTAGGGGTCTTCCGCTGATGTAAAAATGAATATATTATAAGATTATTGTCCGTAGTTTTTTCAGAGATGAATTTGGAATAAATAAATACACTCAACTATGATACAAAGTGGTTTCCGATGGGCTGGATTGAGTTTATATAGATTATAGATATAGACTAATGTTGCAAAATGCGTGCTCTGCCATGAACTTGCAGAATGGTCGTGTTATTTGTGGTGATTTAAGCATTGTTTTACCTACACAAATGAGTCCTGTTTCACTTAATATCTAAATAAATAAGTAGCCCTAACCTCATACTAAGATACATAATACGTCATCAAGTCTTATGTCGTAATATATGTATATAAAATTACTAGAGAATTGTTGGTTTATAGAGACTTTCCCACCCTCACACTCATACCTACCACTGCAACTTCTGTAAGTCAGGATCAGCAGTGGCACACAAAGAATTGACACCGAGCTCCGGAGCTCGGTGAATCTCTCAGGGACCCTAGCTTGTCTTTAACACGCTACGAAATTAATCAAAAAGAAAAACAAATAGGAGCAGCTGGAAACAAATAATTGTCCACTTCCTTCCGCAGCAAAGCGAGTGACAAAATATTGAGTTGAGTGGTATTATCCTCTGATATAAGATAACTGTAGAAGCCAGAAACGTTCTGGTTTAACAACACCTAGAGCGGAAACTAATATTTGCGGGCCGCGCATTTGTTTCGGTGCGTCGCGTCGATCAAACCGCAGCCTTTTGTTTTACCGCCGGATCTTAATAAAGGCCACGGAGGCATAATCAAGACTACCTATTTATATCAGCCCCGAAATATCCCTACGTAATTTGATGGCTTCAATCCTTTAACAATATCGTAGTATTCTAAATTCTTCAGACCTTAATAAGGAATAATTAAGATCTATTTATAGTCGCGAAATATTGCTACTGATATCTGAGGTATTGGATATCGGTAACTCTTCAATGTCTTGATGATAAGTAATCTTTATCAAACTGCATGTATTATTTTTTTATACCATGTACCATATCATGTATATTCATGGACTATACGGAAAGAGATACAGTTAATTTATCAGAATTTGTCAATAATCATTTAAAAGATTTCCATTTCAACTCAAAGAACTCGATTTGTTTGGCTTAACAGTGAGTTGGCATTTAAACAACAATTATTTTTTCCCGGCACCGCATTCATTTGTTAGGGGGTAGAGAGAGGGGGGTTGAGCCACAGTTTTTGCTTCAGATCATTATCAACGCCTATTTACTCATTAATTTATCACTGTCCACCAAATTATCTTGTCTCCGTTGCGAGGATCAATGACCCAATTTGTGTTTTTTACACAGCAATATTTTCTGTTTAGCTTATTGGATGAAAAGATCTTTGTCTGTTATCTTCTGTTTGTTTACGGCTTTCACGAATTTAGGTTAATTATCCCTTATTTACGGGTTTTATACCTTTCATTGGCTTTTCTTACGTTCTACTTCTACCTTTAACAATTTCCGTGAAGTTTTGTCTGTAAGAAGTTGAATAAATGTGAAATAATAGTTATTGTGTGTTTAAAAAAAATAGCTAAATATTGAAACATGAAGTGTACTAATTAGAACTCAGTTTGTCAAACAATCGAATAAACCAAGAATAAACGCTTCTTTTAAATTTACAGCAAAAAGTTTCGCAAAGAATCTAAAAAATACCCTTTCTATAGCAACCTCTTCATTCTCTCATTGTGTAATACGGAATGATGAACAGCATTTTCAAAACACTGTATGTTAAAGGAACACAAACTTTCAAGACACTAAGTAAACCCAGATCCACAAACATGCGATGCATTACGTTATTGATAAACATTAGCATTACGCTCCAGAATACCCGAATTAAAATAAAACTAAGAGATAGGAACATAAAACGGAGAGCAGTAAACACCTTTACTGTCAATTTGGTACTTTTAGTGGAATTGAGCGAGGTATATGAACTCCAAACAAGTGTGGATATGTGCTCTCGTTAAACAGTCAAACTATTCCATTGGTTTTACATTTCGACGTATCATCTGCATCGGGTTTTATAATGGAATTGCAAATTTAAACCCTTTGTAAGCGCTTTGCATTTGGTAACACAAATTCGCTTTTAAGTTCATTTGCATGTTGTGTCACAGTTGTGACGATTTCCAAAATGTTGGCGCGATTGTGCAATGCGCCGCGTTATTAATATGGCACAAGCGTGGACGGTATCGTTTGTATAATAATTATTGTTTTGTGAGTAATTAGCGTATTAGATTTATTATTTTTTGAATTATGCGCTATAGGGTATTTCACTATCTATTTTTTGTACTATTTTGCGTACAAACATATATATCGTCAAATAAAACAATCTTTCATATCAGTATTAAAGTAGCTGGCAATATGAGGCAAATATAAGTATTTTAAATTGAATAGTAGGAGTGTAGTGGGGACATCTTACCGTCTCTTTCACACGCGCACTCTGTAGTGCATGTTAAGCTTAGTGACGTCACTAGTTTTGTTTTGCATCCCTTTTCTTTTACTCAAGATTTAAAACCTTTCTAGTTGATTAATTCTTAATGGATTTACAAATTTCTTATTTGTTACATTTTAGATATGCAGATACCTTTTGATTAATATAATAGAATAATGGCGTTAAATACCCTATTGTTTAAGGGTAGGTATTTGTACGTATGTTGTGTGTCGGGATGACACGTGTATTTTTTTTTAAATTTACTAAAGGGACTTTGGCTATGACAAAGTTGTTCATTAATTTTACATTGAGTCAACTAATACTAGTCAAAATAAAAATCGATATTGGTTTTTCTGCAAATCGTTAAGCAAAGGTTTTTATGCCCAGTTAATGAAGTTAAGGTTTGATATACATCGGATATTACTCTAGATGCAATAGTGGTTACACATGCAGGTACTAGTAATTCACGATGTCCTAATTTAAGAAGTTCAAGATTTGGACTTAATGCTTAAAAATCAACAAGATAATAATTATTTACAGAATCATAATTAATTACTACGATGCATTTCAGCTGTACCCAGACAATCGTAACTAATGAGGCAGTGACATGAACCGTGTCTCCGTGTAGGCGTTTATAACGTTTATTTATAGAATACCTGGTAGTGGATGTCATTTCAAATAGCACTTCATTACTGCAAGTTTATACCTGGAAATTTACCCCCTATACTTGTTGCGTAACCATTATACGTCTTCATAACAGAATCTTGACATTCACATGTTTATTCTTAATGGTAAACAAAAACAAAAAATTGTAAAAGTATGTTTAAAGTTTATAGAAAACGATGTTTATTATTAATAAAAAGCTAAAAAATAGTTCTAGAGGTCCTAGGTAGCATTCACTACTCACACCACTCTCCTCATTAAACTACGGCATAAAACAGACAAAAAATCGGTGGGCGTAGCGTAACCTAAATATGTAAAGACTACGTCCAAAGATTTTATTATTTTATTAAAACGTTTAATTACAAACAGGGTAAGCTAAATAAAAAAGTTAATAAAAAAAAAGTTTCGCCTTCTACATAATTACAATCCAGATACTATATTACATATACTATACTATATTATATATACCATGGCAGCGGGGTGAAGTACATGGCTTAACCGCTCTCAATCATACTCTCAGTTGTAGAGGACCCGTGCTTTGCACTGGGACGTATAATGTGCTGATACATAATATAAACACTTAATTAAGAAAACACGGATAAAAACAAATCCTGGGCCAGATATAAATGAGATTCGGAGATGTAACGCTCCACGAAGGTGCCCTCTTAGCAGATTATCCTACTCGCACAACAGATCAACAGAGATCGCCTAGATTAATACAAAATAGGAACCTACCTTACCCACCTTACCCTTACCTTCTTACCAACTGCGCCACAGAGGCTGTCAATTTGATTGAATTCAATACGGTTTGGCACTCCAAAACTCTCGCAACCGAGCTATAATTTTTAAGGTTTTCATTTTTCTTCGCTAGTAAAAGCTAAAATAATTAAAGCAGATATTAATATAAAACGGTAAGCGCGACCTTGGTACAATTTCCGCCTATTGGTCTCGAATGCCGCCGGTACGTTTAAATGTCTAACTCATTGAGCCGTACTCGTGTTATAATTAAGCTCGCGATTTAATTAAACGCAGCCTTCGTATGTATAACTCAAATAATATGTGGTTACCCGGCACGCATGCTTAAACGATTCCAATAGGCCAGTGTAAACGAAATATTACAAATTGTGATCGTTTTGTAGTTTTATCGTTCTGTTATTAGGGCTAATGATCCACTAGCGACCCGATCGGGCTTTACCTGGGTGCAGATATTGTTTGAGTCTAGTATACATCAGTCATCAGACACATACTATTTTCAGTACTAACCATTTTATATATTCCATTTCACCCGCCTTATATTTTAAGCCAAACTATTTGTTTGAGTTGCAAAAGTAGCAAATAAATATATTTAAATTCCTTGCTCATCTCACGGGCTAATAATAGTTTCGGGATAAAAAACCTATGCGTTAAACCCTTGTATATGCTATCTCCATACCAATTTTCATCAAAATTGGTCCAGCCATTTGAGCATGAAGAAGTAACAAACACACAAACCTTTGCCTTTATAATATTAGTAGGTTACATTGATATAATTTTGATTTTGTTATCTTATCCATTCCGCATGATGTTTTTCGTGGTAAAAGGAGTAATCTAGCTTATTGATTGTCGGTTTCATTTAGATAGGAATCGAACCTAGAGCCCTTATGATTTTAGCCTTTTAGCACTGACAAGGCAATGACAAAGAATTACTTAACTGGTGGTAGGTCTCTCATATGTGAGAAGCCATCTGGGTAGGTACCACCGCAATGTCTATTTCTCCCGTGAAACAACACTGCTTAAATGCACTGTTGTGTTTCGGATTGAAGGACATTGTAGCCAGAGCAACTACTGGACATATTGAGACTTAACATCTTATGTCTCAGGATGGCGAGCGCAGTGGAATATTGCTACTGTTTATGAGCGGTCGTATCGCTTACCATCAGGCGAACGGCTTGCTCGTCTCGCCATTCAATGCAATAAAAAAAAAAAAAAAAAAACTTAAACCAAGTATATTGCCAGCAAGCAAAGTATGGTTTAAAATAGAAAACGTAAATAGCTTTAATCATTTAATAATGGAAGTATCGATTTGCGTAGAATACTTCGTATTCAGGTTTGTTCTCAAGTAGATAATTTCGTTATGTTAGTAAGCGACATATTTGCCTCGGTGGCGCAATTGCACTATGGTATGATGGCAAAGCTGTGGTCTCGGGTTCGAATCCCGGCTAAGGCAGTGATATTAGATTTTTCTATTCATTATCAGTCCGGAGTCAGCAATAGGCTCGCCCCCTATCAAAACGTGCGACGGAAAATTCAAGGCGAAAATGGGTGTCCTTGTTACACCGCTGCCTACCCCATTAGGAAAAAAAATGGCTTGAGTTTATGTATGTCGGAACATAGTAACTGGCATTAGATACCCAATTTATGTTCGAACACACCTTTTCATTTTAAAATGGTTACTGTTTCTCTAACTATTTATGAAATGGAGTTAAAGGAAATCTAGAGCTCTCAGCAATTAATTACTCGGAACATTCTCGAATGATGTCTGTCCGTCAAAACTTGCAGTGCAGAATTGTGAGATGGAGGAATGACCTGTTTAATGCAGGAGGAATTCATTGTACTTGGCAAGATATTGTCAGCTGTCATAGAAGAAATTATAAGCAAACGGCCAACAACAATATTGTAGTATATTATAATTTATGTATGATTTTGTATTATTTATTTTTATGTATGTATGTATATATATGTATATATACGGATATGTATATGTATATTAGTAGTTATGTTTAATTAGTATTATTTAGCTTCAAGTAATTCTTTATTTGTTACACTGCCCTCTCTCCCTCTCCTTCATTTAAATCCATCCCATGGTTGTCTGTAAGATATTGCTGTTGAGCGATAAGACCGCCATTTTTACTCTTTGTTACTGTTATTTCTGTTTAGCTATGTTGTTGTTAAGTTTGTGTACAATAAAGATTTAAATAATAAATAAATAAACAGCCAAAAGTAAAGTTGAGGTGACAAAATATAAAAATGTTTTATTTAAAGAGTTATTAAATACTATTATCGGATTCAAGAAAAGCCTGTAATTTCTTAGTTTGATAATTATGATTTTATATTTTAGGCTTCGTAAGTAAATAAAGATTATACGAAAAAATAAAAATACATTGTAAAAATAAATGTTACATTCCACTGTATTTGAAATGATGTTTTATGTATATAAAATATTTAAAAGACTACTTGCTAGAACACAACTTTACTGTAAAATAGTGCGTAACAACCGCAGCATATTGGCTCAGTCAAGGACATTTTTCAGCGATTATATTAAACATCGGTTTTAAGATTCACCTTCTAGTATTTGAATTAAGTTCAATTTATTATTAAATTTAAATGTATTAATTGTAATTGAGCACTGACAGTTGGTGTCCTTTTTGACTTCAAAAAGGTATTTCAAATACTGATTGAGAGATAATAAATCCTTTTCTGAAGCTCAAACCGAGTTATGCTATTGAGACCGACGAGATTGAAATCATGATTTGTATCTGTGATTTAGCTAAAGGATTAAAATGAATAAAATTTACATTTGTACTCGCAGCTGATGGTAGAAAGGATTACAGACGCTTATGAAAATTTGTATTTACTTTTCGCGTGAGATTCTCGTGTCAAATATATAATACGACGTTCCATCACACATAAATTATATTATTGAGGTGCTAACGTAGTGTTCTGAATTGAACAAAGAAACAAACAGAACAAAGGAAAAAGGCTTGCGAAGACTTTTATGAAAACTTTAAAACCCTAGTAAAGACTTATGTCTGAAGAGACTGATTTTCAAAGAAAAATATTATCAACAAGGTATTTTGTATGCGCAATATTTATTAATATTCTTTAAAAGTTTTAAGATCAAAGATAAGAGTCTTTTGAAGGATGTATTCTTGAGTTTTATTTTCGTTTATTTATGCATTACTTTTAGCACTTCTAAGGGATCGGTTACGTGACTATAGTTTGAAAATATCATTACTCTTAATTTAATTTGAGATTCATAATATAAAATTCATCAGATAAACTTAGAGACAGGTCTCAAATGGCTTTTAAACTTATTACTTTTTATGATTTCGTAAAGCATGAATAGGATTAGACAATCTACTAAGAACACCTTACTTTATTTTATTATCCGACGTGATAAGATTTTTCATATTTGAAAATAAAAATATATACCATTAACAATGGCCATGGTGTATGATGTTGAATGTTCTTCAATTCAAAATATCCAGAAACAGTATTAATTAATTTTCAAACAAGAGTAAATTAAATGAATAATAAAACAACAAAAATAGAAGAAAAACTGAATTTAATCAACATACATTTTGCGGCATACACCTAGAGACAAGGAGATCAAATATTTACTGTCAAAAATATTTAATTCAATCCATAACCTAAAATTTCCCAGCTCCAAAGAAATCCCATAATCCTTCACATGTTTACCTCCATATTTCCCGAAAACAAACAAATATTCGCAATCTGCGTCCGTGAGTAAAACAAAGAACAAATCAGGGCACAAATGTGACATAACGGCAAGTGTGAACGGGCGATCGGCCCCTCATAACTGGAACAATACCTACGCCCTTCCGTCATGTGTGGCAACCATAAATTATATTGCTCACCTGTAAGTGGCTAGATTGTGCCTAGGCAAAGAAATTTAATATACGTATTGCATGAGGCTGATTTACGAGCTCTGAGTATGCATTCGTCGGAATTAGGTTTTAGGGTTGTGGGTCGCTGAAATCTTTTCCCTGGAATTTCTTGCTATTGGAAATCGAACCGTGATAGAATTTAAATTTTAATGCATTTGGTGTTTGCTTGACTTCTTTCTTTTCTTATGCATGATTTTCATATAGCTATAATATAGACGATCAGAAGCTGCTGAATCTAGGTCACTATATAGATTGTTAAAGGCTGTATTTAGTTGTTAACTTTATGGTTTGATTTTGTTTTTGCTAATGTAATTTTATTTTAAACGTTAACGACCTTATTTGTGGACACTTTAATTTATTAACCTTTTTATAAATTGTATGTTTGTCTTCTTCGCTCAATCGGAATTAAAAATCGTGTAAAAGGGACAATACATTCGATAGCTATACTATTATAGCTATTTTTGTATCTGACTGTGAATAAGGCCGTTAGAATGTACACTATTTTGTACTATATTCTTGCTTAAATACTTTATAGGAGACATTCTACAACAAATTTCTATACGTCCGTATTCCATCACACGCATGAATACATTTAACCCGTATCGAACAATTGAACGCAACTGCCATAACATCTAGTTATCTGGTTGTCCATACCGGAGACATGACACATTTTTTTAGAATAATACTATTTTCAAAGATTTACTGGGTTTAATAATAATATTAGGTTGAGAATCAACGTGAAGTGATGGTTTTACTGGCGTGCTATTTAGCTAATTTAATTTTCAGGGCCCCACTGGACTTTTCCTTCCCTTAGCTCTCACGTTTTGAAAAGTCGACGATGTACTCATAAGTTGTAAATGTGCATGGGTGGTGCTAATCACTTATCAGCGGACCATTTTATCGACTTCCGAACTTTAAGGATTTAAAAAATCAACATCCTTCATAAATTATTCTTACTTATCTTTCCGTGGATAATCATGAGGCAGGTTTTTTCAAAGAGTAACTTGCTCAATGAGGCGATCTTATCAAACGTATGATCAAAGCACCGCACGACGTAACAGATGAAATCAAAACAGGACAAGGAAAAAGTTGCAAGATTTTCCTCAAGAAGGGAGACATAAAGTTATTGAAACTTCTGAATACGTGAGCACTCGCTTAGATATTGTTTTATCGCACAAACTCTATGTACTTGAGTAACCAATCATTGACATAAAAAGCCTGTCTGTTTTATTCGATTCATTGGGCCGTGAAAGATTTTATGGAGATAATTTTGGTGTGTATAAGTAGATGTCGGCAATGTATATTTTCATGTATATAGTATCTCATACTGAATATTTTAGACTAACGGGTGTGTGTTAGATTGTGTAACGTAGGATTCTTAGTTCGGTTTCCAGGTCAGATATTTTTTATTTTGAAATGTTGAGATTGAATGTTGCCTGGATTGGAATATATACCCTGAATGAGGAACAAGGGACGATTTGCACAAAAGCGGGTAGCGACTGGATGAATAAACCAGCAGACAGGACTCTGTGGCATACGTTGGGAGAGGCCAATGTGCTATATGCAGCAGTGGTCTACAATAGGCTGATGATAATAATGAGGATGATGACGACAAACTCATTGTCTATCACATTTTGTGTAAAAAACACTCGGTGAAATGGCGACTGTCGTCAGAGGCACTTATGCCTAAAATTTCCGGAATACAAGCTAGCGTTTATATGTATATGTATATCATCGTAGCGGCTACATCTGTATGTCATAGAACAGTGTGGTAGTGAGTTTCTTACATATTAAACAAGTTTTTAAATTGAAAAAGATATATAAAAGAAAATAGTGTTTCTATTAAAGAAACAACTTTTCATGGGACAATAGAACACAAAATGCAAACCACAATGCCTGTGTTCATTTCACCAAACAATGTACAACACGAAATAAGGTCAGTGTGACACTTATTGATTTCTGTCAAGCCGATACAAAGGCACTTAGTAATCGCTAAAAATCCTTTGTATTACGGTGATTTTATAGGTATTTTCACCTAATAATTATTATAATGTCAATCAGGTCACATTGACGACAGCCTCGGTAGCACAATTGTACTAAGGTACAATTACAAACCTGTGATCTGGGGTTCGAATCTCGGGTCGCGCAACATGATATTGGATTTTTCTATTCATTATCTGCTCGGCGTCAGGAATTTGTTCCCTATATGGCGAAAGGCTCGCCTCCTATCACATAGTGTGAGGGAAAAAACAAGACGAAACGAAAAAGTGGGTGTTAGGTACACCTCTGCCTACCCATTCTGGAGGAAAAGTTGTGAGATTATGTTCTTTCCTAAGTTCATCATGTAGAAAAACAGACCTTAATTATAGTTGACAAATATGATAAATACAACCAACAGTTACTCACACATTCTTGACTCTTTGCATCATTTAAGTCATTTGTGAGTGTCAGAAACTACGAGAGACTTTTTGGTCTCATAAAACTACTGGACATATTGAGACTTAACATCTTATGTCTCAGGATGGCGAGCGCAGTGGAATGTTGCTACTGTTTATGAGCGGTCGTATCGCTTACCATCAGGCGAACGGCTTGCTCGTCTCGCCATTCATTGCAATAAAAAAAAAAAAAAAAAAAAACCCAGACTCGAAACAAATACGTAATCCGTGGTATCACGTATTTCAGATAGCGTCTAAATAACTGCGTCCAGCCCCATTTATACAGGGAAAGTTTTACGCTTCGAAGATACGAGTATCGTAAAGATATAAAGTATGTGTAAGCATTTGTCAGAACACGATAATCTTATAGTGGTTATGCCATGCGATAATGGCATACGATTCTCGCTGCGAAAAATTCTCCCCTTATAGTTGGCACTTAACAGAGGCTCTTAAAAATGGTTCATAATGTGTCTACCTCAAGATTTCATTACTTAAATTTCGTACGTAGTGTTCATAATGTGATGTTATATAAATTTTATACAACTTGAAGGAAAAAAACTTAAGTACCTTATAATAAAACTAGCGGCCCTACAATAATATGCACGTATTATATACATAAACCTTCCTCTTGAATTACTCTATCTATTTCAAAAAACCGCATCAAAATCCGTTGCGTAGTTTTAAAGATTTAAGTATACAAAGGGACAGAGAAAGCGACTTTGTTTTATACTGTGTAGTGAAGTATGATAATAAAAAAAAAGAATAACTGATTATTTATTTTGGCAACATAAAGTTTTGTGCTAATTGCTTGGATTAAGATTTCAATTAGATATTGGATTAATTTGAATCCCATTAAAAACATCCTGTAAAAAAATTCCAAGTCTCGCAGCTCAGATTTTCTACCGCAAAAAGTTGTGAGATGCATGTAATATCAAGTCGATAAATTTATTTAATCCCTGCTTAAGGGACCTTCTGTATAAAGTTATTACGTAAGTTATTATCAAATCAATATTAAAAATTCTTTACGTTTTAAATAAACAGATCTCACTTTTTTTTGAAGAGTACTACTTTTTTCTTTTTCGGTACTTTTTACTTCTAGAATATCACTAATGATTTTTCTTAATGCCTCTGTCTTATGGTTTTTTCTTATTTTTGTAGGTATCAATTTATCACAAATATAGCGGATTTGATTATTAATGTTCTTTCTTTCATGGTAATTGACATTTTCGAGCTATTTAGTCTATTTATTTGAGAGTTTTTCTTCGTCATATTTTTCTAGAGGAATGTTGTAAAGTTTCATGGGCTGAATACACCCTTTCCCTCTCTATACCCCCTCCTGTTATGCCTCATATAATTATATAGATACCTATCTACAACTATTATTGCATTATATACGGGAACAATGATTCATGAACTGCAAATGTAACTTTGTAATCCTATACATTTATATGGGCTTACAAAGTTATTCACGCAGTTGGTGTATCTAGAAAACTAGACAGAAATTATGAAATGTTTAAATTTTCCCTTACTTTAGACACTAAACACTAATTATATTCTAAATTTGAAGGTTCTATGTCTGCTATAAATGCCTTTGACTTTTGATGATCGGTCAGTCAGTCAATGAGTGACAAAATTAAGAAAGTTTGATAAGTTACAATTCTTAAACTACTGGTTCAAATTAAATGAAATTTTCAATATACCGTGTTTACACAATGCCTGTTTAGTTTCTAAAAATTCAGGCTTCTTGCTTTAACCACAACGAAGTTATGGGGGTTGAAAATGGTCTGAATTTCTTCGAGAAAAGGATGGTACGACTGTGCCGCTTTTTAGCTCGACTTGGAGGGGGCACTGCCGTGCCCCCAGATATAAAATCCGTAATTATTATTTCTTGTAATTGAATCAGTGAGTGTAATAAGCTAAATAATATATACAGTCGTAATTTTTTAAGCGATGTAAATGACTTAATTATATGAAAAATATCGAGGACGGAAATGATAGCTTCCGTAGAGTATTTGGTTAAGAAACGCGCATTGAATTTGGAGGATATGTTTGGGTAATACTATATATTTTTATGTTTTGTGAGACCTAAAATATCTCATGTTTTGTAATAATAACTTCACAAAATCAATGTGAGCGAATGCTGGGTGTTTAAGTCACATTTTCTTTCAGCGAATTGTAATTTTACAGACATAACATTTCTATGAACGTCTTAAAAATTTAATTGAAATATTGTATATATAGTTACCAACTTCCAGTTGATTGTACTACCACTGTATGAACAAAACTATATTCAAACTATTATTTCTTGTTGCAGGTACTCGAACAGCAAAATCGAATTGAAAACAAGATGTTGTGACAAAAATCGTGCTCTACATGACAATAGGAGACTCACGAAAATGTGCACCCTGAAGAATTTTCAAGATATTGCGAATAATAGAACTTTTCTGTTCATAATAGTGTTGTTATCGCTCAAACTATGCAGTCCTCAGGACTTGAGTGAGGAGTTTGTGAACGACGAGAGTATAGACGTGACTGAGGTGAAAAAAGTGAAGTTTACTAGGAATGTGGGTGATTCCGCTCCGTGTCGGCTGAGTGAATTGCTATGCGACACTGGACAGTGTATATCTCTTGACAAGTACTGCAATGGAGAAGACGACTGCGGCGATAAGAGCGACGAGCCCAAGTCTTGTACACGTAAGTATTAGTTGATATTAAAGATTGTTACTGGTAATAGGTCGCTAAAGTAAGAGGCCGGTGGTTAAATTATACTTTTCGTTCGGTGAGTGAGATTTCCGGATGCCTCATACCCTATTCCGTCTTGTTTCTTTTATGCTCCTAGGCTTCTCCTATGATCCAAACACTGTGAATGTTCAGGGGCGGCAGTGATCACTTACCATAAGATGACCTGTTATCTCTTTTGCCGACCCTGTGCTATAAAAAAATACATAAATATATTTAAAATTGTTATGAACCAATATAATAGCTTTTGATCGGATTTGAAAATAGTTCTATTTTACTGTATACCATCACTACTATACCGGGTATATCAAGACTGCTACCGAAAACGAAGCCGGGTGGTAGTTTTAGTGACTACAAACACAATGCAACTAAACATTTCGCAAAGAAACGCGACAATTTTTTTAAAATTATTTTTAAATATCATCATTTTTGGGTGGTAAATCCATAGATTTTGCTAAAATAATAATTTAAACTCTTTTAAACCTTAGAGTCTTAATAAATAAAAGGATATACACTATTATTTACAGTATACAGTAAGGGTATACACTATTAGTTACACTATTATTTTAGGAAAAAAATGAATTTACAACCAAAATACGACCATATGAAAAAAATAACAAGTAAAAAAGTCGTACCTTTTTTTTTGCAACATTTTCTGTTGCATTGTGTTTGTAGTTACTAAAACTACCACACGGCTGCGTTTTCGGTAGCAGTCTTGATATACCCTGTATTATACAATCAACTATATAGTCTAACACTCTACCATATAATGTACTGTTATACCATTCGCGTCAAATGTAGTTACCTATTACTAAGCGGAAAAAGGATGTGATATCCTTTTCTCCAGTTCGTATAAACCAAATTTTGGAAAGATATACTTCCTGTTAAGACTTCCTGTCTGAATAAAGAGATTATTGTTTATGTTTGGGAAATTTCGAATTATTATAACATTGTGTACTGTGTAGATTGGATAAACGAGGAGTTGTTAGATTCTTATCCTGTTTCCTTAATTAACCGCTAAATGTAAATAGTAATTTATTAAGAGAACAATGTTATTATTCTTTATCAACCCATATACGTCCCTCTGCAAGGCACGGGCGTCCTTTACAATCGACAGCACGATTGAGACCGGTTAGGCCATATTTGCCACCACGCTGGCCTAATGCGGGTTGGCAGACTTTACATACCATAGAAATTCTATATAATTCAGGTTTCCTCACGATGTTTTCCTTTACCGTGTTATGCGCGGTGATTGACTATCAACACACACGACTCCGAAAAATCAGCGGTGTGTCCTGGGATTAGAACCCGCGCCTTTCGTGAACCTGTTGGAACCTGTGGTCTATTTTACCAACAAGCCATTATACATCTTTGTTATTATTACCTTCAAATATTTGTCGTCAATATATTTTTATTATTTCATTAATATTGATTCATGCCGAGTCATGTTCAACTTTTTATTTTTGCGTACTGTTTAAGTCAACAACCATAAAAATATTGCAACGTAACATAAATTAATATTTATTTTAAATCCCACATGAGTTTACTTAAATTTTAGGTGGATGATCAATTAGTTTCGCTTTTATTTTTGGGGTTCATATTTTTCGGTAAAAGTGGCATACACAGGTTTTATTTATTTTATAAAAGCCTTCGCATTTAGTATATTTGTGAAATAATCGAGTTGGAATTTAGAAAGATTATTGGAACGCTATTTTCATGTAAATAAAAACTAGAAAATATTAGTGATGGTCAAATATTTGCGTACAGTATTTTTGTCCCGAATGATGAACGATTTAAAACTGAATTAAATTGAGACTGAAAGCTGCGTTGTGTGTCGAGTTTCATTCTTGTTTATTTTGTACGTTCATTTTATTCTGGACAAAGTTTACATGACATATTTTAAAATCCGTTTCACTAAACACCTTTGCCAGCGTGAAGCAAGCTTTGATCTCGCATGTTGTTCGGTCGGCATGATTGGCGGATCATAATTGGAACCTGTTATGTATAAACAAAAAACATGTAAAAAATGCGTTGTTGACACAAACATTTTCAGCCAGTGATACAATACCACTCAGCATAATCGATTGTAGATCTTACCTCAAAATATTGTAAACAGATGGTAACTGACTTGCTTGGGACTATTTTAAACTCCGAGAAACTAAACATTTGCCTCAATGGCGTAGTTGTACTGCACTACGGTTAGTAAACTGAGGTCTCGGGTTCGAATCCCAGGTCAGGCAAAGTGATATTGTATTTTTTTATTCATTACTAGCCCGGAGTCAGGAATTTGTGCACGAAATGGTGATAGGCGGTGACCCTATCACGTCCTGGGTCGGAACATACATGGCGAAATGTGGGTGTCCTGGCACCTCTGCCTACCCCTTCTGGAAAAAAGGCTTGAACTTATGTATGTAATCACCTAATGAAATCCAAACATTCACAGCTAATTTTAAAAGTATAAAATACCCTGCATTGATTTTCGGGCAAATGAATGTAAAAAAAATTCAAAATTAATCAATATTGCGGGTTATTTAGATTTAGTACGTTATTTGTGAAAACACACAAAACATGAAGTAATTAAAAATATAGGGTGAATATAGACAAGGCACATTGCATGGATAACGGATGGCCAATGGGGTCAAAACATTTTCAAACACAAAGTCGGACGTCCAAACCAGTTGTATTCAAAGTTGTAGGAAGTCGCTGGACGCAGGCCGTTTCCGTCAAGTTTCTGTCTAAAGGGGATCCCATATTCAGCAATTGATTTGTATTGTCTAAATACATTGAAGATGATAGGAGTAAAATTATCGTACTTGTTGATGCATACTTGTTTGTGCGGTCACTAATCATGAAACAACATCATACTAAATCATAGTCATAAAACTAAAGAAATATATAACACAACAAAGTAAATTTAAATCTAAATTATGTCGACTGGAAGCGAGAAAGTCATATTATTCAAATGTCACCCCAGTGGGTTATTTTACGCTTTTGCTGTCGCGTTAGATGTCTCAAGAACAATATTATTTTGTTTCCAAGAGAAATGTTATTTACGAGAGGAAAAGGACAGCCCGAGTCCTTTGAGATGTTTTAGGTCATTCAAACGCATTTTTAATATGTCTCCCCTTCTCGGTTCGCTGACATCTGTTACAAAAAATGGCACTGAGGGACACCGAGGCTGCGGGGCCATGAGATATGATGTTAAGCTTTTCATGGGTATTGTTTTTATACGTAGTGGTAACAGAAATGAACGATTCTAAAGATCTTGTGAAAGACTATTTGAATAAAGAATATTTTGATTTGATTTGATTTGATACGTGAAAGTTGTTTTTTTACACTATACTATATGATAGGCAGTGAAGCCAAGAGATATGATGTTATACTTGTCATGGCATATCACATCGTGGGACGGAATATACATGGCGAAATGTGGGTGTCATAGCACCTCTGCCTACTCCTTCTGGGAAAAATAGAGTAAGATTATGTCTGTATGTAACTATCACATTGTCTGATTAAATCCAAACATTATTATCTGTATTGATTATGTTGTGTTTTTTTATGCATCAAAGTTGTTTTTTTACTTTATATGGGATGCTATAAGTAAATAGGCAGTGGAACCATAAGATATGGTGTTATGTTTTTGATATGTATTATTTTTATGAGTGAGAGTTGTTTAATTTTTACACTATATGACATGCTTCATCTAAATAGAGCTAATCACAATGTAAAATGATGCACACTTTTCCAGCACCATAGAAGTATTTAATTAATATTATCATTACCATTATGCATGTAGTAAAAGAAAAAATAGAATTTAAGATAAAATAAATATATAAATACACCCAACAATCACATACATTATCAAAATACGTCACAAAATGTCTCCTAGGCGAGCGGCTACGTCAGCGAGTCGGCTTCCTTCGTATTTTAATCCAGCCATATACAACGTCCCACTGCAGGGCACGGGCCTCTTCAAAACTTGAAAGCTTGATATAGAATTATAAATATAATCTCCTATACTGGCTTATCAACACAATCGAAAGTACGATTGAGAAGGTTTAAGCTTTAGTCCACCACACTGATCTTATGCGGATTGGCAGACTTCACATAGCTATTCTTACAAATTTTTACGGTATGTCTCTTTGTCGTTTTTCAGCAGCATTAAAATTAAAGGAATAATAGATTTTATATCATTCGCAATAAAAATAGAATTCCATGTTACATAATCCGTAAATTTTACGGTATGCAAAGTTCATGTTTCTTTACTGCATTTCGGCACTCTTAAAATGTATTAATGAGTAATAACTCTCAATCGTACTCTCAATGTTAGAGGAGGCCCGTACCCTTTTATTGGATCGTATATGCGCGGAAATAAAAAGAATAATACATTTTATCCATACCAATTAAAATAGAATTTCAAGTGAAGCCCATATCTTTGCAGTGGGGCCTATATGGGCTGAAATAGAAGGAATAATATATTTTATCCATTCCCATTAAAAATAGAATTTCAAGTGAAATACGTTGCATAATCCGTCGTACGCGTCGCGTCGTGGCCGCAATCCCGCGTCTCGTGGCAGCCGAGTGGCTGTGTCAGCGATGGACGGACTTGGCTTCCTTCGCCTTTTATGTAATATTCATCCCCGGGAGTTATGCGAGCCGACCGCCAAAACATATTACAAAGGATGTTTATGGATTTACGTAAGACCCTTGGCCAGTTTCTTATTTGTATTCGTATGTGTAGATTTAGAATTAATTTGTTTGGAGTCATAGTTATTCTTTTGTGGTGAAGTAAAATAGAAGTTTATGCTGAATATATATTTTATTATGAAAATCAATCGAATGCCTCGATGGCGTAGTTATACTAGGGTACGGTTACAAGGCTGAGGTCTCGGGTTCGAATCCTGGGATAGGAAAAGTGATATTGGATTTTTCTTTTCATTATTATTTCAGAGTCGGGAATTTGTGCCCGATATGGCGATAGGCTCGCCACTTATCACACACAAAAGGCGAAATGTGAGTGTCTTGGCACCTTTGCTTACCTCTTTTGGGAAAAATGCGTAAGTTTATGTATGTATGTATGAAAATCAATGCTTAGAGCTATGATATGTAAATAAGAAAATTAACTAGTTGTAACGTTAACAAAAATTTATGATTATTTATTTCTAAACATAATATCTAAATGCATGACGAGTATTTCAGCGACCGGTACTCTGCAAATACGATTCAATATGTTACACACCTTTTTATCATCTGGAAACTTTACGGAAAGACTTTGAATTATCACTACTAGCATAATTGATTTTTACGATACCCATAATTTTAAATAGCTTGTTTAAAACCCGTAATAGAATCGACAACTAAACTAAATATTGACCACATTAAAGCGTTAACTGTTTATTGTTTACTTCAACTATATATTTATATGTGTATATACTAAATATATTTTTCAAAACACAACATTCACTGCTGTTCATGTGACTCCACTCACATTTTTGTTGAGCCAAACCTTATGACATTGTGAGATTAGGTTTCATTTCATCTGTGGTCTCATCAGAGTTAATCACTCGATAAATTTTGTAGGGATTCCAGTCCATTTGTCCATTGTAAAAAGTTCTCTTCTTCCTACTTTATTAATCTTGATAAAACAAGAACACGTAATAAAAATGCGATATATATCCACCGTGATTTAAATAACCATCCAAAACATGTATATAATATTATCCAAGACAATATACCAGACCGTAATAAATCCCTAACAAACATTACTTATTCCGCCTTCCACTTTCCCGTTTCACGAAACACGTTTTTGCTACAGTATTACCCGGGCGATAATTGTCTTACACAAAAGACTTGAAGGAAGTATCCACAAAGGCGTTTGAAAGAAGTACATTACGCGGAGTTTCCCAGTTCATCTCAGGGGAAGCCGTTGCATCGCCTCAATGGAACCGCAAGGCTCTTCACTCCGTCTTACATAACTTAATTAGGTCGACGGTGCTAATATTTTTCAATAGGTGGATTTTTTGACGATGCCTAGAGACATCTAGATAATAATGTGGGTACTTGATTTTTTCACTTCCATAAAAATCAGTAAATACACATTGAGATATATTACCACGTAAAATTAATATCGATGTATGAAAATGATATATGACATGCGCTTGACTTATAATAATTAAAGCACTGAATAGATATGAAAAGACTAATAAAATAAACTTTATTTAGATTTAGTTGTACTTGCATAGTAAAGTTAATGTCGTGAATATGCATTATATATTTAAATAAAAACAAGTTAAATATATCATAGAATTTATTACGTAATAATTTATTTTTCTCAATAATAATAATGATGGGCCATTTCAATGCCGCAAAAGAAATATGCAAAGATCATTCCAATGCATTCAATAGCTTAGACACTACACAATAAGTGTATTGAGTATTTAGTAGTATGTTTAAGCCAAAGTACTGCATGTTATTGAACTAGGGATTATAGAGATTATCAACAATACACACATACAACGGTGCATTAGTGACAATTTGATAGGTGCATGTCTTTGTGACAAAGCACGTTTAATTATGAGATTAGTCCCATGTATACCCATTATCCACGAATGTACTTAGTTGTCTATTTCGTATTAAGCTATTAATGTCATTGTCTATCGTTATATATCGACTTAATCTATAAACCCATGTACTAACTCATATTATTCTAATAGTATTATTTTGAAATTTGGATTTGAATTTCTATAACGTAATTTGGGGTTTAATTTCCATGTAGCCAGTATTTCGCATAACAAAGTGTTTTGGGTGATGTATTTTTACTTTGTCTGCTTGCCAAACAGCACTTTGTATACATTGTTTGACTTTTGGTTCAAAGGAAACCGTAACCACTGAAATTACTAAGCATTAAAAGACTTAAGTGCGTGGTGGCCTGTTGGTAAACGGACTAGACGCGACTGCCAACATGTTCACGGTGGTCGCGGGTTCGAATCCCAGGGCACACCTCTGACTTTTCGGAGTCATGTGTGTATTGATAGTCAATCACCACGCACTAAAACGGTGAATGAAAACATCGTGAGGAAACCTGCATACCGCCAACATGCATGTCCGCCAACCCGCACTAGGCCAGCGTGGTGGACTATATGGCCTAACCACTCTAAATCGTACTCTCGATTGTAGAGGAGGCCCGTGCCCTGCAGTGGGACGTATATGGGCTGATACAGACAGTATAAAGACTTAACATCTAATGGTTCGGCATTAAGAGTAAAGTACAGCAACACAGTACTTGATACATTCAGGCGAACAACCTGTTCATCTAATAAATAAAAGTCAATTGGATTTTTAATTTATTGTCATAACTATGTTAAGACTGCAATTTGTTTTCGCGTGTTTAAAAATATGTATTCATTTCTTTACTAACAACGTTTTCACTAGCCGTCAAATATCGACAGATCAGGAAAAGTCAGATATACCGAGACATAAGATGTTAAGTCTCAGTATGTCCAGTAATTACTCTTGGTACAAAGTAATTCAAACAGAAACACCACAGTGTATTTGCACTGCTGTTTGGCGTGTGAAATAGACATTGAGGTGGTGATGATGGCCACTCACATAATATGAAAGACCACCAGTTCAATTAATTTTTATTTAAAATTTCCAAACTATGCTACCAAACAAGCTCTCAGTCATCCCCATGCACTTATATTGCTGATAAGTAATATAAACTAAGTTTGCCCTAGCTCCAACTTAGTTTTATGATATTACTTCAAGCGGTGCTTCCAATATCTGTGATGTTGACCTCAATAGTTCGCCATACTTCTGCTATCGGGGCAGGGACAAAAGAACAATGAACTCTCACGTGGATAGATGAATAATCAGATTGTGGAATAAAGTTTTCCTTTCGCAGTGGCGGATGAATAATTTATATTTTTAAATAAATAAGATGAGGTGTATTGGTGTGGCGTTCTGTTATTTCATTTGTATTTTGTTCTCAGTGAATTGTTCTTAGAATTTATTTATAAGATTTCACTTTTACGATTTGACACTACCTGCTGAACTATTTATTTGTACATTTAACGTGAAAATAATTTGCCGAGAGGTCACTGTAAAATATGTAAAATGTTAGTATTTTAGGTATTATAAATTTGTTATTTAGTTTTTTATATATTTAGAATATGATAGTTATATTGTTGTTATACAACATTCCATAAAAAAGCATCAAATAACATTAAATACATAGCTATTATTTCTCAAACATGTCTCTATTTAAGCTCAAACATCAGGGCTTCAGAAAAGAACAATCCAGCAGGAATTCATAAGCCAGAAATGCGCTCGCAACAAAGCCTTGAAAGCAGACCTACAATACATCACTATGCAATTGTCGAGGTAACCATTATAATTTCATTTGCACCGGAGTTATAATAAAACCGCAGAGGCGCATTGTGCACATAAAATTTCATATTCACAAGATATTCTAAACAGGCAAAACAGGGCCACTCAAACTCAGGACGGGCGATAAACCTTCTTTAATTACAAGCAACCGCTGAAAACGAGCTTTAGCTTTTATCGCTGCCACGTAGGTGGCCATTAAGCCGAAATATAGCTACAATTAACAAAAAAACCCACGTTACATTTAATAAGGTGTTAAGTTTACCGTGGCGTTTACAAAATGGAGTGTCATTAGTCACGGAACCTTCGGAAGATACTCGCATGTTTCCTTATTCGGGATTATGTATTGAGCTAAACTACGGAAATCCGTATATTTTTACTTGCTCTAATTATATGATTTCTCTGGTATATTGGTTCTGTAATATATTTTTTTAAAGTGAGTTACGTGTGTCAGGATATGTGTGTGAAAGCTGCATTGCGACAAAAACTTTATACTATCGTAGAAAATATTCTCACGTCATTAAATTGTATGGTAGGTATTATTCATAATGTATCGGGTATAAGTAAGCGAGCTAGTCACCTTGTGAGTGGTAGGACATTCCTATAAAATTCTAGAATAATTTGACTAATACAAAAGGCCACAACATACTGATATTTCAGCTCATCAATATCAAATACTAATATATGGTATGGTATAGCTATTTCGGTAATGGTGATTATTCAAAATAAATTTACGCCACTTCTCCCGAGGGGCAGGCAAGGATGCCACTAGTGGATTTACAGCCTATCCTACGATAGGATAAAAATGCATATCATCCCAAAAATATTTTTAAATTAAGAAGCAAACAGCCAGCGTAGCAACGGAAAATATACCGTAAAGCAAGGTATTCGGGTAAGCGGCAGAATAAACATCCATTTTACTAATGCGTCTACCGCGTCAACTCCGTCGAGTTTGCACATAATTAGTGCAACACGGGCACCCGTGTCGACAGGAGCTATGGTTTTTGTACACGCTTTGTGTTTCACGTACACGGAGCAGGTTTTAGGTTGATGTTTTTGAGTGCGTACACTTCCTACAGGAGTTGTATGGGTGGAGTGATTAACCTCTATTAGAATAGGGATGTTGACTCTAGTTACAAATTCACGTAAAAAAAATTACACATAAAAGACAGTATTTTAAAACCTAATAAAATATTTTGTGAACCTATTTGTTAGTAATAAATGAAACAAAAATATTTTAAAATGATTTATTAATGACCCATTATCACGTGACTGCAAACAGCGATCGGAGCGCGCTGACATGATTATAGACCTCGAGACTCGGTTACCGATCGTGGACATAAATTACAGTGACGGGGCGTTTTAGCGGGAATTTCGAAAACTAGTTTTGTTTACTTACTTTTTAATATAATGTTGTTCAAAATTTTAGTAAAATTATTTTTTTCATGTTTATAAAAGCAATTCCAAAAAATAGTCAACACGTCTATTGAGGGAAGAAGTTTTTATAACACGGATGATAATCAGATCTCCTCTTGAGTTTTATTTTTGTAACAAACACGGTGAAAGACCGCTGATCAAATAATGAACTTTCTTCGGTCTTGTGTTTATAGATGGACATGATTCCCACTAGCTGAGACGAATCCTAAGTAGGAGTTATAGTTATAAAATAAATGTTACCTTATCGCGCACAATTAAAACCAAATCGTAATTTGCGCCATGATGCTAAGAAAATCATTTGGGAGATTTTGGAATACTAATGTTAATACCGAATTATAAAATAACCCAATAATTAGGGATACGATATTAAAATTTTCATTTACTGAAAAATATCGGTGCCATGGCCAATCAAAATTAAGTTCTTCGAATTGATAAATTCAAACAAAATTACCAAGGCTTAAGGACCTTACATTTTATAACCCAGTTTACAGCTTAATATCTTGAAAATTAGCAATCCCAGTCGAGTCCTGTAGTCACGAACAATTGTAACTCGAAAATGAGACGTCAATGATGTCATTAAATATCGTAAACGCTTAGTAATGTCCCCTTGCGAGTTACTGAAGAGAATTTCGGTCAACATTCAGAGAAAACTTTAACGTCTCCTAACAGCTCTCCTCTAAGATGCCTCAATTATGTTCTCTAAGTAAACACTTTTGTTCACATGGCTCCGTATTCAAATCCTTCAGTTTATGTACAAATAGCGAATCCATTTAGACTTAGACTGTATACTGAGTCTTGATAGACTTCTAGCAAAATAGAATTAGGTACATGAGTGGCGAGCTTATGTGTTTTGTGTGTTGAGCGCATTTGGAACTCGAATAATAATGTATTTTATTTTTGCAATGAATGACGAGACGAGCTTGCCGTTAAACTGATGGTAAGCGATACGACCGCTCATGAACAGTATCAAAACTAAACAACACCTCGGATTACAAAGCAATGCTTGGCATTCTACTGCACTCGCCATTCTGAGACATATGATGCTCAGTCTCAATATGTCCAGTAATTACTCTGGCTACAATGTCCTTTAAACCAAAACATAACAGCTTAAACTGCTATTTGGTGGGAGAAATAGACATTGCGGTGGTACCTACCCTACCATCAAGAAATAGTGGACATATTTGGAATGTTTTTATTGTATTATATATTTAAGTAAAAATAATGCGCATTTTCATTGCTTTAGTCTGAAAAAAGAGATACCTCATATGATAGTAATTGGGCATCCTTTTCTTAATACTTGAGGATCTGCGTTGCGTGATCAACCTTTAAAATTGGAAAGGGCTCCTTAAGTAACAATGAAAGGGAGGGATTATTGAGTCGCCGGAAATTCCACTTACCAGACAAAACGTGGTGGATGATACTTGAAGAATTTTATGACAGGGTGATCTTTTTTATACGGCCAGCTGAATAATGCTGTTGACAAGATTGACAAAGCAGGGCATTACTAAATTAAGAACTACTGTACATACTCTTAACACAGTAGGTGTGAGTTGTCTTCATTTTAGCAACAGTAAACCGTAGAAAAATGATCTACCCCAATAATTTTCATATCAGTCTACTGGCCTTTATTTAAGGAATATTTTTAATGTTATTAAGACACCGTTTCAATATAGGGGCGAAACTTTTATTAATAGTTAATTAAAGTGGAAATATCGTGAGCATGAAAGTGTTTTAATAGTTAAATATTTCATAATTACATCTAGATATATTACAAGTTCAATTATTCAAAACAAACAAACAATCAAATCTTTCCTCTTTATTTTCTAATATTTTCCAATCTTATGAAGCAGGTAAAGAAAGCATAAACAATCATAAAAAAATAAATCCAACAGTCACAGACATAGTCACACACACTAAGATCTAGTCTTGTGTCATTGGTATCCGAAACTAGGAAAGACTTTTTAGTTCCACAATCTTCCAGACCTGAGACAAATACTAGTGGGGAACACAAAAATTTGGCTCAATACGGGAATCGAACTCACAGCCTCTAGTTTCACAGTCGGCGCCTAACCAACTGCACCATGGAGGCTTTCATTATTAGTCAATACTGCTCAAAATATGGCCAAAACACAATCGAATGTATGAAAATTCCGAAACTAGACTATAAATCGTGTTAGCTTCTAAAGAGGTAATCCTCCGGAAACGAGCGTACAACGTTGTATCACGCTATTCAACTACCTGACATGTGGTCACTGTCCATAGCCTTTTACGTTTCCTTGTCGGAAACCACCCGTTAAATTACCTTAAAACATACACAATAGACTAAATTAATAATACATGTACAATGTACATGTGTCTTGCCTTGTTCAAAGGATTTTTTTTCAAGACCGTAAATATGGTGCCATTGTGCACGGCGCTTTATTCAAATCTTTTTCCTTCTCATTTCCCCATTTTTTTTGTTGAAAGGATTAACAATACAGGTACGCGGGTATTTATTATGATGCATAATTTTGGGTGTTCCGCTAGGTTTTATTTCCATTGCGGCTTTGTTTTAGGTTATATTTGGTTGTTTAATTGTTGATAGTGCGTTGGTCTTGTTTGTATAATTTTAGCGATAGTGGTCTAGAAGGTAAATGTAACACAATGAAACAATAGTAAGATACGCGTTTTTTGCTGACTTAGAAACTTTTTTATGCAATACATACTGCCACGGATGATACATTATTTGTTAAAAAATAATAATTTTATTTTCTACTAGTCTTGATAAGGGGTTTCAATTCGTAGCCCCTTGTCTTAGATTGCGACATGCAATCTATAAAACTTATCCATCCATCCATCCATCAGCCAAAGGAAGTCCACTGCTGAACATAGGCCTCCTCCAATGATTTCCACAGAGACCTGTTGTAGGCAGCCTGCATCCAGCGACGTCCTGCGACCTTTACCAGGTCGTCTGACCATCTTGTGGGTGGACGTCCTACGCTGCGCTTTCCGCTACGTGGCTACGTATAAAAGTTAACTGAGTCATAAATATTATATTCATCATTGTTTTAATACACTAAGAATTCTTTGTATATACAAATGATATTTACGTTGTCTTTGTCAAACTCTATTGGATCCAAACGTAGCCACTTACGTAAGATTATTTTCAGAACTTTCATTCAGCTTCTCCAGTTATACGTATTAATATATCAAAATATTTTAGCCTAACGACTTCATCGCCCATATAGCTGTAAAGGGAACATTGCAATTATGTTTCCAACCCCTCCAATTTATTTTCTTCTCTCTGATTAATTTTGTTACGGGTTAAAGACGTGTGAGGTCCCCAGAGATACGGCGAATATCGGTGCTCAGAGCCATTCTTGCTATTTTTATAGCGAAGTGTGGAATGGAGGCGGTTTAAATAGTTTCTTCTAGGTTTCTCGGTTGCAAATATGTGCTTTGGTGACATTTTCCACGTAGATACAATACAATGAAAAAGTGAAAATTGCTAATACAATCTGAAAAAAGATGAACCAAAAAAAGTTTACTAGACGCGACTATTGGTCAATTCTTATACACTGATTATTGTAAGGCACCTATTATAAATATACAAAGTGTCGGTGTTATAAATGCTTTCAATTGCAACATCATTAAATAACGTCAATTAAAACAAATTAAAATTATTAGATTTTATATCGCAATAAAATTAAAAAAATGATATTTTCATAGAAAGTAAATAATAAAATAATTTAGTTAAAATACAACATGCCTTATATGTTTACCTACTTGCCCTCAGTTGACCCAGACATAAGAGCGGCAACGCCGCATTTTTCGTCACCACGAACGAATGGTATCATTTGATTTGGCGCGGTGATTCCTTTGTAGTTTTTAGGCATAATTTTATTCGTTTAATAACAAATGTAATAAAACATTCTCAATTAAGTCCCCTTTTACACAAATAAAGTAGGTCAAAATTGCTTCGTCGGTGGATCAAAATAGCACATCGCGTAAAGTATTACTGCCACTAAACAGACCTTCAAACAAACCATATCGGTGTATTCCACAGCTGTAAATCGAAGCGACATCATGAACATGAATAAAATGCTATCGTAATTCGTAATGTATTGTGAGCAACGCACGCGCATTCGCAGAGAACAAGCACGGCGCACTGACTAGTGGCTCCCCCGCCCGCGCCCCTGACCCCCGCAGTGTTGCTAGGTAAAAAAATACGGGAAAAGTTTCGAAAAAAATAGTAGATGGATGTAAACCACAGTGGATTATTATACTGTCAATTACATGGATATTTACATATTTACAGCAAGCGATAATACACATACATTATTAAAAATTACAAGTATTCTGTAAAAAAAAAGACTGTTAATCGCTGTGTCTCTATTCTATTTTTTCATAAAGTACTGGAGATATAATAAATAAATATTAAATACTCGCAACAGTTAAATACATAGTCATGACCCGACATTAAGATCGAGTTTATGGTTAGGTTGAAAATTTAAGGATGTCTCGGTGAAATAAAAACCCTATAAAATTATTTTATAGTGCTAATTTTGTTTTTGTGTTTGTAAGTTACAGAAATAGCTTTATTATTTATCTTATTAAGCATATTGCAGTACGTTTTATACTTACTGAATACTATGTTTTGTTACTTGACAGTAAACTACACTTGTTAACAAATAGTTTTAGTTTAATTACGGCGCACCTTGCAACACTGCCCAGGAGTCACGTGGAATCCCAGATTTCGAACTGACAACGTCGCGTCGCGTCGCTGAGCTATTATGAGTTTTAAATCATGAATATAGGGTCTAAATTCAATTATTGATTTTATTTCTATGCAACTAATAATAAAACCTTGTATTCTTTTGCGCTTGACTTTGTGTCAATGACCTAACCAATTTGCTACAGCAGGTGGTTAAATATGAAAAACTAAAAACCTATCCTGTGGCTAAACGAGTGATGATAAATTAATAATATTTTGTGTACGGGCTGTTGATGTCATATCCTGTATGTGGTCCAAAGGAAAGAACTTATGTCATCGACATTTTGTATAATAATAAGCATATGAGAGAAGAAGAAAAATATGAAAAATCTATTTTAATATTAATAACTTGAACAAGAGACGTTGACTCTATATTTTCTTTGAGGTCATAAACATGAATCAAAGAAATGAATCAGAATAAGATGCTGACGGTATGATTAAATATAGTCTATAATGTAACTGAATAAAGAATAAACTGGTGTTATTTTTACAGCGTGCAACAGGACGTATATGGGTGACGTCGGCCGCACCTATGAACTCGAGGTGAGGCGACCGAGAGAAGACCACCTGCCCTTCGTCTGCCATCTGAATTTCACCGCTATGGGTGGCAACTACGGGGATATTATACAGGTAATGACACTATTGTTTATAGAAATCCTCGCGTCCTATAGGCTCTATTATTTAGCAAGCCATGACCATAAATATGTTAATCACAATATTACTCATGTAATTTCCTATGTACATATATATTACGAAGCTATTAACATGATACAAAATAGAAGGAAAAAACACGGTTTTAAGTTAACAAATTAATTTTAATTGCATTGACAGCTGGTGACAAAATCAGGAAACCAATCCGGGTTACCTTCAATTAAATTATGCACAACTCCTACTTTAGTATATGTAAGTATACAAAATGGAGGTATCCATTAAAGGCATCGATGATAATTCCGGGTTTACCACCGGCAGCGGCAGTGTCGTAACGAATAACTTCGTCGATAATTGGAAGTGTCATTGAGGTTGCAACGCGCTGAGGAGTTTTGACAAGCGAAGTATTGGATATTTCATAGTCTTCGTTCGAGATTTTCTGGAATTTCGAAACCCTATTTTTGTAGAAAGAAAATTCGGGGATAATTTTTTACCCATAGGAATGTTAATATTGGATTCTAATTGCTTAAAAAGGACGAGGTTTTACGCATTTTATACAATTTAACCTTTATATATATATATTTATATATATACAGGGTATATCAAGACTGCTACCGAAAACGAAGCCGGGTGGTAGTTTAAGCGACTTCAGACACAATGCAACAGAAAAAGTTGCAAAAATAAGCGACAATTTTTTTTTAAATTTTTTTCCTATTGCCATATTTTGGTGGTAAATAATTTTTTTCCTAAAATAATAGTGTATACCCTTTAATTTATAAATACTCTAAGATATAAGAGAGTTTAAATAACTATTTTAGCAAAAACTATGGATTTACCACCCAAAAATGACGATATTTAAAAAATCATAAAAAATAATTGTCGCGTTTCTATGCGAAAATTTTAGTTGCATTGTGTTTGTAGCCACTAAAACTACCACCCGGCTTCGTTTTCGGTAGCAGTCTTGAGATACCCGGTATAATAAGTGGAAATGATTTGATAGTTTTTATATAGTTATATTTATATATAGTTTGTATATATATATCATGCTATTGAAATTATTCAGCTTGTTAAAAATGAAACATGGTTTTCTATTTAATTAACTTTGCTTCTGAGTAATACGAATCAACATGTGTAATTTATTGCACGCAAATATTCATTCAATTTTGCAGATACATTGCGTTTCAACCTAATTGAAATTGAGAAGCCAATTATTTCCTAATAAGCATCGTTAAACCGAACGTAGGAGTTCAAAGTGTGGACTTACATTTGCTTCATCAATCAAGGGAAATATAACTCTATTTGTGTATTTTTTTAATGATTCGATATTTGAACTGTGTCATTGTTAAGAACCGCGTACAAGGGGACAATCTCTTTGTCATTTCCTTCCAATGTTGTATTTATACCCGAGCTGTCAAGGAAAAGGCATCGATAAATGAGTTTCTCATTAAAAACCTACGGTTCGTTGGCATCATTATTTTTGTATACAGCTATTTGAGATAATTACCGGGAGCGTATTATTTTTACCTTCTATTTTGGTATTGTTATTATTACTGTGTTTTTTTTTTTACATAGGCCTGGCATAGTGGCGGCATTGCACCTGATGGAAAGTGCCAATGCCGCCCAGGCAGAGTATCCATTGGCATCGGATGGCAGTCCCATGCCAATGGAATAAATATGAATATGAATGTATATGAATTGTTTACTTTTAGAATTACAGTTACAATAAAAAAAATATCTCATTCTTCTTATATCTGTTATTTTCTTTGCAGAAACGAAATACTTATTGATTATTTTCTATTTGAATTGTAAAAAGGATAGCTAGGCCACTTATTTAAAAATAACATAAGTGATTTCAATTGCATCATAATTCAAGTTTCAAATTGCTCAGCTGTTGTGTTAATTTCTAATCATATGGAGATATAATTCTTTACAATTTTCACCGGAATCACTCGCCTTTAAATATCACAAAAGCTTGCATAATTCAACAGCGACAATATTATTCTAGGCTATATGGAAGCATTTATAATTAACAACCTTTAAAATTATACACTTGACAGTTGAATACCAAATAGCAGTTATTATGTGTATATTGCAAAAGAGCCTCTACTTCACTGTAAAACAGTCCGTATATATAATACACAGAATGATTTCCAAGGAAATGAGCCAACAAACGAACAAATTACATACATAGTTGGCTCGTTTACCCCTTATACAGGGTGATATTGAAACATGGTACTTCATTTAACCCACATGTTTCTCATTACCCCAGGTGACATTGCATATAAAAATATTAATATATGTATGAGAAGGCTTTTTTTGGCTTTTTTCAAAACTCGTGATTTTAGTTTTCAGGGTTTTTGGGCATCCCATAAAGATACGACTATTTATACCGCTTAGCTGCTCTTTATTTCGGTCCGGGAACTTACCTGAGTCATACTATACTCGTTATCTAAAGGGGTTGATCAAAAGCCTTGAAACCTGAAATCGCGATTTTTGACAAAACTATCAAGGAGTTTTTGCTCAAACTTGGTACTATGTTACCTGAGGTGGTTAGAAACATGTGGCTTAAATTAAATAATATACAGGGTATATCAAGACTGCTACCGAAAACGAAGCTGGGTGGTAGTTTCAGTGACTTCAGACACAATGCAACTAAATTTTGTGTAAAAATTTGAGACGATTTTTTTTTCTTATTTTCTTTTTCTATCGTCGTATTTGGATGGTATATACATAGTTTTTTCTTAAATAATAGTGTACATCCTTTTATTTTTAAAGACGCTATGGTGTGGAAGGCTTTAAATCATTATTTTAGCAAAAACTATGGATTTAACACCCAAATTCGACGAAATTTAAAAAAATATTAAATAAAATTGGCGCCTTTATTAGTGAAATTTTTAGTTGCGTTGTATTTGTAGTCACTAAAACTACCACCCGGCTTCGTTTTCGGTAACACTTTTGATATACCCAGTATGTCAATCTGTATCAGCCCATATACGTCCCACTGCAGGGCACGGGCCTACTCTACAAGCGAGAGTACGATTGAGAGTGGTTAGGCCATATAGTCCACCACGCTGGCCTAGTGCGGGTTGGCGGACTTACATACCATAGAAATTTTTATAAATCGCTATGGTATGCAGGTTTCCTCACGATGTTTTCCTTCACCGTTTTAGTGCGTGGTGATTGACTATCAATACACACATGACTCCGAAAAGTCAGAGGTGTGCCCTGGGATTCGAACCCGCGACCACCGATGAACGATGAACGATGAACATGTTGGCAGCCGCGTCTAGTCCGTTTACCAACAGGCCACCACGCACTTCAGTATGTCAATATCACCCTGTATAACGGTTCGTAAGTACACATTGTAGCGTATTGATTTTGTTTCAGCTGACGTTTGACACGTTCACGGTGGGGAAGTTTGTGTCGTTCACATCTGATGGGTGTCCTGATGGTCACATGACCATTGTGGAGCGGAGTCCGTCGCCACCGATGGGACAGTGGTGTGGGTCAGCGTGGGGCTACACTGTATACTTCAGTGAGTCAGATTCCATCAATATGACGCTGCGGTTGGACAGGCTAAGTCAACAGGTATTTATTTTAGACTATGCAGTAACTTTATAGTTTTTGTAATGTACAGGGAGCACTGGTACTTCAAAAACGTAGATAAAAATGGTGGTGACGTGTTTTTCTGCCCTCTTTTTGGCTGATTTTTGACAGGTTGTCCCATACGCACGAATTACTTGAAAAAGAAAAAGAAATCGTTTGGGACTATTTAATTCCATTTAATCTCGTTTCAAAAGAAAAATAGCTAAATAAATGTGTACTTTCGGTTATCATAGAATGTAAACAACTTGTTCTTAAATAATTAGTTCAATTTTCACTGATATAGCACCGCTACCAATATTACAAACAAGAAAATATCTACATTTTGAAGACGCAAATGTATGCCAGTGCTTCATTTATATTATAAATACTATAAGACAACCACACATATATTTTTGACCCCACAGATATAAGTCTAGTGTGTCGTAACAAAAATCAAGAGAGATGTTTTAAATTATAAATACTAGATTAGACCTAGACTAGGTAGTTTTGTGCGCTGCAAATATTTATCTCGGTGTTGTGATTGAACCTGAAGCATTCTCTTTCAAAACTGTTCAGCTAACTGTGGTTTGTCGGGGGTTGTCAATCTTATCAGTAATTTGTTACCATTTTAGACTAAGTAAAAAACGAATAACGAATAATAAAAAACGTATAAAAACGAATAACAATCACAAAATAACTTTACTATTTATTTCTTCCCAAAGATTTTTGAAAGTCTTATTTGAGGTAACAAATATCCGATCTACTTTAGCAATTAAGTAATTTATAATCCTATACGTATTTTGTAAGCGCAAATGAAAAAAAAAAACACTCCAAAAGTAGTCTACAAACTACAGCTAAAAAGAGATGGCGTACAGAGCAACTGAGTACTCGTATGCTTGTTAATCCGAAAATGCAACTCGTAACTGCGAGTCTCTTTAACGGGTTTTTGGCTGTGCTAGTGGTTCTCACGCAGTTTCGTCTGCCATGCAAAATACATAAAATGCAGCTCATTTTCAGATATATTTATGTCTCGATAGTATAAAAGAATAATAACAAATTCCATCGTTTGCAAAAAGTACATTCTTCTTTTGTGGGGTTGGGTATTCGCTTCTTTAATAAGATACCTCTGCACTTGCAAGAATTGCCAATAGAAATTTTCAAACAAGAAATCAAAATACAGTTAATACAAAAAGCTTATTACAATGTCACCGAATACATTAATGATAAACATGCCTGGTCGCCATGTCAGAAATACGCTGGTACCCTATAATATTGTTTTCCCACTATTGTAACTTAATAATAATTGTAATGATTAATATATTTATAATGTATGTAATGAATTTAAAAATGATGACGTGTAAAAGTGCCCCTAGTGGCCTATTTACAAAAACTAAATAAATAAAAATAAATAAATAAATAAATAATATATTTGGTTATGGAAAGTCGAGTATAATAGATGATCAAACTAACTTACCTGTACGTGAAGTTCGATCATTATTATATGAGTCGTTTCATTCGAAGATATAATTTATTTACCAAGTAGTAGTCCCTTCATTCCACAGGCAACATCGCACGATTTCAGAGTTTTTTTTTTTTTTTTTTTTTTTTTTTTTTTTTTTTTTTTTTTTACCCACCCTACTGTTCCTCCATCCTGTCATCGCGAAACAGCTCATTCTTTTTAGAGATTTTCTGTGAACAAAACTTTTTAGGGAAAAAACACAGTATGTAATAAGTGATTTTTAATGGGTGAGGAGGGTTCTTATATCTTCGAATGAAACGACTCATATAATAATGATCGAACTTCACGTACAGGTAAGTTAGTTTGATCATCTATTATATATTCGTCGTTTCATTCTTCAGATATAAGTTATTTACCAAGTAGATTTTCAGAGAAACAAGTTTTGTTCAGATATATTTTTTAATTAATAAACTATTATATTAATAAAGAGATCGTTAACAATCACATCTGTATTGATAAATTAATATTGATTATGACTACCTAATTAGAACGCAGTACTGCATTTGCAAAATCATCGTTGTTTGTTACGGGTCGATCGTAAAAACGAGCAAACGCTGAGGATGAGCTGGTCCAACCAGCAGTCTTCCGAATGATGTCTACACTAAGCCCGGAGACACGGGCCGCTGACGTAGCGGCATGTCTCGTACTATGCGCGCTGAATGTATTCACGTCTACGCCGCATTCTGACAACACGTTCTTAATCCATCGACTGATAGAATGTGATGTGACAGCTTTGTGTGGTTTCTTATAAGTAAGTAAAAGGTTACCCGCATTCGTAGTCCTCATATTTTTAGTCATAAAAATGTAATCGTTGAGGACTGAAGCAGGACAAATTTTTATGTTGTCTTAAAAGAACGGTAAAAACAATACTGGCTGTTCTCGTCCAGCAGAAGAGGTCTTAATAATATCGGTAATGGCTATTTTTACCCCACCTAGAGCAATAGAAATATTTTCTAATTTAATAAGAGAAAATGTTTGGACCCGATGAGCCGTACAAAGCGCTAGAAGAATAACTAATTTCTTGGTGATTTTTTCTAAATTCAGTTCTAGGTTAGGGTACCAATTGGCCATATGATTGAGTACCAGTTGTGGGTCCCAAGTAAAAGTATATTTTGGCTTATTAGGTTTAAGTTTGTATGCTCCTTTAAGTAACCGTTTTATGCAATCATCGTTACCCACATTAAACCTCGAGATCAGGGACAACGCGGAGCGGTGACTATTCAGAGAGCCATACGAACAACCTTTGTTAAATTGTTCCGTTAAAAAAGAAAGGACAGATGTTTTTGAACCATTAAAGAAGTCAATATTTCGAGAAGAACAAAACTGCCACCAAAGTTTAAGAGTTACATTATACTGCTTGACGGTGTTATCAGCTAGGGAAGCCATCATTAATTCTAATGATTCGGGAGGCGTCCCGCAGTGTGAGAATGCCGCGCGTAGAGCCTCGCGACACCCAGGGTAAGATGAGTGTGCAAGGGGTGGTGTTCCCTGAAATGAGATTGGAGAAGATATTTATCATGATTCAGATAGAGTATCTTGGAGTCGAGTAGACTTTGTAATAAAGGGTACCATGGCTGCGAAGGCCAATGAGGAAAGACGAAGATTCCCTTAGCACCGTCGTCAATTATTTTGCGCAGACATTTTAAAATTAAAGAAAAGGGCGGAAATGCGTAAAAATATTTAGATTGCCAATTTAGGGTAAAGGCGTCTACCGCATAAGCATCAGGTTCTTGTTTCCAAGAAACAAACAAGTTGCATTTCGCATTGTGTCTGGAAGCAAAGAGATCAATATCGGGGCACCCAAAGTGTTTTTTAATAATTTGGTATGCGTGATCTGATAGCTCCCATTCTGTATCGGGGTTAACCTTTCTAGATTCTTCATCCGCAATGTTATCTTTCGTATTCACATATGATGCGAAAATCCAAATATCTCGCTTCTCGCACCATTGCCAAATGCTTCTTGTTAGATCGTTTAGGTACGGAAATTGAATACCGCCTAGTCGGTTTATGTAACTAATGGCTGTCGTATTATCGACCCTCAGTAATATTGCACAGTTAGTATCATAATTGGCAAAACTTTTTAGTCCTAAGAATACTGCAAGGAGCTCTAAATAATTTATGTGGTATTTTGTCTCTACAGTGTTCCATCTACCATGGGCTTTTGCACCATTGCAGACTGCACCCCAGCCTGTTCTGGAAGCATCTGAATATATTTCTTTTGTATAACTTTGATTTCTAATAGGGCACTTAGCTATGAAGATATGGGTTCTCCACCAAGAAAGGTCTTCTAATATCGTTTCAGAAATATTTATTTTATGTTCGTAATTGTTATTATGTTGTTTTAATGCCAAGAATTTTTGGCGTTCCAATAATTTTGTATAAAGAAAACCATAACGAACTGCAGGACAGGCTGCGACCAGAACACCTTTTAATTGTGCAAACTCTCTAATTTGACATCTTGGCAACCTCGAAAACTTCTTAACCAACTGGTTTATACTTTCCCGTTTACTAATGGGTAACGATAAAGACATTTCACGTGTATTATAGACAAATCCTAAAAATGTACAAACTTGAGAAGGCTTTAAGGAACTTTTGTCATAATTAATTACAAATCCTAAGCATTCTAATAATTTCAAAGTTTCTCGTATGTTGGTAATGCATTCATCATAATCATTACCTATACATAATATATCGTCAAGATATATTACTGATTTGTGTCCCTGTTTTCGAAGGTAAGCTATAACTTCCTTCATGATTTTTGTGAACACCCTTGGTGCAACAGATAAGCCGTATGGCATGGCCGTAAACTGGTATGTACACAATTTTTTAGAATTAGGGGCCTGAAAATTAAATCGTAGGTATTTTTGGTCGGTTTCGCAAATAGGAACCAATAAATATGACTCTTTTAGATCGATTGTTGCTAAGAACCCGTACTGAGGAATTAACTTAGCGGCAGTTCTATGATCCTCCATTTTAAAGTGAGTAGAAGTAATAAATTTATTTAGTGGTTTTAGATTTAAAATAAACCGCTTGCCTCCCGTAGCTTTTTGTGTCAAAAAAATCTTTGATATGAACTGATCCTGAGACGGGATACAACGTGAAACTGCCCCTAATTCTAACAATTTGTTGATCGCCAGTTGCATATCTCGGGCTTCGACATGAGAAAATTTAGATACAGGTACGATAGGCTGTGTCACACAAGTACAGAATGGAATTTTAAACCCGTGTTCCACCCATGATAAAACAACAGTATTTTTGGTTATGTGAAACCAACAGTTAAGGAAGAATTTAATTCGACCAGCATGTACCTTAGTTATTTTCGTTGTGACGCACGGTTCTTTGCTAGGAAAGAGCTCTTCGTTTGAGTTTGATTCTGCATCGGGATCGGCCGTCGTGATGTGACTGGTAGTCTCCTCTGACCTCCCTGCCCCCCCCCTGTTGGACAAGTAGCGAGGAGGTCCCGGCCAGTTTCCCTGGGGGACAGAATGTACGACTGAAGCTTGAGGAGTATTCGCTTTCTGGGTGGTGACCGCTTTCAGTATCTGCAATCCTTGTTTTTCGATAGCCTTACTGGCTTTGATTTTTTCGGCCAATGTGTTACCGAATAGCGTATCATCACGTTCTGATTCTTGAATATATTGATAAAAGTTTTTCTCTAGACTTGGCGTTATTAGCTTTATTCTGTCTTTAGTCAAAGAGAAATGCAAATCGGAGAGTAAGCGACAACCGTCGCCTAGTTGTTTTAGGGCGAGAACTTTATTTTCTGACTTCAGCAAAGTATCCATTGCTTTGTTTGTAGCTGCGATACCGTTTCCTAGCTGTTGTTGGAAACTGATAATTTTTTTATCGCGACCTTTAACCATGTCTGACACGGCAGCCGAGATCTCCGCGTTCAACTTAGGAGCTTGCAATAGTTTGCAATTGGCGGGTATAAGGTATTCTTTCAAGAGCCTATCTTTATCCTCTTTAATTAGGCCTTTCTTTAGTAAAGGACTCCAAAGTTCTGCTAGATTTTCGTGAATATCTTCCCCGAAGTCTAGAGACGTAGCAGATGTAGACGAACCCAAAGCGGATAGTATCTCGGGATCCAAACTAACATCGGGCGCTGGCTCGACAGATGGGGCATCTGCTTCATCGGCCCGAACTAATAATTCCTGAGAGTAAGGAGCATCCACTGGTTGGCTTTCTTCGTATGAAAGATTTGGCGTGCCATGTCGTGGCTCCGGAGACATCTCATCACACAGGACTGAAAAACATACGATCATTTTTTATTATGCGGGCGATGAGGCGGTAGTTATAGAACGCTTATTGCGTTAGTATTGTCTCGCGGACAATAATTTGTAGTAAATGTGTGTGTATTATACATTACACATATTTTCTACGAAGTTGTCGTGAAAACACGACCCATAAATAGCTCGCAGCTAATTATGTTATCGTAATTGACTCGCAGTCAATCCGATGCATTTTGTTTTTTAATAGGTATTAATCTGCTTATTTAAACACTTCTATCACTTATTCAGATAATAATATTAATCTTACCTGTTATATTGTCGTCATCAGACGAATCCAACCGGCGCCGTATTCGGCGTCGATGTAACTTATTGTATTTTTCTTTTTCTTCTAATTTCCTAATCTTGTGTTTATATCTTTCTAATTTCTCCTGTGCACTACGTTTCGGCATTATTTAGTAGACGCGTGCGCTCGTTGCCTCGCACAAAAAAAAGGAATGAGCTGTTTCGCGATGACAGGATGGAGGAACAGTAGGGTGGGTAAAAAAAAAAAAAAAAAAAAAAAAAAGAAAAAAAAAAAAAAAAAAAAAAAACTCTCAATTCGTGCGATGTTGCCTGTGGAATGAAGGGACTACTACTTGGTAAATAAATTATATCTGAAGAATGAAACGACGAATATATAATAGAGCCATCCCGTATCAAAAGGATTTAAAGATTATTCCGTCGCAAATCAGTGTTTTTATACAGTATTGTAAAGTTGGCTTTTTTAAATGAAATTTCTGAAAATATATTTTTGAGCTCCATATTTTTAGTATGAATGAAGAACGGAATTTGTTTGCTATACGTGCCGAGTCCTATTCAAGCAATTCATCTGATTGTTAAAATTACACATGCAAGTAATATATTCGAGGGCACAGCGCATCAATTTATTTTTAACAATTGGATTGTTACAAAGTAATATGTACCCTAAAATGCATATCATAGCGTTCCATTTAAATCGTGCGTTTAACAATCGTACAAATAAAATTCGCACCCGTTTTTGATACAATGCGTTGAATATTTCCATTGTAATTGTTACGTATGTACATTCACGGATTAAATTGAAGCATCTGTAATGAGAGAAATGTACATTTTTACCTTAATTAACGCGTACAGTTAATGTATATTAATTTCTATATTGAAAAAAGCTGTATTGCTAAACCGAATGGACCGCTTTATTCAAGAAACACGAACGCAATTTAATATGGGTGCTGTTAACATAACATGACATGTTTAATTAGAGTTTTTGCGCTGAGCAAAGTTAATCCGTATAAATGAACAACGGTATTTATCTTCATTAAGAGTCACTTACGAAGCATCCCTTTGTGTTTTCTGACGTGACGTAACTAACTACATGTTTTCGCCTGTGACTTGACTAATATTTCACATCGCCCCGTTTTACGGTCCACCGCCTTTCCTTTATCTCCTTTTAGCAGCCGTATTATGTGCACCAAGGGTTGAACTTTCGATCAATTAATTAAGCGACGATTACGAGCGCCCTCTAGGGACGGAGCGGGATAAAACCACCTCACAATTACAGTAATTAATGTTATTACAGGCTTAATACCATAATTTAATAAAGGAATTTTAGGTCAGGTATTTGGATTAGCCATAACTGATATTTCGGGATTTATATTGATATTTCGGAAGGAGCTTCAATTAGAACGGATTTTGGAATGAAATAAAGGTAGCGAGATTGATAGATAAGTATTGAAATGGATTGATGTAAATTTAATCTCGTTTTAGACTCCCTTGAATTTACAAAGATACGTTTGTATTTATCCGTAATTTATAGTCACTTTGACATTTATTTATTTTATTTATTTATTTATATAAGACATAAAACAGAATACAATCAGACACAAATACAAGCATTTTATCATAATTGTTAATAACTAGATTGCATTCCCAAGCTTATGTCCTAATCTAATAATTATAACTTATGCTTAAATAGTTCAGATTATTTTCCTTTAAATAATTTTATACAAAGAAAACTCTCTCTCGCTCGCTCTTAGTAAATATTAAGTACAAAATAAAATAAAAATTAATAATATATATAAAAGAAAAATTGAGTAAAAATAAATATTAAACTTAAGACTATAATGTACACAATCTGGATATATCTCGCTTGAATCTACTAGATCTATTATCCATAATATCGAGGATTTTATGTTTTTCCGACAATTGTATAACCTACACATCCTAATAATGGGATTAAAATACGACGTGTTATTCTTAAATATTTGAAGTGCGAACATTTTTGGCTGACGTATTCTGTACATCGTATTGAGATTAATTAGAGAAAGCAGTTCAGGAGAATCAATCCAGCCGTGAATAATTTTGAAAAGAAAATATAGATCCGAAATTTTACGTCTAGTATCTAGTCTTTGCACATTAAATTTGGATAACCTATCACTATACGACGAAATGTTCCGACCAAACCCAATACGATAACACTTAACCTTTAAGCATTTGTTTTGAACACTTTCGATCCGATTTGCATGAATTGAGTAAAAGGGGGATTGAAGAATAATTAATAAAAAATCTGTAATATACTGTATAATAATTATGGTGAGCTAACGATAAATAATCTCAAGCGTATGACGTTTTAATACTGATTAATATTCGGTCAGGGATGCTCCTATCTAGTGGTCATGGCCTGCCCTAGTATAGGTGCTACGAGTACGCGACTTCGGCCCCCGAGCTACTGCAGTCACCTTAACTTCCCGTCCGTGACTGCAGTATCCACTCCCTCAGGCCATACTCTCCTTTCCTATAACATCCTCTACCCACAAATCCTATTTCCTTTCCCCGATTAATGGCGGGCAGCAGCGTCATTAACGCCAGTCCCCTACTGCGCTCGCCAACCCGCCTGCCAAGCGTGGCGAGTATTGGCAAATACCCCCCTTAATGGAGACACTTATTGAGACGAGGCCCCCAGTCCCCGGCAGCCCCACTATTCCTGGCTATGGTAGCAGTCATGGTTACGGTGGGGCAGGGGGTGCTAAGAATCCCCGGGTTGGCCCCGGCTACCACCCCCGACGACGACTGGCCCTGGTAACACACAACATTCGCACATTGAGGACAGACGAGAAGATTGTCGAACTGGAAGAAGAATTGAGCGGGTTACACTGGGATATTCTGGGGTTATCGGAAGTCTGAAGAATCGGGGAGGATACGATAACCCTGAAGTCTGGTAACCTGCTCTTCTACCGGGGGGACGACCAACAGTCCCGAGGAGGTGTCGGATTTCTCGTCCACAGGTCTCTCATCAACAACATCGTATCCATCGAAAGTGTGTCGAGCAGGGTAGTATACCTTATACTAAGAATATCCAAAAGATATTCGTTGAAGGTCATACAGGTATACGCGCCGACCTCGACACACCCAGATGAAGAAGTAGAGGAGATGTATGAGGACATAAGTCGGGCCATACATACTTCCAAAACCTACTTCAATGTTGTTATGGGGGACTTCAACGCAAAGTTGGGCAAGAAAAGCGATGCAGAGTTGAAAGTGGGGCAATTTGGACATGGGCAACGGAACCCCAGAGGTCAGAGGCTGGCCGACTTTCTGGAGAAAGAGGGACTCTTTGCGATGAACTCTTTCTTCCAGAAGCCGCCTCACAGGAAATGGACCTGGCTGAGTCCTGACGGTTCTACGAGAAACGAGATAGATTTCATCTTGACGACGAATAGACGGATATTCAGAGATGTCTCTGTGATCAACAGGGTGAAAACCGGCAGTGATCACCGAATGGTTAGGGGCACACTGAATATCAATGTCCAACCGGAAAGGCGTCGCTTGATGAAATCTACGCTCCGACCTAACCACTCCATATCCATATCCAAAACCCCGAGAGCTTTCAACTCGAGCTGACAAATCGCTTTGATTGTCTAGGAGAAAACCTTGCAGTGGATGAGCTAAACAGCGGTTTGGTAAAAGCTGTCCATACGGTGGGATCTAAGTATTTTAGACCTCGCCGTAGAGATAGACCACAAAAACTCTCGATCCACACTCTTGACCTCATGGCCGAACGTCGATCTTTAGCGCTGCAGTCTTCCGTTGACGCCGAAGCATATCGGCGGCTCAATAGACAAATCTGGAAGTCCTTGCGACACGATGTCCGTGCTCACAATACTGTGAGCATTAAGGAGACAATTGAGCGAAACGGAGGCTCCAAAGTGTTTGCAAGAGACTTGTCTATTGGGCAAAGCCAGTTGTCTAGGCTGTCTGTCTAGATTCGATCGAGACTTGGGCTGTGCTACAGTCTCTCCAGCGGTGCCATATCGACTATCGGTACATCGAAGTATTGAAGTGTATATACAACAACGCCACCATGTTGGTCCGAGTACAAGATCAGAGTACGAAGGCTATTCCACTACAGAGAGGCGTGAGACAGGGAGATGTCATATCTCCGAAACTGTTCACTGCCGCGCTGGAAAATGCCTTTAAGCTCTTGCAATGGAAAGGATTCGGCATCAACATCAACGGCGAGTATATCACTCACCTTCGGTTTGCCGACGATATTGTAGTCTTGGCAGAATCGCTGGAAGACCTTAGCACTATGCTCGAAGACCTCAATCGAGTCTCCCAACAGGTGGGTCTTAAAATGAACATGGACAAAACGAAGATCATGTCGAATGTCCATGTTGTGCCCACCCCCATCGGTGTTGGGGGCTCGACTCTTGAAGTTGTTGACGAATATGTCTATTTAGGACAAGTGGTCCGGTTAGGCAGGTCCAACTTCGAGAGAGAGGTCAATCGTCGAATCCAACTCGGTTGGGCAGCGTTCGGGAAACTACGCGACGTCTTCTCGTCCAAAATACCTCAGTGCCTTAAATCGAAAGTCTTCGATAGTTGTGTGTTGCCAGTGATGACTTACGGCACCGAGACGTGGCCTCTCACTATGGGCCTTATTAGGAAGCTCAAAGTCACTCAACGAGCTATGGAGAGGGCTATGCTCGGGGTTTCCCTACGAGATCGAATCAGAAATGAGGAGATCCGTAGGAGAACTAAAATAACCGACATAGCCCACCGGATTAGCAAGTTGAAGTGGCAATGGGCAGGGCACATAGCGCGGAGATCTGATGACCGATGGGGTCGGAAAGTGCTCGAATGGAGGCCACGTAGCGGAAAGCGCAGCGTAGGACGTCCACCCACAAGATGAGATGCAGGCTGCCTCCAACAGGTCTCTGTGGAAATCATTGGGGGAGGCCTATGTTCAGCAGTGGACTTTCTTTGGCTGATGGATGGATGGATGGAATATTTACACTATTTAAGTAGGAAATTTCAAGTCATGGTCTAAATTCAATAAAATAATATTTAGTTGTATTTTTAAATTTAGGTCCAATATAAAATTTCATTTGCCCTCGCACCTCTGCCTACCCCTTCTAGGAACAAGGCGTGAGTTTATGTATGTATGTATAAAATTTCATTTTTTGATTTGTATTTAAATTCTGACACTCTCCGTAGTACAGTACGTTAAGATGCCAGACGTGAAACGACAGTTCGCAGATTGTAATCCCGCACCGAGACAAATGTTTTGGTGATCGAATAAGTATTTGGTTCAAATCTAGTTTAATATCCAAGACACAAGACTTGTATACTTTAGAGCTATGATAAGTTTATTACATAATGATACCTCATTTAATATGGTAACCCTGACTTATCAAACATTAATGAGCCTTTGCCTTCAGTTGACAACCCTGTTTGCTTGTAGGGTGTTGGATACAATTTCGACTTCAAGTTGGCATACAAGTTTCTAAGACGGAGTGAAGCTCGGCTGCGGTATGGGAACGCGACAGTAGGGGCGTGGAGGGGAGAGCGGGTGGTGGGAACCTACTGTGACCGCATACTTAGCGATTGCGACCTAAGAGCTTGCCGAATACAATCGCCCAACTTCCCTGGCGTCTACCCGAGGAACGCAACTTGTACATACCGCATTGAACATACTAAAGTGAGTATTTTTTTACCAATGATGGTGAGAACAATATTGAGATTGAATTGTGGTGGCAACCCTGTTGTCGCTATAAAGTCTTGTAGTAGATATAGTGTCTTTGTTTTCTTGTGTATTCTAATTATTTTGTATAACTTTAATTGTAATAATAATTTTATAACGTAGGAAATTTTAGAAAGCTTAAATATGGTCATCGTGTTGGATCTGAAAGTACTTGGGTTCAATAATGCAAAGACATTGATGTCTTGGCTGGCCAATGTATTTTATAAAATCACAGGAAATAATTTTTTAAATATCGCTATGTAATTCTGGTATTACAAAATAAAACATACCTTTAATAATTGATTTCGGGTGGATGAAAATTACTTAACTATTTATAGTAATCATTTTCCCTCAAATCAAATGCTTGCTCCTTTACCTGTCTCAATAAAAACAAGTATCAAAACGTGCTCCAAATGCACATCCAACTTCAAAAACGTAATAATGCAGTAATCAAATTTAGTGCGGTACTTTATTCTATCCGTTCTCAAGTCAAAGGCACGCTCGAGATTGTATCACTTATTGTCCACCAAATGCACCTCCAACTTCGAAAACGTAATAATGCAGTAATCAAATTTAGTGCGGTACTTTATTCTATCCGTTCTCAAGTCAAAGGAGCGCTCGAGATTGTATCACTTATGAGACAGGAATATGGAAGTTAGCGTGTAACTGCCAGTGTAAGTTCCCAGCTCTGCAGTTTTACTGAAAAGTTTTGCTTAGACACTGCAAATACTGAGAATGAAAATATAAAGGAGCAATGCTGGTTTATGACAAAACTTGGGATTTCCATAGGTGGCAAACATTATATAAAGAAAATTATATAAAGATTCCATCTTGTCTATGTTTAGAAAGCTAGATAGATATCTAGCTTTCTAAACATAGTCTAACAAATATTATGTGAAGTCGCTAAATACAGGCTGCTTGCATGAAATCGCTGGTTGCGCAGAAAATCCTATGGTGAAGTCTAGAATCAGAAGTCGATTACCTATAGCTGAAAACAAATTATATTTGATTATTACCGTGTCAACAAATGTGGTTTTGCATTTAATTATCAAAGAACAAAAATGGAACATGTGCTTAATAATATTAGCTTGAATTGAATGCACGTAAAATATAAGCTGAAATTAATTCAAATTTAAATAATTTCAAAGATTTATTCCTTGTAGAAACAATGCAGTAATATGTTATTTAGGTAAGTCGCACCGTTTTTGGATGATTGCCAGCACTGGGACAATGCATTTCAACGCGCTCTGACGAATTGTTCAAGTGGGCTGCGGTTACCTCACGCCTCTTAGATCCAACAGCGATAAATATAGGCACTCCGCTTTCATGCCTTTGTAATGAAAAAATATTTAAATTTAATAAATTTAATAGCGAAGAAAAATTATTGTGAGGAAAGGTGTAATATGTCTAAGAGATGTCTAATAATGAATGAATGAAAATATTTGAAATTAATCAATTTAGTGGCCACGACAAACATTGTGAGGAAAGGTATATCTAAGAGATGTTTAAAAATTCTAAGGTAAATAAGCCAATATAGAGAAAAATCGGGACATCAATGGGAGGACAGCATTATGGTATTTAAAGTCGATCGTTATTGATGCATATTGTATACTACCCAATGACCTCAATCTTTATTACGAACAATTATTCTACATAAAATGTTAGTATAATTTTACAAATACATAAATGGCAAATGTAGCTATTTAAATTAATATTCGACCTAAAGTTGGGCACGTAATTTCCGTGTTGCGGGTGCCGTAAATTGAAGCCAAAAGTTATATTACTAATCTAGAACTTAAATGTTACAGGAAAATTTGTTGTAAATTTATCTCCACAAGGTACTAATTTAAATGGCCTTTTTGAAATATAGACGACAAATAAGCTAGCGGTATAAAATCATCAAAATCAGTGAGATTGAAAATGTGTTTTAAATCATACAGAAGATCCGTAAAGTATAAATCAGTATAGAAATAATAAATAAATTAAATACGAAAAACCCCTGTTTATAACAATAATCCCAATGAAGTATTATTTATACATGCAGCCAGGTGTTGAACGGTGTTAGTAAATAGTGGACTCAATTGTGATTTTTAAAGATGCAATTTTCAATGCAATGTTTTGTTTCAGATACCAGCAGACAAACATGTATTACTAGCTGTAAGACAAACAAACAGTCATAAGATACATATCAAAGACCAAATAGTGAAGTATGACCGAAGTCAACGTGTTTTAAAGTGAGTATATCTACTATACACGTACAAAATTATATTAAACTAGCTGTACCCGCAACTTCGTCTGCGTGGAATTTAACAAAAAAGTTAATTAGTTTATTTAGTTTTTTTTTAAATAAAATATTTTTTCTAATCTAAAATAAATGTAGCCTAAGTTACTCCTTATTATATCAGCTACCTGACAATAAAAGTCCCGTCAAAATCGGTCCAGTCATTTCAGAGATTAGCCGGAACAAACAGACAGACAAAAAAATCTGAGATTATTTTCGTTATAGGTATGGTGTATATAAAAATATCTAGTTGGACATTTTCTTTAATTTTCACTTTACAAACAGACACTTCAATTTTATTTATATGTATGTATAGACTAGCTGTGCCCGCGACTTCGTCCGTGTGGAATTTAACAAAAACTAAATTATTCTAATATAAAATAATTTTTCTAAAAAAAAGTCCCGTCATAATTGGTCCAGCCATTTCAGAGATTAGCCGGAACAAACAGACAGACAGACAAAAAAAAAACTAGGGTCATTTTCGTTATAGGTATCGTGTACCTATATAACGAAATGTAGTTGGATATTTTTTATTTTCACTTTACAAACAGACACTTCAATTTTATTTATATGTATAGATAATATTCATCACATGGCATGTCATACATTCTCGTCTACTAGTTGTATGGACTCAGGTACTTCGGAGATAAGAGAATCAAAGTATGAATTTGGTTATATTTAACACTTAATTGTACACCATATATACATAAAAATTTAAAAACAACATGAAAAAAAATATTCACAAGTGGCGGTCTTATTGCTTGAAGCAATCTCTGCCAGACAACCATGGGATGGATAAACGATAAGAACGTAACGTTGGGGCTTCAGGTGTACGAATAATTCAATTTATATAGTAATATTACTAATATTTATATAATATTATTAAGTTTATATATAAACATACATATATATGTTGAATAAACATATAAATACACAAAATACACATATAATATATATATACATATATATATATATATACATATATATATATACATAAATAATATAAAAAATATATATAAAAGCGATATAAATAAATAATAAACAAAGGAAAATGTGAACAAGTCCAATATCTTCATAGAACCTGAAAGTAGTGTTCTTTAACCAATTTTTTAAAGATGGGCAGAGATTTAGCCCGTCTCACCGTTACTGGCAAAGCATTCCACAACCTGGCAGCTTGTACGGAGAAAGATCTGTCTATGAAGGAAGTGGAATGCGCGGGGATTTTCAGCTTTAAGTTCTCCGATGACCTAAGAGACCTCGAATGCGTATCATGAAGGTATTCAAAGCGATTTTTGAGATATGAGGGAGTGAGGGGATTAAAAAGTATATTATAGAGAAGATAAAGAATGTGTGTATTCCGGCGAAGCCTTATTGGTAGCCACTTGAGCTTTGTACGAAAATCGGAAACATGATCATATTTGCGTAATCCAAATATAAATCTGATACAAAAGTTTACTGCTAAGTTCTCAGTAAGTGAAGCTTTTGTTGGGTTGTTCGTGTTATCTACACGAAAATTGCATTTGTAAAATTCTATGTTATCAATGGAATAAAAGTGGTACATTCCTAATAATATTTTTATTGGTAATTAATTTGACTAAATTATTATAAATTCTTAGCCTAGTTATAAAACATTGCTTTAATAATACAAATATTTGGTTCGAAGTATGACTTTTAAGGGTTAGGTTTTTTTTATACAAACAATTAGTTAGACAGTCTCCGTGGCGCAGGCGGTTAGACGCCGCCTGTGAAACGAGAGGCCGCGGGTTCGATCCCCGCACCGAGAGAAATGTTTGTGCGGCCCACAAATATTTCTCTCGGGTCTGGGTGTTTGTGAGACCGAAAAGTCTCTCGTAGTTCCTGATACCCACGACACAAGACTCGATCTTAATGTGGGGTCAGGACTATGTATGTGACTGTTGGGTGTTATTTATTTATTTATAATTAGTAGTGTATAAATTGCTCTCGTTCCGTAACCTATGTCAACTTCAGTATCTGGTGCCTTATTTATTCGGTTCACAAGTAGGATCTTTGTACAAGAATTATTCATGTAATTTAAAACTGATTTTTCGCTTGGTTGGTTGCGTTCTACTTTCAACAACGTATGATTTAAACATTCGCAGAATATTTTGCCATTTTGTGCCCTAATTTTGATTTGGATGTAAAAATATTACCGTTTTTGCGTTGTAAGTGGAATTGCGAATCTCTAGCTGTTTTTTGCGTGAAATTTTATTTTAAGATACAAACATTCCGTAACTATTATATAATTATATTAGCAGCTTTTGTGATAATAATAGAGACAAAGAAATAAAACAATATCATAATTATTTGTACTTAAAGCGTACGTATGCTTCTTGTAAGAGGATTTTCATTTCCTTGATTATGATGTTTTCTTATCGTCCCTACTTGTCGTGTCGTCACGCCTAAGAACAGTTATGAATACAAATTTCATTTCATACTCTGTATATTGTAAGAAAGGCCTCCAGGAGTACTTAGCTTTAATGTTTTTCTAATAGCTATATTATGATTATTTTTGTGTGGATACCATCTAGATTGTATATACGTATTTCTTAATTACTGGTTACCATGAGGTTTTACAAAACTATTTTTTATTCGATCAGCCTCTCACCATGATATCAATCCAAAGACCTATATTTTACATTTTTAAATTCCCCATTCCATCTATTATATTTTAAATCTATATCTTAAATACGCCCAACGAATCGTTGTTTTATGTTTGAAAGAATGTTTTTTTTTTATTTATTTTTTAATTCTGACCCGGCATAGTGGCCGCATTGCGCCTGATGGTGAGCGCAAATGCCACCCAGGCAGTGTCTATTGGCTTCGGACGGTAGTCCCATGTCAATAGACACAATTATGCCGGCCTGCTAAGATGCCTCTTCATACTACGACGGAAGGACCCAGGATTGTAGGAAGGAGGGAACACGTGAGACGGTAAACAATTCCACAGCCTGACGGTGCGGCACAAAAAATAATTTGAGAACCGTTTGGTTCGCGCCGGGATAGTGCGGACCCTCAAGCCATGGCTTCGCAAGCCAGCACGCGTGGTTCTGGTTAGGAATGGAGAGGAAGGGATCAAGTTGAACAATTCTTCAGAGCACTCACCGTGATATAGGCGGTAGAACACGCTCAGAGAGGCGACATCCCTCCGGAGTTGTAGCGACTCTTAAGTTGCTCGTAACGTGCATCATTCACAATGCGGATGGCCCGCCGCTGCAACCCATCCAAGGCATCGAGCAGGTACTGGGCGGATCCATCCCAGAGGTGCGAGCAGTACTCCATACCCGGCCGGACCTGCGCTGTATATAAGCGACAAAGCTGACCGGGCGTGAAAAACCGACGCACCCTGTTTAGGACTCCAACCCTCCGTGATGTGGCAGATATCACGCCCTCGATGTGATTCCTTGGATAGAGATCACACCGGATATCCACACCAAGGATATTCAGGTCATTCCGCACTGAGAGGGGAGTACCCTGAAGAATGGGGACGGGAGAGAACGGGGATTTTTTACACGTGAACGCTCACACCTGAGTTTTCTTGGCATTGAACTCCACCATATACCTGGAACCCCATGTAGAAATGAGATCCAAGGTCCGGTTGAGCTCAATGACAAGATCTTCTCGTCCCCTCACAGTTTCGACTCGGCAACCCGGAGGCCCGCAGTGGTATCGCCCATGAACCGTGCTGTCATCTGCATAGCAATGAATGTTGTCAAGCGACAACATGTCATTGATATGCAGAATAAACAAGGTGGGCGACAGCACCGAGCCCTGTGGAACTCTGGCATTGACCGACATGAGCGCTGAAGCGTGTCCGTCAACGACTACACGTATTCTATGCCCATGCAGAAAGCCGGAAATCCACGAACACAGGTTGCCGGGCAGACCGTGTGCCGGAAGCTTGTAAAGAAGACCACGGTGCCAGACCCTATCAAACGCCTTGGCTATGTCGAGGCTCACAGCAAGAGCATCGCCACGCCTGTCCATCGCCTCACCCCAACGATGCAGGACAAATGCTAGAAGATCACCCTTCGATCGATATTGACGGAATCCGTATTGTCGGTCATTGATCAACGACTGATCCTCCAAGTAGCGGACCAATAATTGAGCATAGGGTGATATGAGGGTAATATGATTGCTACAAAAATATATTATTTAGAGAAACAACGAACTAAATTTTCAGTACTAAAATGCAACCTTGCAATATTTAAACCATAACTTGCAGACCTAGGTGCATTTTATGCTATATCTAAAATGTGAATTGTTAAATAAAATACTTTAGTTGTGTTCGCTCGGTGTCGTGGCGAGGAATAAGGTCCAAGATGCTTTTTACTCTGTTTGCTTCTGTATTTCACGATGAAGGAATAACTAGTCTTTACGGAATGGAATTGTGAGCTTTAAATAATAGATCCGAATTTCAGATATGTTTGTGGGTTTAAATTTGTTTATTTGATATAATATAGTTGGTGTACATAGGAAGTCGAAATTGATATTAGATTTTTACGATATTCATTGGTGACTTACGTTTGGCACTGGATTGATTAAGATATGTTTACATTCAGAATATACAAATATGCATCGTATAATTATATTTTTATGCAGTACATATCTTGGTTGGCAGACAGTAAATAAGTCAAATTATACGCCAACTAATTCTGCAATCCATAAAAAATAATTGAATCAGTATACGAGTAATATGAGTGCAATTTTCTCAAAATTCCTCAAAATAATACGTACTAAAACCATTGATAAGTTTTATGATACATCTATGTTAATTTAACGAAGCACAAATAATAACTCAGTCTAATATGAAAGTTTTAAAATGCATTTAAATGAAGATAAACATGTTTTTCCATGTTTTGATATACGAAAGTTAGTTCAAGTTTGGGCAGCTTGTAATATATGCTCGGATTAAAACTTTAGCATTAGTGTTCCAGCAATATTTTGAATTGAAATGTTTTGGCAACGGTGCAGTTTCCAAAAATATGATATACTGTATTATACGCGGTTGGGAAATGCGTTTGCAATTTGTACTGAATTAAAAAGTTTTGTTTATTGGTACTCTGTTAAAATATGGGCGTATAAATGTATATGTAAGGGATAATTAGGCACGAAAAAGAAGATGTTTTATTTGTTCAGGCCGAATTAAATTGGAAGAGTGGAATGTTATTCCTGTAGTATAAAATAATACTTATGCTTATGTTTTACTTTTGTAACAAATGTAGAAGAACATCATAATTGTTATAATTGATTGATTGTCCAAATTCCCAAACTCCGATAGATGTTACTAGACTCTATACAGGGAAAAATGAATTATGATAATACCTCAATATCAACATTCTTAGCTTCCGTATTATTTACTTCGTCAATAGATGATATAAATCGCTGTAGCAATATTTTTTATGGATCTCACAAAACAATACTTTGAACTATTTAATATTAAAGAATGCAAGCCATAAAATATTTTTAGCATACAACTCATTGCTATGGAAAGACAAATCGTATTCCTTACAATATAATAATATAGACATCTTCTTTCGGAAATAGTAAAATCATCTTTATTTTCAGGATATGGGACCAATGCAATGTAGTTCAAGACTATCTAACAGTATGGGACGGGCCTACCAGAGATTCCCCAGTGCTAGTCCGACTATGTGGAGGAGATACCGTGCCAGATATAGTCAGTCGCGGACCGAATATGTTATTGGAATTCCATACGTCGCCATACGATAACCCTTTTCATCCCGTCCCGTTGAGCTATCTGCCTGGCTTCGAGCTGGAAGTTCAGGTGAGTCTGTATTTTGTATAAAACTAAAATAACCGGCATAGCCCAGCGGATTAGTAAGTTGAAGTGGCAATGGGCGGGGCACATAGCGCAGCGAACTGATGGACGACGGGGTCAAAAAGTTTTCGATTGGAGACCACGTAGCGGAAAGCGCAGCGTAGTACCCACCTACAAGGTAGTCAGACGACCTGGTAAAGGTTGCGGGACGTCGCTGGATGCAGGCTGCCTCCAACAGGTCACTGTGGAAATAATTCGGGAAGGCCTATTTTCAGCAGAGGACTTCCTTTGGCTGACGGATGAATGTATTTTGTATATTTTAGGATCCCGCAAAATAGAATTGTAAGTAAAAACATCGTACAGTCGGAATGAGAACCTCTTTTTTTAGAAATCGGTAAAAAAAGTATGGTATAAGTGAAGCTGTTGATGTTGATGAATGATTGAATGAGCTGCTTTGAATTATATGGAATTGTTATTTCTGTTATAATCACTGTATTGTTTAATTTTTAAAAAGAGTAGCATTTACAATTTCTTGCCTGTTCTTGGGAAAAAGCCAGAAAAAGTAAAACCTTTTTTTACTTTGATATTGTATTATTACACATAGTGTAATATACCTGTCGTTTGTGTGCCTATTTTAATAAAATACATACATACATAAACTCATGCCTTTTTCCCAGAAGGGGTAGGCAGAGGTGCAAGGACACCCACATTTTGCCTTATATGTTTAGTACCACGATTTGATAGCGGGCGAGCCCATCGCCATATCGGACACAAATTCCTAACTCCGGGCTGGTGTGATATGTGCTGATGGATAGAAAAATCTAATATCATTTTACCCAACCAAGGATTCGAACCCGAGACCTCACTCAGCTTTGTAATCAATAAATTAATAAAAGTAAACAAAATAGAAATTAATTAAAATGGAATAAGAGCGAATGTAAGTTACGTATAACATGACGTATAGCGAATGCATTCAATAATTGCCAATTGTACTTTTATGATTGTAATTTTCATTTTATTTGTATTTTTTTTTTGTGCAATAAAGTGTATAAATAAATTAATTAATTATTTGCATTATAAAACTCATTTAGATACTTAAAATCTAATGTCTCGGGACAACGAGCGCTGTGTCACTATGCGGTGCTTACTGATAAATTAATTCTAAGTAGCGTTGCCTCTGTTTATGGCAGGTGTGTGACGCTTGGCACCAGAGAAATGACCTGTTCATTTCATGACGAGCAGGCAGGGGTCATTATTACATAGCACAGTATTTTTACTAGTTTGAAGGCTTCGGTCTTATCTTTTGGTAATTGTAAATATTTGCGATCAATAATTATTATTTTACTTAATAAAAAGCATCATTTGTTTCTGAATTTGTATCGAATATGGCAATAGACTGGCTCCCTATCACATAGTAGGCTGGAAAAAACAAGACCAAATGTGGTTGTTCTGGTGGCACTACTCCCTACTCCTTCTAGAAAAAGGCGTGAGTATACCGGGTATCTCAAGACTGCTACCGAAAACGAAGCCGGGTGGTAGTTTTAGTGGCTACAAACACAATGCAACTAAATTTTTCGCATAGAAACACGACAATTATTTTTTATGATTTTTTAAATATCGTCATTTTTGGGTGGTAAATCCATAGTTTTTGCTAAAATAATTATTTAAACTCTCTTATATCTTAGAGTATTTATAAATTAAAGGGTATACACTATTATTTTGGGAAAAAAATTATTTACCACCAAAATATGGCAATATGAAAAAAATTTCAAAAAAAAAATTGTCGCTTATTTTTGCAACTTTTTCTGTTGCATTGTGTCTGAAGTCGCTTAAACTACCACCCGGCTTCGTTTTCGGTAGCAGTCTTGATATACCCTGTATGTATGTATCATTTACTTCTTGAAAGACATAGAACTATGTTGAAAAAGGACATTTATGGTTTCAATGATTGGTATATTGAAGTCTCTCGTAGTTTCTGATACCCACGATACAAGACACGATCTTAGTGTGGGGTCAGGACTACGTATGTGACTATTAGGTTTATTTATTTATGTATTTATTTATTCCTGACTGTAATTTTCCCAAACCAGTTTGCAAACACTGTACCAATAAAGAAAAATGCAACATATATAACAAATTTTTCACGACAATTGCAATACAACAGTTTCCGATTCCATTATTGATGTGTTTGTGCAGGTGTTGTACGTGGACAAAGATTCGCATTCGTACGTGCGCGCGGACGGTCGGTGTCGCTTCGTGCTGCGCTCCTCGGACAAAACGAGCGGCGTGCTCAGAAACCCGCGGCATTCCCTCCCGCCAAATACTTCTTGCGTTTATTATTTTCAGGTATGTGTTATATATGATAATTAAAATAATTTTAATTTACTGAATGGCAAATAGTTGTTTCCGAAAGTGTAAATGACTTGCAGGAATTCTTATTTTTGTAATTATACTCAAAATGTTTTAATTTCTAAGTTTAGCATCAACAAAGATTTGAAAACTAAATTCTAAATGAAAAATGATTTACATAGATGTGTATTATGTACTGTTAGTTTTATTTAAAATAAAATAAGACCATATAGGCATTTTAGCAAAAAAAATATTCAATTATTAAGTTTTTGAATGATTATTAGTCAATTTGGATTCAGTAATTTTTCATATTCTAATGAATTAATGTCTTTGAATGAAGTATTATTGAATTAAGTTTTTATTGGTCTTCATTCTTATTTCTTTTTACATTTTACGTGGTAAAATTCAAACCCTTTTTTCTGTACGGTAAATTTTCATTATTACCATTTATTTTATGATATTTGTTCTATGATAACCAACTGAGTTTCATAGAAAAAGGCGATTAAATAAAATTCTCGGACACCTGATATACATTTAAAAATAAAATATCAGGATTAAAACCCCTCGATTTCATTTCATATTGCACGTTAAGAGCAGCAATGGGAAATGAACGTTATTATTTTTCCCCTAGAAATATCGTGATCAACGCACTTGCTTGATGAAGCTCTATTGAAGGGATTACCGCTCCATTATTACACCATAAAGGTTTACCACTTAATTAAAAAACTCCATGGTTTAAAATAAACTCTTATTTATATAATAAAATGTTTTCATTGATTTTTTTTATAAGTATCCTTTTGCCTTTGCCTATGGTAGATTATTCATATCCACTCAGGTTGCGATGGAATATAATTTAAGGACCCATCATAATGTTCCACCATAGAGTCCCATTTTGGGTTTACCCACAGGTTTACCTGTATATTAATCGGATATAAAAACCGACATAATTGTTTAGAACGGCGAGAAATTTACAACTCGTGTTAGATACGCTATCTAGACTGCACGTAACATCAGATGCACGTCTAGTCACTTTGGCAGTACAAAAATATACTGCGAAAATCAAAGCAGCATTATGTATACCAATTTTCGGTTCAATGGCCTAAATATTGTATATTCCATTGTACCCTCAGTACTCAGTGGATGTAACGTCCTGCTTAACAATTGACATCCTTTTAGTTGTCCATGAGTTAGTCACGGTACGCTGACCTGTAAGATGTCTCAGAAAAAATCCTTTTATCAATAGGCTCTATTCAAATCTGTAGCAAGATAAAAATAGTTCTTAGAAATTTAAATGCAATTATGTCGTTGAAGATTACTATCTGTTTATAATTTCTATAAAAGCGAATACATTTTCACATTCAGGAGGTTATTCTATACTGTGACACTAAGTTCGAATTATCGAATGATGGATGTCAAGATAAAAGTTAAAAGTTTTCCATTTCTAAAAATCTATCCTATTCTCTATATATCTCTACGAATCTTATCATTCACTTCGAACCCAGTTTAAGAGTAAGATGTATGATACAGGACTCATACATTTTGTAATGTCTGTAGCATATTCGTATAGTTTTACGTTTAATGTTCAAACATTCGTCATCTGATATCTTCACTAACGGACTCTGGCATACTGGATTAATCCAATAAACCGCTTGCTCGAAAAACTATGATTTTATAATACGGAAACAGAGCAAGCAGGTAGCTCAAGATCGTGCGAGATGGAAAGTCTTTGTGGATGCCCTTTGCCCCATCTAGGGGTCATAGGACCTAAATGAATGATGATGATGTCTTCGTCATTATCCTCTTTAGAACGGAATAAATATCTTCGAATATAATGAGCAAATTACCGTAGTAAGCAAGATCGCCGTTGCTGTTCCTAACTCTATTATGGAGTTATTTGTCAGTATTATTATAAGAAAGATACCTTTTAATAAAGAAACACTTGAATCAAACGAACTTCACCGTTTTCATAGCTTTTATTACTTAGTCTATTTAAAATTCCCTCGGCATAATATAAAGTTATTCATAAACTTCCATTTTAAAGCAGTTAAAATTTTTCCATTTATATTTACAGTTTCCGAGCCACTATTTACTCGACGTTATCCATCTTACCAGATTTCTATTTTCGCTGATGCTAAAAAGATTTATGGTTTTTAGGGTCGTGCAAATGAAATAGTATGGGTGTCGTTTGTGAAATATCACTCCGCTGGCACCGAACCGGCCGGCTTCGATCAGCAGAAGGACTGTTCGTCTCAATTGACTATTTGGGACGGCGCTGCGCCCGATGCTGATAGAAAGGTAAAATGATTTGTTACTACATCCCCCTAAATTTTACGTGATGGCACATTATAGAAAATTACTGACAGACAATTATTATCGTATTGAAAATTATGATCAGTGCTGGGAATGGACCAGCTGGTATATTTAGTAATTCATTGGTATTTGGTAATCATTTTCACAGCGATCGCGATACGTGAGGGAAATTTAGATGTTACACCAAACGACAAATGTATGTTGCGATAACATTTAATTTGCGTTGAAAATAGTACAATAAATTTCAACTCAAGTGCTGTTATTGTCTAACTTTCTCACTTATTGGGAACTGTTCTTGGCGTTCGAGCAATAAAAATAAAACATTTAAATTGTTATCGCGTATCGAATCACAATTCCGGCGCACCGTTTGTATAAAATGTTGCACTACATGAATTTAAATGATAAAAATTCCTACGGGCAAGTGTGGTAATAAAATATGGATTAAATAAAGCGCGTGGAAAATAAAACTTTGGTTACGCAACACTGCGTTGTAACAAGTATAAAGCGATATAGGATTGGGTGGCGATTTCACAGCCTTTATTCGTGCCATTTCACTTTGCCAACTACCTCAAGCTCCCCACTTGACGTCGGCAGCAAAACATTAATTTTCTTTAATGTTTTCTGAGCACTTTTATCGAGTTCCCGACCGACTGCAGTGCGGTGTTTCGTTTCATTCATTCGAGATTCCTCAGTTTGCATTAAGAATGGATTGAATTCATCTTATTTTTTTGTTGGCACTTTAATAAGCAAAGTTCTTCCTTACGCTTCAAGATGCACCGTAAATACTGTCTGAATAGTTAAATTAACTTAAGTCAGCGGCGAAGAATATGTTTTAAAATGTAAACTAGTTTCATGTCAGAAACATGTAGCTTTGGTTTATGTGTATTATGTATTCGTATGTCTTGATACAGTAGCAGTTTTATCTCTTAAGTGCTTTTAGAATTATTCTTATCATTTTAGGTTATCCAACATTATATCTGCTAGGTAATTGATTCCACTATCATATTAATATTATCGGTCACTTTATATTAGGATGCTAATTTTAAAAATATAAATTTAAGGCTACATACAGACCCTGATTGTCTCAACTTATACTATAGTTGTACCTCCAATTGATATTTAAGATATAATGGATCTTTATGCTTGTAAAGAAATCAAAGTTTTCGTCATTTTTGTAATATTCGGAATTGTAGAAAAAAGATGCGTTTGTTTTTATAGGGAAAAAAAATCTAATCTAATATTTTATTTTAAATATATTGACACTATCCTTTCTAAATCAGTTGGAGATGAGCGACAAGAAGTCCCTTCTCGGGTCGTTTTGCCGTGAGGAGTCGCCTCGACTTTGCGACCATGCATTGTTGTCGAATGCGACTCGAGCAACGCGACCCTGCGCGCCTTCCGAGAGTTACATCACTACAGGATCTGCCCTTACTATACTGCAGGTAATATATTCTCGTATATTATTGGATCGCTGGCCAATTTTGTTGTTCATTTCAGCATTAGATTTTAATTTTAATTATTTATTGGATTTGTGGCGTTTAAGGGTAAGGTAAGTTTAAGGTAAGAAGTAAACTTCCTGAAGCTAAAGGTCATGTGGATGGATAAAAGTATTTGGATTTTACCTGGCCATCTTTTTCATAATAAGATAGACCATTTTAAATTAACTAAGTTTATAATTATTGAAATCACCCACCGCAAGCGCTTTCGAAGACAACGAAAACTATAATGTCTTATGTTTTATATAAGTTATGTAATAAGTAACAATATTAAAAGATGATTCATTCAACATTTTAAATAGTTTTAACGTTAGTCACGAAATCAGAGAAATTATATTGTTACTAAAGCTGCTGACTTAACATTAAGCAGGTAGGTTATTATATTCACAAGGTTTCGTCGTGTCAACACAAAGCCCAAATTCACACAAGCAAATTTCTAATTACGCTGCGAATTTCATTCATATTAATTATAACTTCAATGTCAATGTAATTACAAAAGATACTCATGTTAGATTTAAACCGAAACCTCGTGCAAACAATCTCAGTGCCAAAGCCGAGCTAATTACAGCAGCAAATATTTAACTTCCATTTCGGCGTGTACTCTCGTATGCATCCAGTAGAATGTCACAGAGTGTGGAATTTTTCAACAGAACTACGCGGAACATATAGCCTCTGAATGTGACATCGGAATGGTCATGAATTTAGTAAAAGCTATAGTGAATGTATCACGTACACACGCTTCGGCCATAATAACTGGAGCCGAGAGGGTAAAATACGAAATTTTTATTTCTCCTGCCACTGTTTAGAATATGCTACATTTCTTTGTATTCTAAACGCGTGAGAACGTGTGACCGCTATTTGTTTTTGGTGAATATTCTTCGGGTTTGTAAAGGTCTTCCAATGTTTTCGGTGCATTATAATGTTATTATTTCCTTAGTGTTGGAATATCATTTTCGAATGTTAATCTAGTTTCGGGATTTCGCCTTGGGGTTCCCTTAGATCAGGTCACAACATTCTCACAGTACTTGGCAATGGTAATTTGATTACCATTATCTTATGATATTGAGTCTTAGCTTCTGAAGTTGTTTAACTGTTAGCATATTTTGTAAAATAATCTAAGACTCTTATTATTTATTTTTATTTTTTTTTAAACACTTAGTACACTGATGTAGTACAGGCGGACTTAATGCCCAAGGGCATTCTCTACCAGCCGACCTTAAGGTAGTGCAGAGAGACGGAAGCAGGTGCTTATTAATAAAATTAACAATAAGCGAAAAGAGAAAATATATAAAATATAAATAATAATATTTAAACGGATATATAAAAATTTTAATTATATATATATATATATATACTAATATAATTTTATATATAAATAAAATATATACATAAAAAAGTAAATAAATAAACGACTAAATAAATAAATACCTACATTAGAGGGGAGAATCTGCTACTTCTGCGAGGAGTAATAGCCGAACCTTTAGCTTGAAATCCATCCGTGTTGTGCACGACCTGATTTCAAGTGGGAGTGCGTTCCAGAGAAGAATGGATTGGATAGCAAAGGAAGAATGAAGGAAGTCAGAAGTATGGGGAGGACATTTTAGAAGGAGATTGCTAGACGAGCGAAGATTTCTAGAATGAGTATCACTCAGGTAGACGAAGTCAGGAGACAGATAAGAAGGAGGGGAAGGAGACTTAAGAATGGAAAAAAGGGTAGTGAGGGCACGCAAAGAACGGCGCTGGCGAATGGGAAGCCATTTTAACTGCGAACGGTAGGAAGAGATATGGTCAAACTTACGAAGATTAAAAACAAATCGAATGCAGTTATTTAGAAGACGGTCGAGTTTGTTGAGTAAATCTGCATTCAGATCAAAATAGCACACATCACCATAGTCGATAACCGGAAGGATTAAGGTTTGCACTAGCATAGCCTTGGTTTTGAACGGTAGGAAATTCTTCAGGCGATACAGAGAACGAAGAGTACCGATAACTCTCTGACTGACGTAGGTTACCTGGGGTCGCCAGCTCAGGGTGGCGTCGATGAGTAACCCTAGATCTTTGACACTTGGGCACCAAGGTATGACAGAGCCATCAAAGATAACCGGCGGGATGTTAGAGAAATTCAGCCTGCTAATCATTCTCGGGCTGCCGATAATGATGGCCTGGCATTTCATCGGGTTAACAGATAGCCCGAAATTATCCGACCAACGTTTGATATATTCCAGGTCACTGTTAATCCTATCCACCGCAGTAGGTACACAATCGACGCCTTATTGTAGCATCTCTTTCTCTTCAGCCACAACAATTTATTGCAGAACCACCAATTGCATATCGATGACCTTCGACCTTTCATATAAAATTATATATTATGTCTCAGGATGGCGAGTGCAGTGAAATGCCAAGCATTGCTTTGTATTTCAAGGTGTTGTTGGGTTTTGCTACTATTCATGACCGGTCGTATCGCTTACTACAGGCGAACGGCATGGCCGACTTGCCATTCAATGCAATAAAAAATAAAAAACATCGACTATTACATCCACTCCATGACTTCCAATTTCAAATACATAACCCAAACTCCCCTACGCATCTAATTCATAAATTATTGGACACTTAGCCTCTTCCAGTCCATTCCCTTGGGTTGACTTTTCTGCCCAGCGAAACACTCGTCGAGAGCGGGTAGATAAGTCACGCGCTCGGCGTTGCATTTGCCATAGTGAATAATGCAGTGGGCACGTGCACCCTGTGATGAAATGCTTTAGTGTTGTCGCGATATTGCAGTGCTGGAGTGCCACTGAAACACGTCTTGAGGGGGCTGAGATTGGCTTGTCAGGAATGCTTTTGAGACTTTAGCTGATGGGTATGAAAAAGGGATATGGAATTTTCAATCAAAATTTTACTAAGGAAAACGTTCACACTAGGTAAAAAAATTAAAATCCAAGAAAAACTCTTTTAAATTTTGTTGTATCCAATGGGGGATAAAACTAATATTTTCAGTTATTGAGAAAAGTATGTTAACCAAAACATTATCATAATTAAATTTAGTGGTTACGGCAGGAAAAGGTCATTGACATCAATTCCATTCCATTACGAAAATTGTGTATGATCATAACGATAATATTTATCTACGGTCTGTTTTGTTTAATTAAAGCTTTGAGCTTTGTTTTGTTTAATTATAACTTTACTATAACTATTTGACTAAAAGCGGTATAAAATACCTGGACTATAACCAAATTAGCTGAGTAGAAATAACGAGATGTAATTACAAAGGTAGCAACGTCAGCATTAGTATTCCATGCGACTGTTCCGCAAGTAGAATACTCTTTGGTTAATATAGGAAACCTGGTCTTAAGCAAGTTGTTAAAGTTGAGAACTGCTTTATTATTCAATATTAAATTCAACGAAGGAAGGACTGAAGCAAGTTCCTAACAACTATTTGAAGTTTTACTACACCACGTAGTCTGCTTCACGATAAAGGCGACCTTTGAGATGTACCGACTTTAACACGCAAAAATGTTTTCCCGTCAGACCGGCGGATACTTTGTAATTATCTCATGCAAATTCATCAACTTAGTTATATACTTTGCGATATTATCCAAGCCTACCCAATTAGTTTAGTCCGTAATACTCGAAAAGTTAACGGGATATTTTGATATTTTGTAAGTCTCGGATACTTTGAAATTGAATTTCTCCATTCTGATACATAAAGTGTTTAGGGAAACCTAATCATGTACGCTATCGTTAATACAAAACCTATAAAATATACTTTCTTTCACAGGAACTTCGTCAAGGCTCGGCGCTGTACCCAGTATCATTTGTTCTACGATATGAATTTGTTGACGTCAGCGAACAAGGTCAGCCATTGGTTGACTCGCAGTCAGCATGCGACAGAATCTTCAAGTCAACATCTACTTATTCTGGAAGATTTCAAGCTCCAAGGGCAATATTCTACTATGGTAGAGGAGGTGCACAAAACTTAACCTGTATACTAAGGTAAGGCAGTAACATAATTGATTTTTATTATAATGTTGAATACGATTTTAACCATTAACATTGTCCATTGTTTTTAGATTTGAAGCAAAACAAGGCGAGAGAGTTCAATTGACTTTCACAAACACTTATTTTGGCAACAAACACTGCGGTACACACAAAGATAGCCGAACAAATCGGTGGAAATGCGATAGGCCTGCCAAAAGAACAATTGGAGGGGAAGGATTTGCGCAAATTATTATCACAGAGTTTCCGTGGGAAGGTGTGCCAATACAAAGGGACTGTGTCTGCACGAATCGGTCTGAACCATTAAATATACATACATTAACCGCTCCGGTAGTTGAAGTTAACTTTACCGTGACTATGATGAATATAACGGAGGATTATGATGATTTTTCTTTCGATGGAGAATATAAGTTTGTTTCTACTGGGCCTGGAGACGAAACAATATGCTCATCGGGTTGGGGCGAACGACGTCTAAGAGGAAGTAGTGGAGAAATACGGCTTTATGACAAAAGGCAAACTCCTATAGCTCCAGAGATTGTTGGTGACAGGAATGTTATATCGGAGAGTGTTCGAGCTGAGGTTGCCTGTGTTCATAGACCTTGGCTAATAGAACCCGGAGGTGATGACGCAACTCTTGTTCAAGGGAGATATTTATATGTAAAAATACCAGGCTATGAAATCTCATCTACGTCTCCATTTTGCCCTACGCCCAATAGATTTTTCTTATACGAAGCCAAAGACACTTCACGTTCTAAAGAAATATGTCCTGATGACGCAAGTTCCATTGAGCTATTTTCGCCTGGATGGAAATCAACACAAACTACCATAGAATCGTCTTTGAAACCTCACGCACGCAGTTACGTAATCGATTTTCTTCAACACGAACAGGCCGATTATTCGATAAAATGGATTGAATTAATGAAAAAGCCTAATTTTGAACATGATCCAGAATCAAATGTTTTGCCAGCTGCTGTTTCAATTGAATGCCGTTACAGGTGAGTTTTCCGATCTGTTTTATGGTAGTAAACATTATTTTAGTCTTACCAAAATAACCTGTTCGTTTTATTTTTATTTAGTTGTCCGGAGCTCAACGCGTGTATTCCTATAGCGCTGTGGTGCGATGGGAGCGCCCACTGCCCATCGGGATACGATGAAGATGACTCAAATTGTTCGTTTAGAATACCTCTTCCTCCGCCCTACGTAGCCGCAGCTGCAGGAGTCGGACTTCTTCTGTGTGCTATTGCTGTTGCATTGTGTGCATGCAGAAAACGACGCAAAAAGGACAAAGAGTTCAAAGCGAGATTAGACGGTGCATTACCGCCGGAGGAACGACCATTCGATCGCGCTAAAACGAATGGCGTGCCAGAAGCCGCTCGTCAATATGCAACAGTGCAAAAGTATGCCACAATAGATAAGTACAGCTTAAGTCAGAAATATAGTGCGGGATTGAACGACGCGAGGTATTACGATGAAGTCGCACAAAGGGATAAGCTTGCAGATACGAGGTATGCTAGCTTAGGTCGAGCAGGTCGCGGGATGCGCTATGAAAACTCGAGGGGGAACGGATCCCGAAGAGCGATGCCTGATCTGGGATATCCAGATCTCAAAGACGGCTTTTGTTGACCCTCTCCGGATCTTTTAGAGACGACAGTTTAGCATTGTGAGACGTTCGGCACGGTTCCGAATATAACGGTAACTATATAGTTTGTGTTCTGTATAAAATTAGATCGAAGACTGAATTTGGCGAAAGTGCCTCCCTTTTTTGGTCAAAATCAATGCGAAAATCACGAACTTAAAATTGTGCTGTTTAATCTACTTATAGTCGGCTTCTATGTAAGGAGAATAATTTTAATTTTGTATCGAGGCCAAGACTTCTTCTACTTGGTAGAATACTTTGTAAATAACGTGTAAAGTTTATTAATAAGATAAAATAGGTGAAAGTAAATTAAAATGTGTTTATATACTTTGCATCAAATTTCACTGTACCTACATTTTATTCTCATCAAATAACATATCTAAATGTACATAAAACGCTTGACAATACGATTATAAGATACAAAGTAACATTTTAAAATGTACGGTAGTAAGACGACTGATCGTGTGTAACCTTTGTCGTGAGAGCGTGTCCGAAGTAAATATTCAGGATTTTAAGACAATGGGAAACAGTGTGTGTGCAATTTCCATCTGCGTCATTCCTATTTTGTGTATGAGTGTTCATACATGTATAATGAAACCTAGACATAAATTGAAAATGTGATATAGGTTGTAAAAAATGTAGGTAAGAGTTTATAGATTGTATGAAAAAAAAATCTTTGTGTATAAAACATAAGAGTAAGGTTGTTACTAACGTTAGGTAGTGACTGTAAATAAATTATAGTTTAAGATTTTTAAAGTCTGTAATTATTTCGAGGTAAAGGAAAAATTAAAGTCATTTCTAAAAATTATGGTGGCTATTTTATTTCTTGTGAATTACCTTTAATAGTTAGTTGGGGCTGGTAAATGGAACAGGAAATAAATAAAATAAGCCGGGTGGCTTGTGTTGAGGGTTTTAGGATAGATGTTAACTATTTATAAATCCCAACCGTTAACGAAGTCGTAGAGAGAACCACAATGCCTATCGACACGTAATTAAGATAGGCAATAACAAACGCCCTTGTATTTTGTCGTAAGATTCTGTTTCTCATACACAAGGTGAATGCCAACAATTTCTAATAATGTCTGGTGTTGATATTCACATATTGCAGACGACAACAATGTTCTAATGAACATGATCATTATTCTAAGATCATTATCCTTCGTTTGATCCTAACACAAAAGACATTCCTAAAATAGTGTAGCACATATTCAGGCTAATTGCGTCATACGTCATTATTTGAGAAATATAGCAAGACAAAAAGGAATTAACAAAATTTTATATAGACGTGAACGTGCTGGCTGGCAATAAATCAACAGGATTTTACTTTTGACGTTCGAAATTTCAAAATTTTAAACTTCGAACAACAAATCTTCATTTGAAACTGTTGTGGTTGTATTTACAGTAACTAAATGAGTCTATTGTTCTCCACAGAATTGCTCACGAAAAATTGTTTCGTTTCAAACTAGTACGCATCGTCAGTAATTTGTATTTGTCTCGCAGTATAATTAGATTATAGGCTTACCCTGCATTAGTCTGTCCACTTCGTTGGCGTAACGAGCGCTGCGCAAACTAAATTATCTGATGAACTAATTAAAGCGCGGATGGGGGGAACACGAGTCGGGAACAACAAGTGAAATCCCCGGGAATAATGCTGCCAATGTCGTGTTTCAGCCTTAAGCTCCAATTTTGTTTTAAACACTCAGTTGAAACGCTTTAAGTTTGTCCGATTGACGTGGCCTAATTGAGATGCTTACACCTACGTCAGGATTTTCAAGAAAAGGAATTAATGAGATTCGCTATTACATCTGTCTAGGTTTGTTAAATAGATAAAAGTAAAGTTCAAAAAAATATACATTTCTTGAAATTTAATATATTTCAAACGATATAAAACGAATGGACGAACCATACCCAACACTTGTAAGACTATTTTTACTATCGGATCGAATTATTTTAGACATTGAAAAGAACTGATACTAAAAAGAACCTAGAAAAAAAATTAATATGTACATTTTGATTTTCTGTGCACTTATTTGCGCACTCCTGGTAATTATACCCATTAAGTATTCATAGAAATAATTGTGAAGAATGTTCTTTTTTAATTGAAATTTTAAGTATTTTCGTTCTTATAATTTACAGTTTTTTTCATTGTCTTCTATTCAAAAAAGTTGACTTTATTTTTTTTAATACTAAAGGCTAATCTAGTTCCCACTACACACGTAAATGATCGCTTACTAAACGGTGCATGTCAGTGACCCTCTTACTACTTAAAGGTCAATAAGGGGCGCGGATTTATGCTAACGTAGTCGTCCCGTGGGAACCTGGTATTTGTAAATACAATTATGAAAATACTAAATATATAAAGTTTGATGAAGTGCGTGGTGGCCTGTTGGTAAACGGACTAGACGCGGCTGCCCACATGACCACGGTGGTCGCGGGTTCGAATCCCAGGGCACACCTCTGACTTTTCGGAGTCATGTGTGTATTGATAGTCAATCACCACGCACTAAAATGGCGAAGGAAAACATCGTGAGGAAACCTGCATACCATAGCGATTTAAAAATTAAAATTTATAAAAATTTCTATGGTATGTAAGTCCGCCAACCCGCACTAGGCCAGCGTGGTGGGCTATATGGCCTAACCACTCTCAATCGCACTGTCGGTTGTGGAGGAGGCCCGTGCCCTGCAGTGGGACGTATATGGGCTGATACAGAAAGTTTGATGACTTGACGATTTTACTTGCGAAAATCTAGTTCCTCATTATTTAGAAAAAATATTGAATCCCCCTGGTAAATTTGTATTGAAGAAGCAAAAATCAGTTTCAACTGATAACTATACATGCCAAATGAAGCAAATTAATATTCATTTTTTTTATTTTACTGAATGGCAAGACGAACATGCCACTCACCTGATGGTAAGCGATATGACCGCTAATAAATAGTAGCAAAAAAAACACCACAAATTACAAAGCAATGCTTGGCATTACAATGGGCTTGATATCTTGAAACATGTTATTTTAGGTCTCAATATGACCTTTTTTTACTTCGGCTACAATATCCTCCAAACCGGAACACAACAGAGCATTTACACTGCTGTTTGGCGGTAGAAATAAACATTGCGGTGGTACCTACCCAGGCAGTTTCTCACAAAGGAGACCACCACCAGTAAAATTTTATTTTTTTTTGTTTGAAGGGCAAACTGGGTATTTTCTTTTATTTTTCAGAAAAATACAATTCCATTATATGGCGTTTGGGCTTTGGGGTCCAAAGTTTCTTTATAAATCTTAGGACGTGCAAGCTTCCACGAATACAGACGTCATCACCGCAAATCATCGACCAACAACATAGAAGAAACTGAAAGAAGTGCGTTGCAGTCTGTTAACGAAGAAGGAAGCAAGGCGCAGGTACAAGGATTATTATAAGTCTGTTGATCTTGGTTAGTGGTTCAGTCATCGTATACAAGCATAATGTTGAAGTTAGCTACGCAATAGCTTAATAGTACTTTAACTGCGTTTAGTGCGTAGTGGCCTGTTGGTAAACAGACCAGACACGGCTGCTAACCTGTTCATGATGGTCGTGGGTTCGAATCCCAGGGCACACCTCTGACTTGATGGAGTCATGTGTGTTGATAGTCAATCACCACGCAATTTAACGGTGAAGGAAAACATTGTGAGGAAACTTGCTATAGCAATTTGTAAAAATGCTATGGTATGTGAAGTCCACCAACCCGCATTAGGCCAGCATGGTGGACTATACCGGGTATATCAAGACTGCTACCGAAAACGAAGCCGGGTGATAGTTTAAACGACTTCAGACACAATGCAACAGAAAAAGTTGCAAAAAAAAGCGACAATTTTTTTTTGTTATTTTTTTTTCTATGGCCATATTTGGGTGGTAAATACATTTTTTCCTAAAATAATAGTTTATATCCTTTTATTTATAAATACTCTAAGGTATAAAAGAGTTTAAATTATTATTTTAGCAAAAACTATGGATTTACCACCCAAAATTGACGATATTAAAAAAATCATAAAAAATAATTGTCGCGTTTCTATGCGAAATTTTTAATTGCATTGTGTTTGTAGCCACTAAAACTACCACCCGGCTTCGTTTTCGGTAGCAGTCTTGAGATACCCTGTATGGTCTAACCATTCTCAATCGTAACCGCGATTGTAGCGGAGGCCCGTGCCCTGTAGAGGGACGTATATAAATGGGCTGGTATTTAGTACTTAAACTACTAAAAATAAAAAAAATGAACTATTTGGGGACTTCATTGATCCATGGAGCACAGCTATTAATTATGAATGCTAGGCTTAAATCCCAGGGCTAGCATTCCACTTTGTATATTTTTTTTTCTATTCAATACATTATATTATAAGGAACCTCAGATTAGAATTTCTGCCTGACATGACCATAAGTCCGCTCACAACCAAATTTTTCATGAAATCTTTTTAATATGTGTGTCATATTAAATTTACCCGTACGCACCTTCTCGGAAATCTTGGCGTGAGTAATTTTATGTAAGGCATTGAGAAACATTTTAGAATCCGATTTAACTGAATCCGACGATTTACAGCGAATAAAGCCTTTACCCGAAAAGGCCATAATTATCGAACGGAATACTGTTTAAGCCAGATTCTCCGCATTACCCTCATCATTTTATTCCACAATGACGTATGTCCATTATCGCAGTAAAAGCAGATATTCGCCGGAACATGGCTATATTTTTTAGTAACGAGCCGCGCCGCGGTGTCATACACACTGTCTGAATTTCCATATCTAAATGGAAAACGGCCCTATACAATCAGTTTTGTCCCCACATTCCATTTGAAAAGTGCACCTGTGTTGAGAATATGGATTGTTTATTTTTGTTTGGATTGGAATCGAGAATTGAAATGTGCGGCCAGTGAGGGCGTGTTCACGTGTAACTTTTGTCACGAATGTATTGTGACCGTGGCTTTGTATCTACTGAAATTGCCGTGTTATTGTGCCGCGACCACATCTGCGTTTATCGGTACAATTTTCTTAATACCCTTTTGTATATTGCGACAATAAAAGTCTTAGTATGCTCTGTATAATATCATTTAAATTAAGTAACATGTCAAATTTGCCATCGTTTTCTGTGTAAGTGATTGGGTATGTCATGCTCGCTAAAAAGTCTGTGCTCGCGGTGGCGTCGTGTGCCAGGTCGGTCACTTCCCTGCAACATGGTTGAGGAGGCCGATGGCTGGCACATGCGTCATACTCGTGAACGGGTGCTGCTTGCGTAGACTGGTCTATCCGATTTGCTTACATTGTAACGGATTCATTGATGGATTACATAAGGCTTTCGCAATTATTCACTGTTTTGGCGAAAAAGAGTATACTGATTCTTCGTTCTGGGCGACTTCGCTTCACTCAGCCATAGTAATAATTATAATATAATAATATTCGTTTTAAAAATATTTTTAATAAACTGCTCTGATTTAAACCAACTTGTAAATTATGTAATAATCACTTAATTGTAAACTGGTTTTGAAAAGAGCAACACTAGAGTTTCTTGCCCGTTCTTCTCTAGTGAAAACCGCTTTCCGAACCGGGTGGTAGATAAAAAAAAATGACTGAATCTAAACGATGTTGAACATTTTAATGGATTCAATAAATTATTTTCATTTCATTTCAATAGATTATGTGTAGAAAATTGGTTCGGTTATTTGTGTTTGTTTGTTAAGTCTATTATTATATTACAATCAGGCCTGGGTAGGGGAAAAATTATTACTATTTTTTTTTTTATTACGGTGACGGCCTTTTTTTTATTACAAAAGCATGTCATCCGCCCAATCGTAAGCTATGCGACCGCTTATGAATAGTAGCAAAGCCAAGCATCACCACGAATTAAAAAGCAATGTGAAGCCTCATTATGCTCAATAGTCATTCTCGCTACAATGCCATTCAAACCGGAACAAACAATTCGATTTTTTTTTCTGCTTTGTCCTATTATTATTGTTCTAATCGATTATTATGAATTTCCTACAATTATTTGGCTTTTCTCTATACGATTGTTTGTAGACTATCACATACTTTATTACATTTCTTAGGGAGTTACAAATGAGTTATCAAGTAGAATGAAACACTTTACTATATAATTATATTATCACGAAAAAATATTACGATCACTTTACGCATATAAAATATATAATAGTAAAAAATAAACTGCAAAATGTATGTATAATAAAAATACATACATTAAAGAAAGGAAAAATACGGAGTCCTCGCAACCGACGAGCGTATATGAAGAGATTAATGACAGTTAAAGAAGCGAAAGAGATATGTATGGACCGTAGCACTTGGCGCTCAATAGTCTCTACCTACCCCAATGGGACATAGGCGTGAGTTTATGTATGTATGTATGTATAAACTGCAAAATATGAATACAAATTCATTATTACAATATGGCGGAGTTAAAATCCATAAAATCAATATTTTCAAAAGTGACTTAATGTTAAATTAATTAACCCGAAGTCGAATCGGACTATACCAACTATAACTGAAAATAATCCATACTGGAATCATATTAAATCGTCTTAGTAAAAATAAGATAAAAATATTACATAAGTTTCACTCATAAAAACATTTTACACGAAATTCTAATTACGAAAAAAAGCGAAGCAAAATTTAAGCAATTACTCAAGCGCAAACGTCGGCGATCTGATAAAAATAAAATTAAACCCAGCCAATCTCGTTAGAGACAATATTAGATCAGAACTTTCTGTTAAATTGCCGCTGTTGATTTCGGCTAGTCCACTTGGTAGCCATGTTTTTACAATTTTATTACCGGACAGCCACTCCAGAAGTATCGAATGTTCATCAAGTGAGTGCTTTTTGTCATTTGTTTATGAATCGATTGACTGGCATCAAAAGAACAAAAGCGGTGATGGAACGCTGATAAAAATGTTGATTTACTTTTTTGTGTTATTATATTGACCAGTTATTATATTGACCAGTTAATGCATTGCCATAACATAGAATATTAGATTATATAAAAGCACTTTAATAGATGAAACTAGATTCATTGACACTAGCATTTTAATTGTTTGACAAACATTATTGCTATTGCATATATGAATTAAATGGCATTTTGTTTAAATTTTGTTCATTCATTATGGAATATAGGACATATTGATTAGTTGATATTTCATTTATAACTTTATTTTTGAATTAGGAAAAAATATTTAACCCCATTCCCCACTTGAGGGTATTTAGGAAATAGTTGCATACCCCAAAAGCGTTACAATGTTAAAAAGCCTTCAAGAAATATTTTGCGTAATATGGACGGATTTTCCCAGCTTTGCTTAGCAGATGAGTCAGTGAATAAAATTTAGCGGTATAAAATTATGACATTTATCGTCCATGTCCAGTAATTTGTCTCCATTTAATAAATGCTGGACCTTAAGCTTCATAAAATAATAATATTCAGTTATTATCTGTCCCTAATAAATCTCAAAATGTACATCTTAATCTCACAGTTATCGAGAAATCTCCCACCGATTTCCTTTTAATTATCTGTATTATCTTCGTCTCTGAATGGCGAAGTCATTAACAACATTTTTTTTTCCTTTAATTTGTCACAATTTAATAAAGGGTCTTAAGTCAACCGCCATCGCTGAACGGGTGTTCCTTGAATAATAATCGAGAATCCAAATTGCTGAAAACATTTCACAAATACAATAAAGAGTGGCGCAAATTATTTCCAAATTACATTTTCTTTAACTAAGCACCTGTCAGAAATACAAACAATTAAATTTTGTTTAATTTAATTAAAAGAGAAAGTTTGCGAGCCTTCACAGGGACGTTTAACTTAATTCCACAGTTTGTAATTGTGTACTGCGTGTATTCAAATGGATTAAATAATTTACGTCGCATTTTGTATGAGGATTCAAATGTGGTAGCAGCATACGTACTTATATTTCATAATGACGATAAAATAATTCTTATTGCAAAGGAAATCAATCCGCTTAGGTTTTCTTTATAGTCGTAAAAGATTATGAAAACTAATACTAATAACGTTCGTCAAGCCACTTTTTCAATGCTACTTACTTCTCTGTGTTTATTATAGTTAAGATGCTCAAGATGAGCAGATAACTTTTTTATAATGAATAATCATTAGGTTCTATGAAGACAATGTTATTTATTTATATCGCCTTTATGTTTATGTATATATTTATGTATATTGTGATTGTATATGTCTATTGGGTATGTATATCGGAATGTGGGTACTTATACTAAACAAAATCAAAGATTATTACATTATTCGTACACCTGAAGCTGCCCCAACTTTCGTTCTTTCTCATATATCCATCGCATGGTTGTCTGGCAGAAATTGATTTAAGCAATAAGACCGCTACTTGTAAATTCTTAACGCTTCTATTATATTATCTACTTATAAATTAATTGGTGTATAATAAAGTTTTAAATAAATAAATGATAATCTAACTTATAACACCACTATTTTGAATCGGGGGTTAAAAAAGATAATACGTTTTTTTGAAAAAACACGCATTCGAGATAAGAATTCTATGATACTCGTAGTATTGATCGATTCACTAGCGCGCGTTTTCAATCAATGCGGGCGGTGATTATATAGTTAAACAGCGGTTCCTTCCAATATTGATATTTGTACGGTAACGAGCTTGATTTCTAGGGATTTTGGTGTTATGTTTGCCGCTCAACTTCCTTTGGCCCACTTCATTACTATGAAAACCTATTAACAGCCAGCCAAGTGCGAATGAGACACATGCACATACCTTGTGAAGAAAGATAACTAGAAGTATTTTAGAAATTCTCAAGTGGTGATGATCGTTTATTATCAAGACAATTATTTTTTTGTTGGCACATGTTCATACATGTATTACTTAACTTTCCTGCTTGCAGTAACTGTCATTAAAAGAATAAGCATCAATCAATCGATATAAATCAATAAGACTTATGCACAAAATTGTATTCACAAGTCAAAAGGAACAATCAATTCGTAATTCGATTGAATGAACAATATTTCTCTTTGATGTTGCTGTTAAATGAATATTCCGACGTGACTCGTATTATTTCGTTAATTACAAACATCATGGAATGCAATGCGGTCAGTTAATTTCCGTTTGCCTCATATTACATTGTATTCACTAATATGCGTGCTGCATTTGGTTATGCATTGAATGGGAAAGGTGTTGTTTCTACAGATTAAAGTTCTGTTGTATCATATTTACTAATATTGAACTTCTATGTATCTTCTCTTTGCCTGTAAGAGATTGCCACGTGCAATAAAGCCGCCCATTTTACATACTTACTTTAAATATAGCTGCATGGTTTTTGTTATATATATATATATATATATATGCACATTTACAAATTGTTAATAAAGAATTTGTGCCCGATATGGCGATAGGCTCGCCCCCATACCACATCGCGGGATTGAAAATAAAAGGTGAAACTTGGGTACCCTAGTAGCACATCTGTTAAGGCATAAGTTAATCTACGTATGTTTATAAAGATTACTTATAAGATATAAGTACCTATTGTATCAATTATGTTATCAGAAATTAGTGGATACTGTGGTTTTCAAATCACTCGATCACTCCATTATCGAAAATCGGAAAGCTTTTCACTGCTGTGGATTTTCAGGACTAGTTCACATTTTTCCACTTTACTTTGCTCTTTAGTTTCACAGGATGGATCCAACCAACTAACAGGACACAAAGAAAATAATAGCATCTTCCGTTCTTACAATATCTGATGATCGCAGGGGTAATGCCAGCCTTAGTAAATGGCGGAAATAAAGGTAAAGGAAAGGTAAGAAAATGATTTATTTGGACTGCACCGATGTCCCAATCAGAACGACAATGCCGGATGCCCAATACCCTCCTCCCATCCTTATTCCTTTCCGGTCCCCTCCCAATTTAATGGATTGGCAAAAAATCCATGATTCTAACGTAAGAAAATTTAATGGACGGTAGGGATCAATTACGAAAAGATGGTCTGTTTGCTCGCTTGCCAAACCGATGCAATAGAAAAAAACACACACATAACACGTAATTTTCCTTATTTAGCTAGATATGGTCTAACACTAACATAATTACTAATATTATTTTTATGTATAACACAATGAAGTTTAATTCAATCTATCTAATAGTTTTCTACGAAAGACTAACTGATATCCACCCTCAGAAACTTTCACATTCATGGCGGAAGATACAAGTCATCCAACCAAAGATATTTAACATAATCTAGCTCCCAACATTCTAGAACACTCATAACCGACTTCGCCATAATTACCGACATAGATATCTACGTGTACAAACAAACTCGATAAGTCGTTCGTATCGTACTGCTTCAGCCAATGCTTCCTATAACTTAGTTTCTAATTTATGAAGTTTCTCTAATTCATCAATCACTTAACTGCCACGCGAGCCGGGCGCTCAATATTATCTATTGCTATTGGTACTTTTATTTATTATTATATGGATCAAGTGGATATAAATTTTCCTTATAAATGCTTTGTCAACAAGATAAGCGTTCCGTTTCCCTCTTGCGATGATTTATGAATTTCGATTTATTAATTTTATTTGGTTTTAGTCTGAAAATAATCGTGAAATACCGGGTATATCAAGGGAGCTGCCGAAAACGAAGCCGGGTGGTAGTTTTAGTGACTATAAACACAATGTAACTAAAATTTCGCAAAGAAACGAGACAGTGTTTTTTTATTATTTTTTAAATATCGTCAAGTTTGTGTGGTAAATCCATAGTTTTTGTTTCGTTTTCGGTAGCACTCTTGATATACCCTGTATAACTGAAGATTTTTATTATTTCAATGAAAATAATTTTGAGAGTTTTTATTCAGAGATTTTGGATTCAATAAAAACCATATAATGAACATAACATGTAATCCTTAAATTTCATGCTCCTTCACAATGAGTAACAAAAAATTCTTACCTAATGGTTTTTTAGATTAAAGCGAATGTTACACATTGAAGTAAAAATATTTTTTACGGATTTTATCCCGGATTCGGTAAATTTTTAATTTTTTTGAACTTCCCGACGTTTGGATTACTTTAGAGCTTTTGTTGCCATGAGGCGGACTGAGCTTTTTTTTATTTCGCCGTGATACAAGATTTTCTATCCTTAATTCCTCCTAACATTCCAGGCCTTAAGAAAAAACCTCGTCGTCAGATCATATTGCAAAGTATTACCCATCTGCGCCCGACACTGGCGAAGTGTTTTTGCGTACAAATGGAACCCTTCCCGTAAACGAGAAGTTATTCGGGCGTAACATGAACTTTCGAGTAAATGTAGCATGTGTTTAACCACGGCCATAATTTTAACGTAACGACCTACTACGTGAGAGAGATAAGTCGAAGTTTTCGGTAGGTACCCATTCCTGGGCCAGTTTATCGCACGCACGTTTGAAGAAATTTTAATGAATGTTCGTATAGTTTGTGAAAGATTTATTAGGTCGCGCGCCTATTGCGTGTGAGAATGGATTAGCCTTCCGTGGCTAATGGTGTCGTTAAATATTTATATTTTTTGACAAGTTCTGATTATGCTGTTCTGTTGAAGCTTGAATTATTTATTTAATATTGTGTAGGCTATTTGCGGGCAAATAAATTCCAATACATTCTACATAGTATTATACACCTGCTCTATATAAAACAGGCATGAGGAGATGGTACAAATGTAGACAAAGTATAACAAACTTTATTTTATACTGGGTATATCCAGACTGCGACCGAAAATGAAGCCTGGAAGTTTTAGTGACTACAGACACAATGCAGCTAAAACTTTCGCGAAAAGAACGCCACCTATTTTTATTCTTATGTTTTAAATATTGTTGTTTGTGTGCTAAAACCACAGATTTCATTCGACGATGAAATAAATATTAATTACAAAAAAAAGTCACTTCTTTTTGCAAAGGTCACTTAAACTACCACCTTTTTTTTTTTTTTATTGCATTGAATGGCGAGACGAGCAAGCCGTTCGCCTGATGGTAAGCGATACGACCGCTCATAAACAGTAGCAACATTCCACTGCGCTCGCCATCCTGAGACATAAGATGTTAAGTCTCAATATGTCCAGTAGTTGCTCTGGCTACAATGTCCTTCAATCCGAAACACAACAGTGCATTTAAGCAGTGTTGTTTCACGGGAGAAATAGACATTGCGGTGGTACCTACCCAGATGGCCTCTCACATATGAGAGACCTACCACCAGTAAACCTGCCTACGTTTCGGTCGCAATCTGGCAATATACCCTTTACATTAACAAATAATATCAAAAACAAAACATTTTAAAAGTACCATATCATTCGTAGTTAAATATGTCTTGGTTTGTACGAAGAACGTATAAATTGTACAGAAAAAATTACCCTGAAAATGTTAAATATGGATTTTATAGGACGGTATATTAAAGAGTTCTTTTTCACACTAAAGACTTCTCCTATTAGTGGTAAACATAGGAACGTATGTAAGTATGTATAATATGTAAGTCCGCCAACCCGCACTAGGCCAGCGCGACATGGTGGACTATATGGCCTAACCACTCTCTATCGTACACTCGATTGTAGAGGAGGGCCGTACCCTGCAGTGGGCGTATATGGGCTGATACATACATAGGAACGTAAAACCTCAATATTAGTAAATGTCACCAAGGCGAGGCATAGCAAAGAGACACACGGTTAGATATGCGTCATGGTTGACGGGCCTCGTTGTTCCATTGGATCTCGCAGTGTGTACGTACAAACTGCAGTCCTGCTGTAGATGTATTGCATTATTGATGGTTTCGGCGTCATTGTAATTCATCATATTCTACGTGCAGTAGCAGCAAGTGACGCGGCTAAATGAGTGTTTCATTGCTTTTGGATTATTCTTTAGGATTTTGCATATACTATAACTGTTTTTTAATTAAATAAGTTCAACATTTTAATGTTTAAATTGAACATCTTAAGCTGCAGATGATTTGCATTTTATGCTGTACTGTATCAGACATACATATATGGGATATGTCACAATACAAGACGCGGGCCTCCTCTACAACTGAGAGTACGATTGAGAGTGCGTGTTGGCAGACTCACATTATGTATCAAACTGTATTTATATTTTTACATTATTTAAAAGGTTATTTGTCACGTTCGCAAATCTTTTAAAGGTATTTTACTTTCAATAATAAAAATACAGATTTCAAGAAGAGATATTTATTTTAATTTAATGTTTACTTAATGATTACAAATAGTCAAATAACATCTTATCCAAAATGTTTCATCTCCAAGTGAAACTGATTCCACTCCACTTCAACCTAATCATAAGAGCATCACATCGAAATCAACTAAGACACTCCCCGCTTTATCACTTAAAATACTTAATACGCCCACAAACGTTCCACATACCGTAAAATTCGTTTCACGTCCCCCTGTGAAATGTCAAACGTGTGAGAAGAGTCTGCCCTCAAATACCCTAAGAGGGTCCCTCCCTCGACAGCTCTAAGCAGTAATCCGTTCGAACCGAAGGGTCACTTTCCAATTACATAATTGTCTACTCGAGCGCGTTGCTAGTGCTCCAAATGTCACCAAAATTCCAAATCGCGTATTGTCGACAGCGAATTTTGTAGATATCGGCCGAGAATTAGCAATATCGGATTATTTGATACCGTCATAATCTTCTTTGACAGTTGTACGTGGCTTATAAATGTCTGGTATTTTATGTTACTGTAAATGCTGGTGAAGATTTATCGTCTCAAAACCGATGACGAATATGCTATGAATAAAATAAATGAGTCTCATTATTCACAAATCCAAGAAGTCTGCTGAGCATAGTCTTCCCAAAGAACCTTAAGAATCCTCAACATCTTCCACGACGACCTGTTGGAATCGACCTGCAACACAATCCCCGGCAATCTAAATTTAAAGGACAACTTTGTGTATGAACTGTTTGACACTGCGTCAGTCGAATAAATCTGCTAAATTTAATTTGAATTTCAGTATGATTTCAAAGATTATTTGAGTTGATGATATGCAGTGCATTGAATATATCAAAAACATAGAGAGGGTTATTAATATCATTATGGAACTGCTAGGAAGTCATAATTGATTACAATTTATGAATATTTTGAAATTCTTCAACTATTGTGGATTATTTAACTCTGTATAAATATTAGCAGCAAGTGTGATGCGATATAAATACAATTTTGATTGACTTTTCTTAATTTTTCTTGATATTGTTCTAAAGATACCAAATATTTGTTAATAAGTTTAATAACTATATTTTAACTACTTGTATCTACAAGGTACTGAAAACCTGATTGATTTGAATAAATTTTCATACTTTCGTTTCCATGTATATCAACATTAATTTCCCCCACTCATAGCATTTTACTGAAACATAGATCACAGTGGTCTAAAATATCGAAAACATTAAACACAAAGGACGGAAGACTGTTCGAAACTGGAGTAACACCTTGATTTATTGGCCTTGAATTCCCCTTCGTGGCGTCTGACCAACTTTGCTAATTAAGAGAAAGATTAATTTCCTTTTTCCTTTAAACAATTTCCTTCAAAAGTTACAGCGCTTTAAAAGTATATTTTCGAGTTATAAAAAAATGATTAATAAAATCTCGGAGGGAAATTAAAATATAATTTCATTTCATTTTCGAGGTTGGTTAGCGTAGCTCCCGATGGTTTCGTACGTTTTTATTTGACGATCATATATTTTAATTTGTATTGGCCGTTGCCAACGATTGATAAAAAAATTGTCAAATTTCAGCAATATGATCAAAGATAAATTCTTTAATTGTTATTACATAGAGTAAAATCAGACGGGCCTTTTCTTATGAGACTATTATTACAATTCTTTGGAGTTGATAAAATAAATAATTATCTTTTTCCCATATCCGAAGGTGTTTATACCCATGACTTCTTCAGGTATAACTGAGATTTAATGAAGATTAAATACCAATTAGACCTTTCTACTGAGGCATAGGTTATCCTGTCTAGGTACATCTACATCGACCTACCTTGTTAACCTTTAAAAACATTGCTTTATCTACTTTAATCGCCTTTATATTTAATCTTTCCTTAACAGCCTACCTACCTGATTTACCAAAAACATAAATCTTATTATTATCTTTGAAATTTGTAATTGTGGTAAAGTTTTTGTTCATACCTATTGGTCAGTATCAACTGATTGTCCAAGGCATTCTACAATTATCTTTAATACTTATTCACCCGATTACTCCATAGTAGTATTTGTAATATGAAAAATTACCTAATTGACTTGGTGAGTTATTTGATCACCAAAAATTGCTTTGTAAATCATTTAAGAGCGTATACACCTTGCGCGCAAAGTCAACTATAGGTATTTCTTCGTTAATTTCACGCACACATAAGCGACCAAAGCTGTGTGCGTAGAGCTGCCGCGTCGGCTCGCTATACAATCGGCTCAAACAACTTTGATCCGTGCGCTTCAAATATTCAATTGAAATGTAACTGTAATATAATATCATAAAAATATTTTATTTGCATTATAAGTAGACAAATATTACTGTGCAAGCAAAGAATAATACAAATTTTGGATACTAATCATATTTTCGTTATTATTACATTGTTAAGTTGCATTCAAATCAGTGTTCAATCAGTATACACTACTGACGTTTTATTAATCATTTCGTGTTCGAACACATAAATAGTGTTAGGGGCCTTACAACCCCTTACAATTACGAAATATATTTAATTTTATATTACAATACATAACATAATTTAGCCTCTGAATTACATCCCATTATATTACCTGAAACATAATTTATACTCACTACAAAATCATTGTAGGTAATAAAAATAATTAAATATTTTACTACCAAAGTACTAAGATGTGGTAATCGCATTCCGCGCGTGGCTATTTTTACTACGCGCGGCATAATCGACTGCAGCCAGGCCGGAGCGACGAGCGATACGTCCTTCCTCTAGAAGGCCTTGCGGCGGTCTGATTTGATCCACGTCGGACAGCGTGTTTTATAGTGGTTTTTAAAATATTTGTAGAAAACATGAAAACTAATTTTGTTGAAATATAAAAATTGTAATTTATTGATAAGATGTTCTTCTATTATAATATGCAATGGCTATAAAACATTATGTACGATAAGTTGGTGAAAAAAAAAAATGTGCTTGACGAGAGTTTCTGAATAATTTCGCATTGTTTAAATTTTTATTTTTCAGGAACTAAACATAAAAAGATTATTTTTCTCAGCAAAATCCCTTCCTAAGGGTCTTATTAGACTGATAATATTTTTATTTTCATCTTATATTTAGTGGTTTCGGATATCTTAAGCTTCTAAATTGCCATTTAAAGCCTAAATAACGAAACTTGTGTTCAGTAATCCGTATAGTACTCACAAATTATCCATCAATCTATAATGTTTTCCACCAAAATCCCTAGATGACAACCTTTTCTAAAATTAGTATAATTTAATTATTTTTCCTTTAAATTGTTTATTGGTGGCTATTAACTCATTTGAATAGTCCTGTTTTTAAGCCAAAAAGCGCGTGCAGGGTATAAACGCTCTTAAATGTATATGAATGTCATTACCGCAACCCAGATATAAATAAGTTATTAGTAAAACTGACATTATTTTCAATACTGCCAATTTGTGCAGTAATGTTTTTGCAACACTGACATATTGCAGCGGAGGGTAGTTAGCTATTGTTTGAGTACTCGGTGGATTAATATATTAGTCTCGTATCCGCGTCCGAAATTATTGCGCGTGCCCGGCAACTGCGCTGTTTTACGGCTAGTACCGCGTTATGTGGACATTCTGGTGTGTGTGATCGTTTCGTGACCAAAATCTCGTTGGTTCAGAGAATCTTGCGCGTGCTCCGCTGCTGCGCTATTCTTTGCCTAGTTTCGCGTTTTGTGGACATCTAGGCGTGTAAGTGTATATGTGTGTGTGAGTGATTAGTGCTGAAGTAGACTATAGTAGTCGCGTTGGTCTGAAAATTTGTGCATTTTCCGTTGGTGCGCTTTTTTTCGCCTAGTTTTACGTTTTGTGATCATTCTACCGTAAATTTGTATGTGTGTGGGTGTGTGGGGGAGTGTTTGGTGCTACAGTAGACCGCCATCTTCGTTGCTACTGAGCATCCGACTTGGAAAGTTTGATTCCGGTAAGTTAGTTAGACTTTTTATATTACTGTCAGTTTCACATTTAATTATGTATGTGCATTACGATTCAAGTACATTCTTGCAGTGTGTTTACATTAACCAAGAACGTAAATGGATAGAAAAGAAACAAATTCTTTCTATAATCATAGAAAGGTAGTGTTTAATTCTTTCTGTAATCGTGGCCAATTTATTCTATAACCGTTGCGGTCATGTTCATATTATTATCAAGATCTCGGTGTAATTAGATCTAAAATTATCTAGTAGTTTTTCATACTTTGACACATTATCGACTTGTATTTTTTATGTCAGGACTATATTTAACGATACTATGAGTAAATAATTTATTTATTTTTTTTATCAATGGCAAGCACTGCCGATGTCGACAATTCTGCCAATGTCTAATGTGCGATGAGTAATAATTTAAAAAATCATATTACAGTCCGGTCAAAACAATGTCTCATTAAAATTAATTACCACACAGATGGCTGCTAACGACAATGTAACGTGTACATCAGTCCGGGCTTAACTTTATTATAATAACAACATTTACCTACTTTCAGAGTTACTTACATAAGCATTTTACAACTAAAGCGCCAGTCTTTGATCCTTAATGACACAATGAGCCAGCCGCACGCCATAAACTCATTTACGCGGGACTCCCTAATCTTGGTCGATGTATTTAGTTTCCCGTTTATGTACGTGTACGTTGGATATTATTATTGTGGGATCAGATTTAATAAGCTGCATCACGCTTTGTAGTGAACGTGACTGTTTACGGCCTTATTCTGAGACGGTTTATGGAGTTGATTTAATTTTCCAATGTTTTGTCTCTTTCGAATTACTTTTAAACATGGTTTGAGTGAAGGAAGCAAAAAATCCGATTGTGAAAAAAAAAAAAAAAGCAACATACAGTCGAATTGAGAACCTCCTCCTTTTTTTGAAGTCGGTTAAAAATAGGTTTCATTAGACCGTCAACTTATAAATCGAACTACCTTTGTACATGTTCAGTAGTGTCTCTCTAATTGTTTTTTTTTTTTTCACTTGCGTAGTATTATAGTAAGAATATTTTTTTTTCAAGTTGTATTGTGTATAGTAAAGCTGTGGAGTTTCGGTTTCAGCTCGGTATATAACAAATCATATCTAAAGTAGATTTTTTGAAGCACGGTTTCCGTGACTACATTTTTGATACAGTTTAGAGAATGCTTAGCTTGACGACAATCAGGTACTATTCGTCACAAAATAGGTAATTTTTTTACTGCGACATCCAAAAACTAATATTGCAACGCTATGACTGTCGGACATCGTCATTATAAGCTACTGATTATATTACCGAAATGTAGTTTTTTTTACTGATGATACCTACATACGCAAAACAAGCCCACGAATAATATAAATACATACATACCCGATACCCTTATACAATTATAAGCAGAGGTAACATAAGTGCTACTCACAGTTCGCCAATATCACACGTCATGGATGCGAATATTTAACATCTATCAAGACTTAAACTTAAGTACTATGATTTTCCAAAACTTCGTAGGAACAAGTTGCAGTAGTTCTGTCTTCATATTTGATTTACAAGATTTAGTTTGTTGTTGGCAAATACATAAAACGCTGCTTGAGTGTTTCATTAACGGAGTGAAGCTGCAACTTTATTGTCATTGTGATGTTTTTGAAGCTTTGCTTTTGTTCATGAAAATATCTAAGGCCAGAACCACAATATAAAGACGCCATGCAACGTAGCATCACGTTCATAGTGTGGTTCTGGTCACAGGGTAGTACTACGATTTGATTTCATTCAACACTTGTCACGTCCGATCAAATTTTGTTATAGTATTACGCCCAAATACTGGAACGCAACTTAAATATAAATGGCGCTTAACTACGTTAATCCCGATTAAATGTACTGGCTAAGTAGGCCGTGCACTGTTAAGAGCAACTTATTATTTGAATGGCGTTCCAGTATTCGGGCGTTAGTTATATAAAATTATTAGCTATATAAACCACTCTCAATCGTTTTCTCGATTGTAGAGTAGGCCCGTGCCCTGCAGTGGGACGTATATGGGCTGATACAGAATTAGTTATATAAAGTGCGTGGTGGCCTGTTGGTAAACGGACTAGACGCGACTGCCAACATGTATGTACATGGTGGTTGCGGGTTCGAATCCCAGGGCACACCTCTGACTTCGGAGTCATGTGTGTATTGATAGTCAATCAGCACGCACTAAAACGGTGAAGGAAATCATCGTGAGGAAACCTGCATACCATAGCGATTTATAAAAAATTCTATGGTATTTAAGTCCGTCAACCCGCACTAGGTCAGCATGGTGGACTATATGGCCTAACCACTCTCAATCGTACTCGATTGTAGAGTAGGCCCGTGCTCTGCAGTGGGACGTAAATGGGCTGATACCTATACAGATTAGTTATATTAAAATGCTATTAATCTTTTATAATAATATGTATGACTTTATGGTACATTATTTTTTAATCGATTTCAAAGAAAGGAGATTATGTATTTGAACGTGTATGTATTAATAATAATTTAACAGTTATTTTTTTGTCAAAGAAACACATATTACATTTTCTGTACCAGACCGTCAAGCTTTGTAATGGTTTGCCGTTTCACGTGTTCTTTCCATCGTATAATCCTGTGTTCAGCCGCCTGATGCCAATCGATTCTCTGTCTGAACAGCGTTTACGTTTACCATCAGGTACATTGTAGGTATTCAGGTATGATAGAACAAAAAAAAAGCAGTCTGATATGGATGTCGATAGAGGAAGGCGTATGTTCAGTAGTCGACTTCTTCTGAGAGAGAAAGAGAGATACCTACATTATTCTCGCGAATATGAACGCCTTACCACCAGCAACAGAGCCTCATTTTCCATTAAGCAACACACAAAGCGTTGGTCTAGTTTACACAATTTCTGGCAATATTAACAACATAATTAGTCTGTTGCTGTTACGTACATGCATGTGACAGTTTAATCATCCACGTCAGTACTTAGAATACATTTCGATGTAATATATTATTTAGCGTTTGACCAAGCTTCTAATGCAACTGTAATTAATTATTCCCATAGACGTAAAATCGTTGGTATTGGGGACACGAACCACACCTGCCAAAATACTTCGTTTTAAGTGCAGCTAGAAGCCACAATGTTAAAGGTGGAATGGTGATAAACGTAACATACTATTGTAATTATTTATTTTTCTATATTAAATAGGCGACATAAGCCATCAAAAAAATAGTATCTGTAATTACCAATGCCATTTATACCTATAACCTAATTGATGAATTGCTTTTGAATATAAGAGAAGCTATACAAAGGTATGGAAAATTGAGCTTTCATGAGTCACATTACACTCCAGTCGAGCTGTACCACCGAGCATGTCTCTGATATTCATATCGTTTGAAATAGAAGCATCATTTACACCTTGTGGTTATACCCACATTTTCTGCAAATAAATAAATTTTATTTATTTTGAAGACCTATTGGGATCTTTAATATGAAGCGTCAATTGATTTTATACTCGAATAATTAAATACGTATTAATCTGAATAAAGCGAGACCACGTCAAAGTGAAAATTAATTGCGCATGGAAAAAAAAAATGGCTTTTTTATTTAGTTATTCGATAATAATTAAATGGAATATGAAATTTATTCATAATTAAGGCTGTAAAATATTAAGCATTTTACTCTTTTATTTTTAATAGTGTAATTATAAATTACAAGACTGACTTAGTGGCGCAGTTGTACTAAGGTACGGTTTCAAAGCTGTGGTCTCGAGTTTGAATCCCGGATCGTGCAAAGTGATATTAGATTTTTCTATTCATTATCTGCCCGGAGTCATGACTTTGTGCCTGATATGGCGATAGGCTCGCCCCCTGTCACTTCGTACGATGAAACATACCAGGCGAAATGTGGGTGTCCTGGCATCTCTGCCTATACCGGGTATATCAAGACTGCTACCGAAAACGAAGCCGGGTGGTAGTTTTAGTGGCTACAAACACAATGCAATTAAAATTTTTGCTGAGAAATGCGACAATTATTTTTAATGATTTTTTAAATATCGTCATTTTTGGGTGGTAAATCCATAGTTTTTGCTATAATTATAATTTAAACTCTTATCCCTTAGAGTATTTATAAATAAAAGGGTACACACTATTATTTCAGGACAAAATGGATTTACCACCCAAATACGACAAAAGAAAAAAAAAATACAAAAAAAATGTCACTTTTTTTTTGCAACATTTTCTATTGCGTTGTGTCTGAAGTCGTTTAAACTATCACCCGGCTTCGTTTTCGGTAGCAGTCTTGATATACCCTGTATATTATGTATGTATGTGAAATAAACTATAACATTCGTAGGAATACAGTTCTATCTATTTTCAAAACACAAAACTCCTACGAGATTATTGAATAGAACTATTTTTACCGCCCTAGGTAGATGTGGCTCGGATATCCAAGTCAGTCGGTACTGGTGGTATAGTTAGCGTCACGTAAGAAGAGATGTGAGAGGCCGCCTTGCCAGGTACCATCAAATGTCTATTTCACCCGCCAAACAGCAGTATAAATGAATTGTTGTGTTCGGGTTCAAGGGAGATTGTAGCCAGAGTAACTGCTGGACATATTGAGACTTATCTTAAATCTCAGGAGGGCGAGCGCAGTGGAATGCCAAGCATTGCTTTATGTTGTTTGGTTTTGCTACTGTCCATGAGCGGTAGCATCGCTTATTTGTAGTTATTATTAATTTATTTATATTTATCATTTTGCATTGTTGTGATGCTCGTCTCGTTCGATTCATAGCAATAAAAAACTCATCAATCTATTTTCGAGTCATTTTACTGCTTTTTCATTGCACGAAAATAATCAATACACAGCACAGATTCCTCACTCCGTCACGGTATCACAAAAACTGTAACCAACTGTGCCCTTTCAATATTTAAAAAAATATTGGCCGGCTCAACGATGAATAATTTATCTCAAACACATTCGTCCACCGCGCCACAGATAGTTTGACGCAAACTTCAGCGGTCATGCGTTAAACTTTGTTAGAACTTCATTTCTGTCCCACTGAGCATATTCCTGGGTAATAAAGGAGCTCATTTTTCTGGCGGCAGACTTTTTATGGATATTGTTTTGGTTAATGTTTTTCAAGTGTCGGTGTAGTGCTTTTGAAATCTCGACTGTAGTTACCTTTATGTAAGGATTATGGTACTAATATAAGGACATTGGTGTCTCTTAAAGACTGTTTATGAAGTGTCTTACGCTTAAATTTTGTTTTAAATGAAGAAAAATGTTTTTAATACGTGTATGAGACTTTATTTAAATAATATTAAATTCGCGTTTTCTATTTTATAAGTACTATAAGAATATTTAAAAAAATGAAGTTACGGTTTGAGTAATAAGTAAAGATATTTTATAGATTTGGCTGGGTGAAAATTGTCATAAATTTTAGGTGCATTAGTGGCAACTTTATTATCATCGTTGAGAAATATACAATAATCACATCACGAGTCATAAACAAATGAAACCCTTTAGGGCTCAATGCAGGACAGTTTCAGACCTATAGTAACAAATAAATTTCTTAATATAAAAATAATTTGTAAATTCTCAAGTGTGCTTCGGGCTGAATCTCCGATCACTACTTAGTCAGTTTGTTCCTTTAATAATAATAATAATAACACCCAACATTCACATACATAGTCCTGACCCCACATTAAGATCGAGTCTTGTGTCGTGGGTATCAGGAACTACGAGAGACTTTTCGGTCTCACAAACACCCAGACCCGAGAGAAATATTTGTGGGCCGCACAAACATTTCTCTCGGTGCGGGGATCGAACCCGCGGCCAACTACAACTTTGCCAACTACACTCACATTTAATAAAAAATAATTCAAACCTTTTCTACTTTGAATTGCACAATGTTCCCTTCCACAACAAAGTGTACAGACCCACATAACCCCAAGTATCTTTTAAAACTCTCATAAAACCAACTTACCGACAGCGCATTGTACCCTTGATTCAAATCGCCCGTTATATTGAATTTCCATAAAAACCCTTCAGCCAGCAAGTTATGACTGAAAAGAACTTTCCAGAAGAGTGTCCTTATTTCTTCGTTTTTTTTTTCTCTAAATTTGCGAATGTTGTGTTGTTCCCGAGGGAATTCTGTAAAGTTTCTTGTTTCGATGCCTTTTCGACGATGTATAGGAATACTGTTGTTTTATTTACTGAGAGAGTTCTTTTTGTTGGAATAAATGCTGGCGTCCTTTGCTTTATAAACAATAAAAGTAGTACTTTGAAGGTTTATTGTTGTGGATGGAGTAAAATTTATTTATGATCTAAACGTGAGTGCCTCGGTGGCGTAGTTGTACTACGGTACGGTTACATCTCGGGTTTGAATCTAGCGTCAGGCAAAATTATATTGTATTATTCTTTTCATTATCAGTGCGGAGGCAGGAATGTAGTGCCCGATATGGCGATAGGCTCACTTCCTATCACATCGTGGGATGGAACACACTAGGCCAAACTTGGGTGTCATAGTAGAACCTCTGCCTACCCCTTCTGTAAAAAAGACGTCAGTTTATGTACATATGTATGTGTACGAGTATGTCTAAGTGTTGTGATTACTTCATCAGGCATAGAATGTCCACAGCTGATGATGATAGATTTCCTTAAAAACATTTTTCGAAGTTCTTGTGAAACACTCGTTCATATTTCTTCATTGCTTTTTTTGTTCTGAAGCTGTGAAGTCAACTCTTGTGCCTGTCCACTTTATATGTGTATTATGACTCATAGATCACAACAATACCGGTAAGTGAGGGTAAACCCTATATATACTATAGATATATTGTAGATTAGTTCCGTGGACAATCCGATATGAGAATGGATCATGGCGTCTCTTGTCTATAGTTAGGTGTTTGCTGTCATTAGACTAATGACACGATCATCCAGATAAGGAATGTATCTGAGTAATTGATTAGAAATACACGGAACTATTACAATGTTGACCCCTGACTGAACAATTCGATGTGTAGATTGTGATATCTGTGTAGAAATACATGAAATTACTACACACTAACAATACTCCACCCCCTCCAACTAATAATTAGATGTTGTCGAGAAGAGTGGTGCAATACAGAAGAAGCCTATGTCTAGCAGCGGGAAAATGCGGGCTCATAATATGATGATATATCTGTCAGGCAGGACGAGGTACATCATTCCATAACTTAGATACAAAAGATTAATTTAAAAGGACTAACACTTGTACCTTGGGGGAAAGGTCGCTGCCTGTTGTGGGATGCGACTTGTGTTAGTACTTACGCCACCTTTCACTTGACTCACACCTCCCGAAGAGCCGGGTCGGCTGCTGAATGGGCAGCGACTCAGAAGCATCGTAAATATGCCACGCTCGAACAAGCTTATTTTTTCGTTCCCTTCGCGCTTGAGGTCAGTGGGGTGTGGTGCGCGGAGGCTAAGGATTTTGTCCGTGAACTGAGGCGTCGTTTGAGGCTGAATGGTCAGGGTCACCGCGCCGAATCCTTCCTGGTGCAGCATAATATATCTCTGGCAATCCAACGTGGCAATGTTGCCAGTATAATGGGAGCATTCTCGCCAGGGACGGTTCAGGGCGGTCTCTTTGATTAAGTCTTTAGTTTTAAATACTAAATATGTTGTGGTGATGTGTAAGGGTATATTTGAATTTATATTTTGATGTATTATGTATTTGTTTGTATATTGTTTTAATTAGTTTTATTTCAAATTTACTACTGTACAATAAAAATATATTATTTAATTCATAACTTAATATTACTCTATAATATATAATTTTAATAAACTTTTATTTAAAAGAATTTTCAAATTCACTAAATGATCTTACAGTAAGAAAATTAATCTCTCATTTAACATCCATCTTCATTGAAGTCCCTTACACTAAAGCGCCACAACGTCAAACGTTAAATTCAAATTACGAATTGCCATAAAAGCCAATTGAAACAGTGGAACACATTAAGGATTAACATTCATGCACCCACGAATACAAATCTATTTTATTATGCCAAGTTCAGTCTTTGAGTACGAAATACGAAGAAATTGCCATTAAAGTTCGAAGTCCTACGAAAGATAATGAATGAAGAGTCCTCAGAAAGCAATAATGTCTGGAGTTCTGTGGAGTTGCGGGGCACACTGTTCGTATTTACACAACAATTCACTGCCGCTGAGTGAGGGCACTAACTAAGCAACATTCAAATGAAACAATACCTTTTGTGTGATCCAATCTTATCAATCTTTTAGCGCTGTATCTATCCGTTGATGAGCTACAGTTTATTGTCGCAAAAATGTTCTCGTGTAAAAGCTTTCTTTTTATTTTTATTTGATGTCAAAGTTACTACGGTTTTCATTTGTCTTTATTCCTTTATTGTCTATGTCTATGTTTCTTTCTCGGTTGTATGGTAAGTGTGCCATGATTATCTCAAGTGGAACACCCAGCTTACATAATATGCGTGAAAATTTCATCTACAATTTTTATAATTTTGTTATTACATTTTCTTTTCATATTTTCGATAAATTAATAGCGCGAAAATAGTATGCAATGGTTCTTATTGGTTGTTCAACTTTGTGTATGATTTACACATTTATGTAGCAGCTGCTTCTACATGGATTTTAAAGTATAAGATTTGTTTGCCTTCTGATGGTAAGCGGTATAACCGCTCATGCACAACAGCAAATCCAAACAACACCATGAATAGCACAAAGCAATGTATTTCAATGAGTTCGCCACCCTGAGACATAAAATCAGAAGTCTCATTATGTACAGTAAAATTTCATTCAAACCGGATCATAACAGCTAGTGGTTAAACGCCAGTGAAACAGGAGGCCGCGTGTTTGATTCCCGCGCTGGGACATCTGGGTGTTTATAAGACCAAAAAGTGTTAGTTTCTAGTGCCCATGCCAATGACACAAGACTTGATCTTAGTGTGGTGTCAAAACTAAGTATGTGACTGTTGGATGTATTTTATTTTATTTGTGTATTTTTGTCCCTTCCGAACGAATAGAAATTTGAGCGAAGAAGACAAAACATTTCTTTTTCGGAAACATTGTTTTGCAATGTCTTTCTAATTTATGATGGTTTTTATGTTGGCTTCTGGGTGTATAAAAAAAACCCTTAAACAAATAATAATAAATATAAACACAGCCAGTGACGTGGGTACTCGACTACATACAGATGTCGCACGCATATCGAATACAGATCAACTTGGAGCCGCTTCCCTTGATCGACATTTGATGGGAGGCGGGGGCGGGATTTTACGATTGTTTTAATATCCAATTATTCGGACATTTAACTTTTTATTATTTTCGCTCTTCTAAGCCTTCGGTTTTCGATGGATGTTCGTAAATATATCGGTAACGAAACATTTAAATTATACATGTGTGCTTAGTTATAATACCCGCGTTGAGTATGTCCCTAATTATTAAGTTGTTAGATATACCTATAGAATAAATTATTCCATAAATAATAATTATATTTCATAGTCCTAAAAATATAAAAAGTAAATTAAAGAAAGACAGAAAAATATATTTATTACTGGCATAACAAATTAGACAATCCAAAAGTTAGTTAGTTATATGTGAATACTTTCGTTGTCTAGTTTAGCTACTACTACTCTATCCGTAACATAGCCACATAACACAAAAATATAAACCGCACAGCCACATTCATAAACCCTCAAATAACCAAGACTTACCGACTTACAAATCCCCAAACCACGCACTGAGTAACGTTGTTTTTTTCCACATTAAATAAACATTTAAAACGTGGTGAAAGCTTCTGCAATGCGAATAACCGAGTTGTTCCACTCATTGTGGTCCGTTCACAACGTGGCTCGGCGCTCGCACCTAATTACTAAATAGCTTAATGGATGGAACGGTCTCATTAGACCTGAGTGGAGTGGCGTTTAGAAAGACACTCCATCGCAATTGGCAGGTACGAAACTGTATGCATAAAGTGGTTTAGCGGAAAATGCCGGAGATTTCACGATTGAGCGCGTTTTCGAACTTGTTTTGGTAAAACGTGCTGATGTAGCCCATTTGGAGCTGAAGCGTGGTGCAGTGAAACTCAACCATACTGAAATGTAGAGGCAACTTCAGCACAGAAATTGTGATTAGATCTGATAATATAACGCATTTTAGATTGGAAATACAAAATCCGAAGGGTGGCCGCCAAAGCTAGACATTTAATCTATCTTAACGATATAATATATTAATTAATGTGGTTATAGGTACAATTTAGATATAATATTGCAAACATTATTAGTACAGCTTTGACAGCTTTGATTATAATTATCATCTTATTAATCACTTCCCTGTATGAGGTCCCTATAAACTGCTACCCTGGTGAATTTAAAAGGCAGACAGACGACCTGTAAAAAAAGCCGTATGTCCAGCGATAGGCAAGCATGCCGGTTTTCCCCAAATTAAAGTTGGACCAAATCCATTCATTTGACCCAATGCACTTTGACTGTTACTATATGAAACGATACGAACTTCGGATGTTCGGACGTTGTACGTAAAACTTCACTAATGTGCCTACATACTCCACAAAATGTTGGAATATGAGATAATCGGAGAAAATGATAAGTATAATACGAATAGTACTGATTTTTAGAATTGTAAAACTTATATCTTATTCCGGACGTCGAACATCCGAACTTTCGAAGTATCGTTTCATATATTAACTCCCCAAATTATTAGAAATATTTGTGTTTATCCCGAAGTCGGCGTAGCAATAATTCACAAGAGGGCACAAAAAAGAAATTCTATGAGAAATGTAAACAAACGTCGTAAAATAAAATAAAAATCTCCCTGGATTCTCAAATACCGGCCAGCAAATTTATGTGATGAAAATTTCAGCTGCATCGCTTGTTTTTTAATACAATTTTTGTTTTTATTTCGTTAACACGATAGTAACAACATCAAGTGGTTGTGCAAAATAATACGTGAGTCAAATACCGCTGTTATACCGTGTTAAAATGAAATATAACTCATAAATGTTGCAGTGAAATATGATATAAATAATAATAAATGGATACACAATACAGTCTCCTGCACTGAGATAATAATAAAATAATAAATACACCCAACAGTCACATACATAGTCCTGACCCCACACTAAGATCGAGTCTTGTGTCGTGGGTATTAGGATCTACGAGAGACTTTTCGGTCTCACAAACACCCAGACCCGGAAGAAATATTTGTGGGCCGCACAAACATTTCTCTCGGTGCGAGGATCTAACCCGTGGCCTCTCGTTTTACAGGCGGCGTCTAACCAACTGCGCTACGAAGGCTGTCTGTTGAGATTTAAGTGTCTTGTAGCTATCAGAACTACGAGATATATTTTTCTCGCAATGCTTAGACTTATTATGTTGGATGAGTATTTAAAAATTATATAAATTATGTTTTTTTTTTTAATTTTAATTACCAAAAGACAAATTAGCAAAATTAAATATCCATAGTATCATAAACTAGGAAAAGTGTTCTGTACTTACACAATCATAATCATCCGTAGTTTTTACGAAACAAATTTATGATCAATATTTAAACAAATATATGATCAATAAAAATTAGGCTTACAATTGTAGAAAGTACTCGGAATACTTACATTCTCTGTCTTCTTAACAATATTTTGTTCAATCCTCTCACCCCATCTTATCTTAAAGAACGATTTATTTTTCTTCATGACTCACATTTGAGGTCCTTGAGGTCGTCCGAGAATCTTAGGCTGAGAATGCCTGTGCACACCACGACATTTATGGACAAGTCTTTTACTGTCAAAGCAGTTCGATTGTGGAACGCGCTTCCTGTTGTGGTGAGACAGGCGCAATCGCTGTCTTCATTCAAGAGGCAAATCAAAGAACATTACCTCTATCTCTCGAAATAAACAGATTTCAGTAGATAATATTATTTCCTACTTCTAATTAATTTGTATGTTGTGTATTTATTATATATTTATATATGTATATGTTTGTAGTATTATATATGTATGTATTTATGCTTTTTATTATGTATGTATGTATGTATGTTATTTTCGTGTATTTTTATGTTTAGATTATATATATTGATAGTATGAGTTTTATCTAGTTTCCTCACTTTTAATTATTTATTTTACACTGCCCTTTCTTTTTCCTTCTTTTTAAATCCATCCCATGGTTGTCTGTAAGACATTGCTTTAAGCGATAAGACCGCCATTTGTACTTTTTATATTTTTTTGTTTCTGTATGTTAAATTTTTTTTATGTGTACAATAAAGATTTAAAATAAATAAATAAATAAATAAAGTAACTGAGTAGGCTTTAATGATATTATACTTTGTCAGACGTCCGCCTACAATGAGGACAAACGATCTGACCTGACGACATTAGACAAGTTGAGACGTTAAAGTTATCACACCTTTTTTATCGCGAGGAAAAGCTGAAGAGCTCCTCTTTTGTACTCGGGAGGTGCTCAAAATGTCAGTGTCACTTCGCCTTCGCCAGACTACTACTATACTGACTAAAAACCCATTGGTGGCCGTTGCACTGGATATTTCAGGACGAAAATCATTAATATACAATAACACAATAGCTGACGACTACACATAATCTTTGGTAGATATAACTATATCTATAGGGATATTTAATTTATAGTATGAGTAAATTTGGGAGGTACCATATCACCATATATAGGCATATATATATAGGCACGGTATCTAATCCTTCCTAATATATAAATGAGAAAGTAACTCTGTCTGTCTGTATTTTCTCTTTTCACGCCCAAGCCGCTGGACCGCTTTTGATGGAAGTCACCACAGAGATAGATTAGATCTTGGAAAAGGACATAGGATATCTTTATTAATATACTTTATTGACAAGGGTTGAAAGGAATGAAATAAGGGTTGTAAATTTGCATGGAAAAATCTAAACTGTTGAAGCTATAGACGTCAAGCTTTGCATTTTAGTTGCTCATTTAAAAACAATAATAACATTTTTTTAAAGTAATCATAAAGGGGTTAAAATAAGAAATCAAAAACACTGCAGCTATTTCTATGAAATTTTATATTTAAGTGTATAAATGGAAAATTGACCGCCATTTTGAACTATGTACAATAATTATTATCGATTCCATTGATCTCAAAATTGATACCTGAGGCACCATTTGTTTCAACAATCTAATTTCAGAAATAGAATTTAAATTTATGGCCGCCATTTGAACTTTTTTTTTTATCCGATTGATCTCAAAGTCGAAATCTGATATATCCACTACAGGGCACGATCTGCCTCTTGAAAGTATGATTAAGATGGGATAGCTTATATAGTGCACCACGCTGTCTTAGTGCGTATTTAACACACCATAAAAAATCTTACAAAACTCTACGGTAGGCAGGTTTCCTCACGATGTTTGTCTTCATCGTTGTAATGCTTAGTGATTGGCTATTAATACACTAATAACTCCGCCGGGAACGTGTTGACAGCCGCGTCAAGTACATTTAACTACAGGTCATCATACAGGTAGAAACACAGGTACAATTACGTTGAACAAATTATAAATATAATTTACTTGTATAATTAAAATAGATTACAAAATATTGAAGACATTTTACGGTTGTAATGGAATAATTACAGTAATTAGTGTTAAACTATTTCGAACGTATAATTAGTTGGTAAGTTTGTAAATTGGTATTTATCTTATATATGCCTTTTAATTAGTTTTGAAACTACTATCAATTAAAAACTCATTTACAGAACCTTCAAAGTTGGTTTCATACGTATGGAAGATTTATTTAAAGCTACAAAATATTTTAATGGACATGCCATTGTAAAGTCAATAGTGTAAAAAGGATGTAGATTCGATCCCTATACTGAGCCATTTTTTTAAATTAGCTATATCCGTGTTCGATTGTATTTTTAATATTTGATCATCGCCGACAGCGATAAGATCACCAGTTGTATTGTGCAACTAGGCAAAGTGTTTTTTGTTTTTTATTTAAAAAAATAATCAAATTCCCAATAACGTGCCAAAAAACTTCCCATAGTTTTTTTTATCAAAGGAATCATTAAACCAACAACGGAGTTTAAGAAATTTAAACGAATAGGAATAGAAGGAGAATAAAGAGTCCGTCAAGTCTTCATTCTTATGTAACCTCGTCGCCACGCCCTATAGTCCATTGAAATGTTACATGAGCTTTGCATTTTTTAGAGGACGCAATTTTATTTTTGGGGTATATATGGTCAGGGATGCTCCTATCTAGTGGTCATGGCCTGCCCTAGTATAGGTGCTACGAGTACGCGACCTCGGCCCCCGAGCTACTGCAGTCACCCTAACTTCCCGTCCGTGACTGCAGTATCCACTCCCTCAGGCCATACTCTCCTTTTCTATAACATCCTCTACCCACAAATCCTATTTCCTTTCCCCTGTTAATGGCGGGCAGCAGCGTCATTAACGCCAGTCCCCTACTGCGCTCGCCAACCCGCCTGCCAAGCGTGGCGAGTATTGGCAAATATCCCCCTTAATGGCGACACATATTGAGACCAGGCCCCCAGACCCGGCAGCCCCACTATTCCTGGCTATGGTAGCAGTCATGGTTACGGTGGGGCAGGGGGTGCTAAGAATCCCCGGGTTGGCCCCGGCTACCACCCCCGACGACGACTGGCCCTGGTAACACACAACATTCGCATATTGAGGACAGACGAGAAGATTGTCGAACTGGAAGAAGAATTGAGCAGGTTACACTGGGATATTCTGGGGTTATCGGAAGTCCGAAGAATCGGGGAGGATATGATAACCCTGAAGTCTGGTAACCTGCTCTTCTACCGGGGGGACGACCAACAGTCCCGAGGAGGTGTCGGATTTCTCGTCCACAGGTCTCTCATCAACAACATCGTATCCACCGAAAGTGTGTCGAGCAGGGTAGTATACCTTATACTCAGAATATCCAAAAGATATTCGTTGAAGGTCATACAGGTATACGCGCCAACCTCGACACACCCAGATGAAGAAGTAGAGGAAAAGAAAGAAAGAAAGAAAGAAAGAAAGAGACATTTATTCGTTACAAGCCAAGAAATACAGCTTTAAGTTCTACATACAATATACATATAACAGTGCTTGTTAACGAAACGGCTCAGGCTCAGCATGTGCTGGTATAAACCAACGCTGGTCTTCCGCAAGGCCGGTAAATGATGTCACAAACGCCAAATACATAATACGTATAAGAAATATTTACAAATTAAACAAAACAAACTTATAGCAATATTAGCCCAGATGTGGGTACATATAAATATCTCGCGTCCCGCTGACGAGTGCACGGGTTAGTCTGTGGAGTGCACACTGAAAAAAAGGCTCCCAGGCATCTGAGCACTATTAAACGGTGACCAAATTTAACAACAACTTTATACAACTACAAGACGTTACAATTACAGTTTTGGAACAGGACATATACAAAGGTATGAGTACTAAGTTTAACAATTAGAATTCATGTTAAGAGAAGCGCTAGGTAAAACATCTCGCGTTAAAACTATATAGGTACAATGTACAGACTAAATCTGCATGGCAAGATGCTGCACAGACAACCAGACCCTTACAACCACAGGAAATAGACATGTATGAGGACATAAGTCGGGCCATACATACTTCCAAAACCTACTTTAATGTTGTTATGGGGGACTTCAACGCAAAGTTGGGCAAGAGAAGCGATGCAGAGTTGAAAGTGGGGCAATTTGGACATGGGCAACGGAACCCCAGGGGTCAGAGGCTGGCCGACTTTCTGGAGAAAGAGGGACTCTTTGCGATGAACTCTTTCTTCCAGAAGCCGCCTCACAGGAAATGGACCTGGCTGAGTCCTGACGGTTCTACGAGAAACGAGATATATTTCATCTTGACGACGAATAGACGGATATTCAGAGATGTCTCTGTGATCAACAGGGTGAAAACCGGCAGTGATCACCGAATGGTTAGGGGCACACTGAATATCAATGTCCAATCGGAAAGGCGTCGCTTGATGAAATCTACGCTCCGACCTAACCACTCCATATCCATATCCAAAACCCCGAGAGCTTTCAACTCGAGCTGACAAATCGCTTTGATTGTCTAGGAGAAAACCTTGCAGTGGACGAGCTAAACAGCGGTTTGGTAGAAGCTGTCCATACGGTGGGATCTAAGTATTTTAGACCTCGCCGTAGAGATAGACCACAAAAACTCTCGATCCACACTCTTGACCTCATGGCCGAACGTCGATCTTTAGCGCTGCAGTCTTCCGTTGACGCCGAAGCATATCGGCGGCTCAATAGACAAATCTGGAAGTCCTTGCGACACGATGTCCGTGCTCACAATACTGTGAGCATTAAGGAGACAATTGAGCGAAACGGAGGCTCCAAAGTGTTTGCAAGAGACTTGTCTATTGGGCAAAGCCAGTTGTCTAGGCTGAGGACGGAAGACGGCCGCGTAGTATCGACGAGGGCAGAGGTATTAAGGGAGATCGAGAGGTTCTACGGACAGCTTTACACCTCGGTTGCCAAACCTGCTGTTAGCTCGGCCGAAGACCCGAGAGCCGAGTTGATCCGACACTTTAGCGATGATATCCCGGACATCAGCCTGTGTGAGATTGAGATGGCCCTGAAGCAACTTAAAAACAACAAGGCGCCGGGCGAGGACGGAATAACTTCAGAGCTTCTGAAAGCGGGCGGAACGCCGGTACTGAAAGTCCTTCAGAGGCTCTTCAATTCCGTTCTCCTCGAGGGCTCAACGCCAGAGGCATGGAGCAGGAGCGTGGTGGTACTGTTCTTCAAAAAAGGTGATAAAACTTTGCTGAAGAATTACAGGCCCATCTCGCTCCTGAGCCATGTCTATAAGTTGTTTTCGAGGGTCATCACAAATCGTCTCGAACGCAGGTTTGATCTTCCAGCCTCCCGAACAAGCCGGTTTCCGAAAAGGCTTTAGTACCATAGACCATATCCATACGCTTCGGCAAGTTATACAAAAAACCGAGGAATATAACTTGCCGCTTTGTTTAGCGTTTGTGGACTATGAGAAAGCCTTTGATTCGATCGAGACTTGGGCTGTGCTACAGTCTCTCCAGCGGTGCCATATCGACTATCGGTACATCGAAGTGTTGAAGTGTATATACAACAACGCCACCATGTCGGTCCGAGTACAAGATCAGAGTACGAAGGATATTCCACTACAGAGAGGCGTGAGACAGGGAGATGTCATATCTCCGAAACTGTTCACTGCCGCGCTGGAAAATGCCTTCAAGCTCTTGCAATGGAAAGGATTCGGCATCAACATCAACGGCGAGTATATCACTCACCTTCGGTTTGCCGACGATATTGTAGTCTTGGCAGAATCGCTGGAAGACCTTAGCACTATGCTCGAAGACCTCAATCGAGTCTCCCAACAGGTGGGTCTTAAAATGAACATGGACAAAACGAAGATCATGTCGAATGTCCATGTTGTGCCCACCCCCATCGGTGTTGGGGGCTCGACTCTTGAAGTTGTTGACGAATATGTCTATTTAGGACAAGTGGTCCGGTTAGGCAGGTCCAACTTCGAGAGAAAGGTCAATCATCGAATCCAACTCGGTTGGGCAGCGTTCGGGAAACTACGCGACGTCTTCTCGTCCAAAATACCTCAGTGCCTTAAATCGAAAGTCTTCGATAGTTGTGTGTTGCCAGTGATGACTTACGGCACCGAGACGTGGCCTCTCACTATGGGCCTTATTAGGAAGCTCAAAGTCACTCAACGAGCTATGGAGAGGGCTATGCTCGGTGTTTCCCTACCCTTTTTTCGTGTTATCTCGGAAACTTACGAAAAATTTGTAAAAATATAATTTGTAGCGAATTGTATTGCCTACAAATATGTTTATATAACTTTATGCCCTAAATTAAAAATTAAAGAAGTTATAAGCAAAAAGGTGAGTAAATATTATAAGCAAAAAAGTGAGTAACAATTTATAAAAAAAATTATTTATTGCTCTATAACTTTTTATAAAAAATAGCTCACTTTTTTGCAATTTTTATTAACCTATTCTGTGCTACTAATGGGTTAAGGTCTCCCTCAACTCATTCCACTTATCTCTATCAGTTGCTGATGCCATCCAAGTGCTGCTAAATTGGTCGAGATCGTCGCGCCACCTTTTCCGAAGCCTGCCGCGTTGCCTCTCGCCATCCTTAGGCATCCATTGATTGGCAATCTTTGCCCACCTCTTTGGGTGCATCCGGATGACGTGGTCCACCCAATCCCAGTTTAGTTTAGCTGATTTCTGTGCAACATTCTTGACTCTGGTTATGGAGCGCAAGGTGTTAGTGGGTACTCTGTCCATGCGTGTTACGCGTAGCATCCTGTGCTCCATAGCTTTTTGACAAACTTGGACCTGGACCTCTGAAGTTCGGTCAAACACCAGGAGCACTGTATGTTAGAATTGGTAAGATACAAGTCGAAGAGTCTACTTTTAAGAGAAATAGGAAGATTTTCCTTAAGAAATTATTTCTTCACTTTTTTGCTTATAACTTCTTTAATTTTTAATTTCGGGCAAAAAGTTATATAAACATATTTGCAGGCAAAACAATTTGCTACAAATGATGTTTTTACAATTTTTTGATAAGACGCATAGTTTCCGAGTTATCGCGAAAAAAGTGTTTTCACCCCTTTTTCAAAGATGCCGGCCGGGGGACAAGGGTGGCAACCCCATAAACTTGAGTTTAAGCTTCTATTGACCCCCCAAACATGTCCCAAAAATAAAATTGCGTCCTCTCAGAAATGCAATATTCGGTCCTTAAATTGTAACATTTCAATGGACTACTATGGACAGATGGCGGGACGACTTGACTTGACTTCAAGAGGGCCGGCAGCAACTCGATTTATAAAGCAGTAGAACGGGCACTGTGGCGTACCTTGGGAAATTTCTATGTTCAGTAGTGGACTGCAATGATGATGATGAAGAAAGACCTTTTTCCTACAATATGCCAGGAGTGGCATACATACATAATACTATGTATGTGTGATAAAAAGAAAACCTGATCCGAGATTGCCTTAGTCAAATTCTGTGCTCCTAATCTTGTTAATTCCGTTTGGCGTGTGGTGCTTATGGCTTAGGACATTATATACAAGTAAACCCTGTAATAAAATAATAATTACACCTGTAAATACACCCAACATTCATAGTCCTGACCCTTACCTAAGATCGAGTCTTTTGTAGTGGGTACCCAGGAAATCTGAGAGACTTTTTGGTTTCAAAAACACCTAGACCTGAAATAAATTGCTGTGCGGCGATCGAACCCGCGGCTTCACGCTTCACAATCAGCCTCCTACCAATTGAAATGTATTTATTTATTGGTCACGTAGGCAATTTAAAAGCTCTTATGACAAGTCAATAAATTACGCTACGAAGGCTGTCAGTAGGAGGACTATTCAAAAAGTAGAGAAAAAGCTAAACCTACAACTACACGTAGAAAAAATATAACCTTCTAAATAATTTACTCCAAGAAAATAAAACCAAAAATATATCTTTGAAAATAGCCCCTATATTGTTGCAGGAATGGATTCAGCAGTCTTTTTTGAGTGTACTTGTAACTGCTACAGATGAAAGCTGAATAAAAACTTCCTTATTGCCCGCGCCCCACGCTTTGTTATAAACTGCAGATGTTTCTGGGTCACCGAGTTGCTTAAACTAAGCGCCCAAAGAACACTTGCAACGTTTTGTGCTCGGATAACCGACGAAGCGTTTTTGTCCCTCTAAAATTAATTAATAATCCTAGTTTTATTAAACTGTAAATGGAAGATAGTTTCTTTTGAAGCATATACTAGTGAATAGTGATTTAATTACAAATCTTATCACTTACCATCAGATTTCGTGTAGCTATGATACCGTGAAGTATAGAAAAGTAAAAGTAAAGGTTTGGATAAAAGAGAACATTTTTCTTTTATTTTGTCACCCAGTATAATCCAACTAGGCCGTCTGATACACAGGATTAGACCAAACTGCTCGTGACCCCAAAATACGACACTTGCGTGGGTCGTTATGATGGGTTTCTACCATCACTCTTCGGGACTCTCAACTGGTCTCTCATATGTGAGAAGGCCGCCTGGGTAAGTAACACAGTAATGTCTATTGCCCCCGCCAAACATCAGTATTAATAGCCAAAGTAACTTACTGGACATATTGAGAGTTAAGATCTTATGCCACAAGATGGCAAGCGCAGTGGAATGCCAAGCATTGCTTTGTAATTAAAGGTGTTGTTTGGTTTTGCTTCTGTCCGTATCGCTTACCACCGCTTAAAATTATGACTCTGATACCGTTAAATAAGTCCAATGATAATAATGTAAAGAAGTACAATACGGATTTTGCACCATAAAAACGTCTTATAGTAAAAACAAAATACGGTTTAATATTCCTTTATTCGATAAAAACACTTCAAGTATCCTGAAATATGATATTAATTACATAAAAGATAACATTTTCCTCGCTGAGAAATTACTTTTAAATTCTAAAATGAACTTTATTTTCTTTTGTATGAAGCAGGAAAACGTTATTTATTTAATTTTGTTTCTTTGAACGACCAACATTTATAGAATTTGTTTACATTTTTATAAGTCAAAGAAAAAATATTATAGAGTGCACAAAGTTTATACAACCCTCCTTACATCTCAATTAGCTGATACTTGTGACTTTGTGCGTCATATGTTTATAATTATGTAGTTATTACCCGTAACTTCGCTTGTATGAATATATTTAAATGAATTTATAGTTGTCAGTAACATGGACACGAATAGTGAATTTATTTTTGAGAACAGTATTTTGTGTAACCTATCATAGGTTTCCTAAATTACGACACAATTGACCATTTTAATCGGGAGATTTTAATCTCTTAAAAAAGACCGGGATGCCTAGATACAATAAAAATCTAAATAATTGCATTACCCTATAAAAATTTAATAGAACAGCAGTTACTAAAGCTATCGCTGTATAAATTGTTGTTTTTTTTATTCGTATTACAATTGTGTAAGGGCATATACGTACATATCGCGGTAATGAAATTCATACTTAACCCATATTAATGCGGTACCTTTCGGGTTCAGCCTTAGTTCGTATTTCTTTGTTATTCAGTTTCCAGTAGGTCGACTTATTTTTGTTTTTTTTTTATTGTAATGATAGACTGTGAAGATTATACTGTACTTACCACAACACTATAGTCACTTCTTGTTGCCAGTAGATTTATAAAACCCATATGTACATAAAGACAATTCTTTTTCCAAGAAGGGGTAGGCAGAGGTGTAACAAGTGCACCTACATTTTGCCTCGTATTTTCCATCTCACGATATGATAGGGAGTAAACCTATCGTTATATCGGGCATAAATTCCTGACTTCGGGCTGATAGTGAATACAAAAATGCAATATCCTTTGCCCGACCTGCGATTGAAACCCTAGACCTTAGCATTGCAATTATATTGCAGTACAACTACGCTACTGAGGCAGTCTTTATATAATAAAGGAAAATTTTATATAATACCCGCTCAACAATGCACCAAGCAATAATTTTAATCACAGATAAAATGGTAGTTAAGCAAAACATAAATATTCCTCCCATCTTGCCATGAAGCCATAAATTCAGTAGCTTCGCTTTATGATTTGATATTAAATATTTGTTATTTCCATTTTGAATCTCGAGGGTGCATAAAGACGGCCCTTGAAGAATTTACGACATCAATAGACCGGGAAATTATTGGACCCAATTTCGGTGGTCCTTTTGTGCGTAAGGCAGTGGCACTTTTGCATAACATCAAAGAATCCCGTCACACTCGTTTGTTATTCAAATGGACACTTAGAGCTCAAGGGTTATGTAGTCGGTCGTGCCGGTAAAAATACTGATAGTTAATAGATTTTTGGGAATTCTTATTGCATTTAATGTTTATTTGCGGCAGTTTCACGTTTCTTACGATATATGGGGTACTTTATTTTCAATTTTATAAGTCGTACTGTAGGGCACGGGTCTACTCTACATTCGAGAGAATTATTGAGAATGATTACGTCATATAGTCCACCACGCTGGCCGAATGCGAATTGTGTGGTTAGTTTGAAATCTTCGTCCTCACCCTTGCTCACTTTTTCCTTCATTTTCTCATCATAGCAACGCGTTTAATCTCTGAATTGCAGGATGGTGAGCGCAGTGAAATGCCAAGCATGGCTATGTAATTTATGTTCTTGTGTGATTTTGCTGCTGTCCATAAGCAGCCGTATCACTTACCTTCAGCCGAATCGTATGCTGGTCTCGCTAATGAATAGCGAATTTTGACAATAAAAAAAGGCGTCGCACTGTTTTATTGGTTGGATAAGGCCTGTATGGTAAAACGAAACCCATTTTATTAGTTCTTACATTAAGTAGAAGTATTGTATAATGTAGAATGTAGTACAATTAAAGCTTGACATATGTTAATGTATTTCTTATTGTTTTTAAATGTTTTATATTACTTATTTTCATTACCCATAATATTTTCAAACAAAATGCAGCTTATTAAATACTTTCCCTTCGTTCGAACTGTTTTCAAAACCATCGCGCTCACACCACGAAACCCATAATTTGTGGGTAATGTTAACAAGAGAACACCCAATAATCTATACAAATAAATAAAATTGAAGTGTCTATTTGTAAAGTGAAAATAAAAAAAAATATCCAACTACATATCGTTATATACACGATACCTAGAACGAAAATGACCTTAGATTTTTTTTGTCTGTCTGTCTGTCCATCTGTCTGTCTGTCTGTCTGTTTGTTCCGGCTAATCTCTGAAATGGCTGGACCGATTTTGACGGGACTTTTATTGTCAGGTAGCTGATATAATAAGGAGTAACATTGGCTACATTTGTTTCAGAAAATTTATTTATTTAAAAAAATAACTTAAAAAAACGAACTTAACTTTTTTGTTAAATTCCACGCGGACAAAGTCGCGGGCACAGCTAGTCAATAATAATTACTTACAATTAGAAGACAAGCTTTTACATACGACGGATCTACAGAAAACATAGCTATAGTGCAATAAATTCCCGTACATATACCAACTCGCACGAAACATAATAACCACTCCAGCCCGCGAACATAGTGGACTCATAAATTGGCATACTTGAAAAACCGGCTGGTAGTGCCCGCTGGCTGCAGTTTCCATTTAAAGCCACAAAACTTTCCTTTGTAGATAGCCATCACGAATTTTGTTACGTTAACTGCATGCTTACCCTTTGTAAAACAAACAGGGGCATGAAGAGACTTTTGCGAAACAAAATTGAAGCCATTCAAGTAATAGGCAGGGTTTTGTACGTTTCGTGATCACGTTTTCCGGTTAGGTATTTTGAATACCTGTACGGTTGGGGACAGGTTCCAAAAGTTAAAACTTTTTCCGTGTTTTGTTTTTCTTTTTCAGTTATACTATATATTACAGTGTAATTTTTAACCTGCTGTAACTGAAAACCTGCGGCGCTTATTTGTGGAATAAATTATGTTGTATTAATTATTTTTAACTGGTCATTCAAATTTATTGAAATATGTATTTATTATAATATATTTCCACGACTAGGCTCGGCTTTAAAGTACCAAACTAGGGTTTGATGTGTATTCCACTTATGTCATATTAATTAATCTTCATTGCACTTATCATCGTGTTACAGTCATGCGAGTATAAAAATCTTCAACAAACAAATACTATAAGGTTATGAATGAAAACGTATATCCAGTATACAAAGAGCGATTCATAAAACGGCATTTGCGGTAGTCTACAAGACGTGCCCTTATACCACGGAATTTCTAGTTGCATTCACCGTTGATTATGCCGCAGCCATTACACGTGAGCCCCCTGCTATTTTATATTTTACAATATCGTGTTGCCCGTCGCACCGTGTGATAGATTATCTTGTACAATGATACGACAGTTTGCAACCTCACTATTATTTAGGGAGAAGTTTTAAAAGGATACGTTTTTAATAACCCGAACTGAATTCAATTAATCATTCGTGTTTGCGTAGGGGTAACAAATGAGTTTCATGGTTGAAAGCACAAATGGTGAAATTGTAGGATATGCGTGTTGTTTATGTCTGATAGTTTTTTTATTGCAATAAATGGCGAAATGAGCTTGCCATACGCCTGATTTTAAACGATAAAACTACTCATGAACAACAAGACCAAACAACACCTTCAGATCCATTAGTTTCAAGTCTATTTTGAAATAAAGTTAGCGCGAAGTGAGAGAAGGCAGTGCAGCCCAGGAAGTGACAATAGAGAAGAGTTTTGTGCGCCTCACAATGACGGACTGGGTGGACATCAACGGGCGTAATTTGAACTTCAATGAAATTCTTGGCATTCCATTGCACAGCCATCCTGAGACACAAGATGTTAAGTCTCAGCATGTCCAGTAGCTACTCTGGCTAGTTTTGTGAGCTGTGAGGGCGGGACAGTCTCCAGACCTACCCAGGTGACTTCTCGCATACGAGGGACCTACCACCAGTAAGTTAGATCTTAGGTATTGGGAAGAAGAAAAGCGTTGAACTAGTACATTCCTACCATAACATTGTAATACATTGTAGCACGGCTTTTCAAAAATACCACTATTTTATTGTTGTGTTTATTACCACGAATTTTAAGCGGTCAGAAGTCAGCGGCCTGTGAAGACTAGAGCGCTGCCGCTCCCGACGGACCGTGTTTTATCGAATTTACACGTTTCAAAAATCCAATCGTGTACTGTTGAACGAAAAATGTCACTGCAAAATAGGACTTCATAATACAAGTGGGACGTGGACCGAGCAATATGCTGACGTTTTTACCTACTGCGCGAACACTTGAAACTCGATTTTCACCGTACCGACGGAATGGTGGAATAAGTACTCAGTCTATGTTGAATTACTACACTATTTTAAGTCTCATTGTTCTTGGTATAAACTTTAATTATACTTTAGACTTTAAATGAAATGTCAACAATTTTGCTTTCATAACGTTGATAACAGCGGCGCTTGAATGAGATTTTTTCTTCGGTCGTGATTTATTAAGTCGTTTTTTAACGTCGCTCTTTCTATTTTATAGATTGAAGAGTACTTAATTTAATTGCTTACTTTGTTGTTTGAGGTATTAAATTGTTAACATAGTATTAAATTGTGTCGTTATTTTTTAAATCAAACTTAATGATAAGTGAAAAGTGTTGTTTGTTATGGTAATTATGAGAGACTTTAAGCATCATACTTTGAAAAAGATCTTACGTAATGATGTGCTGTTTTGCTTTTGACCACTATCCCAAATGATTCCATAGGACGCATTCCTGTTTGATATCCTTCTCTTCTTGTGATCTTTGCTTTCCATTATGACCCCCTTATGTTTCTTGATATCAGTCTTTTTCAGATTTTTAATACTGATTTTATTTGAAATAAAACAAAAATTACAAATAGTTAGCATCAATGTGAGAAATCGTTAACACATACACAATAAAGCCATATCTCAAGTCAAAAATAATAAAAAATAACTTGTTGCAAACAGATGTGTTACTGCGGCAATTGGGTTACCGTCTTTTCTAAACCATTTGATATTTTAAAAAAATACACAATTTAGGCGTGAATTTCGCAAACTACTTGAAATCTTTTAGCTGTTTACCGTATTACACGTCAATATTTACGACTTTACCTATAAAAGTATCCCTGTTTTTTGAACAATACTTGTATCTTATTGTGAAGGAAAGACTACGAGTGTGATTGTTGGTTGAATTTAAACCTTAGGTCACATAAACCAATGATTTTCGCAGAGAGACAAGCCGGGACTAATAAATGTTCATGTCCGATTTTTGACTAATGTAGGCTGCTATTGACGATTTGTTACTTTCGCCCAATTCCTGAATCAAAATTCCTTCGGTATTTGTTAGGTAATTCAATTTGCTATAAGAGCAACTCTTCAACAAAATTTTAACGAAGAGTTGAAAACTCGTAATTGTTCAGTGTTTCAGACGTAATTATACAAAGTTTCTTAACAAACTTCTTCAACCAATTAAAACTAAAAATCCTATTTAATGAAATAAAAGAATGAAGGTAATGAAAGCGAATATCTTAGTGGCTCGCGGGCAGACATACAAATTACATTTTCACAGCCACTTTCTACGATGATGGAAAAAAAATATATAAAAAAAAACCAACTGTGCTGTTATTCCAATACTCAAACCCTGGTGAACATATTTCTTTCTTTTTCCTTTATTTGCGTAGAAACCGTTTCCGACTGTATTTGGACGGTCATGGCTGTGCATTCCCCATAAATATCCCCTCCGGAAGCATGACAAACAATTGTGTTGTTGAACAAAAAATTGTGCTTCGACAGAAAACCTCTCGCTGTGGAATACGTACGAAATGTTGATTTCGAATTGCTGACGTAAGTTTATGCGTTATTTATGGGCTAAATCAGACAATTTTTCTACGTATTTAAACGTATCAGCATTAGATAATTCACAAGACGCTTCACGATTTTTTAATAAATATCCATTTTCATGTGTTTAATGCTTTTGTTTTTATGTATTGTTGTATTTGTCTTTATAAATGTGTTCGTAAATAGCCTCATTAGTCTAAAAGCAGTAAACATAAGGTTTTGCAGTCGTATAATATGATTTTCTTTGGATTAAACTATGTTTGATTATCTGGTCGTAATATAATTAACCTCATTATTCTTTGCAAGTATTATAATTATAATGCCCCAATAAAATTGAATAAAAAATAGTATTCATTTGAATAGTGAACGAAATAACGAGAATCAAAATTTCCAATTTATTTCATTTATTTTTGTAATCTGTTGACTTGTACATCCATTAGAACTTCAAAATCTATTTCAAATAAACAATAATCCTATTTCAATTCTAATTCCATCAAACACACGTATTTGTTTGTCCTAAATCTATTTGTGTTATTTAATTTAATCCTCTTTACGAACAACTAAATCAATCTTGATTAATCAAGATTTGGGTACAGTATAATTTGTTTGTATTGTCTATCATTTATTGGTAGAATTGTAGATGTGTTGGCACATAAAGCCAAATTGATTACCTCAAGAATCAATGTAATCATGATTGAATAGTCTGCGAAATACGTTTTATATTTAACACCTGTAATATATGTTATTTGCAAAATTATTTTTGGAATTCGCAATCAGATTGTAATTTTCTATGAAATACATAATATCCATTTTACATTTATTTACTAAGTAGTATATGGGTTGTGTAATGCCTGGTACATTTACTGATTTACAGAGCCTTTTAAATAAGTATTTTTTCTTCTCTCTCTTTATCTACAGCCATAGGTAGTCCACTTGGTAAATAAGGAGGATTTTCAGTGTTGGAAGTGACCGGTATTTTTTGTATATTTTTTTTGAGTTAACCCTTTTTTACGATTTTGCTAGTGACCAAAATATATTTAACAATAAATATCGCAGACCACGACGAAAGCCTCATTGCAACAACTCAAGATCTATTAAATCAATTTAAACTAATATAAGTAGGTAGACATGCCACATCCGTACTAAAAATCCGAATTTCGAAAAGTATATGACAAAGGAATTTCAAGCAATTGTAAAGTTTGTTATTATATATCGGCGATATCCCACTATGCAGAATAAATGCAATCACTAACCACAGATCGAAGGCTGAGCACGTTCGGACACATCGTGTCATGGCCCATCGGTGTGTCCGTCCTTCACTAGTAAATATAGAATCGAGTGGGGTAATTGCATTGCATTTTGATGATATAGCAGATCTCTTCTTTACATTTTATGATAAATTGGGACAATTTTTTCATAATAATGTTATCTTAATGTTGTTTTACTGGTGGTACGTCTCTCATATGTTTCACAGGAAAGGTACTACCTCATCATTGATTTCTCCAGTTAAACAGATAACACCTAAGCAGAATGAATAAATATAATGTTAAGTTCTTTATTTATGTGTGAAGTTTGCTGAATTTCACTAAGTTGATGTGGTTGAATATGGCTTACGCTCAATTGAAATCGCGATTGTAAAGGTTTGCCGGGTTCAACAAGGGGCGATTGAAGGCTGGTACAGTAAATTATATAGTTCTTTGTTAAAAAAATAGTCCGTTTTTATTTATTAGTCTATTTTTTTTTCTTTTTTATAACTACGAAGAGAATCTCTTAGGACAAGCCAGTGTCCTAAGAGACTCGCCAAGCTCCGGAGATTTTTTTTTGCGTGCAACTGTTGATCCTGACTGACAGGAATTCCAATGGTGTGGGCGGGAAAGTCTCTAAAATATTCATTAACCTGCACTTTGACAATCTGGCTGTCTAAGGCCAAACGCTTCCCAAATGTAAAAAAAGTAATTGTACTATGTTGTATATCGTTTAATTTGTAGTAATGGTTTAATAGACGATTTATTCGCGTGAAATCATATTTATTCCACTGTAACCTGCCTAAGAAACACGCGAGGTTAATTGTTGGTGCTCAATTTAATATGGTATTTTTGTATTAACGACTAGAGAACAATTAGGGTTTTACAGTTGGGGTTGCAGGAAGCCGCTGGGTGCAAGCTGTTTATAATAGGTCTATGGGGGAGGCCTGTGTTCGACAGTGGACCTGTAGCCGAAGAGGACGAGAGATAAAAAGAGAGGGGGGGGGGGGGGTTGAGATAGAGATACATCGAGAGAGTATTATTACAACACAGGTTTGACATGAAATTTGCTAGCATATGCTATGGTTCCAGCCCATTCGACAGACACTTTTAATTATTTATTTATTTACTTGTAAGTAAGCATTAGAAAATAAAATTAGTCACAAGGGACACAAAATTTTAATCGATGTTTAACAAATTTCTGTAAGCATATATTATTATATTAGTGAAAATTGAATTAATTACTTAATCACAAATTACTTTATAAACCTTTGGTAAGCGAAATTATATTCAGTTATTATAATTCTAAAATGAGTTTCAGTGGAATTTAGAAGCCCTATGTATATTTTTTTTCTTTTTCAAATACTTTGTGTACAACAACATTGTAGATACAGTACGACAGGAAAAGTAGCTCGCCACGACCATTTTTATCGAGAATTTTGGAGTCATAGCGCTCCTTTTATTATAAAAACAGAAACATCATAAATAGATGCCAACAAGGATTTGGTAGAATTTTTTTATTAATTAGGAGGATTTATTTTTTATACATCACTCCCTGATTTTACGTGGAACACTCCACACCTACACAAATCTTTGATATAATATTTTTCTTGTTAATTAGGATTTATTGATCAGCTATTTCTATATTACGATATAATATAAATATGTTTATGTCGGCAGCGTGCGATGACTCACCTAGGGTATGACTGGACTGGACGAGAGATTGTGGGCGCTAGGATCAAACTCGTTGACTAGACAAAATAACTTTTCCACACTGGTTGTCCTATCACAAATCAAAAGCGTTGATCCCTTAATATCTAAAAGCTGTAATCCCAAAAGGGTGACATCGGCTGGTTACAAAGTTTTGAGTTCATTTATTCTACATAATAATTAGATAAATGATTAAAAAGATAATATTATATACTACTCATCAGAAAAATCGAAACACCTTGCAAATTTATGTTTTGTATCTTTGATCAAATATACACATCAGGGATGTTGCGAATATTCGCATCCGCATCCGCAGTAATCGATGCGGATATTTATGCGGATGCGGATGTAATACAAAATGAGATAAGACAGAAATTTGGCGGTGCCGGCGAATGGCGCGTGCCGTTCGGACGTGACAATGACCAATGGGAGAAAAATATCGGATCGCAAATACAGACTAGCTACTTAAATTAATTTTTTAAATTAATATTGTAAAATAAGGGTAGCTGAATTGTAACAGTCACAGAGCGGACGTCTAATAACTAAGTCCGCCCCGTGACCACGAAAGCTGTAAAGTAATCGAAACGTCGGGAACTCAAAAAATGTAAAACTTAAACCAAATCCGCGATAAAATCCGTAAATAATAGTTTTATGATCCGACCTGTTTGTTGTTGCTATGATGTTAGATTCTTCTAGTGAAAATGAGAGTCGACAAATACCAGAAAATGGTAGCACTGAAGCTGTACTCAAAAATAATTTATTTCTTACCCCAATAAAAAAAATGTCTATGTGGATGAAAATCCTCTTAAGTGGTGTTTATCGAGAGGAATTAAAGATATTATTGCTGATAGCACAAAGATTTTTATCCACTCCACTAATTAGTAATCCTAGCGTATTTGCAGCGTGGGTTTAATTTACCAACCTCTTCCTAAACGCCTTGTTATCAGAAAAAGCGGCGCGGCGTTATACTTAATAAATGAAACGGTGTTCTTTTGCGAGCTCTTAGGACTACTCAAAACGAAGGTAATGCATTTAATTATCAATAGAGAAGATAGTTAGAACCTTGCACAAGCATGGGATCGAATTCTACACTTAATTATATCGGAACCCAAACGACCAACGCAACAGCTCAAACAGGGAGCTTCTTCTGCGTAGACTGAAATGCAAAAACAGATTAACGATTTAAAATAACTTTTTAATATAATAATTGTAAATTACGGGTAATTAAGTTCCGCCCCGTGACCATGAATCCTTTAAAGTAATCGAAATATCGGGAAGTTAATAAATTAACATAGATATATCCATAAATATTAGTAAGCGATAAAATCCGTAAATAATTGTTTAATTTCAATATTCATTCCGCATCCGCGGATGTGAGCCTTTGAAAATCCGCATCCGCATCCGCGGATGTGAAAAAATCGACATCCGCAACATCCCTAATACACATACATATTTGATCGAAGTGTTGTATTATCAGAAAATGTGTATAAATTAAATTTGAATTTAGGACACCAACATAAGGATTTGCAAAACCTCATATTATTCACACAACAATTATTCACACTGTTGAACGAAACTTGACATGTATTCGTAAATATTCACATTTTTTTGTTATTTCTTACAAAACATAAACTTGTAAGGTGTTTCGATTTTTCTGATGAGTATTATAGACCCCACCACGGCATATATGTTTTTTTTTTATTGCTTTGAATGGCGAGACGAGCATGCCGTTCGCCTGATGGTAAGCGATGCGACCGCTCATGAACAGTAGCATAACCAAACAACACCTTGGATTACAAAGCAATGCTTGGCATTCCACTGTGCTCGCCATCCTGAGACACAAGATGTTAAGTCTCAATATGTCCAGTAGTCACTCTGGCTACAATGTCCTTCAATCCGAAACACAACAGTGCATTTAAACTGCTGTTTGACGGGAAAAATAGATATTGCGGTGGTCCCAACCAGGCAGCCTCTCACATATAAAAGACCTACCACCAGTCAGATACATAGTTAAACTTGATAAAATAATAGACTAGTTACATTAAAACAACAAGGTCATTATCACTAGCATTTAGCCCTACGATCAAATTACTCACGACCAACTTACACCACTGCGTATAGTTTCACTAGTGTCAGTGGCTTGGGGAATAGGACGGGCACACGGCGCCCATTACAAGTCATCTTGCTAAGAGCCGTCTACGTGAATTGATTGTTTGTGCTAATTATAGCACGACGCATGACGTCTACGTGCATCTCAATGGGATTGCTTATAAAACATCTATGATTTGTATGGTCACTTGTTTAACAATCATTATAACATATTTTAAATTAGATATTCGACGTCATTCGACGTGTATTGATAGTCAATCACCTTAAAATCAACCAATCGCTTTAAAACGGTGAAGGAAAACATCGTGAGGAAACCTGCATACCATAGCGATTTATAAGAATTTCTATGGTATGTAAGTCCACCAACCCGCATTACGCCAGCGTGCTGGACTGTATGGCATAACCCATCTCAATCGTACTCTCGATTGTAGAGTAGACCCTTGCCCTGCAGGGGTACGTATATGGGCTGATACAATACATTTTGACGTCATATTTAATTTGGCCTGATCTTATAATGTTCATGAAATCCTCGGAAATATTATATAATTAAAATATTTGCATCCAATTACATAATGATGAGTGTATAAATGTTTTTATTTCTCACATCTGTAAGCATAGTTTTTGATAGATACCAAGGTAATAATAAAACAGTGTTTTCTTCGTATTTCACACAGTTTTTTTTTTACTTAAACGTGCGATTAAATAAACGTCCGTTCCGCGCTAATCGCAAAATAAACAATAACAACTTTAACAAAATAGGCAAATTAATTATAAATCTCTAGATCATATAATCAATAAAATTTTAATGGAAACAATTTCACTAATATGATTCAGCATGAAAACAGACCCTAAGCTTAATTGAACGGAGGTCGGGTAAAGACAGCGAAAGAAGATTGTCCAAATTAGTAATACCTATCAGAATGTTTAATTAGTTTGCGTTAAGATGAAATTTCGGTGGAAAATTTGGTACCTAATTACTGAAGGGCTATGTTTAATATTAAGAACCACAGCTTGGTTCGCTATCTTCCCTGGAGGCTGTCTTGTTATCGACGTGTTATTAAGAACATTCTGCTTAATATTTTACTTACTTATCTGGGGTTTTAACTTTATTTACGGCCGTTCTCTATATCCTATCTATCTTAACAAGGGGTTAAAATAGCTACCTTGTCTTGTCGGTACAATTCTACGCTTCATTAAACAAAAATACAGGGTATATCAAGACTGCTACCGAAAACGAAGCCGGGTGGTAGTTTAAGCGACTTCAGACACATTGCAACAGAAAATGTAAAAAAGAAGCGACGGTTTTTTTTGTTATTTTTTTCATATGGTCGTATTTGGGGTGGTAAATACATTTTTTTCCTAAAATAATAGTGTATACCCTTTTATTTATTAAGACTCTAAGGTATGGATTTACCACTCCAACATTTAAAAAATCATTTTTTTTTAAATGTTGTGTTATGGCGAATGCCGTAATACATCATTTCAATAACGATCTAGCCTTATGACTAATACGTTATTTAAATTTAACCTAAGCTTCTAAAGAGACTACGACTAAGAATATGTCCAATAACACGTTTCTTATTGTCTCTATTAAGGGGAATACACAATGTTCGCGTGTTCTTTTTCACTAGCACTCACTGCACTATGTTTCACTAACTGTTTAGTGATGAACTCGAAAGGTTTTGTTCTTTTCAGTCTTCCCACTAAGTCCGTGTTATCAAGGAGCTGGATAGCCTCGACGTTCACGTGATGGTGAAGCCTATGTTCATGAGCTTCAGCATACTTTTTCAATATTTCTAACGAAGTCTACCTTGAGGTCCCGATGAAGATCTTCATTTCTTACGTACCATGGGGCGTTTGCTATGTTCCGCAGTACTTTGTTTTGAAAACGCTGTATTATTTGCATATTGCTTGATGTAGTACATCCCCACAACTGTATACCATAAGTCCATACAGGATCATAAAAATAAATTTCGCGTTTCTTTGCGAAATTTTTAGTTGCATTGTGCTTGTAGTCACTAAAACTACCACCCGGCTTCGTTTTCGGTAGCAGTCTTGATATACCCAGTAGATATATATTTATGTAATCTAGCTATCTATAAATATATGCACCATAATAGATATGATATAAGACCTCTCTATTTTTGTTAACTGAATCATAATTGCATCGAAATATCTAATGAAATCTCTTGTTAAAGAAAGATAGATTATGGTTAAGCATTGTAAAGTCTACTTCCTATAAGATGGGGTCTTCTAGTCAATATACAAATAAATAAATAATGCTTTCTTACATCATTAGGCAGGTACAAAATTATGTGTATAAATTATGTAGAAGGCAAAAGAAGGTGGCTCAGCTCGTGCTGACCGGGCCATAGATACCGAGCAGCGGCGATTTTCAACCTCTTCTTAGATATGAAACACATCAATTGTATAGCTTAGGTATTAAAAGAATATTTTTAATATTTTATGAAATTATTCCAGAAATTAGTATATTTCTATGTTGCATTTTGGTTTAGTTCATCTAGATCTACCGAAATTGTTTGTTGTATAATATATAAATTTTTATTTTTCATGATTCTACAATCGCAAGTCTTTTGATTGGCAGAGTAAAAAAATCGATATTAAAAATATTAAGCCTTCTAAATTCAGGAATACCATAGCGGCACATAATAAACTTGAAGTAGTAATTTTAGGACAAACCAAAGGATTTATTATTAATTTAAACGTAATACTAACATACTAGGCACCAATATCACTAACCAGTTTACAAAAACATAAATAATCCTTATCTCCACAAGGAAGCCTCCGTATCAAACGGTAAGACGCTGCTAAAGATTATCGTGTTGTTTTCAACGTATTATAAAGATGTTACAGAAAACGAAATACCAATTTCCGCACATTTAGAAAGGCCCCATAAATAAGTAAATGTAACGGCGCCATTACCGGGTTTTATTTTATTTACACACCTCAAGTATTCTCAAGTAGGCGTATAAAGTGTGGGAATTACCAGTCGGTAGCTGTGTCGTGAAGAACAGCGATAAATAAGAACGCGTTGGCGCCATGTTGTAAATTCACAGTAAGACATATTTATTTTAATAATTTATATAAATAAATATTTACATAAATAAATAGACCCAACACATGCAGTCACATAAATAGTCCTAACCCCACTCTAAGATCGAGTCTTGCGTTGTTGGTATCAGGAACTACACGAGACTTTTTGGTCTCACCGAACACCCAGACCCGAATTACCTGTGGTTCACACAAATATTTGTTTCGGTGCGGGGATCAAATCCGCGTCCTTTCGTTTCATAGGCGGCGTTTTACCACCCGCTAGACGTATTTAAAATTGGTAACAAAATTATTATCTCTACTATAATTTCGACATAACCTTCGTTTTTTAATATTTCGATTCTAAAGAGAAGCCATCTATAATTTAAAAAAGAAGAAGAATTTCTTTTCTTAGAAAAGATTTCTCAGTGCCTACAAAAAGTTCTTTACTGAACGTCCATACGTAATGTTGTGAACAGCTTCTATCTGCCTCTCGCAAGCCTAGTACGGCGCGGATATATCGAGTAAATTAAAAAATATGACTCAAATACGCTCACGAATATCCATAAACTACGGCGAGCAATTAATTTATTTTAAATTGCTGTGGAAGTCTAACAAACGTTCTTTGGGTATCGATTTAGTTGGAAACGAGACCAGTGAATAAACAGAGCGAATTTAAAAATGAATATCATAAATGGTAAAAAAATGATTTATATTTTTTATGTATTTTAGTTCGGTGGAAGGTTTTTGTGTAGTAAATTGGTTTTGGAGTTAAATTTCCGGTTCGAGTAATTTATTTTTGGGAGCTGTTATTTTTTTTAAAATACTATTGATTTAACTGGGGATAGAACTTGCGTATTGTATAATTAGTACAATTACGTATGTATTAAAGTCCTACTTTATGATTACTACGTGGAAATTAAATTCGACAAACTGTTGATTTTACTAGTGGCATATGCTACCACCATAGTTTATGAAAGATTTTTAGTAACATTTTGTTATTAGCACCACACATAAATATAAATAAGTACTCATATAAAGTGAGTAAAAATTAATTATATCGCTTACTTTCGTATACTGTTGAAACTAAAAGAACTTAATATTCAGACTAATCAAAAGTTCCACCTTGTAATACGTAAAGGTTTATCTCAAAATCTTTGAGTGAAATGTACGTAATTAACAACTTGGAATATTCAACGACCTATAAACATTTCTTACTTGAGTACAAGAAATTTTCAAGAATACAAACACTTAATGTTTGAATGAACATAAAAAATCCATTCCACTTTGGCAAGTTCGGAAAAAGTTAAATTTAAAATCAACTGCCGACATCCGTTCACTGAAATCAAATTATTTTCGCCACCGTGAAAAATGGAAAAACATTTTCCTTTTTTGATCCTTAGAAAACAAGTTGCCTCCAATATTTTGAATAAACATCAATTCTCAGTAATGATCTTTTTCACGTACAATAAATTCTGCTTAATGATTCGAGACTAGTGTTGCTTGAAACATATGAAGCATAATCTTATACGGATAATATTATACGAAATATTATGTATAATATGTATCCTGTTTTAAGGAGGATTCTTATAAAAAATATGTTATATTTTACATATGACTCATACGTCAGCGATTAAGTAGAAGTGCCCCTAGGAGCACATTTGTATTTTGCCGAGGTTTTCTATTCTAAAATTTTAAAGAAACGAACCTATTGCCAAGCTGGTTTAAAGTCAAGCCGTTCAAGTCGTAAAAAAATATCTCAATCAAAAAAACAGTCATATAGTGTAAGGTCTAACCTGGTATTGTAACCAAGGACATGGCAGCTCATTATTTCATCGATTTTTTTAATTTTTTTATTGCAGTGAATGGCGACACGAGCATGTCGTTCGCCTGATGGTAAGCGATACGAACGCTCATAAACAGCAGCAAAACCAAACAACGATTTGAATTACAAAGCAATGCTTAGCATAACACTGCGCTTGTCATCCGGAGGTATAAGATGTTGAGTCTCAATATGTTCAGTAGTTACTCTGGCTATATTGTCCTTCAATCCGAAACAGTGCATTTAAACTGTTGTTTGGCGGGAGAAATAGACATTGCGGTGGTACCCACCCAGATGACCTCTTACATAAATGTGAGATCTACCTCCAGTATTTTTTTATTAAAATGGAGCTAAATTTTTCTAATCACATTCTCATGCATTTATGACCAAACTGACATTAAACATATTAATATTAAACATCCTAAACGACAATGAATCACAACAGTCGCAACACAAAAAACAAATGAGTAGCTGTCAAATAGAGGAAAATTCAAATACAAATCGAACCCCATCGTTTTTCGATCTCATTAGTTATAAAGTAAGCACAAAAGACTAATATATATGGATGGATATATATATATATATATATATATTAAATTTATATGTGTGTATGCATGTGTATGTATTTAAATGTGTGTGTGTATGTATACAGTTATATTTATTAATTGATTAAATATATTTATGTATTACATATTTTATGCGCCTACCGTGCTCTCTCTCTGCACCACCTAAAGGTTGACTGGCAGAGAATGCCTCAGGCATTAAGTCCGCCTTTATACAGTTTATGTATATGAAACATTAAATAAATAATAAACTAATGCAAGGCTTAACATGCTACAGGGCACTTCAAGATATCCTATTACATGAGTGATTTAATATTGGCCCTATAATAGGCAACATGATTATGAATTTATTGAGCTTTGTGGTGCCGAGTATAATAGCAGCTTTACAAGGAGAGGTATTACGGAAATATTAAAGAACGTGCGGATTAATAAACGATATTGAATATAGTGAACGATAGAAAGAATGGAAGGATCAGGTTTCCTATGTGGCTTTCTAAAGACATGATTATAATTTCTTAAGAAATAACAGTACGGTTATTTGGAAATCATCAGGTAAGTTTTCCAGTTGTTTTGAAAATGCTTGATTCTATAGATTTTGAGGTTTGGAGGTGCATAAAGAAATAAGAAATAATAAAGAAATTTATAATTATTTTTGAGAATTGCCTGAAATATAATAAAACATTAAATTATTGAGCTCATCAGCTCGTCTTTGTATTTCCCCGAAGGAGTAGGTAGAGATGTCACGAATGCCACCCACATTTGGCCGGAAATAAATTCAGCGTACCATGTACATTTTAATTATTTATTTAGGTAAATCCTTAGCAATATAAATATACAAATGTCTGTGACTTTTAGACATGTTTTTAAATATACATTGTTAATATGGCTACACTATTCCTTCAATCTGAAACACAATAGTGCTTTACAATGCTGTTTGGCGGCAGAAATAAATATTGCGGTGGTACCTACACAGGCAGCCTCTAATATATGAGAGACCTACCACCAGGGAGTTTGTTGTGGTTTCGTGCTTTAACAAATCAATGTCTATTTCTCCCGTCAAACAGCAGTTTAAATGCACTGTTGTGTTTTGGATTGAAGGACATTGTAGCCAGAGTAACTACTGGACTTATTGAGACTAAACATCTTATGTCTCAGGATGGCGAGCGCGGTGCAATGCCAAGCATTGCTTTGTAATTCAAGGTGTTGTTTGGTTTAGCTACTGTTCATGAGCGGTCGTATCGCTTACCATCAGGCGAACGGCATGCTCGTCTCGTCATTCAAAGCAAATTAAAACTTTCTAGTATCTGAGAAGCTAAATGGATTGACAAACGTTGTTTTAACGCTAGCAAAGCCAAGTCTCACTAATATTGCTTAAGGGAATAGTTGTGTGTTTGTTTCTTTTGCATGCTCAAATGGCTTTACCTATTTTGATTAAATTTTGTATGAACTGATACCCTAGAATCTCTAGATTAACGCATACGCTGCTTTTTATCCCGAAACTATAGTGCTCAAATATGTATATTGGCTATTCTTTCAAATTCAAAGAGATGGTTTGGGATAGACCATTAATGGATGTAATTGGAAAGAGGACCTGATCGTATGTCTTGGTATCATGACATGAAAAGCAGTATAACTAACAACTGTCAAATTAAATCTTCTTCTTCTTCTACTACCTGGCGTTATCCCGGCCGGTGCCAGGGTCCGCCTTCCGGCAAATTCTCCTCCATTTCGCCCGATCTTCGGCATCCTCAATAGTAAGGCCATTGACCCTCATATCTTCCTTGACGACATCGAGCCAGCGCTTCTTTGGTCTACCCCGCGGTCGAGGACCGGGAATATTGAGGCTCAGGCACACATTACCGACGTACTCCTGCGGTTTCCTTAGGACGTGAGCATACCATCTCAAGCGGGATTCCTGGAGTTTATCAGCCACATCGCGGACACTAAGACTGCCACGGATGTGCTCGTTACGGATTTTGTCCAAACGCGTAACGTTGCACATCCACCGCAACTAACTGTCATATTAACTGTCAAATTAAATGTAGGTATAAAACAGTCAGTACACGAAATATTACGTTTCTGATGTGGACTGGACTTAAAAAGATTTTGCATCCGGGCGAAGCCGGGTTGGGTCGCTAGTACAGGATAAATGCAAATTAGTGTAAAATTTAAATACCAGATAGATAAAATCATTTGTTATTTGTTTGCTCAGTTCGGTGAAATAAATAGTTGTCAAAACACAGTAAACATATTCGACGTGCGAAGTGAAACGAGAGAAATTAAATTGAACTGCAAAAGGTACATCTATAAATAGTACAGTACACAGAGGTCAGTATTCGAACAATATGATACGTGGGGAATTTATTTTTTGATATACCTAATAACTATTAGAATATTATATATTTACATTAATTGGAAACATTAGGTAAATAAAGTTACGCTATTTTTCCAAATGGGGTAGGCAGAAGTAATTTACGGTGGTAGTAACTACCCGTGTTTCACGATTTGATAGACGGTGAGCCAATCACTATATCGCCCATAAATTCCTAATTTCGGACTGATAATGAATTTAAAAATGCAATATCACTTGGCCCGCCCCGGTACCCGAACCCGAGACTTCAGCTTTATAATTATACCGTAGTATAACTTTAGTTAAATCAGTTCGAGATGAGAAACTTCTACTGGTGGTAGGTCTCCCATATGTGAGAGGCCATCTGGGTATACCTACCCAGATGGCCCCTGATGATTGCGGTGGTACCCCACCGCAATGTCTATTTCTCCCGTGAAACAACACTACGTAAATGCACTGTTGTGTTTCGGATTGAAGAACATTGTAGCCAGAGTAACTACTGGACTGTCTCAGGATGACGAGCGCAGTGGAATGTTACTACCGTTTATGAGCGGTCGTATCGCTTACCATCAGGCGAACGGCTTGCTCGTCTCGTCATTCATTCATACATTAATTGAAATAAAAATAAAAATTAATAAACTACAATAATTGTAGCCGCATCTGCAGTTATTTAAAGCTATAGTATAATTTTGTATCTGTCGTACAATTAGAATAAAAGCGACGAAGAGACGTAGTAAAAACATTGCAATTGGTTCAGTCTCTGGATTGACCGAAGACCATATTATAGCTGTAATTAACGATAGCTGTAGATATAATAAGCGATGGTGAAAAATGTATGGTGGCCTACTATAGAACACTGGCTAGTCACTGAACGGTCCAGTGAGTGTTCCATAGTAACTCATATAAAGTATACCCTTTAAAACAAAATCAAATAATTTTCCCTATCGGTGTATGATTCTGCGAGTGATCGGTGAACATTTTTTTATTGCATTTTATGGCGAGATGAGGTGGCTGTTCGCCTGATGGTAAGCAACACGACCGCTCATGAACAGTAGCAAAACCAATCAACACCTGAATTTGAATTACAAAGTTCGGCACGTCATTGCGATCGCCATCCTGAAACATAAGATGTTGAGTCTCTATGTCCAGTCGTTACTCTGGCTACAATGTCCTTCAATCCGAAACACAACAGTACATTTACATTGCTTTTAATCAGGAGAAAAAGACATGGCAACATAAATATAAAAAAGAAAGAAAAAAAAAAGAAAAGAAAATACATTTATTATTGCATGGCCAACACATACAAAAAAGGTGATAAAGAAAGTAGATTCCAACGAATTGAGAACCTCCTCCATTTTTGAAGTCGGGACAAGGCATTTACTCTTCTCATGCTTATATAAAGAACAACCAAGAAAAACATACAAATCTACATTTGCAATAACATACAAGCGAACCGATTGATCACACAAAGAACTAAAGAGTATTTTATCGATGTTTACATCACTTCACATCCATACGAACAGCGCAAACATATTGATTATGCCAATCAACCCCTCATGCTACCTATATTATATGTAGTTTAGATTGCGCCCCAGATTTGAGTTCCTCTCTGCGATGGCCAGCCATTTTATTTTCCAGTTTCCAGGTCGGTGGAACTACGAGCCTGGTTATATTTGCATACTCGTAATAAAGCAATAATATTTTTTCGCCTCTGTTGGGAGCTCATTTCGTACCGTGTAGTAGGAGCCAGTGTTAAGACGGCGTTTTAGACATGCAAATGTTTTTTCTTTTAAATGTATGCCATCCTGTATCCTTTGGCGTGGTGTTTTCGTCTAGGAGTATGGTGTTATATATCTTTCAGGATACGGTTTGAAAATTACAAGTATACCTAATAGTTGCATGCAGGCTTTTTATCACGTTGACTGGTATACAGGGTATCTCAAGACTGCTACCGAAAACGAAGCCGGGTGGCAGTTTTAGTGGCTACAAACACAATGCAATTAAAAATTTCGCATAGAAACGCGACAATTATTTTTTATGATTTTTTAAATATCGTCAATTTTGGGTGGTAAATTCATAGTTTTTGCTAAAATAATAATTTAAACTCTTTTATACCTTAGAGTGTTTATAAATAAAAGGATATACACTATTATTTTAGGAAAAAATGTATTTACCACCCAAATATGGACATAGGAAAAAAATAACAAAAAAAAAATTGTCGCTTTTTTTTACAACTTTTTTTGTTGCATTGTGTCTGAAGTCGCTTAAACTATCACCCGGCTTCGTTTTCGGTAGCAGTCTTGATATACCCGGTATATATATATTGTAAAGACCTATATTCATCAGTACATGTACTAAGGGTGAAAATTATGGTAATAAAGATTTTAAAACATTTAGTCTTATATTTTCAATGCAGTCTAATCAATGACTGAGATTATTCAATGTAATGATTTATGAGGAAAATTATTCTTAACAAGAGCCTAAAATTAATTTTCTATTGGTTAGCAGGTCGCTCACCTGCAAAGCTTATAAATGTCCTTGGACATTTCGACCCTTCATTAATTTTATCTAGAAATAAATGTCATCAGAAATTCTGAATTTCATTTCAGTTTTGCACACGATAATTTGCTACGGAAGGAAATTCCCGAAGGATGCTCTAGAGACTTGGCTTAAAATAGCACTGTCTGCCAGAGTCAACAGGATAGCGACGCGGTGATAAAAATAATTTCGTGAATTTAAGCGGATTTTTATTAATTAAATTAAATTTATATTTTTAAAATTTGATTTTTTAAGAACTGGATTGCTTTAAATTTTAGGTAATTTTCTTTGTAAATTAACGTAAAAGTATCCTTTTATTTTGGAGTTTTCCTAGATTAATTTTCGAAGTTGAAATAGTTGTGACGTTGTGGGAATGTCACCTCTTATATTTGCGATCTATAGTTCAATACTCGGCATAAATCCTATTGTCTATGCCAATCTACGCCTCCGTTGCGCTGATTGGTTGATTCATTTCTAACATCTGTCAAATTTGACGTACGAACTGTCATCGGTGCTCGCTTAAATACGCGTGTAACGTCGCTCGCGTCCTCCTTTTCATAACCTAAAAGCCGCGTGCTACCACGCGTCTTTCCGAACCCGCTGGGGTGAGTGTTCAGTGTTCTATTTGCTAACCGCTTTTAACTGCTTGTTTGTCAGTGTATTCTGTCTGCCGGGCTTGTGAACTACCACGAGTCGCTGGCACGGAATGCAAACCTAGTTTGCATTCCGATTTCTTGGACGCTGATTCCAGGTTCTTCTTCTTGGCGTTCTTCTTCTTGGCGTTCTTCTTCTTCTTCTTCTTGGCGTACTTCTTCACCTACTTCGTTGCATCCGCCACGGAGAGCTGACTCCGTGCGCTGCTTTGCGACCGCTTCTGCTCCGCACCGCTTCCTGCCCGTGCTGTGGCCGAGCCTGCGCCGCGCCGCTGACCTGCGCACCGTGTCCGGCCACGTGGCTGCTAACTTCGCCGGCGAGCTGTCGCCGGGTTCCGCCACGTGCCGAAGACCCGGATCAGTGTCCAGTGAAGGCCAGTGACTCCTGTTGCATACCACCAGCAACAGTGCCGGGTGTAATCAGTGATGCGAATATATTAAAGCCCGAACCACGTAATTACCCTGAGTTCTCATTTAACTACCTACCCCTACCTGCGGGCGGCCTAACCCGCCGCATAGTCCTTATAATTTGAAATAAATAGTGCCATCATATTTTAATTTCCATCAAAACTGTTGAAAATTTATGCAAAATGATAACATCGATTTTACCAACAGCATCACGAAATTGAATAAACAAATAAAATAAAGTGTTTAAAAATATGATTGCAAACTGTTACCCCTTTATCTCCGCTGACATCCAGGCTCTTTGTGATCAAATAACACGATTAACAAATACATGACCTTTGATATATTTTGATTTCTGCATAAAAGCCTGTCAGCGTTGTCTCCAGTAATTTATACATTCCGCATACAACTTTTCACTCATACAGAGTATCATAAATATTGTAAACATACAAACGTTAGAGTTGCTTCAAATGCCTACGGAAACGGGCGTTTAAAGTTATGCGGGAGACAAGCGTGGGAGTCTGAGACAAAGAAACGGTAAATATGTGGCGTGCTCCGTAGAATAATGAATATCTCAAGTCCCGGTGGGTTTATGCTTTTGTATAGAGTGTGGTTGTGTGCGTCGGATAGTCTGCGGAAGATAAATTATTACGCGGCGCGGATTTGTTGACACGTAAACATTACGCTGCGTTTTGGAGTCTGCAGTTTGAATTGTGGTAAAAAAAATCTCACACCGTCTGACTTGCTTTTGAACTTGTGTAGGAGAGATTCAAACGACTGCAATACTTCTATTCAAATTATATTAGAAAAAGTGGGACTGCAGTAGTGTAGTAGGATTGCTGAAATATTATTCAAATTCTGACTTCTTCTGATCTGATACAGGGACAAAATTTAAATTTAGATGGTTAACTTGGAATACAGGGACAAAGTCAAGGTAATTTACCCACATGCTTATAAGAAACATAAGATCTGGAACTTTATAAAACTTTATTTTATTTTATTCTCTTGAAAACTTTCTGCTTATTAACTTCAAGACCTGATTGTATATAAGCTACAGGAAGATTTGCCTTATACTCGTAGCTAGGTAAACACACGATTTATGATTTACTTTAATAATTAATAACTGATTTGTTCAATATGAAACCTAAACGAGAATCGAATCCAAGACCAGATTACCAACTGCCCATTTGAACATCACTGAAGCCACTTTCGATCAAATCATCACAAATAAAACAACAAACAACACCCCCACAAAATTCCGAATAACAATAAAAACTGCAAAACAAACTTTATTCCCAGCGTTTCACATTATTCAAAATATGACTGGCAATTCATAATTTATTGAATTCACAAACAGAGTTTAGCCTTTCGGGGATGCAGTTCATTTGTATGCGTGCAGTGACGGCGACACACGTCATGGCCTGTACGACGATTGGGAGCCGGAGGCGTTTTTACTCTACCTTTATACGTGTTTATGTGCTTTGTAGCAGAGGGAATACCGGATTAAAATCGGTGTCGATATGTACATCTGTATCAGCTCATATACGATCCACTGCAGAGCACGGACCTTCTCTACAACTAAAAAAATGTTTGAATAAGTCATATAGTCCCCCACGCTGGCCTAGTGGTTGGCGGGCTTTTTATACCATAGATATTATTACGAATCCTTATAGTATACACATATCCCTGTAATATATGTGCATGGACTTATATAGTAAAATAATGCGCATACATAATTTCGATAATGAAATTAAGTTTGCTTACCAATTTGTTGATAATATTATGAAGGCGTGAATGGGGAAATGATATGTAATATGTTAGTAATTTGCTTTAAGTGCGTGTTGGCCTGTTGGTAAACGGACTAGACGCGACTGCCAACATGTTCACGGTGGTCGCGGGTTCGAATCCCAGGGCACACCTCTGACTTTTCGGAGTCATGTGTCAATCACCACGCACTAAAACGGTGAAGGAAAACATCGTGAGGAAACCTGCATACCATAGGGATTCATAAGAATTTCTATGGTATGTAAGTCCGCCAACCCGGACTAGGCCAGCGTGGTGGACTATATGGCCTAACCACTCTCAATCGTATTCTCGATTGTAGAGTAGGCCTGTGCCCTGCAGTGGGACGTATATGGGCTGATACAGATTTTATTAATTTAATAAAAAAATGAAATAAAGGAGAGTTAAAAAATACGAATAGGTATTTAAGCGCTCTCTGTTGTAATATCTGTTGATCTCTGTGGTTTACAGTAAAATATTTATAAATTAAATAAATAAAAATAAAGGAAACAGTTTGATTTCCTGACAGAGTTTTTTTTGCACCGTCTTGTATAATTGCATTTTCCGTTTTAATTAATAGTCATCAATATAGTCGTATTCATTAAAAAGTGATGAAGATTTTTTTTATTGCAATGTATGACGAGACGAGCATGCCGTTCGCCTGATGGTACGCGATACGACCGCTCATTAACAGTAGCTAAACCAAACAACACCTTGAAATACAAAGCAATGCTTGGCATTTCACTGCGCTCGCCATCCTGAGACATAAGATGTAAAGTCTCAATATGTCCAGTAGTTAGTCTGGCTACAATGTGCTTCAATTCAAAACACAATAGTGCATTTAAACTGTTGTTTGGCGAGAGAAATAGACATTGCGGTGGTACCCACCCAGCTGGCCTCTCACATTTGAGAGACCTACCACCAGTAAAAGATATTATAAAGACATATTAATGTTGACTTGAGCTCACCTAACGGACAAATATAAACTTTTTTCCATAAGATAGGATCTTGGTTAAGTAGGCCTCATTATAATGTATTTTGAATTTGCTAAAAATAGTCCCCCTAATTAATTGCTCTATATATGACAACTAAATGCAAAAATAACTAGCAATCGCAGATTATTCCCAGCAAATATTCTAATTTGCGTTATGAGAGAGTAGTGTGTGTACCCCAAAAGGAATGTCATCTAAATACCTATTTGTGTTTGAACGCGATTCAAACAAATCACGTTTAATCATTCACACTAAATCAACAAAATTATTAATTTCATATTTACCTTTGGCGGGTACAGTAATCTGGGTGTACGAATCAAAATGAGTATGTAAATAAGCAAACTACAGCACAATTTGTCTGTATAATGTCACGTTTTATCTTGAGTTTGACCATTCTGGCATAATACTATGGATTGGCAATGATATCTCTTACCTTAAAAATAACTTTTTTTTTATTTTACTGGCTTTGTCGCTAAGCGAGCATATTGCCTAATACAAAAAAAAACAACAAATAAAATATATTAAGAAAGCCATAAACCAATTTTTAAATATCATAGCACTGACGGAAAGTGGACAGGCTGGGATAGTGTTAAAAACCCATGTTGTATGATCTATTCTCACCAAATATATTAATTCTAACATCTAATAATAACTTATTAAATATATTATTTGTTGTTTCAGAAAAAGATCATTTACAAGCAAGTAGCTGTAGAAGCGAACAAGGTAAGTTTAGATCTTTGTATTTTACAAATTTTTCCGCTTTTTTTTTTTCTATCTGTATCAGCCCATATACGTCCCACTGCAGGGCACGGGCCTCCTCTACAATCGAGAGTGCGATTGAGAGTGGTTAGGCCATATAGTCCACCACGCTGGCCTAGTGCGGGTTGGCGGACTTACATACCATAGAAATTTTAGAAATCGCTATGGTATGCAGGTTTCCTCACGATGTTTTCCTTCACCGTTTTTTAGTACGTGGTGATTGACTATCAATACACACATGACTTCGAAAAGTCAGAGGTGTGCCCTGGGATTCGAACCTGCGACCACCGTGAATATGTTGACAGTCGCGTCTAGGGCCCTACTATATAAATCCGAAACGAAGTTCGAAACTTCGTGACGTTTTTCGTTTCGAAACCTACTCTGTAACATGAAGTTCGAATCTTCGGATCGAAGAATGAATTATTCCAATATATCGGCAATACGAACATTTGCAGAGTAGGTACATACGTATCGTCACAAACTTCGTTCGTCCGAAGTTTCGAACTTCGTTTCGGATGAATATAGTAAATAAAAATGTAAATGTTCGGATTGCCGATATATTCGAATCATTCATTCTTCGATCCGAAGTTTCGAATTTCGTGTTACAGAGTAGGTTACGAAACGAAAAACGTCACGAAGATTCGAACTTCTGATTTATATAGTAGGGCCCCTAGTCCGTTTACCAACAGGCCACCACGCACTTTTTTTTCTATAGCATTTACAATTAATTTTGAAATGACACTAACAGCCATTTTTAACCGACTTCAAAAAAAGGAGGAGGTTCTCAATTCGACTGTATGTTGCTTTTTTTTTTGAGCATCAAATTAACCACTGAATACAGAAACTCTTAAGTAATATTATAAATGCGAATCTGAGTTTGTTTGTAGTGTTTTATTCAAGCCTTATCTACCTGACGGATCGTTATCCAATTTTGCATACACATTATCAAGGGTACTCGCAATATAGAAAAAATATGATACTGAGGGATCGAAAATCCCAATTTTGCTTAATTTTCATCCTTTGTCAATAGACAACCTGAATCGGGCTACAAAATCCAACTTCACGCAAACAAACTTTTAGTCAAAAGCAGGCAAAATATTGTAAATTTCAACCGTGTCCAATCATTAATATATACATCCACGCAATTCGGCCTATAACATTCGAATGAATTGACATCCGACATAATGTCAGACAGTCTCGTTTTCAGACAACACTGGAATTAACTCGACACGTGTGCAATCCGTGTGTACTTATGAAAGTTAAATTTGTTAATAACTTTACCTGCTCGATTTCGACGTGTTTAACTTGCCTGTATCAATGAAGGATTCGTGTAGTTTTTAAGTTTTAAGTGATTTTACGATATGTGCATTACAATTGTGGGAAATTGACGCTGTGTTTCGGTTGGATTTCTGCCTTGTTTCTTATTTTTCGGTGGTTGGAGTAATGAAGTAGAGATGAAATCACTTGTTATGTAGTCAGGAGTTCATCTTTTTCTCTATTTCCCTAATTCACCATGTAACTTGTGCTTTGCTTTTTGCAATATGTTAGGAAATTATTTATGGTTTTAAAATACTTATACTGGATTAAATACCTATTATTGTAATACAAAATGAATAGTCCAGGTAACGTTATTCGGTGAAAAATGCATTGTGTTTTTCCAACATTTTATTCTACATTGACCGCAATTTTAATATTATAAAATCTAATATAGTACATTAACTATTGGACCAATATTGGATCAACTACCGCCCAAAGCTCTGTTTGCTATACATTTCTTTGTCGAGACCGGCATGCGATAAAATATTTCAATAAGGTTCCTGCCATCGACTTTATTGATCTTTGAAAATGTCCACGAGTCATTTAAGACCCTTGAAGTTTTCTGAAAGGTCGTTCAACTTTTTTTGTTTTATGCCGCTATCAATTTTATCTTATCTGGTGAATTTTGTTAAATCTCTTTTGTTTTGTATCAGAAACGACAGCTATCTCAGTTGCCAAAAGATATTAGTCGATTACAACTCGCCTTTCAAATGCCAAGACTACAGAAATGAGTTGGTTTTATTTCGTGTTCGAATTTCGTATTTTGTATCAACGTCTTGTATACATCTGAATTTTGCAATGTTGTATCTTTTTTGCTTCTTTCATTTTCATTACTGTTTAGATTTCAATAGAATTTGAATTTATAACCTAAAAAAATAAGGAGCTGGGTATTCGTTTTTCAATACTTTCAGGTACATAGAGCATGTATATTTACGGATGATCAAAAAATATAATTTAATATGTTTATATTTTATGATTGCCTCGGTGGTGTAAATGTGCTATAATACGATTACAACGCTGAGATATCGGGTTCGAACCCTGCTTCGTTCAAAGTGACATAGGATTTTTTTATTCTAGAAACGAAACACATAAGGCAACACGTGGTTGCAATTCTGCCTTCCCCTTCTGGGGAAAGGCGTGATGTTTAAGTATGTACGTTCTATGATTTCCTAAAATACTTAGCTAAGTATTATACAGGGTATATCAAGACTGCTACCGAAAACGAAGCCGGGTGGTAGTTTAGGTGACTTCAGACACAATGCAACAGAAAAAGTTGCGAAAAATAGCGACAATTTTTTTTTGTTATTTTTTCCTATGACCATATTTGGGTGATAAATGTATTTTTTCCTAAAATAATTGTGTATACCTTTTTATTTATAAATAATCTAAGGTATAAAAGAGTTTAAATTATTATTTTAGCAAAAACTATGGATTTACCACCCAAAAATGACGATATTTAAAAAATCATAAAAAATAATTGTGGCGTTTCATTGCGAAATTTTTAGTTGCATTGTGTTTGTAGTCACTAAAACTACCACCCGGCTTCGTTTTCGGTAGCAGTCTTGAGATACCCGGTATTATTTTAAGTATAACATGTGTTTAGTATTTATTTATCTTTTAAATTTGAATATTCTGATAAGCAGAGAGGTCAGGGCACTTCTTACATCGATGCTAATTTAAGTTCGTTCAAAGTAATTGACTATCTGCTTCGTAGAATTTGTGTTTGGTACACACGTTCTTGTTAGTAAAGATTAGGTAGAATTTGCATCATTAGAGATCAAAGTTTGTGGTTAATTTAGTAACAGTGAATTAGAAGATAATATATCATTGTCAATCATTATATACCGGGTATCTCAAGACTGCTACCGAACACGAAGCCGGGTGGCAGTTTTAGTGGCTACAAACACAATGCAATTAAAAATTTCGCATAGAAACGCGACAATTTTTTTTTATGATTTTTTAAATATCGTCATTTTTGGGTGGTAAATCCATAGCTTTTGCTAAAATAATAATTTAAACTCTTTTATACCTTAGAGTATTTATAAATAAAAGGGTATACACTATTATTTCAGGAAAAAATGTATTTACCAACCAAATATGGCCATAGGAAAAAAATAACAAAAAAAAAATTGTCGCTTTTTTTTGCAACATTTTCTGTTGCATTGTGTCTGAAGTCGCTTAAACTACCACCCGGCTTCGTTTTCGGTAGCAGTCTTGAGATACCCTGTATATTATAGTATTTTCGATTGTAGAGGAGGCCCGTGCCCTGCAGTGGGACGTATATGGGCTGATACAGATACAGATACAGATATCATTGTCATCATATACAAATACACACCCAACAGTCACATACATAGTCCTGACCCCACACTAAGATCGGGTCCTGTATCATCGGTATCAGGAACTACGAGAGACTTTTCTTTCTCACAAACTCCTATACCTGAAACAAAGACCTGTGATTCACACAAATATTTGTTTCGGTGCGGGGATTGAACCTGCGGTCTCTCGTTTCACAGCTGGCGTCTAACCGACTGCGTCACTGAGGCTGCCATTGCCATCATATTGAGCCATAGAAAGTTCTCCGATGATTATATTGGTCCCTAAGGATCACAGCAACCTGTTGGCAGCGGCTTTCATTAAATGACTTACCGCAATGGTTGCTAAATCATTTGTCAATCCTGGGATGTTCCACTGCGGTTTCACTATATTTACCAAAATCTGTCATGCATACATAAACTCACGCCTTTTCCTCTGATAGGGTAGGCAGAGGTTTAACTGGTAGCCAAAAAGACACCCACGTTACCCAGTACCCAGGTAGCGAGCATATCTCCACGTCTCCTGACTCCGGGTTGATAATAATAATAATAATAATAATAATATCCTTTATTGCACACACACATATTTTATGGGATAGTACATATTACACTTACAGTTAAAGACAAAATATTGTAGGTACAAAGGGCGGTCTTATCGCTTTAAGCGATCTCTTCTAGACAACCTTGTGATGGATAGAAATGCAATAATTAATAATAGTGGCGGTAGTGCAAAATATACAATGATTATAGTAATCATTACATACACATACATACATATAACATATACTATATACTATAAGATATCAACATATAAAAGACAAATACTATATTTGTTAAATTGGTACATACAATTATTAATGATACTTAATATGAACAAAAAATACACATTCTAATAATTCAAGTAATGCTTTTTTAAGCTATTTTTAAACTGAGCTAGCGATTTTGATAGTCTGAGACTGACTGGCAAACCGTTCCAAAGTCTGACAGCTTGGACAGTAAATGAGTAGTCATAGAAGGAAGAAGAATGGACAGGGGTTTTAAGGAGATAGGTATTAGAAGAACGTAAGAAACGAGGATTGGAAAGATGCAAAAAATTAAAACGTTCTTTGAGATAAGACGGAGCAGAGGGATCAAAAAGGATTTTATAGAGAAGGGATAGAATGTGAGTATTTCGGCGAAGGCGGATAGGTAACCACCCGAGTTTTTTGCGAAATTCGGAGATGTGGTCATATTTTCGTAAACCAAATATGAACCGTATGCAGTAATTCTGAAGGCGCTCGAGTTTGTTTAATTGGTATTCAGTTAAATCGATATAGCAGGCATCCGCATAATCTAACAAAGATAATAACAGAGACTGTGCAAGATTAATTTTAGTAGCAATTGGCAGAAAGTTAGTCAGTCGCCTAAGCGAAGAAATCGATGCAAAAATCTTTCAACTTACCTGCGAAACGTGGAGTCCCCAGCACAGTTGCCTATCCAAGAGAACACCCAGGTTCTTCACATTGTCATTAAATGAAACATCGATATTAAATATAAAAATCCAATAACACTTAAAATTAATTGCTACTAAATTATCCATATTATTATTTTAAAATCATATTTGTTATTTCCTTGTAAACCTCATTTCATCGTCCAATTACGCAATAAATAAACATGAATTTAAACAGAAAATTCCAAAATATTTTCCTCGACTCAATCTTATCTAAAATTCAGGAAAATCCTCAAACAGAACACAACAAATGCAAATTGGGAGACCGCCGACCGCTGTATGATCTACTTAGAAATTAATGCGCCGTGAAATTACGTATTTACCTACTTACCTAGTCAATGGGAAAATTGGTTTGTAGATCCTCCGCTTGTCCATTCGTTGCAGAACGATTGGCGTTTGACAAGTCGAAGTTCTAAGGGAGGAATGCTTATTTATTGGCTTCACAAAGTCATTACATTTGCACAGACGTTTTGTTGGCAGCATTTTTTAATTCAGATAGCAAGCATCGTAAATTGAGTGCACTAATTCTTCTTCGTTCTGGGCGACTTCCCTTCTGATTCAGCCACATTGGCCACATTTAACTTATTATTAACAATTATAGGATTTAAACCAACTTGTATATAATAATCACTGCATTATAAACTGGTTTTGAAAAGAGCACACACTTGAGTTACTTGTCTGTTCTTCTGTAGTGAGTCGCTTCCCGAACCGGATGGTGTAATAAAAAAATGGCCCAATTTAAATTATTATATGATGTTTATATTTTATGGGTTCAATAAAATATTTTCATTTTTCATTTGACACAATCTGGTCACTCACCCTAACTGTGTCATTTTTCGGCTTAGTGTCTGCGTCGACTACGTAAGATAACCATCTATCTCACTTTTGCAGATTCTGTATTTGGATTGCACTACCCTTAGTACTAATAGAGTTAGTCGTAGTATATAAAATACCTCATGAAATGAGTAAAGTTGAATTCGGTGCAATTTGAGTACGGGGTCTTGCTATAGTGGCTACTAGCGGAGATTATCAGGATTGATTGTGAGTCACATATCGCTCGCTGACCTAAGCTAAGTACATTTGCTAATTAGTCTAACTGAATAATTTGCTAATAGATTATATTATCTTCATGAATAAGTGTTTTACCTTCGATATATTTATATATCGATACGTATTATGGCATAGGAAATCTAGGAAATTAGATAAAATAAAATTTATGCTTTACAAGTTTGTCAACTCATTTCATTGTTATTTTTGTTTTGTATAATTTTCTTTCGATGTTCACAGAAATAATAGACAAAAGCACAATAGTTCCGATGTACATCCAAGTCAATCATAATCGATTTATACAATTTATTAATAAAGAAAAGGAAATACCATTATTCTGTTCCGTCTCGTCGCCATTAAGATTCAGCGGATGTCTCAAACGAATGAAGATTTCTATCTGTATTTTGGTCACACACGAAAATGTTAGATGTAACTTCAATTTTATTTTTCTATTATATTTCACCGTATGTTTTTCTAGTAAAACGTTTCATAAAATTAACTGGGGGATAAACGGCCAGTAGTAAATCTAGGATATAAAAAGCAAATATTTGAAGACCTGTGCCATATTAAATGCGCTTAAATTTATTAAAATAACAGAGTTTGTTCAGTGTTATTAAAACTGAATTAATTGCATAGATTTGCAAAATTTAGTTTGGTGAATTTTTTATTCATTGTACTTATATAAGAATTTTTGTATCCTCAATTTATTATATTTTTGAAGAGTTCGAAAGTTCCTGGTTAATTCTAACAAATTTTTGCGGAAATACACAGGAAATATTTTCGTATGTTCTATGGATATGCTGCAGCTGATTTTATATCAGCAATTTCTTAATGATACATCATACAAATTCTAATTCAATTGTTTATGTAAGCATTATTTAAAAATACTTCTAGATAAAGCTTCTAGTGTTAAGTAGACCTCTTATGTGTATACATAAGTTTGTTAATATGTAACTAATAATAAGGCAAAAAATAGTTCAAACGTTTTTCTAAATCCAAATTCATTTAATCACCTTCATCGATCACAAAAACTTTAACTCAACAATTGTGGCCAATAACTGGTATCATAAACGACAATTTATATAAAACGGGCGTACAATGAAAAATTTGCAGTCATCAGAGGTTCCAAGAGGGGATCATAAATTTCGGGGTGGTACTCTCGTGATTTCATTTCTATTCCCCTAAGAATACGGGCCAATGCCATAAATTATGTCCATCAATTATACCCGGCGAACGCTGTGTCAACAACATTTTATAGATTGTATTTAGTAAGTGATTATTTAAGGCTCAGTTGCACCAAGTAACTTTGCCAATACCTTTACCTATGAAAATGTCATCGCCATACATTTGAGATGTATTTGACCTTGCGAATGTATGGAATTGACAGTTTCAAGGGCAAAAATATTGGCAAAGTTAGTTTGTGCAATTGAGCCTAAGTGTATTATTCTGGCTTGATTTCATTCTGATTTTGATTTTTTTCTGTATCAGCCCATAATATACGTCCCGATGCAGGCCACGGGCCTCTTCTACAATCGAAAGTATATTCCACCACTGCTGGCTGTATATAGGCGGGCCTATTGCGGGTTAGCGAACTTTTACATACCATAGAATTTCTATGGTATCGTTTCCTGACGTTTTCCTTCCCCGTTATATTGAAGCTGTGGAATTTTAAATAGTTAATAGTTACCAGTGGTAGATCTCTTATATGTGAGAGTCCACCTGGGAGGTACCACCGCAATGTCTATTTCTCCCGCCAAACAGTAGTTTAAATGCACTGCTGTGTTTCGGGTTGAAGAACATTGTAGCCAGAGTAACTACCGGATATATTGAGACTTAACATCTTATGTCTTAGGAAGGCGAGCGCATTGGAAAGCCAAGCATTGCCCTTTAATTCAAGGTGTTTGGTTTTGCTACTGATCATGAGCGGTCGTATCACTTATAATCAGGCGAACGGCATGTTCGTCTCGCCATTCAAGGCAATAAAAATAATAATAATATTAGTTTGAAGTTTTTAAATATGGTTCTTATTAATTTATTTATACTGGAGGAATTCTAGTGAAAGATACTTTTTTTACGTACTGTTTACCGTTATAGTGAAACTTTGAAATTTTAAATACTTAATTTTAAGAGTTCGAACTTTTAAGTATGGTATAATATTAAATTATTTATACAAGACGAATTTTTGTTAAAGATATTACGTAGCGTAGCGTTTTTGATGAAAATATTGAGAATTTGAGAGTTCGGCGAACATAACATATAGTCAATAAATGGGCTATTACCGAACTTATGCAATATTAGTTGTAAGAGACTCGCACTATATCAACATCTTAGATTGCTGAATGTAGATTTTCTTAAATTTCTAGAACAAACTTCTTAGACACACTGCCTGTCTGCCTAACGGAAATCCAACCATGCACCAAGGATCAAGTCTTGAAAAATAAATCTAAATGGACTATCAGATCGTTTCCTCTCAATAACATTTACATTTGCCGGAAACCGGCTCCATACATATGTATTATTTGATAATTCAGATGCGAACTGAACCCTGTCGGCGAACGTAAACTGCATAACAGTGAAAGCGCCCCAAGGCTGGTTCAGCTACTGTGTAGGCACAAATAATGCGTACAGAAGGTAAAAACGGAAATAAATTTATCCTGAGGTTTATTTATGTATTTATTTAAATCTTCATTGTACACAAACATAACAACAACTTAACTATACAGAAACAATAATAAAAAAAAGAGTACAAATGGCGGTCTTATCGTCCTACGGCAATATCTTACAGAAAACCATGGGATGGATTTATTTGAAGGAGAGAGAGGACAGTATAATAAATAAAGAATTACTTCAAGCTAAATAATACTAATACATACAAGGCTTATACCTTGGTTCTCCTCATAGAAGGTTACCGACATAGCCCATAGGATTGGCAAGTTGAAGTGGCAGTGGGCCGGGCACATAGCTCGTAGAACCGATGGCCGTTGGGGCCGAAAGGTTCTCGAGTGGAGGCCAGGCCGTACAGGCAAGCGAAGTGTCGGACGCCCGCCTACAAGGTGGACGGACGATCTGACTAAGGTCGCAGGAAGTCGCTGGATGCAGGCCGCTTCCAACAGGTCATTGTGGAGATCATTGGGGGATTCCTATGTTCAGCAGTGGACTTCCTGTGGCTGATATGATGATGATGTTGATGATACAAGGCTTATATTTTTAATCAACATAGCATAATAATATAATGTTCAACGCCTGTACAGAGTACATCATACATGGTTTTGTTTTCCTCTCCAGTCAATCGCGGGCTTAAAAGAATAGAATACATCAGTTAGTTGTTGAGTGTATGTGTACTGAGAATATCAATTCTTTGCGCCCTGTTATTATAGTTTCAGGCTTTCTGGAGCCTTTGTGTTGGGTGCTTAGGCAGAGGTTTTTTTTTGTTTACTAAATAGGCCACTTTTAATATCAATTTTACTAGTTTTCATTCATATACTTGTAAATTAAGGTTGAGTAGGTGAACACTAGTAAAACCATATAGACACTGATACAAAATTTTGTCCAGATGAAATTAGACAAAATGAATAGTTAAAATCATCTTGCATTTATATGTAAAATATTTTTTTAAAAGCTCAAAATACTCACTTAATCTGTTAATACCTGAGTCTCTCATTAAATTTTCGGACAAACATTGGAGCTCGTTTTGTGAATTGATTTCAAACCCATCTGTAACACAAATCGATTGATGCATAATTGATATCTCGTTATTATTCCGAATATCAATAGAGTAATTAAATATTAAGATAAGCAATCGAGCTTCTCGACTCAAATTACCTGTTCTGCTGATTATTAACAGGTAGAATATCTTGCTGCGGTTAATATAGATCACTATGATTTAAAATGGATTATCAATACTAATTTTGGATCGTCGAAATCTATACTTTTGATAGTCTCGTTAGAGGCTATATTAATGAAATTAAATAATCAATCAGAGCAAAATTATTATTGAGAATTAATCTAGGTTATTTAATTACAATAATTACGCAGCGCTTATAAAATTAAAATAAGACCAACTTGGCTCTAGATTGAATGACGTGCTAAAATAATCAAAAGCGGTCCAGACATTACGGAGGAATCGGCATACACAAATAATAAATACAGCTTAACATACAAATACAGCTTAACATACAAAATTCTCCTACTTTCTGAGCTCGGTTGAAGTCGTATAATTGTTCCGTTCAGGTTTAGTACCATTTAATTCTAGTAATAGATTATCGAAGTTACAAAGTGCTGAATGATGTGGCTATCAATATTGTGCGCCTTTGATGTAGGCTGTGTACAATAGGTATAAATGTTTATAGATGTGCGTTTTGTATGCATAGGTATCTATTCCAATAACACTATTAACTATAAAATAAACAAATAAAATTATCTATTGTTAAATATTGTACATTTTAGTAAATTGTACATACATACATAAACTCACTCCTATATTCTCAGAAGGGGTAGGCAGAGGTGCCAGGACACCCACATTTCGCCTTGTATGTTCCGTCCCACAATGTGATAGGTGGCGAGCCTATCGCCATATCGAGCACAAATTCCTGACGCAATAGAAAAATCCAATATCACTTTGCCCAACCCGGAATTCGAACCCAAGACCTCAGGTTTGTAACCGTGCCTTAGTACAACTACGCCACCGAGGCAGTCACCGAGTGCTTAGTAAATTGTAGCCACACAGTTTGTGAAGATCTTGGTATTTGTACCTAGAACCTGGAACTTGGGAATCGTCTACTAGTGGGTAAATATAAGACCAACATGCAGCTGAATGGGAACGGATAGTGCAATACACATAAGGGGGCCAGGACCCATTTAAGGTCGCATAGAAGAAATCGCCGTATAGAAAATTATCATTGATCATATCGAGGCTTCAGTATACTTCAAAAATTGTATGGGAATAACTGGTCTTCGAGAAAAAAGGATGCAAGCAGCAGGATAATAGAGTAGAGGTTATAAAAGGGTAGTTATATCACTTGCTAAATGCCTTATTTCATAATTTTTATGGCTGAAGATTTTACGAAAAAAAGACTTACAAACGATATTTGTACAGAACCAATGAAATTATACATATACATAATAAAATTTACATACTTATTGTATCTGTAAAAATATAGTTGCAAAATAAAATTGAAATTAATCAATCCGAACATTAGCTGAACCAACGATACTAACGCAATAAAGTAAACAAACCAACTTTCCACGTAATTAATTCCCTTCAATACTATAAATAAGGCTGCCAAAACTAAAATCCTTTCATCCTTTCGAATAAAAAGAAACCTTTTCTCCCGGGAGCACCTATGTTTAACGAGAAAACTGGTCGCGCAACGGTTTGAAATTTCAAGAGGTATATATGCCCCTTTCAGGGTTCGATCGAAATAACCACAAAACATTCAGATCCCATTTCCGATTCTCGTCACAGAAACTCCATCACGTACTGGGTCGGGTGTGTATTCTAAAAACGTTGGTACAAAGATGTCGGATTTGTGGCGAGATAGTGTACCTTTTAGAGCCGTTTTATTGGTAATTAAATTGGTAGAAAGTAAATAAGGAATTTATTTATTTATTGACATTCAGGATATTGTAGCCGGAGTAACTATTGGACATTTTGAGACTTAACATCTTATGTCTCAGAATGGCGAGCGTAGTGGTATGTCATGCATAGCTTTGTATCTCAAGATGTTGTTCGGTTTTTCTACTGTTCATGAGCGATCATATCGCTTAACATCGGGCGAACGGCATGCTCGTCTCGCCATACATGGTATTAAAAAAGTGTACATAAAAGTATATAAGACAAACGATGCAGAGCACAGTATAAGATTAGTAGGTGTACGAATACTTATTAAAACTTAAAGAGATAAAAAGTGTGAGTAGACTTTTTTGGTGTAAATAATGAATAAAGATTGGTGCTTCGTTTCTCTTCATCAACAACGGCAGTTGCTTCGTCTACTCAATATATGATTGTTATTTTTGTTTCAGCTAAATAAATAATAATAAAAAATTAAGATATGTATAGAAAAATAAAAAAAAACATAATATTTAAGAAACTGCGAGTAATAATCATAATTCTGAAGTAACTACGGCTGCACTCAGAGACAGTTCATGTCAATTAAAAGTCCTTAGTAACGATTTTATACGTAAAATCTACACTAAGCAATGATTTAATTGACATTAAATGTCTCTGAGTACGGCACTTAGTAACCAGAGATTAATCATGAGATAGTCATTCGTTAGTAAATAAAACAAAACTCATAATAGTATAATTAAAGCAGATAAAATCGATTCACACTACACCTTAATAGCAGAAATTTGTACTTGAAAACTAGGGTTTAACTAGAGCAGTTTAGAAAACGTTAGTATAAATTGAAAACAATATTACGAAATCTCCTGTACCGCTATGTTGCGCCTGTACTGGAAAATGGTATTGCTTTTGAATATAAAGGTACACATTAAGGTTGCGTTCATATTAACGAATAAAAATATATTTTTGTAAAACTAGTGGCTTGATTAAACATCGTCTACGATCTTTTGACGTCTGAATGCGTTGTTGTCAAAATAGAAGATACATTTTCTCTTTTCAATTTTTATTATATTGGACATGTTAATACTATTAATACTTATAATACGAGATTAAATGCTAGCGGTATAAATTATGAAAACATATCTCAAACGATGCGTTAAATATTTTTTTTTAAATATTATCTGTAGTTCCAAATTTCGCCACGCCAATATAATTTAGACAAACATTAATGACTAATGATCATGTTGCGTCAGAATATCTACCACAGATGAGATTACATTTGCTTTTTTTTGGGCCTTTAAAGATAAAGGGAAGAGGAATGATAGAGGTTCAAAGAGGATATCAAATCTTTGGTTATGTTACGTATGAAACGCTACAGCACAACTATTTCACCTTGGTTTTCTACAAAACAACGGCACCGCTCCGGCTGAATCGACCCATTCATGCTGTGTTCAAGATTACAGCGTGGCTCTGAAGAAATCTACGTCAGAAACCACCGTATTCTTTAGATATCTTTTGCATTATATTGTTTCAATAAATTATTAATGTATATTTTCCACCAAAGATTTATGTTGCTAAGTTTTCTTAAAGACGCCAATTTAGCGTTTGAACAAATTGTCTAAATTTATTCATGTGGCGTTTTGTCATACGTTTTTTTTTTGTATGGCATATAATTTAATCTAAACTTAGAGTAATTTATCCTTTGACTCTGCGAAAAACATGTGACAGAAAACCTGTTACTTCACATCAATTTCCAAATCGATCTATACAATAAGCTCACTAAGTTTCGCAAAACGAGCCTGACTGGTACAACCAAAACGAAATTCAAAGGATTTCGAAAATCGAGATCGAATGGTATTTCTAAGATTCACCTTGGAGTTTCTATAAAAATGCAAAACGCCGTATAGCAAAGAGTATTTGGTATGAAGGCGGCCTTAAACCCGTTCGCATGCCCACAGTTTTGAGAGGAATCAATATAGATGCTTTCCGTATTCCGTATCACGTAGAATCAATTTAAGAACTCCTGCTGCGGGTCAACAGATATTTATGAAGAAAACGTCGATTTATTGAAATTGCTTTGGATCCTTATCGCTTTGCGCTCGTGTAAACGAATTATTACTTACAAACTATTTAGTAGTAAAGAAGGGTTGGTAAAGCTGTAAGATTTCATCTGTTTCTTGCATTTTATTCTACTTTATATGTCTACTTAGTTGGGATCTTATTTTTTGTATTCTGTATCAGTCCATATACGTCCCACTGCAGGGCACGGGCCTACTCTACAATCGAGAGTACGATTGAGAGTAGATTGAGTTATAGAGGAGGCCCGTGCCTTGCAGTGGGACGTATATGGGCTTATACAACAGATAGGTTGAGGACATTGAGGACTGTTTTTCACTTGACTTTTTAAATTTTTAACAGGGTCTATTTTATTGAATTCTCTTTTATGACATCGTTGCATTGATACTGAATTAGATTATACGTAGAAATTGATTAGAATTTATGAATTTTCGTTTCAAGTTGTTCTAGTTTTCGTAGCTGAAATTTCAAATTGTGAATGTAAAATTTGGTGTTGGTAAATAGTATTAATTACCACATGGTACTTAAGTTCAAGATTTGGCAAACTTGTATCGAAATTTGCAATATACAATAAAAATTCGAACACAATCATTTTCTCACGATATTTCAACTGTCTTTAGCAATGACCCCAAATTCATCGAAGCATTTAAAATAATGCACCCATAGATTTTCCGAGACGATGCACAGCAATTCCTCGTCTTATCACCCATGTTGCACGACTTCCCTTCTTATTTCGATAAGTACTAATTGTATAAGTTGCGAGGGGCAGGGGTGTCAGCGTGATTTATCCGCAGATAACGCTAGGGTGCCAGGGCGTCAGATGTTTTAGAGTAATTACACTACACTACAAAGCTTGAGGGATTAGTATCAGTGCTTGAGATGAAAAATTGCAAGTGGCATTAGGAATGCATTTTCTAGGAAAATAAATACAGGGTGTAATAAATCATTATGGTAATGATCTTTTGTGCGAACTTTGTTTCTGTATATTTAAATACCGCATTATTGTATTTATTTCTAAATTTAATCATTTTATATAAATTTGTTTTTGCTTAAAAATCATTTCATCGCTTCAATTATAACATAAATCTATATTTTTATGCTTTCATATTTAAGTTCGTTATATTGTTGATGTCGTTCATACTTAGTTTCACCTAACAATTGTTTATAATTTATATACGGCAGAAGGTATGGTAAAGTATCTGTGGCTCTAAAATACTAGTAAAAGAAAGCAATAATGTTGATCATAATTTTGTTTCGATGCGAACACATGACCTCCCGGTTTATGTAAAGTTTTTGTCCACTAGGCCAACAATACTACTACTCTACGATGTAAAGCAACTTTTCAACCAAGTTGCACTAAAACTAGCACGAAAATAAATTCCGTCGTATGTAACTTTACAATGTTGTGCAACATTATCCAGCGAGACATATTCATTCATATTCGACGACGTAGCGTTCCAAAATCACAAGATGTATTTCCAAAAATATTCTCGTTTCAAATTTGGAAAGGGAACAAATGCTTTTAGCAATGTGCTACGGTAATGTACGTGTGCCACTTGAATTTTTCATTCCCTTGTGGCCCGACAACTAAGCATTACCAAAATTGCGTCATATTTCTTTCCCCAACACATACGACTGGTGGTGGGAAATAGTTAAGAGAATTGCTACTTCACCGACTATTTTCCCCGTTTGTTATCATAATTGTTTTAGGTCCCTTTCAATCGATTTGTTTTTTATTGACATTTTGGGTGAAGGTAAAGTAAATATTATTATTTTTCTGTGATTTGAGCAAAGGATGTACTGAAATACAATTTTAACGAATGATAGTAATTAGCTAACGAATCGTAATTTATGTAATGCTTTTAGTATGTATAGCATTGTCAATATATATTTAATTTAAAATTTATTGATACTTTGTAAGTATTTATATCTATATAGGTACGTCCCTCTCCAGGGCACAGGGTCCTCTACTATCAAGAGTACGATTGAGTGTGTTTAGATCATAGTATAATCCCCAACCATGGCCATTTGCGAGTTGGTATACTAGAAATTCTTACAAATCGCTGTGGTATTTAAGTTCCCTCACGATATTTTTTTCACCGTTATTTTGAACCCGCGACCACCGTGAACATGTTGGTAGCCGCGTCCAGTCCGTTTATTAACAAACTACCACTTTACTCAATATCTTTATTGCACATGACTTTTTATGCAGTTGCAGCAAATTTAATTAAGTTATAGCGTATTTAGAATATTGAATCTTCATAACTTACATTATGTGTACATATTTTCATTTAATATGCACTTATATAATAGTATCATTGATTAATTCATATTATATATTTGATATCTCGTCTTTAATAATTGAAATAAGTGTTGCGAATATTATGACAGTTCAGATTAAAGGTTAATCTCTATTTAACACCAAATTTTTCCAAAAAGGAATAGGTTGATATGTCAGCAATTTTCAAACCTCCCGTTTATTATCAAAGTAAGATGAAAGTTTGCCAATTTAAGGGAAAAATTAGAGGAGGGTGGTGAGTAAGCAATTTTTCGTAGGTTTAAACACAGCGATTTAATAGATTAGTATCAGCAGGTGCTCTAAATGGAACCGAATCTCTTCAAAAATGAGTTTTAAGTTGAGTTACATGTATTATTTTGTACCGGCTCTTCTAAGTGACTTTATCCTATAGATAAAGTATCAAACGACGTGAGATCTCGGCCGTATTTGGACTATTTGGCTATGATTAACTGATACATTTTGCTAAGCTATTTTCAGAACACCTAATAAAATATATTTTATCTTCACGAGTGATAGAATACTCGAAAATAAAAAAGTAGAACATATTTATTTTCTCACGTGTACCCGTGATTTCATTGTTGTTACACCCAATAGGGCGGAACGGTTCCTTAATGGTCCCACGTTTGGAAGACGGAGTGGTAACATGCTCCGTAACAGATGGCCCCTGCAAGAAGAAACTGAGCTGAGAGATGAAGCTACATAAAATCGCAGTACTCTTAAAGTTACTTCGGTATACAAATGACAAAAAATACTCAACATTTTGCGGAAGATTTAATATGTCGGGTAAATATGTGCATATGTACGTAACTGTTACTTTTAATGACACCAGGTCATTATTTTTAGTTGAGCAAAATATTAAAACATGTAGTAAGTATTGTGTAGTTTTTAGCGCGTAAAAATAAAACAAATAATCAAACTAATATCGTTAAAATTTTCTGTTTTGTTTTGATCATAAAATCACGGAAAAATATTTTTAATCGAGTCTTAAAACACTCATTACATAAATTCTCGAATAATTATATCAGAAGATTCAGACATAGCCTCGTCAACATAACACAGCCCAGAAGAAATTAACATTAAAAGAAAATAGATATTCAATAGTATTGATTTAGTATAACTGTATTCGGTTGAACATAATATTTTCCTTAGTAGTGAGCCTCTGTCAATAGGCTGGGCTTACCGAAGCGACTCAAGTTTACGCGTCAGCTGAAATTAAAGAGTTACGTACTTCGCATGGTGTTACTATTGGTTTTCACTGCACGTTTATAATATTTATACCACCACATTGTAAAATAAATAGAATTTATTTGGGATTCCAGCAGTCTCGTATTATTGAGACGAAATTTCAGACATGACTATGTCCCTGAATATAATTATTTCTATATTTTTTTTATTTTGCCTTCATATCCCTTCTTTTTCTACCTTTTTTTTTTCTTTTTTTATTAGCCATTAGCAGGCAGACGAGCATGCGGCCCTCCTGATGGTAAGTGATTACCGCCGCTCATCGACCTTCGCAATACCAGGGATCGAGCACTGGTTGCTGCCTACCTTAAGGATAGGACTCTCTTTAAGCCAAGCTATCCTTATCTCATATTTGTATGAAGCCAGCGTAATACACATACCTTTTTAATTGAAATCTTACGAGATTTTTCCTTCCTGATATCAAACCATACATAAATAAGCCTTTTAGTCGATCATACTGACCTTATTCCACTATGCAATTTTCCCCGCGTTATTTCCTTCACTTACAGTCAGTGATAATTCAATAAGTACACCTGACTTCAAAAAGTTACTGATTCGTACTCAGGTATAGTGACTATTAGTTTAATAGGTTTACTCCACTGAGTGCCCACTGATCTCCTTTCCCAGCATTAGGAATAGAATTTAACACGCCAATATGAAAAATATCATGAAATTTAACTCGCCTATTGATACGGCGGACCTACGGATTTGGTTTTAATTTTTACATTTTTTAACTTCCCGACGTTTCGATTAATTTACAGCTTTCGTGGTCACGGGGCGGACACAGACGGCCCGTAAATAATAGTTTAATTTATTTTGTTTACATTCGCGTAAATCTAGAAGGAAACCATTATTATTTATTATTATATTTAAATCTTTATTGTACACATAAAAAACAAATACAATATTCAGAAACTAAAAAAAAAAGAGTACAAATGGCGGACTTATCGCTTAAAGCAATGTCTTACAGACAACCATGGGATGGATTTGAAGAGAAGGAGAAAGACATTATATAACTCACCTAGATAAAAAGTGAGAATAAAACCGTGGTAGCGCGTCAAGCTCACATTCCCCAGACGAGTGAGTACCCCACCTAATAAATAACGGGTCATCAATAAGTGAGAGGATCTCGGTTGCTTCGAAAACAGGCGCCATTCATCAATATACATGTACTAGGACTCACAACTCACAACCCTCCTTACTCCTTAGCCTTTAGCGGAATTAAAAGAAAATAAGATGCTTCAAGTACCTAATGCATCGGGTCCCTATGATCCTCCTGTGGTTGTCTTACTAATGATGGTCAATGGATGGTCAAGTCAGCGCAGTGTTCTTTGTCTTTCATATGGATTATTGTTATAAATTCATAAAATATTCATCTGCCTATACTAGCAAGATTAAGTTACCTCAACGCGTCTAATGGATAGGTCAATGGTATACCGTATACATGTACAGTATTGGTCAACGAAAGATGTAAATCTTTTAGTACGTCAAGACAATTATTTACTTGTACTAAAACTATTGAAGACTGTAAATAATCGTTATTTTTTCAGGAATAATTGTTAAAAAGTTTTTTGAAGAAGATATATGAAAAATATGTCCTTTTATCTTCTTTACATTACAGTACATTATGTGTCTATACACACTACGTAAACTTACGCTACTAAACCTCTACAAAATATCCAGTAAAAAGTCTCTCATTTTGCACGAGGTATTTCAATATGTAAAGAATATTTACAGCCTATAAAAATACGTGACATATAGGTCTTGTGGATGCCATTAATCTTTTATCATTGTGCTGCGACGCTCGCTCCCGCGTCTCCTCTGCAGACATTTACATGTATGGCTTACATGAGATAAAAATTGAAATAGCTTCGCGAATGTTTTGCATATTACCAGCCAAAAAAATAGAATAAATAAGATTATTCAAATTTATACAAATAATAATTTGCGACGTACAGTAAAAAAAAATGAATTAGGAGTGGCCTATAAACGTAGCAATGTTTGTTAGTTTAAAGTTATACTTTTAAAGCATCCTGTGGAATAGAAATTATATTTTGTGTAATTATATTTTTACTAAAATAACCGACATAGCCCACCGGATTAGCAAGTTGAAGTGGCAATGGGCCGGGCACATAGCGCGGAGATCTGATGACCGATGGGGTCGGAAAGTACTCGAATGGAGGCCGCGTAGCGGAAAGCGCAGCGTAGGACGTCCACCAACAAGATGGTCCGACGACCTGGTAAAGGTCGCGGGACGTCGCTGGACACAGGCTGCCTCCAACAGGTCTCTGTGGAAATCATTGGGGGAGGCCTATGTTCAGCAGTGGACTTCCTTTGGCTGATGGATGGATGATATTTTTACATTATAGCTTTCGTTAATTCAATTGTATTCAATGTCAGAAAATTTGCGAGATAAAGGTGGCCACTAGAAATATAAAAAAAAGACATCGATTTTCTAGTAAATTTTATTTTGGTAAGAAAATTAAAATAATAAAGACATTGTAAATAATAATCACTATAACCAGATAATGTCAAGCACAAAATAAAAAAAATACGTTAAATTAATAAATAGAAAACCATAATGATCTTGTAGTTAAAAATAATATATCTGATAACGACATCGTTTTAATCCAAACTCCAAAAAAAAAAACGTCCTCGTCTTATTTATTTGCAAGTAAACTTAATGGTTATCGTATTCTTAATGTTCTCTTTATGTTCTTATAATTCGAGGTAAAATAATCATTATTACAAAGGTCTTTATATAAACATTTTATGTGTAAAAATTACGATTTATTCTAGAAATAATATTACAAAAAAGAATTGCAAAAACTATAATCTAAATCTAGTTTTATGCGAACAAATCATAAGAGTCTTAGCCGAAGTAAAAGTTAATGTTATAGAAAGGATTTTCTTGTATCGAGACGATCATATTGGAGTATAGTAAAATTGAACTAAAGAAAATATGTAATTTCTTTATTTTTATTGCAAATCGGGGATTTTTATGCTTGAGCGAAAGTCTTTGAGTTAAGTACAAACAAATATGTTAGAAACGTTAAAGATTTACGTGACTTATTTCTCAGGCTTTCCAAGATGTGCAAATAAATTGTATTTAAAGTGACATTGAATTATTGGTATCTGTCAAAGAACGATTTACGGATCACTTTGTATGGTTCCAAGATTGAGTAATTTGAAAAAAAATTGCAATATTCTATACTAATATATAAAGCTGAAGAGTTTGTTTGTTTGTTTGTTACATCTAATCTCAGGAACTACTAGTTAAATAAAAAAGTTATTTTTATATTATATAGGCCATTTATTAAGGAATTTATAGGCTATGTATTATCACGCTATGACCTATAGGAGGGAGCAGGAGTGGGAATTTAGCAAATACTAAGAAATTTTATTCAATTTTCGTGGTCCGATTGGTCGACATATTAAATGATAATTGGAATTGAATATTTTGGCCGCCATTTTGAAAAGTATATCTGCACCCGGGCGGAAGTGGGTCGGATCGCTAGTTTTTTATAAATATAAAACATGTCCACCTTGCTTTCCACTGTAGGACACGACGTGACTTCCCTACAATCGAAAGATCGATTATATAAATTAGCACGGAAAGTCGCCGGTAGGATAAAGCACTGTCTATAGGCAGCGTTCCATAGTAATTCATGTTAACAATAATTCTTATCTGATACGTTCATAACAGGGTCACGGAATGGTATATCCTAGTGGACAGAAACTTTAAGTTAGTCATGAGGTTCCCATACGATTTAAAGTATCTTTGTATCTTACAGTGAAGAGATCAATAGATAAATACACCCAATAGTCAACCAACACCAATAAATAAGTGCCAACCCCACACTAATTTCGATTCTTGTGTCATGGTTAGACCCGAAAGAAATACCTGTGGATCATATAAATATTTGTCTCTGTGCGGGGATCGAACCTGCGGCCTCGCGTTTCACACCCGGCGACTAACCAACTGCACCACGGAGGCTTTCAAAATCACACCTCAATCTTTTAATTATCCACGCTCACAAAAGTAAAATGTAAAATTATAACGTTAATCCATTTTCCGAAATGACATCAATATTCACAAGGCAATACAATATTAATCTCATAAAAACTGCATACAGTCTGTTAAACAAGTATTTAAGTGCGGTCGCCAAAATATAATATTCCCCTTTTGTTTCTGAAAAATGAATGAAAGCGCCCATGGCAAGCGTATGACAGAAAAGAGATTTTCGCGGTATAAACGTCATTCACACAAGGCTGGAAAATGTTAACGTGTTTTTCTTATTTTTGGTGAGAATTAAAGTTTTGATTAAAGTTTTGCATGTTTTTTCCATTGTGCATTGTTAGTAGGCGCAATATTAAAATGCAGAATAAACCTAAACAGATCCTTTAGAGTTTTAAAACAAAGTAAATGTAACTTGACCCGCGGCGGGGTATAGGCTCATGAATACTTCTACAATATTTGTACGGAAAGGATAAATTTAATTTTAAAACTGTAAGATGGGTCTATCTGTTGTAATATTTATGAAAAATATCCTAGTTTGATGCAGAGGTCTGCAATAACAAAGGTGAAAGAATAATAAAACCACAAGATAATTTTTTTTTTGGTTCTACCAATGCGAATTTGTATTGAGTGAAAAACTAAGGCTTGCAATATGATCTAACACAAGTACAAAATAGCATAATGAAGCTTCTGATTATATTTTATTATCGCCTTATTTCATTATACGCATAAAGAAAACTTTCATTAGAAGAAATAATTATGTGGGAATGATTATCGGAAATACATAATCATTACTTTGTTACTATCTTCGAGACATTTTATTAATGATACGTTTGCGGGTATCGTAAGGGTTCTAGCCGCAAATTAATAATAATTTAAGTCAGAGCCAAGGCTAGTGTTAAGCGACCTAAGGAGTCATGAAAATAAATATTACATTCAAATAAATAGATTATATTTTATGCTCCTTTTATTACGTAATAAATATAATACATAAGATTGTTTGATTTCCATCTTATTCATCATATAAAAACAATACAGTCCATTTATACAAAAGTTGTTTACTGGTGGTAGGTCGCTCATATGTGAGAGGCCGCCAGGCAACGTATCACCGCAATATCTATTTCTTTCGCCAAGCAGCAGTATAAATGCGTTGTTGTTTTTCGGTTTGAAGGAAATTGTAGCCAAAGTAACTACTGGACATACTGAGACTTAACCTCAGATGTCTAAGAAAAATATGAGCAGTAGTATCGCTTACCATCAGATGAAAGGCATACCCGTCTCGCCATTATTTGCAATATTTTTTTTTATTGCAATGAATGACGAGACGAGCAACCCGTTCGCCTGATGGTAAGCGATACGACCACTCATAAACAGCTGTAGCAACATTTCACTGCGCTCGCCATCCTGAGACTCTGGCTACAATTTGAATATTGGCTTTTGAATATTTTTGCGGAGAAGGGTATAGAATAGGGTAAAGAATCGCTGGCACAAATCAATATTGTACCACATTTATTATGACAATTGATTCGGATTTGGGGTGCTTTTCTAGCTAAATATGTTTTTCATATAATCATCGTAATTCTAATAACATGATGGTTTGCTTTTGATAATCACAAACGTTTTCAAGTAGCATTAACAACGTTTCAATGATGGATGGCTTCAAAGTAGAAAAAATATCTGGAAACAACAAACAAGTGTAACGCTAGACTTCAAGTCATAAGTTCGAATTTGGTCAAGGTTGTAAATGTTAGTCAAATCGCCGTTTATAATATGGCGTCTTTAAAATCTTGGCGGAGTCACATATGATTCATTAACTTCTCATATGCATATACCTACATATACATGTACCTATATGCATATCTATACTCGTATATCTCAAGCATATGTTATAAAGATGGCTATCCACAGCACCAAATTTGGTACAACTTAGGCATAAAACAAAACCACAATATTAAAATAAACTTAATATCTGTGGTAAGCGCACGTATCTATAGAATTTTGCGGAGATCTGCTAAAGCGGATAACGTAGAAATTGGCCGGTGGAAAACGAATTTCATTGCTGGCAAAACGCTGAGGTAATTTCATGGAACATTTACCACGGACCAAGGGTAGTGTTTGCAGAAGGATCTGTGTTGTACGGTTTAAAGCCGCCAACCTACAGTTTTTGATGTAAATCTTTGTTTTATGAATTATGTATTGGATTGAATCTGCCTGCTTTGATGAAATTAGTTTTGGATGATTTTGCTGTTTGTAATTAGGGTTCTGGTGATTACTGCGGTTTAGTATTGATATAAATAGCCATAGCAATCACAAATAGCATGTGAAATCGATAATAACATTTCACAAATTATATTAATACGCTAAATTTTGCGATGTGCTATTGTGATTCACTAAGCCGACCGGTTAATATTTTTCTACGATATTGTGTAGGCTGTGAAGGAGTGAGATTTTACGTTTGTTTTTTTACGAACCCATTTAAAAATAATAACAGAACAGTCAATTGTGTGTGTTTAACTTTAGAAGTGAAAAATGCTTATTATAATATAAGCTAAGGTTTATTGTTTACATATTCTGTAGGGGCAATTAGCAATAGCAGAAATATAGAGCATGCTAAGGCTTCAAAAATAACAAGGTGGTGAATAATGGTTAATTTAAAATAGCAATAATTTCCATTACTACTGCGGTTGTTGTTGTAAATAACTGGTTGTGGCCAGATTTTATATTGATTTACTTATATTTTCTTTGTTTGGGTGCCGTGAATTACGACTTATGTAACAATACTAACTTTTATTTTAATATTGTAAAATTTCTTAGTTTAGAAAAAAGACTATGCTGAATCAGTTGTACAACACTGCGCTAAAGTGACGTATCATATATTTTTTAATTTATATTATCTCATGCAAGATAGCTAGCAACCCGGCCTGACTCTGCTCGGGAGGAGATACACTTTTTTTAATCTGGGGGCGCGGCCGAGCCCCCTCCAAGTCGAGCTATAGGCCGTAACATCCTTTTCTCGAAGCAATTCAGACCATTTTCAACCCCCTATAACTTCGTTGTGGATAAAGCATGAAGCCTAAATTTTCAGTTACTAAGCAGGCATTGTGTAAACACGGTATATTTAAAATTTCATTCAATTTGAACCAGTAGTTTAAGAATTATAACTTATCAAACTTTCGTAATTTTGTCACTCACTGACTGACTGACCGATCATCAAAAGTCGAAGGCACTTCTAGCAGACATAGAACCTTCAAATTTAGAATATAATTAGTGTTTAGTGTCTAAAGTAAGGGAAAATTCAAACATTTCATAATTTGTGTCTAGTTTTCTAGATAGACCAACTGCGTGAATAACTTTGTAATCCTATATAAATGTATAGGATTACAAAGTTACATTTGAAGTTAATGAATCATTGTACCCTTATATAGGAATAATAACTGTTGATAGATATCTATATATATGAGGCATAACAGGAGGGGATATAGAGAGGTAAATGGTGTATTCAGCCCATGAAACTGTATAACATTCCTCTAGAAAAACATGACGAAGAAAAACTTGCAAATAAATGGACTAAATAGCTCGAAAATATCATATACAATGAAAGAAAGAACATTAATAATCAAATCCGCTATATTTGTGATAAATTGATACCTACAAAATAAGAAATATCCATAAGACAGAGGCTTTAAGAAAAATCGTTAGTGATATTCTAGAAGTAAGAAGTACCGAAAAGGCCAACTTGGCCATCGCATGAAAACATAATGTATCGTACAATTTATACATAATGCTGCTGGCCAAGTCGATCTATTTATTTAAAACGTAAAGAATTTTTAATATTGATGTAGTAATAACTAACGTAATAACTTTATATAGAAGGTCCCTTAAGGACTAAATAAATCAATCGACTTGGTATTACATGCATCTCACAACTTTTTGCGGTAGAAAACCTGAGCTGCGAGACTTGGATTTTTTTACAGGATGTTTTTGATGGGATCTCACGTCTTTTTGTAGAGTCCTACTTTTTTCCTTTTCGGTACTTCTTACTTCTAGAATATCACTAACGATTTTTCTTAAAGCCTCTGTCTTATGGATTTTTCTTATTTTTGTAGGTATCAATTTATCACAAATATAGTGGAATTGATTATTAATGTTCTTTCTTTCATTGTGAATTGATATTTTTGAGCTATTTAGTCTATTTATTTGCAAGTTTTTCTTCGCCATGTTTTTCTAGAGGAATGTTGTACAGTTTCATGGGCTGAATACACCATTTTCCTTCTCTATATCCCCTCCTGTTATGCCTCATATATATAGATATCTACAACTATTATTCCATTATATACGGGTACAATGATTCATTAACTTCAAATGTAACTTTGTAATCCTATACATTTATATAGGATTACAAAGTTATTCACGCAGTTGGTCTATCTAGAAAACTAGACACAAATTATGAAATGTTTGAATTTTCCCTTACTTTAGACACTAAACACTAATTATATTCTAAATTTGAAGGTTCTATGTCTGCTAGAAGTGCCTTCGACTTTTGATGATCGGTCAGTCAGTCAGTGAGTGACAAAATTACGAAAGTTTGATAAGTTATAATTCTTAAACTACTGGTTCAAATTGAATGAAATTTTAAATATACCGTGTTTACACAATGCCTGCTTAGTAACTGAAAATTCAGGCTTCATGCTTTATCCACAACGAAGTTATAGGGGGTTGAAAATGGTCTGAATTGCTTCGAGAAAAGGATGTTACGGCCATGCCACTTTTTAGCTCGACTTGGAGGGGGCTCGGCCGCGCCCCCAGATTTCTTTCTTCTTTACAATTAAGAATATTATTAATTTCCAAACTATTCATGTGCTTGCATTTATAAAATAATATTACTTTTGCACCCCATTGTGTACAGCGTATTAGTGACATTTAGGCAAGTGCTTTTATTTCGCCAATCGCAGCAAATGGGCACTTGGAGTCCCTCGATATCCTCTTGTACATGTACAACTCCACAGGGACGCGTAGGGGTGGCAATCTATATTCGTATATTATCACCTAGAAAAATCGATCTGTACCACACTTTACTTTATAAGGTCATATTCAGTCAATACTAGGGCACTCCTTTACTTAACTGAAAGGTCGCTTGGGGCTAGCTTTTAGTCCATCACGCTGACCTCATGTACGGTGTGCGAACTTTACACATACCACAGGCATCACTATCATGAACAATAATAATAAATAACTTGTCTTTAAAATAAAACATAATTACTTAAAATCTGTGTCTTGAGATACCAACTTGTAATTACAGATAGACCATACTTGCGGCCCGACCTTGGTCCAAATACACTTTTTTGAAGTATTGTAACACCTATGTTCAGCAGGTATAATGTGGGATCCTTATGATTTTTGAAATTAGTCCTATTCGTTTCAGAGCCTATTCAATGCACACAACGAATCGAATATTTTCTTCAAAATTTAATCTTTACAATACTCGTATAAGTTTAGACAAGTTGAAGAAAAAATAATGATGATTTATATTACTCCTCATTAAATTAAGACAGTAGATACATTTGAGAATAAAATATACATAAAATAAAATAAGAAATTTAGACATATCTGTGCGTGGTGGGTTGTTGGTAAACGGACTAGACGCGGCTGGCAATATGTTCACCGTGGTCGCAGGATTCAAATTCCAGGGCACATCTTTGGCTTTTCTGAGTCATGTGTGTATTTATAGTGGATCACCATGCTATACCTCAAGGGTATCTCAAGACTGCTACCGAAAACGAAGCCAGGTGGTAGTTTTAGTGACTACAAACACAATGCAACTAAAAATTTTGCTATGAAACGCGACAATTTTTTTGTATCATTTTTTAAATATCGTCATTTTTGGGTGGTAAATATAAATTTTTGCAACAATAATAATTTAAACTCTTTTATACCTTAGAGTCTTTATAAATAAAAGGGTATTATAATTATTATTTTACGAAAAAATGTATTCACCACCCAAATACGACCATACAAAAAAATTGCAAAAAAAATATCGCTTTTTTTTCCAACATTTTCTGTTGCATTGTGTTTAAAGTCGCTTAAACTACCGCCAGGCTTCGTTTTCAGTAGCAGTCTTGATATACCCTGTATAACTGCAAAGGAAAACATCATGAGAAAACCTACATAACTATATAGAATTTATAAGAATTTATATGGCATGTAAAGTCCGCCAACCTGGCCAGTGTGTTTGACTACACTATAGTCATACATAGTACATCGTATACTCACATTTAGTTTGTTAGGTCTTCTGCATTATTAATATTCTTCATAACGCCTATACAGTTCCATTGTACAATATTAATAATAATTCAATTATTATTCTCCCCGCAATATTTATCTGAATACAAAACAAGCACGGAATATTTCAGAAGACAGCCGCTCCTATTGGCTTCAGAATAAATTACAAACTCACCTAATTTTGTGTTGTTTGTAATCTTGGCAATAACTTTCTTTCAAGGCCTTCGTATTAATCTGGGAACGCTCGGTAACATTGAGGATTAAAGATGATTAACGGGACTAAAGGATATTAGGAAATAATCATCGCTGTAAAATGACGGAAGCGTATTACAAGTGGTCGCGAACTCCGAGCATTTTGTATTAATTACATTTTTAATTTCATTTATAATTCCTTTGATTTTCGTCTCCTCTATAATGAAATCATAATTTCGTTTCGGCCATTAAAGGATTTTTATTTACAAAAGATAATTCGAAGTTTTAATCCTAATTTCGGTGCTTATTACTTGTTGGTTGATTGTGGGAACCCGAGGATCGCGAAAGATGTGAAATATGAGAAGTCTTTGTCCAACAGTGGACTGCTAAGGACTATCATAGATGGCTTATGTATTGTTTTCTTCCAAATTTAGGACAGAATTTCAATGGGTAACCCAGTCATTCCATAAAACAATATTATGTCAACAACGATCTAAATTAAATTTGATACATTGTATTTGCAAGCCGTAAATTACACTAGAATCCTACTAGTACGCCGAGTACTGTGTTCATGTTTACGTGAGATATCCATTCGACAATATTCCTAAATGACAACAACATTTCCTGGAGTTTCAAAGTAGGTTAACACATTTCATTCAGCCATTCGAGGAAATCGCTTGGATTTTTTTAAACACTGGAACTTAATAAAATAGAAGTACGCCCTGTTTGACATTGTCTGAAATACAATAACAATAATTTACTAAACGACCAGATTTATATGTATTAATATCTTTCAAAACGATACATGTGGCTGAAAAATATATATAAAAATAATATTCCTCATAATAACACACCTATCCATTCTATCCGATATTAAATTTTCAGTAATGGTAAATATATTTTTCTTATTGGCTACTAATATAATAAAACCTTTATTAATCATTTTACGATTCCAAGTCTGCTTTAAAAAGTCTGCTTTATTTTTAGCGTATTTATCATATAAGTGATCATAATGGGTTTAGAATCATAATAATATTTGCCTTGTTAAGTAGCACAATAGGTTGAAGTATTCTAAGAAAATATTGGTTTCAATGTTAGTATTCAATTCGCGACTTCGTCTGAGGGCATTTTTATATAAATCTGAAAGTTATGTACTAGACAGCGCTATCGCCGTTCCATTCTAAAGTGAGAAAGTAGGATGGCATATTGTGCATCTGCAATCTGTATCAGCCCATATACGTCCCACTGCAGGGCACGGGCCTACTCTACAATCGAGAGTACGATTGAGAGTGGTTAGGCCATATAGTCCACCACGCTGGCCTAGTGCGGGTTGCAGGTGCATCTGCAATAGGTATTAAATATTATGAAATGCTTGTAAGTTTGTGTGTAATTTGTACGGGTAGATTTATTTTGACAGTATTGTAGAAAAGCCTACTCTGACACTTGATACTGCGGCTTCAAGTCCCATGTCGAAATACATGTCGCGTAAGCTTCTTAATTTCCTTAAAGTATTAGCGATGTGGGACTAAACCGCTCATTACAGTTTCGAATTAGAAAACGACCTTCTCAATTCTGAACTGGGGCTATGCTAGCAACTGTTGAGTTTTTAATGATGATCATGAAATTGGATTTGAAACAAAAGATTATCTACAAAAGATTCCTAATATCAAAGTAAAAAAAGATTAAATGGCAAAGGCAGATACTGTGTCGGATAAATAAGTAGATGAAAAGTCAAGAGATGCTAAGATGATATATACATCCAACCCAAATGTAACAATCATACAGGAACAATCACTTTACAAACTAAATTACTAACGTGTTAATACCGCAACAAGTCGAAATAAAGTGAGTACGTAGGGGGAAAGTTTACGAAGTTGATCTTGGTGCGCACCACAAATCAACTTAACCAGCGCACACTACTTTAAACTACGGCCTCGATCGATTCTAAATTCCTAACTTAGCCGTTGCTATGCCGTCTCGTGCGGTGCTAATGTGAAATTCTGCATCTAGAACACATGCACGAACAGATTTAGAAATCAGTTTATCAAAATCTGGCCGTTCGTATTCTATCCGATTAAGATTATTTAAGTTGGATTTATATGTCATATCATTAATGTAATTTGTCTGCGAAAATATATTTAGATTTCTATCGATTTTATCGAACAATTATTTATTATTTAACAATTAATTATCTTTCGATCAAAATAGTACCATGTCACATTATAACTTTTATATCATAAAAGCAATTATAAATTCTATTCATTACCCAGGAGTCAGAAATTTGTGCCTCATATGGCGAAAGGCTCGCCCCTATCACATCGTGAGACGGAACATACAAGGGAAAATATGAGGTATCCTGACACCTCTGTCTACCCTTTCTGAGAAAAGGCGTGACTTTATGTATCAAAATATCTACTAAATATCAAAATTGTTATAACACCAAACAGTATTACGACACCGCGAGGTAATACAAGCAACAAAACTCATGAACAAGCCGCTGCCATACATTACAAAGGAACAAGGGAACTGTAAAACCAAGTGTCAGCTAATTGAGTAATACCTTAAGACATTCGTTATGATTACCAAGGACAGACTCCCGAGGGAGAAACTTGAACAAGTGCCGTATATGTCGCCGACTTTGATGCATGAAAATAATTGAAGTGCCCATTATAAGACCCGAAAACGTTCAACAAAGTATGAAGTACGTTTGATGTAGTATTGTTTTTTTATGTTTTTAAGGGTCTTCTTTGTACTTATATTATTAAAGACTGTTTTAAATCAAATTAATGTTGCTAATACCTCACAATTTTTCTTTGTTTAAACGAAATTTATGTTTTCTCTGTGGTCGAATCATTAGAATAATTTAATTAAAATGCCTATTTGATGGATTGCTGGTAGCTTTTAAACTTTTTTAATAGATAGGGGCTGAATATTAATAAGATAGATGAAATAATTCTTACATTTTTATTAAACAATTATCTGGTGAAAATATTCTATAATTTTTTGGACACGTTTTGATATATGTTAGTATCTGTAATCATCATCATCATCTCAGCTGCAGGAAGTCTACTGCTGAATATAGGTCTCCCCCGAGGATCTCCACATCGACCTGTTGGCGACTTCATGCAACTTTAGCCGGTTCGTATTCTGTATCAGCCCATATACGTCCCACTGCAGGGCACGAGCCTACTCTACAATCGAGAATACGATTGAGAGTGGTTAGGCCATATAGTCCACCACGCTGGCCTAGTGCGGGTTGGCAGACTTACATACCATAGAAATTCTTATGAATCGCTATGGTATGCAGGTTTCCTCACGATGTTTTCCTTCACCGTTTTAGTGCGTGGTGATTGACTATCAAAACACACATGACTCCGAAAAGTCAGAGGTGTGCCCTGGGATTCGAACCCGCGACCACCGTGAACATGTTGGCAGCCGCGTCTAGTCCGTTTACCAACAGGCCACCACGCAATTTCGCGGGTCGTATACTATCTGTAAAATTATCAAATATTTTTATTGAAGTTTATCTTATTTCCCTACGATTTCCAAATCCTACACATACACGTCAGCCCAAAATATTTATTGAAATTAGGAATCCATGTAAATAAAACAAACAACTCCAAATAAAAACTACCCTACACATACCTCATGCAACCTGAATGAGGAGTTTACCAGAACATTTTTTTATTGCAATGAATGAGCGTTTGCCTCACGGTAAGCGATACGACCACTCATTAAAAGCAGCAAAACCAAACAACACCTGGAAATACAAAGCAATGCTTAGCATTACATTGTCCCCGCCATCCTGAGATATATTAAGATGTTAAGTCTCAATATTTCCAGTACTTACTCTGTTTACAATGTTTGGCAGGAGAAATATTCATTGCGGTAGTACCTACCCAGACGGCCTCTTACATATGAGAGACTTACCACCAGTAATTTATATCTAAAGTAGATCAAACCTATATAGGTATATCACGAACAATAAAAAGAATAAAAAAACAAAGAGACAAAACTATCAACATTAACTGTTCCAGTACATTCAGTTTACCACCATTTTCCGTAGTTGGTCGCTAGTTAGAAAGTTATTTTGTAACTTCCACTTCGCAACAATGACATAAGGGGTGTCGCTTCGGTGCCACTTCCGTTTTCTGCGTAACTGATATTAGACAGAGTCTCTGCTCAATTTCTATGTCATTTTACACGAAGATGAAATGTGTCGTAGCATATTAATATATGTCTACGTTATTACATTTAGAACTTTGAACTCAAAGTGCTGCTAATATTTCAACGTGAGTTAAATGCCACGTTTTAGGCTATTATTTACTTCGGCTATTATTATCTGAGGGTTTCTTCCCTTTGTTATTTAGTACTCTGGTGGTAGATCTATCATATGTGAGATTCCGCCTTGACAAATATCACCGCAAGGTCAATATGTCCTATTTACTGGTCTCTTATATGTGAGAAGCCACCTAGGTCGTAACTACTACCGCAATGTCTTTTTCTCCCACCAAACAGCAGAGTCAATGTCGTGGTTTGAAGGACATTGTAGCAAGAGTAACTACGAGACATATTGAGACTTAACATCTTATGTTGTTGTTGCCATCAGGTGTTTGGTTTCGATAGTATCCATGAACGATCGTATGGCTTAACATCAGGCGATTGGTATGTTCGTCTCGCCATTTAATGCAATAAAACAAAAGAAAAAAGTCTGCCATGATCGTGGTATGAACGTATTAAAAATATTATTTCAATGAATGTGTATAGAGCGCTTTCCAGCACATCATTTCTTTACCGATCGGTTACATTCCGTAGTATTCATACTTTTAATACTTTTTCTGGTATTTTCAATAACAGAGCAGCAATTATATGCTACACTGTAGTTGACAGAGACCATATCTGTATCTGTATCAGCCCATATACGTCCCACTGCAGGGCACGGGCCTACTCTACAATCGAGAGTACGATTGAGAGTGGTTAGGCCATATAGTCCACCACGCTGGCCTAATGCGGGTTGGCGGACTTACATACCATAGAAATTCTTCTAAATCGCTACGGTATGCAGGTTTCCTCACGATGGTTTCCTTCACCGTTTTAGTGCGTGGTGATTGTAGTTTAATGTTATTCATTTAGTATGTTTTTTTTTTATATTTGTGGTACACACATATATTACAATATACAGAAACAAAAAAAATATATAAAAATAACAAATGGTTGTCTTATCGCCTAAAGCAATGTCTTGCAGACAACCATTTAATTTATAACAAGCTCAACAATTACATGATGTCTAATTGCCACAGCCACTGAGCAATATTCTATCTATGTTGCGGATTAGTTATAAGAGCTAATTAACATTGCTAATGTAAATAAAATGCATTTAATATAAGAAATATTTATTTTAAAATAATCGAAATGAATTTGTGGTATATGAAATGTATTTAATATATACACACACATATATATATACAGAATTTTAAAGCCATTATTTAGAAACACATTGGACGATGCATAGGACAGAATTTATTGAGCTTTACAGATTTTGAAGGTAAACACTGAAATTAATGTCTCATATTATTCTTTATATAAATAAATAACAATCCACAATCTTATTCCATAACTTACGAGATTAGAAATCTAATGTTCAATACAATTTCCTTCTTCTATTAAACAGAAGATTTAAATTGTCCCGTTGCATTCAGTTCGCTAGTAATTTAATTCTTGCTTAGAATTTCTTGAATAATAATGCACTATGCACCCTCCTTTGAGAAAGATCTCGAGTTACTTGAGTTATATGAAGGCGAAAATGTTACTAAGACTTTTCGCAATGTGTCTGAAACCTAAGTTATATTCTGATTTTAATTTACGTATTGTGCTTTCTATTAATACTTATTTTTTGGAATTATTAATTGTTGCAGAAGGTTGATGATATTTAACACATAATTATCATTTAATTCACAACTTGATAAAATATTTCAATCATTTATATCAGTGCAGCGTTTCTGGTTAAGGATGTCAAATAAATAATCTAAAATTAAAAAAAAGCAACTAGAATAATTAAACTCATAGAAAAAAAAAACATTACAAACAATTGATTTAGAAAATACTTACCTAAAGTGCGTAGTCTGCAACCGCGCTGGTTGAAGCTCAAGAAAACGGCCATAAATCTAGGGGAGCGCATTGTAATACATCGTGTATTGATATACCCTTGTAATATCAGTTGTGGTGTTGTTACAACGAAGGAAAAGTTGGCAAATAGACTAGTTCTACTAGAAAAATATCACGTATTGCAATGCTGATGATATTTGCTATTTTATCCGTATTTACATTCAGATTATATTCTATTATCATATTGTTGACTGATTCTGTATTGATTGAGCAATATCGCTCAGCTTTTCCATTCAACATAGTTTTTTGTATGAAGATTGGCGTGTATGGTCAAATAAGAATTCATGCGTTGGTTTTTTTATCATGGTTAATATATGGGCGTACATAAAAGCCATAGGCAATTAACTAAACAATGTTACTTACGATATTATCGAATATAAACTGGAGCTGGATTTCTAATATTAAAAGTGTAAAGTGCGTGGTGGCCTGTTGGCAAACGAACTAGACGCGGCTGCCAACATGTTTACGGTGGTCGCGGGTTCGAATCCCAGGGCACACCTCTGACTTTTCGGAGTCATGTGTGTATTGATAGTCAATCACCACGCACTAAAACGGTGAAGGAAAACATCGTGAGGAAACCTGCATACCGTAGCAATTTACAAGAATTTCTATGGTATGTAAGTCCGCCAACCCGCATTGCCAGCGTGGTGGACTATATGGCCTTACCACTCTCAATCTTACTCTCGATTGTAGAGTAGGCCCGTGCCCTGCAGTGGGACGTATATGAGCTGATACAGATTAAAAGTGTCTTCATAGAGTGTGAAACTTTTTTAAGCTTTTCGTGTACTTGAAATTCCTCATCAGTCATCTAGGAAGTCTATACTTAGGTCATCGATTATTTTATACACCAATTTTAACAATAATTATCCTATGTCTGTTATCAAGTGTTTAGCCACGCGAGCCAACCAGAATTGTACCACTTCTAGCAACGGAACACGCCGAGAAACGGTCTCGTCTTCACTCCTGAATTATCAGTGTTGTGCATTAATGCTTGCATATTTATCGATAAAATAATAAACATAGAACCGTCGGTTTCTAATTTTAGTGCGATTCTTCTAATTAATTTAGGCTATGTATATTTTGAGAATGGTGGAAAATTATATTTTTTTCTTAATTGGCCTTGATATGGTTGTGTGATGAGGACAGTTTGATGTAATTAATTATCTTTGCATGTATTGTGCTTTAACATAAGTAAATGGATAATACAATTATTTATCGTGAATTTATAATAGGCACATTTTCGATAAGATAATACAGAAACGTAAATAAAATAGTTTATACCTAGACATTATAAAAACATACTAATATACTAATATACTGGTGGTAGGTCTCTCATATGTGAGAGGCCATCTGGGTAGGTACCACCGCAATGTCTATTTCTTCCGTGAAACAACACTGCGTAAATGCACTGTTGTGTTTCGGATTGAAGGACATTGTAGCCAGAATAACTACTGGACATATTGAGACTTAACATCTTATGTCTCAGGATGGCGAGCGCATTGGAATGTTGCTACTGTTCATGAGCGGTCGTATCGCTTACCATCAGGCGAACGGCTTGCTCGTCTCGTCATTAATGGCAATAAAGAAAAATAAAAAAAAATACGTAATGTGTTACCTTCGTTGGATATTCTAATAAACAAATATATAAGATATTTCACTTACTTATGTTAAATAAAAAAGTGCAAATACTGATATTTGAAATCACAAACAATAAATCCACGCAAAATTCCTCTCAGACGAGAAAGTTTTAAAACGAAAAACTTGTATTATTGCGGCCAGAATTGAGGAGTTCGTAACTTTTTACTCAAACCACGCGAGTCAGCATCATAAGATCTTATTAGATACCTTTAAATAACCTTCGGCAAAGTTGGTCAATTACAATGAAGTTTACTCCAGTGGCTACGAAATCTTCCATAACATCGGATATTAACAAAATTGCTAGCTCATTTTTGGATGTTGTCACGTATTTTTCCGTTTTCATTAAAATGTTTCGGATTCTTTACAAGTTCGCGGAATTGGGGAATGGATTTTCTTAGAATTTGCGTATTACAATAAATATAAAGTATATTTTCGTGTTTTGTTTACTTTTGATATTAATGGATCGTAGTATTTTACTATTTATAGTATGAAATGAAATCCAAACGCCAAAGTGCGAAGGAATATTATCGACGAAATTGATTATGGTGACAAATTATGTTATGATATTTATAATACTGTAAAGTTTATAGTAGAAGTTATAATTATGAAGCCAATAATAGTAAAAACTGTATTGGAAAAGTAATTTATCAGCCGCGTCTGTTTCCCTCCCGACTAATCTACGGGAAACTTAAAAATAAAATAAAATTATGAACAGACATTTTGACTGAATAATCATCGCTATTTAAAATATAATCATATCCGTTCTAAACATAAATATGCTTAAAATCTGATCACACACGTTATTCTTAAATCCCATTCCATTAACAGAAGTTTAATCCGGCAACCAGATGCTTAAGTGCCTGCCAAACTTCTTGCAAGTAAAATATCGTCAGGACGTGTTATCGATGGTGTTAGCGCAACTCTATTGTACTCCCTGAGCGGTAATACAACTGTATCCAATTCGTTATCGGATCCTACTTGGATTTGTCGACGTCTCGTGTGAGTACACAACAGTAAATTTTCAATGCAACCAAACCGCACGATAGAATTGCATGTGATTCTCTGAACAAGTAATGCCGTGTTGGGTTTTTATTGTTATGCATATTATTTCGGCGGCGCAAAGTTTCACTCTTTACTTTTTCGTACCACATTTGGTCTTTGACATCGACTTGTGTTTGAATATGTATAAAGTCTACGCAAATATCAGATTTTGCTTCAATGCCTCTGGTGTTATTTAATTCTGCTTCAATTTTTCAAAATTTAAAATTCTTATGTAGCAAATTATCTAAGTAAAGCAATTAATGTAATTAGAACAAACACAAAAACAGGGATCCTATTAAAAGCAGCACAGCAGATAATTGCCACTTGTGTACACACGTTCAAAATATTGCCAGTATAAATATAAAAGGTACAACACAGATAAATAAAGACGTAACGTTCATTAAGCTTTATCGCAACATTTTTCTAACCCCACGCAATTTTTGCACTCGCAGCGAAACCTGATTACCGTCAGATTCGCTGCTCCCAACACAAATACTGAACATCAATTTCATTAGTAAACAGCGCAGAGCATTAATCTCAGCAACGATATGGTAATAACTACGTAATATTTACTCGGTAATTGCCTTCGGGTATGCGTTTAATTAAACAGAATCGGCTGTTTGTTCTACACAAATCGATGTGATTATCGCAACGTGGTACTAACATGATGTATTTTTAACTCCTGATACGGAGGACTATTAAAACCAAACAATTATGATCAATAACTGTTGCTGTTGGGAGTTAAATTGAAAAGTGAAAATCGGAAATAATTGTTGATTTAAAAATATTTGAATGTAGCTGAATGTTTAATATAACTTCGATTATTCGGACGCCGTACGTAAAACTTCACTAAAGTGCCTAGATGCTCCACAAAATGTTGGATTCCTCTATCGTACCTCACAACCATAGACTAACTAAGGAGAAAATGATAAGTATACAGAGAATAGTATTGATTTTTAGAAGTGGAAAATTTATACTCCGTACGTCGAACATTCGAACATTTGAAGTTCGTATCGTTTTTATACAGTAACCCCCCTGATGAGCTACGATACGAAACCAAAAGGCGAAATGAATTCTCGGAATCTACAGAGTTGCTATAGTATGAGTGTAGAGTACGCGCTAGTGAATTGCTCGGCCTTGCATGTGAAAGCTTGTTAGGATCTTCAGGCCCGCGATTACGAATTGTTGTTAATCGTAAATACGAATATAAATTTTATTATTATTAATGGTTACTCGTGGTAGGTCTCTTACATATGAGAAGCTGCCTGGGTAGGTACCACCGCAATGTTTATTTCTTACGCCAAATAGCAGTGTAAATGCATTGTTGCGTTTCAGATTGAAGGAAATTGTAGCCAAAATAGCTACCGGGCATATAGACTTAACATCTTATGTCTCAAGATAGCGAGAGCAGTTGAATGCAAAGCATTGCTTTGTAAGACATCATAGTATGGTTTTGTTACTATTTATTAGCGGTCTTATCGCTTACCATCAGTTAAATTGAATGCTCGTTTCGCCTTTCATAGCAATAAAAATATTTGGTTCAGGCCATAAGTGTTTGTAGATTTATTAGTAAAACTTAATATTATATTTTATATGTAGGGATAAAATGATCAAGATATTTTAGATTATGTGACTATTTTATTAACCCATTTGTGTAAAGCCTTACATCGCAAAATTATTCTGAGTTCAATCAGTTCACATAAAAAGGTTTTTAATATGTACATAACAATAGAATAAAATTCTTCATTAAGTGAGCCGCTTTACCGAAAAATGGAAAATATTAAAACTTTTTTACTTTAACCCTTAAAAGGCGTTCATAACAGTAACCAATCCTAATGCAGCCGCAAAAAGTTTTTTAATGTAAGAACTAATAAAAAGCGTACTGGTCCTTTATACTTTTCACATTTTTCCAAATCCATCTTGAAAAAAGATTATATAAAAAATTTATGAAGAATTTTTTCTTTACCGATTTTACAATACTTGACATAGTTTCGATCACAATCCTTCAAATACTTTTAGTAACAAATTTTGATGATTCAATCATAAATAATAAATACCACCCAGCTGCGATATCTACAGCGTGCCGGGCTGGTATGCCAGTGGCACTGACATTCCCCTTTCGGCGTCCTCTATGGTACCGAAAGACAGTTTAACAGCGTTTTCTCTTGACATAAAAAAGTGTGTAAAAAACATACTCGGAAGATGTTTTTTTACGGTCCTTGAGGGAGTCGCGTATTAGTTTTCTGTCCTGGCGGGCAGTGGTGACCCGTTATTTTTTTATTTGTGTGGGAGCCACTTTCAGCAACTCTTTTCAGTGCAGATTGCACAGCACAGCAGGAACATTTTAATTGTTTTGCAATTTCCACCTGGACCTTGCCCTCTTCGTACAAAAGCTGGATTTTATATTTTCTTCAATATCAAGTTCGACATTTTTCAGCACTTTGAACGATTGACTGTCTTTACTTCACAAAAAGAAAACACATGCAGCAGTTACGCTTAATACGGTCGTGGAGAAAAATAGACTAACAAGTTGCCTAAAATATTCGTCAAAAATGTTTTTTTATGGTACCTCGTATTACCCTGTCAATTCTTTAAAATGAACGTTTAATATTGCTGTCCACTGTATTGTATAACAAATTAGTTGTTTTTTAAATATTTTTTGAGTTGCACATGTTTTATAGGGGTGCCTAATACTAATTTTGGCCAAGGCTGTATATCTCGGAATGGATATCGAACCCAAGGCCTCTCTACACAACTGGCCCTTGAGCAACTGCGTCACTCAACAAGTCCATGTAGACGCAAATAATTTATTTTAATCCTTTGAGAATGCTATTTTCACATGTAGATTACCTTTTTTGTTTTATTTCAATGAATGGCAAGAGGAAGATAAATTGCGTGATGGTAAGCAATACAACCACTCATGAATAGTGCAAAACCAAACAACACCTTGAATTACAAAGCCCTGCTTGGCATTCCATTGGGCTCGCCATCTTGAGACATAAGATGTTAAGTTTAAATATCTCAGTTTTGAGAGATTACTAACCTTCAAACTAAATACATATTTAGCTTGTAGGTTAATGACATAATGATATAATGTGATTGCCGCCACCAATTTACAGTCAGCAACATAAGTCACTGAACACTTCACAATTTTTGATAACCTTTTTATGAATTAAAATTTGTACATACTACTCGTAAAATATAACCAAGTAAAGTCATCCATGTCGAGAAGTGCCATACGATATTAAAAATAATTATTATTTTGGATGATAAGACAATTCCAAATCTCGTGAATATGTATCGACTTATGTCACTGACTGTACATACGTATGTACATATTATTCCTTATTTCCTAGACCTAGGTGATAAAGAAAATAATATGTTGGTGTCTCGAATAATACAGAAGAACATCCCGTGACACTGAATATTCCAAAGAAATACAAGTAATAACCACTAATGAATAATAACAAGTATCAATAAAATTAGTTTTATGTCATCGCTTCGAGGCCGGAAACTTTATCAATCATTTTATCAAAGGATGCGTGTGGATATTATTTTGCGTGTGTTTCGTGTATTATGATTTATTAAAACTGTGCGCAAATGGGTTTTTAGATCTCATGATTTCAGAAAATATAGCTATATGGAACACGCTAGGATTTGTATAAATAAAATAACAATAATATCTGAGAATAATACCACTAACATTGAACCTCCTACTGTGGCTACCTACAGAGACAGAGAGCATTGATTTAAAAACTTAGGATAGGCCCTTAAGTGAAATTAGTTTCAAAAAGAATACCTTGAAATAACTAAAATTAAACTAAATTTAATCCATGTCATTTAAAACATAATAAAAGTATTCAAAAAAATGAAAAAAACAGTAACGCTCCACTAGATATACACTGGAGCGGTCGCACCACTTACGTCGAAACTCTTTACGCGCTTTTCACTCTGTCCATATATTTATTTCAATGACAGGAAGTATAAAACGTATTCAAAAAATTGCTGCATTTCTAGTTTGCATTAGTGGTGGTAGGACTTATGTGTCCGCCCGGGTAGCTACCACCGTCCACGAGGCGTAAAGACCCCCATAGTGATTTCCGTAAGGGGATCGCGTTCCGGGATCAGCCAGTGGTTTCCCGGTTTCTTCGAGGGTCTTGAGTCCGGGCATGAGGTTGTACCATGTGGGTATTTTCGGTCCTCTGTCGAAGGGAGGAAAGTTGATCCGCCGGCCAGGGAGACCCGTAGAAACGGTTGTCCGCTGGCCGCCCGCGGTATAGTACAGGGGCCCAGTCGGGGCTAACCACCTCGAGAGGCTGCCTCACCATGCCGCACATAATCTTGGGTGGGTCCGTCGTGCCGGTTGGTGACCGGAAGTGGGGTCCCGGCGGCCCATCCCGGGAGGGTACGGGGGCCTTCCGTCCGGCGGATCAATTCGCTTCCTGCCGACCCTTTCGTGCCGGTGCCCATTCGGCCTTCTTAGTGCCCGAACTTAAGCTCCTCGTTGCCTCTTCACCAATCCCATCCTTAATCTACCATGACAGTGCAACCAAACAGAGCAGGTCCTTCAGCGGTGCTTAACCCCACCACCGCGTTCACTATGGAGTTCACTAACATCCGTGGACTCCATACGAACTTCAATGCCGTCCACCACCATCTCGAGACGGCCCGGCCTGCTTTGCTCTTCCTAATGGAGACGCAGATTCGTTGTCCGACCGATAATTCTTACTTGTTGTATGCCGGTTATTCGCTTGAAGTAAACTTCAAGCCTAAAGCCAGGGTATGCTTGTATGTTCGGTCGGACATCTGCTGTCGCCGTTTGCACTGCATGGAGTCATGCACCCCTCCTTCTCCGCTCTGTGGGTGCACGTGGATCTAGGTTCCTTGAGCCGCATCTACGTGTGCCTTTACAGGTCTCACAACGGGGACGATGAGACGACTCGGCTGTTCAGGTATCTTAGCCAGGCGGCTGATGACGTGCAGGCGCAGTTCCCGTCGGCCGAAATGGTGGTCTTGGGGGATTTCAATGCTCATCACGAACTGTGGCTGGGCTCCTCCAAGACTGATCATGCTGGCAGAGCTGCCCATGCATTTGCTCTGACTCATGACTTGACACAACTGGTGAACCAGGATCCCGGATGTGGCGAGTCATGCGCCTTCTCTGCTGGACCTTCTGCTGGCGAGTCACCCAGCCGGGTATCGTGTGACCGTTAGTGCGCCTCTGGGCACTTCCGATCACTGCCTGGTTGGGTTGTCAGTACCGATCGCATCACCTCCACGTCCCGTGCAGGTGAGGCGAAAGGTCTGGCATTACTCGTCGGCAGATTGGGATGATATGCGGGAATATTTTGCATCCATCTCTTGGAGGCAGCGCTGCTTTGAGGGTAAAGATCCCTCAGCGAGTGCCAACGCTATTGCTGACGAGATCAGACTTGGAATGGAATATTACATTCCTTCCTCTGAGATCGCCAGTAAGGGCCGTGGACGCTCCTGGTTCAATCGTGCATGCGCCGATGCTGTCGGTGACAAACAGGCGGCGTATCGCGCTTGGATCAGGGGTCGCGCCGTGAAGGATCCGAATATCAGTTCCCTCAAAGAAGCCTACATTCGTGCCTCCAAGGCCTGCAAGAAGGCCTACGTTAGGGTGGATGCCCAGCGCGTTAGCAAGATTGGGCGTGCGTTGGCCGATCACCCAACTAGCAGTCGTGCTTATTGGAGGTTGGCCAGGGCCGTTCAATCTAACTTCTGCCGGCCAGCGTTGCCGCCGCTGAGGTACCCAGAAGGGTCGCTGGCCCACAAGCCGCAGGAGAAGGCTGCCTTGCTGGCAAATCTCTTTGCGGCTAATTCCCGCCTCGAGGACCGTGGTTCCCAGTCGCTGCTTACGCTGCCTGATTGCGGTTTCTCAATGGCAGATATTCGCATCAGGCATTGTGATGTGCGACGTGAGTTACGGTCTCTCGATGTGCGGAAAGCCAGTGGTCCGGATGGGATACCAGCGGTGGTTTTGAGGGCTTGTGCAGCCGAGTTGTCTCCAGCACTGACTCGCCTCTACCGAGCGTCCTACCGCACAGGTGTTGTGCCGGAATCTTGGAGGGAGGCCAATATGCAACCGATCCCCAAAAAGGGTGATCGGTCGGACCCTACCAATTACCGCCCTATCGCTATCACCTCAGTGATGTGTAAGGTCATGGAGCGGATCATAAACGCTCAATTGATCCGCTACCTGGAGGATCACTCGTTGATCAGTGACCGGCAATACGGTTTCCATCATAATCGATCGACGGGTGATCTTCTAGCGTTTGTCCTGCATCGCTGGGGTGAGGCGATTGACAGGCGTGGCGAGGCTCTTGCTGTGAGCCTCGACATTGCCAAGGCGTTTGATAGGGTCTGGCACCGTGGTCTCCTGTCCAAGCTTCCGGCATACGGTCTACCCGGCAACCTGTGTTCGTGGATTTCCGGCTTTCTGCATGGGCGTAGAATACGTGTACTCGTTGACGGACACGCTTCGGCGCTCATGTCAGTAAATGCCGGAGTTCCTCAGGGCTCGGTGCTGTCGTCCACCTTGTTTATTCTGCATATCAATGACATGTTGTCGCTTGGCAACATTCATTGCTATGCGGATGACAGCACGGTTCATGGGCGATACCACTGCGGGCCTCCGGGTTGCCGAGTCGAAACTGTCAGGGGACGTGAAGATTTTGTCATTGAGCTCAACAGGACCTTGGATCTCATTTCTACATGGGGTTCCAGGAACATGGTTGAGTTCAATGCCAAGAAAACCCAGGTGTGTGCGTTCACGTGCAAAAAATCCCCGTTCTCTCCCCTCCCCATTCTTCAGGGTACTCCCCTCTCAGTGCGGAATGACCTGAGTATCCTCGGTGTGGATATCCGCTGTGATCTCAATCCAAGGAATCACATCGAGGGCGTAATATCTGCCACATCACGCAGGGTTGGAGTCCTGAACAGGGTACGTCGGTTTTTCACGCCCGGTCAGCTTTGTCGCTTATATAAAGCGCAGGTCCGGCCGGGTATGGAGTACTGCTCGCACCTCTGGGATGGATCCGCCCAGTACCTGCTCGATGCCTTGGATGGATTGCAGCGGCGGGCCATCCGCATTGTGAATGATGCAGACGTTATGAGCAACTTGGAGTCGTTACAACTCCGGAGAGATGTCGCCTCTCTAAGCGTGTTCTACCGCCTGTATCACGGTGAGTGCTCTGAAGAATTGTTCAACTTGATCCCCTCCTCTCCATTCCTAACCCGAACCACGCGTGCTGGCTTGCGAAGCCATAGCTTGACGGCCCGCACCATCCCGGCGCGAACCAAACGGTTCTCAAATTCGTTTTTGTGCCGCACCGTCAGGCTGTGGAATTGTTTGCCGGCGCACGTGTTCCCTCCTTCCTACAATCCTGGGTCCTTCCGCCGCGGTGTGAAGAGGCACCTTAGCAGGCCGGCATAATTGTTTCCATTGGCATGGGACTGCCCTACGATGCCAATGGATACTCTGCCTGGGCGGCATTGGCACTTTCCATCAGGTGCAATGACGCCACGATGCCAGGCCAGTATAAAAAAAAAAAAAAGTTGATTAAATCATAATCGTTTTATCCGCATGTAACACGCGGTCAAGATAGGGCGAAAACTATACTCGGAAAACGGCTTAGAGCTGTCTTGCCTTTGAAAAACCGTTCGCAATCTGTTCACTGGCTTTTTTCTGGTACTAAAGCGAACGGGCAAGTGGCGGAAAAATTCTAAAGCTCGGTTGCTTGTGAAGAAATAGTATGCGTTTGAGAAAATAAAGAATTGGATTTTTCCTATCAGTTTACAAACATTTTTTATTATTGGGCAATTTTTTTTTTATAAAACTTACATGCAAACATTATTGCGTCTCTGACAAAAAGCAATTAGCATTAAAACTAGTTTCTTGAGTACAGAAGATGGTAGATAAATCTAGATTTTCTCATTCATTAGTGCATCACTATAGGGTTTATATAACATAATAGGTTTTAATACTATCCTTACTAATATTATCCTTACTAATATTATAAAGGTGAAAGTTTGTATGTATGTATGGATGTTTGTTACTCTTTCATGAAAAATCGGCTCAACAGATTTTGATGAAATTTGGTATAGTGATAGCTGACACCCTGGATTAACACATAGGCTACTTTTTATCCCGAAAAATGTAGTGTTCCCGTGGGATGAGTCAGGAAACCAAATATACATATTTTCTACTCTTTCAAATTCAAATTGTTGGCACGGGATGTCCTCTACTACGGAAGGGAAATATAGTCGACGGCACGCGGGAAATATAGTTAGTAGACACGCGAAATAATATGTTCTTGATGTGGATTGGACTCAAAAACTATCTGCACCCGGGCGAAGCCGGGCCCGACAGCTAGTAATATATAAATTCAAGCCTTTTCCCAGAACTGGTAGGCAGAGGAGCTCCCCGGCACCCAAGTTTCGTCTTATGTCTTCTGTTAGGTCAGACACATGGTAGGCGATGTGATAGGGTCGAGCCTATCGCCATATCGGGCAAACATTCCTGACTCCGGGCTAATACTAAATAGAAAAATTCAATTCCGAATTTTCGGAAAAATTCCAAACCATATTTAATGTCTACCCCCATTGAAAGCTATAATGGCAGGATATGCCAATGTAAATGTTTATCTATTAATATTTGATCATGCGATATTCATTTTATATACAAACACATCAAATAACCTAAATGGATACAATATTTACACAATAAAAAAACACAATGATACAGCTTTATGAATGTTTTTGTAATAAAAGTATTGAAGTAAACATTTTATTTGCTTCAGCATTATTTTATATGAGATTCTTTATGTATGATAACAAAAGATTAAGATATGAAAATGACAGAAAGACTACTAATAAACCTTTGACTATCGTAATAGAAATTGCGTGGTTTGTATTGCTTTACAATTATGACGAAATAATTAACATCATATTTTTTTACTTATTGTATTGAATTGCAAGACGAGCTTGCCATTTGAGTCTCAATATCTCTCGTAGTTACTCTGACTGCAATATTCTTACAGGGATACAACAGTGCATTTACACTGACCTTTGACGCTAGAAATAGACATTACAGTGGTACCTACCCAGGCGGTCTCTCACATATGTATTAGAGACCTAACACAATTATATAATAGAACAAGGTACAGGAAATCTAGGTAGTTGTACTATGTTATATGGTGATGATTATTTCAATTTATTATTAAAATTCCGCAAAAAGACATACGATGTCGGAAGCGTCATTAATTATTATATATACCTTCTGAAATGTTTAAAAAAGTGTTAAAATAATAATTTAAATGCAGTCATGCAACTTACTTTAATACACAAAAAAAAATACAATACAATCGACCATTTTTTAAGTGGGCATGCATATAATGTTGCTTTTGAATATTAATAATTATCAGAAATATGTACTTCTTTTTAAAATACTACCTAGACAACATTTCAGCAAATAGATGAATTCCACAGATTTTCCATAGCTGGACACAGCTCTCTTCTACTATTGTATGAAGTCTTCATACCCTCACACAAGGTAAGTGTATATTGTTTTTTTATTACATTAATACATAAAGTTACGGCTTTTTCTCAGGAGGGATAGGCAAAGTTGCTACCAGGGTACCCATATTTAGTTTTTTGTCCTGTCCCACTATTTCTGTTATCAGTATTATATTTCGACTAATTTAATATTAAGAATATATTTTATCAGTTATTAGCCACAAAGCCACAACTACCACTCAAAAAAGCGGCCAACTACACCGAAATACTGGCAATACGGAACCTAATTCCCAGTTCAATATCACAGGCACTTTAATCGTACGGGGATCTGTTGGCACTAAGAAATATAGATAAAGTGGGTCGTCGTTAACTACATTTTCCCCTGGGATTAATAGCATCATAGTTTCCGAAACTACCTGATGTACCTCGGTGTGCCATGAATAACTGTATCGTAAATATACCTGAGTTATCGTATTTGACGTGGCAATCGCAGTGCCCTAATTCGTGCCTAGGGTTGGTTGTTTCATAATAAAATAGTTGGAAGATTGGCTAAGTATATATATGTATGACTATGGGGTATTTATTTATTTAAGCTTTATTGTACACCATAAATAAAGTAAAAGTAAACAATGCATTAGAAAAAAGTACAATTGGCGGTCTTATCGCACAAGGCAATTTCTGACAGACAACCATTTTGTGGATGGGGTATTATATTAATATTGTGTACTGTGTTTAAATTGGAAGGATTGGATTAATGAAAGAAAGTTTATTTGCAAATTAAACGCTTTTGTTACGTAGTTTAGAAGTTGTTTTAAATAGCAAAGATGGGAAGATAGATAGAAATGATTTCAAAATTCAGTGAATGGTACTGGTGGTAGGTCTCTCATATGTGAGAGGCCATCTGGGTAGGTACCACCGCAATGTCTATTTCTCCCGTGAAACAACACTGCTTAAATGCACTGTTGTGTTTCGGATTGAAGGACATTGTAGCCAGAGCAACTACTGGACATATTGGGACTTAACATCTTATGTCTCAGGATGGCGAGCGCAGTGGAATGTTGCTACTGTTTATGAGCGGTCGTATCGCTGACCATAAGTCAACGGTAAGCTTCTCTCGCCATTCACAGCAATAAAAAAAAAAAATACGAAATCTAACCACTATACTTTATATGTTTTTTTCATGAACTACTGACACTGTAATGGTGTGCTATACTGTATCAGCCCATAAACGTACCACTGCAGAGCACGGACTTTATTTACGACCAAGAGTTTGATTTGAGACTAGTTAAGCCATATAGTCCACCACACTGGCCTGGCCAGTTATACATTTCATAATCCCAAACCCACAATAGGGTGTATCTCTTGAACAGATATTTCTTGCCTCTTCTAAATTAAATACTGCTACAGTTTTTCATTTATTTATTATTTACCTTTCTTTTGCCCAGCAATTGAACACTATTTACTCCAAACACATCAATATTTTATATTTTCGACGTATAAAAATTTGGATCAAAATAAATCCAATTAAATCCCCAAGAGAAATATTTTCACTTATTTACTTTCGAGAGCAAATTGACAAGTGCCGCAGTAAAGCTGGAAAGCCATTTTATTTCCCGTACATTAGCTCCTAGTTTTCACACTTAAGGTCTGTAAAGAAAAGATTTATTGTGGTCAGCGCAACACAGGTACAGGAGAATAAAAATAAACCACACTTTAAGTGCGCGGTAAAGATGTAATAAATAACCAATGTTAAATTGACTGCGGCGAGCTTATGGCCCTGAAACTTGAAATACAAAAATGGATATTGGCTTGTTTTCATTCTTGATTATGGATATTGAACTCTAGTGCGTGGGGTTTAAGAGATTATTGAAGTATATGTTATATGATCAAACGAACTTACCAAGTGAAGTTCGATCGATATTATATTAGTATGCTTCATTCGAAGATATAAAAACAACAGTAGTACTTTTATCCTGCTGGCAACTTCCGCACTATAAAAAAAAATGTTAAGAGTAGGGACGGTAGTCATTGTCGTGGCAACATTGGAGTAACATCTCATTCTTTATAGAGATTAGCTAACAAAATTTTCTAGTTTGGGTTAAGGATAGGTGGGTGTTTATATCTTCGAATGAAGCATACTAATATAATATCGATCGAACTTCACTTGGTAAGTTCGTTTGATCACATATTATATTTCGTAAGCTTCATTCTCCAGATATAAAAACAACAGTAGATGTTTAGAGACGAAAATTTTGTGTAAAAATTATTGTAATAAAATTTCAGATAATATAAACAAATCAACTTTTATTTTTATTAAACGGTTTTATTTAGCTCACCCCGTTTGTTTGGGTCAAATTTAGTAATTGAAATTTAACCCTCTTTCCGTTAACCGATTGATCTGAAATTTGGTATACGCTTTTGATTCTGGTGACAATACAATTATCCATATTCAATATTATTGTGAATCCAAAGTGGCCGCCGCTACAAGATGGCGGACAACTTAGTTTTTTTCAATCCCATCAATATGGGTATCAAATGAAAGGTCTTGTCAAGTAGAATTCAGTGCACTATACAAAATCAAAATCAAAGATGGCCACTGCTACAAAATGGCGTATAATGTATTATTCAATCCCATCAATATGGGTATCAAAATAAAGGGCTTGGTTAGTATAATACAGTATACAATACAAAATTACAATATGAATCTCCCACCCAAGTCAAGAACTCAACGAATTGAATAGAATGAGAAATAAAAACTTAAACATAAAAAAGTAAATTTTTTTTTTAAGTTAAACGGTTTTATATTGCAGATAAAAGTACTAAAAGCTTAAAATTAATTTTAAACATATGCATTGATTAAACTAAAATAAAATCGTGGGGCACGTCCACTTTAAATGAATGTTAACCACTTTAAATATTGGACGTGCCCCACGATTTTATTTTAGTTTAATCAATGCATATGTTTAAAATTATTTTTTAGCTTTTAGTACTTTTATCTGCAATATATATACAATATAAAGCCGTTTAACTAAAAAAAAAAAAACTTTTTTATTTATATTTATCACAGATTTTAATCACAAATATTTGGTAATAAAATAGATCTTGCAAAATCTTCTTGAACCATTATTTGACGGTGGTAAAATTTTGCAAAAGTATGGGACGTAGTAGTCCATCCAGCCGTCTTTCTAATCATCTCCAAGGATATACCAGATGCTCGCGCTGCTGATGTGGCGGCGTGCCTTGTACTGTGCGCGCTGTATGTTGACACATCTATCCCGCTTAGCTTCAGTATATCTTTAACCCATCTGCTAATAGTTTGGGTAGTATCAGGTTTGTGAGGGCGCTTGTATGTTATCAAAAGATGACTTGTGTTTGATGGTCTGATATTTCTTGTACAGAAAATGTAGTCTTCACTAGCTGTAGCGGGAAGGATTGCTTTATTTTCGTTAAAGTATGGTAAGACTAGCACTGGTTGTTCGCGTCCTACGGTGGATGTTTTAACTGAATTAAAAATACCTATCTTTACCCCGGAAGGGTTTATAAGAATATTTTCTAATTTTATGGAGGCTAACGTTTGTACTCTATGCGCTGTGCAAAGTGCCAAGAGAATGACTAATTTCTTAGTTAGTTTTTCCAGGGGTAGTTCTCTATTGGATATCCAGTTATTTATAAAATTTAAAACTACTTGTGGATCCCAGGTGAAATTATATTTAGGAGCCGTGGGTCTTAATTTATAAGCGCCTTTAAGCAAGCGTTTAATTTGTTTGTCACCTGTTACAGGACTACCTAGCAAAAGAGAAAGAGCTGAACGATGAGAATTTAATGTCCCATAAGCTTTGCCCTTACTAAACTGCTCTGTTAGAAAAATAATTACTGAGGATAATGAATATTCGAAAGGGTCAAAATTATTTGACTGCGAATACTGCCACCATAATTTATATATACTGTTATACTGAGCCAGTGTGATTTTTGAGAGCGATGCCATGACTAAGTCTAGTGCAGATATTGGTGTTCCTCTTAACTCGAAGGCTTTCCTGATAACATTGCTGCAGCCAGGGTAAACGGCTTTTTCGATTGTTGAAGCGTCCTGGAAGATGAAACAGAATTTTTGTTTTGTGTTAAGTAAATTATATTTGACGAAATCATTCTTAGTACTAGAGGAAACCATGGTTGGGATGGCCAATATGGAAATACTAGTATTCCTGTGGCTTCGTCACAAATAATCTTTTGTATGCATTTTAGTATTAGTGGAAATGGTGGGAATGCATAGAAATACATGGTTTTCCAATTAATCGTAAAGGCGTCTATGGTCATGGCATCTGGATCGAGTTTCCATGAAATGTATTTTTTACATTTTGTATTGGTACGAGATGCAAAAAGTTCTATTACTGGTTCACCAAAATTGTTAATAATCTGTTGATATTCAAAGTTAGATAGATACAATTCGATATCTGAGTTAACTTTTCTTGACTCTTGATCAGATTCAATATTATCTTTTGTGTTAATATATGAAGCAAACAGCCAGATATTAGGATCCCCACACCATTATCAAATATTTTTTGTAAGTTCTGTTAAATGAGGAAATTGAATCCCGCCCATTCTATCAATATAACTCACCGCAGTCGTATTATCGATGCGTAATAAAATATTGCAATTATTAAGATTTAGGGCAAAACACTTCAGTCCGAAAAAGGCTGCAAGTAATTTTAAATAATTTATGTGAAATAACTTTTCGCTTTCTTTCCAGGCTCCGTTTATGCGTTTATGGTCACAAAATGCACCCCAACCTATTCTAGATGCGTCAGAAAATATTTTTAGACTGAAATGGGGTGTTTCGAATGAATTTGACGTGGAAAGGATATTTCTTTTCCACCAATATAAGTCCGGTGAAATTATTCGTGAAGGTTGGAATTTTTCTTCATACATTTTATTTTTTAAAAGAGCTAAATATTTATGTCCTTCTAGTATTTTAGTATACAGCCAACCGTATTTGACGGCTGGGCAGGCTGATGTTAATAGCCCTATCAACCGAGCAAAATTTCTAATGGATGAGGTCGCTAATCTTATAAAATGTTGGTATGATTGAATTATTTTATAACGCTTGTCTAAAGGTAAGGATATTGATAAATCCACAGAATTATATAAAAAACCTAAGAATTTACAAGACTGCTGTGGTTCTATATGGCTCTTCCCAAAGTTAATTACAAAACCTAGGCATTTAAGTAATTTAATAGTTTCGTTTGCAACTATCATAACTATCCCCTATGCATAACCAATCATCTAGATTCTAGATACACTACGGACTGAAAGCCGCGACGTCTTTGGAAACAAGCCACTTCTTTCATAATTTTTGTGAAAGTACGTGGCGCTGATGGCAAACCAATTACATCGTTTTTCATCTTCAAATTCAAATCTTAAATATTGGCGATGCGCTGTAGCTATAGGTACAAGTAAATATGATTCTTTAAGGTCTATGTATCAGCCCATATACGTCCCACTGCAGGGCACGGGCCTATTCTACAATCGAGAATACGATTGAGAGTGGTTAGGCCATATAGTTCATTTAAGGTGTATAGTTGACATAAAACCACCTTTTGGTATCATTTTAGATGCGGTTCTATGATCTTCCATATTAAAATGGGTATTTGAAATAAATTTATTTAATTGTTTAAGGTTAAGTATAAATCTATATTGATTATCAGGTTTTGGTGCTAAAAAATATTGTATGTAAATTGACCTACTTTAGGTTTACATTTTGTAATTGCACCCAAATTGATTAAATCTTTAATGGCAGAACCATTATTGTTTTTTCCTTACTTGAAAAGGAATTTTGGGTAAAAAGATGTTCTTCAACTTTACACTTGAAAGGTATACGATAGCCTTTGTTAATCAAATTTAAAATAACTTTATTCTTTGTGACGCCAAGCCAACATTTATAAAAATATTGCAATCTACCCCCATGCACCTGTGTTATTGTCTCGCAGGGACACGTTTGTTGACGTTGGAGTTCGCCGGAAGGCGTTTCGGTTGTGCTGGTCCTGGCGCTTGTGGAGTCCTCCGATATTGGTGTGCCGCAGTTCTGTAGGAGGTTGTGTGCCCCCCCCCCCCCCCTTCTCGGTGGCGGATAACGAGGGGGCGCCGCCCAGTTTCCCTGATTGGAACCGCGAGTGACTGTCGTAGTATTTGGAGTCCCTGTCTTTCGATAACTCGGGAAGCTTTAATTTTTTCGAGTAAGGTCTCCCCAAATAAGGTACCATCTCTTTCCTGGTTTTGAATTATAGACAAAAATGCTTTATCCAGTCCTGGTGTAACCAGCTTTGTTCGTACCTGTGTTTCTGTATAATGCAGGTCCGTTAATATGCGACAACCGTCTGATAAGATTTTTATACATTCTATCTTATGATCTTCCGTTAGGAGTAAAGTAAGTGCTTTGTTGATGGCTGCTATACCTGAGCCCAATTAATCTTGTTTGACCTGGAGTTTTTTTGTCGCGATTTCTTATCAAATCATTTACGGCTGCATATATCTCTGCATTCAATGTTGGGGCTTTTAAAAGTCGACAATTGTCCGGTATGTTGTACTCTTTCAAAAGTTTTTCTTTGATATCTCCTTGTAAGCCCTTTTTCAAAATAGGAAGCCAACGCTTTGCTAAGTTATTGTGCATATTTGGTCCATATACTGGTGTATCGTCACAAGTATCGCCTAAAGCATCTAACAGTTGTGGGTCGAGTTCCGGTTCCTCGAATGCGTCGGCTACTAACGAAGAATGTTGAGGTTCATCCGGAATTAAGTCCGCGATTAATTCATCGGGAGGTATTTCTGGTGTCTTACATAGTTTTTTATCTTCACATTGCAGCCCAACATCTACAAAAATAAAATGTATGCTATAACATTTTTGTGGGTAGGTAGTTAAAAATGTTTAAAATTTTACTCATAAGAGATTGCCCAAAGTAACGCCCTCGTGTTGACCCGCAGTCAAACCTCCAGGCTGGTTTTAAAATGTCATGCTTGCCTATCGTGATAACCCGCAGTTATCCAAGGAAGGTTAAAGACGTTAGTTATAACACATAGGCATAGAGAATAGACCCTCTATTCATTATAGCGGAACTTTAATCACTTCACACTGCTTAATAAGATATTATAAACTCACCTGCAATACTTTCAGGTTCGGGCGATGAAGATAATATTCTATTACTGCGTTTACGCGTTTTTGCCTGTAACTTGCGATTTTTTTCATTGTAATAATTATTTTTTTCTTCAGCTGTTCGTTTCGGCATTTTATCAACTTATTTGATGAACTTGACAGCCTCCGTGGCGCAGTCGGTTAGACGCCGCCTGTGAAAAGAGAGGTCGCGGGTTCGATCCCCGCAACGAGACAAATGTTTGTGCGGCCCACAAATATTTCTTCCGGGTCTGGGTGTTTGTGAGACCGAAAAGTCTCTCGTAGTTCCTGATACCCACGACACAAGACTCGATCTTAGTGTGGGGTCAGGACTATGTATGTGATTGTTGGGTGTTATTATTATTATTTAAAAGGTAACCTAAACTAGTGCCACCGATAAGTGCTCGTTGCCGCGCACGAAAAAAGAATGAGATGTTACTACAATCACAGAATACTAAACTAACAGAAGTCAAGCTCTATACAAAGCACGCTAAATCAACGCACACATTGACAGCGTTCACCGACACGATATTTCAAACCAGTCGAGACCAGTGCGAGCGCGAGTGTCACCCGCTTCGAGCACGCAAATAGTGAGATGTTTTGTGCAAAGATGGAGCAAATGAAAAAAAGTTATTACACTTGTATATAAAACATTGGATTATAATAATTGAATATACATTTCATAAAAAGAAACATATGACCTATATTATACAAAAACAATAAAAAAAAACTTAGAATGACATACACATTCTCAGCGAGTTCATAAATAAAATTAAAATTTATTATTGTATTATTGTGTTTTATATATTTTATTTTAAAAATTAATCAAACGATACGAGTGCAATTAACACGATACGTGTTTTCGCATTAGGCAGAGTTAACAACCCTTGCGCGAACGCCGAGCGTAGTGTGAGAGTGGCAACAAAAGTGAAGTTCATACACAAGCTTGACTTCTGTTAGTATTCTGTGCTACAATGTTGCCACGACAATGACTACCGTCCCTACTCTTAACATTTTTTTATAGTGCGGAAGTTGCCAGCAGGATAAAAGTACTACTGTTGTTTTTATATCTGAAGAATGAAGCTTACGAAATATAATAATATGTTTGGTACATGACTCTAATAGTGGTGTACTTTTTAAGTATTTGAAATAAAAAATATACTCAACATGTGTCTTATACATAGTCCTGACCCCACATTGAGATCAATTAAGCTTTGTGTCCTAGATATCGGAAAGTAGTCTTGTGTCGAGAGACTTTTCGATCTCACAAGCATCCAGACCCGATACAATTAATTCTTGTGTGCTGCGTGAACTTGCGGCATCTCGTTTCACAGTCAGCGTCTAACCAACTGAACCAGGGAGGCGGTCAAATTATATTTTTTATTACATATTGTTTTTATCAATCAATTTAGTCACGCAGTAATTAGCGCCGGCCGACAAAATTTTGCAGACCTGCAACCAAATAAATTCAAGCGAAACTGAATACGATACTACTATGCCGGATTTGCCTCTATCGTGCAGCAATTATTATTTAGATCAGATTTTATCATTTATTTCATCAAATAGGTCAAACACCAACCAACAAGAAAATATAATGTCATTTTTTATAAAATTATAATCAACTAACGTGTATCAGAAGCAAAAATAAATACAGAAACACTGAGCAGAAAATATTTTATTTACGCCCAAGTAACCTCCAACTCGTAAGATGATTAAAAACTTTTTCACATCCATTGGTTGAATTATGAATATTGCACGTCTGAAACAAGATCAGCTCTTAGCGTGATTTGGTCGGAAAAAAGGTAAAAAATCGAAGATTTTCGTATACAATCCAGGAAATTTCCATATCTAAATGGAAAACCGACCCCGAACAATCAATTTATCCTCCAATATCCTCCAGCGGTTTATACCACCTGTATAATAAATATTTATACTTCTCCCCTCGATTTGTATCGTGCCTCGCGTATTCTTTTCCGAGTAAAAACTTTAAGTAATGAATAATTTTGTTTAATTTCCTGGTAGGAGTCAAGTGTACAGAATGTCAGTTTGCTAATGGAATGTATTTTAAATTCCGCATTTTATAACACGTTTTTTGAGAACGAATGAGCTTGTTCAGTCGTTTTTAATACGTTTGAATATTTGTATGCAAGGGGATAGCGACCATTTCTCATAATGTAAGAATGCCGTTAATAGCGGTCCAAGTGAGTATGTCGCATTTAAACCAGGCCAACATATTTATATCAACCAGTGTGTAACCATCTCGTGCTATTAAATAATGTTTCTCGATTAGGTTGTCATAACTATCAGTTATTATATACATTGATGTGCCAGGTTACACTAACGCAAGCCTTGTTGACTTAAGGCTTCATTCACCACCCCCAAGTAAAGCGTCAAATAGGCTATTTGTCAGTTAAAGTCTCCTGTAACATTACGTGTCATTTTCAAGACGCTCCAGTAACATTAATCCTACGATAACACTAACCAGGACCTGACTGGCAACCGCCTGCCAATTAGCGTATTTACTTGATTGTTAAACTAAGGTTAAAATAACAAGCTCCTTTCTTTCTTTTGAAAAAAAAATACGTTTAAAAAGCAGGAGACAGGGCGGGGGATATTTGAAAAAATATTGAACGAATGATTCGTTTAACTCGTATGAAATTCACATAACCAGTATGTTGTTACTGGATTCTTTATTTTCAATTGTGAATCCGACGGAGGATAATCCGCACTTTTACTTGCTAATTAACGTTAATCAAAAAGTAACTAATCAACGGTTTACTAGAAGATGGTTAAAGAAGTAAATCGTGTATGAGACACGATTCTCGCTGTAAAATATTTTTTGAACAATTTACTTTATAATTTATTTACATGACTTCAAATCCCGGATGAGAAGCATTCACGTTTAGTGGCTTAAGCTCACAAGTCCCCACGTGCCCCGAGGAACAAGTTAAGCCATCGGTCCCAAGCCGTTTTCGAATTTGAGGGGATGCGTAAGCCTAAGAGATGTTTAGGTATACACTTACTTTGTGCTCGTTTCTAAAATGTTGGGAACCACAATGCTAAAAGAAGGATAAATATGCTGTCTGATAAATAAACGAACTGAATGGTCATCTCGTCCCCTACGATGGGTATTACATATACGTACATACATTTACGTTAATGTTACACATTAAAATTTAGCATTTTTTAAAGGAGTTTTTCACCAGTAAGTTGAAAAATGAGAATGGAACCACATCTGTGATGAAATCCGTAAAGTATAGTTTTATTTAAAACAAACATACATACGGGTCTTATACATAACGTTTTTATTTGGAAGTCGGTCAATAAATCCGCATTTCAAAAGAAAAGCAATCGATCAGCGCCCTTTAAGATGTATAAAAGTTTTATTTTCGCGTAAAAATATACAGCCTTCACTAATACATTTTATATTCGGTTAGTGTACGTCATGCCTCAGCGATTGTAATAAAACATAACATTTACTCCCAAGTTTCATACAACTGTTATAGAAAATGTGACCCTATTGGCTATTATTAGATTGAGAATGAACGTACCAGATAAAGTTGGACAAACGATTGGCTTATACGACAAAAGGCCCTTCTATATGAAATTAATTCAATAAGGTCAGTCTCGCCCTTAATATTCGATATGTCTGGACAAACGTCATACTATTATTTATGTCGTAAGTGAAACGGAAAATTGTAGTGGAATGTAAGAAATGCTTATTCAGTAATAGGTTATCGAGTTTTCTCAGAACTGCTAGGATTGTCTGCGTACGAATCGGGAGCCTTGAGATGTTTGAATTTCGTTCTACAATATTCGTCGACTTTTAGTAAATTGAAATTCATTATTCAGATATTCCTATGTTATCGTAATGTTTGCTGTATAAATGCATCTTTAAATTGGAATTAAAATTAATCGATTGGTGAAATTCATCGTGGCGAAAGCTGGATGCCAAGATGAAGAAACATGCAAAAATCTTTGCAAATATATCTCTCGTACGTGAAGTCAGTCAGACTACAATAGGCCGGCGTGATAGACTATGGACTAAAGCCTCTCAATTACAGAAGATTCGCGTGAGTAGAGCTCACGCGAATGAAGTCAATTTAGACTAAAATAGTATGTATTTATATTATAACGTATTCCATAGCAATGCACTTGGAATTGAAACCATTAATTAAGATATTAAAAACTGCTCCAGAGATAGAATTAAAACCTAGATATTTTAAGGGAAAAATAGTGGTATATAATTATAGAGTTAAGTAATGTCAAAGGTTTAGTAAAGACAAAAAATGCAAATATTATCTATTAGCATGCTGCTTTTAGTAATAACACAACCACAACCTAGATCTGTAACTCATCTAAACAATGTAATGCGAAATAATAATTGAATTGTGTTTTTTTTTTCTCAATCCCTTAATTTTACTACTGGCTTGGTCGGATTAATAAGTGTATTTATATTTTACTCAAACATCACCTTTGATAGTTGTAGCATTTTTTTACCTAATTTTCTAAATGAATTTTTTCGATATCAGTCTGTCTACAAAATGTTTAGATAAATACTCTATAAAAAACTTTTTTTAAGTAGTCACTTCGTGCGCCATTCTATGTTTTATTAATTTACTCTGATGTTCATAAAGTTTCTCACCCGTGAAAATTATGATAATTCCATCATTTGTTTCTCAACAGTAATGGTAATCGAAGGCAAAACTTTGCCAATTAACAGTTTCATGTCCTTACGCTTGACGCCTGTAGGCAATAATATACTCATATTTGGTAAACTTTGGTTGAAGTGGGAGAAATTGAAACGAATGGCTCCAAGTTATATCCTAATTAGACGAACGACGCAAGGAGTTTGTATGTACGTCTCCTTAGAGTGTCGAAATTAGAGTTAAACTAAACTTGTTTACTTTTCCACAGAGCTGTTTATATGAAAGTTTGCAAATACGCCACCTCGGGGAAGTAAAATTTTGTTGAAAATGTCGTACAGAAAGTTCTCTCACTCCCATGTTCAACATTGGTTTGTATATAATTTGTCTAAAATCATTTTACTTTGCACAAAGTATCGCTTCACGACTCTTTTGTTCTTTTACAACTGTTTGTTGTCTAGAAAGTTTTGTCGTGGTTTTTAATATACTTTAGCCCTCATCATTTCATGTACCTACTGACTTTTAACTGCTAATGAAATTGAATTTCGAATTTGTGATGGGATACTTTGATGTGACTAGTTTTCGTCCTTAAATTTTATTTTCAACTTCAATGTTATCTGATATCATATGATGTTTGTAAAATAAGCGATACATCCGCTCATTGACTATTGTAAAATCAAACAACACTATGAATTACAAAGCAATGTTTGGCAATCCACTAGGCTTGCCATGTAAGGACATAAAATTTAATTCTCATTATATCCAGTAGTCACTTTGGCTACAATGTCCCCAAACCGGAACACAGCAGTGCATTTACAGTGCTACTGGGCGGGAGAAATAGAAATTGCGGTGGTACCTACCCAAGGGGCTTTCACATAACATTATAGACCTACAACCAGCTGTGTGTCTAATTGTGCAGAAATGACAATGTGGATGAGTAACAGACAATAAATTGTGTCGGTTTTTTCACGAACCCTTCGATATTGAATTTATTGAATTCCTCTTCACTTTGACAATCAAATCAAAAGTACGGATATTCCTTTTAGCTAGAATGCTTTGATGTCGTATTTCAGTTACTGGGACTAAGAAACATTGTGTTTATTGAAATTAATGTTTGTTTTTGTTCTTCAAAGATGATATCTTACGTGATCGTTTCAGAATTGAATGGCATTGTGTCATGGTGTATTTTTTATTGCAACGAATGATTAGTCGAGAATGCCTTTCGCCTGATGGTAAGCGATACGACTGACTTCTCATGAACAGTAGCAAAACCAAACAACATCTTGAATTACCAAGGAACGCTTGGCATTGCACTGCGCTCGTCATCCTGAGACATAAGATGTTAACTCTCAATATGTCCAGTAGTTACTCTGGTTACAATTTCCTTCAATCCTAACCACAACAGCGCATTAACACTGCTGTTTGGCGGGAGAAAAGACATGCGGCGGGACCTACCCACTTTAGATAATAATATTTTATATTGATATGGAGAAAGTGTACGATAAAATGACTAATGATAGTGAGTATAGCTAGTACAGACATGTTTTCTCTGTCGTCAGTCATGACTTAGTATGAATGGGTAGGCTAGTCCGGGATTGTACTACTGTCTCACAGGAAATCGACGTAAAGTTACAGCTTTGCTATCGCGTTTCCTTCGGTGAATGAGGTTGCCAGATGTACAATACCCCCTTCCCCATCCTATCTTTTTCTTTCCCACTTCACTGTCGATTTAAAGGGCTGGCAACATATCTATGATCCAAACCTTATCGATGTTTATGGGTGGCAGTAATCATTTACCAATAGGTGACATGCTGACTCCTTTGCCGGACCTGACATAAAACAGTGTTACTGCCCCGGACAGTACTTCAGCAGTGAGGGACCGAGAAGAAAAAGATACCCTTAATACAACTGACTGGGGACTTTGTAATTTACAAGTCATTATGCAATTGATACTACAACCTTGCATGATAAAAACCAAACATAACCCGAAAATGTATTGAATAAGCGATGAGTTCCCAAGAAAAATAATTACTTACTAGAAGGTTCCCGTTTAATTATTTCCGAACAAGCTTCGAAATGCCGCACCGATTAAAAGAACTTTTCGACAGGAACCAATTAGCAAAAGTAGTCTACAACGCTTTCGGGGTCAATAAATTATTTACTTTACATAACAAAGGAACATTTTAATCGTTATTTAAATATTGTTCCATTTCATTGGCTTTTATGTTGTACGAAAGTCGAAACGTGTAAAAGTTGTTATTTATATTTTGGATAATTAATGTCCTGCGGCAACGGGCTTAATTACCAATAACCCAATAAAATATTTCAACAATTTGGGGGGGAAATGCTGCTATATTATTTTTATACTATAATGTTATTGTACTCAACGAGTACTAAGGGCGGTCTCTTGCCGATTCTCGTATTTATTGTTAGCCTGTTAGAAACTGTGTACACATTTTGGGAAATTTTAAGTTCAATAGGGATAAAACAGTCTTTTATTTAGATCCTCACTTGTTCCGCCCCGCGATTTGTCGCTGATTGTCTTTGACTTTGGCTGGGAAAGGGATTACTCGGATGGTATTATGTTTTGTTCAACTAGAAGTGATTTAAAAATTGAATGTATCAAAATATTCGAATAAGCGCCTAGGTATTGATACTGATAACCACCAACAACCCTTAATATTTTATTTCCATTCGTATTTGTAGACCACATATTGTAAATACGTTCATTAATATTTTCATATAATACAATGGTATTTTTCAGTTCTCTTCCATAAAGCGGAAGGAGGCAAGATAGTAAACAAATACTAACAGCACCGATACAAATTCCAATTCCAATAACGAATTAAATATATTTAATTGACAGAATCAGTGTTACAGACGAATCCAAGTTATTGCACGTCTCGAGAATTCTCGTTAACGCAACCAGACGGACAATGCTGGAAATGTCAAGCTTTCCAGCTCCTCACCGATTCTTAAGTGAAATAACTTTGTTAAAGTTACTATGCAAAGGAGTATTGTAAGGATTTAATTCTTGAAAACAAGCAGAAATCTACCCCCGGGAAATAAGGTATTCAAATATTGTAAACCAAAGTATAGGTTGACTATGAATGTTATGTAAAGTCCGGCAGTACGCATTAGGCCAGTGTGGTAGGCTATATGGCTTAACTACTATTCATTATAATTTCAGTCGTAGATGTACCCGTGCCCAGCTGTGGGACGTAGATGGGTTGGTAGAGAGACATACACGAATTACGTTTTATTGGAAAAAATCAGAACCTCTTAATACAATTTATTTTATTAAAACTTTATAGATAAACAAATATAGCTTATTGTAGCTTAACAGCATAAATTGAGCTGGCACCCTTTCAACACGAATGTTACAACTAATATGGACTTAGTTTTTGCACAATTATTGTCTATTGGACATCTGCTCTTTTTCATTTTTCACGTTTTGTTTTGATTGTAATTGTGCACGGAATAAATAAATAACTTATATATCACAAGCTGCTTTCAAAAAAGAGTAACATAATAAAATCATTTTCAAAATACAGCTAAAAACGGTAAGGATGCTTGCACATCGAGTTCTGTACATGTAGTACGAAATTATGTGACGTCAGTCAATCCATAATAAACTAGAGTCTATTATATCTCTGACGTATATCTCTTTCTATCTTTGGGCCTAACCCCTCACATCATATTTTATTGAAAAGGAGGCTCGTGCCCTGCAGTAGGACGTATATGAGCTGATATATGTGTAGTTTGGAAATCTGTCAGCATTGGGCCGGAGTTATAGAAAAGCTGAACCTCTTACTAAATAGTAAATATGTACCCTCTGCCAAGCTTTTCAACAATTTTAATTTAATAATTTCCAACATTGCTAAACACCTTTCAGTGCTAAAAGTAACTTTGTTTTTCAATGTATATACAGTGGGTAAATCTGAAGGTGACGGCGTGCGGGCAAATTAATTTTACATTGGCGCTACGTTTGCCCCGGGGTTGAAGAGAACGGGGAACGAGTAATTATAAGATCCATCGGCTCACCTCATTCCGTGTTATTCCAAAAGCATTGATTGATTCAACTTATTTACTTTAAAGTTGCCACTGCTATTCGAACGTCATTTCTGATACGCTTTGAGGTCGCTTTAATAACGTATGCAGTGGCTTTAAATTAACTTTCTGCAGCCATTTGTTCGTTAAAAAAGTTAATTTGTACATACAATATTAAAGGTTACAATCAATAGCTCAAACTGTATGAGTATTCAGCACGAATTATTTTTTTATTTTATTTATTTATAGATGCTTTATTGTACACCAAAATGAAAGACACATACAAGTACTTAAAAACTAAAGGCATGGTTACAATAGGTTACAATAAATATTATTGTGTGAATAATATAAAAAATATTTAAATATAAATTATTGTTTATTGCAATATAAATTATTGTTTTAATAATATATTTAAACAATAATTTTAAAATACGAGTACTAAAGCATATTTTGTTATGCTTCTACTCGAACTATAACTAACTTTCCTGGCATAATATTATAATATTGCTATGTGGGTAATTAAACGCTAACATTAATAACAGAAAATTTATATCTTGATCTTGATGTCAAGTTAAACTACTTCTTCTTCTTCTACCTGGCGTTATCCCGGCTGGTGCCAGGGTCAAGTTAAACTGCTACTTTGTCTATATAGACACTCGGCTGTATTACAAAAATCTTCTACCAACTTTTCAATCTCCCTCAATTTCTTAAAGAAATGCCATTATAAAGCAACAGTAAATATATTTTCTGCATAAATATCGTCCCCAATTTTATATTGTCAAGTCCCGTATTTCACAACTCATTAACCTACACGGATTTCAAAATACCTAATTTCAAAATCAGGGGGTCGCACATGCAACCTTTCAACCCCTGTTCTAACCTTTCTAAAGTTTTCGGTATGTCACATTCGATAATGAACCTAATTGTAAAATTTAGAGCTTGTAGGTAACATAAGCAACATAGTTTATGTCTTCGATATATTTATTAAGTTAAATCCATATTCTTAAAATCCTTAGACAAACTTATCTCACTCTCTTTCTCTATCCTCAGCCACAGGAAGTCCACTACCACCAGAGCCTTAACCTTAGACAACTTACGTGTACCTAAATAAATGCTAAGCAATGAACCATTTCAAATGTTACTATTGGTTTGTTTGATAATTATAGGTAGTTTTACTTTCACAATTTTGTAAATTAATAAGCAAATAATCGTTTTCGTCAGTATTATCATAAAATTTTGATAAAATTTATGGGTTTTAATGCTAAAGTTCACTAGTAGTGTATGCTCGCTAGTAGTGCATATGCTCGTGAAGTAAAAGTTAACAAAGATTTTTGTTTGTTTTTTCTTTAATAAAGTAAAAGCAGATAAATGTTTAGTATTGAGTGTGACCCCCTCTAGCTGAAATCACAGCTTGAATTCGTCTGGGTATGCTAGCGAGGATATCCCGGATACTTGCTTGCGGAATACGTTCCCACTCCGCGGTAATCACATTCTTCAGTTCTCTGATGGTCTGCGGAGCCGGTTGTACTGATCTCACGCGTCGTTCCAGAACGTCCCAGACATGTTCTATAGGATTGAGGTCGGGACTTTGAGCTGGCCAATCCAAACGACGGATGCCGACCTCTTGCACATACGCTTCCACATCGCCAGACCGGTGGGCGCGAGCGTTGTCACCCATAAAAATTGAGTCTTCGCCTAAAGCGGCCAATGCGGGTTGTGCATGAGGAATTAGAACTTCCGTTATGTATCGATATCCAGTCAGTGAGCCGTTTTCAATTAAGACTAACTCTGTACGATCCATTGAATTTATTCCTGCCCAAAACATAACAGAGCCCCCACCATAAGGTGTGATTTCTTCAAAACAAGCCTCTGCAAAGCGTTCTCCTCGTCTTCATAGCACTCGCTGACGTCGATCTTCACCGAACAGAAATATCCTGGCTTCATCGGAGAACAATACCCTATTCCAGTCTTCTTGAGTCCATGACTCACAATTTCGAGCAAACCTAAGCCTGGCAACTCTGTGCTCACGGAGTAACTTAGGGCCGCGGGCCGGGCGATGACTGCGTATATTGGCCGCGAGAAGCCTCCTCCTGACCGTCCATAGACTAATATGCACATTTCTTACTTCTTCGAGGTTGTTCTTAAGGTCCACATACGAAGACTTGCGATTTCTCAATGCGCGACTCACAAGAAAACGATCATCCCATGGTCGGGTACATGGTTTTCTTCCAGAACCAGGCCTTCTCTCGACGGAACCGGTGTCTTGATACCGCTGCCAGGTCCTTTGAACCGTCGAGCGACTCACACTTAGCCTCTGAGCCACGAAACATTGGCTGCAACCCTCTTCGAGCAGCGCAATAATTTTGGTAGCTTTTACCACTTTCTCTAACATTATTGAGACAGCTAAACAGCAATAAATGAAGCTTTGACAATTAAGAATATGAAATAAATTCATAAAAATTTACTAAAAGATATGAAAACCGATATTATCTTTTGGAACTTCGCACCAATAATTTAGGATAAAAAGTGGTTTTCTGTAAAAACGAGCATCAAACGAAAATTTGAATTTAGAACGTACTGTTTTAAACACCACTGCACTTTTAAAACCGGCCAGTAACATGTACAAATGATTGAAATCATTTTGGTACCGTATTTTCTTAAAGAAGAATTAAAATCAAAACCGCCCGTTTTTTTGCAAATGAGTATATGTTACTCCAAGATATTTACCTCCTAGACAATATCAAACTGCGGCATCTAAAGACAACTTTAATTCCCGCGACAAAGGAAGCTCCGTACATCCTTATAGTATTATCATAAAATGTTACCCACATAACACACGACGACGGAGCGAGGGCATAAACGAAATAACTCAGAGGCAGCCTGCCTCCAAAACTTGCAAAAGCAACAGATTAAAGTAATACGCAGTAATAAATCGCTAAAAGGTCTGTAAAGAGGAGGTGATGCCGACAACAATAAACGAGTTGAGAATATTCGCATGCCTGAGAACAGACACTGTGGAAATGATTTGGCGTATATGTTGCCAATTAACAATTTAGTAGGAATCCTAATGGTAACGAACGGAATTTATATTAATTAAGGATGATTGAAATATTGAAGTATTTAAATGATGAAGAGAGAGAGAAGAGAGATATGGATCGATAAAGCTGTAAGGTGGACGTAACTGCCAGGATAAGGTGACGAGAATGAAGGATTAACATTACTATGTATATTTACAGCTTTCGCCCAGGTCATAATGGGTGAAAGGAAAGGTCAATGGTTTTATTTTTCAACATAACTAATGTCAGTTAATATCAGTTCGTTACTAGAATGCAAGACCTTTCCAGAAAGACTTCAGTGAAAAAATCCTCGATTTCATTTATGTACTGGTGGTAGGTCTCTCATAGTATGTGAGAGGCCAACTGGGTAGGTACCAACGCAATGTCTATTTCTCCCGTCAAACAGCAGTGTAAATGTACTGTTGTGTTTCGGATTGAAGGACATTGTAGCCAGAGTAACTACTGGACATATTGAGACTTAACATCTTACGTCTCAGAATGGTAGAAACGAATAATTTTATATAATTAATATAAATAAGGTTTCAACCGAAGGTTTGGAACAATACATATTAATCTATACATATAAATAAAATTGAAGTGTCTGTAAAGTGAATATAAAAAAAAATGTCCAACTACATATCATTATATACACGATACCTATAACGAAAATGACCTTAGATTTTTTTTGTCTGTCCGTCTGTATGTCTGTTTGTTCCGGCTAATCTCTGAAATGGCTGGACCGATTTTGGCGGGACTTTTTTGTCAGGTAGCTGATATAACAAGGAGTAACTTAGGCTATATTTATTTTAGAAAAATTCTTTCATTTTAGAAAAATAATGTTTTTGTTAAATTCCACGCGGACGAATTCGCGGGTACAGCTAGTTAATTATAATTTTACTGACGCGTCGTCTGACCATGCAGTGAATTTTAAATATAAAATTACACAAATAGATACCTCTTCATTAACTTCATTTGTTTTTAACATGACTCTTTCTCGTTCAAATCAATTTTCAAGGTTTATTTTATACCAAATTATTTAAAATTCATAAATGTATTCAAAAAGAAAATAAGTAATGATATGCTTTAACAATGGGCTGATCGAAAATATTTAACATTAGGTGCTAAGAATGACAGCCGACTCACATTACGCAATTATTGAGACCTTTCTCAGTTTTTCTATATATTTATTTTGTACACAATTCGATATACTTCCTTCTTGTCCCGATTCCGATTTTGTGACAGCCACCGTGGCGCAGGAGGTTAGACGCTGCCTGTGAAACGAGAGGCCGCGGATTCGATCCCCGCACCGAGAGAAATGTTTGTGCGGCCCACAAATATTAGTTCCTGATACCCACGACACAAGACTCGATCTTAATGTGGGGTCAGGACTATGTATGTGACTGTTGGGTGTTATTTATTTATTTATTTATTTTATTCCACTATATTAGTGCCTTTTATAACCTTTAATGAAATTGGTAAAGTCTATTGCAATTATTATATTTGCTATTCAAATATCAATTTCATAACGCAAAACATGAAATTTAGGTGACATCAAAACCGAGGTATCTAGGTCACAAATTAAACTTTTTCTCTGTAATATCATCCCATAAACCACAATCCTTTTACTGCCATACGATAAATCAATAACAACGTTAGTTTTGCATTCTCCACTCTCTACTGTCAGTTCTGCTTGGTGTTTATTCTATCGGACATGCTGCATCCGGTGGAATGCGCAGAGCAGCGAACAGTTCGAAATTAGAACATACTTTGTTGTAAATTTTGCGTAACAAGCTTTTGCTAAGCGTATTATAAACTGCAACTACGTCTGTTCGATTTTATTTGAATACTTCCCTTTTATCAGACTGAAGGTATTTGCAGAGTGTTTGGTACAGCAATTTAAATTATTTATTCTTTTTGTCTTTATTTTTAGCAGTCGGTATCGTAAGCACAATTTTTTCTATGTAGAAAAGATTAATTATAATTTATCGCTGAAGAGTGTCATTAGCCTTTGCCATAAAAATAAAATAAAAGTTTCTTCGTACTTTCCAAGGATAAGTGCAGCTAAGTCCAAACAGGCTGCAGATAATTATCTCTTACCGTTCACAGCATCATTCGGGACAGCCTTTCGCATGTCAATCAAAAACATTTTAAAAATGACTACAACTTGATCAAAATTTACAGCTCGGGTTTCATATGTTACAGGGCACTCGATTCTTGCTGATATAAGCTTAAAAACATACAGACACAAAATCACGAACACTTGTGTAGCGTAAGCGATGTAATTGCGTTGTTATCCATAGGCCAAACCACCCTCGGAAAGTTTAATAAGAGCGTCCCGTAAACATTACATTAGTATTCAGGTGATGGTGCGGCAAACGCAAGACATTAACCTTTAAAAAGGGGTCAATGCGTGAAGTTCTGTCCCCTAATATCTTATTCTGCGCGACGATTTGTCGGAGGGCTCTGTTTACAAAGACAAAATACTTACTTTGAATATTGATGGCTCACCTCATTACGGAGGCAATTAAACTTCGCTGATGAGATTATAACTCTCAAACCCAACGATTTTGTTTAGATGGACGTTGTTTGGCAAGTTTCATGTTTATTGCTGCTCGTCTGTGTTAATGAGATTAGTTTGTGTCGTGTCATCATTACGAAGTTCTTACAATTGCACTCCTTTAATTCCTTGATATGAGGCGTTAGGTTAATGACCCTAGCTAATGAGCTTAGCAATATCTTTAAATAAGATAGCCTCCGTCTAAGGTCTACCAAAGATTTGTCGAAAGTAGATCTGTATTGAACGACTTCCTCGGATCCTTGTACTTCATTCTTACATTAATATAGTTCAGGAATGCTACGTGACAAAGAAGCTTATGTGACTGTATCCACATAATCATATGTGTTATTAAACGATCACAGCTGTTTATTTCCTCTTTTACGTATTATTCTTCTAAATGCTGTTATATAATGGTTTAGTAAGAACAGGAAAATAAAATTTTATTTCCCCTTTTGTTATTTCTCAAGGGAGCATTAAAATTCCCTTGAATCTGTCCCATAGCTAACAGTAAACACAATGCATTTGACAGTACCTTTAAGTCCCTTTCTGTGTAAAATTGAAGTCAGTTCTGAATTTAGAGTAAGTGTCATTAGCACAATGAGTTTGCCAGAAGAGGTTCCAAAGAAAGATTATTTATTTTATTTCCTAATATTAATCTATATATAATATTAATCTTATTTTACTGACCGGTAGTTCCAAAATTAATTTATTTGATAACCTTTGTGACGTAGGAGATATAAAGGCAGGTGTGTAATGAGAATCCAAGAGATTAACCTCAATACCGGCATAAATGTTTGTGTAATTCACAACTATATATTTTATTTGGCTGTATCTTCTGTGGAACCTAAAGTCATTGGCATTTTCAGCTGATACTTATAGCACAAGACAACTACTTAATTACTACTCCTTATCTTATTTCGTCGTCAGGGCTACATTTTTTTTTTGGTTTTATAAGTATATTTATCCATTTTAAGAATTTGAATTTACCTCACTCACCTCAATTGCATTTAAATTCTTCAACAAAGTCCTTTCAACGTGCACTAATAACATGAATTTTGCAAACTACAAATAGTTCTTGAAATTACAATCGATCCTGTTCTTTCTTGTAACAATAATACTGCAAGAAAAATTCACCTCGCAGGCAAGTGTACTTGGAATGGCGAGTGACTCTGTCAGGTGAATAATAAATGTGAAGCAAGTCACTGTGTGCTTTTATTTCTATTTCTCGTCGGGGGCACTCCGCTAAACATACAGCTACAGTAAACGATGGATTTAATAATGTGCGATGTAAAATAATTACTTTTACTAGATGCTAGAGGGGATCTGGGTAGGGATATTGAACATTTAGATTTAATTGTTAATTTGAAAGAAGGTTTTTGAAACGTATGTTTAATATTTAACTTTACTAAGAGGGCCAGCAGCGACTGGGTTGATAAAGCAGCAGTTCGGATCCTGTGGCGTACTTTCAGATATTATGCCTACGTCTGATGATGATAGTACTGCAACGCACAGGTCTTTTTGATTTCATGTATCAAGACTTGTGCATGCAACTCTTAATAAATATGGTTTCAGTATGAGTCAATGCATTGGCATTGCTCATCGCATTGCATCAATCATAAATTTGAAGTCATTTATCGGAAACTGGCGACCCGGCCCAGCTTCGCCCGGGTACAAATAGATTTCTGTACAATAATATGTACGTATTATTATTATACATATAAACCTTCCTATACGAGAATAGGCACGCTGCCGCCGCCCCGGCCGGCCAGTACCGCCGCAAGCATTACGTCCCGCAATTTTAAATCTGTAATATCTTCGAAAATATTCATTAAAACCTTGTGCTGTAAAGGACCATATAGATCTATATTAAATCAACAATCTATTTAAGCTATTTCATTGGATAAGGATTAATGCTGTATTGGAGCCATTATTTGTCGTAAAAAATTAATGACAAAAAATTTTATTGTGGGATATCCATAAGAGATAGACACATACCATCGCGGAGTTTTCTGTAGACCTTTTCAACCTTTTTGTACAAATATATAGTACATTATTTTGATAAATCTCGTAGGGTTCAGCCTGCGTTTGCAATGTAAGCGGAAAAAAATTAATAATTAACGACATCACATTAGAAACCTCAAAAATAACAATATTTCTCCACTATTTAATGGATGTTATTATACATGTAAACCTTTCTATTGAATCACTCTATCTATTAAATAAAAACCGCATCAAAATCCGTTGCGTAGTTTTAAAGATTTAAGCAAACAAGGGGAAATAGGGACAGAGAAAGCGACTTTGTTTTATACTATGTAGTGAAGTTATCTGGCGTATTATAAACCCATCTGTCTTATTTACTTAACATAATTTATAAAACAATAAGTACTCGTATAAGGAAATTGCTCTTTACGAATTTAGTTTACTACTTTATTAAAATAACATTAAAAGAAGCAATAAAATTTCATCAATGGTCATGATGGTTAATAACTTTATACGCTAACTTAGAATACAAAAGTGGATCTTGTTTTATGACTATTTTCAAGCAGTGCTTAGTGTTATAACCTCGTAGAATTTTAGTAACTCTCAGTAGCTTTTGTTACGATTTTATGACGCCACAAATGTCTGTAAGACGATTGATCTAATGAAAAATCGAATTATATAATTTGTAGTAATGGACTTAAATTTTCCTGCCTTGATACTTATGAATACGAATATTATGTATTCAAATACCTGTGTTTGTTAAGTTTTGCCTGTCTTTGTCGTCATAAAATTGTTTATTGGGAGACTTACTACAATAAGAATATAGTTTGATTGAAAGTCATATTTAGAGTTAATGTCATCTTTTTATAATCACTTATTAGTTTGAATGAACCACAAATTAAGTGTGAACAAGAAGTATTCATTGCTTCGGGTCTGGGTTTTTGTAACATCGAAAAGTCTCTCGTATTTCCTGATATTTACGACACAAGACTCGATCTTAGTATGGGGTCAGGTGTATATATGTGACTGTTAGGTATGTTTAGTTATTTTATTTAGTTCTTGCAAATTCCTAGGCGAGTAACATATTGAGTACCCAATATATTTAGCTTAAAAATCTCGTATAGGTAGCTCATGCCCAACATAGAAAATTATGCTCGGCACCCAAAGTACGGGTGCCATACGTGTCATTCTCGCGTCATATTCCTGAGTGGATTCAAAAGTGAGCATATGGATTTATTTAAAAACAAAATACTTGAATAATAAAATGTAATATTACAAATAAATAATATGATTATTTCCATATTATTTTTACATTGGATTCGAAATACTGCAATATTATTCGAGTAAATCCTACCTCTGCATAAGTTAATTAAAACTACGCCACACCACAAACAATAACATTTTTATTTATATTTTGTGGAACAAAATCTTTCTATTTGAATATAAAATGGTTTTACAATTATTCCCACATATAATAGCAATTCAAAAGTACTACTCTATCGGTGAGATTACCAATTAGTTGACTGCGTATTACTTCAACGTACAAAGATTATGGATTGTTGTAATCCCCATGTGGATTAAAGCCGGGCATTTTAATTAAAGGCGTATGCAAGAAGCCATCGTAGTACAAACCAGCGAGAGGCTTAAATCCAGTTGGCTTTAAAGCCGCTCCACCTAATGATGAAAATGTCCATCGATCATTCTCCACCGTCGAAGACTCTAAATTTGTATAAGAATTTGTCGTAATTGATAACTGATCAATCATAGCATTGTTGTACGAAGCATCTGAATAGGGACTTTTGTTGCTATTTGCCGCGCTGTTCGGAGGTGTTAAATTGTTTGAGGTGCTAATTTTATTTATGCTAATATTTGCGTTTGATACGAAGTTTTTCCATCGTTTGTCTTCAATAGCGGGGAGCTTTGTTTCTTCGTTTATTGTTGTGAGTGACAGAGAATCTATTGATTTGTGATCATCATTAGAAGCATTGTACATATTACTATTGTTTGAGTTAACTTGCGTCTCATTCGCATCTTGAATTTCTATTACATTGCTTTCATCTTGAAATGAAGTTACGTTTACTTCATTAGTAGTATTTGCAATTGAATCTATGTTATTATTTGAATTATCAACGTTTTGATTCAAAGTATCTTTCGGTTTGGTTTCTGCTTTCTTGGGAACTTTTGCCCCTCTATTTAGAGATTGCCTGAAATTAACTTCAATATCGTCACTTACAGTTTCATTATTCTTTATTAAATTAATCTGTGAATTTATAGTCTCATTGGTTTCAAAAATTTCTCCCTTAAGTTCAATTTCCGATGATTCTGGTTTTTGATCCAAATGAATAGGCAAAATAACTATAGGAACGTACATTATTGGTACTTGTAAGGTAAAATTGTCATTATAAATATTTCGGAGGTACACCAGTGGCATCAATGACTGTTCCATTCTTGAATCTTCAGTACTCCTAATATTACCTTTAAAAAAAAATAGGCTATTGAAATCGTTATTATATTGTCTATACTGTTATACAAATAAATACGAAAAATAAACTTACACGACACAAAAATGTTAAATGCACAAAACAATAGCAACACACCACTGCGCACTTTCATTTTGTAAGTTTGAATAAAAACTACGGGCTTAGAAAACATGTGTGCTCGTTATCGCTGCATGGGCAGTATATTTTAAAAAGGCACATAAAACGTAAGTTTTATAGTGTTTTGTGTTTTTTCTGTTTTCGTTTTAGAGGTAATTCTGTTACAAATATGCAGGTTATTTTTTTTAAATACCATTCCTAGATAATTTGGCGCTAATATTTAGGAAAATCATTTAAAGCTTTGTTATAAATATCAAATAACCTAGTTGTGTTGCACGAAAAACTTATGGTACCTTTCATTCGTTTTCTACCACAATTTATTAAAGTTCATATAACTTGGCAAAAAAGAGTACGTTGCGGTGACAACTAGCAATAAAAAAAAGATAATTGAAGCAACCCTACTAAAAATACCATTATGTTCTTTGCATAATTTTATACGCAGGTATTACATACATTTTTGTACGCTTTTAGTTTGTTTTGTAACTTAAAATAAATAGACTATCAACAAAAATGAACAAAAATAACAAGTATCTAAACATTTCACGTTGTAGTATGACGAGTTGCCATATTAATGCTATTTTTTTTAACCAAGCTATACATGAAATATCAATTAAGTGAGCACAGTTGCAACATAGAAAATATTTTAGATTTGTTATGTTACATTAGCAAGCAACAAGCCTGTTAAACAAAGTTTAATAACATAACAATCTGCCTCTTTAAAATAATCAGATTATAAGCCCCCTTTGCGTATACTAAGTGATGTGAAATCGAAAATAAACAGAAACGATATCAAAATGCGGGCTCGCGACGGCACTCACACACCTTTCTCCTAAAGAACAGTAATGTTGATAAAAATATGTTTAACAATAGACCTGTTCATTAATATAGAAGCCGTGAATGTAAATGACTTGCCGGTATCGCGTGAAAGGAAGACAGATTGTGGGGTTGAAGTTATTAATTTGAAAATAATTTGTACACGATAAAAGAAGGCATTGAATGAAGTATCATGTTTAGAATGATTGTAAGGCTGATTGATATTTAGAACATAGTTTTGGGGTGTTGAGAAACACAATACTAAAAGTAATAATATTATGTTTATACTTATACTGTTTTGTACTTATACCTCGGATCAGCGAGGGATTAACTTTAGATCAAGGCTGTCGAATTGACTCGATTATTTTGAGTTGCAAGGTATGACTTTATTAATAAACACGAATGTAATTCGGCCTAGCATGACGATCTTGTTATGGCAAGCCACTGATTTCAAAAGTAAAAAGAATATAATTCATTGTATCCAGAGTAACTGCTGGAAATAATGAGACTTTCCATTTCAGGACGGCGAGCGCAGAGGTATACCAAGTAATGATTTGTATTTCATGGTGTTGGTTTTGTTCCTGTCCATGAGCGGTCTTATCTCTTACTATCAAGCGTATAGCGTGCTCGTCTCGCCATTCATGGCTATAAATCAATAGCTATATTATATCTGGGTACCAGCCACGACAGATCTAGAGGTTGGAGTCGATCGGTAATATTATTCTACATCTTTAATGCTTGAAATAAATCGACGCTAATATTCTATAAAAAGTCGTGTATATGTTTTATTTTTATACAAATAAAATATCCCATAGACATCATACGAAAGACTGAAATAACCCACAAAGAATTATTCAGTGTAAAATATTGAAAACACAAATATTTATTTGGTATACAATACGTAAATTAATTGTACGAACAAGAAAAAGCAAACAAGAAATTTCAATATCGCAAACAAACACGAGATACCGTTGACAGGTGAAAACATCCATTATTACGATTTTGAACAAATGAACGCGCATTTTCGTCGACGTCTTGTGACGTAAATAAAACATCCTTTGAAAAACATAATGCCAAGGAAACAGAAATGACAGTTTTAGAACAAACATTCTTCCGCTTACGTTTTATACGAAAATGGATACACCCGCTGTTTACCTGACAAGAGTAGATTGTAATGGTATTTATTTTTAAAGATATTAAATAGTAACCGCCACATTCAGAAACCGTTTATAAACCTAATTTAGCTATCGATTATGTCTTGTTCGCTCAAACTGCTTTCAAAATTCGATCGAAAGGGACAAAACATTCGAAAATTAAAATCCTTGTCTACATTATAAATAAGAAAATAACTCTATGTCTGTCCGTCTGTTCCCTTTTCACGCCAAAACCATTGGATTGATTTTGATGAAAGTTGACATAGGGTTAGGTTAGACTTTGGGAGCGGACATAGGCTACCTATACACTCGTTTAACGGATCTATAAAATAAAAAATCCTATAAAAAGCACACTTCACCACAAAAAGCACATCAGAAATATAATCCGTATATAATACAGGCCAGGTATAGATGACGACTCACGGAACTGATATGAAGGGTAAACCCTGACAGGACATCGCTGGAGGCGCGCGTCCGCTGTTTCGCTTTCAACGTCAAAACTCGTCATTTTGCGTGAAATTATTAAATGGGGAAGTAGGCGTTTGTGTATAAAGACGGTTTTGTTGGTTCCGTTTCTTGAGCAAACACGTGTGTTGTGTAATGTTAGATGGAATTAAATTTGTTAACCGACTAGTTGAATATGATTTTGCATGAGTTCTATGCCTAGTAGCATCCAAACAATATTGTCGTAATTGAGTTGACAGTTGAATATATTTCTAAGATACTTGTTGTCATTAGTCTTAACGAAGTATATTTATAGTTTATGGACCTCCTCCACAACCAAGAAAACGATTCAGAGTGGTTAGGCCATATAGACCACCACGCTAGCCTAATACGGGTTGGCGGACTTTACATACCATAGAAATTCATACAAATCGCTATGATATGCAGGTTTCCTCACAATGTTTTCCATAAACGGTTATATTGCGTGGTGATTGACTAAAAGCAATACTCACACGACTCTGAAAAGACAAATGTGTGCTATGGGACTAGAACCCGCGACCAATATTAACATTTGGCAGCCCCGTCTAGCCCGTTTACCAATAGGCCAACCACGCACTTTTGTATTTAGAAAAACTCAATTTAAGAGTCCAGGAAAATATCACATAAAAGTTGCATTTATGCCACTTTAAGAAACACAAAGACTATCAAAACAGGCGCTGCTAGCAATGCAAGAATATCGAGACATAACTAATATGCATTCAAATGTACAATTTGAGGCAAATAATATAACTTCACGTGTTGCCTTAACAACTGACGAGAGGGGTAACGCCATTCTCAAGTCCCAACAATGCATGCCACTACTACGGGAACTGTTGCTCGATAGAGATAATAAATAAATAACACCCAACAGTCACATACATAGTTCCTTCCACATTATGATCAATTAAGTGTTGGTCGTGGGTAAATGTGATGTGTTCATAGGCTTGCCCTTAACACATCATAGGACGATACACAAAAGGCCAAACGTGGGTGTCATGGTAGAACATCTGCCTACCCTTTTAGGAGAAAAGGAGCGTAAGTTTTAATGTATGTGTGTTCGTAAGCGATGTTCTAGTACCTAGTTTTCATTATTGATAAGAAAGAGAGGCAATTAGCAAGAGAATATTAATTTATATTGAATAGAGATTTGCTTCTCTTTGGCATTTGTAATTTCTGTTTATTCCATATTATGTCAAAAAATCGTTTTTCTTCCTATCTTTCTAGATTTTGCATATTTCGGACGTATTGGTGACACTAAACCTATCCCCTTTATTTAATTTAGATTACCATTCACACAGATTTTAAAGATTGACAATCTAGGATTTTAATTAAGCGTCAGGAGCTCATATAAATATGTATCCTTCTAATAATTGAATTCAAAACATTTCATGCAGAAAGTAAACTTGCTACTACATTTAAAAGTCACCAAAATATCCCGTACCATCACAACCCGTACCAACCCATAATTTTGTAATATCCGATTATTAAAATGCTAACGAATCGCGGTAGGGAACTGCGCATCCCAACAAGAACATACTAAATTTCAAGTTAGTAAGTTTGATCAAGTTGTTACCATAGTTAGGTCCGCGCAGATTCTATGCCACCTACGTCACTATATTACTTTGGACATTATGTAACTATCTTCTCGACTGCAACGACTAAGGAGAATTCATGGTAGAAGTGTGATTTTGCAAAAACTTTTCATGATGAATGAGTTTTAAGTTGAGGATGTTAGGATATGAAATGTAATAAATTATGCATGTGTGTTTTAGGTGTGGTATTTGTGTTTGAATTATTTCACTAATATACCAAGTAATTTTGTTTTAATCATTATTTATTACGGTGCTTTAAGCCAAAGAGTCTATGCAAGCACCATCATAGCCTAAAATTAGATTATGCATAATAGGGTATTTGACTGTGATGAAAATATGAAACATATTGTTACTATACTAACTGTAAATATATTTTGAAACCAAATTAACTAATAAAGTATTTAAAACAATGTTGGATTGTCTTAAGAAATTATTTTAAAATTAAATAAATTTTCGAGCTAGACCACGTGACTAAAAACGCACGCCATTGGTTGCATTTAGAGTGACGTCACTTTCTTGTTGTCAGTCGATTTTTAGAACATTTCATGAGCGTTTTCCGTTATTTTCGCAGTAATTTCTGAAATATTGATCCCATTGCGCTGTTTAGGGCATGCTGAGAACTTTATCTGTAATAATTGTACTATGGAAACTAAAATATAAAAGTTGACAGTGGAAACATCGCAAAAATAGACGCGATAGTGGTCGGACTATTTTTTTAAAACAACCCTGACTTTTACGCTGCTCAATTAAATTATTAATGTCAAACTTTATAAACATAACTATGTAAATATCACTATTTGTCATATTATAAACAAAAGCTTTTTCGAGTGGTAGGTTTCTCATATGTAAGAGGCCGCCTGGGTATAACTACGCCACCCGGTGGTACCCCACCGCAATGTCTATTTCTCCCGCCAAATAGCATTTCAAATGCACTGTTGTGTTTCGGATTGAATGATATTGTAGCCAGAATAACTATTCATGAGCGGTCGTATCGCTTACCATCAGGCGAACGGCATGTTCGTCTCGCCATTCATTGCAATAATTAAAAAATAAACTAAGCTAACAATATATGAAAAATACAATAAATTATTGTATTCCACTATTATATCATTCCATTATTATACGAGCGAGTTTTAACCACTTTATCCGAATCTTGGTGTTCTGTGGATATCTTTATCCGGTATTTTAGTAGTTACATTCGTGCATTTTGAGACTACACACCTGTAATAAAGGATGGGGATAATTTTCGCAACTTTTGAGGGAGCGGCTCTGAAGTATTTACAAATGAAACAGCAACGACAACGGTTCAAAGAAGCGCCTGCAGGAATTATCATAGCATAGGTATGTTTATTTATGTAATTGATATTAGTAATATAATAGAGTGTAATTATTTTAAAGAATTAACTTAAACTATACAATTTATTAGGCATTTTTAGCTGTAACTTGATCACAGTTATTCTTGACAATGAATGTTAGTTTTGCAAGAAAGTGACGTAATAGTATCACGTGATCCACATATATGGCGTCTATAGCGTTTTGGCGGTCTTATTTATCATTCAAACTTCAATCATGATTTTTATTGAAAATATAGCAATTCACAAGGAAATAATCAAATTGCAAGTGTATTATGGTACAATGAATAATTTGAGATACTTTCCAAAAAACTGTCAAATACCCTATTATAACTAGACTTTAACAGATAACTTCCTCTGTAAAATACGCTGTACAATACCGACACCCATATAGTTTATACCAGAAGATTTTATTAGAATCTCTCTGTCAGTTATCATGGCATATTAAAATATGCGATGAACATCTTCAACTATACAACATTTTGTGCAATTAGGGCAGGGCTTTTTTGGATATTACAGCTAATTAAAACGCAGCTGTGAAATAAGAAGGTGCAAGTATGCCCCGTATCCAAGCAAATCTGAATGGGTTTCAGAAGATTTTTGTGTACATTTTATGAGACCGATAAACTCGGCAAATACAGGGTATATCGAGACTGCTACCGAAAACGAAGCCGGTGACTACAGACATAATGCAACAGAAAAAGTTGCAAAAAAAAAGCGTCAATTTTTTTTTTGTAATTTTTTTCCTGTGACCTTATTTGGGTGGTTATTACATTTTTTCCTAAAATAATAGTGTGTACCCTTTTATTTATAAATAATCTAAGGTATAAAAGAGTTTAAATTATTATTTTAAGCAAAAACTATGGATTTACTACCCAAAAATGACAATATTTAAAAAATAATAAAAAATAATTGCCGCGTTTCTTTGCGAATTTTTTGATTGCATTGTGTTTGTAGTCACTAAAACTATCCCCCGGCTTCGTTTTCGGTAGCAGTCTTGAGATGCCCAGTATAATATTGTGCGCTAAAGAGTTGAATGTTAGTGAGCTGAGAACTATGTGTGTGACTGGTCTGTTTATTTACTTCATAACCTTTCCAATGCTGTATGACTATCAGCTGATGAGAGTATATTCTTTTTCTTGATTGATAGAGACGAGTAGACTTATAATTATGCCATGTTATACATGACCAAGTGCCTCCGTGGCTCAGTTATATTACATAACGATTTCAAAGCTGAAGTCATGGGTTGGAATCTTAGGTCAGACAAAGTAATATTGGATTTTTCTATTCATTACACAAAAAATCAAAAAAAAAATATTTTATTTTTGTTTTTTGGTTAAAACATTAATATTTGTTTTGATTGTCTTAAAAGTAATAGAAAACGGTATTCATATTATACATATCACGTCACATTTATTATATTTATATGATATAGTACTTCAATACGAATAAAAACCGAGTTTAAAACTTACACTACTAAAAAGTAAAATATAATAATGAATATACCACTGCAAAGCAAAAAACAATATTTATTTCATTGTACTTATACCCGCTGATTAATTTGCTTATTGACTTGACTAATCAACAAATCGAAATATATGCCTAATACACTGAAGGCGGGCCTCCAAGTACCAAATATAAATACACCCAACAGTCACATACATAGTCCTGACCCCACACTAAGATCGAGTCTTGTGTCGTGGGTATCAGGAACTACGAGAGACTTTTCGGTCTCACAAACACCCAGACCCGGAAGAAATATTTGTGGGCCGCACAAACATTTCTCTCGGTGCGGGGATCGAACCCGCGGCCTCTCGTTTCACAGGCGGCGTCTAACCAACTGCGCCACGGAGGCTGTCAGGAATATGTAGGACCTATGCCTTATACTAATTGAAATATCAATATGTATCATAATCTAATAAATTATTTTCCTTTCGTTGAGAATCGAGAATTTCTGCAGCATTCTTAGGTAATCCAAGATCTTCATTAAGTTCTTCTAAGGGGCCATAGTTACAGATTTAATAAAACTATATTTTTATTACACGTTTTTTTCACGGATTAAACCATGAAATACATAAATCTTTTTTATTACTTTTCTTACAGGAAGAAAGACATGTTACGAGTAGTAGTGTAGTAATAAATAGCAATAGCAATCACAAATATCAGGTGATGTTGCTAATAACATTTCACAGGTAATATAAATAAGCAAAATTTTGCGATTTGCAATAGTGGTTCACAAAGCCGACCGGCTAACATTTTTATAAGATTTCGTGTAGTCTATTAAAGAGTGAGTTTTTTACGAACCCATTTAAAGAAGACATTAAACAATCGATTTTGTGTGTATAATTTTAGTTGTGATAAATGGTTATAATATATGGTCAGTTTTTATGTTTACAAATTCTGGTGGAGGGTAATTGGCAATAGCAGAAATATAGAGCATGCTAAGGCTTCAAAAATAACAAGGTGGTGATATTAATTGGAAATGGTGATATTTCCTAGTACTACAGGTTAGTAACAATAGATTAAAATGGTCATAGAGTATAGAATAAAAATATAGATCCTGGAATCAAGTATGTAAAAAAAAACGAATTTACCGATTTTACGAACTAAATATTTATATGCAAAAAAAATGTGACGTGATACGTTAAAACAAAGTATAAATTTACTATATACAGACCAATACCTACATGTTTGCGATGAATTTATTTAAAAAACTTTTTCATCGCAGACCTGTGATTATCAGCCTGGAGTCAGGACTTTGTGCCTGCTAGGGCGATAGGCTCGCCCCCTATCACATCTTGGAATTTAATATAGGCGAAACGTGGGTGTCCTTGTTGCTACCAAGAGAACCTCTGCCTACCCCTTCGGGAAAAAAAAGGCGTGAGTTTATGTATGTATGTTATGTATACAAAACCGAACCTACAATGGTTCACACAAAACCCCCTGATTATTGAACCTCGTTCCTCGTGTTGACTGCCCACAAACTTACACACTCACAAAGCCACATACATCATACAAATATTCATTATTTTTGATACATTCCGACTAGCTAGCAAAAAACAATTTCAGAAGTTTCTCCATACATCACATAGTAACTTGGAAGGTCTGTATTTATTATATTACTGTATCGAGATTATGGGCAGAGCTCTCCGAAGGATCTCTCCTGAGAGGATTTTGCTATCGATATAAGCAGTTACAAGGTCCGCTCGGTAACTTGTGCTCCCTAGCTGCCGTTTGCCGGTCCATTACAATTATCTACCTTGTGATATTGCTATTAAGTTAGGAAACGTATGACTTTTCCATTTAATATTAATGGCGGGACCAATGATGTCAATTAATGCAATTTTTTAAGTGAGTTACAATTCTTGAAGTGTTTTTTCTGGTTTGCTGAATTATTTCTTTTACAGTCATAACTCATGTTAGATAGTACCTTATCTGCACCCAGCATTATTAGATCTATGAATACCGATGTGGAAGATTAGTAGGGCCGCTTATACTGTAAAGAAGGTGTTAAAAATAAGAATTATCGACATAATAAATAGTTCATAGTTGAATAATTATATGAGATAATTTGAATCTTAGAAATTACACTTTTGTTGTGACATATAAATACCATATTATGGCTCTAAGAGAAGGCTAAATCACATAATCAAAGTTATTCAAAAAACAATAGTAATGGTACCTTTACAAAATATATTCGTGTTGATATTGTTTGATAAATTCACGAACATATCCATTACTACATTTGACAAATAATATCAAAGTCGATAAACAACACTCGGCGAACTGCTTGGGCGCTTTATTTTTTCATCCTCGCAAACATATTCCACTTTTATGCCATCGGCTCGTTCACAAGGACAACCTAATATTTGTAATGTATTCAGTACATATAGCTATTATTCCACGGAAATTGAGACGGCACTTCGCAAAAAGGCGCTCTGTGAGTTTCAGTATGTTTGTCTTCAATTTCGGACTGGTGTTTTTTTTTTTGTTTCTTGACTGTCGCGACAGTCGCGGCCGTAGCGTGAAAATGGTGAGCGCCCAATCTCTCTTTCGCATTACTCCACCTTTTGTACACTGCGAATTTACATAAAGAGCCCCGGTCGGTCCTTGGGGTCCCTTTCCGGGTTTTCCATTTTGTGCTCGAATGCGACCTACACGGGCCCTAACTGTGCCTGAATCTGGCAAAGCGGCCGCCTCGTTTTATTCCGATCGAACCGCAAAAAGGGACGACTTTTTTGGTACAACTGTACATTTTGTGGTAATTGGAACTACTTAACTGCGAGCCTGTAATGTTGTTTGGATATCTAAGTAGTGTCTGGGGAGTTACGTCGCATGGCAACGCAGTTTTGTGCTGCATTCGTTTGATCTCTTTGAATGTTGTGTGAAGAGACATGTAGTAGGATAATTGAAAGCCCGTGTGTGGAGTTGGTTAAACCCCTGCCTGTGAAACGAAATGCCACGAGTTCAACCCCCGCATTAAGACAAATATTGCGTTCAAAAAGTATTTAATTCGGGATTAAGTATTGTATTACCGAACTGTTTTTTAATAGTAGGTTAACACCATTTTTGTATTGTTATTTATTTATAATTTTCCGGCTTTTAATCCCCCATTCACAATCTAGGCCACCATTACAACATATCTCGAAGCATTGCCCGTATATAGTAGTCACTGAAACTACCACTCGGCTTCGTTTTCGGTAGCAGTCTTGATATACCCTGTATATGTATTGACAGTAGCATTTATAATCGCAAGAGGTGTTAACAATTAATAATGAATACTACATAGCAGCACTACAAGAGTGAAAGAGAACATCGTAAGGAAATCTAACCTTCGGCCTAACCTATCTCAATCGTACACTCCATTATGGCGTATATAGACTGATATAGTACAGTACAACACTACATAGCAAATTGTAAAAGTAAAAAGTACTAAAAACTTACTTTTACTTACTTTTAAAGAAAACGAAATAGCTCTTTTTCACTACAATAAATTATTCCGCACTGTTTCTCAATTCAAATAACACAAAAGTAATGACGAACGCCTTCAACACGAAAGGAATATTATCTTATTAAATAAAATTCATGGAAACACCTCGCATAATTATTAATTCAAGGTTTGCGGTTTCATCTCTCAAAGTCTTTAATTACTTTTACATTGAAAGCCGTGTGTTGTAATTATTCTTAATGTGTTTTTTACTTTTTATAAAACCATTCCTTGTATGTGGTATTTAATGACAAGGTCTAGGCTTTTTAGTAGATTTTGTAACAATTTCACAAATTTATTTTTCTCTATACAGTCATAGTTTATTCTTTCACTTAACTAAGCAACATAGCTTTGTAAAAGTTGATTGTAATCATCATCCAACACAGACACCGTCAAAGCAACATAGCTTTGTAAAAGTTGATTGTAATCTTCATCCAACACAGACACCGTCAAATCGATAACGAAACAATTTTACCAAGCCTTTGTCTCAAGCGAAATATACGATACAGTAGATATCAATACGAGACTCACTTCAGCAACAATCTCTATTACCAGAGTGAACTATTTGCACCTCCTCGGTTCTCGTTCGTCGTATAAAGTAAAATCGGCCGCTGTGGACCATCGGCAAAAGTAATCTTCGCAAACATCCTACCTACGTGTGGAAAACAATTTTCGCTGATGTATTTTTTCGAGAGGTCGGCTAACACGATTTTTGCCGGAATATTTTTTTGTTTAATAAGACAACCAGAGAATCTATACCGATATTATTTATGGATTTGGGCTCACTGATTGGATTTAGGTTTGATGGGGTGTTTTTTGAGTTTTAGGCCACGGGTTTGACCTGCGTAAGTTTATGATTTTTAATACTTATTCTGTGCAAAATATTTTTATGAACATTTTATTATACACTTTGTAGCATAACAAAGCTTTAAATACATTTAGTTTTCCTAAAAATATCAAAAAAATGTTCGATAAAATGATATAAACAGAACCATCAAATACAAAGCTTGTAAAATAAAAACTAAAATAAAAAAACCTGACAATTAAGCCCAATACTAATTTCCATTTTCAAATATCATTTTATACACAAATAAATTTCAAATATAGAACGCATTTAAAACTATATCAATTCATAAACACCGTCCCGGTACGGTATTACGTCAGAGCGCAGGTGGGTTCGGGTCCCGGTGTTTTACGCGGCCCCAGGCACGGCTATGACTCATTGGCCACGGGAGGCCATTACCTACACCTTGTACAAGGTCCATTATAACGCTTTGTAATGTATATGACATACAGTCCACTGGGACTGAAGATTTGGGACCGCCTTAGGTAAGTCTGTAGGGTCGTTTGGTGTGTAATTGGTATACAATTAAATTGTAGTATAATTAATTTTTAGATGATTATTTATATTGTAATTTTCATGTGAAATAGCACAGATAATTAATTGAGATTATTATGCGAAACATAGCTCTGTCACACACAAAATATTATTGTGCACATGATAATATTTTGAAAGTAAAAATTTTTTAGCAAATTCGACGAAGTGAGTCGGCTTGATGAAAATGTGTTCTTCCATTTCAGTTTTGAAATGTAGTAATATCCATCTATACCAAGTTCCTAATACTAATATTTGTGCATTTTAAAACAAAATTATCTCTGTTCCATCGTGACCTTATAACTCAAAACCACTAGTAAATTTATCTTTTTTTTTAAATATGAAACCGTTTTGTCTGGGTAAACATCTGGTATACCTGACGCAGTAACAAATTTAATATAGCAAGAAAGAGGCGCATAAAAAACTACAGCTACAAAAGACAGCTAGACGCGAAACATAAAAGATATTATAAGAATAGCTCCATCCGGGCGGAGCCAGGTCTGAGCGCTACTTCATATAATTATTTATAAACAATTGAATGAAATAAAAAAACAATAAATAAATCTCATCAGACAATGTTTGTGTAATTCTAATGACGTGCATTTTTATATCCATCCCGCAGACAATGAATGAAGACGATTTTTTATGAAGTCTCTATTGAGCTTTGCGTCTTCCTCGGAATTGGACTTAATGAACGCTTGCTTATTAAATGATAATACAATAGACAAAAAACAGAATAAAACATAGATAAGTAGTATTTACATATTTTTATACTGTTGCTACAGAGAAAACTTGAGAACTTTGTAATAAATATAGATAAATGTATTGCAATTCAAATAGAATATCATCTGGTGAAACATGATTGTCTTTTGGTGTAGGTATAATTTTGACTTGCTAAAAACAGGATATCTACACAAACTAAATCTGAATATTTTTTTTATTATTTCAATGAATGGTGAGACGAGCATGCCGTTCACCCGATGGTAAGCGATACGACCGCTTATTAACTGTAGCCAAACCAAACAACACCTTAAATATCATACGCGTAGCAATGCTTGGTATTCCACTGCGCTCGTCATCCTGAGACATAAGATTTTAAGTCTCAATATGGCCCGTAGTTACTCTGACTACAATATTCTTCAAACCGGAACACAACAGTGCTTTTACACTGCTGTTTGGCGGGAGAAATAGACATTGCAGTGGTTCCTACCCAGGCGCCTTCTCACATATAAGAGACCTACTACCAATAAATAGGACATACTGCGTACATAAATAAAACAGTTTTTATTCTCCGACGGATAAAATATTTTAATAAAAAATAATGCGTTTCCAACGCCCCTCACATTTTATTAATATTTTTTCTCGATACTTAACCGGAGATTTTCCTTCGAGACTTCCATCAAGTTTTTTTCATGTAAAAAAATCCAACGGCGCTTGCTATTGTGTTTTTGCTTTTAGTTTATGTTTGTGCAACGGTCAGGTGTTGACTCAAAAATATTGCTACAGTTTTCAGTGAATGAAAATCGAAAATTGAAGTTTCCTGCGCTCTGAAGATTTTAGCAATCTTTTAGGGTTTTTATAAGCGCATTAATTTATACGGAACTAGATGCGATTATGTTATATTTGTTAATTAATAATTTTTACTAATACATTAACGTAGTGAAATGACGAAGCCTTTTATTAAGAGTAAGCAGGATTGAAAAATTCGCTGAGAAGGATGTTGGGTAAAAGAGAGCTGCTCAAGATTGTTGGCACTTAATTGGGGAGCCGTTCGTCTGGCAGTGAGTAGTGATAGCCTGAAAATATAAATTCGAAAAAAATATTATTCTCATAAACTCTAAAATAATTGTTATTCGGCATTTTGTCTCATCATCAAATTGTAGTTAAAATCGGCCTATATGTATGTTTCAAATGTATTTGTTTTGGGTTATATAAGCAATACATAAATTCAAATGAATAGAGGAGGCTGGCTTAATGGTGTCGAATGGCGATACATAACCCTAATTTGCCAATTAATATATAGGAAGAATGCTGAACTTGTTATGAGGTTCAGTTCACTTACTTTACTGTACCTAAATAAGAAAGACCTTACGGGTCTGAGATTGTGACACCGCTTTGTCCGGGTCTTATAAAATAATAAATACATAAATACACTCACCAGTCACGTATGTGACTGGTGAGTGTAGTTACATATTCCTGACACCATACTTACTAAGATCGAGTCTCATATCGTGGGCATCAGAAACTAAGATATACTTTTTGATTCCACAAATAAAATCCCAGGCCCTAAACAAATGCTTGTGATTCATACAGACATTGTCTCGGTAAGGGGATCAAACCCACGGCTTGTCGTCACAGCAGGCGTCTAACCAACTCTGCCACGGAGGCTGTCAATTCTATGAGTCTGTGAAATTTCATCAAAATCAGTTCAGTAGTCTCGTCGTTAATATGTAACAAAAATCCCATTCTTACAAATTCTTACAATAACGGTACTATTATATTCACGATTCAAATTTTACAACATTTGGACACTGGTTATATTTTAAAATTACCCGAGTCGGAAATATTGACAGGAGTTAAATTTGATCAATAAGCGCTCCCGTTTAATACGATCCCTTTATATTTTATTTTGATCCACGTTTCCAATTTATTAATTTTCGTCGGACAACAGAATTCTTTTAGTAGGTCAACTCCGCTTGTCTGGCAACGAATGAATTCGTATCATTGATTTCCCAAGCGCATGGTAAAACCAAACGTGCCTTATTTAAATACTAAAGTCGAGGCCTGTGTGCCAGTACTTTTCTGTAGGTATTGAGACATATAAATAAATTGTCAAATTATTTAAAAAAATACATATCATTGAATATGGGTTTTCTCTTAGATTGAGATTTATTACGAGACTGCTCTGTGGCGTAGTTGTAGTACGGTGTGATTACAAAGCTCAGGTCTCGGGTTTGAATCGGGTCGGGCAAAGTGCTATTGTTCTATTAATTATCAGTCCGGATTCAGGAATGTGTGCCCGATATGCCCCAATCACATCGTGGGACGAAACATACAAGGCGATTTGTGAGTGTACTGGTAACACCTCTGCCTACCCCTTGTGGGAATCGTTGTGTGAGATCAATTAGGACTTAATTAACCAAGCTGGTATAATGCGAGTTGGTGGACCTTACATACCTCCAAAATTGTAAAATATAACATTTTGGTCAGGCTCTAGATAACATTGTTGGCCTAGTTCACGGCATATTGGGTCATAATATGCATTCTGTATGTTCAAGCGCAGTTCTAGTACTTGATTGATAGCTGTAATATCGAATTTCTAGCCTCCCTCGAGATGTTATTCTAGGTATTATGAATTAATACTAGGTATTCTGTGGTTGCCTAGTCCAAATTTCTGAGAATCCTAATGTATTGTATTTACACTTTAATTGCCCTGGAGGATATTAGGTTCCTCCCGTGGGAACTGAAAGTTTAATGTATGATATTGTCAGTTATTGGAAATTTCAGGCATGATTAGAAATTTCAGCAGATGTATTTATAGTATTGCATCAGCCCATATAAGTACGTCCCACTGCAGAACACGGGCCTCCTCTACAATCGAAAGTATGCTTGGGAAGGTTTCTAGTCTGGCCTAGTGCGTGTTGGCAGACTTTTACATCCTATAGTAAATCTTACGAATTGTTTCTGTATGCAGGCTTCCTTACGATGTTTTCCTTCACCGTTATAATGCATGGTGTCGGACTATCAATACACATAATATGATTGTCGATAAGTCATAGGTATGCCCTGGGATTTGTATCCGTAACCACCGCAAACATGTTGGCAATCGTGACTAATTTATTACAGACCACCAAGCATGACATATAAAATTTAATAACTATCAGGGGCGATTATCCTACGAGTATATCAAAACACCCAGACATGAAACCGTTTTTTGTTAAAAGAATAAATATTTGGCTAGAGATTGCCACCGTGCCTTATTAAACTACTGGCTTGAAGCCTCTTCAGCACTACGTTGCCGCTACCTGGCCGCATATAGGGACTGTCAATGTAAGGCCTGACAAAAATTAATCCTAAATTTGCTCAAGATAACATTCACGCCAGAATATTCCGAACCCTGTTATTTAAATTAGAATATGTTACATGTATAGACCTTACAAACCCAAGCAATACATAAGCATGTTCATGAGTACCCTGAATTATTTATGTCAAAGGTAACTCGGGTCCACCGCCATTAATCAAGTCAGCAAAGATTGCGCGCTAGTGCGTTACTTCATCAAAATATCATCCTAAACAAACACGTGACCCAAAACAAGATTAATTATTCAACATCTAAATATGACGAAATCAAACAATACTAACGGTTCACTTCACTGTAGTTCAAATTTTGACTGTAGCCCCAAACTCGTCTTTGCTTGCGTACAGGTAATTGGTACTAGGTATTAGATTTTGAGCTTTAAGTTGTTGGGTTAAAGTTGAATTGCTTCTGAATGAGTTCCGTCCATCGTAATCATGTGCTGTTTGCTCGACGACTTTTAGTGCTGTTCATTTCGTAACAATAGGCATGATGACCGATTTTGAAAAACTACTTCAGAATTTTCGTATACATTAACAATACTTAAAATGAATTTAATTTCTGAAAAAAAGTAAAGATTTGCGCGAAAAATTACGTTTTAAATTTCACATTTTAACCTTTGCTCAAAAACGCCGTAATAGGAATGGCGTCCGTGTGTGACGTCATGCTTTTTTAAATGCTTGCTCGTGCAATGTTTACGTGTATATTGGGATATATACATTTTATTATTTTTAATAGTAATGCCGAGTTTTAATGTGGGCCGATGGTGTGTAGTTCCGCAATGTAATAATACATCGATACAAATTCCAAGCAATTTGTTTATTAATGTTTCAATGGATAAAAAAGTTAGAAATATATGGCTAAAAATGGAAAGGCAAGATCCAGGATCTTTAGCTTTAAATTCGATGATTAATTCCGTGAACACTATTTTGACGGAAATAATAACTTTATTTACAATGTTCATAATGTTTGACGTGTCCAGAAAACAACGTATCAAAATTTAAAATTATTATAAATAACAATAGAGATAAATATCGGAGCTACGATTCATTTATTTCCTTTCGGTATTATTATCATGCCAATCGCTGTGTATGTGAGTAATGAAAAACGTTATTAATGTTCCAATTAAACAGTGATATGGAATATCGCATAGTTCCAGATTTTGAGCTATTTGCGATGAATCCTTATTCCATGAGTAATGTTCCTTTTTTGTAGGTAGCACAAAACTGATTGCATTACTGAATATTAGATAAATATACTGAATAACATAGAAATGACCAGAACTAGCCAACAAGTTCGCGTTATGACTTAGTAATATTTAAGAAATTGACACGTCACTCGCTTCTGATTGGCGTTTCATCTAATATTATGGCGGATCCATAGGTTTTGTACTTTTATTTTTGCAAAAATATATTTAAACTTAATTAAAAACTAAAGCAAATGTTTATTTTGAGAATCCTTCTATTATACATTATTATATTAAAGCATAATTTCATGAATTTGTTGTTACTGTCATCATCCCCATTGCTTATAGCGTACTCTTTGATTTTACTAGAAGGGTTTGGCAGTAGCATGTGAAATAAGATTCTGGTTAAGCTAAATTACAGTTATTTACAACTGATATTGTATGCAATATCCAGTTTATTTGCAAGTTAGACTCAAAACATGATTGTCGGCTAAGTTTTAGTGACTGTTTTGGGACATTAGATATAAGACAGGCCTCCACCGGGAAAAAGCTGATCTTGCTTTAAAGAATATACAGGGTATATCAAGACTGCTACCGAAAACGAAGTCGGGTGGTAGTTTAAGCGACTTCAGACACAATGCAAACAGAAAAAGTTGCAAAAAAAAGCGACAATTTTTTTTTTGATATTTTTTTCCTATGGCCATATTTGGGTGGTAAATATTTTTTTTCCTAAAATAATAGTATATACCCTTTTATTTATAAATACTCTAAGGTATAAAAGAGTTTAAATTATTATTTTTAGCAAAAACTATGGATTTACCACCCAAAAATGACGATATTTAAAAAATCATAAAAAAAAATTGTCGCGTTTCTAGGCGAAATTTTAATTGCATTGTGTTTGTAGCCACTAAAACTACACCCGGCTTCGTTTTCGGTAGCAGTCTTGAGATACCCGGTATAATTCTTATATGTTTTTATATTCTTAATTACTCTTTGTCTTGCTCCTAAATGCAGCTAGGTATTCCAAGAAAGATTTTGAACCTTGGCGATATATAAACAATACTAAGATTTCAATAACTATACCAATACATGCCTAAGACTTGCATAAACTTTACCTTCTAAAAGGGATTCAAATGGTTTGCCCCCAGATTCCTTCGATCAGAGAAGACAGCCTCTGTGGTGCAGTTGATTTGTCGCCGCCTGTGAATCGAGAGGCCGCGGGTTCGATCCCCGTACCGTAACAAATACTGGGTATCTCAAGACTGCTACCGAAAACGAAGCCAGGTGGTAGTTTTAGTGAGTACAAATACAATGCAACTAAAACTTTCGCAAGGAAACGCGACAATTATTTTTTATGATTTTTTAAATATCGTAATTTTTGGGTGGTAAATCCATAGTTTTTGGTAAAATAATAATTTAAACACTTTTATACCTTAGATTATTTAGAAGTAAAAGGGTATACACTATTATTTTAGGAAAAAATGTATTTACCACGCAAATATGGTCATAGCAAAAAAAATAACAAAAAAAAAATGTTCGCTTTTTTTGCAACTTTTTCTGCTGCATTGTGTCTGAAGTCGCTGAAACTACCGAAAACGAAGCCACCCGGCTTCGTTTTCGGTAGCAGTCTTGTTATACCCTGTATTTGCGTGATCCATTGGTATTTGTTTAGAACCTGGGTTTCTATGAGACCTAAATGTCTCTCGTAGTTTCTAATACTCACAACACTGGACACAAGGTTCGAACTTAGTGAGGTTAGGACTAAGTTGTGACTGCTTTTTTTTCGTGGATGAAACATTTTCCGTATCATTCCTCAACAAACATTTCCAAGCATTCCTTTATTTTATAATTTTTTTTATTCGTATTTTATTACCATTCATTGCTTTTGTGTTTTTTTTATTTTTTTATTCTGGCCTGGCATAGTGGCCGTATTGCGCCTGATGGTGAGCGCAAATGCCGCCCAGGCAGAGTGTCTATTGGCATCGGACGGCAGTCCCATGTCAATAGACATAATTATGCCGGCCTGCTGATGTATCGCTTATTCTTTTAAATTATTAGAAAGACGAGCATATCATTTCACCAGTGGTAGCGATACGACCGCACATGGACACTAGCTAAACCATACAGCACTGTAAATTACAAAGCAATGCTTGGCAATATACTACGCTCGCCATCCCGAGAGATGTCAATTGATGCTATAAAATAAAGTAATTCATCAAAAAGATGTTTTAACAAGTAATGGTTCATTAGAAATTCCTTAAAATTAGTTTACTTAGTTCAAATTTTCCGCATCGCGGTATCTGATGGAAAATCGGCCAAATTATTAGAAACCAATATTTGGCTTCCAATGCTGAATCTAACAATAGGTTGACGCGGCACTATCCCAAGAGTGTTATTATACTATTATTCAGAGGTACTCTGGGGATGGATCATTTTAATAGCTTTTATTTATTGCAGTGAATGGCGAGACGAGCAAGCCGTTCGCCTGATGTTAAGCGATACGACCGCTCATAAACAGTAGCAACTTTCCACTGCGCTCGCCATCCTGAGACATAAGATATTAAGTCTCAATATGTCCAGTAGTTGCTCTGGCTACAATGTACAGCTTTTCAATGGAATTCGTGCAATCATATACGATTACTGTATCAGTCCATAAACGTCCTACCTACTGCAGGGCACGGGCCTCCTCTACAATCGAGAGTACAATTGAGAGTGGTTCGGCCATATAGTCCACCACTGCTGGCCTAGTGCGGGTTGGCGGACTTACATACCATAGAAATTTTTATATATATACGATTAGTAAGAAATATTTTTTTACTATCTGATAGATCTTTACATAGGATAACGTGATTACTTCCTCAATCAAAACAGGATACTTTAAAAATAAAAAGAGTTGATTGAAAAATAATTAAATTATATTCAATAGTGGATTTCATGTAGCTAAAGATGATGAAAGGCATTGATTCATAATCATATTCTCATCGTATATTTGACATTAGTAGAATTGTCGTTGACTTTTTGGCATTTTATAAAAAATATCCTTCGTTAAATATTTTTTCCAATTAAATGGATTGAACAATCTCTATATTCCACAATATTTTCTATGATAATTGGAAATGGCTTGTATTCCGAAAGAAGCCAACTTTATTTTCATTTAATTATTTATTAAATAAATACACTATCGGTGCGCCACTGATAAAATTACATGTTATTTTATGTCATAAAAATATTGTACAAGTTGACAAGACTTTAATTGTATAACCAGTGTCATATATAATATACTAATATGTAAATTGAATAAATTTAACCTTTTTACACAATTCTACATCAAAAACACAGATAAATCAGAATAAAACATAACCGCATTATGAGGTTTATCAAACATTATTCCCGAGTTTTAAATTATCGCATTAAAACCGCCCGCTTTGGAGAGCAACTCAGTTCTTTGTAATTTCATAGCATCTGATTTCCATACAACCACAATAAGGCTGTCTATTTTTTACGCTCCTAAAGGAAATTGGATTGTCGGCACCTATTCTATTCCTTGCACTTAACAACTTCCCATCAGAACCTTATTTTCCCCGGCCATAAACTTTACTAGCGAAATGAAAAGAACTCTAGATAAATATATTTAGTAATGTTTATGTTCGATAAAAACTTCCCTATCCATCTAAGTCGGATACTTACAGTTATTTATGTTACTTTGCCGAGTTTAATCCTTTCTTTTTCATTGATAAGGAGGGCTTTCCAGTCGCCCAAGTTTCCAGCTACCGGCAGTTTTTATTGTATTTATAAAGGTAAGTGGAGAGCTAAATAATAAATGGTTATTGTCTGAAAAAGTATAAAAGATATTGTAATTTTACTTGTGTCAAGGATTTGGTCCCGAGATTTTGTTTAAATTACGCTTTAGATTTGAGATATAAAGTTGAACTATTGTGTCGCGCTTTGCTCACCTGCAGTCGTTCTGAGTCTCCGGATTTTTAATATAGCCCTCGTATAATAGAACGTTTGGACACGTTTATATATTTCATTGTTGTTCCTTTTTATTTATATTTTAATAAAAATAGTACAGCTTAGTTTAACAATAGATAAAAGCTTAGAAAACGATATTAAAAGTTAATTATTCTGGGACAGTTGATTGTTGTTGATTATTCTGAAGGTAGATGGACGATCTAACTAAGGTTGCAGGAAGTCGCTGGATGCAGGCCGCTTCTAACAGGTCATTGTGTAAATCCTTGGGGGAGGCCTATGTTCAGCAGTGCATTTCCTGTGGCTGATATGATGATGATGATGATGATTTTGGGAGAATACCAGTCTCCTAGAAAAATATCCTATATATCATTATAATGCTTAAAATGTAACAAAAATATTTCATTTGCAACATAACTCTAACTTAATCGAATTTTTCTAATTTCATTCACCTTAATTCTTCGATGACGTCAAAACATAAGGAACACAACAGTACAGCCACACAAGACCTTACCTAGAATACCTAAATAATACAACGCTGGATTTTCTAAACTTTCCGCCACGTCTGCATCATTCACATTGCGGATGGCACGTCACTGCAATCTATCCGTAGCGAGGATATATTTACCCTTTGCATGTTCTAAAATGTCGATAGTCATACAACAACATCTGCTACCAACATTATTCTATAGAGGAAACAGACTGTCCTAATTTTTTCGGTAAGAAATGGTGAAAAAACTTCCTTCGCAAACTTGTATTTTTTACAAAGTTTATGCAAACTGTTATGGAAGGAAAACTTTGTAAAGAAACAAAACGCAGCGTTTTGCATTAGGTTTTAGTAAGCGTGATGAGGCCAGCAAATACCGGAGAACTCTGCTTGAATATGTAAGAATTGTATAGTATCTATATTATACTATAAGCACAATAGAATAGTAAGTAGTCAATTAATTTTACAACCTTTATGGCTAGGTTGATTAAGACCTAGCAGTAAAACGAGAAATCGCTGGTACAATACCCGATATGAATATTTATGTGCATCACAAATATCAATAATGCTTTGTAATTCATGGTGCGGTTTGGTATTTCTACTGTCCATGAGCGGTCGTATCGCTTACCATCACGGAACTCCATTTTCATGTCGATATTTTTTGCAATAAAAGGTATCCATTTCAATACTAAGTTGGGAATTAAAGTCTTTCATAATTTTCATACCCACGACAAAAGTCTTACCTTTTGTAAGGGTTCCAGACATATCATATCTTTGCATATATCTATATGTATATTCGTATATAAAATGTAATATAACAACCACTCCATTATGAAGTTGATCAAAGTTCAACTCGCCACGCTGTTCATCGACTAGAGAAAAACTGCAATATTAATACATTTTCGTCTGGAAACAACTTGAGCAGTAAATAATGAAGCGGGCTTTACAGAAAAATGCTTGTTGTAAACATACTCTAACTTAGGATAGTTTGAAGCATCTTAAGTAAGAACTTGGAGTGCTTCTTAAAGTATTTGAAGTACAGCCATCGCAGTGCAATGCCGCTATATATTATAAAATATATTCATGTGTTTAAAAAATTCTGCAGTGAATAGCAACAATTTAGTTTTTATTAAAATATTTTAAGGCCCATGGTTTAAAGATATTTCACGGTTTTTATATTTTTTAAAGTGGAATTCGACGTACACGCACAATTTATGATCATTTTTTTTATTAATAAAGTTTACAACTAATACCAACTCTCAGTGCGTAGGGAGGTGTTGTACTTGTGAAACAAGAAGTCCCTAGAAATACAATTAAGTGACTTATTCAAATGCAACTATTTATATTCACTTTATTCATCATCATCAGCCCGTTGCAATCCATTTCTAGACAGAGGTCTGCGGCCGACCCTCTTGGGCTCTTAAATTTGACCAGAGGACGTCCACTCTACGTTTGCCAAAACGTGATTTGTATTAGATATTATTAACTCAAAATTTGGCCAAGAATAAATGTTTAACTTACGAAACATCAGTCGCGGGTCTAAGAAACATCACAATATAGAAACATTGATAACAATAGAAGGTGGAGACGCTGACGGCTCCCTCAATCGTAAATAGTTGATAACGTGCACGAATCAACGTCTATAATCACATTACCAGAGACGTAGTGAGTAGTAGAATAATAATTATTTAAACACCTACTTTAAGATATTCTCGAAAGGAAATCGCTGTTCAGTAAATATAGCGATGGAAATTCTGAAGTTCGCTTTTAACGTAGATAGGCGACCTAAAAAGGTTTTTGGAGGTCGCTAGATTCAACGGATAGATTTTGATAATATATTTGAATCAGTTATGCTTAGCAATGAAAATCCTGCTGTTTACGTTAATTTCAGAGACGAACAATAAAATAAAAAGACATTCAAGAAGCTACAGTCACTATTATTGATGTTTTAATATTCACTCATCTTATCTAGCTCAAAATCTTCGATACAAAAATGCGCCATTCATACAACTCCAAACATCTTAAGCTACTCAATATTCCATTCTGAATACATTTTTGACGTGTATTGTACTTCCCGTTACAGCGGATTCCCATGGGATTCTACAATGACAGATTCCAACAGGAGGTAATACATTAATGCCTTAGGGTTACTCGACCAATAACATTATACGAACCAATATGTCGTGGTTCTGTGCCTTCAAGCTTTTTTGTTCCTCATAGTTTATGAATCAGTAGTGACGCTGCCTCTTTCCGAAGTCTTTTGATAGTTAAGAGCAAAGAGATATATTTGGTACACAACCTCGACTTTAAATAACCCGTGTGATCGCATTGAATTGTCCTTTAGTACAGGAAATCATTATATTATTAAAGATATAATTTATACGTAAGTGAATATTACATATTCAGACTAAATTGAATTGGTACATTTAGTAAACATGGTATAAATATATTATCTAACTTTAGACGATGTATTTTAGTTTGCGGTAAGTTGTGCCAATCATCTCTTGAATAAAATAAAAGATAATATGCTTAAACTTGCTCTGCTAATTACGAAAGTAGCATTAAGTAATATTTTGAACAAATGAGATAGTACTGAATGATTTATTAACTTTCTACTGGTTCCTAAAACAGAAAAAACCATTTTGACGAATGCATATTTGATGGTTTGTTGAATTTTACTGTAACTAATTTTCGATTCTGAGTCACTGCTTCGCTACAGGTATGTGAGAATGTATGTAGTGTTGTTTTCCGGTTTTAAGGATATTGTAGTCAGTATAACTTCTGGATATAGTGAGATATATTGAACATCTTATGTCTCGGGATGGCGAGCGCAATGGAATGCCAAGTATTGTTTTGTAGTTCACATCTTATGATGTCGTTTAGTTTTGCTACTGTCCATGAGCATTTGTGTAGCTTTTCAACAGTTGAAGGACATACTTTTCTAAACAATAATTGCAATAAAAAACGCCTACTTATAATAGACTAACCATTTAATATTTAGCTTGGAATATTTTAGATATTCTATCTCGATTTACGTGGTAGTACCTCTCCCAATATTGGCATGAAATACTAACTGTCTTCTTTACTGGTTGTTAGATATAACAATCGTTGTATCAATAATTAAACTTAGGTATTATTAGAAGCCATGAAAGCTTACCATGAGATTCATATTTGTTTTTAGCATCCAAAAATTTTTAAGGCATTCAAATATTAATATAATTTAAACGTGACTAATATAGAACGAGATATTCTTTAAACAGTTAAGTTAGTTTCCCAAAAAAAATATGTTTGACGCTTTATTGTATTATTATTTACCAAAATAAATATTACCCGTGTTCGTTACACGCTATGGTGCTCTGAGGAGCCGTAAAAATGCTATTTTATTTCCTGTTCAGTTTTATATATGCAGCCCGTAAACAGAAGTAATGTGAACATTTTCAAATTATTTTACCATCATAAACCTCTCGCGCGATTCAATTTAAAATGGCAGGAAATGAATCCTTTCGGTTTCTTTGGAAATTGAGTGGGCGCTCGTAAATTTCCTTCACATTTTAATCTGTTCCAATGGAGAAATATCTGCACGAAACATTTGAAATGTCGCAGAAAAATTAATGAGATTTCCATTATTATTTTTACATCCGATCCGTATAACCTTTGATCTTTTCGAGAGATACCTATTGATTTTAATGTGAAGATTTTATTGTCAGACTAATAAAAGGCGGAGTAGCGGAATCAGTAAATTTATTCGGTTATCTTGTTGGGGTCATAAATAAGGAGTGCAGGAGTGTAGGAATGGCTGTGTGACAAGATAGGAGGACGTTCTCCGTGATGCTTCCGCCAGCGCCGTGGCACGGGCGTGCATTACAAACATTCTTTATTTTTCACAATTTGTTCCGTATAGAACAGCGTTTGGACGCGGCGTTTTTTTTCACAGCCACATATTGTTTATAGGTGTAACGATGCTTTATTATTATGTTTATCGGCATATTTTTATTCAATGAAAAGAGCCGATTGTAGTCATATTATATATTGTATTAATTGAAGACATTACACGACCATAAAAAAGTGTATGAAAAAAAGCTTATGCAACTTTTGAAGTGTTATATCGTGTTTGCACAATGATGAAATATATTTGCTGTGTAAATACAAGCTTAACATGATACGGCAATAATCAGTCTCCAATAGAGAGACGCCTGGGAAAATAGCAAAACATGGCATGATATAAGCAACAAAACACGAAGATACCACCAAGGACCAAGATATCGTAGCAAAACCGTCACAAAATCATAGACCAAAGCGTGATATTACACAATAAGCTATTCACACGGAATGTTAAACAGGAAAAATAACTACTCAATTCTGTTCCTTAGGATAAAAAGTTACCGAAAGTACAGAACAATTCTTCAAAAGGGTGTCAGAAAAAAAAATCAGAGGACGTTAATATTTAAGCCACGTTTGGAACGCCCGTCTGTGCAAACTTTGTGAATAAATCATTGTCTTTGGGACAAGAAGATAGTGCGTGTTGCTTTGGCAAATTTATTTTTACATTTTTCAATACTTGAATATAAAGAACGTAACCCACATTTGTCATGTTTTACAAATTGCATAAAATATTTTTATTTTAATATTATTATTTTCTTTTGGAATTTATAGTTTTACATTTTTCATTTTGAAACATATTTACGTATCGATTCCAGGAACGAAAGTGTAATAACACACTACGGCATTTACGTTGTTAATATATTATAAAACAAATATAACGGGCTCGGTGGCGTAGTTGTACTACGGTACGGTTACAAAACTGAGGTCACGGGTTCGAATCCCGAGACGTGCAAATTGATAATATTAGATTTTTCTATTCATTATCAGCCCAGTGCACGATATGGTGATAGGGGGCGACCCTATCACATCGTTAGGCAGAAAGAGACTCCTGACATCTCTGTCTACCCCTTCTGGGAAAAAGGCGTGATTTTATGTACGTATGCATATAAAAAAATGAATCTTATTTCACCACTATTAATAATAAATAGAATGCCTAGGTTCAAGTTTCTTGTATAATATATATGTATATATATATATATATATATATATTTTTTTTTTTATTATATTTATATATTATTATGTATATTATATATATATATATATATATATATATAGTGCGTGGTGGCCTGTTGGTAAACGGACTAGACGTGGCTACCAACATGTTCACGGTGGTCGTGTGTTCGAATCCCAGGGCACACCTCTGACTTTTCGGAGTCATGTGTGTATTGATAGTCAATCACCACGCACTAAAACGGTGAAGGAAAACATCGTGAGGAAACCTGCATACCATAGCGATTTATAAATTTTCTATGGTATGTTAATCCGCCTTATATTGAATGTAATTTTAATAATAAACATGCTTTCAACTTGGTACATCAAAATATACAAGGTATGAGAAATAAAAATTTAGAAATTGAGTTGTTCATGAGCTGTAATAAAATTGACATTTTATGTATTACTGAACATTGGCTTAAAAGCTACCAGTTCATGTTCAATTTCAATAATCACCAAGTTGCAAGCTCGTTCAACAGAGAAAATATTTTACATGGAGGCTCGTTAATAATCATAAATAATCTTATTAAATATAAGGAAAGACTTGATATTGTGCGCCTGTCTGTTGAACGAGTTATGGAAGTAGCTTGTATAGAGATTGAAAAGTATATTGTATTAAGTGGGGGTCTGTATAACCCCCTTGTGCACCACATAATACCTTTTTGGAAATTATGGAAGATGCATTGCACAAGGTATGTGTTTCACCAAAAAGAATTGTTGTCTGTGGAGACTTTAATATTAACATTTTAGAAGAATCTTCTATAGCTTGCAGCTTCATTAATCTTTTTAAATCATACAACCTGCATCATTTATTTTTTGAACCAACAAGAATAACTTCCTCAAGTGCTACATGTATTGATAATATTTTTACAAATTTCTCAGTTTGTGAAAAGTCAGTAATTAATGTTTTAGATTCTGATCATTGTGGTCAGTATGTTTCATTACCTAGCACTAAAAGTAAAGTTCTAAGGAAAAGTATTAAGTTTGTTCCTAACAATATATATCGCATGGAAAAATTTAGACTAAATATCAAAAACAATCTGCCAGCGCTGTCCCCTCACCAAGACCCAGACAAACTGTACAGTTCATTATTTGAAATTATTAAATGTGAATTTAGAAAAGTATATAAATCTAAAACTATTATGGTAAATCAGCGAATGACATTTAGTGAGTGGGCAACCACTGGTTTATTTAAAAGTCGGAATAAACTATATAATCTGTACAATGAAAGAATGTTTAACCAAAATCCGACTTTTAAGGAATATGTAAAAAATTACTCCAGAGTTTTCAAACGAGCTTGTTCCACAGCTAAATCGTTGTATTTAAGAAATAAAATCAAAATGTCTAACAATAAAATCAAAACTACTTGGAATATTATTAATTCTGAATCTGGTAAAAACTCGGTACGTGAAAATAACTTTAATCTTAAAATAAATAATAGGAGTTGTACAGCAGATCTGGAAGTAGCAACTGAATTTGAAAGATTTTTACTGATATTCCCAAAAATACCACCCAACATCTTCAGTCATCTTCGAGGTCTGCTTTATCTATACTTGAAAAACTTGTACCTAAATGTAACGTGGCGTTTGAGTTCTCGCAAATTGGGCCGCAGCATATATTAAAATCATTTAAAGAAATTAGTTTAAAAAAGACCGCAGACTTGTGGGGAATTTCTGTAATTAATATATCTTTAATCATTGAGCATATAGCACCCCACTTAGCAGAGATATTCAACCGCTGTGTGGTATCTGGTGTTTTTCCTGACCTGATGAAACAAAGCAAGGTGGTGCCTCTTTTTAAGTCCGGTGACAGCTCGGATCCGACCAATTTCCGACCTGTTTCAATTTTACCAACGCTTAGCAAGTTATTTGAGAAAATAATTCTTACTCAATTATTAACACATTTCAACACCAATAACTTGCTACACCAGAAACAGTTCGGATTTACGAGGGGTCGATCAACAATTGACGCGGGAGTATCTCTCCTAAAACAAATCTATGACGCTTGGGAAGAGTCGCAGGATGCACTTGGTGTATTCTGTGACTTATCTAAAGCCTTTGACTGCGTAGAGCACGACACTCTGGTCAGGAAATTACGCCACTATGGTATCAGGAACCGAGCTCTCAATCTTTTGTCCTTCTATTTGAGCAATAGGGTACAGAAGGTTGATATTAATGGAAAACTTTCTGGAGGATCTGCGGTCACTATGGGAGTACCGCAGGGTTCAATTCTGGAACCTTTTCTATTCCTGGTCTACATAAATGACTTACCCTATCACGTCGGGAATAATCACGAAGTTGTGTTGTTTGCGGATGATACATCTTTGACATTTAAAATTAAAAGACAACAATTCGATTTTGATGAAGTAAACAGTGCCCTTCGTGAAGGTGTACATTGGTTTAATATTAATAATTTATTACTTAATGCTAAGAAAACTAAATGTATTAAATTCACACTGCCCAATGTTAGGCAATTATCTACCACTGTACAAATTAACGGTGAAGAATTGGATCCTGTTGCGTCTACTACGTTTCTGGGCATTACGGTCGACGCTAAACTCCAGTGGGGGCCGCATATCAATAAACTATCTGGTAGATTAACCCGGCGTCATTGAGGTTGGGTCAAAATTACCCGGCCAGTTTATAATTTCTAATATTTTTGAAAGTATGCGCGCGACGTTGCCGTCCTTTGCAGTAGCTGGAGCCAATAGCGTATTCTAAACGTTTTCGATGTGAAATCAGTTCGGCGGCGACTGCGCAGGGAGCTGGACGTGTGTGATTTCTAAAAAGGTAATTATGACCCATCCTCACAACACACGTAATAATTATGCGCCATTTTTAACTAATCATTTATCACTATTTTTTATGAGTTCTTTGTGTTTATTTCAATTCTTTTTTGCGATTTGCTTCAAGTTTTGTTGATTTTGTTTTGATTGTTTAATTATTTTGTTGTTTATTTTGTTTGTCATAAGGTACTTATTATAAAATACAATGGAAAGAGAAAATCAACGTATTTTAGCGATTTTAGAGGAGTCTGATTCGGATAAAGATTTGCTTGATTATGGAGAAGAAGTCGAAGAAGAAGATCATGTTAGTGTAGTATTTTTGAAAAACTTGGGTCTTGCCCTGGTCGGTGAGCATTTGACAGTCCGCCAGAATGTGAATCGCTTGCCACGAGAGATGCGAAAAAGAATTCGGGAATACATTGGTGAACCATCAGAGGAACCACCTGCAAAGCTACCCAATGTCCGAAAAAGATGTCAAGTGTGTCCTGCAAAAAAAGATCGCAAAACAAAGCACACATGTCAAGCTTGTCTCAAATTTATTTGTCCTGAACATATTATATCTTTCTGTAGTGATTGTATTTACACCAAAGATTCTGATTAGCTTTTTTATACTTTTTCCCTAAGATATTAGACTTAAGTTTATGAAAATGCCATAAGTAACCGAAAAGACTGGTTATTAGCGTCGGAATTTCATGAAAATGTAAGAGATCTCAATTTTGTTACTTTTTTTGAGTTTATGTAAAAGTTGATTAAACCTAATAAAACGTTTCTTAATTATTATTTTTCTTTTTAATTATCAAGTCCTAAATACCCTAATACTGAAATAACAACATAGTTTACGAATTTACTTAAAATCTATGGAAATACCTTGTATTAAATAAATGGGTAATATTGACCCACCTCAACGTCCGTGTAACTGTTTCCTACCACAATGACGCCGGGTTAAGTTCAGCGGCATATGCAGTTAAAACCATTAGGCGTTTAACGGATGAGGCAGCGGCAAGAATTGTCTACTTCAGCTATTTTCATAGTATAATGTCATGGCATTCTTCTCTGGGGAAATGCTGCGGATATAAATAGTATTTTTATTTTACAAAAAAGAGCTGTTAGGGCCATTTATCAACTTGGTCCAAGAGTTTCATTGAGAGAAAAGTTTAAAGAAGTAGATATTCTTACTGTTGCATCTCAATATATTTATGAAAATTTATTATATGTTCGTAAAAATATAACTCAATTTAAGCGTAATTGTGACATGCATAGTAAGAACACTAGGAACAAACATAATCTTGCCTCACACGTTACTCGTCTCCACAAGATAAATAATTCTTTTATGGGTCAAAGTGTACGCTTCTTTAACAAGCTTCCCAACAGTTTAAGAGAACTTCCAATTAATAAGTTTAAAAAAGTAATAAAAGCTAAGCTGTGTAAAAAGGCATACTATAGAATTTCAGATTATGTGGAAGATAAAACTGCTTGGGAATAAATTTATCATGTTTTGAATCAAACTGACATTATTGTAACTTGTGACATGAATCATTTTATTTGTAAATGGCGATATAAAAAAAAAAGAAAAAGACAGAAAAAAAGAAGACAGTTCGTGTTGCTGAGGGAGTTTCTTGCGCCGCTTCTTCTTCACAGCCACAACACGTTCCGAAGCGGTGGTAGCAGAAAAGGACGATTCAAAAGATCTTGTGAAAGACTATTTGAATAAAGAATATTTGATTTGATTTGATTTGATTTGCCTTACCCGCACTAGGCCAGCGTGGTGGACTATATGGCCTAACCACTCTCAATCGTACTTTCGATTGTAGAGTAGGCCCGTGCCCTGCAGTGGGACGTATATGGGCTGATACAGATATATATATATATATATAATATAATTATTATTCTTAATGTAAAATAATGTAATTTAGACTAACCTATTATCTTGTTGGCCTGATGTGAACTTTTGAAATTATATAGCACTAGCGGCCCGGCCCGGCTTCGCCCGGGTACAGATAAGATTCCAGTCAATATTTTATTCCAACTCAACATGATTGCCGTTCTCGAGAACGCTTATCTAATCCCGTCCTGTATTCTTCTGTCTCCTTTTATCCACCTTATACCCGTATTCTATTCCGTCCCATCTCTCTAGGATGAAAATGGAAATTTATTTATTAATATATTAATTTTGCTACGGGTATTATTAAACTTTTACTACTCCGGCGACATTTATTAAAATCAAAAGATTAAATTTATATTTAAAATACATATCGGATTATATCTACTACCAAAATATGCTTACAATGCGCTTACAAAGAGCGAAAAATTTAAATACGGCTTATTATTTGATTGGAATTTTATATTGACAATCCTTGCATTATGTATAAAATAAGTATAGCTTTTTTTGCGATACATTTGCGTTGAATAGTTTTTTTTTTTACTTATTTTGCAATTTATACACAGACAAAACGTTGTGGTTTACTACGAATAGTTTAATGTAAATAAAAAAGTTTAAGATGGCCGTCAAGTACCCATTCAATTTTTACGTAATTTATTTAAGGTTGCCTGCCTCATATATCGATTTGGAGACCAATTGGACCAGTAACCAAAAAGTTCAAAATGGTGGCCACAAATTTGGATTCGGAGTCCAAATTAAGGTTATTTGAACTTAGGGTACCTCAGGTATCGATTTCGAGACCCATCGGATCAATAACAAAAAAGTTCAAAATGGCGGCCAAAATTTCCGATTCCGACTATGAATAAGGATTATTTACACAAAGAGTTTTTTTAGGAGACTGTCCCACCCTCACACCCACCACTGTAACTCCTGTGAGCCAGGATCAACAGTGGCACGCAATGTAATGACACCGAGCATTGAAGCTCGGCGAGTCTCCGGGAATGTCTAACTCGTCTTTAACCCGCAACGAAATTAATCAGAAAGTGAAATTAATAGGAGGAGCTGGAAATAAATTATTGTCCACTTCCCTCCGTGCAAAGCGGGCGACAAAACAATGAACTAAACAGGTAAATAACCTCTTAAAAAAGACTTTTCCAGCCGGAGAAGCCAGCTGTAAAGCACCACGGATCATATCATTATTACATTTAAATGGGACCTATTATGTGAGCTTTTAGACTTGATTCCAATAATAAGCATGGCAAAAACGCCGGAAAGCACGGAAGTTCTTCCTAGTCTCCAAGGTCCATGTAGTATACGACTCCAGATGATATCTGCATACTAACCAGCATAATTTTACGCTCATTCTGCCAAAAACTACACTCCCAAAGTATATGATGCGCGGACTGCTCATACTCGCAATTAGGTGTTGAACATGGGCACGCAGGCGATTCAACAAGTTTAAAAGAGTAAAGTTTAGACCTAAAGTTACCATGGCCCGTGAGAAACTGTGATACGCAATAATCGACATCCAACCAAGTCTTTTTCAAACGGTCACGAACGCAAGGAAAATATTGATATAGATGTCGTCCCTTCAAAGATACCTCCCATCTATTTTGCCATTCATCTAATAGTTCGCTATATACCACTGAAAGCGGTTTAAATAATCTATCAATTTTTAAAAGTTCACGTGCGGTTAAAAAACTTTTATCCAAATTCTCCCTAGTAGAGTAATACATGGCGGTGCGACGTTGCACCTCCAGGTCGACTGGAAGTACACCCGCCAGGACAGGCATAGCTTCGGTACTAACAGTTCTATATGCCTTACACAAGAATATCAAGGCCAAGCGTTGGCTCTGGAGCAGTTTTCTTCGCACAGCGCCGATAGTAGACCTATCAGCCCATACGGGAGACCGGTAACAAATACATCCTAAGTAAGTTGCTCCATAGATGATTTTTAGTGTATTGAAAGATAGCCCCCATGTTGATTTTGATATTCTTGTCAAAGCAAAAAAGTTCCTTTTCGACTTTTCCCCGACATTTTTAATATGTTCAAGAAATGAAAAATTCCTTTCCAAAATTAAACCAAGATAACAAACCGATTCTTTTTTCTTAACAGTGATATTATTAAATTTAAATCGCGGCGGTGATTGTAAACTTCCTTTTAAAAGTAATTGGAAAGTTTTATGTGGTGCAAACTTTAAGCGATTTCGATGGCCCCAATCACATATTAATTTTAAACACGCGTCTGCACTATTTTCTAGTCCCGACCTACTGTTTGATTCTATGAGCAAGAGGCCATCGTCCGCATATCCGGTCAAAGAACACCCTGACGGTAAGGGAATCGTAAGAAAATCGTCGAAGCCTCAGTTCCACAAATAAGGACCTAAGACAGCCTTGTGGACAACCCATCGTCAGTGGTTTCGACACGGCATAGTGTCCAAGTTTAAGTTTGGTTGTTCCGTGCGAGAAATACTAGTAAATAAGTGAATATATATTTTTAAAGCAACCTCGTAATTTCAACTTAAGAAGCAGCATTGGCCACCAAGCGTTGTCGAAAGCACCGGAGATGTCCAGGAAAATACCAAGTACACATTTGCGCACCGATGTACTTACCGCTCTTCTAACCGAAACTGCCGCGTCGATGGTTGACTTACCCGTAGTAAATGCGAACTGATTTTCGTGAAATTTTGGTCCACCCGGTAGCAATCGAGGGACGATAAGACGTTCTAGAAGTTTCCCTAGCGACGGCAAGAGTGTAATAGGTCTATACGACTTCGGATCATGCGGGGATTTATCGCCACTCTTGGGTATTATCCGAATGAAACCGGTACGCCATACTCGCGGAAAAACCCCTTCAGCAATACATCTATTATAAACAGTAAGTAATGCATCGCCGGCCGATTTACACGCTTCTTTTATCATTTTATTGGATATTTTGTCGTCACCGGAAGCCTTGTTTAGGGGCAAAGATCGTACGATTTCACTAAATTCATCAAAGGACGAGAGATTTGAACCTGAAGAGTTCGGCAGTTCTACGGCCCACATCCTAATCTGCCTGTGGTATTCTGTGTCATTTTCAACATTATCATCCGGAATTAATGATTGTAACAGAGCTTCCGTTGTCTTCTCAATACCAGTGGTGAAGTTGTTGTCAATTTTTAAATTTTCAATATAAGCCAAATTGATCGACCTATTTGCTTTAAATTCATGGTATAAAGGAGACCACGGACCTTCACTATCTAACCTAGCCACAATTTTTCGTATCAAATTACCTTTCGATTTTTGGACGGCAGCTTTATAATGAGGTCTGGCAACTCTCAGTCTATTTAAAGCAGATGTTAATGCTTCCCCTGTAACACAGCGTCTTTTAAGTCCGTTAAAACGCCTACGCGCTCTGCGAAAAGTTCGACGTAGTTGGACTAGTAAGTCATTCCACCAATCGCACCTCCGAGTGTTTGTGATGGAACCTCGACCGATTGTAACGTCTGCGCAATATGTAAACGTGTTCGACATTATCTCAGCACAGGTTTCAGCTGACAAATCATTGCGAGTGAATTCCCCGGCATGCCGAGCAAATATCGAGCTAAATAAATCCCAGTTGGCGCCTCTAGATTTATATCTAAAATTAAAATTGTTATGTATCGGACCCTGCGTCAATCTAGGCAAGAACTCGTACACAATCAGGCGATGATCACTACATGACGCGTCCGGCAGGACGCGCCACCTATCAATACGGACGTCTCCACTAGAAAGTGTGACATCAATAGAAGATTCGCCCATAGGGCTACTATAAGTAGGTGGTGCATCGGGGGTGTTATGTATTTCGAGATTCATCTATGCAATGAAATCTTCTACAGCGCAACGTCGCTCGGTATCGGTGGAGCGATATTTGCCATACCACAGGACAGATGACGCATTAACGTCAGCACCTATAATAATTTTATGTCCAACGAGGGACCGCAGGACATAGCGGAGGTGATGCAGGTGGGGACCCACAGCATCTGAGTATTGAAAATAACAGCTCACAACATAAACCTTACAAATCGGACTAGACACCTCAGCGACAGCACAGTGTGACGTCATAAGGTTACGCACTGAAGTAACGGTAAGATTTGAACCCGATACAAAAATACCTGCTCGTGAGTTGTTATCGAGTTGTACTACCTTACTACGTAGTCGCGCATGTTGGTATTGCTCTTGAACTAGAACGACATTTAATTTATAATCGTGAATTAACGTGTCTAATTCTGACGTGGCTACCCTATCGTTATGAAGGTTTAACTGACCGATTGTAAACTTATCCATATTTGGTTAATATTGGGTCGACAGAACTAATTGCTCGATTTTGTTTTTATATGTTGGGCACTCTTGAGACCCACAACGATGGTCATGTGATTTTTTAAATCTTTTACAAGGCGCACACACTGGCTTAAATTCCGGGTTCGATTTCTGCGGGCACGCCTTAGTTTCGTGAGACTCAGCACAAATGGCACACGTTGGTGTTTTAACTGTACAAAACTTTTGAACGTGCCCGTAATATTGACAGTTTAAGCAACGAACTACTTCTATGTCATCATTAAAACGGCATGTGGCCCAATCAATGAAAACTTTATCTTTTGTGTCCATTAAATGTTTTCGAATCTCTGAGTCTAATTCTAAGCCTATCCATTTACGACCGTTATCTAAAATCCGCCTGCGGGTTATTTTAACGGACTTTGTAAAGTCATCCTCCTTTTTGGGTAATTCGTCCTTGATGTTTCAAAAAACAAAGAGTTTCTCAGATATCGATTTTGACACCTATTGGATCAATAACTAAAAAGTTCAATATTTCATCCCTTATTTCACCCACATGTGATGTTTTTCCAAAATTGTTGCACGCCATTAATTTGCGTTTGTAATAAGGAGCTAAAATATAAATTTCCATAAATATATCTTCAATAATTTAAATTTTCCATTTCCGTTTCAACCCTTTTTCAACCCCTTTAGGCAAATATATAGCCTATGTTACTCGTGGATAATGTAGCTTTCGAATGGTGAAAGAAACTTTAAAATTGGGCCAGTAGTTTTTGAGCCTATTCATTACAACCAAACAAACAAACAAAGGTTTCCTCTTTATAATATTATATATAGTGTAGATCAAGATAATAGTCCATTGAAATGTTACAATTTAAGGACCGAATATTGCATTTCTTAGAGGACGCAATTTTATTTTTGGGACATGTTTGGAGGGTCAATAGAAGCTTAACCTCAAGTTTGTGGGGTCACCACCCATGTCCCCCGGCCGCCATCTTGAAAAAGGGGTGAAAACACTTTTTTCGTGATAATTCGGAAACTATGCGTCTTACAAAAAAATTGTAAGGACATAGTTTGGAGCAAATTGTGTTGCCTACAAATATGTTTATTTAACTTTTTGCCCTAAATTATAAATTAAAGAAGTTATAAGCAAAAAAATGGAGAAGAAATTTCTTAAGGGAAATCTTCCCGTTTCTCTTAAAAGTAGACTCTTCGACTTGTATCTTACCAATTCTCACATACAGTGCTCAATCCTGATCTTTGACCGAACTTCAGAGGTCATGGACCTGAGTCCAGGTTTGTCAAAAAGCTATGGAGCACAGGATGCTAGGCGTAACACGCATGGACAGAGTACCCACTAACACCTTGCGCTCCATAACCAGAGTCAAGAATGTTGCACAGAAATCAGCTCAACTAAACTGGGATTGGGCGGGCCACGTCACCCGGTTGCACCCGAAGAGGAGGGCAAAGATTGCCAATCAGTGGATGCCTAAGGATGGCAACAGGCCACGCGGCTTCGGAAAAAGGTGGCGCGACGATCTCGACCAATTTAGCAGCACTTGGATGGCATCAGCAACTGATAGGCATAAGTAGAAGGAGTTGAGGAAGATCTTTGCCCATCAGTGGCACAGAATAGGATAATAAAAATAAAAAATAGCAAAAAAGTGAGATTTTTTCATAAAAAGTTATTGAGAATTTTTTTTTATTTTTTATAAATATTTACTCACTTTTGCTTATAACTTCTTTAATTTTTAATTTAGAGCAAAAAGTTATACCGGTATCTCAAGACTGCTACCGAAAACGAAGCCAGGTGGTAGTTTTTAGTGACTACTAACATAAAGCAACTAAAAATTTCGCCAAGAGACGCGACAATTATTTTTATGATTTTTTAAATATCGTCATTTTTGGTTGGTAAATCCATAGTTTTGCTAAAATAATAATTTAAACTCTTTTATACCTTAGAGTATTTATAAATAAAAGGGTATACACTATTATTTTAGGAAAAAAGAATGTATTTACCACCCAAATATGGCCATGGAAAAAAAAAAAACACCAAAAACATTGTTGTTTTTTTTGCAACTTTTTCTGTTGCATTGTGTCTGAAGTCACTTAAACTACCACCCGGCTTCGTTTTCGGTAGCAGTCTTGATATACCCTGTATGAACATATTTGTAGGCAATAAAATTAGCTACAAATTATGTTTTGACTAATTTTTCGTAAGACGTATAGTTTCCGAGATAACGCAAAAAAAGTGTTTTCACCCCTTTATCCAAGATGGCGGCGGGGGACAAGGGTGGCGACCCCACAAACTTTAGGTTAAGCTTCTATAGACCGCCCACACATATCCCAAAAATAAAATTGCGTCCTCTAAAAAATGCAAAGCTCATGTAACATTTCAATGGACTATAAACCTCAGTGGTTTTTAATGCATATGTTACCGGAAATGTATGAAGTCTAGGAATTTTATGCATTTCCTAGGAAATGTAAACAATTCCGAAGCTGTTTAGGAAATGTATAAATTATTATTTCAATAATTATTTTATACATACATATCCTGGGAAATGTATACATTTCCTAGGCATTGTATAAAATTCCAATATCGTATTAGGAAGTGTATAATAATAATGGTTTCTGTAATAAAACACGTTGTTCAAATGAGAGTAATATTTTTTATCACAGGTAACAATCATAGCGTTAATTCTATAATACTTAACTATTATAGAATTTATATTATATAAATAAATAAATAAATACTAACCTAACCTAACCTACCACTTTACTGGTGGTAGGTCTCTCATGTGTGAGAGACTGACTGGGTGGGTACCACCGCAGTGTCTATTCCCGTCAGACAGCAGTTTAAATGCACTGTTGTGTTTCGGATTGAAGGACATCTTAAATATCTTACATTTCCGATCACTATTTAGGAAATGTATAGATTTCCTAGGAAATGTGTCTAATGTAATTTATTTTACACATTTCCGGGCGATTTTAGGAATTACATAGATTTCCTAGGAATTGTATACAATGACGGATTACATACATTTCCGTTAACACATATACTAACAATAATGAATATACTTGTATTATAAACAAATAAATAAAAAAAAAATAGTATAAAATATTACTACATACTATAGCGTCTTTTATATACCAGTTCACGTTTTGCAGTAAATGCCGTAGAAATGACCAACGTTTTACTCACGAAACACGGCATAGAATGAGCGTTCAGACCAGAAGCCAATAAAATTATAAAGTTGCAAGTCTCACGGTTTCTTAGTAAACCTTGATCCTTCAGAAATCCGACTGAACTTAAAAGGTATCCCTCGAAGTTGCAAACATAATTGTATTAAAAGACTTAAAATTTATTAGCAATTAAACTTATTATATTCCTCTCCTATGTTTAGGTATTATATTATTCTTCTCTCTTTTTCTTTTTAATGTAATGAATGGCGAGACGAGCTTGCAGTTCACTTATGGTAAGCGATACGACCGCTCATAAACAGTATTAAAACCAAACAACATGTTGAATTACAAAGCCATGCTGCGCATTCCACTGTGTTCGCCATCCTGAGATATAAGATTTTAAAGCTCAATATGTCCAGTAATTGCTCTGGCTACAATTTCCTTTAAACTGAAACACAACAGTGTTTCTTTCTGTTTCGGTCTTCTACCACAGAAAGTCCAGTACTAAACATAGGCCTCCGCCAAGGACCTCCACATCGACTTGTTGGAAGTGGCCTGCATCCAGCGAATTCCTGCATACTTAATCAAGTCGACCGTCCACCTTGTAGGCGGGCGTCCGACACTGCGTTTTGCCTTGCCTCCTATAATTTATTACTAACCAGAAATACTTTTCTATTAAATACTCTTCTCACTGTTTTCATTTATTCTTACAGGTGGTGATGAGCAAGTGAATCGTCATAAATGGTAAGCTAATTTTGTTCAGTATTGTGTGAAATAATAGGATATTTCGACTTACACACGTAACATTAGAAAAACAGTTAATATCTTTGAGACCTTTCACCGCGTTAAGTATCAAATTCTTAAACCTTAATGATCTTATAGATAGTTTTAAAACTTCTTTAAGTTGTAAAATGTTTTGTCCCTTTCCAACGACTTTTGAATTCAGTTTGAGCGAAGAATAGAAAACATTCGATAGCTAAAATAGATTTAAAATCCGTCTGTATAAGGCTGTAAGTATTAGACTAAAATTACCGTTGTTTTACCTTTGAAGTTGTTTTGAAAACATATTGAATGAATTGATGGTCCAAAACCAAAATATTATTTTCCATAAATTGTTTTCCTCGGTCAAGCAGTTTTAATCTCTAATGTTGATAAAATATGCCCGATAAACAACGACTAAAACCTTTATATATTTTGTTCAAAATATTTGATAAATAGTCCGCTGTGATTCATAATTTTGTAATCACGAAACATTTCAAGTAAAAACATTTCAATTAAGATTATAAAGTGTTTATTAGTATTATCAAACGTTTTCAAACAATAAACTCAAAAGACACAATCGGACACAGTTCATCGCGCTTTGCTAATTAAAACCCTCGTTTGAATTCAGTTCATGTGGAACAAACTGATGTTCGTTTATGAATCATTCGGTATTCATTTCATATTATACGAGAACGTATATTCACGCCGGTATTACTAGGACTTTCATTTTATACGATTCAATTTTATCTCGAATGAACGGCAGTTTTTAATATTTAATTAGAGTGTCTTTGATCCGTGGAACTCTTGTTTTCTTTTTATATTACCACTTTTTTATTAATTTTATTGGAAAAAGTATGTAGTGTGCTTTTTTGATATTGAAAATAGAGAATTGAGCTTAGATAAGAGACTGGCTGAATGGATAAAAATGACCAGTTTATAGAGTAACTACTACAATGAGACGTAATACCTAATCTCCGTATTCGGAACGCACTTCAGTACCATGCAGTGCTTAATAGTAAAATCTAACCTGTTTTGCCTTTTTTTATCTAATGAAGCTGACCATCAGGCGAGATACGCTCTCATCATGAAAAAAAAACTACTACGCAATCTAAAAGTACTGGTGAAAGGTCTCTAATATGTGAGAGGCTGTCTTTGTGGGTACCACCGCAAAGTCTATTTCTCCCGCCAAACAGCGGTGTTGTGTTTCAAATTGCAGAACGTTGTAGCCAGAGTAACTGCTGGACATAATATTAAGACTTAACATCATATGTATCAGGGCAAGTGCATGTTTCGCCATTCATAAAAAAAAGTTTTCCTTCTCAAGAAAAAATAGTACAGATATAAGAAAAAATAACATAATCAAATATCAATTATGAAGATATAGTAGCACTTAAAAAAGCATATTCAATTACACACGTCACTTTCATGGGAAATAAATAACATGCACAATAGACCGTTCCAACAATAGATCTCATTTTTTTCATAACATTTTCTCAAGCAATGGCCCATTATCCCTTATTTATCGCGTAAACTCCGGAGTTTTCGTTTCAACTCTTTTATACATAATTCTTTAACCCAAAATAAAAACGTCAAGTCAATATTATGCTCGGTTTATAAGTCACACTTATTTACTCGTTACGCTGTTTTGTGTGAACTTATTTTAAAAGATGTAATGCAATCTATTTTCAAAAAAAAAATTGTTTTTAAATTTGATTTGACTGTAAAAGTTTAATCACAATAAACTATTATATGAATCATTTGCATTTAATTACTCGATTTACAAAAATATTTTCTGATTTTGTGAACAAAATAAACCTTAATTTACCTAATGTTTCTTAATCTCATCCCAAGTTCTTTGTCATATTTCATTCACTTTTATTTCTCAAGTTAGAGGCCTGAAATGTTCATTTAATTTGCGAGCCACGCGCTAAAATCCAAGAAGTACTTTCCCGAGTAACATTAAAAAAAGTTGTTTGTTCTTATTGTCGACATTGTTCTTAATATCTCGTCCAAATAATAAAAATGTTGCATCAGACGAAACTCTAAAAACATTCTCATCGCAAAAACTCCCAAGTTTTAAGCTTACTCAAACTGGAAAGTTAGGCAAATGACACCGCGGGGACAGAAATATTTTGCAATCTCCTCACAGACCGAGATGGGATGCTTGCCTCAAATTTTTCCTAAAGGAAGTTGGGCCGAAGTGAGCGTCGACGCCAGCGGTTCATAGCCAAAACGAAACAAGACAATAGACGATACCAGAATAGTTGAAAATGTTGAAATGTTAACTTTACTCTCGCTCCTTGTTGACAGATTGCTTTTTACGACGACACAATATATTTCGAAAAATTAAAAATAGAACTGCAAGTAATATATTGTTGTACATTCGGTCCCCGCAACGAATGCGAGGCAATTTGCTATATCAGCGTTTTATTGGTGAACAAGCTATTTTTGTCGTGGATAGCGCCTATGTGCGGGCTGCGAGCTCACGTTATATTGTAAAACATTTTAGTGCCCCTATCTGCGTTTTGTTTTCGACGCAACAATTTTATGAAAAGTTTTAATCTAGCTTATAAAAATATCTAATCGTACCATTTTGACGATATTTGCCAAATTATATATTTTTAGGTGAACAAATTTGAATTATTGTATATATGTATTTTATAAAAAAAAATTATTTATTTTTATTTAAGCCCTTATAAATTGCCATCTGTTTCTAAACTTTTAAACTCTATTGTCATTGCTATAAAAACTATTGCAAATATTTTAGCATTTTTACAGACAATAGCTTGTATTCGTCTTAAAGTTATATTTTGGAGGACACTTTAACAATCAGACCAACCCAGAGCAATCAATGCTTCAAAAACGATACAGGAATATTATTAAATTTTCAATCAGTTACAATACGCCTACTCGCATACCTTTCCAATCAACGTGAAACATTATAAAACCTAAACACACGAATCCAACACCCAAAATTGCGTTTTAAATCATCAATTTCCAAAAGTCGTACCGCACTAAGCTTCGACAATCGCGAATATCGCAACGTCGCATGTGCGGTTAGTTCGGGAAATTAAAATCGCCGGTGCGCATCCTTTGCGAACGATGGTAAATTGACAGCCACCGTGGCCGATTGAAAAGGGGCTATAAAACGTAAGGACGCAAAATCCACGCACGGAGACTTATTTGTGCGACCTATCAATTTTTGTGTTGAATTTGGGTGTAATAAAACCGAAAAATCTTTCCTTGTTTCTGTTTCATACATAAGACTTGTACATTTTAGTGTAAGGTCGGAAAAGGCGTAGCAGTAGTGTGTATTTAAAAAATAAATAACTACATTTAGATACGATAATCGGGAACATCAGGTCGCATGTGCGGTTAGTTTGGGAGATTAAAATCGCCGGTGCGCATCCTTTGCGAACGATGGTAAATTGACAGCCACCGTGGCCGATTGAAAAGGGGCTGTAAAACGTAAGGACGCAAAATCCACGCACGGAGACTTATTTGTGCGACCTGTCAATTTTTGTGTTGAATTTAGGTGTAATGAAACCGAAAAATCTTTCCTTGTTTCTGTTTCATACATAAGGCTTGTACATTTTAGTGTAAGGTCGGAAAAAGCGTAGCAGTAGTGTGTATTTAAAAAATAAATAACTGCACTTAGATAAGACAATCGGGAACATCAGGTCGCATGTGCGGTTAGTTCGGGACATTAAAATCGCCGGTGCGCATCCTTTGCGAACGATGGTAAATTAACAGCCACCGTGGCCGATTGAAAAGGGGCTGTAAAACGTAAGGACGCAAAATCCACGCACGGTGACTTGTTTGTGCGACCTATCAATTTTAGAGTTGATATTGAGTGTAATGAAACCTTAAAGTCTTTCCTTGTTTCTATATCCAAATAATTATTTCAGGTCTGGGTGTTTGTGAGACTGAAAAGTCTCTCGTAGTTCCTAATACCCACGGCACCAGACTCGATCTTAGTACGGGGTCAGGATTATGTATGTGACTATTGGGTGTGTTATTTACAACACTTGTACATTTTAGTGTAGGGTCAGAAAATGCGTAGCTTCGTGTGTATTTATCTAAAAAAAAAAACAGACTGCACTAAGATCCGACAATCGGGACATCACGTCGCATGTGCGGTTAGTTCGGGAAATTAAAATCGCCGGTGCGCATCCTTTTCGAGCGATGGTAAATTGAAAAAGCAACACCTGCGCTCGTCCTGTTTTCACAACACTCTTATCTAACGTATTGATGTTTAATGGTCTTAGCTGATTGGATATTTGTGTATGTAGTTTTAGGATTTTTATTGCATGTCAAAATGAGAAACAGATCGACTGGTCGGAGTTGATCATCGTCATCTATGACTGTTTACATTAATTGAAAGGTAAGACGCCAAAGTTTGCATCAAGCGCAGTATCAACAATATAATCAAGATCCAGTATTTGCTTTTTGAGATTCTAAATTTTTGCAGACAAGGAATTGCAAAGATTTTGAATAGATAAAAATATCCTTAAGTGCGTGGTGGCCTGTTGGTAAACGGACTAGACGCGACTGCCAAGTGCCAACATGTTCACGGTGGTCGCGGGTTCGAATCCCAGGGCACACCTCTGACTTTTCGGAGTCATGTGTGTATTGATAGTCAATCACCACGCAATAAAACGGTGAAGAAAAACATCGTGAGGAAACCTGCATATCATAGCGATTTAAAAAAATCTATGGTATGTAAGTCCACCAACCCGCACTAGGCCAGCGTGGTGGACTATATGGCCTAACCTCTCTCAATCGGTAGTCGATTGTAGAGGGGGCCCATGCCCTGCAGTGGGACGTATATGGCCTGATACAGACAGACAGAAAAATATCTATTATTTTTTGTATTCTATCAGGTATAATGTAAGACTATTTTTTAAACTAAAACAATTACTTCCCTTGGATCCCGCCACAGTGAACCTCATTAAATTACAATTTGTATTCTACTTACCAAACCACGATACATTCTTATAAAGACATTGTATATCATAAAAACCCCCAATTTCTATTTTATAGCTACCCGACATGATAGATCCGTTCTAAAACACATTCTTTACGAAGAAACATTAGGACGGACGGGCATAAACCAAAGAATGTCATTTGCGTTGCGTGTACCTCGGAGGGAGGCTTCGTTTGTAATTATTATTAGTCGACATTATTGATACTGTGACATAGTTCAAGTTATTAACAAATAGTATAAAGCAATATGGGACGGTTATGTTTTATTTTACTAAATCCTTCTTTTTTATTTTCGTATTCGTAATAATCTATAAGCTATTATTTATTTCGGATCTAAGTTGTATGCAACCATATGTGTATGCAATGATGCCTACGCTATAAGATTTTAATGTAAACAAATTCTTTACCTTATATTTTATCTGAGCCGCTATTTTTTTACTTATTACTATTTGGTTATTTACACTTACATTGGCTTTCTCTCACGTATAATAGCCATACCAAGAACTTACCGCTTTGCGTTATATTATTCATTTATTTATTTATATTCTTTATATTGTACACCAGGAAAGATGACAAAAATATAAATAAATTTAAATAAGCACTATAGGCGCCCATACTGCAGAAGTCAATTTTTTCAGGCAAACTTTGGATAAACTTTGCATAGAGACAAAAATATAACAATATTACAAATCAATCATGTTGACAGCCATGTTAGAAAGTATTATACTATACTATACTCTTTATTAATTACCTTCAAATCAATTTTATGTTAGAATTTTAAAACTTATAAACATTACAAACAACAAACCATACTCATTGCATAAAAATGTCTGACATTATTTTTATATATGTAGGTACCAATATTAAATCCATATTTCGCTGTTGGAAAACATAATGCCAGCCGCACGGACGGAATTTCTATTGCCACCCCTAGTGTCTCACACCATGTTGCGTGGTTCATTTGAGTGTAAACAGATTAAGTAAGTTCTGTTACGTATGTATTAATAATTTCTGTCCCCGTAAATCCTATTTACTAGACAAGTACCGTGATAGGTACATATATGTATATTCAATGAATATTAACAGTACTGCAATTTGCGAGCCGACATGTTCTGTATAATGTAAGTGCCACTATATTGATTTTAATGGCTGTATCAGAATTTCCGTGCTGTAGTTTATGCCGATCTTGAAATGCAATTAATACAATGACTTTATTGGACAGCCTTAGATTGTGTAATACTGGGCAATTGTAATTATTGGACAACCTTGGAACGTATAGTCCGGGCAATTGTAAAACAAGTGGCGGTAAATTGATTGGGTGACTTGAGAATTGAGACTGTAATAGTTGATAAAGTTTTTGGCCGAGAAATAATCCCAACATTTTTATTATTATACCCCACGCTAGGATTGACGTTATGGGAGTTCTTTCTGTAGTATACAGTTCTCAAACACGGTTGGTATTTTCCCATCTTTATCATCTTTTTATTTTTCATTAAAAGTCCATTGTTGAATATGTTCGAGCTTATGAGCTCACCCTAGAATTTTCACAGCCACCGCGTAGTTTGAAAAAGTCTCCATTCTGCGAATTTTTGCAACCTTTCATAGATCGTCTGTGCTCCTTAATAGTTCTTATTTCTTCAATCGTTCTACGCTTGAAGAAAGCAACCTTTTTGCGTTATAGTCTAAAGCATATTATTTAATTTCAGACGTAAAATAACATTAATCTGTGCACTTTCACGACAATAGAAACCTATATAGCATTTAGTAAATCCCTTTATAAATAAGCAGAATGTCTACTGTTCAGAAAGGTCTACTATTCGAAGTTAATGAAGCGTTAAGCACTAATCGCACATTCTACAAGAATCACCTCATGAAGTCTTCACTGCGTCCTGGATGAAGCGGCTAAATTCTCAGCGTACTTTCTGAGTTGGGAATTAATTAATCCCGGATTAGAACCCCTTACGGCAACATGAGATATAATGAAGCAGTAGACACGTGTCCAAACACAGAATGACGTAAGTAAATGCCGGTTTTGTAACCCTTTTGTAATGGTTTAACCTATATAAGATTGGGTGGGAATTGGCACCTTCAGCCGATAAATTAAAGGGTTGGTTGTAAATCCTGTAAGTTGCGACGACGTAAAAGTTGGATAATTTTGTGCGTAACGTTTTTTAGAGCCTTTACGTTGCCACAAATTGCTTTGTACTCATAGCCGCGTAAGGAAAATGTATGGTTTATGACTTGCTAGCTTATACTGCGATTTTTACTTCGTTGGTGTGTTTGCAATACTAGTTGCCCATACCATAAGCACATATATACGCAGACTCTGATAAATATGCCCAAAAAAATATTTTTGAAAAAAAATGGCAATAATACCTAACACCTTGATTCTTCTTATATAGTAGAAACAACGTAATGGGATTACGATAAAATATAACATGTTGTCATAACCAAACGACAAAATAATACAAGAAAAAAAAACTAAAAAATACTAATTCAAAGAATAATGACTACTTAAATTTACGCGAATATTACAAATTGAAAAAAAGAATATTTTCACGCATTTTATCGCGGTTTTGGTTTAATTTAAAGCTTTTGTGGTCTATGAGCGGACTTTCCGACTCTGGTATGTAAACATTAAAACAAAACTACGATAAAATATGTAAAATTAATTTTATTTCAATCAGTAAGATAGAAAGATTATTGAAAAGCCCAACTATTTTGTTACACCATTTCTTTGATAATAACTTCATTCCAATTACAAAATAGCCTAAAAACCTTTCACAAAAGACGCCTTACAAAATACTAGTAGGTTTTATATCGAGCGCTGGGCGTAGTGATAGTAATCAATTTGAAATCGACCATTCGACATCGGCTCTTGGCTCGTTTCACATATTGAACCTCGCCTATTTCACATGTCAATAGGGCTTTTGTATGGAAACCGCACAGTGGTCTAGCCAAAGGTGGCCTGAGCAATTAGCAGATAGCATTGCCTCCATTTCTATCACTTGGTGTCATAGTAACAGGCCGAAAAACTAGCAAATGTTTTATAATTAGGCTTATAAAATAGTTTGGATTATACAATAAATTATGAGAATCAAGGAAGCATTTTAAATTCACTTTTATTAATACATATCAATGTAACACTGCAGTGAGACATCATCATAATTCACACAATCACAATTTTTACCAATAGATTTTATTGTGCAGAATTTATTAACTTATGGTGCCGTAGACAAATATGAGGTGTTTATTAGATTTCTTGAAGATAGCTATAACCACGAAGGCGAAAATATAGTGTAAATATTATTCGTTAATTAACGAAATCAAAATGATGTTGCAATTTTTAATCAAAAACCATTATTTTTACGGAACTCGTCTCAATGTGTCCAGTAGTTACTCTGACCACAATTTCCTTCAAACCGAAACACAAAATTGGATTTACAATGCTGTTTGTAAACGTGTTTGTGAATCAGGCCGTCAACTCTAGTAACTGAAAAAATGAATTTAAAAAATGGTCCTTCGAGCCGAACAAGTGCGTCAACCGATACACTCGTGTGTATCACTTGTAACGTAAAGGCCTTAGTAAATAGGCACTGTACCTATTCTCACATATGAATATGAATAACGAGTGAACTCGCCCCTGATAGTGTGCAAAAGATTAGCTAACAGCTGATGGTTGCCCACTTTTTCCGGTGAAAAGGCATGAGCAATTAAGCATTTTTTTAATATTTAAAGCACTCCCTCGTGGCGGGAGTTTATTTTACACGCTTTTTGCGGTCAAATATTTAATACCGTGATGTTATTTTTTGAGCTAGAAAAATATGAAAATTGCTGTTGACCCGGTTGGTTTTTGAAAAATACTGACGGCTAAAAATGTAAATAAAAGAGTGGTTTCGAAAATGTGAGCAAATTGTGAAATCTATAGTTTAATTATCTGAATGTAATTTAACTCTAACAGTTATGATTCATAATACAAGACTTGATTCGTAAATGTATTCGTAATACAAATGTAGCATGTATACCGTACTAATTAAAAGTATAAAAAGTAAAAGGTTCGAATAGTGTGTAGTTAAAATGAAATTGTTCATAATCCGATATACCTATGGCGAGCGTCAAAAACGTACCATCAGTCACTGTCTTATTCGCTCTACACTGCATTTAGTAGCAAAATCAATCTGATAGAACGTATCAAAAAACGAAATTGCAGATACAAGATAAACAACGCCCAGTCACACGCAAAGATTGATTCAGTAAAACCCGATAAAACCATTGCGCCATTTGAAAACGTGAATATCTCTCAAAAAGCTTCGATATTTGATAAATACGGCTCTGATGGAATATAAATTAATAAGTCGTTGGATATCCACGCTGAGATTTTTATTGATGGCAGTAATTTATTTGAACGGCACCCGCAGTCTGCTACGCGAGAAATATGAAAGGCATTATAGGCAAAAAGGCCTCTCCGAATTTATGAGCATCTCTCTCAGTGTTTGATAACGTTCGAGTTTTCATGAGACGGTGGCGGGTTTGGGAATGTTCTCAATTGGTTTAAAAGCCTGGAAATCAGCTAACCTGGTAGCGTTTGGGTTTTCGTTAATAATCACGATCATTCTGAAGAATAGGCTTAATATGGAAAGATATGAATTAAACGCAACTTTATAAGTCTTGGTAATTAGTAAAATTTAAGTGTGCAAACACCATGGGAAACAATGTATACTTAAAAATGTGTGCTTCTGACTATTTCAGATAGAGAACGAAAGGCATGAAGTAATAAAAATAGTGGATCTTTACTTATTATCTTTACTTATTTATGTTGATAAGAAACACCAACGACGTGCGACTACGTAGTGATAGTGATTTTTGGTGAAATGTTGAAACCACCGGAGGATCTAGGCGTCCGATTTATATAACATAAAATGAATGATCCGCTCCGTCATATACAAATCAATCAATTCAATTTAAAATAGGACAGATATTAATTCTGTATCCATAAAAACTGTCACAGTAATGTAATGATTTTGTTAATTTATTGTGAATATTTTAGGATTATAGTGTGAGTAGTGGACATTTTGTTTACTAATTCATTATATTTTTATACCAATAACATTAAATACTCTTTCAAACTTCAAAGTTGCTTGTTTAAAAAGAAAAAGATTTAAAATTTGAAAATGGAATGAGGTGTTTTAAAATGTAAAACAGTATCTTTTGATTGATGTCTTGTTGGTGCGTGGTCTGATCGTGTAATGTAGAAAAATGAATGTAAAACAATCAGACAATAATATTGTAATCGAAAGAGATGGAGTTTCATTCTTAGCCAGAGAAACCCTTCCTATAACTAGTTATTAGGATACAAACAAGGAGGACCGTACGACAATCTGATGGCCATTCTTAGCAGTACTATCAAAATTTTCAACCCAGTGCCAAGTTTAATTATGACTCAAAACTTCTTTTACTGCTGGCCTCAGTGGATGCTAAAACACTCTATCTGTATTCTGTAGCAACAGTTAAACTTTTTGTTCAAAGTCATTTGTTCCGCAAGAAGTTCTAATAAAACATACAGCTTTGTAGGTAAAACCAACGGTCTGGTTTTTTGTAATTAATTTCCCAGGTGTATAGTAAACAAGTGCAAACCCTTATTTCTATGTTTACCTCACCGTCCGGGCTACATTTACGAACGTATTAAATTGTCAAACGTAAAAGGTTTCCTTGGGTTCCATATATTTTAATATGTAATTCAAATGTAGCAGTTAGTATATGTGATGATTGTATTAAGAGGAACTTCTTTAAAATTTAGATACAATATAAGCAACAATATTATAAGTCTCTCTTCACATTTTATTATATTGGACATTGTAACACTATTAGTTTACGAGTGTACAAATAAAACAAAATAAGCCCTTATTGCTGGTATAAAACAAAGTAAAGTAACACTTAAACATAATGCAATAATTTAGATTATACATCGGCAATTGGTTTTTTCTCGGTAGCTTGTCCTTCGACACAGGCCTCTTCTAGAGACTTCCATTTCCCCCTATCTCTCGCTATACGAGCCCTAAGTGGGCCGGCGATTTGTTTAAGATCGTTATCCCATCATTTACACTGCCTTCTTCTGTTTCGTTCCCATGCCTAGGATACCATTGTGTTATAACTATTGTCCATTTTTCATTTTTGTCTCTTAACAATTATGTCCAACACACTGTAGTAACATTTTTAAATTGTGTCTTTGTTTTGATGTTCTGTAATCGTATTTTATATTTCCTTTTATTCCCACTTACGCTTCTTTCTACATTACTTTGACATTTTTTTTACCGTATTTGCCAATTGTTACGAGTACAATATCTTGTCATTTAGGAATCCTTTTAGGAAAACAAATTATGTTCAAAAATTTTTAAATTTTATTTATAGTTCAAAATTTCGGCACACGCTTATAGAAAATAGATAAATCATAGCAACAATATACATATATTTATTTTTTCATGGGCAGACAACCGACAAATTAAGTCCCTGGGTGTTGGCCGCTTCCAAAAATGTTTCTTAGATAGGAATTCTTGACAGGCTATGTTGACAGTGGACCCTGAAACTGAAGATAATAATAATAGGTATATTGACGACAGCAAAATGTTAGCCACAGAATATGCTAGCCAAGCTATACAATAATTAAATGTTTACAGCGTTATAACATATTACATTGTCGAGTACGGTACAAAGCGCGGGTCCTCTCACGATATTGATTCTAATTCTCAAAGGGAGGCTTACGATCTGTACCAAGCCTGATTATACATTATGCGCCCCATTATTGCCGACATTGCAAAATCCACATAGTCTGTTCTACATCCGGTTTCACTAATGTGTATTGTGTAAACACTTACCATAATTGAATAGAGCACAGTGGATTGTAATTAAAGATGTTTGAAAATACCAATAATTGTGCTAAACTTGAAAAAATAACTCGACTCGACTGCCTCGGTGGCGTAGTTGTACTAAGGTATGGTTACAAAGCTGAGGTCTCGGGTTCGAATCCCGGGTTGGGCAAAGTGATATTGGATTTTTCTATTCATTATCAGCCCAGAGTCAGGAAGTTGTGCCCGATATGGCGATAGGCTCGCCACCTATCACATGTGGGACGGAACATACAAGGCGAAATGTGGGTGTCCTGGCACCTCTGCCTACCCCTTCTGGGATATAAGCGTGAGTTTATGTATGTATGTATGTTGAAAAAATAATAATTACACAGCGCCGGTGGCGTAGTTGATTACGGCTGTGAAACGAGAGCCTATGGGTTCGATTCCTGCACTGAGATAAACTTTTGTTTGATCCACAGGTATTTGTTTCGAGTCTGGGTGTTTTTGAAACACATATTTCTGGTTATATTGTAGCAGACAGAAATAAATTAAACGTATTCCACTAACTTTTGAATGCAACACATAAAAGGTTAAGGAACCTAAAGCAGAAAGGTAACTTGTGTATTTTTTTAAATCATATAACATGTGCTATCGAAGTACAAAAACATATTTCTAAGATGATTCCCCAACTTCGGTTCCATATACTCAAAAACATCTCAAGATGTATTCCTAAGCGTCCATTTAACTCGGAAATTTAGAAAAAAACTAGTCTCGTTTGAATATTGTGTTTTGCTTTTTATTTTCTGCTAATGAGCTGCACGACGCTTGAGAGTAAAACACGTGCTTAATTAAAAATAAAATCGTATACGGCGTCTGTGAAGCTCGGCTACTTATAGCAATATTGGATGCACGTGAAAATCATTTTATAACGTAATTTATGCCGAATGAGTAGTAAAGTAGTATTAAACTGACGCTGATTGATTTTGCTGGCATTAATTATTGTCCTTTTGCAGCATTTAATATAAAAATTGAGGGTTTGAATTATTATCCACTACATATTTTATGTAGTCATTTGGAAGTCATTCATTTCTTCTCCTGTTCATTCCAGTCCATCCAAAGATTGTCGTGAAGAGATCGCTTTGAGCGATAAGACTGCCGTTTGTACTGATATTTAGATCTAAGTCCCTTGTTTGTGTTTTTCCTTTGTTTACGTTTTGTGTACAATAAAGAATTATAATAAAAAAAAATATAATGATGCTATTCCTGAAAACCTTTCAAAATTTATCCAGAACATGCATGGCTTATTCTCCTAGTATTCATTAGTATTATTAGACACCGATGCACGAGATAGTACCTTCTCAAAAAAATTAGGTCGCATTGGATATTTATAGTAAACCTTTGTTCAGCAGCAGATATCCTGCAGATAATGTTTTATTTCAGTTACATTAACTTGATTATTCCAAGCATATTTTTTTAAAATTATTAGTGAAATGAATGGCGGGAGCTGGCCATTCGGCTGATGGTAAGCAATGCTCATGGACAGAAGTGAAACCAAACAACACCATAAATTACAAAGCAATGCTTAACATTCCACTGCACTCGCCATCCTGAGACACAATATGTTAAGTCTCAATATATTTAGAAGTAACTCTCGCTACTACTACTGTATACATTTCTATAATAAAGTTCCCACTCACATAAAAGCCTTAACTATAAATAAATTTAAATCTAATATTAACCGACAGTTGTGTAATAAAGCATATTATAAAATTTCAGAATACTTAGAAGATAGTAAGGCGTGGGAATAAAACATAATATAAGTCCCCGAACCGGATGTGTGTGTACTCTGTTAAATATAATTAAAATAATTATCCCACTTGTGTCACCATAGTTGTAGGCAATTTGAGTACGTCATGCTCGCTTAAAGGTCTGTGCTTGCGGCGGCGTCGTGTGCCGGGTCGGTCACTTCCCTATAACACGGTTGAGGAGACCGATGGCTGGCACATGCGCCATACTCGTGACCGGGTGCTGCTTGTGTAGACTGATCTGCTCAATTTGCTTATAATGATAATATTAATTACTTTGTTTTTCTTTTTTAATTTTTTATTGCCTTTCATTGCTTTTGCTCAACAGTGTATACCGATTCCGCGGTCAGGGCGACCACACTTAACTCAGCCGTACAATATAATTATTATTACTAGTGGTCGCCTAGCGGTCGAAATTCGACCAAATCAAGAAGAGAAAAAGTTTTTACCTGTATGATGATGTTGTTATTCTGATAAATCGTGCACATTTAAATGTACGTATCTCTCAAAATCACTTATTTCCCCTGAAGTATATGCAATTACTAAAATCGTAAACTACAATGATATAGATGAATAATTTATGAACTGCTCTGAATTTGAACTCCTGTATGATCACTGTATTGTAAACTTATTTTGAAAAGAGCAACGCTAGAGTTTCTTGCCCGTTCTTCTCTGGCGAAAACAGCCTTGTGAACTGGGTGGTAGTGGGAAAAAAAATATGACTGAATCTAAATAGTGTATGACATTTTATGGATTCAATAAATATTTTCATTTCATTTCATTTCATTTCATTTCGCTAAAATGTCCTTCAACCCGGAACACACATTGCCGTGGCATAAACTATGTCTTTCACATATTATGAGACACGTAACAATAAAGTAATATTATGATGTGAAACTCCCCTCAATATATTATGAGATTTAATTCAAGTACAATTTATTGCATCAATGTTACAAAAAGGATTAAACAAATACATCTGTACACTGCCTTGTCTTTCTCCTTCTCTTATATATACCCATCAAATAGTTGTCTGGTAGAAATTACCTTAGTGCGATAAACCCCCCAATTGTGCTTTGTTAGTTTATCATTTCTAGATACTGTTGTTTTTTTTTTTCGTAAAATAAATAATAAATAAATAAATACATAAGAATGGCTTGTAGAGCAAAAGAAAATTATTCAGCTTAAGCTGAGCGGCAACTTAGTACGGAACAGCGCTGATTTTCAGCCACCCGTCAGTCTTCACTCTTTTATCAGGCGAAGAGCCTCGTTCACGTTCACCCTCAAGTGACGCGTCAAGTAAACTAGTCATCATTTAAAGTAACATCATATGTCAATTTTACTACGCTTAAGAAACACTAATCCTATGATTATACTAATCAGTTCCTATCTGGCTGCATCTTGTGCCAATTAGCGTATTTACTTAATAGTTAATATAAGGTTAAAACCATCAACCCTTTTTATTTTTCAAGAAAAGATACGTTAACACTTCAGTGGGAGGCATCGCGGGCGAAATATGTTTACAATAGAATTATTAAAAATTATTAACGCTTTCGTAAACATTAAAGGATGAAGACATTAAAAGATGAAGGATTCCCACTATTTTAAATATGTAATAGGTGTAGAACCTCCCCAATTAAACTTCGTACACCGTTTCAAACAATTATATTTATAACAAATTACAATAAATATCTAAACATTATATTCCTTTCCCTTCACCCGTGCAAACCCGTCTGTCCAAAGCCCCCCGCGCTCTCTTTCGTTTTCACAGCTATACACAGTCAGGTCATAAGTATTGTCACACAGTAAAAACTTTTCTTTTAGAATGTTAGTTTATTGAATTCGAATTTCGAATTGTACATAAAAATAAAAATGTATACTTATTTGTTTTTCTCTTTTTATTTTTGTAAATACTTTGTGGTGTTTTAAATAAAGAGTTATTATTATAAAAATGTATACTTTTTAGAATTTTACTCATTTTAAATATGGAGTGGACGCTTAAAGAAGACCGTGTTGCAGTTATTGCGTAGCATCGTTGCGGTTACGCGCCAATTCAAATTTTTGACATACTGAAAAATTTGAATATAACCAAAAGATTCATTTATCGTACCATCAAACGATACAATGAAGACTCTAGTGTAGATGACAGGTCAAGAAGTGGTCGCCCTCGGTCTGTTAGCACTTCAGCAGTGATTAAAGCTGTGAAGGCGCGAATTCAAAGAAATCCCAAACGTAAGCAGAAACTGTTGGCCCTTCAGATGGGGTTAAGCAGAACCACGGTGAAAAGGGTGTTAAATGAAGACTTAGAGCTTCGGGCATATCGAAGAAAAACAGGACATCGTTTGAATGCTCGTCTAATGGACCTGAGACTGAAGAGATGCCGCGCTTTGTTGAAGCGGTACGCGGGGAAAAATATCGGGAAATTCTTTTTTCAGATGAAAAATGTTTTACCGTAGAAGAGAGCTACAACAAACAAAATGATAGGGTGTACGCACACAGTAGTGAAGAAGCGAGCAACCGTATTCCGCGTGTCCAACGAGGTCATTTTCCATCCTCGCTCATGGTATGGTTGGGAGTTTCTTATTGGGACTTAACAGAGGTACATTTTTGTGAGAAAGGTGTAAAACGAATGCAGTTGTGTATCAAAATACAGTCCTGACGAACCTTGTGGAACCTGTTTCTCATACCATGTTCAATAACAGGCACTGGGTATTCCAACAAGATTCGGCGCCAGCTTATAGAGCGAAGAGCACACAAGACTGGCTGGTGGCGCGTGAAATCGACTTCATCCGGCACGAAGACTGGCCCTCCTCCAGTCAAGATTTGAATCCGTTAGATTACAAGATATGGCAACACTTGGAGGAAAAGGCGTGCTCAAAGCCTCATCCCAATTTGGAGTCACTCAAGGCATCCTTGATTAAGGCAGCCGCTGATATTGACATGGACCTCGTTCGTGCTGCGATAGACAACTGGCCGCGCAGATTGAAGGCCTGTATTCAAAATCACGGAGGTCATTTTGAATAAAATTTAGTGTCATAAGAATCTATGTTTTGTTAAGTTCATTTTGGTATATAAATGTTACATAATGAATAAACTTGTTTCAATTATTTTATATTAAACATGTGACAGAATTTATGACCTGACTAGGTATATATGTATTTTTAAAAGTGGCCAATCTCTAAGTTATGCAACCTTACATAGGGAAACACTATGTACATTATATATTATAATATATTATAATGGAACCATTTTGCCCAATTCTGGCATTCTTCCTTTGGTTCTTCTACTTAGGTAGATACTCATAATATATATTTTATTTTAATTTAAATAAATTGAAATAATATTGACACATAATATTAGTAATACGTAAAAATATTCTATTATTTTATCCAACCTACCAGAAAAAACGTTTTAATTTAAAAATCCCGGCCTATAATACATTCTGATCTGCTACTCACCTAACCACCTAACGACCTTTATTGAACAAAAGAATGCATTAAAAATTTTAGCATTCCAGCTACAAAATGTCGCCACACAAAATGTCCAACAAAACCAGGTAATTTCTTTTGTAATAGGCGACTCAACGCGCTCTCGAGACAAAAGACAAAAATCATTGTTATTAACTAACATTTAACCTTCCGTGAAAAGTTAAGTAGATGCCATAAATTCTATTTCTTTAGATTTATAAGAAATAAAAAAGGAATTCAAGAAAAGTCGAAAAAACTTTTTGAAGAGTTCCCAACTTCAACATTAGAGAGGAAATTATCGTCCCCCAGATGTATAATGCCGCGGGTTTTGTGTTTCCAAAGTTCACGGGTAGCTGTGATTAGTTTTTAATGTAAACGTTAAAGAGGAACTCAAATATTATTTTTGTAATTTTCTTTTATATCTGCTGCGACAGTATTACCGCGTTCAAACAATGCATATGAAATTTTTACGAACTGCAAACATATTTTTTAAAATATATCCTATAAATTTTACATATCTTTTACCTGCTTGAGTTCGTGGTAGTTTGGACAAACAAATTTCAGTTTTTTTTTTTTTTTTTATTACTGTGAATGGCGAGACGGGCATGCCGTTCGCCTGATGGTAAGCGATGCGACCGCTCATGAACAGTAGCAGAACCAAACAACATCTTGAACTATAAAGCAATGCTTGGCATTCCACTGAGCTCGCCATCCTGAGACATAAGATGTTAAGTCTCAATATGTCCAGTAGTTACTCTGGCCACAATGTCCTTCAATCCGAAACACAACAGTGCATTTAAGCTGCTGTTTGACGGGAGAAATAGACATTGCGGTGGTACCCACCCAGGCAGCCTCTCACATATGAGAGACCTACCACCAGTAAATAGTTAGAATATCCGTACAAATATTATAGAAAGTAATTTGGTTTATTATAATCGTATTTTTACTTTAGGTTATTGAATTTGTAGGGTGCTCTATCGAGTCATGTTTAAAAAGTATAAAATTCCGAGAACATGTATTTCAAATTATTCAATTCATATAAAGATTTTAAAAGAGATAGTTTATATTAAATCATCCCTAATTTCTTAGAAGAAAGTAATATTGACGAACTCACTTTACCCTCAGTAGACTTATAAGGTAAATGCCTTTACAAGCGACACCTTAGTACATAATTAACAATCCGCCTGTTTACAAGATTGCGCCAACTAATTGACATCTTGACGGACGTCCTTTAGTGACAGCGCTTCCCTTAGCGGAAATCATATAAACCTTTTATTACATTCGCGTGCAAATATTGGCACGCCGTTAATTGCGGCCTTTCCCCTTTGGTAATTTCAATTTCAAGATAATAAGATTTCTTGGATCTTCTTTAGATGAGAGCAAAAGTCCGTTATTCACCGTAGTTTTCATGTATATTGCGCGTTTAGAGTATTTCAACAGGTAGCTGAACTAAAAGTAAAATTAAATTTTAGACATATATCTTTGAACATGAAGATTCTTAAAAAAATATTACATCTATAATTTAACTATATGTTGCCAATGCAATATGTCAACAGATTAACACACATTCTAAAAAGATCCATGTTAATACTACGCTTACCTAAATACAGAGACCGAAAAATACAATACAAATTGCATACAGCAAAATACATGAATAAAAAATACTCATCCACATCAACCCAGTTTGATTTATCATTCGACATTTAGCTACAAAAGCGAAATCATGGAAAAAATACCTCAATAATTTCCAATACAAAGACGGCTATACATTAGAACGCTATCAGCAGATCGCAACAAACGATTGTTCTCCGGATGTTATAGACAAGATGTTAAAATAAATAAAGCGGCGCGCACAGCACTCGATTTCCGATGTACCGCCGCTTCCGTTCTACTTAGCTGTTAGAAAAGATATTTTCTCGCCTCCGCTGCCATATCAAAACTAAAAATAATGATTCAGCATCTGCGAAGTGTTTCTGTTATTTTCTTTTGTTGAAGGAAAATGAAACAACGGTGAGTGATTAAGGACAATGCTTGTCATTATTATCTCTATAGACTTGTTGTTGGAAATTAAATAAATGGAATTATTAAAATTATCCATCGATATTAATATCTAGTCTTTACTTATTCAAGTAAACACTAGATAAATTGTAAATCTAGTAAAGAGTGCTTGTTGAAGATATAATTGTGTGAGTGACTGATAGCTTAATCAGCGACAGGATTTTATACTTTTCCAATCCAAATCAACTTTGCGCGATATTAAATATTATCTATATATATAAAAATGAAACCCGTTTCGCGTTGTCACGGCATCACGCGTGAACGGCTGGACTGATTTGGCTGATTTTGGTCTTGAAATATTCGTGGAAGTCCGGGGAAGGTTTTAGGGGTGAGAAAAATAGGAAAATTTCTGAGGAAGATACTAAAAACCTTTTTTTGGGTATCGTTCAAGCGTGATGCGTCCAGCCAGTATAGGATGATCTTTGTTTATTTGACGGGAGACGTAAAAGACGGTCCAGCTTCAACTACCACCCAACGTAAAATGATCTATCTTTCCATTGTCTTTCATTGACGGCTGACGAAATAGAACAAAATTCAAAAAATGTGTACATCGTGTATATAATATTATCTAGATACGGCGTCTTGCGCATAATTTTGTTAAATGTAAATTAAAACGATGTCCACATCTACCAAAATCGCCCATTGTTTTTTGAGATTATTGCAACAATTTTAAACAAGGTATACTCTATCGAAGCGTTTTGCCGGAGTATACCAAAATATATCTAATTATAATTTTTCGTTTTCATAAACGACATTGTTTTTTGAATTTATACTTTTAGATGCGCTGGGGGACATATTTAAATTTCGCATTAGTATTGTTTTCAGACTCAAGAATAAAAAAATATTGGTACGTTGATGCCGTATCTAGACATTATAATGAAACGATATGCAGTTTTATATTTATAAATATTTGTTCTATTACTGACGTCACCTGGTAAGGCAGTATGAAGGTTTTATTAATTTGTATATGATAACGTACTAGACGCGACTGCCAACAAGTTAACGATGGTCACGGGTTCAAATCCCAGGGCACACCTCTGACTTTTCGGATTAATTTCTACGTGAAATAAAATCCGCCAACTCGCACTAAGCAAGCAGGGTGGACTATAATATCTTCTTCTATAATATAAAAATGAATCGCAAAAAGTGTTGGTAAGCGCATAACTCAACAACGCCTGGACCAATTTGGCCAATTCTTTTTTAAATGGTTATTATTACTTTATTACTAACAAAAAGTAATGGCGTGCAATATTATTAGGAAAAACAGCATTTTGGTGCTGAAATAAGGGACGGAATATTGGACGGACAATAAAAAACGCTAAAGTTTTTAATGTCAAAATTTCATAAGGCAATCTTTATATGTACATGTATATGGAGAGACGGGATATAATAGAGTGGAAGGTACGGGAGAGGGCTGGGATACCTGACAGATTTGATAGGACGAAATGTAAATGCACGTTATAAGACGGGATGGATAATAAAAGAGAAAGGACGGGACGGATCGGAAGAGACTGAACAGACGGATGAGACGGGATTGAGCCAGACAGTAGGATAGCTATGTCAAGTTTAGGTATACAAGAGATTAATACGAAAAATAACATGTATTTGGTGTGGAGTGGAATCAAAAAATAGATGCACCCAGGCGAAGCTGGGTCGGGCCGCTAGTAATAAATAAAATAAATAATAAATAACACCCAACAGTCACATACATAGTTCTGACCCCACTAACACTAATATCGAGTCTTGTGTCGTGGGTATCAGAGACTTCGGCCTCACAAACACTCAGACCCGAAAGAAGTATTTGTGGGCCGTACAAACATTTCTCTTGGTGCGAAGATCGACATCGTGGCCTCTCGTTTCACAGGCGGCGTCTAACCGACTGCACCACGGAAGCTGTCAAAATAAACCATAATAAACCAGCCTGTCTCTTTCTGGCCTGTCTTTAAAGGCCCACCAGCTTTCTTTACGATTGAGGACGGTTAGGCTGTAACCGCTAGCCTATCGCGAGTTATCAGACTTCATGTACCATAAAATTTCTTATAGCTCTCTATGATATACAGCTTTTCCCCCTTTCCCCTTTAGTCCCTTTTCTCTTTGCCGTTAGCCCCGCCGTGCATGCTCACACTCGCATTGGTCGTGACGAGCCGAGTGCGAGTGGCAGTATTTAAAACCTATACATATATACCGCAGTACCAAACTCCGCATTTGCTCTCACGTGTCGACGCAGGACACAGGACGTGAGAGTAATTGCGGAGTTTGCTACTTCGCTATAGCTTTTAAATACCGCCACTCGCACACGGCTCGTGACGGCCAATACGAGTGTGAGCATGTGCGGGTTTAACCCCGCCGCACAAGCTCACACTCGCACTCGTTCACGACACTGCACCAATGTCGCTTTGACATTGGTGCGTCCGCAATTGCTTTCACGAGGCGTACATCAGTCAGTGTCTCTACCATTCATAGACGAAAACGAAGTATAATGGAAACGATTGATATAAGTTCAGAAGCCGACAATGATAACGAGTTTTTAAATAGATTATTGTTAATAAGGAAATCATCGGAAGAAAATCCTTTAATTTTAAATATAAGTTTAATAGTTTCCAAATAGATTCCTTAATTTTGTAATCATATCTTATAATCTTGGTGTTTTACGTCCTATAAACATTTTTTGCTTCGAACAACTTCAATATTTTCCAACATTTTGCAAATACTTGCGACACTCCTACTCGAAAACTACTCCTACACGCGCGTACTCGCTCATGTACGTGCCTGCGTCGACAAATGTGGAGTTTGGTACTGCGCCATAGGTTTTAAATACTGCCACTCGCACGCGGCTCGTGACGGCCAATGCGAGTGTGAGCATGTGCGGCGGGGCTTAGAGTGGGTTTCAATTGAATTTCAATACACATGACTCCAGAGTCAGAAGTATCATCATCACCATAATTTTTACCAGTTGCGAGCTATGGGCTGATAAAAATTATGCAGCAGTAGTTGGACAAAGGCCTCTCCCATTGCTCGTGACCGAAATTGATTCTCGACTTTTTTATCCATCCCTGCCCATCCGATCATCGGAAATTACCACTCCTAACCTGACCTCTGAATTCTGCCAAATATATTACAAAAAAAAAGTTATGTATTATATCTACGAGGCTTTCGTGCTATTTCATTTGTGTATGTCCAACGCAGCGATATTCTCACCACCTATCACAGTCCGGAACGAAATCAAATCAGGCACAATTGTATTTGATATGCGTAGACAGCGCTCCTAACGACATTGATTCTGTGCACTGCTGGGAAACTCGATCCCTATGCATTTATACGCCATAAAAGAACATTTGCTAAGGATTGCATAAATTTATTTATCTTAGCCGTATGATTGTGGTATAAAAATAGAATGAAAGAAAAATGATTTGCTGCTATCGACAACAAATCTACGGTTTGTAAAAGTGATTTTCATAAATATATGGACTATGAAACTGCATTCTAATCAGAATTGTTCACGCTATAATTTATATGTATTCTTATTTGGGACTGTAGGATATAAGCCACACCTTAATGCTGGTTCTTAATTTTTTATTCTCCAAAACAATTTAAAGGATTTTTAATCATATCCATCCATCCATCCATCAGCCAAAGGAAATCCACTGCTGAACATAGGCCTCCCCCAATGATTTCCACAGAGACCTGTTGGAGGCAGCCTGCATCCAGCGACGTCCCGCGACCTTTATCAGGTCGTCGGACCATCTTGTGGGTGGACGTCCTACGCTGCGCTTTCCGCTACGTGGCCTCCATTCGAGCACTTTCCGACCCCATCGGTCATCAGATCTCCGCGCTATGTGCCCTGCCCATTGCCACTTCAACTTGCTAATCCGGTGGGCTATGTCGGTTATTTTAGTTCTCCTACGGATCTCCTCATTTCTGATTCGATCTCGTATGGAAACCCCGAGCATAGCCCTCTCCATAGCTCGTTGAGTGACTTTGAGCTTCCTAATAAGGCCCATAGTGAGAGGCCACGTCTCGGTGCCGTAAGTCATCACTGGCAACACACAACTATCGAAGACTTTCGATTTAAGGCACTGAGGTATTTTGGACGAGAAGACGTCGCGTAGTTTCCCGAACGCTGCCCAACCGAGTTGGATTCGACGATTGACCTCTCTCTCGAAGTTGGACCTGCCTAACCGGACCACTTGTCCTAAATAGACATATTCGTCAACAACTTCAAGAGTCGAGCCCCCAACACCGATGGGGGTGGGCACAACATGGACATTCGACATGATCTTCGTTTTGTCCATGTTCATTTTAAGACCCACCTGTTGGGAGACTCGATTGAGGTCTTCGAGCATAGTGCTAAGATCTTCCAGCGATTCTGCCAAGACTACAATATCGTCGGCAAACCGAAGGTGAGTGATATAATCGCCGTTGATGTTGATGCCGAATCCTTTCCATTGCAAGAGCTTGAAGGCATTTTCCAGCGCGGCAGTGAACAGTTTCGGAGATATGACATCACCCTGTCTCACGCCTCTCTGTTGTACTCGGACCGACATGGTGGCGTTGTTGTATATACACTTCAACACTTCGATGTACCGATAGTCGATATGGCACCACTGGAGAGACTGTAGCACAGCCCAAGTCTCGATCGAATCAAAGGCTTTCTCATAGTCCACAAACGCTAACCAAGCGGCAAGTTATATTCCTCGGTTTTTGTATAACTTGCCGAAGCGTATGGATGTGGTCTATGGTACTAAAGCCTTTTCGGAAACCGGCTTGTTCGGAAGGCTAGAAGTCATCAAACCTGCGTTCGAGACGATTCGTGATGACCCTCGAAAACAACTTATAGACATGGCTCAGGAGCGAGATGGGCCTGTAATTCTTCAGCAAAGTGTTATCACCTTTTTTGAAGAACAGTACCACCACGCTCCTTCTCCATGCCTCTGGCGTTGAGCCCTCGAGGAGAACGGAATTGAAGAGCCTATGAAGGACTTTCAGTACCGGCGTTCCGCCTGCTTTCAGAAGCTCTGAAGTTATTCCGTCCTCGCCCGGCGCCTTGTTGTTTTTAAGTTGCTTCAGGGCCATCTCAATCTCACACAGGCTGATGTCCGGGATATCATCGCTAAAGTGTCGGATCAACTCGGCTCTCGGGTCTTCGGCCGAGCTAACAGCAGGTTTGGCAACCGAGGTGTAAAGCTGTCCGTAGAACCTCTCGATCTCCCTTAATACCTCTGCCCTTGTCGATACCACGCGGCCGTCTTTAATCATATGCTTTTCTTAAAATCCGTCTTTTGTTTATGCAGTAATACAAAAGAACTTATGCAACTGCTTTTATTCCAACTACTGCTTTTGTAATAAGACACATAGAGCTATTTTGTTTTCTGTATCTGTATCAGCCCTTATAGGTCCCACTGCAGGGCACGGGCCTACTCTACAATCAACAGTACGATTGAGAGTGGTTAGGCCATATAGTTCACCGCGCTGGCCTAGTGCGGGTTGGCGGACTTACATTCTATAGATTTTTTTATAAAGCGCTATGGTATGCAGGTTTCCTCACCATGTTTTCATTCACCGTTTTAGTGCTTATTTTCTACATAATATTATATCTTCGATTTTTATAGGTCCGCCAACAAGGAAATTGGTCACCTGGTGGTAAGTGATCATGCCGCCCATGGACATCAACAAATTCGCGTCAAAGATGTTTTCCTGGCCCATCAAATTACAAAAAGGATTTTTTTTTAATGCATTGAATGGCGAGACGAGCAAGCCGTTCGCCTGATGGTAAGCGATACGACCGCTCATAAACAGTAGCAACATTCCACTGCGCTCGCCATCCTGAGACATAAGATGTTAAGTCTCAATATGTCCAGTAGTTGCTCTGGCTACAATGTCCTGTAATCCGAAATACAACAGTGCATTTAAGCAGTGTTGTTTCACGGGAGAAATAGACATTGCAGTGGTACCTACCCAGATGGCCTCGCACATATGATAGACCTACCACCAGTAAAAGTAACATGGGCAAAGAAAAGAGGCACTGGGCACCAGGCAATCGCAATCACCGAACGGAACGCGACAATAAATAATAAATAAATACGTTTACGGTTCATGTAGCTTTCCTGTGAGACAATGGCACCGCCGCGGATAAGCCCGCCCATTCATGCTGCCATGACTGACAAGATCGCGACTCCACCAGTTCGTAAAATCCCTTCTTCCCCGACTTTCAATACCAAATAATTTTCAATATATCGAGAATAGTTCATTTCTTCACTCTAAGTACCTAATGAACTATTACTTGAACTAAAGAAATACATGCAAAACCTTAACAACATAAAATCTTCATCACAAACATTCTTAGCTGCAACTACTCCACTAGCTGATCACAAGCTCTTCGAAATATCTCTTCGTTCTGGAAAGAACAACGCAACAATAATCGGAATTATGAAACGCAGATCCTAATTGCAGCTATCCTTGAAATTTCCGGCGCTAAATGGTTCTAGTCAAATACGCTCTAGTGGTAAACAGTAGTTACATATCGACTTGGAATAGTTTGTGTCTATTTGGTCAAACTTAGTGACATTAGAGTTTGTGCAAACATGAAATAGGGTGACTTCAGCCCGCATCTAAAGGAGGCAAAATTACAAACGACTAAGAACTAACACACACCCGAAGTTTTGGGACTGACAAAACACTGCTTCAGCAATCGAGAACGGCAATTAGATTTACGTACTGGCGTTTGTGAACTCACTGATTCGATTAAATATTATACCTGGGCTAACTTTTACTTTCGAAATTATTTGTTGACCTTTCAGGGTTCCCATTACTGAAATAAATAAAAAAAAAATAAGTTTATTTATCACAAACCATAAAATTTTCATTTCTTCATGCTTAAAAATCCAAAATATTTACGTTGGTCCTATATTCCTAATTCTTGTATACCCTTTATACTTTTTTTTATCAAGAATATTTTATCCATAACTGATCACTACTAAAAAGGAGGGTCCACTCTCAATCTAAAGTTCGATTAAACGTAGGCAATAGTCCTCCTCGTTGGACAAGTACGAGTTGGCGGAATTCAAATACCATACAGGTTTCATACCGATGTTTTAATTCACCGTTAAAGCTTGTGGTTATTGACTATCAATACACTCATATTACTGCTTTAGCATATGGTTCTTTACCAATCACCACACTACCATAGCTAAAATATTTCGAGTGCATTCCAAACCCTCACTATTTGCATCGATATTAGAAACGAGTGGAACAAACCTCTTTGTTTATCCAGGTAATAAATATTTCGTGTTTGCTCTCGTTTGCGATGTCTCCGAACTCGGCCAACATAAGTGCCGGTATGGTCGAACAATGTTTGTATGTGGTGCAACTGATTCGATCTTGTGACTCGGCCAATAACGAACTCAAGTGGTGTTTGTGTAATGCACTTGTGCTAGCATCCGCTGCAAGTGAATCGAGACGGCATTGTGCGGCAAGATACATTGCTTGGAAAGTACGAGCAAAATTTTATTTAAATCGGATCGGATTCGATATTTGAGTTTGGAATTTGAATTTGAATATTGATAAAATTGAATATTCCCCTTTTGTTGCCTTTGTGTATGTTGTTTTGGGATTTCGGGGCACTACGACAACAACTTGCTTTTAGTATCAGTAATGCTAGTCGCTATTAATAGTTACTTTATCCGAAACACAGCATGATATAAACTCAAAACTCTAGTCCTTTTGATTTCGATATCGTGTTAAGTGTTTATTGTCTTAACAGCCTCAATACATGGTAAATCTTTCTAAATTAATATATGAAATAAAATACTTCATTTCAAAGTAAGTCTCACGTTATCACACACGTAATTTAGCATTTAACTAACACCTTACAACTTTTTTATTAGTCTTCCAACTGAATTTAGCTAACAAGGGCGTCTGTGACCGCTACAAGCAGCCTACATTGCGGCGCACCGAAGTGAGGGCCCGGGAATACCACAGACTGTTGTCAAGCTGGCAATTACTCACAGTTAATGTACGACAATGTTTACCCTGTAATCCTGACGCATGCGTGTGATTCTAACGATTTTAGATATATTCATGATGTCGATGCACTTTTTTAATATGAGAGCATGGTAAATCGTCTTTCAAATTGAATAAAATAATTTATAATTGTTTTAAAAGCGATCCAAATCCATTTTTCCTGCATAACGCGGAAAAATGGATTCGGACTAAAGCTGCAATCATTTTTTTCATAAATACACCTAACAGTCACATGATATATAGTCTCAACACCACACTAAGTCGCGAGTCTTGTGTCTTGTTTATCAGAAACTACGAAAGACTTTTTAGTCTTACATGTACACCCAGACCTAATAAAATAAATCACTGTGATTTACACAAATATTTGTATCAGTGTGGGGATCAAACCTGCGGCCTCTCGTTTCAAAGCCGGCGTCTAACCAATCATAATATCATCATAATTTGTTTGTATAAGTTACTGTAAAAAAACTTTGTGAAGATAAATAATTTATATTTAAGACGTAAAATGATATAAGGCCTATGTGCACGTTTGTTACAAAGTAAAACATTATATGCCGACTGAATTTACATAAAGTTAATTTTAATGAATTCTATTACTATTTTCTTTTTCATGTAAATCTGATACTAGCAGATTACAATTCATGACAGGAAGCTAATCTAATTCGAATTTATATTGTGGCGGTTGCAATACGCCAACTTAGATTTAGCTTTTAAAGCGGTTGCAATACGCCAACTTAGATTTAGCTTTTAAAGTAACACGCTTATTATTTGTAATTATAAACATTATTTAAACACGCATTTCATTTTAAGATATGACTGCAGATGTTTAACCATAAAACATCTGCGAGTCGTTTTATTAAAGTAAGAATTTTTATGTACCGTATTGTGTAATATTAGTTAAAAAGATGCTGTGCTAAATTATTGTTTCCTAATTGTAATGGCCCGTTCATGCCGGGGCAATAAAACTGTATTATTATAGTTAAGTTCTTTAGTGGCGGAAATCTTTAGCAATAAATTTATGTTTTTTAGACAATAGTACACATGTTTGAGTAAACCTTTCGGTTTGGATAATAGCCCAGATGTTTGGGCAGACCTTAATTTTTAGTTGAAAGGATAGACCCTATTTTATGGCTTAAATATATTTTCTGTAAGATTTATCCCCACCGATCCTCATTCGGGTAGTCCTATAAAAGGGTCGGTTTATTTGGATGAGAGAACAGTCTGCCATCTCTCGTCACGAGTACATCTCGCTCCGAGTCGCATAATTATAATTTTACTCTGTCTCTGAATGTATTAAGTGTTAAATTATAAAATATACTATTGTTAGTTTCTGGAAGTGAGTGCTTATTCTAATACCTACACTTATAACCACCAAAATATAAACATCCATATTAAGAGAGATTATAAAAAATATTTTTTTAAATATCAATCCGAAAAAGTAAATTTATATTTCTTTTTCGCAAAAAATTCATCACATAAACTTTTTTTTTCAAAATAATCAAATTTATTAAAATTTATATTCTGTATCAGCCCATATACGTCCCACTGGCAGGGCATGGGCCTTCTCTACAATCGACAGTACGATTGAGAGTGGTTAGTCCATATAGGCCATAAAATTTATATTAATAAATATTAATTTTTATGTTATATGAAAATCTTAAAATAAGGAAAGTAATTATTTATTTATGAATTTAAACAATTATGACAGGAAAATCGCTTTAGCTTCGAATTTCAAACTAGTATAAATGAAAAATATAAAGGGCCTCTTAAAAGAGCCACCTTCGAATTCATTCACGTTTTAATTAACCACAATACGCCCTATGATTAATATTTAAAATCCCACACGCTCTCCGAAAGCCCATTAATTGTAAAAATACACATGACTGCCCTATCCGCAATTTCAGACTTCAAAGCTTTTGACCAGACGGTCCTTCGGAGCCAGTAGTAATAAAAAACTTGTAATCACACAGTACAGGGGTGTTTGCGTACCTATATCTACAAATTAAGTTACAGCTAGACATGCTTCTGAAATCATGCCAACGTTTTCAGTGGCAGTTAATTTTGACATCTTAACTATGCTTAACAACCATTACAGTTTAGCTACAATTACGGAATCAGATATATTTTCCTATAGTTTGATTTCAACATTTAGTAATTTTTAATAACGAATGTAACATCCTTAAATGCGCTCAAAGAACTATAATTGGTTGTTCGTATTTTTGGTCGATCTAGTACCATCAGTCAACTGGAGGAGAAAATGGAAATATGAAAACATTTGATCGAAACCTTCAAAATAGGTATAGCCTAGAAGTAGATTAAAAGGAACGTTAAGTTAACCGTTGAAACTCCATCTAAAGAATCGATCGAAAATAGAATTAGTTGGATTGCAAAAATAGAGTGATGTTAAAAAACACGTTCCGTTAAAATACAATTTCACAAGACATATTGCGCCAACTTAATAATATTTCGGATGTTTCACTGCAAAGTTATCCCGTTGCAATATATGGTCAGGAAAACTTTATACAGCAACATTTTAAGAGCAACAGCGTTATTACAAGAAGTATTCGACGATATTTGTTCCTGTCGGAATAGATTGCGATGGGCGACAGAGAGATATTATCCTTTCTTGTTAAATTATATTATCAATTACTTTCGGTTCAATGCTACGTTCTCGTTATCTTTTGTACAGCTGTCTTGACAAAATTACCACGATACGAATCATCTAAATATATCTTCCTTTCATTGATAGCCTTTGCTCCTCATTAATTGTCTTAGAGAATTTAGTCAATTCATCTTGACTTTTAATGTTAGTTCGTTAATCACAAGGAGATACGGATCTATCGATGGGTCAAAATGACTTAGCCTGATGTTTTAGTGTTGAGTTTAGAGTGATTAAATTACCTCTAGAGTTTCAATTATAATACAATAATACAATGAAGTAATTATAACTCTTTCAGTAAATTAAACGGAACCGCAGACGTTGATTTTTACACAGTGTTAACCTCACTAATAAAAACGGAAGCATAAATTAAACATACCAACAGCTCGCACGTCCATTTTAAAATCAATCGAACGGCTGAATGCCTATCAATTATACGAAGGATTATGACATCCCAATTAAACTTTGAACAAACATGTAGCGATTGGTGACCGATGATTGTGCATTCAATGTGACCAATCAGCCGCGTTGGTGATTATCGTTCACGGAACACATAATTTTGCGGTTGATATCTGATCAGAGGACGTTATACAACGCAGCTTCGCATTAATCGCTAGATTACTGCTCCAAATGATATTTGATCACCAATCACGGTGTGATATCGGATGCTTTCACAAGCGATTATTTTGCTGACGCCAATGTGTTTTAGTGATGCGTAGTTTAGACAGGTGGCTTATAAAGGCTACGTTGTTGGATTGTTTGTGATTGAATTAAGTTCATCAATTAAAATCAAAGCATTTCTGTTCCTTATTTGGAGTAGTATTATTGTGTAAATATGCTTTAGCAGGAAATCCTTTTTATGTAAAGACATTTAAAATAGGTGAAAGTACACGTTACCTCAATTACTTCTTTCTAAAATTGAATTGCACCCTGCGAAACTATAAGATCATTTTTTTATTCTGTTCTATCCCACTACTGAGCAAAAGTCAGTGCAAACTCCTTTCACTTCCAAGTACTGTTGAATTGGTCGAGGTCGTCACGCCACCTTTTGCGAGGCCTGCCTCGTGGGTCTTACCATCCTTAGACTTACATTGAGTGGCAATCTTTCCCCACCCTTTTAAGTGCATCCGGCTGACGTGGCCAGCCCAATGGCTCCGCTCCATAGCTCTTTGATAAACCCCAAGTCTGGACCTCTAAAGTTTGGTCAAAGACTAGGTTTGAGCGCCGTATATTATGAGCGGTAAAATACAAAAGTAAACATTAAATTGAAGAATTTTCTAAAGGGAAATCTTCCCATTTATCTAAAACGTACATTAAGGATCTAATCTAGAAATATTTTTTCTAGTGAAATATAAGTACGATAAAAATAACATTATGAGAACCATTGACATGAAAGAATCATCACTCATGTATTTTTACCCTATATAAATATAGTATTTGTCTATATGACGCCCGTTCATTAATCAGCCTAAAATGACTGACCCGGTTAAGATGATCCATCTATCATCCGAGATCGCACCGGGCTGAACTAACTATATATCATTTTGCTGTATGTCAGGAAGTTAAGTAGCTGATCGACGGTGAGTCCCAAAAAGATTATAATGGGATTAATTTGAGCTATAAATTGGAAAAAAAAAGGCATTGAATATTTCAAAAAGTATTTCGTCTATAGTTTTAGAAGATTATTTTTGCATTGGATATATTTGCATATCGCAATAATATATATATTTCTCTTTTGGATGTATTGAATAGACAGAAAATATAAAGTTTGACCCAAAGTTACAATAATTTCACTGATTTCCACACCTAATTACGTAATTACTTACCGAATGCTCAGGCCCATGTGTTCGCAGTTTCAAATCCCAGAGATCTTCTGACTTTTCGGAGTACGTATAACCACGCACTTTAACGGTGAAGGACAAAATTGTGAGGAAACCTTGGACACTACAGCAAATTTGTAAGAATTTCTATGAATAATTTCTAATTTCTATTTCTATTTCTATAAAATCCACCAACCCGCACTAGGCCAGCGTGTAGAGGAGACCCGTGTACTGTAGTGGGACGTATATGGGCTGATAAATACACCCAAATACACCCAACAGTCACATACATAGTTCTGATCCCACACTAAGATCGAGTCTTGTGTCGTGGGTATCAGGAACTACGAGAGACTTTTCGGTCTCACAAACACCCAGACCCGGAAGAAATATTTGTGGGCCGCACAAACATTTCTCTCGGTGCGGGGATCGAACCCGCGGCCTCTCGTTCCACAGGCGGCGTCTAACCAACTGCGCTACGGAGGCTGCCTGTCTCTGTCTCTGTCTGTAATACAGTACAATATACCGAACGCACCTCAATACATAATTCTGAAAAGGTATTGGGTCCTATTAAGTATATTGGGGACTAAGTTTCTTCTTACTTTGTTATTATTTGAGCGTAATCTAAAATTCGATATTTTACTGTAAACAACTTTTACACTAACTGATCTTACTTCATCAATCTATCGGAGCACACCAAGACTATCAAACATTCCGACAAATTCCGTATTGTAACCGTTTGTCTTATATAACCTAGATTTGCATTACGATTAGATCTTGAGTTTACGATAGTGCTTAAGTCTCAGATGAATCGAGTGTACTAAAGTTTATAACGGTACGGTGATAACCAAGTAATTTTCATTTATCCGTAAAGTGCTACGTTTCATACCTTAATTTAAAGTCGTTCCGGGTTTATAACATCAATTTAGTGCATAAGAATTAATTACTGCTTTATACATAGATACATGTACACATAAACATGGTTAAGGACTATTACGTCTGTCTTCAAGTTTTAAACGAGAAATATATTTTTCTATACGCATCTTGTGCTAAAATTAGTACTTATAAGTATTGAAATAAAACTATTATTTACGGATTTTATCGCGAATTTAGTTTAATTTTTTACATTTTTGGCTTCCCGACGTTTCGATTACTTTATAGCTTTCGTGGTCACGGGGCGGACTCACAGTCCGTAAATAATAGTTTTATTTCAATGTGTAACATTCGCGTAAATCTAAGAAACCATTATACTTGTAAGTACATGTATTTGTATATTTTAACTATGTGTATTTCACATATGTACATGTTTATAAATATATATGTTTCCAGGTGTTTGTATTCATATGGCGTTTTTATCTATTTATAAGGAGCTAATTATTTACTCCTTAGACTGCCCTCTCATTCTTTTATTTATTATATTCATTCCAAGTTGCCTGGAAGTAATTGCCCAGTGCGATAAAGCCGTTTTTTGTACTTTTTTTATTGTGTTATTTCTTTGATGTAACTAGTTCCATTTACTTATGTTGGAAAAAAGGTATTGATAAATAATAAATGAACTCACGCCTTTTTCCCAGAAGGGGTAGGCAGAGGTGCAACCAGGACATCCGCGTTTCTCTTTTTATTTTCGGTCCCACTGTATGATAGGGGGCAAGTCTTTCGCCATATCGCGAAAATATTAAATTTAACTTTTCTAGAACCAGGATTCGAACCTGAGACCACAGATTTACAATCATATCGTAGAACAACTGCGTCACCTAGCCAGTTGAGTTCTTGCATTATCATTGCCTTTATTCGCTATTGAATACTACTCTTGTATAAAATTTATGACTTACTCATATGTTTTAACCTTTTCTATGGACTCCTATGTAGATAAGTTTCCTTGTCAATTTCTTTAGAATATAGTTTAGCGGCTATTATTTTATATACCTTACTTTTTTTATTTCGTCTGTCTTAAGCCTCATTTACACGGAAAAAGTTTCTCGCCTCGAAGATACGAATATCGTAAGGATATAAGAAAAAAACATCTGTAAAACCAGGTAATTCTATGGCATGTCTATGGTATGTCAAACGATAATGGCATATGATTTTCGCAATGAGACCTTACTTCTTTGAGTTAAAATATTTAATACATTATAAACGAACTCCAATATTCTAAATGTAATAAAATCTTTGATATATTAACCATGTTTTCATGTCGAAGAGCATATTATTCCGAAGCAGCAATGACACGCCCAACATCACAAACAATCTAAATTATCTTTACACTGTATAAAGGTGCCCCACCGTCAGAATTCTATTAAGAGGGACTCAAGTTGTTTGCTTGAGCATTGTTTATGTTACATTCTTCGCTGAACCTTCATATGACATAGTATTCGCAATTTCGCCCGGGCCCAGTTACGTTGCGTCAAATTATGTTTTCCACCTGTTAGTGTTATGAATTCTGTTCATTTTGTTAGCTCGTGTGACAATGTCAGTTCGTTTGTTTAGCTTCGTTATTTTTTTATTATGTTTAGATTAAAGTCTTCGGCTATAAGTAAGGGAACGAAATATTGCAATATTGGATCGATGCGAGCATGTTATATTTTTATTTATTCATTCTCCTCTCAAACTCTTTACTGGTGGTAGGTCTCATACCGGGTATATCAAGACTGCTACCGAAAACGAAGCCGGGTGGTAGTTTAAGCGACTTCAGACACAATGCAACAAAAAAGTTACAAAAAAATGTGTCAATTTTTTTGTCGTTTTTTTTTCTATGACCATATTTGGGTGGTAAATACATTTTTTCCTAAAATAATAGTGTATACCCTTTTATTTATAAATAATCTAAGGTATGAAAGAGTTTAAATTATTATTTTAGCAAAAACTATGGATTTACCACCCAAAAATGATGATATTTAAAAAATCATAAAAAATAATTGTCGCGTTTCTTTGCGAAATTTTTAGTTGCATTGTGTTTGTAGTCACTAAAACTACCATCCGGCTTCGTTTTCGGTAGCAGTCTTGAGATACCCAGTATATGTGAGAGGCCGCCTGGGTAGGTACCAACGCAATGTCTATTACTTCTGCCAAACAGCAATGTCAATACAATGTTGTGTTCCGGTTTGAAGAATATTGTAGCCAGAGTAATTACTGCACATACATACATAAACTCACGCCTAATACCCAGAAGGGGTACGCAGAGGTGCCAGGACACCCACATTTTGCTTTGTATGTTCTGTCCCACAATGTGATAGATGGCGAGCCTATCGCACTATCGGGCACAAATTCCTGACTCTGGACTGATAATGAATAGAAAAATCCAGTATCACCTTACCCAACCCGGGATTCGAACCCTAGACCTCAACTTTGTAATCGTACGATTACAACCTCGGTGGCGTAGTTGTACCTTAGTACACTTAGTAGTGAGGCAATTACTGCACATATTGAGACTTAACATCATATTATGTCTCAAGATGGCAAGCGCAGTGGAATGTCAAGCATTGTTTTGTAATTCATGGTGTTTGGTTTTGCTTGTCTATGAGTGGTTGTATCGCTTACCATGTCGTGAATGGCATGCACGACTGACCATTGACTTCAACGAAAAAAATATTTGCTGCATAGGTACAGATTGCCAAAGGCGTATGTTACACCAAATCTTTAACACTGCTGAAATATCCTTTCCCTAAAGATTTTCACAACAGTTTGTCTGAAGCGATCACAAACCCTTGCCGTAATAATTCCAAGGTTATTATTATAATTTCTAGTACAATAAATATACAGATACAGATACAGATACACAACACTTTATTGAACACCACATAACATAAAATAACAAAAAAATAATAATAATAGAAAAACTTACAAATAGTGAACATCTGGCGGTCTTATCGCTAATAGCGATCTCTTCCAGACAACCATATGGCAATAGAATAGGACATTAAAGAAAAAATAATAGTGGGTGTTTATTGTGTGTGCGTGACATAGTAACAATAATGATTAGGAGTAGGAAAATATATATATACTAGCGGCCCGACCCAGCTTCGCCTGGAGGCAGATATTTTTTTATTCCACTTCACACCAAATACGTGCTATTGTTTTATATAAGCTCTTGTATACCTAAACTTGACGTATCCTACGGTCCTGTTAATCCCGTCCCATCGCGCTTGTCCAGTCACTTCCCGATCCATCCCGTCCTTTGTCTTCATTTTCCATCCCGTCTTATACCGTATAATTTACATTTCGTCCTATCAAATCTGTCAGCTATCCCAGTCCTCTCCCGTATCTCGTATTCTATTATATCCCATCTCTCCATATCCGAAAAGTATGCCTTGTACATTTTTGTCATTAAACACTTTAGCGATTTTGATTATCCATGAAATATTCCATACTTTATTTCACCCCCACAATGCTGTTTTCCCAATAATATTGCACGCCATTACGTTTTGTTAGTAATAAAGAGTTGAAATATAAGTTTTCATAGAAATAACTTCAGTGGTTTCGATTTTCTTCGTCATAACATTTCAACCCTTTTTGACCCCCCTTTAGGTAAAATAAAGCCTACCTCACTCAGAGACGATATACATTTCTATCAGTGAATTATAGCGAAGGAAAGGCCAGTGTAAGAATTCCTGATAAAAGTGACATTCGATCCATGTTCGATCTTGAATAGAAGTATTAATAACTGAACATTATTGAATTTTTAATAATATTCAATATTGCCATAATTGTTTTTCGTTAATGCCAATTGTCACCGCATCGTACTCTTTTTTGCAAGTTATAACTGTCCAATATTTATGTAGCTTAATATATACTCCTTTGTTTACACAAAATAAATTTTTGAACGCATGCATAAATATTTGACAACCAATTTAAATGTCAACCACTTTTCATTACTGTCATTAATTTACATATTTAAAATCTAAAATACGCCATTAATCGAATACTGTGGATATATGTTGTCGATTCGAAACCTTTATTTAAATACGTTATTTAATTTGAGGGAAGAGTTTACCGTATCGACGGTATGAAAATTAAATGTTTGACAGTTACAAACCCATGAGCATTTTGTATGGCAAAATGGTTTTTTCCTTTATTTTATACTTTCGTCAAATTAATCGAGATAAAAACTATCTCACCCAGTAAGTTGGAACAAATAACACATATCTACAAAATTTTATTATAATCAGTTGAGTGGTTTAGGAGCCCATTGAGGACAAACAACGTGACACGTGAATTATATATATTAAGATAAAAAAAAACAAAGCATATAAATACATACACATATATGATACAAATATTAAACTAATACATTCGTTATAGCATGTTATATAAGACAAGATCGATAAAATAAAACCCAGACTAGGAACTATGTATGAGATAATTTGGAAAGAAAATAATTTTCAATTTATTTTTGAAGACGTTCAGCGAAGGCGCCTGTCGAATTGTCAATGGCAGCGCGTTCCACAAGCGAACAGCCTGAATGGTAAAAGATCCGTCAAAGAAAACACTGCCGTGTTTAGGAGTCTTTAATTTCAGATTCTCTGACGATCTTAAGGCACGAGAATGAGAGCAATGAAGGTAATCAAAACGTTCTTTAAGATAATGGGGAGAACTAGGGTTAAATAAAATGTTAAAAAGAAGACAAAGAATATGAGTATTCCGGCGAAGGCGGATAGGGAGCCACTTGAGCTTAGAGCGAAATGCAGATATGTGGTCATATTTGCGCAAACCAAATATAAACCGTAAACAAAAGTTTTGGAGCCGCTCAAGTTTATCAAGTTGAACTTGGGTTAGGTCAAGATAGCAGACGTCTGCGTAATCTAGCACAGAAAAAAGTAGAGATTGTGCGAGCGAAATTTTGGTGGCAATGGGTAGGAAATTTCGAAGTCGCTTCAGAGTTGCGGCTGACGCAAACATCTTCCGACTCGTAGCAGCTAGCTGTGGGCCCCAAGATAAAGTTCGATCGAATATCACCCCAAGGTTTTTAACTGTTTCACTATAAGGTATTATAACGTCATTAAATATCACCGGAGGGAGGTTTAGCCAGTCAATTTTCGCTGTTAAACGTGAGCTTCCAATTATGATGACCTGAGTTTTTGCAGGATTTACCTTGAGCCCAAAACGATTTCCCCATTCAGAAATCTTAACCAAGTCTGAATTAATGATATTAATTGCATCATTTAGTTTTACCAATGGGGCTTGGTTGTAAACTTGAATAAATATATCACATATAAATATTGTTAGTCATGGCCATTGAGGTATTATAATAGAGCGGACATCGGGAACAAAATCTCTGCGTAATGTGCGTCCACGTGGATACACAGTGAAGCGAGAACGAAGATAATGATACTTCGTAGGCGTGACAGAGACAAAAATAGAAGGAGCGGTACCGCACCCTTCATATTATTTATTTATTTATTCTTAACTGCACATAAAGAGGACAACATTAACATATAACATACAAAAAAAGTACAGAAGGCGGTCTTATCGCTCTAGGTGATTTCTTACAGACAACCTTTGGATACGAGATAAGGAGAAGAAGAGAGGATAAGAGAGAATATTGTTACAAACATTTTGTTTGCAGTGTCCCCTCTAGTATATTATTATCTCAATGTTGATGGTACATATTCTTCCGCTAAACCAGTTCTAGTTGGTTGCGACTTGCGTAGTTTTACACGGAGTTGGATGGCCAGTGACCTGAACTGAAATTCGCTACAAAGTTGATTGCTCTGCGGCCGGACTTGACAGAAGTTGTGCTCTGATTCCACAGTATTGGAATTCTATTGAAATTCTATCGGCCCGATTACATTTTAAGCCAAATAGTTTGTAATCTGATGACAGTTGTAGAATTCGCATGTATGGATGACATATTATATGATAATGTTTATTGATTTTAATGAAGTTTAGTATTGTCTTCATAGTCCGGTCATTTTAGACATAAAAATAGTGGTCAAATAATAAAAATTCCGACAGAGCCAAAATTTTGTGGACAGCTTGGGTTTACCATCGGAAAGAAATCTTCAAAAGTCCCCATCGATCCCATGTGTGCTAAAAAAGTTATTCGGGGTCAAATGTCAAAATTTCAGTTTTTTGGATTTTTCTCGAAGATGGCAAGTTTTTTCGAAAAATAACCTCAGACCAAATTTGTAGATCCAAAAATTCTCGACAAAAAAGTTTCAGTCATTTTTTTTCTAAGAGTCACCATTTCTGAGATATCGCGACTGCAAGAGTAACGTTATACATGATATGCACACATTTCCACGCCACCTGTGAGGTAGTGTACTCGACGCGTTTTTTTTTAACGTGGTTTCCCAGTAGTCCTACTCCACGCGCTGTCAAGATGTAAATTTCAGGGAAAATTCTATTCTAAATGCATAATGAATATTGATATTGATATTGATTTTTATTGGGTAGGTATTGAGTTTAAGTGTCGTTCTGATTTATTTTCATATTTTAGTCTGATTCATACTCCTCAAAGTCTACTTCAATAGTCATGTCTTCTTCGATTTCTCCTTCTTCCTCTTCCTGGATGTTCAAAAATTGTTCAAATGAAGATGAATCAGCTGTTTCTTCATCAAAATCACACAAGCCTTCCTCTATTGCAGGGGTTCCCAAAGTGTGCGCCGCGGCACCCCGGTGCGCCGCAGTAAGTAAGAAGGGGCGCCGTGAGCCGATCCCCCATTTTAATAATTTTCCGAAACCATGAATATTTTTAACAATATTTTGAGGGCTCATTTCCCAAGTAACTACTTACATACGCTCGTTCATTTGTAACCGGTTTCGAACTCATGCTCACGCATCCATAACTTTCCCCGCCCATGCCTTGACCCTTCATATTGATTTGACTGAATGTTTTTGTGATTCAGTATTGATTTTCTAAATTATCTCTTTCAATTAAAATTCGTCACAAATATATTTCAAGTCAGCTTTAAATTGAGTATTTTTATTTTTCTGTACCTATCTATCTAACAACTATTATTGTAGGTACAGTCAGCAACATAAGTCGCTACACATTCACGAGATTTGGAATTATATTATCATCCAAAATAATAATTATTTTCAATATCGTATGGCTCTTCTCGGCATAGATGACTTTACTTGGTTATATTTTACGACTACAGAGCAGTACGTACAAATTTTAATTCATAAAAAGATTATCAAAAAATGTGAAGTGTTCAGCGACTTATGTTGCTGACTGTACCTATTTATTTTGAATGTCAATATCAACTACATAGCTAAGGTACATAGCTAAGGGAGTCGTGACAAAATACTAAACTTGTAAGTGCGCCGCCGACTGAAAAAGATTGGGAACCCCTGCTCTATTGTATTCAATTCAACATTTGAACAAGACTGACCTCGGCAATTCGTACACGCTAGTGAACATAGTAACCCTACTTGCAGCCACATTTGCCGCTGCAATCTTTTTTGCAATTGCAAAAAAGACTGCGCAAAAGTATTTACAGATACTTTACCTCAAACAATAATTACCAAAGGAATTCACTTTCTTCTTGCTGTTTATGGAGCTCCAAAAAAAATTAATTGCGTTGATAAACACCGATATTCAACCTTTGTCAAAAATACACGAAACAAGAAGCAAGTACAGCTGTCATGTCTTCCTCCAACATCGGCATCTGCTATTCAACATTTGTATTGGGTATATTATCAAGTTCAGACGTGGCTAGGCAATCAATTGAACCCGGAAGACTGGGGTTGGAAAAGAATAGATAATACTTTGGTACCGATTCAAACTTTACTGCCACCCGCTCCAGGAAACTTTTTAATTCCATTTTTTTTGTAATTGCAAAAAAGATTGCAGCGGCAAATGTGGCTGCAAGAAAGTAGGGTTACTATGTTCTCTAGCGTGTACAAATTGCCGAGGTCAGTCTTGTTCAAATGTAGAATTGAATACAATAGAGAAAGGCTTATGTGATTTTGATGAAGAAACAGCTGATTATATAAGACATGACTATATGAAGTAGACATTGAAGAGTATGAATCAGACTAAAATATGAAAATAAATCAGAACTACACTTAAACTCAATACCCAATAAAAATCAATATCAATATCAATATTCATTATGCATTTAGAATAGAATTTTCCCTGAAATTTACATCTTGACAGCGCGTGGAGTAGGCCTACTGGGGAAACCACGTTAAAAAAAAACGCGTCGAGTACACTACCTCACAGGTGGCGTGGAAATGTGTGCATATCATGTATAACGTTACTCTTGCAGTCGCGATATCTCAGAAATGGTGACTCTTAGAAAAAAAAATGACTGAAACTTTTTTGTCGAGAATTTTCGGATCTACAAATTTGGTCTGAGGTTATTTTTCGAAAAAACTTGCCATCTTCGAGAAAAATCCAAAAAATCTGAAATTTTGACATTTGACCCCGAATAACTTTTTAAGCACACATGGCATCGATGGGGACTTTTAAAGATTTCTTTCTAATGGTGAACCCAAGCTGTCCACAAAAATTTGGCTCTGTCGGAATTTTGTTATTTCAAATGTCTAAAATGACCGGACTATCAGCTGTGTAAAATCCATAGTCATCATTTACATTATTACCTCAGATGAGCAAAACCGAATAAAATATTTTGTAATGAGAATGTACGTAGATTTCATATAGTAGTGTAAAAAGATAACTTCTATGGTATTAAGCACGTACCCTTAAAATGTTGCGGTATATTTAACAAAGCAGAGGCTTGAGAACTTGTATTTATCTTGAGAAAATATTAAAAAATGTAAACAAAATAACTAGATTTTGATAGATGAATACGCATTTTTTCATCTTCCAATCAATTATTAGAATCACATACCGCACAAAATATACCGACTGTCAAAATATAAGTGTATGAAACCATAGTGATAACTTTACCTACCATCGAAGGTTAAGCAGTTAGTTCAAAGTTAAAATGAAAACAAACTGCCGGATTAATGCCAGTATAGTTTCCTACAATTTAAACGTTACACAATGAACAAATAGGTTAATTACTCATGCTAGTTACAAAAGGTTGGGTATTCTGGCCGAAATAGCTTACGCCGGTATTAAAAAGTCATTACAATCAGCGGCCAACTGCCAACACTAATTCATACGAGCGACCGTTGTTCAAATTTTAAATCCATATTTTAAACCAACTTTGTTATAAAATGTAAATTATTTTATTCACGATACAGCTTTAATGGGGAATTCTGAGAATTAGTTAATTACATTCATGCTCTTGTAAATATGATAATTGCCTTATTGGTCTCGTTCCAACACATTGTATAAACCATAATTCTCTGGAATCGCATCCCAGATCACAGCAAGCAACGGAAGAAATTTTCTATGTGAAAAAAAAAATTAAACATGTCATACAGAATATATGTCAAATTACAGGTTGAATCATTTAAACGGGGATCTTTAGTGTGTAAATTAAACCATTATAATATTCCTAGAAACTGTATGAAAAATAATATATACTTCCTCACAAAACAAGTAGATTCCTGGAAAATTACATCAACAAGGCTCTGCAATTTCAGCTTGCATTCACCGAGGGGACTTTTATCCACCAAATTTGAATAAACCCAGTCATAATTCACTACTACCATAAAAAATAACTGACTCGTTATCCGTCACTTAACGGTGTCCTCAAAGATAAAGTTTCACGGGGGAATGCGTTTAAGTGACTTAAATCCATTCCTGTTGAGGATGTTTATGCAATCTCTTAGTCACTCGCGAAGGGTGTAATTAGGGTTACCAAAGAGACATCAGTTGCGTCGTGTTTTACAGTCGATTTAATCTTGGCATTTGCTGTCGTTTTTGGGATGTTCTTTTTTTAAATTACATTATAATTCATAGAATATTAGCTTGTAAGGGCTTAAACAGAATGTCGCAATACTTATAGTGTTAGTAATAAGAATATTGTAACTATTAACTTTCTTAGTTGTAATAATGGGTTAATGCCTACTGCTATGATTTGAGGCAGAGTTTTAGGTTTTAGTTCTTTGTCCTTTCCATGGATGTATTGACAGAAAAAGCCTTTCTTTCTAGTCACTACCGATGTCAAAGTATTAGGTATCTCTTGTCTTTAAATCTTCTGAGTTCTGATATAAATAAATAAATAACACCCAACAGTCACACACATAGTCCTGACCCCACACTAATATCGAGTCTTGTGTCGTGGGTATCAGGAACTACGAGAGAATTTACGGTCTCACAAACACCCAGACCCGACAGAAATATTTGTGGGCCGCACAAACATTTCCCCGGTGCGGGGATCGAACCCACGGCCTCTCGTTTCACAGGCGGCGTCTAACCAACTGCGCCACGGAGGCTGTCAATATATATGTATATTGTTGGGGTTTTCTTAACTCGTAACGAGAGCAGGAGTGTGTGATCGCCTGTTGGTAAACGGACCAGACGCAAATGCCAACATCCTCACGGTGGTCGCGAGTTCAAATCCCAGGGTACACCTCTGACATTTCGGAGTCATGTGTGGTTTGATAATAATCAACCACCATGTACTTTAACGGTGAAGGAAAACATCTTGAGGAAAACTGCATATTATAGCGAATTTGTAAGAATTTATATGGTATGCAAAGTCCGCCAATCCGCACTAGGTCAGCGTCCTCTCGATTGTAGAGGAGGCCCGTACCATGCCATTGGAACATATATGGGCTGATACAATACAGTATCGCTTAACTTGTAGAGTGTCTGACATGGCTTTTTGCTGTGATATCCAAGACTAATGTCTTTAAATGCAAGCTTACTATATTAAGCTTTAAAACGACATTACATCACAGTAAAATCAATGCAATGTATTTCATCAACTGATTATCATATTCAAACTCATCAAATCTGAAATTATACATTTTCCAACTGACACGATCTTTTCCGTTTTGAATAGTAATTGATTAAATAAATATAGTAAAATGTAAATATTCACTACTTATATTAAACGTTAATAGTGCAAAAAAAAAAGCAAAATCTCAGTCAAAACAACTTTTCTAATCAATATTCAGCACGTGACAACCCTAAATGTAACGCAGAGAGGGACGGGCAAAAAGCTTATCTTATTATGCGGTGCAGTATAATGTAGCGTCGAGTAATGGAGTGCGAATGTCCCATCTTGAATGCAGCGGGAGTCCTCACCACAAGATGTCTGGATGGCCAGGCTAAAAAAAATCCACAGAATTTAATTAAGAAACGTTTCTGAGCGAGAAGGATTTGTTGGTAGAAAGAGAGATAAGAAAAATATAAAAGATATGTATATAATTTAAAGTGCGTGGTGGCCTGTTGGTAAACGGACTAGACGTGACTGCCAACATGTTCACGGTGTTCGCGGGTTCGAATCCCAGGGCACACCTCTGACTTTTCGGAGTCATGTGTGTATTGATAGTCAAACACCATGCACTAAAACGGTGAAGGAAAACATTGTGAGGAAATCTGCATACCATAGCGATTTATAAAAAAATCTATGGTATGTAAGTCCGCCAACCCGCACTAGGCCAGCGTGGTGGACTATATGGCCTAACCACTCTCAATCGTACTCTCGATTGTAGAGGAGGCCCGTGCCCTGCAGTGGGACGTATATGGGCTGATACATATAATTTAAATAGTATTTATGTTACTGTTAGCGCTTGATAAATAGGTCCTGAGACATAGTACAATGATAAGTGGTGATTAGGCGAAATAGTTTTTGTATTTATAATAGTCAATAATATTATTAATTTATACAAAGAAAGGAAGGTTACCGACATAGCCCATAGGATTGGCAAGTTGAAGTGGCAGTGGGCCGGGCACATAGCTCGTAGAACCGATGGCCGTTGGGGCCGAAAGGTTCTCGAGTGGAGGCCACGTACAGGCAAGCGAAAGGTCGGACGCCCGCCTACAAGGTGGACGGACGATCTGACTAAGGTTGCAGGAAGTCGCTGGATGCAGGCCGCTTTTGAGGCTTTTGAGGCCTATGTTCAGCAGTGGACTTCCTGTGGCTGATATGATGATGATGATGATACAAAGAACACTTTTAGCTTATTGCGTTAATACCAAGGTAGTTTTGTGAGCAGAGACGATGAATATGAAACGTACTGTGTCTGTTTTTTTACTTCTTTGAATAACGAAACGAGAACGAGCTGTTCGCTACATGGTAAGCGATATGGCCACTCATGGACAGTACCAATGCTAGGCATTCCACTGCGCTCACCATCCTGAGACATAAGATATTAAGTCTCAATATATCCAGTAGTTACTCTGGCTACAATGTTCATTAAACCGGAACACAACAGTGCATTTACACTGCTGTTTGGCGGGTGAAATGGACATTGCGGTGGTACCTACCCAGACGGGCCCTCACATACCTATGAGAGACCAAACACCATAAGTGTCTATAATGAAAGTTAACATTTTACATCCATATATGCATAAGCTTACCTCTTTCTTCTTTCGGGGTAGGCAGAGACTGCAGAGTGTAAGTGGCATTAGGATGCAAACACTTTCTTTCATTCGTTAATTATTTTGCTATGCTTTCTTCTGCTATGAGTAGCATGAAGAAATTAATGTATAAATATTTTCTTCAAATAATTCACGTTGATACCCAAACTTCTGTTTTAATATATAAAAAATATACATAATAATTAAACAATTAATGGTCATACCCCTAGATATTTATATTCATCGTCAAGTAATAACATATTCAAAATGTAATTTTGGCAGAGTCCCTTGGCAAAGTTGCAGTATACGTATGGGCTGTTGAAATTGTTATAGAATATGTTATTGAAATTGACTTAATTGCAGTGGTTTTGCCAAGAATAAACACTTTTTTTTACTATAAGGATCCATGCAGTTTAATTTAGTATTTTTGTGTATGTAAACGGGATGGAATAATGGCGTGATCGAGAGGAGGCATATACCCAACAGAGGGTTGACACGGGCAAAAAAAAAAAACATATACATAGTTGTGACCACACACTAAGATTAATTAAATCTTGTGTCGTAGGTATCAGGAACTACGAGAGACTTTGCGGCCCAACAAACACCCGAAAAAAACATTTGTTTCGACACAGCGATCGAACCAGCGGCCTCTCGTTTCACTGTCGGTGACTTACCAACTGCGCCACGGCGGCTTTCAAAAATAAAGAAGATAGGCCCTTAGACGTGCTTAAGTGGACATCGCAAATAAAATCTGTGTGCGTATATAAGTAGTAAGTATTAATATTTGTACTATGTATCTCCTAGTTTCTAGTATACCTAAACGCTATAATTTACCCGACTTTATCCTTTGCTCGAATCACTATCTTGTCTTACATTTGCGAATACATTTAACACTAAGACAGAGCACACAAGAAGCAAATCTGGGTAAATCATTTGCTTAGCGTTTGTGGACAAATCGCTGTTGCAGTCTGGTGTGAAGATCTCTAGTGATTTGCAACTTCGAATATCTACGCTTTAGTCGATGCTCTGGTAGAACTTACGTAACGGCTGTGTTTAGTCAGTTCAGAACTAAATTTAGTCATAGCATCGATATCAATGTTACACATTAATATATCTCAATGGTCAAAACTCAAAATTATCCTACATACAATTAAAAAAAATGATGTTTTGTATGGAAAGGCGACTTAAAGTCGTTTATTAAAATCTGTTTTTTATATTAGTAAACAAGTACCTCGCTTTGTTTTATGATTATACTTGGGCCGCTCGGGAACATTTTACAGCTGAAATAAAATTGCAGTGTAAGGAAATCGGAACAACAGTTAATAATATTACTTACATACATAAATAACATGGATATCAGAAACTGCTAAAGGTGTTGCAACCCCATAACATCCACAGCAAATGCAAATATTTGTTGATCACACAAAGATTTGCCTGTATGCGCCCTAACTCGCGTCGCGGCGTCTGAATTTACTTTTTAAACCAAACTATTCAGGATAATAATATTGACGTAATTTGTTACACCAAAAAATATTTTAAATCAACCACACAAGAAGAAATAAACTGCTGCGTTAAGAAGAAACTGAATGAATAGGCACTTAATTCATTATATCTCCAGACGATTCCGTTATAAAAGTCAGAATTTATAAGTTATTTTTCCTTAGCCGTATTTACTGGTGTATTTTGAACACAAAATATTTTTTAAGCCCGTGGTGCCCGTGAGACATTGTCGGGAATCTCGTAATGCTGCTAATCTCGTTTTAATTTATATGTAAATTTTCTGAATATTATCTCAAATGCGAAACGTTTGCTCCGAAACTTTTTCACAGATATTTTAATATTATAGCAATCGTTCCCTTATTTCCCCTTTTATTACGTCGACTTTTATCTTTAATTCCGTAGACATGCCATAGGAACGCAATGATTGCTGGGGAGAACGGGGTGGGTAGAAACAGAGAGAAAAATGTATAATGAAGTTCCGCTGAAGCCCGCTTTCCGTTGCTTTGTTGCCATTCTTTAAATCTAATCAAGGGATACGCACCGTAATAGACAAATGAGAAAGACAAATTCCCCGCTTTGGTATCTGTGTCTGTGTTTACAACTTTGCTATTGGTTAAAGGGGGAATAATCGGAATTGTATTCCTTTTATTTACGACACACATAGGTCTTATTAATTACGTTTACGCTTATTTATGAAGTGGTGGAGCGTTTCATATAAAGTATTTTCTTATATTAAACAAAACTTTAAAGAATTTATATGTAAAAAAAGTTCTTCAAACTACAACATAAATCATTCAACTTGCGCATAAAATAGCCACAACATCGGTAAATCTTACATCGAAACCTGCCTTTGAATTGTATAGGAAAAGGAAGGGGAGATGGGGGAAGTAAAGTCTGCGTGGTCTCCGGCAACATCTATGCAGATAACAAGTATCAACGTGTTTAAAGAATTATTCCCTCTGGTTGAACGATATATCCTGTCGGTGTGTACCAAACGTCCAATAAATTCTCGTGCACAAGTTTCGCAAAAACATTGATACAACTCGGGAACCACCTGCTTAAATTTTAATGTTGAGATACGAGCAAGGGTAATGTATAGACGTACGGCATAAACTTAAACGCGTCGGAACGTTTTAGTGATTTCCATTGCCATATTTTAGACGGATATAGAGGATGTTTAAAAACTGTATAACTAGTGCAAATTTAAAATTACAGTAAGATTTTTCTTAACAGAAAAAAAGATTTAAATATTACAAAAAACTAATACATCTTTTTTTTTTCTGGTGGTAGATCTTTCATGTGTGAGAAGCCGCTTGGAAGAACAGCAGTGTAAATGCACTGTTGTGTTATGATTTGAAGGAAAATTTACTCAGAATAACTAGTAGATGTAACGAGTGTTGAGACTTTACATCTTATGTCACAGAACGGCAAGCGCAGTGGATTGCCAAGCATTACTTTGTAATAAAAATAATCATGTTGTTTGGTTTTGCTACCGTGCATGAGCGGTTGTATCGCTTATCATCAGGCGAATGTCATACACTTCTCGCCATTGACCGCAATAAAAAAAATATAAAATATAAAAAAATGCGAATAGTATTAATATATTCCATTATATGGGCTTTCATTTAGACTGATTGATAAAATTGTAAGAGGTAATTAAGTAGTTGCCCAATTATCTTTCTCATGAAATGTAATTTTTATAATTTCATAAAACAGGATAAATCTATACAAAGAAAATATAGTGCACAAAATCCATACAAGACTTCATCAAAAGGATCAGAGCACATACATAGTACTATCTTCCCAGAAACCGGTATAATACGTGTGTACGTATTAATCTAATGGATGCAAGTTGTACCGTCCAGCCGGCTTTGTATAAAACTGGTGTCAGTTTTCATTAACAGATGACTTTCCCGCATTGACCAACCCTTTATAAATCGAAGTTGGTTTGTATGCTAGGGCTGTCACTACTGCATAGATGTAACTACGGTCTTATTCATAAATAGTTAATAAACCTATTTTAGTTTTTTTTTTTTCATTTGTTTTTTTTTTTGTTTTGGAATATTTTGTCCCTTTTGAGTGATTTTTGAATTCAGAGCGAAGTAGACAAACATTGGATAATAAATATAGGTTTTAGAATTGATTAAGAATAAGGACACTAATGTTAGTGAGTTGGCTATTCATGTAAAAACTAGAGTCTATGCCACTTTTTTTAACGTATTTTTATTCAAAGATGTAAATGTTTTCTTTGCATTAGATAACGAGCTTGATAATAGTAGACTTGAATTGATTAGACCATTATGCTGTGAACAGCAAGCACACATTACTTCAGAGAATATGTTACTACCATGGCACCAATATACATACTGCCTCGTCTAATACGTGTAGAGTCTAGTTGTAGTCTCATGTTAGCTAAAATATCAATAATTTTACTGTCTCTCATATGTGGGAGGCCATCTCGGTGGGTACCATCGCAATGTCTATTTCTAAAAGCACTGTTGTGTTTCGGGTTGAAGGACATTGTAGGCACTACTGGACATATTGAGACTTAACATCTGATGTCTCAGGATGGCGAGCGCAGTGGAATGCCAAGCATTGCTTTGTAATTCAAGGTGTTGTTTTGTTTTGCTACTGTTCATGAGCGATCGAATCGCTTACCATCAGGTGAACGGCATGCTCGTCTCGCCACTCAAGGCAATAAAAAAAAAAAAACTTGGCTGTGGCTATTTAGATTCGAAACAATAATTCAAACTCTCATAAATTATTTTATGAAATTGAAATAAAACTATTATTTACGGATTTTATCGCGAATTTAGTTTATTTTTTTAAATTTTTGACTTCCCGACGTTTCGATTACTTTACAGCTTTCGTGGTCACGGGGCGGTTCTTTTATGAAAGTTTGAATTCGAATGAAGTTTGAAATTCGTTTGAAGTTTGAAATCGAAGTTTGAGTCGAATACGTACTTGTAACACTGCTTAACATCTGTGGGGCTAATATAAGAAGTAACTGGCAGCTACACAGCTAAAGAACACATAAATTCACTTCCTAGTGGCTTAGACATACATTAATAATTCAAACAGGCACTTAAAACAGCGTTTTAACTTTCAACTGTTCGTCACTAGCCCTAGTTTCATATAAATCATATAGATGTAAGACCGTATGTCCATGCATATGTACAGGGCCGCACTCGGACGAGTATCTCTTAGTTAATTACCATCACTTGACATCCGCTGTCCTGCTACCTGTTAGCTAATTGACATCGGGACGGCTCGACAACTAAAGCCAGGGAGCCGGATTTACCGGTGAATTTTCCCCTCGCTCCGGCCCTGTCTGTCGTGTGATTTGTAACTTTGCGGTGTAAAAATACGTTTTGTTTGGTCCGTTTCAGTGATAGTACTGGGTGGTTTTGTTTTATTTTTATTGATAAAACATAGTTGAAAATAGTAACGTAATTAAAATTGTTTATAAGAGAGTTACGTTAGTCGCCTTCGGAAGGAGGTTTTTAAAAACACAAATTTTAATTAGGACAAAAATAAAATATAATCAATTATTACAAATTGAACTTAAACTAATTATAGCACTAATAAATTTGGTTGTCGCGACTTTCCTCGACGGCGATCGAAGAAGAAAAGCACTGCTGCCCGGTGATGGTGGTCCGACGATGCTGGTGGGTCATCGGCGTGAGTAATTCATATGGAATCTGCCGACTGTGCAGATTCGTGGGAACTTTTTGGGAGTTTCGTTAGGGGCGACACGTAACAAGAGAGAGGAGAGGGTAGAGTAGCTAAGCTGTAAGATATTTTTATGATTTGTAAACTATGAATCAACGATTAAATAAATAATATGTGACTTTAAATCGTCAAGTGTGAAGTTCAAGTATTCCCCTTCCAATCTTATTAATGTGATCATTTTAAAAATTAAATGAGCCATAAAGTTATTTCCTCTTAAGTATTATTAAAACTGTAAATAAGATGACATATGGTAAATTAATTTGCAATGAGTAAAATAATTTGCATTAACCCACATGAACTTTTCCCACCAATAGTAAAAGCTCTACTGATTTCATTATCCATTAAATGTAACATAAATATAATAATACACAACATTTTACTTATAAAATAAAACACAAACGAAAATCTGTTACTTCTAATCTGGTTCACAAAGTATGCTAATAGACCCCACCGAACAAAGTGCGCAACTCTCTATTATAAAAAAGGAACTAACCATTGAATTGTAGTGACGAGTGGACCCACCATTCTCTTGTTTCCATTTAATTAAAGTGGAAATACGGAGTCACGGCGCGGGCCCGGGCCGGGCTTAGTCCACTTGAAAAAGTTAGATTCGCTTTGCAAATGAGATTAAGTCTTATGGAACCGTTGGTTTTATAGTGTTGTATTTAATTCAGACGAGTTCAATTGAAATAGCCTGATAAAGTTATGATCGTGGGACTTTTTACTTTTACGGAGTGTTGGAGATGTAAATGAAAGATTTATGATTTGTGTTAAAAGTTCACTAGAACATTTTTAGAATATTCGTTTGTCCTCATGGATTTCCTCAGCATGATAATATTTATAGCGTGATCGTCTATGAGTTTTTATACAAAAAATATTTCTAAGAAGTGTAAACAGGTACATTAAGAAACAAATTACATACCCAAGCGATTTGTAGGAATTTCTATGGTGTGTGAATTCCGCAAACGCACAAGGCCAGCGTGGTGGCCTAACCACACTCAATCGTACTCTCGCATGTAGAGGAAGCCCGTGCCCTGCAGTCATGGGACTTATATGGGCTGATACAGTACAGTGCACAGGTATAATTATACAAATACCAACAGGTATCATTTATATAATTTGTAATTTTAATATTACCTGCCTTATTGACAATAATCTTACAGAAAGCATTCTAAATCTCACACAACCATTATGAAATCCCAACCTCTAGAGCAAAAAAATATTACCCTGTATATCACCTGGTAATGTTAATTGAATCAACAAACGTCAAGCAAAAATAACAACAAATTAAATATCTAAAAACAAAGCGTGAAGAGGGGAACGACGAAATTAAACAAGCATCAAGGTAGGCGAACATTGAAATAAGAAAGACGGTAAAAACCCCGCAGACATGGCCTGTGTTCCCCGTTAATTAAATTCGGTCGAAGCACGTGTCCCAACGGCTCTTAGGAAATATTAATTTCCCGGTTACCTAGGCATCTGAAATCTGAACAAAACTGCCTTTGTGATGGCGAGGGTTAAGATTAACGGGCAAGGTACAATTTTATTAGCATTTTTCCCTTTTTCCGGAGCCCCAAGCTCATTTCCTGTCTAGTAATTTATTGCGGTGGCTGCGCGAAGCCGTGAAATTAGTGATATCAAATAGCAGTCATAACCCTCCTCGTGTTTGCGCAGAGGAAATTTAATTTTGACATTCGATTAAGAGGTATTGTAATAAAATAACTCGTTTGGGGTGTACTGGATTCTTTGTTCATGACAAATATACATTTTGTGAGAATAATTTGTTAAGAATTTAATTCTATAGGAAATTAGACGATTTCAATGTGTGTTAACCTTGAAATCACAGGAAGCTTTCTGTTACTGTTCGTTTTATTTCATGATATGAAAAAACTATATTAAGAAATGTGTAAAAGTTTTGTCCACTTAAATTTTTTTGCAATCCTCAACATTGGTAATCATCTTTTATACTCATTACAAGACCAAGTAACATTTTTGAACTTTAGGACTTTGTTAGCAGTAGAATAAAAATTATCTTAATTAAAACCTTTTCTTCTATTAGATAAACCATATTATCACAAGACGCACCTATCCGTCTAGCAACGACCCTCAATCAAAGCGGTCTGGCCGTGTCCCTATTTGGCCAGCCAACTCGTGCATTACCGAAATTGTGCGGAACCAATTTTCTTTATGCGATACATTCGTACATCGAGATTTATTCTGTTGGAATACGCAGCGTAATCATATCTGTAAAAATGAATGATGGGCAATGCAAGAATCTTTATTTATTGTGGGATATCTTTATGTTTTAAGCTGAGGTATATTTTGGGTTCTTGTATGGAAATATTATCAGACTTGCTATAGTAAAGTGATTAGGCTAGTTAGGCTAGATTTTAGATAGAGTTTGGAGACCGAGGAATATGTTTAGTGTGTTAGAAAAATATGCCCGTATTTCAATTATCTTCTATTTTGGCAGGGACAACCTTACCATGATACCCCTTAGTGGCTAAATGCAACAAACATTCAAAAATAAGTTAAACACACATTCTCCACAACAAGAAGCTATTTTAAAAGTCCCTGAATATACAATATAAATATTTCATAGCTACCGGGTATAAAAATAAATATTTATAAACGATAATCCTAGAAATAACAAATATGACAAACAAAAAATGCAAAATTATGTAGGTATTGATACAAAACAAAATTCTGAGTATTCTCACGTAATCCCGCATTATTTAACAATTCGATTACAATAACTGCAGCATTCGTTTCATTGCAGTAATTAACGTCAATAGCACGCAATATACAGCAGTAATAATTTCATAAAGAATATTTCGGCAACATAATTATTAGCGCTGCTTTTAAAATGAAACGATGGCTCCCCAGAGCAACGGCTGTCTCCTTTAATAGACACATTGATGTATTCGTCCCTATGCAGCGGAAATGAGAAGAAAAACTTCTGGATATAATAAAACCTGTTTGCATCCCTCGCGGCTTAATGATGTTATGTCCCAGGATAATTGTGAAATTGGAGATTTGATAAGATTTCCAGAAGGAAGGGGACAATTATGTTGTTTGCAACTCCTCATTATTTTCACTTTGATTAATTTCGATGCGGGTTAAAGACAAGATATTTTCTCTAAGAGACTTGCCGAGCTCCGGAGTTCGGTGCCAATTCTTTGCGTGCACTATAGATCCTGGCTGGCAGGAGTTGCACTGATGAGTAATTTTTTTGTGTAAGGGCGACGAATATAAATAGATTTTCAGGTTGGTGATCGATAATGGTAATAGAATATCCGAACCCAATCTTTAAGCGACCACAATATGTACGTACATGGTTGATAGTCCCGTAGTAGATCCCGAAATAGCCATCCACGATAGTTTCACGTTTTGGGCTCATTCTATGTCTATCCGCATAATTGTGTCAACCGGCCAGAAATAAGACCAACTCCAGACATTGGATCTACTTTATTTAGCCTATATTTGACATATCATCAGGTACATTTTAAATCAATTTTACGAGCCAGTTTAAGATTTTAAAATGTGTTATCCCGGAAGGAAACATCGGCACTATTCTCAAATCATAGGTTGATCAACCTTAGGGGTTTTATCAAATCTCTATTTTTATCTTTTCCTGTAACATATACATTAGATTTGTGAGCCGAAGGGCGAAGGGTAAGGTACTCTTTGATGACAAGGGTATCTATTCAAAGAGAGATGCTGTTAGAAGTGTTAGATTTGAGATTAAATTATTTTTAACAGTCGTTCGTTGCAGACCACTTTATTCTTTTTTAAATTATGCATTCATTTTGCTTGAATGGTTGTAAGTGGCGGAGTCGTTAGGTCGCTTTAGAAATCCTATGATCTTTTTACTAGTCTAATACGTAGCTAAGCATCGTGAATTAGGGTCAAAATCCTATGTATGTAGCTAAAGAAAGAGATTGATATACATATATTATAATGAAAACCCTCTCACACAATTCGAACTTAACAAAATTTAAGGCTTGTAGTGTTATAATTACTTTAGAGGTTATATATTTAATTATAATTACGGAAGCTAAACACACAAAGCATAATGTTACCTAAACAGTTGTTGATAATCAGACTATATTAAATTTCAACCCCCATCTTTATACAGATTAGAAACGTTGAAAAATTCGTCGAGCAACATTTCGCACAGATGGTGCTGAAACCGCGAAGTTGAGCTATTATTAATTCTGTTTTCGTGTGGCCGCGGACTAATGTTTCGGCTTATTATTGGGAAATAATGTTAATGTAACGACACGCCACGGTCCCGATCACGCGATCAACGTAAATATAAGTATGATCAAAGTTCAATACACTTTCGTAATGTCCTGATTAATGATTTTCATGAATCACGCGACGAATGTTTTCTAAAGTTTTAATGATAAAACAATCTTTGTTACAGATGTGGTTGACACGTGGTGTTTGATTGGTAAGTAATTATTATTTTTTACTATTTTTTCTTAATGATCTAATTCTTTTATGATAAATATTAAAACACTTGTAATCAGTGAACTATATTTCTTTAACAAATTATGAATCGTTTTGTTTAGTTATGGCTAGTTTAAGGGCAATTCGTAAATTATAATGTACTCGAGTGTCTCGATACATACTAATATGTATACAAAATTAATTATCAAAGACATAGCTGACAAAACTCTTAACACACACACAGCTACGTCGAATTTCATTTTATTTTATCCTCTTTTATATTATAACTAGCGGCCCGGCCCAGCTTCGCCTGGGTGCATATATTTTTTGATTCCACTCCACACCAAATACATGTTATTTTTCCTATAAACTCTTGTATACCTAAACTTGACGTAGCTGTCCTACTGTCCGGCTCAATCCCGTCTCATCCGTCTGTTCAATCTCTTCCCGATCCGTCCCGTCCTTTCTCTTTATTATCCATCCCGTCTTATAACGTGCATTTAAATTTGGTCCTATCAAATCTGTCAGCTATCCTAGTCCTTTCCCGTACCTTCCACTCTATTATATCCCGTCTCTCCATATACATGTACATATAAAGATTGCCTTATGAAATTTTGACATTAAAAACTTAAGCGTTTTTTATTGTTCATCCAATATCCCTTCCCTTAATTCAGCACCAAAATGCTGTTTTTCCAAATAATATTGCACGCCACTACTTTTTGATAGTAATAAAGTAATAATAACATTTAAAAAAATAATTGGCCAAATTGGTCCAGGCGTTGTTGAGTTTTGCGCTTACCAACACATTTTGCGATTCATTTTTATATTATAGAAGAAGAAGATATAGTCCACCCCGCTGCCTTAGTGCGGGTTGGCGGATTTTATTTGACGTAGAAATTAATCCGATAGGTCAGAGGTGTGCCCTGAGATTTGAACCCGTGACCATCGTAAACTTGTTGGCAGTCGCGTCTAGTACGTTACCATATACAAATTAATAAAACCTTCATACTGCCTTACCAGGTGACGTAAGTAATAAAACAAATATTTAAAAATATAAAACTGCATATCGTTTCATTATAATGTCTAGATACGGCATCAACGTACCATTTTTTTTTTATACTTGAGTCTGAAAACAATACTAATGCGGAATTTAAATTTGTCCCCCAGCGCATCTAAAAGTATCAATTCAAAAGACAATGTCGTTTATGAAAACGAAAAATTATAATTAGATATATTTTTGGTGTACTCCGGCAAAACGCTTCGATAGAGTATACCTTGTTTGAAACTGTTGCAATAATCTAAAAAAAACAATGGGCTATTTTGGTAGATATGGACATCGTTTTATTTTACATTTAACAAAATTACGCGCAAGACGCCGTATCTAGATAATATTATATACACGTTGTACACATTTTTTGAATTTTGTTCTATTTCGTCAGCCGTCAATGAAAGACAATGGAAAGATAGATCATTTTACGTTGGATGGTAGTTGAAGCTGGACCGTCTTTTACGTCCCCCGTCAAATAAACAAAGATCATCCTATATTGGCTGGACGCATCACGCTTGAACGATACCCAAATAAATGGTTTTTAGTATCTTCCTTAGAAATTTTCCAATTTTTCTCACTCCTAAAACCTTCCCAGAACTTTTACGAATATTTCAAAACCAAAATAAGCCAAATCGGTTCAGCCGTTCACACGTGATGCCGTGACAACGCGAAACGGGTTTCATTTATATATATATAGATTTATATCCCAAATGTTCATCACGCCCTCATAACAATAGTTTTATACAATGTAACAAACTGTCACCCTCGCATCAATTCGATTGACAGACGCCCCTATCGCCGCTGTATGCAAAAATACTCAGATGAAAAACCCGTTTGAATCGAGAATACTTCAACACGTTGAATGTTCCAACAGATAAGATGTACCTTTATCCCTTCACGTCTCTCTTGCAACCATTTTTCATGTCTTTGTTGGGATGCTGTAGGTATTAGGGTGACAATGATACGGGCCTACAAGATTATGTGAGGTTTAGTTGCATAGTGAGAAACATTAGTGTTTATAGAGGATTATATTTTTTATGGATGGGTAGAGAAGTGAAAATTGTAAGGAAAGTGTAATGGAATATAGTATTAAGATTGATTTGAAGGTTTTATTGGGATAAACGTAGAATAATTGACGTGAAATAATTACAGGTTTTGGTACTTCGTTTGTAGTGAAATCAATATAAACCCTATAAACTTTCACTTATAATACCACAAGAGCTTCAAAATTATCGGGTATTTCCCGATAGGTTCGTTGCAAACAAATGAAGGAGTCAAAACATGACGACTTTATTTGTTTGCAGGGAACCTTGAGGGAAATGCCAGATAATTTTGAAGCTCGTGTGGTATTCGGGGGATTATTTTTCCGACCCAAATATCGACCAATAGAATTGCACCATTCGACGTCACGTGGTACAACCTACATGGTATTATACTGATAATTTTTTGAAAATTTTCTCTGGTAGTTGCTATATATAAAAAACAAAACATGATCCAGTCAAATTAACCACACGTCAAACTGACAGGTTGAATTCAATTGTGAAAATTGGAGATTTTGCATGAAAATGAGTTTGAAATTAAAATTTGGGACGGAAAAATAATCCTTATAATTTTACTCTGCGTTTTCGCTGGATGCAGGCCACTTCCAACAGGTCAATGTGGAGATCCTTGGGGGAGACCTATGTTTAGTAGTGGACTTGCTATGGTTAAAGAGAGAGAAAGAGAGATTTTCTAAAGCTCCTAAAACACCTATTTACTTCACTTATACTACAAAAGCGTAAAGCCTTAATTTATAATGTCGGCAATGCTATACTCTTCATTATATCCCATCATAAAGGTATGTACCTGGAATTGCTTAGACTACACTAGCGACTTAAAAAATATACATGGTAATTTTAAATTATATAAAAGTAATATACCTTGAAAGTTTTATTATTATTTAATACTTTATTTTACTATGTAGAGAAACAATTACAGTGAAGAAATGACATAATTACAATAGTACAATAGGCGACCTTATCACACAAGGTAATTACTTCTAGGCATCCTTTGGTAGGGTTTAAAATATATATATATATATATATATATATCATCTCCCCCAAGGATCTCCACAATGACCTGTTGGAAGCGGCCTGCATCCAGCGACTTCCTGCGACCTTAGTCAGATCGTCCGTCCACCTTGTAGGCGGGCGTCCGACATATCGCTTGCCTGTACGTGGCCTCCACTCGATAACATTATTATATATATATATATATATATATATATATATATATATATATACAGGGTATATCAAGACTGCTACCGAAAACGAAGCCGGGTGGTAGTTTAAGCGACTTCAAACACAAAGCAACAGAAAAAGTTGCAAAAAAAAGCGACAATTTTTTTTTTTGTAATTTTTTTCCTATTGCCATATTTTGGTGGTAAATACATTTTTTCCTAAAATAATAGTGTATACCCTTTAATTTATAAATACTCTAAGATATAAGAGAGTTTAAATTATTATTTTAGCAAAATCTATGGATTTACCACCCAAAAATGACGATATTTAAAAAATCATAAAAAATAATTGTCGCGTTTCTAAGCGAAATTTTTAATTGCATTGTATTTGTAGCCACTAAAACTACCACCCGGCTTCGTTTTCGGTAGCAGTCTTGAGATACCCGGTATATAATCCTTACTAATATTATAAAGGTGAAAGTTTGTATGTATGTATGGATGTTTGTTACTCTTTCATGAAAAAACGGCTCAACAGATTTTGATGAAATTTGGTATAGTGATAGCTGACACCCTGGATTAACACATAGGCTACTTTTTATCCCGAAAAATGTAGTGTTCCCGTGGGATGAGTCAGGAAACCAAATATACATATTTTCTACTCTTTCAAATTCAAATTGTTGGCACGGGATGTCCTCTCCTACGGAAGGGAAATATAGTCGACGGCACGCGGGAAATATAGTTAGTAGACACGCGAAATAATATGTTCTTGATGTGGATTGGACTCAAAAACTATCTGCACCCGGGCGAAGCCGGGCCCGACAGCTAGTAATTAATATTTCACAGTAAGAGACAATATTTCCCTAAGCTCAAAACGTATCAGTAGGTACAATTGCATTCACAAGATATACTCCACGCGAGATGTCGTTTTGCAACTGACAATGTGATGGATGCTCGTTAAAAGGGGATTTTATTTTGTTCAAAATACGCGAGAAATATGAAACGCATAGCGCAACGGCGACAGGTTAAGTCTTCTGCCATACGAGGTTTATAAAATGAAAAATGTTGGATTTTTTATAAAGTTTTTTGAATACAAAGATGTTTTAAAAATCGGAAAATTACGCCCATCGGCAAGGACAGGACTTGGAAGGAAAAAAGGAAGGAAGGAATATTTAAAGTGTTACCCTAAAATGTCCTAAAGCAACGGAATTTTGCAGTCTTTACCAGGTCTATTACTATAAATTATATTATCAGTATAACCATATGTATTATATTAAGGTGTGTATTATCAATCCAATATTTATTAATTGAATTAAAAATCAACAGTTTCAACGCCTGCATGCATGGGTGGCTCGATAGAGTAGTTGTACCACGAAGGGTTACAAAGTTGAGGCTTTGAATCCCAGGTTGGGATAGTGATATCGGATTTTTCTATTCATTATCAGAGAATTTGTGTCTGATATAGCGATAGGCTCGCCCCCTATCACATCGTGGGACTAAACATACATGGCGAAATGTGCGTTTCTTAGCACCTCTGCCTACCTCTTCTGAGAAAAAGGCGTGAGTTTATATTGTATGTATGTTCATGTACGCCTCGATAATTTCTGATACAGCAAAATTTACCTACAATAGATTGCAAAAGAGCAGTGGCGTATTAAAATATGAAGGAGCTAATAACTTGAAAATCGATATGGATATAATATAGGTCGCATTAACGCATTAACTACACGGGTGAAATAAAGCGAAGCGGCCTCGGTAATCATAATTATTATTAATTACTTCAAAGAAGAAGAATTGCGTGGTGTCACCGCGCACTTAAATAATTAATATGATTTATCATACATTAAATACAATAATATGTGTGCAGCACATGTAGTATCTATATATTAATACGTGATGCAAAAACTTTGGACCCCTTTTTACGAAAATTGCGCGGACGCAGGAGCATAAAATTTGGCACACTTATAGTTTATATTTAGGAGAAGTGCAGAACGCTAATATTTTTCAATAATAATGCTTATAAAGTACATTAAATCAAAAAATAAAACATTACACACACTACCATGCATTTCACACACACATACATACATACACAAGTATTTGTACACGCATACATACTCTGTTGTCAAATTGTATCTTCTCTTTTTCATTTTGTTCTTCTGACATAGACATATCAAAAAAAAGGTTTTATTTGCCTCATTTAATATAAAAAATATATAAATCATTTAATATAATAATAATGCATAAAAAGTACATTAAATCAATAAATAAAACATTACACAAACCAGCATGCATTTGACACACGCATTTGTACACGTATACATACTCTTTGGTCAAATTGTTTCTTTTGTTTATTATAGACATAGTTGAATGTCAAACAGAAAAGTTTGTTTACTGTGGTTTTATTCAATGTCAAACAGAAAAGTTTTATTTGACGAATACTACGTGAAATACTGAGCGCTTATACAAATTGTGTAGCAGTAAGATACATTGAAATGGATACGGGCTATCATTATATGCATAAAGAAAGTTCTGTAGCAGCAATCTGCAATAACAAAATTCAGGTACAAAAAAAATATAATTTGCTATTGCTGGTTCAAAGCAATTATTGTAGTTTACGATTTCAGTAATTGCATATACTTCAGGATAAATAAGTGATTTTGAGAGATACGTACATTTAAATGTGCACGAATTATCAGAATAACAACATCATTATACAGGTAAAAACTTCTTCTTTTCTTGATTTCGACCACTAGGCGACCACTAGTTCATATAAATATATAATATGTACAAATGTTATGCTCTATCATCTATGTTTTATTGTGTTGTTTAGTTTTCTTTCTTTTTTTTTATATCTTATACAATGCCTCCGCCTCTCTGTACTATCTTAAGGTCAACTGAAAGAATATGCCATTAGGAATTAAGTCTGCTATACCATTAAAATTATACTAAGTGTAAAATAGATACATTATATCACTCTAAAACTAACATTTTGGCGGAGAACCAATGTCCATTTTCTCTTAGTGTCTTTCTCTTCACTTCCCTTTTCTTTTTAAAAAATAGCAACGGCTCTACTATCATATATTGTAGATAGTTTATTTTTTGCATTAAATGGCGACACCAGCATATTATTCGGCTGATGGTAAGCGATGCGATTGCTCATGGACAATAACTAAACCAAAAAACACCATTAACTAACATTGCACTGCACTCGCCATCCTGAGACATAAGATGTTAAGTGTCAATATGTCCATTAATTACTCTTGCTACGATGTCCTTCAAACCGGAACAACTGTGCAATTACACTGTTCTTTTGCGGCAGAAATACACATAGTTTCAGATGTTATTAAGCTTCATCACTACCACAGGTAAGTCATTAACTCTTTTGCCTTGTAAAATAAATTCAGCAATACATAAGCTTTTTAAAACGGTGTTAGAAAATGCTTGGTACGACCATTGAGCCGCGGTCGGCCAACAGAACAAAGAGTAAATTTAATTTTAAACTTTTCTTAATAGAGACTTGGCGAACGCATTCGCAGAGAAAGTTACTTACGAAACAGTCAATTGATTTAATATACCAATGGGGTGTAAGCGTTGCTACGTACAGGATGTAACGATTAGTTAGCTAACCCCAAGTTAGAAACGGTCCCTTCTTAAATCAAACAGAAAACAAACTTTGTATTGAACTCAACCGCGTGTTAAGGGCTTTATACATGTATGAAAAAATATGTATATGTGTTTTTTCTTTTCGTCATCATGAGAAATACATTTTGTCGCGAACAGTTTTTTTAGAGTAGAGGAACGTATATAGGCTAATCAGGGGCCCTACTTTATTCATCCGAACGAACGAACGAACGAAGTTAGAAACTTCGGACAAACGAACTTTTTTATACGATACGAATGTATCTATTCTGTAAAAGTTCGAATTTGTATAACGTACACCGTAACTATAAGTCTATGGTTACGACCATAAATCAATAACGACCATAAGTTTTATGTAGGTACATTCGTATCGTATAAAAGACTTCGTTTGTCCGAAGTTTCGAACTTCGTTCGTTCGTTCGTTCGGATGAATATAGTAGGGCCCCAGACATATGACGTATATAGGTAGTAAGATGACCTGATAAACGTCGCGGGAAGTCGCTGGATGCAGGCCGCCTCCAACAGGTCAATGTGGAAATCATTGGGGGAGCCATAATATGTTCAGCAGTGGACTTCCTTTGGCTGATGGGTGGGTGGACGGATGGTTTAGGCTAATGAATAAATACTCCCAACAATCACATACGTTCTCTTGACCCCAGATCAATTAAGTCTTGTGTCTTTACGTGACTAAATAGATTTGATACCCTTCGTGGTGTTACAATGGGCGATGATCTGACTATTAAAAAAAGTAATTGGTTCAATTGATTCCCCGAAAACCAGGTAAAAGCTTCACCAACCTCGCATCGTTAAATAAACAAGCAAAAACGATATATTTGTATAATTATTTACCGCTTTGTAGTTAAGAGGTATTTCAGTTTAAATATTTAGACACTTTGTAAATACATAAAACTGAAAATCAAACCCGAAATAACAACCCAAATTCATAACCCCAAAATAGCTACGCGCGTAAATCCAGACAAATTTACATAAAAAATAACGTGAAAAGGCCCTAAGGTCCAGAATACACCGAGTTCAGTTTACTGGCAACTGGCGTACAGGAACGTTCCGAATGTAATAATTTTTAAAAAGCTCAACGGCCAATTTATGCTTGTATCAAACCCATGTTTTTCCTTTGTTCCAGTTATAAAAATCTTTTTGACATTGACGTATTCATTGCTTGGCCGATATACAGAATGCTGAGTTTGTTATATGGAGTTGATTTTTTTCGGCTTTGTTATTACAAAACAATATATCGGATGTATCCTGTGTAGGCTCTTTTAAACCTTCACTAATAATTTTATCCATTGACATTTTAGTTCAGTTTACACCCTTATCCCCCCCAGGCTTGCCGTGGCAAACACAAATATAAAATATCTCTATAAATACCGATGATGTGTACTCAGCTTAAATGGAGTAAATACCGAAATGTTTCCATTTTATATTACTTCCATATAATTACTTCGTTGGGTACGGACTATATTTCACTGTTATTACCAAAGTTAAGTTTATTTTATACAACCGGTTCGCTTATTTGCGCGATTTATTAAAGGCTAAGCGGCTTGAGTCGTGTGCTCAATGAAACGGCCTGCATGTTGTAAATCGGTTAAAAGCTGTTAATTTGACCTTAAATGGCAAGAGTTTTACAGGCATGCGATCGTTGTCTTTAGAGCGAAGGTCTATTTTTTTTTTTATTCTCTGGCCCGGCATAGTGGCGGCAATGCAACTGATGTTAAGCGCAAATGCCGCCCAGGCAGAGTATCCATTGGCATCGGACGGCAATCCCATGCCAATGGAAACAATTATGCCGACCTACTAAGGTGCCTCATCACACTACGGCGGAAGGACCCAGGATTGTAGGAAGGAGGGAACACGTGAGATGGCAAACAATTCCACAGCCTGACGGTGCGGCACAAAAAAGAATTTGAGAACCGTTTGGTTCGCGCCGGGATGGTGTGGACCGCTAAGCTATGGCTTCGCAAGCCAGCACGCGTGGTTCTGGTAAGGAATGGAGAGGAGGGGATCAAGTTGAACAATTCTTCAGAGCACTCACCGTGATACAGGCGATAGAACACGCTTAGAGAGGCGACATCCCTCCGAAGTTGTAGCGACTCTAAGTTGCTCGTAACGTCTGCATCATTCACAATGCGGACGGCCCGCCGCTGCAATCTATCCAGGGCATCAAGCAGGTACTGGCCGGATCCATCTCAGAGGTATGAGCACTACTCCATACCCGGCCGGACCTGCGCTTTATATAAGCGACAAAGCTGACCGGGCGTGAAAAACCGACGCACCCTGTTCAGGACTCCAACCCCGCGTGATGTGGCAGATATTACGCCCTCGATGTGATTCCTTGGATTGAGATCACAGCGGATATCCACACCAAGGATACTCAGGTCATTCCGCACTGAGAGGGGAGTGCCCTGAAGAATGGGGAGGGGAGAGAACGGGGATTTTTGCACGTGTACGCACACACCTGAGTCTTCTTGGCATTGAACTCAACCATATTCCTGGAACCCCATGTAGAAATGAGATCCAAGGTCCTGTTGAGCTCAATGACAAAATCTTCACGTCCCCTGACAGTTTCGACTCGGCAACCCGGAGGCCCGCAGTGGTATCGCCCATGAACCGTGCTGTCATCCGCATAGCAATGAATGTTGCCAAGCGACAACATGTCATTGATATGCAGAATAAACAAGCGACAGCGACAAGGTGGGCGACAGCACCGAGCCCTGTGGAACCCTGGCATGTACCGACATGAGCGCCGAAGCGTGTCCGTCAACGACTACACGAATTCTACGCCCATGCAGAAAGCCGGAAATCCATGAACACAGGTTGCCGGGCAGACCGTATGCCGGAAGTTTGGAAAGAAGACCACGGTGCCAGACCCTATCAAATACCTTGGCAATGTCGAGGCTTACAGCAAGAGCCTTGCCACGCCTGTCAATCGCCTCACCCCAGCGATGCAGGACAAACGCTAGAAGATCACCCGTTGATCGATATTGACGGAATCCGTGATCCGAGTGATCCTCCAGGTAGCGGACCAATTGAGCGTTTATGATCCGCTCCATGACCTTACACATCACTGAGGTGATAGTGATAGGGCGGTAATTGGTAGGGTTCGACCGATCACCCTTTTTGGGGATCGGTTGCACATTGGCCTCCCTCCAAGATTCCGGCACAACACCTGTGCGGTAGGACGCTCGGTAGAGGCGAGTCAGTGCAGGAGACAACTCGGCTGCACAAGCCCTTAAAATCACCGCTGGTATCCCATCCGGACCACTGGCTTTCCGCACATCGAGAGACCGTAACTCACGCCGCACATTACACTGCCTGATGCGAATATCTGCCATTGAGAAACCGCATTCAGGCAGTGTAGGCAGCGTCTGAGAACCACGGTCGTCGAGGAGGGAATTAGCTGCAAAGAGATTTGCCAGTAAGGCAGCTTTCTCTTGCGGCCTGTGAGCCAGCGAACCTTCCGGGTACCTCAACGGAGGCAAAGCTGGACGGCAGAAGATAGACTGAACGGCCTTGGCCAAACTCCAATAATCACGACAGCTAGTCGGGTGCTTGGCCAACGCACGTCCAATCCTGCTAACGCACTGGGCATCCGGTCTAACGTAAGCCTTCTTGCAGGCCTTGGTGGCCCGGTTGTAGGCTTCTTTGAGGGAACCGATATTTGGATCCTTCTTGGCGCGACCCCTGATCCAAGCGCGATACGCCGCTTGTTTGTCACCGACAGCATCGGCGCAAGCACGATTAAACCAGGAGCGTCCACGGCTCTTACTGGCGATCTAAGAGGAAGGAATGTAGTAATCCATTCCTAGCCTAATCTCGCCAGCAATAGCGTTGGCACTCGCTGAAGGATCTTTGCCCTCAAAGCAGCGTTGCCTCCAAGGGACGGATGCGAAATATTCCCGCATACCATCCCAATCTGCCAACGAGTAATGCCAGACCCTCCGCTTAACCTGCACGGGACGTGGAGGTGGAGCGAAAGGTACTGACGACAACCAGGCAGTGAACGGAAGTGCCCAGAGGCGCACTAACGGTCACACGATACCTGGCCGGGTGACTCGCCAGCAGAAGGTCCAGCAGAGAAGGCTCATGACCCGCCACATTCGGGATCGTGGTGGGCTGGTTCACCAGCTGTGTCAAGTCATGAGTCAGAGCGAATGCATGGGCAGTCCTACCAGCATGATCAGTCTTGGAGGATCCCAGCCACAATTCGTGATGTGCATTGAAGACCACCATTTCGGCCGACGGGAACTGCGCCTGCGCGTCATCAGCCGCCTGGCTAAGATACCTGAACGGCCGAGTCGTCTCCTCGTCCCCGTTGTGTGACCTGTAAAGGCACACGAAGATGCGACTCAGGGAACCAAAATCCACGTGCACCCAAAGAGCGGAGAAGGAGGGGTCCTCCATGCAGCGCAGACGGCGACAGCAGATCGACCGATCGAACAAACAAGTATACCCCGGCTTTAGGCTTGAAGTTTTCTTCAAGCGAATAACCGGGGTATAGCAAGTAAGAATTGTCGGCCGGACAACGAATCTGTGTCTCCGTCAAGAAGAGCAGCAGGCCGGGCCGTCTCGAGGCCCTCTCGGGTGGTGGACGGCATTGAGGTTTGTATGGAGACTGCGGATGTTGGCGAACTCCATAGTGAATGCGGTGGTGGGTTTATGCACCGCTGAAGGACCTGCTCTGTTTATACGCACTGTCATGAAGTAATAGACGGGATGGGTTTGATGAAGAGGCACGAGGAGCTTCAGGCGGGGCACTAAGAAGACCGAATGAGCTCCGGCAAGAAATAGTCGACAGGAGCGGAATTGATCCGCCGGACGGAAGGGCCCTAGTACCCTCCCGGGGCCGCCGGGACCCCACATCCGGTCACCAACCAGCACGATGGACCCACCCAAGATTATGCGTCTCGTGGTGGTTAACCACGATTAGGACAGTACAGGGGACTGTACCGCGAGCGGCCAGCGGACAACCGTTTCTACGGGTCTCCCTGGCCGGCGGGTCAAATCCCTCCCATCGACCGCGAACCAAAAATACTCACACGGTACATCATCATGCCCGAACTCAAGCCCCTCGAAAAACCGGAAAATCACGGGCTGATCCCGGAACGCGTTCCCCTTGCAGGGAACACTATGGCGGTCTTTACGCCCTATGAACGGTGGTCGCTACCCGGGCGGAAAATCCTACCACCACGAAATCCTGAAATTTTAAGTAAACAATCCTTGTGATAATAATTTTAAAAGAATACTCGCTTTTTTTGATGTTTTAGTATGTATATAATACAAAATTGCCTGAAAATTGACTTTCTCGTTGGTGTAGTTGTACTACGGTACGCTTACAAAGTTGAGGTCTCGGGTTCGAGTTCTGAGTCGGGCAAAGTTATATCTGTTTTTTTATTTTTTTATTCATTATTAACAAGGAGACGAAAATATGTACCCGATATCGGTCGCTCTTATCACGTCGTGGGACCGAACATACCAGGAAATGTGGTAAAAAATTAAAAACTTCATATTAGTCTCGGTAAATGTCATTTAGCTAGACCAGTCATTTTTATTATTATTTTTATTTGGACGCTTAAAAAGGAATTAATCAAAATGTGACAAAAATTAAAGTATTTAATATCAATGAAAACCAGCGCTTCATTAAATATAACGACTGATATGAATTTTGAAAAGAATAACAGACCTAATAAGATTCTTAATTCAGCATCCATACCCTAAAATTGAAAGTCGAAGCTTTAATTTTCGAATATGTTTCATTACATAATCGTAAATAAGATAGTGATAGCTGGTATATATATGGTTGGTTAAATAACATGAAATCTCAGTTACAGGATTAATGTATTACATTTTAATAATTAAAATTTGCTCAGTAAGAGTTGTTGCATTGCGTTTGACGTCTATAATATAAAGCGAACTGTTCGATTGTACTGAACAATAACTTTACAAATTCATTCTGTTTGATCACTTTAATTTAATATTTTATATTGAATTTCATGTGGTTGCTATTAGTAGAAGACATAAAATAAACCAGTTGTATTTTTTTGTCTTCTGCAACATGAATAGAAGTAAATTTAACCTAATATTTTTATCGTATTTGCTTGGGTGTACCGTTAAAGTGTGACCTATTTGATGTTATTGTGTGCAGATCTTATAAATCAATATATTTTGAGGGAAATTTCAGGTTTAAAAAATCTCATATTATGACTTGCTCGACTGCTCTAGCTTTTGAAAATAGCACTCTATGACATCCGGGGGAAAACAAGGTTAGGCAACCTTACAAAATTTTAACGTGGAGAACGCTTTTTAATCTTCCCTTCCGGTATCTCTGGTGAAGGTTGGAGTATATTGACATCACTTGCTTTTAAGTCCAGAACGTTTTCAAATATTACGGCCGATCTAGCTCCCTGACAATTTCCAACCATCCCTCTCAAAGTCCCAATTAGTAAGGGTGTACCACCCCCACAGAATGCCCAGCGGTCCCAGTAACATCTATGCCAATCCCTAGGGATGAAGTAAGCATTAAAATCGAAAACACTGTTAATAGACACTTTGACTTGTATAAAAAAACAAAAGTCTCATGTGAATAGAACTAGTAAATATTTTGACAAATCACGAATCAACTATGGCCCAATTGCACGAACTTTGCCCATTACTTACAGCATGAAAATGTCAATCCCATACATTTTGAATCTCAACTGCATGGCGATGACAGTAGCATAAATTTAAACCTTCTTCAAAGTTACTTTATGCACGTGGGTATTTAATTTTTGAAAACAACCTTTTTTCCTTACTGCCTCGGTGACGTAGTTGTACTACGATACGGTTACAACGCTGAGGTCCTGGGTTCGAATCCCGGGTCTGGCAAAGTGATATTTTCTATTCATGAAATGCTCGGTGCCTGGATTTTGTGCCCGATATAGCTCGCCCCATATCACATCGTGGGACAGAACATACAATACGAAATGTGGGTGTCCTGGCACCTCTGCTCACCTATTCCTACTCTAAAAAGGCGTGAGTTTATGTATGTATGTATAAGTTCACTCCTAGACTTCAAGTCTGAAATATTACAATTAATCATACAGTTTCAAAAGAAACTTAAACCATTAAAACGATAAGAGCACATATAATAAATCCATTAGCCACTCATTACATATTCAATGTTTTAAAATGTTTCTTATTAGGCACTAGCAACTACATTAAAGCACATACAACACAAATCACACCACCTTTGATTATTTATCGGTCTTGTGGATCTTTCTAAAGTTTTTTTCTGAACACGCCAAGGCTGCATTAAACTTTGTACAGCATTTACTGGCGCGAATCGCGTGATGAGGGGAGCATAATGCCATTTTAAATAACATTTTGAAAGTTATAACGTGTCTTGAGATTATTATACCTTATCCGGAGTATTTGGGCAACATGCGTATTCGTTTATTGTGAAATTTATTTCCAAATAAATACGGAATTATGCATATTACTTTGTTTTTAAACTGTAGCATTTTTGTACTAATTTCAATGGAAATGTTTTTTAAATCTTCCTAAAAATTAACTTTAAGCTTATCCAGTGCAAGAGTCATTCTATTTGAAAATTTCATGCAAAAAACGAAGACAGACCTAGCATTAAGAAGAGTTAGTAACCCTTAAGTTTTTGTTCAATTATTATGATTAACGGATGACAAAACAACTTTACATTTGTAAAGTTAACTAACCTTATATTACAAATAAAATGACAACCCATTTCATGTTAAAATAGTACATTAGTTCAATATACCTCACCTAGGTTATATAATATCCATTTGAGCACCGATCTACATTACGTTTGTTAAACAGACTCCATCGTTCGCTCAAATTAATCGGCTTTCAATATTCCCAATCCAGTGCACCGTAATCAATACATACATTTATTTACAAATGGTATTGTAGTATCTGATTTCAAACTGTTTTTCAAGTCTTGCTCTCCACAAAATGCTCACCTGCCCTGAAATATATGAAGCAAAATAATATCGATATAATTAGCGTCAGGTTAAATTTAACTTCTTATTTTGCCTCCTCGGCGCAGTTGATTAGACGGTGTTTTTGAAACAAGAAGCTGCAGTTTCGATTCCCGAATTGAGACAAATGTTTGTGTGAACAACCTTTTGTTTCGGACCTGGATGCTTCTGAGATCGAAAAGTCTCTAGTAGCTACTGATATTGACGACCAAAAAATGTCAATGCTCCCGACACAAAACTCGATCTCAGTGTGGGGGACAGGACTACAGGACTACAGAGACGACAGGACTAAGTATATGACTGTTACTGTATACAGCGTCAATGGTTGAAATTATATAGTCAAAAACACTATATTTTTTCAGCAAATAAATCGGTATAATAAAAATTTATTATTTCATTACTGCGTCAACAACAGCGGCATAGTAATTAACGTTGTTTTTAAATAATAAATAAATACGCCTTCATAATAAAAATAAATGTACTCGTTAATTTACCCACCAATTAAATACTGTTTGTATATTTACCTCTTTGAGGTGAAATTGGAAAACAATATATGGTAATGTATTCGTTTAATCAAACATCAACGTGTATTGCAGCTGTAAATGAGAATACATTTTATAAAATAATTGTTATGTCGTTGCATTTTTCAGTAAACATTAATCAACAAAAATCATTTGGAATATACATATACGTAAACGCTTATTATCAGCATCAATAAAGTTGCGTTTAAAATGACTCAAACCCTCTCAAAGCCTACTTACAATATTGAAAAACGAGAGATGAATATAAAAATAGTATTTTAATACCAATCCTTCGGCAAAATGTATCTCTATAAATCGAATAATGAATTTTGAACAGATTTCTAAAATACCAATTGTAGAGAAGAAAAAGTAAAGTCTAGACATTATTAAATTTGTCTAGAGGCTTGTTGTTAGAACAGAATAATTGGACGTTTCGATAGGCCGAATAGTTTTTACGTTATTAAATTGACCTTCGTGAATTCAAGAGAATTGAATAAACAAGTCTGCTCTATTTACGCTCGGGTTGAACAATAACTACAACGCTTAGAAACACATCCTGAATCTAGATAAATAAATCGGGATGCCTTTACGATTCAAATTAATGGAAAAAAAATAAATTAAATGTGATTCTCGTATAAATTTTCTAGATCGGCCACGATCTTTTGGCATCCGAATGCGTTGTTATCATGCTGTTGTCAAATATTCGGAACGCTTTTATCTTGACACGTTTTATTATATTGGGAATGTTAATACTATTATAGTACAAGTATAATTGCTTGTTGTTTATATACTTTATAATGATATAGAAAAACTGTTCCCAATATAATGGTTTCTTAAACTTACGCGAATGTTACACATTGAAATAAAACTATTATTAACGGATTTTATCGCGGATTCGGGTGTCAAAAAGTCGGGAGGTAAAAATTAAGTCAAATAGGCGATAAAATCAGTAAATAATAGTTTTATTTCAATGTTCCTAATGTTTTAACAACAACATGTTAACCACGCATTCGCAAGCCAAAGGAACGTAGACGATCTTTAAGTAGTCGAGTCTCATTGCTACAGCCTATATTGTCGGTTTGCTCAATACCAGATGACATTTGTATATTACATTTATGTGGATGAAGATAGCTTATCACTAGTATATCAGAAAGTACGGAAGGTCTCTTGAAGCCACGTATTTGAAAACCGAGGCAACATCTATTAATCACGAAAATATATTTTTTCAGTACTAGCCAAACTGATGAACCGCGACTAATATGGGCATATCCTTTCATAATCATTGGAAATGCGAATGTGAATTTGTTTGTTTATGTATTTTTATTTTCACTTACACCTTTAATACCTGACTGATCAGCATGAAATTTCGTACTGAGAGGAAAGAGAAAGGACAACTTTAATCCTAATGGTAATGGTACACTAAATATAGAAACTACTATTTTTGAGGGATAGTTCCATTTATGTAACTTTTCTTGTTTACATTAGTTCTTGCTAAAACGACCAATGTCCTGAATTTATTATCAGAAGGAACACACTAAGCGAAAGTGGGTGTACTTGTAACACTTCTGCCTACCCTTTCTAGGAAAAATGAACTTGAATTAGCTAACTAATTCTACATTAACGCTAGTGAAGCCACGGGTAAACAAATTCAAAATAGGACTCCACCTGAATAAGAGCCTCTTGGCCTAAACTACTAAAAATACATGAAAGAAATCCTGTACTATCTACAATCAAAACTGGCGGACAAGTTTTCATAAAAAAATGGGCAAAACCACCGATGTGACTGCGATATGCCCCATGTTTAATTCTGAAACGGACGGAGGCGAGAGATTTTAATGAGAGATCAGGTTTTTCAATTATCCCCACTTCTTTTCACGAACTTTTTTTACGTCAAATTTTTATCGGCAACGTACTTTTTATGAGTACTACAGGTTATACGATCGTGAATTTAGTGGATAAGTCACGGGATCCGGTTTTATATTTTTCTTTTTGAATTTAAATAAAATTGGACCGACTTTAAGGTGGTTTAATGCTGTAATTTATTTTATGTCTAAACATTTATCGTAGGTTATATGACTGCTTTGCGGTTCTGTCAAACAAAGTTTATTCATAGGCAGTTTATAAATCTATATTACTTAATGTTTTGCTTCCTTCTAATTCAAAACTTGTTTGAAAAAAACAAAACAGTCGACAACTAAAATAACCAAATGTTTTATGTATACGGCCACAAGTTTTTATACCTTTAGTCAATTATTATGCAATATTTTATGAATAATTAAGATATTTTTGGAGCTACAGTTTGGTTCACTTGATGCACAGTTGTGTTTCGGTTTGAAGGACATTATAGCCAGAGTAACTACTGGACATATTGAGATATAACTTGCATAATAATTATGCCTCAGGATGGTGAGCGCAGTGGAATGCCAAGTGAAGCCAATTGCTTTGTAATTCAAAGTGTTTTATGCTTTCACTACTGTCTATGAGCTATCGTATCGCATAACATCAGAGGAACTGCATGCTCGTCTAGTAATAAAAAAATGATTTTATAACTTCTCTCCGACGCTTTAACGATAATTCAGTTGTTGAATTTCAGCACCTAAAATACTTTTTATTAAATTTTAGTTCAAGTAGTCTTATTGGTTCTTCGTAATGTAAATATAGTCATAATCGATTCAAGAACGTATTACTACATTTATCACAAAATTTACGTATATATTTTAGCTCCCTTCGACTTATTTTCCCTGTCATACAAATCTGTCCTATTCTATATTAATAGACCAAACAAAATATGACATTCAAATAAGAAATTGAAAAGTAAATGGCAAACATGAACCAAACCCAGAGATCAAAGTCCCACAACAAGCTTCAGATTATTGGATTTATTTTTCGTCTTTCCATCCGAGGTCAGATAAAAGGTGTCTTTATGTTGTTTTTCACTTTGCCGAGTACATTTATTTCACGTTAAATAAGTCAATTCGTTAGCAGAATTTCTTTCGAACTCTCCAATGTACCGACCTCTTAAGGAATCAAAGCAATCAAAGAAATTCTAATTACAGTTTAGTGAGGTAAGTAATTTGCATGATAAAAAGATTTTTTTCTACCTTTTTGTAAGGAATCTTGATGAATATTTCAAATTGAAAATCACGTTTTAATTCCGTTTGATTTGTTGAGTTGTATTTTCTATTTTAAGGTAATTAAGTTATTAATTTTAATTTTAAGTTATTATTTACTCCATAAGTCATGTGACTAGTAAGGATTATGAATAAGTTAAACCATCGAGTTGCACTGTATCTGCCCCTATACCTCTTACTGGTCAGTGCAGGGCACTAGCTGTTTCTACAATTGAGAGTACGATTGAGAGGGGTTGAGTCATACAGTCCACCACGCTGGCCTAGTGCGGGTTGGCGGACTTTTCTGTACTGTACTGGATCAGCCCATATATGTACGTCTCACTGCAGGGCACTATACTGTTTCCATTCGTTTATTTTATTTTTGACAGTTCACGCCTATAAAGTACGACATTACAGTAGAACAATATTTTGAAATAAAAGTAGATACTTTCTTGACGGGTAACGCCCACTTAGAGTTGTGCCATTCGTAACGAATGACCACAGATAACAAAAACGATTTTGAATAGAATCAATCAATCGGAATCATTTGAAATAAAATTACATTAAAATGCTAATGAAAACAGTTAAACGTAATATAGTACCCAATATTAGGATCGAATGTATTTGCTGCAAATTAATTAATATGAATAAAGGTATACGTATTGAAGTGACATTTAATAAGAGTTTAATTTAAAATAATTACAATGATTACAACGAAAATAAATGTGTAGTACCTACTTGTAATAAACAGTTAAACCATATTGGAATTCATAGTACTTTAAGGATTAAATAATTAAAACAACTAAAAGGTAATTTGTTAATATTTTTATTTATAAACAATCGTCTGTTTCGTCGGAATCGGCGTCGTCGTCGCTCGTATCCCCAGTAACACTAATTATTAATGAGTGCATGGGTAATGTGAATTAAAATTCAGCGAACGGAAAACACTAGCACGGGCGCGGGCGTCTCGTTGTGAGTGACCACAAAATGGCGGCGCGCGTCACCTGTCTGCCCAGTGTTTCCGTTTCACAATTTGTTTTTAACAACATTACTATTGCCGACGGAAGTGATAAGAATATTAACTTAACATGAGTAAATGGTTTATTTTAATATAATTATTAAATCAAGTAACATAAATATCCCTGAAGTTTTATAAAACAATGCATGGAGCAAAAAATAAAATATGTATTAAATCGATTAAAACTTGTTCAAAAATAAAATCGTTTGTTATAAAAAATTGATTCGATAACGCATCAGGCCATCACTATTTGATTCAGTACTCGATGTGTCAAAAATAAAATAAACGAATGGAAACAGTATAGCTTACTTTATAATCGAGAGTACGATTGAGAAGGGTTCAGCCATATAGTCCACCACGCTGGTCTAGTGCGGGTTGGCGGAGGATAGTCACCATACAAATTATTATAAATCACTATGGTATGCAGGTTTCCTCACGATGTTTTCCTTTACCGTTATCGTTCAAGTCTTACATGGTGAGATTTGTTAAGTTTACAAAATGTCACCTGGGCTGACCGGGTCTGGAATTTATACCTGGGCTTTCAGAAACTCGTATTTTATCTCGCCTCAGGACGGAAATAATCTTGTTATAGTCCTACCCGACCTAAACAAGGCTTAGGTTTATGTGTCAAATGCTACATTTAGTACAACCAATTAGATCTATTACATAACCTAAATCATACACAAAAACGCGTGCAAACACCAAAGCAGTATATCTTAGCCTGTTTTTATCTAACAGCGGTTAAACAAGTGTAGTGCGGCTTTTTGCGGCGACGATAAATGACAGTTCTTGAACGCAAAGCACATTGTACGGTGACCGCTGCCGTGTTTATAGCCTAGAACCGACATCAGACCACTAAAAAAGATTTATTCAGGCTTTATTTAAGACTCGTAGTCCTGTGAGGTCATGCGTACAAAACATACGGGTTTTTATTGACCACCTACAAATTTTAATGATTGTTTTGTTTACGAAATAAACTAAAACAAATGGAATAAGACAGGAATAAACAGAACAAAAAGGAACAACATTCATAAATTGTTTTAGTATTATAAAAATAATATATAACACATACATCTAGTATTATTTTCTTTTATATCGTCCTCATTTATACTGCCCCATTCATTCTATATTATAATAATCCAGTCCATCTAAATCCTGGAATAACTAGCGATAAGGCTGCCAATTGTAATCATGCTTTTAGTTCTAATTAGGTACTTTATGTTTATTGTTTATAAATTTTGGCGTTCAATAAAGTATTTCAATAAATTAGTTTAAAAAACAAAAAAAAAACACGCTTTCATAAAAGATCCAACTAAAAGTAAAAAAGAAATGATAATTTATTTATTTATAAAGTGTAGGGTGTTGGAGGATAAGTATTTTTTAAATACATACATACATACATACAGGTAAAGTTAATAAAAGCGTGTTAATAGGTGAATAAAAAGATACTGTCCATGAACAATTTAAGAACACACTGAAAAAGTTAAGAAATCCAACCGACACTTTGTGGTAGTACTGGAGTCGAGGATGTCACGGTTGGGCGACCGTCTACGGCACCAGAGATGAAGGGGCGCAATAAACTTAGTTTTATTGTTTTATGCATGAGTTTTCATAGTAGATAGGGGCGCTTTCACCTAGGGCCCGTTTAGATCTAAATCCGCTACTGCATTTACCTTCCCCGTGGCACCTGTCGCATTTTGGGTACTTAATACTTTTATCTCGCCGAAAAAAGTCGAAAAACCATTCATATATGGTGGATTGAATACAAATATGTCATTTTATCACGTACATCGTCGTGTAGAGCGTTTTGGAAATTATGTAGTATTAAATTTTTATTGTAATAAATAATATATTGTGTGTACTTTGAAATTCTCGTAAATATAACTAAATGAATGGAAATGAAATACAAAGTCGGTACTGAGTCAGTAAATACGAGTAACTATAGCTTATGCCGTTAGATTTGATAAATACATACATAAACTCACGCCTTTTTCCCAAAAAGGATAGGCAGAGGTGCCAGGACACCCAAATTTCTCGTAGTATGTTATGTCCTATGATGTAATAGGGGGCGATCCTATCGCCATATGGGATCCAAACTCCGGGTTGATAGTTAATAGAAAAAATGCCCGACCCTGGATTCCACCCTAAGACCTCAGGGTTGTAACCGTACCGTAATACAAGTCCGACAACGATGCAGCCTTTATATTTCGCTGCTATAAATCCTCCCCACGAGTTCTCTTGTCCATTAATATAATAATTTTAACAAAATATCCGTAGTCTTTTTGTAAAGTATTTAAGCCGAATAAAAGTAGGTTGTTAACAGATCATCATTGATAATGAACTGTCCATGCTGAGAATGGTACACCGTTAAAATGTTCACTTAAATTGAACTAATGAAGCGATACCACATAGCAATTAAAAATATACACAAAGTAAGTCAAATAGGTATCCAATTAAAAATTGCTCCAAAAAATACATTAAAAAGCAAAACAAAATATTTTTTACTGTAAAAATCCAATGCGCCGTTAAATAAAAATCACAGATTTTCCGCCGAAAATACCTCTTGTTTCACAAGATGGAAGTAATTTAGTAAATATTTTTGGCAGAAGAGTCTCTCATTAACTAAAGCACGGCTTTTGGCGCTTCCGTTTTCGGAGTTCCGTCAATACAGTGAACGTTGAATCGATGTTTTACCGACGATTTTTCCTAGTAAAATGCTTTAGTAAAAATGAGCTATGTGAAAACGTTTATTAAGTGCTACTTATGAATAGATTGACTTAAACTGTTTATTTATCAATGAATGGCGAGACGAATAAGTCATTCGTCTGATGGTAAGCGAGACGACCTCTCATGGACAGTAGCAAAACCAAACAACACCATGAATTATAGAGCAATGCTTGACATTCCACTCCATCAATCCATCATAATCATCATCGTATTATCATAGAGCGCATAAGCTTTATGTCCATTCTATCAGTTCTCCCGGTCCTGGGATTCTCTCATATATTGTAATTACTGAATAAAAACTCATGGAAAATCAAAGTCACCATTAAAACTTGGCGGGGCGGTACCACTATCTTACAGGAAATCGATGTGAAGGTACAAATTTGCTGTTCCTTCGGTGAATGAGATTAACGGTTGCCCAATACGAGGGGTATCCTTATCCCATCCTTTTTTGTTCTCGTTCTCCTCCCAAATTTGTTAAGCCAGCAACATATACATGATCATAATGATGTGGAAGTTCATGGGCAGCAGTGGGCTCTTTCCTTTAGGTGACTGCTCGTTTGCCACACCTATGCAATTTAAAAAAAAACAATACAAACATGTTCCCGTAGTTGGATTTCAATAATATAGTTCTTATATGTTTAAATTATAAGATGACTGACTCAAAATTTGTAAAGTTAAATGGAATTAATTATCTGCATTTTTTATGAATTTTCTTTTGTAATGTCTTTAAGGTGGATAAGCATTAAATACTCAAAATTACACTGCACTGTTCTTTTTCATTGAGCAATTCTTTTTAATTCTTCAATATTTAAATCCACGAAATCTTGCTTTTACGGGACCTAAATGCTTTCCAGTGCTCCCCTGTCTACCCACTTCACGTTTTAGGTACTCTCAACGAAGACATAGTTTTAATTGGGCTTCTTTCCCCTTTGCCGTAGATCTGTTAATTGAATTTATTGCATTTTAATTTAAATCCTCCGCTTAGTGATAAAAAAGTTTGCTTCAACTCATCTTAAGCGTTTAATGACTGGGCTTACCTTGAATATCTGAGGGATTAGTTTATTGAGATTGTTTATTTAGTTTGAATAATTTTTCTTGGAATTTTACATCGGAATATTTTAAAGTGAAAAGGTCTTGTTTTATCTATGGAATAGAAAACCACTCGTCTGGTGTCTTGGTGGAGACTTAACGAAAAGTCTATCATTCATTTTTCTCTATTCTTTCCCATCTTCTTTTTTTTATGGCAATGAATGGCGAGACGAGCAAGCTGTTCGTCTGATGGTAAGCGATACGACCGCTCATAAACAGTAGCAACATTCCACTGCGCTTGCCATCCCGAGACACAGGATGTTAAGTCTGAATATGTCCAGTAGTTACTCTGGCTACAATGTCCTTCAATCCGAAACACAACAGTGCATTTACGCAGTGTTGTTTCACGGAAGAAATAGTTATTGCGGTGGTACCTACCCAGATGGCCTCTCACATATGAGAGACCTACCACCAGTACATATGAGAGACCTACCACCAGTCTTCTATTTTAAGAAGCAGACAATCCATTGAGCATCCCTACAGTATATGTATTATGTTCATGGGAAGTAATCACCTACCGTCATGTAACCCGTTTTCATGGTTTCCGGTTATGTGGCATTTTCTATTATCAGATTAGATTTTAACTTTATATCTAAACTTCTATCAAGATATCACTCAGATAAAAACTAATAAAGGTAAATTCATTGCGAGCGAGTACGAACGGGTAGTGTAAAAACTCAATTAAAAGTTACCTAATTGTGCCGTGATACGTGCCACCAATGTAGCTCTTTGTACTTTCGCAATTACATTACATAGTTTATCTTTGTACATTGCACTGTTATACTATGCAGTCTTCTTATACCAACCTTAATTGTTCATGTAGTGATGACTATCACGACAAAGAGTAAAAATTGGAGTCCCTACAACTGCGAAGGGATGTGAGATGGCCTCTCTAAGCGTGTTCTACCACCTGCATCACGGTGAATGCGCTAAAGAATTGTTCAATTTGATCCTCTCCTCTCCATTCCTAAACAGAACCACGGATGTTAGCTTACGATGGTCCAAAACTCTCCGCACGAATCAAAAAAATTTGTTTGCCGTCACGCGTGTTCCCTCCTTCCTATAATCCTGGGTCCTTCCGCCGTTGTGTGAAGAGGCATCTTACTAGGCCAGCATAATTGTATCGAATGGTATGGGGCTGTCGTCTGATACCATTCGATACTTTGCCTGGACGGCATTTGCGCTTACCATTAGGTGCAGTCCAGTCATTATGCCGGGCCGGTATAAAAAAAGAGACATTATAAATAATTGATATTAGCATAATGCTGGATGACCACTATGCAAACCTCAAGTACGGGTGCACCTCCAACCTGTTCCGTGCCTTCCACCAGAATGTCGATACCATCACCACAAGACCAACCCATACCCGTGGTGATACACATGACACATTGTACAATAACTGTTTGACAAATACAAACACTACGGTTAAGTTACAAGGGGGTTAGTACAAGATGACTATCTCCATGTTACAGAACAATCTGGCTTCTAATTTAACAATCGATTGCTTGCTGAAGCCCTACTTGGGTTGAGGTTTTTTAGTAAACCATCTTGTTATACAATAGGGCGAAAGGCTCGCCCCTCATCGCCTCATGATGGGAACACGGAAAGCGAAACATGGGTGTTCTAGTAGCATCTCTGCCTAATCCATTTGGGGAAAAAGACGGGAGCTAATTTATGAGCCTGGGTTTAACGGTTTGCAAATTGAACGTTTCTTCGAAATTTACTATACAGGGTTTTAAATGTTCCCTATTTGCTCACGATGTTTTCCTTCACTTTTTTGTATAGCCTCAAGTAACAACAGTGCATCTAATAATACATACGCTGAAATCTTAATAGAGTTTATGCCAACGAGACAGTGGTATACCTTGGTGGTCAAAACTATGTGACCTGCTTGAAACCAGGTATAGATAAAGAAACCTCGAAGCGTTTATATACAGGGTATATCAAGACTGCTACCGAAAACGAAGCCGGGTGGTTGTTTAAGCGACTTCAGACACAAAGTTCTTCTTCACACTTTTTCTATTGCATAGTGTCAGAAGTCGCTTAAACTACCACCCGGCTTCGTTTTCGGTAGCAGTCTTGAGATACCCGGTATATATATATATATATATTTATTGCAATGAATGACGAGACGAGCAAGCCGTTCGCCTGATGGTAAGCGATACGACCGCTCATAAACAGTAGCAACATTTCACTGCGCTCGTCATCCTGAGACATAAGATGTTAAGTCTCAATATGTCCAGTAGTTACTCTGGCTACAATCTCCTTCAATCCGAAACACAACAGTGCATTTACGCAGTGTTGTTTCACGGGAGAATAGACATTGCGGTGGTACCTACCCAGATGGCTTCTCACATATGAGAAACCTACCACCAGTAAACAGTAACCAGTATATATAGATAAAGAAACTTCGATTCATTATGCTAGGGTATCCACGATCGTGTTTTGTTTTAAATTTCCATTTTACTTTTGATACATCCAGATTATAAATTTATCCATTAAGGTCCAAAAAATAAGAGTTGTCCATAGAACAAGAAGCAAGACGGCGAAGGTGTAATATTAGGAACCCTAACGTACTCTTAATGTTAAATCTTTACATCTGAAATTAAAACTTGAATGTTATTCGGCTTAACAGCCATGTGTATGATTCGAAAATAACTGTGACCAATAGTATATTTATAACATACCAAATAACACTAATTACAATGTAACATTAATAGCTTACGAAATTCTATTATAATAACCACTAGTTTCGACACAGTGATTTTAATCAAATACATACATTAATTGCTATTCACAAAACTGTTTAGGCTATTTCCGATAACATTATTATCGTGAATCAAATATTACTGTGATAAATATCAAAAATGAAATGCTGACGTTAATACATTTCACAGATCAAATCATATAGTTAATGATAATCGTTCATTTTCATTATTAAATTACTTTGTGGCGAGATTACCAAAAAGCCTGCTTTGAAATGAAAATCCTATATTCCGTTCTCACTATGAGATGTAATACGCGTATTAAGTCGCTCTATCTGATTTGAATCTGTTAAGGCCGAAAACTTCTGTTTGTTTGAAAGAAATGATAATTCCCTAAAAAGACTGTTAACTGAAAGTTTGTATTTACTTAGGAGCATTAATATTATTTAAAAACAGGCATCTTTTCAAAATAACAAATTAAAAAAAAAACCTAATAACTAAACATAAGCCAAATACACAGACAGGCTTTCCAAGGGTCAATTCTCATTTCATCTGAAATACCACGATCGCCAACTCATGTCTATCTCGGCGATTATGGGCCTTATCCCATGAGCAATGCTATAAAAAACTTAGTTTATGTGCGGGACTACGTAAGTCCCTTAAGGTAAGTTCCCGTTTCTGTTCTATGGTGTGATACATGCCTTTTATAAAGAGAGATTAGGTAGTTTCATGGTAAAGGATTTTTTTTCTATGAAATTGACTATTCTATTTTGTTGAAGTGCAAACTGATGAATTTTTCTCTTTAAAATAGGAGTTTCGTTTGAACCATTAAACCCAGTGTTGCTCCGAAGTCAGTCAGTGTTGCTCCGAAAAAAAAATCCGTGAAACGCTTTTTAGAAGAAACGTACTTTGTACGTGGATTTCTTTTGTGATTTCGAAGTAAGAAGTTTTTGTACGTTGTAATACAAATAATACTTATTTAATTTTCTGATAATATGAACATTAAGTACACGTCTAAATATTCATTTGAAAAAATTCTGAAATAGAGTATTAATATTTCTATATTTTTTTTGTGTATTCATAATAGGATGTTTAACAGCCTCCGTGGCTAATGTGGTTAAACGCCGCCTGTGAAAAGAGTGGCCGCTGGTTCGATCCCCGCGCCATGATAAATATATACGTGGCCCACAAATATTGAGATGACACTAGACTCAATCTTAGTTTGGGGTCAGAACTATGTATGTGACTTTTGGTTGCTATTTATTTATTTATTATTATTATTAATATCTACTATATTTGTTTCTGATAAACCTAACAGCGTATTGATACAGTATATCCTATAGATATAGTATAGCCTATAGATATAATCTCGCCAATCATAACTCGAAGCGCAATGCCAAAATCACACAGCTATGTCAGTTAACGTCAGCCATCTCGAATGTATTCTAATAAAGCGAAATATGAAGAATTTCGCACAATTTATTCAGAAAATAAACATTTAGAGCGGCATCTACGTGGCGCTTGGCCACCGCCCAGAGCGAACTCGAAGTGCCCCGAGACGGGAGAGTTTCGCAACTTCACAAATGACACCGAAGAGACCGCGATAATTCACAGGCTAATGTCAAAGTTGGGACTTGTTTGAAATTTTTACCAACATAAAGAAGTGCCATTATTCCATGCTCCCTCCCGATGTTCGGTCTTTGATACGGTTTTTGCTGGGCACGCCAGATGGCGGTATTAATGTCGATTATCGCGGCTCGGTTATGTATTGCCGTAGTTTTATAGGTATAGATTGGTATACAGAGTATAATATGTTGTTATACATGTTTATTTATTTTTATTTCCACGTTTCAAAATAGTTATTACAAGTTTATATGGTATGTAATATTAGTGAAAATTGTTTCGTTGAAAACTATAAAAAAAACGATGTAAAATTGTTATTCGCAGTTGGTTTAATCGGTAATCAATGACACATTTTCATATCAATAAACAAACGCAATTAAAGGCCCACAATCAGGATCCAGTCAAGCCATCAGTCCTTAAATAATAATAAGCCAAAAATGTCAGCAACATGATACAAAAAATATATCGGCCCGACGTTTCCCTAGTCTGCCATGAAGCAAAAGGAAACACAATAGCAAGACTCATGCATTTCCAAATAACAATGCATTCCAATCTTAGAACCAAACCTCACCATACCAATATCGGCTACCGTCAATTGAAACGAAATAAAAGAAAAAATCTTAAACTCAATTTGAAATGGGCCCTCGACAAAACAAGGAACGTGGAGAATCGCCGAAAAGGGGAACAGCAATTCAATGGGAATCATACAAAGGAGCGTAATAAGCTTAAACCAACGTTTTCAAATCTGCACAATACATAAGCAAGGCGATATTAAATCCAGCTATAATATGTTGGCATCGAAACGGCCCGGCTTCCCGCCGTTCTTTTGTAATATGTTTTAGAATTTATCGATAAATATTATGAGCCTTTATTAATATGGTAAGAGAAATATACGTTGGTTGTCGAATGTTCTGAGATTTATCTGAGATATTAACCACGTTCTTTATACCTCTTCTGATAATAAGCTAGTCTCTTATCGTAATTTTGGAACTTGCAGTGTGTATTTCTCCCGCCAAATAGCGGTGTAAACACACTGTCGTGTTTCGGTTCTAAGGATATTGTAGCCAAATTAACTACTGGACATATTGAGGCATAACATGGTATGTCTCTGGATTGTGGGCGCAGTGGAATGCCACGCATTGCTTTATAGTTTACGGCGTTGTTTGGTTTAGCTACTTTCATGAGCAGTCGTATCACTTACCATCTGTCGAACGGTATGTTTGTCTCGCCGTTCAGTGCAATAAAAAAATATTACAAAGAATATTGTAGCGGCAGATAGCGCGCACAATACGTTGTTCAACAGAGGACTTTCTGTAGCTGAAGAGAGAAAGAGCTTAAGCTTGTTACGCTGAATACAATGATGCAGTTGCTATATGTTGAGATATATCAGCCAATGAACAAGCCGGCGTGGAATTAAACTACACAATTTCAAATTACTTTAATTACCTTCTAATGTCTGGAAATTCGAAGCCACATTGTTCTCCGTGATATTTTTTATATAATAACTTTACACAAAATAAAAGTAGTAATTTCACTGAGAAATACTCTGAAATAATTAAACTAAATTATTTATTTTAAATCCCTCGTATAATAATATGAAAGGCTAGAACATTTAAAATGGAATGGCTGCAGAAATTCTATGTATTTTTGAGTGCGGCAAACTGGCACGGTGACAAGAAATATTTCATTTCCACAACTTGTAAGTTAATTGTTAAATCTGATAATGTCTTATAATTTTTAATTTGGTTGAATTATTTGGGTAATTCTCCTCCTTTTTGCTGAGTATCTAGTTGTTTAGTAAGTATTTATAATTATTTTATTACAGGTTTTATCAATGAGATTATCGGAAACTGCGGTCAACATGCCTCATTTAAGCCGATACTAGGTATATAAATATATTTTTCAATTATTATGTCCCAGTGCTGGGCAAAAGCCTGCCACAACTTATACCTATCAGTTGCTGATACCATCGAAATGCTGCTAAATTGGTTGAGATCGTCACGTCATCTTTGCCCATTGAGTGGCAATCTTTGCCCATATTTTAAGGTGCATCCGGATGACGTGGCCCGCCCAATCTCATTTTAGTTTGGCTGGTTCATAAATATTGTAAAGAAAACAAAACATACTTGAAACGTCAATTTTTATCTTTCCCACATGTTACCTGTTCGATGGCTTACGAAGGTAAAGTCAGTGTTATTAACATCATATTTGATTACATCAAGGCATTAATTTGATGGACTTAACCAGTTAGTGCTTCTATGTAAATTGTAACGAAAAGTTTACTCTTATTATTCATAAAAACAAATCCACTACAAAGTAAAATATATTTTATAAATATATTTTGAAACGGAGCGTCTAGATCGATGATTTGATATTATTTAAACATACGTAGCATTTCTGAACTCAGTCCGCGCGAGTCTCGAACAAAGCCGAATAGTCTTTGAAGCGGCAACTGAATAATACATTTCGCTGGAGTTTTAACGTGACACCTCTTCTTTTGTTTCGTACAGACGCACTTGGGGATATGTAAGTGACTACATGCCTATCGCCCTTACCTATTCACCTAGACGGCGCATAAATTTCATTTCTGTATGTACGTTTGTATTCTTTTTTTTTTTACATTGTCGTACGAGTCTTTATTAGGTGGTACACTCGTATTTCTTTTTTTTTAAACTTGTATGCAGACTTGTGTTTCGTCTTTTATAAAGGACTTCGTTTGTTGCCGACAAGTTTGGTCTCAATTTCAAGTAAAGTTTGAAGGTTTATGTTGTATTGATTTGCTTTTTTATTATGTATGCTCAATCTAGTAGTACATCTACGATTCCTAGCATTCCCCGGGTATCCCAGGTATCTAGGTACCTCCATTTGTATGAGAACGATGATTTCATCAAACAAAACTTCAAAAAGCGTATTATGCATTACATGATAATACCTCAAAAAGTGTTCCATCAAATGCAAAACTAACTTTTGAAATCAGATTGGTAGTTTCAAAGATTATGCATTAATTGAATATTACATTATTTTATATAATGTACAAAAAAACAGGTATAAATACACATTCCCAAAAGGAAGGTGTTATAACATAAAAACAAGTTTATTTAGTGTCTAGGACGGTTTTAATTTTACTTCAGCGCCGTATGTTTTTATGCGATGTTTTTCCCAAAAATATAAACAAAAAAACGCTTTACTTGCACGTACACTAAATATTAATTTACTCCTGTCACTCCGCATCAACAGAAACCCAATTGTATATCTCGCTGTTATTCCACTACAAAAAAATCTAAACCACAATATCAAAGTTTGACATTCCAGACAAGCATCAGAAAACCAGCGTACAGTGAACCCTGGTGAGAGGCGACCACTTACCCACACCAGTTCAGATTATCCAATACAAATATTTATATTAAACGTCTGTACGTGACGTATAGGTGGAGAAACATATTGTGTAAAAACACTCGAAGCTTTCAACACTGTCACTGTATAATATCTGATACCGAGGGCCCTTACACCAAGTGGCGTCTGCAAACACCTAGCGTGCCAGAGGCATTTGTCAACTTCACGGACAAGGCACTTCTGGACTGCCGTACGTATACAGGGGCTCTTCGGACACAACACGATACTGCTACATTCTGTAACAATAGGTTATACAGAGTGCTCCATAACAGAGTCAATCACCTGACATGCTTGTTTGTTGGATCGCACCTCGAGTTATGTGAATATTTAAATCAGTTTTTCGAATTTATTTACGTAGTAGCTCTTATATAGTGGAAAGGGCCCATTTGGTTTTCATTATCTTCAGTCATTAAGTGTACCGCTGAATGTAGGGCCTATAATAACTTTATTTGTGTTTTTTATATGTTATGTAAATTACGATCATAGAAAAGAAAAACTCTTTAAATACTACACTAACCAAAACCTATTCATTAAAAAAAAGGTTTATTAATTTTATTCTGAAAGAATATTCTTACTTAAGATTAATGTAAATAAAAGATCAATCCTCATAAAAAGTGATGATACGGCAAAGAAACGTCTTCTATTATGTTGCACCCCGCTGACAAAGATTTTACTAAAAGCACCCCTTAAATAGCGTGAAATAGGGGTTGTGACAAAGTATAAAAAACTTATATTTCAAAATTGCATACGTTCAAAGCATTTATGAACTACCTGTAAGAATATATTTTGGAAAATGAATATAGAATACATGGACGATCATAGGGGTTTTTTTTATCAATAAATTGGAAACGTGCTCCCATAAAGTGTCTGTGTCTGTAAGTGTGTAAGCGGTCTCTTCTACATTCAAGAGAATGATTGAGAGTGGCTAGGCCACACGCTGGCCTAATGCGGTACTACCGCAATGTCTATTTCTCCTGCCAAACAGTGTAAATGCACTGTTGTGTTTCGATTTGAAATATATTGTACTCAGAGTAACTACTGGACATATTGAGACTTCACATCTTATGTCTCAGGATAGCGAGCACAGTGGTATGCCTAGGATTGCTTTCTAATTCATGGTGCTGCTTGGTTTTGCTAATGTCTATGAACGGTCGTATCGCTAAGCGTCATGTGAATGGAATGCCCGTCTTGCTATAGAAAGTTACCAAAACTCCCTTCATAGTATTGGAATGAAAATACCACAGGGAGCTGAGCAGAGCTTTCCTATAAGAAAGTAATAATTTAAAGAAAATTCCCTATACAACTTATTTTATGCGGAATTTTCTTTTATGAGCCATCCACATGTCAATAAAATTTCAATTCCATATAGTAAATAAATAAATTTCAAATATTTCAAAAACGATTTCCTAAACAAACTAAAAAATACTGTACAATCTCCAGCGCCAACACGCAAAATCGTTAGCACACAAAAATAATAATCCGCCGAAATCCCCAGGGCGAACGGTTGATCTGTCAAAGGATTTACTAGCAATATTTTTTCGACAGACCTTTAAAAATTTGTTATGCAAATGGAAATGCCTTATTACACTCCCTTAATTATTTCACAGGCTCTTTCCGGGCTCAAAGTCTCCGTAATATTTTATGACGTAATTTAGAAGACCGCCTTTGAAGACGAGAGTTTTAAGATGTCCCCAAAACCATGAAAAACATAATTTCAATCTATTGTTTAATATTTTCTCTAAATCATGGAGTAAGATCATGAAACGGTGGAATTAAAAGTAATTTTCTGTGTAATTACGGATGAAAAAAATCTATACCTCACATTAACAGAAATCTCTATTTTATTTTAAATTAAAACGTACATGGCTTATTTAATACCAGAATCTCAATAAAGTAACAAATACACGTGGATCATACAAACATTTCTCTCGATGTATGAATCAAATCCGCGGCTTTAAGTTCCAATCTTGTCGTTTCTTCGTATACCGTAAAGCCCATCTACATACATCTTCGACATAAAAAATAACTTCAGTGCATCTAAATCCAGGTCCTTATCTTGCCAGAGACAAATCACGCAGAATTTCAGGATTACATGCGTACAAAACATTTTATCGGACGGAAAGCTGAAACTTTTTTCAAAGATATCTAAAGCTTCCAATCTTCCTATAAAAGGAACTTGGCTTAAACTTTCGCATCCTCAAGCTTTAATAATAGCCACGTTTCCTTTTTATATATCGCACAAAGAATTTTCTTCGAGAGACAACGGTAATTATATTTATACGCTCATATAACATCTATTTTTGGCCGACTTCAAAAGAGGAGGTAATCAATTCGATTGATTTTTTTTTTTGTATGTTTGTTACGCGATTACACCGGCAATTGTGAACCGATTTTGAAATTTTTTTTTGTCAGAAAGCATGATATACAGGGTTGGTCCCATATAAAATTGGTGAAGACCTGATGAACATCTTAGGATCTGCCGACCAGAACTCCTCAAAATTAAACGGTCCAGCATTAATTCTTTTTGCGTTAGATTAAGTATAAGTATATTATTAAAAAGGGTGGGTGAAAATGGGAAAAGGGTGGGGGGTGGGGGGTGAGGGGGTGGAAAATAGCTACAATTGTTAATACTCAATATCTCCGGCAGTTCTTAACCGACTTAAAAATAACTTTTTTGTCAAAGAGTATTATATGATAGGTAAGACCAAAAAAAATATTGTGAAGACCTGATGAATATCTTTGGACCTGAAGGGCAGAACTCCTCAAAATTGAACAGGACAGCAATAATTCTTTTTACATTAGGTTCAATATAAGTTTATTACTACAAGGGAGGGGGGGGGGGGTGGAAAGGGGAAAGTAGATAGGGGCGTGGGAAGGGGGGGGATATATACAAATATAAATACTAAATATCTGCGACAGTAAATAAATGATTTTAATAACTTTTCTTCGGAACGAATTATACATAATGTTGGTCATATAAAATATGGTGATAATCTGATGAATAGGTACATATCTGGAGAGCAGACCTCCACAAAACTTTGCAGAAACGCAATGATTTTTCGTCCATTAGGTTAAGTATATGTATGTGTTTTATTAAAAAATAGGAGTGAAGAAGGTGTAGAGGTGAGGGGGTAACGAATGAATACCACGCATAAGTGTACTCAATATCTCTAGCAGGTTGAGCCGATTTTAGTATTTTCTTTATCATAAAAACGAAATGACAGTGTAGCTTCCTTAAAAAATCATAAAATATTAATTTCGTTTTTGAAATTATAAAGGATTACAATGGTTCATTCTTATATACATTGATTCCAATTTTCATTATATGATATACCTTTGGCATCATTACAATGCTTATGAAAACTAAAAAGTAATAAATAAAATAATTTAATTAAAAATTAAAGACCGACTTCATGTGCACTACAAAGTAATAAATAATATATATTTCATTGTGCTAGTAGTAGTAGTACACATTGATTAATTTTCTTATTGACTAGACTAGCCAACAAATCTTAAATACGTAATATTTTAAGGCGGGTCGCCAAGTGACGAACACGACGACCTACACAAAAAAATTAATTTGTGTAAAACATCCTAGCGTAAAACACGCAATTTCACACGCAATATTAATTTGTCTTAATCTATATAAACTTACGCCATTTTCCCAGAAGGGATACCCCTTCTTCATTTTCCCAGAAGGGGTATGCAGAGATTCTCCTGGTATAAACCAGGACACCCACGTTACGCCTTGCGTGTTTTGTCCCTCGGTGTGATTGGGGGCGAGAGTCTATAGTGATATCGGGTGCAAATTCCAGTCCCTGTCCTGATAACTAATAGAAAAATCGCCCGTTCTTAATATATCAGCTCTTAATTAACATTGTTGAGTATCGGACTTATATACAATCGAGTGAAACATACAAACTTAACAACCCTTCCCTTTCTTATACTTTCCTCACTATGATTCCTATCACTGTTAAAGTAATTGTATATAAATATGCAAATTACTCCAATAAGTCAATGGTGTGGTCAATGGTGTACCCTGTAGTTGAAACCCTTGACCACTGTATCTTTGATCGTATGCAATACATTAAATTAGACTACACATATGACACATATTAATTCTATTAAAATTTCAACAAATGTACACGTAGGATCAATATGTTAAATTAATTTGTTTCTAGTTTACATATGGACCTAACTGAGCGCCAACGATACATCTACAAGTAGGTAATATTCAACTGTGTTACATTACTTAAATTTGCTCTCGTTCGTCACTTGGCGACCGGCCTTCAAAATATTACGTATTTAAAATTTGTTGGCTAGTCTAGTCAATAAGAAAATTAATCAATGTGTACTACTACTACTAGCACAATGAAATATATATTATTTATTACTTTGTAGTGCACATTGAAGTCGGTCTTTTAATTTTTAATTAAATTATTTTATGCTTTAATGCGAAGTATGTTTAAATAATACGTGTGTTAGGTGTGCGTAAGAGGATAATTTTAAACGTTATTATATACTAAGGAAAATATTGTCTCGTCTTTGCAATTTATTTTTGTATTCATTTTATTACTTCGCCATATCAGACTGGAGGTTTATTTATTTATTTATTTACACTTTATTGCATAAAAATACAACAAATACAGAGAGAAATTACATATATAAAAAGTACAATTGGCGGTCTTATCGCCGAAAGGCAATGTCTTACAGACAACCATGGGATTGATTTAAGAATAGGATAAACAGGGAAAGGGAAAAGATTTGCAAAATACTAATTAAAATAATTTAATAAAATTACAAGTAATAAAAGTCATGAATCATAATATGTAATATAAGCTATGGCTTGCGAAGCCATAGCTTGACGGTCCACACCATCCCGGCGCACACCAAACGGTTCTCAAATTCGTTTCTGTGCCGCACCGTCAGGCTGTGGAATTGTTTGCCGGCGCACGTGTTCCCTCCTTCCTACAATCCTGGGTCCTTCCGCCGTGGTATGAAGAGGCACTTAAGCAGGCCGGCATAATTGTTTCCATTGGCATGGGAGTGCCGTCCGATGCCAATGGATACTCTGCCTGGGCGGCATTGGCACTTTCCATCAGGTGCAATGCCGCCATTATGCCAGGCCATTATAAAAAAAAAAGACGGGTTGCACTCCGGGAGTGCCGGCAGAAGTGAAAACTTGATTATTAACGTTGAGCATGTTTGATATTTTGGAATGGTTAGGGAATAATTTTGCACCAATTGCTTTATCAGTATAAAAGTACTATCATTTATGTGGTAGAATACAATATTCATTTATTGCGCTATCGTACACAAACATGACAATTTATATTACATTAAAAATTTAACACTTTAAAACTATTACAATTATTTTACATTAAAAAGTTTATCTCTCCGAAAAATCAACTTTCATCCATAATTTCAACGACTTTTCACCATCATCATTACCAGAACTATCATCGCCAATCTCTAAAACTGATACGATAGGTTTATGGTAGCTGAAGTAAGAAACGAACAGTTTTGATTCGAACCTATTTAAATGTCTAATAAAGACCGCATCAATAGTAGTTTTGTATTTCGTTGTGCTAAGATTGCGATCATTCGACATAGTTAAACCAAATTCATTATTTAAAAATTCAATTAATAGTTGATTTTTATCGTCTGCGAAGTTTATGTTGAAATCTCCACTCAAAATCATTGGCAATTCATCAAAGCTTTATAAACTGACAGCTAACTGACAGCTGTCTACTCTCCATCCGTCTTACGCTTTTCGTCTTACGATCAGGTCACGTGTCCTGACGCGAGTTTAAGATTTTATACCCATTACAGAAAAAGTGCTCAACGCCGCTAAAGAAGTTTTCACTTCAAAAAAAAAAAAAACATATACATAAATATATACATGCATCAGAAGATACATATTATTGTTGGGAGGTTATTGGTTGTTAACTGCAAAGTATGTCCCTTAAATTTCTCGTAATGTAATAAGACTAACTACGCCCGCTGTACAAAATCAGCCATATCTTTCGAAATGATTACAAAGAATATTGAGGTGACAGATAGTGCACACAATAGGTTGTTCAGTTCCAAGGTACCATTAATTCCAGAAACCATGGATCTTAAATGATTATAAGCAAAAGAGAGAACAAAAATAATATTTTATTCGTAGAAAGTCTTACCTATTTTACTTATTGAATATTTTGTCCCTATCGAACGACTTTTGGATTATAGCTATATATTAATAGTAACTACCGGACATATTGAGACTTAACATCTTATGTCTCAGGATGACGAGCGCTGTGGAATGCCAAGCATTGCTTTGTAATTCAAGGTGTTTAACGTAACGACGAAGACAAAAACATTCGTTTACTAAAATAGATTTTAAAATTGTGTTTTAATAAGTGTGTATATTGTAACCAAATTTAGCAAACAAGTACTATAACAAATTACAGAACCCCTTTAAAAGTAAAATTACCAGATCGCGCAGTTATTTCGCAGATATTTTTCTCGTGGGTTTGTGAAAACATCAATCCTTTTACGCATTGGTATGCAGCCTGCGTGGATTCAAATGCAAAACACTTACCTCGCTAGGGTTCAAAGCGTAAACTTTTTCTATCCCTGCACAGATATGGAGCCAGTTTCGTAAAGGGGAAAAGATTACTTGTGTTAGGACGTAAAATACTCAATATTTGAAGGTATACTGTAAAAATCTGGAAATTTTGCGCCCATTTTCTTTCATTTTAGGTTCAAGCGAGGATATATATATTGTATTATTAATAGATGATTTATTGTGTATTTAATTTTAATACTTTTCAAACAACACCTGCAACCTCATATAATGCTGCTTCTTAATTTCTCGTTAATAATAAAAAAAACATAGAAATCAAGAATCTTATAATAAAAATATTGACTTTGTCGAAAATAGTTTGATATTATTTTTAACTAGCGGTCGGGCCCGGCGCCGCGCGGTTGCATACACGTTTTAAAATGGCGGTCAATATGTTTAATTCTGACTATCAGTTTACAATATCGACCAATCGGACCACGAAAAACGAACAAAATTTCCTCGTAATTGCTAGAAATATCACTACTGCTCTTATAGGTCATAGCGTGATGATATACAGGGTATATCAAGACTGCTACCGAAAACGAAGCCGGGTGGTAGTTTAAGCGACTTCAGACACAATGCAACAGAAAAAGTTGCAAAAAAAAAACGACAATTTTTTTTTGTAATTTTTTTCCTATTGCCATATTTTGGTGGTAAATACATTTTTTCCTAAAATAATAGTGTATACCCTTTAATTTATAAATACTCTAAGATATAAGAGAGTTTAAATTATTATTTTAGCAAAAACTATGGATTTACCACCCAAAAATGACGATATTTAAAAAATCATAAAAAATAATTGTCGCGTTTCTATGCGAAATTTTTAATGGCATTGTGTTTGTAGCCACTAAAACTACCACCCGGCTTCGTTTTCGGTAGCAGTCTTGAGATACCCGGTATAGCCTATAGCCTTCCTCGATAAATTGACTACCCAACACTGAAAGAATCATTCAAATCGGACCAGTAGTTCCAGAGATTAGCGCGTTCAAACAAACAAACAAACAAACTCTGCAGCTTTATAATATTAGTATAGATTTGAAGTGTAATCTAATTCTTCGTCTTCTATCTGCCATCATTTTTTTCTTCAAAATTTTGACGAAGCATGATTTGCTCGTACACGTTGCAAAAATATGTCATTAATTATTTCGTTACTAGCTGTATCATGATGACGTGTTTGGAAAATTATAATCTAAATTTGTGATAACAATATATTTTCAAGTTCGTGCAACTTAAACCTGCAATTACAGTCCATGTGACTCAAAAATAAATCTTAATTCTAGAAACATTAAAAAATAAAAACTATACTAGGAAAAATAACTCAATAATTCTAACACCTCACTACGCGCAAACAACGAGAAATAACCGTGCGGAAACATAAAAAGGAAAAGAAATATGCAAATGAGTGTTGCGAACGGGAATTAGCATGTGTGATAATTACAGGGCGCGGGCCCACTACACCTATTGTTGATTACGCGCCTGTAGTTGACATTATTCCGGTCTCGTAGCTCTACAGCTTCGCATGTTTGAGGCTCCGAGTATTTTCGGTTGAGCTATGGTTTCATTAAAAACTCTAAGTTTATACCTATTCAAAGTGATCGCGTAACTTTCGAGAGGCTATTTTGAGTATTTGATGCAGTTGCCTTCGCGTTATTTTGTAGTGTATCTAGCAAGACCCCACTTACTATATCATGACTCATCATATCATGCACATTGCAGTTGCTGTGCTGTATCATACTCGTGGTGAAAAAAGATATTTTAAGACATATAACCATCAGACTAAAGCTATTATAATTGTAACTAACTTCTCGAAACGGTATTTTCAACTGTTCTGCTACTGAAGCCAAATCTGTTCAGAATTTGTCCCAAAAAACTGACTCATAAAACCCAAGTCAGCAAAATAAAAAGCTTATCCAAAGTAGTATGTTATGAAAGAAGTAGTAACCGCTCACTTGTTGCGAGTTACTACACGGCGAGTAATGAAAACCCTTACTTACTCTACATTATATATGACGATACACAAAAGACTGCTCCACATTCTAGTTTACAACACAAGAGGACGCATTTTTTTCTAATATTTTTAATACTGCTGAGACATGTGTATTATGGTAGATGAATTTATTGAGGAAATAATATATCCATTTATTGAAGTCCGTAGGCCAACCGTAGGGACCTTGGTATACAATCTGGCAGACTTTCTTTCAAAAGTCATAGCCTTAACCCTCTCATTGCGGGCGTTAATAATTTAATTTAAATAAAACAGTAATTATAGTTTGAATAAGCAATATTATCTTATATTCATATGCTATATATCCTTTTCGGGTTCCCATTACATTTGGTTTCACTAATACCATCATAATTTAATCGATTAACCAGAAATAATAAGTATTTGACATCGATTCATGCTACGTTAAGGAATTATTTACTACCAATCAACCATAGGAGATAAAACTTTGTAAATCAACAACAGAACATCGCCATTTCTTCATATTTTACCTACGACCAGCTTTTCACTCCGTAGATCTGTTCCCTTTCCAAACTTCTTATCCAGACCTTTTTTTTTCATTTAACGGCGAGACTACTATACCATTCACCTGATGGTAAGCGATATGACCGCTCTTAGATAGTAGCAAAACCAAACATGAATTACAAAGCAATGCTTGATATTCCACTGCGCTCACCATCCTGAGACATAAGATGTTACGTCTCTTTATGTCTAGTAGTGACTCTGGCTACAATGTCTTTCTAACCGAAACACAACAGTGCCTACAAACCCGAATTAAAAATGTTAATACTTAACAATACGACAAAACCATCTCCACCCGGATTCAATGAACAGTTACTGAATAACTTCTGTCTTGAATAAATGACGGACATGGCCGAACTTGTGCAATCTGTCATAACTGGAACGTAAAGTTGTCCAAGTTACGGCTGAAAGTGATTATAGTGGAAGTGAACGTCCCTTTAGGAAATAACTTGCCAGAAAGTACATTTAGTTAACTGTTTTGGTCGTTTCCATATAAGTTTTGATGATTTAAATAAATTATTTATAGTTTAAAAAACTAAAAGTCACGCTTTAGTAAAATAACTAATAAATAAATACACCCAACAGTCACATACATAGTCCTGACCCCACATTAAGATCAATTAATCTTGTGTCGTGGGTATCGAGAACTACGAGAGACTTCTCGGTCTCACAAACACCCGGACCCGAGACTAAAGATCCAACATTTATAAAAGTACGTTAATTTAACTAGAAGTTTAATCCTAATTTTCAGTCACGAATAAAATAAGTCCGCATTCAAGCTCTCAACATTTATATAGTTATTTCCGTCCAGAAAATATTCGCTTTTTATTTATATTTTTCAACAAGAAAATCAAGCCAGCTAAAACTAAGACTGAAGTTTAGTGTTATTACTTCTAGCTAAATTAGCTGTGTTTGCTGCTCAAGCTAATTTAATATTAGTTTTTGCCCACTATCAACTTATTTTCCATTTTCTGTTGATGAAAAATAATCTGTTTTATTGTTTATTTTTTATTTTATTTTATTTATTTATATATGCTTTATTGTACACCAAAATGAATAGCTGCGATCTCTTCCAGGCAACCTTTGGATGGACTGGATTTTTGAGAAATTGAAATATAGGGTAGTGCAAATAGTGAGAGAATAAACAATAATAATAATAATTGATGTACATGCTATATTATATTAATTTACATAATATAAATACACACAAACATACATACATACATACATAAATACTAATATATATTGAGCTAACTATAATGATGATATAAGTAAAGAGGATCAGAAATATATATAACAGGATAATACGTTACTGCAGTGAGAGATAGTGTATCTTAACAAGTCTCTTAAAACTTGGTAATGACTTAGCTTGTCTGACAGTCAATGGTAATTCGTTCCACAAGCGAGCAGCATGAACTGTAAAGGATTTGCTTAGAAATGATGTGCTGTGCTTGGGAATATCTAGGATCAAATTCTCTGTTGATCTAAGAGTTCGTGCATGAGTTTGACCGAGGAATTCAAAATGGTTTTTAAGATAGTGTGGGCTAGAGGGATTGTACAAAATACCGTATAAAACGGAAAGAATTCGAGTATTACGGCGAAAACGTATTGATAGCCACTTGAGTTTGATACGATACGATACACGACCAAATATGAATCTAATGCAGAAATTCTGAAGTCTCTCAAGTTTTTCCATTTGGGCTTCGGTGAGGTCGAGGTAGCTAGCATCAGCATAATCAAGGAGGGGAAAAAGAAGAGATTGATTGAGCAGTGCGATTTTCGTGGAAATCGGTAGAAAATTCCGCAATCTCCGCAAGGACCCCCGCTGCAGCAAACAATTTGCGACTTACTTGTTGCAATTGGGGACCCCAGGATAGGTTTTTGTCGATGATTACACCCAAATTCTTAACAGTATCACTGAATGGAATAGTGCAACCATCAAACAGAATTTGAGGTAAATGATCCATATCTAATTTAGAAATCAACCTGGAGCTGCCAACAACAATGACTTGGGACTTAGCAGGGTTGACTACTAGCCCGTGAGACTTACTCCATCTGCTAATACTCTCAAGATCCCTGTTGACAGAGTTAATAGCCTCCATCACCCTGTCCACAGGAGCATGATAATATATTTGTAAATAATCTGCATACAGATGGTAGGAAGAAATCAGATTTTTTGATATAGAATTAATAAAAACAGCGAAGAGTAAAGGAGATAAAACGCCGCCCTGAGGGACGCCAGTATGTGTGTCGCACCACGAAGACACTGAGTCTTTGACACGAATGCGCTGGCGACGGCCCGTCAGGTAACTACGAAACCAGTCAATTACCGTTGGAGATATGTTAATAGAGCACAGTGTAGTCAGTAAGACATCAAAGTCAACGGTGTTGAAAGCATTGCTAAAGTCTAGCTGAGCTAGTACCGTTAGCTTGCCATTCTCCATCGCAGCTCTGATGTCATCCGTAATATGAACTAGTGCAGTAGTGGTACCATATCCATGACGAAATCCAGACTGGAAAGGATTAAGGAGATTGTAATGAGTTAGAAAGGAGCATAATTGTTGATGAACAAGATTCTCAAGGACTTTAGAAAGGATTTGTTTATTTACTCATTGTAATCCTTTGATAAGACTATTGAGTCAATTAGCTGGCACAATATCGATTCTGTATCAGCCCATATACGTCCCACTGCAGGGCACGGGCCTCCTCTACAATCGAGAGTACGATTGTGAGTGGTTAGGCCATATAGTCCACCACGCTGGCCTAGTGCGGGTTGGCGGACTTACATACCATAGAAATTTTATAAATCGCTATGGTATGCAGGTTTCCTCACGATGTTTTCCTTCACCGTTTTAGTGCGTGGTGATTGACTATCAATACACACATGACTCCGAAAAGTCAGAGGTGTGCCCTGGGATTTGAACCCGCGACCACCGTGAACATGTTGGCAGTCGCGTCTAGTCCGTTTACCAACAGGCCACCACGCACTTACAATATCGATTAGTCGCCTTCAAATAAAATAATAACTAATTTCAAAGCAACCAATATTTTTAGATATAAATACATGCCTTGTATTACATTGATATAAGCCCTGGCTTCGAACTGACCTACAATTCAGCAGTCCAGTTTTTTTTGCCAAGACAAACTACCTTTAAAACAAAAACATGTCTAGACTATAATAGTCCCTTATCAGAAATACCTTACCATATACCAACCACGAAACGTGAACCAAGAATTCTTAAACAACTTCAAACCATAAATACGAGCATTACCCTTTCTTAATTATAATTTATCAGCATCTACACGGTTAATTGAGTTGTTTAACCCTAAAAAGCCATAATTTATACAATCATATGCATTAATCTGAGGCAGTGACCTACACATTCTTAATTTTCCCTAAAAAACGAAGTAAAAAAGCTAAGATTTATGGTAGTTTTTACAATTTTACGGTCAGCGAGTTCGGTTGGCACGCCAGGGGACACATTACTGGAGATATCGCAGATTTACTTCAAATTTGATGCTTTCTCTTGAGGGAAATCACAGAATGGGGACCATTGTGCCATGATTCATACGACTCGTCCCAAAGAAAAATCGGTTTTAAATTCCGTTTCTCCGTTGTAATGATCTATTTAAAATTCAGGTACTTGGGCGAAAAGCACCCATTAACGTACATTTGAGAGATTCCGAGCTCGTTCTACGCGCACTTTATTATGTAATGTATTTTAAAATTGTATTTATTCTCGCAAATTAAATTTGTATTAAACTGCACTAACTCTTAGGTATGAAGCATAACATTAATTAAATCAGGAATCCAAACAAAAGCTAAAATAATTTTGTAGTAAAATGCTCTAATTAAAATTGCTGGAGTTGCTTTAACAACTGTATTTGTATTCATCCAGGAATACCGACAACTGCATAGACGATTAAACATAATTAATTTAAGTGACTATTTAGTCCATCCACAACGTAGTCAGATATGAAGTAGGATAAAATATACCTAATAGTCACATACATAGTCCCGAGCCCACATGAAGATGAATGAAGTCCTACGACACACGTAGGAATCAAAAACTATCAGAAGGCTTTTCGGTCTCACAAATACATATTTTTTAACATGCTTTTATTAGCTTCACCTGTATGTTTGTATGTATGTATGTATGTAACCGACTCCTTTGAGCTCGATTTTGCCCTACTTAGAATGATCAGATTTAATTCAAACTTTGCATACTTATCCAGGACCGATTACAACGCAATAATTTAAAAAGTATATGTTAGTTGGTAATTTTGCAGCTGTCTTTATTTGATAAGACAGCCGTAGATAATGTTTTTAGTGCAAGCTATTAAATTATAGTTTAAAAAACTAAAAAAAACACGCTTTCATAACATATAAACTAAAAAGTAAAAAATAATTGATAATGAGTTTAAGATTAAAAATGCTAGAGTGTAAGAGTAAAATACGTACATTTTATTGTTATAAAGCGTGGGGTGTTGACAACAATTACTTATCCTACAGCAACCCACGCTTTATAATAATAAAATGTATGTATTTTACTCCATTTTCTAATCTTAAACTAATTATCAATTATTTTTTACTTTTTAGTTTGTACGTTATGAAAGCCTGTTTTTTTAGTTTTTTATACTATATTTTTTTCTCATTAACTAGCATATAATAATCTTTGACGTTTAATCAATCTCCTAAATTGTGTACTCAGAATGATAAACAAAAGCGTAAGCGCATTGTAATATAATTATCATATCACATAAAGTAAGAAATTGGACACGCACATCGTCCAAATTTTGTTGAATATTGTCCTTTATTTTAGTTTCAATATTATTGTACAATCATATGGGTTTTCGTCAACCAATTTTATATTTTGTCGAAAATACAAACAAAATAACGGATATATTATTAATGACTTACGTACATTGGAATATCCCTGAACCCTCAAAGATACAGAAAACGGTATGTCATGATGAAAAATCAATAAAGGTATATTTCCTCCTTTCAGGCTCATGTGAAAATATACGAGAATTACCAAAAGCCGAAGTACGTCTTAACGATCCCTTTGGTCGCACACAAACTGATATAGATTATCAACCCCTGCCCTTATTCCTTCCTACAAAGCCTTTATCGAGGCCGATCCCTAGGAACACTTCAAAACAAAGAAAAGGACGGGTAAGAAGATTACACGGCCGACAGTTAGTTGAAAGATGAAATAGAAAATAGTTTTTGTTTATATTTATTTACGCAACAATTTCAATAATAAGGGTTGATAGAAAACAAATTTACTTTTGAAGTGAAGAATACAATGTAATAAGAGCGTAGTCGATTCAAATGGTATTGTAGCGTTGTCATCAACTTTGAAAATAAGGTTTGCTTGTCGAAAATAATTCCATTTTTGCATGAGGGGTCTTGAAAGGGGAACATTCCCCTGCTCGTTATTCCTTGTACGTGCGATGTGATGTCTATTTTTGAGCTAAATATCTTTTAAATTGCCACACGTCTTCGATGATTGCGACAATAACACATTTCTCTCGAAACGAAAATAACATGCAAGGAAATATTGAATGGGAAAAATTATAGCTTTCAAAGTGTTTCATCCCTGCATCTATCGGTTGAATAGTTTGAATCCAATTACGCTCTTCATCAAATTGAGTTCAAATCACGTTTGTTGCAAGATTAGAATGCGGAGAGTGTAATAGATTGATGTGCGTGGTGGCCTGTTGGTAAACGGACTAGACGCGACTGCCAACATGTTCACGGTGGTCGCGGGTTCGAATCCCAGGGCACACCTCTGACTTTTCGAAGCCATGTGTGTATTGACAGTCAATCACCACGCACTATAACGGTGAAGGAAAACATCGTGAGGAAACCTGCATACCATAGCGATTTATAAAAAAAATTCTATGGTATGTAAGTCCGCCAACCCGCACTAGGCCATCGTGGTGGACTATATGGCCTAACCACTCTCAATCGATTACGATTGTAGAGTAGGCCCGTGCCCTGCAGTGGGACGTATATGGGCTGATACAGAATAGATTGATGAATCTCAGGCATAAAGTAACTTAGGTATATTATTTAAGACATAATTTATAACGTGTAATTAAAACACTTCATTATAACACAATAAAAAATCTTGATTTAATATTGCAAATGTTATCCGTGTCGTTTTATCAATGAACATTAATTACCTCTTTATTCATAGACAATTTTAAAACTTATTTTAATTAACAAATGTTCTGCCTCCTTCGCTCAAACTAAATTCGAAATCGTTCGAAATAGACAAAATACGTTAGATTTTTAATATTAAGAACTCAGTATTTCATTGTTGTGTTACAGTAGTGGTTCTTAACCTTTGCATGAGGAACCATTTGACAAAAATTATGTCTATCCATTGACCACAGTCCGTTGACTGTTTTGGTTGTACAAATGTGCAATACATTTAAGAAATGTAAATAAATAAAGGGTTTTTATATCTATCTAATAAGAAAACATGCATACAATTACTTTAAGGATGGCCTCAGGATCACTTGGGATGCTTTTAGGGACAACCATTGGTCCGTGGATAAGCAGCTAAAAATTATCATACAGCCGTTCTCTTTAATCTATCTATCTTTAACAAGAGATTTCAATAGATATTTCAATGCAATTTATGTTTAATGAAGCGTGGAATTGTACCAACATAGTCGTGGTAGCTATTGTAACCCCTTGTTAAAGATAGATAGGATATAGATAATGGCGGTTAGAGGCATGGAACTAATCAATCTAAAACAACGTGAGAAATGTGAAAGGTTAGAGGTATAAAATTGTTGTGCGTCCAATTCAAAGCCAAATAAAATTGAAATCTTCACTGCTTTCCTCATTTTCCACAACTTAGTTGATCGCTACAAAGTCAATATTAGTGATAATTTGTATTGTCAGAATAGAAATTATTGTTGCAGATTGTATTATGTCTTTTTATACATTTGCATTGACTGTAGTTGGTTGTGGTTATAAGTAACATGCACTAATACTTGAAACATTGAGCATATAAATGGAATACAACATTTATCTCTTAACGTAACAACTGGTTGTCATTTTCATATATTCACATTTAAAATTTGCCTTTTTATTCTCATTTTATATTCTTCTAACTGATTTAATACTATATTTACAACGACACATAAATTATATACTTAGTCTATGATTATTTTAAAACGGATTAAGGCATGGAAAAAATAGTTATTTTTTTTTTACTAGTGGGCTATATTCATGATTCAAAGCTCCTGTTAAAATTTGAATACCTATTTTATTAAAAAAATAACCCCGTACATTCTAAAACGCAGGAAATTAAATGCGCCCGATAAAAACAGTAGAAACGCAACTGTGATTACTGATCCGAACCTTCATCAAAAAAATAGATTAATCGCTTCATTATACGCAGCAGCGGCGAATAAATGGAAAAATACAGACGAGAGAACCGCAAGAGCACACGAGAAATATTTCTGCTGATAAATTCCTGACAACATAATAAATGTAATTTATAAATGCATCTTCACTCGCTCCAAGAAATAAACACGTGGAAATGTTATCACTCTAACTCGATTGTGGTGTGCGGTGAAGTAATGTTCTCTATATATTTTCCCTAAACATTAACTGTTCTACTTTTTTTTTTTGCAAAGGTTTGGTAAACGATCAAACATATCACCTGATAGTATATTATGCTTTTTTTTTCGAGATGAAAAGCTAATATTATGACCATTGCCGTCCATGAACACCCACAACGTTTGGTTCATGGATATGTTGTCGACCTAGCAAATCGGAAGAAGAGGAAAAATGATGGGAAGAGAAAAGTGGTATTGACCATCCGGCAATATCACTTGCCGAACGAAACGCGACAGAAAAGCTGTCACTTCACGTTGACTTCCTGTGAGACATTAGTGCCGCCTTGGTTGAGCCTGCCTATTCAAGCTGAGTCATGGCTGACAACAGCTGGGCTCTACCACTTCTACTTGCTGTTTTACCTCGATTGATTTTTTAAAGTTCTTACAATCTTTCTGAAATTTAGCTAATAAGTTGACTTCGGCGTTTTAAAGTTACTGATTTAAAACTCTGTTTTGATTAATTACAAATTTCCAATTGTAGGCTAATTATTATCGTGATTACAATTATAAATAGCTCTCCCAAACGTAGAATGTTTTCATTAGACAATCAAATTGCACCTTAGATTTATGGTAAATTTTCCGTACTAATGCATGAAAACATCTGCATGCTAATACAAGACTTACACCAAAACAGAACACCAAAAAAATACAATCCACAATAAATCTTTTCGCTACATAACCGTGCTAATAAACGAGGCAGCCTACCAAGTCGACCTAGCCCTTTCATCTGCCGCCAGCAGTAAATCTACGGGAGTGGCGAGGTGTGCCGTGATGTATTCTCGACATTAATGGAATTACGCCGCCGACGATATGTGGCACTTGCTCCTAGTCTTAAGGATAACAATTTGTATCGAGCTGCTTTTGCCCGGTTAATCTGGTGTTTAAATGGTTCGGCAAATCCGGAGAGAGAGGAGAAATCAATAAGCAAAGATAGGATTAGAAAGTATTGGATAGAAATGGGATATTTGAAATTTACTCTTCTGTATTTTTACAGCCTTATTGATTTGGTCGATATGGTATTTAAAGTTTCATATAGGTAAATAATAGTGCTTTTCTAAATTTTGATGGTGGTGGGTTATTATCTTCTCGGATGCCACCGTATAAATAATCAGAAAACATATAATGTTACAGATACAAATATATCTCATTTAGACTGAGCAATATGTGGTAGATGCGTTAGCAAAAATGATTATCATAACTTAAAATGTCAAAGAATTTTCTATCGTATATGACGATGAAGTTAAACATAGTTCATTAATCATAAATGAAGAATTCATGAAGCAGAAAATGAACCAAGCGCGATTAATACTCCAAAAACAATGCAAATAAATCAAAAATCCAATCTAGTGTAGAAAAAATAAATGAAACTAATCTAATATTTTACTGTTTATCCACATTTGCAGTAAAACAGTTAGAAAATATTTTTCTGTGCGCCTCTATCTCACTTTTGACCTTTTCATGCAATCTCAACTTCACCTTACAATTTATATTGCATTGCTGTATGCTACAATGCTCTTTCAGATTCTCTATTTCCTTTTCGGACGCTTATTATTTGGTATTTAAAATCTTCTTCATCCACTAAATTACCTTTAGCATCATTATAAGATTTGTTTTATTCTTGGGAGAACTTGTTTATTTTGGTATTCGTTATGCTAAGGTATCTAATCTACTTTTATATCATATTCAATCGTTTACGCAATATGTATCTGTTATGCCTGTTCTTTTTCCGCTCTTATACAGTTAGTAATTTCAATTTTAAGCTTGAGTCTTTCTACATCTTTACTCTGATGATTATTTTTATCAACAATTCTACCAACGCTGACAATATCAACTCGTTCTTAAATAACATAGCAGTACAAGACAATTCAGTATCTGCGTCTTCTAATATACGTCTCTAGTTATTTTGTATTCAATCAATGTACGTATGCACGTGAAAGATGCATGCATTGGAAAAATTATGTGTCCCTTTGACACGTTATTCAGGTGTCGATACCCGCTTCGTAATACTCGTAATACCCGCTACAATTTTTTGCAAATCCGTAAAGCACCAGCTGGATTCAATCCCGGTGAAAAAACGTCATCTCTTTGAGCATTGCATCGCGTATGAAAAACACGATTCTGCACCAACAAAAAATATATAAAAACGTAATGAACCACACATGCACAAAGTAGGTACATATATATATTTTATTTATTTCACGTACGTGCCATAATTAAAATACGAGCGTAGTAAAAATTGTGGCTTTGTTGTAAAATTTACATTTTCGCAGCGTGTCACATAAATTTCATTCAACACTTGCACTAGGTAAATATACGCGAATATGAAATTTTTAATATCTCTCAAGACAAGGCGAAACTTGCGCGAGGAGGTTGGGACTTCAATATTTTATGAACACTTAAAACTAAATTAGATTTTTTTCTCAACTTTCAAAAATATTGTACGCTAAAGTAGCTCGTCCAAGTTGGCGCATAAAAGCTTTTTGTCGGTGGACAGTTTTTCATTAACAAATCTTCTAAATTAACTTAGCCACTTTTAATGGTTGAAATGTCACTGAAAGGCTTGTAACTTGTTTTTGCTTAACGTTAAATTATAAAGTGAGATTAAACTATGACATGTTTATTTATGCAGACATTAATTTCTGCGGCATTTCTTTTACCAGCCAAACCTATCCAAACAATAAGGGTATTTTCTCATTTGTTATAGGTACTTATTTTTTTTACTAACTAAGCAAACGTCCATCCATTTTGTAACATTATACACGATGTCCAAAGAAATGGCGCACCTGTTAATATATAGTTTAGTCAATCGTGATTGCGTTTAGTTAAGGGGCATTTTCGTAGCTTACTCTGATAATGACAAAGATGCCGAGAAATCAAGAACTACCATTACTCGTTCTACCCTTAACAACTTATGTCAAAGTTCCGGGAACCATGACATCGCCTATTTGTAAAAAGTGTAAAGGCGAAGTCTATGAAATTTTTATAGCTATTAAAAATTTTCAAGAGTCAATAAGTTTTTTATGGTATACCATGATATATGGTATACCCCGTAATATATTGCGTGAACATCTAAATAACGACAAATACGTATGATATGTTAAAAGTTTGTTCTTCACCAATTCCAATTGGTATTATGTGAAAAAGTGATGATAATACTTCATACATACTTCCTTTCCTTTCCAAAGTCCTAGAACGTTTAATCCATACCCAACTTAATGATTTCCTCTCCAAGAATAACCTCTTAAACCCTCTCCAATCTGGGTTTCATTCAGGGCATAGTACGACCACCACGTTGACCCATATCACAGATGGCATAACATCCGGCATGGAGGACGGTAAGCTGACAGTCTTAGCTTTGCTAGACTTCAGCAATGCCTTTAATACCGTGGACTATGACGTTATACTTTCCATGCTACGTTCTCTTAACATATCTCCAATGGCTGTTGATTGGTTTCATAGTTACCTGTATGGACGCCGGCAAAGCATCCGTGTGGAGATAGATTTTCCTCTTGGTGCCCCGTAGCTGCTGGCGTTCCTCAGGGCGGCGTGCTATTTCCTCTTCTCTTCGCTGTATTTATTAACTCAATTACTAACTTTTTATGCTCCTCCTACCACCTCTACGCTGATGATCTCCAAATATATACTCAGGCACCCTTGGACAAGTTGATTGATGCAATTGCTTGTATTAATACCGACATTCAACACATATGTGATTGGAGTAGAGCTCATGGTTTGAGGATCAATCCCTTGAAAACCCAAGTCATTGTAGTCGGTAGCTCCAGGATGATCTCGAAGCTGGATTGGACTTAGCTCCCCAGTGTTTATTGTGATGGGATAACCATCCCTTATAGTAACACCGTCCGCAATCTGGGATTACTTATTGATAATTCCTTTACTTGGGGTCCTCAGCTTCGTGAAATAAGCCGTAAACTGTTCATTTCAGCTAAGTCCCTGCGAAGGTTACGCAACTTTCTACCCGTTACCACGAAGATTTCACTTGCTCAATCCCTTCTTCTCCCCATTCTTGATTATGCCGATGTCAGCTATCTTGATCTCACCGAAGACCAACTTAATAAACTTGAGCGACTTCAAAATTTCTGCATAAGATTCATATTTGGTCTACGCAAATATGATCATGTCTCCGAGTTTCGTGCTAAGCTTAAGTGGTTACCTATACGGCTTCGTTGGAATGCTCATATTCTTTCTCTTCTTTATAATATTTTATTTAATCCTGTGACCCCTTCTTATCTTAAAGAAAGATTTATTTTTCTTCATGACTCACATTCGAGGTCCTTGAGGTCGTCAGAGAATCTTAAGCTGAGAATGCCTGTGCACACCACAGCATTTATGGACAATTCTTTTACCGTCAAAGCAGTTCGATTGTGGAACGCGCTTCCTGTTGCGGTGAGACAGGCGAAATCGCTGTCTTCATTCAAATTAAAGAACATTACCTTTCTCTTTAATTAAACTGATTTTAGTAGTTAACATTATTTCCTACATCTAAATTATTTTACAATTTGTGTGTATTATATTTATATATATATAAATATATATTTATTTTTTATTATATATGTATGTATTTATGCTACTTATTATGTATGTATGTATGTTACGATGATGTAATTTGTTTTTTTTAGTTTCTGAATATTGTATTTTTTTAATGTGTACAATAAAGATTTAAATAAATAATAAATAAAATAAATAATATTTAAAACTTTAAATGGTCATAACTCTAAAACGGATAGGTATTATCCAAATATTTCTTTATAATGATATTCATATTATACCCTCGTATCCAACTTAGCAAGTGCTTCATTTTCCTGCACTCTCGGTATAAATATCTATATCAATTCATATACGCCCCAATGCAGGACACGGACATCCTCTCGAGAGTATGATTGAGAGTGTATAAATGTTTCTGATTACCATCATAACGTCTGTGTAATGTATTGATTACATTATCTGTGCCCAAAACCATAGTTGGGAACAGCCTTGTCTATTCCTTGTTTCCGTCTGTCATTATCACAATTAAAAATGCATTATGGCTGAAGATGTGTTTCATTATAAAGTATATTTACATACTTAAATATCTCAGTCTGCACGGTCAGCACTTTTGGCGCATCACTATAAATAAATACGCTATTTATTACTTAACAAAAAAAATCTGGACCCAGTGATAACTCTGATAATTATAGACCCATCGCCCTATTAAGTGCTCTCTCCAAGGTACTCGAAAAAATTGTGAACCGAAGACTCATCTCATTTTATGATAAGCATCATATATTATCAGACCGTCAATTTGGCTTCCGCCAGCACAAATCCACAGAAGATGCCGTTATCCTATTGACTAACCAAATTGCAGCATATACTGAAAAGCAGGAACGTTGCCTGGGAGTTTTTCTGAACCTGGCACGAGCATTCGATACAGTCTCCATAGGATTCTCTGTATCAGCCCATATACGTCCCACTGCAGGGCACGGGCCTCCTCTACAATCGACTACCGATTGAGAGTGGTTAGGCCATATAGTCCACCACGCTGGCCTAGTGCGGGTTGGTATTGGTCAGAATAGACAATATCCAAAGCGAACACCAATCTGTCACCTTTGGAGTACCTCAGGGGAGCATTCTAGGACCAATGCTCTTCACCCTGTACATAAATGATATTGTCAATGCAACAATTCAAGACGCAGATATAATTACTTACGCAGATGACACGGTTGTTCTTTTTCACGCTAGAACCTAGAAGGACATGTATCACACAGCAGTCCAAGGACTAACGCAAATATCGAATTTATTAAAAAACTACTTGTTGACACTTAAAGCTAATAAGACTAAGTACATCTCTTTCTCTAAAACATCCACATCCAGTCCACCTTCCATGATAACACTGCAAATACACAGCTGTAGCTATCACAATCCCTACACTGCACATAATTCTTTGACATCCTGCCACTGTCAAGTCCTACAGAGTACCACATCCATCAAATACTTAGGAGTAATAGTTGATGAAAACCTTAATTTTAAAGCTCAAATACAAGACGTCACAAACCGTTGCAGCGGGTTAGGCCGCCCGCAGGTAGGGGTAGGTAAGTAAATGAGTACTCAGGGTAATTACGTGGTTCGGGCATTAATAGATTCGCATCACTGTTTACACCCGGCACTGTTGCTGGTGGTATGCAACGGGAGTCACTGGCCTTCGTTGGACACTGATCCGGGTCTTCGGCAGGTGGCGGAACCCGGCCACAGCTCGCCGGCGAAGTCTGCTGCCACGTGGCCGGACACGGTGCGCAGGTCAGCGGCGGGCGCAGGCTCGGTTGCAGTCGGGCAGAAAGCGGTGCGGAGCAACAGCGGGCAGCGAAGTAAGCGCACGGAGTTAGCACTCCGTGCCGTGCAGGTAAAAAAGAGAAGTAGGCGAAGAACGAAGAACCCCATCTTTATGCAGATGATCTCCAAATTTACTCTCATGGATCATTAATAAGGTTGCCCGAAGTAGTCGCTACAATAAATAGGGACTTATGTCAAATTGAAGAGTGGAGCAAAGCGTATGGACTTAAGGTTAACCCCATAAAATCTCAGGCGATTGTTGTTGGCAGCCCCGGAATGATCTCGAAAGTACAGTGGAATCAGCTTCCTCAAGTTATTTTTGATGGATCCATAATACCGCTTGTCGAGAGTGTCAAAAACTTGGGGGTTATTATTGATAATACCCTCTCTTGGAATCCTCAGATAAACGCTGTCAGTCGCAAAATCTTTGCTTCAGCGGGGAGTTTGCGACGGTTACGCAACTTTTTACCGATTACTACCAAAATTGCGCTGGCGCAATCTCTTCTTCTGTCAGTTCTCGATTATGCCGATTCCAGCTATCTCGATTTCAGAGAAAACCAACTAGACAAGCTTGAGCGACTTCAAAATGTTTGTATAAGGTTCATATTTGGCCTGCGCAAATATGATCATGTCTCCGCTTTTCGTGTTAAGCTCAAGTGGTTACCAATTCGACTTCGCCGGAATGCTCACATACTTTCTTTGCTCTATAATATTTTGTTTGACCCATCCTCTCCTCGTTACCTTAAAGAACGCTTTGAGTTCCTTAGTGTATCGCATTCGGTGTCCCTGAGGTCGTCGGAGAATTTAAAGCTTCGTACTCCGAAGCATACTACTAACTTTCTGGACAAATCTTTTACGGTGCAAGCTGTTAGACTATGGAATGCCCTTCCCTTTCAAATAAGAAGTGCACAAACTTTAGGTTCCTTTAAAAAATTGACAAAAAATCATTATCTGTCATTGTGTAGTTAATATACTATCGTTGTGTATATATGTATTATATACAAATTTATATACCTATATATTGATATCTATCTATTATTATGGTATTATGTGTTTATGATATATGTACGTACTATGTCTACATATATATAATGTTTATTGTATGTTTATGGAATGTATTACATTTATTTATTACACAACTTTTTAATATTCTTTCGTCGTATGCTTTTGCTGCACACTGAATAATCTACATATAACTCCTGTCCATCCAAAGGTTGCCTGGAAGAAATCGCTACTAGTGATAAGGCCGCCCATTGTACATAACTGTTATAGTGTGTGATATTAAAACTGTATGTTGTCATTGTGTACAATAAAGCATATTATTATTATTATTATTAACCCCAGCGGGTTCGGAAAGACGCGTGGGTAGCACGCGGCTTTCAGGTTATAGAAAGGAGGACGCGAGCGACGTTACACGCGTATTTAAGCGAGCGCCGATGACAGTTCGCACGTCAAATTTGACAGATGTTAGAAATTGAATCAACCAATCAGCGCAACGGAGGCGTTGATTGGCATAGACAATACGATTTATGCCGACTATTGAGCCATAGACCGCAACTATTAGAGGTGACTTTCTCACAACGTCACACCGTGTTAGAAAATTAATACACATCATGAAAAAACTAAGGGATTGTACGCCCATTGACATACTACGCTCAATATATATTGCACTCTGTGAATCAATAAAACGATATTGTATTAGCGTATGGGGATTCGTTAGCAAGACCATATTAATTAAACTGGAAAGAGCGCAACGGGCGCTAATAAAAGTTTGCCTTAAGTAACCTTTTCTATATCCTACCGATGATATAAAGAATTTTATATATAAAGAATTTAAAGTCCTCCTGGTTAGACAACTTTGCTTCCACTCTGCTATCATTAAAGCGCACCAGAATGTGACAAAACACCCGCACTATTGAGAAAAGACGAGTGTACAGATGCATAATACCCAGCTTAAAATCAGAATTAGCTAGACGCTGTCCGTGTTATGCGCACCTTCATATATATAACCGACTTTCCCGACAACTGCATCTCAATGGCTGTTCGAGACACTCTCTTAAATACCTTATTAAAAATACATTATTGGTACTATCTTACGCTGCCACAGAAGTCTTATTGAAATAATACTTCCCAAACAAACACACGTCACACACATACACACGCATACACATAAACACATACTCACGCACACACCCACACACAAATACACACGCTCCCACGCAAGTGAAGTTCGTTATTATGTATAATAGTTAATTTAGTTGTTCTAAGCTTTTACTATAAGTTCTTATTAATAACCCCACACTCTCGAGTCTCAAGACACAAGCTTGCATGCTTACTTTTATGGCTTCTATCACGATACAATAAGGTGGTTCAATTCATACCTAACTAATCGAACACAACTTGTAGAAATAAAAAAACATAATGGTGACTCTCTGCGCTCGGACATATGTAAAGTGACTCGAGGAGTACCGCAAGGGTCATTACTTGGGCCATTACTATTTATTCTTTACAGTGCAGATATAATTAAGACCATTCGTTATTGCAAATTTCATATGTATGCTGACGACATCCAGTTATATTTATCTTTTCATCCGAAGGATACATGTTCAGCAATCGACAATATAAATGATGACCTGGAAAGAGTTCAGGCCTGGGCTATATCAAATTCGTTACTTTTGAATGCGATAAAGACAAAATATATGATTTTAGGCTCTAAGCATCAAATTGATAACACTGTAGTATTCAATCCTTCGTTGGTAATCGGTGGTGAAAGAATTCAGAGGGTCTGCGAAACGCGAAATCTTGGTCTCATTTTTGATGAACAACTAAGATTTCATCAACATATATCGGAATGCGCCAGAAATTGCCTTTATCGCCTAAAGGTTTTGTACAAAATAAGGAATTATTTAAGTATCGAACTTCGAATCCTTCTAACGGATACACTTGTTCTCTCGAAGTTTAACTATGCAGATTCTGTTTATGGTCCACGCATTTTATCTAACACGTCACGACTCGTACAGAGAGTGCAAAATGCCTGTGCGCGTTTCTGCTTCCAAGTGCCACCTAGAAGTCATATCACACCTTTTCTAAACCAACACAGCATATTAAATATGAAACATCGTAGACATTTGCATCTTGCAGCCCTAATGTTTGGTTTAGTCAAATCACAGAAGCCACACTACCTGTTTGTAAAGTTAGTGTGGGCTCATGAACGCCACGCCTATAAAACTCGAGTATCCGCATACCTGCTGAGTACTCCGCGACATCACTCTGCTGCATTTCGTGGTAGTTTTCGCTTCGCTGCCACGAAGTGCTGGAACTCATTACCACCACCGTTACATAAACTCCAATGTAAGTTTGGTTTTAAAAGCCATGTGAAGAAATATCTACTCGAGTTGCAGAAGACTGGCTATTAGGAGCTGGTTTCAGGAGTATTAAGCGAACTATGTGGTCTAGACTTACCTGTTTTTGCAAACGTTCTCAGCTTGCATTTCTTTTTTTTTCTTTTTTTTTGCCTTTACTTACTAAACTAATTGAATTGTTTTGTTTAATTTTTTTTTTGTTTTTTTTTTTAAATATTAATCATGTACGTTAGTTTTGTTATTATTTGTAATATTATGTTTTGTTCTAGTGTTTGGATATAATTTTTGTTGAATTACGAGTTACAACTGTGCGTCATCTGAGGTTTGAGTTGAAAATCAGCGTTGTGGATACTTCCACAGCATTATGCTGAACTCTAACCTTTTTATGACAGCACTGGAATATTGGCTGCGATCTATACAGACACACGTTATTAATTTAGTTTCTAATTAGTTGTGTTATATTACTTGTTATTTGCTGTTTAACTTTTATAATTAAGTAATCTTTAATCCAATATGTGTTCTGTCCTGCATTGTATTGTATACTGTGCTGTCATAAATAAAACAGTTCTTTCTTTCTTTCTTAGTTTGAGACTCGTTGAATAATGTACCAAATGTAAATTGTTAATTGTGAATAAACAGTTATTTATTTATTTATTAAATACACTTAATATAATCCACCTCTCATTTTAGACTAATTATAATCATGCATCTACCGTAGTTCTTATGATGAAATATTTTTCATTAGTCATCTCAATAAAAATCGTAGGACATATGGACCAATTTTTATCATTCCTAAAAGTTATTATCATCTCTGCTACAAGAAGCCCACTGCCGAACATAGGCCTCCCCCAAGGATCTCCACATCAACCTTTTGGAAGCGGCCTGCATCCAGCGACTTCCTGCAAACTTAGCCAGATGGTCCGTCCACCATTTCGTTTTCCTGTACGTGGCCTCCACCCTAGAACCTTTCGGCCCCAACGGCCATCGGTTCTGTGAGCTATATGCCCTATTATACCTAAAAGTACTAAAAAATGGAAATAAACAGCAGACATATACTCAAACTACACGTAAATCAACCGAGATTCGACTAAGTGGAGCACAACTCGGCTTATCCGGGCGACAAGATCCGGTCCGATGTGGCCCGCATCTAATCGCCAAATACACGGATATTCCATTTGCATCGCATCCGTTAATATCCCACGCACTCGAGTAAATTTATTGAAACGTAAACTATCATCGATAAACGAGCTCTGAACCGTCTGAAGGTTTTGAAGAATATAATGGTAACTAGTATATGGCAATCTATAGAAAGTAGTCAGTATTTATGTTGTTTTTTCGGTCATAACAACTGTTTATACGTTTTGTATATCATTAACTAGGGAAACGTTATTAAACTAAATTATTGATTTGTTTAACTATTTCATTGAAATAATGGTATCACTATGATCAAACAAGCACAATAGCTTCAATTGAGTAAAGCGCGGCTCTATCTCGAATGATTAGCTCAAAATCATAAAATTAAAATTATGAGGCTGCCTGGGTGGGTACCACCGCAATGTCTATTTCTCCCGTCAAACAGCAGTATAAATGCACTGTTGTGTTTTGGATTGAAGGATATTGTAGCCAGAGTAACTACTGGACATATTGAGACTAAACATCTATATGTCTCAGGATGGCGAGCGCAGTGGAATGTCAAGCATTGCTTTGTAATTCAAGGTGTTGTTTGGTTTTGCTACTGTTCATGAGCGGTCGCATCGCTTACCATCAGGCGAACGGCATGCTCGTCTCGTCATTAACAGGAATAAAAATAAAAAAAATAAAAAAAATTGAATTTGGTCTAGTTGGTTAACGGCATAAACTGTTTACTGGGAGTCTTACATTGGAACTATATCTGCGTATTTATTATAAATTCTGCATTTGATCAGAGCTTGGTATTCCGAAAGAACAAATTTCAGGGAGACCGGTCGCATAATTTGTAATATTTTTTTATCATATACGTACGTAATCATTAATGCTAAAGGTTAAGTGTATATTACGGATCAATACAATTCATGGAAGAGACCATTATTTTTACATTAAATCCAATAAACAAACTTTGAAACCATAAATTCATAGTATATTTAAATTACTTTGCAAATACTGCATTAAACATATAACATCAAAAATACAATATATTGCGAGCACATGTAGCCATTAAAAATTAATTAATTTAACAAAATTAAACAGAAACCAACGAAGCCATTTTCGGTTCAGTATAATTTTATATTCACAATATATTAAATATTTATATTATCTGAGTATATTACATTGATTATTTTTCCGACCCAAATATCGACCAATAGAATTGCACCATTCGACGTCACGTGGTACAACCTACATGGTATTATACTGATAATTTTTTGAAAATTTTCTCTGGTAGTTGCTATATATAAAAAACAAAACATGATCCAGTCAAATTAACCACACGTCAAACTGACAGGTTGAATTCAATTGTGAAAATTGGAGATTTTGCATGAAAATGAGTTTGAAATTAAAATTTGGGACGGAAAAATAATCCCCCGAATACCACACGAGCTTCAAAATTATCTGGCATTTCCCTCAAGGTTCCCTTAAGGTATTATAAGTGAATATTGACTTTGTTCATGCCCTGAAGGATTATTGGAAAAAATTCTTCAGAATATTTCGAGAATATTCCAAATAAGAGCTATGAGAGGGCTGAGTTACTGATATTACCTTTAATTATTTTTGTATTGCATATCAATTGTGAAAACTAATAAGCCGTGGATTTCTTTCTCTTTTTCATATATATTTTATTAATAATAGTTAAGAGATTGCTTTGGACGATAACAATATTATTTTGATTTTAATCGATATTATTTTAATATACGAAACAAATGATAGACAAGCTAGCAAGCACCTATAGTCTCACAAACTTATCTGACCCGGTGAGAGAGTCGCTGTAATCGAATTTGGTGTTGCCATTAAAAATAGATATTGTAATAAAATGGGTAAAGTAAGATTTTTCAATCCGATCAATAGTGTCGAGAAAATGATTAGTTTCATCTGCATTTTATTTTTCCTTCACAAGATTTCTACCAAATCGCTCCTCAAAACCCTTAAACATGTGTATCTGTATCCTCGATCGATCGAGAGTACGATTGAGGGTGGTTAGGCTATATCACAAGCCATATAGTCAACCACACTGGCCTAGTGCGGGTTGGTGGAAACCTATGTATATGTAAGTACATACCATGTATATGTATTGATTATCAATACACGCATGACTCCAAAAAGTCAGAAGTGTGCCCTGAAGTTCGAACCCGCGACCATCGTAAACATGTTGGCAGCCACGTCTGGTCCATTTACCAATAGGCCACCACGCACGTAACGTAAAATGAGACGAGTAAGATACATTTTAGTTTATGATATGTACTTACATCTATTGTACCAGTACGTACAAAATTCTGTTTTCGTGGAATTTATTTTGTAAAGCTGACAACACAAACTTTTGGCGGCAACTACGCGTTGATACAATTTTTCGAAGGATATTACTGGTGTCTGAATACGCTTTTCTTCCTACAAAAATTTAATACCTGAATTCTAACGTTCCTAGCGTCACTTTTCAAAGTTTTCGGCATTTTTTACTAGTTTTAAATAATGCAGGAAAAATAAATATATTGAGTAAACAACCAATGGCTGATATGTCAGCGATTGGCAGGTAGATTGACAATTCCAAATGACGTCTTTGTTTCCACTTTTGGCCACCGGGCCAGATAAGTTTGTGGCTCTATAATATTATTTATGGTTTTATTATTACATTTGATAAGCGTCATTTTAGCGAAAGAACAATATTTTCACACTTATGCTGAACATTAAAAAGTGTGTAAGTCATAGGGGTGCGACTTCGTACATTAAAAATATTGAAAACAATTATTTCGATTCTAGCGCCACGTTCTGGCGAGAACGGGAAATTATCTTGTAATTAGTTTAAATCTAATTGTTAAATGGCGGAAGTGTACCACTAAACCAAGAAATATGTTTTGTATATTGTTATTGTGAACTTTCTTTATATTAAAAACAATTTCAACTTGATATTGGCTAAAATTACAAGAAATACATTTTGAAATATTAGAATAACAAATATGAAATTTCGCGCGTTTGCCTAGCGCGCCCTCTGATGGCGAAATCACGTCGGAAAATAAAAAAAGTAGAGTTGCGCATCTATCTCTGTATGTAATTGTAATCTATGGTGTAAGTCTAAAATAGAATATCAAAAATCATGTGTTACTCACTTGTCATAATATGAAAGTGAAATATAAGCGTCGCGTCGGTTAGAGTGATGTACGGATGCAGCTATTATAGAGATAAGGCTGTGTCCACTAAACTCCGGTCGGCAACGCGAAGGGCGTAAGATAAGCACCGTAAAACAGAAACGCGCATTGCCTTCATTATATTTTTGAGCGTGTATTTTATACGTAATTTTTTGTTGGTTTTCAATTTATTTATTAAAGTTAGGTACTGCATTTTACCTTTTTTAGTCCAAACTAATATTATGAACAGGAAAGATTTGATTGGTTGCAGTGAACAGGCTCTGAAGCTAACCAATTTGTTTTTTTTCTCCATTTGTATCTTACAGTGTCCCTGAGGAACATAGGCGATAAAATATTTAAAAAAAGTGTATCTGTGTCCGGGTGGAGCCAGCCGGGCCGCTAGTTACAAATAAAACCTTAGGCGCTTAAACTAAAAGTTGGTAGACCAACACTGATTTTTTTGTGTGATCAAAATCATACATGTTAAATTACATATATACAAAACTTAGGCTCATAAAGACAGGTATGGGTTGCGGACCATAAGCTTCTGGTTTTAAGATCCAGGATGAACCCGACACCCGTAGCATTAAACTATTTTAATCATAGTTTATTCATTAGAAAAGAAGGCACCCTGCCTTGCATAGCATAGCGCGCAAAACGGATATAAGCTCAAAACTAAACAATAAACTTATCATCATATTTTATTCTCCAAATAAATAATGAACTGCAATCTCAAAGCTTACTTTAAAAAACCTTGATATCTCTTGATTGTATGCGTACTCAGACATCTCGACAAGTCATTTACAGGTGAATTTATTCCTTTGTCAGTAAAAGTCTGTAAATTATGTATTAAATATTTTTCATCCAAATAAAAATTCTTGTATTTACAAATCGTTTTGAGAACTCAAGCGTACATGTCTTAAAATTGTTTATATGTAATTTTTGATGAGACTGAAAAATAAATAGAACTTATATAGAAAATCGTTCATATTTTCAAGATAAACATTATTAAATTATTCCCAGTTGAAGAATATTGAATATGTTATGAACGTGGAATGGTGGAATGGATTTAAAGAGATCTGCGCAGCATGCCTTTTGTTTCTTGAGATATATAATAATATACAAGTCAAGCTAGCGAGATAAGTTTTCAATTTAAAATATGTCAAAAATCAGAACCGATTGTTGTAGAAAATATTTTTAAAATTCAATTTTATCATAAGTGAAAGTATAGCTGGACTTCTTGCTGGGTAAATGAAGATAAGATGTTTGCTTTTTAAAGTAAAATAAGACGATCTTCCACTACATATTTGTACTATTGTTTTTATTATAACGAGCCTGTAGCGTCCCACTGCAGGGCATAGGCCTCTCTTTCTGCCTTAGATACATCCCGCTGAAGAACTTTATATGACCAATCCTTCAATAGGCGTCCAATTCGTCTCGCCACCTGCATCTGGGTCTTCCACGAGGTCGGCGGCCCTTTAAAACCCATTCCGTGGTGGTCTTCATCTCACATCTCATCTGGCATGCGACACACTTGTCCAGCCCAGTCCCACTTTAACTTAGATTTGTACCATAAATGTAAATATTATGGACCGAAACTTAATGTGCCTCTGCATTGTTCTACCAACACTCAACACGCTTCAAAACCAGATTTTAGCATCAAAATAGCGACAACGAATGGGCTAAGAGGTCACCCGGCACATGAATACAAAATCACGCAAAATCTCACTTCCCATAAAATACAAAATTAAGTTTGTGCAATTAAGGTGGACGGACGACCCGATTAAGGTTGCAGGAAGTGGCTGGATGCAGGACGTTTCCAATAAGTCGACGCGATGTGAAGATCCTTAGGGGAGGTCTATGTTAAGCAATGGACTTCCTGAGGCTAAAGAAAAGAAGAATACTCGATCTTAGTAAGGAGTCAAGACTATGTATGTGACTGTTGGGTGTATTTATTTATTTAATTAAATATATAAATATAATAGGCTAGTGTTATTTTGTATTATTGTTTATATCGAGAGATAACGTTACGCATAAACATAATCAAAAGAATTTTTAAAATCCGTTAAGTAATAAGCAAGTTACAAATATAAAAGTTGGTGGTAAGAGTATTAGAAAAGGATGCAACATGCACGGCATGACGTCATCCTCCATAATGTGCACGCGTGCGAAAGAGAACGAATCTCCATTGCAATATTAAAGATATTAATCTCAGACATTTTAAATCCAATTTTAATGCTGTTTTCTAATTCATGTTTTTTTTTTAAGCGATACCTTTTAGGAACTATTATGTACTCAAAACCAAACCTAGAACACAACCTTATTAAAGCAATAAATTTTTCATATTATATGTCGGGATTGTTAAAGCGCTGTGTTCGGAACACGTAACATTTTCATGGCGCGTTCGGCGTGAAATTTTAACTGAAGATAGCGTCACTTGCATTTAAGTTTTTGCATGTGGAAACTCACATTTACCTTGGATAGTTTGCATAACGATGATTACGCTACAACTGGTCCCGGCTTGTACAAATTTACCTAATTTGCGTCCTGTTCAGATTTTTCCTTGTTTTTTTTATGGTAAAAATGAAAGTGTGAGGAAGTGATCTTAGGATGGCCTATCCCACAAGAGGATAGCGTGGCCTCCATAGGCCCCGCTATCCTATTGTGGGTTGTCAGATTTCAGAAACCGCATGAACTTTTAAAATGGGAACGTATATCATTATAAATAATCTTAACAGTCACAATCCAAATTTAAAGTCAGGTCTTGTATTATGAATATCAGAAGGTTGTATGCTCCATCCCACAATATGAAACCTGGATTCGAACCCGATACCCCAATGTTAAAAGCGTACCGTAGTACAATTACGCCCTCGAGGCAGTCAGGTTCATTATATTTATACTAGCTGTGCCCGCGACTTCGTCTGCGTGGAATTTAACAAAAAAGTTAACTTAATTATTTTTTTTGGTTTTTGCATTTTTATTTCAATTATCAACCTTTGTAACGAAACCATACCGCGATCTAATTCTACGGTGGCGCCATCTCTTAGCGAGCGGCTGGAAACTCTCGTTACACATTTATTTTCAGTGTTTTGTAAAAAAATTCATTATATACAATATTTTGTAAATGTGGTATTGTTTCGTTGGTGGAAGAACTAGTGGGAGGCGCCTGACGTGACGGCCCAGTGGTGGCATGCGCGTGAGCTGCGCGTGGTACTGGACAGTACTACTTTATTTTTCTAAAACAAATGTAGCCTAAGTTACTTCTTATTATATCAGCTACCTGGCAAAAAAAGTCCCGTCAAAATCGGTCCAGCCATTTCAGAGATTAGCCGGAACAAACAGACAGACAGACAAAAAAATTTTAAACATCATTTTGGAGTAGGTATCGTGTATATAACGATATATGTAGTAGGACATTTTTTTTTATTTTCACTTTAAAAACAGACACTTCAATTTTATTTATATGTATAGATTACAAAATACAAGAATAAACCCAAGCACAATTTATACAATCCCCATACATTATTCAACGCAAGACAAAGTTTAAACATTGTCGGAGACTTCATAAGTTACAACTAAAAACAAAGGTGCCAATACTATAGAATATAAGTTAGAATGTAATAGTTGCCAGACGCAGACTTTCTTTGTACAGCTCCACTCGAAGCATAATGAAAAACCAGTTAGAAAACAGACGTCAAACCTTTTGTTTATAGAAAATAGACCTCGTCTTGCATGAATATAAAATATGAGCATTTTGTTTCAAATGAAGAGTTGTTTAAGCAGAGTGGGATTGCGGCATTGTAAGTTAGTGATTGAAGTGTTGCAGTGACTGTATTTGAAAATTAATTTTAGAAATCATGCACTGATAGAAAGTTAAATAATGAATATCTTCGATTGACACACATAGTGTACTATTGATTAAGCAATAAGAGGTCTTGAGTACTGGGTATTACAAAACTTTAAGATAATTTTTGGTCTAGTATCGTTACTCAAACAATCAAGATGGAAGATCACTCTCTTATTCACAGAGATCCACCTAACTATTTACACCACAAAGGTTGTGAATAAGTAGCTATTCACATTAAATAAACGCTTTTTTTAAATATACAAATGTTGTTTCATATGAGTTTTAAAACAACGAACTCTATCAGCACACAGACGAACTACTTTTACCGTAATCCGTCCCAAACATTCTCATTTTAATTCTGAAATAGAATACCTAGTTTTAAAAATTATGAACATTATTTCAGCAATAAAAGCAAGTATGACGAGGCTTATTACGTGGCCACATCGTTAGTGACAACTCGGACAGACAGCATTCATTAACAAGTGAATGATTGCAGCCCGCTGCAAAATGAAATGCTACCATTGTTCCTTCATAATTTATTGATATACATAACTAACGATAAATGTATGGATGAACCCCTATTTATAGCTAACGTGGTTTAGTACCACATTGACCTAGTAAGGCGAATTTATTTGTTGTTCAATACGTAAAAGGAAATTAGTGGATTAGACTTATATTCATTTTTCTGGTATATATGTTATGGGCCGAGTGATTAATCGGGCATTATTCATAATGCCCTGGCAATATGAATAATGCCAAGTGCCTATTGGGCAGAGTGATTTAAAGCGAATCAAAATCAAAACAATGGGCCGAAGTGGTAGAATTTAGAATAGGGCAGTACGAGGGGAGGGGGAGGGGGAGTGTCGAACCTTCCCTGGTACCACTCCCATGAAAAGGTAACGCACCATTCCTGAGAAATATCTATTATAGCAACATAACCCTTAAAACACTTGTTGTTAATACAAATTAACTTCTGCATCGTCTCCTGTGCTACGAGAAGTTCAGCCCCTTCGCCCTTGCGTAACAAAAGATGGACACCCATGCTCACCTCCGCAGCTTCGCACGGTTGCCTATCCTTCGTTACAGCGGGCGAGGGCTGCTCTCCCTCCGCGCCTCCGGCTTTTATATACACTCTAGGGTTGTGGCCAAAAGACTACGTGAAGGCGGGGTGTTCCGAGTCGGTTTTGGGGCATAGTCGACCTATCTGATCCATAAAGTGGGTACACTAATTTTATTCTGAAGATAATGTTTCGAACGTTAAAAAACAACTAAACATAAGCAGATCGATTCAACCTTTCTAATTTATGGGTCTATCGCATATGCGACAATGCGGCAGCGCACCACGTAAAAAATCACCTATTAATCACATTGCCCGATCATCATGTAGCCATATTCATAATGCCCGGGCAATGTGATAAATAGGCGACTTTAGATTGTAATTAATCACTTGGACCGATATGGCTCGGCAATATTCATACTGCTCGGGTATTATGAATACTGCCCGCATTAATCACTTGGCCCATAACATATAGACTACTACCGCAGTTTTCTCCTCTCGCCAAACATCAATGTAAATGCACTATTGTTATCCAATTTAAAGGAGTTTGTAGCAAGAGTAAGTACTTGTCTCAGGATATCAAACTCAGTGGACTACCAAGCATGGATTTGTAATTAATGGTGTATGGTTTTGGTACTGTTAAGGAGAAGTCATATCGCTTTTTTTTTATTGCTGTGAATGACGAGACGAGCATGCCGTTCGCCTGATGGTAAGCGATGCGACCGCTCATGAACAGTAGCAAAACCAAACAACACCTTGAATTACAAAGCAATGCTTGGCATTCCACTTAGCTCACCATCCTGAGACATAAGATGTTAAGTCTCAATATGTCCAGTAGTTACTCTGGCTACAATGTCCTTCAATCCGAAACACAACAGTGCATTTAAACTGCTGTTTGACGGGAGAAATAGACATTGCGGTGGTACCCACCCAGGCAGCCTCTCACATATGAGAGACCTACCACCAGTCGCTTACCACATAATATTAATTTCATAAGAAGATTAGTATCGTAATATATCTTAGATATCAGAAAGTACAAGAAGCTTTGCAATCTCGCAATACTCAGAAATAAAATAAGGAACTTAATCTATAAAGACCACGCGAACAATTTTACCGTAATCGTACCCTTATCACTCCACACACAACACGCCAGATATTAATACCACAAATAAGCAAGGAGACCCACTAACCTATTTAAACCAATTATATCATTCAATTTCCAACATAATAATTACATATTCAAATAGACAAGGCCAGAATAATGAGACGGTACCAGGCAAGCAATTATCTACTGGCTTTTTGCTAGCGACCCCGACTCTTTTATGTTCTTCAAGTGGTGAAGACATAGTTTTAATTGGAGTCGTTTCAAGCCACGCAAAGAGTCTTTTAATTAAAATTTTAACTCTTGATATTTAAAAAGAGTATGATGGCTGAAGATCTCGACGTTGTAACTTCCGCTTGTTATATTATTCTTTTAGATGTAGGATTTTTTTTTTAATTCTTTTTAATACCTGACCTACCTACCTGTATTTCCGCTTCGTTTTATTCCGCTTCCACCGCTCTCTTTGGGTTGGAGTTATTTCCATCTTTTACACATTAAAATCGCCGTAGCCGTCCTGGTTTAGAATTATAAATTTTAATTTTTTTTTGTAATTTAAAATGTGTAATTCACTTGAAGTGGTGCTAAAGAAAATATACATTGCTCTCACTAAAGCTGACTTACCGTTGAATACCAGTGTAGGTTATGACATGAATACACACTTTGCCAATCACAATATTTATGATCTAATATGATATATGGCCTAACCACTCTCAATCTTACTCCTGTAGAGGAGGCCCGTGCCCTGCAGTGGGACGTATATTATGGGCTGATACAGACATGAGAGAAACATGTCATAGTACTAATTTTATTAAACAAATTATGCCCTCAAATGAAGATTTGAAAAGGTATTTCATATTCAGATCCATTGCTGGCCAGCCTTGTTATGATTAAGAGACCTTAGTCTTGCCTTGTACAATAAGTTTTAATGCAGCTTTAGAGACTTACGGCCGCACTCAGATATGTTTAATTCCAATTAAGTCGTTCTTTAGTATAAATTATTTTCGTAAAATCGACACTAAGTGACGATTTAATTGACATTGAATGTTGCTGAGTACTGCAGATAGTATTATAGAATCAACGCTATATATAATAATGTAGATGCATATCAGATTCATAGGTTTAATTGTGATGCTTTAATCCCCTTTCAACCATAAATTATGAGTTAATAACTAGGTATATACTAACCACGCAGTATCTCTTGAAAAAAAAATGGTTCCATAAAAAAGAATTACGGTGTAAGTGTCACAGTGTTAAACGACGATAATTATGAATATGCGGTGGAAAGACATTTCGGTACATTTGTAAGGCGAACAGCGCTCAAAGTTCTTGATTTATTATTGTAGTAAAACTATCGTGAGTATTTAGTCTGGCGGTTTCGACGTCACTGTTATCAGAATCCGAAGTTTACTTCGCCAAGTTTCATTTGGTGCTCAGTAAGCAATTATTCGGTAAGTTGTTGAGAAAATACACTGACTTGGCTATTGTTTGCACATGCTTTATAAACTTGATATTGCTTTCTTTACATAATACTATACTTGTTTACATAATTTGTATTTATGTATTGTATATGTAATGTTATCTTAAAATATTATAAAAGCAGCGTCCGGATAGATAAGTTTCCTCTTCAGACACGGTTGTCTGGAATAGGTCGCTCTTACCTATAAGACTGTCGATTTTAGCATTAAAGTTGTACGTCCGAATACTGGAACGCCATTCAAATAATAAGTTGCTCTCAACAGCGCACGACCCACTTACTCAGTACATTTAATCGGGATTAACGTAGTTAAGCGCAACTTATTTTTAAGTTGTGTTCCAGTATTCGGGCGTTAGTTTGTAATTATAACTATTCATTAAGATTTTATTATTATTTATTAAGTTATTATACTATGAATGACTTGACTGCCTCGGTGGTGTAGTTGTACCGCGGTACGATTACAATGCTGAGGTCTCGGATTCGAATCTCGGGTCTCACAAAGTGACATTGTATTTTTCTATTTACTATCAGCCCGGAGTCGGAAATTTGTGCCTGATATGGCAACATTTTTGCCTCCGATCAAATAGTGAAATAGATCACAAAAGGTAAAACGTGGATGACCTGGTGGGACCTCAGTCGACCTCTTATGGGAATGTAATGTAATATTGTTGTAATAATACTCATGGCACAGAATACTAAACGCACAGAAGTCAAGCTTCATACAAAGCGCGCTAAATCAACGCACACATAGACAGCGTTCACGGACACGATATTCCAAACCAGTCGAGACCACGAGCGAGCGCGAGTGTCACCCGCTTCGGGCACGCAAATAATGATATTTTTTGTGCAAAGATGGCACAAATGAATAAAAGTTATTACACTTGTATATAAAACACCAGATTATAATAATAGAATGTAAATATCATTAAAAAAATACATATATTATACAAAAACAATAAAAAAACTTGAATAATAATATATACATTCTCAAAGACTTCATAAATACATATTTTTTTTTATTATTGTGTTTAATATATTTTATTTTAAGAAATAATCAAACGATACGAGTGCTATTAACACGATACGTGTTTTCGCATAAGCCAGAGTTAACAACCCTAGCGCGAACGCCGAGCGTAGTGTGAGTGTGGCAACAAAAGTGAAGTACATACACAAGCTTGACTTCTGTTAGTATTCTGTGTGTTTAATTTAATTTGACTAACGTAAATTATGTATTTCTTTGAAATATATGAATAAAAACCAAATAAATAAAACTAATTATAAACAAAAAATAATATTATTTGAAAAATAAATAAATTAAAGCAAGAATTTAATATAAGTAATACTAAGTATCGAAAATATTTTGTACAAAGAGATTAAGTTCTTTGTGTATTGACTTGTCATAAGAGCTCTTTAAAGGCTTACGTGACCAATAAATACATTTTATTTCATTTCAATGGAAAAAGGTGTGAGTATATGTATGTACTTTTGTATGAAATATGAATGACATGAAATTTTGATTTTAATGGAAACTTAACAATTCATGTAATGTTTTTATTGATCAATAGATTACTAGTTCCATGATATTTGCATCCACATAATTCACTTCATAGAAAACGATCATCGACAGACGGACATTCAGATTACATCGCTTGTTGCTCACCCGAGAAATTATTTATAATATATAATTAATTTACATTACTTACAGTATTTATTCCAGATAACTTTGTTATTGATTACTGTGATGAATTAAACTTTTCAATTATATAAAATTTGAGTAAATGAATCTCTAATAAATTGCTTTCCAAAGAGTTTTCTGCAAATGCGTATATTGCTTGAGTAATGAAGTTTATTGCGTTCTCAAGTAGAGAATTATAAAACAATTACGTTTTATATTTTATTGTGAAGTTGTTTTCAGCTAGAAATAAACTTGGGAATGCTTCCATTACATAGCTTCGTATCGCAGTTGGTACAAAGCAAAAGTCTTTTTCAAAATTGCTTTCATTCGGAAATAGTAGATGCCACTTTCAGAAGAATAAAGTTTTGAGCCCAGTCGTAGCTCAAACGGTCAGCTCTAATATTTTTCATTTAGCTAATATTATAGAGGGATAGGCTGGCTCAAATTTTTTCCTGCAAATTTTAAGGAAACAACCAGGAAGATATATTTGCATGGAAAGTTTGGGCTTTCGAAATTACTTTCATATTCTGATATCAACAAATACAAGAGCAAAGTAATTACATAAATGTTTATATTTATCCTGATACTCTAATAATTCTATATACTCAAGCATTTTCATTCCACAGATGTGTTATTAAATTGTAAATTAAATAAGAATTAACAAGCGCTATTTAATTAAGCGCTTATTCGAACATATCTTTCGCTGTGACTAAATGACTTGTGTATTTTCTGAAATGGAGCTCATGAATTACGACGTTTTTCGGGTTGAAATGTAAATGTTTTGCCGAAGTTACCAGTAGCAGGTATAATTTAATTTCATTTAGGGGAGTCGGTTTGATTATAAATTTAATTATGGAGGGGCTGACGTCAGTAGGCTGCTTGTTATTCGCATGGCGTGCAATTTATTGGCTGTTCTTTGATGAGCCGTCGGCGCGGTGTAAACGCTCGCCATTTTCAGTGCCAGCTTTAACGTATATTAATGTAAATAAATATGGATTTCTTTAGATCCCTGCGTGATTTTGTGTTCGCGTTTCTTCTTATCATTTTTGGAGGCTATCCGGAGGGATTTTTTATTAAATTATACGTATTTACCGTGTTTTAAGTAGAAAATGCGAGCTGATGCTGTCATTTTTATTATGAAGTTAAATTAAAATAGCTCAATTGGTGGGAAGAATATTGTACACTTTTTAAAGTAATCTTCGTTATCTCAGAACTTCGAGCAATCTTCGTTAGAGAGAGGAGTTGGAGATATATAATAAAAGCCAAGGATGGTATTCAAGCTCAGAAATACTGTAGCTCGATTTTTATCATTCATATAAATCTGGACGATAAACATGATAAAGTATTATATACTGGTGGTAGGTCTCTCATATGTGAGAGGCCATCTGGGTGGGTACCACCGCAGCGTCTATTTCTCCCGTCAAACAGCAGTGTAAATGCACTGTTGTGTTTCGGATTGAAGAGCATTGTAGCCAGAGTAACTACTGGACATATTGAGACTTAACATCTTATGTCTCAGGATGGTGAGCGCAGTGGAATGCCAAGCATTGCTTTGTAATTCAGGGTATTGTTTGGTTTTGCTACTGTTTATGAGCGGTCGTATCACTTACCATCAGGTGAACGGCATGCTCGTCTCGCTATTCGTCGCAATAAAAAAAAATATATTCCACACAACAAACCATTCCCATGCACAGAAAAAATTGGTGTAACTTTCAGGAAAACTACAATCCTTTTCAAATCTGCAGGATGAAAACTGTATGGTAGCCTTACAACAAACTTAACCGTCTACGCAACGATAGAACCCATCCCATAATGAGAAACGGTTCCACATCAAAGCATTGTCGCTGAAATGATATGCTCTCCGCAAACATTCCAGCTACGCGACATACATTGAAAATTTCTTGAATCAACATTTATATCTATAAGAGGTTCAGTATTTACTCATTCACTCATTGGTGAATCTCTAAACCTTTGGAATATGAAATATCTATCTACAAATAATACATTTGTGGATATTGGGATAAAAACAAAATATGAACGGAATTCACGATAGTCATATCAGAAAGTATTTGTCACCTAAAACAAGTTTTCTATAAAGAAATAAAGTGTAAACGATATCCAAAATGGGTCGAACAATTATGAACCTTATCTTCCTTTTTGTCCATCTTTTTGTCTTCCGTCTATGTCATTCTCTCTCTCCCCTTTCTTTTCACATATCTCGTCAGTTTCTATTTTTCTTCCTGTTTGATAATGCCTATTACTCTGCAACTCTTTATAACTACTTTCTTCTATTGAACTAAAACTATTATTTACGGATTTTATCGCGAATTTAGTTTAATTTAATAATTACAAAATAAGGGTAGTTCAATTGTAACAGTCCCAGAGCGGATGACCAATACTTTAGTCCGCCCCGTGACCACAAAAGCTGTAAAGTAATCGAAACGTCGGAAAGTCAACATGTAAAAAATTTAGCTAAATTCGCGATAAAATCCGTAAATAATAGTTTTATTTTAATGTGTAACAGTCGCATAAATCTAAGACACCATTATACTTTCCTCTACAGCCTTTTCACTGCACAATAATTCAACCCAGGTGAGGACAAGTCAGTCAACTAGTAAAAGTATAACGCCCGAATACTGGAACGCCATTCAAATAATAAGTTGCTCTTAACAGCGCACGGCGCACTTAGCCAGTACATTTAATCGGGATTAAGGTAGTTAAGCGCCATTTATATTTAAGTTGCATTCCAGTATTTGGGCGTACATCTTTCAATGTTTTGGCACGAATTCGAACGACCCAGAACGTCTATTATGAAACGCCTTTAATCAAGGTATTGCCAGCATATACGAGTATGTAGGTGCATTAGAAAAATTGCTTGTATCAACACCTCTTGCAGAATTGCACACGTAGATATGAATTTCAAAATTTTGATGAGCGAGTTCACCCACATCATAATTCATTCGAGTCATTTCATTAACGCTCTTCAATATTTGAGGTTAAGAGATTGCACATATTTGCAGTATTTTTGCTACAACTTTTTTCATATATTTTCTGACCAAACTTTATTCATTTACATATAACTTAATTACTTCAAGGCCACGTTTCTTCATTACTGTTGCTGGGTTATATTTCAAAGTTAATGTGCACATTCTTTACTGGTATGTTCTGATCTAGATGTTTCGTAAAATAATTAAATAGGCGAAGAAGCAGAAAAAACTTATCCACTTATGAAGTTAGGACTCATAGGAGTCTCATGTCTTCAAGATACATCACTTTCTTATCAAACCGACAACGCACCGATGATTCCTCTAGCGTTGAAGAAAGTCAAGGATGACTATTGACAACGATCACTTGTAATCAGGTAACTTTGTCCATGAACCTTACATTCCATGAAAAACTTCTTAATCATTGAGATATAACAACTCATTATATATTATATCACTATTATTACTTACCATATTCTATATTTAAAAAATCTTGCTCGCACCCAAAGATAACTGGCCAGCTTTTAAAAAAAATCCTTTTAAAAGTGATAATGAGGTATAATTTCGAGAGAACCTTGCCATTATCCCGCCTGTAAGATAGTCATCTACAAATGGCGTTTCATTTACGAGAACAAAAGGACAAATCAAAATAAAGGGCTGTTCTAGAGTTCTTTTAGTTGGAAATCTCTTTTGAGCCAGTCATAATTTAAATCGTTATTATAATGTCGCGCCTTCTACCGCCCTGCCGTGAGCACATTTACTTTGGAATTTCTTAATAATAGAAGTTTGAAATGTTCATTATATTTATTTCAAATTTGGATACATAATGGATTTTTTAAGTAAAACTTCTTAACGCACGCTTGACTTGTGGAGTAAGCTGGTGAATGCGTGACAATAGCGTTATGAAAAGACGTGTGATCGGTCGAGGTGAACGAAGTGCATTTATAGATTTGAGGTTAGATGGCGGTATGTATTCTTTTTTATTCCTAAAAATGTATGCTTAAGTATACATGCATACCCATACACATGGTGAAGGCAAAAAAAGGCAATGGCCTTCATTTTAAAAAATCGTGATAAAAGTGACTTTTATTTTGACACGAAGTATATCTTCTTATATGTGTACAGTAAGCAACATAAGTCACTGAACATGTCACATTTTTTGATAACCTTATTATGAATTAAAATTTGTACTTACTACTCTGTAGTCGTAAAATATAACCAAGTAAAGTCATCTGTGCCGAGAAATGCCATACGATATTGAAAATAATTATTATTTTGGATGATAAGACAATTCCAAATCTCGTGAATGTGTAGCGACTTAAGTTGCTGACTGTACACAAGTATACACACTTTTTTTTCGGAACGGTTTATTTATACAATGATGAAACGCGCAGCAAAGTATTAACCAATGATCATAATTATACGAGTAAATGTATTAATAAGGAAACGACTGTATATATTTCTGTAGCAAAGTACCCACACACATAAAAGTCTTAACTATAAGCATATTCAAATCCAATATTAAACGACAGTTGTGCAATAAAGGTAACTATGAAATCTCACAATACCTAGAATAATAAGGCTTGGGAATGAAATAAAATTTAAGTCACCTACACCGGATGTGTTTTGTGTACTTTGTTTAATATGCCTAAATAAAGGCGTTAGTCAAATTAATTTCATCCTAATTGTACGTATTTGGAGTAAACTATGCCTGCCTAAATGTTTGTACCAATGTGTGTCGGGTCGCTCACTTCCCTGTAACATAGTTGACGAGTCCGAAGGCTGGCACATGCGTCATACTCGTTAAACTGCTACTCATGCGGATTGGTTTGCCTGATTTTCTAATAATAATGACTCATTACAATGGTTGCTTAGATTTACGCTAATGTTACACATCATGTGGCACACAAAAACCAATTAACTTAACTTTTTAATTTAACAATTGTAAAATAAGGGCAGTTGAATTGTAACAGTCACAGAGCGGACGATGAATACCTCAGTTCGCTCCGTGATCACGAAAGCTAAGTAATCGAAACGTCGCGTCGGGAAGTCAAAAATGTAAAAATATTAAATTATCGCTTTAAAATCCGTAAATAATAGTTTTATTTTAATTTAATTACAATATAAGCAGTAATCCTACTTATTGCTCAACGGATTTGTATCAATTCTGCGTTCTGGGTGACTTTATTTACTCAACTCAACAAATATTATTATTCAATTAATTATTATAAATCACTTATGATTTGCTCTGAATTAAAATATAATCATGTTTAATCATTGAGGTATTATACTAGAGCGGACATCGGGAACAAAATCTCTGCGTATGGTGCGTGCACAAGGGTACACATTGAAGCGAGAGGGAAGATATGTTACTTTGTTAGCGTAACAGAGACAGAAATAGAAAGTACCCTTCATTTTGTTACAAACATTTTATTTGCAGTGTCCCCTCTAGTATATTATCTCAATTTGTTTAATCCACGTATTGTTAACTGATTTTCCATAAAGCAACGCTGAAGTTGTTTCCCGATCTTCTCAAGATGCAATAGCTTTGTGAGACGGATGGTAGAAAAAAGTTACCGAACTTATAATAATGTATGACATTTTTAATATTCAATAAATTATTTTCATTTCATTTCGGACATACCCAATCATTAAATGTTTAACTTCCCAAATATTAATTAAATAATATTATATCCAATCCAAAAATCTCATGGTAATCGATTCAAAAGATATAAACTAAGATTCCTCGAATCGAGAATTGAATTGAAAATTTCTCAAGAACAATCAACCTACAGGCATGAATAACAACATTCATTGAACACAACAAATTTAAAATTTGAAAAATTATTTATTTTCCTTTACAAATACGCAATTAAAGTCTTATTTAATATGTTTTTTTCATTTCATTTGAAAAGGTACCAAATTGTGTCAAAAACGAAATTGGGTCCCAACACCTTAACACTTGAAGCCGGCGGTATTTAATTTAAGTATTTATTCAAAGAAAAATTTCGTGTATAGCATCCCACTAATTTGCGTGACCTATTTCGTTAGAATGACCCGAAAAGGCTTTCACAAAACTTCAGCTACCTATCTGTATGGTCGGCTCAAGAATTTATTTCACCTGCATATTCATTTAGCATTTAATACTAACAACATTATTTCATTAAAAATATCATTTTCATTATCCGACTAATACTGCTTAAATGCACTGTTGTGAAACCACACTGCTTAAATGCACTGTTGTGTTTCGGATTGAAGGACATTGTAGCCAGAGCAACTACTGGACATATTGAGACTTAACATCTTGTGTCTCAGGATAGCGAGCGCAGTGGAATGTTGCTACTGTTTATGAGCGGTCGTATCGCTTACCATCAGGCGAACGGCTTGCTCGTCTCGCCATTAACTGCAATAAAAAAAAACTAATATTATAAATGCGAAATTTTGTGTGTTTGTGTCTTAAGACTCTAACCAATTTTGATAAAATTTGGATTAATATTTAGGCTACTTTTTATCCCGCAAAATTTGGTGTTCTCATAGGATGAGCAACAATTTCTAACACGTGTATTTACTACTCTTTCCAACTAAAAGGAATGGAATAGAATACAGGGCTGATGAAATGGGATATAAGAGGACAGAACAGCATGCCTTGGATCATGGAATGAAGAAAAGCAGTGTAATAGACAGAAATCACATATAGTTCAAATATAAAATAGTTGGTACGCCAAATAATGTGTTTTATGTGGACTGGAATCATAAAGCATCTGTACCCAGGCGAAGCTGGGTCAGACCGCTAGTTTTTGTTATAAATACTTTCCCCTACTTTTTTGCTATTTGGTTCATATTTTGATTTAACGATAGCTGGCTGGCTAAACCTCAAGCCATTTGTGAAATATTAAGTTGTCCTTTAGATCTTCACCCAAAAAATCCAGCACACATCGATCGCGCCATATACATTTCAACTAAAATGTTACAACTTATGAGAAATATATTTTACTTTGTAGACCATAACTGGTGACCTAACACCATAATTGGTCGTCCAGACCCGTGCGAATCGTGTGTTTAGAATTCAACAAATTATATTATATTGAACTGGGCAATGTGTATTACATGAAATGTATCTACATTGTCAGTAGAAAAATAACATGGCACAACTCAAAATTTACAAAAAACGCGCGTTGTTGAAAAATAATGGACATTCCTAAAAGCACTTAATGAAAAAAATACAAAAAATGCATGTTTTATTTTATGTAAAACCCTCAAAATATATTCTAAAGCCTGCACTATCAGACCATGCATCAAAACATAAACAGCTATTACCACGGCCAAACCTCAAAGGGTAAACAACTCGCGTTGAGCAACGCTAAGAAACTCCAGTGTCACCCGAAAATCCATTGTAACTATGTAGACGATCCACTGAGTGCCGCCGGCTCACCATAAATAACGTTTAGTGCACACGAGAGGTGTCCAAATTGCTTCCACGTGATATATCCCGCAGACCAACGTACGTTTAGCCATATTGAATTTTTAAGCAAAGACGGCCCAGTTACTCCGCCGGTGTAAGCCGACCTTTATAGTTTAGATAGCTATACAGCTCTATAGGTAGCTAAAAAAACTACCTTTATATTTGAGAAGGCTACGTGTATATTAAGGTAGGTCAGGACCACCCATGGGTTTTATGATTTCACGACCAAGGTGCAGGGCGGAGTTCGTTATTCAAATTTTGCTCACGTGTTCCCGCTTCTTTCAGGTTGGATTAATTATAATTTTAATGTTTTCGAGTTATAAATAAATAGAATTTTATTTATTTTTGCGTTTAGTCTATAAATCACGCAGCAAGATTTATTTTAAGGCGAAGGAAAATATCACGCAGAAACTTATAGTCTATAGATAGATATCTGTCCAAAAAAATCTAGTGGATGAAGCATGAAGGACAGCCCAAAATACTATACCTTAAGTCCCCTCGTCGAACCCTTAAGTTTAGAGGAATCTGTGCCTAGCATTGGACGTGATGATGATATATTAAACGCACTGCGTAAATACGACTATTATGTAGACATTTGAACAAAAAATATGAGATTTTCGCTCGTTCTCCAGGGAAGCTGTTTGCGCGCTCTGACAGTCGTTTACAGAAATCTTGAGATTACATTAGGTTTTACGAGTTTTACGTTGAGCTATAGTATAGAAAAAAAATAACAATATTTTCAGCGTTTATTTTACGTCCCTTATGTTGTCCTTATAAGCAAAATATGACATAGAAAGTTGTATTTTTGGCCTCAGATTTGAATTTTAACTATTGGAGCATTCTAATACCCATAAGAATCGATAGGTTTAATAATAGTAACATTTTAATTTGTGCGTGTACCTATTTTTAACCTCCTCGAATAATACTCGAATATTTCATATACTCGAATGTTTCATATACCTATACATAAATTATCATGTCATCATGCGGACCTTGGGTCCTTCAAACGTAGGAATTTCAGCGGGTAAATCGGCAGATTTTCTGAAAAGCATCATAGGTACTTAAAAATTGGTGCGCCGCACTCACTTTTCCAGTTGAAAAGTAATAATCATAAATTATAATCGATTTAAACATAATCAATTATTTTACTAACCTAAACACATAAAAAAATATATGACCCAAATCGTTCGCCAACACGCAATGAATAAGTTAAAGAAGGCCACGGGCGGGGTCACCAACAAAAGCCGTAACAAGCGAATGTCGCAGCACTTGAGACAAAAGAAAACTCTCCGGACTAACGACACACTCGCTCGCACTTGACACGGGCTGAGGCAGCGGCCGCGCCATTTTCAGATTAATTTTGAGTGACAAAATTTATTTTTCGAAACACTTAGTTTGCTGCGGTAAAACAGATGAATCAAAGGCAAATGAAAACGAAGATCATAAAATCAATGAACAAGAAAAAACAAATGAACCACCGTCTTTTGTTAGTATTTAAAGCTGGTTATGGGAGTACGCAAATAATTAATCAGATCCTAATTGGTAGCAAAGTGTCACTGATCCAATTATGAAACTATAACTACCGGCACGGATCTTGAGCGCTGGCCGTTACTTGCGCAGATGTCGATTTTTGGGTCTCTTTAGTGGTATGATTTTTTTTTTATACTACAGTATACAATCAATTTGTTTAAATTATTTGAAAAGAAGAACACACTTAAAAGTACACTGAAGAAATAATATCATAATCCAAAAATCAATAACATAGCTTCAATAACAAAATATAGGGAAAATTATGCAACAAAAATGTCAATTCAAATCGCCATATTTCATTTTATCCTTCCCAGAAACCAAACATATTTGCATCGATATCCGTTCAAAACTTTGTGAAATTTCATAATTATCGTATTTGCATTCCAGCAAACATGGGTTATAAAACCTATCAGGCTTACTTCGCAATATTCCAGCGAGTTTTTACAGCGCGGCTAAGTTCGTTGCACCAGTAACCTATATAGGATGGCTAACGCGAGTGATGTTGACCGTTAAATTGATTTACTGGCGTGATTTGCTATTCTCTTACATCTAGCTAACAGCAGATGCCCCGGTATTCCCCAAATTAACGAACCATTCCCACTCAAACCAGTGCAAAGGGTCATTGACGCTTTGGACATATTGTAGGTGGACATTGATGTCGCCACTGCCTTAGCTGGCGGCCTTCCAATGCAATGTTTTTACACGAACCAAACTTTTTCAACGACCGTGTTGGTATTACTTGCTTGCAAAAAGTTAGCAGCGAATTTATGCCCTAAGGTGGAACTCGCATTTTTCAGTTGGCCGTAACGCTGCGTCAATGTGCATCAAGTTTGCACATAAAGCACGGTTATGAGATTAGATTTTCATGCGTTATTATTTTTGTCCGATTTAAACACGAATTTTTGTTCTTAAAATGAAGTGTGAAGTGTGATATCAAAGAATAGGTCATTTAGTAATATTTCCTGAAATATAAAATAATGAATTAAGAAAATATATAGAAAATTCATAAACATCGTTCTAAAATTCGCCACGCACTTTGTAGTGAATAATATATTTATTAACTTATGGTAACTCTAAAATAAATAATTAAATATCTACAATCCAAAATAATGAATAGACTGAATGGGACTACACCCACGGTTTGTACTTGACTTCTAAGCAATATTAATTGTAGTCCAGTCCAATATGCAATTGAATTGTTGTACTGCCGTGGCCAGTAACATTCATGCTGTATTTTGGGCGTTACAAAGCAAAATGCTCCTTTGCATTGCGTTTGATAATATCTAGGCTTTGCCCATTCAATCGATGTTTAATGCTACATTGCATCGGTAACTATTAGTGAGCAATAGTTGTAGTAAGTCACATATTCGTTGAGTTTATAGGAGCGTAAGGGTCAAGCAAATTTAGAGGACCACCCAAGACGCCTGACATGAAGAAGCGCCACTGCCCAATGTATTGTACTCCTCCTCCCTTTTACTTGGTGTTATCTCGGTTCCAGTTCCCGCCTTCTAGCTGAGTTTCCCCCTTTTTTTGTCCGATCTTTGGCTTCCTCAATAGTAAAACCATTGTTACTTATATCTTTCTTGATGATACCGAGCCAGTGCTTATTGGGTCTACCCCTCGGTTATGGTCCGTAAATGTTGAGGCTTAGTTGAGCCTCATTCCTGACAAACTCCTATGGTTTCCTTAGAACGTGACCATACCATTCGTATTGTTGAGTAGTATTTGATGTCAAATAGTAGATGGGGTAAAAATCCCAACCAGAACCCTAGAAATGTAAGCCAAGATGCGTATTAAATCTCACTCCCAACGCAATAATTATATTGAACTCTAAAAGGACTGAAGAATGAATAATAACCTAATTAAACGTTTTACCAACCCATACATGTATTAGGAAACAGAAATCCACGTCTCTCCCAAGGCACAGTCGTTAGCGCGTTTATTTAATTCCGTGTTACACAAGAACGTAGAATAATCACAAATAGAAAATAGAATCACGTAGCGAGCAGTGAGCTCAATAGCAAGCCTTATAAAAAGGAACGACATTAACAACTCGTCTCGGATAATACCGTACAGGCCAGTATAGTCCGTCCACAAACAATGGGATAACGTGTACTTGGAATTATTGCATTAGTGTGCTGATTCACTGAACGGTTTATATTTATGGGTGATATGCTATATAATTGTACTGTATCAGCCCATATATGTATTTCTGCAGGACACGGGCCTCTTCTGCAATCGAGAGTACGATTAAGAGCGGTTAGGCCATATAGTCCACCACGCTGGCCTAGCGCGGGTTGTTGACTTTACATACCATAAAAATACTTGTAAATCGCTATATTATGTATATTTCCTCACGATGTTTTCCTTCACCGTTTTAAATAATTAATTAAATTACACCCAATAGTCACATATTTCTATAGTCCTCACTTATAATTTTACTGTTGCTCAGTGGAAGCTAAGAGAAGATGGATAATTCATATTTATGTAATCAAATGCTTACGTGAAGGAAATTCTCTCTGCCTAATGCAAAAATCTCTTTATTACATTTTTTATTACAGTGAATAGCGCATGCAGTAGCCAAATATAAGAGAACAATGATTTACAAAGCAATGATTGGCTTTCCACTCCGCTAATCACCCTGAGACATATGATTTAGTTTCAATATATCCAGTAGTTACTCTGGCGCTACAATATCCTTCAACCTAGAACACAACAGTGTACTTACACCAATGTTTGGCGGGAGAAATTAACATTACAGTATACTACTAATACGCAATGTCTAATTCTTGTAAAAACTTGTCTAATTCTAGTTACCTACGAAGTCATTATATAAATCCAATAGTTTAATTACAAAACAAATGTTTAGAAGTTTTATCCCTGGTAAATTAAGGATAGGTGCTGTAGATCGTTGCATCGCAGAGGCAAGATTCTCATTACTGCGACAATTTGTCACTGGTGCACCGAGTTGGTTCCCAACTTCGCACGCTGTTGGCTTGTTCTTACATCGGGTGTTTGATGCGTTCACGCCAGCTTAAATTAATACACGTCGTTTTGTTTACATTTATATAACGGGGATTTAAATAATAATAGCTTTATTCATAAACCGTTTTTAAATTCAATTTTATTTGAAGAATATTTTTGGTCCTTTGGAACGTCATTTGAAATTATTTGAAACTGGCAGCCTCCGTGGCCTAGTTGGTTGGATGCTGGCTGTTAAACGTGAGACCGCGGGTACGACCCCCATATCGAGACAAATATATGTGTGATTCACAGGTGTATGTTACGGGTCTGGGTGTTTGTGAGACCGAAAAGTCTCTCGTAGTAGATTCCCACGACACAAGACTCGATCTTAATGTGAGGTCAGGGCTATGTATGTGACCGTTAGGTGTATTTATTTATTTATTAAGTTTGAGCGATGGAAGCAACACATTCGTTAACTAAATTAAAAGACGACCGTAACACAATATCATTAGCTCTTTCTACTGAACAGAGACATATTTTCAATAGTTCGATTGAGAAAACTATAGACTTGTCTATCACCCTAGGTTATTGCGGGTTGTCGAAATTCACATATGTATAATCCAGGACATATAAGTCCCACAGCAGGGCTAAGATAGCTAAAATTTTATTGAGAGGGGTTAGGCCAGAATCTATCATTTTCACAAATAATTTAGTGGAAATTTTAAGAAAAAAATGTGAATATAAGCAGTTACCAAGCGAAGCACACACAAGCGAAGGTACAACCTAATGTAGTCATTGCCAAGAGTAATGAAATCTTGGCTCGCATCCAAAGAGTTTTTCCATCCACTAATTCATTTACATTTCAACATCATTACGAGATAGTTATTTGTAATTAATTCTTTGCAGCTTTCCGATATTTATTTATTTTTCTATATTTCGCGTGGTCCTCCTTCCTGTGATCTCGGGTCCTTCCGCTGTATTGTGAAGACGCATCTCAGCAGACCGGCATGATAGTATCGAATGTCTTGGGACTGCCTTCTGATGCCATACAATACTCTGCCTGGACAATATTCGCGCTTACCATTAGGTGCAGTGTTGTTAATGAGCCGGGTCAGTTTAAAAAAATATTAACGAGACAATATTATCCACACAGACTATTTTAAACTTGGTTTGAGGATAACAACCTCTATAACAAAACCATAAAGTTATATTTAATAATTATTCATCATTTTCAGAACCGACCGAAATAAATATTGATATTCATTTCCCATATTTATAAATAGCCTTTCCTTACAATCTCGTGGACATAGTTCGATTTCTTGGAATCTATTCTTAACCCACCGAACTAAGCGAGAAAATATTTTTATGAAAATCGTCTCATTATTTTGTTCCTATTTCTGTACAGATATATTTTTTTTATTACTGTGAATGGCGAGACGAGCATGCTGTTCGCCTGATGGTAAGCGATGCGACCGCTCATGAACAGTAGCAAAACCAAACAACACCTTGAATTAGAAAGCAATGCTTGGCACTCCACTGCGCCCGCCATCCTGAGACATAAGATGTTTAGTCTCAATATGTCCAGTAGTTACTGGCTACAATGTCCTTCAATCCAAAACACAAAAGTGCATTTATACTGCTGTTCGACGGGAGGAATTGTGGTGGTACCCAACCAGGCAGCCTCTCACATATGAGAAAACTAATTATAATAATAAGAAGTCTACTTGTTTCAAAGAAATTAACAGTTTTAAAATTAAATTGAAATGAAAATATTATAAAAAGCTATAAAAAAATGCACTAAACAAATTAATATTATATTGTTCACGTGGCGTTACTAAAAAACAAACAAAATTAAATACATACTCTAAAACAAAAAGGCTCGAGCTTACCTTAAACCCACTGTCTGAGGTACGGCGTTGATTTTCAGTTGTACTCGTAAATATAAAGTACTAACTATAAAAAATATAAAGTATAATGTGTCTATTTGAAGTCAAAAACACAACTCCAGTCAAAGTTTTGTTCACTCGGACTCTGTTGGATCCAACAGAAAAACACAAGAACAACTCCACAATCAACAACACAGCAAAGGAAAATTATACAAAGGAACCCAAACCCAAATAGTAAACCGTAATCAGCATAGCGCAAAAATGTAAATTTCGTAATAGAACAAGCACCCTTTTGTAACGCGTGCTTAACATTGCGATTCAGCTCTGAGGACCTCGCCGAAAAAATATATCTCGACGAAAATCATAATTAAAATCTTGAAAGGGGTAAACCAACAGATGTTAACTTGAAAAATATGATAATTGTTAAAATTAAAACGCGCAATCTCGCTGTGTACCGAAGAGGGCCTTGAATGGTTTCCCGTGTAAACGGCCAATTGGCTCTAAACGTAACAAGTTTAAACAATGATTACAATCTGGATTTATATTAATCTGCGCTGTAAACGCTAATGTAATCGGTTTAAGGCTTTCATTTCTAATATTATAGATTTACCCGCTCAATTAAATATCAGGGGCGTGCACTCCTTTTAGGCAGAAATGCAGTGCTTTATTCACAGATATTTTATTATAACGTTCGTACGTTTTAGATGACTTTAATTTATAGTAAATAAATGAATAAACAAAATATAATAACTTAAAAACGGCTAATATTTCATAAATAGCACCTATTTGCAATCACGCAAACATTATGGTTGCCACGCGAAAACCAAGAGGCGCTGCAAAGCAAAATAATGTACCTAATCAACCAAGCCATGCCGCCGCGTCCCGCATGACATTTGTTTGCATGTGTGTAGTAATGTTGGTGTCCGTGCACAGTCGCAAACGCACACACCCATGAATATTGAAAGCCGCGACTCCTGCGGCAGGCCTCGGGAGTTCGGCAGTTGTCGGGAGTAATCGTAAATGTTCGTTGCCTATAATCCGAGTAAAATTAATAGGCTGGAATTTAATAAATCACATATGGACATTATGCATTTTTGGTTAGTAAGGTTTTATTTGTTTAAATAGAAATGTTTTGTGTTTCGCGGGGGCCATTTTGCTTTTTTATGAGTTTTTGCATTGTTAACTATTTTATACTAGTATGTTTGTAAAAAAAAAATAGATTTCTTAACGGATTTTTCATTTTAACATTTGAAAGTGTGTACATTTAACAGTTTATTACTAAGTTTCGATATTAATTGTAGTCATTTGCTTTTACTAGTGTGATTGTTTATTTTTTTTAAATGTTATTTGATTGTGAGATTTTTGTGTTAAAAATGTATGTTTATCAAATGAATGAATGAGGTGGCCGAAATATTGCGTTTATTTACATCGGGATAGGTATAGTAATCTCAACTAACCGGAACCTTGAATATGTGAAAATTGAAAGCTGACTAGGTGAGTTTGTTTTTATTTTACTTATTAGAATTTCTTCCGCCGCGACGATCGATCGCTGTTTTGTCTGCGTTGCCGTAGAAGATGGACATGAATAGTAGTACATCTAAGACTTGTTATGTTGGCATGGTTTCCGACTTAGAGATCCGTCACGTGGCTGTGGCTATGCTAAAAAACTATAAAAGAAAAAGATTTTGTGACCGAGTACTCCGCCGCATACCCAGTGTCATAATCCTGTGCACGCCGCTGTTAAATATACATATAAGTTGATTTTTGTGTCTTGATTACAATATGTTTTTTTTTATTGATTTTGTTTATGCAGAATAAATAATTCATATCATCAATAAATATCATGGTTGTCTGTAAGACATTGCCTTTCGGCGATAAGACCGCCAATTGTACTTTTTATATTTGTGATTTCTGTTTGTATTTGTTTTCCTTTTGTGTGCAATAAAGTGTAATAAATAAATAAATAAAATAAAAATAAAAGAAAACATTGCAAAATATCATGGTTGCGAGCTCACTACAAAATATTCTAAGGTACATATGTGAGATTCATAAGTACGGATAAGATCACCTAAGTAATGCTTCTCTATCGTAAAAAATGTCCCGTGCCCAGCACCATTTTCGTATATATAGGCATTTATGGTGGATAAAATACCACAAAGAGTCATAGATTTTACAACCACCTCGGTGGCGCAGTTAGTAATTCGCCAGCTGTGCAACGAGATTCTGCGGGTTCGATCCCCACACCAACAAATGTTTATGTGATCCACACGTATTTGTTTGGGATCTGGATATTTGTAAAACCGAAAATTCTCAAGGAACACGATACAAGACACGACCTCAATGTGGCGTCAAGACTATGCTTGTGACTATTGGATTATTTAGATGACATCAAAATATAAACGCTACATTTAGTAATTACTCAACAATGCGCAGACTCGAAACAAATCTCTATTAATACCACAAACTATTTTCTTACTGATAACGACTCACAAAACTTCTCGCCTGCTAACCCTGGATGTCTATAATTCTATTGCATTTTTTTATTTTAAAAAACATATAAATATTCAATGGCAGTACTTTGGATAAACATACAACATACATTCCTTATTTCCATTTTTCTTAAGGGCTCTCGACTAGACTGAAAGCCGCCAGACAAAGAATAGATGCGTTTGTGATATACCGCGGACTATGAATGCTAAGGATTCCCAGACGGCTTGATGCACAACCAACACCATTTAATACAAATACGAACAACGAAAAAGGTCTATCACAGATACAAAAAAACTCTTAAGATGTTACTTTGTGATACTCGATATTTATATTTATCTTCGATTGTGTTCGTTCAGGTTATCGAAAGGAGATCAAAACTTTTTATTGTGTGAATGTTGAATTTCCCTAGAGTCCTAGGATATCATCATGTCCTATATTTACTGTAATAAAATACTTAAAGTATATATCTATTGTATAAATTTCTCAGTGAATGACAAAATATGAAATATAAATTGCAACAGATCACGTAATGCTCAAAAATGTATTGATACCTGTAAACAGCAAAGGATATGAAACTGGATACATCGAATATAAAGCGAATTCCCTTGAAAGAATGCACTGACATCGAATATTGAAAGCTACGGAGGGAGATATCCGGAACGATGCGAGTTCACTCAGAAATTTCGCTGTGACGCGACAGAAGGGCGAACCCGCGACACTCCCAGACTATCTGTTAAAAATACACACTTATCGACTGGGCCCTTCTATAAATGTAAATGAAGAGGAAAATTCAAAAGAGCACTTAGTTTTAAACCGGAATCGTGCTACTTCAAGTATTAATTGCTTTTCGTGGCTCATTGTAATTCAGATCTGTGGGAGTGAGATGCAAATTACGCTAAACTTTCCAACTGCTCCACTTTTCTAACGGAAATGTGAAAACTTTCGTGAAAAACAGCGCTAGTGAAATAGAAAATTCCATCCGCAGTTAAACAATAACTGTTTTTGTTTTATGTGTGCGAGTGGTTGCTTCGTTTGCGCTGTGGTGTGGTGGATCGGCCTATAAAAGTATTAGAGAAAACAGATTTCATGGAATTGGGGGCGGGGATCATAGCTAGCTTTGTAGAACGCATTTTCGTGATAGCATTGTTGAGTTCACCGAACGCTAGGCAGTTAACTGTGTCCTGCCGCTGCCAAAGTCTATAAGCGTTTGTGGGTACTTATCACCTGAGACGCGAGCTCGTCGCTGCCAATAAAAAAGTGTCGCGAATTCGAATTCATGACGGAACGTATTACGTTTGGTAAAGAAAATGTTGAACTTTTTCTTACTGTTCTTATATTAGAAGTTGGAACTATATAATTGGTGATTGGAAATTCTGACACCAAAAGTTGATTTAGATATTATTGTAATAAAAAAATTGGTTTTCTGACCATGATCTGGGCTATAGTTGATATTAATTATGGAGTAAATTTATTATTTATTTAATAACTTGTTAATCCACTAGGTCATGTGAGGATTATATAGTTTACTAACAAACCGAAATCACATCAAAAGCACAAAACAAAATAATAATTTAGCTAAGATTAATTTGATTATTAGTTATCATAATTCGTTTGAACAAATTAAATACCACCCAAAAATTACGAACCATTTGTATGAACTACTAATCAAATGAAATCCAAATGAATTTATTCAAATTGGACATTAATCATTTCATTTGTGTTATTTAAATAATGATAGGTTAAATCGAAATAAAGCCAATGCGATAATTGGTTGTAATTAACTAAATTAACGGACAAAACCAGTACCTAATATTTAACGCTCCTATAAAACAAACTTTGAATTGGTTATTTGTATTCGATTTAGTTTTCCGTGTTAGCTTCTATCCTTTACACTTTAAACTCCCATCTATTTATCTTTTTATAAAATCCATCCCATGGTTGTCTGTAATGCATTGGCTTTGAGCGATAAGACCGCCAATTGTACTTTTTATATTTTTTATTTTGTTTTATTTGTATTTTTCTTTGTGGCTGCACTAAAGTGTATAAATAAATAAATAAGAAATATGTATTTTGAAAGCATCATCATCATCATCATCCATCAGCCAAAGGAAGTCCACAGCTGAACAGAAGGCCTCCCCCAATGATTCCACAGTGACCTGTTGGAGGCAGCCTGCATCCAGCGACGTCCCGCGACCTTTACCAGGTCGTCTGACCACCTTGTGGGTGGACGTCCTACGCTGCGCTTTCCGCTACATGGCCTCCATTTGAGCACTTTCCGACCCATCGGTCATCAGATCTCCGCGCTATGTGCCCTGCCCATTGCCACTTCAACTTGCTAATCCGCTGGGCTATGTCGGTTATTTTAGTTTTCCTACGGATCTCCTCATTTCTGATTCGATTTTGTAGGGAAATCCCGAGCATAGCCCTCTACATAGTTCGTTGAGTGACTTTGAGCTTCCTAATAAGGCCCATAGTGAGAGGTCACATCTCGGTGCCGTAAGTCATCACTGGCAACACACAACTATCGAAGACTTTCGATTTAAGCCACTGCGGTATTTTGGACGAGAAGACGTCGCGTATTTTGAAAACATATATATATTATTGCCAAAGTCACAAAAGTAAGAATAAAAACCAACAGTAGTCTATTTCCTGATATTTTTATCGAAGTGGTACCTATGTTATATTCGGGTAAAAAAATCTCGCGTATATTATTTCTTCTACATTATACGAGTATACATTCTTCTACATATATCAGTATAACACAATTCAAAATAGTGGCAAGCATTCATAATCTTGTATGCAGGATTGTCATATAAGTGAGCCTAGCTCGAATTCCAGTCAGTGTCAAGTGTTACGAGATTTTTTAATTCTAAGCTTAAGTGTTGTTCTAAACCTGCAAATAAAATCCAGAACCATACAATTCGTAGTCTACAGACTCTCCCGATGGACAAACGAAGCGTCAATATATAATAACCGACGTAAAAGATGTAAAAGCTAAATCAGTACAAAATATTACAATGTAATTCTACCTACAACTTGAGATCCAACAAGATATTGCTCTAAGCACAAGAATTTCAATTCCACGCAAAGTACAAAGATTTAAAGTAACAGTTAATTTCAAGATTTATTACGAGAGTGACATGGCAATGATTTGTACACACAAATTGGTTCAGCGTAGGCACAATTAATATTCCCTTTGATAAATTAAATTAGGTTAACTTAAGCTCTTGTGACGTACATTCAGTAATAAACTAAAATTCAGCTTATTTCATAATCTTTTGGAGTCACGCAAATCATTAGAAAATATTTTAGTCTATTGTTAATGAACTGTGTATTGTACTAAATTCCAAAAGGAATTTACGACATGCAAAGCCCTTTTTTATTGCAATGAATGGCGATTGGCGAGAAGAGCAAGCCGTTGCCTGATGGTAAGCGATACAACCGCTCCTAAACAGCAGTAAAATTCCACTGCGCTCGCCATCCTGAGACATAAGATGTTAAGTCTCAATATGTCCAGTAATTACTCTGGCTACAATGTCCTTCAATCCGAAATACAAAAATGCATTTACACTGCTGTTTCACGGGAGAAATAAACATTGCGGTGGTAACTACCCAGATGGCCTCTCACATATGAGAGACCAGTAGTATAAGCCTCACACCACATTGCTTAAGTCCTTTTTAAAGCGGACAGTTTAATTTTAGCAGTAGCCAATTGAGTATCGTATTCCACAATTGTGATGTTACAAATAAGTATTACGTGGTTTAATGACTGCTTTATTCCAATAAAAAATAATTAAAAAATATACAGTCGAACTGAGAACCTCCTCCTTTTTTTGAAATCGGTTAATAATCAGTTTCCATCAGATCTACCAACTGAGGTTCTAGCACTTTCTTAATATTCAACCTTACAAGTTAGGAGTAAAACTATGAATTATTAAATTTAAGAACCATCTGTATCTTTAAAATTATATTCCTTTTTTTTCTTACACGAGGAATTCATTTTTCGGATCCATATAGGCATGTAGACCTCATCCTACCGACTAAAACTTCGTGATTTACGGCTATCTCTTTTAGAACAAGGGGCGTTGCATACGTTTGAGCATGCGACCGCAACCGCATAGGAAAAGTATTTACCCTGGAAGACACTAAAACAAATTTATTTATTTACATTTAAAAAAGTATATAATATCATGCCGGTTTTTTTGTTCTATCCAATATAACACAGGCAACTGTTGGATATACCTATGTATATATAAGCGACTGAAAATGTATTAAAAAAAAAACAAAGCTACAAGAAATAGATATTCCAGACTTTTACTGGTAGGTCTCTCACATGTGAGAGACCGCCTGGGTAGGTATCACCGCAATGTCTATTTCTTCCGTCAAATATCAGTGTAAATGCACTGTTCTGTTTCGGTTTGAAGGATATTGTGGCCATAGTAACTACTGGACATATTGTAAATTTACATCTTATGACTCAGAATGGCGAGCGCAGTGGAACGCCAAGCCTTGCTTTGTAATTCATGGTGTTTTGTTGATTTTGTTTCTGTCCATTAGCGGTCATATCTTACGATTAGGTAAATGTTATGCTCGTCTCGCCATTCATACAAATGAAATCTTGTTGGATTTCACAAAAGGAATCTATACTAGTGAACGATTTAAGTTGTGACGTTGTGAGAGTGTCACCTCTAATATTGCGGTCTATGGTTCAATATTCGGCATAAATCTTATTGTCTATGCCAATCAACGCCTCCGTTGCGCTGATTGGTTGATTCAATCTCTGACATCTGTCAAATGTGACGTACGAACTGTCATCGGTGCTCGCTTAAATACGCGTGTAACGGCGCTCGCGTCCTTTTTCCCTAACCTGAAAGCCGCGTGCTACCACGCGTCTTTCCGAACCCGCTGGGGTGAGTGTTCAGTGTTCTAAGTTTGCTAACCGCTTTTAACTGCTTGTTTGTCAGTGTATTCTGTCTGCCGGGCTTGTGAACTACCACGAGTCGCTGGCACGGAATGCAAACCTAGTTTGCATTCCGATTTCTTGGATACTGATTCCAGGTTCTTCTTCTTCTTCGTACTTGGCGTTTTTGGCGTTCTTCTTCTTCTTCTTCTTCTTCTTGGCGTACTTCTTCACCTACTTCGTTGCTTCCGCCACGGAGAGCTACTCCGTGCGCTGCTTTGCGACCGCTTCTGCTCCGCACCGCTTCCTGACCGTGCTGTGGCCGAGCCTGCGCCGCGCCGCTGACCTGCGCACCGTGTCCGGCCACGTGGCTGCTAACTTCGCCGGCGAGCTGTCGCCGGGTTCCGCCACGTGCCTAAGACCCGGATCAGTGTCCAGTGAAGGCCAGTGACTCCTGTTGCATACCACCAGCAACAGTGCCGGGTGTAATCAGTGATGCGAATATATTAAAGCCCGAACCACGTAATTACCCTGAGTTCTCATTTAACTACCTACCCCTACCTGCGGGCGGCCTAACCCGCCGCAAAATGACATTAAACGTCTCTGAGTATGGCATATATAGTCTTAAGCATTGCTTGATAATTCAAGGTGCTGTTTGGTTTTGCTACTGTTCATCAGCAGCTTACCACCAGGTGACTAGCTGGCTCGTCTCGCCATTCATAGCAATACAACAAAGACAACCTTAATACCTCACAGTATAAAACTGGATAAATCATACATTACATAGCCAATTATCCATATAATATTACAAATACATACGAATGCGAAGTTAATTAGTATAATGCAACGCGCTGGCCTGACCTGGTATTGCATTATGTCAGCCGTTTCCGATGGTTGGGCCGCCTAATGAGAACGTAAATATTTCACAGCGGCTCGCAATATTTTATTGATAACCAATGCTCCATGCCTGTCGGCCGATGCACATTAATCATAGTTTGCTGTTGCCTGAATTACACGGCTCCAGTTAATTCTCTTGTTTTTAATATTACTTGCATATCTGCTGGAGCTGAGTGTGGAGGAAAGAAGCTGAGAATTGAGTTTAAAATTTCTTGGGGTATAATTGAAAAGAGTAATGTGCAGTGGTTTGCTCTGGGATGTTTATGATTTTTCATTATACATACATACTCACGCCTTTTATATCCGAAGGGGTAGGTAGAGTTTCCGCCAGGACGCTCACATCGCTTTGGGTTCTACTCAGGGTGTGACAGAAAGCTAGCCTTTCGCCATGTGTCGCACAAATTCCGATGAATTTGTGGCCGATTAATGAATAGAGTATCCAATATCAATTTCACCGACCTGAGATTCGAACCCGAGACTTTGGCGTTGTAAGCGTACCGTAGTACAACTGCGCCACCGAATCAGTTAGCTTTGTAATATACCAGTAGATACACTTTATGGCTAACAGCCGTTCTCTATATCCTATCTATCTTTAACAAGAGGATAAAATAGTTACCTTTACTATGGCGATACAATTCTACACTATAATATACCAAGATAGACACATATATTTATCTTATCTTTGTCTTAGTTATTTGTAAACACATGCACCATATTTTTATCTCTGTATCTTTGTTAACTGAAACGTAAATTGCATCGAAATATCTAATGAAATCTCTAGTTAAAGACAGATAGATTATAGAGAACGGCTGTAAATGAAACGGATTCCTTATCCAGAATAGACAGAAAATAAAGCAAGCACGATCTCCAGCCCATCCTTTATAATTATTAATCAGACGGTGGACGTGTGTACGTCGATATCAGAGGAAATTGGTTACGCGTTGCCTACCCGCCAATGAAATTACATTTTCCTATTTCATTAAACATGAGCATACAATTTAGTAATTGCATTTTGCATTGAAATATCGTTGGGTATTCACTATCTATTATAATTGGCATCTGTAATCAAAAGTTTAAATCTAATACGTGGCTTGGGTAATTTCTGGAAAATTAATAAATAAATAATTTAGTTATTTATATGAGTATTTTTTAATCAGAAGTTGTTTTTATTTACAGCGCTTTCCATTCTGGTTAGGCTCAGGAATTCAGTAATTCGGCTAATGCATAAGATAGTAATGATTGGAAGATACAAGCATAGTTTTAATTATTTTCTAATAAGTAGAAAATTGCTCGTTGGATGTTGGTGCCCTAACTGCTACTGTCTTCTATTCTCGTTCTTCAATTGCTGGCGAAACTTTTAGAATTATCTAGGAGTAGTGAGTCTCCATGGGTGGTGAAGATGCACTCATTTGTAATTGGATGATGATTGTGTTGATGCTTCCTTAAAAAACATATAGATGGCGTTGACTGTGATTATTTTATTCTATAATCTAGAGCCCCATTCTTACTTTAAATACTTTTTGTAATAAATAAAATTAGGTCGATATGTAACTAATCTATATTAATATTATAAAGCTGCAGAGTTTGTTTGTTTGTTTGAACGCGCTAATCTCTGGAGCTACTGGTCCGATTTGAATGATTCTTTCAGTGTTGGGTAGTCCATTTATCGAGGAAGGCTATAAGCGATATATCCATCACGCCTTATGACCTATAGGAGGAAAGCAGTAGTCATATTTCTAGCAAATACGAGGAAATTTTGATCGTTTTTCGTGGTCCGATTGGTCGATATTCTAAACTGATAGTCAGAATTAAACGTTTTGACCGCCATTTTAAAACGTGTATGCACCCGGGCGGAGCCTGGCCCGACCGCTAGTTTAGTAATAAAACGATAAACTGATTACAATACAATATTTCACATTAACTGCGCGTGACCCAGATGTTTTTATCAACAAATTACACACTTTATCAGAAGAAATGTACACAAAAAACTATTGTAAATTCCAGGGAGATTAATAAATAAGACGATAAGTATGCAAATTAATCACGTAGCTTAGGCAGATCTTTCTAGGAGTGAACTTTCAATGGCTGTAGATAAAGAGAGAGGAAGAATAATTACAGCATAGATTGTATACGGATTTTAGGCGTGTGAATACGTGGTGGATAATGGTGTTGTGCGTGGTGGCCTGTTGGTAAACGGACTAGACGCGACTGCCAACATGTTCACGGTGGTCGCGGGTTCGAATCCCAGGGCACACCTCTGACTTTTCGGAGTCATGTGTGTACTGATAGTCAATCACCACGCACTAAAACGGTGAAGGAAAACATCGTGAGGAAACCTGCATACCATAGCGATTTATAAAAATTTCTATGGTATGTAAGTCCGCCAACCCGCACTAGGCCAGCGTGGTGGACTATATGGCCTAACCACTCACAATCGTATTCTCGATTGTAGAGGAGGCCCGTGCCCTGCAGTGGGACGTATATGGGCTGATACAGAATGGTGTTGTCAAAATATTAGGAATAGTTTTTCTGTATTTATCGCATTCATTGATATGATATATAACTACATATAGATAAGCTATCCCATACAAATTTCTTGTTCGATTTTGGTAAAAGTTAATCAAAAACATCCTGTAAAAAAATTTCAAGTCTCGCAGCTCAGGTTTTCTACCGCAAAAAGTTGTGAGATGCATGTAATACCAAGTCGATTAATTTATTTAGTCCTTGCTTAAGGGACCTTCTGTATAAAGTTATTACGAAGTTAGTATCATATCAATATTAAAAATTATTTACGTTGTAAATAAATAGATCGACTTGACCATCGCATGAAAACATAATGTATCGTACAATTTATACATAATGCTGCTGGCCTTACTTGCTCCTCTTCTTGCTTTAACTACAACGAAGTTATAGAGGGTAGAAAATGGTCTGAATTGCTTCGAGAAAAGGATGGTACGACAGTGACAGACAAGTGCCCTCAGAAACTAAATCGCTACAGCATGGAATCATGCAGCGCTAGACCGCTATGAGGGTGTAGTTTTCTCGCGACCAAAAGATCGAAAGCGCCGTGAATTTCATGGCGCTTACGCGTTTTTGACTGATTTGTGTGCGGTGTATGCACCGCACCTAGGTGGGACACACTTTTTACGAAGAACGTCTTATTTAGCGTAACATTGGTATCAATGATCGCATTCTTTGAAATATATTTTCTTAACATAATAACAAGCATTTATACTCATAATCTAATAGCATTAACAAATCCAATAAAATAAAAAGTAAGAAGAGCAAATCTGTTCTTAATATTTTGACAACAGCATCACAACAATGCATTCGGACGCCAAGAGATCGTAGACAATCTATACCCACCACTTAATATTGTACCCTTCATAAACAAACTGGCAGTACATATGGATTTTCAATAATTACCTCTTCGGTTTAATATCTAGACCACGCATACACATATGGAACATAACTTTCCTAGACATGAACAACAGTCTTGGACTTTTGCTGCCGTACTCAGAGAAATTCAATGTCATTAAATCAATACTTTACCTAGTAGTAGGTCTCATATGTGAGAGACCGCCTCGATAGGTACCACCACAATGTCTTTTTCTCGCACCAAACAGCAGTTTAAATACACTGTTGTGTTTCGGTTAGAAGGACATTGTAGCCAGAATAACTACTGGACATATTGATACTTAATATCTCATATCTCAGGATGGCAAGCGCAGTGGAACGCCAAGCCTTGCTTTGTAATTCATGGTGTTTTGTTGATTTTGCTTCTGTCCATTAACGGTCATATCTTACGATTAGGTAAATGTTATGCTCGTCTCGCCATTCATACAAATGAAATCTTGTTGGATTTCACAAAAGGAATCTTTACTAGTGAACGATTTAAGTGACATTAAACGTCTCTGAGTATGGCTGTAAGCATATCAAATGGTGACTGTGGCACATCATGATCACCTTGCTATAAAATTGCAATAGGGAAATATCTCGGCATTAGCATGTGCGCGACGCAGACATAGTCCCCACGTGAAAGACAACGGTGCCAATATACCCTTCTTACCCATCTCCAAGGGATATACGAAAGGGAGCAATAATCAGCTTTCCCTAGAGAATACACCCACTCATCCGATTGTCTATTCCAAAACTTTAAATTTATATTTAGATTTATATATTTTCCAGATTGGGTAATTATACCGAATATCCAACATTTGAACTCTAGGCTGTTTAGGAATGCTGTGCTCAGCGATTATAGACTGATACTGGATAACCTGTGCTGATGGTCAAATTAGGTGTAATTTATTCGCTCGTCATACAAGAAATATGCGTTAACGCACCACCGTAGTGTTTGTTTCTCTGTCGCGGGATGGCGAGCGCAGTGGAATGCTAAGCATTGCTTTGCAATTCAAAGCGTTGTTTGGTTTGGTGCTGTTCATGAGCGGTCGTATCGCTTACCATCAGGCAAACGGCAATCTCGTCTTACCATTCATTGCAATAAAAACCAAAATCCTAATTTCACACAAGTGTAAGGCAGAAATACACGAATTACGGAAATATGAAAATTAAAAAATTGCGACATATGCAAAAATATTGCCCGCAAACCCCTGTTAAGAATTACATTTCACAATTTAATAATGATCAAAAACATGAGGCACGGCCCAGTTTACGCGTGTTATTTTCCACTTTATCACATATAAATAAACGAATGAGACCACAAAGCCGCCGTGAAGGAAACCACTTTCACCCAACACCGTCATTTTATCGCTTTATTTATAATAAATATTTTAAATAACAAGCTGTGAGATTGAGGTTTGTTACGGTTTGTGGCATTGTTCCGTTTAATGGTTTCTTAGATTTACGCGAATGTTACACATTGAAATAAAACTATTATTTACGGATTTTATCGCGAATTTAGTTTAATTTTTTACATTTTTTTGACCGACTTCAAAAGAGGAGGTAATCAATTCGACTGAATTTTTTTTTTGTATGTTTGTTACGCGATTACGCCCGCAATTGTGAACCGATTTTGAAAATTTCTTTTTTGTTGGAAAGCATGATATACAGGGTTGGTCCCATATAAAGTTGGTGAAGACCTGATGAATATCTTAGGATCTGCCGACCAGAACTCCTCAAAATTAAACGGTCCAGCATTAATTCTTTTTGCGTTAGATTAAGTATAAGTATATTATTACAAAGGGTGGGTAAAAATGGGAAAAGGGTGGGGATGGGGGGTGAGGGGGGTAGAAAATAGGTACAATTGTTAATACTCAATATCTCCGGCAGTTCTTAACCGACTTAAAAATAACTTTTTTGTCAAATAGTATTATATGATAGGTTAGACCAAAAAAATATTGCTGAAGACCTGATGAATATCTTTGGACCTGAAGGGCAGAACTCCTCAAAATTGAACAGTACAGCAATAAGTCTTTTTACATTAGGTTCAGTATACGTTTATTACTACTACAAGGGGGGAGGGGATGGAAAGGGGCGTGGGAAGGGGGGGGGGGAATATATACAAAGATAAATACTAAATATCTGCGACAATAAATCGAACATCATAATTCGTTTCGACAATCGAAACGAATTATATAATTAACATAATGTTGGTCACATGAAATATGGTGATGATCTGATGAATAGGTACATATCTGGAGAGCAGACCTCCACAAAACTTTGCAGAAACGCAATGATTTTTCGTCCATTAGGTTAAGTATATGTGTTTTATAACGGGTAACGAATGATTACCACGCATAAGTGTACTCAATATCACTAGCAGGTTGAGCCGATTTTAGTATTTTCTTTATCATAAAAACGAAATGACAGTGTAGCTTCCTTAAAAATCATAAAATATTAATTTTCGTTTTTGAAATTATAAAGGATCACAGTGGTTCATTTTTTGTATACATTGATTCCAGTTTTTCATTATATGATTACCTTTGGCATTATTGCAATGCTTATGAAAACTAAAAAGTAATAAATAAAATAATTTAATTAAAAATTAAAAGACCGACTTCAATGTGCACTACAAAGTAATAAATAATATATATTTCATTGTGCTAGCACACATTGATTAATTTTCTTATTGACTAGACTAGCCAACAAATCTTAAATACGTAATATTTTGAAGGCGGGTCGCCAAGTGCCAATCGAGAACAAATTTAAGTAATGTAACACAGTTGAATATTACCTACTTGTAGATGTATCGTTGGCGCTCAGTTAGGTCCATATGTAAACTAGAAACAAATTAATTTAACATATTGATCCTACGTATACATTTGTTGAAATTTTAATAGAATTAATATGTGTCATATGTGTGGTCTAATTTTAATTTATTGCATATGATACTCAAAGTCTTCCGTGAAAATATCGGCGACTACTGGAGATACAGGTGAGCCCATAGCGACACCATCCACTTGTACATAGAATTGATTATTCCACAACATATAGCCAGATGTGAGGCAATGTTCGGCGTCGGAAAGTCAAAAATGTAAAAAATTAAACTAAATTCGCGATAAAATCCGTAAATAATAGTTTTATTTCAATTGTTCCGTTTGTTAAAGCCATTGAGGTATTTTACCGGAGTGGACAGTAGGAAGAAAATTTGAGCGCATGTACCAGGCAAACAGAAAACACAGGAGTAGGCAGGAAGATAGTATGACTATGTAGGTGAGACAGAAATAGCGCATTATTGCATTAGCTGGACAGTACGATGAACTACTGTCTACTAAAGCTACACAAAATCACTACTAGGCTCTCGACACTAGGGCTCAAAATGCTTGAGTATATTGGGCATATTGCTAGGAAGATGAAAACTTGGAAAAACTGATGGTCACCGGACACCGAGAAAGTGGAGGGTAAAAGAGCACGCAAACGAAATACAATATCGTGGTTTGATCAGATTTGCCCCACACTTGACACCACTGGAAGCCATGCAGGTGACCAACAGTCGTGACTGAGGGCGTGATACGACGGAAGATAAGAGAAGGTCTTGACCCTGAGAATTGAGAATAACGCAGTGGGCAGAAGACAGAAACAGCAACAGAAATCGCGATACTCCACATTTTTTTATTAATTTATCGCTACGTCTCCTCTAGTAATTTCTCAAGGTTTGTAGCAAAATTGTTTTTGTTCCATAAAAGAGATTAAATAGACCCGCCCTCGTAATAATATTCCCTGCTATACGAATTTAGGAGATATTTACGATCGTCTGCTATCGAAGTAAACTTTTGTACGCGGAGGTATTAAATTAAAAATTTAATGTAATAGGTATCAATTTTACCCCTCGTGCTTACCTTTAGTCTCATAAAACTTTAGGTAAATTTTCTTTACATATTCTAGACGTAATAAGATAGAGTTTCATCGACGAAACGAAAATTTGTTTGAAGAATATTATGTAAGATGCATCGATTTTATGCTTCGTTATTGCTAAATTCGTAATATGTACAGTCTTTTGCAAAAGGCTCTATGTTTTTGTATACTTATCGTTACAACATTGTAAATAAATTATTTATTTATTCATTATATGACATATCAACAGTTAATGGACTAAACATGCATAATAAGAGTTGTACAATTAAAAGACTACTTTTCTTACAATTATAGATAGGAAACAATGTTCCTTAATTACATTATTAGAATTATTTAAAGAATCTAATTAAACAAACATAAACATACAATAACTACGGAGTATAGACAATCGTGAAACAATAAAAATTTAAGTCGTTATGTAGGTTAGTATTTTATATTTGATTATAACAAAAACATTTATCTCACGGCAGTAATCAAACTAACTGCAATGGAATATTATCAAAGAAATTGACGAGTATATTGAATATTGAGGGCCTTATTAATAAACTCGGATGAGCGAAGGATTAACTTTAGGCCTTGGGCTAGAGAATTCAATCTATTATTATGAATAGCTAGATAGTACCGACTATATTAATAAAAATATATGTTCTTCAGCCTAACATGATAATTCTGTTATGGCAATCCACTGATTTTAAAAGTAAAAAGAATGGTCAAAATAAATTAGTCAATTTTAAAGTTTTGGGCTAAAGTTTAATCCCTCGCTCATTCGAGTTTATTAATAAGGCCCTGAAGATATTAGAAATGTTGCAGAAAGTCACTGGGTTCTTCTGGGTCACTCACAAAGATATAAATTAAAATCTTTGAAACAGTTTTATGTGTTAAGCAATGAACTTTATATGGCTGAAAATGCTTTAAATTACTTTCAATTCAATGTCGTATATTTATTTCTCTGATAATCTCTTCGGGTAAAATTCAATTAAATTAAGAATAAAAATATTTCCGCTTCCAAAATCATTTTCAGTCTACAAAAAGAGCAGTAGAATCGGTGCATCATTCGCTCTATATAAACAGCAACAGAGAGAAAACTAGCGTGTTCATACCCCGGCATTATGTATAATTCCCATGCGATAGCTCCACCAGGCTTATTATTTGCGTAATAAACAATAACAGTGATCATCGCGCACATAAAGCTATACTTTAGTAGGTGTATGTTGACAACACTGCTCGTTTTGACTGTACTTTGTCGAAGCACTTCTCTGCTTATGTTTGAGATAGAATTTTGTTGATAAGTCACGGATATTTTGTTGGAAAATTAATACAACTATAGATAACACTCTATGGCTGCTGGAGAAAAGAAACTCTTAAAACGTATCATTATCTGTGATTCAAAGGGTGTGATTTAAGAGCTGGTAGACTCTATATATCGATTGTGTTATGGGCAATTGTTAGATATGGGTGTCGGTACAATGTTTTGTTTAACTTATCAGAAACTATAACTACAGATGCAACTTCTAAAATACAGTGGTGAATGCCCTTTTCTTATCTGCAAACATTCTAATATTGAGAAAGTTTTTTATTTATTTTCTTTGGTGTATTAAATATTGAAGTAGGGCTGGCCTGGTGGTAAACAGACCAGACGCGGCTGCCAACATGTTCACGGTGGTCGCCGATTCGAATACCAGAGCACACATCTGACTTATCGGAGTCATGTGTGTATTTAAAGCTAATCACCACGCAGTAAAACGGTGAAGGAAATAATCATGAGGAAACCCGCATATCATAGCGATTTATAAACATTTATATAGTAAATTCAACAAACAGCCAACCGGCATTAGGCTAAGTGGTGGGCTATATGGCCTAACTTACTCTCAATCGTACTCTCGATTGCGGAAACCCGTGCCCTGCAGAGGGACGTATATGGGCTAATACAGTACAGTACAATACCACAATATTAACGCAATTTAAGACGTCCATAAAAATAAAATAACATTCCATAAATTGAAAAATAATATTGCACTTGCACACTAAGCTAGCGTGCGGAACGTTCCCCGCACCCTATTCTCTTATTGTCTTATTAAAATAAATATTCTGAGACGTGGTGATATCACGGCTCGCAGCTAAATCCCCGGGACAATTCCAACACCACTAAATTGTGTTACTGAAGAACGAGGCCCTTTAAATATAGCCAAAACAGTCGTTTCTTAGATGCCCTGAGGTAAGATAGGAACGTGTCACACTATAGGCTTTGAGGACTTTATATCTGTTGTGATATAATATAGAAATATCCAAATAGTAGATACATTGTGTTATTTAATAACGTAGCATTATGTTCATATTTTCTTTAATGATTTGTGAATTTACTCAATAAATTGCAAAATAAATTAAATTATGTAATTTGAATACTGGTGGTAATTATGGCACAGGGATTCCCTATTTTAAGTACCAGCCGTACCTTTAAAAGTTTACTTTAAGAAAGATAATCTTTAACATAAATCACACGTGGAATTAATTTTGTAACAAATAATTTATTTCATATTATTATTTTTTATATATAAGCTCACGCCATTTTCCCAAATGGGGTAAGCAGAGGTGGCAACTCAGATTTCGTCTTATATGTTCCGTCTCACGATATGATAGGTGTGCCTATTGTCATATCGAGCACAAATTGCTGACTACGGGTTGACAATGCATAGAAAAATCCAATATCACTTTGCCCGATCCTGGAGACGAATCCGAGAGCCCAGCTTCATAACCATGCTGTAATACAACTACGCCACGGAGGCAGTTAGGCATGCTTTATTTGAATTACATTAATCATTAAAGGTGTAAATATCATAGTCATAATATTTTAAAATAAAATTCTGCAAATTATTATTATCGTCAATCACAGCAATAACATATCTAGATGTTTTTTTATACTGGCCCGGCATATTCGCCGCATTGCGCCTGCTGGTGAGCGCAAATGCCGCCCAGGCAGAGTATCCATTGGCATCAGACGGCAGTCCCATGCCGATAGATACAATTATGCCGGCCTGCTAAGATGCCTCTTCACACGACGACGGAAGGACCCAGGATTATTGGAAGGAGGGAACACGTGAGACGGCAAATAAGTCCACAGCCTGACGGTGCCGCACAAAAAAGAATTTGAAAACCGTTTGGTTCGCGCCGGGATGGTGTGGACCGTCAAGCTATGGCTTCGCAAGCCAGCACACATATGCAATGTCTAAGGTATTTTTGTCCCAACAAAAATTATTAGTCTATAATGCTTAGCAATGAATTAATTTAAGTTTAAATTAGTTTTTTATACGTGTATTTTCATTACCAGGGCGACATATCCACATTGTAAGAAAAACCCAAAATTTTGAATTAAAAAAAATAGTTTTATAACAAGAGTTTCAATAACATTTCATATAATTTAGATTAAGTATACATTGAAAAACATATAAGTATTTCAGTAAATATAGTACTTATTTAACTGCATTGTATGCAAAAGGCACCTTACAATACAACATGACATCGTTTAACGTAAACGCGTTTGTATTCAAAGACTTTTCTCTGTTCTGCTTGAAGAATATCGCAAATAGAATGTTTTTTTGCGATATACGACAGTATTAGTGTTCCACCGGCGTTCTCAGCAATAATATTACATTCAGCCTCCAAACAGTTCTACATAATGTGATATAGTAAACTACAAATAATATGCTTTTATATATAAAACTCAAAGAAAATGTATTTATGTGTCGTACATTTTGCTTGGCCTTTTTTATGCCGGGTCTTCCATCATTTTATACAGTGAATTGTACTGTATCAGTCTATACAGGGTATATCAAGAGTGCTACCGAAAACGAAGCCGGGTGGTAGTTTAAGCGACTTCAGACACAATGCAACAAAAAAAGCAACAATTTTATTTTTGTTATTTTTTTCCTATGGCCAAATTTGGGTGGTACATTTTTTCCTAAAGTAATAGTGTTTACCCTTTTATTAATAAATACTCTAAGATATAAAAAAGTTTAAATTATTATTTTAGCAAAAGCTATGGATTTACGGACTAGACGCGACTGCCAACATGTTCACGGTGGTCGCGGGTTCGAATCCCAGGGCACACCTCTGACTTTTCGGAGTCATGTGTGTATTGATAGTCAATCACCACGCACTAAAACGGTGAAGGAAAACATCGTGAGGAAACCTGCATACCATAGCGATTTATAAAAAATTCTATGGTATGTAAGTCCGCCAACCCGCACTAGGCCAGCGTGGACTATATGGCCTAACCACTCTCAATCGTACTGTCGTTTGTAGAGGAGGCCCGTACCCTGCAGTGGGACGTATATGGGCTGATACAGATGGATTTACCACCCAAAAATGACGATATTTAAAAAATCATTAAAAATAATTGTCGCTTTTCTTGGCGAAATTTTTAGTGGCATTGTGTTTGTAATCACTAAAACTACCACCCGGCTTCGTTTTCGGTAGCAGTCTTGATATACCCGGTATACTTCCCACTGCAGGGCACGAGCCTCTTTTACATGTCAATAATACGGTTGATAGAGGTTAGGCCGTATAACGTTGGCGGACTTTATATACCATAGAAATCCTTATGCAGTGGGGTAACTTTTTCATTTCAACCAAGGAATCGAATCGTCGTCGGCTGATATAGATATCTGTTTAATAAACTTATAAGGTATATGATTTTACGTCGGTTATTAAAAATACTTTTTGATTTCCATTATGGACTAAATAGAGACCCCCCTTAAAGCTTGCTTTTAGAGGCTTGCCAGAAAAGCTTCTCATTAAAAACTATACAACACTATTTAGTATCTATCTTCTTCAGAGTTACTGACAGACATGGTCTTATTTTGAACCGTTTAAAAACCTATTACATATTTTGTCTTTTTCGCACAAACTAAATTTAAAAGTAATTCGAAAAGGACAAAATATTCGATAACAAAAATATATTTTAAAACAGTATACGAATAACGCCGGTAATTATTTATTTTGGTATAGTAGGTGGCTACCTCTACCCTCAAAGTTGCATAATATCTGATCTAGCAAAACCAGCCTGTAGCAGCCCACTGCTAGAAAAGGCCTTCTCTCAATCATATTGTTTTGTCCGGTCCGGACTGGTGGTAGGTCTCTCATATTTGAGAGGCCTCATGGATAGGTACCACCTCAATGTCTATTTCTCCCGCCAAATAGCAGCATCAATGCAATGTTCTGTTTCGATTTAAAAGACAATGTTGCCAGAGTGACTACTGGACATATTGAGACTTAACATCTTATGTCTCAGGATGGCGAGCGCAGAGGAATGCCCAGCCTTGCTTTGTGATTCGCTACTGTTCATGACCTATCCTATAGTATCTAGCTATAGTATCGTTTACCATCAGGCGAACGGCAAGCTTGTCTGGCCATTCATTACAAAACAAAAGCGATAAATCTGATATGTATAGTAAATAAATAAAGCTCCACGTCAATTTCATTTTGCTTGTTGAAATAAATAAAAAAGGTTTTTCAATCTCACTGCCCTGTGTCCAAATCAATTACTTATGAATTCTTAAGATGCGCCCCGGAGGCTTTCATGTCAATAAAAAACAAGAAAGGGAATAATATTTATAAAAACGCACGTTATTGAACATTGACAAATTAGTCAGCGTATTATTTGTATGTTGTGTATATTTATTTCTTATTTTTGAAAACAATTCTAAGTATCATATTATGTTTACGATACGAGTATTATAATGTATTTATTTTTTAAAGATGCCGCTTAATTCGACAAATTATGGCAGAATCTGATGCCAACCATTGTAACGACTATCGCCGCCGAACTTAAACCTTTAAAGGATGAAATTGCTAGTTTTGGAGAAAGTATTGCATTCATTAATAATCAATTCGAATCTCTCAACAAGCGAATTGACTGTAGGGAGAGTGATATGAAGATTGTTACTACAATTAAAAAAGAAATTGGTGAACTTAGGACAGCGTTGAATAAGGTCGAGAATCAAAATAATTATCAAGAGCAATGGTCAAGACGGTCTAATATAGAGATTTACGGTATTCCGGAGAAGAAAGGTGAAAATCTTCTAACACTTATAAAGTCAATAGCCGAGCGGATTGACTTTCCTTTAGACACGGATCGTGATATAGATTTTATAACCCGTGTAGCTCCAAAGAACGGAAAAGCTAAAAACATGATTAAACCTTTAGTTGTTAGATTTTTGGCACGTTACAAAAAGGACGACTTCTTAAGTAAAGCCAGAAAAATTAAAATTAAGGCTTCTGACCTAGGTTACCTTAATAATAATAACTCAATTGTACATTTTAATGATCACTTAACTAGAACCAATAAGATACTTTTGCAACAGGCGAAAGCTAAAGCAAAGGAAAATAATTATTTGTACACATGGGTTAGGAATTGTTCTATTATGGTTCGTCGTTCTGATACGAGTCCTATAGTACATATCGCTGATTTCACTGATTTAAACAAGATAAAGTGAGAGGTTTTTATTTTTGTTATATATTAAGTTGCATTTTTATTATAATTTTTGTACATTTGTTGTTGCTGCCGCTGTTTCTTTGATGGTTTTTGATGTTGCAGAAGTATTTCAAAGTCATTTCGAATTGGCCGATGATATTAATTTATTCGTTTATGTAATGGTTTGTCTTCTTCTTACGTATGCTTTAAGTCGTATCTATATCAGGACAATTGTTATTAATCTATATTCAATTGTAAAGTGAAAAATCTGTCTATATATTATCAGAATGTTCGTGACTTGCGGACAAAGACGAGCACATTTTTTAGAAATCTAATGACTGTTGACTACGATATTGTTTGTTTGAGTGAAACGTGGACTACTTCCCGGAATATATGACGCGGAGCTATTTGATAATCGTTATAACGTTTTTAGGTGCGATCGCGATTATGCTATGACAGGAGTTACGGTTAGGGTTCTGATAGCTTTGCGAGTTGCGACGTGAGCTCTCTCTAGTATCGTCTAACTCTGTTGTTTTAATGGATGCATCGGCTAACGTCTTGGAGGTCATTATTAACCAAAATATTACCTCTAATTAAAAGAAACTCCATTTGTTTTGTTGCTACTTCCCACATTGTCGTAGACATTTGGAAAACATGAATATATTTTTAGATTCCATCTCCAATGCCAGTGTAAATAGCCCAAATGACACTTAATTATTGGCGATTTCAATTTGACAGCTGCAAGATGGTTAGATCCTAACACGTGCTGTAATGCCATGGAATGGAGTGAAAATAATGCTATTATTAGTTCCATGTACAATTTTCTTAATTTTACCAATTTTGCTTAATACAATTTAATACCAAATATAAATGGCAGGCAACTTGATTTAGTCATTAGTGGAGTTAACTGTTCAGTTCAGCGATGTATTGAACCTTTAGTTTCGAAGGATGCTCACCATCCAGCTCTGCGCATCGAAATGCGTATAGATCTTCAGCCTTCGTTGCGCCCTCCTATACGTATCGTCCGCAACTTTCGTGCAGCGGATTTTGATATTATAAATAGAGATATTGCTCTGATTAATTGGACCAGTGAGCTAAACATAAATAATATTGAAGGTGCTACTAGGAGATTTTATGACTTAATTAATGAAATTATTTTGAAATACGTTCCTATTAGAAAAACTTATGGTTCAAAACACCCACCGTGGTTTTCTCGGGCACTAATAAAGATAATAAATGAAAAGTTAAAATATCATGGGAAGTGGAAGAGATATAGAAGATCCAGTGATTATGACGCGTTTAAACTCTTACGTGAGCGCCAAAAGCGTGTGCAAAAGGAATGTTATGATGGTTTTATACGTAACGCTGAGGAAAAAATTAAAATTAACAGCAAATATTTCTGGACGTTTATAAAAGCAAAAAAATCTTCATCTGATATTCCTGACACCATGTATTTTGATGGTAGTTGTTCATCTGATGGTTCTGAGATTTGTAATCTCTTTAATAATTATTTTCGTTCTGCATTTCAACCCGCACACGTGTCACAGAGCTATGTGTCCGATTCTTCGACTGATGAGTGCTATCACCATAACGGAATCTCGATCAGTTCCTTTAATTTGACTGCTGGGACAGTAGAGAAATACTTGAGGAATCTAGACGTCCACAAGGGTGAGGGACCTGACGGGATACCACCAGTTTTGTTAAAATCATGCCATAGAACTCTAGCGTTACCCTTGTCTTTGTTATTTCAGTTATCTCTTAGCACCGGCTCTCTACCTGCTGTTTGGAAGCAAAGCTTTGTTGTCCCAGTATATAAAACGGGTAATAAACAAATAATTCGGAACTATAGACCTGTCTCCAAACTCAATACTATACCTAAGTTATTTGAAAAAATCGTATACGATGTGATATATCCAATTTTGAAATCCAGTCTGATCGATGAACAGCACGGTTTTATTAGAGGACGATCCACTGAGAGTAATCTCTGCGAATTTATGCATCGCTTAGCATCGTCGATGAACAACGGCGGCCAGGTGGACGTCGTGTATACCGACTTATCTAAGGCTTTTGACAAAATCTGTCACAGTACCATCATTTATAAATTAGAGAGGTTTGGGATTCTGTTGCGGTGGTTTGAGTCATACTTGAGAAATAGGACTCAAGCCGTTACTATTAAGGGTTTCTGTTCAACTTTTATTCCTGTTACTTCAGGTGTACCTCAGGGCTTACATCTTGGACCTTTATTATTCAATATTTACATTAATGACATAGTAGCTTGTTTTCGAAGCAGTAGTATACTACTTTATGCGGATGATTTAAAGATATTTAGATCGATAAAATCACCTCAAGACTGTATCTTGCTCCAAACTGATCTTAATAACCTATGCACTTATTATAAAATAACTATTTGACACTGTATCAGCCCATACACGTCCCACTGCAGGGCACGGGCCTCCTCTACAATCGACTACCGATTGAGAGTGGTTGGTGGTGGTGATTTGACACTGAATATTTACAAATGTAATATTATTACGTTCACAAGGAGAAGGAAACCATTGTTGTTTGATTATGCAATAAATAACAACGTTTTGAAAAGAATGTATGTAGTCAAAGACCTAGGTGTAGTTTTGGATTGTAAGCTAACATTTTCGCATCATTTTGAACAATTAATAAATAGAGCTTACAAGATGCTAGGCTTTATTCTGAGAATGGCAGAGAATTTAAAAAATGTTCTAGTCTAATCATACTTTTTAATTCATTGGTACGGTCTATACTGGAGTATGCGTCAATAATTTGGAATCCACAGTATGACGTATACATTAGTGGGATTGAGCATATACAAAATAAATTTTTAAAGCATCTGCGTTATAGGATTGGGAACTCATATATTGATGAATTAAATGTGTCCTCTTTAGTCTAGTCGACAAGTTGAAAATGGTACAAAATAGAGATACTGCTCTTAAAATTATGTGCGATAGCTCATTGGATCTGGAATGACGTCTAGAAAAATGTGACAAAAGCGTGTATTAGCACATAAAAAATTGCAAAAGTTATAAACAATTAAAGATGAAAAAAAATGGCATTTCGTTTTTTGCCAATATTTAATAAACTATCAATATTTAAGAAATTTCAAAAAAAGATTCTGAAAGGAGGAAATTTCCAATAAAAAACTCTCTGCTCTCGCAACTCTATCTCCATTATTTATAATTTTAATTTAACGCTGAAAATAGGTCTGCGCGTGACATTTTTAGGATGGGCGTTTTTAGGTAGGACGCGCGTGGCGTCAAAAGCGAGTACGGCACATTAATTAATTTATTTAAGGTATTGAATATTTTTTTTTAAATTTGTAAAAATTATGGTGTGTTCTAAACACTATAATTAATTTATTCCCGTTGGAAGTTTACTTAAAGTTAATTTTTCAACAAGTTAAACAATTGTTAACTAACGAAATTTTCTCGAATAACCGTCTTAATTGTAAGTGAAAAAAAATGTTTAAATAATGGTCGTAAAAAAATTCGCTTCGTAGAGCCTTTCTTACATACATACTTAACGAAATTTGAAATTTCTTAAATATTAATATTTTATTTAATATTGGCAAAAAACGAAATGCCACTTTTTTTTTCATCTTTAATTGTTTATAACTTTTGCAATTTTTATGTGCTAATACACGCTTTTGGCACATTTTTCTAGACGTCATTCCGGATCCAATGAGCTATCGCACATAATTTTAAGAGCAGTATCTCTATTTTGTACCATTTTCAACTTGTCGACTAGACTACTTTGGCCGCACGTCGACATGAGAGAGATCAGATGGTTCTTTTTAAAATTTTAAATGGCTATGTAAACAGTAAGTTTCTGTTAAGTAATATACATCTAAAATGTCCTCGGTTAAGTTCGCGCAAACAAGCACTATTTCATGTACCTATTTGGAAGATGAATTATTGCGGCAACACATTTTTATATCGCGCATGTCGTGAATATAATAAAAACTATTGTAATTTAAATATTTTTAATGATAAATATAATTCATTTAAGAAAAAAAATCAAAAGACTATAAGCACATCATTACATTGATGCAATAATTGTTATTTCTGCAACTGAATTATTTATCTTTTTATTATTATAACTACTTTTATTTTTATTTTATTTTTTGCGTTTGTTATTAATTTCATGAAATTTTGTATGTTTTAATAATTTAATTTTTCTTTTATATTTTTATCTAATACTTTTTTTTTCATTTAAATATAATAATATAATTTGTCAATTTTACTATTTTCGCAGCTATTGTATATGTAGAATATTTATTCATTTTTTAGTGGAAACTTTGCTGATATATGTTTTTCTACAAACTTAGTCATTAAGAACTTCAGGATTGTATGTTTCCCAAATAAACAATAAATAAAAATAAATAAAAAAAAGATTAGTTACTACAACTCCACGATAATACACTACGAAATAATATGTTTTGAGATCAGTGAAGTAAATTCTTCCAAACAAACAATACATATTTCGTACACATTAAAAGCTAACCATTATTTCAGCGAAGTTTATACCGGGGGCGTAGCTCAGATGGTAGAGCGCTCGCTTAGCATGCGAGAGGTACCGGGATCGATACCCGGCGCCTCCATTAGCAGCAACCAAGCAGCATTTTGTGCATTTTTTTGATTTTACTGAAATTCACATACGAGTAAAAAAACAACATAACAAAAAATATATTTTATTTATTACTAAAAAAATAACAAGTATGGCATTTTTGTCAAATGCGTGTTTATTTATTTACATTTATCGAAAAAATGACTGTGCTACGTACAAAGTAAAAAGCATTGTTGTTGTCTAGATAAAAGTATACTTGTAAAATATTTTATTTAAGAAAATGCTGGGATACCCGTAATAACTCGGCCTAATATTAAAGCGTGAATGTCATGAGCTCCTTCATATGTATTAACTGCTTCTAAATTCATGACATGACGTATAATGTGGTATTCATCAGATATACCGTTTCCTCCGAGCATGTCTCTTGCCACTCTGGCTATATCCAGAGCCTTACCGCAACTGTTCCTTTTAATTAGCGAAATCATCTCAGGGGCTGCCTTATCTTGATCCTTCAAGCGGCCCACTCGTAAGCAAGCCTGGTACCCTATACTTATCTCCGTCAACATGTCCGCCAGTTTCTTCTGTATTAGCTGATTCGAAGCGAGCGGCCTTCCAAATTGTTTCCTATCTAATGTGTACTGACGGGCGATCCGCAAACATGTTTCAGCGGAACCGAGAGCGCCCCAAGCGATCCCGTATCGCGCGTTATTGAGACATCCGAAAGGCCCCTTCAGGCCCACTACATTGGGCAATAAATTCTCCTCCGGTATAACCACTTCGTCGAGCAATATCATTCCCGTTGCCGACGCTCGCAAAGAAAACTTCCCATTGATTTTGGGTGTATCCAAACCTTTTTTAACTTGTGATCTCTCAACTATGAAACCTTTTATTTTATTTTCGTCGTCTTTTGCCCATATGACCAAGACGTCGGCTATGGGCGAGTTGGTGATCCAGGTTTTTGAACCTGAAAGAATGTAGCTCTTGCTTTTGGCGTCGTACTTTGCTCTGGTCACTAATCCACCGGCGTCGCTACCGTAGTTTGGTTCAGTCAGTCCGAAGCACCCGACGAGTTCCCCTTTCGCCATTCGTGGCAGGAATTTCTGCTTTTGCTCTTCTGAGCCATACATGTAGATCGCTCCCATCGCTAGACTGCTTTGGACACTCATTGCAGATCTGTATGAAGAATCTACTCCGTCCAACTCCCTAGTAATTAGGCCGTAGCTCACGTAATTGACGCCGGCACATCCATAACCTTTAATGGTGCACCCTAGAGCGCCCAACTCACCCAATTCCTTATATATTTCTCGGTGAAAAATTTCATTTCTATTCGCTTCGATCACTCGCGGCAGGAGCTTTTCATTACAATAGGTTTTGAACGTATCCCTCACGGCCTTTTCATCATCGCTTAATTGCTCGTCCAAATTAAAAGGGTCCTCCCAATTGAATGTTATTTTCGCGTTTTTTGTGTACGTCGTCGACAATGTCCTCAAATTTTGGCTTTTGCACAATGTGGATAAAAGTAATTTGGAGCTCAGAGAAACCATTATGAAGTATTACGGTACACGGTCAACAACACAGTACTTTTTAACAGTTGTTTACTTGTTACAATGGTCTATTGTTTCCACGCCCGATTTTCCTTATGTCTTCCTTACAATTTAATATCACTTTTCACTCAAATAACAGTCCATTACATCATTTATTGCGACATTTTATAATAAATCGTAGTAAATGCGCGGATAACCTCTTCACTGACCTGCTGACAACTCCTACTGAATAGTTATAAACATTCCGCAGCTAACTTCGCACTAATTTGCTTACGCGCAATGCCAACGTAATACGTATATTGGTGTGAGTTAGTTATCTAATCAGCTTTGGCATTCTATAACTGTATTTAAAACTATACGCATAAAGCTCATAATTCAATGCCGATACATTTCCTATATTTTATATATGGATTGAAATATGTTTTGATCTTTTATGAACGGGGTCGTTATCACTAGAAATAAAAGTCTTATCGTGTTGGTTACAATTGATATAAGTTGTTTGTTGTTTGAACAAGAAGAGTACATTATAATACTTTATGCAAACAATATTCTACCTTTTTGATGTTATGACATAATTTACATTATCTAACGTGATAACATTGTAATGTTTTACTCCTTAATTTAAAAGATTCTGTTGTATAAATATGAATAGGCTTAAAATATTTCTAGCACTGACGGCATACTATAATACCTTTCTTTTCATTGTGATATTTTTTCTTATCTTTATTGTAGACGAACATACTATTGTTTATGACAGAGGCCAAGAAAACAAATGAATAAAGACATCAAGATCATCGGTAGGTGCTGATAACTTATGCAAACGACCAAAGTGCTTTTCATATCTAATACTCCAAAATGTTGTATGTGATTGACTCTACCGGTTGTAATCAGTACCTACTAATGAGTACGCATTAAAAAATATGTTACTTATTCCTTTGATTTTTGTCTTAGATGGTGTTAACAACATAACTCAGTTCTGTTTAACATTTCGGACCTAGCTGTTGATGCAAGCTGTATTTAAATTGATAATACTATGGTTGTGTTCCCAAACCACTTCATTTGTTGTGTGGTTATGCGATATATTCTTATGATTCCAAATTAAAAACTTGAAAAAATAACCTTCTGTCTATAACGGATGATGACACGGTTGGAATCAGGAAAATAATTTCCATTCATAAATAACAAAATTATGTCATTTTGCATGCATTCTGCCAAACAGTTTAAAAATGAAATTCATGCAATATCCCAAAGAAAAACACACTTATCTGTTTAAAAGTAAAAATACCATGTCGACTGCGAATGAAATGTCATGACAAACACTAATGTTTAATAAAACTATGAAAATGCCGTGCAAGAGTTTAATTTTGTGCAAAAATTCAGCTGAACTTTTTCTAGGTCGGTGCATAGTTTAAACAGCTTACGTTCCCTACTGGAGTGTAGTTATTATATACCTTCTAAATTGTACTTTTAAAAAGCTAAGCGGGGAAAGTCAGAGCGAAATTTATTTATCCACTCCATCTTCTAAAGCTTATTATGTGGACATCATCGTGGGAAATTGTCCATATCTTTGCAATAATTGGTCAATCGTATTTGTTTAAATTCATTCATACGCCTATATACAAAGTAGATGTACACAGACATAAAGGTACGAGAAAGACCGTTTGTACGGATACGGTTTGTATGGGTATAAGACGAACTGGAACTCTAATGAAGCCATTGATTTATTATCTAAGGATAGACTCTTCAGTACATTGACTTTCAAAAATTACCGTGAAAATCGCGCTATAATAAACATTAAATTAGCTTAATTTAATAGATTTCGTGTTAACAGTGATTACAATTATTATCTATCTTTATTTTTATAACCTATCTGTATAATACCAGCAAGATTTTTTAAAATCAATGTACTGGAGCGCGCTCACTACTTATGTCTAAACACTTTACGCGCTTTCCGCCCTCTCTATATATTTATGTCAATGGACAAAGCAAAATTATGACCGCAGGTGATTATGGCCTTTAGAACCTTTTTACGAAAAGTGAAAAAGCAGGATAATTATTATTTCTTTATCTTATGGGTACACCATTATTCAGAAAGAGTACTATACCTAGTTTCTTTTAAAAATTCACTATGTACAAATCATACCACTATTTAAAGTAGAGATTATGTGGACGGATGTCAATATGATATAATTTCTATCATTGATAGGTATGATAAAACTTTTATCAAATGGGTGAATAGTGAAAATGTTTTACGTATTAATATACGTGTACCTATCACTTTTAATATTATCTTTATATTTCGAATTGACCATAGAAAATTTATTTCTGAGAAACTTATTGCCGACATCTATACAAATAAATAAAATTGAAGTGTCTGTTTTAAAAGTGAAAATTTAAAAAAATGTCCAACTACATATCGTTATATGCACGATACCTGTGCCGAAAATGATATTTTAATTTTTTTTTGTCTGTCTGTTTGTCTGTCTGTCTGTTTGTTCCGGATAATCTCTGAAATGGCTGGACCGATTTCGACGGGACTTTTTTGTCAGGTAGCTGATATAAGAAGGAGTAACTTAGGCTACATTTATTTTAGGAAAGTTCTTTTAGTATTTTAGAAAAAAAAGTTTTTGCTAAATTCCACGCGGACGAAGTCGCGGGCACGGCTAGTATTTTATAAGGGGGCAGAATAAAATGTATTTATTTTCAATATCTAGGAACAACGCTGGGCAATGTTCTTGGAAAACTTTATTGCCGTTATATTTATACAAGGCGCACATTCATACAGTTTGCTCTTGTCAACTACTCTTCTTACGCCCGAATACTGGAACGCCATTCAAATAATAAGTTGCTCTTAACAGCGCACGGCCCACTTAGCCAGTACATTTAATCGGGATTAACGCAGTTAAGCGCCATTTATATTTAAGTTGCGTTCCAGTATTTGGGCGATAGACTTTTATCACCAACCGTTGACTTATATTTTTATATATCCAATTAACGTCAACGAATCAGAAGAAAAGTCAAGATGTAAAAATTGTATCAACTCAACCACAAATAAATCATTTTTTTTAAATAATTTAAAATTCGTACCTTTATGTACCCCTATATTATATGCCAATATTATATATTATTTAAGCCCTGAATCAGAATCAGAATCAGAAATCCTTTATTTGCATAAAATGTAGGTAAACAGCATAAGGTGTTACAATGTTATATAAAATAGTTCCTGTACATTTTGCCATGTGGCGTGCAAAAGTTATAGTTATATTGTGAACTTATAAAATATTAACAGAGGCGTCCTAAAATAATATTGTTATATAAAATAAAACCTTATATCATAAAACTATAAAGAATAAAAAAAAACTAGAATAATAAACTCTTATAGTGATTATTAAAGAAAACAAGAATACAATGAACAAAGTAACATTATTTAACAGGATCATCATTTAAAAAGTCTGATATGGAATAATAGCATTTATATAAAAAAAATGTTTTCAGTTTGTTTTTATAATTATTTCTGGGCAATTATTTTATATGTTGTGGTATTTTGTTATATATTAATGGTCCCATTGTCAAAACACTTTTTCTTATTAATGCTGTTTTGTAATTACCCGTATGCAGCAAACCCTTGTACTGTGATCTTATATATTCTGGACGTGTGCTCATGGAAGCCATTGACGTAAACAAATTTAAATTATTTCTAACAAATATAGCAACTTCTAACAAATACAGACATGGAAAAGTAAGTACTTTTTAATTTAATTTTAAATAATGGTTTACAACTATCGCTACTTTTGAGATCGAACATAGATCTTAAACACCGTTTTTGAGCTTTGAAAATTTTCTCCCTGTCTGTGCAGTTTCCCCAGAAGATGATCCCGTATCTTAATATTGAAACTACTAGACCATGATAAGCTGTTAGCAGAGTATTTTCATTAACCTTTTTTGCAAGATTGTATAATAGATAAGCCAATGAGCTCAATCTGTTTCAGATATTATCTGCTTGTTGTTTCCATGACAACTGATCATCGATTATGATACCTAGGAACCTACAGGCATTAGTTCTGTCCACGTTTTGCCCTTCATAATATATATGGTATTCCTTAACTTTTAAGCGTTGGTGGAAATGCATAATTTTTGTTTTTTGTATATTTATAATTAGATTGTTCGATATAAGCCAGTTTATTATAATGTGTAAGGTATTATTGATATCATGTTCATACAATTCTTTTTCAACACATTTTATTACAGCCGTACTATCGTCAGCGAATAGAACCATTGGTTGACGAGTGTGACGAGGTAAATCATTAATATAGAGAAGAAACAATAATGGCCCTAAAACACTGCCTTGTGGTACTCCGAACTTTATTTCTCTTTGGCCAGACCGATACTTTTGTTCACGTTTATACGTATGTAGGTTCACTCTAGAAATTTCGGTGTATTGAATTCGTCCGCTGAGATAGGAATTTATTAGTTTAAGTATATTACCTCTAATGCCGTATCTGCTCATTTTTTCTAAAAGTATGTCATGTCTCACGTAATCGAATGCTTTTGTCATGTCAGTAAGAATTACACATATTGGTATTTTATTGTCAACACTTACCATTATATTTTTAAGTAAATCATATATTGCCATATTTATATTTTTATGTTTTCTAAAACCTTTCTGTTCGTCACAATTAATAATAATATCTTATTATTAATAGTTAAAAATTTGTAAACTGATTCATATATATATTTCTCAAATATTTTAGAAAAAACAGGAATTAATGCTACTGGTCTATAGTTTGACATGTCTTCTTTGTTATTTTTCTTATGCAATGGTTTAATAATTACGGTTTTTAACTTTTCAGGAAAGATGCCAGAACTGATGCTTATGTTCATAATGTGACTTAGAGGTCGAGATATGATATTGGCTACATATTTTACAATGCTAGTCAAGACTCCGTCATAACCATGGCTCCTTTTATTTTTGAGTGTTTTTATAATTTTGATAATATCTATTGGAATTGTCGGTGGCATGAATAATGAATTCGGATTATTTGTTATTGGTATACAAGAAAAGTCACCTCTCTTATTTGATACCGCTTGTATTTGATCTATAAAGAAATCGTTAAAAGATTCTGCTATATTTTTTGGATCTGTAATGACTGTGTTTCCTTTATTAATTTTATAAATTGGTTCTTTAAATAATTGTTTGTTATTGATTAATTTCCACGAGGCTTTACATTTATTATGAGCAGTGTTGATTATGTAGTTATTTTGCCTTTTGAAATCCATTTCATCTTTTTGTCAGATTTAACATTAATCCATTTAACCGGGAAACATAAGTTATATAACGTAGTAAAGATATCTAGGAAATTAATTATATATTACATATAATAATAGTTTTTTGTTTAATTAATTCTACTGCACAACATTCTAATTATTCTGCACAATATTCTGTTCGATAACTCTTTGAATTCATAACCACTTTTAATTAATATGCAGGAACCACCCCGTTTCTGCCCTTTTCTCGAGTAACATGCAGCAAGTTTATAATTCGGTATATTTAATAATTGTTCATGACCTAAAGTAATAAAGTGTTCCGTAATACAAATAGCTACAATGGGCATCTGTTTTTCAAGTAATTTTTGTATGTGTACGATTAACATATCAGACTTATTTAAGAGGCTAGCAATGTTTTGATGAAATATGTACATATGATCAGAATAGAAAAATCTCGGAATCGGCTGTGCCTTGTGTGTAGTTCTTGGCTGTTTGATTGTTCAGTTGTATGGTTGTGTCGTGTTTCAACGTGTTTCTTTTCAATGCTATATCTTTGAAGATTGAACGAATTCCGAAATTCGTCACTGAACCATCGTACTTTGAAAATGTGTGGCTATCGCATGACAGATTTAAATTGGAGTCAAACAGGTTAGCGTATTTGTGAGTTTGAACATCTAGATACAACAGGTTATTAAAAGCTTCTATTCTACAATTGAACCAGACAGAATAATTGTGACATTTGTATGTAGGTACACATAAAATGATATTTGTATGTTGTACAGCTACTAACTTTTCTCTTGTGTGCAGAATGATATCAAAATAATCTTTAGTTGTATAAAAGTCTTATTCTCCTATTAAGATTATGCAGTAATATTCTTTTGAGTAATCTTTTAATTTTAAATCTATGTTGTTCATCATGTATTTTATGCCGCATCCTGGTGTAAGATAGTGGCATATTTCGTACTGATTAAAAAGTTCTTCGGCTATAGCTAATATTTTATTCTTCTTGTTTGAGCTTAGGATACACAATTTTCTTTTAACTGGTTCAGGTACATGAATTTCTTCTATTTGTTGTGAAGTCTTCAATTGTGTTTCTTTTATGGATATGTTCTGTAGCATTAATTTATTCGGGACATTTTTGCATTCCTTATTAATTGAGTTTTTTGAATGCTTTGTGGAAACAATTTTGCTTTCTTTATTCTCTGTCGACGTATTTCTTAGTTTTGCATTTTCCATGCATAATTTTCTAATCTCTTCATTTGCCGCTGCTAATTTTAATTTGAGTGTATCTATTTGTTGTTTCAAATGTTGAGTAGCAGTATTTTCCTCATCTGACAATTCAGGTAGGCTGTTATTGTTGGCGCCATCTATCGTTGAACAGCTTGAATAATGTTCTTCACCACTCGGTTGTGAAAGTGATGAAAACCAAGACTTTCCTAAAATGTCGTGTAATATTACTTTCTCCTATTTATTTGTTCTCGGTACATAGATAGGCTCACTTCTATACCCTACACGTCTACCTACCTCATTGCAGATACAGGCGTTGTCATAAAATAATCTTCAAAAGTTGTTGTGCAATTTAAATAAATTTTCATAAAAATACAATATACGTAGCAGTGATATGTTATAGCAATTACTTTTCCACGCCGTACTGTGTGGTGTAAACTAAAGGCGCTGTCCATCACAAAGATAACACCTAGACATGCTTGGTATATCATACAAGTTAGTGGTATAAATTTATTTTAGTATTTTAAATATATTTCTTATCTTTATCACCAGTTTTACTAAATAAGTAAAATATATGGAAGAAGCTACTAGTTGTGATTTTGTACCGAGATCCATGATCTGAGAATGGTCATGAGAATCATAAATATTGGATCCCAAATCTAAATTATATAATATTATACTCTTAAAATATATGTATTTTTTAAGTATTTTGTATGCGTCTTTCATTTTGGTGTACAATAAAGCATATATAAATAAATACTGTACTGGTGGTAGGTCTCTCATATGTGAGAGGCCATCTGGGTAGGTACCACCGCAATGTCTATTTCTCCCGTGAAACAACACTGCTTAAATGCACTGTTGTGTTTCGTATTGAAGGACATTCTAGCCAGAGCAACTACTGGACATATTGAGACTTAACATCTTATGTCTCAGGATGGCGAGCGCAGTGGAATGTTGCTACTGTTTATAAGCGGTCGTATCGCTTACCATCAGGCGAACGGCTTGCTCGTCTCGCCATGCACTGCAATAAAAAAATAATAATAAATAAATAAAAACCGCAAGAGTCCTTGAATTTTGCAATAGATTTTTAAACAATTTAATTATAAAAGCATATTCATTTTTTTATTTCTATGAGTGGCGAGTCTAGCGTGCCGTACGCCTGAGGATAAACAGTACGACCGCTCATTTACAGTAGCAATACCAAACAGAACCTTGAATTGTAATACAATTCTTGGAATACTACTGCGCTCGCCATCCTGAGACATAAGATGTAGGTAAAGTCTCAATATGTCCAGTAGTTACTCTAGCTAAAATATATTTCAAACCGGAACACTACAATGGATTTACACTGCTGTTTTGCGGGAGAAATAGATATTGCCGTGGTACCTAACCAGGCGACCTCTCACATATGTAAGACTAACCACCAATATAGCATATATTGAAAAAAAAAGCTCATTCGAATTGAATCGAAAAGCAAAATTAATTCGCAGCATCACTAAAGATAAAAACTATGCATCGTACATTGTAATTAAAATGCAAAGGACATTGTTCCGGCTCCATACATGTTCTGCCTAAGAACCGTTCGAATCGAAAGTGACTAATATAAACTCTTAAAATTATATGGAATCCTATGAAATAAGTTTTCACGAACGGACACTTCAGAAAACTAAAATAATTACGAAAAAGTTAATATTTTGAGGTTATAAATAAAAAATAACCAAGCTTGCGTGAAATATTAGAGTAGTAATATCAAAGTAATATTAACAATACTATGTACAGCTATATATGTTCTCTTCTAGAACTAGGAAAGGACTACTCTACTAGATACTAGGAAAAGAGATAGTACCTAGTCAAGTTTAAGATAATTCTTTGACAATTATCATTTTACAAAGTTGCATTTTCTATCTGTCCCTATGAATGCTTAGATCTTTAAAACTACGCAACGGATTTGGATGCGATTTTTGTTAATAGATAGAGTTAATAGATACAACTAAATTCGATCACAGACAGAGCAACATCCGAAAATGCCTATGGAAAATCCAGTCCTTTACACACAGCCGAGTCTACTAAGTACGCAATCTAATCGGAAGTCCGTAATCAAGCCAAAGTTGTTAGAATAAAACCATGAAACGCATAGAAAATCACAACAGAAACGATAGTCGCCACAGACCAATTAGAAAATAATCGCAAAGCAATCAAAAATTGAATGGTATGAAGTACACCAGTGTTGCCAATTACGAAAACTATAATACTCGAATGCCAAGCTAGAAATTCGCGATTTCGCTCAAAAAAATATAGAATACTAGTTTTTTTCTAGCTAGTCAATTTAGGTATTTAAATGAATAAAGTGTTATCAACTAATTTTAATAACCGACTTCAAAAAGGAGGAGGTTCTCAGTTTGATCCGTATTTACCGAAATCGCGAAAACTTCCGAAACTGGCAGCACTGGCTGACGGAAAACATTTTAAACGGCATCAATAATTGTGACCCAACTTTTATTTGGAATTTATTTATTTGAAGTGTCCGTGGAATACTAAAATATGTTTCAAACAATATAAAAATAAATGAAAATTATAGTATAATTTATATTCACTTCGGTTCTTAGGCCAAAATTGAACAATGTCCTTTACTACACAAAAAGCCATTTGCCATATTATAATCCTAAATCTGGGAACAGTGCGGTTTTTATAACAAAAAATACCACCTATGCAGCCACAAATAACCACCAAATGCAACGCAACTCCTCCACAAGTAAAAAATTACACACAATTTCTATAGCAGTACGAAACCGTACGCCGCGCCGGCAGTGTCCATTTATTTTTGCCCGACGACAAAAACCACACGGTTATAAATGCGAACAACGTAGCTGCTCGCAAACTACAATATTTTTAAGAATTGCTTTGTAAGGCGCACTGAATATTTAATCTAAATTAGCCGTCGGCGTCCCGTTGGAAATTTCTATTAGCACGTCACTGCACGCCACTATATTTCATGCTCTTTGCCATCATTGCACGATGAAAGTTATTAAAATTTCATTATAAAAATATGATATTACTACACTCGCCCCTCGTCCGACTTCCCCCAACATTGCGGATACTCATAATGCGGGGGAGATGAATCTTCAATAAATTATTCACTCTCTATTTGCATGACAAACGACGTAAGCAAGAAAGGCCTGAGACCTTTAATGGCACCTCTACGTCCCTTGTTAACTGTATTTTACCCACTCCAGCCTTTCACACTTCTGGGACGACACTCTTTAATGGACCAGTGATTTTTCCCAGTCATATGCAAATGTCAGATTAGCATACATTTTATTCTGAGCTCCTACTTTCCAGGACAAAAACGTTGACGCCATTAACAAGGCAAATTCTTTTTGATAGACCTTGTTCCTACACTGTGCTAGATGCCGCTAATTACGAGACAATAGGACCGCTGGTAAATACTGCACTTCTCTTCCAAAACATGAGTAATTTATGGGCTGCTCTAGAAAACTTTACCATAAGTAGTTTCCTTACTTAATTAGGACCATTAAATATGTTAATTACTCACAGAACTTTTCCGAAAGCCACTTAAATATTAAAGCTAATGAAAGTTCCCGACGCTTCGGCAAGTGCATAATATAAAACAGAATCAGTTGGCGCGACTGACGTTCCCAAATTGGTGTATCGCAGCGGATACCCTAGGAAACATAAATGGAATAGTCATGTATTTCGAAAGCCCAGTAATTTGAGATAATCTTAGAAGGTCCCGTCTGCTCGTAAATATGAATCTGGCAGAACTGCGCGCGTGGAGCGATTTAAAAATATATCAAAGGGAATTTCAATTCGATTCCTATTTTTTCTATGGAAGAAAATTATCAAATTCTACACGAATATTAATCGTTAGTTGCGTAAACATATCTATACCTTGTAAAAATACTTTTTCGAATAAAACTACTCCATTTTCAGGAAATAAATAAAATTGATTGAAAATACATATATAGGTATAAAGCAAATCGTTCTAATATTACAACTATCCTTCTCAATCCCACTCTCTTATATGAGCTACCACCCATCAGTGCAATTAAAAGCGTATTAAAATACCCGCTAAACGCTATCAGAATAGCTACAACTGAATTCAGCGCTGCCATATCGTCAGAGATTAATGTAATCTGTTATAATTAGGTACACCCAGAAATTGCTTCCCAACCTCGATTTAATTGATTAATTCACTACGAAAAGATCAGTAATAAATTACTGGAGGCTATAACTCAAATTCGGGTAAGGAAGGGGATTTGATACTGGAACTAAGCAACAGCCTAAGAGCAGTTAATATAATTTGTATTACGTATTTTGTAAGACAAAGAAAATATATCAAACACATACAACAGAACTGAATAATTAAATGGTAATAATTGTATAATATTTCTGATTTGTAAACTAGTTGCCAGTCTAATATCAAACTTTTCTGATCTATGAATTTTATGATTTAGTCGGGATTATTATTATCTTATGCTTGTATTATTTAAATATCAACTGATCTATAGATATTCAAAATCTATTCCACAATAGCAGGCCAAACTTTCTACCATTAATTTGCCCATTTATCATAGTCAAATCCTTCTACTTCACTGCAAGGCATCCCTACATCAAATACAGATAGATAATCCTTATCTCTTTTCCTGGTATCGACGATCAACAGCCGGGTAAGTGCCTAAAAATTTAACCTCTAATTCAACATCCAGAAGCATGGACACTATTTGTTACATTACAAACCTACACACAGGAATGGCGTCTTCAAATTTGTCGCTTCACTGCCGCGCCGCATCGTTTAAATTTGTATGAATTACTCTGCACCGCCGCAGTCGCAACACAGTCTGACGACAGTTTTAGAGACTCTCTTTAAACTAACTTCTAGTTTTAAATACAATATTTTGTCTCGGCCTTTGTTCTGGTTCTTGTCATTTATCATATGCGTCCCGCGAATTATGGTTGCTTCAATGGATATGTTGACTGTCTATTCAATCGTTTTTTAAGTGTCTGGTAGTTATCGTCACAAATTAATGTCTCAAAATAAATATCAAAACAAAACACATATCAAACTTTCTACAAAAATATTCCAAAGTGAACCAAAAAGTCATATAAGCGTCCAAAGATTTCCAGAGTGAACTAACCGGAAGAGGAACTAATGGAATGGTAAAGCCGCTACCAATTAGGTTCCAATCTTATTATCAACTTCCTGTGTCCTTCGTCATGTTACTTGATCACCTTACATTCGTCAGGCAAGTTAATTATATTATTTAATTAATTTGACAGGTTTCGGGCCTCACACAAAGATAAATGTTTATAGAATCTTTAACTATTTGCTTCGATTCTGGTGCCACCGAAAAGTTTCCCGTAGTTTCTGATACCCACGTCACAAAATTCGTGTAGTGTGTAGCTTAGACAATTTCTGTGGCTATTGGGTGTATTGACCATTTTTTTTTTCAACAATACTATACGTTTCGTATCATGAATGGAATACATAACAAAAATCGCCGCATACCTGTCACAAAGTAGCCGTCAAAACTATGTGTACGGTGGCGGGAAGCTGGCAGTAATATCGCGGATATCACAAAGGCTTCACACAAAACATTTTCCATTGAATTCGAGAACATTACATCACACGCTTTATGCTGTAAAGCAAGGTTTTTGTGCCCGCTTTTGCAAAAACCCTTTTTTGTACCGTATGCTAGAAAAATTCGCTATAACAACCTTGAATAAAACATTCATTTGAACGACGTGTTAATATAGTATATGGCTCATATAAATATAGTATATGGCTCATATAAATTACATCAATAAATATAAGCTTAATTGGCTGTTAATATTTATAATTAAATCACAAGAAATGACTTAATTCTTGTCATTATAATTATCTTATTTAAACAAAAACTAGAGCCCGACCCAGTTTCGCCTGGGTGCAGATGTCTTTTGTTTCCACTCCACGCCAGAAACATGTGATTTTTCTTATTAACTGGGAGAATAATCGTCTATAGAATGTATAATACATTACATAAACCTTTCTCTTGAATCTTCTATCTATTAAAAAATGTTTTAAAGTTCATTGCATAATTTTAAATACTTAAGCATACATAGTAACAGACAGACGGAAGCGACTTTGTTTTATACTATGTAGTAATGTCCTACATCATTTATTCTTCAAGAATTCCCATGAACATCTGATGTCACCGCGTGATAACTTCTCTACCCTACATACAATTGCATTCCCATCCATCTTTTAAGGCTTGTCGAGGGACACTATATTCATCTATCAGCCTACACAATATCTAAAAACCAAGTACACGTGAAAATTGCGTTCTCAATGCTCAAACATAAGGATCGTAATGCCTCAATAAAATTCAAACGTAAGTGTTAATACCTCATTTACGTTTCATAAATTATTTTTATTAAGAGTAATTTGTAGATCTGTTTCAAGTATACATTTTTACACATGCCATTCTCCTAATGGTAAGCGATACGACCAACCACCAATACAACGATACGACGAACCAAACAACGCCATGAATTACAAAGCAATGCTTTACATTCCACTCTTACCTCACCAACAAGCGAATGGCGTGGCGTGTGAACATTCATTGAAATAAAAAAAGAAAATAAAGAAATAACATGCTTATCTGGGAAAACGCATCAAATTCTCATGGTGGATTTGTGTCCATTTCATATGGAAAATTAAATCTATCAAGTATCTGACCTAAATTAGAAAATATTTTTCCCTATCTGAAAAATTCGCAAACGTCATCATTTCCATAATTAAAGACACAAATCTTTAACCTACTTTCATCATTTTTTTCCTGTCTCAATCACGAACCAATCAACTAACCCATAAAGACTTTCATTGTTTAATGAAATTCTATAATATTACCTAATTGGGGACGAGACAAAAAGCCCAACTATTAACAGATAGAAATGCAGTGACTTTATTTAGAATCATTTTCATTTCCCGAGTGTCTGCAGCGTCGTCGAACTCGATCGTCGCGTCGGCCAGATTTCCAAGTTTTAATTGCAAACTCTTAATGAGATAGGCCGAAACAAGCCCGAAATTATTTCCACTGAACATGAACATGAACAAAAAATATAAAAAAAATACCATCAAATGTGAGTTCTGTATATACATTATATAATTACTTATATATAAAATATTTAATAGGTATATTAATTGAATACAATTGTTCACATCATTAATTGAGAATTGGTCTAGCTAGATATTTTTAATTGATTAAAGCTCTAAAAGATTAAATTGTAAAATTAATTATATTTATTAGCAATGTAAAAACATAATCGTATTAAAAAGAGTGCAAAAACTAAAATCACGTCAAAGTTTTTATGGTTTCTAAAGTCCATTGTATTAACACTTTTCTTTGTGTATTTTGCCTGCATTAAAAACTTATATTGCTTAATGAAAATTCAATTTATACAATATCATTTGTATGATAATACTGGGTATATCAAGACTGTTACCGAAAACGAAGCCGGGTGGTAGTTTTAGTGAGTGCAAACACAATACAACTAAAATTTCCGCAAAAAAACGCGACAATTTTTTTTTATGATTTTTTAAATATCGTAATTTTTGGGTGGTAAATCCATAGTTTTTGCTAAAATAATAACTTTAACTCTTTTATACCTTAGAGTCCTTATAAATAAAAGGGTATACACTATTATTTTAGGAAAAAATGAATATACCATCCAAATACCACCATAGGAAAAAAATAACAAAAAAATCGTCAACGTCAATTTTCAACATTTTCTGTTGCAATGTGTCTGAAGTCACTAAAACTACCATCCGGCTTCGTTTTCGGTAGCAGTCTTGAGATACCCTGTATACAATACAATAAAATGCCAGAGCCAAGTAATTACTCAAACACGTGAGTTACATTTTTGTTCACAATTGCCAATTGTATGCAAATAAATATTTATTTTATTAACACAATAAATTTACTACTGGTTATACAAAAATACAATAAACAGGACGATTAAGTTAGCTAAAACCTCTTCCCAGTTTGAAAGAAATCACAAGATATTTCACATTAATACATAAGTATTTAGATCCTTCTAACACAAGTTCACCTAGCCTACCTAATTACTAATACCAATGGTATTAGTGGACCTGTATCAGCCCATATACTTCCCACTAGAAGGCACGGGTCTCCGTTACATCACGATGTTTTCCTTCACCGTTAAAGTGTTTGGTGATAGACTACCAATACACACATGACATCGAAAAGTCAGAGGTGTCCTGGGATTCAAATCCACAGTGGACATGGCAGCCACGTCTGATCCTTTTACCAACAGGCCACCACGCACTTCTCCTATCTCCGTTCCAGACACAAATACTAGTCCCAGAAAACTGATAGTACATCTTAAAGGGACATAAATAAAAGAGTTGGAATTAGTGCTCTATTTAATAGATAAGCTCGCCCCCATCACATCGTGGGAGGGAACACGCAAGGTGAAACATTGGTTTCCTGGTACCAACTTTGCGTACTTCTGGGGAAAAGGCGTGAGTTTATTTAACAATTTTTTTTATTAATTGAGCCAGAATAGTCTGTTTAATTATAATAATATTCACACTTGTCACTTGTTTAAAGATAATAAGGAAGAATTATTTTCCACGGCAATAATAGTTAGTCTCATTTTAAGAGCCACGTGAATTCACAACGTAAACACTAAAAGCGGAAAATTTTGATTTAATATTATTACCTACTGCATAATTAAATAATAGCTTTGGAATACAAATAATATCAGTCAAGTGAAGGTCAACAAAAGCAACATTTTTTGAGGATCCGTTGTTATGTGTGAAACATTTTTAATGCCTTTCATTTCCGCGTATAAAGTGTGCTTTTTTCTATATTCTATTTATTAGTATTATAAAATATTTAATTAATGTTGTATAAAATATGTTTTTGCCTTAACTGCGCATAAAATTGCGCTTCATAAGCAATTATGTAAGAACTTTAAAACATAATAATAAGAAAAATGAAATAATTTTTGCTCAACTTAAAAAAAAACTGAAAGCATAATTGAAAAATAATAAAGTCCAGCGACGAATGCCATCGTAATACAATATGCCTCAGTGGCGCAGTTGTTCTACGGTACGGTGAAAATGCTGAGGTCTCGGGTTTGATTCCCTGATCAGGTAAAGTAGTATTTAATAAATAATTGGCTTATTAACCAACAGATATTTTATTTTGAAAAAAGAATAAAACATTTTTAATTATAAAACCTTGATATCTTTAAAAGCTACGTTCTTCTTTCGATTTTAATTCAAATAGCAGAATCAAATATCACCATTTCAAAACGGAAAACGAATATAAGATCATTACACGTCTGCGTGAAGCGGAAATGAAAAGTCGAAATGAGTGAATGCTTGGCCATTCGAAATTCATAACTCAGACAGTCCGTGCTCACGACCCTTTTCTGCCCCCCAGTTTTCTATAGACAAAACGACTTGGCCGTACGTTGTCCAAACACCGATGTTTTGTTCAAATGTTTGTCTAATTATACGCAGTGGACAAAGACAACCATCTATCTTGGAGTTCCAGGATTATGTTTACCACTTTCCAGCATACTCAAATGTCTGCGCTATTGGTACTCTCTCACTTTGATTTACCTTGAATATACCTGATTTGTTGTATTTGAATTAATTTAACAGATGCCTGATTGTTTCTTTCTTCTTCATAAGTAAGTTAACAATTTTTACATTCAGATAGTTTATGAGCTTGAATGTGTATTAGGCTAAGAAATTACTGCAGCACATTACAATGTTCTTTCGGTCACGTAATTTGTTGATATTTGATAATGGTATTTTTAACCAACTGTGGATACCACGGGTAAAATAGAAGACAAGAAAAATATTTTTACTCCTTATACCCATGACAAAGAATACATGACTCATATAATTTAGAATATCATTTAGTTAGCGAATCGGCATCCAATGCTGGACATTGGTTCTCCCAACTGGGAACCTAAAAAAGATCGAACAAATACTTTAACATCAAAGTTAAAGTATTTGAAACAAACGTTCTACTGCGGAGGATATCTGGGTCACTATAACTCTTATAAATGGATCGTGTTCTTCAACGTTTAATAAATTACATATATGTACATTGTACCTTTGTAGTGAAAATCTTGGGCCAACGTTCAATACCCAACTACAGCATTTCTCTGACAAATTGTCATTCATTACAAACTCTCACCCTAATGACATATTTATTATTATGGGTGATTTTAATATGAGTAATGTTGCATGGCAAGGTGAGCCCCCTCAACCGATAGATATTACCGGGGAATCTCAAACTTTGTTTTTCGATACATTAGCTGAGTGTAACCTTAACCAGTATAATTTTAATAAAAATAAATATTTGAGAATATTGGATTATGTTCTGTGTAATAGTGACCTCACGGTATTTTCCTGCTACAGCCCTCTGGTGCCAGAAGACATGCACCATAAATCTTTAGACATAACTTTCGAAATTAGTCACCAAAATTCATTGAAAAACAAACCTAGATAAAATATTTGTACCAGAAGGCTGATTATAATGCTATGAACACCTCACTATCTGAAATAAACTGGGAAACATGTCTGAACAATTGTCCATTAAATGACGCACTAAATATATTTTACCATCACTTATATGATTTGAGAGATAAATATGTTCCGAATAAATTAATTACTTCCTCAAAATACCCACCTTGGTATACTGCTCCTTTGAAAAAAGTACTCAACGAAAAATTCAAATTTTAAAAAAATATAAAACGTACGGTAATACTGCTGATCATGATTCCTTTTTTTTACTCCGGGAAAGAGCCAAGAAACTAGAACATGAATGCTATACCATGTACATAAAACGTTGTGAAGAATCTTTAGTTCAGAATCCTAGATTGTTTTGGTCATTCATAAAATCCAATAAAGGTGGCTCTAATTCCCTTCCCTCCACCATGTATTGCGACGGGCAAACGGCCGACACCGGTGATGAGATCTGTAATTTATTCTCAAAATATTTCCATTCCAACTTTCTTGAACCGTCTTCCTGCACCGACCTCCCTCATGCCCCAGATTATCTTGTTCCAAAAGATGTTACAGATTGTATTAATGATATAGATATTTCTCCTGAATTAGTTTTAAAACTCTTGATGTCACTTGATTTAACAAAGGGAGCGGAACCTGATAAACTTACACCTACATTTATTGTAAACTGCGCAGATTCCTTAGTAGTGCCCCTTACCATCTTGTATAAGCGATCTATCCGGGAAGGAATTGTGCCACTTAATTGGAAATCCGCATTTATCAGTCCTATACATAAAAATGGTAACAAAGAAGATATCAAAAATTATAGACCAATTTCTAAACTATGTATATTCGCAAAAGTTTTTGAAAAAATTGTGTATTCCCATATTTATGATAAATTATCACGTAACTTTATCACCCAACAACACGGATTTGTTAATAAACGCTCTACTGCAACTAACTTATTAACCTTCACGAATTACTTAACAGAGAACATGGACGGTGAGGGGCAAGTAGATGCTATTTTCACTGATTATAGTAAGGCCTTCGATCGGATTGACCATCATATTCTACTACAAAAGCTTATTTTTGCCGGAGTCCATGGTAACCTTATGAGATGGTTCACATCCTACATTGAAAACAGGTCACAGGCCGTTGTAGTAGGTGGATTTTCATCTGGATGGAAAATTATACCTTCTGGTGTTCCCCAGGGTTCGTTGCTTGGACCGTTGCTGTTTAATATTTTTATTAATGACATTAGTTCCTGCTTTAAATATTCTCAATTCCTACTTTACGCTGACGATGTGAAAGTGTACAGAATATTAAAAATATAAATGACTGTCGGCTACTACAATTAGATTTAGATGCTTTTGAGCTATACTGTAAGACAAATAAATTAGAACTAAATGTCAACAAATGCTACTCAATAACATTTACACGGAAACTAAAATGTATTAATTATGGGTATGTAATAAAAGGAAAACCACTCAATCAGGTTGAATCGATTCGTGATCTTGGTGTTACACATGAATCTAAGTTAACATATGAGAAACATGTAGACTACATCACCAAACAGGCCAACAAATCATTAGGCTTTGTAATCAGATCGTCCTTCCAATTTACAAGCATAAAAGCGATAAAAATTCTATATTGCTCATTGGTGCGCAGTGTCCTGGAATATTGTACACAGGTATGGAATCCTAAATATGATTACAATAATAATAGAATAGAGTCTATTCAACGTAGATTTCTTAAATTTCTTCAATTTAAATGTCTCAGTTTCGATAAAGATTACGAGGATAGATGTCGAAGGCATCATTTTCTCCCGCTTGTTGAGAGAAGAAAAATTGCGGACATTGTCTTACTAGTTAAAATTGCACAAAACTTATTAGATTCTCCACATCTTCTCCGAAAAATTATCTTAAAAGTCCCAAACAAGACCGTTAGACGACCCACATGCCTATCTATCCCACAAAGCGCATCTAATTATAGGCAGAACGCATTTTTTATCAGAGCTGCTAAAGAGTTAAATGCCGTGGTTGAATTCTCGGATCTCGATCTTTTTAATTCCAAACCGCTTAAATTTAAGAAAATATTAACAGGGTTTTGGTTCTCTGGCTGTTAGTAATGTTGTTTGTTAATCTATCGTATTATTTCTGTGTGTGTGCTGTATATTATGTTTTTTTATAAATAATTTTCTTATTGCTATTTGTTAATATTGTGGATGCTTTTTGATATACTTTCTATTTTCTATCTGCGGGAACATGTAATTAGTGTATAGTTGTTCTCAATGTTTTGTTATAGTATCACTGTATGTTTCCTTAAAATAAATAAAATAAAAAATAAAATAAAGGCTAAACCAAACAATCCAATTTGCATCCAAACCGTCCGTGGAATACAAGCTTATAAAATAAAAACAATTTAAAACTTTATTAAACAGCAGTAGAAATAAAAAATATTTTCATTCCGTGAATATTAAAGCACTAAAAAAACTCGCCAAGGTTACCATTAAAAGAGCAACTCAAATGTTTTTATTCTATTTGCAATGTCCACGGGACTATTTACTAAAGTACTCAGACCGCGGACCGAAACTACTGCGCAAATACACCAGGCAAAGGATAGTGGTAATAATGAAATTTAAGTAATAGACTCGTCACAGGGAGTACTAAATGCAGAATTAATCAAACAGGTTAGTTTGAAAATCATTGGAGCTGTATGTTAATTGGACATTCTTGATGATGAAGAAGAATCAACACGTGATGCTATTAGGTCGATATTTATAAGTACTACGATATCCTTTAGACAAATATTTATATTTACCTAGAGACAAATATTTGTCTATCAGGTCAATCTTGTTTATCAGGCAAGCTAAGTCACTACCAAGTTTTAAGAGGCTTGTTAAGATACATTATTTGTCACTGCAGTAACATGTTATCCTGTTATATTTTAATTTTTTGCTCCTCTTTACTTATATCTTCATTAAAGTTACCTCAATATATTAGTATGTATGTATATATGTATGTATGTATATATGTATGTATGTATGTTTGTATGTATTTATATTATAGATGCATATTATTATGTATGTAAATTGATATACTATAGCATGTACATCGATAATTAGTTATTTATTTATTTACGCTCACTATTTTCACTACCCTATATTAGAATATCGCAACAATCCAGTCCATGCAAAGGTTGCCTGAAAGAGATCGTAGCTAGCGATAAGGCCGCCTATTGTAACCATGTCTAGTTTTTTAAGTATTTTGTATTTCTTCTTGGTGTGCAATAAAGCATATATAAATAAAAATAAAATAAATTTGTGTGATCCACAGGTATTTGTTTCAGATCTGGGTGTTAATGAGGCCGAAAAGTCTCATAGTTTCTAATACCCACCAAACAAGAACCAATCTTAGTATGGGGTCAGGACTATGTACGTATGTGAATGTTGGGTGTCTATATATATATGCATATAGCTGTGCTATGCCGTCATGAAATATTCCAACATAATTATTATTCTTGAAATCTTTGTGACTAGTGAACATAATATACCTTTTATGTTGACTAGTCACTAGTGTTCTATAACGATGATGTGATGACGTATTTATATTTAATTATATTTTATTGTTTTGTTATTTCGTCTTATTGTTAGTTGCAGTGTGGAATTATTTTAATTTATATTTTTAGATCTAAGATGATTTTGAGTGTTGTTACAGAACAATTAAAATACTGTAGGTACTGTGGATTTGAAGAATAGACTAGTTTAATATTTTTACGTAAACACTTGTTATTTCCGTATCAGTCACGTTTTCATTATGCAAGTTTTTTATAATCCATCCATCATCCATCCATCCATCTATCTACCATCCATCAATTTTTAACACACTGATTGAATAATAAAAATTAAAAAATACTTATGTAATATATTTATTAATAATTTAATATTTATCTATATATTTATCAATTGATTAAAAATAACATTATCACATTTCTAACAATATAATCAGACTGTATTAACTTATGCTTTCTTTTTCTTAACAACTATATTAAATCTAAACATTTTCGTCACCATTTGCACTAATTTAAAAACTATATAAATCGTAGACAAAGTAATTAATAAGATCCATAAATAAACATCAACCATGTTATAGGCGAGCCAGCTTAATTCCCTAGCAGGATTTTTCATATAGTCAGCCCCTTTATTTCTTATCACGTATTCGATCCAAAACATAGCTGTATCTAGAGCACTAAGAGGTCTATCTTTAAACCTAGTAGACATTTCTTTTGCCCTTATCCTGTATGATTCATTATTCAGAACCTCGTCTAAGTTATCCTGTAGTGTCTTTTCATCAATATCGTTATATTCCATTATTCTTCCAAAGCCATGTTGTTCGACTTGCAACAAATTATTATATTGATCAGCGTAAATTGGCACACCGATAATTGGCACTCCATGGAATGTAGCTTCTTGCGTCCCAATTAAACCGCCGTGCGATATGAACACTTTAACGTTGGGGTGGGCTGTAAATTAAAAAATAATATTATACACGTCTGTGATAAAATTTTCATACTTATTTTAATTGACTGTGAAAATGTGAATTAGTTTGAAAAATTTATGAAGCAATTTTATGGTTGTTAAGTTTGCGTGTTTTACACAGACTGACTAATATTATTTGAGATCTATTTTATTATTTATATTAGCCCTTGTATAACCCGCTGTTGGACACAGGTTCTGTTGGTTAATATTTTAAATTTAAGCCTCTACGAATGTATGGACTTTTGTGTCCTTTTCACTCAAAATCATGCAGCATATTATAATGGAACTTAACAATATTTTAAAATGTATGAAATCTATTCTAATAATTTTAGAAACGATAAATCTGATCGCACAAGCAAAACTCCTCGTTTATTGCAAGAGATAGCTTCGATATCCACTGGGATGGTTTGATATTACTATACATATTATACCTATATCATCGCTATTGTTGCCTTGTCCCGCTATTGTTACCTTAACTTAAAATTGGCTTCTCACGACATCACAAATAATATAATATATCAACGATTATTTACTTGACCGATAAAAACCAAGGCTTACCAACTTGATGACAACCAAATTCTAAAGAGTAAAATTTAATCACTTTCGTCATGATTATCAATTTAAACGCAGATTTTGCGTGTTGGTAAACTAATTAAAAAACCCCGCCAATTCTCTATTAATCACTTGATGGGCATTAAAAAACGAGGAATTGCACATCAATATTCCCAATAAGGTTAATGTTACTGTACCACAGTACTAATACCATTTATACATTTGAAATAAATCGACAAATTTAATTTGAAATCTATACGGTAGATGATATTGAACATAGAATTTGCAGTCCAATAAGGTAATGACGAGGCAATTTTACCATCATAAAATAGGTACTAATGAAAAGAGCAATAATATGTACCCAAAGTTTAAAAAATGAAGCATATTGAAATTGTGCCGTGAACAGTTCAAAAGCAAGTCCAGTTATTAATTGTGCACCAGAGTTTTAACTTAGGATTTCGTTCCAAAATATTTTAAGTTCCAAATTCAAAACATAATTCATACTTACACAATATATCCTTCTGCGGCAACCATTTCCTTATGACTAGATTTTCTAGATTGTTCTGCAAGTTATCGTCTTCCCATTTCCACAGGACTGTGTGCTTTAGCCTCCTAAAAACGTTAAGAAACGCTTTCTTTTTTTCCTCCGGCAACTCTGAGCTTCGCACGTTGGAGCCGAAATTCACATACACTACTCCATGCTCCGCTTCGTCTAAAAGCTTTTGCAGATCCTAGAAAAAAATGTGTTGGGTTTAAAAATATAATTCTTTTGCTGTTTGGCAGATTCCATTGAAGTTTATATGAGTGACGTCAAATTTGTAACTTAACATTTTTAAGCGTCTTTTTTCCTTACTGCAGTAATACATTGTGAAGTAAATGTGCAATTATAATTTTTTTGTGTAATGTAATTGCTTGTATCGTCCTTTCATATTTTAGCGAAGTTGGATATATAAGTAGGACAATTGATCAACATTAGTATTCAAGTCAATGATTGACATCAATGATTACATAATTGTTTCTTCGAATGTTACACATTGAAATAAAATTATTATTTACGGTTTTTATCGCGATTTTGATTCAATTCTCACTTTTTAACTTCCCTACGTTTCGATGACTGAGGTGTTAGCCATCCGTTCGTAAATCGTAGTGATTGACTATCAATACACATAATATGGCTCTGAAATCAGAGGTGTGCCCTGGGATTTGAACTGCGACCGACGTAAACATGTTGGCAGCCGCGTCACCACGCCTTTATTTAAAAATGTTAATAAGGCGTAAACATTATATTGGATAGTTTTAGTAATTATGATTTATTATTATTTACCATTTATTTTAATATACCAGCAAAACATCACCAATGCAATATACAAATCCGAACAAAGGTTTTTGTTAATCCAAAAGTCTTTTTGCAATTTAGATTCCGGTTATTTAGTTGTAAACAAATGTCATAAGATTATGACGGCATTACAAACAGGTTTTTTAAAAATAAAAAGTCTAACAGTATTGAAATAAAACTATTAGCTTTATCTTTATATTTAACGGATTTTATCGCGGATTCGGCTTAACTTTTTCATTTTTTTATATTTAGTGACTTCCCGACGTCTCCATTACTTTATAGCATTCGTGGTTAAAGAGTGGACTGAGTTAGGAGGTGAGGTATTAGCCATCCCCTCAGTGACTATTTCAATTTAACTACTAGTTAAACGTGTAACATTCGCGTTAATCGAAGAAACCATAATTATAAGAGGAATTGATGTGTATTAAATTTGAGCCATTTAAATTCATTTCGAAGTCGGGCACATTTATTTTAAACGTGAGATATAAGAAACATTTACATGATACACATAGGGAAAGGACAATTATTTATTTCAACTTCTTCTTATTAAGATTTTCGTTGCGGATAAATTGCTTACTATTAACGCATAGTAAGCTGCTGTGTATACTTTATTTACATACGTATAAATGTTGATCTTAGCTGACGGAAGCAGCAGTGGTAGACGATTAGGCAGAATCTTCCCTTGTACTTTTAGAATTATTTTTATCATTCTTTGAGATTTTAAAGATGTAAATTTAATAGACAATCTCTGTAATTACTGGGTCGTTGTATTATGATTTAAGAGCAGTAGACCAGCTGCTAAGAAAATCCTACAAACTAAAATAAATTCCAATTAAGATAATTTTATGCTGTTAGACAAATAATGCGCCATTATCTATTTAAATACGTGTTACTAATGATGTAGAAGATATTATGTAATTTCAAACAATCATTAGTAATTATCTTATTTTATAAAGTAGCAAAACATTCTAGTTTTTGTGATAAATCATGCTTCAAAGCCATACTTGAAGGATAATTATATCTACTGGGTAAAAAGTATATTTTTATGAGTTCATTCCACGATGGATAAAGGAGTATTAAATTATATTCAAAACGGAAATTTGTTAAAAGATTTACTTGTAATGTCTGTAACAAGTGCCATAAATCTTACCTCAGGCAATTTGCTGTCACTCTTCGACAAATGCACTCCTCCAATCTCAACAATATTAGGTAGATAGGCAGCAGGAGTATCAAAACTGAAGTGTCCATTCATCAAAAACAATGAAACGTTCTTCTGCAGCTCAATCAAACTCGGCACAGGCTGTGGTAAATTCTTTATGTACTTCTTCACCAATTGCTCGTGTCTTTCTAAATACCAATACTTCCACCAAACATACTCGTACATAGTGAAATAGAAATTCCGTAGTCTTGCCCAGAAACTTGTAGGCTCCCTTACATCAAGAAATTCTGAAATCACTGTGGCGGTTTGCAGAGGGTTTCTTACTACTATATTATGTCTTACACAGTTCCCAAATGTTGTTACTAGTACCAAAGGACAGTTATATTTGTGAGCTAGGACGTAGGTAGCTTCTTGGTAGAATTGTTCGCATATAACCACGTCAATATGATTATCTTCTTCAAGGAACTTCTGTACACCACTAGTATTCAATGTGACTTCAGTAAAACCGATTCCTCCTTCCCAAAGGACTTTTTGGTGAAAACTTTCAGCTGGTATGCCGACTGTACTGAACACGTTTGGTCTTCCGCCACCTAAAAGAGAAGCAATTCATTATAAGTAATTTGATTTTTTGATTAGTATTTTAGTCAATTATGTAATGAAGTGCGTGGTGGCCTGTTGGTAAACGGACTAGACGCGGCTGCCCACATGTTCGCGGTGGTCGCGGGTTCGAATCCCAGGGCACACCTCTGACTTTTCGGAGTCATGTGTGTATTGATAGTCAATCACCACGCACTAAAACGGTGAAGGAAAACATCGTGAGGAAACCTGCATACCATAGCGATTTATAAGAATTCCTATGGTATGTAAGTCCGCCAACCCGCATTAGGCCAGTGTGGTGGACTATATGGCCTAACCACTCTCAATCGTATTCTCGATTGTAGAGTAGGCCCGTGCCCTGCAGTGGGACGTATATGGGCTGATACATGTAATTAACACAGTAAAAACAATTACATTTATTTCTCATAGTATATGGTAAAAAATGACAAGAAATAAACAAAACAAGGACTAAAAAAATTCTGAAAGATTATTTTATTTACTTTGAAGAAACATTTTTACAAAATAAGCATCAGACATATTTTGTAATGGTAATGGTACTGTATGAGTGGGCAATGTTTATATTTGAGGGAATAGTACCGAATAATTACCCGAATATGAATGCCTAACGCCTGAATACTGGAACGCCATTCAAATAATAAGTTGCTCTTAACATCGCACGGCCCACTTAGCCAGTACATTTAATCAGGATTAACGTAGTTAAGCGCCATTGATATTTAAGTTGCGTTCCAGTATTTGGGCGTAAGTCTGGACGCGACAGTGTAATATCTGCCATGTATTTGTATTATTATATTTATTATTTCTATTATGCTATTTATTTCTTATTCTAATCCTACATATTATTATATAAATTGATGAGGTTATGTTATGAAATACTTTATATTTAAAAAACACCCAATATTTCAGTCTCATATTTATGTCCCCATATTGAGACTCAGGTCTTGTGTCGTGGAAATAAGAAATGATAAACGAAATGAACATCTATCTTATCGTTAGAGGCTCTCATTAATGACAATTACTAAGCATAAAATTACTTAATCTATACAGTGTATCTCAAGACTGCTACCGAAAACGAAGCCGGGTGGTAGTTTTAGTGACTACAAACACAATGCAAGTAAAAATTTTGCTAAGAAACGCGACAATTTTTTTTTACCATTTTTTAAATATCGTCATTTTTGGGTTGTAAATCCATAGTTGTTGCTAAAATAATAATTTAAACTCTTTTATACCTTAGAGTCTTTATAAATAAAAGGGTATACACTATTATTTTACGAAAAAATGTATTTACCACCCAAATACGACCATATAAAAAAATAACAAGAAAAAAAATTGTTGCTTTTTTTTCCAACATTTTCTGTTGCATTGTGTCTGAAGTCACTTATACTACCACCCGGCTTCGTTTTCGGTAGCAGTCTTGATATACCCTGTATACATAACGTGCAATCAAACAAATAATCAATGTTAACTTATCTAATACGTCACATGTGGTTCCACTTTTCCGCAATTTACTACAAACAGCTTAAATAGCTTTTGTAGAAAACCTTATTCATAAGAAACCATGTCATTTGAAAATTGCATTAAGTCCATAAGACTTCGGAGGTATGTCTTTAATTTTTACACTGACATCCTAGTGGCGCAGTTGATTAGACGCCGACTGTGAAATGCGAGGCTGCGGGTTCCATCCCCGTACAAAGACAAATGTTTGTAAGGTACAAGTATTTGTCTTTTTTTTATTGCAATGAATGGCGAGACGAGCATGCCGTTCACCTGATGGTAAGCGATGCGACCGCTCATGAACAGTAGCAAAACCAAACAACACCTTGAATTACGAAGCAATGCTTGGCATTCCACTGCGCTCGCCATCCTGAGACATAAGATGTTAAGTCTCAATATGTCCAGCAGTTACTCTGGCTACAATTTCCTTCAATCCGAAACACAACAGTGCATTTAAACTGCTGTTTGATGGGAGAAATAGACATTGCGGTGGTACCCACCCAGGCCGCCTCTCACATATGAGAGACCTACCACCAGTGAGTTGTCTTGGGTCTGGGTGATTGTGAAACCAAAAAGTTTCTCGTAGTTTGTGATACCCACGTTTATCGTAAACGTTTCATTATTTTTCTTTAACTTGGAGATATCACTTCCCTTCTAAGACGTACTTCGATACGTGACCTTAATTATATCACATAATATTTTATCACAGTCACAGATCAAATGTCAGTGTTTTATATTTCTATATTCATTATTACTGATTAGCTTTTCAAATTAGATACATTATGGGAACTGATATTAAATGGTAAAAATGTTCAAAAGTTATATTGATTATTAGCAGAGTATTAGCACGCCAAAAGAATTAACTTCACATGCATTCCAATTGCATATGAAGCCCAGCATGGATCATGAAGTTGTGGAATCTATGTAATACGAAGTCGATTACTTAATTCAATGCCCACTTAAGGGACTGTGTCTTGTGAGGTGTCTTAAGTTATTTTGGAATTAGCTTACCTACGTATCAGAAACAGTTATTTCGATTCTGGGTGTTTGACCGAAAAATCTATCGGAGTTCCTGATACCCACGACACTAGACTCAATCTTAGTGTGGGGTCAGAACAATGTATGTGATTGTTAGGTATTATTTATTTTATATTAAAAATATTTTATCTGTATCTGTATCAGCCCATATACGTCCCACTGCAGGGCAAGGGCCTCCTCTACAATCGAGAGTACGATTGAGAGTGGCTAGGCCATATAGTCCACCACGCTGGCCTAGTGCGGGTTGGCGGACTTACATACCATATAAATTTTATAAATCGGTATGGGTATGCAGGTTTCCGCACGATGTTTTCCTTCACCGTTTTAGTGCGTGGTGATTGACTATCAATACACACATGAATCCGAAAAGTCAGAGGTGTGATCTGAGATCCGAACCCGCGACCACCGTGAACATGTTGGCAGTCTCGTCTAGTCCGTTTACCAACAGGCCACCACGCACTTAAAATCTTTTATGTTAAAAACAAAATAAATTGACTGCCGGGCGCCCAGATATGGATGTGGTCAATAACAAAAAAGTAATCGCTCGACGACTTTATTTGATTCTAATCACTGTACACGTGCTTCAACCCATGACAATACACATCTGGAGGGATACTCTACCGGGTATCTCAAGACTGCTACCGAAAACGAAGCCGGGTGGTAGTTTAAGTGGCTACAAACACAATGCAATTAAAAATTTCGCCAGAAACGCGACAATTTTTTTTTTATGATTTTTTAAATATAGTTATTTTTGGGTGGTAAATCCATAGTTTTTGCTTAAATAATAATTTAAACTCTTTTATACCTTAGAGTAGTTATAAATAAAAGGGTATATACTATTATTTTAGGAAAAAATGTATTTACCACCCAAATATGGCCATAGGAAAAAAATAAAAAAAAAAAATTGTCGCTTTTTTTTGCAACTTTTTCTGTTGCATTGTGTCTGAAGTCGCTTAAACTACCACCCGGCTTCGTTTTCGGTAGCAGTCTTGATATACCCTGTATAAAAACGATACGAACTTCGAATATTCGGATGTTCGACGTCCGGAGTAAGATATAAGATTTCCAGTTCTAAACATCATTACTATTCTCTATTATACTCATCAATTTCTCCGAGCTTAGTCTATGTTTGCGACGTACGATAGAGGAAGCCAACATTTTGAGGAGTATCGAAGCACATTAGTGAAGATTTGCGTACGGCGTCCGAACATTCGAAGTTCGTATCGTTTTTATAGAGTAACCCCTGTCTGAGGTTCAAGACCTTAAGACGGCCTTCAACTTAGTATCGAAAACATTTTTGATCACTTGCTAGTCGAGTAAGCGGTGAATTCCACTAGAAACATAATATCGATTTATTCATATTCCTTATTGATCATCAATATTTATGAAAAATGAATAATGTGCATTTTCTTTCCTTACGTCCCACTGCAGGGCACGGGCCTCCTCTGCAATCAAGAGTACGATTGAGAGTGCCATGTAGTCCACTACGCCGGCCTAGTGCGAGTCGGTAATGTGTATTATGTGTATATTAGATAGATCTAAACAGTTTTAAAAGCCCGGCGCCTTTTTATGGTCGCCCAGTACCAAACATATAGTATTTAAATTAATATAAGGCATAGGTCCTACATGTTTGGTACTTGGCGGCCCACCTTCAATATGATATGCATATGTTTTGATTTGTTGGCTAGTCAAGTCATTAAGCAAATTAATCAACAAGCACAAGTTCCATGAAATAAATATTATTTTTTTGCTTTGCAGTGGTACTTATGATTTTGTTATTTTTTGTTTTTTAGTGGTTTTTTGTTTTGAAGTCGGTTTTAATTTTTTTATTAAAAATTTTAGTTCTTATTATCTTTTTAGTGTTGATAGGAATTTAAATTAAGAAGATTTGGTCCCCACAAGGAATATGTTCTTTCCAATGATAATGAAATCGCTAAAAGCTGCCGAAGATATTGGAGTATTCACATGTTTATTATTTTTTCTAACTCCCCCCCCCCTTCCTTTGCCCCTACCCCCTTTTCCCTCCACCACTGTAGCTAAGCTTTTATACTGAACCCAATGCAAAAAGAACCGTTGGAATCCTACTAAATTTTGAAGAGTTCTACACTCTAGGTCCGAACATGATCATCAGATCTTCATGTTGTGTTCCTGGAATCAACCTGTCAATACGTTCTTTCCAATGAAAGAGAAATCACTAAAATCGGTTAAAAGCTGCCGAAGATATTAGAATTTACGTGTATTTTAATTTTATCACCTACCTTCCCTCACTCCCACCCCTTTTTCCCTCTCTCACTGTAACTTAACTTTTATAATGAACCTAATGCAAAAAAAACCATTGGAATCCTACTTAATTTTAAGGAGTTCCCCTCTCAGGTCCGAAGATATTCATCAGATTTAACCAAATTTGTATGGGACCAAATGACAAGCACCAGCTTTCAATCAAAGAAAGAATGGTCGAAATCGGTTCACACAGTACAGAAAAACGAGGTAACAAACATAAAAAAAAACATACAAAGAAAAAAAAGCAACATACAGTCGAATTGAGATCCTCCTCCTTTTTTGAAGTCGGTTAAAAATACATCCTATTGCAAAAAAGTACAGAAGACATTTTAAAATCCGTAGATAAGCGTGATAACGCTTATTACCCATATTCATACCATTAATTTGAAAATTAAGGATACATATGTACATACATTATAAAAAAAATATCATCTTCAATATGTATATGTCAATGATTTATACCCGCTTTATTCTTATTGAGCAATCTTAGTTATAACTCGCTCCAGGTTTGACGCCAAATGCAACAAATAAAAGCCTACAAAATTATTCACAATATTGATGCACCGCATTTTCGTTCCTGATAATTATTGCCGAACTCGGAATCATTCTTTATTCCTTATATTTTCAATTTGAGAGTACCATCAAATTGTTAAACAAATTTCTGGACCCAAACCACAGTCTGACTTCTTACGAGTGACAGAGGTCGGTCGGAGGTTTGTGAGCGTGAATTATGAAACTGAATTATTATTATTTAAGATATTTTAATACATTTTAAATGTATAAATTTTACATGACAATCGAAAAATGTTGAGTAGTGAATAATATAAGTGGTCCAGTAAATAAATATGAAGTATTTATTCTTATTCCCTCATTTATCCTTTCTGTATTACACTCAGGAAGGTAAAACAAAACTAATCTCAATGACATATCATGAGTATAAGTATGTTAAATGGTTTCGGATAACTCCACAATTTATTAATTCCCTGTATTACTATCTTTTATCTTTTTTTGTACTTGCCCGGCATAATGACAGCACTGCACCTGGTAGTAAGCCCAAACGCCAGCCTGGCAGACCTTTTGGTTCGTGCCAGGATGGTTTGGACCATCAAGCTATGCCTTCGCAATCCAGCACGCGTGGTTATCTTAAGTCTTCGTGTGCCTTGTTAATAAACCCAAATGAGCGAAGAATTAACATTAGCTTTAAATTTAGAATTGACTCAATTATTTTGAATGCCGAGGTATTCACGACTTTATTAATAAACACGGTTGTACTTCGACTTACATTGGTAATGCTGTTATGCAACTGAAAACCACTGATTGTAAAAATAAAAATAATAACAAATTAACAAAATCAATTCTAAAACCTGTATATTTTTGTAACTATACGCCAATGACTACCCTTTCTCTCACCTTTCTCTTACCTCCAACCAAAGGTTGCCTGTAAGAGATTGCCTAGTGCAATAAGGACCGCCCATTGAACTTACTTTAATTCTTAGAGTATATATATATTTAGAGGGAGCGCTGGTACTTCAAAAACGTAGATAAAAATGGTGGTGCCGGGCCACCTTTTTCTGCCCTCCTATTGGCTAATATTGGAACAGGTTGTGCAACATACATAAATTATTTGAAAAAATAAATAGTTTAGGTCTATTTAATTCCACTCAAACTCGTTTTAAAAGGATAATAGCTAAATATAATTTCGGCTAATAAAGGAATTTATTGCTAAATAATTAATTCAATTTTTACTAATATAGGTGCGCTACCAACATTACGAACAAGAAAATATCTACGTTTTTCAAATCACGAATGTATGACAGCTATATATATAAATATATATATATACTATTATATATACTCCCTCTATATATAAATACTCTAAGCTTTAATTATATCAATAGCTTTTGATTTTCTTTTCATGTATAAATGTATGTAAAATAAATAAATATACATACGATATAGAATGCTAGTCCATATCACAATAAACGCTGAATTAAATTGTGAATATGAAAGTGGTGTTGTAATTTTTATTTTAGGAAGTTTCTTCCTCCCGATGTTTTTTATGGTCGATCCATTTGGTTTTAACACCACCTGCCGGACATCCACCCCTTAGGCCCTAGGAACTAATTAGTTCGGAGCAAATTGTTTATTTATTATTTATTTATTTAATTCTTTATTGTACACAATAAAAAGGAATAACAGTTAAGAGATAATACAAAATAACAAAGTACAAATGGCGGTCTTATCGCTCTAAGGCAATTTCTACCAGACAACCATGGGATGGATATATGAGCAGGAAAAAAGATAGGGCAGTGTAAAATAAAGATAACGAAAACATGGAGACATAAAAAAAAACATATAAATACATTATATATAAATACATACCACATATACATACATATTATATATACATACATAAGTATTATACATATACATACTTAATAAATTTATAGACGAATAAACATACGTACATACATATATATATATATTACCAATATAATCAATAAGAGGAAATAGTCCTAATTGTTTCTTACTAACCAAACCCTAATTTGAATAATATTGCTCCACGTAGGAATTTAACCCAGAGCTACTATTTGCTGCGTCATAATCACAGAAGACGTTGCCTTTATACGTCCATTACATCACAATTAGAAGGTTTATGTTCTTGACCACACAACTGATCTGGTCTTAGTGAACAATTGAGTAGATACATACGTATCTACTCAAGTGTTGTAACTGTATGTACATACATACACACATAAATGCACGCTTTTTTTCCAGAAGGGGTAGGCACAGAACCAAGTCACCCACGCGCCTTGTGTTTTCCGTCCCTCGATAGGGTACGAGCCTATCGCCATTTCGGGCGCATACTCGTATTCCTGACTCCGGGCTGATAGTGAATTGAAAAATCTAATTTCAATTTACACGACAGGGATTTGAACCCGAGACTTCAACTTTGAAATCATACTGTAGTAGACAGTACAACTTCGCCACCGAGGCAATCAAAAGACGATTGAGTACAAGTAAATAATATTTAATATTCTTACCTAGAATGTCCCAGATTTCCTTGTAATCGACCACTATTTGGCGATAATTTGGAGGTGGGTTCGGATCTTTATACCCAGTAATCACTGTCACATTGTGTCCTCTTTTGGCAAGTTCGATTCCGATGGGTTTCAGCAGAATATAGTGAGATTTTGAAGTAAACGGCATCACATACAAAATATTGGCCGATTCACAAACATTTGCCGCAGCGAAGAGAAACAATATGAAGCTTATTACTCCCTGAAAAAAATCAGGTTTTGTATTGACACTTTATTAAATATTTTTATTATTACACTGAAAAAAATTTACCACCACATAATACGGTAACTAATTGTGCAAAAACTTTTGCATTTTTTAATGATTAATTTTAATTTCCAATTTACGGCAATTAAGTAACAAAACTTAATACTAAGAAACTTAATTTTTAATATTAACTAACCATTTTTAATTGATTTCCTACTCCGACCACATGTGTAACGTTCTTGCGCTTGGCAAGGCCGACTTCGAATGATAAACCATAGAAGAATCTACGAATAAGCTGAGAACTTGCTGTACAATAACAACTATCATGTTATCCAATCAACATACATCGATGACATGTATACTCACATAGGTATACAACCACATACCCACGCACACACATACAATGAAGTTGTGAAATAGAATAGTTTTTGTTTTTTTTTTTAATATTTTTTGCTTGTATTTAGGTTTATTTTGAATTGTTATGTTGTTTGTTTATTGTATTTTTGCTATTTTTAAAATTACTGGCTAATAAATAAGTAACTCCGACTGATCGTCCGCACGTCTATTGGGCCTCCCATTGAAAATCAGCGTTGTAGTATTGCATATGCAGTACTGCAGCAGAAAGCTGAATGAGAGGTTCCATTGCTGGCGCAATATTTATAATTTTATAATACTAATCTGTTCTTAGTGTAATTGGTTTTTTGTTTTGTATTCTTTTAGTTTTTATTTTTTGTAATTTATTTTGTTATTGTGCTAGCAATAAATATTTCTTTCTTTCTTTTTTCTTTCATGTATTATACTCATGACGCATTTGACTAGTTACCGAATAAAAGTTGATCTGATAAAACAAAAATTATAGTGACCTTTGAAATTTTCATTTGTTATTTATTATATCAGTGAAGATAACATAGGCATCCCAAATACATACATAAATAAAGTCACGCCATTTTCCAGGACAAACAGGACAGGTAGAGGTCATAGGGCAACCGCATTTTGCTATGTTTTTTCCGTCCCACAATATGATAGAGCCTATCACCACATGGGGCACAAATTTCTAACTCCTCCAATATCACTTTGCCCGACCTGGGCTTCGAACCCGAGACCCAACTGCGCCACTGATGCATCCCAATTAAATAGTGTATAGGCATCCAAATTAAAAGAATAGTGATTTGCTGTTTGGTGGAAACAACTATGAAAGCATTATAATTAGGTACCATGTTAAATGTAACTTCAGGGTACTATTCGAATGGACAATGAAATCGAATGATTATAAGTACACTCATATCGTGGATACCACAATACCAATAGCTACACAAAATTTCGATATCGAGTTTATCGGCTGGCAGTCAGAAACAAGTATAATAACCTATTCAAATCACTAGATAATTTGCACTAAATATGATTTGAAAATAAGGCAATGATCGCGTTTGTAAGTACCTACTACATATACAGTTACTTGCAAGTTACTTGTCTAGTAAAAAGCCAATAATTGTAAAACTACCCTCAAGTCAAACATGTTTAGTATAGAGACACAATTATACAATCCTTTTTGTGATGACCAACTCAAATAGTCATGTACATAAATCATATGATGGCGTCATGGAGCAGTTGGTTAGACGCCAGCTGAGAAGCGAAAAGCCGCGGGTTCGGTCCCCGCACAAAGACAAATGTTTGCGTTAACCACATGTATTTAATTTTGTTTCGGATCTGAGTATTTGTGAGACCAAAAAGTCTTAGCATAGGGGCTGACCCCATAGCCCTGAGGCTATGCCCATAATATATTTCTTTTGGTGTATCTATTTATCTTTTGTCCATTTTCACTCTCCGAAACTTCCTCTCGTTTCGCCATCACCTCACAAAGCTGCCAAAAATTACATACATATAATTACATTGTAATTTGAACTATCTAATAAATCTAGTTATAAATGTAGTCCGTGAAAATTATAACGGTCATGTTTACCAAAGGTTGTCGGATTTGTATTACTAAACTTGTATTATCCTGCCCTTTAACTGCCGTCCCGAGGTATACCCATCATTCTATTGTATGTTAAACAAGCTCTATTAAACAATAGACACGTAATTTGTGCCCAAAGATAACCTATATGATACATTTTGCGGAAACCAAATGACATATCAAAACGCATAATTTATCGTGATGGTATGAAATTATGTGCGTCTCTGTGTTTACTTTTGTTAGGATTCCGTGTTTTAAGATTTAATACAGGTCAGTTTGTGTGTCCTAGATAATATAAACTCTTACTAAAATTTTTGTAAGATTTTAGGTGCTTATCTGCTTTAATTAGGTGAATAATATACACTGGTGGCAGGTCTCTCATATGTGAGAGGCCGCTTGGGTACCGCAATATCAATTTCTTCCGCCAAACAGCAGTGTAAATACACTATAGTGTTACGGTGTGAAGGACTTTTTAGCCAGAATACTACTACTGGACTTATTTGAGACATAACATCTTATCTCTCAGATATTGTATCTCAGGAGGGCGAGCGCAGTGGAATGCCATACATTCCTTTGTAATTCATGCTGTTGTTTGGTTTTGCTACTGTCCATGAGTCGTCATATCGCTTACCATCAGGCGAACGACGTTTCGTATCGCTATTCATTGCTATTTAAAAAAGTTTCCTTGATGGACCTGCAGCGACTGGATGCATAAAGCAGCAGACCGGGCTCTGTGGTGTACCTTGGGAGTGGCCTATGTCCAGCAGTGGACTGCAACGGGCTGATGATGATAGTCCGAGTCCCCTTAAGAGAAACATTAATTTATTCATTTTATTGGCCGCCAAGTTCAAGTCATTAATATAAGCTCGAAACTTCGAGTGATTCTAAACTTAATAATGTCGCGGAATCTTTGGTTTGTGAGTTCGAGTGGCACTACGCCACTTGTAGAATGACTCGACAAAAAATCTCATCAAATACGATTACAAGGTATAACACATATAAACTTGATAAACCTCAGCTGTAGATTCTAGAAAAACAAATCTATCTATAAGTAATAAGTCGTGAATTGCGAAATAACACGACTATTTGGTATAAAATAAAGAATTAAAGAGGATGGAGGAGGAGAGGATTTTATTATGAAACTTATTATCGGTGAGATTTTTATGCCTCGAAAATACCTACTTATGATTTAAGGAAAAATATATATTTTCAATGAATATAAACATAATTGTGACCCAGGCCCGGAGTTCTTAGAGAAACGAAATTGAAGTACAATAAAAAAAAATTTGTTTCGGCTCCATTGATCATAAATAGTAACATTATTTATGGCCAGACTAAGTAAAATGTACCTAAAAAGGAAAAACTTCAACACCGCCCCTCTCTCCCTTTGAATATATTCTAGCAATACACGAATATCAAAATAACCAACAAGCAAGTCCACTTGTAAAATCGTCCAGGTCGACTTTTCCAAGTAATTCGCAGACTGCAACACTCGTAAATAGCTAACTTTTGGCAATCCAAACAACTTGCGTTGCTCTTTTCACTTTTTTATTTTTTTCATTTGACGTTTCGCTAGCTTGAGTAATCGTGGATGCTGGCCAGTGTGATTATGACAAATTATATTTAAAATTTGAAAATGGAACATAGTATTCCAAATAAATTAGATGAATGAACTAATAAAAAATACATACATAAATATATAATTTAATAAAGTTAAATCGACTGTGAAATTGTAAAAAAATGAGAGAAATAAAAACGAATCTTTTTATAAAATATGTATAATACCTGAATAATATGCCAACAATTTTTTTGAGGTCGGTGCCAGAGGACGCTTAAAAACATAAATTCACTTGAGTAGGTATTTATAAAAATATAATAATATCGATAAAGGTCGAGTAAGGTCGATTAACATTCAAGTATGCGGGACCATTAGGAATTTATTAGTTTATAATAGTCCATTCAAACATTTAAATTTATAAAAGTTAAATAAAATATTTTTATATTTCCATGAATAAAAAGAAATTTAAATAAATAATTAATTTGTATGCCTTATTCATAACATTTAAAATACCTAACTCATTAAATTATTAAAACCAATTTAACAATGTATTGTTTTGATTTTTGTACTGTTACATGACAAATACACAATTTATAGATCGTCTGCAATCGAACGAATCGAGGCGTGCGAACTGCGAACGAATTGCGAACGATTATCATCATTGATGTAAAAATATGAGGAACAGGTAATTTTAGAAAGTAGTATTAAGAGCGTTTACACCTTGCGCGCAAAGTCAACTATAGGTATTTCTTCGTTAATTTCACGCACACATAAGTGACCAAAGCTGTGTGCGTAGAGCTGCCGCGTCGGCTCGCTATACAGTCAGCTCAATCAACTTTGATCCGTGCGCTTCAAAATTCTAATATTCAATTGAAATGGAACTTATGATTTATATATTGGTAATATAATATCATAAAAATATTTTATTTGCATTATAAGTAGACAAATATTACTGTGCAAGCAATGAACAATATAAAGGAGATGGGCCAGAAATGTATGGGCCTTGGGCCGTTTGTAGTACATTACACCAAATTTACTTAGTGAAATTGGCATTCGATTTCTGTATGAAATACTATTATACGTTACATATTAGCTTTATACAAAAATAACTACCAAGCCAAGAACAGCAACACTACAAGGGGACAATATGGCGTCTGAAACGGCATGTTTGACAACCGATGTCAAAACTTGACATTTATGAAATATGAAGTCGTAATTCGTTTTCCTACAAATCAAATATTATTTTTAGTCGTCTGTGCTATAAATTACTGTACTCTATATAACTCGTAAATGTTTTTACGTCAACGGAATTAGTATCATACTTTATTGATCATCTTATATAATATAACATAATGTCTATACAATAAATTGCAACAAGTCTGTCAGAATCTCGTCATGTTTATAGTTATTTAATATTAAGAAAGTGTACCTATATCTGGCCGTAAGTGCGGTGCATAATACTTGCTAAACAACCTATTTAAATAATCCACAATAAAATCTGCTAGGCATGAGATACAGCACGGCACAGACTGATCACTTGTCGCGACTGCTAGCATCTGTATCAGCCCATATACGTCCCACTGCAGGGCACGGGCCTACTCTACAATCAAGAATACGATTGAGAGTGATTAGGCCATATAGTCCACCACGCTGGCCTAGTGCGGGTTGACGGACTTACATACCATAGAAATTCTTATGAATCGCTATGGTAAGCAGGTTTCCTCACGATGTTTTCCTTCACCGTTTTAGTGCGTGGTGATTGACTATCAATACACACATGACTCCGAAAAGTCAGAGGTGTTCCCTATGTGCATATGAATAAATAATCATTTTATTATTAGGCATATGCACTTAATAAGCCCTTGGTTATTATAGTCCATACAAATGAATACGCTATAAAAATGGAATC